>JAIOJX010000032.1:180423478-182823478 GCA_022376925.1 Tragulus kanchil | reverse complement strand
TGCTCAGTTGTGTCCAACTCTTGGCAACCCCATGGACTATAGCCCACCAGGCCGCTCTGTCCATGGGATTTCCTAGGCAAGAATACTGGAGTGGGTGGCCATTTCCTTCTCCAGGAGACTTTTCCAACCCAAGGATTGAGCCTTCATCTCTCGCACCTCCTGTACTGGCAGGTGGAAAAATTTACACCACGACCCAGGACTTCTACTCTTAGATGTCTGCCCAAAAAAACAAAAGCATGGGCTGCCCTGGTGGTCCAGTGGGTAAGGACACCACCTTGCAGTGCAAGTGGTGCCAGTTCGATCCCTGGCCTGGGAAGATCCCATGTGCCACGGAGTGGCTGGACCAATGTGTTCTATTACCGAGCTGGAGCTCTGGAGCGCATGTGCCCAGAGCCGGTGCTCTGCGACAGCAGAGGCCACTGTGATGGGAGGCCCACACGGGCCAAAGAACAAAGACGGATGAAAACAGATAAAATGAAAGACCAACAGAAGTGGCCCGCCTGCCCCCACTCCCTCCCCAACCTGCCCCCGCCTCCAAAAAAAAAAAACATTTATCCATGTCAAGATCTGCATACAAATGTTCTTAGCAGTATGATTCAGATAGGCAAAAACAAAAAAAAGGAGACAAAATGTAAATAGACGAAATGTGATTTGTCCGTACAACAGAATGCTATTTGACAATAAAAGGAATGACGTACTGACATGTGCTACACAGATAAAACTCTGAAAACGGGATCCTAAGAGAAGCCAGATGAGAAAGATCACAGTGCATGGCTCTATTTATATGAAATGTTCAGAAAATGCAAATTCACAGAGACAGAAAGCATCCTAGTGGCTGCCGCTGGCTGGGGACTGGAAATTGGCCCAAAGGATCTTACTGGGGAGACGGAAACGTTGAAACATGGATTTAGGGCAACATTTGCACAATCTACTAAATGCACTAAAACATCACTGAGTTGAACACTGGAAATGGGTGAATTATACGTGATCTGAAAAATGTGCTTCAATAAGACCACATATCTGAGAAAACAGATTCCGCCTGTCCAGTTAGTGCTCCCCTCGCTGCTGGGCTCCTCACCACTACCCTGACAGGCAGCTGCTTTTGTCCATGTTACAGACGGGGTCCAGCAAGCTCAGGAAGGGCTCAGGGCTTCCCCCACCATAGCTCGCGCCCTGCCTCCACGCTCAGGGGTCTTAAAGCCCCGCAGTGACTCTCTCTTGGATCCCTGGAGTTCTCTGGTTTCCTCCCAACTCTCTTAATTCAAAAGGGTTCTTGGCTGGAGCCAAAAGCAGGGGTAAGCCAAAGGGACTTGGAGACCGTGCTAAAGGTTACTCAAATGAGTTCCCTGGAGCATGTCTGATCTCTGTGTGATTTTTTTCCCTTAAAAACTGAAATGCCACGTGAAAGGAAGGTATTGAGCAAGACTCTATGGAAGGGCAGAGCCCTCCGGGCTACCCGACAGAGACTGCCGACTCAGCTCCTGTCACAGCTGAGGAGTTCCAATGGGATCACGGATACACCCGTGATTTCCTGGTGGTGGCAATTGCCTGAACACAGACTGAGCTGCCCCACCCCAGGCCAACTGTAAGCTAAGGACAACCAGCTTGGGGCAAAGGCCAAATACCTGGCGTGTTCTAGCCACTGCCAAGAGGTCCACCTTCAAGCCAGGCAAGGGCTGGGAACGGGTTCTCACGGTCTGCTCACAGAGAGGAGTATGTACATTTCCACTTCCTTACACGTGCTCCAGACACACCAGGCTAAGCCTCGGATCTGGGCTTTGCGGGGCTCCCTCACTGAGTCCACCAACACCTCAAGTTCTCCAGAGGAGAATCTCACTCTAAGGTCTGGAGTGAGATTACATAATTTGTTTAAACTAATGCAGCAGGAGAGCAGAGAAGAGGAATTCCGCCCAGAGCTGGTGCAAGTCTACAGTCCCCAGGCCCCAGGGCCCTGCCCAGCCCAGGGTTTATCCAAGGACAAACCTCCTGGGTGAACTGCATTGCCTGCTCAGTCCCATCCTGCTCTCCATCTGTGTTTCTTTTCTTAAAATACAAAAGCGATACTTTGTAACAAGATGGATGACGTTGAAAAACATCATGCCCAATGAAAGACGCCAGACACCAATCTCTGCACCTAGCATGATTCCATTTATGAAGTTTCTAGAAAGGGCAGAACAATACAGACAGGCGGCAGAGCTTTGGGTACATGAGGCCCGGACAAGCGCAGGCACGGAGGAACTTTCTAGAATGATGGAGTGTCCTAAAACTGAACTGTGATAACACTTGCACAACTGTATGAATTTACTAAAAATCACTGAACCATGGGATAGGTGGACTGGATAGCACGTACACAAACCTCCTCAGTAAAGTGGTAACTGTCCACACATTAAAATACACGAAATGAAAGGCGGTCTTTCAGCAAGGTCATGACTCCACCACTTGACCCCCCCTCACCGTATGCTTTCCTCCTGTTTCCAATATGTACGGGTTTTAGGCATCTCCCTGTCCCTCCCTGCCACCTCTTGGCCCCCAGGACACGGATGCTGCCAAAGCCTTCCCAGGAGAAGGTGGCACTCCCTTCCACTCCCTACAGCCCCCAGCTGGAGCCCAGCAGACAGGAGGGGGCGTCAGCCTTCTCCCAGCTCTTCACCCACCTGTTGCTTCAATGCACTCCTGTCGGGCTTCCCTGGTGGCCAAGTGGTTAAGAACACCGCCTTGCAGTGCAAGGGGTGCCGGTTTGATCCCTGGCCTGGGAAGATCCCACGTGCCACAGAGCAGCTGGACGGATGTGTCTAATCACCGAGCCGGAGCTCTGGAGCACATGCGCCCAGAGCCGGTGCTCTGCAGCGAGAGAGGCCACTGCAATGCGAGGCCCACACAGGCCAAAGAACAAAGATGAATGGAAATAGGGCTTCCCTTGTGGCTCAGTGGATAAGAACCCGTCTGCCAATGCAGGAGACACAGGTTCCATCCCTGATTTGGGAAGATCCCACATACCACAGAGCAGCTAAACCCACACATCAACAAAGACCCAGCACAGCCAAACATAAATAAATAAAAGTTTAAAAAAAAAAAAGATGAATGGAAATAAATAAACGAAAGACTGATAGAAGTGGCCAAAAAAAAGTTTAAAAAGCACTCCTGTCCAGCATGCTGCCAGACTTTCTCCTTCAGAGCCCAGTGCCCAGCAACAACCTCAAACCTCCCCCAACTCTTTCTCCAGGGACACCTGGCTCACATCTGCCACTCCTGCCACTCCTTAGCACCTTCCTGATGGCTTGTGTAACGGTGAACTTCCCCTTCAACCCATTTCATTTTCCTTCTTGATGTGCTCACATCTGATCTGAAAGAAACCCCCTCCAGTCCCGTTCCTCCCCTGGGGACCTAGGTTCTTCTTTTCCCCACACAAGCCTGTTAAAAGGACAGACAGACCCCCGTGGGGTCTCCACCGCATCGAAGTGTGGCTCCTGCCTCCACCCCTGCAGGAACCGGTGCTCCCGAGACCTTCCCATCCCACGCTCAAGACGCCCGCCAGGATCACCCCGACCAACCCACTCCCTCTCTGTCATCCGTCATCCCAGTCCAAACACGGAAAACAGAGAAATCCAATTCAGTTTAACCAACATGTGCTCAATAACCATCATAAAGCATACAAAAGCACTCTGCGACGATTTCATTGTGCTCGCCAGACTCATCTTCCCTAGACAAAAGAAAGTTGTGATAATGAGTGCTATGTTCACTCAAGGAAAATGTAAACCTCAATAAAAACCTAAGTTTCAAAGTCTGTGTAGGAAAAAAAAAAGTCTGTGTAGGTTCTACAGGAAAAGTTCTTTCAAATGCTCTTTTTAACGCTCAGTCTCCAAAGTCAGGACAGCAAGTGTTGGCAGCTGGCCAAGCAGAGAACCTGGTCAGCAGGGATAGGGGCCCAAGCCCAGTGATGACTCAGCGCCCATGCTTCCTCTGCACAGCCCAGGCGCCCGCGTCCGCCCTTATTCCGGGATGAATATTTCAGTCTGTGGCCTCTGCTTTTTGCCTTGCTTGCTTCATTTCATTTTGACACAGAGTCTTTTACCCAGGGAAACAAGCCAACAGTTTAAAAAAACTTTCTGGGAGCAAAGGGTAATCAGATACCTATCCTGAATAATGTTTAACCAATACACACGTTTTAAAGTTAGTTCTGTAAAAACTGAGGAAGCAGCTGGCCTACTATCCGTGACCCATATTGAATACCCCACCTTTCTGACTCGTGGTCAGAGGCAGAGGAGAAAACTGAGCTGGGCGGTTAGGACTCAGGTTGCTCCTCTTTAACTGGGCCAGGTGCGGGTTAAGTATGAAAAAGGAAAGGGAGCATTTTGCCATGAAAACAATTCTTCAGTCAAGCCAAATTTCCTACTCACCTAACATACAAAAAGCATTCAAGAACTGAGTCATTCAGCAACCATTCAATACGGAGCTGGTAGGGAGTTCACCTAAACCAACCCCTATTTGACAGATACGAAACTGACATCCCGGGAGGGAAACACCCATGACGCAGCCCTGCCAGGCTGTCAGGAGCACAGATGCTCGTCGGTCTAATACAGTCACAGACGCTGGCCACACTTGGTGACTGAGCACTTCAAAGGCGACTGGCCCAAACCAAAGGTAAATGTAAACAGAGTAAAAGAACCGGATCGACTGCACGTAACCCCATGATGGGGGTTAAATGAGTTCATTTGTTTAAACCCAGATCCAAACCCAGCATCTACCATGATCACCTGTGCATCTCATCCCTGAGAACTGAAAGACTCAATGGCTTTTTTAATAACTACTTTATCAAGGTATATAATTCATATACTGTAAAAGTCAACCTTTTAAATATACAAGGTAGTGTTTCTAGTATGTTCACCAAGTCATGCAATCATCGCATGCATGTGTGCGTGCTAGGTCAGGTCCAACCCTTTGCAACCCCATGGACTGTAGCCCTTCAGGCTCCTCTGTCCACGAGGATTCTCCAGGCAAAAACACTGGAGCACATGCCCTCTTCCAGGGGATCTTCCAACCCAGGGATCAAACCCACGTCTCTTATGTTCCCAGCAAAAGTGGTTCTTTACCACTGGCGCCACTGGGGAAGCCCCCAGGCAGCCCTCACCACCCTCTATTCCAGAGCATTTTCATCATCCCTAAAAGAGACCCATCCCACGGGTCGCAAAGAGTTGGACACGACTGAGCTGATTATATCGGGGAAAATAACTTAAAGTTTAACCAATACACACGTTTTAAAGTTAGTTCTGTAAAACTGAGGAAGCAGCTGGCCTACTATCCGTGACCCATATTGAATACCCCACCTTTCTGACTCGTGGTCAGAGGCAGAGGAGAAAACTGAGCTGGGCGGTTAGGACTCAGGTTGCTCCTCTTTAACTGGGCCAGGTGCGGGTTAAGTATGAAAAAGGAAAGGGAGCATTTTGCCATGAAAACAATTCTTCAGTCAAGCCAAATTTCCTACTCACCTAACATACAAAAAGCATTCAAGAACTGAGTCATTCAGCAACCATTCAATACGGAGCTGGTAGGGAGTTCACCTAAACCAACCCCTATTTGACAGATACGAAACTGACATCCCGGGAGGGAAACACCCATGACGCAGCCCTGCCAGGCTGTCAGGAGCACAGATGCTCGTCGGTCTAATACAGTCACAGACGCTGGCCACACTTGGTGACTGAGCACTTCAAAGGCGACTGGCCCAAACCAAAGGTAAATGTAAACAGAGTAAAAGAACCGGATCGACTGCACGTAACCCCATGATGGGGGTTAAATGAGTTCATTTGTTTAAACCCAGATCCAAACCCAGCATCTACCATGATCACCTGTGCATCTCATCCCTGAGAACTGAAAGACTCAATGGCTTTTTTAATAACTACTTTATCAAGGTATATAATTCATATACTGTAAAAGTCAACCTTTTAAATATACAAGGTAGTGTTTCTAGTATGTTCACCAAGTCATGCAATCATCGCATGCATGTGTGCGTGCTAGGTCAGGTCCAACCCTTTGCAACCCCATGGACTGTAGCCCTTCAGGCTCCTCTGTCCACGAGGATTCTCCAGGCAAAAACACTGGAGCACATGCCCTCTTCCAGGGGATCTTCCAACCCAGGGATCAAACCCACGTCTCTTATGTTCCCAGCAAAAGTGGTTCTTTACCACTGGCGCCACTGGGGAAGCCCCCAGGCAGCCCTCACCACCCTCTATTCCAGAGCATTTTCATCATCCCTAAAAGAGACCCATCCCCACGGGGTCGCAAAGAGTTGGACACGACTGAGCTGAACTGAACCCATTAGCAGTCCCTGCTCCCCTCTCTGTCCAGACCTTGGCAACTACGAATCCACATTCTATTTCTACAGATCTTCCTAGGCTAGACTTTCATCTATGAACAGAATCCTGGGGTCCTTTGTGACTGGCTTCTCTCACTGAGGATAATATTTCTAAAGTTCCGCCATGCTGAAGCATGTATCAGTACCTATTCTTTCTTATGGCCAAATAACACCACCTTGTATGGACAGACTGCACTTTGTCCATCCATCAGCTGATGGACACTTGGGTTGTTTCCACTTTTAGGCTAATAAGAATAAAGCTGCTATAATCATAAAGTTTTCGGGGTGGGGGACATACATGTTCTTTTTTTATTTCTTCCTGAGTATACACCTATGAGTGGAAATGCTGGTCACACAGTCACTCTGTGTTTAACCGTTTGAGGAACTGCCAGACAGTTTTCCAAACCAGCTGCACCACTGTACATGTCCACCTGGAGGCTGCACTTTTCATGTATTTACGAATAACAGATTCTTTCCCCTCTAATTTCTGCCAGGGTGATGTGCTGAGAATACCAGGAAAGAAGAGGAGGAAGGGCTGAGGACAGGGCAGCAGGGTGGGGGAGGAAGGCAGAGAGCTCGTGACACTGTGACCAGAGTCCCTCATCTTCTCTCTTCAAGTCTGTTTCCTTATTTATTAAAATGAAGGCGTTAGACCAATAAGTCTCAACTGAGGACATGTGGCCAAGTCTGGAGACCATGTGGTGGTCACGGCGGCTGGGTGATGCGCCTGGTAGCTGGAGGGCAGAGGTCAGGGATGCTGCTAAACATCCTGCATATGCAGGACAGCCCGCAACCGTGAAGAGCTAACAGGACCCAGGCGTCAACAGGGCCAAGGCTGAGAAACCCTGCAGCCGATCAAGGTGACCACATACGGGCCATTTTAAGGAATTGCCCAAATGGTTTCCAAAATGGCTACAGCGTTTTATAATCCACTCAGCAAGGTGGGGATTTCTCCCACTTCTCCATATCCTCAGCAACACTCTTATTTTTGCCAACCTAAGAGGAACATTACGGCTTTTTAAAAAAGTCCATTCTACGTATAGTTGCTGAGGGAAAGGGATAGTCAGGGAGTTTGGGATGGACATGAACACACTGCTGTATTTAAAATGGATAAGCAACAAGGACCTACTGTGTGCACAGGGGACTCTGCTCAGGGTTATGTAGTAACAGGGATCGGAGGGGGTTTCAGAGAAAATGGATTCATGTATAGGTAGGCCTGAGTCTCTTTGCTGTTCACCTGAAATTATCACAGCACTGTTCATTGGTTATACCCTAATGCAAAATTAAGTTCAATTAAGTCTTGTTATCTTCAACTCCACCTCAAAATAAAACAGAAAAACAGCAAAAACCAAATGAACAGAAAGTCTGTTCTAGTAACAAGGTCCCATACTATTTACAGACTGCCGGTGTCACACAGGAAAAGGTGAGTCATGTTCTTACCTGGTGCCTGTAATTATACCAGCCATTCGATCCGGCCACAATCACCACCCAGTGTTTGCCTCCGTCCTCAGGGTCGTCCACGGGAAAAGCACCAGTTCCCAGGACCAAGCCGAGCAGCACGGTGACTTCCCACTTCATTTTGCCCCTGGGCGTTCCACTGCAGAAATCTGGGAAGAGAAAGGCAGAGTCAGGCGAGAAAGGAATGACAAGGACTGAAGGACATTACTGCTCCTCTAAGACAGGACCACAGAAAATGGGTCAAAATGCTAAGACCATTTAGTCATCAGACAGAACGTGCTGAGGACAGAAATGATGCCGTCATTCTTCACTCTGCTCCCTTCTCCCCGGGGGAAGCAGGGGCTGTCCAGAGCTCCCCACCTTTGCTACAGGTTGAAGTCATGAGAATACACTGGGCTAAACATCCTGCATATGCAGGACAGCCCGCAACCGTGAAGAGCTAACAGGACCCAGGCGTCAACAGGGCCAAGGCTGAGAAACCCTGCAGCCGATCAAGGTGACCACATACGGGCCATTTTAAGGAATTGCCCAAATGGTTTCCAAAATGGCTACAGCGTTTTATAATCCACTCAGCAAGGTGGGGATTTCTCCCACTTCTCCATATCCTCAGCAACACTCTTATTTTTGCCAACCTAAGAGGAACATTACGGCTTTTTAAAAAAGTCCATTCTACGTATAGTTGCTGAGGGAAAGGGATAGTCAGGGAGTTTGGGATGGACATGAACACACTGCTGTATTTAAAATGGATAAGCAACAAGGACCTACTGTGTGCACAGGGGACTCTGCTCAGGGTTATGTAGTAACAGGGATCGGAGGGGGTTTCAGAGAAAATGGATTCATGTATAGGTAGGCCTGAGTCTCTTTGCTGTTCACCTGAAATTATCACAGCACTGTTCATTGGTTATACCCTAATGCAAAATTAAGTTCAATTAAGTCTTGTTATCTTCAACTCCACCTCAAAATAAAACAGAAAAACAGCAAAAACCAAATGAACAGAAAGTCTGTTCTAGTAACAAGGTCCCATACTATTTACAGACTGCCGGTGTCACACAGGAAAAGGTGAGTCATGTTCTTACCTGGTGCCTGTAATTATACCAGCCATTCGATCCGGCCACAATCACCACCCAGTGTTTGCCTCCGTCCTCAGGGTCGTCCACGGGAAAAGCACCAGTTCCCAGGACCAAGCCGAGCAGCACGGTGACTTCCCACTTCATTTGCCCTGGGCGTTCCACTGCAGAAATCTGGGAAGAGAAAGGCAGAGTCAGGCGAGAAAGGAATGACAAGGACTGAAGGACATTACTGCTCCTCTAAGACAGGACCACAGAAAATGGGTCAAAATGCTAAGACCATTTAGTCATCAGACAGAACGTGCTGAGGACAGAAATGATGCCGTCATTCTTCACTCTGCTCCCTTCTCCCCGGGGGAAGCAGGGGGCTGTCCAGAGCTCCCCACCTTTGCTACAGGTTGAAGTCATGAGAATACACCAAAGAATATGGAGAAAGCTCTTGGGGCAACCTTTCAAAGTTGCTGTCACAACTTGGGATACGGCAGACAAAATTCATCAACAAACGTCACTATCAGAAAAATGTCTACCACATCCTAGGAACTGTTTTGAAGAAAAGAACAGACATACAATCTATGCACAGCAAAATACAGACAAAATTTAACAGGACTTATTCTTGGGTGGTAGATAGGTGGAATTAAAGATTATCTTCTGTATTTCTGTCTCTTTCTACTACAAATAATGTATATTACTCATAAAGTTTATAAAAATTCCACATACACTCAATATAAGCACAGAGGGGCAATTTATGCTTGTGAGTTAACCTGGGTAAGCTATGAATGGGTAACCTGGCAACCCAAATGAATGTCTTTGTATCATGATTACAATCCATTTATACTATTCTGCACTAGAGGCAGGGCAAATATTTTAATCCTTATTTTACAGGTCAGGGAGGTTGCAGCAAAAGAGAAGTGACTTACCCAATATTCATGGACTCTCAGGACTGGCAGACTCGAACCCCACCTTCTGAACTCCTGGTCTACCCTTTCTGCTACATAGGCTGGCATCTGAAGACTTTATTCTTAATGAAGTATATGCCCAATTTTATACTTCACTGCCAAAATTTTAAACAGTTTCAAAGCACAAAAGGCAGGACTGAGGCTGAGTCCTAGCCACTGTGCATTACTCAGACAAATATGCTATTTCACTGTCCTGTTACTAACTATGTAATTTTAAAAACAGCCCTCCCGTCACAGAATCCAGGACCAAGCCGAGCAGCACGGTGACTTCCCACTTCATTTGCCCTGGGCGTTCCACTGCAGAAATCTGGGAAGAGAAAGGCAGAGTCAGGCGAGAAAGGAATGACAAGGACTGAAGGACATTACTGCTCCTCTAAGACAGGACCACAGAAAATGGGTCAAAATGCTAAGACCATTTAGTCATCAGACAGAACGTGCTGAGGACAGAAATGATGCCGTCATTCTTCACTCTGCTCCCTTCTCCCGGGAAGCAGGGGCTGTCCAGAGCTCCCCACCTTTGCTACAGGTTGAAGTCATGAGAATACACCAAAGAATATGGAGAAAGCTCTTGGGGCAACCTTTCAAAGTTGCTGTCACAACTTGGGATACGGCAGACAAAATTCATCAACAAACGTCACTATCAGAAAAATGTCTACCACATCCTAGGAACTGTTTTGAAGAAAAGAACAGACATACAATCTATGCACAGCAAAATACAGACAAAATTTAACAGGACTTATTCTTGGGTGGTAGATAGGTGGAATTAAAGATTATCTTCTGTATTTCTGTCTCTTTCTACTACAAATAATGTATATTACTCATAAAGTTTATAAAAATTCCACATACACTCAATATAAGCACAGAGGGGCAATTTATGCTTGTGAGTTAACCTGGGTAAGCTATGAATGGGTAACCTGGCAACCCAAATGAATGTCTTTGTATCATGATTACAATCCATTTATACTATTCTGCACTAGAGGCAGGGCAAATATTTTAATCCTTATTTTACAGGTCAGGGAGGTTGCAGCAAAAGAGAAGTGACTTACCCAATATTCATGGACTCTCAGGACTGGCAGACTCGAACCCCACCTTCTGAACTCCTGGTCTACCCTTTCTGCTACATAGGCTGGCATCTGAAGACTTTATTCTTAATGAAGTATATGCCCAATTTTATACTTCACTGCCAAAATTTTAAACAGTTTCAAAGCACAAAAGGCAGGACTGAGGCTGAGTCCTAGCCACTGTGCATTACTCAGACAAATATGCTATTTCACTGTCCTGTTACTAACTATGTAATTTTAAAAACAGCCCTCCCGTCACAGAATCCAGACCTGTCATTCTGAGATAAGAGGAGACACAGCCTTGGAGATGCAGGGACTCAGAACAGAACAAACTCTACGAGGCTAACCTCTGCCTCCAATGCCTTTTGACAAAACAGTGCTCATTCACTCACTCATTAATTTATTCACTCATTCATTCATTCACTCTCTCATTCATTTACCCACTCGGTCAGGGTCTCCTGAACTCCCACATCCCCAGACAAAGCGCTGGGGGCTGGAAACACAACAAGGACAGGACAAAGCTTCTGCCCCCATGGACCACACAGCCAGCCAAGGAACAAACCTCCAAGTCTAAGAAACGATCCTCAGTATCTATGCCTATTGTTGCTGCTGTTGTTGCTGTTGTTCAATCACTAAGTTGTGTTCAACTCTTTGTGACCCCATGGACTGCAGCATGCCAAGGCTTCCTTGTCCTTCGCCATCTCCCCGAGCTTGCTCAAACTCATGTCCATTGAGTCAGGAATGCCATCCAACCATCCCATCCTCTGTCAACCACTTCTCTTCCTGCTGTCTATTTTTCCCAGCATCAGGATCTTTTCCAGTGAATTGTCTCTTTGCATCAGGTAGTCAAAGTTTTGGAGCTTCAGCATCAGTCCTTCCAAATGAATATTCAGGGTTGATTTCCTTTAGGACTGACTGGTTTGATCCTGGTTTGAGTCTCCAAGGGACTCTCAAGAGTCTTCTCCAACACCATATTCAAAGGCATCAGTTCTTCGGCACTCAGCCTTCTTTATGGTCCACCTCTCACATCCATACGTGACTACTGGGGAAACCACAGCTTTAACTATGTGGACCTTTGTCGGCAAAGTGATGTCTCGGCTTTGAATATGCTGTCTAGGTTTGTCATAGCTTTTCTTCCAAAGAGCAAACATCTTTTAATTTCATGGCTGCAGTCACCATCTGCAGTGATTTTGGAGAACAAGAAAATAAAGTCTGTCACTTTCTCCATTGTTGGCCTATCTATTCGCCAGGAAGTGATGGGACCAGATGCCATGATCTTCATTTTATGAATATTGAGTTTTAAGCCAGTTTTCTCACTCTTCTCTTTCAACTTCATCAAGAGGCTTTTTAGTTCCTCTTCACTTTCTGCCATAAGGGTGGTGTCATCTGCATGCCTGAGGTTGTTGATTTTTTCCCAGCAATCTTGATTCCAGCTTGTGCTTCATCTAGCCTGGCATCTCACCTGATGTACTCTGCACAGAAGTTAAATATGCAGGGTGACAATATACAGTCTTGAGATACTCCTTTCCCAATTTGGAACCAGTCAGTTGTTCCATGTCCAGTTCTAACTGTTGCTTCTTGACCTGCATATAGGTTTCTCAGGAAACAGGTAACGTGGTCTGGTATTCTCATCTCTTTCAGACTTTTTCAGTTTGTTTTAATCCACACAGTCAAAGGCTTTAGCATAATCAATGAAGCAAAAGTTGATGTTTTTCTGGAATTCCCTTGCTTTTTCTATGATCCAGTGGGTGTTGGCAGTTTGATCTCTGGTTCCTCTGCTTTTTCTAAATCCAGCTTGTACATCTGGAAGTTCTTGGCTCACATGCTGCTGAAGCGTTTCAGCATGACCTTGCTGGCATGTGAAATGAGTGCCATTGTGCAGTAGTTTGAATATTCTTTAGCAATGCCCTTCTTTGGTACTATAACAAAAACTGACCTTTTCCAGTCCTGTAGCCACAGCTAAGCTTTCTAAATTTGCTGGCATATGAAGGTAGCACTTTAATGGTATCATATTTTAGGATTTGAAATCAATATTTTTTTTTTAAACTTTTATTTATTTATTTTTGGCTGTGCTGGGTCTTTATTGATGTGTGGGTTTAGCTGCTCTGTGGTATGTGGGATCTTCCCGGGTCAGGGATCGAACCTGTGTCTCCTGCATTGGCAGACAGGTTCTTATCCACTGAGCCACAAGGGAAGCCCCTGAAATCAATATTTTTTGTATAGTTCTTCTGTGTATTCTTTCTACCTCTTCTTAATATCTTCTGCTACTGTGAGATACATACCATTTCTGTCCTTTATTGTTCCCATCTTTGCATGAAATGTTCCCTTGGTATCTCTGATCTTCCTGAAGAGATCTCTAGTTTTTCCCATTCTATTGTTTTCCTCTATTTCTTTATAATGTTCCCTTAGGAAGGCTTTTTTTAAAAAAAAAAAAAACTTTGGCCTCTTTTATTGCTCCTTTATCTACCCATTTTCATCCATCTTTATTCTTTGGCCTGTGTGGGCCTCCCATGGCAGTGGCCTCTCTCGTTGCAGAGCGCTGGCTCTGGGTGCACGTGCTCTAGAGCATTGGCTCGTAATTGGACACAGCAGTCCAGCTGCTCCACTGCACATGGGATCTTCCTGGGTCAGGGATCTTCCCGGGTCAGGGATCTTCCCAGTGCCCCTTGCACTGCAAGGCGACTCTTTACCCACTGGACCACCAGGGAAGCCCCTAGGAAGGCTTTCTTCTCTCTCCTTGCTATTCTCTGGAACTCTGAATACAGATGAGTGTATCTTCCCTTTTCTCCTTTGCCTTTAGCATCTCTTCTTTTCTCAGCTATTTGTAAGGCCTCCTCAGACAACCATTTTGCCTTTGTACATTTCTTTTTCTTGGAGATGCTTTTGATCACTGCCTCCTGTACAATGCTATGAACCCCCATCCAAAGTTATTCAGGTACTACATCCAAAGTTTTGATTTATATCAACATCTCATGACAGGCATAGCCTGTGGGTTGTATCATCTTTCACCAACAATCATAAAATAGGCTCTTCTATTTGCATACCACTCTCTTCTGACTTTCTGTTCTGTGACTTCATCCTGAAAGGTTCATTTGTCTCAAGGCATTGGTATGTGACTTCTTCGTTTTCTTTTCTTTTTTTTTTTTTGTGCTGTACCTCGTGGCATTTGGGATCTTAGCTCCTGCCCAACAAGGAAGCAGAAGCTCAGTCTTAACCACAGGACCACTAGGAAATTCCCCCTTTAATATTCAAATATTAGAATCGAATGGAGGGCCTGAGTGTGAACAACAGAACAGACACCAGTAGCTCCACTGCCTAAACTAGCAAAGAAAAAAACACCACCGGCTTCTGTGTATTCTTTCTACCTCTTCTTAATATCTTCTGCTACTGTGAGATACATACCATTTCTGTCCTTTATTGTTCCCATCTTTGCATGAAATGTTCCCTTGGTATCTCTGATCTTCCTGAAGAGATCTCTAGTTTTTCCCATTCTATTGTTTTCCTCTATTTCTTTATAATGTTCCCTTAGGAAGGCTTTTTTTAAAAAAAAAAAAAACTTTGGCCTCTTTTATTGCTCCTTTATCTACCCATTTTCATCCATCTTTATTCTTTGGCCTGTGTGGGCCTCCCATGGCAGTGGCCTCTCTCGTTGCAGAGCGCTGGCTCTGGGTGCACGTGCTCTAGAGCATTGGCTCGTAATTGGACACAGCAGTCCAGCTGCTCCACTGCACATGGGATCTTCCTGGGTCAGGGATCTTCCCGGGTCAGGGATCTTCCCAGTGCCCCTTGCACTGCAAGGCGACTCTTTACCCACTGGACCACCAGGGAAGCCCCTAGGAAGGCTTTCTTCTCTCTCCTTGCTATTCTCTGGAACTCTGAATACAGATGAGTGTATCTTCCCTTTTCTCCTTTGCCTTTAGCATCTCTTCTTTTCTCAGCTATTTGTAAGGCCTCCTCAGACAACCATTTTGCCTTTGTACATTTCTTTTTCTTGGAGATGCTTTTGATCACTGCCTCCTGTACAATGCTATGAACCCCCATCCAAAGTTATTCAGGTACTACATCCAAAGTTTTGATTTATATCAACATCTCATGACAGGCATAGCCTGTGGGTTGTATCATCTTTCACCAACAATCATAAAATAGGCTCTTCTATTTGCATACCACTCTCTTCTGACTTTCTGTTCTGTGACTTCATCCTGAAAGGTTCATTTGTCTCAAGGCATTGGTATGTGACTTCTTCGTTTTCTTTTCTTTTTTTTTTTTTGTGCTGTACCTCGTGGCATTTGGGATCTTAGCTCCTGCCCAACAAGGAAGCAGAAGCTCAGTCTTAACCACAGGACCACTAGGAAATTCCCCCTTTAATATTCAAATATTAGAATCGAATGGAGGGCCTGAGTGTGAACAACAGAACAGACACCAGTAGCTCCACTGCCTAAACTAGCAAAGAAAAAAACACCACCGGCTTATTTTTACAAATTCCAGTGTACCTTTCATTTTTCTACCAAAATACTAGCAAGCTACTCCTCAGTGAGAGAAAGTACTTTACTGATACACAAGTAACATTTTCATAGTTAACATTGGGCACTGTTCCTGTCTCTCTTTTTTTTTTATTTATTTATTTATTTATTTATTTATTTATTTTGGTGGGGTGGGGCGGGGAAGGAGGGGAGCAGGCGGGCTACTTCTATTGGTCTTTCATTTGTCTATTTTCATCCATCTCTGTTCTTTGGCCCATGTGGGCCTCCCATCATGGTGGCCTCTGTTGTCACAGAGCACCGGCTCTGGGCGCATGCGCTCCAGAGCTCCGGTTCGGTGATTGGACATATCGGTCCAGCCGCTCCGCGGCACGTGGGATCTTCCCAGGCCAGGGATCTAACCAGTGCCCCTTGCACTGCAAGGCAGTGTTTTTACCCACTGGACCACCAGGGAAGCCCCCTGTCTCTCTTTTTTTGTTTGTTTGTTTTTATTAAACACAGAGTTGTCATTCCTTGAACACAATGCCAAGTTAAAAATCTCACCATGTGACACTGATTGGGAAACGCCACTTAAAAAACACATACACTGATATGTTGGGAACCGTACAGGGCCTGAGACGACGAAAAGATGTGAAATCCATCACCCTCAGCCATGAATACATCTCAAAGCCACCAGGCCTCAGCTGCCAATTTCCTGATCAGCAAAATTCTTGACAAGGTCAAAACAGGAAGGCAAAGTCACAGACAATCTTGCCGCATACCTATTATTCTTGTTTCAGCGGGGTGAAAAGTTCATGAAGAAGAAGTAAATGATTCCTGGGATTTCCTCGATGGTCCCGGGGTTAAGAATCCACCTTCCAGGGGCTTCCCTGGTAGCTCAGTGACAAAGAGTTCGCCTGCCAAGGCAGGAGACACGGGTTTGATCCTTGATCCGGGAAGAGCCCACATGCTGCGGAACAGCTACGCCCGTAAGCCGCAACGATGGAACCTGTGCTCTAGAGCCTTAGAGTCACAACAACAGAGCCCATGTGCCACAACTGCTGAAGCCCGTGTGCCCTACAGCCCGGGTTCCAAAACAAGAGAAGTCACCACCACGAGAAGCCTGCTCACCTCAACTAGAGAGGGGCCCCTACTCCCTGCAACTAGAGGAGAGCCTGTGGCAACAGTGAAAACCCAGAATAGCCAAAAATAAATAAATAAAACTTAAAAATAAATAAATAAAAATTTAAAAAATGAATCCGCCTTCCAATGTAGGGGGCGTGGATTCAATCTCTGATTGGGACACTAAGATTCCACACGCTGCGGGGTAACTAAGTCCACAGGCTGCAACTGGAGAAGCCCCACTTTGAAGACCCAGCATAACCAAAGCAAAGTGAATGACCTCTGCCAAACCAGCCCATGGGGACGGCCACTTCTGGCTCGTCCATGGCTCCGGTCACCCAGGTATCGGCTCTACTTCTTCCTGCCTACCCACACATCCATCCAACACACACGGCCTGAGCACCCACCCGGCGCTCACAGGCACTAAACCAGGAGCCAAACGGACGAAGCGCTTCACAGAGCTGACATCTAGCAGGAAGAGACAGGCTGTCTGGTGGTGATAGGGAAGAAAAAAAGCAGGAGAGGGGGCTTCCCTGGTGGTCCAGTGGGTAAGGACACCGCCTTGCAGTGCAAGGGGCACCAGTTCGATCCCTGGCCTGGGAAGATCCCACGTGCCGCAGAGCGGCTGGACTGATGTGTTCAATTACCAAGCCGGAGCTCTGGAGCGCATGCACCCGGAGTCGGTGCTCTGCGACAACAGAGGCCGCCGGGATGGGAGGCCCACATGGGCCAAAGAAGAAAGATGGATGAAAATAGACAAATGAAAGACCAATAGAAGTGGCCCGCCTGCTCCCCTCCCTCCCAACCCCACCCCCCAAAAAAATAAATAAATAAATCTTTAAAAAATAAATAAATAAATAAAAGCAGGAGAGGAAGTCCCCATGGGAGTGGCAGGTATCATGTCAACAGGAGATTTTCAGAAGGTGAGGGAACCCGCCCATTTGTAGCAGCAAAACCCTAGAGGGAAATTCACAAATGGTCAGACAGGGCTTGTCTGCTGTTGCTGTTCGGTCGCTAAGCTGTGTCCCTCTCTTTATCACCCCATGGACTGTAGCACCCCAGACTCCTCTGTCCTGCACTATCTCTCAGAGTTTGCTCAAATTCATGACCACTGAGTCAGTGATGCTACCTAACCCCTTCATCCTCTGCTGCCCTCTTCTCCTTTTGCCTTCAGTCTTCTCCAGCGTTAGGGTTAGGGTTTTCATCTACCGAATCAATTATGATACATCCTTATAGTGGGATACAGTGACACCTTTATAAAAAAAAAAAAAAAGGCAGCTCTTAGCATGCCAAGAGTGGAAAGTCCTCTGAGGTGATATGTTTAGTCAACTAAACACATTTACATAAACATTTTCAGGGAGAAAATGACTCAAGGTAGCTGTTCCTCTAACCAAGAGAGAGACGGAAGTCTCCCTAAGAGTGCTCTGTGCTGCTACGCTGCACCGGGAGGCAGGGCGGGATGTGGGTGGGCATCTAGGAGCCATGCAGTGTGGAGGCACTTTCTCATCCTCACAACAGCCTGTGAGCAGTCTCACGACCCCCTCCAGCCACAACAGACTCGCACAAGTAAAGACACTTGGGGGAACGCGGCACTGCAGGGTGACACAGATAGGATCCCAAACATTGCTTCTTCCACTACACTACCTCGCTTATCGCACACACACACAAAACACGACTTCTGTGAATATCTAGGAGGCCCCAAAACCACAGATGGAAGCACTACATCCCACACCCTGGGGCCTCCAAGTTTCCTCCTGCAGCAGGCTACCCAACGTGCACTTCCCCACTAGTTTAAGGCACTGCTATTTTAAGGCACTTGCAGGTCTTCAGTTATAAAGAGCTTTTAGAAGAAGAGACCATCAAAGGAGAACCTGAACCACAACAAGTCAACGGACAAGCCTTCACCAGCCTTCCACACCAGGTCCTTGCTTTTCCCACTGGTCATGAGGTCAGTGATTCAACGGAAGGACTCTCCTTGACTTCAAGAAGTATACCATCAAGCGAGGCTTGATCCCTTTGGGGAGGTTTGGGACAGAGTGTCCATAGTAGATCAACTGTCACCAGTAATTACAAGTACTAAGGCTCCAGTTACAGGACCATCTAAATAGCAGAATCAAGTTCAAAATGCAGGTCTGACACCAAAGCCCACACCTTAACCAGTACTGTGACCTCCCCTATCAGCCCTGTACTTGCTACTTGCTCTGGGTTGGAAACAGTGAACCATCACAGCCAAGCGAAGCAACTGTGCAGATGATGACATCTGCAAAGAGCCATCCAAACCTAGAGGTTTTTGATCCTGCTCTTGGTTCTTTCGCGGCTTACAGCAAAATCATCAAGTAAGTGATCCCTGGCTGACAACATGCTAAAGAGACAAGGAGAGGTGACAAGAAGCCCGCTTTCACTAAACTGAAGTCATGCTCCTCTGAGCCCGCTTCCTGACCAGACCTCGGCCTGCTAGGCCCAGGTTTAGCAAGAATCCTGCGAGAACCTCCCATCTTTGACATCTGATCAAGCTCCTCTTAGTGACTGTTTAGCCACTGACCCTCCCACTCTGCCTACTGGTCATAAATCTCAGTTGTCCTTAATGTATTTGGAGTTGAGTTCAGTTCTGTATGTAAGTCTTTCTCCTCTAATAGATCAGCTAGAATAAAGCCCATCTTGTCGTTTTTAAAAAAAACAAACATTTTTTGACATGTGGGATTTTAGTGCCCAAACAGGGATCAAACCCGCACCCCATGCATTGGAAGCTCGAAGTTCTAACCACTGGGAAACCAGGGAAGTCCCCATCTTGTCACTGTTAACAAATGTCAGGTGCAATTTCTCTTTAATACAGGACAGATAATTACCAGGTCAAGGGAGACCCTGCCTCACCTTAACTGTCCATCTGTCAAATGGGACAGTAGAACTCCATTATTAAGGGCGCAATCAGCTCTTCTATTCTTTGAGTCCTGTTTCACAAATAAATTGAAAAAAAAAGAAGAGAAAATCCAAATAGTCTTATTTCAAATCACAAACAAAAACTGGATTTTGTTCAGGTTAGATAATCTATTTTCACAGGGAAAAGTTGTGATTCAATAGCAAACCAGATTCTAGATGAGAGCATGTCCTTCAAAGTTACCTAATCCTGATTCTATGGAATTTTTTTTCATAACTCGGCAAACTGTAGATATTAGAAATGCAAATGATTCTTGTCTAAAAGCATGCAAGTGAATTCTATCCAATGGAGGTGCACGTGACTTCTTCATTGAAAGAAATAAGCCAGGTTTCCCATTGCACATTTTACTATTTTTAATCTACATATGTACTTTGTACTTTGGAATCTCCTTTCAACTGGTTTTAATACCTCATTAGATCTCATCATTAATAAGTTAAATACAATCTTTAATGCCTGTTATACCTGAACGGAGTGATGTTGTTCAGTTGCTCAGTCGTGTCTGACTTGTTGCGACCCCATAGACCCTGAAAGAAAGACAAGGAGAGGTGACAAGAAGCCGCTTTCACTAAACTGAAGTCATGCTCCTCTGAGCCCGCTTCCTGACCAGACCTCGGCCTGCTAGGCCCAGGTTTAGCAAGAATCCTGCGAGAACCTCCCATCTTTGACATCTGATCAAGCTCCTCTTAGTGACTGTTTAGCCACTGACCCTCCCACTCTGCCTACTGGTCATAAATCTCAGTTGTCCTTAATGTATTTGGAGTTGAGTTCAGTTCTGTATGTAAGTCTTTCTCCTCTAATAGATCAGCTAGAATAAAGCCCATCTTGTCGTTTTTAAAAAAAACAAACATTTTTTGACATGTGGGATTTTAGTGCCCAAACAGGGATCAAACCCGCACCCCATGCATTGGAAGCTCGAAGTTCTAACCACTGGGAAACCAGGGAAGTCCCCATCTTGTCACTGTTAACAAATGTCAGGTGCAATTTCTCTTTAATACAGGACAGATAATTACCAGGTCAAGGGAGACCCTGCCTCACCTTAACTGTCCATCTGTCAAATGGGACAGTAGAACTCCATTATTAAGGGCGCAATCAGCTCTTCTATTCTTTGAGTCCTGTTTCACAAATAAATTGAAAAAAAAAGAAGAGAAAATCCAAATAGTCTTATTTCAAATCACAAACAAAAACTGGATTTTGTTCAGGTTAGATAATCTATTTTCACAGGGAAAAGTTGTGATTCAATAGCAAACCAGATTCTAGATGAGAGCATGTCCTTCAAAGTTACCTAATCCTGATTCTATGGAATTTTTTTTCATAACTCGGCAAACTGTAGATATTAGAAATGCAAATGATTCTTGTCTAAAAGCATGCAAGTGAATTCTATCCAATGGAGGTGCACGTGACTTCTTCATTGAAAGAAATAAGCCAGGTTTCCCATTGCACATTTTACTATTTTTAATCTACATATGTACTTTGTACTTTGGAATCTCCTTTCAACTGGTTTTAATACCTCATTAGATCTCATCATTAATAAGTTAAATACAATCTTTAATGCCTGTTATACCTGAACGGAGTGATGTTGTTCAGTTGCTCAGTCGTGTCTGACTTGTTGCGACCCCATAGACCACAGCTCGCCAGGCTTCCCTGTCCTTCACCATCTCCTTGAGGCTGCTCAGACTCAAGTCCGTTGAGTGAGTGAGGCCATCCAACCATCTCAGCCTCTGTCCCCCCATTCACTTCACTTTTAAAAAAGTATCTTTTAACATTACAAAATGTACAAGCAGCTATATCATAGTGCAAAATAGACATAGTCAAGAAATATATTTTAAATCTACTAACGATTAGAAGAATTTGGGTTTTGATTAATGGTTTTTCTACATTTTTATTTTCACTGCTTATTTGGCATCTGAATTTCTTTAAATTTCTTCCAAATTACTATTTTTTGAAACCTAGGACTCGTAATAGTTGGTAATCTTCCACAAAACGAATGAACATGACTTTCAAAGCTAGATGTTAATTCTTACGTTTAATGTTGCTGCAACTTATATTTGAGAAATTGAAGGATACATATTAAACTACAGAAATGCACAAAGTCTATAAAACACCTGACACCATCATACAGATCAACTGCTAATATTTTTTAAGTCTGTTAACCCTCCTTCCCCATAAACAAACAAAACATTATAGATAAAACCGTCTCCCTTGAACACAGAAAATTACAAGACACTAATGAAAGAAATCAAAGATGACATAAACAGATGGAAAGATATTCCATGTGCCTGGGTCAGAAGAATCAATATTGTGAAAATGACCATACTACCAAATATCATCTACAGATTCAATGCGATCTCTATCAAATTACCAATGACATTCTTCAGAGAATTAGATCAAAAAATAGCACAGTTCATATGGAAACACAAAAGATCCCGGATAGCCAAAGCAAGCAATCCTGAGAAAGAAGCATGGAGCTGAAGGGATCAGCCCCCCTAACTTTAGACTATACTACAAAGCAACAGTCATCAAGACAATGTGGTACTGGCACAAAAACAGAAATATAGACCAATGGAACAAGACAGAGAACCCAAAGATAAACCAATGCATATATGGGTACCTTATTTTTGACAAAGGACGCAAAAATATAAAATGGGACAAAGAGCCTCCTCAACAAATGATGCTGGGAGAATTGGACAGCTACATGCAAAAAAAATGAAGTTGGAACATTCCCTAACACCATACACAAAGATAAACTCAAAATAGATTAAAGACCTAAATGTAAGAACAGAAACCATAAAACTCTTAGAGGAGAATATAGGTAAAACAGTCAGTGACATAAATCAAAGCAAGATCTTCTATGATCCGCCCACCAGAATAATGGAAATAAAAACAAAAATAAACATGTGGGACCTAATGAAACTTAAAAGCCTTTGTACAGCAAAAGAAACTACAAACAAGGTAAACAGACAACCCACAGAATCGGAGAAAATCATAGCAAATGAGACAACTGACAAAGAATTAATTTCCGAAATATACAAGCAGCTCAGACAACTCAACATCGAAAATACAAACAATCCAATCAAAAAATGGAAAAAAAGACCTAAAGAAACATCTCTCCAAATAAGACATACAGACGGCCAAAAACACCTGACACCATCATACAGATCAACTGCTAATATTTTTTAAGTCTGTTAACCCTCCTTCCCCATAAACAAACAAAACATTATAGATAAAACCGTCTCCCTTGAACACAGAAAATTACAAGACACTAATGAAAGAAATCAAAGATGACATAAACAGATGGAAAGATATTCCATGTGCCTGGGTCAGAAGAATCAATATTGTGAAAATGACCATACTACCAAATATCATCTACAGATTCAATGCGATCTCTATCAAATTACCAATGACATTCTTCAGAGAATTAGATCAAAAAATATCACAATTCATATGGAAACACAAAAGATCCCGGATAGCCAAAGCAAGCAATCCTGAGAAAGACGCATGGAGCAGAAGGGATCAGCCCCCCTAACTTTAGACTATACTACAAAGCAACAGTCATCAAGACAATGTGGTACTGGCACAAAAACAGAAATATAGACCAATGGAACAAGACAGAGAACCCAAAGATAAACCAATGCATATATGGGTACCTTATTTTTGACAAAGGACGCAAAAATATAAAATGGGACAAAGAGCCTCCTCAACAAATGATGCTGGGAGAATTGGACAGCTACATGCAAAAAAAATGAAGTTGGAACATTCCCTAACACCATACACAAAGATAAACTCAAAATAGATTAAAGACCTAAATGTAAGAACAGAAACCATAAAACTCTTAGAGGAGAATATAGGTAAAACAGTCAGTGACATAAATCAAAGCAAGATCTTCTATGATCCGCCCACCAGAATAATGGAAATAAAAACAAAAATAAACATGTGGGACCTAATGAAACTTAAAAGCCTTTGTACAGCAAAAGAAACTACAAACAAGGTAAACAGACAACCCACAGAATCGGAGAAAATCATAGCAAATGAGACAACTGACAAAGAATTAATTTCCGAAATATACAAGCAGCTCAGACAACTCAACATCGAAAATACAAACAATCCAATCAAAAAATGGAAAAAAAGACCTAAAGAAACATCTCTCCAAATAAGACATACAGACGGCCAAAAAACACGTGAAACGATGCTCAACGTCACTTGTCTTTAGAGAAATGCAAATCAAAACTACAATGAGATATCATCTCACACCCGTCAAAATGGCCATCATCAAAAAATGTACAGACAATAAATGCTGGAGCAGGTGCAGAGAAAAGGGAACACTCTTGTATTGTTGGTGGGAATGTAAATTTATACAACCACTATGGAAGACAGTGTGGAGATTCTTTAAAAAAAATAAGAATAGAAGCACCATACGATTCAGCGATTCCACTATTACACCCTCATGAAATCAAAATTCAATGAGACACCTGTACCCCAATGTCCATTGCAGCACTCTATACAATAGCTAGAACATGGAAGCAACCTAGATGCCCATTGACAAATGAATGGATAAAGAAGCTATGGTACATTTATACAATGGAATATTTCTCAGCTGTGAAAAGAAATGCTGAAAAATCAGTCCTAATGAGGTGGATGAATCTGGAACCTATTATACAAAGTGAAGTAAGTCACCAAGAGAAGGACAAGTATAGTAAACTAACACATATATAGGGAATCTATAAGATCACACTGATACACAGGCAGAGCAGTGATGGGAAAACAGACATGGAGAACAGTCTTATGGACACTGGATGGAGGGAAGCGTGGGTGAGAGATATGGAAATAGTAACATGGAAACCTGTACTATCATATGCAAAAGAGATAGCTAGGGGCTTCCCTGTGGTCCAGTGGGTAAGGACACTGCCTTGCAGGTAAAACAGTCTTAGAGGAGAATATAGGTAAAACAGTCAGTGACATAAATCAAAGCAAGATCTTCTATGATCCGCCCACCAGAATAATGGAAATAAAAACAAAAATAAACATGTGGGACCTAATGAAACTTAAAAGCCTTTGTACAGCAAAAGAAACTACAAACAAGGTAAACAGACAACCCACAGAATCGGAGAAAATCATAGCAAATGAGACAACTGACAAAGAATTAATTTCCGAAATATACAAGCAGCTCAGACAACTCAACATCGAAAATACAAACAATCCAATCAAAAAATGGAAAAAAAGACCTAAAGAAACATCTCTCCAAATAAGACATACAGACGGCCAAAAAACACGTGAAACGATGCTCAACGTCACTTGTCTTTAGAGAAATGCAAATCAAAACTACAATGAGATATCATCTCACACCCGTCAAAATGGCCATCATCAAAAAATGTACAGACAATAAATGCTGGAGCAGGTGCAGCGAAACGGGAACACTCTTGTATTGTTGGTGGGAATGTAAATTTATACAACCACTATGGAAGACAGTGTGGAGATTCTTTAAAAAAAATAAGAATAGAAGCACCATACGATTCAGCGATTCCACTATTACACCCTCATGAAATCAAAATTCAATGAGACACCTGTACCCCAATGTCCATTGCAGCACTCTATACAATAGCTAGAACATGGAAGCAACCTAGATGCCCATTGACAAATGAATGGATAAAGAAGCTATGGTACATTTATACAATGGAATATTTCTCAGCTGTGAAAAGAAATGCTGAAAAATCAGTCCTAATGAGGTGGATGAATCTGGAACCTATTATACAAAGTGAAGTAAGTCACCAAGAGAAGGACAAGTATAGTAAACTAACACATATATAGGGAATCTATAAGATCACACTGATACACAGGCAGAGCAGTGATGGGAAAACAGACATGGAGAACAGTCTTATGGACACTGGATGGAGGGAAGCGTGGGTGAGAGATATGGAAATAGTAACATGGAAACCTGTACTATCATATGCAAAAGAGATAGCTAGGGGCTTCCCTGTGGTCCAGTGGGTAAGGACACTGCCTTGCAGTGCAAGGGGCGCCGGTACGATCCCTGGCCTGGGAAGATCCCACGTGCCACGGAGCGGCTGGACCGATGTGTCCAATTACCAAGCCGGAGTTCTGGAGCGCAAGCGCCCAGAGCCAGTGCTCTGCGACAACAGAGGCCACTGCGATGGGAGGCCCACACAGGCCAAAGAACAAAGATGGATGAAAACGGACAAATGAAAGACCAACAGAAGTAGCCTGCCTGCTCCCCTCCCTCCCTACCCCACCCCCACAACATAAATAAATAAATAAATAAAAAGAGATAGCTATTGCCAATGTGCTGTGGGACCAAGGGATCTTATTTGGGGGCTATGGAGGGGTGGGATGGGGGGTACTGGACGGGGGGCACAGGAGGGAGGGGTCAGGGATACACATATGACTTATCTGGGACTATACATATATGTAAACAACAAAACTACGTAAGACCAAAAAGCAAAATAAAAGTAATTGTATAAAAAAAAGTCTCTCGTGTCCTGTCCTATTCTCCACATACCACAGTGTCACCAGTAAACTATTTCATTCCAATTAATTTGTTATACTTTAAAATACACATATTCAACTTTATAAACATCCCTCTACAAACAGACCTGTAATTTGTTTCCTTTTGTTTTTCACTTTTGCAAAAACATACTTATGCTCATCTCCTTACACATACAAATGTCTCTATGGTACCTTAGGAGAAGAGCCGTCCAGTCTTACAAGATACCCATTTTGCCAGCAGCTGTACTGTTATAAGATATACTTCCAAATAGCTGATACTCTTGAGTATCAAACTTCTTAATTCCTTATCTGATAGACATAAAGTACATAGATATAATTTGTATCTCTGCATTATAAGACAATTTGAGTCATGTTTCTAACCATCCGGATTTCAACATCCTTTAACATAAATGACAATGTCCCCATCATAAACTGGGATTTGAATTTTGGCCTAAAGCAATGTCTACAGTTTAAGCAAAGGGAAAAAAAAAGAGGCTGGTAATTTTCTTAAAATTCAAGTCATGTTTCTTTTTTTTTTTAAAGATTTATTTATTTATTTATTTATTTTGGGGGGGTGGGGTGGGGAGGGAGCGGAGCAGGCAGGCCACGTCTATTGGTCCTTCATCTGTCCATTTTCATCCATCTTTGTTCTTTGGCCCGTGTGGGTCTCCCATCGCAGTGGCCTCTGTTGTCGCAGAGCACCGGCTCTGGGCACATGCGCCCCAGAGCTCCGGCTCAGTAGTTGGACACATCAGTCCAGCCACTCCACGGCACGTGGGATCTTCCCAGGCCAGGGATCGAACCCACGCCCCTTGCACTGCAAGGCGGTGTCCTTACTCACTGGACCACCAGGGAAGCCCTAAGTCATATTTCTAACCTTGTGGATGTCAACATCCTTAACATAAGTAACAACTTCCCCATCATAAATTGAGATTCAAATTTTGGCCTAG
This sequence comes from Tragulus kanchil, assembly GCA_022376925.1. Lineage (NCBI taxonomy): Eukaryota > Metazoa > Chordata > Mammalia > Artiodactyla > Tragulidae > Tragulus > Tragulus kanchil. Next base: position 182,796,625 of record JAIOJX010000032.1, on the reverse strand, counting down.
AGCAATGTCTGCAGTTTAAGGAAAGAAAAAAGGAAAAAAGAAAGACTGGTCATTTTCTTAAAAAAGATAGTCATAGGTGGAAAACTCAAGAGACAGCATCCACTTCAATATATTTTTACTGAACAGTACTGGGTGTGGTGTTCACTTACTTAACAGTTCACAACTCTTTTCTCATCTCCTCTTTAAAATCCTCAGCAATTCTCCTGGGAATTACTGAAGTGAACTCCCCGATGTGGCCTCTCTCCAATACTTTTTCCACATTAGAGAGTAAGTTACACATTGGGCTTCCCTGGTGGCTCATTGGTAAAGGACCTGCCCGCCAGTGCAGGAGACTCAGGTTGATCTGTGGATGGGGAAGATCTCCTACAGAAGGAAATGACAACACACTCCAGTATTCTCCCCTGGGAAATCCCATGGACAGAGGAGCCTGGCAGGCTACAAGCCATAGGGTCACAAAAGAGTTGAATACAACTGAGCAACTAAACAACAGGAATGAAAAAGATACACATCTACTAAATTCAACTTCCAGGACTTTCAGGACAAAATCCAAGTCAGGAGGCCTGCAAGATGCACAAGATGTTTTCCACTATCCACATGAAATTCCTGGCTCCAACCAGGCTCAGGACTCCAGGTCCAAAATCAGTACTCTCTTCCTGCCCTCATCACCTTGTTTTCCAGGCAAAATGCTCTTCTATCTCACTAGCCCCAGCCCATCTCCCAAACTCCATCCAATTATTTCCTTCTCTGCAAAGTCCTACCTCTTCGCACAAGTCAGAGTTAGATGCGGCCCCTGAAACATTGGAATGGTTCAGAATAAACTGCTTCTCCCCTTAATGAAATAAACCCTGCTTTAAAAAACTTAGTAAGGTTCAATCAGGGCAGGAAAAAAAGGCAAAAAAAAAAAAAAAAAAAAAAAAAACCCAACTTAGTAAGGCTCAATCAATGTTTGCAAACTAATGTAGCCAAGACGCCAAGACATTACTGTCTGGAGGAAAGGCAGCTGGGCCACTCCACTCACTACCTACCCCAGGGCATGTCTCAAACCACGGGCATTTACTTTCACAAAACTTCCTTCTCCCTGGATTTCTGTAGTTCTTGGCACTGAATAATACATGTGGGTAAAACCTCAACTCTAATAGAAACAGGGGACCAAATCCTGCCAACTCTCACTTTCATGGTTGAGGTGAATCATCCTGTAACTCCCACCAGCTCAAGCCTCTAAGTACTGGAGTTTTTATCGTTTCTCATAAGGGATGTTTTTATACGTTCGGGTGTATTTGTTGTGGTTAACATAACCCCTTCCCCCTTGGGCTACTGAGAACTAACTGGAAACAGGGCAATCCTCAGCACTACAAGCCTCAACAACCTCAACTCTTTCTGGATTGAGAAGACTGGACACAAGGCAGAAGATCAGATCCCTCCTGGCACTCCCTAGCTATGGGATCTTAGCAAACGTGCTCTCATCTGGCGCCTGTTTCTCTGCTCTCGCTCGGAGCCTGGGCTTCCAGCCAGAGCTCGCGCAACAAAAGGAGCCTCCCCGCACCAACCCCACAGGCTGGAAGGCTGAGAGATCGCAGGTTTCCCTCGGGATTCATCGTTCGCGGAAACTCCCTTTCGCCCGGTGAGAAATGGATCACTGAAAAAAATAAAAGGCCGAGGACAATCAAAATCCCAGACGTGAAGCCAAGAGCCGAGGCAGGCGGGCGACCTGGTCCGGGGCGTTGCGGCGGCCCCCCAGAACCCTGCTAGGGATGTGGGTTACCTGCTGCGGGACCGTGGGAACTCCGTACGGCGCGCAGCCTCGCTCAAGCCACGTCCTGGCGTCCGCCGTGCCGAGATTGCGGGGGCTGCGTCCTCGCTCCCTGCTTTGAGGGCCGGCTGCGCCGCGACGATTGGCGGAGCTTCAGGGTAGGCGTCTTCGAAAGCCAATGGGAGGCGGGAACGAAGCCGGGGATTCGCGGAACTACAAGTCCCAGCGAGCACGCGCGAGGTCTTCGGATGCCAGAGGCCGAGGGCACCCCGGGAGGCGAGTACCCTAGGGCGGGGTGGAGTGGAGGGGGCAGGGGTGGGGGCGTCCTTGCGTGCCGGAGGCCTGGGGCGCAGAGGTTCCACTGAAGGATCGAATCTCAGCGCCCTAAGGCCTTTAACCCTAGGTTTCCAAACTTGCGCACATATTGGAACACCCAGGTAGCTTCGTAGGCACTGATGCCTCTGTCTCTCCCTAGAGATTGTGAGTTCTTTGGTCCGCGCGTGGCCTGGGTTTTAGAATCTTTAAAAAGCCCCAGGTTTGGAGTAGGAAGTGGCAGCCTACTCCAGTGTTCTTACTGGAGAATCCCTTGGATAGAGGAGCTGAAATTACACAATATTGTATGTCAATTATATCTCAAAGATAGAGAAAACATTTTTAATAAAATCTGGTTATTTCATTTTACATTAAAAAAGAAAAGAAAAGGGCTTCTCCTGGTGTTCCAGTGGGTGAGGACACCGCCTTGCAGTGCAAGGCGCGCCGGTTCGAACGCTGGCCTGGGAAGATCCCACGTGCCGCGGAGCGGCTGAACCGATATGTCCAATTACCAAGCCGGAGCTCTGGGGCGCATGCGCCCAGAACCAGGGCTCTGCGACGACAGAGGCCACCGCAATGGGAGGCCCACAGGAGCCAAAGAACAAAGATGGATGAAAATTGAGAAATTAAAGACCAATAGAAGTGGCCCGCCCGTCCCCCTCCCTCCCCACCTCCCAAAAGATAAATAAATAAAATATAAAAAAAAAGAAAAAAAGCCCCAGGTGATGAGATTTGCAGATCCCATTTATCCTAGTAACAACTCTAGGGGAGGGAGATACTGTGCCTTCCCACCTTTGCCCTAGGGGCAACTGAGGGGCACTAGGTCAGGGAGGTTAATTTTCTGAAGGTCACAGCCCTCCGAAGTGGTGGAGCCAGAATTCAGAGCCAGGCAGTCTAGTTTCGGAACCCTGTGCTTTTAAGCCGTGTGCAATGCTGTTTGGTATTATCTCACAGGGAGAGAAAAGTAAAATACTGTATCTGTAAGGGCCTAAAGGAAATCAGCCCTGAATATTCATTTGGAAGGACTGATGCTGAAGCTCCAATACTTTGGCTACCTGATGCAAAGAGACAATTCATTGGAAAAGCCCCTGACGCTGGGAAAATAGACAGCAGAAGGAGAAATGCTCGACAGAGGATGAGATGGTTGGATGGTGTCCTACTCAATGGATGTGAGTTTGCGTGCCGGAGGGGAGGTTCCACTGAAGGATCGAATCTCAGCGCCCTAAGGCCTTTAACCCTAGGTTTCCAAACTTGCGCACATATTGGAACACCCAGGTAGCTTCGTAGGCACTGATGCCTCTGTCTCTCCCTAGAGATTGTGAGTTCTTTGGTCCGCGCGTGGCCTGGGTTTTAGAATCTTTAAAAAGCCCCAGGTTTGGAGTAGGAAGTGGCAGCCTACTCCAGTGTTCTTACTGGAGAATCCCTTGGATAGAGGAGCTGAAATTACACAATATTGTATGTCAATTATATCTCAAAGATAGAGAAAACATTTTTAATAAAATCTGGTTATTTCATTTTACATTAAAAAAGAAAAGAAAAGGGCTTCTCCTGGTGTTCCAGTGGGTGAGGACACCGCCTTGCAGTGCAAGGCGCGCCGGTTCGAACGCTGGCCTGGGAAGATCCCACGTGCCGCGGAGCGGCTGAACCGATATGTCCAATTACCAAGCCGGAGCTCTGGGGCGCATGCGCCCAGAACCAGGGCTCTGCGACGACAGAGGCCACCGCAATGGGAGGCCCACAGGAGCCAAAGAACAAAGATGGATGAAAATTGAGAAATTAAAGACCAATAGAAGTGGCCCGCCCGTCCCCCTCCCTCCCCCACCTCCCAAAAGATAAATAAATAAAATATAAAAAAAAAGAAAAAAAGCCCCAGGTGATGAGATTTGCAGATCCCATTTATCCTAGTAACAACTCTAGGGGAGGGAGATACTGTGCCTTCCCACCTTTGCCCTAGGGGCAACTGAGGGGCACTAGGTCAGGGAGGTTAATTTTCTGAAGGTCACAGCCCTCCGAAGTGGTGGAGCCAGAATTCAGAGCCAGGCAGTCTAGTTTCGGAACCCTGTGCTTTTAAGCCGTGTGCAATGCTGTTTGGTATTATCTCACAGGGAGAGAAAAGTAAAATACTGTATCTGTAAGGGCCTAAAGGAAATCAGCCCTGAATATTCATTTGGAAGGACTGATGCTGAAGCTCCAATACTTTGGCTACCTGATGCAAAGAGACAATTCATTGGAAAAGACCCTGATGCTGGGAAAAATAGACAGCAGAAGGAGAAATGCTCGACAGAGGATGAGATGGTTGGATGGTGTCCCTGACTCAATGGATGTGAGTTTGAGCAAACTCCAGGAGGTGGTGAAGGACAGGGAAGCCTGGCGTGCTGCAGTCCATGGGGTCACAAAGAGCGGGCCATGACTGAGTGATTGAACTGAACTGAAATGATATGCATGCTATGGAGCACAGAAAGTTGAGTTGAAGGGAGTTACTGCAAGGAAGTAAGTCCAGTCCTGCCCAGAGACATCAAGCACAAGACATACAGAACTATATTCGTGAATTATTTCATTTGCGCTTCTCTGTTTTGTTTTGGCTCTGCAACTTGTGGTATCTTAGGATTCCCCCCGCCACAACTGAAGCCAGGCCCTCATCTGTGAAAGCACAGAGTCCTAACCACTGGACCACTGAGAAGTTCCCTGATCTTTTATCTTTTTTTTTTTAACAGCAAATCATTAGTCAGTGTTCTGTAAATAAGTCTGTAAGAAACCAGCCAGCCACACCCATTGGTTTAGATATGGCTGTTTGGGGAAACAAGGCAGAGATGAGCTATGATAGGAGAGATCTTGTGACCCATGAAAGAACACAAAGTGTCTACCCATTTACAGAAAAAACTTAACTACCCTGAGTTAAGTACTCAGTTCACCCCAAGATCACAGTTTGAAAGTGACCCTGGGCTTCGAGTCCAGGCCTGTCCAAGCCTGAAGTCGTTTCTCATGACCACTGTGCTTTCACAGTCTTCCTCAATATGCAGCATTAGCATAATGTGCCAGGTGTGTGGACGCAAGAACTATTCACAACCAAAAAGTCGACGGTCATGTGGGGTTTTCAGGTCTTCAAGCCCCGAGACAGCGTCTCAAGTAACCCTGAGAGAACTGTCCCAGTGAGAAGCCAGGTTATTTAGAAGTTTTGCAATAAAGAGCAGATGGTTTGAACATCAAAAGATTATTGTTAAAGAAAACCAGGTAACCCAAGTTAAAGAATTTAGTACTTTTTTGTGTGTGGAAGATGCAAGAGCCTAGATTCACAGAAATGTGAGTCCTTTGATGTACACCTCAGCTCTCTGGGGCCACTGTGCTGTTTTCACATCCTGATTGCTCAGGGCTCTGTATAGGCAATGGCTGCTAGATCTCAGGTATTTTTTCCCTTCCTGAGTTCCCTCAGGACTCACCAGCTCACTATCCATGGTGGCTGCCATTGCTGGTGACTGTAACATCCATGCTTACTGATGTGGCAGGACATATTCCATCTCTCAGATGTAAATGAGCACGCGGAAAATTAAGAATCTGTTCATGACATCTGAGAACTTACTATCTAGTGAGAGAGGCAGAGCGTCCTTAACCACTGCCTCAATTCACCCAGAGTAAATGGTGACCTCTGACTGGGTAATCTTTCACAATGGAAATGGAATGAAAGCTGTGGCCTGGTGCCAGGCATGCTTAAGCAGAGACCCGGGCAGTCCCTCAGGATCCCTCAGCATGTGTGAGCTCAGAGCTCAGAGTTAAAACAAGAGAAGGTGACTGAAAGTTGAAACTCCAGAGGGAGTGACTGGAGTTGCCGTGGTGATGGTCAGAGGCGCCACAGAAGAGGCTATAAGGTGGTTAGCCTAGGCCAGCTGAAGGGGAGAAGCTGAGATCTGAGAGGCCTGGAATGGGAACTTGAATCTGGTGGGTTCTGCCATCAAGCTAATTAGATGCAAATCCCAGTTCTACCACTTACAAGTTTCTCAGTGCCTGGGTTTCCTCAACTGTCCAATGGGAAACAAAGCAATGGGACTTTCCCGATGGTCTAATGGCTAAGACTTCACACTCCCAATGTAGGAGGCCTGAGTTTGATCCCTGGTTAAGACCTGGGTGCAGCCAAATGAATAAATTAACATATTTTTTTAAAAAATGAAAGGAAGCAAAAAGCAACACCTACTTTATCAGGTCATTCTGAGAACTAAATGTATTAACCCTGTCCTTAGTACCAAGTAAGTGCCACTCACTGTGTTAATGGGATAACTTTGGTTGCTGGGCTATACGTTAAGAATCCCAGTGAGGAAAAGATGGGGATCTGGCCTTTGGCACTGCCTGGGCCCCTGCACCCACTCACAGGATGGCAGTCAGGTAGGGGGTGTGCTCTGCCAATCGGACCAAGCAGTGCCAGAGTCCTTTGATGTACACCTCAGCTCTATGGGGCCACTGTGCTGTTTTCACATCCTGATTGCTCAGGGCTCTGTATAGGCAATGGCTGCTAGATCTCAGGTATTTTTTCCCTTCCTGAGTTCCCTCAGGACTCACCAGCTCACTATCCATGGTGGCTGCCATTGCTGGTGACTGTAACATCCATGCTTACTGATGTGGCAGGACATATTCCATCTCTCAGATGTAAATGAGCACGCGGAAAATTAAGAATCTGTTCATGACATCTGAGAACTTACTATCTAGTGAGAGAGGCAGAGCGTCCTTAACCACTGCCTCAATTCACCCAGAGTAAATGGTGACCTCTGACTGGGTAATCTTTCACAATGGAAATGGAATGAAAGCTGTGGCCTGGTGCCAGGCATGCTTAAGCAGAGACCCGGGGCAGTCCCCTCAGGATCCCTCAGCATGTGTGAGCTCAGAGCTCAGAGTTAAAACAAGAGAAGGTGACTGAAAGTTGAAACTCCAGAGGGAGTGACTGGAGTTGCCGTGGTGATGGTCAGAGGCGCCACAGAAGAGGCTATAAGGTGGTTAGCCTAGGCCAGCTGAAGGGGAGAAGCTGAGATCTGAGAGGCCTGGAATGGGAACTTGAATCTGGTGGGTTCTGCCATCAAGCTAATTAGATGCAAATCCCAGTTCTACCACTTACAAGTTTCTCAGTGCCTGGGTTTCCTCAACTGTCCAATGGGAAACAAAGCAATGGGACTTTCCCGATGGTCTAATGGCTAAGACTTCACACTCCCAATGTAGGAGGCCTGAGTTTGATCCCTGGTTAAGACCTGGGTGCAGCCAAATGAATAAATTAACATATTTTTTTAAAAAATGAAAGGAAGCAAAAAGCAACACCTACTTTATCAGGTCATTCTGAGAACTAAATGTATTAACCCTGTCCTTAGTACCAAGTAAGTGCCACTCACTGTGTTAATGGGATAACTTTGGTTGCTGGGCTATACGTTAAGAATCCCAGTGAGGAAAAGATGGGGATCTGGCCTTTGGCACTGCCTGGGCCCCTGCACCCACTCACAGGATGGCAGTCAGGTAGGGGGTGTGCTCTGCCAATCGGAAGCACCAGCAGCAGAGAGGTTGGCACCAAAATGGCACCCAGGTGGCAGGAAGGTGGCAGGCTCTCTCTGGACATACGGGCATGTAGACCTCTCCATCAAAGGCCCTGGCTGAACGCTCACAAGAAAAGTCACCCTCTGGGACGCTTGCCACCAAAAAACATAAGCAGAGGGTGACGAGGCTCAGCCAGATGTGGATGCGGCTGATAACCCTCTCAAACCACAGATAAGAGCCCTTGAGGAGCAGATTCAGTCTTTTCTTATAATGGTGGGAGATTAACTGAGAGATTAAGGTTATAAATCAACGTGAAATTGGTGGTTTAGGTTAGGTTCCGTTTAATTGGTTAGGTTTAGAGTGGGTTTCTCAATGCTTCTCAGCACGAACACATTTGAGGCCCAGTAATTCTTCGTTGGTGGGAAAGTCAGGGGCTGTCCCATGCATTGTAAGGCGTTTAGCGGCATCTGCGGCCACTACCTAGCCAATGCTTAACAACACCCCGCTTCCAAATAGTGACAGCCAATAATGCCTCCAGACTTTGCCCAAAGTTTCCCCCATGTTGTGAACCTCTGGTTTAGAGAGAGGGAGAGAGCTGAATATATAGTCATTTGTCCCATTTGATGTGTTGGTTAAAGACCTGGACTGTGTATCCCGATCACCTGGGTCTCAATTCCGTCTCTGCCACTTCCCAGTTGTGTAACCCTGGGCAGTTGCTTCACCTCCCCATGCTTCACAGAGATGTTGTAAAGATCGAATGAAACAATACATACAATGAAAAGACTTAGTTTAAGTTCCAGCCAAGTGTCAGCTATTCACTCAGTACATATGTGCTGGGCCCTAGCCCAGACTCTGAGTCCCTACGATCAATTCTTGCTTGCACAGATAGACCGCACTGGTGTTTAAACTTAAATATTTCAATGGAAGTATAACACACATAGAGAAAAATGCACATCACATAAATGTACAGCGTAGTACATTTTCACAGAGCAAATACATCCAGGTAACCAGGACTTGGATGAAAAGCTGAGCTTGGCCAGCACGCTACAAGATACCCTTAGGCCTTTAGTCAGTCTTTTGTTGTTGTTGTTGTTGTTAACGCTCCATACCCTACTTTCCCCTAAGCGTTTTTTTTTTTTTTTAATAACAATCTAATTTTATTTTGTTCGTTTTTATTCTTTGGCTTTGCTGCATAGCATGTGGGACCTAGTTCCCTGACAAGGGATCAAACCTGTGCCCCCTGGATTAGAAGGGCAGAGTCTTAACCACTGGACCTCCAGGGAAGTCCCTCCCCTGAGCAGTTAATTATGCTGTTCCTTCTGGCCCCATTTGTTTTTTTGCTTTCTGTTTTTTTAAAAAAAAACCCTTTTGTTTATTTATTTATTTTTGGCTGTGCTGGGTCTTTGTTTATGTGTGGGTTTAGCTGCTCTGCGGTATGTGGGATCTTCCTGGATCAGGGCTCAAACCTGTGTCTCCTGCATTGGCAGATGGGTTCTTATCCACTGAGCCACAAGGGAAGCCCCCCTCCCACCCCGCCGACCTTTGTTTTTATTCTGACCAAGTACTACTTACTCTTTTTTTAAATTTTATTTATGTATTTATTTTTGGCTATTCTGGGTTTTCACTGCTGCCGCAGGCTCTTTGCTAGTTGCAGGGGTGGGGGCTACTCTCTAGTTGAGGTGAGCAAGCTTCTTGACAATGCGGTGACTTTCTTGTTTTGAAACTCAGGCTGTAGGACACACGGGCTTCAGTCGTCGCGGCACATGGGCTCCATAGTTGCGGCTCCAAGGCTCAAGCGCACAGGCTCCATCGTTGTGGCTCACAGACTTAGCTGCTCTGCAGCATGTGGGATCTTCCCAGATCAGGGATCGAACCCATGTTTCCTGCATTGGCAGGCAAACTATTTACCACTGAGCTACTAGGGAAGCCCTGCTTACTCTTTTGTTCTTTTTTTTTTTTTTTTAATTTATTTTGGGCGGGGGTCGGGTTGGGGAGGGAGGGGGGCGGGCGGGCCACTTCTATTGGTCTTTCATTTCTCTATTTTCATCCGTCTCTGTTCTTTGGCTCCTGTGGGCCTCCCATCGCGGTGGCGTCTGTCGTTGCAGAGCACCAGCTCTGGGCGCATGCGCTCCAGAGCTCTGGCTCACTGATTGGACACATCCATCCAGCCGCTCCGCGGCACGTGGGATCTTCCCAGGCCAGGGATCGAACTGGCGCCCCTTGCACTGCAAGGCGGTGTCCTTACCCACTGGACCACCAGGGGAAGCCCTGTTCTTATTTTTTATTGTAGTACAACATATATAACATTTGCCATTTTAACCTTTGTTTTATGTGCAGTTCCGTGGCACTCATTGCATACACATTGCTGTGCAACCGCCACTACCCTCTGTTTCCAAAACTTTTCCTCACGATCTTCAGCTCAAAAACCTTCCCATCCTTCCTGAATAAAAATCCACCTGGCTTGCGTCGCCTTTCTCCTGCCTCTCCCCATCACCTCATTTCCTACCACATGACTCAGCCCTCTCCAGCCTGATGGCTTTCTTGCCTTTATGTGTGCAGCTCTCTCTTCCTGGAATGCCCTTCCCCTTCCAGACATGTAGCTAGCTCCTGCCCAAGTGGCACCACCTCCTCACAGAGGCCATCCTGGGCCAGCAGACCTAAAATACCCACACAAACCTCCATCGTTCACTAGCCTTTACCTTGCTTTACAGTCTCGCTTTATACATTTGTTAGTTAATTTCCTGGAACACCACCAAAATTTAAACTGCTTGAGGGATTTCCCTAGTGGTCCAGTGGCTTAGACTCCATGTTCCCAATGCACGGAGTCAGGGTTTGATTCCTGGTCAGGGAACTAGATCCTACATGCCTGAGTTAAGATCTGGCACAAGCAAATGAACAAATATTTTAAAATAAATAGACAAAGTGCTTGAGAGCAAGACCTAGTCTATCTTATTTATTTCTATATCCACAGTGCCGAAAAGTGTAATTTGTCATGTAATAGGTGCTCATTAAATAATTATCAGTTGAGTTAAAGAATGATACAGGTTAAGTGCTGTTTGCTGTGTTCCACGATGAGAGACACCGTCTCTTCCTGGTTGTGTTTTAAGGGTTTTCACTCAATCAATAAGCATTCATTTACCTGTGTGGTCAGCAGTAGTCTTAAGGGGGGGTAAGGCTCCTGTGGGCCTCCCATCGCGGTGGCGTCTGTCGTTGCAGAGCACCAGCTCTGGGCGCATGCGCTCCAGAGCTCTGGCTCACTGATTGGACACATCCATCCAGCCGCTCCGCGGCACGTGGGATCTTCCCAGGCCAGGGATCGAACTGGCGCCCCTTGCACTGCAAGGCGGTGTCCTTACCCACTGGACCACCAGGGGAAGCCCTGTTCTTATTTTTTATTGTAGTACAACATATATAACATTTGCCATTTTAACCTTTGTTTTATGTGCAGTTCCGTGGCACTCATTGCATACACATTGCTGTGCAACCGCCACTACCCTCTGTTTCCAAAACTTTTCCTCACGATCTTCAGCTCAAAAACCTTCCCATCCTTCCTGAATAAAAATCCACCTGGCTTGCGTCGCCTTTCTCCTGCCTCTCCCCATCACCTCATTTCCTACCACATGACTCAGCCCTCTCCAGCCTGATGGCTTTCTTGCCTTTATGTGTGCAGCTCTCTCTTCCTGGAATGCCCTTCCCCTTCCAGACATGTAGCTAGCTCCTGCCCAAGTGGCACCACCTCCTCACAGAGGCCATCCTGGGCCAGCAGACCTAAAATACCCACACAAACCTCCATCGTTCACTAGCCTTTACCTTGCTTTACAGTCTCGCTTTATACATTTGTTAGTTAATTTCCTGGAACACCACCAAAATTTAAACTGCTTGAGGGATTTCCCTAGTGGTCCAGTGGCTTAGACTCCATGTTCCCAATGCACGGAGTCAGGGTTTGATTCCTGGTCAGGGAACTAGATCCTACATGCCTGAGTTAAGATCTGGCACAAGCAAATGAACAAATATTTTAAAATAAATAGACAAAGTGCTTGAGAGCAAGACCTAGTCTATCTTATTTATTTCTATATCCACAGTGCCGAAAAGTGTAATTTGTCATGTAATAGGTGCTCATTAAATAATTATCAGTTGAGTTAAAGAATGATACAGGTTAAGTGCTGTTTGCTGTGTTCCACGATGAGAGACACCGTCTCTTCCTGGTTGTGTTTTAAGGGTTTTCACTCAATCAATAAGCATTCATTTACCTGTGTGGTCAGCAGTAGTCTTAAGAGTGGCCCCTCGGGCTTCCCTGGTGGTCCAGTGTGTAAAGAGTCCGCCTTGCAGTGCAAGGGGCGCTGGTTCGACCCCTGGCCCAGGAAGATCCCACGTACCGCGGAGTGGCTGGACCCATGTGTCCCATTACGAGCCAGCACTCTGGAGCACATGCGCTCAGAGCCAGTGCTCTGCAACAAGAGAGGCCACTGCAGTGGGAGGCCCACACAAGCCAAAGAATAAAGATGGATGATAATAATAATAATAATGAAACAATTAAAGAGGCCAAATTTTTTTTAAAAATTTAAAAAAAAAAAGATCCCCACAACACTCACTGATGTCTAATCTGGTCCTCTTTGTATGAGTGAAACCTCTGAATATGATGAAATATCATGCCTGCAACTGTATAATATGGCAAAAGGGAGATTATCTGGTCAAGTGAGCTACTCTAATTGTATGATCCTTTTAAAAGCAAGATTTTCTCTGGCTCGTGCTAGAGAGAGTCACTGCTGCCTTGAAGATAAGAGGGCCACAGATATTCAGGCAGCTTAGGAAGCTAAGAGAGGCCTCCAGCTGACCACCAGTGAGGAAATGAGGACACCAGTCTTATAGCCACAAGGAATGTAGTTCCATCAACAACTAAATAAGCTTGGAAGTGGACTCTTCTCCAGAACACCAAGTAGGCATTCAGACTGAACAACACCTAGCTTGAGGGATTTCCCTAGTGGTCCAGTGGCTTAGACTCCATGTTCCCAATGCACGGAGTCAGGGTTTGATTCCTGGTCAGGGAACTAGATCCTACATGCCTGAGTTAAGATCTGGCACAAGCAAATGAACAAATATTTTAAAATAAATAGACAAAGTGCTTGAGAGCAAGACCTAGTCTATCTTATTTATTTCTATATCCACAGTGCCGAAAAGTGTAATTTGTCATGTAATAGGTGCTCATTAAATAATTATCAGTTGAGTTAAAGAATGATACAGGTTAAGTGCTGTTTGCTGTGTTCCACGATGAGAGACACCGTCTCTTCCTGGTTGTGTTTTAAGGGTTTTCACTCAATCAATAAGCATTCATTTACCTGTGTGGTCAGCAGTAGTCTTAAGAGTGGCCCCTCGGGCTTCCCTGGTGGTCCAGTGTGTAAAGAGTCCGCCTTGCAGTGCAAGGGGCGCTGGTTCGACCCCTGGCCCAGGAAGATCCCACGTACCGCGGAGTGGCTGGACCCATGTGTCCCATTACGAGCCAGCACTCTGGAGCACATGCGCTCAGAGCCAGTGCTCTGCAACAAGAGAGGCCACTGCAGTGGGAGGCCCACACAAGCCAAAGAATAAAGATGGATGATAATAATAATAATAATGAAACAATTAAAGAGGCCAAATTTTTTTTAAAAATTTAAAAAAAAAAAGATCCCCACAACACTCACTGATGTCTAATCTGGTCCTCTTTGTATGAGTGAAACCTCTGAATATGATGAAATATCATGCCTGCAACTGTATAATATGGCAAAAGGGAGATTATCTGGTCAAGTGAGCTACTCTAATTGTATGATCCTTTTAAAAGCAAGATTTTCTCTGGCTCGTGCTAGAGAGAGTCACTGCTGCCTTGAAGATAAGAGGGCCACAGATATTCAGGCAGCTTAGGAAGCTAAGAGAGGCCTCCAGCTGACCACCAGTGAGGAAATGAGGACACCAGTCTTATAGCCACAAGGAATGTAGTTCCATCAACAACTAAATAAGCTTGGAAGTGGACTCTTCTCCAGAACACCAAGTAGGCATTCAGACTGAACAACACCTAGATTTCAGCCTGTGATACACTAAGTAGAGAATGAACTTGAGTTCACCGCTCCTGGCCATGAGGCTACATTAAGTCACCCTTTCTCCAGATGCCGCTTGGGAAAGAGAGAAGGGCACAGAAAGTATATTAATTAGAATGCAGAGTCAGCCGCTATGACAAAGACCAAAGTGACAGTGACGCAAACAGAGTAGGTTTCCTGCTTGTGAAACACAAGTGTTGGCCGTCCAGGGCTGATCGAGAAGCTCCCTGGTGTTGGGGATCCACACTCCTGTCTGGAGCACTTCCATTCCTAGACTGTTGACTGTCTGGTCCAAGATGCCTCCACACCATCTCACATTCACCCCTGAATGGAAAATGTACATGTACATTGAGCAGAACTGAGGCACAGGGCCAATACGTGGCTTCAGGAGGCTTGGAAATGCAAGGTGGGCAGACGTGGTTTTCACTAAATTTCAGGAGTTCTATTATGAAAGGAAGTAAGACAGCATTAATATTTGGGGGAGATCCAACCATTTCTGCCAAGAAGACAACCTGAATGTCTAATCGGTTTCCCCCCCAAGTCTGATGGAAAGTGATTTAAACCAGAAGAATCTGAGAATCCTCTAACTGGCAACTTTAAGCCATCTCACTTTCCCTGCCCTTTTACCCAACAAAGATCCAATTGAAGGAAATAGAGGAACACAGTATTTTCTATACACCTGAGCATCTTATGTAAATTTTTAAGCCTACTAAGGAAAGAAAACTAGGTAAGGTTTGTAGTCCAGGCTAACCAGGCAGGCTCCAGATACCAGGAGCGCAGCTCCCTGGAAGGAAAGGGTCTGTTGCCAACAAGTACTGTACCCACAAAGCAGATCCAGAAGGAGAAGCACAAAGCCTCTTGCAGAGGTAATTTTGTATGATCCTTTTAAAAGCAAGATTTTCTCTGGCTCGTGCTAGAGAGAGTCACTGCTGCCTTGAAGATAAGAGGGCCACAGATATTCAGGCAGCTTAGGAAGCTAGAGAGGCCTCCAGCTGACCACCAGTGAGGAAATGAGGACACCAGTCTTATAGCCACAAGGAATGTAGTTCCATCAACAACTAAATAAGCTTGGAAGTGGACTCTTCTCCAGAACACCAAGTAGGCATTCAGACTGAACAACACCTAGATTTCAGCCTGTGATACACTAAGTAGAGAATGAACTTGAGTTCACCGCTCCTGGCCATGAGGCTACATTAAGTCACCCTTTCTCCAGATGCCGCTTGGGAAAGAGAGAAGGGCACAGAAAGTATATTAATTAGAATGCAGAGTCAGCCGCTATGACAAAGACCAAAGTGACAGTGACGCAAACAGAGTAGGTTTCCTGCTTGTGAAACACAAGTGTTGGCCGTCCAGGGCTGATCGAGAAGCTCCCTGGTGTTGGGGATCCACACTCCTGTCTGGAGCACTTCCATTCCTAGACTGTTGACTGTCTGGTCCAAGATGCCTCCACACCATCTCACATTCACCCCTGAATGGAAAATGTACATGTACATTGAGCAGAACTGAGGCACAGGGCCAATACGTGGCTTCAGGGGAGGCTTGGAAATGCAAGGTGGGCAGACGTGGTTTTCACTAAATTTCAGGAGTTCTATTATGAAAGGAAGTAAGACAGCATTAATATTTGGGGGAGATCCAACCATTTCTGCCAAGAAGACAACCTGAATGTCTAATCGGTTTCCCCCCCAAGTCTGATGGAAAGTGATTTAAACCAGAAGAATCTGAGAATCCTCTAACTGGCAACTTTAAGCCATCTCACTTTCCCTGCCCTTTTACCCAACAAAGATCCAATTGAAGGAAATAGAGGAACACAGTATTTTCTATACACCTGAGCATCTTATGTAAATTTTTAAGCCTACTAAGGAAAGAAAACTAGGTAAGGTTTGTAGTCCAGCTGTGTTCCAGAATAACCAGGCAGGCCTGCAGCTCACCCTGGGAAGAGAGAGAAGAGAGTTCTGTTGCCAACAAGTACTGTACCCACAAAGCAGATCCAGAAGGAGAAGCACAAAGCCTCTTGCAGAGGTCCTGTGAGTGCTCAGTGGATTCCAGGCAATGACAAAAGAGAAGGAAGCTCTAGGGTAATCAGAGACAGGCTTGAGGTCAAGGACCTCAGGAACCCAACTTTAAAATGTCTTTATTCCATTTAGTATTAGTTAAAGCTATTGTGTTTTCTAATGCTCACTCAGGACCTGTTGGGCTTTCCTGGTGGCTTAGTGGTAAAGAATCCACCTACCAGTGCAGAAGGTGCAAGTTCCATCCCTGGGCCGAGAAGACCTCCTGGAGAAGGAAATAGGCATACTCTGGTATTCTTACCTGGGAAATCCCACGGACAGAGGAGCCTGGCAAGCTGCAGTCCTTGGGATCACAATAGAGTCAGACACAACTTAGTGAGTAAACAACAGGACCTGTTAGCAGAGTTTGTCATTTAGTCCTCTTGAAAGGTTTAATTGGGCTTCCCTAGTGGCTCAGGTGGTAAAGAATCTGCCTGCAAAGCAGGAGACCCAGATTTGATCCTTGAATCAGGAAGATTGCCTGGAGAAGGGAATGGCTACCCACTCCAGTATTCTTGCCTGGAGAATTCCATGGACAAAGGAGCCTGGTGGGCTGTGGTCCATGGGGTTGCAAAGAATCGAATACAACTGAGCAATTAACACTTCACTTCAAAGGATTGATTAACTAATAAAATCGATGAAGTAGAGGCTATAACTATTTCTGTTTACAAATGAAAAAAGTGAAGGCTCAGAGGAATTGAATGTCCAGTCTGTAAGGAGGTTAGCCTGGAGTGCAGGGGTCAGGGATAGCCAGGCTGGGGCTCTTCACCAAGGATATGTCAAAGTCATCTTCATTACCTGGTGGGGTATGTTTTTCAGAAGGACTGAGGTAGGAATCCTGACTCCCCCCCACCCCCACCCCTTTTCTTCAGGCTGTCTCATGTCTTCGTTGCAAAGGGCTCTTAATTGCTGAGCGACTTGTCTCTAGTTGTGGTGCGCCATCTCGGTGGTCGTGGTGTGCGGCTTAACACAAGTTGATCTTAAATCCTCCACCAGGGGTCATCACCTGGGAGACAGCGTTTCCTGAGTTGAAAGTGGATTCTTAACCACTAGACCACCAGGGAAATCCCTTGACTGGTTTTGATGCAGTTGGCTCTTTAAGGGGAAACTCTGAATTGTATCAATGAACAGGTGCGTGTATATGTGTTCATAAATATGAGGCTTATTGTGAGCTCTGTGGCCCACCCCAGGGGAACCCACAGAACTTCAGACTCTTTTCTGACCACATTGCATGTCACCACCATAGCTCTTTTTTCCTTTAGTTCTACTTTTTATTTTTCCCTTCAAATTCACTCTTTTAATGTAAAAACATGTGGTTGAGAGGAAAAGTCTTGGTTTTGTGGAGTCAGATTCAGGTGCACCGTAATGTGTCTCAGATTGAAACAGAGCCGAATCCTTTGGTTCTTATTCCCCTACCTACACCGTGTCCTTTGTGTTCTTTTTATCTGTGGAAACCTTTAGTCAAAGAATAAGTTTAATCAGAGAAGTGGCAAATGCTGAAACAAAGGAAAACAGTCAAAGGAGACAAAATAATAATAATGTAGTCATTAAGCATGGTCAGGGACCTCTAGTTCTTTCTCAAGGGCTATAGATAAAATTCTGAGCTACATCTAGTGAGCTGTCTTGTAGATGGTAAAACCCCAGGTGGAAAAGTTAACTGCACGATGACCAGATTGTACCCAGAACATGAGCTGCCACGAGTCCAAGAACTGACCACAAAAAGATAGGGACAAATGGACCCTGGAACTGAAGGTTAACTGGACCTCCAACAATGAAGGTGCTGCTGCTCAGACCACTGATGAGTGTTAGAACTGACTCTGCTGTTTCTGCATGTAGGGGGGTTAGCCTGGAGTGCAGGGGTCAGGGATAGCCAGGCTGGGGCTCTTCACCAAGGATATGTCAAAGTCATCTTCATTACCTGGTGGGGTATGTTTTTCAGAAGGACTGAGGTAGGAATCCTGACTCCCCCCCACCCCCACCCCTTTTCTTCAGGCTGTCTCATGTCTTCGTTGCAAAGGGCTCTTAATTGCTGAGCGACTTGTCTCTAGTTGTGGTGCGCCATCTCGGTGGTCGTGGTGTGCGGCTTAACACAAGTTGATCTTAAATCCTCCACCAGGGGTCATCACCTGGGAGACAGCGTTTCCTGAGTTGAAAGTGGATTCTTAACCACTAGACCACCAGGGAAATCCCTTGACTGGTTTTGATGCAGTTGGCTCTTTAAGGGGAAACTCTGAATTGTATCAATGAACAGGTGCGTGTATATGTGTTCATAAATATGAGGCTTATTGTGAGCTCTGTGGCCCACCCCAGGGGAACCCACAGAACTTCAGACTCTTTTCTGACCACATTGCATGTCACCACCATAGCTCTTTTTTCCTTTAGTTCTACTTTTTATTTTTCCCTTCAAATTCACTCTTTTAATGTAAAAACATGTGGTTGAGAGGAAAAGTCTTGGTTTTGTGGAGTCAGATTCAGGTGCACCGTAATGTGTCTCAGATTGAAACAGAGCCGAATCCTTTGGTTCTTATTCCCCTACCTACACCGTGTCCTTTGTGTTCTTTTTATCTGTGGAAACCTTTAGTCAAAGAATAAGTTTAATCAGAGAAGTGGCAAATGCTGAAACAAAGGAAAACAGTCAAAGGAGACAAAATAATAATAATGTAGTCATTAAGCATGGTCAGGGACCTCTAGTTCTTTCTCAAGGGCTATAGATAAAATTCTGAGCTACATCTAGTGAGCTGTCTTGTAGATGGTAAAACCCCAGGTGGAAAAGTTAACTGCACGATGACCAGATTGTACCCAGAACATGAGCTGCCACGAGTCCAAGAACTGACCACAAAAAGATAGGGACAAATGGACCCTGGAACTGAAGGTTAACTGGACCTCCAACAATGAAGGTGCTGCTGCTCAGACCACTGATGAGTGTTAGAACTGACTCTGCTGTTTCTGCATGTAACCCTCCTCCCCCCGCCCCCCGCACACCGTCTATAAAAGCTCTCACCCCCTGCTTGTCAGGGTGGGGAGAGTCAGCCTTTGGACACATGTCCACCACCCTCTGCGCCCAGTTGCCAATATCTAAAATAAAGCAAACTTTCCTTTCCACCAACCTGGCCAGTGTATTGGCTTTTGAGGCGGCACAAAACCGGACCCCTCACATGCTCTTTTGGTAACAAGATCACCAATGCTGAAACAAATATTTAAAGGTCCTTTGTTGTATGAAAGTGGACAGTGAATCATCTAACCCTTTTAAGATGACTTTGCATATATTTTTGCAAAACAAGTCAGGATATACTTGGAAAACAGGGGCAGCCCATAGGAACTGTCATAAGTCAGTTTCCTGGAAACAAAGTCTGAGAAGTGATCCTTGTGCAAGTGAGTTGCTGAGGGTGTGTGCTCAGGAGGGACCTCGTGGGGGCGGGGGAAGGACCGGGCAAAGGAGGGAACTCTGCAGAGACGGGGGCTCACAAACAGGTGGCCCTCAGCCTGATCCCACGAGGACCTTTGAAGCACAGCTGGTACCATAGGGGTGGTTCCACCCGGAGACAAGAGGACGGAGCTGTTACGCACCCACCATGGCCAGTCATCAGTCATGAAGAGGAAGTGTGACCTCCTAGGCATCTCCCGATGGGGGACAGCTTCCCTTCACCAGAAGCAGCATGGGAACCAGCCCAAGAAAGGTGCAGAGTGAGCTCTTAATAGCCAACACCTGGTAGTTCGTTGGCCAAATGATGGGATCCAGGCAGGACACCAAGAACATCGACTACACTTGGAACCATCACAACTTATGGGTAATACTAAAGTCAGGCATGTATGATAGTCTTTTGGTGGCTATCCTGTTTGCTTATTTATTTTGGTGATTTTTAAATGTGGTTTATCTTTTTAAAAATAAATTTTTAAATGTATTTACTCACTTATTTTTGGCTGTGCTGGGTCTTGTGGACTGCATGGGATCTTCCCCTGTGTGGCAAGCAGTGCGTACTCTCTAGTCGTGGTACGTGGGCTCCTCGTCATTGTGGCTTCTTTTGTTGTGGAGCACAGGCTCCAGGCATGCAGCCTGCAGTAGTTGCGGCCCATCAGTTCCAGAGCACAGGCTCAGTGGTTATGGCACTTGGGCTTAGTTGCTTCACGGCATGGGAGATTTTCCCTGAGCAGGAATCCAACCCATGTCTCCTGCATTGCCAGGTGGATTCTTTACCATTGAGCCCTCAGCAAAGCCCCTAATTTGGTTATTTTTAAATAGACTTCATTTTTTAAAGGAGTTTTAGATTCCAGAAAAAATGAGAAGAAAGTATAGAAAATTCCAAGTACCCCACCAATCAACATCTTGCACCTGAGTAGGGCTTTTATGACAACCAATGAACCTATGAGTTTGAGAAAGCTCTGAGAGATGGTGAAGAACAGGAAAGCCTGCCGTGCTGCAGTCCACGGGGTTGCAGAGAGTCAGACACGACTGAGCAACTGAACAACAACGAAAAATGAACCTACACTGGCCCATCATTATCACCCAAAGTCCTCAGGTTATAGGAGGATTTACTCTTGGTGCTTACTCCATGGATTCTGACGAATGTATGATAATATTAATCCCTCCTTACAGTATCATACACAATGGTTTCACTGCCCTAAAAATTCTCTGTGTTCTGCATTCATCCCTCCCTTCCCACAAGCCTGAGGGATCACTGATATTTTATTGTCTCCATAGTTTTGCCTTTTCTAGAATGTCATTTAGTTGGACTCCTACAGTCTGTAGCCTTCTCACATTGGTTTTTTTGACTTAGTAATATGCATTTAAATTTTTTTCCATAGCTTTTCATGGCTTGAGAGCTCATTTCATTTCTGAATAATATTCCATTGTCTGGATTGGCCACAGTTTATTTATCTGTTCTTCTACTGAGGGACATTTTAGTTGTTTCCAAGTTGTGGCAATTCTAAGAAAAGCTGTTATGAGCATTTGTGGGCAGACTTTGTGTGGGCATGTTTTCACTCACTTGGATAAATATAAAAGCACACAATGCAGCACCACATAGAGAGAGTATGTTTAGTTCTGTGAAAAATGGCCAAACTATCTTCCACAGGGGCTATACCTGTACCATTTTGCATTCTCCCCAGCAATGAGTAGGAGTCCTTATTCTACATTCTCATCAGCATGTGGTGTCTTCAGTGTTTTGGATCTTGGCCATTCTATAGGCGAGTAGTGGTATCTCATTGTTGTTTTAATTCGCAATTCCTATGCTGAAGCTGAGATGGGAATGGCAATTCACTCCAGTATTCTCACTTGGAGAATCCCGTGGACAGAGGATTCTGCCAGGCTATAGTCCATGGTGTTGCAAACAGTCAGACACAACTTAGCAACTAAACAAATGCTGAAACTGAAGGTACAATACTTTGGCCGTTTAATGTGAAGAGATGACTCATTAGAAAAGCCCCTGATGCTGGGAAAAATAGAAGGCAGAAGGAGAAGGGGACAGCAGAAGACAAGAAGGTTGGATGGCACCACTGAATCAATGGACATGAGTTTGATCAGGCTGTGGGAGATGGTGAAGAACAGGGAAGCCTGGCGTGCTGCAGTCCATGGGGTCACAAAGAGTTGAGCATGACTGAGTGGCTGAACTGAATTGAATGATATACAATATTGAGCATCTATTCATATATTTACATGTCATCATTATATCCTCTTCAGTGAGATATCTGTTCAGGTCTTTCGCCCATTTTAAAATTGGTTGTTAATTTTCTAATTATT
Source organism: Tragulus kanchil (assembly GCA_022376925.1). Lineage (NCBI taxonomy): Eukaryota > Metazoa > Chordata > Mammalia > Artiodactyla > Tragulidae > Tragulus > Tragulus kanchil. The sequence goes on along the minus strand of JAIOJX010000032.1, from coordinate 182,775,205 downwards.
GAGCTTTAAGAGTTTATATAAACTGATAAAGAGACAGGTAACAGGTACAGCCTTGTCTTTTTGGGGTGACAAAAATATTCTTAAATTAGATATTAGTGATGGATACACAGCTGTGAATAAATAAAAAACCACTGAAGGAATCCCCTAGTGGTCCAGTGGTTAGGATTCCACGCTTCCACTGCAGGGGGCATGGGCTCAATCCCTGGTTGAGGAATTAAGCCAAGTGGCATGAACACAAAAATTAAAAAGAGGAGGGACTGAGGCTTCCCTGGTGGTCCAGTGGGTAAGGACACCACCTTGCAGTGCAAGGGGTGCTGGTTCAATCCCTGGTGTGAGAAGATCCCACGTGCTGGGAAGTGGCTGGACCGATGTGTCCAACTACCAAGCTGGAGCTCCGGAGCACATGCGCCCAGAGCCAGCACTCAGCGATGAGAAAGGCCACTGCGATGGGAGGCCCACATAGGCCAAAGAACAAAGATGGAGGAAAATAGATAAATGAAAAACCAATTAAAGAGGTCAGAGTTAAAAAAAAAAAAAAAACTACCATATTGTACACTTTCAAAGAGCACGTTTTATAATATGTGAATTATATCAAGGTAAAGTTTTTTAAATGTGTGCTTTAGAGCTAAGAGGTATAAAATTTTAATTGAATATTTTATAGTCATTTGTAATAAAAAGTTGGAAAAAATAAAGTTAAGTGTTGGGTCAGAGCATGACTCCCATCTTTAGTGTCACTTTCTGTCTCGTTTTAACCTGTTTTAGAATTGAGGTACAGCTGCTGTACAATATTATACAAATTACAGGGGTACAATATAGTGATCCACAATTTTTGAAGGTCATGTTCCATTTATAGTTATTATAAAATATTGGCTATATGCCCTGGCTGTTCAGTAGACCCTGATAGTTTATTTTATACAAAATAGCTTGTACTTTTTTATCTCCTTCCTTTATATTGCCTCTCCCACCTTCCCTTTTCCCACAGGCAACCACTAGTTTGTTTTCTATATCTGTGAGTTTCATTATTTTTGTTGTATTCACTAGTTTGTTTTATTTTTTAGATGCCACATGTAAGTGGTATTATACAGGATTTGTCTTTCTCTGACTTATTTCACTTAGCACAATGCCCTCCAAGTCTATCCATGTTATTGCAAATGGAAATTTTTCAATTTTTTTATGGTTGAGTAGTAGTATATATATATACACACAGCACATTTTTATCCATTCATCTGTGGATGGACCCTTCAGTTGCTTCCATCTGACTTTCCCTTCTAATTTACACTCTCTGAATTTTGTGCATCCTTGAAAACTGCCTTCAGTCCTTTCTGGAATTAAGATTAGTTGTAAATAAAACAAAGACAGAATGCCTGATTCATCTTTGCCTTCCCCAAGTACCTTGACCCTTGAGGGTCTAGACAGGGTTTTCACAGATGCATTTGCAGTATATTTTCAGCAGCAAGAATGAAACTGAGACTGTCGTGCTGAGGTCCAGCCCCCAGGGTTGCAAGTCACATGTTCATATTCTGCTGAGTCTTGGGGAAGTACTCTTAGTTACCAGCACAAATGGTCAACATCTCCTTTGGCCAGCCAGCCCTTCTTAATCACTTGGCAGATGCACGTCATTGTCTTTGACTGTCACGAGATGGTGTCAGCTGGTCTGGGTCAGGTGGCTAATTCAGTCTAATCGACCTCTGGAGTCAAGTACTTGGGCTATAACTGTGTCCTGGTTGAAACCTCTTAATGTTTTCACCTGCCTAGAGCATCATACCTTACTGTGCAGTGGTGGGCAAATAAGTTAATTCTTAGTTTCCCGGAATCAGAAGGTGTCTTAGAGGAGGCAGTGAGAATGAAAATGAAGTGAACTACCCAGAGACTGACTAGACAGCTTTGGATGATAGTTCCAGGCTGTGGGACTATAGTCCCTTTTCATCATGAAAATGAGAGGGTTGAACTCAGTGATCCCTAAGACCTCTTTCAGCTCTACACGTTAGCTGGTGTGGGCTTCCAAACTCTTAGATTTCGTAGACCATTACACTTCCCACAGACTTTTCAGAAATGACATGGAGTGTTTACTCACTGTTTACCAAGGAAGAACAATAAAAAAAAAACAATGACTATTACTGCCATTTTCTATCACGGCACTTCCAGAAAGAAAGGACGTGCCTGTGTGCTCAGTCATGTCCAGCTGTTTGCAACTCCTTGAACTGTAGCCCGCCAGGCTCCTTTGTCCATAGAATTTTCCAGGTAAGAATACTGAAGCAGGTTGCCATATATTAACTTTAAAAAAAGAGTGGGAAGGAATAATCTCAGAATAAAAGATAGTCCTTGTTAAGAAAAAGGGTTGGCGTCTTTACCTCAGCGTGTGCACTGTGTAGCCACTATGTCTTTCTCATTGTAAAGAATAGCTTTATCTATATGGCTTCCCTGGTGGTTTGGACGGTAAAGAATCTGTCTGCAATGTGGGAGACCTGGGTTCGATCCCTGGATCAGAAAGATCCCCTGGAGAAGGAAATGGCAACCCACTCCAGTATTCTTGCCTGGAACATCCCAGGGGCAGAGGAGTCTGGTGGGCTCCAGTTCATGGGGTTGCCGAGAGTTGGACGGGACAGCACTAACACTTTCACTTTCACACGTCATACAATGCATTCACTGGAACTGTGCAATTCAACAACTCACAGTAAATGTATATGGTTGTGCAGTCATCCCTATGATCTAATTTTAGAACATATCCATCGTCCCCAAATGACCCCTTATGCACCTTTGCAGTTGCCCGCTGTTCACACCACCAGGTCCCAGCAACCACGAATCTACTTCCTGTTTATAGAGTTGCCTTTTCTGGATATTTCATATAATGGAACCATGTGCTATGTGGTCTTTTGTGTCTGACTTCTTTCATTTAGAGTAATATTTTAAAAGTCCACCCATATCGTGGCATGTATCAGAACTCCATTGTTTTTCATGACTCAATAATATAATATTCCATTGTAAGGCTATATACCACATTTTGTTTATCCATTTAGTTGATGGACATTTGGGTTCTTTCTACTTGTTGATTAGTATAAATAATTCTGCTCTGAGCATTTGTATATGAGTTTTTATGTGAACATATGTTTTCAGTTTTCTTGGGTATATGCCTACAAATTACTAGGTGTGATACACAGAATGGTCCCCCCGCAAAGAGGTCTATGTCCTAATCTCTGGAGCCTGTGAACATGTTTCCTTATGTGGCACGAGAGACTTTGCAGAGGCGATTAAGGATCTTGAGATGGGGAAATTATCTTGGATTATCAAAGTGGACCCCATAGGGCTTCCCAGGTAGCTCAGTGATGACGGGTCTGCAGGAGATAAGGATTCAGGTCTCTGGTCTGGGAAGCTCCCACACGCCACGGAGCAACTGAACAGATGCACCACAGCTGCTAAGCCTGTGCTCCAGAGCCCCCAATCCACAACAGGAGAAGCCACTGCAATGAGAAGCCTGCTCGCTGCAACTAGAGAAAAATGAGCACAGCAACAAAGACCCAGCACAGCCAGAATTTTTAAAAATGCTTTCAATGGGCCCAATATAATCACAAAAGTCATTATAAAGGAAAGAGGGAGGTAAAAGAGACAGTGTCAGAGTGGTGTAGCGTAAAAAAGACTCACCTGGCCACTGCTAACGTTGATGATGGAGGAGTCCATAACCCAAGAACTGCAGGCTGCCTCTGAAAAATCAAGGAAACAGATCACCCGTAGAGCCTCCAGAAGGAACACAGCCATGCCTATACCTTGACTCTAGACCAGCAAGACCTCTTTTGGACTTCTGACCGCCAGGACTATAGGAGAATACACTTGTGTTGTTTTAGGTCATAAGGCTAGTGGTAACTTGTTACAGCAGCCATGGGAGACTAATACGGTGGGTCATAAACGAACCCTAGCTCTAGTTTTCCATCACCAACAGACCCATTTAGGAAGGCATCGGTGACTAGAATTAAGAGCACAATTTTCCAGATGGATGGGTTCAGATTCCAACTCTACTACTTACTTTATATGATCTTTTTTGAAAGAGTAATTTTGTTTATCCATTTAGTTGATGGACATTTGGGTTCTTTCTACTTGTTGATTAGTATAAATAATTCTGCTCTGAGCATTTGTATATGAGTTTTTATGTGAACATATGTTTTCAGTTTTCTTGGGTATATGCCTACAAATTACTAGGTGTGATACACAGAATGGTCCCCCCGCAAAGAGGTCTATGTCCTAATCTCTGGAGCCTGTGAACATGTTTCCTTATGTGGCACGAGAGACTTTGCAGAGGCGATTAAGGATCTTGAGATGGGGAAATTATCTTGGATTATCAAAGTGGACCCCATAGGGCTTCCCAGGTAGCTCAGTGATGACGGGTCTGCAGGAGATAAGGATTCAGGTCTCTGGTCTGGGAAGCTCCCACACGCCACGGAGCAACTGAACAGATGCACCACAGCTGCTAAGCCTGTGCTCCAGAGCCCCCAATCCACAACAGGAGAAGCCACTGCAATGAGAAGCCTGCTCGCTGCAACTAGAGAAAAATGAGCACAGCAACAAAGACCCAGCACAGCCAGAATTTTTAAAAATGCTTTCAATGGGCCCAATATAATCACAAAAGTCATTATAAAGGAAAGAGGGAGGTAAAAGAGACAGTGTCAGAGTGGTGTAGCGTAAAAAAGACTCACCTGGCCACTGCTAACGTTGATGATGGAGGAGTCCATAACCCAAGAACTGCAGGCTGCCTCTGAAAAATCAAGGAAACAGATCACCCGTAGAGCCTCCAGAAGGAACACAGCCATGCCTATACCTTGACTCTAGACCAGCAAGACCTCTTTTGGACTTCTGACCGCCAGGACTATAGGAGAATACACTTGTGTTGTTTTAGGTCATAAGGCTAGTGGTAACTTGTTACAGCAGCCATGGGAGACTAATACGGTGGGTCATAAACGAACCCTAGCTCTAGTTTTCCATCACCAACAGACCCATTTAGGAAGGCATCGGTGACTAGAATTAAGAGCACAATTTTCCAGATGGATGGGTTCAGATTCCAACTCTACTACTTACTTTATATGATCTTTTTTGAAAGAGTAATTTTATTTACTGATTGATATCTGGCTGTGCTGGGTCTCCATTGCTTTGCAGGCTCTTCTCTAGTTGTAGAGAGAGGGGGCTACTCTCTGGCCAGTGTGTGTGCTTCTCTTGGTGTTGTCTTCACCTGTTGCGGAGCATGGGCTCCAGAACAAGTGGGCTTCAGTAGTTGTGCTCCCGGGGCCCTAGAGCCCAGACTCAGTAGTTGTGTCACACAGGCTTAGTCGCTCCGTGGCTTGTGGGATCTTCCTGGATCAGCCATCAACCTGTGTCTCCTGCCTTGGCAGGTGTCTTCTTTCCCAGTAAGCCAACAGGGAAGTCCACTCTATGGGATCTTGGGTAAGTTTTCTTAACTTTAGTGTCCCTCAGTTTCCCCATCTATAAAGTAGGGTTAATAGTAATAATACCTTCCTTACAGTCTGTTATGAGGATTAAATGATTGGAACTTAGTATTATACTTGGCATATGGCATATACAGAGCTACTTACTAGCATCATTCTTCACATTGTCTTCCCAGAACAAAGGAACAGCTACAGCCTGTCCCAGAAAGGAAACCAAAAATTTGCTTAAACCTTTCAAATAAACTGTCTCCCTCCCATCGACCCTATTAAAACCTCAAAGTTTTAAGACCAGGTTTCCCCTAGAGAGAACAGAAAATTTTCAAGAAAGTCCCCTCCCTAGAGAATTTTTTTTGAAAATAAGGCTCTGTCCAGCCTCCTAACTGAGGAAGACAATGATATTCTGCTAAAATGTTCCTGGCAGATCTGGTTCTCTCTGCCACATCTTTCTCAGAAATCACTTCTTGGTTCATGGACAACTAGCTGTTATGTGTTTTTACCCAGTCCCTCAAAACACTGTAAACGATTTGTGCACATTGGCTGAATACCAAACAAATGCATAAGAGCAGACCAGAAGAACACTGTGGTCCCTACTTCTGGTGAAATCCTTTACAGAATAAATGAAGTCCCTTTCTGACTTTTGGATGTAGAATAACTTTGGAGATGATAAAGCCCAGCACCCTGATTTTGCGAATAAGGAAACAGATACTGAGGAAAACGTGACCACTTAGATCATACAACAAATTAGCTCCAAAGCAGACTTGAACGTCGTCGCTCTTTTGGTCCCCAGCCCGATTGCTTCTCCAGGTGTTAGACGTCAGAGTCCAAGATTTGGGGCTGAATCTGGGCTGATCGCTGGCCATGCCGTGAAAGCCACTTATTAAATCAAGTTCCTCATATCATCTTGTCTCATTCTCTTATACTTTGTTTATTCCCTGATAAAATTTCTTTCTCAATTTTTGTTTTCAGCAAATCAAAGAAATGCTGTCAGTATCATCTCTTGTTACAACTTCCTTCTACAGTCCCAAGAAAAGACATTGGCAAAGCCACTGTTATCTTTGGTTCATATCCCAGAACCCGTGATTTCCCCTGACTCAGAATGAATTGCATAAATGGTGAGGCCCACTTGTGATGTTTACCAAAGCACACAGATAGTAATTAACATGACTTCAGAAGTGAAAATAATTAACCAAGTTTCCTCTTTTTCTCCTTTCTCTGTAACAAAGCACTTGGTTAATAGTAAGATTGCTGACTGAGGAAATAACCAAAGAAGCAGTAAATGGCTAACAAAGCTTTGTAGTCAATAAAAGACTCCCAGACAAGTTCATGCTTTCATAAATAGGTGAACACAGTCTGAATCAATGAAAAGTTACTCAGATTGAACACTCATCCTCTTAAGAATACTTTATATTAATAGATTCCCAGAACTGCTTCTTGTTGCTTTTTGGTCACTAAGTTCATGTCTAATTTTATGAGACTCCACAGACTGTAGCCTGCCATACTCCTCTGTCCATAGAATTCTCCAGGTAGGAATACTGGAGTGGATTGCCATTGCCTTCTCCAGAGGATCTTCCCAATCCAGGGACTGAACCCTCAACTCCCACTTGGCAAGCAAATCCTTTACAGAATAAATGAAGTCCCTTTCTGACTTTTGGATGTAGAATAACTTTGGAGATGATAAAGCCCAGCACCCTGATTTTGCGAATAAGGAAACAGATACTGAGGAAAACGTGACCACTTAGATCATACAACAAATTAGCTCCAAAGCAGACTTGAACGTCGTCGCTCTTTTGGTCCCCAGCCCGATTGCTTCTCCAGGTGTTAGACGTCAGAGTCCAAGATTTGGGGCTGAATCTGGGCTGATCGCTGGCCATGCCGTGAAAGCCACTTATTAAATCAAGTTCCTCATATCATCTTGTCTCATTCTCTTATACTTTGTTTATTCCCTGATAAAATTTCTTTCTCAATTTTTGTTTTCAGCAAATCAAAGAAATGCTGTCAGTATCATCTCTTGTTACAACTTCCTTCTACAGTCCCAAGAAAAGACATTGGCAAAGCCACTGTTATCTTTGGTTCATATCCCAGAACCCGTGATTTCCCCTGACTCAGAATGAATTGCATAAATGGTGAGGCCCACTTGTGATGTTTACCAAAGCACACAGATAGTAATTAACATGACTTCAGAAGTGAAAATAATTAACCAAGTTTCCTCTTTTTCTCCTTTCTCTGTAACAAAGCACTTGGTTAATAGTAAGATTGCTGACTGAGGAAATAACCAAAGAAGCAGTAAATGGCTAACAAAGCTTTGTAGTCAATAAAAGACTCCCAGACAAGTTCATGCTTTCATAAATAGGTGAACACAGTCTGAATCAATGAAAAGTTACTCAGATTGAACACTCATCCTCTTAAGAATACTTTATATTAATAGATTCCCAGAACTGCTTCTTGTTGCTTTTTGGTCACTAAGTTCATGTCTAATTTTATGAGACTCCACAGACTGTAGCCTGCCATACTCCTCTGTCCATAGAATTCTCCAGGTAGGAATACTGGAGTGGATTGCCATTGCCTTCTCCAGAGGATCTTCCCAATCCAGGGACTGAACCCTCAACTCCCACTTGGCAAGCAAATTCTTTACTGCCAAAGTTTTAAAGAGGAGTAGAAGAAACACCACTGTTTTGAACTGAAATTAAGAAATCTTTTGATCCCCCAGATTCTGTAGACTGAAAGCAATCTAAGAAAACTATCCTGTAGGAAAGACAAGCTACCTTTCATGGAAAAGGAAAGATAACTTAGAGGGTGAAATCAAGAGGCGTAGTGAATCTTCTCAAGCCTTGAGCCCTACTCAGGGAACTAACACCAGGAGCCTGCTGGGTTTTGGAATCCATTGCTGTGGATCAGTGATTCTTGTGTGCTCCCTTGACCCCCATTTCTGAATATGAGAATCCATACTAATTACCCCATGCCTGATTCACTATTTTATGTTGACAAAGAGGTAAATAACTTGTCTCTTTAGCTCATAGGTCTTGAGACAAAGAGTACTTGTACTTGGGAAAACTAGATATGATTTAGACGGGGAAATTCTGAACTTGGATTTGGTGTTGCAATGGAATGAAATTTTTGAGGACCTTGGAAGGTGGCGAATGTGTCTTTCATGTCAGAAGGACTAAATCATTGGAAGCACAGAGCAAACCCGGTAGCCAGCTTCTTGACCCAGTTTTGTTGTTGTTTTGTTGTTGCTGCGTTGCTAAGTTGTGTCCAATTCTTGTGACCCCTTGGACTCTAGCCTGCCAGGCTCCTCTGTCCATGGGATTTTCAAGGGGAGAATACTGGAGTGGGCTGCCGTATCCTTCTCCAGGGAATCTTACTGACCCAGGGGTTGAACCTGGTCTCCTGCATTGGCAGGAGGGTTCATTACCACTGAGCCACCAGGGAAGCCCCACACCAGGTTATACCTACACTCATTTGTGTGTGTGTGTGGTTCTGTGCAGTCTTATCATATGTATAGTTTCATTCAACCACCACCACAATCAAGAAATCAAAATAAAGAACTATTTCTTCAACACAAAAGAATTTTTTTTTAAAGCATAATCTAAATACTGTTATCACACTAAGCAAATAATTCCTTAATAGCATCAAAATCCAGTCATTGTTCAAATTCCCCCAATTATTTCATATTATTTTTGCTTTTCTGTTTTCATTTGTTTGAATCGATATCCAAGTAGCATCCATACATTGGGATCTATAGGTTTCCCTTAGCCCATTTCTCTCTTGCTCTCTTTCTCTGTTCCTGTTGTTGTTGTTGTTATAATTGTTGCTTTTTTTTTTTTTTAGCTTGTAGTGTATTCATTCAGGAAATTAGGTTATTTGTCCAGTAGAGTTTCCCTCACTGTGGACTTTGCTCATTATATCTCCATGCTGTTGTTTAATGTTCCTTTCTGAAGACTTCATAAGATTCAGATTCTAACTTCTTACAGGAGTACTTTATAGATTATGGTGTGTACTCCTGCATCTCATGCCTGGTGCCCTCCCTCTTTTTTGAAAATAACAGTTTTCTTGTGATATAATTCACATACCATAAAGTTCAATTCCATGGTTTTTATCATAGCAACAAAACTGTACAACTAACACAGCTATCTAATTCTAGGCTACTTTCATCAACCCAGAAAGAAACCCCATACCATTCGTGGTCACTCCCCTTTCTCCGCTGCCTGTCCCTCTGCAACCACCAGTCTGCTTACTGTCTACAAAATCGCCTGTTCTGTATACATCCTACAATGGAATCATGCAATATGTGTTTTTCTGTATTTCTGGATTCTTTAAGCACTGAGCACAGTATTCTCAAGGGTCATCTCCATGCAGAATGTATTAGTACTACATTCATTATTATGTCTGAATACTATTCAGTCATATGGATATACCACATTTTAAAATCCATTCAACTTGAGCACCTAGTATTCTCAAGGGTCATCTCCATAGAATTTGATATTATCCTTCTCCAGGGAATCTTACTGACCCAGGGGTTGAACCTGGTCTCCTGCATTGGCAGGAGGGTTCATTACCACTGAGCCACCAGGGAAGCCCCACACCAGGTTATACCTACACTCATTTGTGTGTGTGTGTGGTTCTGTGCAGTCTTATCATATGTATAGTTTCATTCAACCACCACCACAATCAAGAAATCAAAATAAAGAACTATTTCTTCAACACAAAAGAATTTTTTTTTAAAGCATAATCTAAATACTGTTATCACACTAAGCAAATAATTCCTTAATAGCATCAAAATCCAGTCATTGTTCAAATTCCCCCAATTATTTCATATTATTTTTGCTTTTCTGTTTTCATTTGTTTGAATCGATATCCAAGTAGCATCCATACATTGGGATCTATAGGTTTCCCTTAGCCCATTTCTCTCTTGCTCTCTTTCTCTGTTCCTGTTGTTGTTGTTGTTATAATTGTTGCTTTTTTTTTTTTTTAGCTTGTAGTGTATTCATTCAGGAAATTAGGTTATTTGTCCAGTAGAGTTTCCCTCACTGTGGACTTTGCTCATTATATCTCCATGCTGTTGTTTAATGTTCCTTTCTGAAGACTTCATAAGATTCAGATTCTAACTTCTTACAGGAGTACTTTATAGATTATGGTGTGTACTCCTGCATCTCATGCCTGGTGCCCTCCCTCTTTTTTGAAAATAACAGTTTTCTTGTGATATAATTCACATACCATAAAGTTCAATTCCATGGTTTTTATCATAGCAACAAAACTGTACAACTAACACAGCTATCTAATTCTAGGCTACTTTCATCAACCCAGAAAGAAACCCCATACCATTCGTGGTCACTCCCCTTTCTCCGCTGCCTGTCCCTCTGCAACCACCAGTCTGCTTACTGTCTACAAAATCGCCTGTTCTGTATACATCCTACAATGGAATCATGCAATATGTGTTTTTCTGTATTTCTGGATTCTTTAAGCACTGAGCACAGTATTCTCAAGGGTCATCTCCATGCAGAATGTATTAGTACTACATTCATTATTATGTCTGAATACTATTCAGTCATATGGATATACCACATTTTAAAATCCATTCAACAGTTGATGGACATTTTGGTTGTTTCCACGTGTCTCTTACGTGCAATGCTGCTATGAACATTTATGTACAAGTTGTTTTGTGGATACATGTTTTCATTACTCTTATTTAAACACTAAGGAGTAGAATTTCTGAGTTATTATTGAAAGTCATTTAAGTTTTCTTGTAGCTCGTTTCGTTTTTTCTGATCGTTCCATGTGGCTTGTGGAATCTTAGTTCCCCAATGAGGGTTTGAACCTGGGCCGTGTGTAGTGAGGACAAGGAATCCTAATTGCTGGACTATAGCTTTTGTTCTTAGTGTCTATGTCTGTGGGAATGTGCAGTCAAATTACTTTGCATGAAAGTGAAATAGTGTGAAATAAATTGAAATTGTTTCTGTTTGAGTTGTTATGCCACAACTCAATGTACAGATGTATTTACTTTTTCTTTTGATATGAAGCATTTATTTTTAAACTTAATTTTGCTTTATATTTATGTGAAATATACACATGAACTTCCTGCCTATCCTCTTTTTTTAATTTTTTGTCCTTTTTTATTGATTTTTTGTTTATTTGTTTTATCCATCTTTATTCTTCAGCCTGTGTGGGCCTCCCGTTGCAGCGTCCTCTTTCATTGCAGATCACTGGCTCTGGGTGCATGCACTCCAGAGCGCCGGTTCGTAATTGAACACACCACTCCAGCCACTCAGCAGCATGTGGGATCTTCCTAGGCCAGCGATCAAACCAGGACCCCATGCACTGCAAGGCGGACTCTTTACCCACTGGACCACCAGGGAAGCCCCCTGCCTACCTTCTTTGCTTCCTTACTTAATACTCCAGCTGAGAAGTGAGTGAACGCTCTAAGTGAGGAAGGGAGCCAAGTGTGGAGGTGCCCCAACAGGCAAGGCTCATACCAGATTATAGGCTCAGGGCTGGTGGGTGGAGGAGGGAGGGGCAAGGGATATGTAGGACTACCAGATTATTTTCTGGGTAAGCACTGAGCACAGTATTCTCAAGGGTCATCTCCATGCAGAATGTATTAGTACTACATTCATTATTATGTCTGAATACTATTCAGTCATATGGATATACCACATTTTAAAATCCATTCAACAGTTGATGGACATTTTGGTTGTTTCCACGTGTCTCTTACGTGCAATGCTGCTATGAACATTTATGTACAAGTTGTTTTGTGGATACATGTTTTCATTACTCTTATTTAAACACTAAGGAGTAGAATTTCTGAGTTATTATTGAAAGTCATTTAAGTTTTCTTGTAGCTCGTTTCGTTTTTTCTGATCGTTCCATGTGGCTTGTGGAATCTTAGTTCCCCAATGAGGGTTTGAACCTGGGCCGTGTGTAGTGAGGACAAGGAATCCTAATTGCTGGACTATAGCTTTTGTTCTTAGTGTCTATGTCTGTGGGAATGTGCAGTCAAATTACTTTGCATGAAAGTGAAATAGTGTGAAATAAATTGAAATTGTTTCTGTTTGAGTTGTTATGCCACAACTCAATGTACAGATGTATTTACTTTTTCTTTTGATATGAAGCATTTATTTTTAAACTTAATTTTGCTTTATATTTATGTGAAATATACACATGAACTTCCTGCCTATCCTCTTTTTTTTTTAATTTTTTGTCCTTTTTTATTGATTTTTTGTTTATTTGTTTTATCCATCTTTATTCTTCAGCCTGTGTGGGCCTCCCGTTGCAGCGTCCTCTTTCATTGCAGATCACTGGCTCTGGGTGCATGCACTCCAGAGCGCCGGTTCGTAATTGAACACACCACTCCAGCCACTCAGCAGCATGTGGGATCTTCCTAGGCCAGCGATCAAACCAGGACCCCATGCACTGCAAGGCGGACTCTTTACCCACTGGACCACCAGGGAAGCCCCCTGCCTACCTTCTTTGCTTCCTTACTTAATACTCCAGCTGAGAAGTGAGTGAACGCTCTAAGTGAGGAAGGGAGCCAAGTGTGGAGGTGCCCCAACAGGCAAGGCTCATACCAGATTATAGGCTCAGGGCTGGTGGGGGTGGAGGAGGGAGGGGGCAAGGGATATGTGTAGGACTAATCTGGGATTATACATATCTGTAAACAACAAAACTCTGTAAAAGTAAAATAAGAAATTATTTAAAAAAAAATCTGCCTTGTAATGCAGGGGATGTAGGTTAGATCCCTGGCTGGGGGTATAGGTTAAGCTCCTATTGACTCCAGGCAACTAAGACCCCTCAGCACAGCTCCTGAGCCCACACACCACAAGTAGAGGATCGTGCACTGCGACAGAAGATCACATGGTGCAACGAAGATCCTGCGTGCTGCAACTATGGCCTGGTGCAGCCAAATGAATACATGAATATATATATATATATATGATTATAGGCCTAGCAGGTCAGTGCCCTGGCAGTGGAGTCCTCAGCAAAGAAAGCGGCCAAATAGCACTGTGACAAAGCAGGGTTGGGAGATTAGTTGCATAAAGTGGAACTGAGCAAATATCTAAATATATTGAGGATAATGGATAATGGGAGGCAAGTTTCTCATCATCAGAGGGAAGCATTACAAATATGAAAATGGGGCGTTTAGAATGACCCTCATGGTACTGGATTGGAATTGGAGGCATTGGTATGAATCTGATGGTTCTCAAAATATAAAGATATAGAAATAAATAGCAAGAAGCAATGATCACACCTAATCCCCAGATTTTTGTTTCTAAATACTATTTTTTTTCCAAGCAAAATGAAAGTTTCTGATTTTGGAAGGACACAGAGAGTACAAGACAAGCCTTAAAAATTTTGTGGCTCCAGAAAGTGAAGAGGTGCCCTAACAATGATAGTGGCATGCCGAAAGGACAAAGAAGCCAGATGCGTGGGTGATCTGAACATCAGTACAGTCCGTGAGAGTAGCAGATTATATTAACAAATACAATGGGAATCTATGTATCTACTTTGATACCAAGAAAGGCATGAGGTGAAAAGAAAGGACTTACTTGCAGTAGACTGACTAATAAATGTAGTAGGAATAAAGGAATTGGAAAATCATTATTGTGCCACCAACAGGCAAGGCTCATACCAGATTATAGGCTCAGGGCTGGTGGGGTGGAGGAGGAGGGGCAAGGGATATGTAGGACTAATCTGGGATTATACATATCTGTAAACAACAAAACTCTGTAAAAGTAAAATAAGAAATTATTTAAAAAAAAATCTGCCTTGTAATGCAGGGGATGTAGGTTAGATCCCTGGCTGGGGGTATAGGTTAAGCTCCTATTGACTCCAGGCAACTAAGACCCCTCAGCACAGCTCCTGAGCCCACACACCACAAGTAGAGGATCGTGCACTGCGACAGAAGATCACATGGTGCAACGAAGATCCTGCGTGCTGCAACTATGGCCTGGTGCAGCCAAATGAATACATGAATATATATATATATATATGATTATAGGCCTAGCAGGTCAGTGCCCTGGCAGTGGAGTCCTCAGCAAAGAAAGCGGCCAAATAGCACTGTGACAAAGCAGGGTTGGGAGATTAGTTGCATAAAGTGGAACTGAGCAAATATCTAAATATATTGAGGATAATGGATAATGGGAGGCAAGTTTCTCATCATCAGAGGGAAGCATTACAAATATGAAAATGGGGCGTTTAGAATGACCCTCATGGTACTGGATTGGAATTGGAGGCATTGGTATGAATCTGATGGTTCTCAAAATATAAAGATATAGAAATAAATAGCAAGAAGCAATGATCACACCTAATCCCCAGATTTTTGTTTCTAAATACTATTTTTTCCAAGCAAAATGAAAGTTTCTGATTTTGGAAGGACACAGAGAGTACAAGACAAGCCTTAAAAATTTTGTGGCTCCAGAAAGTGAAGAGGTGCCCTAACAATGATAGTGGCATGCCGAAAGGACAAAGAAGCCAGATGCGTGGGTGATCTGAACATCAGTACAGTCCGTGAGAGTAGCAGATTATATTAACAAATACAATGGGAATCTATGTATCTACTTTGATACCAAGAAAGGCATGAGGTGAAAAGAAAGGACTTACTTGCAGTAGACTGACTAATAAATGTAGTAGGAATAAAGGAATTGGAAAATCATTATTGGGCCACCACCATAACAATAATTGGGGCTTCCCATGTGGTTCAGTGGTAAAGAATCTGCCTGCCAAGCTGGAGACATGGGCTTGATCCCTGGACTGGGAAGATCCCCTGGAGAAGGAAATGGCAACTGACTTCAGTATTCTTGCCTGGAAAATCCCGTGGACAGAGGAGCCCGGCAGGCTACAGTCCATGCGGTTGCAAAAGAGCTGGACACAACTGAGCAACTAAACAACAAGAGCGATAATCAGTTTAGGCAAGAAGCATCAATGAATGTTAAATCTAGCAGATGAGTGTTGGTTGGGAAATTTATATAGAATATTTACGTAGTCTTGAAGTATCTTCCCACAAAATATTTATAACTTCTAAAGGAAAAACAAGTAACCTTATGATAGTGAATCTTGGCAGAGGTCATTGTTTTCCCTTATGAGGACGGAACACAGCTTTCTCAGCTATCCCAGTTGATGGCCTTTTGGCTGGTTTACAGTCTTTTCCAACCATAAATAATTTACAGTGAACAGCCTTGCATATGCATCCTTTTGTATTTTTCTCTGGGCATTGCTTTTGTAAAATAATTTGAATTCAGGGCCCCACCCAGATAACTTTGCTGGGGATTAAGATGATTCATTCATATTCTTTTTAAAAAGTTTGCTGAGCACTGCTCTAAGTGTTTTCAAGTTTGGAAATGAATGCGAAAGCAAAGTTCCTGTCTCCATGGGGCTGGCTATCTAGTGTTGGCACAGAAACAGATCAACAGATAAACAACAGGATAAGGGAACGGTGATAGGTTGGTGATGGAGCCATCAGGATAGGGAGCCTGCATGAATTCAGCAGATTCTGGGAACGTCTGCAGACAGGGAGAACCAGTGCAAAGGCCCTGAGGTGGGAGTGAACCTTGTACCTCACTCCCCTGTATGGAAAAGGCAAGGGAATCATCTGAGGCACTGGTGGCAGTGGAAGCTGCTTGCAGCCTGGGGCTCTAGTACATTTCCCCTGAAAAGCCAGCTTCCTTCACCGAGGGCATTTTCATGGGATTTCTTGAACCAAGCCAGGGTGAAACCGGGCCCTTCATAAAGTGAACAAAATGCTTCTTGTCTGCTCAGTGCCTGTTCGGTGGTTCCTCAGCCAAGATTATGATTCCTCCAGCATGATCAGAATTCTTTCCCAGCACTGACTCACTCACCCCTCCATCAAGCCTGGGAGGGCAGGAGGTCCAGGGAGCAAGAGACAGGGCTGGGTCTGCACTGGAGTGTCCACCAGGCTCAGGGAGGGGTGGGAATGTCTCCTCTCCTGCTCAGCTCGAGCCTCCACTTTCTGCCTTATGTCCTCCCTGACAACATCCATCATTGAGTCTCAGACCTTACCACCCACCACGGTCTTCACTGACAGCAGAACCAAGCTCCTTGCTCCTGGCTCACTGCCAGTCTCTTCGGCGCAATGCCTGTCGGGATTCTCAGTGATTCCAATACACTCACAGCTGAGTCCTTCCTACATCCCGAGCCCTCATTTCTGTGTCATGTCCTAGAGTAGATTGCGTCATTACCAGAGTATCAGTCTGCTCAAGCTGCTGTAACGAAATACCATTCACTAAGTAGTTTAAGCAATAGAAATTTATTTTCTCATAGTTCTGAAGGCTAGAAGTTCGAGATCAAGGCACCAGCTGATTTGGTTTCTGGTGGAAGCTTTCTGGCTTGCAACTTGTTCACCTCACTGGGTGGGGAGGGGAGAATGGGAGAGAAAAAAAGCGCTCTCTGGTTTCCTTTCTTACAAGGACACTCATCCTGTCTCATCAGGGCCTCACGTTTGACCTTATTTAACCTGAATCACCTCCTTATAGGCTCTATCTCTAAATAGAATCACATTGGAGATAAAGGCTTCAATACGTGAGTCAGAGGGGAACACAATTCATAGCAACCAGGAACCCCGAATCCTCTATCACCTGAATTTCAAGCATCCCAGTCTCCACCACTTTTTTCCTGCCTTCGACTTCATTCTCACCAGGACCTCAGCCCTCACAGTCCTTGTAACCCTCCAGACTCTCAATCCATTTCACCCAGCATGTTTCCCTATCTGCCACTTACCTCGCGCATTCACAGCCACTAACTCACACTGCATTCCATGACCACTTTCTCGGGCTCTCTCACTTCCTCACACTTGCTTAGCTGAACCAGGCGAGTCCACTGTTCCACCTGCTTGGCCCAGGGTTTATGAGGCAGAATGTCACTCCAGGGGATCATGCAACCAGGCTGCTGTGAGTTCATGATCTCCACCTGCACATGGGCCCTAGGTGTTGTCGAGAAATCACGCCCATTCTCCCTATTATTTAAGTTTCCAGGCTTCTAAGTGCTGCTTTCACATTCTCTTACCCCTGAAACCCTCAACCTCCTCCCCAGTCATGTTCAGCTAGTGATCTCATTTCCTATTTTTCTGAGCAAAGTGAATCAATCTAAAAAGAACCTCGGCCAGCTCCCCGCTCACCCCACCCAGCACATCCACACCACTACCTGCACCTATGATTGTGGAGTCTGCTTTGCTTCCTGTTAGGATGCACAAACGAAGCAAGAGCAAAGAGCATCGCGCTCTCCATTTAAGTTGACCGAGATTAACCCACGGCAGCTGCTGAGGAACAGCGCACTTGTCCTTCCGACAAAGAGATGATGGCGATAACAGGATGAAGCACTCTGTGCCGCAGACAGAGGAAATTAAAGATGATGACGGGGTGCTCTACGCTTTGGACAAACAGGTCCTTAGATAGTCTGATGCGTTTCGGGGAGAATTTTCATGAACCCTGCTTCTTACATCTTTCGTACATAGAAAAGCACCATATCCATGAACTTGATATACCGGTTCTTTGTGATGAGCAGTTAACATTGTGCCAAGATGTATACTGACCAAGTGTATTTCCTAACAACAAAAAAACTAACTCACCTTTGCTTCTTTTTAAAAATGTATTTAATTATGTATTCATTTATTGGGCTCTGCCAGGTCTTACTTGCAGCTCTTGGGATCTTTGATTCTCACTGTGGCATGGGGAAACCTTCACTGCAGCATGCGAAGTCTTCGTTGCAGCATGCGGGATCTATTTCCCTCACAGGGTTTGAACCTGAGCCCTCTGCATTGAGAATGAAGAGTCTTAGCCCCTAGACTACCGGGGAAGACCCCTCTCTCCCTCTTGGGAGTAGTTCCTCAGACCTTCCCAAGAGGCTGTCTCCCGGGCCACTCTCCTTAGTAAAACCTGAATAAAACCTAGCACACGACTCTCACTTTGTGCATTTTTCTTCAAGTTGACAGGTGGACGGATTATTCATGTTCCTAGCTAAGGGATCCCGCCCACATGTGGCCTATGTGTACCATCCCCTCTCATAAACTCAAGAGCATGAGTTCAGCTTCCCTCTCTCGTTTGCATTATCTTTTTTTCCTTTCTCTTTTGAATCCTTTCTCAGAAGAGAGAAAGATCAGTCTTTCCTCTAATCTTTCAAAAAAGAAAAGCAGGGAAGCAAAAAAATCCCCTCTTGACACCATCCCCTCTAGAAGCTGCCCATTTTTCTTTTTCTTGACACTAAAACTCCTTAGACAATGATCAGACTCACTCTTTCCAAGTTCCCATGCGCCTCCTCTTTGCTCTCTAGATAGATAGATAATAAACAGATAGATGGGTACAATGGAATACCATAAAATAATGAAATTTCCTTATGCAATAATATGGCTAAATATTAAACATTTGCTTGACAAAATAAGCCACATAGAGGAGAAAACTTACACAAGGGCTCCATGTATGTAAAGCTCATAAACAGGCAAAATTAAACCAGATGGTATAGCTATACAAAGTTAGGGGTGCCAACTGAAAATAAAAGTGCAATGTGAGAGTTCTGAATTAAGTTTTATTTGGGGCAAAATGATGACTATAGCCTATGAGACATCATTTCAGAGAGCTCTGAGAAACTTCTCCAAAGAGGAAGAGGGAAAGGTCAGTCTACATGTGATTTGGGTGAAGGGAGACTACAGGCTATCAAGCACAGATTTATTGCAGGTTACTGCTAGTCACGAGAAGCAGACATCACCATGAAGGATTTCAGTGCTTTTCTAGATGTGAGGGGATATAAGAATTGGGCTTATATTAATAAAATTGTCTCTTGAAAATCTCTAACTATCTGAAGACCTGACAGACGGCCTCATTTTTGCTCTCTACCCTGAATTCCTTTCAGGGGGTGTTGAAGGTCAGCAACTCCAGAGGCTCATAATTTTAATCCTTGTAGGGGTCAATGGCAAATGCCAATTTGTAGGTGACAAGGGACAGACCTTTCAGTCTTCTGAGACCCAATATCCAGAGTCTACTGAAACACACACACACAACCTAAGAGCTGTGATCTGGGTTTTATTCAAGGTCTCATTGAGGACAATAGCCTGAGATACAAGCCTCTCAATATCTCTGCTGATCTGCGCTGAAGAGGTAAGGGAGAACCCAGTGTTCACACGAATTTTTATTTTTTATTTTTTTTTGTCTAGGAAAAACATGTAGTCAAGCAAACATCTTGGTGAAACATTACTGCTCATCACAAAGAACAAGAACTCAAGTTAATTAGTGCTTTTCTAAGTATGAGAAGATGCAAGAATCTGGGTTCACTGAAGTTCTTCCTGGGATATGCGTCTTAACTACCTAGAGGACTGTTCTTATCTATCTGGAACCTCATTCTGCTTATCCAAAGCATTGCCTGCCTCACCAGTTTTTTCATTCTGATTCCCCTCTGGGTACAGAGTCAGTGAGCAACTGCAGGCGGTTGTGATTTAACCCTTTGTATAACTGGAGAATGGGTGACCATCTTTGTTGGTTTTTTTTACACCAACACGGGAGAACTAACAGACAGCTCTCAGACACTAACTGGGTGTCCTGGAATTCAACTCAATTCCAACACTACCTGCCTGGAGAGAGCACCAGACTCTGCAGGGTGAGTTCGGTCCTGCAAGACTGTTCCCCAGCCCCTATTTCAGAGACTAGTCACAAGCCCAGGTTGTTGTCTGTGTCAGCTTCTTCTGACTATCCGGCTAAAGACTGGAGCTGCCAACACTCCTCCTTGGACTCCTTGCAATGCCAGTTGCAAGTCCAGGTGGTTAACTGTCCTGGTAACAAACTGACTATAAATCACATCAGAGGTTTCCAAAATGCCCTCCTTGCATTTGATAATTTTGCTAGAATTGTTGCAAGAAGGGGCACCCCTTTCAGGACCCAAAAGTGGACTCCTGTCTAACACTCAGAAATGCATTGTTTGAGGAGACACGTATGCTGACAAAGAGATTTATTGGGAAGGGGTGCCCAGCTGGAGAGCAACGGGGTGAGGGAACCCAGGAGAACTGCTCTGCCATGTGGCTTGAAGTCTCACGCTTTATGGTGATAAGATAATATTCTGCGTTGTCTCTGGCCAATCATTCTGGCTGAGGGTCCTTCCTGGTGGTACACGCATTGCTCAGCCAAGATGAATTCCAGCAAGAAGAATTCTGAGATGTTGGTAGGACACAGGGACTGGTGTGTCCTTTTGACCTTTCCCAAATTCTTATGGTGAGTGGGGAGTTGCTAATTCTGTGTTTCTTGCCAGGACCTCCTGTCAAAAAAAATAACTCATGCAAATAGTTATTATGGTGTCTGGCCAGGGTGGGCAACTTCAGTTAGTGTTTCGCCTGAGAGAATGGCCCTCAGAGAGACATGTTACTTACTAGATCACTAGTTTGTTGTGAAAGGATATGACTCAAAAAAAGCCAGGTGGAGAACTGCATACGGTATTAGCAAACCCAACTGGAGTGTGCTCGCCCACCCCGCAGCAGGGCCAATGTACTGACACCAGGCTGTCGTGAAGGCAAGTCAGCATTTATTGCAGGGCCAAGCAAGGAGAACAAGCAGCTTATGCTCATAAGACTCAAACTCCTCCATGGCTCTCGGGGAAGGGTTTCTACAGGTGACCTTTGGGGTGAGGGCCGCGGGATGCATGACTCTTTTCTGATGGTGGTGGTGAGGGTGGTATTGCAGGCGCCTTAATCATTCCCTCCTGGTTCAAACCATTCTGTGGTCTACATGCTGTGGTCAGCATGTGGTCACCATCACTATGTTGAACAGGGGAAGAGGGGGTGGAGGGCTGAGCTCTTCATTTTTGCAGAACCACTCAAAGATATGCATCAGATTGTTTCATAGATCATGCCTTGAGGAGGAACTAAGATCATCTTATTGCTATTGCTGAACTATTGCTTCTTACTGCTTCCCCCACTTCCTAATTAGTAACTGCTTGAGTCTGCTCTTTGGAACTCGAGGAAGGCTTAGGAGATCACGCCTTTTTCTACAAACAAGAAAGAGGGGACGCAGAGGGACTTCTATACCAAGGAAGTTCCCACAGGGCCTTGTGGAGGTTACTACTGGTCATGAGGAGGGAAGATCACCGTGAAGGTTTTAGTGCTTTTCTAGTTATGAAGAGATGCAAGAATTGGGCTCATAAAATTGTCTCCTGGAAATATTTAACTATCTGAAGATCTGTTCCCCCAGTTTTTCTCCCTGAGAGCAGAGTGCCTCATTTCTGGCCTGAATGCCTTTCAGGAGGTGTTGAAAGTTACCAGTTGCAATACCACATGATTTAATCCTTACAGAGGTGAATGGCAAGGGCCGATGGCAATTGCCAACGTGTAACTGACAACATCAAGATGCACACATGCGTGTTTACATACTAAAAACCACAGCAAGTCACCGCTAGAACCAACAAAGTAACATTGTTACTTACTAGATGTTTCGCCTGAGAGAATGGCCCTCAGAGACATGTTACTTACTAGATCACTAGTTTGTTGTGAAAGGATATGACTCAAAAAAAGCCAGGTGGAGAACTGCATACGGTATTAGCAAACCCAACTGGAGTGTGCTCGCCCACCCCGCAGCAGGGCCAATGTACTGACACCAGGCTGTCGTGAAGGCAAGTCAGCATTTATTGCAGGGCCAAGCAAGGAGAACAAGCAGCTTATGCTCATAAGACTCAAACTCCTCCATGGCTCTCGGGGAAGGGTTTCTACAGGTGACCTTTGGGGTGAGGGCATGGGATGCATGACTCTTTTCTGATGGTGGTGGTGAGGGTGGTATTGCAGGCGCCTTAATCATTCCCTCCTGGTTCAAACCATTCTGTGGTCTACATGCTGTGGTCAGCATGTGGTCACCATCACTATGTTGAACAGGGGAAGAGGGGGTGGAGGGCTGAGCTCTTCATTTTTGCAGAACCACTCAAAGATATGCATCAGATTGTTTCATAGATCATGCCTTGAGGAGGAACTAAGATCATCTTATTGCTATTGCTGAACTATTGCTTCTTACTGCTTCCCCCACTTCCTAATTAGTAACTGCTTGAGTCTGCTCTTTGGAACTCGAGGAAGGCTTAGGAGATCACGCCTTTTTCTACAAACAAGAAAGAGGGGACGCAGAGGGACTTCTATACCAAGGAAGTTCCCACAGGGCCTTGTGGAGGTTACTACTGGTCATGAGGAGGGAAGATCACCGTGAAGGTTTTAGTGCTTTTCTAGTTATGAAGAGATGCAAGAATTGGGCTCATAAAATTGTCTCCTGGAAATATTTAACTATCTGAAGATCTGTTCCCCCAGTTTTTCTCCCTGAGAGCAGAGTGCCTCATTTCTGGCCTGAATGCCTTTCAGGAGGTGTTGAAAGTTACCAGTTGCAATACCACATGATTTAATCCTTACAGAGGTGAATGGCAAGGGCCGATGGCAATTGCCAACGTGTAACTGACAACATCAAGATGCACACATGCGTGTTTACATACTAAAAACCACAGCAAGTCACCGCTAGACACCCACTAAATTGGCAAAATGTGTGAAGTTGGACAAAGCCATCATTTTAAATGCAAAAAGGAGTTAGGAAGTAAAAAAGTATAGGAAATCTGCCAATGCTAGGGTCAAAACCAGATTCCAGAGGCGAACGAGCCTTGAGGTTAATGAATAATGCCAAGAGAAGGAAAACAGGTGCTTCTTGCTTTGGCTCCGAGTGGAGAGGTAAAAATCCCCTGGGAGAACTGTAGCCTGTGGTGCCCCTCACAGGGCCATTCTCACGTGAACTGAGTCTCCTTAGGTTTCTGCTCTGTGCCTCCCAAAACAACTTCTGTCCAGATCATCACTGACCCCCATGCGTCTAAATCCGCCAGTCGTTTCCCAATCCCGTCACTCTCGATCTCTCACAGAATTTTCTCTTTTTTTGGATGTGAAATTCACATAAGTTGAATCATTTTAAAGTGACATTCAGTGGCCTTTATGACACAATGTTGTACAGCCCCCGTCTCTGTCAACTTTCAAGAATTTTCACCACCCTCAAAGAAAACTCTCCACCCAGTCAATGCTCTCTTCCTACTCCTCTCCCTCTGGCAGCCACCAGTCTTCTCTATCTTTATCCATTTACCTACTCTGGATGTTTTGTATATGTGCAATCATGCCCTCTCCCACAATTTGACACAGTTGGTCACTTCCTCTTCTTTTAAACATTTTCTTCAAGACGCTTCCTGGCTTCCTTTACCATGATCTCTGAACATAGGAGGGTCCAGGGCTCCATCCTATACCTCTCTTTGTCTCTGCCCCCACTGACTCCCCAGCTGACCCATCCAGCCACATGGCTTTGAGAGAACTAATTCTTAGGCAGGTTGATAGAAAGGCTAGGGGATCCCCAAGAATGAGGAGGAAGAGGGGGAGCACACACTTTTTGGCCAAGGTGCCCTTCACCTTGGTTGCCAAACCTATGGCAATAATCTATTTTGCCTAGACTTTCTTTAAGCCCAGAGCTAATGTTTGTAACAACAATGTGCCTTGCTCAAGGACGTGTTTCTCTGTCTTAAGGTGAATGTGTTCAGTTGGGCTAATGTCATACTTGTGTTAATTATGTATGCTGTGGGTATGAGTCCGGTAAGACCTTTTCAACCTTAAAGTATTCTTTTGATCTTTTGTTAATAACCAACTGAAAAAGTACATAATGACCCCGCTGAACTAGCTACTCAGGGATACTCTCCTACCCTCTTCCATTGCCTTTTGCTGGAAGCTTTCTCTATCACTTTTTACTGTAGTAAAACTTTTACTGCACGAAGCTCTGAGTGACAAAATCCACATCTGTTGATCCTGACATGAGATTTTCTCCTTGGAGGGCATGAATCTGACACCTTAAGTGGTCTGCTGTCATCTATCTGCTTCAAGTTCCATCCATGTGCTGAGGGCCCCAAGCTTTTCTCTCCAGCCGGGACTCTCCCCTAAGCGCCAGACTCACACATCTCCTTGCCGACCTGACATCGCCACCTGATCTGTTGCTCTTCTGATCAAGTCTGAGCCCCTGCCCTTTCCCACCAAGCCTGGTTCTGACTCACGTCAAGTCCTCTCTGCCAGATCTTCCAGCAGAAACCCGTGGTTTTCATCCTTGACACTTCTCTGTCTTTTCTTTCTTTTTTTGTTTTTAAGCACCTTGGCTAAAAGTGTGTTCCCCCTCTTTCTTCTCATTCTTGGGGATCCCCTAGGCTTCCTATCAACCTGCCTAAGAATTAGTTCTCTCAAAGCCCTGTGGCTGGATGGGTCAGCTGGGGAGTCAGTGGGGGCAGAGACAAAGAGAGGTATAGGATGGAGCCCTGGACCCTCCCATGGTCATTTATTTATTTTGGTTGTGCTGGATCTTTGATGCTGAGCATGGGCTTTCTCTAGTTGTGGCGAGCAGGGACTACCCCTCACTGTAGTGCACGCGTTCCTAGCTGCAGTGGCTTCTCTTACTGCAGAGCACAGCCTCTAGGCTCAGAGGTTTCCGTAGTTGTCGCCCAGGGGCTTAGTTGCTCCATGGCATGTGGGATCTTCCCGGACCAGGGATCGAACACCGTGTCGCCTGCACTGGCAGGCAGACTGTTAACCCCTGGACCACCAGGGAAGTCCCCTCTCTTTCTTTTATTCCCTATATGATCTGTCAGCAAAATCTTATTGGTTCTCTTCAGAACAGATCCAGATTCTGACCACTGCCTGTTACCTCCACTATTCTCATTCTGGAGTAGGCACTCTCCTTTCTCACCAGCGTTATTGGAATTATCCAAAAACGGTGGTCCTGCTCCTGTCCTTGGACTATGTCGATTCATTCTCAACACATCACCCACTCAGGGTTCTCCAGAAAAACAGTATGCATGATAAGGGGATAGGATTGATTCATGCAGTTATGAAGGCTTGAAGTGCCATGGTCAGCTGTCTTCAAACTGAGACCTAGGAAATCAATTAGCATTCAGATGCCAATTGCCTCTGGGAACACCCTCCCAGATATACTCAAAGGAAGGTTGAATCAGGTATCCAGGCATGCCCTGGCCCAGTCACATGGTCACATAATATGCACATCAAATTGCTAAGCATAAGCTAACACATTTCTCTGCTCAAGATCTCCTACTGGCTTTCTAACACTCTTCGGATAAAACGCAGCGTTCTCACATGGCCTGCAAGGACTGTACTGTCTGAGCCCTGCCTGCCTCTCCACCCCAGCTCCAGTCTCTCCAGCCCTCTGCTCCTGCCGTCCTGGCTCCCTTTGCCCCTAACCCAGGCCTCTGCGCTCACTCTCCCCTCTGGCTGGAGCTCTCTTCTTTCCCACCCCGTGTCCTCTGGGCTCGTTTCTTTACCTCCTTCAGGTCTCCATAGAGCTATCACCTCACTCAGCTTTCCCTGACCCTCCTGTTCAAAATGGCAACTTCCGTTCCAAACACCACCCCTCCTTCCCTACTCTTTACTCCTCCATAGAACTTATCACCCCCTCTGATGCCAGAAATGGACAAATTTTGTCTGTCTCCTGTCCTTAGACTATAAGCTCTGTGAGAACAGGAATCTTTGTTTTGGGTCCTTTTGTTCGTATCCCTGAGGAGGGCACAGCCACCTGCTCCAGTGTTCTTGCCGGGGACATTCTGTGAACAGAGGAGTCTGGCAGGCCACAGTTCATGGGGTCACAAAGAGTCAGACATGACTGAAGCAACTTGGCACCTTCCTATACCCAGTACCTATATTTGTACTAAGTACATAGTAATGCTCAATAAATATTTGCAGAAGCAATCAGTCAATGAATTTTCCAAAAGATAGTTTCAAGAGAGAAAAGAAGTTTGTACTGGGGAAAAGCAAATTTTCTTATTATTCAACACTTTTTTCCAAAAACGGTGGTCCTGCTCCTGTCCTTGGACTATGTCGATTCATTCTCAACACATCACCCACTCAGGGTTCTCCAGAAAAACAGTATGCATGATAAGGGGATAGGATTGATTCATGCAGTTATGAAGGCTTGAAGTGCCATGGTCAGCTGTCTTCAAACTGAGACCTAGGAAATCAATTAGCATTCAGATGCCAATTGCCTCTGGGAACACCCTCCCAGATATACTCAAAGGAAGGTTGAATCAGGTATCCAGGCATGCCCTGGCCCAGTCACATGGTCACATAATATGCACATCAAATTGCTAAGCATAAGCTAACACATTTCTCTGCTCAAGATCTCCTACTGGCTTTCTAACACTCTTCGGATAAAACGCAGCGTTCTCACATGGCCTGCAAGGACTGTACTGTCTGAGCCCTGCCTGCCTCTCCACCCCAGCTCCAGTCTCTCCAGCCCTCTGCTCCTGCCGTCCTGGCTCCCTTTGCCCCTAACCCAGGCCTCTGCGCTCACTCTCCCCTCTGGCTGGAGCTCTCTTCTTTCCCACCCCGTGTCCTCTGGGCTCGTTTCTTTACCTCCTTCAGGTCTCCATAGAGCTATCACCTCACTCAGCTTTCCCTGACCCTCCTGTTCAAAATGGCAACTTCCGTTCCAAACACCACCCCTCCTTCCCTACTCTTTACTCCTCCATAGAACTTATCACCCCCTCTGATGCCAGAAATGGACAAATTTTGTCTGTCTCCTGTCCTTAGACTATAAGCTCTGTGAGAACAGGAATCTTTGTTTTGGGTCCTTTTGTTCGTATCCCTGAGGAGGGCACAGCCACCTGCTCCAGTGTTCTTGCCGGGGACATTCTGTGAACAGAGGAGTCTGGCAGGCCACAGTTCATGGGGTCACAAAGAGTCAGACATGACTGAAGCAACTTGGCACCTTCCTATACCCAGTACCTATATTTGTACTAAGTACATAGTAATGCTCAATAAATATTTGCAGAAGCAATCAGTCAATGAATTTTCCAAAAGATAGTTTCAAGAAAGAAAAGGAGTTTGTACTGGGGAAAAGCAAATTTTCTTATTATTCACAGAAAGAATAAAGTGGTTTTTTTTTTTCCCCCTTAGGAGAAACTTTCAAGAATTCCACTCTTCTCACGTCTCTGCCTTAGAAATCCCACAGGTCGGGCTTCCCTTGGTGGTCCAGTGGGTAAGGACACCACCTTGCAGTGCAAGGGGCGCCGGTTGGATCCCTGGCCTGGGAAGATCCCACGTGCCGCGGAGCGGCTGGACTGATGTGTCCAATTACCGAGCCAGAGCTCTGGGTCGCATGCGCCCAGAGCCAGTGCTCTGCGACGACAGTGGCCACCACGATGGGAGGCCCACAGGAGCCAAAGAACAAAGACGGATGAACATAGAGAAACGAAAGACCAATAGAAGTGGCCCGCCTGCTCCCCTCCCTCCCCAAGCCGACCCCCGCCCAAAATAAATAAATAAATAAGTCTTTAGAAAAAAAAAGAAATCCCACAGGTACCCCGTAAGAGGGTGGCACAATCTTGTGGATTCAGTCCCAGACCTGCCTCTACTCCTATCCACGGATAATGTGGGCATAATGTTATAACCAGGCTTCAGGAACTTGCAGAGTGACAAAGTAAACAGTGGAGGGCCTATATTATACCGGCGGGTCCAAGGCCTCACTTTAGCCAAGGACCCTGAGCAGAACCTGTGGCTAATTTTTATATCCAAAGCCTACATGCACAAACCCACATCCCAACCCCCTGAGGCTGCCTAGGAAAGGTTCAAAAGAAAAATATGATTTGGTTGCAATCACAAAGGTACAATTGAAAATCACCTAAGCATATCACTTAGCTTGTCTCAACATGGGTTAATCAGCTAAGATTACAAATAGTGATTTATCACTTGGTGGACATTTCATTTTCTTGGCCTAAGGGAGGCTTGGGTACAAGGTCTCAGGTTCTCATCAGTTCATGGGGTCACAAAGAGTCAGACATGACTGAAGCAACTTGGCACCTTCCTATACCCAGTACCTATATTTGTACTAAGTACATAGTAATGCTCAATAAATATTTGCAGAAGCAATCAGTCAATGAATTTTCCAAAAGATAGTTTCAAGAAAGAAAAGGAGTTTGTACTGGGGAAAAGCAAATTTTCTTATTATTCACAGAAAGAATAAAGTGGTTTTTTTTTTTCCCCCTTAGGAGAAACTTTCAAGAATTCCACTCTTCTCACGTCTCTGCCTTAGAAATCCCACAGGTCGGGCTTCCCTTGGTGGTCCAGTGGGTAAGGACACCACCTTGCAGTGCAAGGGGCGCCGGTTGGATCCCTGGCCTGGGAAGATCCCACGTGCCGCGGAGCGGCTGGACTGATGTGTCCAATTACCGAGCCAGAGCTCTGGGTCGCATGCGCCCAGAGCCAGTGCTCTGCGACGACAGTGGCCACCACGATGGGAGGCCCACAGGAGCCAAAGAACAAAGACGGATGAACATAGAGAAACGAAAGACCAATAGAAGTGGCCCGCCTGCTCCCCTCCCTCCCCAAGCCGACCCCCGCCCAAAATAAATAAATAAATAAGTCTTTAAAAAAAAAAAAAAGAAATCCCACAGGTACCCCCGTAAGAGGGTGGCACAATCTTGTGGATTCAGTCCCAGACCTGCCTCTACTCCTATCCACGGATAATGTGGGCATAATGTTATAACCAGGCTTCAGGAACTTGCAGAGTGACAAAGTAAACAGTGGAGGGCCTATATTATACCGGCGGGTCCAAGGCCTCACTTTAGCCAAGGACCCTGAGCAGAACCTGTGGCTAATTTTTATATCCAAAGCCTACATGCACAAACCCACATCCCAACCCCCTGAGGCTGCCTAGGAAAGGTTCAAAAGAAAAATATGATTTGGTTGCAATCACAAAGGTACAATTGAAAATCACCTAAGCATATCACTTAGCTTGTCTCAACATGGGTTAATCAGCTAAGATTACAAATAGTGATTTATCACTTGGTGGACATTTCATTTTCTTGGCCTAAGGGAGGCTTGGGTACAAGGTCTCCCTGGTCAGGTTCTCATCAGTCCGGGAGGCTTAGTCAACAGTTAATTTTTCATCTCCATGGCTACACAGTCCACACAGAGTCCAGACTTCACTGAAAGTGCAAGATGGAGTCCTCCTCCTCCAGTTGGGGTCCGTTTAGTCAGGGTAACCTGCTCCTTTCCTCCAATAAGACTGGTCGCACTGTTGCAGGAAGGGAGACCACCTTCCAGAGGCTGAGAGCAGGCTTTTGTCTATTCAGAAATGAATTGTCCAAGGAGATGCACGTGCTGACAAAGCGAGAAGCTTTACTGGGAAGGGGTACCTGGGTGGAGAGCAGCAGGATGAAGGAACCCAGGAGGACCACTCCGCCACACGGCTCTCTGTCTTGAGTTTCATGGTGACAGAGTTAGTTTCTGGGTTGTCTGCTCTGGCCAGTCATTCTGACTCAGGGTTCTTCCTCTTGCCACGAGCATCGCTCAGCCAAGACGGATTCCAGCAAGGAGGATTCTGGATGTTGGTAGGACAATGCACAGCTGGAGAAGCACCATGAGCAGGACTGAAAGAGTTAAGCAATCTTGGTTACTCTTTAGTTGTTACTACTAACAAACCCTTGTCCTTAGACTTGTCGTTCCCAAAGCTGACCACTCTTAGAATCTGAATTCCATCCTGCCCTTTGGATTCTTTCCCGCACGCCCTGTTTTGTAACAATATCTTGAATCATTCTTCATTTCAGAAAGGTCATGTCACGGGCAAATAACTGCCGAGAAGACCGCCTCCAGTTATCCAGTTGCCTATTGCAGCTGTGCCATTTTGAAATTTTGCAAGGCCTCACTTTAGCCAAGGACCCTGAGCAGAACCTGTGGCTAATTTTTATATCCAAAGCCTACATGCACAAACCCACATCCCAACCCCTGAGGCTGCCTAGGAAAGGTTCAAAAGAAAATATGATTTGGTTGCAATCACAAAGGTACAATTGAAAATCACCTAAGCATATCACTTAGCTTGTCTCAACATGGGTTAATCAGCTAAGATTACAAATAGTGATTTATCACTTGGTGGACATTTCATTTTCTTGGCCTAAGGGAGGCTTGGGTACAAGGTCTCCCTGGTCAGGTTCTCATCAGTCCGGGAGGCTTAGTCAACAGTTAATTTTTCATCTCCATGGCTACACAGTCCACACAGAGTCCAGACTTCACTGAAAGTGCAAGATGGAGTCCTCCTCCTCCAGTTGGGGTCCGTTTAGTCAGGGTAACCTGCTCCTTTCCTCCAATAAGACTGGTCGCACTGTTGCAGGAAGGGAGACCACCTTCCAGAGGCTGAGAGCAGGCTTTTGTCTATTCAGAAATGAATTGTCCAAGGAGATGCACGTGCTGACAAAGCGAGAAGCTTTACTGGGAAGGGGTACCTGGGTGGAGAGCAGCAGGATGAAGGAACCCAGGAGGACCACTCCGCCACACGGCTCTCTGTCTTGAGTTTCATGGTGACAGAGTTAGTTTCTGGGTTGTCTGCTCTGGCCAGTCATTCTGACTCAGGGTTCTTCCTCTTGCCACGAGCATCGCTCAGCCAAGACGGATTCCAGCAAGGAGGATTCTGGATGTTGGTAGGACAATGCACAGCTGGAGAAGCACCATGAGCAGGACTGAAAGAGTTAAGCAATCTTGGTTACTCTTTAGTTGTTACTACTAACAAACCCTTGTCCTTAGACTTGTCGTTCCCAAAGCTGACCACTCTTAGAATCTGAATTCCATCCTGCCCTTTGGATTCTTTCCCGCACGCCCTGTTTTGTAACAATATCTTGAATCATTCTTCATTTCAGAAAGGTCATGTCACGGGCAAATAACTGCCGAGAAGACCAGCTCCAGTTATCCAGTTGCCTATTGCCAGCTGTGGCCATTTTGAAATTTTGCAAAAGAAAGAAAAACACAAGCCTGTCATTGCCTTGAGCCTTATTTCCTTCCCCAGACGACAAGCCCTGACTCAAAAATTTCTCACTAACCCCACCCAGGGCAGGCACGGATCTGAAACTGCCAGCCCGCTCCGTTGCCTCTTGGCCTAGCAAAGAAATAAAGCTACTTTTTTCCTCCAAACCTCTGTCCCCATATTTCTATTTGGCATCGGTGCCCAGAGAGTCAAGATTTTCAGCAGTACTTTGTGGGCCAGAGTAGGGGGGGATGGGTTTCATTTTACACACCGTTATTTGATGTGTTGATTTTTAAAGTATATAGATTATTGAATTAACACGATTTAAAAATATTTTGATAATAGTATTTCAGTTATGTCCAATCTAATTTCTTTTGGTCACCCTGGTTATTTAACTTATATGCAGAGTACATCATGAGAAATGCTGGTTTGGATGAAGCACAAGCTGGAATCAAGATTGCCAGGAGAAATATTGATAACCTCAGGTATGCAGATGACATCAGCCTAATGGCAGAAAGTGAAGAAGAACTAAAGAGCCTCTTGATGAAGGTAAAAGAGGAAAGTGAAAAAGATAGCTTAAAACTCAACATTGGGCTTCCCTGGTGGTCCAGTGGGTAAGGACACAGCCTTGCAGTGCAGGGGGCGTGGATTCGATCCCTGGCCTGGGAAGATCCCACGTGCCGCGGAGCAGCTGGACCGATGTGTCCAGTTACCGAGCCGAGCTCTGGGGTGCATGCGCCCAGATCCGGTGCTCTGCGACAACAGAGGCCACTGTGGGGCCATGGGACAAAGAACAAAAAAAAAACAAAATGGTATTGACAATCCTTTAAAGTTAAGCAATCTTGGTTACTCTTTAGTTGTTACTATACAAACCCTTGTCCTTAGACTTGTCGTTCCCAAAGCTGACCACTCTTAGAATCTGAATTCCATCCTGCCCTTTGGATTCTTTCCCGCACGCCCTGTTTTGTAACAATATCTTGAATCATTCTTCATTTCAGAAAGGTCATGTCACGGGCAAATAACTGCCGAGAAGACCAGCTCCAGTTATCCAGTTGCCTATTGCCAGCTGTGGCCATTTTGAAATTTTGCAAAAGAAAGAAAAACACAAGCCTGTCATTGCCTTGAGCCTTATTTCCTTCCCCAGACGACAAGCCCTGACTCAAAAATTTCTCACTAACCCCACCCAGGGCAGGCACGGATCTGAAACTGCCAGCCCGCTCCGTTGCCTCTTGGCCTAGCAAAGAAATAAAGCTACTTCTTTTTCCTCCAAACCTCTGTCCCCATATTTCTATTTGGCATCGGTGCCCAGAGAGTCAAGATTTTCAGCAGTACTTTGTGGGCCAGAGTAGGGGGGGATGGGTTTCATTTTACACACCGTTATTTGATGTGTTGATTTTTAAAGTATATAGATTATTGAATTAACACGATTTAAAAATATTTTGATAATAGTATTTCAGTTATGTCCAATCTAATTTCTTTTGGTCACCCTGGTTATTTAACTTATATGCAGAGTACATCATGAGAAATGCTGGTTTGGATGAAGCACAAGCTGGAATCAAGATTGCCAGGAGAAATATTGATAACCTCAGGTATGCAGATGACATCAGCCTAATGGCAGAAAGTGAAGAAGAACTAAAGAGCCTCTTGATGAAGGTAAAAGAGGAAAGTGAAAAAGATAGCTTAAAACTCAACATTGGGCTTCCCTGGTGGTCCAGTGGGTAAGGACACAGCCTTGCAGTACAAGGGGCGCCGGTTTGATCCCTGGCCTGGGAAGATCCCACGTGCCGCGGAGCGGCTGGACCGATGTGTCCAGTTACCGAGCCGGAGCTCTAGAGCACATGCGCCCAGAGCCGGTGCTCTGCGACAACAGAGGCCACTGTGATGGGAGGCCCATGCGGGACAAAGAACAAAGATGGATGGAAAATAAATAAATGAAAGACCAATAGAAGTGGCTCTCCCACCCCCTCCCTCCCCAACCCATCCCTCCCTCAAAAGAAACCATTAAAAAAAAAACTCACATTCAAAAAACTAAGATCATGGCATCTAGTCCCTCACTTCCTGGCAAACAGATGGGGAAAACAATGGACACAGTGACAGACTTTATTTTCTTGGGTCACCACTGTCGCCTCTTTGCCTCTGGCCATGGGAAAGGAGTATAAATCCCCAGCAAGCCCGCGCCCGCAGGAGGGTCAGCTGTGAGAAGGCGGTGGTGGATACAGATAAGCTCAACGTCAACAGCCTCACCAATGGCTGCGCAACAACGTCTGGCTACAGGAGAATGATAAAAGAGAACTGTGCTTAAAGTCCTGTGAGATCTTTCTCAATCAGCCCATCCTATTAGAATTTGAAGCACTGCTCAAAATAATGGGCATACCCACAGGCAATACTTGGATTTGCTTCGCTTTTGGAGTATAAGAAAGCAATGACTTGTTTCTTGGAGACACTAGGGACAGGTGGAAGCAGGGAGAAGGAAATGGCAACCTACTCCAGTATTCTTGCTTGGAAAATTCCTTAAATGGAGAAGCCTGGCGAGTTACAGTCCATGGGGTCTCAAATATATGTATATGTAGGGCTTCCCTGCTAGCTCAGTGGTGAGGAACCTGCCTGCAATGCTGGAGACCAAGGTTCCATCCCTGAATTGAGATCTCCCTGGGAGGAGGGCATGGCAACCCACTCCATTATTCTCACCTGGAGAATTCCATGGACGGAGGAGCCTGGCAGGCTGTAATCCATGGGGTCACACAGAGTCGGACACAACTGAAGTGACTACGCAGCAACATTCAGTAAGTAATCCTGTAGTATTACATCAGGCCTGAAGCTGTCCGTTCAGAAAGCTTCAAATTATAGGAAAAATGCTTCTGTACAAGTGACTGATGATCCTCTTTGGTCTACCTTCTTTATTCTACAGTGAAGTTGAGACTTATAAATCAAAACAAAGGAACTAACTTACTATCCACTAGTTTATACATAACTTACAATATTTATGATTTTCTAAAACTGTGATCTGTTAAAAAGAAATGTTTCAGAAGATGACTATCTGGAACATCATATGATAAAGATGAATTTAGACTTATTAGATGATGAACTTGTTTAAAAAAATTTTAAAAACAGACTTCCCTGGTGATCCAGTGGTCGAGAATCCTCCAGCCAACGCAGGGGACCCAGGTTCAATCCTTGTCTGGGAAGATTCTACAAGCTGCAGGGCAACTACTGAAGCCCACCTACCCTAGAGCCTGTTCTCCCCAACAAGAGAAGCCACCGCGGTGAGAAGCCTGTGCACTAGAGAGTCGCCCCAGTAGCCACAACTAGAGAAAGTGCGCACATGTAGCAACGAAGACCCAGCACCACTGCTGCTGTTGATCAGTTTCTTAAGCCATGTCCGACCCTCTGGGACCCCCATGGACTGCAGTGCATGAGGCTACCTGTCCTGCACCCTCTCCCAGAATATCCTCAAACTCACGTCCATTGAGTCACTGATGCTATCCAACTATCTTTTTTTTTTTTTTTTTAATTTCGACCTCTTTTATGGGTTATTTATTTATTTATTTTCATCCATCTTGATTTTCTGGCCCACGTGGGCTTCCCATTTCAGTGGCTTTCTCGTTGCAGAGCACCAACTCTGGGCACATGCGCTCCAGAGCACTGGTTTGTAATTGGACACCCCGGTCCAGCCACTCCACGGCATGTGGGATCTTCCCAGGCCAGGGATGGAACCAGCGTCCCTTGCACTGCGAGGCAGACACTTTACGCACTGGACCACCAGGGAAGCCCCTAACCAACCATCTTGTCTTCGGTCGCCCCCTTCTCCTCCTGCCTTCAGTTATAAATAATAACAATTTTAAAATAGAAAAATTATTTTAAAACGGATCACAATTCTGCAGAAGGGTCCATGGCACAAAGATGATATGATCTAAGTCCCTCCCCTGCACCCAAGCAGGACTGGTCTTCCACAGAACCCGAGAACCTCAGAGTGAGACTCTTAAAGAACATTTTAGACTATCCTCTTTGGTCTACCTTCTTTATTCTACAGTGAAGTTGAGACTTATAAATCAAAACAAAGGAACTAACTTACTATCCACTAGTTTATACATAACTTACAATATTTATGATTTTCTAAAACTGTGATCTGTTAAAAAGAAATGTTTCAGAAGATGACTATCTGGAACATCATATGATAAAGATGAATTTAGACTTATTAGATGATGAACTTGTTTAAAAAAATTTTAAAAACAGACTTCCCTGGTGATCCAGTGGTCGAGAATCCTCCAGCCAACGCAGGGGACCCAGGTTCAATCCTTGTCTGGGAAGATTCTACAAGCTGCAGGGCAACTACTGAAGCCCACCTACCCTAGAGCCTGTTCTCCCCAACAAGAGAAGCCACCGCGGTGAGAAGCCTGTGCACTAGAGAGTCGCCCCAGTAGCCACAACTAGAGAAAGTGCGCACATGTAGCAACGAAGACCCAGCACCACTGCTGCTGTTGATCAGTTTCTTAAGCCATGTCCGACCCTCTGGGACCCCCATGGACTGCAGTGCATGAGGCTACCTGTCCTGCACCCTCTCCCAGAATATCCTCAAACTCACGTCCATTGAGTCACTGATGCTATCCAACTATCTTTTTTTTTTTTTTTTTAATTTCGACCTCTTTTATGGGTTATTTATTTATTTATTTTCATCCATCTTGATTTTCTGGCCCACGTGGGCTTCCCATTTCAGTGGCTTTCTCGTTGCAGAGCACCAACTCTGGGCACATGCGCTCCAGAGCACTGGTTTGTAATTGGACACCCCGGTCCAGCCACTCCACGGCATGTGGGATCTTCCCAGGCCAGGGATGGAACCAGCGTCCCTTGCACTGCGAGGCAGACACTTTACGCACTGGACCACCAGGGAAGCCCCTAACCAACCATCTTGTCTTCGGTCGCCCCCTTCTCCTCCTGCCTTCAGTTATAAATAATAACAATTTTAAAATAGAAAAATTATTTTAAAACGGATCACAATTCTGCAGAAGGGTCCATGGCACAAAGATGATATGATCTAAGTCCCTCCCCTGCACCCAAGCAGGACTGGTCTTCCACAGAACCCGAGAACCTCAGAGTGAGACTCTTAAAGAACACCCAGGGAACTCCTGGTGGTCTAGTGGTTGAGACTTGACATTTTCACTGCCAATCAGGTTCAGACCTTGGTTAGGGAACTAAGATTTCATAAGCCTTACACCACGGCCAACCCCCACCCTACCCCCAAAAATACACCCAGTACAGGGTGCAAAGACATTTTAAACTCCATAGGAACTACATCAGGAGCTTCTCAGTGGGGCCTGGGGAAAGACAGGAAGGGGATCTTCATACCCTCCTCCCCATCTTCATCTTCTTCATCCACAGTCTGTAATTAAGGGTGATTCACTTGTATATATTTTATTTTATTTTTATTTATTTATTTATTTATTTTGGGGAGTGGGGAGGGAGGGGAGCAGGCAGGCCACTTCTATTGGTCTTTCATTTGTCTATTTTCATCCATCTTTGTTCTTTGGCCCATGTGGGCTTCCCATCGCGGTAGCCTCTGTTGTCGCAGAGCACTGGCTCTGGGCGCATGCACTCCAGAGCTCCGGCTTGGCAACTGGACACATCGGTCCAGCCGCTCCGCAGCACGTGGAATCTTCCCAGGCCAGGGATTGAACTGGTGCCCCTTGCACTGCAAGGCAATGTCCTTACCCACTGGACCACCAGGGAAGCCATGTATATATTTTTTATATGAGGTATAGACATAAGATTTCCTTTAAAGAAAGAACACCATGGTACAACAATTACTCATATACGCCTTAAAAATGACCAATCACCCATTTTACAGATGAGGAAACTGAGGCCACAAGAGAGAAAGAGAGTTGTCTGTGATGTCAAGCAAGGCACAATGTGTTGTTTGTTGACTCTCGGGTATGTATTATTTCCAGGACAATTCAAAGCCTCTTCCCCAGCCCTACTGCCAACATGGGATCAAATAGGGGTTGGAGGCTTCTGAGCAGAAGCAATGGCAAGCTGAGGATGTGGAGTGAATGGGCTGGCCAGGAGGTCTCACCAGGAGTGCCATGGCACAAAGATGATATGATCTAAGTCCCTCCCCTGCACCCAAGCAGGACTGGTCTTCCACAGAACCCGAGAACCTCAGAGTGAGACTCTTAAAGAACACCCAGGGAACTCCTGGTGGTCTAGTGGTTGAGACTTGACATTTTCACTGCCAATCAGGTTCAGACCTTGGTTAGGGAACTAAGATTTCATAAGCCTTACACCACGGCCAACCCCCACCCTACCCCCAAAAATACACCCAGTACAGGGTGCAAAGACATTTTAAACTCCATAGGAACTACATCAGGAGCTTCTCAGTGGGGCCTGGGGAAAGACAGGAAGGGGATCTTCATACCCTCCTCCCCATCTTCATCTTCTTCATCCACAGTCTGTAATTAAGGGTGATTCACTTGTATATATTTTATTTTATTTTTATTTATTTATTTATTTATTTTGGGGAGTGGGGAGGGAGGGGAGCAGGCAGGCCACTTCTATTGGTCTTTCATTTGTCTATTTTCATCCATCTTTGTTCTTTGGCCCATGTGGGCTTCCCATCGCGGTAGCCTCTGTTGTCGCAGAGCACTGGCTCTGGGCGCATGCACTCCAGAGCTCCGGCTTGGCAACTGGACACATCGGTCCAGCCGCTCCGCAGCACGTGGAATCTTCCCAGGCCAGGGATTGAACTGGTGCCCCTTGCACTGCAAGGCAATGTCCTTACCCACTGGACCACCAGGGAAGCCATGTATATATTTTTTATATGAGGTATAGACATAAGATTTCCTTTAAAGAAAGAACACCATGGTACAACAATTACTCATATAC
Source organism: Tragulus kanchil (assembly GCA_022376925.1). Classification (NCBI taxonomy): domain Eukaryota; kingdom Metazoa; phylum Chordata; class Mammalia; order Artiodactyla; family Tragulidae; genus Tragulus; species Tragulus kanchil. Next base: position 182,737,137 of record JAIOJX010000032.1, on the reverse strand, counting down.
GCCTTAAAAATGACCAATCACCCATTTTACAGATGAGGAAACTGAGGCCACAAGAGAGAAAGAGAGTTGTCTGTGATGTCAAGCAAGGCACAATGTGTTGTTTGTTGACTCTCGGGTATGTATTATTTCCAGGACAATTCAAAGCCTCTTCCCCAGCCCTACTGCCAACATGGGATCAAATAGGGGTTGGAGGCTTCTGAGCAGAAGCAATGGCAAGCTGAGGATGTGGAGTGAATGGGGGCCTAGGAGGTCTCACCAGGAGTGCCATGGCAAAGGGACTCACCACTGGGAGCAGCTTAGCATTCCGGATGATATGGAAAACACCAGAAAGGGCCTGGCAAGCTGGAGGAACGCCCAAACAGGTACAAGAATATGAAATTCCTGGGTGTCATCTAGGGTTGATTCATGGAAATATTAGATTCTGTGCTTTATAAACAAAACAACACAGCAATCCTCATTTTAACTGTCAATCCAAGTATACAGATGCTTGTTTTTTAAGTATTAAGTGCCTCCTGCTGCTGGAAGATAAAAATGCACAAAGAAGTTCAGAGCTGCTCAGCAAAGAGTAGAATCACAGAAACCTGGAGTTGAAGGAGCACAGGAATCTTCTATGAGGGTGACAGAATCCCTAGAGAAAGCCTACGGGGCTGGGCAGGTGACCTAAAGCAGGGCTATGAAAGCATGGGGAGTACATTAGGCCTCCAAGGATGTTCAAAGTTAAACATTTTTTATAGAATTAAAAACTCAAAAAAAAAAAAAAAATAATAACAGATTCTTATGGTACAGAGTTCGAAGGGTGCATACAAAAGAGGATTCATTAAAGAATAAACCACCTTTTCAACCATGTTGCCCAGCCACGTTTTCCAAGGAGGCAGAGAGAGACAGGCTCTACTCATAAAAGACATTTGTACACAAATGATAACAGATTATAAACACCATGTTTTTAACTTTGTGTGTGTGTGTGGCTATTCTGGGTTTTCACTGCTGCTGCAGGCTCTTCTGTAGTTGCAGGGAGTGGGCGCTACTCCGTAGTTGAGGCGAGCAGGCTTTTTGTTGCAGTGACATCTCTTCCTGTAGAACTCAGACTCCAAGGCACATGGGCTCAATAGTTGCAGCTCAGAGGCTCTAGAGAGCAGACTCAATAGTTTTGGCTCACAGGCTTAGTTGCTCTGAAGCATGTGGGATCTTGCCAGATCAGGGATCAAACCCGTGTCTCCTGCATTGGCAGGCAAACTCTTCACCACTGAGCTATCAGGGAAGCCCCAAGACATGGGATCAAATAGGGGTTGGAGGCTTCTGAGCAGAAGCAATGGCAAGCTGAGGATGTGGAGTGAATGGGGGCCTAGGAGGTCTCACCAGGAGTGCCATGGCAAAGGGACTCACCACTGGGAGCAGCTTAGCATTCCGGATGATATGGAAAACACCAGAAAGGGCCTGGCAAGCTGGAGGAACGCCCAAACAGGTACAAGAATATGAAATTCCTGGGTGTCATCTAGGGTTGATTCATGGAAATATTAGATTCTGTGCTTTATAAACAAAACAACACAGCAATCCTCATTTTAACTGTCAATCCAAGTATACAGATGCTTGTTTTTTAAGTATTAAGTGCCTCCTGCTGCTGGAAGATAAAAATGCACAAAGAAGTTCAGAGCTGCTCAGCAAAGAGTAGAATCACAGAAACCTGGAGTTGAAGGAGCACAGGAATCTTCTATGAGGGTGACAGAATCCCTAGAGAAAGCCTACGGGGCTGGGCAGGTGACCTAAAGCAGGGCTATGAAAGCATGGGGAGTACATTAGGCCTCCAAGGATGTTCAAAGTTAAACATTTTTTATAGAATTAAAAACTCAAAAAAAAAAAAAAAATAATAACAGATTCTTATGGTACAGAGTTCGAAGGGTGCATACAAAAGAGGATTCATTAAAGAATAAACCACCTTTTCAACCATGTTGCCCAGCCACGTTTTCCAAGGAGGCAGAGAGAGACAGGCTCTACTCATAAAAGACATTTGTACACAAATGATAACAGATTATAAACACCATGTTTTTAACTTTGTGTGTGTGTGTGGCTATTCTGGGTTTTCACTGCTGCTGCAGGCTCTTCTGTAGTTGCAGGGAGTGGGCGCTACTCCGTAGTTGAGGCGAGCAGGCTTTTTGTTGCAGTGACATCTCTTCCTGTAGAACTCAGACTCCAAGGCACATGGGCTTCAATAGTTGCAGCTCAGAGGCTCTAAAGCACAGGTTCCATAGTTGTGACTCATGGGCTTAGTTGCTCTGCAGCATGTGGGATCTTCCCAGATCAGGGATCAAACCCATGTCTCCTGCATGGGCAGGCAAACTCTTCACCACTGAGCTACCGGGGAAGCCCCAAGACTTGTTTTTTAAAAAGCATTTACTTATTTATTTGGCTGCGCAGGGTCTTAGTTGTGGCACGCAGGATCTTTAGTTGCATCGTGCAGGATCTAGATCTCTAATCAGCAATTGAATCCAGGCCCCCAGCACTGGGAGCTTGGAGTCTCAGCCACTGGACCACCTGGGAAGTCACCTGAGATTTTTAAGTCAATGTACATTTAAGCTGAAGTTCCAATACTTTGGCCACCTTATGGGAAGAGACGACTCATTGGAAAAGACCCTGATGTTGGGAAAAATAGAAGACAGAAGGTAAAGGGAATGACAGAGGATGACATCACTGAATTCATGGACATAAGTTTGAGCAAGCTGCAGGAGATGGTGAAGGACAGGGAAGCCTGGTGTGCTGCCGTCCAAGGGGTAGCAAAGAGTCAGACACAACTGAGCAACTGAACTGAACTGTACATTTAACTTGTTTCCAATATTTGTATGTGTGAGTGTATCTGTAACATAATTTCCTAAAAGTGGAACTACCTTCTCAAAGAGTATGTTTCTTTTTAAATTGTTCTAATTTAGGTATAAAGTATATGCAATGAAGTTAACAGCTGTTAAGTATAGACCTTAATAAATTCTTACATACAATGTATCCACACCAAAGTCAAGACACAGAGCATCATCTGCATCCTAGAAGCCTCTGTCTTCACCACTGAATATCTAGCCTTCGAAAGTAACTCTTCTTACAACTTCTATAATCATAGATTTGTTTCACTGGTCCTTGACCTTTACATTCATACAATTATACAGTTTGTGGTCTTTTGGGACTGCTGCTGCTGCTTAGTCGCTTCAGTTGTGTCCAACTCTGTGTGACCCACGGGCTGCAGCCCACCAGACTCCTCCATCCATGGGATTCTCCAGGAAAGAATACTGGAGTGGGTTCCTTCTCCACTTTTGGGACTGCCTTCTTTTACCTCAGTACTATTTCTTTAACTCAAGTATGTCTCTCATCCATGTTGTTGCTTGCATAGTTTCTTGGTTTTCATTATACATGTCTTTTGATGGGCACTTGCTTCCGTCTCTCTCGAGTGGGACTTCTGACTCGTAGAGTAGCCCTCAGTTCGGTTCAGTTGCTCGTATCCGACTCTTTGAGACCCCATGGACTGCAGCATGGGAGGCTTCCTTGTCCTTCACAACCTCCCAGAACTTGCTCAAACTCATGTCCATTGACTCAGCGACGCCATCTTTCTATCTTCAATAGATAGAGCCCAAGGTTTTCAAAGTGATTCTATCACTTACAATCCTGTCAAAAATGCATGAGTATTTTAGCAGCTCCATAAACTAACCAGTATTTGGTAATTTCCACCTTTTTACATTTTAGCAATTCTGGTGGATGTGTGAAAGTATTTCTTTGCTGTATGGCTCTAGTATCATTTACTTATAGTCCCATCCAGGGAAAAAGAAGGATAAAGACTCTAGGGAGCCAAACACCTGCATGAATGAATGTTTAAATAAATGTTTACTTAATTTATATCTCCAAAAACCCTATTTATGAAATGCAAACACATAGACAAAATTTGGAGTTCTAAAGGGATAGTGCTAAACCTTTTTGCTATTAAGACACTATACAGCTTTCATAATATCTGTATTTCAAATGTATTATTTTTAAATAAGGTGGATATTTTTAATGATTTGGGGGACTATATTTTGGTGAAAAAAGTAAGAAATTTACCAGTTTTTTTTTTTTTTTGTATATCTATATTTGAAACTTATTTAGGACACATGACAATAGTAAAGCCTGTGCTAAGTTTAAAAAAGTGTATCTTTCTGATATTATTTTATATTTCTCTGATGACTAATAGATAGTGTTGACCACTCTTCCCTGTGCTTTGATTGATCAGGTATTTTGTCTTGTGAAGTGCTTATCTAAGATACTAGTCCATTTTCATTGAGTTGATTGATCAACTTATTGATTTGTCAGAGAGCTTTCAGCTCAGTTCAGTCGCTCAGTCATGTCCAACTCTTTGCGACCCCATGGACTGCAGCACGCCAGTCTTCCCTGCCTTTCACCATCTCCCAGAACTTCCTCAAACTTATGTCCATTGACTCAGTGATGCTATCCAATTATCTCGTCCTCTGTTGTCCGGTTTTTTGTCTTCTATTTTTCCCAACATCAGGGTCTTTTCCAGTGAGTCATCTCTTCCCATCAGGTGGCCAAAGTACTGGAGCTTCAGTCTCAGCATCAGTTCTTCCAATGAATATTCAGGGTTGATTTCCTTTAGGATGGACTGGTTTGACCTCCTTGCAGTCCAAGGGACTCTCAAAAGACTTCTAAAACACGACAGTTCAAAGGTATTCAATTCTTCAGCGCTCAGACTTTTTCTTCTTCTTCTTTTTAAAAAAATACTTTATTTCTTCATTGGCTGCTCTGAGTCTTCATTACTGCACAGGCTTTCTCTGGTCGAGGTGAGCAAAGGATGTGGTACTCGGGCTTCTCACCACTGTGGCCTCTTGTAACAGCACATGGGCTCTAAGGTGTGCAACCTCAGTAGGTTAGGCGCATGAACTTAGCTGCTTTGAGGCATGTGGGATCTTCCTGGACCAGGGATCAAACTGGTGTCCCCTGCATTACAAGGCAGACTCCCAATCGCTGGACCACCGGGGAAGCTCGGCCCTCAGCCTTCTTTATGGTCCAACTCTTACATCCATACATGACTACTGGGAAAACCATAGCTTTAACTATATGGACTTTTGTCGGAAAGTGATGTCTCTGCATTTTAATACACCATCTAGGTTTTTCATAGCTTTTCCTCCAAGGAGCTAGTGCATTTTAATTTCATGGCTGCAATCATCATCTACAGTGATTTTGGAGCCCAAGGAAACAAAGTCTGTCACTGTTCCCATTGTTTGCCCATCTATTTGCCATGAAGTGATGGGACCAGATATTTATTTTTTGAATGTTGCATCTTAGGCCAGCGTTTTCACTTCCCTCCTTCATCTTTATCAAGAGGCTTTTTAGTTCTTCTTTGTTTTCTGCCATAAGGGTGGTATCATCTTCATACCCGAGGTTATTGATATTTCTCCAAGCAATCTTTTTTTGGGGGGGGGGGCGGGTTGGGGAGGGAGAGATGGGGCAGGCCATTTCTATTGGTCTTTCATTTATCTATTTTTCATCCATCTCTTTTCTCCGGCCTGTGTGGGCCTCCCATCGCAGTGGCCTCTGTTGTCGCAGAGCACCAACTATGGGCGCATGCGCTCCAGAGCTCTGGCTCGGTGATTGGACACATCGGTCCGGCCGCTCCAGTTTCTGTCTCTGGGTCTTTTCCAGTGAGTCATCTCTTCCCATCAGGTGGCCAAAGTACTGGAGCTTCAGTCTCAGCATCAGTTCTTCCAATGAATATTCAGGGTTGATTTCCTTTAGGATGGACTGGTTTGACCTCCTTGCAGTCCAAGGGACTCTCAAAAGACTTCTAAAACACGACAGTTCAAAGGTATTCAATTCTTCAGCGCTCAGATTTTTTCTTCTTCTTCTTTTTAAAAAAATACTTTATTTCTTCATTGGCTGCTCTGAGTCTTCATTACTGCACAGGCTTTCTCTGGTCGAGGTGAGCAAAGGATGTGGTACTCGGGCTTCTCACCACTGTGGCCTCTTGTAACAGCACATGGGCTCTAAGGTGTGCAACCTCAGTAGGTTAGGCGCATGAACTTAGCTGCTTTGAGGCATGTGGGATCTTCCTGGACCAGGGATCAAACTGGTGTCCCCTGCATTACAAGGCAGACTCCCAATCGCTGGACCACCGGGGAAGCTCGGCCCTCAGCCTTCTTTATGGTCCAACTCTTACATCCATACATGACTACTGGGAAAACCATAGCTTTAACTATATGGACTTTTGTCGGAAAGTGATGTCTCTGCATTTTAATACACCATCTAGGTTTTTCATAGCTTTTCCTCCAAGGAGCTAGTGCATTTTAATTTCATGGCTGCAATCATCATCTACAGTGATTTTGGAGCCCAAGGAAACAAAGTCTGTCACTGTTCCCATTGTTTGCCCATCTATTTGCCATGAAGTGATGGGACCAGATATTTATTTTTTGAATGTTGCATCTTAGGCCAGCGTTTTCACTTCCCTCCTTCATCTTTATCAAGAGGCTTTTTAGTTCTTCTTTGTTTTCTGCCATAAGGGTGGTATCATCTTCATACCCGAGGTTATTGATATTTCTCCAAGCAATCTTTTTTTGGGGGGGGGGGCGGGTTGGGGAGGGAGAGATGGGGCAGGCCATTTCTATTGGTCTTTCATTTATCTATTTTTCATCCATCTCTTTTCTCCGGCCTGTGTGGGCCTCCCATCGCAGTGGCCTCTGTTGTCGCAGAGCACCAACTATGGGCGCATGCGCTCCAGAGCTCTGGCTCGGTGATTGGACACATCGGTCCGGCCGCTCCGCAGCACGTGGGATCTTCCCAGGCCAGGATCAAACTGGTGCCTCTTGCACTGCAAGGCGGCGTCCTCACCCACTGGACCACCAGGGAAGCCCTCTCCCAGAAATCTTGAATCAGAGAGCTTTACATAAGTATTATAAATGTTTTCTACCAATCTTCGGCTTGCGAATTTTGTTTTGTTGCTACTGTTTTGCTTTTTGCTTTTATTTTTGATGGGAAGAAATTTTTTAAAAAAACATTTTTTTGCCTCTAAGTCATCATTTTTTTTTTCATCCATCTTTATTCTTTGGCATGTGTGGGCCTTACATCGCAGTGGCCTCTCTCATTGCAGAGCACTGACTCTGGGTGCATGCGCTCCAGAGCTCCAGCTCGGTGATTGGACACATCGGTCCGGCCGCTCCGCGGCACGTGGGATCTTCCCAGGCCAGGATCAAACTGGTGCCTCTTGCACTGCAAGGCGGCGTCCTCACCCACTGGACCACCAGGGAAGCCCTCTCCCAGAAATCTTGAATCAGAGAGCTTTACATAAGTATTATAAATGTTTTCTACCAATCTTCGGCTTGCGAATTTTGTTTTGTTGCTACTGTTTTGCTTTTTGCTTTTATTTTTGATGGGAAGAAATTTTTTAAAAAAACATTTTTTTGCCTCTAAGTCATCATTTTTTTTTTCATCCATCTTTATTCTTTGGCATGTGTGGGCCTTACATCGCAGTGGCCTCTCTCATTGCAGAGCACTGACTCTGGGTGCATGCGCTCCAGAGCACTGGCTCATAATTAGACATACTGATCCAGCCGCTCCTCAGCATGTGGGATCTTCCCGGGTCAGGGATCGAACCTGTGCCCCTTGCACTGCAAAGTGGACTCTTTACCCACTGGACCACCAGGGAAGCCACTGGAAAGACATTTTTAATCTTAGCAAAGTCAAAATTTCAGTCTTTTGTGTTTAGGATTTTTTGCATGTGTCTTGTATAAGGCAAAGTTGTGACCTCTTTCTGTTGGTCGTGCTGTTTCTGTGGCCAATACAGTCTGGTTCCAGAGACTTGTGGGTAGTAGGTCTGCATATGCTGACTCTTAGGGAGTATATGTGGGAGTTCTTGAAACACTGGGGTAGCCTGCCTACTGCCAGTTTTTTCATACAGGAGATTTGGCTCTGTTTCAGCTTCTTTCATTCTCATCCCTTCAATGATTAACAATTCTATTTCAGGAGTAACACTGACATAGGTTGGAATCTCACATGTGCTGCCAACTCCCTGTATGACCTTGAGAAAGTAACCAATCCTCTCTCAATCTGTGTCTCTGTTAAGTGTGATATGTATTCATCCAATTTCATTAGGTAAAGCCATGTAAGAAACAATTTCACATCTCTAAAAGCAAAGGTTTCTTTTTCATTCATGTAACTTGTTGGATGTGAGTTGCTTCACATGTCTTTCCTTCCCGGACCCAGGCTGAGGAAGCAGCTCTACCTGGAACAGGCCATTTTCATGAGAGAAGAAAAAAGACCAAAAGTGCTGGTGGACACATGTAACGGCTTCTAACACTAGTGCTCAGATGTGGTGAAAGGCACCTCTATTCACACTCTATTGGCCCAGGCACATCACAAGATCAAGCCTGACAGTAAAACTGGGAAGGACATTCTTCCCACGGGAGGCACTGCAGTCACATAGCAACAGGTGTCAACGACAAATTGGCATCACCAGTTACATTGCCAGCGACGGGACAACAAGGGCATCTGCCACCCACCACTGCGGAGACTGAGCCCGATGCTGTGACAACTGCTGACACTCGACATCCCCTGAGGGAGCTCAGGGTGGAGATAGGCCCTCTTGACTCCAGAGGATCTGGTGGGACAGGTGTTTGGACAGGTAGATGCTTTTAGGACGCATTTTATTATCTCAATACTTGTACCTCCTCATACCTAGAAAAACACTAAACCCTTTCATGGTGAATCAGACCCTTGTGACTAACCAGAAACCCCTTTGTAAAATGAGAGTTTAATGGTATTGAAACCCTCCTTCATCAAAACCATATATACTGACCTCTCTCCCACTACCTCTTTGGAGCAGTCTCTCAGAGCTATCTGAGGTGCTGCCTTTCGGACTGCAGTTCTAATTGTGCCCCAAATAAAACTTAACTCGCAGCTCTCAAGTTGTTTATCTTTTTTCAGTTGACACAGGTGATGATGTATAATCTTTGTTGACCTGAAGCAACTAGACTGCCAGGAATATCTCCAGCGAAGATGGGTTTATTTGGGATCATCAGAAAATTACAATTGGGGGTCTACAACCATGGTAAGCCACTTGTAAGTCCCTGCACAGTAAGGGAAGAACACCTTTACAGAGAAGGAAAGAAAGTTGGAGGTGAACAGTGTCAACAGCTTTTCACTGGCTGAGTTTTCAGATCACAAAAGGGATCTTTCTATTTCTTGTTAGGCCGTGCTATGGTTTGGGGTTGGGAGAGCTCCCCCTCCTGGTCTCACAACTCCATTTAATTCAGGTTTACGTTTCTTAAATTTTTACATCCTTGAAACGGTGGCGGGGGAAGGAGAGGGGTAGGTAGGGGATAGGGGTTGGGTTGGTCCTTAATTTTTTATATCCTTAACAGCTACTCAGTAGATGGGAACAACAATTTCACGTACCACGGATAAACAATTCCTTTCTTATGGCAGTTGTGAAAATCAAATGAGGTGAAGCATGTCCAAGGACTCTTCCACAGGCCCAGGCACATCACAAGATCAAGCCTGACAGTAAAACTGGGAAGGACATTCTTCCCACGGGAGGCACTGCAGTCACATAGCAACAGGTGTCAACGACAAATTGGCATCACCAGTTACATTGCCAGCGACGGGACAACAAGGGCATCTGCCACCCACCACTGCGGAGACTGAGCCCGATGCTGTGACAACTGCTGACACTCGACATCCCCTGAGGGAGCTCAGGGTGGAGATAGGCCCTCTTGACTCCAGAGGATCTGGTGGGACAGGTGTTTGGACAGGTAGATGCTTTTAGGACGCATTTTATTATCTCAATACTTGTACCTCCTCATACCTAGAAAAACACTAAACCCTTTCATGGTGAATCAGACCCTTGTGACTAACCAGAAACCCCTTTGTAAAATGAGAGTTTAATGGTATTGAAACCCTCCTTCATCAAAACCATATATACTGACCTCTCTCCCACTACCTCTTTGGAGCAGTCTCTCAGAGCTATCTGAGGTGCTGCCTTTCGGACTGCAGTTCTAATTGTGCCCCAAATAAAACTTAACTCGCAGCTCTCAAGTTGTTTATCTTTTTTCAGTTGACACAGGTGATGATGTATAATCTTTGTTGACCTGAAGCAACTAGACTGCCAGGAATATCTCCAGCGAAGATGGGTTTATTTGGGATCATCAGAAAATTACAATTGGGGGTCTACAACCATGGTAAGCCACTTGTAAGTCCCTGCACAGTAAGGGAAGAACACCTTTACAGAGAAGGAAAGAAAGTTGGAGGTGAACAGTGTCAACAGCTTTTCACTGGCTGAGTTTTCAGATCACAAAAGGGATCTTTCTATTTCTTGTTAGGCCGTGCTATGGTTTGGGGTTGGGAGAGCTCCCCCTCCTGGTCTCACAACTCCATTTAATTCAGGTTTACGTTTCTTAAATTTTTACATCCTTGAAACGGTGGCGGGGGAAGGAGAGGGGTAGGTAGGGGGATAGGGGGTTGGGTTGGTCCTTAATTTTTTATATCCTTAACAGCTACTCAGTAGATGGGAACAACAATTTCACCTACCACGGGATAAAAACAATTCCTTTCTTATGGCAGTTGTGAAAATCAAATGAGGTGAAGCATGTCCAACGCTTAACACAGCATATTGTGTTATAAGGCCACGATAACTTAACAGGGTGTAATCAGTCACTCAGTCACATCCGACTCTTTGCAAGACTACAGACTGTAGCCTTCCAGGCTCCTGCATCCATTGCAGTTTTCCAGGCAAGAATATTGGAGTGAGTAAAAATATGTTGTTATCAAATTTGCACACTATGCTAACAAAGGTCCATACAGTCAAACCTAAGGTTTTTCTTACATGCACAAATGTAAGAGTTGGACCATAAAGAAGGCTGAGCACTGAAGAACTGATGCTTTTGAACTGTGGTGCTGGAGAAGACTCTTGAGAGTCCCTTGGACTGCAAGGAAATCAAACCAGTCAATCCTAAAGGAAACAAACCTGAATATTCATTGAAGGACTGATGTTGAAGCGCATTTTTTTTTTTTTAAGCTCCAATATTTTGACAACAGGATGCAACGGGATGATTCATTGGAAAAATCCCTGATGTTGGGAAAGACTGAAGGTAAAAGGAGAAGGGCACAGCAGAGGAGGTGAGTAGATAGCATCACCAACTCAAGGGACATGAATCTGAGCAAACTCCAGAAGACAGAGGAGGACAAAGGAGCCAGGCACACTGCAGTCCATGCGGATGCATAGAAACACATATGACACAGCAACTGAACAACAACAAGGGCACAATTACTGTTACAGGCTATTATTATTATTTCCTGATGCTGCTGCAAGTTTTTCTGTCTACTGGACTTGGCTAAACCTGACTTGACAGGAGGAAAGAAAGGAGCTGTAATTACTCCCCATGTTTAATTAGTAGACAATAAACATTGAGTCTAAGGGCACAGACTTTGTAGTAATATGGGCACCTTACAAGGGCACATGATCGCACACAAGTTATTTAACCTCTAGGGTCCTTGGGACTATGTTATAGGCTTGTTATTAGGGTCAAGTTAGCCCAATCCTATGCTCAAAGTAAGTGATAAGTATCTGTTGAAATCCTAAATGTGGATTTCAGGCTTAATTCAAATAGTGAGTCAACTGTTTGCATAACCTAACTACAATACAGCTGTATGGAAAGCCCTTTACCATCTTTTGGGTCTCAACTCAAGTTTCCTCCCAGAGAGAGACCCTTCCTGACCACATCAGGGGTGTGTCTGTGTTTGAGTCGCTCAGTCCCAGTCGACGCTGCAAACAGTCCATGGAATTCTCCAGGCAGGAACAGGAGTGAGTTGCCATTCCTTTCTCCAAGCTATCTTTCCGACTCAGGGATTGAACCTGAGTCTCCTGCGTTGAAGACAGATTCTTTGCTGTTTGAGCCACCTGGGAAGTCCTGCTAAAGCTCTGAAATGGTCTTATTCATTAGCTGGTGTACTGAGGCTCTGCCACTAGGAAGTAAGCTGCATAAAAACAGAGATCTTATTTTCTCTACTCCCACCTACTGCCGCGGGTCTCACCGCGGGTCTCAACATTCTGTTCCATAAAACTAAGCGGGCAGAGGAGGAACGGGTAAAGCAAACGCCTGCAAACACACCAGCCTCTCAGGCATCCTAACTCCTTCCAGGCGGTGGACCGCCGCAGCCATCCAACTGGCCCGCAGAGGACACCGCCCCTCGATGGGCGTGGCCTCCAATGTTGTGTCGGCCGCGTGCAGGCCGTGGTCCAAGGGAGGCGCTTAACGTCACACGCACGCAGGCCCTGCCTATCCCTTTCGGGCCACAGGCGGAAAGAGGGCGTGGCCGGGCGCGAGGACCCCGCAGCCGGCCGCGCTGCCGCCTGAGTCGCCTCCAGGTGGCTGCTCTAGGTTCCCGGCCGCTCAGGCAGTGCGGGAGGCACTCTGTTTTGGGGTCCTCGCCGCGCTTCCACGTCTCCCGGAAGAGTAACTGGGCCGTGGCTGGTCGAGGACCGGGTCTGCTCAACCTGGGCGGTCTCCTGGCCGGCTGCTGAGGAGGGGCGGCCCGGGAGGGCGATCAGGCCGCGGTCCAGCCGCTCCGGAGTGCCCAGGTGAGGCGGCCGCTGGGGCTCTACAGCCAGTGGGTCTCTTTGGGACATTAACGGCCTTAGAGGCGCGGGCTGCCGCGTCTCTGCGGAGAGTCTCTCGGGTCTCTTCGCCCGACCAGGAGCTCAGAAAGAGCGCAGCGGAGCCCCCTTGGATCTCCGCGGACGTGGCTTAATGCCTTCCGCTCCCCTGCCTCCCCGACCTCAGCCTGGCTTGGCCGGTCTTCCCACTCTGCAGGCTCCGCGCAGTGGTTGCGGAGAAGGCGGGGTCTGTCCTTGGCTACCTGGGATCCCGACCACAGCCTCGCTGTGACCGACCAGCCGACCCCCAGCCTCCCTGTCTCTTTGCTGGCACTTGGCCCGCGTGCAGGCCTTGCTGCTGCCGCCGGCCGAGCCGGCCCCGTCCCACGCCCGCTTGCCCGCTTTCTTCCGCTCGGCGTGGGCCAGTTACTGGGCAGAATGTCTTGAGAATTTCGTCTCGGAAGTCGGCCAGAGTTTTTCGCTTGTCCCTAGAGCAAGTGTCCAGGGCCCATTTTAACATTTAATTGGGTACGCAGTCTTACGGCACAGGTGTTTGTTGGAAAGCCCTTTAAAACTTTTAATATGGGAGGCAAAATACAAGAAATTATGAAGTGTGTTTTGATTGCCTTATTAGGAGAGATAATTTATCCCTTAATTATCACCAGGGTTTACTCGGAAATAACACATACTCTGTAGGGAGTTTTATTTGTTAGGGGGCGTGTCACTTCTGTTTTCATTTGATTTACATAAACTCTGAAATACATAGGCGTATAATCATCCCACTTTGTAAGGAACAGGTTTGGGGCGGGGATTTTCCTCTTAAGGTGATTCAGTTAGTCCTGGGAGGCTAGATTGAGAAGGCAGGGGTTAAAAGTGGGTTTGGTTGACTTAGGTTTGCCTGTCTGAGCTGCTGTCTAAACTCTGGGATCTTTCTCAACTCCCTTTTTTTGTGAACAAAGGGTATTGCTAGTTAATGCAGAATGTGGTTGTGAAAATTATGTGTGCTAAAGGTAGTGTTCACAGGGCATCTGACACAAAAATTAATTGCATTCAGTATGTATTTATGGGTGCCTACTGCATACTGAGAATTCATTGGTGAGCAAAACAGACATGGCCTTTATCTACCCACTCTCTTCCTCTGCTTCCCCCAGAGGGAGAGAGAGGGGGAAAAAATACAAATAAGACGTGAAGGGCTGTGAGGGAAAAGCATGGTGTGTGTACAGAGAATGAGCGGTCCTAATTTTGATGGGACCTAAGAGCTGGTTTTAGAGCAGATGACGTTCAGGTGAAGACCAAGAAGGAAAAAGTTAACTGTGAAAGAGTGGGAGCTTCTAGGCAAAATAAACAATGAGCCCATTCAGGAAAGAGTGGTTGCGGACTCTGCAGGCTCCGCGCAGTGGTTGCGGGGTCTGTCCTTGGCTACCTGGGATCCCGACCACAGCCTCGCTGTGACCGACCAGCCGACCCCCAGCCTCCCTGTCTCTTTGCTGGCACTTGGCCCGCGTGCAGGCCTTGCTGCTGCCGCCGGCCGAGCCGGCCCCGTCCCACGCCCGCTTGCCCGCTTTCTTCCGCTCGGCGTGGGCCAGTTACTGGGCAGAATGTCTTGAGAATTTCGTCTCGGAAGTCGGCCAGAGTTTTTCGCTTGTCCCTAGAGCAAGTGTCCAGGGCCCATTTTAACATTTAATTGGGTACGCAGTCTTACGGCACAGGTGTTTGTTGGAAAGCCCTTTAAAACTTTTAATATGGGAGGCAAAATACAAGAAATTATGAAGTGTGTTTTGATTGCCTTATTAGGAGAGATAATTTATCCCTTAATTATCACCAGGGTTTACTCGGAAATAACACATACTCTGTAGGGAGTTTTATTTGTTAGGGGGCGTGTCACTTCTGTTTTCATTTGATTTACATAAACTCTGAAATACATAGGCGTATAATCATCCCACTTTGTAAGGAACAGGTTTGGGGCGGGGATTTTCCTCTTAAGGTGATTCAGTTAGTCCTGGGAGGCTAGATTGAGAAGGCAGGGGTTAAAAGTGGGTTTGGTTGACTTAGGTTTGCCTGTCTGAGCTGCTGTCTAAACTCTGGGATCTTTCTCAACTCCCTTTTTTTGTGAACAAAGGGTATTGCTAGTTAATGCAGAATGTGGTTGTGAAAATTATGTGTGCTAAAGGTAGTGTTCACAGGGCATCTGACACAAAAATTAATTGCATTCAGTATGTATTTATGGGTGCCTACTGCATACTGAGAATTCATTGGTGAGCAAAACAGACATGGCCTTTATCTACCCACTCTCTTCCTCTGCTTCCCCCAGAGGGAGAGAGAGGGGGAAAAAATACAAATAAGACGTGAAGGGCTGTGAGGGAAAAGCATGGTGTGTGTACAGAGAATGAGCGGTCCTAATTTTGATGGGACCTAAGAGCTGGTTTTAGAGCAGATGACGTTCAGGTGAAGACCAAGAAGGAAAAAGTTAACTGTGAAAGAGTGGGAGCTTCCTAGGCAAAATAAACAATGAGCCCATTCAGGAAATGCTTGTTGACTTCTTATACACGACTCTCCTATGTCTTGGAAACTAGTTATTTCATGGTCATTATTTTCATTTATTGTGGCACTGGATAAGCACCCAGATATGTGCATCAAATGAATGGCTACACAGTCATCTTGTTTTACTTGGAACTTAGCTTAATGTGCATGTAGCCTAAATTACTGGTGGTATATTTTAGACATGTATATGTACACCTGAAATATCTATGATAGTGCTGTAGTTTAACAAGCTTTTGTATTAATCAGAAGCTTCTTCAAGTTTTAGCACTTTACAAAAACTTCAGAGAATTGGGTTTTTTTGTTTTTGGGGGTTTTTTTTGTTGTTGTTCAGAGAATTGTTTTTATTTGATTGTCCTGGACTTTTGCCATATTGATTATTTGACAGCTTTTGAACATGAAGATTTACGCATCGTTGAAACAGGAATGACAATAGTTGTGGTAGTTGTAATTATGTAGGTAATAACACTTAATAAAATGAGTGCCTGCTGTGTGCTAGGCATTTTCAAAGTGTTTTTATTTTGTTTAATCTGAAAGCCATCCTGTAAGTACACTTATTTGTCTCATTTTCTAGGTAAAGTGCCTCAGTTTTAGTTAAGTAATTTGCTTGAAGTTTTATAGTAGGAGATAAGGTTAGGCTTTCCCCTCTTACTGGTTCCAGAGGCTGGTCTTGACCACCGTGCTCTGCTGCTAAACCACTCTGATTGTTTTATGTCCTTTTTACAGGTTCACCTACAGGATTGTTCTGTTCCCATCATGTCCTGGTTTGCTGATCTTGCTGGAAAGGCAGAGGATCTTTTAAACAGAGTTGATCAAGGTGCTGCAACAGCTCTCAGTAGAAAGGAGAACACCAGCAACATCATTTATAACAAAAATACTGACTATCCTGACCTTCATCAGCAAAGTGCAGATTTGACTTATCAGACGGGACCTAAAGCTACTTATATTTCCTCAGCAGCTGATAACATTAGAAATCAAAAAGCCACCATCTTAGCTGGGACTGCAAATGTGAAAGTAGGAACTCGGACTTTGGGGGAGGCCTCCCATACGGTTGAAAATGCATCTACTCCTAGGCCTTCCTCCCAGTTTGTTCGAAGAAAAAAGTCAGAGCCTGATGATGAGCTACTGTTTGATTTTCTTAATAGTTCACAGAAGGAGCCTGCCGGGAAAGTGGAAATCAAAAAAGAAAGGGGCAAAACTCCTGTCTTGCAGAGTCCTCGGACATCTGGCGTCAGCTCTGAGAACACCAGTGTAACCACCGTCAAAACTGAGGAAGAAAATCCTTCTGGGACCCAAAACCACGGTAGTTAATTAGGCCTCTGTTTGTTTTAGAGTTAACCAAACTGGGTGTGTCATCGTAGCCCACACAAGGGAGGCACTTGCCACCTCCCTGCGGGTGGACGGGCAGGCTCTCTGAAATGTGTGGTACCAACCAGGGAGATAGCTTTGACTATTTCAGTTTGCGTTAGGTTTTTTGGGGGAGGTGGGGGTGGGGGGCAGGCAGGCCACTTCTATTGATCTTTCATTTTATCTGTTTTCATCCATCTTTGTTCTTTGGCCCATGTGGGCCTCCCATCGCAGTGGCCTCTCTTGTCGCAGAGCACCGGCTCTGGGCGCATGCGCTCCAGAGCTGTGGCTCGGTAATTGGACACACCGGTCCAGCCACTCCGCGGCATGTGGGATCTTCCCAGGCCAGGGATCAAACTGGCGCCCCTTGCACTGCAAGGCGATGTCCTTATCCACTGGACCACCAGGGAATCCCCTGCGTTAGGTTTTTCATAAGAACTTGTGTTCATGTATTGTCTAGTGTAAGTTTTTATGTTGAATTTTAGCAGTGTTTTTTCCTGCAAGTATTAAGATATCATGATTTTTCTTAATAGTGGTATGGTATTCAAATCAATTGATTCATTTGAACCTAAACTTAACTTTCAGTAAATGTTTGTTAGAACTCATTGGTGAAACCATCAGGGTCTGAGGTGTTATTGGTGAAAAATTTTATTGTTGATTCAGTTAGTTTTCTATTTGTTTTCACATCTGCTTTTAGTAAGTTATATTTTTTTCTCTAAGAATTTCTCTATTTCATATACTTTGGGGAGGATTATATTTATTTAATTTCAGGAAAATAATTTGATAATAGCTGAAATTTTAGCACAGACACTTACCATTTATAGTAACCTTGCAGAAATGAAAGCTCGATCACAAAAGCTTCCTGAGTATCTGGCACTATGCTAAATGCTTGTTTTTGTTTTTTTTTTAAACAGCTTTAATGAAGTAAAGCTGACATACAGTAAACTACACATTTTTAAAATATACAATTTGATGAGTTTGAATATCACGTACATTTTAAAATTCATTGACAGTGTAGCTTATAATGTTTCCCTCAGACCATTTTTGGTTATATTGAGCCTCTCTAGTATGTTTCCTTTCTATTTGCTAATTTCTGATTTTTTAAAAAATTAATTTCTGCTTTCTTTAGGTTTACTTTGCTATTTAATACTTATGATGGGTGTATAACTCATTGATTCCTTTCTTTTATTTTTAATGTAAATATTTAAGGCTATAAATGTATTTTCTAAGTATTGCTTTAGATATACCTTATAGGTTTGGATATATATGTTTTTTAAAATTTATAAAATTAAAAGTAATTTTTTTAATTCTCTCTCATTTTTTATTCATTAAAGAATCTATATTTTGGAGATTTCAAGTATATCAAGGTAGAGATTGATCGTTCCCTTCCACCCTCATATAACCTTTTATCCAGCGATGATAATCAACAACTCATAACCATTCTTGTTTCATTTATACCCTCTAATTTTCATTCTCTTTCTTTACCTCTACCCACCCCAGAATTATTTTGGAGTAAATCACAGATTTCATATCATTACTTCTATAAATGTTTTATTAACCTTAATAATATAAGTTTTAGAAATCTTCACACCATTATCACCATGAAAATGTAGTAATTCCTTGTGTGTGTGTTAGTTGCTCAGTCATGTCCTGCTCTTTGCAACCCATCAGGACCCTCTCCATGGAATTCTCCAGACAAAAATACTAGAGTGGGTAGCCATTTCCTTCTCCCAGAGATGTTCCCAACTCAGGGATTGAACCTTGATCTCCTGCATTACAGGCAGATTCTTTACCTTCTGAACCATCAGGGAAACCCCAATAATTGCTTAGTATCATCTAATACCTGGTCAGTATTCAGATTCCCTTTGTCTCATCATTTTTATATACACTGAAATGTGCAAATCTTAGGAAAATAATTTGATAATAGCTGAAATTTTAGCACAGACACTTACCATTTATAGTAACCTTGCAGAAATGAAAGCTCGATCACAAAAGCTTCCTGAGTATCTGGCACTATGCTAAATGCTTGTTTTGTTTTTTTTAAACAGCTTTAATGAAGTAAAGCTGACATACAGTAAACTACACATTTTTAAAATATACAATTTGATGAGTTTGAATATCACGTACATTTTAAAATTCATTGACAGTGTAGCTTATAATGTTTCCCCCAGACCTTTTTTGGTTATATTGAGCCTCTCTAGTATGTTTCCTTTCTATTTGCTAATTTCTGATTTTTTAAAAAATTAATTTCTGCTTTCTTTAGGTTTACTTTGCTATTTAATACTTATGATGGGTGTATAACTCATTGATTCCTTTCTTTTATTTTTAATGTAAATATTTAAGGCTATAAATGTATTTTCTAAGTATTGCTTTAGATATACCTTATAGGTTTGGATATATATGTTTTTTAAAATTTATAAAATTAAAAGTAATTTTTTTAATTCTCTCTCATTTTTTATTCATTAAAGAATCTATATTTTGGAGATTTCAAGTATATCAAGGTAGAGATTGATCGTTCCCTTCCACCCTCATATAACCTTTTATCCAGCGATGATAATCAACAACTCATAACCATTCTTGTTTCATTTATACCCTCTAATTTTCATTCTCTTTCTTTACCTCTACCCACCCCAGAATTATTTTGGAGTAAATCACAGATTTCATATCATTACTTCTATAAATGTTTTATTAACCTTAATAATATAAGTTTTAGAAATCTTCACACCATTATCACCATGAAAATGTAGTAATTCCTTGTGTGTGTGTTAGTTGCTCAGTCATGTCCTGCTCTTTGCAACCCATCAGGACCCTCTCTCCATGGAATTCTCCAGACAAAAATACTAGAGTGGGTAGCCATTTCCTTCTCCCAGAGATGTTCCCAACTCAGGGATTGAACCTTGATCTCCTGCATTACAGGCAGATTCTTTACCTTCTGAACCATCAGGGAAACCCCAATAATTGCTTAGTATCATCTAATACCTGGTCAGTATTCAGATTCCCTTTGTCTCATCATTTTTATATACACTGAAATGTGCAAATCTTAGTTGTATTAATACAAATGGCTATACCTATGTAACCTACACTGCTATGGTGATAAAAGAACATTTTCTTTTGCCCCAGAGAGTCCCTCATCTCCTTTTCCAGTTAATCTTCCCACCCTTCCCCCTAGCGCTCACTATTGTCATTTTTTTCATGTTAGATTATTTTTTGTCTGTTCTGAAACTTCATGTTTGCCAGCAAAAGGTGGTGTCATACAGTATGAATACTTTCTTACCTAGCTTCTTTTATTGAACATGTTAGTGAGATTCACTCATGTGATTGAGTGTATCAGTAATTTTTTTTATTGTGTAGCATTTTACTATAGTATGCATATGCCACAATTTATCCACTCTCTTTTTTTGAACATTATGGTGGTTTCCAGTTTTTGGTTTTTTTGTGAATAAAGGTGGCTGTAAACAGTTTTGTACTTCTTTTTGAGGGAAAATGTTTTCATTTCTCTTCAGTAAATACCCAGGAGTGAAGTTACTGGGTCAGGTGGTAGGTGCATGTTTAATTTCATAGGAAGTTGTGAAAACTTCCCCCACTTTCCCCAGTGTATCGTCTATCCTGCCATCAGAGGTCCATCTATACGAGTTCCAGCTGGTCACTTTCTTCACCAGCATTTTGTGTTGCCCTTTTCATTTTAGCTGTCTAGCAGGCACGCATTAGTTGTTCTTGTGGTTTTAATTTGCGTGTCGTTGATCACTAAAGATGGTGAGAAATGTTTCATTTAGATATAATTCATTTTTTAGCACATACTTAATTTGGGGGGAAGCTAGTGAAAAGTGTATTTGCCTTATATTTAATAACGTTTAAAATGAGATGAATCTGAATCAATCAGTATCTGAATTAACGAGTAAATCTTTGAGATTCCAGTTTGGTATATAATGTATTGCTCTGACCTGTTATTACTCACCTTGCCTTGAAACTCACAACTTTTCTTTTATGCCTCTCCAATATTTTTCAGCGTTGAAACGTCATTCTTGTTTTCAAAACTGATTCATAGACAAAAGGGAGATCAAAACCTGTTTTACTTAAACCCAACCACATAAATTATCTCCAGTTTTCCCTTTACTAGAACCATATTCTTGTATCTATTCTTTATCACCATTCATTCATTGTATCTAAGGTGTTGAGGATCCTTAGAAGTCTACAGGCATTACGTGTGAGAATGAAGTTTCATCAGAAGGAAGTCTCTTAAAAATTCAAGTTTATTTTTTATGGTGTTTTAGTATAGCAGTTAACTTGAGCCGGAAGGCATTCTACCAGAGTGGGCTACAAATGCGTATGTAGGGAGTGTTCCAATGTTACAAGGATATATTTGCTTTTTTACAGAAGCCTCTCATAATTCAGATTCTGGCCATGAAGCCCAAGAGGATTCTTCAAAGGAAAACATATCATCAAATATTGCCTGTGCTGATCACAACCCAGCGCCTAACGATGATGGCAAATCACACGAGCTGTCTAACCTTCGCCTGGAGAATCAATTGCTGAGGAATGAAGTTCAGAATTTAAATCAAGAAATGGCCTCATTACTTCAAAGATCCAAGGAAACTCAAGAAGGTAGAGCCTTAATTCTCCAGGGTTAGGAACCTAGTATTTCAGAAATACACTAAAGGCTTAATTACATTTAAACTATTACGAATATTTTGCATGGGATTTGTAAAATAGTATTTTTATGGAAACATAGTGTCCAGATTTAGAAATGCAGCCTCTCATCCAGCTGAAATAGAACACTAGCGTATTTGGTTATTCTTAGAAACCATAAGTAGAAAGATAGTCTAAAACTTGTTAAACTGACTTTAAATAAAGCTTCACTTTGCCCAGACTAATTTAGACAGAGAGATATTTTTTTTTTTCCAGAGACCCTGTACAGTTTCCTTCAGTATTTAAAACAAAATTCTTTTTATTGTCGAGCTTACAGTGACAGGTGGTGTAAAAGGCATGGAGATCTGTGCTGCATCACTCCTTTCTGTTCCACCAGTCTTCTAGGTTAAGAGAACCTCTTTTTGCCACAATGTGTAAAAACAGATTCCTTCCCAATGTTTATCTTCAGATATTTTGTTTCCTTTGGTCTTACTGGGGTGTACATTGTCCGCCCTGGATTTGGGTTTGCATTCTTTCATATCTATAGCAGAACTCCAGAAATCCACTGACCATTTTAGTCTTGTGAGCTCTGTGATGTCTACTGTTCAGTCTCCCAAATGCTTTATGAGATAACTCCAAATGCTTTATGAGATAACTCCAAAAAGGAACATTGAACATTTGTAGAAGAGCGGCCAACTTCATGCCCCTTTTCAACCAATTAACTGTAATTCAGATATGAATGTTGGCCTTGAAAAATGGAGGTCCCTCTTGGAGCATAAATTTTGAAGATATTTGTAAGCTTCTTATTTCGGCAGTAGGTATGAAAGGGATTCAGAGAGAATCTTCGTGTGCTCTTAGAAAGATGTGTTTTTTATATGGAGAAATTTCTTTCTTTTTTTATTAAATAGAATTAAACAAAGCAAGAGCACGAGTTGAAAAGTGGAATGTTGACAATTCAAAGACTGATCGAATAACTCGAGAGCTTCGAGCCCAAGTAGATGACCTGACAGAAGCGGTGGCTGCGAAGGATTCCCAGCTGGCGGTACTGAAAGTGAGGCTCCAGGAAGCTGACCAGCTGCTGAAAACTCGCACAGAAGCACTGGAAGCCTTACAGAGTGAAAAATCACGGTAGCTCATTCTGTTAGTGATGAGAAAATGAGCTAGAATTTTACTAGTGCACATGATGATAAGATATTATGAGGGTAGTCATGATAACTTACGAAAATTTTACTTTGGAAATTTACAAGATGAAAAAATGTAGGTTTTGGTAATGCTGGAAATGTGTGTGATTAAAAATGGATTTAGGGCCAAGGAATTAAGATGGATGAAAATAAATAAATGAAGGACCAATAAAAGAGACCAAAATTTTTTAAAAAAATGGATTTATTGTTTGACTCTTGAGATGCATTGTTAGCAAATTCTGAATTTAAAAATATTTGAAGAGCAGTTTCATTAATCCTTTTGACATATAATAATGTGTGGGATGTGCTTATATTGGGATGCCTAAAAATATAGATTATAGTCCATTAAAAGGGAAAAGGACTTCTCTAAGAATGTTTTAGTCAAAGCCATCTTTATTTTGTGCTCATATGCCAATACGCTGAAAATAATTGTGCCTTTTCACTTGTACCCTGTGGAGATGAATGATTTCAAGTGATTTGTTTTCCTTTAGAATAATAAAGGATCACAGCGAAGGCAGCAGCCTGCAGAACCAAGCTCTGCAAACTCTTCAGGAGAGAGTGCACGAAGCGGACGCTGCTCTGAAGAGAGAGCAGGAGAGCTACAAGCAGCTGCAGGTCAGAACGGGGACCGCTGGGCTCTGCCTTAATACTTATTTTTATTTGCTTATTTATTTAGCTGCACTGGTCTGGTTGTAACATGCGAGATCTTTCGATGTGACATGTGGAATCTAGTTCACCAACCGGGGATCAAACCTGGGCCCTCCATATGGGGAGTGCAGAGTCTTAGCTGCTTGACTACCGAGGAAGTCCCAGCGCTCTTTATTATTTGAATGAGGAGGAATCGCTATATATCATTCATAGCACATTACTGTAATAAAATTCTGTCGTGTATTTCAGAGAATATTGTTTCTGTGACAAAAACTTAAGTATTTGGGTATTTATCTTGAACCTTGCTAAATTTATTTACTTTTATATATTAAAAAATTAAAATACATAATATTCATTCGATATGTATCTTTTCATTTAATTTGGTTGTGCGATCAGCATTACCATTTTTTGATTAAAAGGTAATTTGAGGTATCTCATTTATTCTTTTTATTTGAGCTTTTTATGAGTCCAGGTTAATCTGATTCTATTATTTTAAAAGAAAATTGTACATAATTATTTGTCTAGAGTTTTACTCTTTACTATATGCAAAGTGAATTTTTGTATATAGTTTAGTGATTTCTAGCTCTGTCTACATATTAGAATCTGCTGAGTGGCTTTATTACTTTCTGATGCTGAATCTTTACTCCCAGGGAGTCAGATCCCATTGTGTGAGGTAGGGCGTAAGTGTTGGTAATTTGGATTTACAAGATTTGCAGGTTTAGCTCACGGGAAGTCAGGATTGAGAACCACTGCTTCTGATTGTCTTTTCTTTCTCTCTTTTTAAAAAGTATTTAGTTGTTGAGCTGTGTTGGTCCTCAGTTGAGGCACACAAGCTCCAGAGTTTGCAGACTCAGTAGTTGCATTGTGCTGGTTTAGTCGCCTGCTCTGAGGCATGTGGGGTCTTAGTTCCCCACCAGGGATCAAACCAGTGTCCCCTGCATGGCAAGGAGGGTTCTTAATCCCTGGACCACCAGGAAATTCCTCAGAGTGTCTTTTTAATAGGTTAAAATAGATCGGTCCTAAAACTAAATACTACAAAAAAAAACAACTAAATACTTTTGGCCACATGATGCAAAGAGCTGACTCATTGGAAAAGACCCTGATTCTGGGAAAAAGTGAGCGCAGGAGGAGAAGAGAGTGACAGAAGATGAGCTAGTTGGATGGCATCACTGACTCAATGGACATGAATTTACGCAAACTCAGAAACACTGAAGCACAGGGAAGCTGGCCTGCTGCAGTTCATGGGGTTGCAAAGAGTTAAACATGACTTAGTGACTGAACAACAACAACAAAAGTAAATAGCAGATAATATAGACTCTAAAAATTTTTATTAATACGTTTTATTTACCACAGTCTATCCCAAAATACTACCATCTCAGCATACACTTAATATGAAGAATTATTCATGAGATATTTTGTTGTACTTAAGTCACTAAGTCATGTCCAGCTCTTTACAAGGGACTCTCAAGAGTCTTCTCCAGCACTACAGTTTGAAAGTGTCCATTCTTTGGTGCTCAGCCTTCTTTTTAGTCCAGCTCTCACATCCATACATGACTATCGAAAAGCCATCGCTTTGACTGTATGGACCTTTGTTGGCAAAGTGATGTCATGAGATATTTTACATTCTTCTTTGTGTACTGATTCTTTAAAATGTGGTATATTTTACATTGATAGCACATCTGAATTCATTTACTAAATTGTCTTCAGAGATACTCGATCTGTATTTAGAGTTCATAAAATTTACAGATGAAAAGGTTGCTCTAAGCATACTTAGGAGTTCTACAACAACAGTTCCTTAAAAAGTTAAGCATAGGGGCTTCCCTGGTAGCTCAGTGGTAAAGAGTTCACCTGCCAATGCAGGAGACACGAGTTCGAGCTCTGATCCGGGAAGATCCCACATGTTGTGGAGCAACAAAGCCTGTGAGCCACAACAATGGAGCCTGTGCTCTAGAACCTCAGAGCCACAACTATTGAGCCCATGTGCTGCAGCTATTGAAGCCCATGTGCCCTAGAGTCACCGCAAGAAGAATCCTCTTCACCTCAACTATAGAGTAGTCCCCACTCCCTGCAACTAGAGAAGAGCCTGCAGCAGCAATGAAAACCCAGAATAGCCAAAAATAAAATAAATAAATAAATAATTTTTTAACAAAGTTAAGCATAAGGTTACCGTATGACCCAGCTCCTGAATATATACTTGAGATGTCCACACAAAATCCATGTCCACACAAAAACTTGTGCGTGAATGTTCATAGCCCCACTGTTCATAATAGCCTTAAACTGGAAACAGTACACATGTCTACTAGTTGCTGAGTGGGTAAATGAAATGCTATGTATCCATACAAGGAGCTGTGAAGAGGAGTGAAATACTCACTCATGCTGCATGCACGTACATGTGTGCTCAGTCACTTCAGTCGTGTCCGACTGGGGTGCTGTGGCCTGCAGCCCACCAGGCGCCTCTGTCCATGCGGTTCTCCAGGCAGGAGTACTGGAGTGGGTTGCCGCGCTCTCCTCCAGAAGATCCTTCCGACCCTAGGATCAAAGCCACGTCTCTTACGTCTCCTCCATTGGCAGGCAGGTTCTCTACCACTACCACCTGGGAAGCCCCATACCACATGCATGAATCTTTAAAACATTCTCCTCAGTGAAGGAAGGCAGACACAAAAGGCCTTGTATCATTGATTCCATCTGTGTGAAATGTTCAGAATAAGCAAATCTGTAGAGAAAGTACATAAAGGATTGCCATGGACTGGGAGCGAGGGAGGTATGGAAAGAGGATTTCTATTTGGGTTGAACATTTTCTGAAATTAGATAGTGGTAATGGTTGCACAACTCTTGAAACACTAAACTACGCTGACTTGTATTCAGGAATACACTGAATTGTACTTTAAAAGAGTGTGCCTTGAAGCTGGAAAAATAACATTTGAGCTAATAAAGCCCCTAAGATATTGAAATGGAAGGTTGTAAACTATTGCAGAACCAAATGATAATAAGTATGACATAAAAATTTATCCCAGAGTGAGTTTGCTGCACGCCTTAATAAAATGGAAGTGGAACGTCAGAATTTGGCAGAAGCAGTTACCCAGGCAGAAAGAAAGCACTCAGATGAGAAGAATAAGGTGGATGAGCTCCAGCAGCAGGTCAAAGTGCTGAAATCCAGCGTGGACTCTTCTAAGCAGGAGTTGGTTGACTACAAGCAGAAGGCGACTCGGATACTCCAGGTCAGCATGGGGTGCGCGTGTGTGCGTGTCAAGCTGGCCTTTTGACCGAGCGACACTCTGAGGTTCTTTGTAGATCTGTTCCTTCTGACTGGCTTGGCTTGCTTCAGGTGCCCTGTGCTGCTTAGAAATAGTATAAGAAAGATAAAATATCTCCTGTTGCCACCGCTTTTTTTTCCTTTTAAGAAAGAAATTAATTCGGCCACTACCAAGTTCACATCTTCAACCTGTCACCTTAATCCCCGTGATAATACCAGTATTTGTTTTTAACAGTTGTTATAT
The DNA here is from genome assembly GCA_022376925.1 of Tragulus kanchil. Lineage (NCBI taxonomy): Eukaryota > Metazoa > Chordata > Mammalia > Artiodactyla > Tragulidae > Tragulus > Tragulus kanchil. Next base: position 182,710,693 of record JAIOJX010000032.1, on the reverse strand, counting down.
TCTTCCTTGTTAATCCTCGTTTAAATGTTTCAGAGCGACTTACCCAGGCCTCCTATAGCTCCCAGACCTCCTCTCCCAGCTTTCCACCCTCCCCTAGATCTGAGACTCTTGTCGAATGTTGTTTTCAGCTTCTCTTGCCTTTGCCTTTCCTATCTGAGGGAAGACGTGTCCTTTCACTTTTTTTTTGCCTAGGATAAGTTTTCTCCCTGTATTTTAGTTCCCTCTCCTTCCACCTCACTTAAGCCCTTTCTGCATAAGTCTGTCCAGGTCGTCCTCTGCATCTTTCTCTCTGCTTCCTTCTGGCTCAGCTTGCTCAAGAGCACGTGGTCGTTACTTAGTGGAAGAACAAAGACCAAATCTTGAAACCCCTTCCTGAGGTGGAAGAAACATGGCTTTTGGCCCTTTGACCACTTTGATCTGTTTCTCTGTCTCCCTCATTTCTTTTAATGACAGACTTATCAGATTAGTGTGCTGTCTTCTCTCTCAATGTTTATCTTGAATAGCATTGATGGAATAACATTTGAGCTAATAAAGCCCCTAAGATATTGAAATGGAAGGTTGTAAACTATTGCAGAACCAAATGATAATAAGTATGACATAAAAATTTATCCCAGAGTGAGTTTGCTGCACGCCTTAATAAAATGGAAGTGGAACGTCAGAATTTGGCAGAAGCAGTTACCCAGGCAGAAAGAAAGCACTCAGATGAGAAGAATAAGGTGGATGAGCTCCAGCAGCAGGTCAAAGTGCTGAAATCCAGCGTGGACTCTTCTAAGCAGGAGTTGGTTGACTACAAGCAGAAGGCGACTCGGATACTCCAGGTCAGCATGGGGTGCGCGTGTGTGCGTGTCAAGCTGGCCTTTTGACCGAGCGACACTCTGAGGTTCTTTGTAGATCTGTTCCTTCTGACTGGCTTGGCTTGCTTCAGGTGCCCTGTGCTGCTTAGAAATAGTATAAGAAAGATAAAATATCTCCTGTTGCCACCGCTTTTTTTTCCTTTTAAGAAAGAAATTAATTCGGCCACTACCAAGTTCACATCTTCAACCTGTCACCTTAATCCCCGTGATAATACCAGTATTTGTTTTTAACAGTTGTTATATTCTTCCTTGTTAATCCTCGTTTAAATGTTTCAGAGCGACTTACCCAGGCCTCCTATAGCTCCCAGACCTCCTCTCCCAGCTTTCCACCCTCCCCTAGATCTGAGACTCTTGTCGTCGAATGTTGTTTTCAGCTTCTCTTGCCTTTGCCTTTCCTATCTGAGGGAAGACGTGTCCTTTCACTTTTTTTTTGCCTAGGATAAGTTTTCTCCCTGTATTTTAGTTCCCTCTCCTTCCACCTCACTTAAGCCCTTTCTGCATAAGTCTGTCCAGGTCGTCCTCTGCATCTTTCTCTCTGCTTCCTTCTGGCTCAGCTTGCTCAAGAGCACGTGGTCGTTACTTAGTGGAAGAACAAAGACCAAATCTTGAAACCCCTTCCTGAGGTGGAAGAAACATGGCTTTTGGCCCTTTTGACCACTTTGATCTGTTTCTCTGTATCCCTCCTTTCTTTTAATGCCAGACTTATCAGATTAGTGTGCTGTCTTCTCTCTCCATTTTAGAATTGTTAACTTTAACTCTTTCATGCGATTTCTGTCTGTACTGCATTTTCAAAATTGTCTTCTCCAAAGCCTTTCATGACCTAAATCCTTTCTGTCCCTGTTGTAGTTCCCAGCCACTTCGATTCTGGTAGAACCTTTTGACCCTGAGGACACCTACCTTCTTGAAAGTTGCCTTCTGATATCACTTAAACTGCTGCAGGTCTCGGTCTTCCCATTACTGCTGTTTCTCTCAGGGCTTCTTCTGTCCTCTTTTGTTCTTACTTTGCTCTGTTGGACACTCTGCTTTTGTCACCTGATGTGGCTTCAGCATGGCTCCAGCGCTGACATCCCACCTGGTTTCTAAATGCCTTCCATGCGTCTCTACTCGGGATGTGATATCCCAGACCCCAGAGCAGCTTCCCCTGCATTCTCCTGTTTTGTTGAATAACATTGCTGTCTTCCTAGGCAACGAGGCTTGAGATGGTAGCATCATTTTGACTTTCGCCCCTACCTCCTATTGGCTGTGAACACCTTTTTTATTCTACCTGCATGAAATATCATATCCATATCCTCCAAACTCTTCTAATTATTTGTGTTAATGTAATTTGTTAATTCATCTAAGAGGTCCTTAACTATGTACCTGACTATTCACTTTCACTAGGATAGGTGCTGAGGATCCTGAGTGTGAAAGGTGTGTCCTCTGTCTTAAGGAGCATTCAGTTTTGTGGGACGACACTGAGCCAGTGGGTACAGCAAAGCTGCTGAGGCAGCACTGTGGAGCCAGAAAGAGGAAGTCCTTAAACCTGCCTGCCATGTCAGGGATCATGGAAATGCTGTCTGAAGAGGAGCCAGAAGGACGAGTTGGAGAGCTCGTGATCAGGCAGAGATTTCAGATGGAACAGCCTGGGCCAGAGGGCCTGAGGGAGCACGGTGTCCTTAGGGGACTACACCTAGCTCTTTGTTGCTGGATCATCAAGTGTTAGATGTCAAGAGATAGGAGAGGAAACTCACAGACAGCACACGCCAGATTGTGGAAGGCCTTGCATACCAAGCAGAGGAATTTCGATTTTATCCTAGGGATAAGAGATGTTAGAGAATTTGGTAGAGGTGAGAGGTGTAGAGAATTTGAGCAGCGTGATTACATTTGGGTGCAAGAACTGGGGCAGCCATGAAGAGGTGAGGGGAGAGCTGGCTCTCTGTCTTGTTCATCATTAAATCCCAGGACAGTGACTGGCCCTTAGTAGGTGCTCAATTAATTGTCAAACACCCTGAAGGGCAGAGGAGTGGAACAGGGAGATGAAAATGATAAAGAGAAGAGTAGAAAAAATAAAGCGGACTTCCCTGGGGGCTCAGTGGTAAAGGATCCACCTGCCAATGCAGCAGACGTGGGTTTGATCCCTGATCCAGGATGATTCCAGATGCTGCAGCGCAGCTAAGCCCACGCACCACGACTACTGAACCTGTGCTCCAGAGCCCGGGAGCCGCAGCTCCTGAGCCCCTGCGGCACAGCCCCTGAGGCCTGTGTGCTCCGGAGGCTGTGCTCTGCAGCAAGAGAAGCCACTGTAGTGAGGAGCCTGTGCACCACAGCTAGAGAGGAGCTCCTGTGCGCTGCAGCTGGAGAAAAGCCCACACAGCAATCAGGTTGCAGCACAGCCAAAAATACATAAATAGATAAACAAACTTTTGTATAGTTTTAAAAAAATTTTTTTGGCCTCTTTTATTGGCTTTTTATTTATTTATTTTCATCCATCTTTATTCTTTGGCCTGTGTGGGCCTCCCTTCGAGGTGGCCTCTCTCGTTGCACAGCGCTGGCTCTGGGTGCATGCGCTCCAGAGCACTGACTCGCAATTGGACACACTGGTCCAATCGCTCCTCAGCACGTGGGATCTTCCTGGGCCAGGGATCGAACCGGTGCCCCTTGCACTGCAAGGCAGACTCTACCCACTGGACCCCCAGGGAAGCCTGATAAACCATTTTTAAAGTAATAGTGGTTAGAAATGACGATGACCTGAGCTAAGTTTGTGGCAGTGAGGATGGCACACCAGGGACTGCTGGGAGAAACATAGAAAATGGAATAGATGGGATTTGGAGAGTTGGTTGGAAGGAGAGAGGGGAAGGTAGACGGCATCCAGGATGAATCCAGGTTTCTGGTTGGAGTGTATGACCAGGTTCCCGTACCCTCCTACAGAAGGAAACAGGAGGACTGAGGTCAGGACTGAAGGCGATTGTGATAGCTTACGGTGAGTTTGCACAGTTGATGTGGCACTGAGGTGGAAGTGTCAGGAAGGCCATCAGAACTGTAGTTCTGAAACTCAGCAGAGAGGTTTGCTCTTTAGCCACGTGGAGGTGTGGATACAGATTTAAATCTAATCATGTTTAATGGAAAGTTTGAGAACTATAGAAAAGTTTGAAGACATCACCTGTAATTCTACCGTGTAAAAAGAAACTGTCTCAGTGGAGGAAAGTGACTGTCAGATCTTTAAGGTGAAGGAACCGGTGGTCCTTGTTATTACTGGTCTAGGACTACAGCACTATAGCAAGGCTCTTCCTCCAGCTCATCCTTAGACTAGGGGCCAGCAGACTTTTCCTGTAAAGGGCCAAATAGTGTGTATGGTCGACTTTGAGAGCTATGTGTGGTTTCTGTCGCATGTTCTTTGTACTTCTTTATAACCCTTTGAAGATGTAAAAACGATTCTTAGCTTAGTGAGCTGTACAAAAAAAAAAAAACGCCATGGACCAGACATGGCTCATCAGCCATCGTTTGTGAACTGCCACTTTCAGCCACTGCCGCATGCACCCTGCTCAGACGCACCTCTGCTCATACCACTGCTGCTGCGCTTCCTGGTATTTGGTTTTAGACTGCCACATAGAATTCAGACATTGTAGCCTGTTACCTGAAGGCCCCTGTAAGTTGGTCATAACGTGCTATTCTGACTTCATCTCAGAGTACTCTGGGGCTCTCATGCTTTTGTGTTTTTATACTTTGTCCTCTGTTTTCTCAGCACCTTTTATTCTTAGCCTTCTTCTAGGACCGCTAGTGACCTTCCTCTAGCCTTCTCTCAGCTTGTGGTTAGTGCCTTCTGTTGGATATTCTTACTGCCCTTTTGTGGCAGTGAGGATGGCACACCAGGGACTGCTGGGAGAAACATAGAAAATGGAATAGATGGGATTTGGAGAGTTGGTTGGAAGGAGAGAGGGGAAGGTAGACGGCATCCAGGATGAATCCAGGTTTCTGGTTGGAGTGTATGACCAGGTTCCCGTACCCTCCTACAGAAGGAAACAGGAGGACTGAGGTCAGGACTGAAGGCGATTGTGATAGCTTACGGTGAGTTTGCACAGTTGATGTGGCACTGAGGTGGAAGTGTCAGGAAGGCCATCAGAACTGTAGTTCTGAAACTCAGCAGAGAGGTTTGCTCTTTAGCCACGTGGAGGTGTGGATACAGATTTAAATCTAATCATGTTTAATGGAAAGTTTGAGAACTATAGAAAAGTTTGAAGACATCACCTGTAATTCTACCGTGTAAAAAGAAACTGTCTCAGTGGAGGAAAGTGACTGTCAGATCTTTAAGGTGAAGGAACCGGTGGTCCTTGTTATTACTGGTCTAGGACTACAGCACTATAGCAAGGCTCTTCCTCCAGCTCATCCTTAGACTGGGGGCCAGCAGACTTTTCCTGTAAAGGGCCAAATAGTGTGTATGGTCGACTTTGAGAGCTATGTGTGGTTTCTGTCGCATGTTCTTTGTACTTCTTTATAACCCTTTGAAGATGTAAAAACGATTCTTAGCTTAGTGAGCTGTACAAAAAAAAAAAAACGCCATGGACCAGACATGGCTCATCAGCCATCGTTTGTGAACTGCCACTTTCAGCCACTGCCGCATGCACCCTGCTCAGACGCACCTCTGCTCATACCACTGCTGCTGCGCTTCCTGGTATTTGGTTTTAGACTGCCACATAGAATTCAGACATTGTAGCCTGTTACCTGAAGGCCCCTGTAAGTTGGTCATAACGTGCTATTCTGACTTCATCTCAGAGTACTCTGGGGCTCTCATGCTTTTGTGTTTTTATACTTTGTCCTCTGTTTTCTCAGCACCTTTTATTCTTAGCCTTCTTCTAGGACCGCTAGTGACCTTCCTCTAGCCTTCTCTCAGCTTGTGGTTAGTGCCTTCTGTTGGATATTCTTACTTCCCTTTTAGTTTATAAGGCCAAGCTGCTGTCTGGAGTGAGAGCCATTATCTTTATTACAGAGGACACTTAGCACAGTGCCAAGCCCATTGTAGGTGCTCCATAAATATTTGTTGAGTGGACTATGATGGGAGGGAAAAAAGCATAAGAAAGAAAGAAAGAAAAGGAAGTATGAGATATCTCGTGAATAACAAATTTTCAACAGTAAAATGGTCCTGGAGACTACAGTCCAAGAATAGTGTACAGCAAGGCTGTGATGCATTTTCATCCCTATGGATTTAACATTCTGTGGATTTTCTTTGGTGGAGTATATAACTGGACTATTCCCATAGCGGTTTAATTGGTGTGTGGTAGATGATACTCAGTGTATGAACTAATCTCTGCTTTTCTTATTCCTTTTTTATGATAGTCTAAAGAAAAATTGATTAACAGCTTAAAGGAAGGGTCTGGTTTTGAAGGCCTAGATAGCAGCACTGCTAACAGCGTGGAACTGGAGGAGCTTCGGCATGAGAAGGAGATGCAGAGGGAGGAAATACAGAAACTGATGGGTCAGGTGCATCAGCTGAGATCTGAGCTACAGGTAAGACTCATCATGCTGCAGCTTCACAGACAGCTGTTTACTGGCAGGTATTAGTTTGAGAGGTGATGGATAGTATACTTGGGGGAAGGATATGAATAGAGTCATGTATGAAACTTTGGGAATATTAGCTACCAGATAGAAATGAAACTAAAGCAACAGGTTTCTTGTCCTTTGGTTGACTTAAAGTTACAGGAATAAGAAACATAGGTAACCTGATGCATTTGTTCAGCAAATACCAAGTATTTGCCGAATGCCATGCACCTTCCAGGCTTAGAGTTACACAGGAAGCCAGATGAAATCTATGGATCGGACATTCTTAGTGGTTAAAGGCAAACTAGATTTGGGTTTGTTTCTAAAACTAGGATGCTTTCTAATATTAGAATTGGCTGGGCTTCCCTGGTGGTCCAGTGGGTAAGGACACCGCCTTGCAGTGCAAGGGGCGCAGGTTCGATCCCTGGCCTGGGAAGATCATGCTGCGGAGCGGCTGGACCGATGTGTCCACTTACCGAGCTGGAGCTCTGGATCACATGCGCCCAGAGCCGGCGCTCTGCGACGACAGAGGCCACTGAGATGGGAGGCCCACATGGGCCAAAGAAGAAAGATGGATGAAAATGGACAAATGAAAGACCAATAGAAGTGGCCCGCCTGCCCCCCTCCCTCCCCAACCCGCTCCCCCTTTCCCCACCAAGAAAAACAAAACAAAACAAAACATTAAAAAAAATAATAAAAAAGAATGGGCTAATATTAATATTAAAAGGGATGGTCCTTTATAGTTTTCATGCATAAATTTATAGTTCACTGTACGTGAAATTAACATATTTAAAGGTAAAATTGGGCTACTTATTTATCTGGAACAAGGGATCTTTGACATCTGAGGGGTCTCTGAGGATGAGAAAGATAAAGTGTGGGATAATGAGCCTTCGGTTTCTAAACAAAGAAAAAAAAGCTTTCTGCCACAAATGTTTATCCATGCATCAGCTTGGGTAATTACTGATATTTTTAAGATGTATGTGAGTGACAGTGGAAAGTGTGGCAGTGGGAGAAGGGGCTGGCTTATCGAGGGCATTGGCTTGATTTGTCAGATCTGGAGGCAGATCCTGCCCTCGGCTTGGGCACTTAATAGAAGTGCCACCGTGCACCAGGTACCCCAGCTCACCGAGCCGTAGTGGTCTCCCCGGTAAATTGCAGATGTGAACCAGGTTTTCTTAGGAATATGAGCCACTGTGTGTAAAGCATTATTCCTGACATGTCACAGGCTCAGTAAATAGTAGCAGCTGTTATTTCTCAGTTTTTTTCTTATTTTTGTTAAACTGTAGGATCTTCTTTCTATAGATAATTTTGAATTCCAGAGACTTCAGCCCCATGAATTTGAAATGGAATAAATACTAAACTTTTTCACACCTATTCCTTGTCTTTTTGGTGAGCCTATGGAGAATATGATTTGTTTAGTTCAACAGCTCACCCCTTTACTTCTCACACCCCCATCATGAAACTTTCTAATATTAGAATTGGCTGGGCTTCCTGGTGGTCCAGTGGGTAAGGACACCGTGCAAGGCGCAGGTTCGATCCCTGGCCTGGGAAGATCATGCTGCGAGCGCTGGACCGATGTGTCCACTTACCGAGCTGGAGCTCTGGATCACATGCGCCCAGAGCCGGCGCTCTGCGACGACAGAGGCCACTGAGATGGGAGGCCCACATGGGCCAAAGAAGAAAGATGGATGAAAATGGACAAATGAAAGACCAATAGAAGTGACCCACCTGCTCCTCTCCCTCCCCACCAAGAAAAACAAAACAAAACAAAACATTAAAAAAAATAATAAAAAAGAATGGGCTAATATTAATATTAAAAGGGATGGTCCTTTATAGTTTTCATGCATAAATTTATAGTTCACTGTACGTGAAATTAACATATTTAAAGGTAAAATTGGGCTACTTATTTATCTGGAACAAGGGATCTTTGACATCTGAGGGGTCTCTGAGGATGAGAAAGATAAAGTGTGGGATAATGAGCCTTCGGTTTCTAAACAAAGAAAAAAAAGCTTTCTGCCACAAATGTTTATCCATGCATCAGCTTGGGTAATTACTGATATTTTTAAGATGTATGTGAGTGACAGTGGAAAGTGTGGCAGTGGGAGAAGGGGCTGGCTTATCGAGGGCATTGGCTTGATTTGTCAGATCTGGAGGCAGATCCTGCCCTCGGCTTGGGCACTTAATAGAAGTGCCACCGTGCACCAGGTACCCCAGCTCACCGAGCCGTAGTGGTCTCCCCTGTAAATTGCAGATGTGAACCAGGTTTTCTTAGGAATATGAGCCACTGTGTGTAAAGCATTATTCCTGACATGTCACAGGCTCAGTAAATAGTAGCAGCTGTTATTTCTCAGTTTTTTTCTTATTTTTGTTAAACTGTAGGATCTTCTTTCTATAGATAATTTTGAATTCCAGAGACTTCAGCCCCATGAATTTGAAATGGAATAAATACTAAACTTTTTCACACCTATTCCTTGTCTTTTTGGTGAGCCTATGGAGAATATGATTTGTTTAGTTCAACAGCTCATCCCTCCCCTCCGCCGCATCACTGATGACATCGACACATCCCTGCCCTTCCTCAAGGGGTTTATGACATTGATGATAAAGGCTGGAATGTTAGGTCTGGCGAAATGAAAGAATTGTTTGTAACTGTGGTAGCTGTGATTTGCTGAGCCCTTAATGTGCCAGGCGCTGCACAAGGCACTCGATATACGTCGTTTCATTTCTTCCTACTTTCACCACGTGAAGGAGATGATGTCTTCTCTCTTTACAGTCTGAAGGAATTTAGGTGTAGAGAAGGAAGGAAACTTGCTGCGACCCGTAAAGTGGCAGCACCAGGATTAGAACCCTGGTCTGTCTGGTTCCAGACCCTGTACCCTTAACCACACTGCCTGCCTCCTGAGAATTCATCTGATTTAGTCAATTGATAACAAAAATTAGTCTTCCTTCTACTAGGCCTGAAATTGGTAGGAAAAAATAATGTAACTTACTGCTGTTTCCCACTAAGTTCATAAAGTTGTGTGAAAGCATATTTTACTGTGATTATCTGGGAGTATCATTAATCAGTTCTTTTCAAATGATATGTGAGGTGCCAGAGTTTGTGGAGATGAGTATATGCGCTGTGTTCCAAAAGATAAAAGGCAACATTGAGATGTCAGTTTTGGTCTCATTTGGTATTAAATCCTATATGAATGAACTTAAGCTTAACCCATAGAGCGAAAATATAGAACCCTAGAGCAGTGTTCTTTGCTACTAGTGGATTTTGCAGAAAATCTCGAAGGTGGCTTTTGGATTCAAAGGAGAATAGTGACACCAAAGGAAGAAGACAGAGGGAGAAACATGGGAAGATGTGGAAACAGAGAATAGTAGTAGAGCTTTAAAAAGGACTAATATGCTAACTCAGGTGATAGGAGACGAAGGTTATGTTTTTGCTCTGTGCTGATTTCTGATACCCACACATGTACAAAAATGAATTATAGCCTATAGTTTCAGGAGCCTAAGGCAGTGAAATCCTTCTTTGATGTTGTATTTCTATTCTTCTTGAAATTGTTAGCTTTTGAATAGAGACAGACAGAGATCTCCCAGTGAGCCGCTGTCTTCTTGTGCTCATTAAACCGAATGGTTTCTGCTGCGGCATCCTGGCCATTTTTCTCACCATTTGCCGTGTTACACAAGGAAGTGTCAGTTTATGGCTCCATTTGGGCTGCGTCTGTCTCGTTCATCTTTACCCACCCAGTGCCTGCCGAGCCCCGTTCACAACACATAACAATCACACTAAATATTGGACAGTTCATTATTGCTTTTACATGTAAGATTTATCTTTTTAGGATATCGAGGCTCAGCAGGTGAGTGAAGCAGAATCAGCAAGAGAACAATTACAGGATCTGCAAGACCAAATAGCTGGGCAGAAAGCAGCTAAGCAAGAGCTGGAGGCAGAGCTGGACCGACAGAAGCAGGTACGGATTTTAGACTGAGGACTTCCAAGGAAGACTCCCCACCAGCAGTCATGTGAGATGGCTTCTAGTAAAGCAGCTTACTGAAATTCTTAGAGGTTGAGCTCCTGCCTTATTACTACCCCACTCTCCTTATTGGTTGTTTATTTTAACAGATGAAACATAGAGACACAGTATGATTTGAGACTTGCCTGATACCAGACAGCTCATTAGAGAGTAGAGTCGAATCGAGGCTTCCTGTCCCAGAGTCCAGGACTCTTTCTACACTCTGTCTATATTTTATTGTATCTCCTTGTCAGAATACGTATGTCAGAACACTTAACAGCATCAGTGGACTTTCACATTTTATTACATTTTTACTTTCTAGAAGCAATAGTAAATTTTATTTACTAAAAATGGAATTATGACCTTAATGCCATTATAGACTGTTCTTTCTGTTCGATAAAAAAAAATGCTTATCACAGGCTGTTCTTACAAATCATGTTTAAAATTATATTTCATTATTGAGCTAGCAGTTGTCTGCTCTCTAAGCCAAATTATATTACTTTAATCTACTTATATTGATCGTTTTAGTTTTAACACAGTTAAACATGTTTATAGCCACACTTTCACCATAAGAATCTATACTTAATATTCATAACATCTGTAATTTACTGAGTAACATTATAGGTACTTAATATACATGATCATATTTCATCTTCAAAATGAAATCATTATGTTTTTCATTTTACAAAAGAGAAAACTATTTGCACATTTCTCAGTGCATCACTTCCAGCTTAACCTATTTATATTCTTTAATGATTTTTTCATTAGAGTTTATCACTTCTAAAACTGGTTCTGTTCTCAGAGATATGTTTGTTTTTACTGTGATTGTTTCCTGAGTAGTAACAGGAAAGTGATTGTTTCATTGAGTAACAACCAGTAGGGTACATCATAAAGCTGTCTTAGGTAATGTAGTTACAAGCTGTCCTTCCAGAAATTGCACTTTAATTTACTTAAGTCTGTATTTAAAAGCAAGAATTTGATGTTCTGGATGGTTAGTGAGATAACTTTCACTTTATTGTGGCTGATGGTTTTCCCACCTCCACTTCCAGGCCCTTTTCTAAGATGAGGGGAGGAAAGTGGATCTGAAGGTAGCTCTAGGCTGTTTATTTAGTAGCCAGATGTTCTGGGTGGAAAATACTTAATCCTGGGATTAAATAGTCCTTAAAGTAATTCAGGTAATTTAGCCTTAAATTTTGGGCTAACTCTAGGCTAGCCCAAAACCAGGCTTGCCTGGTTTCTTTAAAAGAAACCAGGCAAGCCTTTTGTAAATTGTGATTCCCCTGCCTCCACACCTTCCTCATTCTCTTCTCACTTATCTCTGTTTTTTCAGTCTGTGAAAAGAGCAGGTTGAACTTGGGCTCTAAAGTACCCTCTAGCAGTTTGAGTTCCCGTCAGGTCTACTTCTTCTTTCAGCTCCTTTTGCTTTGTCTGCACAGTTAAGTAATGCTTCTGAAGGTGGTTAGTTAATGGTCTACTCTTTCTTCTCTAGAGTCTCTTTACTCTTTAATTCTGACCTGACTCTTACTGATCATGTCCATTGTACAAACTAGTTTGGTGCAGTTAGTGAATTTGGAGGTATCTCTTTTTTTTTTTCCTCTTTCTTTGTTCTATTAATGTGGAATAAGACAGTTGCAAGAGACTGCCTGCTATGGGCTTCCCTGGTAGCTCAGTAGTAGAGTTTGCCTGCCAGTGCAGGAGACATGGGTTCCATCCCTGATCGAGGAAGATCCCACATGCTGCGGAGCAACTAAGCCCGTGAGCCTCAACTGTTGAGCCTGTGCTCTAGAGCCTCGGAGCTGCAACTATTGAGCCCATGGGCCGCAGCTTTTGAAGCCCGTGTGCCCTGGAGCCCGAGTTCCACAAGAGAAGTCACCATAACAAGAAGCCTGCTCACCTCAACTAGAGAGTAGCCCCCACTCCTTGCAACTAAAGAAGAGCTTTTGCAGCAGAATATCCAGAAAACCCAGAATAGCCAAAATAAATAAATAAAATTAAAAAAAAAAAAGAAGAAGAAGAGAAAAGAGAGACTGCTTGATAAAAATAAGCCAGTGAAAAGCTGCCCAAAATCGTCAGGGAAATGCGAATTGAGACCTCAGTGAGACAACACTGCATGCCCCCTCTAATAGCCGCCCTTACAGAGACTGGCAGTGCCTCATGTTGGAAAGGATGTGGAGAAAGTGAAACTCTCTCCTGTTCCTGTGGGAATGCAAAGTGGTACAGGTGTTTTGAAACCATTCAGAAAATAACGTGGCAGGTTTTCTTCCATTGTGTTAGGCAAACACTTATCATGTGATCCAGCAGCTCTGTCTCTTCATATCTACCCAAGAAAAAAGGAAACATGACCAGTAAAAGCTTGTGCCTAGACACTCTTATCACATAGAGACTGATGCGGCATGCTCAGGTATTCACTGTGCCTCGTATCTCTGGAGCTGCGGTCAGTGTGTGTGCAGCACGGAGCAATGGGGTGCCTGCTCTGTGTCGGGCGCTGTTTTGGGGGCTGGAGATGGCACAGGGAGCACTGGTTTAGCTTCTGTCCATTTGCGCCTCCCTTTGTAGGAATTCCACTACATAGAAGAAGATCTGTATCGAACAAAGAACACATTGCAGAGCAGAATCAAAGATCGAGAAGATGAAATTCAAAAACTCAGGAATCAGGTATGAAACAGTATTCACACCTTGGGAAAAGGTACCACTGTAAAACCTGTATTTTTTGAAGTATACATTAAGACTTGTTCCCCCCACATTTTCACCTGGGTCCTATTTTTGGAGTAATGAAATAAGTAATTTTCAACATAATAGAAAAATTTTCATCTATTCCATTTGAGTCTGCATTTGCTATATTCTTCAACTTGCTTCTTTTATAAGTATCTTGTAGTCAGTCAGCCAAAGAGAGATGAATAACTCTAAGATTTCCTACCTTCTAACCTCAGTGGGACTTTGGCTGATTGCCAGTATTATAATTGTAGTTTTCTAAGAAAAATCCAGTGATAAATCTTACTAGTAGGTCTTTCATTGAAGTCATTGACTTTTTCTTTAGCTGAAAATGCAAAACATAGACAGTAACATGCCTCCCACTCAGATTTACTCCCTCGACTTCCACATGTAAAACCAAAACAGAAGTTTCACAAAGTAATTCTCTTTGTGCTGTACCCTCTGTGTACTATTCTGTTCTACTGAGATTTTTGAAGTGGCTAGTGTGACCCACCAACTTGATTTTCTGACCCACTGAATAGCAGTTTGAAAATCACTTCTGTAGATGGCGAAAGAATTGTAGAGTTTTGAGGAATCACTGAGTGCTTCGGTTTACCTGCAGGAACGGAGCAACCTGATTTCTGCGTGGTCCTGTGTCTTTCATTTTATGTAATAATCATATGGACACCTTGCCTTTCAGCTTACCAATAAAACTTTAAGCAACAGCAGTCAGTCCGAGTTAGAAAACCGACTCCATCAGCTGACTGAGACTCTCATCCAGAAGCAGACCATGCTGGAGAGTCTCAGCACAGAGAAGAACTCTCTGGTCTTCCAGCTGGAGCGCCTCGAGCAGCAGATGAGCTCCGCTGCCGGAAGCAGTAGCAGCGGGTCTTCTATTAACATGGCTGGAGTTGACAGTGGAGAAGGTGAACATCAAGGGGGCAGGGAGTCTCAGAAGAATATTTCTTTGCCTTAATTTCCAAGCTTGCTAATTCAAATGTGAGTTGAAAAATTACAGAAAGACCATTTCGTTTAGAAAGAAGGTCTGTCCAGCAGAGCACCTGCTTTTCTCCTGATGTGAGGCTTGGTCTGCACGCTGGATAGATTTGTTAGTGAACTGGATGGTGGGCTGATTAATAATATCCCTCATCGGTTTAGAACCTGGAGAAGAGGGTCCAAGGAAACTTTTTTTTTTTTTTAATTTTATTTATTTATCTTTTGGGGGGTGGGGTGGGGAGGGAGGGGGACGGGTGGGCCACTTCTATTGGTCTTTCATTTATCTATTTTCATCCATCTTTGTTCTTTTGGTTCTTGTGGGCCTCCCATTATGGTGGCCTCTGTTGTTGCAGAGCGCCAGCTCTGGGTGTATGCGCTCCAGAGCTCCGACTCGGTAATTGGACACATCAGTCCAGCCGCTCCGCAGCACGTGGGATCTTCCCAGGCCAGGGATCGAACCGGCGCCCCTTGCACTGCAAGGCAGTGTCCTTACCCACTGGACCACCAGGGAAGCCCCCAGGGAAACTTAACAGAGTGCTGAGGAAAAACAATTCACCTGAAAAGGGCTTTCTTTAATAACCATAATTGCGAATATTAAGGGTTAATATGTAGTCACATGAGTATATCCATGTGCTATAATGTTAATAGAGCAATTATAGATTCTTAAAATATATGATCAAGAAGAATGTTGAAGATTTTAGCATAAGCTTCAACGGAAGTGCCTATTCAGTATCAGGTGCTGTTCCTGAAATACAGTGGTCAGCAAAAGAGGCCAAAATCTGTCTTGTAGGTCTAACATTCTGGTGTCATGGGGAAGGCAGGGAAGGAGACAGACAGTAAAGAAGCTACATGAGATGGTGATGCATGCTAAGACATAAGTAAGCAGGGAATGTGTGCAAGGTGCCAGATACGGGGATGGGGTAGTCATTAAACAGGGTGGGCAAGGAAGATCTCATTGAAGAGGTGGCATTTTATTAGTCTCAAAGGAAATAAGGTGGTAGACTATGCCAGGATCTGCAAAAAGAGTCCCAGGCGGAGAAAAGAGAAGAGCAGGTGCAAAGGCCCTGAGGCAGGAGTAGAGCTGGCACAGTGCAGCAGTTAGTGCAGTTGTTGTAGCCCAAGTGAGGGGCAAACCTTGGAGAGGCTGTTGAGGGCCACTCAGAATGAAATAGGAAGCCTTAGGAGGATCTGGAAAGGGGTGACTGAGCTGACCTGTATATTTTCACAAGATGTCTCTGGCTGCTGTGACAAGAATAGACTGCAGAGAGCTAAGCACCGAGGCAGGGAGACTAGAGAGGGGCGCCGGTGTTAACCTATGTGAGAGATGTTGGTGACTCGGACCAAATGGGAACAGTGGGCATGGACTCAGCATTTATTCTGAAGGGAAAGCAGATAGAATTGCTGGCAGATGTGGCGTCTGAGAGAAAGGAGTCCGAGTATTTGGGAAGATGGAGTAGTTCCGTGCTTAGCTGGGGAAGGCTGCAGGAAGAGAAGGCTGGCAGCGAGGGCAGGAGGTCAGGATGATAGTTTGGGGCGTGCTAGGTTGAGGGGTCTACTAGACATCCACACAGAAGTCAAAGGTGCTTGGATGAGTCTGGAGTCTGGGGTGGCCTGGTCTGGAGATACAAATTTGGGAGTTACCAGCTTTGTGGAAAAGAGTGTGTGACCTCACTTTTGCTGGTCGAGGAAGAAAGTGCCCATTAATGCTGCATCTTGCCAACACTTGGTAGATGCTAATTTTTGCTAATTTCATGGGAAAATAATTCTTGCAGTTTTAAAATTTTTAAAAAAATATATTTTGGGGGGGGTGAGGGGGTCACTTTTATTGGTCTTTCGTTTATTTTCTTTGTTCTTTGGCCTGTGTGGGCCTCCCATCACAGTGGCCTCTCCTGTAGCAGAGCACTGGCTCTGGGCACACGTGCTCCAGAGTGCTGGCTTGTAATTGGACACACGGTCCAGCCGCTCCACAGCACATGGGATCTTCCCATGCCAGGGATCAAACTGACGCCCCTTGCAGTGCAAGGTGAGCTCTGTACCCACTGGACCACCAGGGAAGCCCTAGTTTTTAAATTTTGACTTTTGTGGGTATGGAAATTTAAATATTTTTAACTGTCTTCTTTTAATGTTTTCGCCTTTGGTTGTATCACTTGTGAGAACTTCTTCCTCATGTAGTATAACACATGAAAGTGAAAATGTTAATTGCTCAGTCATATCTTTGTGACCCCAAAGTATAGCGCATCAGGCTCCTCTGTCTATGGGATTTCCCAGGCAAGAATACTATAGTGGGCAGCCATTTCCTTCTCCAGGGATCTTCCGGCCCAGAGATTGAATCCCGGTCTCCTGCATTGCAGACAGATTCTTTACCATCTCAGCCATGAGGAAAGCCCAGTACAGTGTACGCTTAACTATAATGTGAGAGATGTTGGTGACTCGGACCAAATGGGAACAGTGGGCATGGACTCAGCATTTATTCTGAAGGGAAAGCAGATAGAATTGCTGGCAGATGTGGCGTCTGAGAGAAAGGAGTCCGAGTATTTGGGAAGATGGAGTAGTTCCGTGCTTAGCTGGGGAAGGCTGCAGGAAGAGAAGGCTGGCAGCGAGGGCAGGAGGTCAGGATGATAGTTTGGGGCGTGCTAGGTTGAGGGGTCTACTAGACATCCACACAGAAGTCAAAGGTGCTTGGATGAGTCTGGAGTCTGGGGTGGCCTGGTCTGGAGATACAAATTTGGGAGTTACCAGCTTTGTGGAAAAGAGTGTGTGACCTCACTTTTGCTGGTCGAGGAAGAAAGTGCCCATTAATGCTGCATCTTGCCAACACTTGGTAGATGCTAATTTTTGCTAATTTCATGGGAAAATAATTCTTGCAGTTTTAAAATTTTTAAAAAAATATATTTTGGGGGGGGTGAGGGGGTCACTTTTATTGGTCTTTCGTTTATTTTCTTTGTTCTTTGGCCTGTGTGGGCCTCCCATCACAGTGGCCTCTCCTGTAGCAGAGCACTGGCTCTGGGCACACGTGCTCCAGAGTGCTGGCTTGTAATTGGACACACGGTCCAGCCGCTCCACAGCACATGGGATCTTCCCATGCCAGGGATCAAACTGACGCCCCTTGCAGTGCAAGGTGAGCTCTGTACCCACTGGACCACCAGGGAAGCCCTAGTTTTTAAATTTTGACTTTTGTGGGTATGGAAATTTAAATATTTTTAACTGTCTTCTTTTAATGTTTTCGCCTTTGGTTGTATCACTTGTGAGAACTTCTTCCTCATGTAGTATAACACATGAAAGTGAAAATGTTAATTGCTCAGTCATATCTTTGTGACCCCAAAGTATAGCGCATCAGGCTCCTCTATCCATGGGATTTTCCAGGCAGGGATACTGGAGTGGACAGCCATTTCCTTCTCCAGGGGATCTTCCCGGCCCAGAGATTGAATCCCGGTCTCCTGCATTGCAGACAGATTCTTTACCATCTCAGCCATGAGGAAAGCCCAGTACAGTGTACGCTTAACTATAATTTGTTAGAAAGTTGATTTGGGTGTCTGTATGCTAATTAATTATTTTCTTGTTTAAACAGGCACACGTCTGCGAAATGTTCCTGTTCTTTTCAGTGATACAGAAACTAACCTGGCAGGAATGTATGGAAGAGTCCGCAAAGCTGCTAGTTCAATTGACCAATTTAGGTAAGCAGTGCCAGTGGTAATGAGTGATAGAGCATATTTTTATAACATTTTCCAGTGGTTTCAAGCATAGTGAATCCTGTCTAAAAATCTGCTTGTTCGTTCACTTACTTATTTGTTTACTTAACTTCCTTCCTTCCATGCTACTTGGCTTGCGGGGTTAGTTCCCTAACCAGAGACGCCAGACTGTTTGCAGTGGAGGTGTGGAGCTAACCACAGAACTACCAGGGAATTCCTAAGCTGACGTTTAAAGTGACATTTACCTTATTCCTTTCATGATATTTCACTGTCATGAAATTGCTTTAAGAAGTCTGCCAAAGCCTGTATTTTATGGAAGGTGATTAACCCTGGCCATTTTGCTCCTTTCTATGATAAACTCTATTTAAAAACTCATTAAATTTCATTGAGATAGCCTCAGTCATGTAAATGCATCCATTTGAATGTTTCATCTCCTTTACCATATGATTAGAATAAAAAATGCTAGTATATACAAATGAATAGTACTCATTTTAATATGTGTTTTATATATACTGTTAAATAACATAATTTATATGAAAATTATAAAAAAGACTTTTTGTACCAGCAGTCATCCACCTTATAAAGAAAATGTTTTGCCAGTATATGTATAAAATCTTGATAAAGTTCATGTCTAAATAATCTGCTAGACTCTCTTGCCTTTCAGTTTTTGTAATTAAACATAGTTTAAATGAATTGTTACCTAATAGAACAGTCTTCTTACCTTTTTGGGTCAAGAATAGAGGGTATGAAAAAATAAGGAGGGTGATTTACTAATTTGAATTTCTGAAGCTACGGGCCTTGGATACCATAGTTACTATCTCCGAATTATTGAGTACATCTATTTCACCTATTAACTTATTCAGTATACATACAATTTTTTAGAGAATATATGTGCATGGCATTGTGCTAGGGATAATGAAAGAAGCAGAAGAGCAAAGAAGAAAGTTGAATTTGTACATGTCTTCCTCTTAGGGAAAAAATGTTGCAAAAATGCATGAGCAGTAAGCTCTGGACGTCATAATGCTTCGTGCTCTTGCCCGGGTTGACCTGGCTTTCTGTAGCTTTGAGCCTTTTAGCAGGATGTGTTCACACAAACGCCCGCAGAGAGCTCTTTACAGGGTAATTCCAACTAGCCTCTTTCCCTCTTCATGTGTTCACACTTCCTTTGTGAAGAAAAGGTTCCTAAAGGAGACATGAGTGCTAATGGGACTAAATTGGCCTTCTACAGTTGTAGCTAAAGAATTAAGAGAAGTCATAAAGACCTAGGACTTCCCTGGTGACACACTGCATAGAATGTAGTGCATTCCATCTGCACTGCATAGGAATCCATCTGCCAACACAGAGGACCCCGGTTTGATCTTTGGTTCGGAAAGATTGTACATTCGGCAGAGCAGCCAGGCCCGTGTGTCACACATGCTGAGCCCACGTGCTGCACCTGCTGAAGCCTGTGTGCTTAGAGCCTGTGCTCCTCAACAAGAGAGGCCACGGCAGTGAGCAGCCTTCGCACCACGACAAAGAGTAGCCCCTAGTTGCCACAACTAGAGAAAGCCCACACAAAGCAAGGAAGACCCAGCACAGCCAAAAAACTAAATAATTTGGGCTTCCCCTGGTGGTCCAGTGGGTAAGGACACCGCCTTGCAGTGCAAGGGGCGCCAGTTCGATCCCTGGCCTGGGAAGATCCCACGTGCCGCAGAGCGGCTGGACCAATGTGTCCAATTACCGAGCTGGAGCTCTGGAGCACATGCCCCAAGAGCCGGCGCTCTGCAACAAGAGACGCCGCTGCAATGGGAGGCCCACAGGAGCCAAAGAACAAAGACGGATGAAAACAGAGAAATGAAAGACCAATAGAAGTGGCCCGCCCGCTCCCCTCCCTCCCCAACCCGACCCCTGCCCAAAATAAATAAATAAATAAATCTTTAAAAAAAAAAAAAAAAAAAAAAACTAAATAATTTTAAAATGTTTTATTTAAAGATAGAGTATTAGTATCAAAAAAAAAATTAAGTAGCATGTGCAAAAAGTTTAGCAGTCAATCTCTAAATAATGATAATCGTGTTCACTACTATGGTATTTTATATGCTTATTGCAAGTAGTCACGTAACAGTCTGCTATAAAACAAAAATAATCTTTCTCTTCTGGTAGCCACATAGTTTATGTGAGTAGAGTTCTAAAAACAAAAAACATGATGAGATATGATCATAGGAACATGTGTTTTGAACGTAACTCTTTCCTCTCTTTCTACCCCCACCCCTTGCACAGCATCCGTCTGGGAATTTTTCTCCGAAGATATCCCATAGCACGAGTTTTTGTAATTATATATATGGTAAGTAAACTTGTATGAGGAAACAGTGCTGCATTTTATGTTTAACGAGTTTTTTTCAGCTGCTGATCTTTTAGACTAAACATTTAGCAGTCAGTTTTGAAAGTATAGAATTCATTTTTGATAACTTTTTTCTTGAAATATGCAAGTAATGTTAATAATTCATTATGTCTAAAAAATAAATTGCTCAAAGGCCTTTCCTACAATAAAACTAACTAGTTATTTCTAAGCCCCTCCAACGATAAAAGTACAATACAAAACAATTGATTTCATTTGTATCTTGAAGTAAAGTTGAACTTTTCCCGTGGGTTTTGCTTTATTTCCTAAAGGGATCTCAAAGTTGGTGTATATTCCTTTAGATTTCTTAGCTCTAATAAAATGGTTACCGTTGTTTGGGATGCCGTGTCATACCTTCTGTGAGCCTACTGACTGTTCCGAGTGGGGATGTGCCTTGCAGTGCAAGGGGCGCCAGTTCGATCCCTGGCCTGGGAAGATCCCACGTGCCGCAGAGCGGCTGGACCAATGTGTCCAATTACCGAGCTGGAGCTCTGGAGCACATGCCCCAAGAGCCGGCGCTCTGCAACAAGAGACGCCGCTGCAATGGGAGGCCCACAGGAGCCAAAGAACAAAGACGGATGAAAACAGAGAAATGAAAGACCAATAGAAGTGGCCCGCCCGCTCCCCTCCCTCCCCAACCCGACCCCTGCCCAAAATAAATAAATAAATAAATCTTTAAAAAAAAAAAAAAAAAAAAAACTAAATAATTTTAAAATGTTTTATTTAAAGATAGAGTATTAGTATCAAAAAAAAAATTAAGTAGCATGTGCAAAAAGTTTAGCAGTCAATCTCTAAATAATGATAATCGTGTTCACTACTATGGTATTTTATATGCTTATTGCAAGTAGTCACGTAACAGTCTGCTATAAAACAAAAATAATCTTTCTCTTCTGGTAGCCACATAGTTTATGTGAGTAGAGTTCTAAAAACAAAAAACATGATGAGATATGATCATAGGAACATGTGTTTTGAACGTAACTCTTTCCTCTCTTTCTACCCCCACCCCTTGCACAGCATCCGTCTGGGAATTTTTCTCCGAAGATATCCCATAGCACGAGTTTTTGTAATTATATATATGGTAAGTAAACTTGTATGAGGAAACAGTGCTGCATTTTATGTTTAACGAGTTTTTTTCAGCTGCTGATCTTTTAGACTAAACATTTAGCAGTCAGTTTTGAAAGTATAGAATTCATTTTTGATAACTTTTTTCTTGAAATATGCAAGTAATGTTAATAATTCATTATGTCTAAAAAATAAATTGCTCAAAGGCCTTTCCTACAATAAAACTAACTAGTTATTTCTAAGCCCCTCCAACGATAAAAGTACAATACAAAACAATTGATTTCATTTGTATCTTGAAGTAAAGTTGAACTTTTCCCGTGGGTTTTGCTTTATTTCCTAAAGGGATCTCAAAGTTGGTGTATATTCCTTTAGATTTCTTAGCTCTAATAAAATGGTTACCGTTGTTTGGGATGCCGTGTCATACCTTCTGTGAGCCTACTGACTGTTCCGAGTGGGGATGTCTGAACGTAGTTGAACTGAATTAAGATGGGCAGTTTTCTGGAGAAGAAATAAAAGCAAATTTAGAGAGAATTTTCCTTGTGATCCACTAGAGGGAAGAGTTACTCCTTTAAATAAGTGCTTAGGATGAGAGTGGTATGTAGCGCAAAAGAAGAAGAAAATTGAACAGCATCGGAAAGGATTGAGAATGCACCCACATCTGGGTTGGAGATTGTGAGGATCACAGCTTCCCGTGTGAGCGTGAACGCGACGTTGCACGCCTGGCGCATGAGGCCCTCTGTCCCGGCAGTGCCTCATGTCTGCCCCCCGTGAGGGAGTTAGTGGGGATTTATCACTCCAGGCCCCGTGCTGGAGCCTCAGCCAGCCTCTGAAACCCGACAGTGTCCCCACCTCCTCTTCACCAGATCATGGCAAAACCCTCTTTCATAATACCAGCCATAACCCCCTTCTGACCAGCCAGCTTCATGTATATCAAGCCGTTTTTATCAAGCCACCTGCTCTGTGTTTTAATCCCCTGATTGGTCAGTTGCGTGCTGTGTGCGCCTGTTATGAACGTGTTCAGGACTTTGCACCTCAGCTGAAAGTGCTGTAGGTTTCGTAGCTCTGTATCACCCTCCATTGCACTCGCTAGCTCACCTGAGTGTGCGTTGGTTTCCTCCTGTTTATCCCGTGCACACGTGCTGTGTGTCTGCAGTCGATCAGACACACTGACCGCGGGAGCAGGGACGCCCAAGGCAAGGCTGCTGCCCTTGGTGCGCTGCCCGGTGGGCCTCTGCTGAGAATCGGCTTATGGGCTAATCCATAGATGTTTTTTCCTTTCTTTAGGCTTTGCTTCACCTCTGGGTCATGATCGTTCTGTTGACTTACACACCAGAAATGCACCATGACCAGCCACACGGCAAATGAACTGAGCCTGGCAGAGTCGGTGATGAGCCATCTTTCTCCAGACGTGGGATCTGTGGAAGGGTCGCTTGCCTGAAATTCCTGAGAAGGGCGCACAGGATTCTTTTATCACTACAGGTGTTTAACTTTTTAAGTTATTTTACAAGTACTCTGCTACCAAAATTCTCCTCTGATCTCCTTCAGATGGTAAGACTTTCTGAAACAAAACATCATTTAACAAGCTCGGCTCTGCTTTTCCTGAGGTCAGTGGCGCGGTGTATATGTGTACACACAGAGAGGCGGGGCTGTTCACCTCCGTGCAGGCGGCCCTAGGGTTTAGGTGACACTCATTATGGGTTATAATCAGGGAAACTAATTGTATTTAGTGATATAAATAAAATGTTTTCTTTTTGATAATTCAGTCTGCCTTGTATTTTCATATGTTTAACTTTGCAAATGTAGATTTACTTTTTACATGTTCAAGTCTTGATTGCTATAAACGTTTTTATAAATATGTGAATAAAATTTACTGTGCATTTTTCTTTTTAAAATAATAATTTTTCGTCCCCATTAAATAAGATCTTTCCAGCAAAGGGACCCATCCATACATATGTGTGTCTTTTCTCCCCCAGATGCCCCTCCCATCCAGACTGCCACACAGCGTTGAGCAGAGCTCCCTGTGCTGTCTAGTAGGACCTTGTTAGTTATCCATTTTAAATATAGCAGTGTGTACCTGTCCATCCCGAACTCCCTAACTGTCCCGTCACTGTAGTTCTCCCACCCCTGGCATTTAGAATCAGATTTGGTTTAACACCATTGCATTTTCTAAATATTCCAATGCAGAGATAATTTCCAGTTATTCTTTGAAAAGGGACATTTTTCTTGCCTCAAGTCCAGTACATGTCTTGGGCTTTCCTTTCTGTGTACATGTCTTGAGTTTTCCTTTTGTCCACACTGGGTGCTGATGGTCTCTTGGTAGGCACTGAGTGTGAGCAGATCCTGGGGTGGGCCAGGGCATGTCCAGGGCTTCCTGTCCAGAGGGTCTCTGCGGTAGCCTGCCGCTGCCTAACCGGAAACCTGACTAGTTTCTGTCTTGATAATACTTATACTATGGCTCGAATTGTCCTATAAATTCTTCAAAGGTTTTGGTATACTAGCTGTGAATGTTTCTTATTTTTCATCAGAAAGTGATGAACATTTTCATCAAAAGTTTTAAGGGTCATCTTAGGTATGTTTGGACTTTTTTTTTTTCCAACATACCATAAATGGAGAGTTCCGTACCGTCTAAGAGTGGGTAGGAGGTTTTGGAGGGTGAGGTAGAGACATGCAGTTAAATCTTTATGTCCTAGTTCTGGTTCAGGTGTGATAGCCTATCTGGGTCTGAGCTGGGAGGTCAGTTTTGATGTCCGACAGGGTAAAGAGTTTAGACTTGTTAGTATTTTAAAGGGTTTTTTTTTTTTCTTTTTCCAATTTGGAAACATTTCTGGAAAATGATTAAAACCAGGTTACATCCTTGAAATGGAGAACGGCACGTGCTTCCTCATCGCGGACGGCCAGACTTCCCGTCTCCGCGTGTCCTCCTGGCTTTTATTGGGGTGGCTCTAAATCTTTTGTTGAGTTTTTACACATTCTTGGCTTTGGAAATAGTTTGACAAAGTGTTTCCGAGATTATTTTTCTGCAGTTACTTAAATCTTTAATTGAGTTTCAGTTTCAGTCTTCTTGACCGCTAACACACCAGGGGATTTTTAAAAGTCTCCCATTCACTTATCCTCAGATAACACAAAACCTTGACCTACTTCAAAGGATTATGTGAAAGCTGAATTTTTTTTTCCTTTTCAGGGTACTGCTCTGTATTTATAGCTGTCATTTGGAAAATGAGATTATTTTCTTATAAGGAAATTTTCCATTCTTTAGGCATTGTGCTTTCTAAAACCTACCATATCTCTTGCTGAAGAACAAAAACTTCAAAGGAAAAGCATGGGTTTCACTGACGTGTGGGACTCGGTGTAACTTGGTTAGCTTGTCAATAAGGGAATAATGTCTGCGCTGGATAGTCTAGCCTTCATTTAGGAAGACTTACATATAGTCAAAACTGTGATTTTGCCAGCAATCTATGCTTGTTAAGAGCCGGACCGTAAAGAAGGCTGAGCACCGAAGAACTGATGCTTTCAAATTATGGTGCTGGAGAGGACTCTTGAGAGTCCCCTGGACTCCAAGAGACCAAACCAGTCAATCCCAAAGGAAATCAACCCTGACTGGTCATTGGAAGGACTGATGCCAAAGCTGAAGCTCCAGTATTTTGACCACCTGATGCAAAGAGCCAACTCATTGAAGTAGACCCTGATGCTGGGAAAGACTGAAGGAGAAAGGAGAAGAGGGTGGCAGAGGATGAGGTGGTAAGATAGCATCACCAACTGGATAGGAGCAAACTCACGGAGACGGCGGACAGGGAAGCCTGGTGTGCTGCAGCCCATGGGGTTGTAAAGAGTCAGAGCAGCTCACTGAACAAATGACACCACAGTGCACCCTGAAGGGGAGAAACAGCCTCCTCAAGAAGGCCTCCGTGGGCTCCAGCTCTTACTACAGGAAGACAGCCGTGCTGGAAAAGGCCCATATGGGCATCTTGGTCTGGATGGCAGTAGGAGGACTGAACAGGTAAAGCCCTGGGGATTGATGGTTCGAATTACATGCCCTGTCCACTGGGAATAGAGTGCAGGAAGCCCCTGCCCTCTTGGAGCTTACCTGTGAGCTGCGGGCTGGGCAGACCACAAACATACGCATAACGCGTCACCCAGAGTTACACGCTGTGAGTGAGAAAGACAGAGGTCAGGGGAGGGGAGGTTGGAGGAACATCCTCCGTGCAGAGGTGACACCGGTGCAGAGCCTGAAGAGGTGACAGGCCACGCAGTGGAGTGGTGTGCGTGCAGAGCCCCGCTGGACGAGCCTGCGTGGCGGCTCAAGGAGCCGAAGGGCAGGGGGGCCGGGGCGGCTGGGACCGCGAGGGGCAGCGGCCTGCAGGCCGAGGGGAGGACTTGAGTTTGGAATCCCAGTGACTTTCTCCTCAGGAGCTCCTCAGCCCCTGAAGTGCCACCTTCTTTAAACAGGGAAGCGCTTTAAAAATACATTATGTTTTAGAAATCTACAGGCTACAGGGGCTTCCCGGGAGAGCCATGGCTAGGACTCCACACTCCTTTCTAAGGCAGGGGGCAGGGTCGATCCCTGATCAGGGCGTCAGTTCCTACGAAAGAAATCTACAGATTAAAGCTGCTCCACGTACACATGCTCAAAATTTGCAGAGGTGAGGACAGGCTGAACAGGAAAGGGTGATTTTCCTATGTAGTTCCAGAGAACACCAAGTCAAAGAACTGATACTTTCCCACATAACTCCCTGGTCTCCACATTCATAATTGATGCCTCATCCTTATTCAAAGAGAAAAATGAAAGCCAAGAACAGAGCCCTTCGTGTCTGAAGGCAAATGTCTCCCATCCTTTAATCAGTCAGGCTTAGCACAGCTCATCGCCCAGCCTTACCGCTCTCATGTCATCAGAGCTCATAAAATGACGCTTGCAATCCCTTGAGGACAAAAGTATGATCATTTTGGCCAGCAACATACATCTTGTGGGATCTCAGTTCTCCATCCAGGGACTGAACCTGTGTTCTCGGCAGTGACAGTAAGGAGTCCTACTCACTGGACCGCCAGGGATGTCCCAAGATACTACCTTTTTTATCCACAATTACATGCTTAGTGCCTAGAGCAGTGCCTGACAATCAGCCAGCCTTCCATGGTTGCACACTGAGCTTCACTGACGGCATCAGGCAAAATACGAAGCTCACATATGACTGCTTTAGGCTCCATAGACCTTCAGACAGCATCTGCCCTGTTTCCGCGGCAGCTCAAGTTTCCAAAACTAGAGCAAAGGCAGACACTAACTTGCCAGGAACATTGCCAGTCGTGAGGATAGAGCTTGGGCAGCTTGTCGGGGTTTTCCCAACGCAAGAAAAGCCATACACATTTAAAATACAAGAGCCGAAGGGGACCTGAGGGCACAGGTAATCCTAGGTGTTGATAGTCAAGACTTTAAATGACTGGGGACAGTGCAGTCATGCTTAATGACTCTCCCAAAAAGCAGGCGAGGCTGCTTCCAGCGGAGACTTCTGACTGCAAGTAGATATTTAGATTCAATTTTTGAAAGTTCAACAAAACAGCACATAGATACATTTGGGTTCTTTCCTCAGGTCAAGTTTCCTGTCCATTGGACCTCTCCTTTTTAGCCAATGGGCTTCTTGCCTGGTGGCACGAAACTGAGTTTACACAAAGTGATAAGGTTTATACATATAAACGTGTCAACTATTAGCAATTTGCTTGAATTTGCAAATGTAGTTTAAGTCAACTGAAATCCAGAACCAATTGAAACCTGGACTTCTCTGGTGGTGGTGAAGAAGTGGTTAAGAATCCACCTGCTGGGCTTCCCCTGGTGGTCCAGTGGATAAGGACACCGCCTTGCAGTGCAAGGGGCGCCGGTTCGTGCCCTGGCCTGGGAAGATCCCACGTGCCGCGGAGCGGCTGGACTGCTGTGTCCAATTACCGAGCCAGAACTCTGGGCACATGCGCCCAGAGCCGGCGCTCTGCAACGACAGACGCCACCGCGATGGGAGGCCCACAGGAGCCAAAGAACAAAGACGGATGAACATAGAGAAACGAAAGACCAATAGAAGTGGCCCGCCTGCTCCCCTCTCTCCCCAACCCGACCCCCGCCCCAAATAAATAAATAAATGTTTAAAAAAAAAAAAGAATCCACCTGCTGGGCTTCCCTAGTGATCCAGTGGGTAGGGGCGCCTGTTCAATCCCTGGCCTGGGAAGATCCCACGTGCCGCGGAGCAGCTGGACTGACGTGTCCAATTAGGAGCCGGTGCCCTGGAGCACACTCGCCCAGAGCTGGTGCTCTGCAGGGAGAGAGGCCACTATGATGGGAGGCCCTCACAGGCCAAAGAGCAAAGATGGATGGAAATAAACAAATGAAAGATCAATAGAAGTGCCCCCCACCGCAAAAAAAAAAGAAAAAGAAAAAGAAAAAATCTGCCTGCCGATGCAGGGGACACAGGTGCGATCCCTGGCCTGGGAAGATCCCATGTGCCGCAGAGCATCTAAGTCCCTGTACCAAAACCACGGAAGCCCCTGCCCCCAGAGCCCATGCGCCACAAGAGAAGCCACCTCAGTGAAGAGCCTGCACTCACTGCAACTAGAGAAAGCTCACACAGCAAGAAAAACTCAGCACAGCTGAAAAATAAAGAATTAATTTAAACATTAAGCGTAATTGGACTAGAGCATGCATTCTCAACATGGATTGATAGCATCTCCAAGGGGGTGAAAACTGATTTTTAAATGGAGAAAAATATTTTATTGTTTTTATATATAAAGCCCAGATATACATGCAGTTTTTTAAAAATTTTAGTTCATTGATCCCTAAACTGTCGATGTTCACTCCTGCCATCTCCTGCTTGACCACATCCAATTTACCTTGATGCATGGACCTAACATTCCTGGTTCCCGTGTAATTTTGTTCTTTACAGCGTCAAACTTTACGTTTGCCACCAATGACTGTCATTTCCGCTTTGGCCCAGCCTCTTCCTTTTTTCTGGAACTATTTCTCTGCTCTTCCCCAGTAGCATATTGGACACTTACCAACCTGAAGGGGTTCATCTTCTGGTGTCATATCTTTTGCCTTTTCGTGCTATTCCTGGGGGCTTCTTTGATAGCTCAGCTGGTAAAGAATTCACCTGCAATGCAGGAGACCCCCGTTAGATTTCTGGGTCAGGACATGAGCCGTGCCCAAGCTTTAAGCATCATCTTGTAGTTTTGGCCCCTCACTTGTTCCTCCACTGTGAGCCCCACACGTTCCAGACAGGGCTGCTCCCTCAGCCTAGGTCCTAGAATTAAGAGGACGTGGAGCAGAGTCAAAACATGGCTCATGTCCACAACGGACATGTAGCCTGAAGAAAAAGAAACGCTTGGTTTCTCGAGCCCCTGAGATTTTGGAGGTCTGTTGTTACTTCATCTTCCCCTGCTTTCTCTCCACCGCCAGGCCTCCTCTAGGCTTAGGACGCGTCCCTTCTTGGGTCCTGGCCTCTTGCTGTCAGCCTACATGCCTTTTTCTCCATTAAGTCAGAATTCCTCCCTTGCCCTCCCCACCAAAAACAAACAAACAAACAAACAAAACAAAACAGGATAGGTGTCTCTAGTAGACAGAATAATGGCTCCCTGTAAAGTAAGTCTGTGTTTAATTCCTGACACATATAAATATGTTATGGCAAAAAGGGACATTGCAGATGTGGTGAAGGGCTGTAACAAAAGGAGCTTATCTTCTGAACCAGCTGTGCCTGGTGTCAGCACAGCTGAAATAAAGAATTAATTTAAACATTAAGCGTAATTGGACTAGAGCATGCATTCTCAACATGGATTGATAGCATCTCCAAGGGGGTGAAAACTGATTTTTAAATGGAGAAAAATATTTTATTGTTTTTATATATAAAGCCCAGATATACATGCAGTTTTTTAAAAATTTTAGTTCATTGATCCCTAAACTGTCGATGTTCACTCCTGCCATCTCCTGCTTGACCACATCCAATTTACCTTGATGCATGGACCTAACATTCCTGGTTCCCGTGTAATTTTGTTCTTTACAGCGTCAAACTTTACGTTTGCCACCAATGACTGTCATTTCCGCTTTGGCCCAGCCTCTTCCTTTTTTCTGGAACTATTTCTCTGCTCTTCCCCAGTAGCATATTGGACACTTACCAACCTGAAGGGGTTCATCTTCTGGTGTCATATCTTTTTGCCTTTTCGTGCTATTCCTGGGGGCTTCTTTGATAGCTCAGCTGGTAAAGAATTCACCTGCAATGCAGGAGACCCCCGTTAGATTTCTGGGTCAGGACATGAGCCGTGCCCAAGCTTTAAGCATCATCTTGTAGTTTTGGCCCCTCACTTGTTCCTCCACTGTGAGCCCCACACGTTCCAGACAGGGCTGCTCCCTCAGCCTAGGTCCTAGAATTAAGAGGACGTGGAGCAGAGTCAAAACATGGCTCATGTCCACAACGGACATGTAGCCTGAAGAAAAAGAAACGCTTGGTTTCTGCGAGCCCCTGAGATTTTGGAGGTCTGTTGTTACTTCATCTTCCCCTGCTTTCTCTCCACCGCCAGGCCTCCTCTAGGCTTAGGACGCGTCCCTTCTTGGGTCCTGGCCTCTTGCTGTCAGCCTACATGCCTTTTTCTCCATTAAGTCAGAATTCCTCCCTTGCCCTCCCCACCAAAAACAAACAAACAAACAAACAAAACAAAACAGGATAGGTGTCTCTAGTAGACAGAATAATGGCTCCCTGTAAAGTAAGTCTGTGTTTAATTCCTGACACATATAAATATGTTATGGCAAAAAGGGACATTGCAGATGTGGTGAAGGGTTGTAACAAAAGGAGATTATCTTATGAACCAGCTGTGCCTGGTGTGAACATAAGGGCCCTCAAATGATGAAAGAAGAAAGAGAGTCAGAGATGTCACGCCAGAAGCTAGAGTCAGAATGACTGAATTGCTATCGTTGAAGACGGAGGAAGGGGCCACGAGCCAAGGAATGCAGGCAGCCTCTGGAAACTGGACAAGACAAGGAAACAGATTCTCCCCTTGAGTCTCCACAAAGGATGACAGCCCTGCCAAGACCTTGACCTTTGACCCAACGAGATCCACATCAGACTTCTGACCTCCAAGAGAGTAAATTTGTGTTGTTTTTAGGCACTAGTGAAGTGAAATGCTCAGTTGTGGCCAACTCTTTGTGACCCATGGACAAGCCGTGGAATTCTCCAGACAAAAATACTGGAGTGGGTTTCTTTTCCCTTCTCCAGGGCATCTTCCCAACTCAGGGATTAAACCGAGATTTCTCGCCTTGCAGGCAGATTCTCTACCACCTGAGCCACCAGGACTAAGTGTTACAGCAGCAACAGGCTACTAATCCGGTGTCCTTCCCTGGCTATGAACTCCCATCGCACAGGAGAGCCCTAAGCACAACACAAACGCTGACTTGAGCTGCCTCTTCGCTTTCCATCACTCCATCATTCTTGAATGAATGAACCACCAGGACCAATGAGAAGCAGGCACAGGTGACCAAGAAGCATAAACCTAAGTCTGGATGCTCCTCCTTTCTAGCTGGCTTAAACCGGCTATGCTGGACAAGGCACTCAACATGTATGACCCTCAATTTCCTCATCTTTAAGAATGGAGAAGTTGAAAAGAAATACAAGAATTTCCCCAGGTAGAAGAGCATTTTCTAAGTCAAAAAGTGTATCCAAATGTTCATTGTTTTTCAGTCGGGTGCTGTGTCTATTTTAAAGCTGATGGGACTGAGAAAGGGGAAAGGGCCCTGCTGACAACCAGTCAGCCATGTTCCCGGCCGAACAATGCTCCGAACAAGACCTTGACGAGGCCACTCTCGTGAGCCCCCGAATACTAAACACCCTCCCACGCACTCTGACAAGCATTCCTCTTTTCTGAGTAATTGCTGCTATTTCCATAATAACTCAAGTCTGTGTTTAATTCCTGACACATATAAATATGTTATGGCAAAAGGGACATTGCAGATGTGGTGAAGGGTTGTAACAAAGGAGATTATCTTATGAACCAGCTGTGCCTGGTGTGAACATAAGGGCCCTCAAATGATGAAAGAAGAAAGAGAGTCAGAGATGTCACGCCAGAAGCTAGAGTCAGAATGACTGAATTGCTATCGTTGAAGACGGAGGAAGGGGCCACGAGCCAAGGAATGCAGGCAGCCTCTGGAAACTGGACAAGACAAGGAAACAGATTCTCCCCTTGAGTCTCCACAAAGGATGACAGCCCTGCCAAGACCTTGACCTTTGACCCAACGAGATCCACATCAGACTTCTGACCTCCAAGAGAGTAAATTTGTGTTGTTTTTAGGCACTAGTGAAGTGAAATGCTCAGTTGTGGCCAACTCTTTGTGACCCATGGACAAGCCGTGGAATTCTCCAGACAAAAATACTGGAGTGGGTTTCTTTTCCCTTCTCCAGGGCATCTTCCCAACTCAGGGATTAAACCGAGATTTCTCGCCTTGCAGGCAGATTCTCTACCACCTGAGCCACCAGGACTAAGTGTTACAGCAGCAACAGGCTACTAATCCGGTGTCCTTCCCTGGCTATGAACTCCCATCGCACAGGAGAGCCCTAAGCACAACACAACGCTGACTTGAGCTGCCTCTTCGCTTTCCATCACTCCATCATTCTTGAATGAATGAACCACCAGGACCAATGAGAAGCAGGCACAGGTGACCAAGAAGCATAAACCTAAGTCTGGATGCTCCTCCTTTCTAGCTGGCTTAAACCGGCTATGCTGGACAAGGCACTCAACATGTATGACCCTCAATTTCCTCATCTTTAAGAATGGAGAAGTTGAAAAGAAATACAAGAATTTCCCCAGGTAGAAGAGCATTTTCTAAGTCAAAAAGTGTATCCAAATGTTCATTGTTTTTCAGTCGGGTGCTGTGTCTATTTTAAAGCTGATGGGACTGAGAAAGGGGAAAGGGCCCTGCTGACAACCAGTCAGCCATGTTCCCGGCCGAACAATGCTCCGAACAAGACCTTGACGAGGCCACTCTCGTGAGCCCCCGAATACTAAACACCCTCCCACGCACTCTGACAAGCATTCCTCTTTTCTGAGTAATTGCTGCTATTTCACCAATAATAACTCAAGTCCCATTTAAACTCTTGTTTTAGGCAACAATCACTGAAGTCCTCAGTCACCCAGTTCCCCTGCTTCTTGACAGCATCCAACAAATGGCACCCCACTCCAATATTCTTGCCTGGAAAATTGCATGGACAGAGGTGCCTGGCAAGCTGCAGTTCATAGGGTCGCAAAATGTCGAATGCAACTGAGGACACACACGACGCAGAAGAGTCCCTTGATTCTCTAGCATCCCCCGACCATCCAACACAAACACAAAGCCTAGGAGAAGCCCGCTTGTCTCCCCTGCCGGAAGGCTCCTGAGGACACCTTCTCGGCTGCAGCAAGCTTGTGAACCTAATTTAGGGAGTTAGTGTTATGTTTATGTGTTTTGACTGCAAGTGTGATCTTTGGTCTATTAGAAGCTCCTCGTATTTAATTCTTAAATTCACAGACAAGCAAATGGATTAGGAGACCCATCAAGATCCTCCAATTAGCTATAAAAATGAGATCAAGCTTGTCTCTTGTTTGTTTTCATAAAACCATGGGCTTAGACTGTTTGGTTACTGAACATGTCAACTTTCCAGATCTGTCTGGCACCCAGACTCCTATTTCTCATCTTGGCTAGGACCTTGTAGTAGCTTTTCGTTGCTGGAGAAAACCGGTCATAGGTTTTCAAATAACACTTAGTCCTGGGGCAAAGCCAGATAGTCTGATGAGTCAATTGTTCTTTATCAGCATGAGAGGAAGCAGGTGTGTGTTCCCCTCTGCCATCTGATTTCTTCCGCTGAGCTCTAGAAGCAGACACCATCAGCCACCCCAACAGGAAATTGCCTTTCTGCAGAAGATAAACAAGAGTGTTTTATTTTTAGCCAGAATATTGGACCTAATCACTTGTTTCTTTATCTGATTATTAGAGTAATATCCTTGTTGTGAAAAATACAGAAAGTATAAAGAAGAAAGTATCACTCATCCATAAACCCACCATTCCAAACTAGTAAGTCTTCACATTTGGGCCTAAATCTGCAAAATCACTGTGAACATGACTGCAGCCATGAAATTAAAAGATACTTGCTCCTTGGAAGAAACGCTATGACAAACCTAAACAGTGTATTATAAAGCAGAGACATTACTTTGCTAGCAAAAGTCTGTCTAGTCAAAGCTATGGTTTTTCCAGTTGTCATGTACAGATGTGAGAGTTGGATCATAAGGAAGGCTGAACACCAAAGAACTGTTGCTTTCTAACTGTGGTGCTGGAGAAGACTCTTGAGAGAGTCTCTTGGACAGCAAAATTAAACTAGTCAATCCTAAAAGAAATCAACCCTGAATATTCATTGGAAGGACTGGTGCTAAAGCTGAAACTCCAATATTTTGGCCACCTATTGTGAAGAGCCGACTCTGTGGAAAAGCCCCTGATGCTGGGAAAGATTGAAGGCAGGAAGAGAAGGGAACCACAGAGGGTGAGATGGTTCGGTGGCATCACTGAACCAATGGACATGAGTTGGAGCAGGCTCCGGGAGATGGTGAAGGACAGGGAAGCCTGGCGTGCTGCCGTCCATGGGTCACAAAGAGTTGGATGCAACTTCGCTCCCGAAGAACAACCACTGCCACATAATATTTCTAGTAATTTACTGAATTACCATGTAACGATTCCATTAATACTGGATACTTTGGAGAGAAAAAATATCTTTCTCTATTCAAAATAACACTGTGATGAAACACTTTGTGCACAAATACATTTTTTGACCTGAGAATTAGCACTGTAGGACACACCCCAGAGCTGAGTCTCTGGGTGAGAGGCAGAGGCACTTCTCAGAGGCACTTTGCAAATCACCCAACTGCCCTCCAAAGAGTGACCAGCTTGCTGTCCACCAGCAGTGGATCAGATTCTCAGTGTACTCTTGCCTGCCGCAAGTATTAGACGAGAAAAGACCACCCTGGTGGTCCAGTGGTTAGGACTTCACCTTCCGATGCCCAGGGTGCAGGTTCGAGCCCTGGTTGGGGAGCTAAGATCCCACATGCCCCTCGGTCAAACAGCCAAAACATAAAATATCTTAACAAATTCAATAAAGACTTTAAAAATGGTCCACGTAAAAGAAAATCTAAAAAACAGACAGTAGTTCTTTACATCTGAAGACAGCATGGTATCTCACTGGTTTTTTATTCATTTGATTACTAGTTAGGCTGAATGTAATCAGCTAAGACATTTTTCATGGTTTATTATTTGAATATGTTGAATAAAGTCAGGCCATTTTAATAGGAGGACTCAGAAAAGAGGAACTGCATGAATGTCTAGGTTCTTATCACTCTTAGAGGGTCTGGGTGTGTGCGGTGTGATCAATGCCTGCGAGGGGGACAGACTGCTGGGGTCACCCGCGAATGAGGCTCAAGAACCTGAGCCTCCCAGTCTCCAGGCAGCACCTGCTGCAGGATGCAGGGGACCCCCAGGTAAACAGTGCGGCCCCCTCACGGCATGCACAGCTATGTGGGGATGATCACAGCCACAGAGGAGTCCTTAGTTCCTGCTGAATAGCCTATAAACCACAAGTTGTTCCAAGAGGTCAGGCCAATTGTTAGGAAGAAGCAGCCTGCCACCTGAGATGTGACTTACTTCCTCTGATGCGCTGATCAAGAGTCAATGATAGGGCTTCCCTTGTGGTCCAGTGGGTAAAGAGTCCGCCTTGCAATGCAAGGGGCACCAGTTCAATTCCTGGTCCGGGAAGAGCCCACGTGCTGCAGAGGGGCTGGACCAGTGCGTCCAATTATGAGCCAGCGCTCTGGAGTGCATGCGCCCAGAGCCGGTGCTCTGCAATGAGAGCGGCCACTGCAATGGGGGGCCCACAGAGGCTGGAGAATAAAGATGGATGAAAATAAATAAACAAACAATAAAAGGGCTTCCCTGCGGGGGAGAAAAAAAGAGTCAACGGTAGGGAAGCTGGAAAACCAGGGAGAGGGCTTGTCACCGACCTGGGAGCACAGAGTGCCACGTTTTACGGCTGAGTGATTATTAGGTGTATAGTCGCCCAGCAATCGGCCAGCTGCGTCCAACCAGGCAGCTATAGACAGAAAGGCTTTGATCACATGCAGTCTAGTGGTGCCTTTAATGCTACCATTGCTTTGGGACTTTACTGGTGGTCCAGTGGTTAAGACTCAGTGGAAATGAGTCTTCCACTGTAGGAGGCACGGATTCAGTCCCTGGTTGGGGGACTGAGATCCTGCACACTATGCAATGCAGCCAAAATTTTTTTCTAAAATATGGGTTAAAGACCTAAATGTGAGACCAGATACTATGAAACTCCTGTAGGAAGACACAGACAGAATACTCTCTGGCATAAATCGCAGCAGTATCTATTTTCGATCAGTCTCCCAGAATAATGGAAATAAAAACAAAACTAAACAAATGGAACCTACTCAAACTCAAAAGGTTTTACACAGCAAAGGAGACAATAAACAAAGCCAAAGACAAACCACTGATTGGGAAAGAGTTTGTCACTCAGTCATGTCCAACTCTTTGGGACCCCATGACCTACAGCCAACCAGGCTTCTCTATCCATGGAATTTTCCAAGCAAGAATATCGGTATGGGTTGCTATGCCCTCCTCCAGGGGATCTTCCCAACCCAGGGATTGAACCCAGGTCTCCTGCTCTATAGGCAGATTCTTTACTGTCTGAGCCACCAGGGAAGTCCCAAAGCTTTGCATAGCAAAGGAAACAGTAAACAAAACAAAAAGACAACCCACAGGTTGGGAAAAATATTGGCAAATGATGTGACTGATAAAGAATCAGTCTTTAAAATTTACAAACAGCTCACAATGCTTAACAGAATCAAAACAAACAACACACACACACACACACACGAAAAGGGCAGAGGACCTAAACAGGCATTTTGCTAAAGTAGTCGTGTACCAGGGCCTGCCTTTTACCCACACTCCATCCCCACTGTCTTCCTGGCCGTGACCCTGGGAGTATGAGGCCTGGGTGTCTATCTCTCTGAGCTTCAGATGCTTCAGTCTTCTATTTTCTTAAGAATAACAAAACAATACTTGGGAATGCATTAGAGAAAGAAAGAACACAAGCTCAAGGTTCGAGTAAAAAATAATATCGTTATGGCCTTTCTTCCAGCAACAAGCAGTGGGAATTACGGACCTGCGGCTCAGACACACCTGGCTCTGTCCACTGCCTGGCAAGTCACTAGGCCTCTCTGAGCCTCGGTCTTCTCATCTGTGGAATGGAGACCCAGCCCCTGCAGCGACTGCAGAGATTAGACGAGATGGTATATGCGGCTGGGGCTGGTTCTGCTTGGCCTGCGGCACGTGCTGGGTACACACAGGCGCCTTCCTCCGGGGTCTTCTGTTCACTGGGAAAGCCCCAGGGCTTGGAGGAAGGAAGACCTGGAGCAAGTTTTGCCAGGCCACCTGATGAGAGAGGGTGTCTTCACAAGCTCCGATTCCTCGCGCAGCCTACGTGGATGGCTATCTCCTGCCAAGGCTTAATTAAATCCTGGAGCAGTGAGCACAGATAATTAACGGTGAGGCTCGTTAGGCGTGACGTTGGTTAATGTCTATGACTGTGGAAGATCCTAGTCACGCACAATTAGTATTTACCGTGTAATTAGGATGCTCAGTTGGCAGGAAGGGGGTGAGCAGCTTGGCTCTCTGGGGCAGCAGATGGAGGACTGGGCCCCGCCCGGGTGTAGCAGGCCAGACGGGGACAGGAGGCCTGGGAGAGGCTGTGGCCGAGCTACGTTCTTCTGGGGTGACCACCAGGGAAGTCCCAAAGCTTTGCATAGCAAAGGAAACAGTAAACAAAACAAAAAGACAACCCACAGGTTGGGAAAAATATTGGCAAATGATGTGACTGATAAAGAATCAGTCTTTAAAATTTACAAACAGCTCACAATGCTTAACAGAATCAAAACAAACAACACACACACACACACACGAAAAGGGCAGAGGACCTAAACAGGCATTTTGCTAAAGTAGTCGTGTACCAGGGCCTGCCTTTTACCCACACTCCATCCCCACTGTCTTCCTGGCCGTGACCCTGGGAGTATGAGGCCTGGGTGTCTATCTCTCTGAGCTTCAGATGCTTCAGTCTTCTATTTTCTTAAGAATAACAAAACAATACTTGGGAATGCATTAGAGAAAGAAAGAACACAAGCTCAAGGTTCGAGTAAAAAATAATATCGTTATGGCCTTTCTTCCAGCAACAAGCAGTGGGAATTACGGACCTGCGGCTCAGACACACCTGGCTCTGTCCACTGCCTGGCAAGTCACTAGGCCTCTCTGAGCCTCGGTCTTCTCATCTGTGGAATGGAGACCCAGCCCCTGCAGCGACTGCAGAGATTAGACGAGATGGTATATGCGGCTGGGGCTGGTTCTGCTTATGCGGCACGTGCTGGGTACACACAGGCGCCTTCCTCCGGGGTCTTCTGTTCACTGGGAAAGCCCCAGGGCTTGGAGGAAGGAAGACCTGGAGCAAGTTTTGCCAGGCCACCTGATGAGAGAGGGTGTCTTCACAAGCTCCGATTCCTCGCGCAGCCTACGTGGATGGCTATCTCCTGCCAAGGCTTAATTAAATCCTGGAGCAGTGAGCACAGATAATTAACGGTGAGGCTCGTTAGGCGTGACGTTGGTTAATGTCTATGACTGTGGAAGATCCTAGTCACGCACAATTAGTATTTACCGTGTAATTAGGATGCTCAGTTGGCAGGAAGGGGGTGAGCAGCTTGGCTCTCTGGGGCAGCAGATGGAGGACTGGGCCCCGCCCGGGTGTAGCAGGCCAGACGGGGACAGGAGGCCTGGGAGAGGCTGTGGCCGAGCTACGTTCTGTGCATGGAGGCCACACGGACAGCTTGAACCCTGAGAATCCTGCCTTCAGCCAGTGGCTTTCAGCTCAAGGCCTCAACAGTAGAAGGTGGATGGAGCATATATGAACTTTGAGTTGCAATAAAATAGAAAAAGGGCTTCCCCTGGTGGTCCAGTGGGTAAGGACACCGCCTTGCCCTTCAAGGAGCGCCTGTTTGACCCCTGGCCTGGGAAGATCCCACGTGCCGCGGAGCGGCTGGACGATGTGTCCAATTACCGAGCCGGAGCTCTGGAGCGCATGCGCCCAGAGCCGGTGCTCTGCAACGACAGACGCCACCGCGATGGGAGGCCCGCAGGAGCCAAAGAACAAAGACGGACGAAAATAGAGAAATGAAAGCCCAATAGAAGTGGCCCACCAGCTCCCCTTCCTCCCCAACCCGACCCGCGCCCAAAATAAATAAATAAATAAATCTTTAAAAAGAATGAAATAAGGCTATTTGCAGCAATACAGATGGACATAGAGAGTGTCACCCTGAATGAAGCAAGTCAGAGAAGGAGAAACATCATAGGACATCCCTTTTATGTGGATCCTAAAAAGAAATGATGCAAATGAACTTGTTTACAAAACAGAAAGAGACTCACAAATTTAGAAAACAAACTTATAGTTGCACGGGGGAAGGGATGGTTAGAGGCTTTGGGAGAGCCGTGTACACACTGCCATGTGTGAAACGGACAGCCAGCGCACATCTATGGCACAGCACACGGAGCTCTGCTCAATGCTCTCTATGCGCCAGCCTAGATGGAAGGGAGGTTTGAGGCAGAACGGATACACGTATGGCCAAGCCCCTTCACTGGTCACCTGAAACTATCACAAAATTGTTAATTGGCTCTACCTCAATAAAATGTTTTTGATATTAATAAAAATATTTTAAAAATAAAAAAGATGTTTTGTTGCTCTAAAAACCCATCATGAACCTGTAAACTCTGGACTTAGGACTAATAACTCACTGATTGTAACACACGTGTCACCCGAAGGCAAGGGGTTTGTAGGGTAACTGTGGGGTAGGAGCTGATGGGAACGCTCTGTACTTTCTATTCAGTTTCTCTGTAAACTTAAATTGCTCTAAAAAAAAAAAAACCTATTCATTTAAAAAATTCCTCTCTTTGCTTTAGCCTGGATTTTGTCACCAGCCATCTCGCAGGCTGTGTGTCCTCCCAAAGGATCTGGACAGCCGCGTGCTGGGAGCGCGGGGTCAGCTCTGAACCACTCCTAGGGGGGAGAGGCGACCCACCTCAGCCTGGCCTTGAGAGCGGCCATTCGTCATCCTGACGCGACACTGCTCTCTCTTGGGACACTCGTGGACAGGGGCCACTTGTGAGCGTTGCCTCCCCCGGGGAGGTCGGTGCTCAGTCAGTCGGAGCAG
The DNA here is from genome assembly GCA_022376925.1 of Tragulus kanchil. NCBI lineage: Eukaryota > Metazoa > Chordata > Mammalia > Artiodactyla > Tragulidae > Tragulus > Tragulus kanchil. Next base: position 182,671,230 of record JAIOJX010000032.1, on the reverse strand, counting down.
GGGGACAGGGGCTGGGGGGCAGAGCCAGCGATCCAGCGCTCCCACACCAACGTTCCTGCTCCAGCCTCCGGGTCTCACTCACCTCGTCTGCAAACAGGACACGAGCAGTCCTTTGCTCTCACCTGGCCATCTCCCTAGGTCTGTGGGGTCCTGGAGGGGCCCAGTCCTGTGCTGGATGCTACATACGTCCTTCCCCAGCTCCGCAGAGGCCACAGAAAGGGCCAGCGACTTGCTTCAGGGCGCCGCTTCCTCCTGGTTCAGTGAGACTGGACTTTGGGAAATGGACAAAGGGTTGACAAAGGGAAATGGACAGATGTGCTGCGGGTTGGCTGGAGTGATTCCCAGAGGTTTCAGGTCACCTTGAACCGTCTTCCAGAAAGATCCTGTACCCAAGGGCCCTGAGTGGAAGGCTGCTTTGTGCTTGTTGTCTTAAATAATTTACCATTGTTTAAGCAATTGCATTTATTGTTGTAAATAATTTACAAGAAAAGGAATCAATGTTCTGGGTGGGACATTTAGACCATACAGATAGACAGGAAAGAAGAAAAGGAACTCTGTTTACACCACCTGGAAACACTGCTCTGGACATCGTGAAGGACACACCCTTTTGGCTCTTTACTCACTCTAAACTTACTGCCACGTCCTAACTATCACAAAATTGTTAATTGGCTCTACCTCAATAAAATGTTTTGATATTAATAAAAATATTTTAAAAATAAAAAAGATGTTTTGTTGCTCTAAAAACCCATCATGAACCTGTAAACTCTGGACTTAGGACTAATAACTCACTGATTGTAACACACGTGTCACCCGAAGGCAAGGGGTTTGTAGGGTAACTGTGGGGTAGGAGCTGATGGGAACGCTCTGTACTTTCTATTCAGTTTCTCTGTAAACTTAAATTGCTCTAAAAAAAAAAAAACCTATTCATTTAAAAAATTCCTCTCTTTGCTTTAGCCTGGATTTTGTCACCAGCCATCTCGCAGGCTGTGTGTCCTCCCAAAGGATCTGGACAGCCGCGTGCTGGGAGCGCGGGGTCAGCTCTGAACCACTCCTAGGGGGGAGAGGCGACCCACCTCAGCCTGGCCTTGAGAGCGGCCATTCGTCATCCTGACGCGACACTGCTCTCTCTTGGGACACTCGTGGACAGGGGCCACTTGTGAGCGTTGCCTCCCCCGGGGAGGTCGGTGCTCAGTCAGTCGGAGCAGGGGGACAGGGGCTGGGGGGCAGAGCCAGCGATCCAGCGCTCCCACACCAACGTTCCTGCTCCAGCCTCCGGGTCTCACTCACCTCGTCTGCAAACAGGACACGAGCAGTCCTTTGCTCTCACCTGGCCATCTCCCTAGGTCTGTGGGGTCCTGGAGGGGCCCAGTCCTGTGCTGGATGCTACATACGTCCTTCCCCAGCTCCGCAGAGGCCACAGAAAGGGCCAGCGACTTGCTTCAGGGCGCCGCTTCCTCCTGGTTCAGTGAGACTGGACTTTGGGAAATGGACAAAGGGTTGACAAAGGGAAATGGACAGATGTGCTGCGGGTTGGCTGGAGTGATTCCCAGAGGTTTCAGGTCACCTTGAACCGTCTTCCAGAAAGATCCTGTACCCAAGGGCCCTGAGTGGAAGGCTGCTTTGTGCTTGTTGTTTTTAAATAATTTACCATTGTTTAAGCAATTGCATTTATTGTTGTAAATAATTTACAAGAAAAGGAATCAATGTTCTGGGTGGGACATTTAGACCATACAGATAGACAGGAAAGAAGAAAAGGAACTCTGTTTACACCACCTGGAAACACTGCTCTGGACATCGTGAAGGACACACTTTTGGTCCCTTTTCCTGTGGCTCTTTACTCACTCATTAAACAAACTCTTACTGCCACGTCCTGGTTGTCAGGGTTTGGGGACTTCCCAAATGGTCAAGTGGTTGAGAATTCGCCTGCCAGCGTAGAGAACATGGGGCTCCATTCCTGGTCCAGAAAGACCCTACGTGCCACAGAGCAACTAAGACCTAGAGCTGTAACCACTGAAGCCCTTGTGCCTAGAGCCTGTGCTCTGCAACTGAAAGGGTTTTACCTCCATTTGAGACTTCAACCCAGGGCCCAGACCTGATTGAACCCTGCTTGGGACTTGAACCCACATGGCTGGCTCTTGAATTCCAGCCAAAACGCAGTTTGGGACTTGAACCCATGTGGCTAAGACTTAACCCCAGCCAAAACCCTGCTTGGGGCTTGACTGCATGAAGTCAGGACTCAATCCCGGCCAAAATTCTGTTTGAGACTCGAACCCACGCAGCTGGAACTTAATCCAGCACTCACCCAACGTCTGGATCCACTGAGGCTCAGGTTCTTCGTGCTTCAGTGCAGAAGGAATTCAGTGAGGAGCAGAGTGATAGACAAGAAAAGGATTCCTTAGGATAGAGTACTTGTAAGACATGCAAGCAGGCAGGCAGGAAAGCTCTGCTGTGTTCCTCCTTCCGTTGAGTGGGCAGCCATATATATAGGATGGTAGAAGACCGCCCCCCTCAAGTAGACGCAGATGCAAGGCATTCATCATTAGTTCCTTCTTGGCCAGCTCCTCCTTCATCAGCTGTTTATACTCAATCAAACCTGCTTTACTGAACAAGGAGCAGCTCTCCTGAGTTATCATCAACTCACTGGCCTCCCAACCTGTCTCAGGTTTCACCCTTCTACCTACCGTCCCCAACCAGGACTCCACAACCACCCACCTGTTCTACTCTGTTCCTCTGACAACCAGAGAAGGCACAGCGATTAGAAGCCCTCGCACCACAACTAGTGAGGAGCCCCCGCTTGCCACAACTAGAGAAAGCCCAGGCTCAGCAACAAAGACACACACACACACACACACACACACACACACACAGAATTTGGTCTGGCTTTGGTACTCACCAGAACAATCCTCAGGAACAGGATGTCTCGAGACCTTTTTCTCCCCACTTAACATATTACGAACACTTTCCCATGTGATTAAATACGGTTTCACAGAATCATCTAAATGGCCACACAGTGTTCCATTCTGCGGATGTGGCATCGTTACTTTAGCCAATCTACTGTTGAACATTTAGTGCCTTGGTGAGAAGCTTAAAATGATAGCTGCATCTTTGCACACAGCGATGTTCTTTCTTTAGGCGAATGACATACAAGAGGCCTCGCGGGACAGAAGTCTTATTATTTATTGCCTAAGTCTCCCCCAGAACACAGAGCTGCTTCCTCTCCTTTGGCAGCACAAGAGTTCCTCGTGGTCTCCTGCTAGCGACGGAGCATCGTCAAGCATTCTAAGCTTTTTTTTTTCTCACTTTTTAATATAATTTTAAATTTACAGAAAGATTGTAAGAATGGTGCAAAGAACGTCCCCTTTGCCCACGTTTACCCCATTTTCTCGTCTTCTCCCTTTTTTCTGAACAATTTGAGAGTAAGTGGCAGGTATCCTGACCCTCTGGGCGGGGGGGTGGTTTAGTCACTAAGTCGTGTCCAGTTCTCACAATCCCATAGATTGTAGCCCACCAACCTCCTCTGTCCAAGGGATTCTCCAGGCAAGAATACTGGAATGGATAGCCATTTCCTTCTCCAATCCTGACCCTTTACCCCCAAATACTTCACTATGCATTTCCTAAGAACCTCTTACATAATCACTGGACAATAATCAAGATCAGTAATTTAGCCTTGCTACAATGCTACTGTTTTCTAATCCATATTCACAGTTTACCAATTATTCTAATAATGTCCCTCCCATCCAGGATCCAAATGCAGGTTTGATTATACATTGGGTTTAGTTGTCACATCTCTCTGGAAATCTGTTATCTGGAGCACTATACATTTAAAATAAATCAGTCAGTTTACTGTTTTATATATATATATATATATATATATATATATATATATATACACATAGATGAGTATAGACACACGGTTGCTGCAAACGGGGGCTGCTCCTTAGCTGTGGTGTGAGGACTTCACACCACAGTGTGAAGTAGCTTCTCCTGTTGCAGAGCTCGGGCTCTAGAGCTCAGACACAGTCGCTGTGGCACACGGGCTTAGTTGCCCCGAGGCATTTGAGAGCTTTCTGAACCAGGGATTGAAACCATTGGCCCACCAGGAAAGCCTGCATTATACACGTTTAATACTTTTATCAACATGACAGATCCAACTAGTTTCCTGTTGGACACTTCATGACTTTGATGTCTAGTGACGCTGCACCTTTCTTCTGGCGTGAATTGTTCACTGATCCACTTCCTTTCATGCACTGGATGGCGGTGCCTCTGTGCCCAGGGGGTGACCTCTCTCTCTCATGGACGTATACAAATGCTTTAGGAATCAGACATGATCTTTCACAAGCAGCTCCTGCCCTGGAGAAAGGGCAGATCTGCCACCTCCAGATCCTCCCTGCGCCCTGTCCCTGGATTAGCCTTTTACCAGAGTTTTGAAATCGTGCAGTTGTCTGACGGGAGCGAGGAGACCGTCCTAAACTCTGGGGAGGACGCATGTGATTCCTGTTTGGGTTTGATATTTCCTGTGGACCTGACCCTCCGCCAAGCCGGGCTCTGTTTCTGAGAGGTCACCTGCTGAGTGTCAGCAGGCCCCAGGGCTGCTATTGATCAATGGTTCCTGACCACTGGGCTGCTCTGTACCCTGGGAGGAAGAACTGTGCGCAATGGAAAGCCCCCCAAGGTGTGCCACAGAGACTGGACCCCAACCAGCACTGGGCTGCACCTGCCTAAGATGAACAAGCCCTTAACCCAGCGGAGCCCTTTCGTCTTCTGGGAAGATGGAAAATGCCAAGGCTCATGGACTCCGAGACATCAGCCAGGACACCACTGCCGACGCCAGGACCACTGCGTGTTAGCTCATCACTTACGAGTGCTGTGGTTGCTGGTCAGTTGCCCAGTGTGTCTGCCTCTCTGGGACCCCCACGGCCTGCAGCACACCAGGCCTCTCTGTCCCTCGTTGTCTCTGGGAGTTTGCCCACACTCGTGTCCATTGAGCTGGTGATGCTGCCCAGCCGTCTCATCCTCTTGTCGCCCTCTTCTCCTTCTGCCTTCAGGCTTCCCCAGCACCAGGGTCCTTTCCTAACGGCTCTTCCCATCAGGTGGGCAAAGTACTAGAGCTTCAGCTTCATCAGTCCTTCCCATGGCCATTCAGGGTCGGTTTCCTTTAGGACTGACTGGTTGGAGCAGCTGGCTGCCCAAAGGACTACTTGGAATACAAACTTTATTAAATCACTTAATCACTCTTTTCAGCAGTCACAAAAAGGGAACTGCAAGACAAAGATACTTCAGTACTTGTGATCTGACTCTTCTGAATCACAGTTTCCCCTCCTTTCATGTCATGATTTTTTTAATAAGGGAAAATTTGAATACATAAAAGTTAGAGGAAATAGGATAATGAATTCCTAGGCAATTGCCAACATCTCTTGTCTCATCCACCCCTCTCCTGGTACACAATAGACTTCAAGAGATCATGTAATTTCTTCTGTGAAAATAACTTTTTGTCTGCAAAAGCTAAGGTCCTTTTGTTTTCAACATCATCCTAACATCATATCACACCTAAAAATAACAATGGTTTCTTAATACCTTGACTATATCAAGTCAATAATAAACATTATTTTTCTATAGTCTCTATCCAAAAGAAACTTATACGTTCGTGTCTCTGTTTGTTGATATGTGTCTCTGTTATTCCTTCCTCGTTTTTTCCCCTTACAATTTGTCTGTGGAAGAAACTAGGTCATTTGTTCTGCAGAGATTTTGGATTTTTCTGATTACATTTTACAGTGTCATTTCACATCCCTCTCTCCAATGTATTTCCAGCAAACTGACAGTTAGAGGGTGTTTTTTTTTTTTCTTTTAAATCCAAAGAGAGACTCTGTGTCCAGTGCCTCTCTTGGCCACTGTGAATTGCCCTTAAAGGGTGTATGGGAAGTGTTAGAAATGACTGAAGATGGTGGGGTTAAGACCAGGGGGACGCACCCCCTCTGGCTGCGTCTCAGCCATGGAGCTGGGTACAGCCTCACTGCCCCTCCCTGGTGCTGACTTTCTGGAATCGTTTGGGTAAGAAGGTCTCTGGGATGGGTCCCTGATTGGCAGCAATGAGCTTGGCCCCAGCTCCTCCCGCCTGAGAACTGAGGCAGCTGAGTCACTTGGTGCAAGGTGATCCCAGCTACCTGAGCGGCCGCTGTCACACCCTGAACACGGAGGCCGGGAGTGGCAGCTGGGAAGCCTGCCTCTTTGCAGATGTCCCAGCGGTGCTTAGAACCATCTGCCTCCCGGGCACATTCACTGGGTCATTTATTCCCAAGATCCCAGAGCATTGCTTCTTTCTTACATAACCCAAAGAGGGCGCCAGCGGGTCTCACAGCTCCTAGAAAGGGTTCCAAAAGGTTCCAAAGGTTTCTTCCCTTTCGTTTTCTTTTCTTTTTTCTCTCTTTTCCTTCCTTCTCGCCTCCCACCTCCTTCCTACTCTGTTGTGTTTTTTTCCTCTCTTCTTTGTAAAATTTAATTTTATTGGAGTATGGTTGATTTACAGCATTGTTTTAGATTCTACTGTATAGCAAAGTGAATCTGTCATATACACATATTCATTCTTTTTTACATTCCTCTCCCATATAGGTCATTGCAGTATATTGAGTAGAGTTCCCTGCGCTACACAATAGGTTCTGAAGAGCTCTCTAGCCCTTATTTCATGTATAGAGGTATGTGCAAATTAATCTCAGTCTCCCAGGTTACCTCTCCCCCTCCCCGTTCTTTAATAATGAGTCATTTTTCAGTGCACTAGGGGGAGCTGCTATTTAACAAAACCTGCAGCACCGGGGGAGTGCCTGAGGCTGAGTTGCATTAAATCAGAGCCGCCACTATGCAGTTGACCTTAGAATCCACAGAAGAATCTGCTCGCCGTGTGGGAGACCTGGGTTCGATCCCTGGGTCTGAAAGATCCCCTGGAGATGAGAATGGCATCCCACTCCAATATTCTTTTTTTTTCAGGCCAAATAGTTTAATATCTCTGAATGGGGGACCCAGGCATCAATACTGTAGTTTGTAAAGCTCTTCAGGTGATTCCAATGTGTGACCAGGGTTAAGCACTCATGACCAGCGCTCTCCATGGGTCACTTAATTTCTCCCACTGCTCCTGCTTTACTCTAGAGATGGCAGGATACATATAAACATTTCTAGGAACTTCTCAGTAAAATCCATCCAGAAGAATCATGATGTGTTATGACAATCATAATGTCTATAATGTATACAGACAGTACATGATTCTATATACAATAGACCCTGTAGTATAAGGAGCAGAAGCAGTCAAGAATAACAACAACACAAATAACTAATATGATGAATTATCTCACTCAATCATAAGAAAAACCACGTGAGGTAGGTACTACTGCTACCTTTATTTTAAAAATAAGAAAAAGGAGGCTAGGGAGGCTGTAAGGGTCTGCAGGAAGGCTCAGGGAAGTTTCTGTTTGGCATGTGCCTCTTTTAGTTCCTTTGTGGGAACTTGGTAGAGAAGGATCAGAAGAAGATGAGGTCAGGAGAGCTTCTCTCCTGCAGACAGAGCCAGGGCAAGAAGTTGAGGCTCCACTGACAAAGGAGATCTGGTGGGTAAGCGTATGGTTGATTTACAGCATTGTTTTAGATTCTACTGTATAGCAAAGTGAATCTGTCATATACACATATTCATTCTTTTTTACATTCCTCTCCCATATAGGTCATTGCAGTATATTGAGTAGAGTTCCCTGCGCTACACAATAGGTTCTGAAGAGCTCTCTAGCCCTTATTTCATGTATAGAGGTATGTGCAAATTAATCTCAGTCTCCCAGGTTACCTCTCCCCCTCCCCGTTCTTTAATAATGAGTCATTTTTCAGTGCACTAGGGGGAGCTGCTATTTAACAAAACCTGCAGCACCGGGGGAGTGCCTGAGGCTGAGTTGCATTAAATCAGAGCCGCCACTATGCAGTTGACCTTAGAATCCACAGAAGAATCTGCTCGCCGTGTGGGAGACCTGGGTTCGATCCCTGGGTCTGAAAGATCCCCTGGAGATGAGAATGGCATCCCACTCCAATATTCTTTTTTTTTTTCAGGCCAAATAGTTTAATATCTCTGAATGGGGGACCCAGGCATCAATACTGTAGTTTGTAAAGCTCTTCAGGTGATTCCAATGTGTGACCAGGGTTAAGCACTCATGACCAGCGCTCTCCATGGGTCACTTAATTTCTCCCACTGCTCCTGCTTTACTCTAGAGATGGCAGGATACATATAAACATTTCTAGGAACTTCTCAGTAAAATCCATCCAGAAGAATCATGATGTGTTATGACAATCATAATGTCTATAATGTATACAGACAGTACATGATTCTATATACAATAGACCCTGTAGTATAAGGAGCAGAAGCAGTCAAGAATAACAACAACACAAATAACTAATATGATGAATTATCTCACTCAATCATAAGAAAAACCACGTGAGGTAGGTACTACTGCTACCTTTATTTTAAAAATAAGAAAACGGAGGCTAGGGAGGCTGTAAGGGTCTGCAGGAAGGCTCAGGGAAGTTTCTGTTTGGCATGTGCCTCTTTTAGTTCCTTTGTGGGAACTTGGTAGAGAAGGGATCAGAAGAAGATGAGGTCAGGAGAGCTTCTCTCCTGCAGACAGAGCCAGGGCAAGAAGTTGAGGCTCCACTGACAAAGGAGATCTGGTGGGTAAGCGTATCCATGATGAGCCAGGTTTTTTTTTTTTTTTTTTGGCCACTTCTATTGATCTTTCATTTATTTCAATCCTTGTTCTTTTGGCCTCTGTGGGCCTCCCATTGCAGTGGCCTCTCTCACTGCTGAGCACCGGATCCAGGTGCATGCACTCCAGAGCTCCGGCTCAGTAGTTGGACACATTGGTCCAGCCGCTCCACGGCATGTGGGATCTTCCAAGGCCAGGGATCAAACCCACGCCTCTTGCACTGCAAGGCAGTGTCCTTACCCAGTGGACCACCAGAGAAGCCCAAGCCAGTTTTATCTTATGTTTACATAGCAGTTTCTTGTGGGTATTCTTCCCCACCCCACTCCAATATTCTTGCGTGGAGAATTCCATGCACAGCGGAACCTGGTGGGCTATGGCCCATGGGTCGCACAGAATCGGACACAACTGAGCAAATAACACTTTCTTTCACTCACAAAACACAGTCAGGAGGCAGGAAGTCTAAGTTCAAGTCCTGTTTCTATCACCATGGGGAAGGCCTCTCTTCCGACCTCCAATGGCCCTGCATCCTGCTTCTACCCCTTAGTCACTGTGTGACCTTGGGCAAGGGGCCCAGCCTCTCTGAGCTTTCCCCACCAGCACTGAAAAGCAGATGGCAGAGCCCTGTATCACAGGATTAAATAAGGTAATGCTCTGAGCACAGACAAGGCAGCGCTCAGGCACTGTTTTCCCCGTAAGGTCTGAGAGCCTGGAAAACGCTAGTATTCATCATGCTTACAACCTGTGAGCACTCCTGCTTGGGGGCTGTAGTTTCATTGTGGGTTGAAGTTGTATTGCCCCCATAAAGCGACCTCCCCTGGTGACACAGACCTAACAGGCCCCATAGAGGTGGCGCTGGAGGCAGGATTATCTGGCTGACTTTCCTCCTGGCTCCACAGGCCACCCTGGTCCTCCTCTCTCTGGCCCACTCCCCCAACCCCTCGACCCCTGCCTTCAGGCCCTTTCCGCAGCGGAGGGAGGGCCTCCCAGTTGAGGCCCCATCCAGGGGTCTGAAGCAAACTGGTGGTGTCCAGGCAGGCTCGGAGCACCTGGATGTGGGGTCATCGTGGGCTCTTGTGGGTGGGGATTGAGGGCACGAGTTGGGGAAACAGCAGTGACGGCAAACAGGCCTGAGCGCCCAGCCCAGACTTGAGGACACTGAGAGGAGCCGGTCCGTGTGCAGGACCTTTGCTTCACTCCGGGTCACGCCGGCGGGTTCTCATGCTTTCATCAGCTTAGGAGGAACGGGGCTCAGGTGGCCTTTGTCTCGCCTCTGGAGGGACATTTCTGCCCCGTCTCTGTCGGGGCTGGGGCCTTCCGAGCCCCCCCGTTGGCGAGGCTTGAGGCAGCCTGGAAGAAAGAGTCTTACCCCCGGCTTCTGGAGTCTCCCTTGAATCCAGTGCAGCCTGGCAGCAGGATTCTGGCTTCTCAGGTACTGCTGACCAACAGGGGCTGGGCTTGGAGACCTCGCTCTGCTTGACCGGGGTAAGTGGGAACAGCAGTTGAAGGGCAGGGAGGATACTCATCTGTGTACAACGGGAATATCTTCTCCATTAGGAAAAGATGACGATGGAGGAGAGGTAACACTGGAAGAGCTAGTGGCTGAGAATTTTCCATCACAGAGGAAAGCTCTAATCCTTCAATTGAGGAAGTTCAGCGAGCCTTGAGCAGAGTTAGAATAAATGATTCCACACCTGGGCATACTGCAGAGAACCTTCAGAACCTTAAAGTAGAAGAAAAGATCTTAGAAGCTCGGAAAGAAAAGACAAACTGCTTACAAAGGAACAGCAGACTGTTAACCATAGCAACAGAATCTAGAAGATAATGAAATGCTATTCTAACAATAGTTTGAAGTGCTGGGGAAATACAAGCGTCATTGTGGGTTGAAGTTGTATTGCCCCCATAAAGCGACCTCCCTGGTGACACAGACCTAACAGGCCCCATAGAGGTGGCGCTGGAGGCAGGATTATCTGGCTGACTTTCCTCCTGGCTCCACAGGCCACCCTGGTCCTCTCTCTGGCCCACTCCCCCAACCCCTCGACCCCTGCCTTCAGGCCCTTTCCGCAGCGGAGGGAGGGCCTCCCAGTTGAGGCCCCATCCAGGGGTCTGAAGCAAACTGGTGGTGTCCAGGCAGGCTCGGAGCACCTGGATGTGGGGTCATCGTGGGCTCTTGTGGGTGGGGATTGAGGGCACGAGTTGGGGAAACAGCAGTGACGGCAAACAGGCCTGAGCGCCCAGCCCAGACTTGAGGACACTGAGAGGAGCCGGTCCGTGTGCAGGACCTTTGCTTCACTCCGGGTCACGCCGGCGGGTTCTCATGCTTTCATCAGCTTAGGAGGAACGGGGCTCAGGTGGCCTTTGTCTCGCCTCTGGAGGGACATTTCTGCCCCGTCTCTGTCGGGGCTGGGGCCTTCCGAGCCCCCCCGTTGGCGAGGCTTGAGGCAGCCTGGAAGAAAGAGTCTTACCCCCGGCTTCTGGAGTCTCCCTTGAATCCAGTGCAGCCTGGCAGCAGGATTCTGGCTTCTCAGGTACTGCTGACCAACAGGGGCTGGGCTTGGAGACCTCGCTCTGCTTGACCGGGGTAAGTGGGAACAGCAGTTGAAGGGCAGGGAGGATACTCATCTGTGTACAACGGGAATATCTTCTCCATTAGGAAAAGATGACGATGGAGGAGAGGTAACACTGGAAGAGCTAGTGGCTGAGAATTTTCCATCACAGAGGAAAGCTCTAATCCTTCAATTGAGGAAGTTCAGCGAGCCTTGAGCAGAGTTAGAATAAATGATTCCACACCTGGGCATACTGCAGAGAACCTTCAGAACCTTAAAGTAGAAGAAAAGATCTTAGAAGCTCGGAAAGAAAAGACAAACTGCTTACAAAGGAACAGCAGACTGTTAACCATAGCAACAGAATCTAGAAGATAATGAAATGCTATTCTAACAATAGTTTGAAGTGCTGGGGGAAATACAAGCGTCAATTTAAGAATGGGGGAGATGCAGAGGCTGAGAGAGTTATAAGAAAGAATCTTGATCAAATCGGCTGAGAAGCCCATGGATACCTCTAAACATTCACTGTAGGAAACAACAAACGCAAAGATGACTCATTTGAGAAAGCTAAAAAATAGAAAAATTGGTCAGTGAAGACACTTAAAACAACACGTAGGGCAGAATTGGAAGGAAACACTTGAAGGTCGTTTTATTATTTGGGAGAAAAGAAAAATTTGGACTAACTTTAGGCTTTATTAAGGCATGTGGGTCAAAAATTTCAGTGACCACTAAAGAATAGAGGAGAATAGAATGTATGACTTTGAACCAGTAGAAGACCAAAGGCAAGGACTTGCCTGGTGGTCCAGTGGTTAAGACTCTGTGCTTCCAATGCAAGGGCATGAGTTCAATCCATGGTCTTGGAACTAAGATCCTACCTGCCATGTGGCTTGGCCAAGAAAATTAAAAATGAAGTGAGGGCTTCCCCTGGTGGTCCAGTGGGTAGGGACACCGCCTTGCAGTGCAAGGAGCGCCGGTTCAATCCCTGGCCTGGGAAGATCCCACGTGCCGCGGAGCGGCTGGATGGATATGTCCAATGACCGAGCCGGAGCTCTGGAGCACATGCACCCAGAGCCGGTGCTCTGTGACAACAGAGGCCACCGCGATGGGAGGCCCACAGAAGCCAAAGAACAAAGACGGATGAAAATAGAGAAATGAAAGACCAATAGAATATCTTCTCCATTAGGAAAAGATGACGATGGAGGAGAGGTAACACTGGAAGAGCTAGTGGCTGAGAATTTTCCATCACAGAGGAAAGCTCTAATCCTTCAATTGAGGAAGTTCAGCGAGCCTTGAGCAGAGTTAGAATAAATGATTCCACACCTGGGCATACTGCAGAGAACCTTCAGAACCTTAAAGTAGAAGAAAAGATCTTAGAAGCTCGGAAAGAAAAGACAAACTGCTTACAAAGGAACAGCAGACTGTTAACCATAGCAACAGAATCTAGAAGATAATGAAATGCTATTCTAACAATAGTTTGAAGTGCTGGGGGAAATACAAGCGTCAATTTAAGAATGGGGGAGATGCAGAGGCTGAGAGAGTTATAAGAAAGAATCTTGATCAAATCGGCTGAGAAGCCCATGGATACCTCTAAACATTCACTGTAGGAAACAACAAACGCAAAGATGACTCATTTGAGAAAGCTAAAAAATAGAAAAATTGGTCAGTGAAGACACTTAAAACAACACGTAGGGCAGAATTGGAAGGAAACACTTGAAGGTCGTTTTATTATTTGGGAGAAAAGAAAAATTTGGACTAACTTTAGGCTTTATTAAGGCATGTGGGTCAAAAATTTCAGTGACCACTAAAGAATAGAGGAGAATAGAATGTATGACTTTGAACCAGTAGAAGACCAAAGGCAAGGACTTGCCTGGTGGTCCAGTGGTTAAGACTCTGTGCTTCCAATGCAAGGGCATGAGTTCAATCCATGGTCTTGGAACTAAGATCCTACCTGCCATGTGGCTTGGCCAAGAAAATTAAAAATGAAGTGAGGGCTTCCCCTGGTGGTCCAGTGGGTAGGGACACCGCCTTGCAGTGCAAGGAGCGCCGGTTCAATCCCTGGCCTGGGAAGATCCCACGTGCCGCGGAGCGGCTGGATGGATATGTCCAATGACCGAGCCGGAGCTCTGGAGCACATGCACCCAGAGCCGGTGCTCTGTGACAACAGAGGCCACCGCGATGGGAGGCCCACAGAAGCCAAAGAACAAAGACGGATGAAAATAGAGAAATGAAAGACCAATAGAAGTGGCCCGCCAGCTCCCCTCCCTCCCCAACCCGACCCTCGCCCAAAATAAATAAATAAATAAATCTTAAAAAAAAAAAATGAAGTGAAAGAAACTCGCAAAAGCAAAGGGGGAAAAGAAAAACTGATCAAGCCAATGAAAACAGCGAAAGAAAGAAAAAATATGACATAGCCAGGTAAACAGAAAACTGGAAATAAAGGATTGTATATAAATCTAAACCATCACTATTCTCAATAACCTTGAATGAACTAAAGCACCATTTAAAAGGTAAGGACTATCAGACTGCATTTCATAAAAATCCACAGCCTGCTGATGGTAAGAACTCAGATTTCTCTTCACCTCACAGAGTCAGACCCTGATATTTGCCATTTGTTATGAGCATTGTTTTTTCTTTTCCAACATGTAAGTGCTTTGTCATCTTCCAACAATCAGATGTGATTATCTTGTTTATACAGATGAGGAAATCAAAGCTGTGATAAATCACATAATACCCCAGTTTCCTCAGCAAGCAAGTAATAGGATTTCAGCCCAGGTCAAGAGGACTCCAAGACTGATATCTTTTAAAGCCCTAACTCAGCACTTCTCTCTTCTTTACCCTGTTCAAGTGTTTCCCTTGGTCCCTTATAGCTACAGATCATCCTGCAGGGCTGCTTCAGTAATGCCTGTTCAGGTCATTGATCTGTTGAGTCCCAGGCATTGATACAACAAATGTCTTAATTTTTGTCCTTTTATATTTTCATACTAAGGCTTATTTCTCTTTTCAACTTTTTTTTAAACTTTGACCTCTTTTTATTGTTCTTTTAAAATTTATTTATTTTCATCCACCTTTTTATTCTTTGGCCTGTGTGGGCCTCCCATCGCAGTGGCCTCTCTTGTTGCAGAGCACAGGCCCTGGGCACATGCGCTCCAGAGTACTGGCTGGTAATTGGACATACCAGTCCAATGAGCCAAAAATGGGGCTTCCCTGGTGGTCCAGTGGGTAGGGACACCGCCTTGCAGTGCAAGGAGCGGTTCAATCCCTGGCCTGGAAGATCCCACGCCCCAGAGTCCAATGACCGGGAGCTCTGGAGCACATGCACCCAGAGCCGGTGCTCTGTGACAACAGAGGCCACCGCGATGGGAGGCCCACAGAAGCCAAAGAACAAAGACGGATGAAAATAGAGAAATGAAAGACCAATAGAAGTGGCCCGCCAGCTCCCCTCCCTCCCCAACCCGACCCTCGCCCAAAATAAATAAATAAATAAATCTTAAAAAAAAAAAATGAAGTGAAAGAAACTCGCAAAAGCAAAGGGGGAAAAGAAAAACTGATCAAGCCAATGAAAACAGCGAAAGAAAGAAAAAATATGACATAGCCAGGTAAACAGAAAACTGGAAATAAAGGATTGTATATAAATCTAAACCATCACTATTCTCAATAACCTTGAATGAACTAAAGCACCATTTAAAAGGTAAGGACTATCAGACTGCATTTCATAAAAATCCACAGCCTGCTGATGGTAAGAACTCAGATTTCTCTTCACCTCACAGAGTCAGACCCTGATATTTGCCATTTGTTATGAGCATTGTTTTTTCTTTTCCAACATGTAAGTGCTTTGTCATCTTCCAACAATCAGATGTGATTATCTTGTTTATACAGATGAGGAAATCAAAGCTGTGATAAATCACATAATACCCCAGTTTCCTCAGCAAGCAAGTAATAGGATTTCAGCCCAGGTCAAGAGGACTCCAAGACTGATATCTTTTAAAGCCCTAACTCAGCACTTCTCTCTTCTTTACCCTGTTCAAGTGTTTCCCTTGGTCCCTTATAGCTACAGATCATCCTGCAGGGCTGCTTCAGTAATGCCTGTTCAGGTCATTGATCTGTTGAGTCCCAGGCATTGATACAACAAATGTCTTAATTTTTGTCCTTTTATATTTTCATACTAAGGCTTATTTCTCTTTTCAACTTTTTTTTAAACTTTGACCTCTTTTTATTGTTCTTTTAAAATTTATTTATTTTCATCCACCTTTTTATTCTTTGGCCTGTGTGGGCCTCCCATCGCAGTGGCCTCTCTTGTTGCAGAGCACAGGCCCTGGGCACATGCGCTCCAGAGTACTGGCTGGTAATTGGACATACCAGTCCAGCTGTTCCACAGCATGTGGGATCTTTCCAGGCCAGGGATCAAACCGGTGCCCCTTGCAGAGCAAGGCAGACTCTTTACCCACTGGACCACCAGGGAAACCCTCAACTTTTTGAAACTGTATTTTTACATTAATTTTCCCATGTTAACTTTAAAATAATTATGCAAAAATTTAAAGACACAGAACTTTACTGGTACTTCATTCAATTTGTTCAGTATTCACATTTTTAAAAAATTTTCCTCGTTCAGGGTTCTTAAGTGACATTTATTCTCCAGAGATTCTGCAATAACTTTCTAAAGCAGTTCCACTCCCACAGAAATTCACTGCACTTAGGTTTTCTAAGTAATTAAACTGTACATTCTTCAGACAATGCTCCTGTGTCTAGCCCTTTCTTGGAGCTACAGCTCATTACTGTTTCGTGTCTTCTTGCATTGGCCGGAACCTCCACACGATCAAACAGCGGTGACTGGCAGACTCTGTGAATTGCTTACCCCAGCCTCTGTTCTCTCCGCCTATTGGATTACAGAACCCTGATTTTTAGCTGAATACATTGCTTCTCAGCATTCCTTGCAGCTGCATGGGGCTATGTGTCTAAATTCTGATGAATGAGATGTCAGCGTGTTATGTGCGGCTTCTTCAAAATCTGTTATCTTCTGCTTCCTTCCACCTGGTGTTGGCTGCAGACTCTGGCTGCCATCCTGGAGCACTTGGTAGACCAACTAATGACCCTTAAAGTGTCCATGTCTTAATCCTTACAACCTGTGAAGTTGTTAGTTACATGGGCTTTGCTGGTGTGATTAAGCTAAAGATCTGGAGATGGGAATGGCAACCCCCTGCAGTATTCTTGCCTGGAAAACTCCATGACTGGAGAAGCCTGGCAAGCTACAGTCCATGGGGTCTCGAAATACATATATATGGGGCTTCCCACATGGCTCAGTGGTAAGCAATCTGCCTACAACGCAGGAGACCCAGGTTCCATCCCTGGGTTGGGAAGATCCCCTGGAGGGGATGCAACCTTGGTTTTTTAAACTTTGACCTCTTTTTATTGTTCTTTTAAAATTTATTTATTTTCATCCACCTTTTTATTCTTTGGCCTGTGTGGGCCTCCCATCGCAGTGGCCTTTGTTGCAGAGCACAGGCCCTGGGCACATGCGCTCCAGAGTACTGGCTGGTAATTGGACATACCAGTCCAGCTGTTCCACAGCATGTGGGATCTTTCCAGGCCAGGGATCAAACCGGTGCCCCTTGCAGAGCAAGGCAGACTCTTTACCCACTGGACCACCAGGGAAACCCTCAACTTTTTGAAACTGTATTTTTACATTAATTTTCCCATGTTAACTTTAAAATAATTATGCAAAAATTTAAAGACACAGAACTTTACTGGTACTTCATTCAATTTGTTCAGTATTCACATTTTTAAAAAATTTTCCTCGTTCAGGGTTCTTAAGTGACATTTATTCTCCAGAGATTCTGCAATAACTTTCTAAAGCAGTTCCACTCCCACAGAAATTCACTGCACTTAGGTTTTCTAAGTAATTAAACTGTACATTCTTCAGACAATGCTCCTGTGTCTAGCCCTTTCTTGGAGCTACAGCTCATTACTGTTTCGTGTCTTCTTGCATTGGCCGGAACCTCCACACGATCAAACAGCGGTGACTGGCAGACTCTGTGAATTGCTTACCCCAGCCTCTGTTCTCTCCGCCTATTGGATTACAGAACCCTGATTTTTAGCTGAATACATTGCTTCTCAGCATTCCTTGCAGCTGCATGGGGCTATGTGTCTAAATTCTGATGAATGAGATGTCAGCGTGTTATGTGCGGCTTCTTCAAAATCTGTTATCTTCTGCTTCCTTCCACCTGGTGTTGGCTGCAGACTCTGGCTGCCATCCTGGAGCACTTGGTAGACCAACTAATGACCCTTAAAGTGTCCATGTCTTAATCCTTACAACCTGTGAAGTTGTTAGTTACATGGGCTTTGCTGGTGTGATTAAGCTAAAGATCTGGAGATGGGAATGGCAACCCCCTGCAGTATTCTTGCCTGGAAAACTCCATGACTGGAGAAGCCTGGCAAGCTACAGTCCATGGGGTCTCGAAATACATATATATGGGGCTTCCCACATGGCTCAGTGGTGAGGAATCTGCCTGCAAGGCAGGAGACCCAGGTTCCATCCCTGGGTTGGGAAGATCCCCTGGAGGAGGGCATGGCAACCTGCTCTGGTATTCTTGCCTGGAGGATCCCCAGGGACAGCCTGATGGGCTGCAGTCCGTGGGGTCACTCTGAACTGGACACGACTGCACTGAAGTGACTGCAGAGCAGCAGCTTGAGACGGGCAGGTGACTCTGGTTTATCAAGATGAATTTAATCATAATCACCAGGGTCCTTATGAAGAAAACAAGAAGCAGGAGAGTCACAGTAAGGAAGAGCAGTGTGAAACAGGCAAGCTGGAATGATGCAGCCATGATCCAAATGCCTCTAGAAGCTGAAAAGGCAAGGAAATGGATTCTCCCCTAAAGACAGCCCTGTTGACACGCTGGTTTGTGCCCAGTGAGATTCACTAGGACTTCTGACCTCCAGAGCTACAAGGTCATGAATTTGTGTTGACTTAAGCCTCTTAGGTTGTGGCAATTTGTTAAAGCAGTAATAAGAGACGTGCGCAGGCCTAAGGCTGTAAAGCAAGCACAATGATGGTAAAAAATATAGGAGAAGTTTTGTTCCCTAATCACAAGGGAGTTGCCCTGGATTTCCTACATCCAGATGTCCTTTGCCTGACAGAGAAAATGTTAGACATTATTTTATAGGTCTGTTTTTAGTTCATAAGATTAATACTTGATAAAGGACAGAGAGCACCTCATTTTCATCTTGATTTTAATGAGAACTGTGCTAGTCTACCATCATAAAATGTGATACAAGCATGTACGCTGGACCACTTATTCCTTACTGTGTTAAGACAAACTCCTTATACTTTTAACTTTGGTTTTTAAAATAAAGACTAATTCTTTTTATTATTATTATTATTTTGGTCACTTCTATTGATTTTTCATTTGTTTATCTTTGTTCTTTGGCCTGTGTGGGCCTCCCATCACAGTGGCTTCTCTTGCTGCAGAGCACCGGCTCTGGGCGCATGCGCTCCAGAGCTCTGGCTCAGTAGTTGGACACATCGGTCCAGCCTCTCTGCGACACATGGAATCTTCCCAGACCAGGGAACAAACCGGCACCCCTTGCACTGCAAGGCGGTGTCCTTACCCACTGGACCACCAGGGAAGCCCTAGGACTAATTCTTATTGAATGCTTTTGGAGTATCTACTAAAATAATTATACAGTGTGTTTTTTCTTGTATGAATTTGACACTGATACACTGTATTTGGTAGATTTCCATTCTTGAGATAAATCCTACTTGGTTATGTCATAGCACTCTTTTAATGTATAATTGAATCCTAACTACTGAGAAATGTAGACATTTATTCCAGACATCAATGTTATTTTTGTTGTTCAGCCATTAAGTTGTGTCTCTTTTGCAACCCCTTGGCTGTAGCCTGCCAGGCTCCTCTGTCCATGGGATTTCCCAGAAAAGAATGTTGGGCTGGATTGCCATTTCCCTCTCTCGGGGGTCTCTCCAACCCTGGGATCAAGCTCCATGTCTATTGCATGGCAGGTGGATTCTTTACCTCTGAGCACCAGGGAAGCTTCCCCAGACATCAATGCAATCGGCTAAAAATCTACTATAAAGAAGTGAGGGAAAGTGAGTATAGTTTTCTCTATATTAATGACCAGTCTATAGGTCTTTCCTTATCAGTGATTGGCTGTATCTGTTCATTCATGTATTTATTCATTCATTCCATTACTGCCTGCTAAGACTAATGGGGCTTCCCAACTGATACCTTTAACTGTGGCATTGAGAGTACCTTGGACAGCAGGGAGATCAAACAGGTCACTCCTAAAAGAAATCAACTCTGAATATTCATTGGAAGGACTGATGCTGAAGCTGAAACTCCAATACTTCGGCCACCTGATGCAAAGAGACAACTCATTTTGGAAAAGACCCTGATGTTGGGAAAAACGGAAGGCAGGGGGAGAAGGAGATGACAGACGACAAGATGGTGGGATGGCATCACTGAGTCAATGAATATGAGTTTGAGCAAGCTCTGGAAAATGGTGAAGGACAGGGAAGCCTGGCGTGCCGCAGTCCATGGCAGACAAAGAGTCAGATACGACTGCATGACTGGACGGAATTGACCTGAGTTGGCACTAATGGTAAAGAACCTGCCTGCCAGTGTAGGAGAGGTGAGAGATGCAGGTTCTATCCCTGGGTCAGGAAGATCCCCTGGACGAGGGCCTGGCAGTCCGTCCTCTTGCCTGGAGAACCCAGGGCTACATCCATAGGGTCTCAAAGGGTCGGACATCACTGAAGTAACTGCATCTAGGCTCGCCTGCACATGCTGAATGCTGGAAATAAAACGGTGGACAAAACAAAAAGGATCTCTGCCCTCACGGCCCTCACAGTCTTCAGGGGGCGAGAGACCATCAACCGGCAAAGAAACAAGATAAGAAAATGCAAGTGAGGGCAACTCTCAGGGTTAGGACTCTGTGCGTCCACTGATGGGGGACCAGGTTCCGTCCCTGGTTGGGGAACTAAGATCCCATAACCTGAGCAGTGAGGCCAAAAAAGAAAGAAAGAAAGAAAATGCAAGTGGTTATGTAAAAGAAGGAACAAGAGAAAGAGAAAGGAAGGAAGGAAGAAGTAAAGAAGGGGCTGGGGCTACGAATAAGGAGAAAGCCTCCGCTGGGTGGGGACTGAGATGGCCTCCTGGGTGAACGCTGCGCCCAGATCCCCTCAGATCCCATCAGCGGGTCTGTGGCTCATCCCCAGGCATGGGCTCTGCTCCTCAGGGCTTCCACAGGCTTTCTTGAAGGAAGTCCCCTGGGTTATTGGAGTGGAAAGTGCCTGCGGTGAGGTCCCTCCCCCAGGGTGCGTGGCCTCCGACTGCGCAGGAAGACAAAGCCAGACTCCTCGCCTGGAGTCAAGGAAAACTCCAAGCAGCAAGTTTACTCTCCAGGGCTCCCCGTGGGCTCAGGCCTGAAATCACACACTTTCAGGGTCTCCCCTCTGCCAGTCCAGCATCCCCAGCTCCCTACAGTCTCCCTTCCCCACTCGAGCACGGCTTACTCCTCACGCACCCACGCCTCCTGTCTCAGGCCTTGCGTTCTGGAACCTGACCTGTGCCAGCCTCTGTGAGTAGACAATTCTGAAGCCAAGACGTAAAGCATAAGAAGTAGCCGATCTCGGCGAGGCAGCAGTGAGCATGGCATAGAGTGAGATCTTAATTCCCTGCCCAGGAACGGAACCTGGGGAGCCAGGATGGAAACCAGGAATCCTAGCCACCAGAGCAGCAAGGGCTAGAGGCTAGAGGCAGTTTTCCCTGGATCTTAGCCCCTCTGTGAAAAATGCATTTATCATGGAGGCAGAAACTGCAAAGGCAGGTACAGAGTTTATTCTTAGAGACACAGCAGAACAACGAGCGGTAGAGCACACAGAGAAATGGTTTGATCAGGAAACACAGGAGCCACGCCGAGGTGCACAGCCGGAGAGAAAGGCTGTGGGTGTCCCCCCGGTGAGGAGGAGCTCCGTAAAGCGGTGGCTACATCATTTGTACAGGTCCGTTTTTCCAGGTCTTTGGTTATCTTTAGGCCAGTTTTCATTTAGGCCTAAAGGGAGGCTGGTTGCTTTTTCCACACCTGACCTGTCTTGAGATCCTCCCCATGGCAGGAGTCCCTCGGCTAAGATGGGTCTTGAAGTGAAGGCTTCTGGGAGGAGCAACACTCATCCCTGTTGCAGTGAGAAGGGAAAAAGAGGAATGAGTTTTTCTCTTTCCCTTTCCTGAGAACAAAGGAGGCAACAGAGAACAGGCCTGGTCCTTCCTAGGTTTCAATCGAACTGCTCCTAACTCTGAGCGTCTGTCCCTGAGCTTGCTCTCCTCCCCCCTGACTCTGCAGGGGCTCACATTTTGCACCTGTTACCCTCTGACTCCAGGCCAACTACACCCGCAGCCGGTGCTCGCCGTCACAGCACTCTCTTCACACACACACACCAGTGTTTCTCTTTACGTGCGACAGAAAGGCGGCCACGGGGCTGCGGAACTGCCGGACTCAGTCACAGGGCCACCTGAAGCCACTCTGTGACTGTTGCTGAAACAAGGCGAGAGGAAGAAGACTGCCAGGCCCTGACACGTTTGTTCCCCCTCACGGACCCCTGACTGTGAGCCTCCTTTATACAAGCCTTGGACTCCTCAGGAAGCAGGGCGCAATTCCTGAGGCCTGTGCCTGCCGCTCTCCTCCACCGGCTGAGAGCCACCTTTCTACTTCCTCCAGACTCCATCTCCGTATAGTTTTATTTGGCTTCGTGGGCAGAGAAAGCCAAGATTTTGGCCGAGAGCATTATGGCCTGGAGTTATCCTTGACTTTGGACCCGCAAGGAGCCTTTCCGGGCACATTTAATGCGCTGCGAGGGCAGGAGTAGAGATCAAGCCTTAATCCTTTACTCACAGAGGCTAGAGGCAGTTTTCCTGGATCTTAGCCCCTCTGTGAAAAATGCATTTATCATGGAGGCAGAAACTGCAAAGGCAGGTACAGAGTTTATTCTTAGAGACACAGCAGAACAACGAGCGGTAGAGCACACAGAGAAATGGTTTGATCAGGAAACACAGGAGCCACGCCGAGGTGCACAGCCGGAGAGAAAGGCTGTGGGTGTCCCCCCGGTGAGGAGGAGCTCCGTAAAGCGGTGGCTACATCATTTGTACAGGTCCGTTTTTCCAGGTCTTTGGTTATCTTTAGGCCAGTTTTCATTTAGGCCTAAAGGGAGGCTGGTTGCTTTTTCCACACCTGACCTGTCTTGAGATCCTCCCCATGGCAGGAGTCCCTCGGCTAAGATGGGTCTTGAAGTGAAGGCTTCTGGGAGGAGCAACACTCATCCCTGTTGCAGTGAGAAGGGAAAAAGAGGAATGAGTTTTTCTCTTTCCCTTTCCTGAGAACAAAGGAGGCAACAGAGAACAGGCCTGGTCCTTCCTAGGTTTCAATCGAACTGCTCCTAACTCTGAGCGTCTGTCCCTGAGCTTGCTCTCCTCCCCCCTGACTCTGCAGGGGCTCACATTTTGCACCTGTTACCCTCTGACTCCAGGCCAACTACACCCGCAGCCGGTGCTCGCCGTCACAGCACTCTCTTCACACACACACACCAGTGTTTCTCTTTACGTGCGACAGAAAGGCGGCCACGGGGCTGCGGAACTGCCGGACTCAGTCACAGGGCCACCTGAAGCCACTCTGTGACTGTTGCTGAAACAAGGCGAGAGGAAGAAGACTGCCAGGCCCTGACACGTTTGTTCCCCCTCACGGACCCCTGACTGTGAGCCTCCTTTATACAAGCCTTGGACTCCTCAGGGAAGCAGGGGCGCAATTCCTGAGGCCTGTGCCTGCCGCGTCTCCCCTCCACCGGCTGAGAGCCACCTTTCTACTTCCTCCAGACTCCATCTCCGTATAGTTTTATTTGGCTTCGGTGGGCAGAGAAAGCCAAGATTTTGGCCGAGAGCATTATGGCCTGGAGTTATCCCTTGACTTTGGACCCGCAAGGAGCCTTTCCGGGCACATTTAATGGCTGCCTTGTCACAAAAGAGGGGGCAGGAGTAGAGATCAAGCCTTAATCCTTTACTCACACAGGGGTTTGCCCCTCTTTGTCCTTGCTGTGACTATTTCCTTGACGAATTGCCAAGACCATTACCTTAAGGTATTTACCAGAGATAAACACTGGTTATCCACCTAGTTTCTGCTGATACTTCCATTTTGGAGGGTGAACAGGAGGCTGATTGTCAATGCCTTAACTGGAGCCCAATGGCTACCAGTTGTAAGTATCCAGCCTGAAGCCCACTTCGTGCCACAAGAAAGGCCAACAGGAGGCCAGTTGTAAATGTCTAACCTGGAACCCATCTATCTCTGGTCTCATAGCCAGTTAGGGGAAGAGCCAGAGAGGGTTGTGGTGAGAGAGGCTGGATTTGGGGGGAAAAGGGACTAGCATGTACAAAGGCCCAGAGGTAGGAAGAGGCTTGCTAAATTTGAGGCTTGAAAGTGAGTGTTTTGGTTGGGAAATGATGAGTGGGAGGGCAGAAAGGGCTGTGTCCTGTACCAGCGCCCTTAGATTTTTATCCTGCAGGTAGTGGGGGCTGAGGACACGTTCTGAACCAAGGAGAGGCAGGATGAGGGCTGTGTGCTACGCCCTGAACCTGGGAGCTGAGTAATGCAGAAAACGTAGAGGGCATCAAGATTGGGGACACAGAGGCCATAGGGGTGAGTGGGGGCAGCAGTGATATTTGCACAGTTCTGTGGGGCTGAACTTGGTGACTGTGGGGTGGAGGCGGGCGCCCATCACAGACAGATTAGGAGATACACGGAAGAGGCTCAGTAGGGCTGAGTAGTACAGTGGAAAAACATTCAACTGTAAAAATAATACGTGAAGATGCAGTTTTGAAGAAATGCCTCCAGTGAATAGGAAGCGAAGGCTTGGGAAAAAAGTATTCTTGGATTTGAACTCCCATAGGGAGGTTCCTCTCTGGGCAGCCGTTTCAGCATCTGTGAGACGAAGGGATACCTGGGCCCCAAGGGCTGTCGGAAGGAATAGACGAGAAGCATAGGATTCATAGGTTTCTGCTCTCTCGTCCTTTCAAGACGGAAGGGCTGAACCAGAAAGACATTCCCAGAGCTGCTTTTCATCTCTGACATTCGGTAGTTTTTATCATCCTACAAACCAGGAGCCAAGAGTACAAACGCCAGGTGTGCTTTCCAGGTACACAGAGCAGGAGAGCAGTCAGAGGCCTTCAGAGGTTTCTGAAAGACTACAATGTGATTAAATTCACCGCTTAACCAAATTGCCTGCTATTCTCTTGATAGATGCAATCGCATGGAGATGAAGGGGCTCGGATGTTCAAAGCTCCGCTTGCCTGCAGGACTAGTGAATTACCCGTTCCTCTCCCGCAGCCCCCTGCCTGCCTGCCGGTGCCCAGCCTGCTTGCCTGCCCCCAGCCGGTCCCCTGGGCAGAGGTCTCTGGTGTTATAGATCACCATGAGGATGACCAGCGTGGTGTCCTCGTGGTGCAAAGTCCTTGCTCCCCAGTTAGCATGTTCTCCCCAGAGCTGACAATGTTCAGGGCAGTCTTACAGAAAGAGGCGGTGCGGCAGGCTAAGAAGGGCACCTTCGGCCGAGCTCTGGAGTCCGCGCTCCTGCTTGCTAGTGTGGGGCCTCCAGCAAGCGAAGTCAGAGAGAGGGCTGCAGGTCCTAGGCAAACCAAGAGCCTTGCTGGACGCTGTCCCAGGCTATTATTGCACACATGCCCCTTCTCGAGGCTGTCAGCACCTCCAAGGGTGGATGGTCTGCTGGTCTCTGCCCAGGGACGGGTGGACGGCAGAGCCTCAGGAAATGATCTGTGTAAAACGGTGACTGTAAGAAAGAATGGATAGTTGAGGAAATGATTGGGTGAATGGCTCCCCCGGCGGCTCAGACAGTAAAGAATCCGCCTGCAATGCAGAAGACCCAGCTGTGATCCCTGGGTCAGGAAGATCCCCTGGAGAAGGGAATGGCAACCCACTCCAGGATTCTTGCCTGGAGAATTCCAGGGACAGAGAACCGCCCATGGGGTCACAAAGAGTCCGACACAGCTGAACAACTAACACTTTCACTTCCTTCACTCTGGGTGGATAGATGGCTGCATGAAGGAATGGAGGATAACTAGATGAGCGAGAGATGAGTGGGTTTGGCAGATGGTAAGAAGATAGGATGGACAGATGGAGAGTGGAAGGGTGGATGGGTGGATGGGTGGATGTGTAGATGGATAGAAGGACACATGATGGTTGGTTAGAAGGATGGAGGGAGGGAAGGAAGAAGAGAAGGATGAGTGGAGGGTGAAAGAACCAAAAGATAGCTGGATCCTGAAGACTGTTCCTCACAGGAAAGTACTGATCTGAGAGGTCAGTCCCCAGGTTTTTTATCTGAAGCCATTCAAGATGGATCTAAAAGTGACCAGGAGTCCTGAGCTTCTCTCCTTGTAAAACAATGGGTTAGACTACTTGATCTCTGGGGTCTTCGTTTTAGCTCCTGCCCTTGTGACATTAATTCTCACGAGAAGAGGGCAAATGATAATAGTCAACATTTATAGTTTGAAAGAACACTGCCTCACAAACATCATTTTGTACGAGCCTCAAACAACCAGGAGGACCTTCAGGGCAGCTGTATTCCTAGCTTCCCATTTGACAGATGAAAACACTGAGGCTCAGAATAGTAGCAACTGGTATTTAGAATGGAAACTCTGGATTCAGGTGATCCAGCTTCACATCTAGGACCAGGGTGACCAGCGGTGAGTCAATTATCCCCTCTGTGCTTCTGCTTCCTCCTCCCACAAATAAGGGGGAGGGGATGGCAAGATGGAAGGCGAGAGGAGAAGGGGCGACAGAGGACGAGACGGCGGGATGGCGTCTGACTTAGTGGACGTGAGTTTGAGCGGGCTCTGGGGGACGGTGAAGCGCAGGGGGGCCCGCTGTGCCGCAGTTCCCGGGGCTGTGAAGAGCCAGGCACAGCTTAGCGACTCAACCACCACACGGCAAGGCTTCGTAAAATCGTCCATTCACACACACTGAGGAGGAGCGTACCACGCCCTGTGCCCTGTTCTGGGAAGCAAAGACGCAACCGGGAACAAAAATTCCCAGCCTCTCCCTACCGGCGCTAGTATTCTCACGGAGGGAGAAAACAGCGTAAGACCTAAGTGAGATACAAAAGATTATAGGAGCAAACAAAGACGGAATGCCTGGTGCATTTAGAAGGCTTCCCAGGGGAGGCGGATCTCTGGGCTGGGTCTTAGAGGCAAAGTAGGAGTCTGCCCGAAGGGTAGCTTTGTAGACACAGAGAGAGAGGAACCCCCGGCAAGACAGTGGGGAGGGCTTGGTCTGGAGCCAGATTTGAAGGACCCTGCACCCCTTCTTGGCAGACACAAGGAAGCCCATGAGGGACCCTGAGGGAGGGAACACTGTGACGAAGCACAGCGTCAGGAGCGGGGCAGCCTGGAGCGTGGGCTCCGGTGTGGAGAGGAGGGCATGGTCCCTGTCCAGGAGGGACTGAAGGCACAGCGGGGACGAGACCATCCAGAGTGCAAAACTAAGAGGGGCCCCGGAGAAGTCAGCCAGGAGAGAGGAGGCAGAGTGGTCAAAGGAGGCGGGTTCCCTGCTGCCCCCAACCCTGGTCCAGTCGGCCTGGGCCTGCCATCCACGCCCTGCCTCTCTCTCCTTCTCTGTGACTCCGTCCCATCTTCCTCACTTCCTGGAACCCAAGAAGCATCTGGGTCAGCCTGCATCACCGCAGGGACCCCCACCCCCAGCATCCAGCTTCACCCTCGATCCCCGGGAGATCGGAGAGGGAAGCTCCTGACGGGGTGGGGGCTTTATTGCCCTGGGGGAGGGGTGCTTCCGTCTCCTTCCCTCTGCTGCGGTCCTGCTCTACTTAAAAAGTAAGAAATGCTGCTTGTTTTATTTTTGAAATCAGAAAATCCAGAAAGATAGAAAGAAAATTTAAATTATGTACCATCGTATCCCCCGACTCGGTGAAAATCATTATCATCTAGCTGTGGATCCTTCCGGAAGGCTGTCATTGACAGGCCCCCGTGGGCCCCACACACACCTGTTTTTGTGTGAAACAATAACAGCAGCGCGCTATACACTCTGTGCTGTGAGCTGCTTGTTATTTTTCTGTTACACAGGCTCGTCGGCACACCTAGATCTCCATCAGCGTCTGTTCTTAGCGGAAGAATATTCTGTATTGAGAAAGGACCTGGAGTGATTCTCACGGAGGAGAAAACAGCGTAAGACCTAAGTGAGATACAAAAGATTATAGGAGCAAACAAAGACGGAATGCCTGGTGCATTTAGAAGGCTTCCCAGGGGAGGCGGATCTCTGGGCTGGGTCTTAGAGGCAAAGTAGGAGTCTGCCCGAAGGGTAGCTTTGTAGACACAGAGAGAGAGGAACCCCCGGCAAGACAGTGGGGAGGGCTTGGTCTGGAGCCAGATTTGAAGGACCCTGCACCCCTTCTTGGCAGACACAAGGAAGCCCATGAGGGACCCTGAGGGAGGGAACACTGTGACGAAGCACAGCGTCAGGAGCGGGGCAGCCTGGAGCGTGGGCTCCGGTGTGGAGAGGAGGGCATGGTCCCTGTCCAGGAGGGACTGAAGGCACAGCGGGGACGAGACCATCCAGAGTGCAAAACTAAGAGGGGCCCCGGAGAAGTCAGCCAGGAGAGAGGAGGCAGAGTGGTCAAAGGAGGCGGGTTCCCTGCTGCCCCCAACCCTGGTCCAGTCGGCCTGGGCCTGCCATCCACGCCCTGCCTCTCTCTCCTTCTCTGTGACTCCGTCCCATCTTCCTCACTTCCTGGAACCCAAGAAGCATCTGGGTCAGCCTGCATCACCGCAGGGACCCCCACCCCCAGCATCCAGCTTCACCCTCGATCCCCGGGAGATCGGAGAGGGAAGCTCCTGACGGGGTGGGGGCTTTATTGCCCTGGGGGAGGGGTGCTTCCGTCTCCTTCCCTCTGCTGCGGTCCTGCTCTACTTAAAAAGTAAGAAATGCTGCTTGTTTTATTTTTGAAATCAGAAAATCCAGAAAGATAGAAAGAAAATTTAAATTATGTACCATCGTATCCCCCGACTCGGGTGAAAATCATTATCATCTAGCTGTGGATCCTTCCGGAAGGCTGTCATTGACAGGCCCCCGTGGGCCCCACACACACCTGTTTTTGTGTGAAACAATAACAGCAGCGCGCTATACACTCTGTGCTGTGAGCTGCTTGTTATTTTTCTGTTACACAGGCTCGTCGGCACACCTAGATCTCCATCAGCGTCTGTTCTTAGCGGAAGAATATTCTGTATTGAGAAAGGACCTGGAGTGAATCTCACCCATCTGACAGACAATGAGGGTCAGAACCCTCTTCCTGTATAGACTGTGTACATCCTTGTTCATAAAGACCTGAGCAATAAAGCTGTTCAAACTTGGGGGTTCATATGGCCCCTCGGACTCACGTCATGAAGGAAATTGATTTTGATTTTCAAAGTCAGTGGCGATTAAACGAACAATGGTTGCCAGGCAACCCGTGAGAGGGGCGTCAGAGAGGAGCGCAGAGCAAAAGGTCGCCTCCACCCCCACCCCACCCCCAAGACCCAGGGCCTCCGAGACTCCCTTTCTAGGTAATAAGCCCCTCTCCTCTCACTCTGTCCAGGGAAACCCTGGGGGCTCCGTGGTAACAAATCCACCTGCCAGTGCAGGAGACTCCAGAGACATGGGTTCGATCCTTGAATCAGGAAAATTCCCTGGGGAAGGAAATGGCAACCCGCTGCCGTACTCTTGCCTAGGAAGGCCCCATGGACAGAGGAGTCTGGCGAGCTACAGTCCATGGGGTCGCAGAGGCAGACACGACGCAGTGGCTGAACAACAAACAATGAGAAGCCGATGGAGAGAGGAACTGAGACCTGTGGCCAGTGGCCAGCACCGGTTTCCTATTCGTGTGAGCAGGTCTTCCAGTTCCAGTCGAGCCTTTGAATAAACCTGCTGCCCGGATTGCCCTCTTGTCTGCAGCATGAGAGACCCTGAGCCAGAACTATTCTGGGGTTCCTAACCCTTAGACACCGTGAGACAGTTAACTGTTTATGGTTGTTTTAAGCCACAATATATTGAGGTAATTAGTCATAATTAGTTAGGAACAGATGACTAATACGAATAAACCAGTCCATCCTAAAGAAAGTCAACCCCGAATGTTCATTGGCAGGACTGATGCTGAAACTGAAGCTCCGATACTTTGGCCACCTGATGCGACGAGCTGACTCACAGGAAAAGACCCTGACGCTGGGAAAGACTGAGGGCAGGAGGAGAAGAGGGCGGCCGCAGGGGATGCAATGGTTAGAGAGCATGCCTGACTCCGTGCACGTGAAGTTGAGCAAACTTCGGGAGATGGTGGAGGACAGGGGAGCCTGGTGTGCTGCAGTCCATGGGGTTTCAAAGAGTCAGATGCAAGTTAATGACTGAACAACAATAACAACAGCACAGAATTTCATAGGGAAACTGATGCAGGCGGAGGACTGCGTCCAAGAGATTCTGAAGAAAATCTTTAAAACACAGCTTTCACTTCAGGACTCAAGAATGGCAAGAGGCATTCGCTTTGGTAGATGTGTTAGTGAGAATTCTTTCTGTTACAAAAGACAGAAACTTGGGACTTCCCTGCTGGTTCAATGGATAAGACTCAGAGTTCCCAATGCAGGGACCCTGGGTTCGATCCCTGGCCAGGGAACTAGATCCCACATACACACCTAGGAGTTTGTATGCCACAACTCGAGATTCCACGTGCCACAACTAAGATCCAACACAGTCCAATAAATAAATACATATTTTTAAAAGAGAGAAAATTAACAAATGTTTACACGAATAAAAACCATAAGGACTTATCCTTAGATGGTGTGACTTGGAAGAATGGGGGGGGCGTGGCGGGATTTGGGTTTGCACAGTTGCAGGCTCCCAGAAGTGCGCGGGCTTGAGTGGGGAGCGGGCTGGGGCGAGGGTCCCCACATCCTCTGGCTCCTGAACAGGACGGAGGGCTGCTGCCGGAGCCTCAGCTCCAAGGTCAAGAAAGCAGAGGGCTCCAGCGGCCCTGGGTGTGGTCCCCGCCTGTCCCTTACCTCTCAGGGCCCTCAGGCTTCCGCTCTCCAGTCTCCAGGCCTCACTCCACCTCTCCCCCTAACGTCCGTACCTCCTGGGCCCAGGGCCTCTGGACACCTCCACGCAGCCCTGGCCACGGCCAGCACTGCCCTCCTCTAGCCCAGGCCTCCTGGGCCGCTGCAGCAGGCAGCACCGTCCAGCTGACCTTGAGCGTGACTCCTCACCGCGTTCCCCCACTCCTCCCTCCTCCTCCAGCTCCCCCGCCCCGGGCCTGTCCACACTCTGTCCACCACCTCCGTCCCGCTCCAAGCCACCCCCTCTTCTCTCCGGGTCACAGTAGGGCTCCCAACCTGCAATGGTTAGAGAGCATGCCTGACTCCGCACGTGAAGTTGAGCAAACTTCGGGAGATGGTGGAGGACAGGGGAGCCTGGTGTGCTGCAGTCCATGGGGTTTCAAAGAGTCAGATGCAAGTTAATGACTGAACAACAATAACAACAGCACAGAATTTCATAGGGAAACTGATGCAGGCGGAGGACTGCGTCCAAGAGATTCTGAAGAAAATCTTTAAAACACAGCTTTCACTTCAGGACTCAAGAATGGCAAGAGGCATTCGCTTTGGTAGATGTGTTAGTGAGAATTCTTTCTGTTACAAAAGACAGAAACTTGGGACTTCCCTGCTGGTTCAATGGATAAGACTCAGAGTTCCCAATGCAGGGACCCTGGGTTCGATCCCTGGCCAGGGAACTAGATCCCACATACACACCTAGGAGTTTGTATGCCACAACTCGAGATTCCACGTGCCACAACTAAGATCCAACACAGTCCAATAAATAAATACATATTTTTAAAAGAGAGAAAATTAACAAATGTTTACACGAATAAAAACCATAAGGACTTATCCTTAGATGGTGTGACTTGGAAGAATGGGGGGGGCGTGGCGGGATTTGGGTTTGCACAGTTGCAGGCTCCCAGAAGTGCGCGGGCTTGAGTGGGGAGCGGGCTGGGGCGAGGGTCCCCACATCCTCTGGCTCCTGAACAGGACGGAGGGCTGCTGCCGGAGCCTCAGCTCCAAGGTCAAGAAAGCAGAGGGCTCCAGCGGCCCTGGGTGTGGTCCCCGCCTGTCCCTTACCTCTCAGGGCCCTCAGGCTTCCGCTCTCCAGTCTCCAGGCCTCACTCCACCTCTCCCCCTAACGTCCGTACCTCCTGGGCCCAGGGCCTCTGGACACCTCCACGCAGCCCTGGCCACGGCCAGCACTGCCCTCCTCTAGCCCAGGCCTCCTGGGCCGCTGCAGCAGGCAGCACCGTCCAGCTGACCTTGAGCGTGACTCCTCACCGCGTTCCCCCACTCCTCCCTCCTCCTCCAGCTCCCCCGCCCCGGGCCTGTCCACACTCTGTCCACCACCTCCGTCCCGCTCCAAGCCACCCCCTCTTCTCTCCGGGTCACAGTAGCCGCCTCCCAACCGGCCTCCCGCCGCCCGTCTTAGCGCCCTGTCTCTCCCCTCCCCCAGCCACCCAACACCCGGCCCCTCCTACTTCCGCCTCCATCGCTCAGCTGGAGCTGTGCGCTCCACCTGAAATCTCTTTATTTTTATTTATTTCTGACGGTGGCTGGGTCTTTGCTGCTGCGTGGGCTTTCTCTAGTTGCAATAAGCAGGGGGCTACTCTAGGGTGATGCGCGGGCTTCTCACAGTGGTGGCTTTGCTTGTTGCGAAGCACAGGTTCTAGGGCGCTCGGGCTTCCGTCGCTGTGGCTGCTGGGCTCTAGGCACTAGCTCGAATCCTCGTGGCACCCAAAGCTTAGTTGCTCCGTGGCATGTGGCGTCTTCCCAGGTCAGGAGTTAAACCATGTCTCCTGCGTTGGCAGGCAGTTTCTCTACCACTGAGCCACTAGGGAAACCTCTACGTGTCTTTAAACTAGGTACTTGTTTATTTGGCTGCATCGGGTCTGAGTTGCGGCATGTGGGATCTTCAGGCCTCACATGGAATCTTTAGTTGTGGCATTTGAACTCTTAGCTGCTGCATGTGGGACTGAGTTTTCCTGACCAGGAATTGAACCTGGGCCCACTGAATTGAGAGCTTCGGGTCTCAGTCAAGGAAGCCCCTCCACCTGAAATTTAATTCCCTACTCGCACCGGTCAAGGGAACTCCCCTTTATTCTTTAGATCTTTGCTCTGGAGTACCCTCCTCCAGGAAGTCCTCCTGGGTGCTCCAGGGCTCATCGTTCACTCCTGGGTGCTGCTGCTGAACCTACCACAGGCTGGTGTGTGGAGTGGTTCTGCACACGGTGTCCTGAGTCAGAAACGGGATGTTAGACCCACTGCTCACCAGCTGTTAGGGCAGCCTGGGCAGGAACAGAGTCAGGCTGGCAGCCAGGGAGATTCTGGTGAGAGGAAAAAGGAGGAGGCAGGCAACCGAGAGGGAGGGAGAGGGGGTGGGCATGCTGCGGGCGGAGAGGAAGCCCAGCCCACAGCTGAGGAGGAACGGGAACTGACACTTGTGGCGCCTGCCTGTGCCACTGGGTTAAGCCCCTCTTCTCTCCGGGTCACAGTAGCCGCCTCCCAACCGGCCTCCGCCGCCCGTCTTAGCGCCCTGTCTCTCCCCTCCCCCAGCCACCCAACACCCGGCCCCTCCTACTTCCGCCTCCATCGCTCAGCTGGAGCTGTGCGCTCCACCTGAAATCTCTTTATTTTTATTTATTTCTGACGGTGGCTGGGTCTTTGCTGCTGCGTGGGCTTTCTCTAGTTGCAATAAGCAGGGGGCTACTCTAGGGTGATGCGCGGGCTTCTCACAGTGGTGGCTTTGCTTGTTGCGAAGCACAGGTTCTAGGGCGCTCGGGCTTCCGTCGCTGTGGCTGCTGGGCTCTAGGCACTAGCTCGAATCCTCGTGGCACCCAAAGCTTAGTTGCTCCGTGGCATGTGGCGTCTTCCCAGGTCAGGAGTTAAACCATGTCTCCTGCGTTGGCAGGCAGTTTCTCTACCACTGAGCCACTAGGGAAACCTCTACGTGTCTTTAAACTAGGTACTTGTTTATTTGGCTGCATCGGGTCTGAGTTGCGGCATGTGGGATCTTCAGGCCTCACATGGAATCTTTAGTTGTGGCATTTGAACTCTTAGCTGCTGCATGTGGGACTGAGTTTTCCTGACCAGGAATTGAACCTGGGCCCACTGAATTGAGAGCTTCGGGTCTCAGTCAAGGAAGCCCCTCCACCTGAAATTTAATTCCCTACTCGCACCGGTCAAGGGAACTCCCCTTTATTCTTTAGATCTTTGCTCTGGAGTACCCTCCTCCAGGAAGTCCTCCTGGGTGCTCCAGGGCTCATCGTTCACTCCTGGGTGCTGCTGCTGAACCTACCACAGGCTGGTGTGTGGAGTGGTTCTGCACACGGTGTCCTGAGTCAGAAACGGGATGTTAGACCCACTGCTCACCAGCTGTTAGGGCAGCCTGGGCAGGAACAGAGTCAGGCTGGCAGCCAGGGAGATTCTGGTGAGAGGAAAAAGGAGGAGTCAGGCAACCGAGAGGGAGGGAGAGGGGGTGGGCATGCTGCGGGCGGAGAGGAAGCCCAGCCCACAGCTGAGGAGGGAACGGGGAACTGACACTTGTGGGGCGCCTGCCTGTGCCAGGCACTGGGTTAGACTCCTCACATTACCTCGCTTCATCTTTGCAAGAGGAGGTGAGTATTATTCCCCCATTATTTACACTGAGCAAGTGACGTTCAGGAAGATTTTGACTTACTTGCTCAATGTCACTTAGAAAGATGGAGACAGAACCCAGACTCCAGGTCTGTAGGACTCCAAAAGCTTTCCGCTCTGACTATTCCGTCCTTGTAGACTCAGCTAAAGGGTCCTGGGCTTCTCAGGAGGGGAGCAGAGAGAGCTTAGTCAGCCTGGCCCTGTGGAATATCCCCTCCCTTATGTTTGGTGATAGACTTCTAGTCATACCACCCAAGATGGCCTTTGGCTTTGAAGTTTCTTCTTCCCAGTTTTGAAATCAACTCAACCCCACTTACCGCCAGGTCAAAACAGGTCAGCTGCCCCCACCCAGAACCCAGTCTCCATATCATACCTTGAATGTGTCTTGTAATTGCAATGTAAGTCCAGATTTATCCTGCCCTTCTCCCACCTCCCATGGGTGGGAGGTGCAGTGGTGAAGAATCTGCCTGCCATGCAGGAGACCCAGGTTTCATTCCTGGGTCAGGAAGATTCCCCTGAAGAAGGAAATGGCAACCTACTCCAGTATTCTCACCTGAAAAATTCCTGGGCAGGGGGGCCTGATGGGCTGCATCCCGTGGGGGTGCGAAGAGTCGGACGTGACTGAGCACTCACACACACTCACACACACACACGCCCCACCTCCAGCTGGCACAGCGTAAGGATCGGCATGACCCACAGCTCACAGTTTCCGGTGTTGAGTGAAGAGTGTGAAATGGGATAGGGGATACGCTTCCCTTTCTGGGGAAAGTTTCCTTTTGTTTGTCTCTCTGCTCCGTTCAGCAACCAGCCACCTTTAGCCTCCCCGGCTAATTAACCCTCCACCTTTCATCAGCCCTGATGAGATTCATCAAGGCGACCCGTCCAAGCAACAGGAAGCCCGGCTTGAGCTCCAGCTGAGAGGAAGCGGCTGATTCCAGGAGGCGGAGGCGGTGCCGGGCAGAGGAGGAAGGGACAGGAGCTCCGGGCAGTGGGGGAGGCAGAGGGACATCGGCAGACTCCCTGGAACTCCCTTGGGAGCCACGCAGGACAGATGTAGTCATTCAATAAATGTGTAGTGAGCACCTACTGTGTACCCCCTCTGTTCTTAACATGAGAGTGAACAGGAGAGCAGAGGCCCCTTGTGGAGCTGACAGTCTTGACGCCACATAGAAAACAGTATTGGGTGCTGATAACGGCTATGATGAAAAATAAGGTCTGACCCATCTCCCTGTTGAGGTCTCCTGGAGCTCTGAAGCCTGCTTTCATCCCCTCTGACTCCTCCTGCAGGTAAAAGCCTTCCCCTTTCCCTCTTCCACTCCTCACGGCGTGTCCTGCTTTATGGCCTGCGCCCGCTTAGCACCGTGCGGACTCTTCCTCGTTATTCTCTTATAGGAAAGCAAGCTGCGCTGCACCGTGAGAGAGACGGCGCTGGGATAAGAGACCAGATCTGCAGCCCAGCCCCAGCTGCGTGTGCGTCACCCGGCCCCTAGAGAGGGGGCAGCGCTGACGGCTGAAGGGGAGGCTCAGGGCTTGGCTGACCCAGCAGGAGTCGCGCCGGACTCTGGTGGCTCATACACCCTGGACACTGATCATGTCCACAGGAAGTGTCCCCGTGGTGCTGCTCTCCCAGGGCATCTGAGGGCGACTGGGAGCCAGAGATGCGGGCCCCAGACGGTCACATTTGCACAGAGTTGGGTAGAATAGATGCATTTAGGTGTCTGCAGGTAAACTGCCCTCATCTCGCAGTCACACATCATCCAGCACGCCGTTATCAACCGCTGTCAGAGCATCCTCTCTACTGTGAAAACCTCCCAACGTAAGACAGGCACCTGAGGAGCAGTTTGGGAAAAACCATGGCCGCATCCGCCGTCCGCTGTCCATGGTCTCTCACCGACCCACGACACCTCTGCGCAGCCAGGGCCTGCACGGAGCACAGTTTCAGATCCACTAAGCGTGTCCAGCCTCTTCTTTGGAGAAATGGGTCACCCGAAGCCAGCTGGAGGATTAAGGGCAGAACCTTTAAGGAGCTCCCTTGAGATGGGCCCCATGGACTAGGATCGAAATGGCCTCTCGTTGGGCCACACCATCCTGCTTCCAAACGTAAGGAAATGAGCAGAGGCCTCTCTCAGGGATAGGAGTTACCTAGACGAGAATCAATGCATGCGTTTCAGCTCCCAGACCAATTCACTCTGGGTTTGGTTTGTGCATGAGTCAGGATAAACCAGGTTATGCCACAGTGACAAGCATCCCCTGCAAAGCTTTGCTCAAAACAACACAAGTTTACTTCTCTCTAACACACAAAGGTCCCCTGCCAGTCTGGGCAACTCTGGGGTCACTGTCCCCTGAGCAATGACCACCAATCAAGTTGATTTAATATTCTGACACTGTCTTCTCAACACTTGGCTGCAGGGTTGGCCAGGGCAGGAAAGGGAATAGGGAAACTCTGGCCCTGAAGTGCTTTCATCCAGAAGTAAAACATACCATTTTTGCTTGTGTTTCATGGGCCAAAGAAAGTCACATGGTCATACTTAATTCAAGAAGGCGGACTGGGACCACAGGAGGATGACAGTGGACCTCCAGAAAGGGTTGGTGAGCCCTAACCCTGCCACCCACTGTTTTCAGATCAGCAAAATAGGCGAAGTAAAAAAATAAATAAACAAATAAATAAAAGAGCACCCCCCCCCAAAAAATCAGCAAAGTAACATCGACCATCCTTCCTTCCCTCATTCATACATCTATGTATCCAACCCAATTTGATTGTGTGAAGTGATGGCGAGACAGTGAGGCGGGATTGGCGCTTGGGTCTCCTGGCTCCTAAGCCGGGGCGTCACCTTCCTCCTACTCGGGCTCCCTGTCAGACCGGCTCCCATCTTGGTCTCAGTTTGGCTTCTCCCAAAAGCAGAGCCTGAAACAAGGATTTGGGAAGAGGGAGTTTACTTGGGAAGTGAGCCAGACAGGCTCCAGTGACGGAGAGAGAACGAGAGACAGGGCAGGAAGGACTCCAGCGTGGGGGCCGAGTGAGCGGGCCATCGGCAGGGCAGCGGGGCTCCCTCCCACCGGGGCTCCTCTGCGGACCTGTGCACAGTGGACCTCAGAACCGTCCTGAGTCGGGACAGGCTGCCCCCCGCCCGGTGGGGTCACACTGACCACCAGCCCCCCAACAGAGGGAGGACTGTTTCTGGAGAGGTGAACCCGCAGGTCACGGGGCACACTGCTGCTCCTGAGGTCATGGGGTCTTTGGGGACGGGGTCTAGGGCACCAATAGCAGCCACGCGAGGTGCTGATGGACAAGCCATGCGTGCACGAAGCCGTATGGAAACCCAGCACAAACAGCCCTGCGTTGGCCAAACAATGGGGGTGAACACAGCTTGGGCAGCTGCTGAGATGTTTTCTTCTAGCTTCCTTTCCCAGTTTGGAAGGAGGGAACTCCTCCACGTGAAGACAGCCAGGGGAAGCAGCAGCCCTGTGGTGCCAGCCGGCTTGGGCACCCAGACAGGACGGTGGGCAGCCACAGGCGCCCTGGGATAGGTCTCGTGCTGCTTGGACACAGCCTGTCCAGACGTCGGGAAAGGTGACTGGGACACACGGGAACACAGAAACATGTCTGTTGGGGCGCCTCCTGCCGTCAGCATGTCTGGGGGCCAGAAGGCACCACCCCTGTGTTGGAGCCCCAGGCTCTTTGAGAGCGTTGCACGGCGAGAGTCTGAGTGGCGTAGGTGAGGAGTTCCACCCTTGGGAGAAGATGCTCTGGGCTCAAGTCTTGACACCACCGCTCACCGGACACACGCCGAGGCTGAGAGATCAGAAGACCGTGTGTGACGCACAGCTGAGAACAGCAGTGGGAGCTGCCGCTGATCCTTGCTGGAGTGAGGCTACAGGGGAGGCCCTGAGACCAGAGGCAAGTCCCCGGTCCTGCCCTTCCGAGCATCAGAGCAGACGCCCTCGAGTCCTTCTGAAGCCACAGCTTCTCTGATCCTGTGTTTCTGGAACAAAGTCAAAGACAGCTCTCCCGATGAGGACATCCAGGAAGATTCCTGCCCGGCGACAGGACCCCAGGATAAGGTAAAGCAGGAGGAGGGATCATGAGACCAGGCTGTGTTCCTGGAAAAGTGCAGCAGACCTGAGGGGTCTCAGGAGGAGCCAGGAGTGAAGGTCAGGCCAGAGGGCACAAGGAGTCTCGTTCTTGGGCTGGTCTTAGTTTTCCCATCAAGGTGGCCTCTGGGGCCTTTCGGAGTCCAGGATCCCATTGGTGACAAGGTCCGACAGGTCAGTGAGGGCGGGAGAGTCAGGCAAGATTCCGAGGAAAACCGACCTTTGGATTCGATGGGCAGCGGGAGGGAAGGCGTCTTTGTCCCCAGGGCTCTAGAGAAACTGGAGGAAATGAAAAGAGCCCCAGCCATTTCAGCAGCAAGGACGTGCCGGCTCCGTCCTCGCGCGTCCACCAAATCTGGTTGAGAAGGGGGCTCTCCTGGCACCCCATTCAGCTCACATCCTGTGATCCTCGCACCCAGCTCAGTGCCTGCCTTCCATTCGACTGTGTAGGAGGGAAGGCGTGGGCCGTGTGGTGGGACAAGGTTGGCATGGACGGGAGCCACATGTCCACCCTGAGCGGCTCTCAGAGACCTCCACCTGTCCTGGAGCTGCTGGGCGGGTCCCTCAAACTCACACACCTGACCCCGAGCATTTATTCCTGTGCCTTGTAGCCAGCGGGCGGGCCCCAGGTCGGCGGACCCCTGCTTGCTTACCTGGAGCCCTTCCACAAAAGCCCCAACAACGTGAAAGACTGATGCTGGAGTCAGGGACCAGGGAGAGGAAGGGGTGGCCTTCCCTGGGGAGGGTCCCAGCTCTCAGACCAGCCAGAGCTTCAGGGATGGCTCATAGAGGTCCAGGACTACCTTTAGCCCACAAAACCCTCATCCTTTCTCTGCCTCCACGTCCTCATCCTGTACAGAGAACAACAGCAGTCCCTTCCTCAAAAGGGTGTTCTGGGATGAATGGACAAATCCATGTGCTGTACTTAGACCAGTATCTGGCATACAACACATTCTCAGTGAAATGTTAGTTATTTTTCGTGGCTGTTAGAAGCATAATTATTGACGCATTCATTCAAGTCCAGCGTCTTACAGGTTTTCGGTTTGTGTTGGATGAATGAGTGAAACAAATGTAAATGGATAAAATGTTAGCAGCAAATGACAGCAACGATTGAAATAGACACTGATTTGGTCTGATTAGTTATTATGATCTGGTATCCATGGAAACTGCTGAATAGTGAGGCTCAGAATAAAGGGTTTTCCTCTATTCTGAATACACCAAGGTGCACCTGCTGCTCCTGCACTTGGCAGCCCACAAAAGGGGCCGATTCCCTGCCCACCTTGCTCATCTCTCTCCTTGCCAGACGGGGCACTCTTCCAGGGCAGGGACCACCATGACTCCCAAACCAAGCGTCATCCTGGTTGCTGGAACACAGCTCGTGCTAATGACTTTGTATTGAATGAATGAATGCACGTTGTCTGATTGACTTGGAAAATGACAAGACTAAACCGTAACAAAGGAGCTCAGATTCTTGCCCTGGGAGGGGGCTGGGAAAGGCAGGAGTTAATTAACGCCCCTTGAAATGGATTAGATTAGGTGTTAGAATGATCCCGCTCACTGAAATCAGGCTAGGTTATGCTCGAGTTCAATTCCAAACTGCTGAAAAGCTTGGACTTTGGGGTCCATCAAATCTGGGAGGAATAGTGTTGCAGCCACGCCCCAGCTTTCTAAACCAGCAAGTTATTTCCTTGCTCTGGGCCTCAGTTTCAGCATCCATAAACTGGGCTTGAAGGTATTCCCCTCTCAGGGATGTTGTGCAAAGCCATCTGCCCCCTGGGAAGGGAGCCATATCTTCTTTTTTTCTCCTCTTTAAAATTGTTTAATTCAATACAAATCATGTCAGTAGTAGAGTGGAGCAAGTTTTTGAATGAATTGGTCAATTTGCCTAATTGGCTATTTGGCAGAAATGAATCTTAGCAAGTTGATTTCTGGCAGAGCAGACCTAGTGTTATCCTATCCCATCCCCATCTCTGCCAGGGTGGAGACAATGCCATTTGGTTACAGATGCTGTGAAGGAGCAGCCCTCTCCCTTCTCGGGGGATTTGGAACAACTTACAGTGTGCGTAATGGCAGAGCTCTTCAGACACTGTAGAGTGCTGTGCACACATGAGGATCCTCAGGATGGCTAGAGTAGCAGAGAGAACCTGACCCTGGAGCCTGGCTGAAGCAAGCTTCCCAGCCAATGGGGATAGGACTCAGAAAAGGAAAGACCCAGAACCCCAGTGAGAGCTTCATCCGATAGGCCTAACTCAGGAGACAGACAGCCTGGGTTCAAGGCCTGCTTCCGCCTCTCTCTCCTGTCTGTGACCCTGGGCAGTGATTCACCCTCACAAGGTCCCAGTGCCCTTCCTTTGCTGGTGAGGCGGCGTGACAGAAATTCCTGGGGCTGAGGTTGGGACGAGCTTGTGCAGTGCTCGGTCCACCCAGTGCTGGGACGCAGTCGTTCCCAGGGTAGGAGGCTGCCCCCTCCGTCCTCCGCAACCTGTTCCTCCCACCTGCTCTCAAGGGGCAGCGAGCCCTGCTGCCTCAGCCAGTTTCATCTTGGTTTACACAGTATGAGGAGAGAACAAACCAGAAGGCAGCAAGGGAAGGGGGAGCAGGGTGATGCTTCTCACCAGGGACGTGGTTATCGGAGGAGGCCGTGGTTACTGGGACCCCCATTTCACAGGCGGTGTCCCCGAGGCCCTGCTAACGCCAGGCTTCCCATCCGGGCCTGTTTGGACTCCAACCTGGTGCGCGTTCAGCTCCGCCAGGAGTCCCGTTTGGCTCTGACGCCACGCCCAGCGTGGGTCGTGGGGACCGGAGCTGGACACACAGAGTCTGGCCCAGCCTGGCCCCACCCCTGCGCACCCCCGCCCTGACTCACCGCCCCTTCCTTCTGCCTCCTGACTGGAGCCTCTGGCCCTGGGGAGCCGTCCGGGGCGGGTGCTCCTGCCGGCCTCTCCGGGGCCCTGGGACGGGGCGGGAATGGCCAGCTCGGCCTGTGTCTTCTCGCCGCGGATGACAGCATCCTTCGGTAATTGCATCTGGCCTTATCTCGCTCGCCCTCTTTATGACTTCCCTGGGGAGATGCTGTGACCGTGGCCTAGCTGCAGATTAAGCCGGTCTCCAGGCTGCCGGCACACACCCAGGGACCACACAGGGGAGGGTACCTCTTCAAGTGGCGGGGACACCCTGTCCCTCGGCTCCAGTCGTGCTGACAGGCCCCGAGTGACTCCAGGGAACAGAGCCAGGGAACTGCGGGATCCAGAGGAAGAGTGGATCTCGCCGTGGGTTCTGCCCTAGGCTTTGCTGTGTGACCTCAGGCCCAGCACTTAACCTCTCTGGGTTCTAGACTGTTCATGGGTCAGATGGAGACAATAACTCTTTCTGGCATAATATTTAGCCATCTTAGAACCGGGAGACATCATGTATTCTGTGTATTTTCAGTGTGTTCTAGATTCCTGTGGCAGCTTCTTTCTTTAAAACAACTTTACGGACATACATACTGAAAATGTACAATTCGCTAAGCTTCGACGTGTGTGTCCCCCCAGGAAGCTGTCGCCACCCTGAGGTCATCAACACGTCCACTCCCTCCCCGCCCCTCTTCTCAGCCCTTTCTGACCCCTCCTTACCCTCCCCACCCTCCCATCCCAGGGCCCCACCCGTTCATCTGCCTTCTGTCCCTAGAGATTCATTTGCATGTTCTAGAATTTTATAGAAACAGCATTATACACTCTTTTTTTTGGTCTGGCTTCTGTTTTGAGATTCATCCATATTGTGTATTTCAACAGTTCGTTTCTTTATATTGCTAAGTCATAGCTCATTAATGGATCGGCTACAACATTTTGATTCATTTATCTGTTGATAGATATTTGAGTCGTTTCCAGCTTGGGGCGATTACAAATTAAGCTGCTATGAATATTCATGCACGAGTGTTGGACGCTTTTGTTTCTCTGGGATACATACCCAGGAGTGGAATGGCTAGTCAGATGGTAGGTGTTTGTTTAAGTTTTCAAGCAGTGACAAGTTGTTTTCCAAAGCCGTCGTACCATTTTACGTTCCCACCAGCAGTGTACGAGTTCAAGTTCCCCCACTTCTTCCCAAACACTTGGCGTCTTCAGTGTGTGTTAATTCTAGATGTCCCAGGAAGCGTGGGAGTGCCTCACGGCAATGTTTCGCCCGGCCCTGGGCTCCCAGGCCCCCGCCCAAGGCCAAGTCGTCTCCTTAGCGAGGAGGTGAGGCAGGGCGTGGGGAGCCTGGACTGCTCCGGGTGATCTTTCATTCTTCCCTTTGGCTATTGAAGAGGCTGTGGGGGACAGGAGGTGACCTCCCAGGTACCTTAGTATTTTGGAAAAATGCAGTTGAGATCAAGCTCTCCTTTGGTAGAAATTCTCTGACCTCTCAATATCATCGTCCTGGGTCCACTAGGGCACTGAGTATCCGTTGCCGTGTTCAGTCGCTTCAGTCGTGTCTGACCCTCTGTGACCCCATGGACTGCAGCCCACCAGCTCCTCTGTCCATGGGATTCTCCAGGCAAGAACACTGGAGTGGGCTGCCACGTGCTTCTCCAGGGGATCTTCCCGACCCAAGGATCTAAATCCCCGTCTCTTATGTCTCCTGCATTGGCAGGTGGGTTCTTTACCACTAGCGTGACCTGGGAAGCCTTTTCATTTATTATTTACTAGCATCCAATGCCTCAGGAGTAAGATCTCTCGCTGGGATCCAGGCTGAGGTGGTGGAGTAGCTTGGACCACCTGACCGAGAGCTGGGAGCCAGGAGGACTGGGTTTGGGCTGGGCCCCTGGTTCTTCTGAGCACCCTCACGATGGGTGTGCCAGTGGCTGGGGGCTGCGGAGGGCCTCCACGCTGGGAGGCGCCCTCGCTCAAGGCCACGTCAGTAGGCGTTTGCCCCCGAGACCTGTCTAGGCACAGGCCGTCTTCCAAAGAGCTGTTGTGTGTGGGACAAAATTCACTGTCTACACTCAGGACCAAACACGTCTCTCCAAGTGCATCCACTTGAAAGACATCTGAGATACAGTTAAAGTCACCTGGAAATAAGAACAGAAGAAAGGGGGTTTCAGATCTCCTTCTAAGACACGGCGGGACATAGGGAACAGGCCTGTGGACACAGAGCAGGGAGGAGAGGGTGAGAGGAACTGAGAGAGGAGACCGAAACCTGTCCATGACCAGCAGCCAGGGGAAGTTTCCTGTAGGACTCAGGGAACTCAAATTGGGGCTCTGTGACAACCTAGAGGGGTGGGAGGTGGTGGGAGGCGGCCTCGTGAGGGAGGACACCTAGGACTGACTCATGCTGATGTATGGCAGAAGCCAACACAATATTGGAAAGCAATTATCTTCCAATTAAGGATAAATTAAAAAATAAGATGCTGTGGGGATCACAGACTGAACCCTCCCGTTATTCTTAGCAGTCGGAACTAAGGCCACCCACTGAAAGCTGTCTTGAGCTCTGTGTGGGAAATGTCCTAGATTTTCTTGTTTATTTTAAAGAGCTTGGGAAGAAAGATTCGCGGAAACGTGGGGGACACAGCCAGTGACTCTGGAGTCACTGCTTCAGCAAAAAAAAAAAAAAAAAAGGATTGCTCACTCCACCATTTCAACCATTTCTAGAAGAGAACACTGAGGCCCAGACAGGTGGATGGACCCGCCCAAAGTCACACAGCCACCATGAGGCTGAGTTGGGCCAACGTCTCTAAAATGAGGCAAGCTGTGGGGGGGCGCTAGGTGCCATGAAGTAAGGAGGGTTCGTAACCACAAAAATAATCGTTTTGAGGGACTTGATGGCGTATAGACATGACACCCCCACCATTCAACTTCTCAGAGGTGGAGAACGCCTAACTCTTCAGAAGTAAGACTCCATGAAGTAAATCAACTACATCCGTTAAGAGAGAACGCTGCAATTCCAATGATTCCACACTTTTCTAAAAATTTCAAAATGTTAAACAAGCTTGGGGGGAAAATGTTCAAAG
The DNA here is from genome assembly GCA_022376925.1 of Tragulus kanchil. NCBI lineage: Eukaryota > Metazoa > Chordata > Mammalia > Artiodactyla > Tragulidae > Tragulus > Tragulus kanchil. The sequence continues at coordinate 182,627,132 of JAIOJX010000032.1, read as the reverse complement.
CTATGACCCCCTGGGGCCTGTCATACAAAATTTTTTTTTAAATTTATTTATTTATTTATTTTTGGCTATTCTGGGTTTTCACTGCAGCCACAGGCTCTTCTGTAGTTGCAGGGAGTGGGGGCTACTCTCTAGCTGAGGGGAGCAGGCTTCTTGTTGCGGTGACTTCTCTTGTTGTGGAACTTGGGCTCTAGGGCTTACAGCTTCAGTAACTGCGACACATTGCTGCGGCTCCGAGTCTCCAGAGAACAGGCTCAGTAGTTGTGGCTCACGGGCTTAGTTGCTCAGCAGCAGGTGGGATCTTCTCGGGTGAGGGATTGAACCCGTGTCTCCTGCATTGGCAGGCAAACTCTTCACCACTGAGCTACCAGGGAAGCCCTCAAACTAAAAGTATTAACCAGTGTTCTGGGTTCCCTGGAGAGAGGTGATGGTTCAGGACCATAGACGTCAGCCAGGAGGCTATGCCTCTGAGAGAACACTGCCTTCCCCCAAGGCAGCGGCGCAAATCAGAGAGTCTGTGGAACATCATTTGAACTCAATTGCCTCTACATGAAGAGTCAGGATGAAAATATTCACAGAGTAGCATAACATTTACGGGATTCTTAAAGCTCCGAGGCCATCGAGACCTCTCCCCCACCAGTATCCCACCTTGTGAGAAATTCCACCATCATCCCAGTATTTGGGTTACGATACTTTTCATTTCCATAACAACAACAAAAAAGGGTCAAGCTTCCCTGGTAGCTCAGTTGAGCAGACAGAATATTTGCATTTGAAGTTAATTCTCTGGCTAATATAGTAGCTGATGCTGGTCAGACAGCGGTGCCTATAGTAAAGGCCGGAAGATCTTGGAGCGGAAGGTGGTGAGAGGGGGTGACCTGAGTCTGAAAGCTTGGGGAAAACAAGCGAGAGCAGATGACGTTCTTGGCAGGAGCCAGTGAAACATGGAGGCAGGACTGTGGATGACAATACCCACGGCCCGGCAGAGGTGGACAGTACAGCGCCAGGACAGTCTGAGGACAGGGTGGCCGACAGGGGCGCGGAGCGCAGTAGTAAAACGAGCAAGCCGAAGAAATACGAGGGGACCTTTCCGAGGGCGCGAATTCCTTCCTCCCAGGAAGGCGAACGCTCGGCACACCCTCACATTCTTGGTTCCTCCTTTCTCCGAGTGATACCTCCTCACGCCCCTGGGCCGATGTCCACCACCCCACTTCCATGGGTCCCCATACTGTCGAACATGCTCAGCTGCCAGACCCGAGCACGTGGCCTCCCTTCTCGGGGATGAAGGTCGAGGAGCAGGGCTTGGACGGCAGAGAAAAGGCACAGAAGCGGAATCCAGTTGGAGAAGGACTGGACAAGCGCTCTGAGGCAGGTGGATGAAGCTGAGGATGCCGGGCCGGCACCTAGACTTTGGTCTTGGTCGGAGAGGGTCCAGGATTCCCTGCCACTTCCTCCAGGGCAGGGACACGGAGGAGGAGGGTAGCCCAGCTGGCTCCTGGACCTCCTGGGGGCTGGACAGGGGAGAGGGGGAGGGGAATGGCCTGTTCTCCAGGGGAGAAGGCTACTCAGCTAACAGCTCTCACATCGCATTGGGCAGCAGAGGGGAGTCTCCAGTGGCCTGCGGGCCCCAAAGCCAGGAGCTCCCTGTGTGTCTGTCCAGGCCCAAGCTCCTAGGAGCCCCTGGGCTGCCCGGGGAGGAGCAGGGCGTGTTGCTGGGGGATCCCGTCACCCCCTCCCTGTCTCTGGAGGGGCAGAATCAGCACCGCTCAGGTCTCCGGTGCCCCCACTTCCAACATCCCATTTCTGGGCCCTCCACTTTGCAGGGCACTAGAGGTAGCTGTGGCGAGCCTGGGATACTCAATCACCTGACGGAATCCCACATCCTAAACTGACAGCCACGACAGGTAGAGAGACTTGGCACTCACTGCTGGCAGACCCTGGGTCAAAACACCCGGCACACAGCAGCTCTGTGAGCCTCGCAAGAGCCCCAAGAGGTAAGAACGGTCATCAACATGCCCATTTTACAGATGCGAAGACAGAGGCACTCCAGACATTGAGCTGCTGAGCCCTGCTGATGCCGAAGCTTGAAGGACTCAGCCAGTCAAATGCAAAATGGAAACGCATGAGCCAAGTGCTCCACCAGAGGCCTGAGCCTGAGGCAGAGAGCTGGGACAGCCACCCGGGACCCCAGGAACTGTGCTGGGGCCCTCCCTCCTGTTATCAGCACTCCCAAGACCCCCCGGACACAGTCAGCCCTGACAGATGTTAGTAATGGAATTCTCTCAGCTCATTTCAGAGAAATCGTGCAAAACATTATTTTGGCCATTTTGCAGAGCAGGAAGAGAGGCTCCTCATGGTTAAGTGACGTTTGCAAGGCGAGACAGGAGTACCAGGCAGAGCCGGGATGCAAACTCAGGCCACACTCTGAAGTGCAGCCCTTTCTACCCTCTTCCGCGGCTTCTGGCAGCTGGTCAGGGGCTCTGGGGCCCAGGATCGCCCCCAAATCAGCTGAAGATCCTTTCCTAGGAGGCCCTGGAGGTCAGCCTTTTGAGGCGCCTTGCAGAGTTGAGAGGTTGGGCATCTCTGACCCCGAGGTACACCCTAAAAAAGGCATCCTGCTTGGCGTCAGGCGCTGCTGTGGCCCCTCGTGGCAACGCGGCTACAGAAAGGAGCTGGGTTATGGGGGAGCCCTCGTGGGTCTCCGCTGGGCCTAATCCAGGTCCTTCTTTTCAACTTGCCGTGCCTGAAGCCCTCGTCCACCTACGGGGCCTGTCAACCGCTTTATTAGATCAAAACAAACATCTGCCACAGAAGAAAAGCAAAACGTTAATTGGAGGCCGCTGGGGAGGTTGGGGAGACAGATGGGAGAGGATCTAATGAAATCACCGCGTACCGGCCTCCATGCAGACCTCAGAGATAAAACACCATTGCCGGGCAACGGAGCTTTGCTACCTGGAGGCCTGATAAGGGGCTTGGAGGAGCTGTGTGTTTGGAAAATATGATTCTGTACGCGGGGCCAAGGGTATGTTGACTCTGCCCAGTGCCCTGCGCTCCCCGGTCAGATGAGCACCTGCCACCTTCCCTGGGGCACAGGCAGAGAGCTGCTCCTGAGGACCCCCCGGCTACCTCCCCACGTGCACATGGCCTGAGCCCCAGCCAGAGGAACACTCGGCCACTCCTGAGATCTGGCGTTTAACAGAGGGGACACTTCCGGGCACCCAGGGCAGGTGGTGGCCACGGCTTTCTCTTCCTTCCCCGAGTCCTGGTTCAGAAGCCTCCGTGCCGGCCCCTGGAATGAAGCAGGGCGTTAGGGCTGCCAGGAGCCAACAAGGCCGGCGGGGTGGGAGGAGGGGGGAGGCACACCCGCACACGCCTTGTAGCCTCCAGGCGCCCCCCACCTTCAGCTGTACAACTTCTCCCAGTGACTCCCATCCTCCTTCAGGTAAAAACCAAAGGAGAGGGAGTAGCAGAGATGAGACGGTTAGATAGCACCACCGACCCAGTGGACATGAGCTTCGGCTACTCCAGGAGACAGTGGAGGACAGAGGAGCCTGGCCTGCTGCAGTCCACTGGGCCGAAACCAGTCGATGCAACTTAGCGACTGAACAAGTCACATCCAGGTCCTTAGCTGCAAGGGGGTCTGGGAAATGTAGTTTTTAGGTTTCCTTCTCCCATCTTCCTGGAGAGGGTTGGAAGGGAGGTTGAACAATCTAATCCACCGTTCGCTCCACATACTCACGAGATAGAGGGCTCCTGACTTTGCTTTGCCCCTGCCTCCTGCTCTCAGTGAGCTGTGCTACAGCTCCTACCACCCACTCAGCCCAGGGCTTCCTCTAACACACAAAACCAAGGCAGCGTACATACTCAGCTCGAGTCCTCACACGCTCTGTGTGTGGATCAAAATTTGGCAGCAGATCTGGGAAACTGTCATGGGCAACCGCGAGCAGTGGGTCGACTGAGAAATACTGCTTCCCTGGTGCTCTGATGTGAGCCTAGGATGGGCGGCTAAGCCCACCTTCAGAGGAGATCCTCCTCCTCTCTGATCCCCTCTTACTGCATAATTGATGGAGACTTAAGCACATCTTGGCTTTCTGTCCCAGGCCTTTGCATTTCAGCAGGAGTGGTTCACAGAAAGAACACTTGTCTGGGGGAAGAAAGAAACAAAGACTTGAGAGGGGCACAGGCAGAGAGCTGCTCCTGAGGACCCCCGGCTACCTCCCCACGTGCACATGGCCTGAGCCCCAGCCAGAGGAACACTCGGCCACTCCTGAGATCTGGCGTTTAACAGAGGGACACTTCCGGGCACCCAGGGCAGGTGGTGGCCACGGCTTTCTCTTCCTTCCCCGAGTCCTGGTTCAGAAGCCTCCGTGCCGGCCCCTGGAATGAAGCAGGGCGTTAGGGCTGCCAGGAGCCAACAAGGCCGGCGGGGTGGGAGGAGGGGGGAGGCACACCCGCACACGCCTTGTAGCCTCCAGGCGCCCCCCACCTTCAGCTGTACAACTTCTCCCAGTGACTCCCATCCTCCTTCAGGTAAAAACCAAAGGAGAGGGAGTAGCAGAGATGAGACGGTTAGATAGCACCACCGACCCAGTGGACATGAGCTTCGGCTACTCCAGGAGACAGTGGAGGACAGAGGAGCCTGGCCTGCTGCAGTCCACTGGGCCGAAACCAGTCGATGCAACTTAGCGACTGAACAAGTCACATCCAGGTCCTTAGCTGCAAGGGGGTCTGGGAAATGTAGTTTTTAGGTTTCCTTCTCCCATCTTCCTGGAGAGGGTTGGAAGGGAGGTTGAACAATCTAATCCACCGTTCGCTCCACATACTCACGAGATAGAGGGCTCCTGACTTTGCTTTGCCCCTGCCTCCTGCTCTCAGTGAGCTGTGCTACAGCTCCTACCACCCACTCAGCCCAGGGCTTCCTCTAACACACAAAACCAAGGCAGCGTACATACTCAGCTCGAGTCCTCACACGCTCTGTGTGTGGATCAAAATTTGGCAGCAGATCTGGGAAACTGTCATGGGCAACCGCGAGCAGTGGGTCGACTGAGAAATACTGCTTCCCTGGTGCTCTGATGTGAGCCTAGGATGGGCGGCTAAGCCCACCTTCAGAGGAGATCCTCCTCCTCTCTGATCCCCTCTTACTGCATAATTGATGGAGACTTAAGCACATCTTGGCTTTCTGTCCCAGGCCTTTGCATTTCAGCAGGAGTGGTTCACAGAAAGAACACTTGTCTGGGGGAAGAAAGAAACAAAGACTTGACCATGAGCATCTGATGGGAGGTATTTCCTTTAACCAGAAGCAGCTCCGGAATATCAAGACGAGAGGAGCTCAGGGGCAGCGATCTGACTAGAAGGTAGGTTTCTGGCTAGAGGACTTGTTCAGAGATTTATATATAAAGCCATGACGTAGCTTTTTTTTTTTTTTGGCCACTTCTATTGATCTTTCATGTATTTATCTTTGTTCTTTGGCCTGTGTGGGCCTCCCATCGCGGTGGCCTCTGTTGTCGCAGAGCACCGGCTCTGGACACATGCGCTCCAGAGCTCCGGCTCGGTGATTGGACACATCGGTCCAGCTGCTCCGCGGCACGTGGGATCTTCCCAGGCCAGGAATCGAACCGGCGCTCCTTGCACTGCAAGGCGGTGTCCTTACCCACTGGACCACCAGGGAGACCCCATGACATAGCTTTTTAGGGACACTGTATGTATAGACTTGAAGCAATATAAAGAGCCTTTCTCCATGCTTCATCCGCCTAAAGCTGGAAAAACAACAACTGTCTCTCTCAAAGATGAGAAACCTTAGAAAGCCTGAAGGCAGTAGTTTGGGGCGGGGGTTTCCAGTAAGAATCAGTTGAACATAAGGCTGCTAGAGGGCGTAGAGCTTGGGAAAGGGAGGCTGGGCTGGCACCAGACAGACGGCTGGTCCCAACACGCCATCATTTCTTACCTGTGTGACCTTGGAAGAATTCCTCTTTCTCCGAGCTTCGGCTTCTGCATATGAGATATCTTAGCCACAGGTTTATTGTAAAGATGAAAGGCAATGACGTGTATAAAACCCTGGAGCAGGACTTCCCTGGTGGTCCAGCAGGTAAAGAGTTCGCCTCGTGGTGCAAGGGGCAGTGGTTCGATCCCTGGTCTGGGAAGATTCCACATGCCATGGAGCGGCTGGACTGGCGTGTCCAATTCCGAGCCAGTGCTCTGGAGCGCATGCGCCCAGAGCCGGTGCTGTGCCGCAAAAGAGGCCTCTGCAATGGGAGGCCCACATAAGCCAAAGAATAAATATGGGTGAAAATAAATAAATAAAAAAAATTATAAAAGGGGCCAAACTTAAAGAAAAAACAAAAGCCCTGGTGCAGATGTCAGTGAACCCGCTCTGTCCCCTTGGACCACCTTGAAGGTTACCTTAGACGTTTCCCATACATGCCAGCAGCTCCCAGTGTTTCTCTGAGGGTGTTCTCTGGCATGATGGTTTGCTCAACCCTTTCTCAGAGCAGACAGGAGGTCAGCATCTCCAAGAGAGACCCTCACTGAGGGAAAGGAATCGACAGGTAATATCCCCACGTCCTTGCCCCAGTGGAAAAATCCTGGGGTGTGCCCTCCACAGTTTCTCAGTAAGTCCAAGTCTCCAAGTCTCAGCTAGACCAAGTCTCCACGAAACTCAGTGGTAATTCCCTTATCAACACCCATTTCAGGTTTTTTCTTTTTTCTTTTTTCCCTTGCCTCACTTTTCCTCCTCCCTTATAGCTGAAATCACTTCCAAATGATGCGCTCCCAAGTCATGGTCTTAAGGTCTGCTTTGGGGGAAAACCAAACAAAGACGTGCCTCAACTCCAGTGCCTGGCTTTGAAAAAAGGCCACGTCCATAGCACCAGACAGTGTTCCTCCTCAGAACCACAACCCAGAAATTATTTGAGTGGCTATTTCCTCAATTCCCGCAAAGGTGGTCCGTAAGTCACACTATGCTAGATGCATGCAAGAGGCACTAGATCAAGAGTAATGCCTCAGGACACTTGAGCTCTATTCACTTGTAAAACTCCATCTGGAACCAAGTACAACAATGGTGCCTGCCTCATAGGGCTGCCAAGTACAACTCTCAGAGCTGGGCTTGGTTCTAGGTTTTCTCCAAGGGTTAGATGTTGGCGTTACCCCTTGGGTTGCATGGTAGAGAGGGCACCTTGCCCTCCAGTATCCCAACTTCCTTCAGTAATCAGAACCTCCCCTCTGTGGCTAACCAGTCTCCCCTACAACTCGGTGTGTCCACGTGCCTAAGTCCTAGCCAATGGGTTGTGAGAAGTGATGCAGGCACGGTCTGCATCCTAACCTTGCAAAGAGGCTACTTGCCCTCCATCTACCCTTTACCCTCTTTGAGATAGCTGAGAAATAGAATCAACTGGAATAGCTGCTTTGATATCAAGCCAAAGAATAAATATGGGTGAAAATAAATAAATAAAAAAAATTATAAAAGGGGCCAAACTTAAAGAAAAAACAAAAGCCCTGGTGCAGATGTCAGTGAACCCGCTCTGTCCCCTTGGACCACCTTGAAGGTTACCTTAGACGTTTCCCATACATGCCAGCAGCTCCCAGTGTTTCTCTGAGGGTGTTCTCTGGCATGATGGTTTGCTCAACCCTTTCTCAGAGCAGACAGGAGGTCAGCATCTCCAAGAGAGACCCTCACTGAGGGAAAGGAATCGACAGGTAATATCCCCACGTCCTTGCCCCAGTGGAAAAATCCTGGGGTGTGCCCTCCACAGTTTCTCAGTAAGTCCAAGTCTCCAAGTCTCAGCTAGACCAAGTCTCCACGAAACTCAGTGGTAATTCCCTTATCAACACCCATTTCAGGTTTTTTCTTTTTTCTTTTTTCCCTTGCCTCACTTTTCCTCCTCCCTTATAGCTGAAATCACTTCCAAATGATGCGCTCCCAAGTCATGGTCTTAAGGTCTGCTTTGGGGGAAAACCAAACAAAGACGTGCCTCAACTCCAGTGCCTGGCTTTGAAAAAAGGCCACGTCCATAGCACCAGACAGTGTTCCTCCTCAGAACCACAACCCAGAAATTATTTGAGTGGCTATTTCCTCAATTCCCGCAAAGGTGGTCCGTAAGTCACACTATGCTAGATGCATGCAAGAGGCACTAGATCAAGAGTAATGCCTCAGGACACTTGAGCTCTATTCACTTGTAAAACTCCATCTGGAACCAAGTACAACAATGGTGCCTGCCTCATAGGGCTGCCAAGTACAACTCTCAGAGCTGGGCTTGGTTCTAGGTTTTCTCCAAGGGTTAGATGTTGGCGTTACCCCTTGGGTTTCATGGTAGAGAGGGCACCTTGCCCTCCAGTATCCCAACTTCCTTCAGTAATCAGAACCTCCCCTCTGTGGCTAACCAGTCTCCCCTACAACTCGGTGTGTCCACGTGCCTAAGTCCTAGCCAATGGGTTGTGAGAAGTGATGCAGGCACGGTCTGCATCCTAACCTTGCAAAGAGGCTACTTGCCCTCCATCTACCCTTTACCCTCTTTGAGATAGCTGAGAAATAGAATCAACTGGAATAGCTGCTTTGATATCAAAGATGGAAAATGTATGTTGAGGATGGCAAGGCCACACAGCAAATCCGAACTCTTCACTTTGGGGCTGTTGTGGGAGAGAGAAATAAGACCTCATCGTATTTCACGGTATTTCAGGGTTTTTCATTTCAGTGGCTTCTCCTCACTTAACTAATCCAGCCCAAAGACAGATATGGGGTGAATAGATGTGAGTTTTTGTCTACTGTCAATTAGCCATCGTGCTGACCACGTGCCCAGCACTGTGCCGGAAACTGAAGTTAAAAGATGAGCAGAATGCAGATCAAATCCCAAAGAGCTCAGAGTGTAACGAGACAGAGGCATCTAGAGGAAAAAAAAATCCCAGCCTTCTGTGATAAATGTTCACACAAGTGCTGTGGAGGCAGAGAGGAGGGAGCAATCACTTCAGGTCCTAAAAGAGATGGCAGCATTTGCCAGGCTATAGGGGAGGGAGTGGGATGCTAATGGCAGGCATTCCAGGGAGCCGTAACAGCAAGTGAGAAACCTTGAGACGGGACAGGGGTGGAAACATGGACATTTGAGCAAAACAAGCTCTAGGTCCAACTTTACCAGTTACTGGTCACGTAGCTCCCTGGAAGCTCATGCTAATATCCTGGGTCAGTTTCCAAATCTGCAAAGTAGAATAAAGACGATCCTGCTCTAATTTAGGCTGAGGGGCACTGTAAGGGCTCAATGATGAAAGTGATAGTCACTCAGTCATGTCTGACTCTTTGTGACCGCATGGACTATAGCCCACCAGGCTCCTCTCTCCGTGGAATTCTCCAGGCAATTCTACTGGAGTGGGTAGCCATTCCCTTCTCCAGGGAATCTTCCCAACCCAGGGACTGACCCCAGGTCTTCCGCATGCATGGCAGGAGGACTATAAAGCATGGTGCAAGTCCTAATGACTGGCATCGTCACTTGGAAAGCCTAGTTTGGAACATTTTTGATGGTTGGTTATGCTCAGCTTTAGGGAGGCAAACAGGCTCTGGGAGAACCAGTGCTCTTAGGAAGGGGCAGACGTTCCAAAACTTCCCAGGAGAAAAGCCCACTCAACTTGGAGAGCAGTTCGACTTTCTTCGTGGCAATTCGGCCATACATATCAAGTGTCCTAAAATGTCCATTTTCTTCGATGGAGGAGTTCGCCTACTATAACGTGAAACGACTTGAATGAATTGCAAATGCAGCAGAGGTTTATGTACAAAGTTGCACACTGCAAACTTTTGCACCATGTTCAGGATGGCCCCACACCAGAAAGGCCTGAGGTCCTTAGGCTTCCAGTGTGTCCAGCTCAAGTTTTCCACTGAGAACTGTCTTTTACGAATGGAATGGCCTCAGCAGAGACTCTAGAACATACTTTGTTTATTTTTGGCATTACTTGATTATTTTTAATGGCTGAGTAATAGTCCACTGTGTGTATGTACCACATCTTCTTTATTCACTCATCAGTCAAGAGACATAGGTTTCCATGCCTCAGCTATTTTCAGTAGGGCTGCTATGAACACAGGGGTGCATATATCTTTTCAAATGATAGTTTTGTCTGGATACAGGCCCACGAGTGGGGTTACTGGATCCTATGACAGGTCCGTTTTTAGTTTTTTGAAGAACTCTCCATAGTGGCTGCACCAATTTGATTCCCACCAGCAGTCCTGGATCAAATGTATTTTTAAATTCATTTTTATTGGCGTTTAGTTGCTTTACAATGTGGTGTTAGTTTCTGCTGTATAGCAAAGGGATTCAGTTAAATGTATGCATATATATATACCCTCTTTTTTAGATTTTCCTCCCATTTAAGTCACCACAGAGGACTGAGCAGAGGTCCTTGTGTTATACAGTAGGTTCTCATTAGTTATCTATTTTATACACAACAGTATATAGAACATACACTTTTTTAAAATTTTGGCCTCTTTTATTGGTTTATTTATTTATCTATTTATTTTCATCCATCTTTATTCTTTGGCCTGTGTGGGCCTCCCATTGCAGTGGCCTCTCTTGCTGCAGAGCACCAGCTCTGGGTGCATGCGCTCCAGAGCACTGGCTTGTAATTGGACACACCAGTCCAGCCGCTCTGCGGCACATGGGATCTTCCCCGACCAGGGATCAAATCGGTGCCCCTTGCACTGTAAGGCGGACTCTTTACCCACTGGACCACCAGGGAAGCCCAGAACATACACTTTTAACTGATCAGTACTCTCTGGGTGACGTTCTGCATTTCTCTTTTGAGACAGACTCCGCGGTCCTGTCTGGCTCTAGTCTCCAGGCCATATTGCCTCTGTCTCCTTCCTATTCCTCCCTCTGGCACTTGGACTGGCAGTCCCTATACCTGGAGCCCTCTGCCCCTGGAGCACACGACCCCTCCCCCACCAACTTCAGGTCTTTGCTGAAATGTCACTTCCTTGGTGAGGCATCCTGGGGCCCACCCATGTAAAATACAACCCAATGTCTCCCTCCGCACACCAGCCCCCTTCCCTGCTTCATTTTTGGCCACAGAAGCTGTCCTCCCCTGACGCACTCTGTGTACCCACGACAGCTGAGTGCTGCTCCAAGGTGTTCTGAGCAGACGTGCGCTGTTCCGTACGTGTGTGTAAGCTCAGTAGTGTCCCGACTCGGCAGCCGCACGGACTGTGGCCCACCAGCCTCGAAGCGCGTCGTAGGTGACTAACAAGTAACAGTTAAATGGATGAGTAAATGCGTGAACAGGACCATTTTAGTGTCTCTGGCTTCTGCCAGGCTCTCCTTTGGGGCGGGAGTGGGCACAGGCGTGGCGCAGGTGGTGGGAAGCAGCAGCAGGTGGGAGGGGGGCTTACAGGAAGAAGGAGGCGCTCTTGGACATCGCCCAACTGTTGCCCCGGTACCAGTGTTTCCATGACAGGGGCGCAGCCCCAGGCTGAGAGCGGTAATGGGCCGGAGCACAAGGACCCAGGGCAGACAAACAAACCTTACACACACACCAGCCTTACACCCACGCCAGCCGTACACACACACCAGTCAGGTTTTGAGAACACTCAAGAGGAAAGCTGTTCTCAAACACACAAACAGGTAACCAGCCACAGGAAGGAGATCCTACAGGGTGGCACGAGGTCTCCTGAGTAGAAGTTAGGAGAACTCCTATTTGGGTTTGTTGTCAAGAACTGACCTCTACGCGTCCCTCGCCACCCCCATGAGTGCTGTTCGCCAATGCTCAGGCTCAGGCTTCACTCGTTTGTGGGTTGAACTCTTAATCAGTATATTCAACAGTTATCAATTAAGTGGATTTACGCTGTCAGGGGTCCTACTCAGGAATGTGAAATCAATGAAGACTAAACGTTATTCAAATAAATAAATATATATACAACTAGAAAGTGTGAAAGCACAAAACTGGACTGCCAGAGATTGATTCAGACAAGGGATCGGGACCTCTTGGAGGTCCCCTAGATATTTGAGGGGGCCTTTGAGGGCGCCCCAAATGGTGCGCGTGCCTCCAGCCAGTGAAATCAAGGAAGGGAGCCCTCCCCTTCCAAAGACCCAAGGGGCGCGCTAGATTGGCAGGGGCCTCCGCGCACTTTGGAGGAACAGAAGGTTCAGAGTCTGTGAGCGCCTTGCCCGCAGACACACAGCAGGTCCATGGAACCGTGGAGGGGTGGACCATCAGCCTCCCGTGCCACCTGAAGTCACCTGCTCGCTTCGCTGCCTCCCCCAAGAGCTGTATGCTGTGGGGGCCACCGACACCAGCGGGAGGCTGGGGGTGGAGCGCGCTCCGGCCAGACCCCCGAGGGATGGGAACGGGGTAGGGGCGGGTCCGATGACGTCATTTCCGGGGCTCGGTGTCTATAAGTGGGGCACCCTCGCGCCCCACTGCAGCAGTGCCGGAGCCCAGTGCGGATAGGCGGTGAGCGGGTCGTCAGGCGGACGCACGCGGAGACCTCGCGACCCCCATCCCCGCGCCGGGGGCGCCGCAGCCCGCCTGGAGCCACCGGTCCAGCCGCCCTTCCCCCGAGCGCGCGCCGCGCCGGGCCCCTGTCCGCCAGCTGCTCAGCGCCCCGGGTTCGCCATGCGCTCCGCCGCGGTCCTGGCTCTTCTGCTGTGCGTGGGGCAAGGTGAGCGCGCGCCGGGGACAGGGTCCCGGGCGCTCCCGCCCGGCCTCGCCCTGCGCGCCCGGAGGTCCCGGCGGCGCGCTCCTGCGTCCTGCCCTCCGGCGCGGCGAGTTTTCAGCGCCACGGACAGCGCCTCGCCTCCCACCTGCCCCCGCCAAGTGGCCTCGGCGCAGAGCCGGCGGACCTGGCTCTTTGACTCCGACTCCCGACCCGCGCAACCGGGTCCCCGGACGCCCCCACCCCCCGTCCGGGCTGCTTGCGGGCCAGCGTCGGCTCTGCGCTGGGGCTGGCCAAGGTCATCTGGGGAGATGGGAGGACCGCTGCTAGCGCTGCCCTCCCCGCTCTCTCCCTTTATCGTCCTGCTCCCCGCTGTCTGCCCTTGACTTCTCCCTCTCCCAGTCCTCCCCCATCTCCTCGCCTCCCCTCCCCCTGTTTCCCACCACCTCTGCTCTCATCCTCCCCCTGCCCCAGTCCCGCTCAGCCACTGGCCTGTTTGCATAGCTCTTGCCTTCTGCCCCCACACCCCCTCCGGAGCAGTAGCTTTCCCAGAGGGAAGGGTTAAGGCTCTCAGGGCAACCTGTGGGAGCCACCCCCGTGGGGCAGCAGCCGGGAAGGGAAGTAAAATCCGCTCAGCATCTCTTTTGGGTGGGGGTGGGGCGTCTTGAGGAGCGCTGGGGTGAGTGGGCCCCTGAGGTACCCAGTCTGGGAGGCCCGGCTTCTCCGCTTGGAGCGGAGGAGTGACCCCTACTCTCTTTTTCTTCCTAGTCATCGCCCTGCCTGTGAACAGCCCTATGACTAAAGGGGACACGGAGGTAAGAAGGGGTGCGGGCATGCCTCGCGGGGAGCAGCGGACACCTCACAGCCAGTTCTTGGGCAGCTGCAGGAGTGAGTCTGGCTTCAGGCCAAGAGCTAGCACTGCAGCTGCCGAGCCTGGGGACAGCTTGCAAAAGAAGGTAGCAGATCGGCTAGATTTCCCTGCTCGCCGGCTGCCGGGTCTTCCCGGGCCTCCTCTGGGTGGGTGTGCGGCCCGATGGGGCCTGCGTCTGACCCGCTGGGCCCAGGGGCCAGGCCCACTGTCCCGAACACTCCAAGTCTCGTTGGCCCCCGTGGGCCGGGGTCGGGGGTGACTTCTCGGAGGCGGTGGTCGTCCACCGACCTGCGGGAACCGTCTTCATCTTCCCGGCGCTGGCTTCCGCCTGTGCTCTTCTCCAAGGCTCTGCCAGCAACAGGCCACTCGGCCCGCGGCTGCCGGAGCCCTGGCTCTCCCGAAGGACCCCAGTGCACACATGCTTGATCGTGGGTCCTGCACCCAGGTCCAGCCGACCGGGGCTGCTGGCGGAGGCCACCCAGGAAGGGACCGCAGGAGACACTGCTGGGGGCTCCCGTGGCCAGCAGGAGGCTCTCTGAGCTGGGTGTATACGTGAAATCGGTTCACGTCTGAGCTGGGGTTGTCCCATTTCTGATGGTCACACAGAACCTCCACTCGGGAGTCAGAGAAGTCTGCTCGCTGCCTTTTCAGGAGCGCTTTCCTTCCGTCCTAGAGAGGCTGAAGTTGAAACCTCGTGCAGCAGAAAGATTTCAGCCTCAGTTTGCTCATTTAAATTTCCCATTCATGAGTTATCGATGGGCCTCAATTGAAACGTTTCTACCGTTCATCGTAGCTGTGTCATCTCGGGCGCATCCCTTACCTTCTCTGAGCATTCCCTTTTCTCAGTCGGGTAATACTTCATCTGAGGGAAGTTGTAAGGAATCGGAATCATGTGAATTGTTGGCACGTATTTGGTTCTTAGTAAATAAACATTCTAATTCCTAGCCTAGAGCTGCCTTTCCTGGCCTCCCCATCATTCTTGGGACCCACACCCAATTCCTTTCTCCCAGAATCTGTCCTCATGGACTGGTGGTTATCTGCTATTTCCCCGCGCAAGTCTGTGATTGCAGGGAGGTGCAGGGTGCAGGGTATAAGCCCCTCCTGCCAGATCCCTTGTGGGAGATGCTTTGGCCGTCAGATCGTAGGTGGTGCTCGTGGTAAAGGGCTTGCCTGCCAATGCAGGAGACATGAGACGCAGGTTCGATCCCTGGGTCCGGAAGATCCCCTGGAAAAACGGCATGGCAACCCACTCCAGGATTCTTGCCTGGAGAATCCCAGGGACAGAGGAGCCTGGCGGGCTCAGCCCATAGGGCTGCACAGTCGGACACAACCAAAGCAACGTCGCATGGCACGGCACGGGTCGGGGACACCAGAGCGCTGGTGAAGACCTGGGTGTTCTGTCTAGGATGCCATGGCCACTGCAGAGCCTGTCTGCCCGCTTGCTGTCCTGGGTCCTTGAACGGGCTGCCTTGGCACCCCACAGATGCAGCCTTCCACCCCCTCACTCCTCACCAGTGTTGCCTAACGTGTGTCTGACCCCTCCGGCTGCTCTGCCCAGCTCTAGGCAGCTGAAGCCGTTTGGAAGCTGTGAATCCCTCCCTGGCTGTGCGTGGCACTTCGTGCATTACAGAGTATTTCCCCATCTGTGCCGCATCACCCCAGGAGGGGAGTTTGGAAGGTCTTCCACTGCCATTTTACAAATGAGGACATTGAGGCTCAGAGAGGTCAAGTCACTTGCCCAAGATCACACAGCTAGGATAGCACACTCCTGTTGGCACCATTTTCAGGTCGCCTTCGTTTTATCGGGTTGTCTGATTATCCACAGCACGTTGCTGGGCACTGGACAAGACTTTCAAAGCAATGGCTGCTGTTGGCCTGGGGAGGGCACCCAGAGGTACTCGATGTGTGCCCATATCCAGCCAGGGAGTTCACCCAGTGGATGACTATGGAGCCAGGCTGTGAAGCTGTTACTCTCTGCATGTGACATCAGTTTCCAAGTCTTGTTTCCAGACAGAATAGAGCCAGGGAAGGTCTTTGTTTCCCTCTGGATGGTCTAGAACGGCTTCCCGGAGGTCGCTGATACCTGCGGCATCTGTAAGACTCAAGCACTTTTGCAAGACACGCCTCTCATGCCCAGGAGCCGCTCGCCCATCTTTAGAGAAACCCTTGGGATGAGAGGGTACAGGGTGCTCATCTCCACCTTAGAGGGGCTCCTGCTGGCCTGGTGACTGGAACTTGGTAAGCGCCATGTGTGGATTTTTAGTGTGATCGCTATTATCGTCTGGCTTAGAAAATGGAGCTGTGCGCCTGATCTGGGCATCCGTGGACTCTTGAAGATACAAGCAAACTCTTTATGCTCTCCTTAGAACTTGGCCTTAGGGGACTGTGACCCATCCCCAACCTGCCCCAACCTGCCCCGCTCTCTTCCCAGGTGATGAAGTGCATCGTCGAGATCATCTCCGACACGCTGTCCAAGCCCAGCCCCATGCCTGTCAGCAAGGAGTGTTTCGAGACACTCCAAGGAGGTATGGATGGCCTGGCTCGGGTGAGGGGCTGCTGCCGGCTGGGCTGGGTGGCCAGGACCTGGGTGTCTGGCTTTTGATGGAAATTGGCAACTTCATTCCATCGTCACGGAGCGAGGGCTTCCTGTAGCCAGGCCTGTGCTGAGGTCTGAGTGGGACAGAGAGGTGAAGAGCTTTCAGCCCCTGTGTGCCCGGAGCTTTGAGTCGAGCAGAGGGGAGTGATGGGAACACAGGGAGCGAGAATTCTGAGCAGAGTGAAGCCAGGGATGGACCAGCAGCCACAAGCAGGTGAGCTCCCTGTGGATGAAGACTCCGTGCGCCGGGTCCCCGGTGTCAGGGACAATGACCGACGCCCATCAATGCCCTGTCTGTGGGATGAATAAAGGTGGGGGCATGAAGAGCGCAGAGCTTCTCCTAGGAGGTGGTCAGTGTCAGATGGATCTGAGAGTAGCGTTAGGACTGAGATTTAAGAGAAAAGTAGGAAATCCATAGGAAGAAGAATGAGAAAGAGGGTCCTCCCGGTGGAGTCGACCGCACAGGCGAAGGCATGGAGGAGGACAGCGACTGTGTTTAGAGACACTTCTTGCATCATTTCAGGGGCTGCCGTCTCTCGGCAGAGGTCTGGGGGCAGGGGCAGGGGCTGACCGTCCGATAGGACGGCAAACTCGCAAAGGAGGTCATTTCAGAAGTGTTATCTCAAGACCCAGTCTTGCTGCTACCACCCAGGGTTTGAGTTTCCAGAGTAAATTCCTTGTGCTCAGCGGAAAATACTGATGGCGATCTTTCTAGGCTGTTCTCTGAAAAGCCTCAGCGGAAAATACTATTGGCGATCGCTATTATCGTCTGGCTTAGAAAATGGAGCTGTGCGCCTGATCTGGGCATCCGTGGACTCTTGAAGATACAAGCAAACTCTTTATGCTCTCCTTAGAACTTGGCCTTAGGGGACTGTGACCCATCCCCAACCTGCCCCAACCTGCCCCGCTCTCTTCCCAGGTGATGAAGTGCATCGTCGAGATCATCTCCGACACGCTGTCCAAGCCCAGCCCCATGCCTGTCAGCAAGGAGTGTTTCGAGACACTCCAAGGAGGTATGGATGGCCTGGCTCGGGTGAGGGGCTGCTGCCGGCTGGGCTGGGTGGCCAGGACCTGGGTGTCTGGCTTTTGATGGAAATTGGCAACTTCATTCCATCGTCACGGAGCGAGGGCTTCCTGTAGCCAGGCCTGTGCTGAGGTCTGAGTGGGACAGAGAGGTGAAGAGCTTTCAGCCCCTGTGTGCCCGGAGCTTTGAGTCGAGCAGAGGGGAGTGATGGGAACACAGGGAGCGAGAATTCTGAGCAGAGTGAAGCCAGGGATGGACCAGCAGCCACAAGCAGGTGAGCTCCCTGTGGATGAAGACTCCGTGCGCCGGGTCCCCGGTGTCAGGGACAATGACCGACGCCCATCAATGCCCTGTCTGTGGGATGAATAAAGGTGGGGGCATGAAGAGCGCAGAGCTTCTCCTAGGAGGTGGTCAGTGTCAGATGGATCTGAGAGTAGCGTTAGGACTGAGATTTAAGAGAAAAGTAGGAAATCCATAGGAAGAAGAATGAGAAAGAGGGTCCTCCCGGTGGAGTCGACCGCACAGGCGAAGGCATGGAGGAGGACAGCGACTGTGTTTAGAGACACTTCTTGCATCATTTCAGGGGCTGCCGTCTCTCGGCAGAGGTCTGGGGGCAGGGGCAGGGGCTGACCGTCCGATAGGACGGCAAACTCGCAAAGGAGGTCATTTCAGAAGTGTTATCTCAAGACCCAGTCTTGCTGCTACCACCCAGGGTTTGAGTTTCCAGAGTAAATTCCTTGTGCTCAGCGGAAAATACTGATGGCGATCTTTCTAGGCTGTTCTCTGGAAACCACCCATGACGGCTCTCCTTCATTGCAGATGAACGGATCGTCTCAATCCTGCGACATCAGAATTTGCTGAAAGAGCTCCAAGACCTCGCTCTCCAAGGTATTTTCCAATCACCGCACCCAGATCTGGGTGAATTCCAGTAACTGAGAGTCAGAGACTCGTGGTGGAAGGTTGAGCAAGGTCTTGTTTCAGACACATATCACCTCATAGGGTGCTAAGGTGGGGTCCTCTGTGCCATTTGGTCTAGTCTATCATTCATGTAATTAAAGAGATCAAGGCCCAGAGAGGTGGAGTGACCTGTCCGAGGTCACACAGCAAGTTAAGGACATCCCGAGACCCGATGCAGTTCTAATGCCCTGTGGTCTCTGGAGTTCAGCCATTTTACAGGGAGCATTTTTACGACTAGGTTGCTGGGAGGATCTCTTTCCTCTGTTAACTGAAAAGAAAATTGGTCTCCAGGAGAGAGGAGGGACCCTTTGCCCTTGGGAGCTTCCGCTCAAAGGGGAGATGGGAGAAGCAGAATCTTGCTCACCCCCAAACTCAGACCAGACTTTCAGTGTGCTTTCAGAGGGAGGTGTGTCTTTCTCTAAGAGGTTAACAGAATCCACTGATGCTCTTGGGAATGGAGTGATTTGGGCAGGCAGTGAGCTCCTTGTCACTGAGGGTATTCAAGCAGAGCCCGGATAGGATACTGGGATGAGGGTCAGTTGGTGTCATCCCATGGAGTTAGCGACTCTCCACAGCCCCAGGCCTGCTCCTTCCCGGGCTCCTGTGCCGCTCAGAAAGCCACCCTGGCAAGTCGGAAGAGCTGGGTCCTGGCCGTGTGCCTCCCCGTGGGGGCGGGGCCGCGGGCACCCTGGGGCCTCTCTCTGAGAATGGGCCCCCGAGCGTGAGTCTCACACCGCCTGCAAAGGAAGCGGAGGCTCGTCTTCAGAGCTCGGCTTGGGTGGGACGGGCTAGGGTGCCGAGCACGAAGGCTGCAGGGGCCGGGGAAGGCTCCTGCTCCCGGGGCCTCTGGGGCTGACGGGGCCTCGAGTGAGAGTGGAGAGCGACTGGGGGCAGAGTGACAATAACCACAGCTGAGGGTGTCCCCTGAGGCCCTCCCCAGCTAGCACACCCTTGCTTCTCTCACCCGTTTGTCCTGGAAGACGGGCCTCCACTACATATGGTTGCTAGGAGTATATATGATCATTTTTAAATTAAATATTGAATGACATTACATTCACTTAATTAAATATAACATCAACAAAGACTATGGTAGGAAGGCGTGTCCTGAAACAGCTGTTTATAAACACACATGTGTGTGTCCAGTTTAAACAGTATCCAATATGCAGGTACATTGTTGTTTGCTGTTAAAAGGATGAGCTAGATCTGTATGTCTGTCTGTCCAACTGCCTGCCCATCCATCCA
Organism: Tragulus kanchil; assembly: GCA_022376925.1. NCBI lineage: Eukaryota > Metazoa > Chordata > Mammalia > Artiodactyla > Tragulidae > Tragulus > Tragulus kanchil. The sequence goes on along the minus strand of JAIOJX010000032.1, from coordinate 182,607,826 downwards.
TCCATCTACCTATCCACCACTCCCTCTTCTGGATTCTCATGTCTTCAGCACACCTCTATCCTAGCATTCACGATGCAGCAACCCTGGTTTATAGGTGAGCAACCACGTCTTGGATCACCCAGGTCACCCAAGGTCATAGAGCAAGGGATTAACCAAGAGGTGTGAACCGTGGTCAGCCAGGGGCCAAGCCATAATCCTGGTCCACAGCCTCCACGGACCAGCCATAATCCCTGATCCATAGCCTCCATGTCAGGCTCCTCTGACTACCCTGGAAATTCCCATCATGGGAAAGAAAAAAATCACCATGGACTACAGAGTTGGCCTGGCCAGGGCCACCATCAAGAACCAGGGAGGGGTGGGACGGTCAGAGGAGGCAGTGCGGCCTGGACTGATGCAGGAAGACGGGTCCCACGCTGACGACGCGTGATCAGCCTAGTCTTATGGGAGTCCGGGGGGATAGGGCTGCCTGAATCCAGGGCCCCCACGAGGGGCCAAGCAGTCAGTCCCTGTTACCTCCTGCTGCAGGGTGCCCTGGCTCCGGCGTCCCCCAGCCCCCGAGCCACACGGCAGAGCAGCTGAAGCTTCGTCTGTGTGTACAGCTGCTCCCGTCGGGGCGTTCCCGCCTGAGCTCCGCCTCCTGCCCGAGCAGTTGGCGGCCTTAGATTCTCTCTGGGCTCAAACCCTGCTGGGCTTGAATCACCCCCCAAACCATCTCCCACCGACGTGATCCCTGGAAAAATTGTCTTCCACAGACCCAGTCCTCGGTGCCAAGAAGGTTGGGAGGGGAGCGCTAAGCTAGCTAGCGGCCAGGTCCTGAGGGTCCCCCACTCCCTGCTGCTGGCCCTGGAGCCCTCTGCTCCGGCTGCAGGCAGGCAGGGCTGGTTCGTATTGTGCAGGTGAGAAGTGGAGTCTGGAGAGGGAACGGCCCCGGCTGGAAGCCCTCCTCGCTCCCCACCAGCTCCTGCGCGCTCTGTCTTGCACTGGGCAGGCCGAGAGCACAGTGCGCTCAGTTCCCAGGCGATGCGGAAGCAGAGGCCTTCGTCTCACAGACGAACGTGTGGGACGCAGACCAAGCGTAGCTGTTTCCCTCCTTCTCTTACCCAGGAGCCAAGGAGCGGGCACATCAGCAGAAGAAACACAGCAGTTACGAGGACGAGTCTTCAGCACACCTCTATCCTAGCATTCACGATGCAGCAACCCTGGTTTATAGGTGAGCAACCACGTCTTGGATCACCCAGGTCACCCAAGGTCATAGAGCAAGGGATTAACCAAGAGGTGTGAACCGTGGTCAGCCAGGGGCCAAGCCATAATCCTGGTCCACAGCCTCCACGGACCAGCCATAATCCCTGATCCATAGCCTCCATGTCAGGCTCCTCTGACTACCCTGGAAATTCCCATCATGGGAAAGAAAAAAATCACCATGGACGACAGAGTTGGCCTGGCCAGGCCACCATCAAGAACCAGGGAGGGGTGGGACGGTCAGAGGCGGGAGTGCGGCCTGGACTGAGGCAGGACGACGGGTCCCACGCTGACGACGCGTGATCAGCCTAGTCTTATGGGGGTCCGGGGGGAGAGGGCTGCCTGAATCCAGGGCACCCGCGAGGGGCCAAGCAGTCAGTCCCTGTTACCTCCTGCTGCAGGGTGCCCTGGCTCCGGCGTCCCCCAGCCCCCGAGCCACACGGCAGAGCAGCTGAAGCTTCGTCTGTGTGTACAGCTGCTCCCGTCGGGGCGTTCCCGCCTGAGCTCCGCCTCCTGCCCGAGCAGTTGGCGGCCTTAGATTCTCTCTGGGCTCAAACCCTGCTGGGCTTGAATCACCCCCCAAACCATCTCCCACCGACGTGATCCCTGGAAAAATTGTCTTCCACAGACCCAGTCCTCGGTGCCAAGAAGGTTGGGAGGGGAGCGCTAAGCTAGCTAGCGGCCAGGTCCTGAGGGTCCCCCACTCCCTGCTGCTGGCCCTGGAGCCCTCTGCTCCGGCTGCAGGCAGGCAGGGCTGGTTCGTATTGTGCAGGTGAGAAGTGGAGTCTGGAGAGGGAACGGCCCCGGCTGGAAGCCCTCCTCGCTCCCCACCAGCTCCTGCGCGCTCTGTCTTGCACTGGGCAGGCCGAGAGCACAGTGCGCTCAGTTCCCAGGCGATGCGGAAGCAGAGGCCTTCGTCTCACAGACGAACGTGTGGGACGCAGACCAAGCGTAGCTGTTTCCCTCCTTCTCTTACCCAGGAGCCAAGGAGCGGGCACATCAGCAGAAGAAACACAGCAGTTACGAGGACGAGCTCTCAGAGGTTCTTGAGAAGCAGAACGGCCAGGCCGAGCTCAAGGGTCAGTACCCACCGGTCTGGGCGGGGGGTTGGGGGATCAGTGGTTACGATAGAGTGAGGGTCCCAAGGAGTCAGAAGCCCCTTCTTTGGCTCCTGCGAAAGTGAAGTCACTCAGTCGTGTCCGACTCTTTGCAAGCCATGGATGAGCCATGGAATTCTCCAGGCCAGAATACTGGACTGGGGCTTCCCTGGTGGTCCAGTGGGTGGAGAGTCCGCCTTGCAGTGCAAGGCGCACCAGTTCGATCCCTGGCCCGGGAAGATCCCACATGCCGTGGAGCGGATGGACCGGTGTGTCCAATTACGAGCCGGCGTGCTGGAGCACTTGCGCCCAGAGCCGGTGCTCTGCAATGAGAGGCCACTGCAGTGGGATGCCCACACAGGTTGAAGACTAAAGATGGATAAAACAACAACAACAACAACAACAACAACAAATCAATAAAAGAGGCCAAAATAAAAAAAAAATACTGGAGTGGATAGCCTATCCCTTCTCCAGGGGACCTTCCTGACCTAGGAATCACGCTGGGTTCTCCTGCATTGCAGGTGAATTCTTTACCAACTGAGCTACAAGGGAATCCTGTTCCCTTAGGTCCTATAAGGCAGCTCTTATTTCCTTCTCTTTACAAATGGGGAAACGGAGTCCCAGGAAGGTTGAAGCCCCTTCCCAAGGCATGACCGGAGATGCGACGTCTCCCTGCACGGCCCTTGATCGGTCCCATCTGCCCAGCCCAGGTGCTGACACTGCTCCGGCTGCAGGCAGGGCTGGTTCGTATTGTGCAGGTGAGAAGTGGAGTCTGGAGAGGGAACGGCCCCGGCTGGAAGCCCTCCTCGCTCCCCACCAGCTCCTGCGCGCTCTGTCTTGCACTGGGCAGGCCGAGAGCACAGTGCGCTCAGTTCCCAGGCGATCGGAAGCAGAGGCCTTCGTCTCACAGACGAACGTGTGGGACGCAGACCAAGCGTAGCTGTTTCCCTCCTTCTCTTACCCAGGAGCCAAGGAGCGGGCACATCAGCAGAAGAAACACAGCAGTTACGAGGACGAGCTCTCAGAGGTTCTTGAGAAGCAGAACGGCCAGGCCGAGCTCAAGGGTCAGTACCCACCGGTCTGGGCGGGGGGTTGGGGGATCAGTGGTTACGATAGAGTGAGGGTCCCAAGGAGTCAGAAGCCCCTTCTTTGGCTCCTGCGAAAGTGAAGTCACTCAGTCGTGTCCGACTCTTTGCAAGCCATGGATGAGCCATGGAATTCTCCAGGCCAGAATACTGGACTGGGGCTTCCCTGGTGGTCCAGTGGGTGGAGAGTCCGCCTTGCAGTGCAAGGCGCACCAGTTCGATCCCTGGCCCGGGAAGATCCCACATGCCGTGGAGCGGATGGACCGGTGTGTCCAATTACGAGCCGGCGTGCTGGAGCACTTGCGCCCAGAGCCGGTGCTCTGCAATGAGAGGCCACTGCAGTGGGATGCCCACACAGGTTGAAGACTAAAGATGGATAAAACAACAACAACAACAACAACAACAACAAATCAATAAAAGAGGCCAAAATAAAAAAAAAATACTGGAGTGGATAGCCTATCCCTTCTCCAGGGGACCTTCCTGACCTAGGAATCACGCTGGGTTCTCCTGCATTGCAGGTGAATTCTTTACCAACTGAGCTACAAGGGAATCCTGTTCCCTTAGGTCCTATAAGGCAGCTCTTATTTCCTTCTCTTTACAAATGGGGAAACGGAGTCCCAGGAAGGTTGAAGCCCCTTCCCAAGGCATGACCGGAGATGCGACGTCTCCCTGCACGGCCCTTGATCGGTCCCATCTGCCCAGCCCAGGTGCTGACACTCTTGGGCAGGAGGCCTGGCAGCTGGGCAGCCTCGCCTCTTCCCAGTGGCCACAGAGGCAGGGCCCCGGCCCCAAGTGCCGGTCCTCGGGGGGGTGTGGTGGTGCCTTAGCCTAGCCTGGGGCAGCAAGATCCCAGTGGAATAGGTTAGAAATACTAAATGAATCTGGATCATCTTTTTCTTTTCTTCTTTTTTGACTGTGCTGGGCCTTCTTGGCTGCATGTGGGTTTTCTCTAGTTGAGGCAGGCGGGCGCTACTCTGGAGTTGTGGTGCACATAGGCTTGGTTGCCTCGCAGCATGTGGGGTCTTCCCCGACCAGGGGTTACACCAGCGTGCTCTGCACTGGCAGGCAGTTTCTTAACCACTGGACCACCAGGCACGTCCTGGATCCTCTTTCTTGAAACCAGAGAGCTTTTAGGGGTCACAGAGATCATGGCTGAGGTCACAGGGAGGCTCTGTTCCTCGCCTTTCTGCCTAGAAACGGGCACACGCTTGCCCCCACAGCCCTGCTCTTTGCACGGGGAAGGTGAGCGAACAGGGCCAGTTCTGGGGGCAGGGGCCACAGTGGTCATCCGTCTGGGCTGAGGGGAAGCCTGCCGGTGTGGCCGAGGTGCCCTCACGTGGGCCAGGGCTGTCACCCTAGCGGCCGCCTGGCGCACGGCAGGGACTCACACGTTCTGGAGCCGTGGAAGCAAGCGTCCGGCTGGCTCTGGGGGTCTGCCATGGGCTGTGGGAGGGGGAATAGCGCAGCATTCACTGGGGAGGCGGCCACAGGTCAGTGCAGAGGGCCCCCCGCGCTTGGCATTTGGAGACTTGGGCTCAAGCCTCAGCGCTGCTGACTGTGTACAGACAGGTCACCTGACTTTGAGGGATCGGTTTGAGTTTCTGTAAAACGGGCATGGGCGCTCTTCCACTTGGAGTCCTGGAGTCAAACGGTGGAAGGTACTTGGAGGGATTTTTACTAGTTGAAAGACTGTCTTCAAGGCCGCTACAAGAAATTACCTTCTAATGGAAGCTGACAAATACCGAGGAATCGAGCACCTTCCCAGGACGCTTAAGGCAGAATGCCTGCAGAAGGGAGAATAAGGTCACAGTAACCCTTCCTCTTACACAGAGAAGTTAAGGAACTTGCCCAAGATCACACAGGAGTTTAGCTGTTGTCTTAATTTTACATTCAGGGCTCTCTCGCCTGGGTCATTTTCAACCGCCTTCAAGAGGTAGAATTATCAAGAAAGAAACACAGTCCCGTTGCGCTCAGATGAAACCCGGACATGGGGAGGGCAGCCCTCATTCTCTCATGGGTGTCTCGGGCTGGGCTTGCTGGAAGCCGAGAGACACGGTGACTAAGATCTGAAATTGGGCCCCAGGGAGATCCGGCGTGCAGCCTGGTCCTCAGGGCCTGACTCTGCTTTGTTGTTTCCATAGAAGGGACAGAGCTGGTGTCCCCCGAGGATGCTGCAGAAAAAAGAGATGGTTCTGAAGAGGTGGAGAAGAATGATGAAGACCCGGACACAGCCAGGCCTCGGGCCTCCCCAGAGCCGGGGCAGGGGTCCGAGGCTGAGGGGGACCACCAGGCCCCCTCCAACACCCAGCCCCTGGCCAGCCTCCCCCGGCGGAAGCACCCAGGCCCAAAGGCCGAGGAGCCCAGTGAGGGCCCCTCCCAGGGTCCAGCCGGCGGAGAGGAGAGCTTGAGTGAGGAACAAGAGCAGCCAGCAAAGAGCAGAGAGGAGGAGGAGGCAGAGGCTGGAGAGAAGGCCGTCTCGGAGGAAGAAAGCCCCTCCACCACAGCATTTAAACCCCACCCGAGCGTCGGCGGCAAGCAGACACAGAGGGGTCAGAGTGAGTATGTCTGAGGCTTCGGCAGATGTGTCGGGGAGGGAGGACTAGGAGGGAGGGGGCCTCATCCATAATCTCATTCCAACGTCCTCACAACCCTGAAAGGGAGGTATTATCCCCATTAGCCAGATGGGAAACCAAGGCGCAGAGAGGTTAAGTCATTTGCCCGTGGTCACACAGCTTATTTGTAGTAAAAGGTGAGATTCCAGCCCAGATTTGTTTGACTCGGAAGCCCTGCCTCTCCCCCTAGCTGACCTAGCCCTCCCCCTCCCCTACCGAGGAAGGGAGAGGGACTTGGCCGGGTGCTTGGGTGGGCTGTGGCAACGGGGGAGCAGGCTGGTCTGGGACACTCCTAGCTTCAGCCAGGGTTTAGGAAAGCCCGTGGCTGCTCGTGAGGGCCTGGTCAGGGTCTTTCCTTCCTCCCCAGGCAGGTGAGCCTGCGGTCAGGGCGTCTGCGGTGGGCGGGCTAAGGGAAGCGCCAGCTGGGAGCTTTAGGGGGCCTTTACGGCAGGATGTCAAGGTGGCTTTTCCTTCCAAGTTCAGTCTGTTGTGAGGGACTGAGCTGGACCCCCGAACAGGCTCTGCGGTCCCAACAGTGGGCACAGAGAGGCCCCGGGGAGCGGCAGGGACCCAGGGAGGTGGCAGCCCCTCCCTCATTCCCCTGCTCTTGTCCACCAGCTGCTCCAGGTTGGCCCGAGGCCCTGGCCGTGGACGGAGCCGGGAAGATGGGGGCCGAGGAGGCTCAGCCCACGGAGGGCAAGAGGGAGCGGGCGCACTCCCGGCAGGAGGAGGAGACGGCTGGGGCCCCTCCGGGCCTCTTCCCGGGCGGGAAGAGCGGGGAGCCGGAGCCGGAGCCGGAGCCAGACCAGGAGGAGGAGGAGGAGCGGCTCTCCAGGGAGTGGGAAGATGCCAAGCGATGGAGCAAGATGGACCAGCTGGCCAAGGAGCTGACGGCCGAGAGGCGGCTGGAGCGGGGGGAGGAGGAGGAAGACCCCGACCGCTCCATGCAGCTCCCCTTCCGGGCCCGGGGCTACGGCTTCAGGGGCCCCGGGCTGCAGCTGCGACGGGGCTGGCGGCCCCCCTCCCGGGAGGACAGCGTGGAAGCCGGCCTGCCCCTTCGCGTGCGCGGCTACCCCGAGGAGAGGAAGGAGGAGGAGGGCAGCGCCACCCGCAGGCCAGAGGTTGGTAGGGGTGGGAGCCGGCCCTGCGCCCGGCCCGGGGGCACCGGCACCGCCACCCAGGGGACGCTGGCCCCTTGGAGCAGCGCCTGGACGGGGGCGCTCCGGAGACTGGGAGGGGCAAGGCGAAAGGGGGTGTCAGGCGGGGGGTATCCAGGAAAGCTGGCGGACAGGCACGAGCAGGTGGAAGTGTTCCGATCAGCACACGGAGGCTGAGGAGCTGGTGGGTGAAGCGGGTCCCAGAGGTGCTGGGAGGGGCTTTGAGCGACAGGCGGTCGGGAGCCGGACACGGAGGGACAGATGGAGCCTGGAGGTTTGGGCGGAGGGAGCTTGGACACGATCGGACCTGGCAGAGGCTGGTCTGGGCAGGGCCAGGCTCAGGGCACCACTGGCCCTGAGAGCCGAGAGAACAGGCCGGGGGGGACGCTGAGGGACAGGTGGCGTCTGGGCAGGGCCTGCTGTTGGCCCAGCCGTGTCCTCTCCTGACCGCCACAGCTGGCCATTCCTCCCAGAGGCAGCCGCGCCCCCCGCCCTGCCGGCAGAGGGGCGAGGGGCGGGGCCCGGCGCTGGGTGGGGGAGGCATGGGCGTGCCGGAACACCTGCGTTCTGCCACCTCCTAGCTGGGTGACCGTGGCCAGGTCACTCCCCTTCGCTGAGCCTCATTGATTCCCCCATTTGTGAAATGGAGGTAGGAAGTCCTCTCTACCCACCTCAGTATCATAATCACAATGCACGCGAGCTTTGACCCCCTTGGCTCAGGGCTACCTGGGAAGCTCCGTGGGGCGCCGGGACAGGATCCCAAGGGAAGAGATGGGACGCAGGCTGTCGTCCCCACCTCGGGGCTGGGGGAGGCCTTGTGGGTCCGCGGTTCAGGCCTGAGGGCCTGGGGAGGCATCGGAGCCTTCTGGGGCTGGGGCATGTCCAGAGCCCTGGCGCCCGTGCTCTCTGCCCAACCAGAGGACAGTATGGCCCCTTCCTCGGGCCCTGACCCATGCTCTGGGCCTGGGACCAGGGTCCCAGCAGCCTGAGAGGAAGAAGACTCCTTCTTGGCAGCCGGCACTGAGCGGTCATCTGCCTGTGTCCCCAGGGACTGAGGGGTCAGGGCTTCAGGAAGCAGCCACGTGTCCTCCACCCCTCCCCGAGGCTGAGCACCTCGCGTCCCCGGGTTCCCCACCTGTAGAACTGAGGGAGAGCCGGGGCCCCCGAGGTGCCTGCCGGCTTCCTTTCTCCCTGGGCAGAGAGGGCCTTGGCCTGCAGGGGGAAGAAATGGGGACTTTCAGTCCTGAGGACTGGACAGGCCAGGGCCCCCGACTCAGCCCAAAGGTCCTAGAAACGGCCCCAGAATCACAGAGCTCCTGCCCCGGGGGCTCCTCCGAGAAGGGAACCTCTAGGATCCCCATTTCCGTGGCAGCCGTTGTCTGTCTCTTCTCGCTGGGCCCCAGGCAGGGGCTCCTGGAAGACCACCCCTCTCAGGTCAACGCTGGGGCATGACTGACGCCTGCTCTCGAGTCTGAGGTCCGTTCCAGAGGGTCCCCACCCGCCCTGGACCAACCACCCGGCCAGCCAGAGCGTGGAGACCCAGTGACGGGGGCCCAGCCCAGGCAGTGCTGTTGTCCTCAAGCTTGTGTTCCAGGGCCCAGCCCCTGGGACAGAGAGGCCTGCAGCCGACAGGAGCCACGGGCACGGCCTTGCCCTAGAAGCCACTATCACGGCCTAGGCTCAGGGCCACAGGACTCGGGGGCGCTCCAGAGGGCACCCAAGGCTTTGTTTCCCCCACGCCTGCCCAGAGCTGTTCAGGAAGAGGTGGGCCTTAATAAGCATCCGCCAGGGCAGGTGTCGGGTCAGGCCACACTCTTCCACGTGGGGCTCCTCAGAGCAGCCCAGCAGGGCGGCATCACTGTCTCCATGGAGTAGATGAGGCTCAGAGACGCCAAGCCACCCACCTGGGGTCACCCGGCTAAGCCGGCCCAACCAGTCTGGTGCACACTCTGTGCTCCAGTGCCCGCGTGACTCTGGACGTTCTCTCCTAGGACCAGGAGCTGGAGAGCCTGTCGGCCATCGAGGCGGAGCTGGAGAAGGTGGCCCACCAGCTGCAGGAGCTGCGGCGGGGCTGAGGCACCGACTGCCCCTCCCCCCGCCGGGGCCCCGAGGCACCCTGTGGTCCTGGCTCTGGTGTCCCCTCTGCGGGTCCTGGCCAGACGGCCCAGGCACTGCTTCCGGTAGGGAGGCCGCCCCCAGCCTGCCCAAGCCAGCCCACCCCATTGCCCCCACCATCTTTTCCTCCTGCTCCTGACCCCTGCTCCAGTGCACCCCTCTGCGGGGCCGACACCTCGCCTCGAAATGATTATCCTCTCTCTGAACGTGGGCCGCTTTCTCGAAGTGTCCCTTCCACGATTAGAGCCACTGGGCCCAACGACTGACCTTTTGGGGAGAGCTGAGGACTCCTGACTGTAACATATTCTGTATGAAATCTATGTAAGGAAAATAAACCTGCTCTGGCTCTTTCCTGTTTCTCCGAATTTACTCCTTCTTGACTCCAAGTGGGTGGGATAGGTGGCTTCAGGTAGAAGGACAAGAGGAGGTTCAGTCCCTCTGGGGTGACTCGGGGCTACTCTCCAGCCCAGGGATCGGGGGCAAGTGGCATGGCCGCTTGGAGCATCCGTTTCCTCGTCTATGCAGTGGCCATGCTGACGCCTGCCCCAAAGTGTGTGTGGGATTCAATAACACCTCCCCCGTCTCCCGGCCGCAGGTGAGCCGGGCCAGGCAGGGGCGGGGCCCGTTTAAACAGCCTCTGCCTGGTGCTGGCCGGGTGCCCCGAGAGCCCAGGGAGAGCGTCTGCCACCCGGCTGCAGGCCCAGCCAGCACTGGAGGCCCCGGCCCGGCCCCGAGCTCCAGGCCGCCCTCGGCACGCCTCGGTCCTCCCCCGACCCAACACGCGCACAGGCCAGGGGCATCGGGAGTCCTTGGACGTAACAGTTCACTGCAGCAGGGCGGTCTCAGTGTCGAGAACGAAGACGCTGAGGCTCAGAGGGCGGGACTTGTCTTTGTCACAGGCAGGAGTGACGCCCCGAAGATGTAGCCACGGGGAGGCAGGACTGGGAATCAGAGCAGACAGGCGGGCGTGCGGGGCCGGAGTGGACCAGCTGACCTCATGCCGGTCCTCCGGTGACACATCAAACACTCGTGAGCCGCTGCCCGGGCTCGGCCGTCCTGGGCACACACAAACGGCCTGGACACGCCCTGACTTCAGGAAACCCACTGCCCGGGCTTCCCTGGTGGTCCGGTGGGTAAGGACACCGCCTTGCGGTGCAAGGGGCGCCGGTTTGAGCCCTGGCCCGGGAAGATCCCATGTGCCGCGGAGCGGCTGGACCGGCGTGTCCAATTACAAGCCAGCGCTCTGGAGCGCATGCGCCCAGAGCCGGCGCTCTGCAGCGAGAGAGGCCACTGAGATGGGAGGCCCACACGGGCCAAAGAACAGAGACGGATGAAAATAGATGAATGAAAGAGCAATAGAAGTGGTCAAAAAAAAAAAAAAACCCACTGCCCGCAGAATGTAGGTTTTGACATCAGAATGACTTTGGAATCCCCTAACTAGAGAGCTGGGAGAGCATTCCTGGTCCTCTTGGAGCCTCAGTTTCTCCATCTATAAAACAGAGATAATACTTACTAGCTTCTCACCGGATCATGGTGAGGATTCGAAGGGTCTAAACAGCCTGAACCAGAAAACCACGGTGGTGGTGCTACAAGGTGTTTGGGGGAGGTATTGGCAAGTCTGAGCCTCTCCTGAATCTGGCGAGGGGGCTGCCCACTGCCCTTGACGCTCGTCCCCTGAAGCACAGAGGGACACCCTCCAAAGAGCTGGTGCCATACGGGGTCATTCACAGGTTTCAGAGAGACAGGCTTACACCCCCAACCCTGACAGTTACCGAAACAACAAACATAACACTAACTGGATCCCACGCGTCAGCTACCAAAACATCCACCACCAGGACCAGTTAGCAACTAAAGAGCGCATGGGACCCCTTGTCCCTGAAAGACCCCGTCCCGGAGACGGGCCACCTCTGCTGTCACAAGCACATGGGGCAAACGTGCATCCAAGTCAGAAGAGCCAGTGGTTCTTGGTTTTCACAGGAGCCATGATTTTATCGAGTGTAGGCAGAGACTTGTATCAACATATATACATACATAGGTACACGGATGAAGCACGAGCCGGCCTCGGGCTCTGACAAGTGTGGCCCATGACCAGGATCAAAACGACGAGCATTTGTCTCAAGGCAGGTGTCAGTGCTGGACCCGGAGCTGCCAGCATCTTGGCGAGATCACCGTGGGAGAAGCTTCTCAAAAGAGAACGCCAGCTACAGAGAAGTGGGATCCACACCGGGAAACCGAGGTGGGCGCGGCTACAGGAAGGAGTCCCTCCAGGCTGCCAGGTCATAGACAACTCCGGACGCACAGCAGACGTGCCACGATTTCTAGAAAAGGTCCCAGGTGGTCTGGGTGGGCCCTGGTGGTCTGAACTAGAAGAAAGGGGGTTCAGGTGCTTCCACGACAACAGGCAGGTCTCCAGCGACCAGCACGTGGGGGAGGACCATTCCAAGGCAGGGGCAGCGAGCCTCTGTCGGGGAGGGCAGGACCCGCGGGAGAGCCGCCCACCCGGCTGGAGGCCTCGGCGGCAGCATCTCGGGCGGCGCTGTGTGTGCAGCACAGGGCGTGGCCGGGCTCGCCGAGGACGCGGCCAGAACCTTCCTCGAGGCTGGATGCACTCCTTTGCCTCGTGGCCAGTCACACACCGGGGCCATGCTCCTTCAGGACACGGCTCAAGGGCTTTGGAGCTCGGGGGCCCTTGAGCCGCGGGCCAGGAAGGGAGGGGAGCTGTTGGGGGGTCCCACTAGGTGAAGGCTCAGTTTCTAGGGGGCTAGAGGAGAGGCTGGATGCACACCCCAGGGCCATCAGAGGAGCCAGTCAGGGGTTCTCGGGGGCCGCTGGGAGTCCCTGAACCGAGGCCCAGTCTCCCCGGCAAGGCCAAGGCACGTGGGCTCCCTCGGTCTTGGAGGGACCGCCTGGCCAACAGGAGCTCTTTCCAGCTGGTTTGAAAACTACAGCTTCCTGCCAGGGTCCCTCCACCTGCCAGAAACTGAGTCTGACAGTCCTCTCGATGGAAAGGAATTCTTTCTCAAGGTTGCTTTCCCCCTCAGCAACGCGATTAACTTAAACCATGCCCCACATAACTGCCCGGGAACCCCAGCTGTGCCTGCCTCCCACGGGTGATGCCGGGAACCTCTCCCCGAGCCGTCCCCTCCCTGCGGTCACAGACGCAGGCACCCCCAGGCTGCCCGTGGCAATTCCCACCGCAAGGCTCTCTCGGGGAGGACACATGCAGCAGCGACCTGCATTCTTACTTAGTGCGTCTGGGCCCCCATGAGGATACAACCTGCACGTGGAACTGGCCTGTGGCTCCTGCTCCAAACGGCCCAGAGCAGAGAGCTCGTCAGGGACCCTCTGTGCCCGCCCGAGGCCTCGGGCCAGGCGGGTTCCTGCACGTGCTCCCGGAGCCCTCTGAGCCCAGAGGGCCTTCAGCAGCCCCGGTCAGTGACCGCACCCAGAGGCAAGCCACGGGGCCAGGGCCCCGGCCAGCCCACCCACTGGCAAAGAGAAGCCTGGGAAGGAGAGTCCCGATACTCCCCCCGCCACTGCCACCCCAGACGCCAGGAGGGCTCAGCCCATGTGCTCTACCCGGCAGCCCTTCCCCGTGGGCCCTCGAAGGCTCTGAAGCTGATCAGAGGTAGCGGCGCCAAGCCTGGGTGAAGAGGAGGCTGCCGAGGCGGAGGGTCTCCTGGGGGTCTGTCTTCCCCTCATGGGAAGCTGCAGCGCCGGGGGCACTGCGCCTAGGGGCAGACAGACTCCCCGACCTGTGTCCTGGGACCCATCAGCGTGCACCAGGGAAATGAGGGTGAGAGTGGCTGGTGATGCCTCAGGCTGTCCACCCCTGCCCGTCCACGCTGCCTGACGCAGCTCCCCCGCCCTGCAGAGCCGGCTCCTCTGTGCCGGACAGGGTTCGTGGGCTGGAGAGAGGCCTGCCCACGCCCCCGCGGGGAGCCAGCCCCTCCCCCACTCTCCTGCAGCTTCCGGGCCTTTACAAAATCGAACCTCACCCTCGGTTTCCATCCTGGGCCACCCACGTGGAGGCCGCTGGAAAGCCCCACGTCACGGGGAAAGCGACCTGGTATCTGGGCCCTGGGTGCTCACACGCGAGACCCCGAGGGGAGGTATCGATTAACCAGGACGCGACCTGTCAGGGGCCCCGCCCGGCACGGGTCGCCCTGCATGCCTGCCCTGTCTAAGGCGATCGGGACTGGACTTCTACTCAGAAAGCTCAAGTTGTTTCATTGCAAGGCTGGAGGCGGACAAAAACCTTCAGCAACGTTTCGTAAACACGTGTGAAATGCAGGTTGATTTCAGTAGTTTATTTTGGACCCCAGCATGCCAGCAGCGACCTGCATTCTTACTTAGTGCGTCTGGGCCCCCATGAGGATACAACCTGCACGTGGAACTGGCCTGTGGCTCCTGCTCCAAACGGCCCAGAGCAGAGAGCTCGTCAGGGACCCTCTGTGCCCGCCCGAGGCCTCGGGCCAGGCGGGTTCCTGCACGTGCTCCCGGAGCCCTCTGAGCCCAGAGGGCCTTCAGCACCCCCGGTCAGTGACCGCACCCAGAGGCAAGCCACGGGGCCAGGGCCCCGGCCAGCCCACCCACTGGCAAAGAGAAGCCTGGGAAGGAGAGTCCCGATACTCCCCCCGCCACTGCCACCCCAGACGCCAGGAGGGCTCAGCCCATGTGCTCTACCCGGCAGCCCTTCCCCGTGGGCCCTCGAAGGCTCTGAAGCTGATCAGAGGTAGCGGCGCCAAGCCTGGGTGAAGAGGAGGCTGCCGAGGCGGAGGGTCTCCTGGGGGTCTGTCTTCCCCTCATGGGAAGCTGCAGCGCCGGGGGCACTGCGCCTAGGGGCAGACAGACTCCCCGACCTGTGTCCTGGGACCCATCAGCGTGCACCAGGGAAATGAGGGTGAGAGTGGCTGGTGATGCCTCAGGCTGTCCACCCCTGCCCGTCCACGCTGCCTGACGCAGCTCCCCCGCCCTGCAGAGCCGGCTCCTCTGTGCCGGACAGGGTTCGTGGGCTGGAGAGAGGCCTGCCCACGCCCCCGCGGGGAGCCAGCCCCTCCCCCACTCTCCTGCAGCTTCCGGGCCTTTACAAAATCGAACCTCACCCTCGGTTTCCATCCTGGGCCACCCACGTGGAGGCCGCTGGAAAGCCCCACGTCACGGGGAAAGCGACCTGGTATCTGGGCCCTGGGTGCTCACACGCGAGACCCCGAGGGGAGGTATCGATTAACCAGGACGCGACCTGTCAGGGGCCCCGCCCGGCACGGGGTCGCCCTGCATGCCTGCCCTGTCTAAGGCGATCGGGACTGGACTTCTACTCAGAAAGCTCAAGTTGTTTCATTGCAAGGCTGGAGGCGGACAAAAACCTTCAGCAACGTTTCGTAAACACGTGTGAAATGCAGGTTGATTTCAGTAGTTTATTTTGGAGACAAAGCAGTGCAAGAGGCCGGCCGCGCTTTCCTGCTTCCCCAGGGCCGGGGGTCAGGCCAGGAAAGGCGACGCACAGACATCATGATCAGGGAGCAACACTCGAGTCGTGTAAACATGGTGGTTGGCGGGCCCGGGGTTTCGAGGACCGCCGGCCAGCCCCGATGGCAGCGCCCCTCACCCCAGCCCTTCCTTTCCTAGAGGGGGGTGACCCCCATGTCCCCGGGACCAGGCCTGAAGGTGCCTCCAGGCGCCCGGCTCAGCAGCCTCTCTGGGTCCATCCTCCCTGGACTGCGCAGGACGGCCCAGAGGCCCGTTCCTCCCACTCAGAGCGACTGACATTTGAAGACACAGAGCCGCGCTCAGGGCGTCCGCCGCATTCCGCCAGGTGGTCACACGGACAGAGGACGGACAAGCCCCTTCCCGGTCCCCTTCTCTGCAAAGGGGGCTGCCTGCCCGCCTGGACTGTGAAATTGGACTAGCAGCTGGTAGTCCACCAGCTGCCAGCAGGGGCCGGGGGACTCGGATGGATAAGCAGGTAGCGTCCTCTCGCCTCTGGGGCGGCAGCCCCCTCGCACCTGGCTGCCTTTAGCGCTTGGGGCCGGCAGTGAACACGGGAGGGCTGCAGACCAGGCCTTCGGGCAGGCGCAGAGCGAGAGGCGGCCTCCTCCCGCCTGGGTGCCAAGGGCAGGCTCATCTGGGTGGATGTCACGGAGAGACCGGCCGCGTCGCGGGGGCAGGGCGTCGAGCCTGCCCACGAGTTCTCTGGTGGTGGCTGCCCAGCGACTCTTCGAATGACCTGCCCAAAGTCACAGCACAAATCCTTGACACAGGCAGGATCCGCCCCGAGGCTCCCGGCCACGCAGCCTCCTCCCAGGTCCGGGGAGTGGTGGCGCCTGGTTGGGGAAGGGTCCCCGTGGCAGGACGGGCCCCGTGGACTCCGGGGAGCTGGACGTGGAGAGAGGCAGCCAGCCTGGGGCTGGGGCCTTCCCAGGAAAGCACTCTCCTCTGCTTTTGTGAACGGCAGCGGGTGGACCACGGCTCAGACCCCCTGCACGGGCTCCCCGAGGAAATGGAAGCCGGGGTTCCTCAGGCTCACCCTCGGCGGGGGCGGCGGCACACGGGGCGGGGCGGAGGCGGCAGCAAGCGGAACGGGCGGGCGGGGTGCGGGGCTGGTGGGGAAGACACAGGAACCGCTGGCTGGCTCCGCTCAGCGGCCGGCGGCCGGGCCGGGGACGGTGCTCCGCGGCCGAACAGATGCGGGCGAACCCAGGCACTCTCACACACACGCACGGCGGCCACACACGCACGCGTGCCCCACCTCACACTCAGACCTAGTGTTGAAAACACGAGCGTGTGTACACTCAGTGAAGAGATCTGCACAGCAGGAATCAGGCGGGACTGCCCCTGTTCCGCGAGGCTGGACCACCTGGGGCTCTTTTCCACCCCCACCCCCTCCCCTCATTTAGATCATGACCTCAGAAAATCAGGTTAAAAATTAAAAAAAAAAAAAGAAGAAGAAGAAGAATCAGATCGTTGGGAATCCTTAGTAGTCGCGTCCCTGTCGCCGGGGCCGCTCGCCCAGCGGTGCGCTCCGCGGCCCGCGCCGTCCCTCTGGCTCCGGGGCTCCGCGGCTACTGGGAGGAGGCCTTAGTGGCCAGCGAGGCCACGCAGTGCTGCTGGAAGCTGGGCGACACGGCGGCGGTGCAGCCGAGTCTCTGGTGCGGCAGCTTGGCGGTGCCGCCGGGGCCCACGCCGCCCACGTCGGCCTCGGGCGTCCAGGGAGGCTCCTCGCCCACGATGCTGCCGCAGCGGCCGGGGCTGGCGCTGCACGTCCGCTCGGCCGCCAGGCGCCGGCTGTGCCTCAGCGGGGCCACGCCCCCCGTGCCCGCCTCGGCCGGGCTCTGGCCCTGCAGCACGGCGGCGATGTGGTTCAGGAGGTCGGGGAAGAACTCGCTGACGCCTTCATAGCCTGGGGATGGGAGAGACGGCGGGCTGAGCCGGGAGGAAGAGGGGTGCCAAGGGGTGCCTGAGACCCTGGAGCTGAAGCACACACGGCCGGTATTCCGAGTGGGTGTGACCCCAGGGGCCAGTCCTTGAACTCGGCTGCCCCTTGGCGTATGAGAACCCCTAGAGATGAGGCTGACGAGAAAGGGCCCTGGGCCCCCGCTCCTCTTGAGCACAGCCTCAGCGTCTCATTTTATGACCCTCCCTAGGTGGCTTGACGCCATCACGTGGGGATGCGGCGTGGCCGCAGGTGGCAGGACCGAAAGCCCGCTCCTCCAGGTTTGAATCGTAAACCCTCCTTGTCTCCACGTGGCCCCGCCCCAGCTTCCTTGAATGTAAACTGAGGATTCGGGTTTGGGGGTTCTGGCGGGCAGGGCCGGGAGGGGCTGGGACAGGCGTGAGGCCTGATCAACAGCAGCTGTTCCTGGAATTGAGTCTGTTTCCCGCCCCAAAGCACCTGCAAGGAGGCCCCCGGGGCTGCATCCTGAGCAGCAGAGCCAAGGGGCGGAGACTGGGCAGTGCCAGCCAGCCGGCCCGGGCGCCTGAACAGAAACCGCCCGTGCCCCCGGGGGCCTGCGCTTCCCGTCACGGACTGTGGTCGTCAGCAGGCAGTCCTCAGAGCTACCCACTGGACAGGCTTCGGATCCAGGGCGAGGACTTTGCGGACTTCTGACAATTGTTTCAAGAGACATGCAACGCAGGGTGGGGGTCCCGCCCGCCACCTGCTTGAACCAATTTGCAAGGGTGGGAACTGGGCACACGGCTGCAAGAACTATCGTCAGGAGCAAAAGCGTGTTCCCAGAAGGGCACAGTATGCCCGCATCGGGAGGGGCCCAGGTGCCACCCGCTGGACGTGACCCCATCGCTGACGTCAGGCAGGCCTGGGGTGAGAGGTTCGGACTCCCCCCTTGCACTTCCTCGGGACGGTCTTCACGGCCGCTGGCACAAGCGAGGGAATGAAGGTTCAGACACAGGCAGGTGCTTATCTCACACAGAAAAGGCGGACCAGAGGCCAGACGGGTGGGGCCGCCTCTCTGTCCACACTCGTATCTGATCAGACAATGCTGCGATGGCTGGATGGCATCGCTGACACAATGGACATGAGTTTGAGAAAGCTCCGGGCGACAAGAGAAGGGCAGGGAAGCCTGGCGTGCCGCAGCCCGTGGGGTGGCAGAGGGTTGGACATGACTGAGCGACTGGACGACAACCGTGGACGAGCACAACGTGCGGCGCTGGGATCCGACGGCGCCTGTGGGGCCCCCTGTGGCCCCCTGTGCCTTGCACGCACGTGGTGCCGGGCGCCCTACCCTAGGACTGGGGGCTGCCTCGGCCCTGGGGCGGGGGGTGAAGGGCAGGGCAGCCCAGGCCCCCCGGGGACTCTCGGCAGACATGCAGCTGGGTCTCCAGGGCAGGGACGCAGGCAGGGGAGGAGAGCTGAGACCTGCTGACAGGCCGCCAGGGGACATCGGCCATTCCCTCAGCAACGGCTCTCCGCTCCCCCCAAGCCAGACATGGCGGAGCACTTCCTGGAATTGAGTCTGTTTCCCGCCCCAAAGCACCTGCAAGGAGGCCCCCGGGGCTGCATCCTGAGCAGCAGAGCCAAGGGGCGGAGACTGGGCAGTGCCAGCCAGCCGGCCCGGGCGCCTGAACAGAAACCGCCCGTGCCCCCGGGGGCCTGCGCTTCCCGTCACGGACTGTGGTCGTCAGCAGGCAGTCCTCAGAGCTACCCACTGGACAGGCTTCGGATCCAGGGCGAGGACTTTGCGGACTTCTGACAATTGTTTCAAGAGACATGCAACGCAGGGTGGGGGTCCCGCCCGCCACCTGCTTGAACCAATTTGCAAGGGTGGGAACTGGGCACACGGCTGCAAGAACTATCGTCAGGAGCAAAAGCGTGTTCCCAGAAGGGCACAGTATGCCCGCATCGGGAGGGGCCCAGGTGCCACCCGCTGGACGTGACCCCATCGCTGACGTCAGGCAGGCCTGGGGTGAGAGGTTCGGACTCCCCCCTTGCACTTCCTCGGGACGGTCTTCACGGCCGCTGGCACAAGCGAGGGAATGAAGGTTCAGACACAGGCAGGTGCTTATCTCACACAGAAAAGGCGGACCAGAGGCCAGACGGGTGGGGCCGCCTCTCTGTCCACACTCGTATCTGATCAGACAATGCTGCGATGGCTGGATGGCATCGCTGACACAATGGACATGAGTTTGAGAAAGCTCCGGGCGACAAGAGAAGGGCAGGGAAGCCTGGCGTGCCGCAGCCCGTGGGGTGGCAGAGGGTTGGACATGACTGAGCGACTGGACGACAACCGTGGACGAGCACAACGTGCGGCGCTGGGATCCGACGGCGCCTGTGGGGCCCCCTGTGGCCCCCTGTGCCTTGCACGCACGTGGTGCCGGGCGCCCTACCCTAGGACTGGGGGCTGCCTCGGCCCTGGGGCGGGGGGTGAAGGGCAGGGCAGCCCAGGCCCCCCGGGGACTCTCGGCAGACATGCAGCTGGGTCTCCAGGGCAGGGACGCAGGCAGGGGAGGAGAGCTGAGACCTGCTGACAGGCCGCCAGGGGACATCGGCCATTCCCTCAGCAACGGCTCTCCCGGGGGAGGCCTGGCCCCCGGCCCACACAGCCCGGGGAGGGCGGACTGAGGTGAGCGGAGCTCTGCGGGGCGGGTGCTGCCCACACGCCATCTCCCCCTCGAGGAGCGGAGTGCTGTTCCCACTGCACGCAAGCGAACACTGAGGCTGTCCTGGCAGGAGGCTCATCTCATCAGACGGTGAGGGCAGAGCCAGGATCTGAACCCATGACTCAAGCGGAGAAGCCCAAAGCCGCAGGGCAGGCCCCCAGCCCCACGACTGCGACGTGACCTTGGACACGTCACCCAGCCCCCTGGCTCCACGTGCCCATCACTAAACGGAGATCCCAAGGGTCCTGTGCACACTGCGTGGCTGTGAGGGTGAAGTGAGGCACTGGGGGCACCCAGGCGGGCACGGTGGCCCCTCCTGCCCAGACCCAGCAGGTGGGCTGGTGCTGGACACCCCTGGCCTGAGGCACAGGGTGAAGGTCCAGGACCCATGGGCACGCCAGGTCAGGGCGTGTAAATCGAGCCGGGCGAGAACCAGGCCCCGGGAGGCTGTCTCCTGGACACCGCCGCCGCTGGGCCCTGAGCTGCGCACGGCCCCTGGGGCGGCCTCTGTGCAGAGCGGGCAGCCTCGCGGCCTCGGGAGGCTCAGCCTCGTCACTCAGGCCGGGCCTGGCCGCCGGGGCCTCCTCCTGGCCGCCCCCGTCTGTGCTGGCGTCACACCGGTGCTGGGGGTGGGGCGACTCAGGACTGGGCACAAACCCGCAGCTCAGGTGCAGAGCTGCTCTCCCCTTCCTGCTGGAACCTCCACCCCACAGCACGGGGCCCCCCGCCCCGTCCCCCTATCCGCTGGCCCGGCCTCCTCGTGGCTGTCACTCCTCCCGTGTCCTTGCTGGCTGAGACCCTCTGGCCTGTCGTCACTGTTCTCCTGACACAGCCGCCCGTCCCTTGTGCTCTCTCAGCCCGTCGCCCTCATTCATCCAAACCTGCCTCTCCAACCAGGCTGCACAGGGTGACCACAGAACAACAGGCCGCTGTCCCGAAGGGTCTCAATTCCTATCCACAAGCACAGACCTCAGATGGCCGCCCCATCTTGCTCAGAAGGAATGGCCACGTGACAGGCTCCCCTCTGGCCTCTCTGCTGCACACGAGGCCTCGGGGCACCGGCCCCGTCGCAGGCCCTGCCTGGCTCCCTCCCTTCCTGCCAGGCGCTGCTCCCACGCCTGCTTCACGGAGAAGCCCCCGGGCGCCCACGTCCTCAGAGGCCAGGACCCCAGCTGCCGTGCTCACCCCGCCCAGTGTCCGCAGCAGCTGGGACACACACTGGGTCCCTGACAGGACGGGCAGCTGAGGGGGCCAGGGGCCTCCTCCAGCCCGGGAGTCCCTGACTGGGAACAGCGGTGCCGGCGGGACCCGGACTGCATGCTCTCAGTGCAGGGGACACACGGCAAACATCCCGCCTGGGGCTTCCCTGGTGGTCCAGTGGGTAAAGAGTCCACCTTGCAGTGCAAGTGGCACCGGTTCGATTCCTGGCCTGGGAAGACCCCATGCGCCGCAGAGCGGATTACGAGCCAGTGCTCTGGAGCCGTGCTCTGCAACGAGGGAGGCCACTGCAATGGGAGCCCCACACAGGCCGAAGAATAAAGATGGATGAAAATAAATAAATAAGGGCGCCTCGGGGCCCCTAGCCCGGCCTGGGCGGCCTCTGTGCAGGCGGGCAGCCTCGCCTCGGGAGGCTCAGCCTCGTCACTCAGGCCGGGCCTGGCCGGGGCCTCCTCCTGGCCGCCCCCGTCTGTGCTGGCGTCACACCGGTGCTGGGGGTGGGGCGACTCAGGACTGGGCACAAACCCGCAGCTCAGGTGCAGAGCTGCTCTCCCCTTCCTGCTGGAACCTCCACCCCACAGCACGGGCCCCCGCCCGTCCCCTATCCGCTGGCCCGGCCTCCTCGTGGCTGTCACTCCTCCCGTGTCCTTGCTGGCTGAGACCCTCTGGCCTGTCGTCACTGTTCTCCTGACACAGCCGCCCGTCCCTTGTGCTCTCTCAGCCCGTCGCCCTCATTCATCCAAACCTGCCTCTCCAACCAGGCTGCACAGGGTGACCACAGAACAACAGGCCGCTGTCCCGAAGGGTCTCAATTCCTATCCACAAGCACAGACCTCAGATGGCCGCCCCATCTTGCTCAGAAGGAATGGCCACGTGACAGGCTCCCCTCTGGCCTCTCTGCTGCACACGAGGCCTCGGGGCACCGGCCCCGTCGCAGGCCCTGCCTGGCTCCCTCCCTTCCTGCCAGGCGCTGCTCCCACGCCTGCTTCACGGAGAAGCCCCCGGGCGCCCACGTCCTCAGAGGCCAGGACCCCAGCTGCCGTGCTCACCCCGCCCAGTGTCCGCAGCAGCTGGGACACACACTGGGTCCCTGACAGGACGGGCAGCTGAGGGGGCCAGGGGCCTCCTCCAGCCCGGGAGTCCCTGACTGGGAACAGCGGTGCCGGCGGGACCCGGACTGCATGCTCTCAGTGCAGGGGACACACGGCAAACATCCCGCCTGGGGCTTCCCTGGTGGTCCAGTGGGTAAAGAGTCCACCTTGCAGTGCAAGTGGCACCGGTTCGATTCCTGGCCTGGGAAGACCCCATGCGCCGCAGAGCGGATTACGAGCCAGTGCTCTGGAGCCGTGCTCTGCAACGAGGGAGGCCACTGCAATGGGAGCCCCACACAGGCCGAAGAATAAAGATGGATGAAAATAAATAAATAAATAATCCACAAAGGAGGCCAAAATTTAAAAACTCCATCCAGCCTGGTGCCTGGTAAGCGCTCCCCACACACAGTGGCTTCCCGCGCCCGCAAACGCCGGCTGAGCAGTCCCGCCCGGCAGGCCGGGCTCGTCCGGGAACTGCTTCCTGTCCACGGAGCAGGGCTGCAGCTTTGTCTCCAGGGCAGGTGCTTCACAGAGGTGAGAGCCAAGGCCTTGAGACAGGGACGCCTGCTGAGAAGGGCGCAGGCTGCTCCAGGGTGGAGATCGAAGCGTCACTCTGTCCCCGACCCGCTGGGAAGACGGGGAGTCGCCGGCCCCCAGCACACTTCTGCGTGAAGGAGCTCGGTCCAGGACCACCACTGCTGTGGCTAACGGTCTCACTGAGACACCAGCCCTCGCTGGGTGGGCATCTGACGGGGCCGGGCAGAGCCTGGTCGTGCCCGCAGCCTGCAGAGCCTGGCATGTGTTTCTTGCCCCAGGCCTGCCGCAGACAGTGGGAGCAGACACCCCCCGGGCACGCGGAGCTGCCCAGACCTCAGTACGTCCTCAGCATGGTGGCCCAGGGCGGGGGAAGGAGCAAAGCCTCGCTGCCACTCTGCACTGTGAACTGGGACAATTTTTCCCTCCCTCTGTGGAAACTGGGGTTTGTATTCTCTCCAGAACCCATTCAGCTCTTGAAATCTAAGAGGGCCTGAGAGGGCAGCTGAGATCTGGCCAAGCAAGGCCACTGCAGACGGCACGCCGTCAGGAGAAGGGGGGTGAAGACCGTGTGTGTAGGGGTGGGCCCACTGTGCACCCTGTAAACCCACTGGCAGGTGGGCTGCGACTTAGCCGGGGGCTGCTCTGACCCCGGGCCCCAGACCGTGAGGGACGGAGTCGGTCAGCCCGGCTCTCCTGCCCCGCCCCCCAGCCAAGGCCGTCAGTGCCAGAAGGCAGCCCCGGCCCCTCACTTACCGGGGAAGGCGTTGATGTCAATGACCGCATGCTGCCCCGTCTGGTTGTTGATGATGATGTCGATCCCGAAGAGCGACACGCCCAGCGCCTGCCGCAGGGCCCGGGACAGCTCCCGGATGACCTCGTCACTCGGCCGCTCAAACACCCCCTCGATCTTGTCCAGCTGCCAACACATACACACACACACGGGAGTCACGCCGCAGGCGGGGAGATGTGAGGCGACACCACCAAGAGACGTCCCCACCGCCACGGAGCAGCTGTCTTACTTCCAGGCACGAGGCAGGACAGGCCCACTGGAATCGGCACAAGGACGGCCATGTCCAAGTCCGGCCGTGGGCCAGGCAGGCGCGGGGCGGGACGGCACAGGTGCCCTCCGTCCCCATACCCGCCGGGGCCGCGAGCGTCACTGTCAGCATCTCAGCCACAGAGGAGCGGAGCTCGGGCAGGGGCTGGCTCAGGGCCACACGGTCAGCGCTGGACGCGGACGCTGGTACTGAGCCTGCGAAAGCCATGGGCTTCGCCGGTGCTGCCGGTGGAGGCGGGTGCCCAGTGGAGACGGGAATCTCTCTGGGTGAGGCAAGCGCCCTGGGACTGGACAGAGGCGGCGGCTGTGCAGCACCACGGACGCTGGTTTTCACACTGAAATAACTAATCAGACGGAACGTCCTTGGCGGTCCAGGGGTGAAGGCTCCACGCTCCCAGTGCAGGGGCCCAGGTTCAACCCCTTGTCAGGGACCTCGATCCCACAAGCTGCCATTAAGACCCAATACAGCCAAATAAACAAATATTACAAAATAACGAATTCATATTGTGTAAATTTCACCTGGATTTTAAAAAAGAAGTGAGGCTGGGCCAGGAGGGCCGGGGACAGAGCTCAGCAGCACAGGAAGCTGAGTGGCCAGTGGGAAGCTTCCAGATGCGTGCAGAGCAGGGACCCCACAACTGGGCTCCATCGTGCTCCACGGCGAAAGCCACCCACGCCAGCTCTGCCCACCAGGCAGTCTTCCCACCCCACCCACGCCCCTGAAGCCTCAGCGTCCCACCCGGGGAGTCACTTTCTAGGGGCCAGTGTCAGCCTGACCGTGACAGGCGCTTGTCACGCAGCACCTGTCTGAGCCCGTGCTCGCCTCCCATTCACTCTCAGGTGAGGGCCCAGCAGCTCGGCCACGAGTCCGGTGGCCCTGGGACCCTCAGCCAGTCAGAGCCCCAGGGGGAGCCTGGCGCTGCCCAGACTCCGCCATGTGCCCCGAGCTCTGATGGGCCCCACGGGGTCCTGATTTCTTGCCTCCGTAGAGGAGGTAACAAAGGCACTTCCGCCAAGGGACTGCGGTGAGGATCCACGAAGCTCCCGCATCTGGCCCGCGGTGCAGGCATGGGCACCAACGGCCGCTGCTTGGTTACAAAGCCTTGTGACCTGTTGTTCATAAGAGCGCTTTCTCAGCTCAGCTAAGGGATCTCGGACTTCCTTTTGGAGTCCCTTGCTTGTCCGAAACCGGGAGGTGGTCAGGCAAACCCCCGGGGGCCCCTCGTCACCTGTCACAGCGACACTCAGCACCCACCGCACAGTCGGCGCTGTGGTGGGCGCATGCCTCCAGGGACTTCCCGAGCCCCAGGGCCCTCCGACAGGGCAGGGCGGGGAAACCGAGGCTCAGAGAGACGCCTCGCCTCGCCACACAGCTGGAAGGCTGTGGAGCTTGGGTCTGACTCCAGGCCGCCTCATTCAGGTCACACGCCGCTAACACCCTGCACGGTCAGGCCCTTACATCGATCCTTTAGGTCAAGAACTTTCAAAGATGAAACATGCCCCTGTATGCCAGCGGTTGTACTTAACACTGTTCTTTTCAAGGTACTGTACTCTAAGACTTAAAATGTTTTATTTTTTGTGTGGTTTTTTTAATGTATTATATATGTGAAAAGTTTAATACCTCTATTACAGTACAATAGGGTAACTGTTGGACTCAGCAACAAATTGGAATGGAGCTCATCTGTACACAGGGGGCTTTCTACACTGATGTCTGGGAGGCTGCCCGTCAGGTGGGAGCTGTGTGTGCCCTCGGGGCATACGAGCAGGGAGGAAGGCAGGGCTTCAAAGCCAGGGCAGGGCTCCCGGCACCTGCACGAGGCCACGATGGGGACTGGAGGGACCCCGGCGGGCGGGAGGATGCTCGGGGCTCATCTGGACACCTGCACCTGGGAATGGACTTGTCTTTGCAGGCGGGCCCGACGGCCCGAATGGAAAGGCATGGCTAAGGGCGTTTCCCTTTCCTCGCGTCAGTGTTACCAGCCTGGGGACCCCCGCCCAGCAGTCAGGCGCTGAGGGGATGGAGGGGGATGACGGCGGGGTCTGGGCTGGAGGGAAGGCCCCGCAGGGTCCCCTGGCCGACCCCTCTCATGAGGCGGATGGAGACACGGCTGAGTGGCAGGTGGGTGATGAGCCGGGAAGGTGGCTTTGCTTCCTGCCCTCACGGTGACCCTCTGGCATCCCCTAACCGCCCAGCGGTGACTAGGGCTGCGCTGTGCGAGGCGGGGGCCAGGGAGAGCCTCTCGGCAAGTCCACAGAATGTGGTCCCCTCCGGGTCACTGGCTGAGCGAGATCTGGGAGCCTCAGAGCCCTGAGGAGCAGGGCCAGCCTGAGCTTTCTGAGCACGTATGAGACCAGAACATTCTCTCGCACAGAACACCGACCTACATCTTACAGCGTATGTGGTCAGGCCCTGAGGGCCTCTGTTTAGAATCTGGTTGCTCTCCCAGCGTCCCTGACCGCAGAACGTGTTCCCAGGAAACACCTATCAGCACCCCGAGGGAGGCTGGCGTTCCCTCCAGGTCCCTTCTGCGCCTGTGCTCTGTCGAGCCCTGAGCACGCGGCCAGCTCCTCAAAGGAACCAGAAACAAACAAGAAATGGACCAGCGGCCTGGGTCGGGGGACAGCAGGTGGTGGGCGAGCACAAGCCCTAACCTGGAGGGGAGGAGACTGAGGCCCAGAGGGGGGTCTGCTGTGGAGGGGACCCTGGAGAAGCCTCGCGGAACGGCCGGGAGGGCTGTGACATCGGGAGCGGGGCACCGGGCAGAGGGCTCAGTTCGGGAGCCGAGGCGGCTGAGCCCACCAGCTCCGGGGACGGCAGGAAGAGCAGAGGGTGGCATGGTGCTGATTTCGTAAACCTGGCCGAGCACCGCCCTGCCCCGCAGGAGAGTGGGGCCACCTGCCCGCCCCTGCGAGGCCGTCTGGGGCCGCAGGGCATCGAGGACGGAGCCTGACACACAGCGGGGCGCACTGCACAGCAGCCCGGAGCCCGCCCCCACGAGCCGCCCCCCGGCCGGAGGCGTCCACAGCAGGAGCTCAACACCTGCTCGCTGGACTCACAAGGACAAGGAAAGAAAAAAGTCAAAACTGAGGCGGCATGGTCTCCTGCCCCGTTTTCATTTTAAATCAGGAAAAAGGCAGATTAGAGAGCAGGCCATCGAGCTCCTCACAACGGGGGGATTTCCTCGTGTGGGAGGAGCTGGACCACCGTCCACCTGGCCTAGCGGAGCAAGGAAGAGGGGGGTCTCCGGAAGCCCCCAGGTCCCTAGCGGACGGAGGAAGGTCCAGCCACCCTGCTGTGCTGGAGGGCCCACGTGACCCCACCCCCGGGCTGGCAGGGGAGACCTACCGCGGTCAGGACCGATGACGACTCCGGCTTGGACACGTTGTGGCTGTTGAAGAAGATGGACTCGCGATCTGAAACGCAAAGGCAGGAAGGAGCCAGTTAGAAGAAACTCGAGGCAGAGACGGCGATTCCGCCGCCTGACACCAGGGGGCAGCACCACCTCAGCCACAGGCCGGGGCGCCGCGGGGCTCAGGGTCCAGCGGCAGCCACCTGGGCGCCCGGCCCGCAGCCCATGGAGACACGACCCCACGGAGAGACACACGCCCAGCCAGGGCCCCGGGTGCCGTTTCTCCTCCCATGGGCAAATGAATGGCTTGGCGAGCCTGCCTGCCACGGCTCCTCCGGTCTTACAGTGTAACACCTGGCTTAACACCTAGGGCCCCTCCCGAGTGTGTGCAGCATGTCCACAGACGTGGCCCCAGCACGGGGGCTGAGCCAGCGGGAAACGCTGCACACGCGACATCAAAGGCCAGAGCACAGAGTCGACCGATGCCACTAAGCCGGGAGGGCTGTGACATCGAGCGGACGGGCAGGCCATGGGAGCCGAGGCGGCTGAGCCCACCAGCTGGGGACGGCAGGAAGAGCAGAGGGTGGCATGGTGCTGATTTTAAACCTGGCCGAGCACCGCCCTGCCCCGCAGGAGAGTGGGGCCACCTGCCCGCCCCTGCGAGGCCGTCTGGGGCCGCAGGGCATCGAGGACGGAGCCTGACACACAGCGGGGCGCACTGCACAGCAGCCCGGAGCCCGCCCCCACGAGCCGCCCCCCGGCCGGAGGCGTCCACAGCAGGAGCTCAACACCTGCTCGCTGGACTCACAAGGACAAGGAAAGAAAAAAGTCAAAACTGAGGCGGCATGGTCTCCTGCCCCGTTTTCATTTTAAATCAGGAAAAAGGCAGATTAGAGAGCAGGCCATCGAGCTCCTCACAACGGGGGGATTTCCTCGTGTGGGAGGAGCTGGACCACCGTCCACCTGGCCTAGCGGAGCAAGGAAGAGGGGGGTCTCCGGAAGCCCCCAGGTCCCTAGCGGACGGAGGAAGGTCCAGCCACCCTGCTGTGCTGGAGGGCCCACGTGACCCCACCCCCGGGCTGGCAGGGGAGACCTACCGCGGTCAGGACCGATGACGACTCCGGCTTGGACACGTTGTGGCTGTTGAAGAAGATGGACTCGCGATCTGAAACGCAAAGGCAGGAAGGAGCCAGTTAGAAGAAACTCGAGGCAGAGACGGCGATTCCGCCGCCTGACACCAGGGGGCAGCACCACCTCAGCCACAGGCCGGGGCGCCGCGGGGCTCAGGGTCCAGCGGCAGCCACCTGGGCGCCCGGCCCGCAGCCCATGGAGACACGACCCCACGGAGAGACACACGCCCAGCCAGGGCCCCGGGTGCCGTTTCTCCTCCCATGGGCAAATGAATGGCTTGGCGAGCCTGCCTGCCACGGCTCCTCCGGTCTTACAGTGTAACACCTGGCTTAACACCTAGGGCCCCTCCCGAGTGTGTGCAGCATGTCCACAGACGTGGCCCCAGCACGGGGGCTGAGCCAGCGGGAAACGCTGCACACGCGACATCAAAGGCCAGAGCACAGAGTCGACCGATGCCACTAACCCAGCCCACGGAATGCCTCTTCAAGGCAGCATCTGAGACACAATGAGGCTGCCACCCGGCTCGTGAGTGTTTAAAACACAGAGGGTTCTGCTG
This sequence comes from Tragulus kanchil, assembly GCA_022376925.1. Taxonomy (NCBI): domain Eukaryota; kingdom Metazoa; phylum Chordata; class Mammalia; order Artiodactyla; family Tragulidae; genus Tragulus; species Tragulus kanchil. The sequence goes on along the minus strand of JAIOJX010000032.1, from coordinate 182,579,465 downwards.
TTTCCCAGTTGCTTAGGGTAAAAACGGGAAATCAGAACATGGGCCTCTGTAGGATCCATCCAAGAAAGCACAGAAAATAATTTCTCCCTGGCTTTGTACACAGCCACAGCTCCCTGAAATAGCCCCAACCTTCCCACCCCGTCCCTCCTGGCTCCCACTGCCTGCTGGGCCCCCTCAGTCCAGGGACAGAGAGACCAACCCCAAGATTATCAGAGTGACGAGCCGACGGTTTCTTCTTTCACCTCCTGCACAGTTAAGGCACGTCAGCTGGTCAGACACATGCTCTTCCGCACGTGGAAATACACAAATGCATGACTCACAAGACCATGAGCCTCGGGGGGCGAGGTCTGATACAAACCATCATCACACTGGGATCCTGCCACCCCGAGAAGGTGCGCAAGGGTCACGTGGCCCCCACGTGGCCCGGCCGCCTCTGCTTTAGTCCTTCTGGGTGAGGCGCTGGGGCTCCCACGCCCCCGGACACACTGCTCGGCAGCCCTGCGGCGCGGGACAGGGAGGGCCCGCTGAGCCCCGCTGCGCGTCAGGGGCTGGACCGAGGGGGCACCTGCTCTGGCTGCCCACACCCCCCGCCAGCCGGGATCACAGCGCCGCAACAATCATGCAGGAGGAAGTGATTCGGCAGAGGCCAGGCAGGCAGGCTCTGAGATGTACCTGGCGTCCTTCCCGCTAGCGGGGCCCGCAGGCCCCGGGCCGCCCCGGTGTACCCGACAGTCCTCCTACTGCTCCGGCCAGAGCCAGTCCAGACGGGGGGCACAAGAGACGGTCCTGGGGAGGAGCCTGGGGAAAATAAACACCCTGCAGGACTTGCGCCGAGCAGCCCCGCCGACCTCTACTCCTGAGTGCCGACAAGCAAGAAGAGAGCTGTCGGGGGGGCGAGCCCGTGGGCCGGAGGCCGGGGCAGGTCCTGAGCCGCTGGGACAGGCCGTCCAGACTCGACAGGCACTGCCCGCCTCCTCAGCCTGCAGCCCAGCCTGGCCCTGTCCCGCTGAGCTCAGGACACATCCCACCTCCCCAGCGGGACCCCAGCGCAACCGCCAGAGTGGCAGAGCTGGCCTGGGGGGAGGAAGGCCACCAGAGCACGTGGACACGGCCAGGATCAGGGAGGAAGCCTGCAAGAGCCGCGGGAACGCCACGGGGGCTCAGCCATGCCAGGAAGAGGAGGAACTGGGGCTCGGCTATGCCAGGAAGGGGAGGAACTGGGGCTCCAGGGGCTGTACCCAGCGCCCATTGGAGTCGAAAGACCATGTTGCCCAACAGCCTCTTGTGGCAAGACTGAGAGTTGAGCCATTTCAAAGCCGACTCATTTCTCCTCCTGGCTAACCCCGGCCTGGGGGCGCTGGTCAGAGACTGCTCAGCAGCGGGGTGAGAACCGCCCTTCGCTCAGACCCTCCCTGCCGGCGGCCCGCGCAGAGCCTGGATGGAGTGGGAGGTGTTTCCAGCCACTTGGTAAACCAGAGACCCTGGACGCCGAGGCAGATCAGGAAGGGTCGGCCATCTCTAACGGGCAGCTTCAAGACCCCCAGTCCCCTAAGGATAACCTGGCTGGGCCCTTGTACCCGGCCACAGGCACACCCTGGACTCGTCTCCTCTTTATTCCTGGACGAGTCCCATGACACAGAGCCCAGCGAAGAGTCACCAGGAATGCCTGCAGGAGAGGGCAACAGTAAGAGGAATGTGGGTGTTTTTGTGCCCAGTTTAGAGATCAGGAAAACAGGTTCAGACAAAGAAGAGCAAGCGACCAGTTTAGCCCCAAATATCCCAGAGACTCAGTCGCACAGCCGCCAACCGTGGCCACACCTTCTCAGCTTCATTCGCTCGCTCTTCACAGACCTTGCGGGAGGAGGCGGGGAGCATGTCCTGGTGCTCCATTGGCCGGGTCTTCCCGTGACGTGCTGCGACCACCAGCCCCAGCTGCCCTGCCTGCCTGGCTGCCCCCACCCAGCGGCGCCCTGGAGCCGCCGCGCCTCCTGGAGCCCCATCTGTGCACAGCTCACCCTTTCATGACCTCCTCCCTGTGCGGCCTCTCCCACTAGACTACGAGCACACTCGGTCAGGACACTGGGCTGACTACCCAATTCCCTGCTGGATTCCAGCCCCGGCACAAGGTTGGGCACAGGGCAGATTCAAGGAACTATGGCCTCTGTTACACCTGAGGGGCTCTCGATGCAAGATCCCCAAATCCGGCCCGCCACCCGCGCCTGTGAATAGAGCTTGACTGTAACGCAGCCCCGCCCGTGTGCTTGCGTGTAGCCTACAGCAGCTCTCAGGCAACACCGTTCATGACGGAGCTGGAAATACTCTGGACTTTTCCAGAAAAAGCCTGCTGGCCCCTGCTCTCTGTGGCATGGGTATCATTCCTTTATGGACATACCCCTAAGAGGAAAAAGGCCCAGGATGCAGGGACAGCAAAGGCTCTGTGTCCGTACGGGCAAATAAACGGAAATAAACCCACGGCATAGAGGCGGAGAAACAAGGCCACGGTGAGGCTGCAGCTAGTGGAGAGAGAGGAGCCACAAACCACAGGCAGAGACCATGTGCGCCTGGGGCTGGCACGGGCCAACCTCAACCCTCAAACGTAAAACCTAAACTTCAGTTTCAGCCAAGGCTGCCGTAAGACACACCTGAGCTCAGAGATGTGACAGGTGAGAGAGACCTTTGATCTCCCTGAGATCAAGAGAATCCAGCAGCCGTGGAGGGGGAAGCGGCAGCCTGGGAACCACTGCAGGCCAGGAAAGTCTCTCTCAAGGTGCACAAACGGGGAGGCAGGGGGGCCTGTTGTGCAGGACGGTGGGGGCCAGACAGATGGAAAAGGACCGGTAAGAAGTCAGAGCCCCAAAGCCCCCTGCTCAACGGGTCCGGCTCAAAGGCCACTGTCCCAGGGCTCTTCCCTGGAAAGAGAACAGCACGTGATGTGTGAAAAGGACAACGTCCAGGCCAGCTTGTTGGTGTGACGCCCTGAAGACAGTGGACACGGAATAAACTTTGGGGATGGAGGGATGGACACGCGGAAGGTCACTCAGCTCGCCCGAGCGTGACAAACGCCCCTCTGTGAGCTGTTTCTCCACGTATCTACTCAGCCCCAGTCTACACATCTGAGCTTCCCAGGTGCCTCCGTGGTAAAGAATCCGCCTGTAGTGCGGAAGACTCAGGAGACGTGGGCTTGCTCCCTGGGACAGGAAGATCCCCTGGAGAAGGAAATGGCAGCCCACTCCAGTGTTCTTGCCTGGAGAATCCCACGGACAGAGAAGCCTGGCGGGCTACAGTCCTAGGGCCGCAAAGAGCTGGATATACACCTGAAGCGACTGAACACGCAGACTGCATATTATGGTAAACTGGCAACCTGGACTGGTCACAAGACACACAGGCAGAGCCCCTGTCCTCGGACACAGGACACAGCCCATGGCCTGACACGAGAGGCTCCCAGACAGAAACAGTCAGCACTTAGCAAGGAGGAGAAAAGAGGGGAAAGGAGCGACATTTTTTGTGTGGAAAGGAAGGAAACCAGATGGTAAGTTTCCTTTAGAGATGAAGTGATTTGGGATAAAATAAGAAAAAAGGAAGCAAACTATATAAGGTATACCTACTCTTCTTGTAATACATTTTCTGTAGATTTAAACATATTTTTAAAAATCAGCAAACAAGGGCTTCCCCAGTGCTCCAATGGGTAAACAGTCTGCCTTGCAGTGCAAGGGGCACCAGTTCGATCCCTGACCCGGGAAGATCCCACGTGCTGCAGAGCAGCTGGGCTGGTGTGTTCAATTACAAGCCAGCACTCTAGAGCACATGCGCCCAGAGCCGGTGCTCTGCAGTGGGAAAGGCCACTGCGATGGGAGGTCCACACATGCCAAAGAATAAAGATAGATGAAAATAAATAAACAAAAAAATCAATAAAAGAGGCCAAAATTAAAAAAAAAAAACAGCAAACTATATTAAAAAATATCAGCCTCATCCTGCCCATTGATAAGAATGCTTCTTGCCGGTATATAGTCACGTACAAAAAGGCCCCCAGATCATCCCATCAGCCCAGTGGGTGGGAGCGGGACCAGTGTGAGGACGGGGCCGCCCTGAAAGCCCCGCCTGGCCGGGAACGCCGCCCGCACTCAGAAGGGCCGTGGAGAGAGACACACGTTTCCAAAGCGCCTGCTCTCTGGGCTGGGTCACCGGGGAGAATGGCCGAGAGAGGACGGGAGCGGCTGGACTTGGTTCAAGGGGAGTGGCCGGAAGCCACGCGGAGCAGACGGTGACCGGCAGAGGGGCTGCAGGCGGACCCATCTGTCGGCTCAGAGGCAGAGCGCGCGGCCGCGTCGGCGGAGGGCAGGTTTCCCACGCAGAGAGAAACACCCAGCCAGCGAGAGCAAACCACGCCGGGGCAACCCAGCGCCCCCCGTCCAAGGCGGCCTCCTGGGTAATCGCACTTAGTCCAAAAACGCTGCCCCGCTCCAAAGGTTCCGGAATGAAGATGCCTCCAGAGACACCGGAGCGGTCTCCGAGCAGCCCCTGACCCGCGCGTCACTCCGTGAACTGGCCGCGGTCACCTGGAGCTGGGGAGCAGCTGAAGAGAAGCTGATCGCATGCAGCCCCTCGGCCTCCCTCAAGGACCCCCCTGAATGCCCCAAGGACAGCAGCGCCCCGCAAATGCCACCACTTGTGACATCTGAGGGACACTGAGGATCGTCTTTCGCTGATCCAAAACCTGCTCGCCAATGTGGTCCTCGTCTTCGTGAGGGGCCCGGAGGGGCGGTGACTGTGCTCACTCCTGACCCACCCCCGCCCCACAGCCGGCAAGGCCTGCACTCTGAGCGCTAACCCCTAACAGTCACGTCCACCTCGGGCTGCAGAAATGGCAGGTGACTCAGTGTTTCTCAGTTGGAGAAAGGAGATACGATAAAGCAGCCAGCACTCCAGTCCTCAAAATATGAGAGGCCCCTCCCTCCCTGGCTTCCCTGAGCAGCCCACCATCACTCCAGTGTGCTCCTTGCGAGCCTCCTCACTGCGCAAAGCCCTGGGATGCGGCCTGGGTGCACAAAGCTCTCCAGTTCTTCCTGGAGCTGACGGGAGCTGAGATGCACGGAACCCCTGTGATGACCTGGCGGGATGGGGGTTTCCCACTTGAGCCCCAAGACCTTTCCACGACGGGACACAACTCTTCCAACCTTCCGATCGCCTCTCCTCCCTCCAGACACAGCCCAGGGTGATCAGGGCCAGTGCCAGAGGACAGGCGGCTGGCGCCGTGTCCCAGCCGCGCCCGTGAGCTCGGGCATCCCGGAGGGTGCGAGGCCCCCTTACCTGACGTGCCCGCGGAGAAGTTCTTCAGCGAGGGCCTCTGGACCACAGTGTAGGACTCGCCAACCACGAACACCTTGTACAGGACCGCGTTGTGGTTGATGAAATTCTGGACCACGCAGGGCGGCTGGATGGCGCTCAGGCCCTCCTGGTTGAACACGATGGCCATCTGGGGAGACAGGGGCCCGAGAGAGTGGTCAGAGTGCACCGCCACCTTGGCCTCAGACACAGAGGGCGTCACCCGTCCAGAGCATGGCCACCCAGGCCCACCCCTGGCCTGGTGGCACCAGGGTTCCCCAAGAAGAGTCTCAGGCCAGGGTGAGTGAGGCGGGCCTCATGCAGAACACCTACCTGGGCACCAACCCAGTCCTGCCATGGGGAGCTGGAAACCCCGCACCATCAGGCATGCCGTGCAGGGCTGAGCTGGCGGCACGAGCCCACCACTCACACTGCCCCAGGGAACAGGACCCTCTGTTTACTACTCAGCCCTGTGACCTCTTAGAGGCCCATCTATAGACTGGCGGTGGGCAGCAGGGCACGGGATGGGGCAAGAAGTGGAAGACACGGGACCAGGGGTTGGGAGGCCTTGGGTCAAAGCCAAGGGAAGAGGGGTGGCCGGGGAAAAACTCCCCGCGTTGGCTCAGGCTGGTCTGCCCAGGGCCCAGCAGAGCCAGCAGCCAGCGCCGAGGCCACAGCAAATGCCTCATCCGGGCCGTGGGGCCCAAGCAAGGAGCCAGCAGATGCACAGGACTGCGGCCCAGGGAGGGGATAACCAGGCTGGACAGATGGCCACCTGCCCCGGCTGCTGCCTCTCAATCAACCGTCACAGAGCACCCCCGTGGCTGGCGCCCAGCTGGGTGGGGCTGAAGCAGCGATCTCGGCCACAGGAGGAAGCACAGGGCGAGGGAGAGAGGGGCGCGCACCTTAGATGAGGGGAAGAGTCAGAGGTGCGTACAAGCCCCAGCCCTGGCACTTCTCGCCAAAGCCCTGCGTGAGCTCCGTGTTCCTCACCTGTTAAAGAGCGCTATGGCACGGCTCTGGGGTCCTCTGAGCTCCTGGCTCAGGGTTGTGTTTGTTGTTTTTTTTAAGGAAAGGTGGTATTCCACTGTGGAACAAACTCATGTGCTTACACAAAAACAAAAAAAACCAAACCATGAACATAAAACGGAAACAAACTGGTCCTGATTGTGGCTGACTGAGCGAAAGACTGAGGAATCCAAAGCCGGGCTTGGCATGCAGGGCTCGGGGCGAGGACCCCCTCAGAAAGCCCCCTTTCCTGTGCGAAGACAACCATGTGCGCAGAGCTGCCCGCCATCCTCACCGCCCCCACAGCCCGGGGCACCGCGGGGCTCGTGCCGTGCAGCGCGCCTCGCCGGAGAGGGCACCCCTCTGATGCGACCCGCCTCCCGGGCGGCAGGCGGCCTGCGGCACACAAGCCCACCTGGAACCCGCAACCCTCCCGACCCCAATCCTGGAGCTGTCCTTGACCCTCGCCCAGCAGCAGTCCCTCCCGGAAACAGCACGCAGCGGGTGGGGAGCCCCAGGGAAGGCGGCAGGGAGGGGAGGACGCGGCACATATGTGCACGTCCGGGAGCCAGGTGTGGGCCGCTGGACTGAGGGGTGAAACACCCCCATGGAGGCAAGACTCCTCGGAGGAGGGGGGTCACCTCAACCTAGAACCCCGCCCCTTCTGCGAGGACCCAGCAGGCTCCAGAGCAACTGCTTCCACTTGTTTAGCTGCTTAAGTCGTGTCCGACTCGCTGGGACCCTACGGACTGGAGTCTGCCAGACTCTTCTGTCCATGGAACTGTCTGGGCAAGAAGACTCGAGTGGGTCGCCATTTCCTTCTCCAGGGAATCTTCCTGAATCAGGGATCATACTCGCACTTCCTGCTGGGGAGGCAGATTCTTGACCACTAAGCCACCTGGGAAAGCACTACAAGTATCAAACACTCCCTGGGCCAGGGCCCACGGCACAGGCAGCAGCTCCCGTATCCTGCACAACAGCCATCACGGCACCAGTGATGAGTGTAGGACAGAAATTCAGAGAGGCTGGGTCATCTGCCCGAGGTCACACAGCTGGCAGCGCACAGAGCCAGACCCGGCCCGGGTCCAAGTGATTCTACAGCTCTTACGTCAACGGCAGAGGCGGCCTCCTCCCGGCAGGCTGGCCTGCTCTGCCTGAGGCTGGTCTATTCACACTAATCATCACAGTTGCCCTTCCGTCCTGAAAACCCCACGGCACTGACCCACAGAGGAACCGTTTGGGACGAGAAGGGCCAGGTGGAAAGCTGGGGGTCCAGCCTGGTGCGGGTGAGGGGACTGTGGGTCCCAGGGACACGGGCTGGCCACCTTGAAGCCTTCCTGCTCCCCAGCCCCCGCCCTGGGGAGCCCGGCCCCGGAGCGCACCCCGGACACAGAGCCCAGGCAGGCCCGGAGCGGGGAGGCTCCACCAAGACTCCCAACCTTAGAAGACGGCTGACCTTGGCCACGGGCCAGGATATCCTGCCACCCGGCTCCTTCCCACAAGCAATGGGGCCCCCTGGCTGTGCAGCCCCGTCACAGCATGCCCCACGCCACATGGACCCACGTTCTGTTCACAGGCATTTCCCCATGAATATTCGCCAGAGATAAGGACATGACATAAATCTTCTACAGGGCGCCGCGGCTGGGGTTGTCCACGTCTAGTCGTGAGCTTGTGGGAGAGCATTTCTGATGGTGGGGCCGCCCGGGGCAGGCTCCCCACGGGGTCTTCCAAGAGGGTCAAGTATCTACGGCCCAGGGTGCCCTCCCACGGGCCTCACAAGGGGGTTCCCAGGCTGGCCTCTGCCCCAGGAGGCAATGTCCCAGACCAAGGCTGGCGAGAGCCAGCAGAGCCCCTGCCTGGCCGTGGGCCCCTCCTGCACCTCAAAGGCCTCCTCCGCCCCGCCTCCCGCACCAGGGACTCTCTCCCCACTGGGCCAGGACTCTCATCTTGGGCATCCTTCCCTCGGCACCCAAGGTGGGGCCGGGAGTGGCAGCTGGGCGAGTACAGGAACGCATGCCAGGGAGGGTCACGTGCTCAGCGGGTCGGGTGCCCGCTCCTCCTCCCACCCCTCCCCAAGTTCAGCAGAACCTGCAGATCCTTGAGGGCAGCGAAGGGATCTCTGCAGGGGCTCAGGCCCGTGCCGGGCACGCAGCAGGAAGGGATGGACGCTGACAGCCCAGAGGACCGGTCAGGTGGTGGTGTGGCCAGCATGGGCTCAGGGAGGGCCGGGAGCAGGCACACCCAGGCCGGGCCTGAGGTACGAAGCTGCTGGCAGTGGCTTTCCTGCAGGGTCTCTCGCTGGGTTCCCAGAGACCCTGTGAGCTGACAGGATGGGGCGGGGGCGGCAGGGGCCGGGCAGAGGAAGCGGATGGGGCAGCCAAGCCGTCCACTCTTTCACTCACCTCGTGAGAGTTGGTGCCATGAGCCACTCTGGTTTTGCAAACTGTGGGTGAGGAAGAGAACAACAGGAGTCAGCAAGGTTATTCACCTGAAAGATCACGCCGGCAGGTACAGGGGGCTCTCTCAGCAGCGCCTGCAGCCCCTCCGCAGGGGGAACGGGAGGGCCAGCCGCTGCCCTCGGGGAGCCGACTGGACGCCACGGGAGCGGCCTCCCCCCAGGCCCGGCGGCCGGGCCTGCCTCCGCCCTCGGGCGCTGAAGCACTCACTGAACGGGAAGGCCAGGCCGTTCTCCTCCAGCAGCCGCATGGTGTCGTCCCCGCACAGACTCGTGAGCTCCATGAAGGGCGGCGAGCAGATCCGGTCGTCTGGGGACAGAGGCGAGGCCGCGTCAGCACCGTCCGCTCCCCGGGGCCCCCGCCCGCCGCCTCCGGCACCCACGCTCCAAAGCCACCCCCGAGCGGGTCGACACACGCGCTCTGCGGACGAGGGCGGGCACTCAGGACACCGTCCAGCAGCGTTTCTGTCACGACGAAACCAACCCGTGGTCGCGGCAGAGCCGGAAGGTCAGAGACAAGTGAGGAGCAGACGCAGGTGGGACTCGACGTGGACGAGCGGCCCCTGCTCAGCCCGCACGTGGGCGCGTGACACACAGCGCCTCACATGGGACGCTGCTCTGTGGCTCAGACTGTCACTCCACCGGGACCGCTTTCCTGGGGCCGCGAAGACTCCCCTCCACACACGGGACCGCGATCACCGGAGGACACCACCAGCCCTGTGGCTCTCAGCCCTGCCCGGGGCCGGCCACGCCGGGGGCCTCGCGTGCGTCCCCTCTGAAGCCTGCAAATAATCCCATGGTGGGGACCCCAAGAGTGGGGTGGGGGCTAAAGAGGGGCTCTCAGACACACAGGGACCCTCGCCTGGAGCCTCTCGTGCCTAGCGGGCGGCTCCTGACACCGCTGTCACCGGGGAGGCCACGGGCAAGCCCGGTCCCCACCCCCTCTGGCGGCCGCACGCCCACCCCGCCCAGTCCCCTGCCTCGGCTCTCCAGAGTCCTCAGTCTCGGGGTGGGTGCCCACCTTGTCTATGCAGCCAGTCAGCAGGTGCAAGGCATGCTCGGTATTCTGACAAGCCCTGGGAGCTGGGTGTGCTCTGCCCATCAGGATGCTCCTGGCGCCAGGCACTGAGTGAGGGCACGCAGATTACTTGTGGGAAAGCAAAATGCATTCTGAATCACTCCACGGACTGCTCTCCGTCCCCAGTGGAGCACTGGCTCCCGGAGGTAAGACCACCCTGTATTTCTGGGCACAGGGGCTGGGAGAGGCTGAGCGTTCATGGGGTGGGGATACCTCCACACACACACACAGACACACAGACACACATGGAAACCAAACCAACAGCAAACAATAAAACAGCTCGTGTCCAGCAGCTTCTAGCTACTTGGCCGGCGAGGAAGTCAGTACTTTCAAACATTAAAACCAAGGTAAGATCCAACTTCGCAATTCTCATAAAAGCGAGTGCCAGGAACACAGAGGGTGTATGGAAACTGTTCTCATTTCCCTCCTCGCCCTCCACCAGCAACGTCCACACAGGCACAGAGAGACGGCAGACGCTGGGATGGGCAGAGTTCCTCAGGGACCCCGGGAGGGAGGAGCCCTGGCAGGGGGTGAGGCAGGCCCTCGGCGCAAAGCACGGGCCCGAAGAGGCCGTCTTTGCCCAATGCCGCCGGACAGCCACATCCAGGGCCAGGACCCGGAGCCGGCTCACGCGACAGGCCAGGATGGGAGAAGTCAGAGCGTGGAGGGAGGGCGCAGGCAGGACGTCCGGGCTCTCAGCTGTGAGCCATGATCGAAACGAGCCATGTCTGCACCCCCGCCCACGGTCAGAGCCGGGCAGAAACGCGGCTGGCAGGCCGTGGAGAAAGGCGCTGCTCTGTGCAAAGGCTCCCCGCGGCAGCCCCTCCAGCCTGGCCCTCGCGGGGCGTGAGACTCCAGACCAAACCAACCACAGGGTGGGGTGTGGCAGCAGGCCGGCTTCCGGCATCACCCATCTGGCCTGGCAGGGGAACCACCAGGGGAAGACTCAGAAACCCCTGGAGGCAAACAGACCACCTCCTGTTAAGCACTTCCAGACTTCTGGGGGCACGTGAACCTGCCTGGCTTTACTATACGTTGTTCAGTTGTTAAGGCGTGCCTGACTCTTTATGACCGCCAGACTGCAGCGCGCCAGGCTGTCCTTCACCATCTGCCCATCAGGATGCTCCTGGCGCCAGGCACTGAGTGAGGGCACAGATTACTTGTGGGAAAGCAAAATGCATTCTGAATCACTCCACGGACTGCTCTCCGTCCCCAGTGGAGCACTGGCTCCCGGAGGTAAGACCACCCTGTATTTCTGGGCACAGGGGCTGGGAGAGGCTGAGCGTTCATGGGGTGGGGATACCTCCACACACACACACAGACACACAGACACACATGGAAACCAAACCAACAGCAAACAATAAAACAGCTCGTGTCCAGCAGCTTCTAGCTACTTGGCCGGCGAGGAAGTCAGTACTTTCAAACATTAAAACCAAGGTAAGATCCAACTTCGCAATTCTCATAAAAGCGAGTGCCAGGAACACAGAGGGTGTATGGAAACTGTTCTCATTTCCCTCCTCGCCCTCCACCAGCAACGTCCACACAGGCACAGAGAGACGGCAGACGCTGGGATGGGCAGAGTTCCTCAGGGACCCCGGGAGGGAGGAGCCCTGGCAGGGGGTGAGGCAGGCCCTCGGCGCAAAGCACGGGCCCGAAGAGGCCGTCTTTGCCCAATGCCGCCGGACAGCCACATCCAGGGCCAGGACCCGGAGCCGGCTCACGCGACAGGCCAGGATGGGAGAAGTCAGAGCGTGGAGGGAGGGCGCAGGCAGGACGTCCGGGCTCTCAGCTGTGAGCCATGATCGAAACGAGCCATGTCTGCACCCCCGCCCACGGTCAGAGCCGGGCAGAAACGCGGCTGGCAGGCCGTGGAGAAAGGCGCTGCTCTGTGCAAAGGCTCCCCGCGGCAGCCCCTCCAGCCTGGCCCTCGCGGGGCGTGAGACTCCAGACCAAACCAACCACAGGGTGGGGTGTGGCAGCAGGCCGGCTTCCGGCATCACCCATCTGGCCTGGCAGGGGAACCACCAGGGGAAGACTCAGAAACCCCTGGAGGCAAACAGACCACCTCCTGTTAAGCACTTCCAGACTTCTGGGGGCACGTGAACCTGCCTGGCTTTACTATACGTTGTTCAGTTGTTAAGGCGTGCCTGACTCTTTATGACCGCCAGACTGCAGCGCGCCAGGCTGTCCTTCACCATCTCCCAGTGTTTGCTCAAACGCATCTCCATTGAGTCGGTAAAGCCATCCAACATCTCATCCTCGGTCAACCCCTTCTGCTGCTGCCCTCCATCTTTCCCAGCATCAGGGCCTTTCCCAATGAGTCGTCTCTTCGCATCAAGTAGCCAAAGAATTGGAGCTTTGACTTCAGCATCAGTACTTCCAATAAATATTCAGGGCTGATTTCCTTTAGGATGGACTGGTTAAATCTCCTTGCTGTCCAAGGAACTCTCAAGAGTCTTCTCCAGCACAATTCAAACGCGTGAATTCTTCAGCGCTCCGCTTTCTTTATGGTCCAACTTTCACATCCATACATAACGACTGGAAAGCCACAGCTTTGACTATATGGACCTTTGTCAGCAAAGTGATATCTCTGCTTTTTTTTTGTTTTTATTAAACATTTTTTTTAAATTTATTTTTGGGGGGTGGTGTTTGGGGAGGGAGTGGGGTGGGTGGGCCTCTTCTATTGGTCTTTCGTTTATCTGTTTTCATCCATCTTTGTTCTTCGGCCCGTGTGGGCCTCCCATCGCAGTGGCCTCTGTTGCCGCAGAGCACTGGCTCTGGGCGCATGCGCTCCAGAGCTCCGGCTCAGTAGTTGGACACATCGGTCCAGCCGCTCCACGGCACGCAGGATCTTCCCAGGCCAGGGATCGAACCGGCGTCCCTTGCACTGCAAGGTGTTGTCCTCACCCACTGGACCACCAGGGAAGCCCTCTCTGCTTTTTAATACATTGTTTAGGCTCTTATTAGAGATTTGCCTTCAATGCCCTTCCCAGCCCAGCCCATTAGAACTTTCACGCAATGTCACGGCTAACAGCCAACAGTCAAGGAATCCCATTTTTCTGTGCCAGACACTGCTCCATACGGCCTGTAGAGCAATTATTTACCCTTACGAGAACCCCATAAGGCAGTGCTGTCACCCCACTTTACAGACAGGAAAATGGGAGCACAGAGAGTGAAGCTCCCTGCTCAGAGTCACACAGTGAGTAAGGGGTACAGCTGGGGCCTCACCCTGGGCAGCCGGCGCCCAAGCTCATGCTACTGACCACGGCCTCCCTAGTAGAAAAGCACCTGCTCCCATTAACAGAATAAAGGACAAAACTCACAGGACCCTATGGCCACAAAACCGTTTCAGCTAAAACGGTTTAAGCCTAAATCTTTATGACCTTGGATTAGACTCCGCAACCCCAAGTAAGCCAAAGGTCAACCCCTTCTGCTGCTGCCCTCCATCTTTCCCAGCATCAGGGCCTTTCCCAATGAGTCGTCTCTTCGCATCAAGTAGCCAAAGAATTGGAGCTTTGACTTCAGCATCAGTACTTCCAATAAATATTCAGGGCTGATTTCCTTTAGGATGGACTGGTTAAATCTCCTTGCTGTCCAAGGAACTCTCAAGAGTCTTCTCCAGCACAATTCAAACGCGTGAATTCTTCAGCGCTCCGCTTTCTTTATGGTCCAACTTTCACATCCATACATAACGACTGGAAAGCCACAGCTTTGACTATATGGACCTTTGTCAGCAAAGTGATATCTCTGCTTTTTTTTTGTTTTTATTAAACATTTTTTTTAAATTTATTTTTGGGGGGTGGTGTTTGGGGAGGGAGTGGGGTGGGTGGGCCTCTTCTATTGGTCTTTCGTTTATCTGTTTTCATCCATCTTTGTTCTTCGGCCCGTGTGGGCCTCCCATCGCAGTGGCCTCTGTTGCCGCAGAGCACTGGCTCTGGGCGCATGCGCTCCAGAGCTCCGGCTCAGTAGTTGGACACATCGGTCCAGCCGCTCCACGGCACGCAGGATCTTCCCAGGCCAGGGATCGAACCGGCGTCCCTTGCACTGCAAGGTGTTGTCCTCACCCACTGGACCACCAGGGAAGCCCTCTCTGCTTTTTAATACATTGTTTAGGCTCTTATTAGAGATTTGCCTTCAATGCCCTTCCCAGCCCAGCCCATTAGAACTTTCACGCAATGTCACGGCTAACAGCCAACAGTCAAGGAATCCCATTTTTCTGTGCCAGACACTGCTCCATACGGCCTGTAGAGCAATTATTTACCCTTACGAGAACCCCATAAGGCAGTGCTGTCACCCCCACTTTACAGACAGGGAAAATGGGAGCACAGAGAGGTGAAGCTCCCTGCTCAGAGTCACACAGTGAGTAAGGGGTACAGCTGGGGCCTCACCCTGGGCAGCCGGCGCCCAAGCTCATGCTACTGACCACGGCCTCCCTAGTAGAAAAGCACCTGCTCCCATTAACAGAATAAAGGACAAAACTCACAGGACCCTATGGCCACAAAACCATTTCAGCTAAAACTGTAAAACGCTTTGAAGAATACACAGGTCTAAATCTTTATGACCTTGGATTAGACATGGTTTCTCAGACACCAAAAGCATAAGCAACCAAAGTAAAAACAGACACATATTGACATTGTCCAACTTTAAAACTTCTGTGCTTTGAAGGACACTATTAAGAAAAGACAACCCACAGAATGTGGGAAAATATTTGCAAATCATATTTCTGATAAGGGTCTAGTATCCAAAATACACTAAATTGACAACCAAACAATAAAACATCTGATAACCCAATCTAGAAATGGGCAAAGGGTCCTAAATGATCAGTTCTCAAAATAAGACACGCCCATTAAACACGGGAAGGAATGCTCCACATCATTAGCCATCAGAGAAATGAAGATTAAAACCGCACCTATTCGATCAACCACAACCAGACAGACGGACAATAACAAGTGTCCTGACATTCGGGGAATGGAAAATGGTCCAGATGCTTTGAGAAACGGTCTGGCAGTTCTTCAAACATTTAAGCATAGCTTGAGAGTCACGCCTAGGTGCTTCCAGGAGGACGGAAACACACGTCCACACAAAAGCCGCCCAGGAATGCTCACAGCAGCGTTATTCCTAACAGTCAAAACGTGGCAATGACCCAAATGTCTGTCAACTGATGAGCTGCTACATAAAACATTAATACAGTCACACAATGGAGTATTATTCAAGCATAAAGAGGAATGAAGCTCTGAGTCATGCTACAACAAATAACAGTCAAAACGTGGCAATGACCCAAATGTCTGGAGTCATAGCAGAACCTTCAATGCCCTTCCCAGCCCAGCCCATTAGAACTTTCACGCAATGTCACGGCCAACAGTCAAGGAATCCCATTTTCTGTGCCAGACACTGCTCCATACGGCCTGTAGAGCAATTATTTACCCTTACGAGAACCCCATAAGGCAGTGCTGTCACCCCCACTTTACAGACAGGGAAAATGGGAGCACAGAGAGGTGAAGCTCCCTGCTCAGAGTCACACAGTGAGTAAGGGGTACAGCTGGGGCCTCACCCTGGGCAGCCGGCGCCCAAGCTCATGCTACTGACCACGGCCTCCCTAGTAGAAAAGCACCTGCTCCCATTAACAGAATAAAGGACAAAACTCACAGGACCCTATGGCCACAAAACCATTTCAGCTAAAACTGTAAAACGCTTTGAAGAATACACAGGTCTAAATCTTTATGACCTTGGATTAGACATGGTTTCTCAGACACCAAAAGCATAAGCAACCAAAGTAAAAACAGACACATATTGACATTGTCCAACTTTAAAACTTCTGTGCTTTGAAGGACACTATTAAGAAAAGACAACCCACAGAATGTGGGAAAATATTTGCAAATCATATTTCTGATAAGGGTCTAGTATCCAAAATACACTAAATTGACAACCAAACAATAAAACATCTGATAACCCAATCTAGAAATGGGCAAAGGGTCCTAAATGATCAGTTCTCAAAATAAGACACGCCCATTAAACACGGGAAGGAATGCTCCACATCATTAGCCATCAGAGAAATGAAGATTAAAACCGCACCTATTCGATCAACCACAACCAGACAGACGGACAATAACAAGTGTCCTGACATTCGGGGAATGGAAAATGGTCCAGATGCTTTGAGAAACGGTCTGGCAGTTCTTCAAACATTTAAGCATAGCTTGAGGAGTCCACGCCTAGGTGCTTCCAGGAGGACGGAAACACACGTCCACACAAAAGCCCGCCCAGGAATGCTCACAGCAGCGTTATTCCTAACAGTCAAAACGTGGCAATGACCCAAATGTCTGTCAACTGATGAGCTGCTACATAAAACATTAATACAGTCACACAATGGAGTATTATTCAAGCATAAAGAGGAATGAAGCTCTGAGTCATGCTACAACATAGATGAGATGAACCTAGAGAACATTACGCTGAGTGAAGGAAGCCAGTTAGAAAGGTCAAAGAATACGTAACTTCATTTTCCTGAAATGTCCAGAATGGGCAGATCCACTGAGACAGAAAGGAGCCGGGCGGCTGCCAAGGCCTGAGGGCAGGTGGAACGGGGAGTGGCTGAAGGTGGGTACAATTCTCTTTGGGGTGATGAAAATGTTCTGGGATTAGGTAGTCGTGATGGTTACACAACTTTCTGAACATATGCAAAACGACTGAGCTGTATCTACACTTTAAAAAGGTGGATTTTATGGTATGTGAATTATACCAATTCAAAAAAAAGAAACAAAAACCCCAGCGGCAGCAGCTGAGATCCATCAAGCCCGAGCCCTGGCTCTGGGCAGGAACCTGGGCTAAATGCTTCAGGTACAGTGTCCCCTTCAGTCCTCCAGCAAACCCCAGGGCCCCGTCCCCCACTAATGCCCTCGCTGAGTCCAGGGGGAACTGGACAAGGATGAGGACAGTGATCCCCCAGAGATGTTTGGGGGCCCCATGAAATGCAGAGACGAGACCTTCCTAATGAGCAGGCCACATCCAGCACTGGGCCAGACACCCCCACCTTTCCGAGATCTTGGGCTCCGAGGCCAGAGGTGGCAGCTGGGCAGGAGCAAGACCCAGCAGAGGTGACAAAGGACCGAGCGCACCAAGGAAGAGGGGGCAAGGATCACACGCGTCTTCCTTCATCCTAACTTGAAGCTGGCTGAACCCAGTAGGGATGACCAGCGCCACCCCCGGGTGGGCCCAGGAACCGCCCGTGGGCCCGAATGGAAAATGGTCCAGATGCTTTGAGAAACGGTCTGGCAGTTCTTCAAACATTTAAGCATAGCTTGAGGAGTCCACGCCTAGGTGCTTCCAGGAGGACGGAAACACACGTCCACACAAAAGCCCGCCCAGGAATGCTCACAGCAGCGTTATTCCTAACAGTCAAAACGTGGCAATGACCCAAATGTCTGTCAACTGATGAGCTGCTACATAAAACATTAATACAGTCACACAATGGAGTATTATTCAAGCATAAAGAGGAATGAAGCTCTGAGTCATGCTACAACATAGATGAGATGAACCTAGAGAACATTACGCTGAGTGAAGGAAGCCAGTTAGAAAGGTCAAAGAATACGTAACTTCATTTTCCTGAAATGTCCAGAATGGGCAGATCCACTGAGACAGAAAGGAGCCGGGCGGCTGCCAAGGCCTGAGGGCAGGTGGAACGGGGAGTGGCTGAAGGTGGGTACAATTCTCTTTGGGGTGATGAAAATGTTCTGGGATTAGGTAGTCGTGATGGTTACACAACTTTCTGAACATATGCAAAACGACTGAGCTGTATCTACACTTTAAAAAGGTGGATTTTATGGTATGTGAATTATACCAATTCAAAAAAAAGAAACAAAAACCCCAGCGGCAGCAGCTGAGATCCATCAAGCCCGAGCCCTGGCTCTGGGCAGGAACCTGGGCTAAATGCTTCAGGTACAGTGTCCCCTTCAGTCCTCCAGCAAACCCCAGGGCCCCGTCCCCCACTAATGCCCTCGCTGAGTCCAGGGGGAACTGGACAAGGATGAGGACAGTGATCCCCCAGAGATGTTTGGGGGCCCCATGAAATGCAGAGACGAGACCTTCCTAATGAACGGGCCACATCCAGCACTGGGCCAGACACCCCCACCTTTCCGAGATCTTGGGCTCCGAGGCCAGAGGTGGCAGCTGGGCAGGAGCAAGACCCAGCAGAGGTGACAAAGGACCGAGCGCACCAAGGAAGAGGGGGCAAGGATCACACGCGTCTTCCTTCATCCTAACTTGAAGCTGGCTGACCACAGCCCTGAGCAGTAGGGATGACCAGCTGCCAACCCCGCCACCCTCTCCAGGGTGGGCCCAGGACCGAGACCGCCCAGGGTACGCGGCCCGATAGGTCCAAAGTCCAAGCTCGGTCGCCAACTGATGGGCCAGCCTTGGGGGAAGGCAGTTCTGCGTCCACAGGGCAGAGGCTGGAAGGGACCTGTGTCCCTCCCCGGGCGGCAGGCTGCTCCACGCCTGGAGCCTGTCTCGACGCTAGATTCTCAGACAGCAAACCATGATGACTCTATAACGTGACCCGTTTGTGGCTGCCTGTAGTTCAAACCCACCCCGCCACGCCTGTGACACGACAGCACGATGAGAAACTACGACTGTGCCTAGTTTGGTTTCAACAGCCCGTCACCAACAACGAAAACTGTGTCGTGTTGCAGGAGCTAGCGATCCAGCAGTGAAGGGACCCAGGGCTCAGGGCCTCTTGGAGCCCACACTTGAGACGTAAGGCGCAGCCACAGCCAGATGGAGAAGGAAGACGAGCTGCTCGGCACGGCTGGCAGGTGACCGGGTGACCGACGGGGGTGCCCACGGAGACGGGTGTGCTCAGGACGAGCCCTGAGGAGCGAAGACGCAGGAAGACAAGCGGTGAGGCCGGGCTCCAAGGCTCGCGTGCTGCTGGCCGACAGAATGGCTGGTGCAGAGGCCCTGCCTGAGGCCACCGTGACACCTGGACACAGACTCACCTGCCTCCCAGCAGTGACAGCCATCTAGCCTGTGGACACAGTGGTCCCTGAGAGGGAGGGCTGAGGACGGAGCTGGGCCCTGCAGCCCGGGAGCCGGCGTCTGGGTGGCAGGAGACGCGCCAGCCCTGCCCCTGGTGCGGGACGGTGACAGCAGAGGTCCCTCCAGCTGCCCGCCCTGGGAAAATCCCAGCAGCGCCAGCAGCTCTCCTCCCCCAAAGCGCGAAAGACACTTCCTACCGTCAGCACTGGGAGCCCAGGAGGCTATTTCTGGTTCCCCCGAAAAAGGCTACGTACTTATCTGTCGTCTTTATTTCTGGATGGGAGTTGGAAAAAGGCTTTTTTTAGTTAGGTGGCGGGTCGTGTTCTGTTAAAAGCTGAAACATCAGCCCTTGGGAACCTGGAACACCCCCTCTTCCCGGCCCACCATCCTCATCGGAGAGTGTGAAGCCAGAGGTGCTCGGAGACAGCAAGTCCCATCACGTCCAGAGAGAGGAAGAGTTCGAGGCCACACCCAAGCCGCGGGCAGGCCTGAGGTGAGAAGCTGGGTCCCGGGCACACGCCTTGCCTGTCCCCTGTGCCAGGTGGCCACGCTCCCATGGACAAAAGACGATGACAAACAGGTGCTACCAGAGGATGACAGGCGGAGGAGGGGCGTCGGCACGTGGAAGGTGCAGCTTCAAAGCCGGCTGAGCACGCCGGGTAAACCAGCTGTAACCTTTGGAGAACGATGGAACCGTGCGGGGCCTTGCTCCTCTCATCTGTCAAATGGGAACGAGGCCGCCCCAGAGGGCTGCTGGGAGGCCTGGCACGTAATAGCAGTGGCTCCTTCTCTTACTACACGGAGCCAGGCCAGCTGGGCGGCCCGGGGGAGAGCAGGTAGATTCTGAACTGCAGCTACTGATCCACACCCAGCTTCCAGGAAGGTCAAGCACTGGGCTCACCTTCCTCGGCTTGCTGTCTGCGCCCAGCGTGGTGCCGGCCTGAGGCTATGAAGGGAGCCTGGTGGGGCTTCGGTGGGGAGAGCTGTGACAAGGCTGCCTCGGTTCTTTTCCCCAAGATGATACCCGATAGAAACAAAATCTGCGGGCAGGGACTGCCCTCGAGGACACACAGGGGCCGGAGTCCTCTGAAGTTCCTGTGAAGGACAGGCCCCCAGAGAACGATGCCCAGGAGTGAGGGCTGTGCTGAGGCGAGAGGAGCCGCAGGCACACCAGGGAAGGGGCCCCGGAGCCCCGGGGCAGGCCGCGTGTGCCTGGGCGCTGGGGAGGACCCGCCTGGGAGGGCCGGGGGAGGAGCCCCTCCATTCAAGGGCCCTCCCTGTGTGGAACATCAGCGCCACGAGGGCAGGGGCCCGGCGCCCAGAACACGGCAGGCACACAGTAGGTGCTCAACAAGGGCTACGCGGGTGACCTTCAAGTCGACGCACAAGGCTTCAGTTAGGTGGCGGGTCGTGTTCTGTTAAAAGCTGAAACATCAGCCCTTGGGAACCTGGAACACCCCCTCTTCCCGGCCCACCATCCTCATCGGAGAGTGTGAAGCCAGAGGTGCTCGGAGACAGCAAGTCCCATCACGTCCAGAGAGAGGAAGAGTTCGAGGCCACACCCAAGCCGCGGGCAGGCCTGAGGTGAGAAGCTGGGTCCCGGGCACACGCCTTGCCTGTCCCCTGTGCCAGGTGGCCACGCTCCCATGGACAAAAGACGATGACAAACAGGTGCTACCAGAGGATGACAGGCGGAGGAGGGGCGTCGGCACGTGGAAGGTGCAGCTTCAAAGCCGGCTGAGCACGCCGGGTAAACCAGCTGTAACCTTTGGAGAACGATGGAACCGTGCGGGGCCTTGCTCCTCTCATCTGTCAAATGGGAACGAGGCCGCCCCAGAGGGCTGCTGGGAGGCCTGGCACGTAATAGCAGTGGCTCCTTCTCTTACTACGGAGCCAGGCCAGCTGGGCGGCCCGGGGGAGAGCAGGTAGATTCTGAACTGCAGCTACTGATCCACACCCAGCTTCCAGGAAGGTCAAGCACTGGGCTCACCTTCCTCGGCTTGCTGTCTGCGCCCAGCGTGGTGCCGGCCTGAGGCTATGAAGGGAGCCTGGTGGGGCTTCGGTGGGGAGAGCTGTGACAAGGCTGCCTCGGTTCTTTTCCCCAAGATGATACCCGATAGAAACAAAATCTGCGGGCAGGGACTGCCCTCGAGGACACACAGGGGCCGGAGTCCTCTGAAGTTCCTGTGAAGGACAGGCCCCCAGAGAACGATGCCCAGGAGTGAGGGCTGTGCTGAGGCGAGAGGAGCCGCAGGCACACCAGGGAAGGGGCCCCGGAGCCCCGGGGCAGGCCGCGTGTGCCTGGGCGCTGGGGAGGACCCGCCTGGGAGGGCCGGGGGAGGAGCCCCTCCATTCAAGGGCCCTCCCTGTGTGGAACATCAGCGCCACGAGGGCAGGGGCCCGGCGCCCAGAACACGGCAGGCACACAGTAGGTGCTCAACAAGGGCTACGCGGAGTGACCTTCAACAGCTCCGTACGCACAAGGCTGGTGCCTCGGGCGTGAAGGCCGCGTCTGGTCAGATGCGGGGCCTGCTGTCAGCGTGCCTGGGCGCCGCTGACCCCCATTCCAGGCCGGCCTGCCTGCCATCGGGCCCTCCAGGCACTGAGAGGTCCCCCCATTCCACTCCCCCGAGGCCTGCCCCTCTCCAGGCTTGTTCCGTCTGGAAGCAAGACAGAAGCCCCAGCCGACCCCTCTCGGCCCGGCCCCGACTCCTCCGGAGGGCTTTCCCTGCAGAGGCACCTTGTTTATCTGCTTTGCTGTGACCGGACTTTGCTTCTGAATTGTTCTCCACTGAAGGCTGCTGCCGCCAGCATTTTCCCATGATCCTGCACTTCCTGGTCACCAGCGGCCGGCGTTTCCCCTCAAGTCAGACGTGTATGTTTTGCCAATTTTCCTCCACCGTACGTAGTGCTAAACATCTCTCACGCATGATAAGGCTCTGGGCCTGCGCCAGGTCATGTCCAGAGCCCACACGCAAAGGAGGCGGAGCGGCCCGGCGGCTCCCGGCACCAGCACTCCTATGGGTCTTGCCACAGAGTCATGCTGTTTTCCCTTTGGGGTTGTTTCCTGGGGAACCAGCCATGAGGGGTTTTGATCACATTTTTCCAGCCCTGGGGAGCCCCATTTTCAGAAATCTGGGCAGTGTTTTTGTGAGAGAGGGTGACAGGTGAGTGGGCCCACCCCTCACCCAGATCACTCTGGGGCCAGCAGGTCCCCTAGCACGGGGAGCGAGGCAGCAGCTCTGAAAACAGGTGGATGGCCTTTTGGCTCGTGGGAGGGCAGCCACCCCGGCACCCAGGGCTGTCAGCTGGGGTGGGAAAGCACCGCAGGCCTGGGCCAGGAGGACGCCATCCGGAAGGGCCCGGATGACAAGCCCACAGACAAGAGGAGATGGACTGAGAACCAGGCTCCCATGTGGAGCCAGGCCTGGGCTCTCTGGTCACCCAAGGAAGGGGGCACTGCCTGTCCTGACCGTGACCCCCCTGCTCCCGCTGTCTGTGCAAAGTGTCCCATCCACGGGCCTGGCCGGGAAGGGCCCAGGGTCCAGTCCCTGCACGCATGCCCCTCCTCCAGGGGGCGCTCCACCCTCGCCTCCCCACTGGCTTCGGGAGGCGGCCTTCCTGGGCTGACCCCCATGCCCCGCTCCCAAACAAGCCAATCTCGCGGATTCCCCCCAGCGACACTCAGCAACCGCCCCGCGCACCTCTTCACTCCGCATTCCCTTTGCCGAAGGCGACTCAGCTTTCCCTGCGGCCCAAGGGCCCCTCGAGGCGCCGGGACGGATCCAGGCTTCAAAAGGGTGGAAATACCTGGACGATGGTGACATCACTGTGTTTCTTCAGAGCCGCTCAGGGCCGCAGGTGTGATGAAACTGAAATAACAGCTTCCAGCCCTTGTATGCCCTGGGGACCTGGGGCTGGGGAGCCTGACTCACAGGCGGGCTCTGGGCTGATCCCGGGACAGGCCAGTCCTTGTCCTCCTGGGCCCTCGGAGGCCATGGGTGCACCCAGCGGTGGGCGGAGGGCCTGCATTCTGATCCTAGGTCTACTCTCTCCCCCTGGGCTGGCCGCCTCTCTGTGCCTCTGTTTCCACATCGCCAAGACAGGGCCAAGTAACACTGGCCCCTGCTCCCAAGGCTCCCAGTGAAGACGCGAGGGCTGGCAGAGTCAGCAAGAGCAGCTGTGCAGGGGGAGGCCTGACTGCCACGAGTTGGCCTTGGATCCTCTCCCCCTTACGTGCTAAGGTCCAGCCAATGACCTGGACGTCCATTTTGAACCCACGACCGGATCGAGGGCCCCTCTGGAGCTAGGACTGTTGCACGTGTCCCTCGAGGTACCCCCTTTGGGAAAAGGAGGAGAGGAGCCCTGTTCCTGACTCAGGTCCCAAGGGGCTCAGACAGAGCCAGAGGCTGGACAAACAGCCAGGTCCCGAGGCTGCCTGGGGCGAGCTTTCCCCAGACACGACTGGGCACTGCTCACCGCCCAGTTCACCCAGAGAGTCCGAGGGGAAAAGGGCCTGACGCCTCGGAAGGTCGCGTGAAGACAGTGGGCGCGAGGAGAGGCCAGGGCTCCGTCCGGTCAGGTCCCCGGCCACTCAACCAGGCAGGGACCCGGGAGCCTCGGGGGCCCAGGAGACAGCCCCGACGGTGCCCCGCCCCAGAGCCTCCGAGGGGAGGCAGGGCGAGGTGGCAGGTCCTGGGTGTGGACGGGCTCATGCTGTCGCCCACCGCTTACACGGGGCGGGAGGGCCGTGTGGAGGCCCAGGCTCGTGCTGCCGGGGGACCAGGGGGTGGACGCGCCGAGGCCCCTGCAGGTGGAGGGGCCCGTGAGAAGGGATACGGGGTCGCGGGAACAGGGAGCAGCCCCAGCTGACGGCCGGTAGGGCCACTGCACCTCGGCCCTGCAGCCACAAGGAATTTGCGACGGCCCACACACGCAAGCCCGGGAGTGGGTTCATCTTCAGGGCGTCCACATGAGGACTCAGCCCCGCTGACACCTCGATTCCCATCTACGACACCCTAAAACCAGAGGCCAGCCACGCCACGCAGACCTCTCACCTACCAAACTGAGAGAACGCGGCGGGGCGGGGCGGGGGTCCTGAAAGTCACGCAGCCTGCGGCCACCTGTCACACAGAACAGGCTGGATCGCTAAGAGTTTTCAAAGGGGAAGCCCGACGGTGTCACGCAGAGGCACCGCGTGGGGGTGTGGGGCCTTTTGGCAGTGGCTGCAGGCCCCACCTGCCCCCCGGAGGCTCCTGAGGGCCTCCCCCAGGCCCCGCTGTGGCTGCCACCTCGCTGCGCGCCGCCCGATCCCGGGCTTGCTGGCTACAGGCTTGCTGTCGGGGACGCCAGATGGTGGGAACCCGCTTGAAACTGGGGGAGGGGCGGCTCCCGGGCCAGGGCAGGGGGAGCAAAGGCCGCAGGCCTGACGGCGCCTGGCCTGACCCGGCCGCGGCCAGCTGGACGAGCCGTCTCTCTCCCGTCCCACTCCGCCAACGACCTGCTTCACCTCGAGGGGACACAGCGCCATCTGTGCCCAGCCTGCGCGAGGCCAGGAGCGGGGAAGCCCGTCGTCAGAGACGGGGACATTCCTGCGTCCCGGTCCAGCTCAGGGAACGGCTGCTGGAGACGCAGATTAACACTGTGGCAGCCACGGGCTCTGACTGACGGCCCCTTCTGGACCCAGAGGCTGGCTGCTCCACTCGGCTCTGCCTCCCAACACGCAGCAGCCTTTTCTATTTTCAAGACGCTTTTAAAAATAATATCTGAAGTGCTCTCTCTGGCCGTACACATTCTAAAAACAGAATAGAAAATGTTAGCTTGGCCCAGCGCAAAGATGAGGCTGCCAGCAACGAAACAGTCTGCGTTTTAACACAACGAGACTCGGGGCTTCCCTGGTGCTCCACGCATGAAGACCTTACTTCCCAGTGCAGGAGGTGCAGGCTCAGTCCTTGGCCAGGGAGCTACCACCCCACATACCTCCTGGTCAAAACCCAAAACAACACGGAAGCGATATTTTAACAAATTCAATAAAGACTTTAACTATGGTCCACATTTAAAAAAATCATAAAAACAAACATTGGGACAATTTCCTTAACTCCAAAAGTGGCTCCAAGGATGGGCTCCGTACTGAAGAGCGGGGGCCCTGGGAAGAGAGGCGGGGGGCAAACAGGTCTGAGTCTCAGACGACCCGGGCCCCGCCCACTGACAGAGGGACGCCGAGACCAGGACTGGGCAGGCTACGGGGTGAGCGGCCTTCCAAGTCCAGCGATTGCTGGGGTGTGCTGTGTGGAGCAGGACGCTCACCAGAAGCAAGACAAAACCCAGGACGGGGACCGGTCACCTGTTGGGTGGAGAAGGCTAAACGCTGCCATATTTCACTGGTTCCAGGACATGGGTTTTGGGTTTGCATTTTCCACATCTAAAGTTGTGACGTGGCTCATCACTGATGGTGCGTCACAATTTCATTAGCGTTCTTTCTTTATTAATGAATAGGAACCACCAGTGCCCTACCACCAGTGGGGAGAGTCAGTACACCTGCCTCTGAGAGACTGAAGATTTGCATCAGCACATTAAAGGCTCTGATGAGTCCTACAGTGGCAAAGAAAACTGTCGACTCCCGATTTCTAAAAAACACCCGTTTTTTTTTTGACCCACAAAAACTCTCCTGAGACGGTAGAGAAGTCCTTGATGTTACTTGTCCCCCCCAGCCTGCGCGAGGCCAGGAGCGGGGAAGCCCGTCGTCAGAGACGGGGACATTCCTGCGTCCCGGTCCAGCTCAGGGAACGGCTGCTGGAGACGCAGATTAACACTGTGGCAGCCACGGGCTCTGACTGACGGCCCCTTCTGGACCCAGAGGCTGGCTGCTCCACTCGGCTCTGCCTCCCAACACGCAGCAGCCTTTTCTATTTTCAAGACGCTTTTAAAAATAATATCTGAAGTGCTCTCTCTGGCCGTACACATTCTAAAAACAGAATAGAAAATGTTAGCTTGGCCCAGCGCAAAGATGAGGCTGCCAGCAACGAAACAGTCTGCGTTTTAACACAACGAGACTCGGGGCTTCCCTGGTGCTCCACGCATGAAGACCTTACTTCCCAGTGCAGGAGGTGCAGGCTCAGTCCTTGGCCAGGGAGCTACCACCCCACATACCTCCTGGTCAAAACCCAAAACAACACGGAAGCGATATTTTAACAAATTCAATAAAGACTTTAACTATGGTCCACATTTAAAAAAATCATAAAAACAAACATTGGGACAATTTCCTTAACTCCAAAAGTGGCTCCAAGGATGGGCTCCGTACTGAAGAGCGGGGGCCCTGGGAAGAGAGGCGGGGGGCAAACAGGTCTGAGTCTCAGACGACCCGGGCCCCGCCCACTGACAGAGGGACGCCGAGACCAGGACTGGGCAGGCTACGGGGTGAGCGGCCTTCCAAGTCCAGCGATTGCTGGGGTGTGCTGTGTGGAGCAGGACGCTCACCAGAAGCAAGACAAAACCCAGGACGGGGACCGGTCACCTGTTGGGTGGAGAAGGCTAAACGCTGCCATATTTCACTGGTTCCAGGACATGGGTTTTGGGTTTGCATTTTCCACATCTAAAGTTGTGACGTGGCTCATCACTGATGGTGCGTCACAATTTCATTAGCGTTCTTTCTTTATTAATGAATAGGAACCACCAGTGCCCTACCACCAGTGGGGAGAGTCAGTACACCTGCCTCTGAGAGACTGAAGATTTGCATCAGCACATTAAAGGCTCTGATGAGTCCTACAGTGGCAAAGAAAACTGTCGACTCCCGATTTCTACAACACGTGTGACACAACCTCCAAGTTTTCCTTTTCTTTCTTAATGCTTGTCTTTACTTTTCCCTTTGCTTACAAATGAGATTAGGCTGGGGCTCCTGAGACGGTAGAGAAGTCCCTGTCACTTTCCAGTGCGACTGAGTGATGTTACTTGCTCTTTAAACTTCAACGCCAACAGCTGTCATCAAGAACCGTCGATGGATGCTTACACTGGGGGACTGCAAAGTATCTCCTCGTGAGAGAACTGCCAGCCACAAAGAGAAAAACAAAAATCTGCAGAGGAGGACCATGGCAGACACTAGTCTGACCCAGTCAGCAGTCACCCAGAGGGAAGACCCATCCACGTCCCACCCTCCTGACCAGAGAGCGGAGGAGCGTTGTTCAAGTGGCACTCTGGCCCTCATCGCAGAATCTCCACTTAATCTCCGGGGAGAGCATCAGACACACCCAAACTGAGGGGCACTTGGCCAAAGAAACAGCTGATGTTCTTCCGAAGCGTCAAGGTCATGAAAGACCACCTGCAGCCCTGTTTCAGGTAAGGGGAGACCACAGATGGACAACCAGACTGGATCCTGAACGGGGAGCTGGACCCTGAGACCCTTGGTGAAAATGGTCAGTAACAGTGTCCCTACTGCTGCGAAAGGTCCGGCCTAGAGAATTTCATCACCACCACACAAGACGCGGGGGCTGGACGCCGCTGCGGGAAGGGCATGCCGACACTCTGTCCAGCATCTTTTGCACATTTTTTGGGTGAGTTTAGAATTACTTAAAAATAAAAATTATCCTAAAACAATTTTTTTATACAGTCATCCAAGGAGTTCAACCAACCATGACCAGAAAATATTTAGGGAAAAAAAAATTCCTTTAAGCAAAACTTGAACTTGTTATATGCCAGCATGCGTTTAAATAGCATTTATCCCATATTTGTAATCATAAATATGGTATTTGTATCATACTGACTATCATAAGTCATCTAGAGATGATTTCAGTACACAGAAGGACTGTGCATAGAACTCGTGCAAACATTACACTGTTTTCTAAGAGGGACTCGAGCGTCCTCAGAGCTCTGGTATCCATGCGGGTCCTGGAACCAATCCCTGCAATACGAGGGACTGTAATCGGAACTTCATAACAAATCCACAAAGCAGACAGAACTAAAAGCAAACTCACGTGCTGCATTTCAAACGTGGGTGTGGGGGCTCGGGAAGGGTGGACGGAGCGGGGAGCAGTGCCCGGGAGGGGTCGGTCACGGGGTCATGGAGGCCACAGTCAAGGACACCA
The DNA here is from genome assembly GCA_022376925.1 of Tragulus kanchil. Lineage (NCBI taxonomy): Eukaryota > Metazoa > Chordata > Mammalia > Artiodactyla > Tragulidae > Tragulus > Tragulus kanchil. Next base: position 182,551,498 of record JAIOJX010000032.1, on the reverse strand, counting down.
GCACGCACGCAGTGCTGAAAAGAATCTCCAGCACCCAGAACTCGGGGGTCACGACACAAACGCCTGGGGTCTGAGACCACCACCAGTGTCCCCGGGAGAGTCCCCACCTGCTGAGTACTCAGGCCTTCAGTGCATAAGCACGTGAACCCTCAGCACCGCCTGTGTGGGGGGCCACGCCCACTCTCCCCATCTGACGGAAAGGAACACCGAGGCTCCGTGCCGTTAGACAGCCTGCCTAAGCGCACACAGCCCGGGCATCTGACTCCAGACTCCCCACGACACCGCTTCTGGAGGTGCAGGTCCCCCAGAAAGAGCCCTGGACAGAGCTGGGGGCGCCTCACACCGGAGCCCCGGCCCTGGGGGGGGGGGGCAGGCGGACACCTGGGGAGCCGCGCGGGGCAGGCCGCTGTCATAGGGGTCCACTCTTCACAAGCCCGGTGGAGAGACGTGGGAAGCATTTTCCCGGTGCGTTCATCCAAGACCCCAGCCTCCTGCACAAAACAGGGCTGGAAGCGGACTCTGACTCGGGAGCGACTGTCCCTGGGGATACACCCTCTCCTCTCTGTCCCCCAAGACTCCAGGCCCTCCACTAACTACCAGCTCTGCCACACGTGCCTCCCAGCCAAGCCCCGGGTGCCCGGCTCTGGGCCACACCCACCCCACACCGCCCCACGGCCCCCGGACTTGAAGTGAGGGCGACCCTGCGTCACAGACGAGCAAACGACTCAGAGAGGCCAGTGACAGCCCAGGCCACACGTGCAGTGCTGAGCCTGGAGCCCAGGCTTATCAGTGCCAAAGCCCATTCTTTCCCACTATAAGGTCACCGTCCTCAAAAAGGACAGGACTCTGTTTCCTCCATAAACTGCACAAGGCAGAGACTCCGCGACTGAAGCAGGGACCCGTCTGGACCATGTCAATGCCTGGACACCAGGGGGCGCCCGGGAGCAGAGCCAGAGCCCGGCCACCACCTCCCTCGGGGCCGCTCTGGGTCAGGCTCAGGGACAGTGCAGGCGGAGGAGGCAGTCCACCTGGGGGCCAGAAGCCCAGCAGCCACCGGCTAAGAGGGCACCCAGAGGGCACGGGGTCCAGACCCCCGCTCTGCCCACAGCAGCTCTGCGGCCTGAACCAACTAGACTCAGGGCACATGAGTATCCTCACTACTCTAGGCAACCCTAATGCCTCTCACGAGGTCATCGTGAGGATTAACTTGGCTAATACAGTGCCCGGCAGGTAGCCAGTGCCCCCAGGGTGCGGCCTGAGCGCTGACAGGGCGGCCGCAGGGGAACAGGGGCCTGCAGGCCGCACGAGGGGTCGCAGGCAGACCTGGGGCCCTGGCCTCGACTCCAAAGCCCCTTCGACGCTCCCCTCCCTCACCAGCGGCCCTCTGCAGCTCCCCAGGGGTGGACAGCCAGCCCAGCCTCTGAGTGGGAGCCCCCGGCTGGCTGGAGCACACCCCTTCACCGGAGGCAGCTGCTCTGCGGGGATCATTTCTTCTCTTCCGCAAGTCACTCCCTCCCTGCTTGGTGTCTTGATTACTCCAATTCAAGCCAGCCCCCAAACGGCCTCCGAGATGAGCTCTGATTAAATTCCCACAAAACCACAGGCAGAGACGCCCGATCTGCGGAGTGCGGCCCCCTCCCCGGGGAGGCCCCGTGTCCGACGGCCATCTGCCACCCCCGGGCGCGTGGGCGGGAGCTCCCAGGGGAGCCGCCTCTCACCCCTGCCATATCAGGAGGGCCCCGAGCCCTTCACCCTGTGGTCTGAGACCCTCCACCCCTTGCTGCCCCCGGAAGCCAGGGCCACACACCCCCATCATCCAACCACAGCCCAGCATTCTCACCCCTCGTTCCAGCCAGCTCAGGAGCTGGGACGGCTCAGCCTGGCATGGAAGAGCCAGGCCTCGGTCTCGGGGCTTCCACCTCAACATCCCAGCCCTGTGCGGCAAAGCAGGTGCCCACGAGAGGCGAGGCCCGCAGCAACATTCGACCTCGGGGCGGCTCCAGCCCTCGGCTTGAAGAGGATCCAAGTTCAGTGCCATCTGTGCCTCTGGCTGAAGGCTGTGGGTGCAGCCCCGCCGAAGTCATCAGCCCCCACCCCCCAGGGCCGCTCTGGGTCAGGCTCAGGGACAGTGCAGGCGGAGGAGGCAGTCCACCTGGGGGCCAGAAGCCCAGCAGCCACCGGCTAAGAGGGCACCCAGAGGGCACGGGGTCCAGACCCCCGCTCTGCCCACAGCAGCTCTGCGGCCTGAACCAACTAGACTCAGGGCACATGAGTATCCTCACTACTCTAGGCAACCCTAATGCCTCTCACGAGGTCATCGTGAGGATTAACTTGGCTAATACAGTGCCCGGCAGGTAGCCAGTGCCCCCAGGGTGCGGCCTGAGCGCTGACAGGGCGGCCGCAGGGGAACAGGGGCCTGCAGGCCGCACGAGGGGTCGCAGGCAGACCTGGGGCCCTGGCCTCGACTCCAAAGCCCCTTCGACGCTCCCCTCCCTCACCAGCGGCCCTCTGCAGCTCCCCAGGGGTGGACAGCCAGCCCAGCCTCTGAGTGGGAGCCCCCGGCTGGCTGGAGCACACCCCTTCACCGGAGGCAGCTGCTCTGCGGGGATCATTTCTTCTCTTCCGCAAGTCACTCCCTCCCTGCTTGGTGTCTTGATTACTCCAATTCAAGCCAGCCCCCAAACGGCCTCCGAGATGAGCTCTGATTAAATTCCCACAAAACCACAGGCAGAGACGCCCGATCTGCGGAGTGCGGCCCCCTCCCCGGGGAGGCCCCGTGTCCGACGGCCATCTGCCACCCCCGGGCGCGTGGGCGGGAGCTCCCAGGGGAGCCGCCTCTCACCCCTGCCATATCAGGAGGGCCCCGAGCCCTTCACCCTGTGGTCTGAGACCCTCCACCCCTTGCTGCCCCCGGAAGCCAGGGCCACACACCCCCATCATCCAACCACAGCCCAGCATTCTCACCCCTCGTTCCAGCCAGCTCAGGAGCTGGGACGGCTCAGCCTGGCATGGAAGAGCCAGGCCTCGGTCTCGGGGCTTCCACCTCAACATCCCAGCCCTGTGCGGCAAAGCAGGTGCCCACGAGAGGCGAGGCCCGCAGCAACATTCGACCTCGGGGCGGCTCCAGCCCTCGGCTTGAAGAGGATCCAAGTTCAGTGCCATCTGTGCCTCTGGCTGAAGGCTGTGGGTGCAGCCCCGCCCAGAAGTCATCAGCCACATGGGACGCCTGTGGCCCTGGCGCCCAGGGGTGGGTTCCTCGGTAAGCCTGCCAGCCTCGGGCTGTTTGAGTTGTCGTATGGAAGGCACAGGCTGTTAAGGACGCCCACACCGGCCAGCTCCAGGGAAAGAGGTGACTTCCAGAGTCACTCACCCACGGATTCGGCAGGCAGGAACCCACTTCCCGGAAGGTGGGGAGGCAGACGACCAGCTGTCCCCGCAGCTTACCCTCCCCGCTCTGCCATGGTGACCAAGCTCCCAAATGTCTCCCGGGCACGTGGTTGCCCAGAATAAAGACCACGCTCCCCAGTTTCCTAGCAGCTCAGTATGTCCGTCAGTTCTGGCCACTAAGATGTGAACTATTACTGTAGCTTCCAGAACTTTTCTGAAAAGATACCCAGGGCTGGTTCCCTTAGCTTCCTTTTGCTTAGTCCCTCTCCATCCTAACGTCTCGACTCGGGGGGTGGGGTGGGGGTGAGCTGGAGTGTCAGCACCCCCTGGCCACACCAGAAGAGCAAGGAGTCGGGGAAACCTGAGAGAGAGGTGAAGTCCTACTTTAACCCACTTGCCCCAGGTGTCTGCTGTGGCAGCGGCTCTGTCGGCGGGCCTGAGGCTGAAGGTCCCAGGCAGGAAGGACCCTGCCGCCCCTCCAGGCTCTGAGTCAGGGAAGGAGGAGCTCTGGCAGCACGCAGCTGAGATGGTGCCAAGCACCCCGAGCCCCCGGGTCCTCAGACAGGTGGCCGGGAGCCCCCCTGCAGCTGGTATCAGCTCCGCGTGGAGAAGGCTGGCCCGCCTGAGCCTGGCCCCTCGGTCCAAGTGCTCTGCCAGCCGCCCCCGGGAGACCCTCCCTGGGTGTCAGAGTCCCCCAGGCCACCCCCACGGCAGAGCTGGGGGCCCCGGACCCTCCCTGCAGCAGCCTCCCCCACCCCCAAGCCCTGTCTCCCGTGCAGCCAGCCGGACTCCCTGAGGACAGGGAAAGGCCCCTGGGCACGGCGTGGCCACAAGCCCAGGAGTCTCTGCCAAGCCCCTTCTCTCAACACAAAAGCAGGGGCACTTGGGTGGCTGTAACTGAGGACCTTAAAGGTTCATTACGGCCCTTTGCAGCGGCACAACAGAGCTGCGTGCCTCGGGGAAGAGAAGGAGCCGGGCGGGGGCGGCCGGGGCTCTGCCAGAGAAGGCGCTCTGCCTCTCACGAGAACGGGCTCCTCTTGGAGGAGGACGGGACAGACAGCCGGCAGCGAACGGCCCCGGGTGGGCAGGAAAAGGCTCTAGGAAGCCCTCGCCTCTGCCCGCCCTCCTGGAAGAAGGCCAGCCGGCGGTATGCACGATAAGGAGAGCCCGGGCCAGCAGCCGCGGCCCACCCACACAGTTCCCGCTGGCCCAGGACCAAGCTCGGCTGCAGGGCTGGGGCCGCACGTTCTCGCTGGACCTCTCGCGGGCCGCCCCCGAGCTGACCGCACCTGCTGGGAGTTGAGCGGAGTCTGTCTGTGTCCCCACTGCGGGGTGGACCACCAGCCCCTCCCACCTGGGGGTCAGTCTTTACAACAGGACTCGGGCAATGGCCATCGAAATCCGCCCCTAGGCAGCGTCGGCTCCACCTGTCTAAGGCACACTCTCGTCATCTCACTCACCCGCTCACGCGCCTCCAGGGGCGGCTCACGGACGGCGGCCCAGCTGCCCAAGGTGTCCCAAGCGTCTCTCTGACCGATGGTCCTCGAGGTCCCACCAGCACCTGCTCCAGTCCCTCCCCGCTTGGCTCACCCCTCTGCCTTGTCTGGGAGGCCCAGGCCGTCACCCCTCCAGTGGTCGCCCCCCAGAGACCACCCCGCTTCCTGCGCACCCTGCCGTCCAGCCCCCAAACGCCCATGCTCACATGCCAGACGCGGGCTCACCCTCGACCCCCGTCCGGTTTCTCGGTTCATAAAAATGGAGTTGGACTCAGACCTGATCCAGACGCCTCAGCCCCTTCCAGCAGAACAGGAAGAGTGGATCCTGATCCTGGGTGACGCCGTGGGCCAGGGTCTGTGCTCAGAGCCCTTCAGACAGCAGCCCAGGTACCCCACCCCCGGGCCCCGTGGAAACACCACGTTTTATCCATCTTAGAGAAAACGTGACTTGGCCAAGACGGCACAGCCGCAAGATTCAGACATGACCTTGGTCTGTCTCCCCCAGAAGCCTGTGCATTTTGCCCTAAAAAGCCCTCTCGGAGGTGCCCTCCCCAATCCCATCGGAAAGTATTGCTCTTCTAACAGACTTGTCGCAGCTGCTGACCTGCAGTTCTGCCCGTCAACTGGGCCTTCTCGTCTTCTACTGTCGCCTCCTGTCCCCACAGAAAGAGCTGGCATCCAACACACACTCTCTAGGAAGAGGCGGCCTTCCTGTCCAGAACCAACGTTCAGCTAGCACATCACTCAGCGCCTCCTCCTCCTCTGGGTGGACTGGGCAGACCAGGGAAGGAATGCAAAGAGCACAGATGCTGACCCGGTCACAGACCACTCCAGACCCGAGGAAGGACACTGGAGTGCTGAAAGAGCCTGCCTGCTGCGGGGCCCTCCAGCAAATCCTGTCCATATTGCTGTTTGGACGCCCAGTGGTGTCCGACTCTTTGCAAACCCAGGGACGGCAGCACGCCGGGCCTCCCTGCCCCTCGCCACATCCCAGAGCTTGCCCAAGCTCATGTCCATGCTCTGTGCTTCCTGGTAAAGGCCAGGTGCCCAGAACAGGATGGCCAGGTCCAGGACCCAGTTCATGCACAGAGCGGGTTCCTTAAAGAAGCAGACACTCAGTGATTCCCTTGGCCAGGGTTCCCTACTGCACCCATGCCAGGGGCAGGGCCCTCTGACTACAGGCACGGACGTCAAGCTTAGGTGTTAGGTGCAGGAGGAGCCTGAGTGGAAGAGACCGGCTGGATTCTGGCTGGGGAGCTTACAGGCTGCGTGGCGCTGGCCCATCACCTAACCTCTGAGGGCCTCCTCCCCCACTATATGGGAAGGCTGATGCAGCCCACCTCTAGCAGCAGCAGACGGGAGAACGCAAGAAGAAGGCCCGGTCCAGTGCGGGGCACTCAGCACGCACCCCAAACCCTGCTCCTATACTCCATCTGGTCCTGGGAGCCAAAGCACCCACCATCACCTGAACCACACCCGAGGCCAGGCCGGTTCCAGGCAGACCCCCTAGGGCTGAATAATGACCTGAAGAATAGGAACAGGGGCTGCCTCTAAGAGGACTCCTCATGCAGCCCCAGGGCCCAGGCAAAGGACTCTTAAAAAAATGCTTCAGGTTAAACTAAAGAACTCTTTGCCGGGACTGTGTGGCCAGGCGGAGGATTTGAAGATTACTGAATGTGAATCTTTCTGAAAAGCTCTTTTCCCATAATCAGCCACCTTAGGAAGGAGGTCTGACTTCTCTGGCGTTGCCCTGCTTGGGGACGCAGGAAGCATAAGTCCTTGGGGGCAGGAGCCTGCAGCTGGCAGGAGACTCCCCGCAACTAAGAGGAGGCCCCCGCTTGCAGGAATGGAGTGTGCCCCGCGAGGTCCAGCCGCCGCATTGCATGTCTCCCTGCGTTTGATTAAAGGCCTTTAACTTCTCTGTTTGTGTCCTTTGCCTGGTTACATAACTGCCCTCGCCGGCCTGCTGCGGAGCCATTCACACACTTCTGCTCTCCAGCCACTGTGTTACCTGGACGTTTCATCACCACTCGTGGGTTTAAGACAACAACACAAAGCCATCTCAAAGTGGCTGGAGCTACTCTCCCAAAGAAGATCGCCCCGGGCTTTTATTTCCTAACTCTGCTGGTCACGGCGGGGAGGAGGAAAGGGAGGAGGAAAGGCCCTCCCCAACACGTCCAACTGCTTCCTGCGTCAAAGTGCTTAAAAAGACCAGACCCCCTCCTCCAACCCCACGCAAAGACCACCTTGTGTCCACGAGGTGGGCCCACGCCGGGTCTGTACCTTTCATGTAGGCCTCGATCTTCCGGATGAGCTCATAGGACTTGGACCGGTCAAGCAGGGTCCTGATGGCAGGAAGGGGGTCCAGGACAATGGGCTCAGGGTGGGCATCGATGTACTTACAGGCTGCGTGGCGCTGGCCCATCACCTAACCTCTGAGGGCCTCCTCCCCCACTATATGGGAAGGCTGATGCAGCCCACCTCTAGCAGCAGCAGACGGGAGAACGCAAGAAGAAGGCCCGGTCCAGTGCGGGCACTCAGCACGCAGCCCAAACCCTGCTCCTATACTCCATCTGGTCCTGGGAGCCAAAGCACCCACCATCACCTGAACCACACCCGAGGCCAGGCCGGTTCCAGGCAGACCCCCTAGGGCTGAATAATGACCTGAAGAATAGGAACAGGGGCTGCCTCTAAGAGGACTCCTCATGCAGCCCCAGGGCCCAGGCAAAGGACTCTTAAAAAAATGCTTCAGGTTAAACTAAAGAACTCTTTGCCGGGACTGTGTGGCCAGGCGGAGGATTTGAAGATTACTGAATGTGAATCTTTCTGAAAAGCTCTTTTCCCATAATCAGCCACCTTAGGAAGGAGGTCTGACTTCTCTGGCGTTGCCCTGCTTGGGGACGCAGGAAGCATAAGTCCTTGGGGGCAGGAGCCTGCAGCTGGCAGGAGACTCCCCCGCAACTAAGAGGGAGGCCCCCGCTTGCAGGAATGGAGTGTGCCCCGCGAGGTCCAGCCGCCGCATTGCATGTCTCCCTGCGTTTGATTAAAGGCCTTTAACTTCTCTGTTTGTGTCCTTTGCCTGGTTACATAACTGCCCTCGCCGGCCTGCTGCGGAGCCATTCACACACTTCTGCTCTCCAGCCACTGTGTTACCTGGACGTTTCATCACCACTCGTGGGTTTAAGACAACAACACAAAGCCATCTCAAAGTGGCTGGAGCTACTCTCCCAAAGAAGATCGCCCCGGGCTTTTATTTCCTAACTCTGCTGGTCACGGCGGGGAGGAGGAAAGGGAGGAGGAAAGGCCCTCCCCAACACGTCCAACTGCTTCCTGCGTCAAAGTGCTTAAAAAGACCAGACCCCCTCCTCCAACCCCACGCAAAGACCACCTTGTGTCCACGAGGTGGGCCCACGCCGGGTCTGTACCTTTCATGTAGGCCTCGATCTTCCGGATGAGCTCATAGGACTTGGACCGGTCAAGCAGGGTCCTGATGGCAGGAAGGGGGTCCAGGACAATGGTCTCAGGGTGGGCATCGATGTATTCCTGAAACGAAAACATACTCCTTCCAGTCAGAGACGGAAGACTTGACGCAGAAACGGGGGGTGACCAGCAAGATTTCATCCCGTGCGCCCTCCCCTCGTCCATCCCTCTGTTCTCCAGCCCCCACCAGCCCTGACTCCTGGCTGAGGCCTCACCTGGCCTCGGGACACGGCCTCCATCCACTCAGCCCCACGGGGTCACGTGGCTTTGATTAGACCGATCGGTGCCCTCCCCGTCCTGGGGCTCAGCACAGGCTACGTGACTGGAGTCCGTCCAATCAGGGGCAGGCTCGGCACTCTTGCTGGGAATGCTGGGACACCCTCTCTTCCAGAGGACAAGAGGAAGCTGGGAGACTGGGCAGCTGGGACCAATCATCCTAAGATCTGAAGACAGGCCTGGTGGGGCCCAAACTCAAAATGGAGCCCAAACGGAGAAACCAGAGCTGAGAAAAGGAGACCCGCTGGGCTCTGACCAGCTTGTTCACCTCCTGGGTAGGGCCTGACCTGAACTCAGCGCTGCTCTGAGGGGTGGCCAGCACCCTGCCCCGATAAGAGCTCTGCGGCAGGGCCGGGGAGGGTGGGGTGCCCGGCGTAGGTCTGGGAGAAGGTGATGAGACACGAGCGATGGGCCGGCCACCAGGCCCTCGGGTGCCCACTCTGGCCATCGCTGACTAACATGTACTAGCTTCCCGGCAGACCACAGACATGCAAACTGAACCCCGATGGGATTAAAAGAAGAGTGATGAACCGTGATGAGTTTAAAAGAAGTTACAGTTTTCTTGGGGAAAAAGTATGTGGGGAGCCAGGAACAATTACCTGTGATGGAATTCAGCAAAAGACACCAGAAGACGTTTCCAGGGGAAAAGAACACAGGAACTGTGGCCCTGCCGGGTGTCACTTCTGTGACCCCAGGATTCCCAAGTCACACCACCGGGCTAGAGCGGCTTGTCAGGCAGATGAAGGACAGGAGATCCTTCCTCTGGCCCTCAACCACGATGGCGCGAAGGACAAAATGAGGGTGCTGGCCTGACAGGAGACGGGCTCAGGGAGGAGGCTGGGCGTCAGGGAGGGCAGTGACCGGCAGCTGCGGTCAGCAGGCGCTGAACTGTGCACACCCACCCCAGACCGGTTCACATCCTAACCCCGGTCCCTGCAAATGTGGCCTTATTTGGACAGAATGTCTTCACAGGTGGAATGGTGTCAACATGGGGTCATACTGGACTCAGATGGGCCCTCAGCCACTGACGAGTATCTTCAAGACGAGGAAAATGGGGACGAGGAGACCCACAACGAGGGGGCCATGGGACGATGGAGGCAGTGAGCGAGGTCACCTCAAGGCAAGGATGGCCACGGACCAGTGGCCACCCGCAGGCTCTCCCCTGGGACCTCCAGAAGGCGCCAAGCCCCAGACACCTTGACCTCAGACTTCCAGCCTCCTTCATGGAGAGAATGGACTTCTGTTGTTCCAGGCCACTTGGCCACTTGGTCTGCAGTACTTTGTTACGGGAGCCCCAGGGAATAAACACACCAGCTTCATTCTCCTTTCCCCGCCCACTCCGCCAGCTCTGTTTCTGAGGTCAGCAGAGGCCGGGAGAAAGCCGTAATGCTTCTTTTCTAGCAAACCTTATCAGCAACAAGAATGCTCTGTTTGGATTATTCGTTTCATTTTTTTTTTTCAGTGAACCTATTTTGGTGCCTAAGAGTCATTTTTAAGAGCTCTCAACACAAAAGCCAGAGATTCATGTCTACCTCGCTGAAATCCTGCCTGGTGTTTCATACCAGGCTATTTGCTTATGGGGTCACTGGTCTCTTTGAATGTTTTCTTAAAAAACACTCTGCTCCCAGAGGGTGGCCAGCGCACACATCTAAGGAAGCCGTCTTTCCATCCTCAGACCCGGGCAGGCCACGGGGCCCACGTGCTCTGGCCCCCAGGAGGTCCTCTCCAGAGCGCGTCCAGAGACCTGAGCGCAGAAGAGAAGCCGCCTCCCTGCGCCTCCTCCTCCAGGCTGGCCGCTGCCCTGCCCACAGGGAAGGGCCGGCTCCTAAAGGGAGGCACAGGAGATCCTTCCTCTGGCCCTCAACCACGATGGCGCGAAGGACAAAATGAGGGTGCTGGCCTGACAGGAGCGGGCTCAGGGAGGAGGCTGGGCGTCAGGGAGGGCAGTGACCGGCAGCTGCGGTCAGCAGGCGCTGAACTGTGCACACCCACCCCAGACCGGTTCACATCCTAACCCCGGTCCCTGCAAATGTGGCCTTATTTGGACAGAATGTCTTCACAGGTGGAATGGTGTCAACATGGGGTCATACTGGACTCAGATGGGCCCTCAGCCACTGACGAGTATCTTCAAGACGAGGAAAATGGGGACGAGGAGACCCACAACGAGGGGGCCATGGGACGATGGAGGCAGTGAGCGAGGTCACCTCAAGGCAAGGATGGCCACGGACCAGTGGCCACCCGCAGGCTCTCCCCTGGGACCTCCAGAAGGCGCCAAGCCCCAGACACCTTGACCTCAGACTTCCAGCCTCCTTCATGGAGAGAATGGACTTCTGTTGTTCCAGGCCACTTGGCCACTTGGTCTGCAGTACTTTGTTACGGGAGCCCCAGGGAATAAACACACCAGCTTCATTCTCCTTTCCCCGCCCACTCCGCCAGCTCTGTTTCTGAGGTCAGCAGAGGCCGGGAGAAAGCCGTAATGCTTCTTTTCTAGCAAACCTTATCAGCAACAAGAATGCTCTGTTTGGATTATTCGTTTCATTTTTTTTCAGTGAACCTATTTTGGTGCCTAAGAGTCATTTTTAAGAGCTCTCAACACAAAAGCCAGAGATTCATGTCTACCTCGCTGAAATCCTGCCTGGTGTTTCATACCAGGCTATTTGCTTATGGGGTCACTGGTCTCTTTGAATGTTTTCTTAAAAAACACTCTGCTCCCAGAGGGTGGCCAGCGCACACATCTAAGGAAGCCGTCTTTCCATCCTCAGACCCGGGCAGGCCACGGGGCCCACGTGCTCTGGCCCCCAGGAGGTCCTCTCCAGAGCGCGTCCAGAGACCTGAGCGCAGAAGAGAAGCCGCCTCCCTGCGCCTCCTCCTCCAGGCTGGCCGCTGCCCTGCCCACAGGGAAGGGCCGGCAGCTGGTGAGGAAGAGCCCGCGTCTGGACCCAGAGGGGACGAGCGGAGGGGCGTCCTTCGGGAAGGTCTGTCCTGCTCTGTCCTCAGGCCAAGGAGCCGTTCTCTCTCCTACGGCTCAGCCTCGCCCCCGTGCCTGCACCTCTGCTGCCGGAGGCCCTGGGATGACCCCCGTGCACACGTTCCTCCACCAGAGCGTGTTCCTCGGAACCAGATCTGTGCTGGCAGCAGAGCCGGTCACCTGCGAGACGCCGAGACTGAGGCCCGACTGCATCCGATCAGCGGCCGCATGTGAAAGGTCATCCACTCGAGTAAGGCGACTATATACACGCCAGTAAAAATTTTAAACAAGAAAATAAAATGTGGAACTATGTTTTAAAAAATTCCTGAAAGATGTTCTTAGTTTGAAAGGAGTATTTAAGAGAATAAAGTAGGTAAACTTGAAACTATTCGGAATTAGATTCTAATGAACCTTATGATTCAGGGGCTTCCTGGTGGCTCAGTGGTTAACCCGCCTGCAATGCAGGAGGTTCAGGCTTGATCCCCGAGTTGGGAAGATCCCCTGGAGAAGGGCAGAGCAACCCACTCCAGGGACAGAGGAGCCTGATGGGCTACAGTCCAAGGGGTTGCAAAGGGTTGGACACGACGGAACGACTCACACGATTCAACAGGTTAAACTTTACACTAAGGACAATAGAAAAAGAATGGAGAAGGAAATGTCAACCCACTCCAGTGTTCTTGCCTGGGAAATCCCATGGACAGAGGAGCCTGGCAGGCGACAGTCTATAGGGTCGCAAAAGAATTGCACACAACTTAGCGACTAAACAAGACCATGCTAAAAATATTTTCAAAGCGTAAAGGATATTTTCCTACTTCCATTGTTGGTTTTAAAATAGCATTAAAAAATTAATATGCCCAAACATTGCAACAAAAGACAAAGTAACTAAAAGTTATGCAGGGCTTCTCTGGGAGACAGACATTATATACTGGCTTCTCATTTAAAATTGTTCATTTTATCAAACATGACCTGATTTTGGTTGGCCTTTTATAGTGTACACAAAGTTGATTTTCTTCAATGTTGTGGTTTAGATATTTCTCACATTGAGCAAATAATAAGATTTGAATTTATAAAAAAAAAGATAAAAGGAAAGGTGAGCCACTCAACAACCTTCACATGACCCACAGGGCCTCGGGAGGCTGTAAACAACAGCGGACAAATGACAACGTTCGAGGGCTCCCCTGTTCGATCGGGCCCATGCATTCACACTCCGGGTTATGAGCTGAAAGCTCCGTGATGCCCTCACCCCCACCCACCCTCCTTCCCCCAATCTGCCGGGCAGCAGCCTGGTACAGAGGGAAGAGTGAAGGGCCGAGAGAGCCCGGCCGGCCGCAGTCGCCTCTCACTGTTGCCCTGGACGCGCGCCGTGGTGTCTCTCGTCTCGGTTTCCTCGCCTATGACTTGTGCACGAGGCTGGAGAAGGTGGGAGTAGTCCCTATGAGGCCACACAAGAGGCCGCTCCGGAACAGGACGGGCAGCCATGCGGGAGACATTTCAGGTACAGCAGGAACACGCGCGCCCTGCCTTCCTTCAAAGCGAAGGCAGCACCGGAGCCACGGCTTCCCGGCGGGCCCCGCTCCCCCAACCACCAGGGTTCAGTGGACCACGACTTCCCCTCCAAGGTCCCCACCAGAGAACCGAGAAGACTGTCCACAGAGAACCAGATAACAGAGCTGTCTCTGGTTCCACGGCGGCTCCTTCGTGCAGTGGCCTCTGTAGAGAGGCCTCGGGCTCATTAAGATGTGAACCGAAGCCAGAGACGCCAGAAGAAACCAAAGTGCGAAAGAGCTGACAGGCAGGCGCCGACGAGCTGCTGACCCGGCGTGGCAAGCACCGGGATTACCAGACGAGTGATTCCTGCACATGACCTCCTCTGGGACGAGGTCGGAGAGGACAAAGAAGGAATTTTTTTCCAATCACCCCACTATCCACAAGTGGATTTTCTTCCAAGCCTTTCAGCTTATCTATTGTATCACGGGCCTCATGCATTTTTCACAAGTCTCTTAGAATTACCAAACTGCTGGAAGGGCGGGCGCCCTGCACCATGTTATCGCCGCTTGGAGGAAGAAAGGCCCAAACCACCTCCACCACAAATGGTAAACATGTTCTGTGAGTGGCCTCCCTCCAACACCTAGAGAGGGATCCGCAAGTTCACTAGGGGGCACCTGGCTTACGAAGCCAATGTGAGGGAAACACAGACATATACAGCCCAGGGTGCGCAGCGCCAGGGGGAGGTTTAGACACTACTGAGAAAGGGGCACAGACCCGCCAGAGGCCCCCGGGGCCCGTAGGATTATGACGCCGAGGGGGGCACTGGCCTTCTATGGGGCTGTGGAGGGCGGGCAGGGGTGGAGGTCTTCCCACTGAGAATCTGAGCTGAATGAGAGGACCAAGGTGAACGCGGGAGGCACTGCTCCCTCTGCGTTTACAGCCGGGAGAGGAGCTGCGTGGAACACAAGGACTTGTTCTCCTCCGAACAGGAAATGCAGGTGGGAGCCCTGAGTTCAAATCCTGCTTCTGTCATGTTGTGTCTGTGAAGAAGAAACTGGAATTCATCTCTGACATTCCGTCTCCTTTGATTTTGGAGAAAACCCATCTCAGGGAGCTGCTGGGTGGACAATGAGGAGACGACGGATTTGAAAGAGTTGCCAGGGGAATTCCCGGGTGTCTAGGCATTAGGCCTCGGTGCTCATTGTCGTGGCCCAGCTTCAGCCCCTGGTGTGAAACTGAGATCCTACAAGCTACACAGTGGAAACAATGGGAAAAAAGATCTAATAGGCGGCCTCCTCCCCGTGCAGTGGCCTCTGTAGGGGAGGCCTCGGGCTCATTAAGATGTGAACCGAAGCCAGAGACGCCAGAAGAAACCAAAGTGCGAAAGAGCTGACAGGCAGGCGCCGACGAGCTGCTGACCCGGCGTGGCAAGCACCGGGATTACCAGACAGTGATTCCTGCACATGACCTCCTCTGGGACGAGGTCGGAGAGGACAAAGAAGGAATTTTTTCCAATCACCCACTATCCACAAGTGGATTTTCTTCCAAGCCTTTCAGCTTATCTATTGTATCACGGGCCTCATGCATTTTCACAAGTCTCTTAGAATTACCAAACTGCTGGAAGGGCGGGCCCCCTGCACCATGTTATCGCCGCTTGGAGGAAGAAAGGCCCAAACCACCTCCACCACAAATGGTAAACATGTTCTGTGAGTGGCCTCCCTCCAACACCTAGAGAGGGATCCGCAAGTTCACTAGGGGGCACCTGGCTTACGAAGCCAATGTGAGGGAAACACAGACATATACAGCCCAGGGTGCGCAGCGCCAGGGGGAGGTTTAGACACTACTGAGAAAGGGGGCACAGACCCGCCAGAGGCCCCCGGGGCCCGTAGGATTATGACGCCGAGGGGGGCACTGGCCTTCTATGGGGCTGTGGAGGGCGGGCAGGGGTGGAGGTCTTCCCACTGAGAATCTGAGCTGAATGAGAGGACCAAGGTGAACGCGGGAGGCACTGCTCCCTCTGCGTTTACAGCCGGGAGAGGAGCTGCGTGGAACACAAGGACTTGTTCTCCTCCGAACAGGAAATGCAGGTGGGAGCCCTGAGTTCAAATCCTGCTTCTGTCATGTTGTGTCTGTGAAGAAGAAACTGGAATTCATCTCTGACATTCCGTCTCCTTTGATTTTGGAGAAAACCCATCTCAGGGAGCTGCTGGGTGGACAATGAGGAGACGACGGATTTGAAAGAGTTGCCAGGGGAATTCCCGGGTGTCTAGGCATTAGGCCTCGGTGCTCATTGTCGTGGCCCAGCTTCAGCCCCTGGTGTGGAAACTGAGATCCTACAAGCTACACAGTGCAGCTAAAATAAATAAAAATTTAAAGAAAGCAAAGAGTTGGGAGACATAAAAACAAAAAGGATTCTCATGAATCTGCAGCACCAGGACTCTTGGGGCCCAACCCCACCGGAGGTCGTTGAGCCCGCTGTGCCCTGCCCAGTCCAGCAGAGGAGCCAGGCCAGCTCTGCACGTGGGGTAAGCAACTGGGCTGCCCTGCCCAGCCTGGCCCCACGGACGCCCAGAGCAAGGCATGACCCCCGCCGGCCAGCGCACGCCTCCCAGGGCAGCAGGAGGGGCACCCAGGACCCACCCCTGCACCCTCCGGAGGTAACAGGGCTCTGGCCATGGCTCCCAAACGTCACAGGTCTCTTTTCAGAAAGTGGCTGCACAGGGAACGGGGGCTTCCCTGGTGGTTAAGATGGTTAAAAAAAAAAAAAAAAAAAAAAAATCTACCTGCAATGTAGGAGACCTGAGTTCGATCCCTGGGTCAGGAAGGTCCCCTGGAGAAGGGAACGGCCACCCACTCCAGTATTCTTCTCTGGAGAATCCCATGGACAGAGGAGCTTGACGGGCTACAGTCCAGAGGGTCGCAAAGAATTGGACAGAACATAAATGATTTAGCAACAGAAGCACAGGGAACTATATTCAATATCCTGTGATAAGCCATAATGGAAAAGAATATTTAAAAAGAATATATATATATATATAAATGAATCACTGTGCCATAGAGAAGAAATCAACACAACATTGTAGATCAACTATACTTCAATTGAAAACAGAGAAAGTGGTGACTGATTTTTTTTAGAGACGTGTACTAAAACAGCCAGTCCATCCTAAAGGAAATCAACCTTGAATATTCACTGGAAGGACGGATGCTGAAGCTAAAGCTCCAATACTTTGACCACCTGATGAGAAGAGACAACTCATCGAGAAAGACCCTGATCACGGGGAAAACAGAAGGCAAAAGGAGAAGGGGATGACAGAGGTCGAGCTGACTGGGTGGCACCACTGAGTCAACGGGCATGAGTCTGAGCCGGCTCCGGGAGATGGAGAAGGCCAGGGCAGCCTGACGTGCTGCAGTTCACGGGGTTGCAAAGAGTTGGACACGACTGAGCGACTGAATGAAACTAAAACAATTCATGGATTAACGACGACATCTGGGATTTGCTTTGCAACACCCAGGTGCAGGGGGTAGGGCTGAGAAATGGGCGAGGCACAGTGAGAGCAGAGCCCCCGCGAGCTGCGGACGTGTGAGGCTGGCAATGTACAGGGGAGGACTCAGCAGTATCCTCTCAAGCCTTTTTAAATTTTCCAAAACACGACATTTGGGGGTGGGGTGGGAGGAGGGAGGGAGGGTCCCGAGGGAGGGGACATGTGTGTCCTAACGGCCGACTCATGCTGATACACAACAGAAACCGGCACGGCACTGTAAAGCAACTATCCTCCAACTGAAAATATTTTTTAAAAAGGAAGAAAAAGGTTTGGGGGGAAATGGAGGGAGTAGGGAAAGCACTGAAACTCTCACCTTCTTAACTGCCCGCCCCTCACCCCCGCAGCTGTGCAAGAAATGAGTTCAAAGAGCAAGACTCTCTTTCAAGAAGGAGCAGGAGCAGTCCCCCAGAGGGAAATCACAGTGAGAGCCGGCTCAGGGGAAAGATGATGATCAATAAGACACAACGATAACTGATAATAATTTGAAATACTAGCAGCACCTCTCTGCCCAGGACTAGCTACATGCAGGCCGCTGGATAAAGTGGCTCGCAAGCACCGTTTCTTTATATAAAAATCTTACGAGGCAGGAGCTAAAACTGTAACTCTCTGAAGAACACACTGATGTAAATCTTCGTGACCTTGAATCAGACAATGGCCCCTTAGATATGACACCAAAAGTACAGGCCAAAAAAAAGAAAAAATAAACCACACCTCATCCACATTAGGAGCTTCTGTGGTCCAGGATGCCACCTGCCCTGGACCTGGTGCTCCGGAGCGGGCGAGGGCGGGCACAGCCTCCCCTCTAGGCGCTCGGGGCCAGCAGCTGGAGGAGGACTGGGGGTTCGGGCTTGGTGGACAGAGGGAAGTCTGCCTCTGAGGGTGGGGAGCTGGGGGGGGTGCCAGTCGAAGGCACTGCTGGGAAGAGGTCGAGGACTTATGCCTGGTCTGCCCGGGAGATGGAGAAGGCCAGGGCAGCCTGAGTGCTGCAGTTCACGGGGTTGCAAAGAGTTGGACACGACTGAGCGACTGAATGAAACTAAAACAATTCATGGATTAACGACGACATCTGGGATTTGCTTTGCAACACCCAGGTGCAGGGGGTAGGGCTGAGAAATGGGCGAGGCACAGTGAGAGCAGAGCCCCCGCGAGCTGCGGACGTGTGAGGCTGGCAATGTACAGGGGAGGACTCAGCAGTATCCTCTCAAGCCTTTTTAAATTTTCCAAAACACGACATTTGGGGGTGGGGTGGGAGGAGGGAGGGAGGGTCCCGAGGGAGGGGACATGTGTGTCCTAACGGCCGACTCATGCTGATACACAACAGAAACCGGCACGGCACTGTAAAGCAACTATCCTCCAACTGAAAATATTTTTTAAAAAGGAAGAAAAAGGTTTGGGGGGAAATGGAGGGAGTAGGGAAAGCACTGAAACTCTCACCTTCTTAACTGCCCGCCCCTCACCCCCGCAGCTGTGCAAGAAATGAGTTCAAAGAGCAAGACTCTCTTTCAAGAAGGAGCAGGAGCAGTCCCCCAGAGGGAAATCACAGTGAGAGCCGGCTCAGGGGAAAGATGATGATCAATAAGACACAACGATAACTGATAATAATTTGAAATACTAGCAGCACCTCTCTGCCCAGGACTAGCTACATGCAGGCCGCTGGATAAAGTGGCTCGCAAGCACCGTTTCTTTATATAAAAATCTTACGAGGCAGGAGCTAAAACTGTAACTCTCTGAAGAACACACTGATGTAAATCTTCGTGACCTTGAATCAGACAATGGCCCCTTAGATATGACACCAAAAGTACAGGCCAAAAAAAAGAAAAAATAAACCACACCTCATCCACATTAGGAGCTTCTGTGGTCCAGGATGCCACCTGCCCTGGACCTGGTGCTCCGGAGCGGGCGAGGGCGGGCACAGCCTCCCCTCTAGGCGCTCGGGGCCAGCAGCTGGAGGAGGACTGGGGGTTCGGGCTTGGTGGACAGAGGGAAGTCTGCCTCTGAGGGTGGGGAGCTGGGGTGCAGGAAGGCCCCCAAGCAGAGGGGCTGCTCCCAGAGCCTCCCTTGCCCCCTGCTTCAGACACAGGCACTGCTGGGAAGAGGTCAGACGCGTAAGAGCTGGAAGCCAGACTCGGGGTAAGAGTCCAGCCTCCCCACGTGCAGTGCTGGGCCTCCAGAAGCTTCAGTCCTCCTCTGTGCACAGCCCGGTCAGGCAGGTCTAGAACACAGAGGGCCGAAACCTGTGGCCAGCGAGGGGCGGCGCGTGGAGAGGCTGGGGGCTGCCTGGACCTCCCACCATGGGGCAGAGACTCCTACGGGGTCTCCAGGAGGCCGGCTGCTTGAAAGACGGCTTCCTAGGCAGTCACTTCCAGCAGACACTCAGGCAAGCCCCGTGGCGGGAGGAGCCAGAGGCCCGTCCTCGGGTGGGGCGGGGGCTCTCGACCTGCACGAGGCTGGACCGGGCAGCACGCTAACAGGGCGCACGTGCAGGGCTCGGTGAGCCCGGCGGCCGCTCCCTGGCCCAGCCTTCTGCACAGTAACCGGGCTGCAGGCTGGAGGGAGAGGCGGAGAAGCCTGTAAAGAGAATTTCAGAAACATCCTGCTGGCCGGGAACAGTGGGGCGGGGGTGGGGGGGCCAGCTTGGAAGCCACTCCTGGAACAGGGATATGACAGCACCCAGTTCGCTGGGGAAAACCCACCTCTGGGCTTGGGAACCAGCCTCCTCCTTCCCTCCAGGCGTCCTGTCCAGAGGATCTCATGTGGAGGACAGGAGCTCGGCACTGGGAGCGGGACGGGCGCTCCCTGCCCAAGGCGGAGGACAGAGAGGGGCCGGGCCGGGCTCAGGGCCTAATGGGGTGCCAGGTACACGGAGTGTCTCTGCAGAAAAACTTCATCACGTTGCTCACCACATGTACGCTTTTCTCTATGTACATTACACTCCATTTTAGAAGGGGAGGGGAGGTGGGAAGTAAGCCCTGCGCTAAAGAGCCCGGCGCTGGCTGCCGTCCCCGCCCGGCACCATGGCTGGCCTGTGCTCACCCTGTCTAGGACCCCACTTCCTGCAGGAAGTGGGCTCCCCTCACCTGTCTGGAGGGGTTCGGGCTTGGTGGACAGGGCCCCTGGGGTGCAGGAAGGCCCCAAGCAGAGGGCTGCTCCCAGAGCCTCCTTGCCCCTGCTTCAGACACAGGCACTGCTGGGAAGAGGTCAGCGCGTAAGAGCTGGAAGCCAGACTCGGGGTAGAGTCCAGCCTCCCACGTGCAGTGCTGGGCCTCCAGAAGCTTCAGTCCTCCTCTGTGCACAGCCCGGTCAGGCAGGTCTAGAACACAGAGGGCCGAAACCTGTGGCCAGCGAGGGGCGGCGCGTGGAGAGGCTGGGGGCTGCCTGGACCTCCCACCATGGGGCAGAGACTCCTACGGGGTCTCCAGGAGGCCGGCTGCTTGAAAGACGGCTTCCTAGGCAGTCACTTCCAGCAGACACTCAGGCAAGCCCCGTGGCGGGAGGAGCCAGAGGCCCGTCCTCGGGTGGGGCGGGGGCTCTCGACCTGCACGAGGCTGGACCGGGCAGCACGCTAACAGGGCGCACGTGCAGGGCTCGGTGAGCCCGGCGGCCGCTCCCTGGCCCAGCCTTCTGCACAGTAACCGGGCTGCAGGCTGGAGGGAGAGGCGGAGAAGCCTGTAAAGAGAATTTCAGAAACATCCTGCTGGCCGGGAACAGTGGGGCGGGGGTGGGGGGGCCAGCTTGGAAGCCACTCCTGGAACAGGGATATGACAGCACCCAGTTCGCTGGGGAAAACCCACCTCTGGGCTTGGGAACCAGCCTCCTCCTTCCCTCCAGGCGTCCTGTCCAGAGGATCTCATGTGGAGGACAGGAGCTCGGCACTGGGAGCGGGACGGGCGCTCCCTGCCCAAGGCGGAGGACAGAGAGGGGCCGGGCCGGGCTCAGGGCCTAATGGGGTGCCAGGTACACGGAGTGTCTCTGCAGAAAAACTTCATCACGTTGCTCACCACATGTACGCTTTTCTCTATGTACATTACACTCCATTTTAGAAGGGGAGGGGAGGTGGGAAGTAAGCCCTGCGCTAAAGAGCCCGGCGCTGGCTGCCGTCCCCGCCCGGCACCATGGCTGGCCTGTGCTCACCCTGTCTAGGACCCCACTTCCTGCAGGAAGTGGGTCAGAAGTGGAGGACAGGGCCCAGCTCCACCGTGCTTCCCCTAAGGCCCTGGGAGCCATCAACTGATAGCAGCAGTCATCCCTGGGGAGGGACGACCTTTTGTGCTGACCCAGAGGGCCGTCAGGACCCCGACCGTCACGCGGCTCCAGCGGCAGATAAGCAGCGGCACTCACGTGAATGCCACGTGCCACGCGCGGAAGACCTCTCCAGGCAGACGCCCGGGACCCCGGACCCAGGGTCCACGTCTCCGTTAGCAGCCACTGAACGAGCACTGGCGAGCCGAAATGACCCCCTTGTGGCTGCTGAAAATCACTCACGGGGGGTTTGACAGGAAAGGAGGTGACCTTAGGCTTACTCAGTATCATCTCGCTCCTCCTGGCTCTTCCTGAGAGCGTGACCCGAGCCCTGACCTTCCAGCGGATGCCACGAAAGCTGGCCATGCAGCAGGCTCCCTCCACGCCAAGTGACGGGTGAGAGCCAGGAAGCTTCTAGCCCCTCAGGTCTTGACACCAAGACAGGGATTCCTGGCAGGATGCGAGGGCGTGTTGCCACAATAATCAGTTACAACAGTCGTGCTGGCAACAACTGGCGTTTACCAATCCCACCGCCAGTGGCTGAACAGGGGCCTCTGTCCTCTGCCTCTGTGGGGACGGACCCCGCGCTGCGACAGCGGCTGACCCTCCACACGCCTGCGGCGGTCCGGGGGAGCAGGCGCTCTGCGCTCCAGGGAGTCTGGTGGGGCAGGTCTTTAGACAGGTGGATGCTTTCGGGAACGGATGCTATCATCTCCATCCTGGCATCTCCTCATATTTGGAAAAGCGCTAAACCCCTTCCTGGTAACATCAGAGCCTTGTGACTCACCCAAAGCCTTCTGTGTATTGGTATGAAGCTGCCCCTTCTGCAAAACCTTACACATTGACTTTCCTCCTGCGGCCTCTTTGGAGCGGTCTCTCCGGGCCGTCTGAGGAGCCGCCTCCTGGGCGGCAGTCTGCTTGTGCCCCAAATAACACTCAGCCCACAGCTCTCGAGCCGCTCATCCCTCGTGAGTCGACAGAAGCTAATGTTTCCTAAATACTCGGCAAGCGCAGGACCACGTCCTCCACCCTGCAGGGGCTGACGCTGCCCTCCCCACCACGAGCCTAGGAGCAGCCCCACTGGACGGACGTGCCGGCCCGGGGGCCGTGCCCAGGCTCTCCCCGCTGGGGAACGGCGCAGCGGAGCCCTGGTCCACGCCCGCGGGCTCCCGGGCCCTCTGGTCTGTGCAACAAGGCGTGGCCGACCTGGGTGAACCCAAAGCAACTCAGGCTGCGCCTTTCAAAGGAATTTGTTTTAAAATTTTCCATTATTGATTTCTTTACATAAAACAGAAAAGACTGGACACTTTCATGTGGGCATGCAGTTACCATGTAGGGAGGTGGACTCTTTCCTTAAGCACCAAGTCACGATGCTTTAGAGGAAAGAAAACTATACAGGGCCCTGAGGGCCCACGGGTCTTAGACTCTTGGTGTCATGAAATAATGTTGTGACTTGAAAACCATTTACTGCATTTTTTCAGCTCTAAAACCCCTTTCTAAAAATATTTATGGGCTTCCCTGGTGGTCCAGTGGGTAAGGACACTGCCTTGCAGTGCAAGGGGCGCCAGTCCAATCCCTGGCCTGGGAAGATCCCACGTGCCGCGGAGCGGCTGGACCCATGTGTCCAATTACCGAGCTGGAGCTCTGGAGCGCATGCACCCAGAGCTGGTGCTCTGTGACAACAGACGCCACCGCGATGGGAGGCCCACACGGGCCAAAGAACAAAGACGGATGAAAATGGACAAATGAAAGACCAATAGAAGTGGCTTGTCTGCCCCCCTCCCTCCCCACCCCATCCCCCTCAAATAAATGAATAAATAAATCTTAAAAAATAAATAAATAAATAAAAATAAAAATATTTATATTTAAAAGAAAAAGGTAAGGCCTCCTCATGTTCTGGCATGCCAAGTCGAGGCCTCCGGCCTGGTGCTTCAGCCGTGAGGCCGGATGCCTGCACGTGGCGTGGACTCAAAATAAAAACGAAAAAGGAGGAAAGGCCGTGGGCTCGTCTGCGCCTCCGACTGCCCCGGGACTGCACCCGGGCTCCCCCTGCCGCCCAAGGCCCCCAGAGACCCCCACACTGGGCCGGCGTCTGCCTTCATCCCCAGCCCCAGGTCAAGACAGACCCACACACCTGAAGACGGACGCGCGCCTAGCAGACAGACGCACGACACGGCCAGACGCGGGAATGCACGGCGGCCTCTGCTGAGGAGCCGCGAGGCGTCCAGGGAAGGACACGTGCGGGCCGCACAGGCGGGCGCCCGTGGCGGGTGCAGGAACGGCCCCTGGGGGAGGGCCCCCAGCAGAGGCACGCGGGCTTCTGCGAAGGCGAGGCCTGCCTCAGGGAGGGCGGCTCAGGGTGGGGATGAGCGCATGAGCCGGGCAGGGCGGGGCGGAGCTCTCTGGGAGGACGATCAACGTGTCCTCCTGGGCACGCCACCAACACCTGGCATCAACCAAGGCCCGGACCCACTGTCCCGGAGGCAAAGCCTTCCCGACACCACTCAGAATACCTGCCTGCTGCTTACAGCTTACGGAAAACCACAAACCAAAGACAGCCCTGAGGAATCCACGCGAGGCCCCAGAGCCCTGACGTCGCACAGCATGCCCGGCAGCCATGGCCCTAGATGAACCCTAGCGCCCGAAGCTGCTCGAGAATTACAGGCTAAGGGACTCAAGAGGCAGTGGGATCTGACAAGGCTGGGTCTGGAGACGCCTGCTGCTAAACCTTGACAGTGGGCTCGTAGGAGCCAAGAGAAGGTCGGGGGAGCATCCAAAACATACCCAGGGGCAGGACCGCCAAGTCCAGCCATGCCGAGTGCCATCTGCCGTCTACTGAACTGTGCAGTGTGCAACCTGTGCAACTGTCCCGGACAGTCATACAAGGCTCTTGCCCCCCAGTCGCTGGCAGACCACGTTGAGTCTGCCAGCCGCAGCCCCGGGACAGTCCTGACCCCATCCCAGGGGCCTCAAGACACTGGGAAAGTTAAGGCCAAGGCAGAATCTGGATACCTGCGTTCACATCCTAGAATTGTCGTGAACTTTATGGATGCTTACGAAGGTCGCAAGTTATCTGTACCTCAGTGTTCTCATCTATAAAACAGAAGAGAATCACATTTGTAACATCCTTTCTGACTCTCAAGTTACAGGATTCTTCGACTCCACCATGTGATAAACAAAGAAGGCAGCTCTTCGGGCCCTGAGTGGAGCCAGACTGCTAGGCAGGAGCCCAGGGCCTGCTGCCCTCGAGCACGTCCCCAGCGTAGGGACTGCCCGGGACCACGTGGCGGGGTGGTGGGACACAGCAAGGCGGAAGACGGCCTGCAGAGCGGCAGACGAGCGACAGACAGACGATGGCTGCAGGTTGGGGACACTCACGAGCTCAGCCAAGCCCGCAGGCACCCCGAGACTGTGCCTGCGGTCGGTAGGTGGCTCTCCTTCCTCTCCAACCAGCCCGGCCTCTAGCCGGCCCGTCCCACCCCACTGCCTCTACCGCCTCTCCAGCGGCTCCGTGAGAGCTGGGCTTCCCCACCAGCAGGCGCCTTGGTCTTAAAGAGGCCTTGTTTGTATTCCAGAGAGATCGCAAGTGCCTGAGCGTCCAGCCTGAGGCCTCCCAGACAGCAGGAAAGGAGGCAGAGCCCCGGGGGGCGGTGGTCTTCAGCCACAGCGCGGCCGCACGCCGTCCTCGCACTGAGGGGTGCACAAGTGAACAGAGATGTGGGGCGACTGGTGATGACCAAGCAGGGCGGTGTGGCCATGTGGGGGTGCGGGGGGCGGGGAGGTCATCTAGGCGCGGGGAGAGGGGAAGTGAGGAGAGAAGGCTTCTGGGAGCCAGGGACGCTGAGTCACAAAGGGCCACCAGCCTGGGACACAGGAGAAGAAGACATTCCAAGCAGAGCAGACGCAAAAACCAGAGGCGTGGGGCGAGGCCACCCCCGTGGCTGGGTGGACAGAGCTCTCAGGGCAGAGGTTATGTGAAGACGGCGGGCCAAGACAGCTGGAGACGGACCAGCCGCGGGGCTTGGACTGGATCCTAAAGCAACAGGGTCCTGGCCGGGGCGCGACGAGCCAGCCTGGAGCTCGGCAGTGAACCGTCCAGCGGTGTGCACGGCTGGGCGTGGAAGGGACAAGGCCTGGGTCGCGTGTCCCGTGAGGTGCTGGCCTAGGGGGCACGTGGCCAGGCTTCCCCGTGCAGCAAGGGCTGAGTGGCTCCCAGACCTCTGGCTCAGCCCTGTGTCTGATCTGGCAGAGGTGCTGAGAGGAGGACGACGCAATCTGCCTTTTGGCCTACGCTGTTCTTCAGAGTCGTGATTTACACGTCCGGGCTGAGGCCAGGTGGCCAGGCCCTTCCAGCACAGGGAGCACAGTGGAGAAAGGCTGGGTGGGCAGGAGCACTCGACGGGGCCGGGTGACCAGGCTCAAGGCCCAACTGCCCTTCCCAGGACCCTGAGCGCCCGGCAGGAAAGAGGCAGGACAGGAGAGGATGCTTGGTCCCGGCGCGCTTGGGCTCCCTGCGACCTGCTACCAGATTAAACTGATGAGACACCCCTCCCAAAGCAGCGGAACAGCAGCCAGCGCTTGCTTGGTGGGAGCGTCACGGGCACAACTTCTGTGACGAGAAACCGGGCAACAGCCCAAATCAGAAAGACATGCAACTCAGCATCTCTACTGCTAGGTATTTTTCCCACGTAATTCCCCACACATGCACACAAAGATACATATTCAAGGACATTTAAACTCTGAAGCATACTTCCAAAGCACGATCAGAAACATTCTCAGTGTCTATCTATAGAGAACAGATTAAGAAAAGGATTTAAGGCCATTTAATGGAGTGCTATGCAGCCATTAAAAAGAATAAGGCAGTCGAAGGGAGGACTGCTAGAGAATCCTTTTGAAAAGAGACCACACAGAACAATGGTGGTGTGTGGAAACAGGAAGACAGTCAATGCTCACGTACACAGAACTCCAAGAAAAGGCTCCAGGCTGCTGCCCCCAAGATGGGGGCTGGGCGGCTAGGCAGCAGGGGCAGGAAAAGACTCCTTGAATCTGCACGTGCACCTGTTCCCTACATCAGACGGCGGAGAGCCACACAGAGGGGACACCCGCAGAGCCACACCTAGGGAGCCCGCCAGACCCACGTGCACAAGGAAGCTGGCAGCGCTCACCGCCCTGGGGCAAAGGCTGGGGAAGCACGGGAGCGCCCAGGAAGCTTCCTGGCAGCGGAACGCCAGCCATAACCCCCACCCCCCCACCGCCCCTGCTGGGGAAGACGTCCTAGGACAGTGGGTTCAGAAAGGACGAGACACTGGGGCACCTGGCCACAGGCTGACCCACACGTGACTGGAGCCGCCGACAGAGCAGCGGGAGTCACGCCAAGGTCGCTCCGTCATGCCCGACTCTCAGCGACCCCACGGGCCCCCACCAGGCCCCTCTGTCCATGGGACTCCCCAGGCAAGGACACTGGAGCAGGCGGTCTCTTCTCCAGGAGATCTTCTTGACCCAGGAATCAACCTGGGGTCTCCTTCACTACGGTGGACTCTATCAGCGGAGCTGCCAGGGAAGCTGAACAGAGGTACCCCTTCTAGATGGCGACGGGGCGGGGGGCAGGGGCGGAGAGGGTGGGGTGGGAAGAGGTGCCCGTGGGGCAGGGCGGGGCCGAGCCGAGCCGCACATGGCGGCTGAGTCAGGGCACCACGGGTGGCCTCCAGATCACAGGCACTCCCACCCACCCCAAGGCCGGATGGACAGCCTCCCGCGACTGTCCACAGCCCAGGCCACCGTCCTAGACGGTCTGCAGCGCCGCACGCCTCCCTCAGCCACTGGAGAGAAAACCGCGATCCCCGGCAGGGACCCTGCTGTTCACGGAGCCGACGGAAAGTCCACGAAGAAAAGCCACCCCCCAGCGTACGACCCTGAACACGGATGGAGGAAGAGCGGGTGGGGAGGAAACGGACCACGTTACCATCCGAGACAACTGACACCTTCTCCCCTCCTTCCCAGGCCCCGGACCAGAACAATGCCTCCCTTTCTGTCCCCAGAACTCAGCACCAAAACCAAGCGCCCTCCACCGCCTGTCAGTGGGAGGCTGGCAAGGTGCCCGGCCAGCCTGAGCACCTGACCGACGTCACACGCCTGTCGCAGTGCCAGGGCACTACCCAGGGCCTCGGGCCAACTGAGACCAGAGCCACAGGCCACCTCCGGGACGTGCAGGGCCGGCTGCAGCCAGGAGAAGGCCTCTGTTCACGGGCTGACACTCGGACAGGACGGGACAGGCCGCCGTTCCCACTCAGGGGTCACTGGTGGGACTGAAGGGGGTCCAAGCGGCATCACAGATGGGCCAAGTGAGGACCCGAGAGGAGCTGCCTGGCCTGTCGCCCCAGCGCAGCGGCAGCCCCTCACTCCCCAAGCACCGGGCCTAGCCCCGCGCCTTCCCCACCCACCTGTCCAGGCGGGCCATGGCGCAGCCCCCGGGGCCGCACCCCAGGAACCAGGCCACAGGCCGGCTCTGCCCACCCTTCACCGCTGGCGCCACTTGGGAAGCACCCCCCTACATACACGGATACAAATCTGGGGAACCGGAGGCTATGTCCCCCTGCTCTGTCTGATTTTTTGACTCTGTGATGTCTTTTAGGATTCCTGGCACACAGTAAGTGCTCAATTAAGGCTCGGGGAATAAATGGCATAATGATGAGTTGATGAACGATCTCACTGGGCAGTGGAGAGGCAGAGGAGCGGCAGAGGCACGGGCCGGGACAGCGGCCGGAAGCCAGCGGGTGTGCAAGGCCGCAGGCAGGGGCCTGGCCGAGCCAGCGGGGAGAGGCCCTCCTGCCCGACTCTGTCCGTCCCCAGAGGACCGAGGCCAGCGGAGGCCCAGCACGTGGCCACCAGAGCAGCTTCAGTCTTGGCTGGTGAGAGGCTTTGTGATTGACTGCACCAAGCCGAGGAAATAGCACAGGCCTTTATCATGGGCACACAGACCCCACGGGGGGCACAGAAGCAAGTCAGCAGGTCTTGGCCCGAAAAAGGCCAGGAGGAGAGAAGAGTGGAAGAGACCTTCCTGCCATAGATGTTCCTCAAATGAAGAACCCGCAAGACTCCAAACCTCTTGGTTGGAGTTCCTGATTTCCAAAACCCAGAGACGGGTACCCGGGGGCCCAACACGTCCACAGGACCAAGCCAAGGAACCCTGAAATGACAGGTGTGCACCAGTTTTTCCTACAGCGTCGGGAAACTTTACTACTAGCAAACGTTAGGTATTCCTGAAACCCGGCACGCCGCCGCCAACCCTGTGCTGTGGAAAACTCTGTACACACAGAGGGACCGTGGCCAGCCCGCCCCGCCCACCGTGGTACGAAGTCCAGCTCTGCTCCAGGCAGGTCACAGGGCCATAAGGCCGCGCGTCTTCCTCCCCTCAGCCTGCGGCTCTGCAGAGAGAGGCCTGCAGGCAGCTAATGGCCCGGGGTGGCACCACGCTCCCCGGGGCAGGAAGAGCACTTCACAGCCACGGCCTGCCGGCCCGGCCGGGCGCACAACGGCCAACTGTGCGGCTGGACGCCTCGTCTGTGGGCGGAGGCGCCTCATGACCCAGGGCAGCAGTCACGGGGGGCTGACCTCACAGCCACCCCGACGCAGGCTCTGTCCTTGGGCCAGGGCCAGCAGATCTGCCCAGCTCTGCTTCCCCAGCCTCCGCAGACCGACACTTCATCATCGGACAGCACCAGCCATGTCACGTCTAGCACTGCGAGACAATGACCTGGACTCCCGGGCCCTCCGCCTCCAGGGGTCTGTCAGCTGGCCGCGGAAGCCCCTCTGTGGCACATCTGAAAAAACCACAAGCAACCTGTTTACTGGGTGCCTGAAAGCAAGAGATTTAACTTCCTCGGGCCTCAGTTTTGTCACCTGAAAAATGGGCAAGCAATCCTATTTTCCCATGGATTGATATACATAGCAAATGAGATAGGAGATGCGGTGTGCCCATAGCAGAGACGGCCCCGTGGCATGTGCCCAGGGGACAGTGGCTCCACGGGGGCCGCCCAGACCATTCGCTGCAGCTCAGCATTCTTACTCGGACCCTCCCCCTGAAGGCCCACCTGTCACCGGGCAGTGCCTCCATAATGGACTGAAACTCACTCAACTTTTGACAAGTCCAGATGTTGTCACCTTAATCAGACTAGAAGGCCTCAGAAAATAAAACCTGCTGTTTCTTCGGCTCACGCCTGAGGCCTGAGCCCACAGCCCCAGGCCGGCGGCTCTCAGGACACATCGAGGTGGACAGGCTTCGGCTCAGCACAGCTGTGGATCACCGTGGAGCCGCAGGGGCCAGAGGAAAACGGAGCTGCGGTCCTGGAGGTGCTCACCGCTGTCCACAGCTCGGGGACCACTGTTTTCAAGGCCACTGTCTTCCGCTGCCATCGTGGCATCTTCCGAGAGCAGCAGGAGGGGCCCTGAATGCTCACAGAACCCGAGAGCTGAGTGGGGGCCTCGTCCCGCGCTGGCCCAGGCTGCCCCGAGGCCAGCCTGTCACGGCTGAGCAAGGGGTGCTCCGGAGGGCAGGGGCCGTGGGTGAGGAGGGGGCACTGCTGAGTCCCGGACAGCACAGGACCCTCCCTGTCTCAGAAAACCGCCAGGTTCCCGTGACGGCGGTGTCCCCGCTGCTCGGAGTTCATCCTGCACGGGCGACCTCTCCTCCTAAGCAGGGCCTCTCTTTCCACTTAAATCTGATCTCATCACTCCCACCGGCAGCCTGCAGGATAAAGTCTCAGCCCCACTGCCTGGGGTAAAGCTCTGCTCTCCCCTCTCGGGCCGCCCAGCAGGTCCCACGTCCACAGGCACACCCCCAGGCAACCAGCAGGAGGCGCTCTCTGCCCCCTGAGTCAGCCCAGGCCCCAGCCTTCTCATGCCCGCGCCCAGCTGCCCGCTGGAGTCACTCGCCCTCCACTGACAGCCAGGGCGCCCTGCACCGCCCACACCCACGAGGCTCTTCAGCTCCACAGACACGCAGGCGTGACTCCTACCTACTGGGCACCACGCGCAGCAAAGGGAGACTGGGGAGCCTGACGCAGATCCTGGAATGGAGACTGGCCGCAGCAACTCATAAAGAATTACACACCTCCAAGCAGAGGAAAGGCAAAGTGCGAGGTTCTGAGGGCTAGGACAGGGAATGTGTCCTTAGCTGGCTAATTACAGAGACATCCCTGAGGAAGGGGCATCTGAGCGGAGGGCTGGGGACAGATCCCAGTTCGGGGAAGGGCCTGTGCAGAGGCTCTGAGATGGAAAACAGCTGGGAGCCTGAGCGAGGGCGGATGGGCGGACTAGAGGCGGCTGGGGTGGGTGCTAGGAAGGTCTCGGCCAGACTACGGGCTCCACGGGCTGTGTCAGAGGTGACCGTCGTTATTACCACTGCAGGGAGGAGGTGTGGGACAGCTTCCGGCCAGGACACATCGAGGTGGACAGGCTTCGGCTCAGCACAGCTGTGGATCACCGTGGAGCCGCAGGGGCCAGAGGAAAACGGAGCTGCGGTCCTGGAGGTGCTCACCGCTGTCCACAGCTCGGGGACCACTGTTTTCAAGGCCACTGTCTTCCGCTGCCATCGTGGCATCTTCCGAGAGCAGCAGGAGGGGCCCTGAATGCTCACAGAACCCGAGAGCTGAGTGGGGGCCTCGTCCCGCGCTGGCCCAGGCTGCCCCGAGGCCAGCCTGTCACGGCTGAGCAAGGGGTGCTCCGGAGGGCAGGGGCCGTGGGTGAGGAGGGGGCACTGCTGAGTCCCGGACAGCACAGGACCCTCCCTGTCTCAGAAAACCGCCAGGTTCCCGTGACGGCGGTGTCCCCGCTGCTCGGAGTTCATCCTGCACGGGCGACCTCTCCTCCTAAGCAGGGCCTCTCTTTCCACTTAAATCTGATCTCATCACTCCCACCGGCAGCCTGCAGGATAAAGTCTCAGCCCCACTGCCTGGGGTAAAGCTCTGCTCTCCCCTCTCGGGCCGCCCAGCAGGTCCCACGTCCACAGGCACACCCCCAGGCAACCAGCAGGAGGCGCTCTCTGCCCCCTGAGTCAGCCCAGGCCCCAGCCTTCTCATGCCCGCGCCCAGCTGCCCGCTGGAGTCACTCGCCCTCCACTGACAGCCAGGGCGCCCTGCACCGCCCACACCCACGAGGCTCTTCAGCTCCACAGACACGCAGGCGTGACTCCTACCTACTGGGCACCACGCGCAGCAAAGGGAGACTGGGGAGCCTGACGCAGATCCTGGAATGGAGACTGGCCGCAGCAACTCATAAAGAATTACACACCTCCAAGCAGAGGAAAGGCAAAGTGCGAGGTTCTGAGGGCTAGGACAGGGAATGTGTCCTTAGCTGGCTAATTACAGAGACATCCCTGAGGAAGGGGCATCTGAGCGGAGGGCTGGGGACAGATCCCAGTTCGGGGAAGGGCCTGTGCAGAGGCTCTGAGATGGAAAACAGCTGGGAGCCTGAGCGAGGGCGGATGGGCGGACTAGAGGCGGCTGGGGTGGGTGCTAGGAAGGTCTCGGCCAGACTACGGGCTCCACGGGCTGTGTCAGAGGTGACCGTCGTTATTACCACTGCAGGGAGGAGGTGTGGGACAGCTTCCGGCCAGGACCAGCAGGGACCAAGGCCGGCGTCTCCTAGCTCACGCCTCTGGGGGGCTGCGAAGGGGCTGCCGGGTTTCCCCAGGCGATGGATCGTGTTCCGCAAGCAGCGTGGCCCTGCGGAGGAAGCGGTCCTTCGGTCCACCCTGGGGGACGGGGGCCACTAGAAGGTCACTTAACACACTTGCAGCTCATGAAGATGGGGGAAGAGGAGACAGTTCAACCTCAAACCGCGCCCCCCGCCCCAGCTACTTCAGGGGAAAGACCCAGGAAGCTCCACCTGGCTGGCGCCCCTGCCTCGCGGAGCACGATCCTTGGAACGCTCCCGTCCGTTCCCGGGCAGCGACAGGACCACAACCCTGGTGACACCTGGCAGCGGGCCCCGGTGCCGGAGGGAGAGGGTTCTCGTTGCTCTCCTGAGAAAGCCGCTCTGGGGGCTGGGAGACCCCTGAGCAAGGGACAGGGACCCCCCGCCCTAGCCCCACGCGAGCGCCCACAGGACTCGGCTCCCGAGGGACCTTGCCCAGGTCTGCTCGCTGATAACAGAACCGCGGGCAGGGCCTCGGCGGCACCAGGCTGCTGGCTCCGCGAGAAACTTGGCACAGAAAAACAACTGAATCATCCTGGTGATTCTCCAAGCCAAGCCCTCTTGAGGCCAATATTTTTTTAAAGAGGGGGGATGATGACGGGGGAGGCAGCGGCTTGGGAGTTGGTTTCTACGGCAACCAGCTTCCGAGATCTGCATACGTCCCAGCCCTCCAACCCCAACCTGTCCTTAAGGCCAGCCAGAAAAAAATTTTAAAAAAGAAAAAGAGCGTAACCTCTCAGCTCTCAGATGGCTTTCTATCCCGGGCCCTGGAGGCTTGGTGGAAGCAGCCCACCAGCGGAAAGCTCTAGGACCGTTGGAAATATCTCAGAAACGCATCTGTCTTGACCCATGATGCCCAAGCCACGTCCCCAGGGACCTGAGACTGCCTTTAGAGAAGGCCCTTTGAGTCGAGCCCCTTCTGGCCACATCACCTTTCTCTGTCTTCTTACGACAAGATGTCGAAAGGCCAGTGCTGCTAACCCCAGCCCGGGATCCTGCTTCCTGGCCTCTTATGTCTGACTGTTCCTCTGCCTCTACTGGCCCTGCGCGCCTCCCTCCACCGTCATGGCTCCTTGCTCTTGTCCCGAGGGTTCGTATGAAAACAGGAATCTGAAAACAACGGCCTGGTCAAGGTCAAGGTCAAGGTCAAGTCTATGGTCCGGCTCTGAAGCGGAATCTCGTATCTCGTGCAGGGTGGGATGACCAGGGCAGTGCCAAGAGCAGCGGGCCCTGCGGCGGGAGGCCGGCCCGTGTGCGGCAGAGTGGCCTCGCCGGGCACCTCGCGGGCTCCTCTCCGCCGGGCCCCGCCCGTCTCCTCTCCTCCCCTCCCTCGCGGGGCCCGAACAGAGCCCGGCGGGTCACCCTTCTCCCCAGAGCTCCGTCCTCTTCACAAAAGAGGAAACATCCAGGCCTCATCTGATACCCGCTTCGTGCTCCAGCAGACGGCGGTGAAAATCCATCCCAGGGATCCCGAGGCTGGAAGGTTATCCTGAGGTCTCCCCAGGCACTGAGGGCCGGCTGCCCCGTGTGGGACAGACGCCTGAGACCTACCGAGACCGCCCTGGGGGTTGCAGCCGGGGCTGGAACCCCTGAAAGTGCATGTCCCACAGCCCCCGGGTGCTCACTGACCTCCGCACCAGAACGGGAACTCGGGGCACCGAGCTCCCCTTTACCGTTCAGCCCCACCTGCCCTGTGCGGTGGGCTGTGTGTGTGCGCTCATGGGGAGGGCGGACGGGAGGCCCCCCAGGGCTGGTTATTCTACCACCGCCAGGGCAAAGGGGCGGGCTGGGGGCTGCAGCCCCTGACCTAAGAAAGCAGTAACACAAGCAACGGTGGTGGAGGTGCTGCAAGGATTCCGCAAACATCAGGTGCGACTATGTACTCAGACACTTCTCACAGCAGCCTGCCCGTCCTCAGATGTAGGAACCAGCAGCAACCCCATTTTACAGGAGAGGAAACTGAGGCTCGAGGCCACAGGATCACGCTGACCTCGGAGACTGGCCTTTAGAGAAGGCCCTTTGAGTCGAGCCCCTTCTGGCCACATCACCTTTCTCTGTCTTCACGACAAGATGTCGAAGGCCAGTGCTGCTAACCCCAGCCCGGGATCCTGCTTCCTGGCCTCTTATGTCTGACTGTTCCTCTGCCTCTACTGGCCCTGCGCGCCTCCCTCCACCGTCATGGCTCCTTGCTCTTGTCCCGAGGGTTCGTATGAAAACAGGAATCTGAAAACAACGGCCTGGTCAAGGTCAAGGTCAAGGTCAAGTCTATGGTCCGGCTCTGAAGCGGAATCTCGTATCTCGTGCAGGGTGGGATGACCAGGGCAGTGCCAAGAGCAGCGGGCCCTGCGGCGGGAGGCCGGCCCGTGTGCGGCAGAGTGGCCTCGCCGGGCACCTCGCGGGCTCCTCTCCGCCGGGCCCCGCCCGTCTCCTCTCCTCCCCTCCCTCGCGGGGCCCGAACAGAGCCCGGCGGGTCACCCTTCTCCCCAGAGCTCCGTCCTCTTCACAAAAGAGGAAACATCCAGGCCTCATCTGATACCCGCTTCGTGCTCCAGCAGACGGCGGTGAAAATCCATCCCAGGGATCCCGAGGCTGGAAGGTTATCCTGAGGTCTCCCCAGGCACTGAGGGCCGGCTGCCCCGTGTGGGACAGACGCCTGAGACCTACCGAGACCGCCCTGGGGGTTGCAGCCGGGGCTGGAACCCCTGAAAGTGCATGTCCCACAGCCCCCGGGTGCTCACTGACCTCCGCACCAGAACGGGAACTCGGGGCACCGAGCTCCCCTTTACCGTTCAGCCCCACCTGCCCTGTGCGGTGGGCTGTGTGTGTGCGCTCATGGGGAGGGCGGACGGGAGGCCCCCCAGGGCTGGTTATTCTACCACCGCCAGGGCAAAGGGGCGGGCTGGGGGCTGCAGCCCCTGACCTAAGAAAGCAGTAACACAAGCAACGGTGGTGGAGGTGCTGCAAGGATTCCGCAAACATCAGGTGCGACTATGTACTCAGACACTTCTCACAGCAGCCTGCCCGTCCTCAGATGTAGGAACCAGCAGCAACCCCATTTTACAGGAGAGGAAACTGAGGCTCGAGGCCACAGGATCACGCTGACCTCGGCCTCCAACCAAGCACTCACAGGAGCCCGAGCTCAGTGTAGACGAACCACTTCACACGCATCGTGTGGTTTACGCCTCCCAACACGGTATGAGGGTTTCCTGGTACACACACTATTCACAAACAAGAAAACTGAGGCCTGGTGAGCTCACGGAGGAGCCTAAGCATGCCTTTCTCCAGAGTCCCCAGCCCTCTGGGAGTGGGGGCACTTTAGGTGACCGGCCAGGGTACCACCTGCGGACAGCAAACCTCTCTGGGCGCGGAGGGGAGGGGACACCAGCCACAGACAGGCCACCAGGGCTCATGGGAATCGGGCACAGCTGGTCAAGAAGGGAGCGAGGGCAGTCGGGGTCACTGACCCTGGACGCGAGGGGAAAAGAAGAAGCTGCCAGCAGGAGGGCTACGGCCCGGCGATGGGCTACGGCCCGGCGATGGGCTACGGCCCGGCGATGGGCTACGGCCCGGCGATGGGCTACGGCCCAGCGATGGGCTACGGCCTGGCGATGGGCTACGGCCCGGCGGTGGGCTTCCCCTGCGTCCTGGCAGAGGAGGGCAGGACGTCACCTCCCCTGTCATCACATGCTGAAGAGGGCTGGCTCGGGCGTCCCTCCCCTGGGGAGGCTCTGGACCTCCGCTGCATTTTCACTGATAACAGGACCTTGTTTTTCAATGACCCCGAGTCGCTTTCCTGAGGAATGAATCACGCTCTTGTCCATGACAGAGAAACACAAGGCACGTCCCTGGGGGTGATGGCAAGCAACCCCCAAGGCGGCAGGCAGGTCACCGCAGGGTCAGGACCCAGGACCCTGGGGAAAGGGGGAAAGGAGAAGGGAAGAGCCAAGAAGACGTGGCCGGAGCTCAGAGACGGGCCTGCAGGCTCGAAGCCACGGGCAGGCAGAGGGTTCTCCACCGAGGCAGGCCTCGGGGGCCCACGGCAGCCGTTCTAGCTCAACCCCCTCAGGGGGCCTTCTCTGCAAGTGGGGCAAGAGGGGCCCACCCCTGCAGAGCTCAGCACCCATGGCTGTGGGCGTGGGTGCCCGACGGACCTGGGGCGTGTCTGGATGGGACAGTGTTCCGATCAGTCAATCACGTCCTCAGGGTAGGCGGCAGAGGGGCGCCTCGGCCTCCAACCAAGCACTCACAGGAGCCCGAGCTCAGTGTGACGAACCACTTCACACGCATCGTGTGGTTTACGCCTCCCAACACGGTATGAGGGTTTCCTGGTACACACACTATTCACAAACAAGAAAACTGAGGCCTGGTGAGCTCACGGAGGAGCCTAAGCATGCCTTTCTCCAGAGTCCCCAGCCCTCTGGGAGTGGGGGCACTTTAGGTGACCGGCCAGGGTACCACCTGCGGACAGCAAACCTCTCTGGGCGCGGAGGGGAGGGGACACCAGCCACAGACAGGCCACCAGGGCTCATGGGAATCGGGCACAGCTGGTCAAGAAGGGAGCGAGGGCAGTCGGGGTCACTGACCCTGGACGCGAGGGGAAAAGAAGAAGCTGCCAGCAGGAGGGCTACGGCCCGGCGATGGGCTACGGCCCAGCGATGGGCTACGGCCCGGCGATGGGCTACGGCCCGGCGATGGGCTACGGCCCGGCGATGGGCTACGGCCCAGCGATGGGCTTCCCCTGCGTCCTGGCAGAGGAGGGCAGGACGTCACCTCCCCTGTCATCACATGCTGAAGAGGGCTGGCTCGGGCGTCCCTCCCCTGGGGAGGCTCTGGACCTCCGCTGCATTTTCACTGATAACAGGACCTTGTTTTTCAATGACCCCGAGTCGCTTTCCTGAGGAATGAATCACGCTCTTGTCCATGACAGAGAAACACAAGGCACGTCCCTGGGGGTGATGGCAAGCAACCCCCAAGGCGGCAGGCAGGTCACCGCAGGGTCAGGACCCAGGACCCTGGGGAAAGGGGGAAAGGAGAAGGGAAGAGCCAAGAAGACGTGGCCGGAGCTCAGAGACGGGCCTGCAGGCTCGAAGCCACGGGCAGGCAGAGGGTTCTCCACCGAGGCAGGCCTCGGGGGCCCACGGCAGCCGTTCTAGCTCAACCCCCTCAGGGGGCCTTCTCTGCAAGTGGGGCAAGAGGGGCCCACCCCTGCAGAGCTCAGCACCCATGGCTGTGGGCGTGGGTGCCCTACGGACCTGGGGCGTGTCTGGATGGGACAGTGTTCCGATCAGTCAATCACGTCCTCAGGGTAGGCGGCAGAGGGGGCGACAGGCGGGTCCCGGTTCAATCCTGTCTCACCTCCCGAGAGATAGAAGCCCGGCAGGGAAGGGCCCGACCACAGACCCACGCTCGGCGGCAGCAGAGCCGTGTCTCCGGGTAAGCCAGCAGGACCGCTCCCCGGCTTTCGAGATGCACAGAGCCGTCCCCAGCCTCCCTCGCCCCACCAGGTACCCGCCAGCCCCGCGCACCTGGAACCTGCGCACCAGCTCCAGGGACTGGCTGTCGTTCTGGTCGGCCTCGAGGATGACATCGGTCAGCTTGTGGATGATGACGTCCAGGGGGCCCTGCTCCTCGATCGGCCGGCTGAGGTTCAGCTGCGAGCAGGAGACAGAGAAAACGAACAACTTCAGCTCGGGAGTCCGCTGCCCCATCTGCCCTGTCCCCTCTGCATGTCCCGGGGCCTGGCGCGGGGGCAGGAAGAAGCTGGCATCTGTGGGACGGGACAGGACGGACCCGCTGACGGGACAGGACGTGAGTCTGCGCTTCTGTCCCCAAGTCCCAGGCCGCCCAGGACACAGAAGACACACAGTGCGATCAGGGTGACCAAGGGCCTGCAGGTCAAGCGGGAGTCACTGAGAAAGCATCTACGGGCACGCTGCAGCCGCCCCACCACCCAGGGCTTTCAGCTGGGGGACACCAGGGCTCTGTGCCCTGGATGACAAAGCGAGGGGCGCAGGGCCCCCCGGGGCCCCCGAGGAACAGCCCACCCTGTCCCACCGGGAGGTGTTCATTTTTTCTAGAGCATGGTCTGGAAGATCGGGTCCCAGAGGAGCCAGAGCAGCTGGCGGACAGACAGTCGGCATCACCTGACCCCCAAGACAGGAGCACCTGCCAACAGCCGGGGCCGCCTGACACCGCGCTTCCTGACAGCCAGATGTCCCCTGCCCGGCACGCGGCCGCCACCGCCCGCACCGCCCGCTCCCTCGGAGGCGGTGGCGCCGGCCCAGCACCTGCTGACCCACTGGACGGCCGCGGCAGAGGCGGGAGGAGGCCCCGGCCCTGCGGTGGCCCTCAGCCCCACCCGCCCTGGCGCGGTGCCCTCCGGGATTCCAGGCTGTTTGTTTCTAAGTCATCAGAGAAGAAATCACGACAGCAGCCCTAGGGAGGCTCCGTACTAAAAGCGTACGCCCGTCTGTTCCTTTTAATTTTCCAGGAGCCACACCGTGAGAGGCGATTCCACACACCAGGGTGGAGAGCACTAACTTCTGAAACCTGCCTAGGACCCCACGGTGAGACAGTAGAGCCAGGGCTGAGGCTGGTCCTGTCGTCCAGCCCTGCCCCGAGCCCCGTGCCCGGGCTGCGCCCGAAAGCCTCCGCCACCCAGCCGCCTTCCCCTCTGGAGGCAGCAACGGAAGGTGGGGGAGGCCGGGAGAGGAGGCCGGGTGTCCATGCCCACCGTCCTCACGCCCCCACCATCTCCGGCGACCAGGGCAGCCTCTCCCCCAAGACCACCACTGTCTCTCGGCGCCCCCTGCCCTGGTCCCCTCAGGCCTGGGGTGGTGACACCCCACCAGTCTGGGGGTGCCTTACCACCTCCCGCTAGCTCCTCTGACCCTGCCCACAACCTCGTCATCCTCCCTTAATGAAACTCGTCTTTCCACTAAACCTTCAGAAAGCGCCAGCACTTCCCTGCGGATAGCCTTAACTCCTCTTTTTTAATGTCTGCCAGGAAAGATGTTAAGGGATTTCTCCTACTAAAAAAAAAAAATCCCATGAACTTCACAAAAAGAAAATACTGAAGAATACTGATAGCCCAGTCTTATAGCCTGTGTACAAAACAAAACAGCAAAAATCAGACCCACTGAGCAGCTGCCAATCTCCGGGGAGAAGGGAAGCGGCACGTGTCCTCACAGGATGGCCAGGAGCTGGGGGGACAGCCCCACGTGCACAGACCAGGACCGCAAGAGCCCAGGAGGAAACGTGACTGGGCGAGGCCTCGCGGCTGGGACACGACCCACGGGGACCTGCACACACAGCAACCCCGACAGGCTCAGCCCACGGCCAAGCTGCCCGTGTCCCGGGGCCTGTGCAGAAGCCCAGCTGCATCCCCGGGCCTCAGTTTCCCCTTTGATAAAAACAGGAAACTCCAAGGAGTGTTCCAGTACTGTCTGAAGATTCATCAAGAATTCCCATCCCCCGAAAAACAGAACGAGAAGGAAGGTGGGGCAGCCAGCGGGAAGTGGGAACACGGGCAAGGAACAGCTCTTTCTCAGAGGCGCCCAGCTGCGCTGTGACCCGCGGCTCCAGTGCGACGGGCACCAAAGCAAGAGGCCAATACTTTTGGACGGGGATGGGCGGAAGAGCCTGGGTCACAGGGGATGCTGGGCAGGGCGCCCGGGGCCTCTGAAGCCCCATCCCGTGCAGCAAGAAGGGGCAGAATTCCTGAGAGGCCCCTGGGGTCCCCGTGTGTCTGGGGAAGGAGGTGGGCCGCAGATGCCCCCTGCTCGTGCGCGCCTGGCATCACCGAGGCCTGTAGACCTGACAACTGTGGGCTGTTTGCAAAATAAGCTCCCCGCGTTCCCGGCCACTCCACTCAAGGTAAACAGTTGAGTTCTGGACGCTGGCCACCAGCCTCTGTGTATTTTCCAAGCGTTTCTGTGCCAGTGAAACCCTTTCACGAGAGCCGTGGCTCTGGACGCCCGTCAGGCCTGGCTGGTCCCGGCTCGGCCTCCTTGCTGGGGCCCAAGCAGTGCTGTCCATGCCTCCGAAAGGCCCCCCTGCACCACCCTTCCTCACAAGGGCCAGACGAGCCTTGGGAGCCGGCAGTCTCTCCTTGCTGGCTCGGAAGCGGGAGATGGCCCTCCGGGGCTGCACCCGCAGAGGCCAGGGCAGCCAGAGCAGCCGGCTCTCAGCAGGAGCTGGGCACACGTGGGCGAGAACCCAGGACCCTGCAGAGGAGGGGGCCTGGAGAGGGGAGCTGACGTAGGAGGGCCCTCAGGAGGGGGCTGGGAGAGCCACAAAGGGGGGGCCCTCCGAGAAGGAGGGGTCACAGGGGAGAGGCCCTCGGGTGGGGGCGCCGCAGAGAAGGGAATCCTGGGACCGGGAGGCACCTGAGAGGTTTCGATTCCCAGATGGCATGGGGCTGGGGCTGGGGCAGAAGTGAGCTCACTTCCAGTGTGCCATTCTGTTTTTCGGACCACACCCCGCTCTCAGAAAAGGGAACTTCCCCAGGGACCTGCTCTCCTCCCCAGAGCGGGGCCGACGGGGCCCTCTCAGCCAGTCACAGGGGGCCTGGGTGAAAGGGCCATCCGCCGCGGCCAGAGGCGCCACGTTTCCAAGTCACGCCATCCTGCGAGGCGGGCGCTGGATGCGGCTCTGAGAGCGCTCAGCATTCAGAGAAGACAAGGGCCCACTGTTTCCTCGGCGACGAAGGCGATGAAGCGGACGAGGGCGGAGGAAGTGCCGGGAGGATGAGACAAAGGCCTGCGGACCCCAGTGGCCAACGGTCACCTCTGGCCTCGGGGACCGGGAGCCCCGTCGCGTCCAGCCCGGGCCCGAGGCGCGCTGGCTCTCCTCCCCCGCCGCCCGCACCTCCTGGCTGAGCAGGGCAGGGCGGGACGGGAGGGCACCGGGAGACCCCGCCTGGCTCAGCTGCTCTGTGCCTTGGTTTCCCCACGCATAAAGTGAGCATGTCCAGCGACACCTCCCAGGACTGTGAATGAAAAGGTTCCATTTTTAGACGTGGCAGCTGAGCCCTCCGGATACCTTCCTGCTTCAGCTTGATCACTCGTTACCTTGACAGTTATTTTCTGGCCTCTCCTGTGCACCAGGCAGAGACAACAGCTGCCCTCCCATCTCGGGGCCTCCGGGGACCACAGGAGCGTCTCCGTCCCCCCCCGACGCGGCCCAAGCCGCCCCAGCCCCTGCACAGGGCCAGGCTCCTCTGCCAGAGGGGGCCCTCTGCCTCGAACGTCCCCCCAGCCTGTAGCTTCCTGTCCACACACGAGCTCTCACTAGTTGCTGCAGCCTGGCATCCCCAGGACCGAGAACCGGGGGCTCTAGGCAAGACTGGCTGCTGCTGTTCTTTAGATGTTAAAGTTGTGTCTGACTCTTTGCAGCTCCATGACTGCAGCCTGCCGGGTCCTCTGTCTGTGAAATTCTCCAAGCAAGAACACTGGAGCTGGTTGCCATTTCCTTCTCCAGAGGATCTTCCTGACCCAGAGATCAAACCCAGGTCGCCTGCACTGGCAGGTGGATTCTTTACCAGGGCGCTCTTGGTAAAGCCCAAGAGCCCTGCTAAGTGAACAGGCAGCTTCAAAGAACAGAGTTAGCAGCACAGACCCAGGAGAAGAAAGCTGCCACAGTACAGGGTGACTCCCTCCTGCTGAGGGGGCTGAAGTGGCCGCCCAGAGGAAAGGTGTCCAGATCAAGTGAGGGAGGGGAGAGGGAAGAACGCGGCCTCCAGAGATGGGCAGAGGAAGGAAGGTATAATCCAAGTCACGCCATCCTGCGAGGCGGGCGCTGGATGCGGCTCTGAGAGCGCTCAGCATTCAGAGAAGACAAGGGCCCACTGTTTCCTCGGCGACGAAGGCGATGAAGCGGACGAGGGCGGAGGAAGTGCCGGGAGGATGAGACAAAGGCCTGCGGACCCCAGTGGCCAACGGTCACCTCTGGCCTCGGGGACCGGGAGCCCCGTCGCGTCCAGCCCGGGCCCGAGGCGCGCTGGCTCTCCTCCCCCGCCGCCCGCACCTCCTGGCTGAGCAGGGCAGGGCGGGACGGGAGGGCACCGGGAGACCCCGCCTGGCTCAGCTGCTCTGTGCCTTGGTTTCCCCACGCATAAAGTGAGCATGTCCAGCGACACCTCCCAGGACTGTGAATGAAAAGGTTCCATTTTTAGACGTGGCAGCTGAGCCCTCCGGATACCTTCCTGCTTCAGCTTGATCACTCGTTACCTTGACAGTTATTTTCTGGCCTCTCCTGTGCACCAGGCAGAGACAACAGCTGCCCTCCCATCTCGGGGCCTCCGGGGACCACAGGAGCGTCTCCGTTCACACCGGACGCGGCCCCAGCCGCCCCAGCCCCTGCACAGGGCCAGGCTCCTCTGCCAGAGGGGGCCCTCTGCCTCGAACGTCCCCCCAGCCTGTAGCTTCCTGTCCACACACGAGCTCTCACTAGTTGCTGCAGCCTGGCATCCCCAGGACCGAGAACCGGGGGCTCTAGGCAAGACTGGCTGCTGCTGTTCTTTAGATGTTAAAGTTGTGTCTGACTCTTTGCAGCTCCATGACTGCAGCCTGCCGGGTCCTCTGTCTGTGAAATTCTCCAAGCAAGAACACTGGAGCTGGTTGCCATTTCCTTCTCCAGAGGATCTTCCTGACCCAGAGATCAAACCCAGGTCGCCTGCACTGGCAGGTGGATTCTTTACCAGGGCGCTCTTGGTAAAGCCCAAGAGCCCTGCTAAGTGAACAGGCAGCTTCAAAGAACAGAGTTAGCAGCACAGACCCAGGAGAAGAAAGCTGCCACAGTACAGGGTGACTCCCTCCTGCTGAGGGGGCTGAAGTGGCCGCCCAGAGGAAAGGTGTCCAGATCAAGTGAGGGAGGGGAGAGGGAAGAACGCGGCCTCCAGAGATGGGCAGAGGAAGGAAGGTATAATCCAAGTAGCAGGGCAGCTGCAAAGAGGCAGGACTCATCATCTGCATTAAACTCTCTCCTTATCTATCCATTCCCAGTGCCTCGGGTCTCCTAAGCTACCACCTGTGCAGAAAGAGCTTCTCCCACAGCACTGACCCCTGCCTGGCACCTTGCGGGGGCCGACCCATGGCCACCCCTCTCTCATGCACCACCTGCAGGCTGAAAGTAGAGGAGCCAGTAGATTACAAAGCTGAAGGACCAGAATTCAGCTGTGGTATAAACAACAAGCAAATCTTCAGCGCCCCAAGCCACTGAGAATTGGGGGCTGTTTGTGAGTCTGTCTGATCCAGCGAGCCCA
This sequence comes from Tragulus kanchil, assembly GCA_022376925.1. Classification (NCBI taxonomy): domain Eukaryota; kingdom Metazoa; phylum Chordata; class Mammalia; order Artiodactyla; family Tragulidae; genus Tragulus; species Tragulus kanchil. The sequence goes on along the minus strand of JAIOJX010000032.1, from coordinate 182,508,667 downwards.
CCCTAATGCAGTCCCCACAGGGGAGAGTGTGGATGCCAAGATGAGGTGAGAGGCTGAGGGCGCCAGCTTTCTGGAGGGTTCTCTGGGCTGTACTTCCAGCCCTCCCTTCTCTCCCAAACCGGCTAGATGTGAAAGAAGCAGGCTCATCAGGGAGACTGGGGACATGGAAAAAGCGGCTCCCAGACCCCATCTCACGCTGGGGGCCACTCATCCTCTCTGAATGCAACGTGCAAGGTGTGCTGGCAGAGGCCTGGGCTGCTGGAAAGAGCCCACGCTTTTCTAAACAGCCAGACAAGCTGCAACGGACCTCGACACTGCACGGGCTGCGAGGGAGGCCAGCGAGGAGGTCAGACAGGTGGTCACTATCGCAACCACACTCGGCGGCCGGGTCCTCGAGGAGCGGCTGTGACGTTGGGGGGCCTGGCGTGTCATTCAGGCTCTGTGTGTCTCTCACGGGTCCCCACCGCAGGCGGCGGTGAGAACTGAGCTACTGTGTGTAAATTACTTAGGACAGAGCCCGACACAGAGCAGGTGCGCTAGAGCCAGAACGTGGCTGCTGGCCCAAAATCCCAGGTTCTGAGCGGGGGTGACCCCACAAGCCTGTCCTCAAATGGGATCTTCCTGGGTGACAGGAGTGTCTTTTACTGAGGCAACGCTTGGAGGGCGGGGTAGGGGTGGGTCACCAGAAGATCAAGGCATGATTAGAAGCTAGGGACTTTGAGCCCCTCTCCCTATCCTTGAGGTGGAGGGCGTTGGAAAATGATTTTGTGGCAGATCATGCCTTTGTGACGATGTCTTCATAGGGAATCCCACAAGGACGGGTTCGGGGGGCATCCTGGCTGGTGAGCATGAGGAGGAACTGGGGGAGTGGGTCGCCCGGAGGGTGCAGAAGCCCTTCCCCACATCTCTTGCCCGGTGCACCTCTTCCACCTGGATGTTCAACTGCATCCTTTCCCATAGCCCTTTATAATAAGCTGGTAAACTGTTTTCCCAAGTTCTAGAAGCCACTCCAGCAAACTAATCAAACTAGAGGAGAGGATCACGAGAAGCTGTGATTTACAGCTGATGGGTCATGCGAACAGGTGACAACCTAAACTGGCAACTGGCATCTGACGGGGGGGGCAGAGCTCTATGGGACTGGGTCCTTGAGTTGTGGGGGCTGATCTCCTCTCCAGATGGTTAGTGTCAGAACTGAGTTAAACTGGAGGACACCTGGCTGGTGTTGGGCTTGCGTGGTGTGGGGAAAGCCCCGCCACGCCTGCTATCAGATGTGGTGAGTGTGCAGAAGTGTGAGAGTAAGGAGGTGTGCTTTGCCTACAATCAGGCACTGAAGAAGCTCAGCTTTTCCACTTCCCTATTCTAACTTCACATTATTACTGCCCAGTGGAAATCTCCCCCGAGTACTGTTAACAAGAGCTCAAGCACAGACCAGAACCGGAATTTGGCAAAGCTAGGTCACTTGTCCTGGCTCATACTAGACTCCTCCATGTGTTTGCTGCCACATTAAAATGGACCATGACTGTTAATGATGATACATGACACGGAGTTCTGACTTTGGGCCATGCGCCAGCTAACCAGCAGGGACCACAGCAGGTGCACATGAGGACACCAGGTCACAGACAGGTTAAGTAGCCCGACCAGGGTCATCCGGTCACGGCTGCAGAGGAATCTCGTCTCTCTCCTGCCAAAGCCAATTAACCTCTAAGCCAAAGTGTGTCCTGGGTGACAGGAGTGTCCTTTACTGAGGCAACGCTTGGAGGGCGGGGTAGGGGTGGGTCACCAGAAGATCAAGGCATGATTAGAAGCTAGGGACTTTGAGCCCCTCTCCCTATCCTTGAGGTGGAGGGCGTTGGAAAATGATTTTGTGGCAGATCATGCCTTTGTGACGATGTCTTCATAGGGAATCCCACAAGGACGGGTTCGGGGGGCATCCTGGCTGGTGAGCATGAGGAGGAACTGGGGGAGTGGGTCGCCCGGAGGGTGCAGAACCCCTTTCCCCCACATCTCTTGCCCGGTGCACCTCTTCCACCTGGATGTTCAACTGCATCCTTTCCCATAGCCCTTTATAATAAGCTGGTAAACTGTTTTCCCAAGTTCTAGAAGCCACTCCAGCAAACTAATCAAACTAGAGGAGAGGATCACGAGAAGCTGTGATTTACAGCTGATGGGTCATGCGAACAGGTGACAACCTAAACTGGCAACTGGCATCTGACGGGGGGGGCAGAGCTCTATGGGACTGGGTCCTTGAGTTGTGGGGGCTGATCTCCTCTCCAGATGGTTAGTGTCAGAACTGAGTTAAACTGGAGGACACCTGGCTGGTGTTGGGCTTGCGTGGTGTGGGGAAAGCCCCGCCACGCCTGCTATCAGATGTGGTGAGTGTGCAGAAGTGTGAGAGTAAGGAGGTGTGCTTTGCCTACAATCAGGCACTGAAGAAGCTCAGCTTTTCCACTTCCCTATTCTAACTTCACATTATTACTGCCCAGTGGAAATCTCCCCCGAGTACTGTTAACAAGAGCTCAAGCACAGACCAGAACCGGAATTTGGCAAAGCTAGGTCACTTGTCCTGGCTCATACTAGACTCCTCCATGTGTTTGCTGCCACATTAAAATGGACCATGACTGTTAATGATGATACATGACACGGAGTTCTGACTTTGGGCCATGCGCCAGCTAACCAGCAGGGACCACAGCAGGTGCACATGAGGACACCAGGTCACAGACAGGTTAAGTAGCCCGACCAGGGTCATCCGGTCACGGCTGCAGAGGAATCTCGTCTCTCTCCTGCCAAAGCCAATTAACCTCTAAGCCAAAGTGTGTCCTGGGCACCTGCGGCTTTCCTTCCACTCCTTTTCTCCCTCACCTCACCCCTGTGGATGGCCTGTTTTCAGCTGTGACTAATGGATGTCACCAGATGAAAAGTTCTGGTCTCAACCGAGGTCCTAACTCAATGACTCTGATGAAAGGCAAGTGGGCAAGAGTCTACTTTATTCTCTGGGCTCTCCAGGGTCTGAAGATGGGATGCACCTGTCCTCTCCACCACTGAAAGGCCACGCTGGGCAGAAGCAGTGCTCTCCTGAAGGATGACTCCGACCTGGTGCCTCAGACTGCAAAAAAGGCGCCCAGCCTCAGAAGATGCAGCCCCAGCCCCGTGCTTCTCGGCGAGACTGGCTCCAAAACATGACAGCACGAGCAGCCTGAAGCCCCTTCCCTGGCGAGAGCAACTGTCCCTCCCAAAGGAGATCCACGTGGCCCTGGGAGGGGTCAGGAGCCAGAGGTCACGTGGGGCTGGCCCCCAAACACCCGCAGGCTGGGCCAAGCACGGTGCGGGGCACCTCGCAGCCTCTGCCCCACACTCCCTGACCCAGAGGCTCAATTTCTCAGGAAGTGGTTTCCAATGACGAACACAAAAAAACACAATCTGGTTAGAGGCAGAGCGTGGCTAACCTTTCTCCCCTATTAGACGAGGGGTGAACTCGATTCAACAGTCCAAAGACAAAGGTCCCTTGCGTGCAGTTCCAGAGTTCGGGGACTCTGCAAACTAACTTTATTTCAAAGAGCCAGAAAAGTCACTGCCTCCGGCATCCGACGAGCGTATTGGTCCCTTGCGGCCAGAACCGGAATTTGGCAAAGCTAGGTCACTTGTCCTGGCTCATACTAGACTCCTCCATGTGTTTGCTGCCACATTAAAATGGACCATGACTGTTAATGATGATACATGACACGGAGTTCTGACTTTGGGCCATGCGCCAGCTAACCAGCAGGGACCACAGCAGGTGCACATGAGGACACCAGGTCACAGACAGGTTAAGTAGCCCGACCAGGGTCATCCGGTCACGGCTGCAGAGGAATCTCGTCTCTCTCCTGCCAAAGCCAATTAACCTCTAAGCCAAAGTGTGTCCTGGGCACCTGCGGCTTTCCTTCCACTCCTTTTCTCCCTCACCTCACCCCTGTGGATGGCCTGTTTTCAGCTGTGACTAATGGATGTCACCAGATGAAAAGTTCTGGTCTCAACCGAGGTCCTAACTCAATGACTCTGATGAAAGGCAAGTGGGCAAGAGTCTACTTTATTCTCTGGGCTCTCCAGGGTCTGAAGATGGGATGCACCTGTCCTCTCCACCACTGAAAGGCCACGCTGGGCAGAAGCAGTGCTCTCCTGAAGGATGACTCCGACCTGGTGCCTCAGACTGCAAAAAAGGCGCCCAGCCTCAGAAGATGCAGCCCCAGCCCCGTGCTTCTCGGCGAGACTGGCTCCAAAACATGACAGCACGAGCAGCCTGAAGCCCCTTCCCTGGCGAGAGCAACTGTCCCTCCCAAAGGAGATCCACGTGGCCCTGGGAGGGGTCAGGAGCCAGAGGTCACGTGGGGCTGGCCCCCAAACACCCGCAGGCTGGGCCAAGCACGGTGCGGGGCACCTCGCAGCCTCTGCCCCACACTCCCTGACCCAGAGGCTCAATTTCTCAGGAAGTGGTTTCCAATGACGAACACAAAAAAACACAATCTGGTTAGAGGCAGAGCGTGGCTAACCTTTCTCCCCTATTAGACGAGGGGTGAACTCGATTCAACAGTCCAAAGACAAAGGTCCCTTGCGTGCAGTTCCAGAGTTCGGGGACTCTGCAAACTAACTTTATTTCAAAGAGCCAGAAAAGTCACTGCCTCCGGCATCCGACGAGCGTATTGGTAACGCCCTGGCACTGCGCCAGGCCCACAGCAGGCCCTCCGGTCCCAAGGAGCAGCGTCAGCCCTCCCTCCCTGCAGCCTCCTCGGCTCTCCGTCCCTGCCGACCCTCACCAGTCACAGGTCAGGCTGGACCCCCTCCTCTGATACCAGCCAGTATCTGCCCTCAGGTTCAGGTCTCGCTTTCTGGGTCCCAGGCAGGCTGCTGCCCTCACGGTGAGCTGCAGAACAAGAGCTCTGCTTGGCCTGTGTGCCCTTCGCTGAGGTCGGGGACTGTGGACCGTCTTGTTCCACCCTGGGACCCCTGCCGAGCCTGGCACAGGGCCCGCCTGGGCCAGAGACCAGCCAGCCTGTGCCGGGACGCTTCCCTGAGGCTAGAGACTCAGATCGTCCCCCGTCCACCTATCCACCCTCTCACACGAGGCTTAGGGAGCTCCTACCACAGCCACCCCCCGAGTCAACGTTAGCCCCATTCTGCGTGGAGAAAATGAAGACGGGACACGGTGAGCAGGCTGAGGGCGCGGTGTGGGGGAGTCAGACCCCAGACTTACCGGCTCTTTTCCCTGCAGTCACCACCCTCGCTCTGTTCTCAGAATCTGTCCCCTCTTGGCGGGGGCAGGGGCCCCCCAAGGACCCAAGCTTATTATGCCTCCATTGGCTTTAGGAAGGGGGTGGGCCCACTGGAACCCCCAGTCACAGTGCCCTGCAGACGTCTCAAGCGGCCTCAGGGACAGATTGCGTGCAGACGCCCTGAGCAAGGCAGGGAGAGGAAGTTGAGGGTGCCCCGGGGTTACAGAGCAAACAAGGACACAAGCCCAGGGGACAAGCAGGGTGACGTAGCGCCAGCGCTAGGACACGCACCCTCCAGAGAGGAGGCCCGGCCTCCACTGGGAGCCCAGGAGGCCCGAGGTCGCACAGCAGCCGTGCTCCCAGCCAGCCTCGCGGGCCGGGAGCTCCCGGGGTCCCGAGAGGCCATCTCCACCCACGACACAAGACAGCCCCGGCGGAGCCGCCCTCGGCACAGCCTCTGGGCTTGAGTCCTGCGTGCCCGTCCCCTGCCGGAGACCACGAGCACGCCAAGGCCCCGCCGCCGGTGTCTGTCTACAGCCGAGCAGAACGTGGTGTCAGAGCCACCAGACGCGGGCGTGCTCTGTCACTCCAGTCCTGTCCAACTCTTTGTGACCCCATGGACGGCAGCCGGCCAGGCTCCCCTGTCCATGGGACTTCCCAGGCAAGGATACTGGAGTGGGCTGCCATTTTCTCCTGCAGGGGGTCTTCCCAAACCACGTCTCCTATGTCTCCTGCATTGGCAGGTGGGCTCTTTACCACCGGCGCCACCCAGGAGGCTAGTCACCAGACACTGGGCCTCAGCGACCCAGGAGGGGGGACCAGGACAAGAGGCACAGGGACCACTGTTCACTCTCCACAGTCCCAAAGCTAGAGCCCGGCCGAGACGAGGCGAGCCTCTCCCTCCGAGCTTCTAGGAGCTCGATTCAAACGCACCGCCCCTCTTCCAGACCACCTCCCCCTACAGTGGCCCTCGCCTTCCTCCCTGTGCTTCCTACCACGAATCTTAGATCCAGCACGTACCGATCTGGACCCCGACTTTCCTTCTAGAGGGTAAACTTGAAGTCGGTACCCCACGTGTGCTGCACGCTCCTCCCAGTGTGTGAGGCCAACGAGGGGATGGAGGTGCGAAAGGCGGCCCCCGAGGGCCGCAGGGTGAGCGTTGCGGGAAGCAGGACGGGGCTGCAGGAGGAGTGGAAGCAAGTGGGGGAAGATGCGGCCCAGCTGAGCAGCCCTCCACACGACAAGAACGCGGTAACATCCACCTGCGCTGGAAGATTTCATAAGAAAGAAAGCACCACGGCTTCCCGAGTCCCACACGGAAGACCGCTCTGCATGCTGGCCTTGGGTCTCAGGATCTCGGCGTGTGGGGCGGGGGAGCAGGGACGACGGGAGTGCCCGCTCAGAAGGCTGTGTTCTCAGCCATTCAGCCTTCCTTCCGCACACCCACCCACGTAGCCAGTCAAGCCTCCGTTCACTCCCTCGGCAGTTCCTGTGAGTGGACACTCCGTGCCTGGCTGCGCTCGAGTGCTGAAGATACAACAGTAGACAAGACGGCCAAGGTCCCTGTCTCAGGACTTCACATTCTCATGGAGGAAGACAGACAGGTAAAGCATCGCAACATGAATAAAACCAGTGTAGAGAGCATGATGCAGGGCACTCATCAGAGAAACCCGTTATGAACTGAATTCTGTTCCCCGCAAAAAAGTTATACTGGAGTCGTAACCCCCAGTACCGCAGAATATGATTCATTCATGTAATTCATTAAGCTGACATCATACTGGAGTAGGCTGTGCCCCTAACCCCACCAGACTGGCATCTTTATGAAAAGGAGAAGTTTGGGGGCTTCCTTGGTGACCCAGTGGTTAAGAATCTGCTTGCCAATGCAGGAGACATGGGCTCGATCCCGCAGAACACAGGCCGCGGAGCAACTAAGTCTGCGCACCACGACTCCTGAGCCCGAGTTCCAGAGTCCGAGGGCCATAACCACTGAGCCCTCTGGCCCCAACTGCTGCAGCCCGTGTCCTCCAGAGCCCGTGCTCCACAACAGGAGAACCCACCCCAATGAGAAGCCTGCACACCACAACCAGAGAGGAGCCCCCTCTCTCTGCAACTAGAGAAGAGCTCTAGCAGCAACGAAGACCCAGCACAATCAGAAATAAAGAAATAAAAATTTTTAAAGGAGAAACTTGGGCGCTGACACACATCAGGGAGAATGTCGTGTGAAGATGAAGGTGGCCATGAGGGTGATGTGTCTGCAAGTCAAAGGCACCGAAGATCCCCAGCACCACCAACGCGAGGAGGCGGGCCCGGGACAGACCCCTGCTCACAGCCTCAGGGGAACCAGCCCGGCGGACACCGTGATCTCAACTTCCAGCCTCCAGAGGTGCGAGGCGATACGTCTGTTGGGTAAGTTGCACAGTGGTGAGTCTGTCCCGGCAGCCAAGGGAACTCACGTGAGGCCTCCCTTAGGAGGCGCCATCGAGGCTGAGGCCTGAACAAGGAAAGGATCCAGGAATGATGGAGAAGGAACGGGGAACATGGGGGGGGGGGGCCCCAGCACAGGCTGTGTGCGGCGGGTCTCGGGAAGGGCGACCAGGACACGGGCAGGCTGGGCAGAGCCTCCAAGGGCGGCAAGGAGTCGGGCAGAGTCGTCGGGGTAGGGGGAGCCCCCGGAGGGCGCTGGGCAGGGAGCTACCCCTCAGGTCTCTCTGAAGAGACCATTCTGGAAGGCAGCACATAGCAGGCACGGGTGCCCTGCCTCGTACACGTGGTGAGCACTGAACATGCACACCGTCATTTTATGGCCTTCGTTCCCAAAAAGTTATACTGGAGTCGTAACCCCCAGTACCGCAGAATATGATTCATTCATGTAATTCATTAAGCTGACATCATACTGGAGTAGGCTGTGCCCCTAACCCCACCAGACTGGCATCTTTATGAAAAGGAGAAGTTTGGGGGCTTCCTTGGTGACCCAGTGGTTAAGAATCTGCTTGCCAATGCAGGAGACATGGGCTCGATCCCGCAGAACACAGGCCGCGGAGCAACTAAGTCTGCGCACCACGACTCCTGAGCCCGAGTTCCAGAGTCCGAGGGCCATAACCACTGAGCCCTCTGGCCCCAACTGCTGCAGCCCGTGTCCTCCAGAGCCCGTGCTCCACAACAGGAGAACCCACCCCAATGAGAAGCCTGCACACCACAACCAGAGAGGAGCCCCCTCTCTCTGCAACTAGAGAAGAGCTCTAGCAGCAACGAAGACCCAGCACAATCAGAAATAAAGAAATAAAAATTTTTAAAGGAGAAACTTGGGCGCTGACACACATCAGGGAGAATGTCGTGTGAAGATGAAGGTGGCCATGAGGGTGATGTGTCTGCAAGTCAAAGGCACCGAAGATCCCCAGCACCACCAACGCGAGGAGGCGGGCCCGGGACAGACCCCTGCTCACAGCCTCAGGGGAACCAGCCCGGCGGACACCGTGATCTCAACTTCCAGCCTCCAGAGGTGCGAGGCGATACGTCTGTTGGGTAAGTTGCACAGTGGTGAGTCTGTCCCGGCAGCCAAGGGAACTCACGTGAGGCCTCCCTTAGGAGGCGCCATCGAGGCTGAGGCCTGAACAAGGAAAGGATCCAGGAATGATGGAGAAGGAACGGGGAACATCGGGGGGGGGGGCCCCAGCACAGGCTGTGTGCGGCGGGTCTCGGGAAGGGCGACCAGGACACGGGGCAGGCTGGGCAGAGCCTCCAAGGGCGGCAAGGAGTCGGGCAGAGTCGTCGGGGTAGGGGGAGCCCCCGGAGGGCGCTGGGCAGGGAGCTACCCCTCAGGTCTCTCTGAAGAGACCATTCTGGAAGGCAGCACATAGCAGGCACGGGTGCCCTGCCTCGTACACGTGGTGAGCACTGAACATGCACACCCGTCATTTTTATGGCCTCACTGAACAGGTGGCTTAAGAAAGAACGTCCAGAGCCAGGAAGCTCCGAACAGGGCAGCTCAGGACCTGGTGCTAACTGGCCAAGACGCGGTGCCTCCACTCTCCTTGGCTGTAATCTGCAGACCCTGACTGTATTTTTCAAAGATTTTTTAAAAACTTCTGACTTTGTATTGGGGTATAGCCGATTAACAAACCGTGTTTTGATCATTTCAGGTGATCTGCAAAGACACTCGGTCGTACATATACAAGCATAGATTCTCCTCCAAGCCCCCTCCTATCCAGGTGGCCACATAACACCGAGCAGAGTTCCACATGCTACTGGTCAGGTCCTGGCTGGCTATTCACTGTAAAGAGAGCCGAGGGTGCATGTCCATCCCAAACTCCCCGACTATCTCCTCCCCTCCCTTCTCCCCTCGGCAACCATAAGTTGCTTCTCTAGGTCTGTGAGTCTCGTTCTGTTTTCTAAGTTCATTTGTACCATTTTAAAGATTTTTTTTTAATGTGGGCTTTTTTTCCAAACGTCTTTATTCAATCTGTTACAAGATTGCTTCTCTTTTATGCTTTGGTTTTGGGGGTCAAGAGGGACGTGGGATCTTAGCTCCCAGACCAGGGGCCGAACCCACATCCCCTGCATTGGAAAGTGAAGTCTTAACCACTGGACCACCTCGTGTCTTTAACATGAGGCCCCCAGGGTGGGCACCGAAAGCCGGTGGGATGATCCCAGCTGCCCACCCCTGCTGGGATCCCCAAGCCACTCTCTCTTCCTCCCTGCCCAGCCCTGGCTCCTGGCCCGGGATGGTTTTTTCCCTGCTGACAACGGAGAACACGTCTCAATGTGGCCTTTATCTCCACGTTCCTCCCAGAACGGCAACTGGCAGCCGGCATCACGAGCTCCTAAGAATTCTGCAGGCCAAAAATACACCCTCTTTGTGCAGGTTCCTCAACAATAAGGAGAGAAAACTTTGAGTCAAACGCCTACAAAGCCCACACAGATTATTCTTCAAGCCCCGAAGCAGTTCCCTTTCTACAGTCATTTATTCCCAGCTCAGAGAGCATGCCCATCCCTTGGGGCGGTTTCCAAATCAGTATTTGATATAATGTTAATGAAGGAGTTTTTTTTTAAAAAAGTTAAACCCATCCCATGAGAAAGAGAAGTTCAGCAGTCCAAACTGCTTGAAAAGGACCTGGGTTGTGTCAAGCTGCATTGCTATCTTTGGCACAGGGCTCAGGTATTTTAAAATACATGTGTGCTGTCTTCCCTGATGGTCTAGAGGCTAAGACACTGCCCTCCCAATGCAGGGGCCCTGGGTTTGATTCCTGGTCAGGGAACCAGATTCCATACCTCGCAAGGAAGATCCACATGCAGCAACAAAGACCGGGCACGGCCACATGCACACACACACACAAGCATGTATACACACATATATGCATGCATATACACCTACATGCATGGATACATACATATATGCATCATACATATCCATAAAATGCTCGTGTGCACTGGAAATGGACAAAGGGAGATGTTGGCGCTGGACCCCTTTCCAAACTGGCTTGGAGAACTCTGAGAATCACGCCAGGTCACAGAAATGTAGGAACGTCACCAAACCACCAGGGCAAATCCTAGACAATGCACCTGCCCACGCCCACCATGACAGGAGGAAGTCCCGATGATCACCACGTGCCCCACTGGAAGGCACAGCTTGATGCTCCTGTGATCACGACGTCCCAGAGTGGCATGTGGGAACTTTGATCCGCTGCCCAGGCGTGACGGGGAGACTGCAGGGCACTCACTCGACAGCCTGAGCAGCTGTCCTTCAGCTCAGCTTTTAAGCTCAGGTCGACGGCGAGAGCGATGCGCAGCCTGCGAAGCCCGCCTCCTGCCGGGGGCCTGGGCCAGGGCCCTCCACAAAGGGCCCAGAGTCCCATCTCACAGCAGCACCGGCTGCTCAGGCCCTCAGGGGGCCTCGACACAGAGCCACCCGGGGGAACCAGAGTGAAAGCAGGGAGGTGGAAACGCCCCGCTAGCATGGAAAGGAGCCGCTCTCTCATGCAGGGCCGAGGAATGGCAGCAGCCGTGGTTTTTCCGGAGTCTATAGGTTAGATCAGCAAATGCAAATGTGCTGTCACAGCTTCTTCTCAGAATGAGCCTTGGTATTACTGCAATCCCATAGGGGAGAGCGAGACCCAAGGGCCCCCCAAACTGGGCCTGCGGGTGGGGTGGCCTGGTTTAGGAAAGTCCTGGAGGGTGACTTCAAACTCAGACGACGTGTTAGCACAGTGGCACCTCAGAGGAACTGGAAGAAACAGCCTTATATCAGCTCACGGAGTTGCCAAACCCAGCGCACAGTTCCTTTTTCTCATCTTAGCAGGAGCCCCTATCAGCGGCCCAGGCAGAGGCCTGGGCTTCCCAGGAGGCACAGTGGTGAAGCGAGTGGCCCCAACGGCCAGCGAGAGGCTCAAGTCTGACCCCGGGTCATGAAGATCCCCTGGCAGAGGAAGTGGCAACCCGCTCCAGTACTCCTGCCTGGGAAATCCCACGGACAGAGAAGCCTGGCAGCTACAGTCTATGGGGTCGCAAGAGTCACACACGATGGCGCGCACACACACGCAGGGGCCACTCTGCCCATCAACATCCTCCAGCCCTCCTCTGGGCCTGACCCTTGCTGGGCCCTGGCTTAAGGACCAGGGACAAGGGCAGAGAGAAAATGGACCAGGAATCAGCACCCCGTGACCACGGGGGAGGCCAAGGTAGGAGTGCAGGGCCGCAAGGGATCAGGTCAGGCAGGCAGGGCTGGGGGTGCACACTGAAACAGAGAGCGCGCCTGCAGGGCAGGGGCCGTGTCGGACGTGGTCCGGCGCAGGCGGCACTGGGGCTGCTTGTATGAAGGGCTGGGGACAGAGGAGAAGCTTTTACAGGTCGACGGCGAGAGCGATGCGCAGCCTGCGAAGCCCGCCTCCTGCCGGGGGCCTGGGCCAGGGCCCTCCACAAAGGGCCCAGAGTCCCATCTCACAGCAGCACCGGCTGCTCAGGCCCTCAGGGGGCCTCGACACAGAGCCACCCGGGGGAACCAGAGTGAAAGCAGGGAGGTGGAAACGCCCCGCTAGCATGGAAAGGAGCCGCTCTCTCATGCAGGGCCGAGGAATGGCAGCAGCCGTGGTTTTTCCGGAGTCTATAGGTTAGATCAGCAAATGCAAATGTGCTGTCACAGCTTCTTCTCAGAATGAGCCTTGGTATTACTGCAATCCCATAGGGGAGAGCGAGACCCAAGGGCCCCCCAAACTGGGCCTGCGGGTGGGGTGGCCTGGTTTAGGAAAGTCCTGGAGGGTGACTTCAAACTCAGACGACGTGTTAGCACAGTGGCACCTCAGAGGAACTGGAAGAAACAGCCTTATATCAGCTCACGGAGTTGCCAAACCCAGCGCACAGTTCCTTTTTCTCATCTTAGCAGGAGCCCCTATCAGCGGCCCAGGCAGAGGCCTGGGCTTCCCAGGAGGCACAGTGGTGAAGCGAGTGGCCCCAACGGCCAGCGAGAGGCTCAAGTCTGACCCCGGGTCATGAAGATCCCCTGGCAGAGGAAGTGGCAACCCGCTCCAGTACTCCTGCCTGGGAAATCCCACGGACAGAGAAGCCTGGCAGCTACAGTCTATGGGGTCGCAAGAGTCACACACGATGGCGCGCACACACACGCAGGGGCCACTCTGCCCATCAACATCCTCCAGCCCTCCTCTGGGCCTGACCCTTGCTGGGCCCTGGCTTAAGGACCAGGGACAAGGGCAGAGAGAAAATGGACCAGGAATCAGCACCCCGTGACCACGGGGGAGGCCAAGGTAGGAGTGCAGGGCCGCAAGGGATCAGGTCAGGCAGGCAGGGCTGGGGGTGCAAACTGAAACAGAGAGAGCGCCTGCAGGGCAGGGGCCGTGTCGGACGTGGTCCTGCGCAGGCGGCACTGGGGCTGCTTGTATGAAGGGCTGGGGACAGAGGAGAAGCTAGAAACAGGTTGAATAGATCCCCAGGGGCCTCGGGAGCCAGCTCATCAGTCCCTTAAGTCATGTCCGACTCCCTGGGACCCCGTGGACTGCAGCACACCAGGCTTCCCTGTCCTCCACCATCTCCCAGAGTTCACTCAAACTCAAGTTCATTGAGTCACTGACGTCATCCAGCCATCCCCTCCTCTGCCGCCTCCTTCTCCGTTTGGCCTTCAGTCTTTCCCAGCATCAGGGTCTTTTCCAGCAAGTCGGCTCTTCGTGTCAGGCCGCCAGAATACTGGAGTCAACGTCAGTCCTCGCAGGGAATAGTCAGGGTTGATTTCCTTTAAGACAGACTGGTTTGATCCTCTTGGCTGCCCAAGGGACTCAGGAGGGTTCGTAATGGGAGGGAATGGCTGTGGGGTGCGTGTGGGGGTGGGTGTCAAGGTAAGACTAGGGCCCAGGAGGGCTCCTGGGTGGCACGGGGCAAAGAGGAAGGTGCAGAACCAAGACAGGAAAGGCGCAGGGAGGGAAGAAGCGTGAAAGCGCCATGACCAAGTGGCCAGGGACTGGGGATGGGATGGGTGTGCATGGGGGACAGATTCCCACCAGGCAGGGGGAGGAGTGCTGGCCACAGCCTTTCTCCAAAGCCAGGACTGGAAGAACAGAGTGGGCTCTAGCGCCAGAGTGTCAGCCCCAAACGAGGGGCGAGTCCCCAGAAACCATCTAAGATTTCCCCCACAGAGCCCCGGAACCTCTGACCTGATACGCTCGGCATCCCGCCCCAGAGGCCGACGGGTGTAGGAGGGAGGCCCAGCCGTTCCCACGGCACCCAGCCCTCCCTACCTCTGCCGGAGGGGAGACCCGGGAACATTCCCAGGCAAAGCAGAGGGTGCCCTGCAAGGCAAGGAGACTTGAGTTCCCTGATCCTGACCCAGAAAGCCCTCCTTCCCTCTGACGCCTACCAGCATCCTCAGAAGGCACCCCTCGTCCCTGTGCCTGGCTGCACCTCTACTCATCCATCTGCATGCACTTCCAGAACCTTCTGCCAGGAATGGACATGGGAGGTAGGCTCTGACACAGCTCCGGTCGCCCTGTCTGCTCCACGTCCCCCTCAGAAGGCAGGCGTGTCCAGGCCACCGGTGTGAGGTGGGGACTCTGCGAATGTCCACGCTGGCTGCGTGGACGTGCGCTGACCCGCTCAGCAAGGTCAAGTCAGAAACTGGGGTGACAGTCGCGGAAGTGAGCTCACTGGGCATGAAGGACAGGTCACTCCCGCAGCAGAGGAGGCCCAATGGCTCCGGCACAGGGACAGCGGGCCCTCAGCGCCGGACCCAGGCTTCAGCGGGCCCCTCTGCCTGGCCATCCCCGCCCTCCTGCAAACCCCTCACCCTCAGGCCCGGCGGCTCCTCCGCCAGCCGTTCCCTCCCCAGCCCACCCCAGGCAGCCCCAAGAGGCTGGTTCTGTGGGCGCCCACGGCCAACGGGCAAGCCCGGGGCGAGCACATGCCTGTCTCCCCCAGGCCTCGGGTCTCCCAGGACAATGCCCTGCTCGCCTCTGAGCACCATCCCTGTCTCCCTGCCTCAGGGCTCCCTGGGACCCGGAGGGACCACTTCGCAGTCGCTCACTCCACACGCGGGAGCCGAGCACTCGCGTATGTGCCCCTGAGCCCATGCCAGGGCGCTGGGAGGGCCCTCGGGGTAGAGGCGGTCGCCAGAGGGCCGTGAGGCAGCGAGAACACCAGGCCTTCCAGACTGACTGGGAGTGGCAGGGAGATGCAGGAAGACGCAGTCACTCAAGTGGGCGCTAGGAGGTCCCCTCGGGGGCGGCTGGTGAGCAGAGTCATGGAGGCAGACTGCCACCTGCACACGTGGACCAGGGAGCCCTAAGCGGGCACGCAGACCACAGCGCTATGGAGCGCCTGCATCTGGAGCCCCAGGGGAAGGGGGGTCCGGCAGGCGGCCGAGGTGGCGCTGCCTCACACGGCGAGGGTGTGGAGAGCAGGGTGGCCAGAAGGGAGATGACTCTGGGGCAACAGAAACGGGCACGGCAGATCCCGACCCCAGGAGTGAGAAGCCGTGGTCCAACGGGCACCACGGGCACCGCCCAGGACGGCCGTCACCCAGGCTGAGTGGTAACCGGCTCCCTGCAGCTCCACACTGAAGCTGTCCAGCCCTCCTCGGTGCTAGAAGACACAGAGCCGGGGTCCCTGCAGCCTGGGACCTGAGGGCCAGGACCCTGAGCATGGCTCGGCCAGGGGTCCGTAAGAGTCTGGACTCCATGGTGCTGAACCGTGGGCCTGGATGTCCCACACAAAATCTGGTGGGAAGAGGCATTTCGTGCCAGGTGGCTGTCACACTTCAGCCTTGACCTGAGCATCCTGATGGTCGCGGTTCTCTACTAACCATGGCTCACGCTTCTCTAATTCCCAAGGAGCCTCCTAAGACAGAATGCAGACAGGCGGCAGAGGGTGCTCGCCAAGGCCACCCCTTCCCCCGGCCTCGATTATGACATCAGGGAGATCTGCCCTCTCCTCAAGGCGCTCACGCTCACCAGCTGAAGGACCGCAGGGAGCAGACGAGGACACCAGAGGGACACTGTCCCCACGCTGCTGGGAGCCCTGCCCCAGGGTGCCTACAGGGTGCAGAGGACTGCCGTGTCAAAGGGCACACGGTCAAGGCCACAGCAAGAAAAACTGCAAACATCTTGCTGAGGCTTCAGATAAACTCAGAGACGCAGAGAGAACAAACAGAGACGGAGCTCGGGCTCCTCTCAGAAGCAGCCTATTAGTGTTTTTCTGACATCGCCAACAATGAATAAACAGGACTTCCTCCTACACGCTGCTGGGGGTGGGGGAGGTTCACGGCCCATCTGACCCTCCAGACGTGTTCCCCTTGCTGGTGGCCCCCTCCCCAGTGCTCCCCCACAGGTCTCTGAGCCCCCACCAACGGGGTGGGGGGCGGTGTCGCTCATCGGGTTCAGCCCAGCCCTGGGGTGGAGGGCTCCCTTTCCAGCTCCCCGTCCCCACCCCCGAGGTCAGACCCATCGCCTGAGACGAGGGACCTGTTCTCTCTGCTCCGGGATCAAGACCGAAACCACGAGCTGCCTTCTCTCCCACTCAGCTCAGCTCCAAGGGGCAGGGGAAGACGGCTCTCAGAACAGGGAAATGCTAACAAAAGTCTCCTCCGAGCCAGACAGAGGGAGCTGCAAGAGGTGGGCAGCAACTGGAGCAAAGCGACCACAGAGGGAAAACAAGGCTGGACATCCAGGGGTGAGTCCCAGACCAGAGTGGGGATCGCGAGAAAGCCGGGAAAACCCAGAACAGAGCCTCGGGCTAGTGATGACCCTGCCGCTCTCCCCACCCTCCTCCACCCAACAATGCTTCCATTCTCTTGGGCAGTGACCCTGCTTGTCAGGGCTGTTCTTGGACAAGGCTGGCCCTGAGGCCTGTTCCTGGCTCCCTGGGTGGCCCGCTGCTCTGGGTCAGAGCCTGGCTGAGTCCGTCCCAATTCCTAGGGGCTGCAAAGCAGCCCCCTGACCTCAGCACACCTCCCTGCCTAGCCCCTGGCCTCAGAACAATGCCCCCTCTGTGTCCCCTGCATGGTCAGGAGGGCAAGAATGACAAGGAACTGAATGGAGAGTGTGTCTTTACCCTGGAGGCTAGAGCCCACCTGCCTGCAAGACACAGACAGGCATCAAACTTATCCTGACTGTTAAAAATTCAAAATTTAGCAAGGATTCTTAAGGAATTTCAAGAAATGTGAAGACTGGGCCTCTCGGTTGGAATGAAATAGTAGCTGCAGGTGAAGGCCCCGCTCAGGCTTCCATGTAGCCCCAGAATGGAGCAGCCTGAACTTAGCAGCCACCTGCAGGCTTGGCCCCTTCACTCACACACACACACACACACACACACACACACACGTGTGCGCGCACACACACACAGAGCTTCCAAAAGGGTGCGGTCTGAAAGCCCAAGGCAATAATGCCCACTTGGTGCCCTACGAAGTTCAAATGAAATCTGGAGCCTGAGTGCCAAAAGCTCAGATTCTAGAGTGTTCCACCATGGAGACAGGAAAAAGCAGGCTGGCAGGAAAGATACCAGGTGTGGTTGTAAAGTACTACATTTTCCTGATGAAATTAATATCTGCTTATTGTATGAGATGTTTTTCTTCCTTGATCTCAGAGGTAGCTGACAATATTTTGGTATACATTCCTCCAATTTTTAGATCTATGTTCCCAAAACTGGGACCAGACTGCCTAAGCAGATTTGGATCCTACTTTTTAATACGGCAAGCTATAATGAACACTCTCCATGGCTGACATGTTCTTCTAAATCACTGTCATCTGAAGACCAATCATGCATCATTTATTTAACCGACTCCCTATCACTGAACATTTGCTTGTTTCTCATTGTACAATAACGATCCCTAGGTCGGGAAGATGCCCTGGAGGAGGAAATGGCAACTGAGTCCTGAATTCTTGCCTGTAAAATTCCATGGACAGAGGAGCCTGGCAGTCTACAGTCCACAGGGTCACAAAGAGACACAACTTAGCGACTAAAGCAACAACCAAACAACAAATGAAAAGCATTAAAGTGAACCCCATATACTCTTTTTTTTTAAAGGAAAAGAAGGGTGGGGTACATGACTAAACCTATAAAACCACTTTCTGGGAGAAAAACGGATAAGCTCCAAGCAGCTACCTAAGAAATAGAATTAGTGGAAAACTTCATTTCTTGGTCCTGCCAGTAAATAAGATGTTAGACAACTATACCAGGTACCTGTGACCTATTTCTTGCTCAATTCTTCTTTGAACTGAGCCCCAAAAGATGCTCCCCAAGCTCTGCAGCAAGTTCCCTGCGCCGCGGCCACTGATCTGCGCCCGGCTCCTTCGGCAGCTGTGGCATCTTACGTGTGCAGCTCCCGTGGTGGGGGTGGGGGGCACGACCACGACAGAAGGTCGGCAATGCCCGAGCTAGTGTGTCACCTCAATACCACTGGACGGGCTGACCCCAGTCCCCGGCTGGCCCCCTGCCACCCACAAAGCTGGAGACAAGAGGGTAGGGGGCATTTTCCCTTCTCCAGGACCTCCTCTGCCCACGGCAACTTCTCTGGAGGAGGGCCCTGCTCTGCAGACCCACCGCCTCTCCATCCTGTTCCCAGGCCCCGAGCTGAGTGCTGTCTGGATGGGGTGAGAGCAGACACGGGTCTCCCCTGCCCCCACCATGCGGGGAGGCACCTCCCCTCCAGTGCAGCCTGCCCAAGGAACGCCGGCACATTTCCCATCAGTTCAAGACACGTTTTGTTCTTTGGGGGTAAAACTGCCTTAACTGTATTTGTTTCTTTTAGCATTTATTTATTTATTTGGCTGCACCAGGTCTTTGCTACAGCACGCAGGCTCTTAGCTGCAGCACGTGGGGTCTAGTTCCCTGCCCAGGGACTGAGCCCAGGCCCCCTGCACGGGGAGCGCACAGGCAGAGCTCCTGGACCACCAGGGCGTCCCCAGGACAGGTGGACTTCTGGAGGAAGGAATGCCAGTGGAAAGGACAAGACGAGGGGGGCTGGGGGTGACAAAAGTCCGTGTGCTCTCTGGGGTCACGACAGGAAGCATTTACCACACGCATGGTTCAAGCCACTCACTGTTCTTCCCTTTGGGGCTGCTACCAACAGGAAACTCCCCACGACCCTGGTAAGCAGGGGAAAAGCCATCCTGGGTCCACACCCCCGGGCAGCCCCACCCGTGCAGCCCTACCCACCTGGAGGAGCAAAGTCTAAGATAAAGCAGCAGAGAACGTGCACCCCGGCCTGGAGAGGCTGCTCCTTTGTATCTGTGGCCTGATGAAAACCAGACTGGATTTCCAAGATCTTTAAGCCCAAAGGCCAGGAAGCCATAGTCAGCTGGCTCTTCCTGTAGAGGCTCAGGATCCTGGGGACCACGTGCAAACCACAATCTCCTCTTGACCTGTCAGGGGCAGGCCTGGCACCTGCCCCGGCTCCTTCGGCAGCTGTGGCATCTTCGTGTGCAGCTCCCGTGGTGGGGGTGGGGGGCACGACCACGACAGAAGGTCGGCAATGCCCGAGCTAGTGTGTCACCTCAATACCACTGGACGGGCTGACCCCAGTCCCCGGCTGGCCCCCTGCCACCCACAAAGCTGGAGACAAGAGGGTAGGGGGCATTTTCCCTTCTCCAGGACCTCCTCTGCCCACGGCAACTTCTCTGGAGGAGGGCCCTGCTCTGCAGACCCACCGCCTCTCCATCCTGTTCCCAGGCCCCGAGCTGAGTGCTGTCTGGATGGGGTGAGAGCAGACACGGGTCTCCCCTGCCCCCACCATGCGGGGAGGCACCTCCCCTCCAGTGCAGCCTGCCCAAGGAACGCCGGCACATTTCCCATCAGTTCAAGACACGTTTTGTTCTTTGGGGGTAAAACTGCCTTAACTGTATTTGTTTCTTTTAGCATTTATTTATTTATTTGGCTGCACCAGGTCTTTGCTACAGCACGCAGGCTCTTAGCTGCAGCACGTGGGGTCTAGTTCCCTGCCCAGGGACTGAGCCCAGGCCCCCTGCACGGGGAGCGCACAGGCAGAGCTCCTGGACCACCAGGGCGTCCCCAGGACAGGTGGACTTCTGGAGGAAGGAATGCCAGTGGAAAGGACAAGACGAGGGGGGCTGGGGGTGACAAAAGTCCGTGTGCTCTCTGGGGTCACGACAGGAAGCATTTACCACACGCATGGTTCAAGCCACTCACTGTTCTTCCCTTTGGGGCTGCTACCAACAGGAAACTCCCCACGACCCTGGTAAGCAGGGGAAAAGCCATCCTGGGTCCACACCCCCGGGCAGCCCCACCCGTGCAGCCCTACCCACCTGGAGGAGCAAAGTCTAAGATAAAGCAGCAGAGAACGTGCACCCCGGCCTGGGAGAGGCTGCTCCTTTGTATCTGTGGCCTGATGAAAACCAGACTGGATTTCCAAGATCTTTAAGCCCAAAGGCCAGGAAGCCATAGTCAGGTGGCTCTTCCTGGAGAGGCTCAGGATCCTGGGGACCACGTGCAAACCACAATCTCCTCTTGACCTGTCAGGGGCAGGCCTGGCACCTGCCCAGGATCCTGGGGGAGCTGCCCACAGCCTCCCTATACCCCCCGTCCCTGAGGGTGCATGCACACCTGCCTACAGCTCTGGTCTCAACTCTGTTCCTGAGACAGTTCATGCCTGAGAGTCTTGTGTGCAAACACCATTTCCACTGAGCCCCCATGACCACACCAAGATCACGGAAAACTGTCTCCCCTCCCACGGAGCCCTCTGTCGCTCCAGAGTCTGGCTTGTAGAGGACCAGCCTGCTGCCTCCCTCACCTTTGGCCTCATCACCCAGCCACATGCTGCAATGACCGAAGCCTGTGAGCCTAGAGCCTGTGCTCTGCAACGAGAGAAGCCACCGCCGCGAGAAGCCTGAGCACTGCAGCTAGACAGGAGCCGCCGGCGGCCACACCTAGAGAAAGCCCGCGCCGCCACAGAGACCCAGCACAGCCAAGGATTAAGTCAATATGTATTTTTTTAAAAAGGAAGAAGATCCACACACTCCAGGGACCACGGCGGGGCAGACTCCAGAGCCCCAGGGCTAGAACAACCCGGTTTCGGAGCCTAGAAGGTGCGGACAGGCACACTGAAGACTCCCATTCCCGTAAGCTGTCCCTAAAGAACCTGGAGGTCACAGCCCAGGCCACCTGGTCTTTCAGCCCCAGATGGAAGTCTGCATCCAGTGTTCCAGATCTGATGATGTCGACGATGATTCACTAGGCACCGGGTCCTCGCCTCTGCACGCTCGCCTTTCAGAAGCAAGCAGAGAGACCCAGTACACCTCTGGGCGAACCCTCGGGCTCTGCTGTCCTCGCGGCCAGCACCTACCTTCCACAGCTCCTCACACGGCAGGGCCCCTCGGCCAGCCAAGAAACAGGCTGGGGCAGTGGGCGGACTTCCGCGCGGCCGCTCTGAATTCAACGCCTCTAATGACCCTTAAGAGCACCGCGGCAGACCACACGGCCTGAAATTGTGCCGCTTTGCAGCAAAGACTCTTCCACCCATCATCATGAAGGGGGCGGTGGGGAGGGGGTTAGAGGAAGGGGCACGGAGTGTCTTCTAGAAAGGTATGACACCACTTAAGAGCCAGTCAGAAACCCTGGTTACAGGTCAATCCAGGAACTGATTAACAAAAGCCAGGAATTAAAATTAAATTAGGGGCTTCCCTGGTGGTCCAGTGGGTAAGGACATCGCCTTGCAGTGCAAGGGGCGCCAGTTCGATCCCTGGCCTGGCAAGATTCCGCGTGCTGTGGAGCGGCTGGACCGATATGTCCAATTACTGAGCTGGAGCTCTGGAGCGCATGCGCCCAGAGCCAGTGCTCTGCGACAACAGAGGCCACCGCGATGGGAGGCCCACACGGGCCAAAGAACAAAGATGGATGAAAATAGATAAATGAAAGACCAATAGAAGTGGCCCACCCGTCTCCCTCCCTCCCCAACCTGCCCACCCCCCGACAAAAAAATTCAATTATATAGACACTACAGTTCATTAAAACTCTCTAATTCAGACTGTTCACTGCTGCAGAACTGAATTCTGAGTGCAGTCCAGGGAGTAAGCCAGTCCACTTGGGACCTGAACTGCTAGGGTCCCCTCACCCATTCAAAGGCCTTCCACAGCTCCCCGGTGCCTCTGAACAAAGCTAGCCGCCTCCAGCTTCCCTTCCATGCTGTCCCCTCACTGCCTCCCAGGAAGGCTCCCAACTCTGGCTGGACGGGCCCCATCCTGGTCCCTGAACCTGGCGCCAAGGCCCGGCCTGCACACACAGCCTCTCTGACCCTCACTCCCCGCCAGGCTCTTTTCGGCCTGTGTGTGGTCCGAACACAACTCGCCGTCATGACTCTCAGGCCATCTTGATCTCACCTCCCAGGCCGACCATGAGCTCAACCTAAGGCCTTTCTGTGAGCCGTGCTCAGGGTCCCCGACACGCGCTGACTTGCTCACAGGAAGTCACTTACAGGTAAGCCACAACCATCGAGCAAGTCACGGGCTCGTTCCTTTCCTATGTGGTGGAGGAGGCAGCGTGCTGACCCAGGGCCCCAGGGCAGGGGCCCCAAGACCTGCGCTGGGTCCGCCTGGCTCAAACTGCCTCACCCACAGGTCCTCCACCGAGCGCTCTCGATAAAAGGAAACCGTGAACCATGTTCCCGTCATAAAAGAGATAAGCCCAGCATACAGGAAGTGGTGAAACGGCTGGACACGACTTAGTGCTCAGCGGCCCCCGCGTGCTCTGCAGCTCCGGAACCTTTGGGGAAGGGCCAGGTCGGGAGGGACAAGCCTGACAGACTCGGGGGGAAGAGGGAAGGAAAAACAAAGCAGCTCCAAGTGAGTGGTCACCTGGAAAGCAGGGGGATGGGGACTTTTCCATTTCGCTATGGACGGAACACGCCAGCCACCTTCCCCTGCTCCCCAGCACCCTTTAGAGCAGGGCAAACTCTCAAGCAAACGAACAGAGGCCACGATGGGAGGCCCACACGGGCCAAAGAACAAAGATGGATGAAAATAGATAAATGAAAGACCAATAGAAGTGGCCCACCCGTCTCCCTCCCTCCCCAACCTGCCCACCCCCCGACAAAAAAATTCAATTATATAGACACTACAGTTCATTAAAACTCTCTAATTCAGACTGTTCACTGCTGCAGAACTGAATTCTGAGTGCAGTCCAGGGAGTAAGCCAGTCCACTTGGGACCTGAACTGCTAGGGTCCCCTCACCCATTCAAAGGCCTTCCACAGCTCCCCGGTGCCTCTGAACAAAGCTAGCCGCCTCCAGCTTCCCTTCCATGCTGTCCCCTCACTGCCTCCCAGGAAGGCTCCCAACTCTGGCTGGACGGGCCCCATCCTGGTCCCTGAACCTGGCGCCAAGGCCCGGCCTGCACACACAGCCTCTCTGACCCTCACTCCCCGCCAGGCTCTTTTCGGCCTGTGTGTGGTCCGAACACAACTCGCCGTCATGACTCTCAGGCCATCTTGATCTCACCTCCCAGGCCGACCATGAGCTCAACCTAAGGCCTTTCTGTGAGCCGTGCTCAGGGTCCCCGACACGCGCTGACTTGCTCACAGGAAGTCACTTACAGGTAAGCCACAACCATCGAGCAAGTCACGGGCTCGTTCCTTTCCTATGTGGTGGAGGAGGCAGCGTGCTGACCCAGGGCCCCAGGGCAGGGGCCCCAAGACCTGCGCTGGGTCCGCCTGGCTCAAACTGCCTCACCCACAGGTCCTCCACCGAGCGCTCTCGATAAAAGGAAACCGTGAACCATGTTCCCGTCATAAAAGAGATAAGCCCAGCATACAGGAAGTGGTGAAACGGCTGGACACGACTTAGTGCTCAGCGGCCCCCGCGTGCTCTGCAGCTCCGGAACCTTTGGGGAAGGGCCAGGTCGGGAGGGACAAGCCTGACAGACTCGGGGGGAAGAGGGAAGGAAAAACAAAGCAGCTCCAAGTGAGTGGTCACCTGGAAAGCAGGGGGATGGGGACTTTTCCATTTCGCTATGGACGGAACACGCCAGCCACCTTCCCCTGCTCCCCAGCACTGCCTCTCAGAGCAGCGGACAAACTCTCAAGCAAACGAAAGCAGCAAGCAGAATGTTCGTTATCATCAAAGTCCGACTAGAGACAGGTCGCCACATCAGTAACTCCTGTCAGCGGGAGCACTCAAAGGGGTAGACCGGCAAGCAGTGGACGGGACCCGGCGCCCAGCCGTCAACTCATCAGAGGTCCACTGTAGCCTCGGTCCAGGGTTCAATCGCTGTGGCCTCTGAGCTGTAGCTCTGCCTCCTCTCTCCAGCCTCCTCCCAACGTAACGAACCACCCACTCCCCGAAGCCAGAAAATGGAAGAGCAGGGACAGGTATTCAAGTGGGTGAGAAGACACAGAGGAAAAAGTCGGGGTCCTGGGGGAGGCAGGGGGCGGATGATCCACCTGCCCATCCTCCCTAGCCTTGCGTCCGTGGCCCAGCCTCCACACAGTCCCAGGGCGAGCCTGCCTTTCCCACTATGAAGCCACATGATCCCCAGAGATGGACCCCTGCTTACTGGCAGGACGGGCATGGGGCTCAGGCCTGGCCAGTCAGAGCGTCCCTTCATCCAGGCCCAGGTGCCTGATTCAAGAACAGGGGTCACAGGTTGACCTGGGTCCCTCAACCAGACAGGCTGAGCCCCAGCCCCCATCCTGCGGCCTCATGTGTTAATAGAGTCTTTGTGGACATAATCAAGTGGAGATGAGGTCCTTGCGGGGGGCCTGATCTAACACGATGGTATTCTTACTAGAAGAGGAAAGAATACCGTGTGAAGATACAGACCCAGGGGTGAGGAAGGCCACATGGGGACGGAGGTAGCCTGGAGAGGTGCCGTCACAAGTCGGGGAACTCCCAGGGCCGCCTGAAGAGGCAAAGGGGGGGCAGAGGGAGCGTGGTCCTGCCGACGGCTTGATTCCCAACTCGCCGTCTCCAGAACTGAGAACAAATTTCTGTTTTAGTCAGTTATGGTAGCCCCAGGTAACTAATACAATAGGCAAGCAACCCAAGTGAGCCCAATCAGAACCAGCAAGCATCAGCCAGCCCCGACTTGTTTCCTAAGCGGTTGTTAAGCTTATGGGATGGAGTTCCTGGCAATAGGTCTCACACCATGTGGCAAAGCCTGCCCTGAAAGAACCTACGTAAGGAGCCTGAAAAGTGAAGAAACACCTTTGAGAACTAGGTTGAGTCCTTGGTGGCCTGAAACCCAGCATCCCTGGGCTTCTTGAGACATCCACGCTAATCAACCCTATCAGGCTGCCCAAAAGGCTCATCTGAGTTTTTGTACGATGTCTTTTTGGCCAACCCAATATTTACTCACATTTCCTTAAGTTTCCTTTCAAGCTGAAAATTGACTGCTTCACAGTCTAGAGAGCCTTTAAGTTTTATCATACAATTTTTTTTTTCAATGCAACATATGCGGAAATGAACTTGAGCCCCAGGAGTCTACCCCTGTAGCATCTAAACTTTCAACACAAACAGCAGTGGCGTAATTCTCTTTGGCACATGCCTTCAGCTGCGATTCAGCGACACCCGGTGCTTCTCCGAAAGGGGCACCTGACCTTGGCCAACACAAGGCAGTTCAGTCAAGTTCAGAATCATCGGTGAAGATACATCTGACTTTAAGAAATGCAGACAGAAACGGCTTGAAGCCTAAGGAAAGAGGGAGGGAGGGAGGTTCAGAGGGAGGTGGGTCCCTATAGCTTGATGTTAGCAAGAACCAAGCTCTTTTCAGGTTTTATTCTGCCATGTTTCCTAGGACAGACAGATATTGGGCCTCGTGCCCTTTACCTCATGGTCACAACACAGCTGCAACAGCTCTAGGTATCCTGTTCCCAGAGCGCATCTAGAAGGCAGGGAAAGGGAAACAAAGGTCACACAGCTGCCTTTTATAAGAGTCACAACATTCTTCCCCGTTATAGCTTACTGGTCACACTTGCAAGACGTCAGTGCCCGTAGCTGCAAGGGAGGCTCAGGATGCAAGTCCTGGGCAAAGGGAACTCTGCTGTCATGACGGGCCCAGGTCGGTCACCACCGCCACCGGGAGTCAAAGAGAAACCGTGCGGACGACGGAGGGTGAGGATGTGCCAAGAAGACAGCTTCCCAGATGCTAAAGAAAAACGGAGCCCACGGGCCCCTCAAGAGTCCTAAGAAACCACTTCTGCAGCTTCTAGGTGACCTTAGCGTAAAGTCAACAAATAGAATCACTCACCAGGCCTCTCCCCATTTCCGTACATGCCAAGTTCTTTGCTTGAGGGTAAGGGGTGGGGGTGGGGGGTGGGGTTGCTGGTCAACCTTAGACTAAGGGTCTCAGGGAGACCGGGGATTCTGGACCAGGCCAGCAGTCACCCCCAGGACTGGGCGGTCGCCTGGGGTGGGGGGGCAGTGCACGGCAGTGACCCCTGATCTGCATCTGAAGGATGAGGGGGAGGCCAGAGGGCGAGTGCAGGCAGAGGGGACGTCGGCACCCACTGTGTGTGCAGTCGGGGCTGGGGAAGGCACGGTGAGCTCTGCTGCAGCGCTGGACTTTCACCCAAAGCCCAGGGGCTTAGCGAGCGGCGATTCCACAGGCAAGGGCTGGGCCAAGAGGCAGGGACGCCAGTCAGAGCCGGGGCGGTGCTGGTCAAGGGCGACGGGAGACCCGCGAATGAAGGACGGAGGTGGGGGTGGGCAAGGAAACGCCCAAACGGAGAAAGAAATCAGTAAGGCCCGACACTGATGAGCTGTGGCTGCAGAGGGGCAGAGGGACCCGGGCCAGCTGCCGGGGTGGGAGACGGGAGGCGGTGCCTTCCTCATCACCCAAGAAAACGGGAGGAAGCAGGTGTGGAGGGGATGGTGGGGTGTCAAGATTCAGAACATGGCGCCTCCAGGCAGAGATGTTCCCCCAAACCTCCTAGGGGTGGGAGCAGACAGTGCACCCCCACTTAGCTTCACTCAGGTGCAAAAGCCCATGTGAGGACCAGCCTTCCCGGGGCAAAGACGACGTGAGGCCCAGCCTCCCGGGGCTAAGCAGAAGTCTGGGGAACAGCCGGCAGAAGGAGAGCGTCTCACTGCCTTAAATAGAAGCAAACTGCTCTGGTGATCTGAGAGTTTACACAAGGAGGGCTGGGCCGTACTGGGGGCCGCCACGGGGCACATTTTCAAGGAAGCTCAGTGGTTACGCTAGTTTTCCCATCTAGGCTGCCAGTGTGCAAAATCAAAACGAAACTGGCGCTTGTAAAAGCCCTGTCTTCCGAAAGCCTGGAACGGGCGGGCCACGGCCCCTCTTATTGTGGCCACGTCGGTGCAGCGGGGAGGCAGGTCCGCCATGGCAGCTTGCCCTGTAATCCACCAGGTTCCGTCCTGCCCACGGAGCCCTGCCCTCTGGAGCACCACTCTTCCAGACGCTTCTCCAACATCCTCAAGTGGTCACTTCAGCCAGGTCCACCACGAGAGAACCACAGGCTGACCCCAGGACTCGGGGCTCTCCGGCAGGCGTCTCCTGCAGCCGGTCTCAGAAAGACTCCACTCCCTCTACCCGCACGGCGAGGCCCTACGCGGCTCCCACGCCCCTCCTCGTATGACTAACACTTCCTTCTTTTATTCCCTCAGCCACTCTTTCAAAAGATGGCAAATCAAAGTCCTGGAGAGGTTTGGCAAGCGTAAGTCTTGGAAGATGGGGTCAGGTGGGGGCAGTTAAGAATCCACCGCAGACCTGCCCCGAAGCCCACCATGACCAGCAGTGTCCAGTAGGTGGCGCCACCATGGTCCTGGATGAAGGAGTGATGGTCACCAGTCGGCAGACACTGAAAAGTACCTGTACCAGAGATTAAAAGGCTCCACGCTTGGAAAACAGTGTCCAGAGAACGCTCAAAGAGACTCGGTCTCCAAAAGCCAGGTTCTGTCTTCCCGCTGTCGGGAAGCACTTTGAGGAGTGGATCGGTTTCCCTCTTAACTCCATCCCAGGGCTCAGGACAGCACCTGGCCGGCCGGGCGCACAGACGAAGGATTCCCTGACCAGTGGATCAAGTCAACGATGGCCAGACACCACCCTCAGGGCCTCACCGCCAGGGCCGTGGTACCTGGAAGACTGAGGTCTGGGGGAGGGGCTGTCGGTTCCTGAGCCCTGGCTCTGCTGGACCCGCCCTCCCGTCTCCCCACCCAGCTCCCTGAACCAGTGGTTTTCACACTTTCCGGGACCTAAGATACCTTGCTTGAAAGAAAATCTGCCCGCCCCCTCAAATCAAAAACAGATAAAAAGAGTTGCATCTACGACTGAAGGGAGCCTAGTGGGGGAGGTCAGCCATGCTGCCCTCAAAAGGCACGGGCTCCTCCCGCA
This sequence comes from Tragulus kanchil, assembly GCA_022376925.1. NCBI lineage: Eukaryota > Metazoa > Chordata > Mammalia > Artiodactyla > Tragulidae > Tragulus > Tragulus kanchil. The sequence goes on along the minus strand of JAIOJX010000032.1, from coordinate 182,480,634 downwards.
AGGAGCCCCGAGGTTCCTGAGGGCTCTGCTCAAACTGCTGGCTTCCCTCGTGGCTCAGACAGTAAAGAAAATGTGCCTTCCCATGAGGAAGACCTGGGTTCGACTCCTGTTGGGACGATTCCCTAAAGGAGGAAATGGCAACCCACCCCAGTATTCTTGCCTGGAGAATCCCACAGGCAGGGGAGCCTGGTGGGCTAAGGTCCACAGGGTCGCCAGAGAGTCGGACACGAATGAGCAACTGTCACATTATCCACATCATTGCCAACCACGTTGCAAGCCCTCATCCAGTGAGCCAGGAAACCCCCCTGGGCCTCATAATTCCTCAGCGTGGAAAATGGGAAACAGCAGGTGCAGCAGGTCTTTTCATCCAAAAACTGCGGAACTCACCATTCCTGCCACTGGAGCAGATGTGGGGTGGACGTTTCTTTATCTTCTGAGTGAGGACGATCGGGAACCAGCCTGCCAGGAGAAATCCCAGCACGCTCCACTCCTGAGATCAGCAGGCCCCTCAGCTCAGCCTCTCAGCCACCGGGGCTTGCTGGGGGCGGGGGGGCGCTCTCATCTCTGCCTGGGGGCTCACACGGGGGTGGGAGAGGATTGAGGGAGCAGAGGGAACTGTGGGTTCAGATGCCAGCTCTGCCAACGAGCAGCTCGGTGACTCAAGTCTCCATGTAAAAGACAAGGGTAATTAATCACCTCCACAGCTTGTAAGACTGTCTTGGGGGTTACACGAGGGATTTTTTTCAAGTGCTTTATAAACCACTCCCAGATATCAGCTATATTTACATTGATTTTTATGGCTGGGCTTCTAGAAGGCCAAGCAGAGCAGACCGAGTTTCTCCTGAAGGTCTTTTATGACAGACGCCAGGCAGATTTACAGCAGCTTGCATTTTCCACCAGGATCCCGGGATCCTAGACTCTGTACAAAGTCTGTGCCTGGTGTCAAGCTCTGGCTAACAACCCCCCACCCAGGGAGGCTTGGTCTGGGGGGCCGGGAGGGTCTTTCCCCTGAGGGATCCCATTTATCCTGGTGGAAGTGCAAAAAGAAACCCCCAGAGCTTGCCTGAGAGTAGTTCAGGGAGCGGGGCATCAGCAGCCTCCTGGCTTGTGAGAAGGCCACCCCTTCCCCAGGTCCACCCTGCACTCAACCTGAGACCTGATGGCAACACCACCCTCCCCCAAACCCAGGAGGCCCACGCGGATGAGGCCCGGAGCCTGTGGGCTCAGGCAGAGAGCAACTGTTCCATCTCCCACTCTGACGGCAGACATGGAATCCAGGAAAGAGCCTTGGTGCATAGCCTCCCAGACGCCCCCAAAGGACTCAGAGAGAGCTTCCGTGGCCTCATCACATCCTTTTCCACCACTGCTTAAAAACCAGTGGCTGGGCTTCCCCTGGTGGTCCAGTGGGTAAGGATACCGCCTTGCAGTGCAAGGAGCGCCGGTTCAATCCCTGGCCTGGGAAGATCCCACGTGCCGCAGAGCGGCTGGACCCATGTGTCCAATTACCGAGCCGGAGCTCTGGCGTGTGTGCGCCCAGAGCCGGCGCTCTGAGACGACAGAGGCCACCGCGATGGGAGGCCCACAGGAGCCAAAGAACAAAGACGGATGAAAAACAGAGAAAGGAAAGACCAATAGAAGTGGCCCGCCCATCCCCCTCCCTCCCCACCCCACCCCCCAAAAGATAAATAAATAAAATTAAAAAAAAAACAAAACAGTGGCTCCCAAAAAAGGATCCTCAAGTCAGCAGCAATGGTATCACCAGGAAACTTATCAGAGATGCACATTCTCACCCCCGCCCCTCCACCAGCGTGTGGCCGGCCACCTGGTGGAAGATGCTCTCCTGGGGCTCGGGCGACGCTCGAGCTTGAGAACCACGGCCAGTCTCACCCGGGCTGCCCATCAGAACTGCCAGGAACTTCTAACATCAACCAGATCTTAGCATAAACCAACGCCCAACCAATGCTCTGGACCCAACCCTAGATCTTGATTTAATGAACGCTGCCCCGTGAGTACATGTGTGGGTTTTTTTCTGAAATACTTTAAAAAGGATACAAAGAACACCAGAGGGCTCTTAGGGCAGGGAAACCTGACACCGTACGATGCCTAGCACCACGACATGATGCGGCAAAGGCGGATACACGCCGCTGTGCTGTCGCTGATGATGAGTCGCTCACTCGTGTCCTACTCGTTACAACCCCCCGGGCTGCAGCCCACCAGGCGCCTCTGTCCGTGGGATGTGCCAGGCGAGGATGCTGGCGTAAGCTGCCATTTCCTCCTCCAGGGGATCTTCCCGACCCGGGGACTGAACCAGAGTCTCCTGCCTCTCCTGCACTGGCCGGCGGATTCTTGACCCCTGAGCCACTGGGGAGGCCCGTATGTCACTACACCTTTGTCTAGACCCACAGGGTGCGCCACACCAACAGTGGACGCCAGCGTAAACGGCGAACTGTGGTAAGTGACGACGTGTCTGCGCAGGTTCATCCGCTGTAGCACAGGCAGCAGTCTGGTGGGGGACGGTAGTAAGGGGAAGCCGTGTGTGTGTGTGTGGACAGGCTATATGGAACACTGCACCCTTGGCTTGATTTTGCTCTGAACCTAAAACTACTCTGAATAATAAAATCTTTAAAAAAAAGATCGTGATTCAGGCGGTCTGGAGAGCCTGGGGTGATGCCCGGGAGGCCGGCAGGACAGCCAGGTTGCAGAGCCGGCAGGGAAGACCCCACAGCTCTGCAGCTCAAGGAAGACGCCAGAAGAGCATCACAGCTGAGTGGCGCGGGAGGGAAAGACGGGGTGCGGACAGTCGGGCTCCCTTGAAGGCACTTACTTCCCTGCAGCCCGTCGAGCAGCCCGTGCACTCCCACTGAGCTTTCCCGACCTCCCCGCCATCCACCTCAGCTTCACCCCTCCCGCTGGGGTGCTCCGGGCATCAAGGGCGGGGCCACGTCACTCCACCTGGAGACAGCCCCAGCCCCCGCTTTCTCAGTGGTGCACGGAGTGGTCCCCACAAGTACGTGCTCAGGCCTCAGTTTCCGCTTCTGCACGTGGAGGGTGCGGCCAGGCGGGCGTGGGACACAGCGCAGAGACGGCGTAAGTGCGCACCCTGAGACCGCGGGTGGTCGCACGCAGCCGCTGCCGCCTGGAGCCCCCGCGCGCCGCGCCCGCGGAGGCCGTCCTCTCCCGCCAGCGCCAGCCTCTCCGGCTCGGAGGCCAGAGTTCGACGGCAGAGCACATGCCCGTGATCCTAAAGACGGGCTGAACCGCGGGACAGACTCACTCTTCCCGTCATAAAGGCACAGGAGCGCCTGCTCCAGGCCAGAGGCTAGGCGCCCGGAATTCTCACCACCGGGACTCCAGGGAGGCTGGAGCCCACGGAGAGCCCGGAGGCCGACCCAGGGCTGCTGGGCTCCACCAGGCGTCTGCTCCTCGGAGCCTGTCACGCGTGGCAGGAGCCGCCACCTCCCTAGACGGAGCCTCCGTGTCCCTGAGGCTGTGGAACCAACCTTCCAGGGGACCCAAGGGGCCGCATTCCAGGAAGCAGCACCCCCTGCCGCCTACCACTTCATATGCTTGCCTTTTACGTTTTAGAGACTTGCATAAGCCTTTTACTGAAGAATAACACACAGTGAAGAGAAAAAGCTGTTATCACAAGCGAGCAGCCTGGGGAATGTTCACAGGACCAGGGTCAGGACCGAGACCACTCAGGACCCCTGCAGGCCCATCAGACCCCCACCGGGTCCCTGTCCCCAGAGGCAGCCACGAGGGGGCCTCCACACCCCGCCCCGCCCCTGCGGCCGTGGCACCTGTCCAGGAATTCACCCGCAGTGCCCCTCTGGGTCCGAGCAGCATGTCCACGGGACCCGCACGCTCTGCACCCGACCCCGCCCTGTGACGGTGGCGCCCGCTGAGGAGCCCACGGACACTGGCGCGGTCTCCACCTGGAGGCTGCAGTGAGGGGGCCGCTGCCTGGCACCACCTGGCCCTGCCCTGCGGAGGGGCCGTGCTCTTCTCCCAGGGGGGTATCTAGGCTGGGACTGCAGGGTCAGGGGCCACCTGGAGACAGCCCCAGCCCCCGCTTTCTCAGTGGTGCACGGAGTGGTCCCCACAAGTACGTGCTCAGGCCTCAGTTTCCGCTTCTGCACGTGGAGGGTGCGGCCAGGCGGGCGTGGGACACAGCGCAGAGACGGCGTAAGTGCGCACCCTGAGACCGCGGGTGGTCGCACGCAGCCGCTGCCGCCTGGAGCCCCCGCGCGCCGCGCCCGCGGAGGCCGTCCTCTCCCGCCAGCGCCAGCCTCTCCGGCTCGGAGGCCAGAGTTCGACGGCAGAGCACATGCCCGTGATCCTAAAGACGGGCTGAACCGCGGGACAGACTCACTCTTCCCGTCATAAAGGCACAGGAGCGCCTGCTCCAGGCCAGAGGCTAGGCGCCCGGAATTCTCACCACCGGGACTCCAGGGAGGCTGGAGCCCACGGAGAGCCCGGAGGCCGACCCAGGGCTGCTGGGCTCCACCAGGCGTCTGCTCCTCGGAGCCTGTCACGCGTGGCAGGAGCCGCCACCTCCCTAGACGGAGCCTCCGTGTCCCTGAGGCTGTGGAACCAACCTTCCAGGGGACCCAAGGGGCCGCATTCCAGGAAGCAGCACCCCCTGCCGCCTACCACTTCATATGCTTGCCTTTTACGTTTTAGAGACTTGCATAAGCCTTTTACTGAAGAATAACACACAGTGAAGAGAAAAAGCTGTTATCACAAGCGAGCAGCCTGGGGAATGTTCACAGGACCAGGGTCAGGACCGAGACCACTCAGGACCCCTGCAGGCCCATCAGACCCCCACCGGGTCCCTGTCCCCAGAGGCAGCCACGAGGGGGCCTCCACACCCCGCCCCGCCCCTGCGGCCGTGGCACCTGTCCAGGAATTCACCCGCAGTGCCCCTCTGGGTCCGAGCAGCATGTCCACGGGACCCGCACGCTCTGCACCCGACCCCGCCCTGTGACGGTGGCGCCCGCTGAGGAGCCCACGGACACTGGCGCGGTCTCCACCTGGAGGCTGCAGTGAGGGGGCCGCTGCCTGGCACCACCTGGCCCTGCCCTGCGGAGGGGCCGTGCTCTTCTCCCAGGGGGGTATCTAGGCTGGGACTGCAGGGTCAGGGGGAGGCATACGCTCAGCTTTCATCAAGCCATGTTCCAAAACCCCACCCCCGCGCTTTACTGTGTTGGGGGGGGCTCTTTTATTGATTTTTTATTTATTTATGTTCATCCATCTTTATTCTTTGTCCTGTGTGGGCCTCCCATCGCGGTAGCCTCTCTCGTGGCAGAGCACTGGCTCTGGGCACATGCACTCCAGAGCGCTGGCTCGTCATTGGACACGCCAGTCCAGCTGCTCCGTGACATGTGGGATCTTCCCGGGCCAGGGATCGAACCGACGCCCCTTGCACTGCAAGGCGGGCTCTTTACCCACTGGACCGCCAGGGAAGCCTGACTCTGTTTTATTTCTCTCCCTATCGCCCTGGACCATCTCACTCACAAATGTTTATCTGGTTTTAGTCTCTTGCCCTTCTAGATGTGGACGCTTCAAGAGGGCGGGGACTCTGTTCATTGCTGAGTGATGCACAATGAAAGCAGACGCCCAGCAAAGGCACACAGGCCGACCTCTGGGCTCCTGCGTTCTCTCCTGCACAACAGGCATCGGGACCCCTGTCAGCTGTGCCTCGGGCTTTCCTCCCACAGGCGCCTGTCTATTCTCACCCAGTCCCCAGTCCAATGCCCATCCGGCCTCGATGGAAGGCCGAGAGGCCCTGGCATCTCCAGACACACCATGGCCCTTCCTCAGGACAGAGCATTCAGGCTCCTGGGAAACATCCAGCCTCCAGTCTCAGTCCGGTGAAAGCCGGCTGACGGCAGTGTCCCTGAGTACCCTGCAGGCCCATCAGACCCCCACCGGGTCCCTGTCCCCAGAGGCAGCCACGAGGGGGCCTCCACACCCCGCCCCGCCCCTGCGGCCGTGGCACCTGTCCAGGAATTCACCCGCAGTGCCCCTCTGGGTCCGAGCAGCATGTCCACGGGACCCGCACGCTCTGCACCCGACCCCGCCCTGTGACGGTGGCGCCCGCTGAGGAGCCCACGGACACTGGCGCGGTCTCCACCTGGAGGCTGCAGTGAGGGGGCCGCTGCCTGGCACCACCTGGCCCTGCCCTGCGGAGGGGCCGTGCTCTTCTCCCAGGGGGGTATCTAGGCTGGGACTGCAGGGTCAGGGGGAGGCATACGCTCAGCTTTCATCAAGCCATGTTCCAAAACCCCACCCCCGCGCTTTACTGTGTTGGGGGGGGCTCTTTTATTGATTTTTTATTTATTTATGTTCATCCATCTTTATTCTTTGTCCTGTGTGGGCCTCCCATCGCGGTAGCCTCTCTCGTGGCAGAGCACTGGCTCTGGGCACATGCACTCCAGAGCGCTGGCTCGTCATTGGACACGCCAGTCCAGCTGCTCCGTGACATGTGGGATCTTCCCGGGCCAGGGATCGAACCGACGCCCCTTGCACTGCAAGGCGGGCTCTTTACCCACTGGACCGCCAGGGAAGCCTGACTCTGTTTTATTTCTCTCCCTATCGCCCTGGACCATCTCACTCACAAATGTTTATCTGGTTTTAGTCTCTTGCCCTTCTAGATGTGGACGCTTCAAGAGGGCGGGGACTCTGTTCATTGCTGAGTGATGCACAATGAAAGCAGACGCCCAGCAAAGGCACACAGGCCGACCTCTGGGCTCCTGCGTTCTCTCCTGCACAACAGGCATCGGGACCCCTGTCAGCTGTGCCTCGGGCTTTCCTCCCACAGGCGCCTGTCTATTCTCACCCAGTCCCCAGTCCAATGCCCATCCGGCCTCGATGGAAGGCCGAGAGGCCCTGGCATCTCCAGACACACCATGGCCCTTCCTCAGGACAGAGCATTCAGGCTCCTGGGAAACATCCAGCCTCCAGTCTCAGTCCGGTGAAAGCCGGCTGACGGCAGTGTCCCTGAGTACCGGCTGCAGGCCAAGCCCCCTGGAGGCAGCAGGAGCAGTCAGAGAACCCACCACCCACCGTGAGGGGAGAGAGCCAGGCAAGAAGATCAAGCAGCCCCTAGGGCTGGGGCAGGCATGGCCTTTGGATCAGAGCAGATCCGGGGAAGCTGGACCTGACCCAGTCCGGAGAAAGCAGAGAGGGCTTCACGGAGGGGGTGTCTCAGGAGCTGTCAGTTCTGAGATGCCTACAATTTCCCAGAGAGAGAAGGCTGGGCAGGCAAGGCAAGTGGAGACGGGCGTGTGCCGAGCTGGGGGTCAGGGACTGGGGCAGTGGGGAGGGCAGAGGGGACAGAAGCAGCAGGGCAGGAATGAGAGGGGTGATGGGATCGCAGGGCAGGGCAATGGCAGAGACAAGGAACTGCCAGGCCGAGACCTCCGGGCTCTGACCTAAGGGCTGGGGCTCGCGGGAGTGTCCCAAAGAGGTCACCCGATGGCACCGTGGCGGACCCAGGCGAGTGGGCACCCGCCACCCGGCTGCCCCGCAGGCTGCGACCGACAGGTCTGGGGAGTGTGTGTGCAGCGCAGGCGCGCTGCCTGTCCCCCGACCGCAGAGCCCGAGGCCCCGACGGGCAGAGCCGGGAGGCGGGAGCAGCGCGCCCCCAGGGGAAGCAGGCCCAGCAGCGGGGACGCAGGCGGCCTGAAATCCAGCTCTGACCTCCTCCCCCGACCCAAGTGCAGCATCCACAGTGCCACCTCACGCCGCCAGCCCTTCCAGAACCTTCGCTGTGCCACTCAGGCAGGGCCTCCCCTCCGGAGCCTCGGACCCCGGCGCCGCCATGGCAACAGCCCACAAACACAGGAGCTCGGGCCCCAGCGCCATAAACAACCCTGACAGATTCAGTAAATATAGATGTACTACAGCAATTTGCAGGGAATTTATGAGAAATTAAAAATTCAGCCTGGACAATAAACAACCCATCTCAGAATGTGACCCCTCTTAAAGTTGAATCAACCACGTGCGAGCATTTTTCGAGCGTGATGCCACGAGGCTGAGGACCGGGCTTTGCCAGGAATGTTTTCTGAGCTGCCAGCGCTGGGCACGGCTGGAGCGGGCGCACCCACACACCTGCTCACCTCACAAGACACGCTGCCGTCCCCACGGCGCCTGTGCCCGCATCTCCTGCCTGGAGCAAAAGTGCACTCCCCGTGGGAAGGGGCGAGTCCGACCGACACTCTTACGGGCCTGAAGCACCAGGACTCGCCCGAGGCCATCCAGCTGGTCCGCACCAGAAAGGCTGCAACCCCGGGTCAGCTGACGCCAACCCACCGAGCGCCCAGAGGCAGCCACGTGTGTGCCCGCCCCTCCCACGGCAGCCATGCCCACGTGAGGCCCGAGGTGGGGAGCCGGCTGAATTCTCGAGAAATCTGCCCTATTTAAGAAGCATCAAAGGGGCCTGCTTCAAACGGATCAACACACTCTCGCTCTCACACTCCTGCACCGCCCAGGAGGGCTCAGATCTGCGCCTCTGCTGCACAACCCCGGCGGCTGTCTGCGAGATGAAAGGCGGAGGAGTGAGAAGACAGAGAGAGGGGATGACGGCGAGGTTTCCTCCTCCTGCTTTCGGAAGAATCGGAGAATCCCAAGAGGGGAGAGGGCGAGCGGGCCCCCGGAGACCCCGCCAGGGCCGGCAGCCCGTTTTGCAGAGGAGGAACCAACGTCGAGCCAGCCACACAAGGGTAGCGAGCCCAGGGCTCCTGCTGCCAGGGCCTCCAGCGCCAGCCACCTCGACGTCACGCGTCACACAAGCTGGGAACGCCCGCGGGGACTGCTGGTCAGACTCTCCAAGGCACCCACCATTAAAGGGTTAGAACGAAGGGAACAAACGCGGGTGGCAGAGATGAGCCCGGACCCTCCAAGCGGGGTGGCCAGGTGCGGGCATTCTCAGCAGGAAGCGGTGACAGGCTAGAAGCAGCGAGCAGCTGTAGGCACATGGCAACAGCCCACAAACACAGGAGCTCGGGCCCCAGCGCCATAAACAACCCTGACAGATTCAGTAAATATAGATGTACTACAGCAATTTGCAGGGAATTTATGAGAAATTAAAAATTCAGCCTGGACAATAAACAACCCATCTCAGAATGTGACCCCTCTTAAAGTTGAATCAACCACGTGCGAGCATTTTTCGAGCGTGATGCCACGAGGCTGAGGACCGGGCTTTGCCAGGAATGTTTTCTGAGCTGCCAGCGCTGGGCACGGCTGGAGCGGGCGCACCCACACACCTGCTCACCTCACAAGACACGCTGCCGTCCCCACGGCGCCTGTGCCCGCATCTCCTGCCTGGAGCAAAAGTGCACTCCCCGTGGGAAGGGGCGAGTCCGACCGACACTCTTACGGGCCTGAAGCACCAGGACTCGCCCGAGGCCATCCAGCTGGTCCGCACCAGAAAGGCTGCAACCCCGGGTCAGCTGACGCCAACCCACCGAGCGCCCAGAGGCAGCCACGTGTGTGCCCGCCCCTCCCACGGCAGCCATGCCCACGTGAGGCCCGAGGTGGGGAGCCGGCTGAATTCTCGAGAAATCTGCCCTATTTAAGAAGCATCAAAGGGGCCTGCTTCAAACGGATCAACACACTCTCGCTCTCACACTCCTGCACCGCCCAGGAGGGCTCAGATCTGCGCCTCTGCTGCACAACCCCGGCGGCTGTCTGCGAGATGAAAGGCGGAGGAGTGAGAAGACAGAGAGAGGGGATGACGGCGAGGTTTCCTCCTCCTGCTTTCGGAAGAATCGGAGAATCCCAAGAGGGGAGAGGGCGAGCGGGCCCCCGGAGACCCCGCCAGGGCCGGCAGCCCGTTTTGCAGAGGAGGAACCAACGTCGAGCCAGCCACACAAGGGTAGCGAGCCCAGGGCTCCTGCTGCCAGGGCCTCCAGCGCCAGCCACCTCGACGTCACGCGTCACACAAGCTGGGAACGCCCGCGGGGACTGCTGGTCAGACTCTCCAAGGCACCCACCATTAAAGGGTTAGAACGAAGGGAACAAACGCGGGTGGCAGAGATGAGCCCGGACCCTCCAAGCGGGGTGGCCAGGTGCGGGCATTCTCAGCAGGAAGCGGTGACAGGCTAGAAGCAGCGAGCAGCTGTGAGGGGCACAGTGGACCGGGCTCAGGAAAGGGGCCGACTCTGCTGCCCGTGCAAGACACTGGAGCTGGCTGTGGGGCACCCTTGGAAAATTCACAAAGGGTAGTACAGGTTTTTATGGGAAACCAGGGAGGTCCATTTGGTTCTGGGGAGGCTGGGGAGGGTGGTCAGGCAGCAAGAGCCCAGGCCTACGGAGTTCAGGTCTATCTGCTTCAGAGACCCCAGCGGGTGGCTAGCTCTGTGACCTTAGATATGTCTTTAAGCAAGTGACATATCTGAGCCGCAGTTTCCTCATCTGTGAAATGGAGAGAAAGATAAATAGCTCGCACCTCACAGAACTAGCAAGATGAAAGCAGCAATGCCCAAGGAAGACAGGGACCCAGGCTCAGCAATGACAAGGAACTGGTTCAAAGTCACACGGTCAGGATTCCCTAGGACACTGACCCACATCCACACCGGAAATCCTCCTCCAAAGCCCGGGCTGGACCCTCCGCCGGGGAAGCACTGCAGGCTTCGACTCAGGGCTGCGCCCAGCTCTCCCACCCTGAAGGGAACCTGACATGCATGCGGGTGCTTGAGATTTTTCCAGAACTAAATGCCCAGTCCTCGGTTCCCCCCAAAACAAACCAGCAACCAAAGGACAGGAGTGAATCCTCACACACCACCACCAGCCACAGATTTCTGAGCACAGCCTCTGTCCCAGGCTTTGAAGCAGATGCTCCGATTCCAGTTCAATGGATCCTCTCGACCTCAGAGGTGGGCACCATGAAAACCCCGCTCCGCGTGAGAAGGCCGGAGCCAGAAAGCAAACAACGCACCCATGGCCCTGCTGCTCAGGCGGCCACCAGCACACGTGAGGACACGGCTGGTCCCTTGACTGGGTGCTCGCCGCCTCTGAGCAGGGTGGGCTGGGGAGAAAGGAGCTCTCAGCTCTCAGAAGTGGTCTGAGCCTCCCCCTGGCTGGAGAACGGACGACACACGCAACGAGGATCAGAGCACCTGTGAGCAAGAGGGGCCGCGGAGAGGGCGGGCAGACGGACAGGTCTGGGGGTGCTGGAGGCCCCCCGCCCTGGGACCAGCGCCTCTGCGTCGGTCCACACTCTCCGGCCCTTTCCACGGATCAGGAACACACGTGGGGCAAGACACCTGGGAACAGGGCTGAGCCCAACCCCAGGCTCCCGCCGCGCAGCGTGGGAGTGCTCCAGGGACGGATGGGTGAGAAACGAAGCAGCGGAGGACTTGGACAGAACCTAAGTGCATCCAAACATCCAGAAAGATAAACTCCAGAACAGTGTCCTTTTCTACAATTTTTGATGACGTCTGGTTTTTTCCCCCAGGGCGTCCACATTACTGCGGCTGCTTATCACTTCAGTCGTGTCCAAGTCTTTGTGACCCCATGGACGGCAGCCCGTCAGGTCTCCGTCCCCATGGACACCCTCTCCAGGGCTCAAAGCAAAGGGGCAGCAATGCCCAAGGAAGACAGGGACCCAGGCTCAGCAATGACAAGGAACTGGTTCAAAGTCACACGGTCAGGATTCCCTAGGACACTGACCCACATCCACACCGGAAATCCTCCTCCAAAGCCCGGGCTGGACCCTCCGCCGGGGAAGCACTGCAGGCTTCGACTCAGGGCTGCGCCCAGCTCTCCCACCCTGAAGGGAACCTGACATGCATGCGGGTGCTTGAGATTTTTCCAGAACTAAATGCCCAGTCCTCGGTTCCCCCCAAAACAAACCAGCAACCAAAGGACAGGAGTGAATCCTCACACACCACCACCAGCCACAGATTTCTGAGCACAGCCTCTGTCCCAGGCTTTGAAGCAGATGCTCCGATTCCAGTTCAATGGATCCTCTCGACCTCAGAGGTGGGCACCATGAAAACCCCGCTCCGCGTGAGAAGGCCGGAGCCAGAAAGCAAACAACGCACCCATGGCCCTGCTGCTCAGGCGGCCACCAGCACACGTGAGGACACGGCTGGTCCCTTGACTGGGTGCTCGCCGCCTCTGAGCAGGGTGGGCTGGGGAGAAAGGAGCTCTCAGCTCTCAGAAGTGGTCTGAGCCTCCCCCTGGCTGGAGAACGGACGACACACGCAACGAGGATCAGAGCACCTGTGAGCAAGAGGGGCCGCGGAGAGGGCGGGCAGACGGACAGGTCTGGGGGTGCTGGAGGCCCCCCGCCCTGGGACCAGCGCCTCTGCGTCGGTCCACACTCTCCGGCCCTTTCCACGGATCAGGAACACACGTGGGGCAAGACACCTGGGAACAGGGCTGAGCCCAACCCCAGGCTCCCGCCGCGCAGCGTGGGAGTGCTCCAGGGACGGATGGGTGAGAAACGAAGCAGCGGAGGACTTGGACAGAACCTAAGTGCATCCAAACATCCAGAAAGATAAACTCCAGAACAGTGTCCTTTTCTACAATTTTTGATGACGTCTGGTTTTTTCCCCCAGGGCGTCCACATTACTGCGGCTGCTTATCACTTCAGTCGTGTCCAAGTCTTTGTGACCCCATGGACGGCAGCCCGTCAGGCTCCTCCGTCCATGGAACTCTCCAGGCAAGAACACTGGAGTGGGTTACCATGCCCTCCTCCAGGGGATCTTCCCAACCCAGGGTGGAACCTGGGTCTCCTGCATTGCAGGCAGATTTCCTCACCAATGAGCCATCAGGGAAGTCATTCATAGATAGACAGATAGATAGATAGACAGGAGACCTCATGGACTGTAGCTCACCAGGCTTCTCCCTCCATGGGATTTTCCATGCAAGAATACTGGACTACTTTTCACAAACCGTAAAAGCAATAAATACAATTTATTATTCCTATAGCCCAGAGAAATAATCCCTGACTTGCCCCAACAATATCAGGACCAGATGTTCATCCTGCACTATTACACAGCAGAACCACAGCCAACATCCACCAAGAGATTTAGAAACTTTGCTGACAGACAGAATATTATGCAGCCTTTAAGAAAACAAGCCGAAGCAGAGCCTTTCACAAAAGGTGAAACGGCAACAGAAAATAATTTTGTTTAAAATATACAAACGTGTTCCATTTCTACCTGGAGAGAAAAAATCTCAAAGGATGTTCAGGAAGGTGTGGTGGTGTCGTCGCTAATTCGACTCTTATGAGGCCATGGACTGCAGCCCGCCAGGCTCCTTTGTGCATGGGATTCTCCAGGCAAGAAGGCTGGAGCGGGTGGCCGAGCCCTCCTCCGGGGGATCTTCCTTACCTGACATCGAACCCTGGCCTCCTGCACGGCAGGCAGATTCTCTACTGAGCCACGGGGAGTGCTGGCTATCTTCGGGCCATGAGTGAACACACTTTGCTCCTTCCAGCCACAAAAGAGGCTCTTGCGGACTGTTTTGAAAGACATTTTCGAGCCTCTTCCGGAGAGTCAGAGAGTCCCATGGGAGGGAGGGGTCGCTCTGGCTGGCAGCCTGGGTCGCGCGGCAGGCCTGTGTTGTCTGAGGCAGCAAACAGGTCCAGAGCGGCCTGGCCAGAGGGCCCCTGGGCTGGGCTGTGGACAGACGGGCCTGGCCCCCCTGGCCCCGGGCAGCCTGGGGGTCACGCTGCAGAGCTGGGTTAGTCTGGCGTGACCCCATTTGGCCCCGGCAGCCCGTCAGGCTCCTCCGTCCATGGAACTCTCCAGGCAAGAACACTGGAGTGGGTTACCATGCCCTCCTCCAGGGGATCTTCCCAACCCAGGGTGGAACCTGGGTCTCCTGCATTGCAGGCAGATTTCCTCACCAATGAGCCATCAGGGAAGTCATTCATAGATAGACAGATAGATAGATAGACAGGAGACCTCATGGACTGTAGCTCACCAGGCTTCTCCCTCCATGGGATTTTCCATGCAAGAATACTGGACTACTTTTCACAAACCGTAAAAGCAATAAATACAATTTATTATTCCTATAGCCCAGAGAAATAATCCCTGACTTGCCCCAACAATATCAGGACCAGATGTTCATCCTGCACTATTACACAGCAGAACCACAGCCAACATCCACCAAGAGATTTAGAAACTTTGCTGACAGACAGAATATTATGCAGCCTTTAAGAAAACAAGCCGAAGCAGAGCCTTTCACAAAAGGTGAAACGGCAACAGAAAATAATTTTGTTTAAAATATACAAACGTGTTCCATTTCTACCTGGAGAGAAAAAAAATCTCAAAGGATGTTCAGGAAGGTGTGGTGGTGTCGTCGCTAATTCGACTCTTATGAGGCCATGGACTGCAGCCCGCCAGGCTCCTTTGTGCATGGGATTCTCCAGGCAAGAAGGCTGGAGCGGGTGGCCGAGCCCTCCTCCGGGGGATCTTCCTTACCTGACATCGAACCCTGGCCTCCTGCACGGCAGGCAGATTCTCTACTGAGCCACGGGGAGTGCTGGCTATCTTCGGGCCATGAGTGAACACACTTTGCTCCTTCCAGCCACAAAAGAGGCTCTTGCGGACTGTTTTGAAAGACATTTTCGAGCCTCTTCCGGAGAGTCAGAGAGTCCCATGGGAGGGAGGGGTCGCTCTGGCTGGCAGCCTGGGTCGCGCGGCAGGCCTGTGTTGTCTGAGGCAGCAAACAGGTCCAGAGCGGCCTGGCCAGAGGGCCCCTGGGCTGGGCTGTGGACAGACGGGCCTGGCCTCATCACACCTCAGAGTGTTTCATCTGCTCCCATCAGGGGAGAAGTGACAGCTCTGAAGGCGGAGGCCCAGAGCTGACTTGGGGACACCCTTGTCCTGACAGAAGTGGGAGCTTGGAACGGTCAGCCTGGGAGAGTCACTCAGACATAATCGTGTAAGCCCTGGGCTTAGGGGAGGGCTGGGCCTCACATTTATCAAGTTCAAGAAATGAGGGCCCTCCCTGCCTCTATGGATCCCCCCTCCTCTTGCACCAGGCTCCTCTCGCCTCAGGCCACACTCCCAGGTCACTAGCTCCGTCCCAAAGGCATCCTTTCTCATCTAGCCTTTCGGTGCTCCTGTCAAAACACTGTAAATAACAAATTTCCACTTGGCAGGGCCTCCAGCAAAAATACTGCCCAGGCAGGGAACACAGAGTGAGCCAAGGACCGCTTCCATGCCAAGAAATCCACACCCTGCCTGCCTAGGGGCCCAGCAGCCCCACCCACCAGGGATGGGAAACCAAGTCCCGGCCTATCTCTGTCCCGCTGGACAAAGGGATGGGCTTCAGGAGACCCCTCGGTGATCTCAGGAGCAAGGCAACCAGAGAGCGGCTGGAAGGTCCCACCCGCGCCTGCCCGGGCCTCGGGTGGCCCACCGCCCCCTCGGCAAGGCCTTCCCACCTGCCCGGGCCTCGGGTGGCCCACCGCCCCCTCGGCAAGGCCTTCCCACCTGCCCGGGCCGCGGGCTGCCCACCGCCCCCTCGGCAAGGCCTTCCCGCCTGCCCCAGCCTCGGCACATTCATGGGTCTTGTCGCCATCTGGTAGCCGAGCCTCAGCGGGTTTGCCACTTGCCCAGGACCACACGGCTACGGAGAAGGAAATGGCAGCCCACTCCGGTGTTCCTGCCTGGGAACTCCCATGGACAGAGGGGCCTGGCGAGCTCCAGTCCATGGGGTCTCATGTATATACACACACAGGGCTTCCCTGATGGCTCAGTGGTGAGGAATCTGCCTGCAGCACAGGAAAACCAGGGTCCCTCCCTGGGCTGGGAAGATCCCCCATGGACAGAGGGGCCTGGCGGGCTGGAGCCCATGGGGCCCACAGACACGACGGAAGTGACGACGCAGCACCACAGCTACGAGGGGAGGAGCTGGCCAAGGGGCCGGTCACTGACGTTTCAGTCCAAGGGGAGGCAAGGAGGAGCAGAGCGGGGGCTGGCCTGGCCACGCACTCCCTGGAGCTCAATCCCAGCTCTGCAGCCCACCCTCTGGGCAGCACAGCAAAGACCCTCCACCTACCTGAACCTCAGCGCTCTCGCCTGGCAAACGGGAATGCAGGCAAGGCCCAGACACTCGCTGCTGCAGCCCACGCTGGTTCACGGAAACCGGCCCGAGACGGCGCAGTGTCACGGAAGCGTTCTGCGGGCCTGTCCGAGCTCCAGCGCCATCTCACCAGCTGACTGCGGCCCAGGTGCCCAGGCCAGCAGCCCTAAGTGTCTCCCCGGGACACCTGATGAAAGCCACCGCCCCCAGTCCCACTGGACCGCTGAGCGCCTCCCAAGGGGCTTCTGTGGCTGTGAGGAGTGAGTCCTGGTCCACGCCAAGCTCCCGGGCCACGGCGTGAGCCGGGATCGCCTTACAGGGTGTGCTCTGACGGCACCAGAGAACGTTCAAAGCGAGAGGCAGGCGGCTCATCGGGCTGGAAAACCGGCCTGTGGGGAAGGGGGACAGGCAGCCAGGCCAGCCGGGCCCTGGAAGGGCTGCCCCTGCCTGTCAACTCACACAGGACACCAGAGAACTTGGGAGAAAGGTGGGGGGCCACGGGGGCTCCCAGGGAAGCGCTCAAGGTTGGGGTGGTTGAAGGAAAGCCAGGCTCAGCTCCGGGTCCACACACTTTTGGAAGAGCCATGAAACAGCTCTGTCTGTGTGCCCAGTGGGGCTTCCCCCAGCCAACGGGAAGCCAGCACGCTGAGCTGGGCAAGCAGGGCTTGGGTGGCCGGGGTCAGGGGTCTGCATCCTCAGAGTTCATGCCTTCACCCGATCACGGCCACACGCAAGGAGAGCTAGAGAAAGGCAGTCAGCCTGCCCGCAGCCTGGGCAGACTCAGCTCGACCCCGAGGGCACCCCACCCCAGCACCACGGAGAAGCCTTGAGCTGCCACTTCCAGGAGGGCATCCCGAGCAGGCCCCCCACGGAGCACCCAGCAGGAAAAACAGGACCCCATGGCATCAGAAACACGACGGAAGTGGACGCAGCACCACAGCTACGAGGGGAGGAGCTGGCCAAGGGGCCGGTCACTGACGTTTCAGTCCAAGGGGAGGCAAGGAGGAGCAGAGCGGGGGCTGGCCTGGCCACGCACTCCCTGGAGCTCAATCCCAGCTCTGCAGCCCACCCTCTGGGCAGCACAGCAAAGACCCTCCACCTACCTGAACCTCAGCGCTCTCGCCTGGCAAACGGGAATGCAGGCAAGGCCCAGACACTCGCTGCTGCAGCCCACGCTGGTTCACGGAAACCGGCCCGAGACGGCGCAGTGTCACGGAAGCGTTCTGCGGGCCTGTCCGAGCTCCAGCGCCATCTCACCAGCTGACTGCGGCCCAGGTGCCCAGGCCAGCAGCCCTAAGTGTCTCCCCGGGACACCTGATGAAAGCCACCGCCCCCAGTCCCACTGGACCGCTGAGCGCCTCCCAAGGGGCTTCTGTGGCTGTGAGGAGTGAGTCCTGGTCCACGCCAAGCTCCCGGGCCACGGCGTGAGCCGGGATCGCCTTACAGGGTGTGCTCTGACGGCACCAGAGAACGTTCAAAGCGAGAGGCAGGCGGCTCATCGGGCTGGAAAACCGGCCTGTGGGGAAGGGGGACAGGCAGCCAGGCCAGCCGGGCCCTGGAAGGGCTGCCCCTGCCTGTCAACTCACACAGGACACCAGAGAACTTGGGAGAAAGGTGGGGGGCCACGGGGGCTCCCAGGGAAGCGCTCAAGGTTGGGGTGGTTGAAGGAAAGCCAGGCTCAGCTCCGGGTCCACACACTTTTGGAAGAGCCATGAAACAGCTCTGTCTGTGTGCCCAGTGGGGCTTCCCCCAGCCAACGGGAAGCCAGCACGCTGAGCTGGGCAAGCAGGGCTTGGGTGGCCGGGGTCAGGGGTCTGCATCCTCAGAGTTCATGCCTTCACCCGATCACGGCCACACGCAAGGAGAGCTAGAGAAAGGCAGTCAGCCTGCCCGCAGCCTGGGCAGACTCAGCTCGACCCCGAGGGCACCCCACCCCAGCACCACGGAGAAGCCTTGAGCTGCCACTTCCAGGAGGGCATCCCGAGCAGGCACCCACGGGAGCACAGCAGGAAAACTGTCCCGCTCAGCCCTGCCCTAAGCTAACCAGACGACACAACTCACACTGTAGGTATTTCTGGCTTCTTTCCTCTGTCTTTACTCGTGAGAGCAAATCAAACAAGAGAGATCCTTTTATTTTGGCCCATCTACTAATCTGATTGCTCGCCAGCACAGCATTTACACATATTAATTGCCATGGGCCCCAAGGACGACGAGGATGATGGCTCCAGGAGATAAGGACAACGGCTGCTCCCGAGGACGGCCGTGCTCTCGGCTCTGTGCGGCTCCTTCGCGGCACAAGCTCAGTCCCGCAACAACGGCGGGTTCAGTGTTACAGGAAGCCCCGTCCTTGTGAACTGTTCAGCTGTGAACTTTCAAATGTACGCACGTGCGTTCCAGCACCGCCAGGCGTGAGTGACGCTGCAGCTTGCCCTCGTCTCCTGCTGCTGCTGATCCTTCAGCTCCACCACCGCCCACCTCCCCCCTCCTCTGGTCAGGACCTCTTCTCACCTGCTCGCTCGATGCCAGCCCCTCGATGCCAGCCGTTGTACTGCACTAGTGTACTGTAAGATGAAACATGTTTGCCTCACTTTTTGTTTTTTCCTTCTCATGTATTATTTGTGCAAAAAGTATTATGAACCTATTCCAGTGCAGTATCATACAGCCGACTGTGTTAGCTGGGTATCTAGGAAACACTGCCGGACTTATAAACTTGCTCTAGGAATGGAATTCGTTTGTATGTAGGGGACTTATTGTATTGCCTTTTTGTCAATGGCTCTTTGAGGGTAACGTGTCCACAGTTTGAGGGTAACTAAGTCCAGAGCCCGAGCCTGCTGGCAGGCCTAGCTGCAGCCCAACACCCAGGCCCACCCTCTTCTCCGAGTTCATGCGAGGTGACAGTATGCCCAGCAGAGAGACCGCTCTTCCCCGCCTGCTGGCCGCCAGGAGCGGGCGCCTGTTAGAACACTCCTGACCCAGGCGACGCAGGCAGCAGCTAACAGGGGACTTCTGGAAGGCCACCAAGCAGAAAAGACGCAGGTGTGAGGCGGGGTACCTTGCTCCCTGACACCTTTCCTACAGCCTAGAATGTAAACACGCGGCTGACGCCCCGGCAGCCGCCTTCAACCAGCAGGTGAGCTGGAGTCTAGAAGCCAGGGTAGAGGATGGTGGCACAGACAGAAAAAGGGTCTGCGGGACTTTATGGAGGCTCACACCAGCTCTAGGCTCCTGCATCCAGCTTCTGTGACACAGAGAGAAATAAACAGGGTTGGCTGAAAAAGTTCATCTGGATTTTTCCATACAGTCCTATGGAAAAACCCGAATGAACTTTTTCAGCCAATTCAGTATTTCATTTTAAGCCAGAGGTTCCCAACCTTTGGGCCACGGACCAGTATTTCCTGTCAGATCAGCGGAGACATCAGATTAGAAATCAAGTGCACAATAAATGGAATGCACGTGAATCCTCCCCACATCATCTGCAACTACCCACCTCCCCAGGTCCGTGGAAAAATTGTCTTCTGTGAAACCGGTCCCTGGGGCCAAAAAGGTGGAAATAAATAAATGTTAAGCCACTGTTATTTCCAATCTGCTGCTGGCAGCCGCATGCCCATCCTGACAGCTCCGGGGAAGCCGCAGGTGGACTGTATGCTGGCTCGGCAGAGGAGGGCGGGAGGCGCGGTCCGGGAGGGGCCTCCCATAACAGGACGACGTCCCTGCACCAGAGACTCGTGGAGGATGTGCTCGGACCACCACACCTCTGCTTCTCTTGTAATTCCCCTTTTCGTCCAGGTCAAGAGGAAAACTTCCTCTGTGACAACGACAAGGTTCTTCAATATTTTAGGAAGGAAGGTCGAATCCTCTGCATGGTTTTCACTTCCCCTCCTGGGCATGCACAGTTCTTCTCCTTGGCAGCTCATCTCATTTCCCAGCGTGTTCTGGCTACCAGGAAGCTCAGAACCATCCTGGGGTGTCCTCACAGGAGCAGGCCTGACAGTTAATACTAATCCTCCTCTGTTTCTCTGCCTTGATTTAATCCTATCTTACTAACCTTTCCTTCAGGGAAAGAGACAGAGTGTAAAGCAAACAGAACACTAAAAGGCAGGCAAATCCCTAGACTATGAAAGTAGCCTGGGTTTCTCCTTCTGGGAACAGCTACAATGGCAAACTTTTTTTTTTTTTGGCCACTTCTATTGGTGTTTCATTTAGTTCCATCTTTGTTCTTTGGCCCGTGTGGGCCTCCCATCGCAGTGGCCTCTCTCGCTGCAGAGCACCGGCTTCGGGCGCATGCGCTCCAGAGCTCCGGCTCAGTCGTTGGACACACCGGTCCAGCTGCTCCACGGCACGTGGGATCTTCCCAGGCCAGGGATCGAACCAGCGCCCATTGCCCTGCAAGACGGTGTCCTTACCCACTGGACCACCAGGGAAGCCCATGGCAAACTATTAATAACAGGTTAGTGCTTCCTAAGTATAAGGGAAACTTCCCGGTTTATGTACACTTTCTGACCTTTCGGAGTGGTGCTACGTGATACAGCAACCTGTCCACGGAAAAAGAAAAAAGAAAAAAAGCCAAGACCTCTCACCCAGCCTCCTGCCTTCACACATCGTCAAGCCCAGGGGAAGACCCCTCCACAGTGCACAAATATGTCATTACTCTACTTCCTCCCAGTTCCAAAAGTACTACACAATTTTTACTTAGCCATTAGAAAACAAAAAGAAAAAAAAAGGGGGTGCAAACCCCAGGAGATACTGGGGACAGGGAGGTCTTGAAGGCTGTAGAAGGAACAAGAACACATTAGTATAGGCATACCTAGGGGGGAAATGCAATAGCTAGTAGTGGTTATTTCTGGAGAATAAGACAGTAGGGAATTTTTCTAATTCACAGATGATTTCTACGATATTTAATTATTTTCCACTGGCTTCCAAAGATGCCTTGGTAAGACGCGTCTACAAGTCAGACCTCACGTCAGGCTGGCTCAGTCCCCAGAAGAAGACATGGTCCACAGCATTAGGGAGCCTCCAGAGAAGAGGAAAAGTCGCCAGATACGTGATTACACTGTGAAATGGGAGCTTCTGTGCCCACGAGGTTGGGGGCACGGGGCGGATGTGGGCAGATATGAGGGAGAGGCTCTCGAGGCCTGGGGGATCCGCAAAGCCTTTGAGGAGCTAGTGGCAGCGAGTCTGGTCACAGAGACGACTGAGCAGCCTCCAGAGGCGTGTGGCAGGCAGCCGGGACAGGGTACGCAGAGAAGAAGCGGAGGGGTCTGCACGGGTGCTCTGGGGTGGACCCAAGGGTGGGGCATGGGCTGGGGTCCTGAGGTGGAGGCAGCCGCCACGGGCTCTGTGAACCTCTCCAAGGAAGGGTCTTCCCCTGTAGCCTGGGCGCTGCAGCCACGCTGGGATGAGCACACTGCGGTCGTGCTGGCGCGGGGGAGATCCGGACACCGGGCAAAGGGACTGCAAGCACGCGCTGCTTTCAGACCAGAGGCACAACCAGTGGCGGGACGTGGAGGTCCAGAGTGGGACCAAAGCCGGCGCAGGGCTCGGCTCTGCCACATGCCGGCTGCAGGGCAGGGGCGAGTGCTCTGGGACTCAGTTTCCTCATCGGATCTGTCAGGAGTCCCCAGTGGTCCAGAGGTTAGGGTTCTGTGCTCTCGCTGCCGTGGCCCAGGTTCAGTCCCTAGTCAGGGAACTAACACCCTGCACACTGCGAGGCACAGCCAAAACCAAATAAAAAAACACCAAAAGGAGCGTCTCCATCAAATAGAGCTAATAATAGGACTCATAACAGTCTTCTCTGGACTGCTGTAGGGATTACATTAGTTAACCTGCGTAAGCACTTAGAGACCTTCCCAGCGCACAGGGACCACACTGCTTTGACCATCCCCTACCCTGGAGGCTCAGAAAGTAAGGACTCCGCCTGCTGCAGGAAACCCAGGTTCCACCCCTGGGCTGGGAAGACCCCCTGGAGAAGGGAAAGGCACCCCACTCCAGGATTCTTGCCTGGAGAGTCCCAGGAACAGAGGAGCCTGGCGGGCTACGGTCCATGGGTCGCAAAGAGTCCAACACAACCAGAGACTTTCACTTTCACTTTCTTTTCACTTTCCGGCTTTCTTACAATGACCGCTCCCAGGGGGATACCCTGGGATACAAACAATTCCCGGGACCCAGTCGATTCACAGGTAGCCCAGATTGGTTTTTTGGGGTGGTTTTTTTTTTTTTTGATGTGGACCATTTTAAAAGTCTTTACTGAATTTGTTACAATATTACTTATACTTTATGTTCTGGTTTTTGGCCATGAGGCATGTGGAACCTTAGCTCCCCAGCCAGGGTTGAACCCACACCCCCTGCGGTAGAAGCGGAAGTCTTAACCACATGACCACCAGGGAACGCCCACACTCCAGGTTTCCAACCTTCAGGCCAGAGGTCAGAAGGAAGATGGTAGGGCCCCAAGGACCTCCCCCAGCTCTGCCGCTCACTCACCTCCCAGAGGCCAGGAAATGCCCCAGTGCAAGGGCTAAATCGAACACCCGGCAGCACCCCAACCCAGGCCTGAATGGCCCTCCCAGAGGTTAAGAAAAAGGGCTGGTCCTTACTTTGCAGAGACTCACAGCCACACATTCATGGATGAGCTGACAGAATGCCGAGACTGGCCTCAGACCATTCAGGGGGTCAAGGGCTCCAGGAAGTGCCACGGGCCGGGTGGTCACGGACACCAAGCTGAGCGACGGCACACAGGGATGCCCTATACTCCCCTCCCGAGACTGCTAGGTGCTGTGAGTTCTCCCCAACAGCAGTTCTCAGCTCAGTCCTTTATTCACTCACCCAGCAAACACCGAGCACACACAGGGCCCGGCGCTGCCCGCCTCAGAGCCACAAGGCTCCGGCCCAGGAGGACGGTCCACAGGCAGCTCCAGCCAGGGGGGAGGGGGCCGGCTGGAGGAGCAGGGACGGTGTCACTTACAAGGTGACATCTCAACAGGTCTCACAGCATCAACAGGAACAGGACGGCAGGGGCTGGAGGGAGGGTGCCAGCATCTTGGCTACCGACAGACTCACAGACGCTTTGTGGTCCACGTGCTGTGCAAAAAGCTGTTCCGTCGGGTCCAACTCTTTATGGCCCCAGGGATGGCAACCCACCAGGCTCCTCTGTCGACGGGATTCTCCAGGCTAGAACACTGGAGTGGGCTGCCATGCCCTCCTCCAAGGGATCTTCCCGACCCAGGGATCAAATCCAGGTCTCCCACCTCCCGTGTGGATTCTTTACCGTCTGAGCCACCAGGGAGGCCCCAAAATTGAGCAAAAGACAACGCCCCTCTCTACTCCTGCTGTTCACAGCCAGCCATGAGCCCAGGGTCTTCCCGTCGATTCACCATCTCACACAGTCTCAGCCCCAGGGGTGCCTCCTCTTCAACTCGCATGGCTGCCGCTGTTGGCAGTGGCGCTTCTGCCAATGTCACATGCACCCAGTTCAAATGGGGACGTGGATGCAGATTCAGCGGCTCCCGGCTGGCACTCCGACCTGCCTCCAGGCGATGGTGGGTGGAACACACTTTGAGCAACACTCTAGACAAGTTCACCCCCGAACAACCTCGAAACAGGTGGCTCCTTTCAAAGAGGAATCGGCTTCTGGCTCTCTCTAAGCCTTCCTATTTCCCCATGTTCCTCCTTCCTTCTCTTTGCCTTTATGCGCTTGCTCTACCCCCAAGGTGTGAAATCAGAAAGCCACTCAATGGCAGACAGATGAGAAGATGGAACCCCAACTCGTGGAGCGACGTGCAGCGGCCTAGCTCCCCCAGAGCCCGTCCGGGCGCCAGAGCCTAGCTTCCCCGGCCAGAGAGCTTTCTGCTTGAAGGACCTACTCAGGGTGACTCCATGAGTCAAAGGCTGGGAAAGGACACCCCAGAACTGAGGCTCACAGCCCTCGAACTCACACAGCACTGCAGCAACGCCAGAGCTGGTTTCTGTTTGTAACAGAAAGCCTGAAAAGCTCGAGAATAAAAATAAAACTGGCAGAACTGAAACCACTCAGCCAGCGCTGACGGCAAGTACGCCGGCTCGAGCGCACTTTCCCACGCTGTCCTCCAAAATGCGGTCTTTACTTAACGGCTACTAAAAACGTCTGATACACTTGGACCCCAACATATGCTTCCCCAGCCCCGTGTACCATGATGATACACAAAAACCTCTCACGATCATACTTAGAAATAAATGTGTCCAACTCCATTTGCTAAACATATGTTAAGTAAATGAGGATAAAAATAAATTTTCAATGCTTTGAAAATAAGACAAATATCTGCATCTCAAATTTTTAAAAACAAAATCTATCTTTTAAAAAGAAACCAATTAACGGTGGCCGATTCATGTTGATGTTTGGCAGTAAACAACACAACTCTGTAAAGCTGCTATCCTTTGATTCAAAGAATTAAAAAAATTAAAATTAAAAAAATAAAGAAACTTAAAACCCACAATAGTTAGAAACCCCGAAGTGTTAACTTCGGGGAGGTGACAAAAATCACATGCTTTTCCAGAGGACGTATTTTTCTAAGCACCACAGCTTCACCTGCAGCCGTAGCCCCACCATGAGAAGTGAAAGTGACTTAGTCACGTCCAACTCTTTGTGACCCTGGACTGTAGCCCGCCAGGCTCCTCCGTCCATGGGATTCTCCAGGCAAGAACACTGGAGTGGGTAGCCGTTCCCTTCTCCGGGGAATCTTTCTGACCCCGGGACTGAATTCCCACCATCCACACACATAAACCAGACCATTCATAATAAAGGATGACGGAAAACAAGCCCATGCTCCTTGAGCTTCTAGGTCTTAGGTCCTGTGTGCTAAAGGTCACCCCTTCTAAAGATGAGCAAAACGAGACCACGTACAGTCAGAAAACAGACTAACCGAAACTCAGACCCAGACCTAAGGGTTCCACGTAGAGGTCATGAGCCAAGAACAACTGCAGTCAGTCCAGTGGCTCAGTTGTGTCCAATTCTTTGTGACCCTACGGATTACAGCACGCCAGGCTTCCCTGTCCTTCACCATCTCCTGGAGTTTGCTCAAACTCATGTCCATTGAGTCAGTGATGCCATCCAACCACCTCATCCTCCGGTGCCCCCTTCTCCTCCTGCCCTCAACCTTTCCCAGCATCGGGGTCTTTTCCAATGAGGTTGGCTCTTTGCATCATGGGGTCCAAGTATTGGAGCTTCAGCACCAGTCCTTCCAATGAATAGTCGGGGTTGCTTCCCTTGAAGATGGACTTGTTTGATCTCCTTGCAGCCCAAGGAACTCTCAAGAGTCTTTTTCAGCATCACATATATCCCAGTAATGGACCCAAATGGCCACGTGGAAACATTCTGTGCGGAGCCAACTTCCTGGTCCATGGCCACCCTCCCCGGAAGCACTGAGGTCTGTTCTCAGAGGTCAGGGTCATACTCAAATGGCCTTCAGGAAGCCTCTGCCCATGAGGAGGTAGCCAGCTGGCTGCTCTGGGCTCTGCTGGGATGTCAGGGCACAACCGCTCTTCCCACACCCCTTTCACGGGGCTCCAGAGGACCCAGCAGAGGAGCAGATGTGGAGGGAAGAACGTTCACAGGTAATTTCCTAATTACCCAGAAATCAAATCGAGGAGGCTCCAAGGTCAGCCAGCTGGGCCGCCCTGGAGAGAGTGTGAGTAAAGGAGAGAACCCTCCTGGGGACTAACCACTGGATGCCTTTAACTCTGTACTTTTTAAAAATATTTTTGAATCACGTAAATCACGCATCATGTGAAAATATTAACTAAATAACATACATTCTTTACAGTTGAATGGAGAATTCCACATCTATAATCCTCGGAGGCAAGTTTACTGCTCACGTGGCCACGTGACTCTCCTCCGGGCTCTCGGTCGGGGAGGGGCTGCTGAACTGGGCCTTCAGCTCACCTGCCTGAACCAGCGCCCCGCCTCCTGAGTCTGCGGACTCACTCAGTCACCCCCACACCATCCAGACACCACACCCCGCCTTCTGTCTTCCCTGCCATCTGCGAACGCGTCCATTCCAGCCAGACCCCAGCACCCCTGCCCAGCCCTGGCCCCAGCCTCCACCCAGGAGACCCGGCTCTTCACCCCCCCACCTGGCCATGTCTAATCCACGGCCCCCTCAACCACGGGCCCTCCCGGCGGGACCTTCCCCGCCACCTCTTCCCCTGACCCAGCTGCCCCCCAGTCGGCTCTCCCAGCCTGCCCTCCGACCTGAGTGCTAGCCAACTCCCTGCTTCCAGGCCACTCCACTGGAAGACAAAAGAGCCCCCTCCCAGCCCCAGGGTCCTTGTACAGGCTGTGCTCCCTACCCAGAATACCACTCAGATACCTCGCCCCCCCACCACACCTAGGCCTGCTTTATTCCTGTATCAGGAAGCGTCAGCTGCCCCATAAGGCCTTCCCCACACCCTGCTCACTCCCCGCATTCCAGGCCCGCGACCCCCATGTCCTCACAGGCCCTCCCACCCTCCAGGCTTGCCTGCAAGCTTGGGGCCACTTCAACAAGAGAAGCCCAGCACCCAGCCCTCCACACGCCCTAAGCTCGTGGCCTGCTCTCAGCATCTGTCTCTCTTTCTTAGTGTTTCCTTTCTGCTTCATCTTCAGCCACCCAGCCTCCCGCCTTGCATGGTTTGTGCAGAAAGAGGGAAAGGAACCCACAGAGAACTCCTCTGGAGGAACCTCCAGGAAGAGCCAGCTGCCCTGCCCTTCACTCTCGCAAGCTCAGAAAACACAATTACTTCCTCAACCTGCTTGAGAAAGAGCGGCTGCTCGGAGACTGGAATTTCATAACGTCTGAATTCTCAAGGAATTTGGAAGGAAGACAAGGAGTCTAGAATCAGCAACTGTACTTCTCACTCTTACAGCCTGCTCATTAGCATTTTAAAATAAGACTCCAACCCCTCTCTGGCTAACAACCCTCTCGCTCCTCCCCCGCCCCAACCCCGCACTTTGAAAAATAACTGGTGACCAGAGGTCCCTGGAGCCTGGCCGGGCACAGGGTGGGGTGCCAAATACATTTTCCAGAGGGTGCCGAGGCTGGAGGCGGGCAGGACAGACGGGTGCCAGGTCCTCACCAGATTTTCCACTAAATTCAGGGTTGCTCTAGAATAGGGTGAAGGGGTCTAGGATCAGAGAGCTCCCAGGCTTCCCTCCCAAGCCTTCCGCAAGGATCAGGTCAGAGTGGAAAATGCTCCCGGGGAAGATGTCCTGCAAGACTGACGTTTCAGAACCCCAGGCCACAAGTGACCTGAGGGGCCACGGAACATTTTCGCCCAACCAAAGTTCACTGGGTGGAAAGGCCACGCTGACGGGCTGGGCTCACACTAGACACGGCAGAAGAGGCTGTGCGCCGAAACCTACCTCTCAGCCAGGCTGCCAGAGGGACGAGGCTCATGGCCATTGGCCAGGCTCACCCCGCCCTCCTCCAGGAAGCCCTCTTGACTTACCAAGCTGGGTAAGGACCCTCTTCCACGCCTGTGCCCACGATCCCCGCCCACTCTGGGTCTGACTGCCCACACCACCTGAGCCCCCCAGCACCTAGTCCACAGCTAATACCCAGGAAAGGCTTCCTGAATGCTGGTGCAAGGGGTGGGGGAAGAGGCAGCCTTCCCAATCAGCAGCTGCCGATGACGAGGGGCCCTCACCCTCAATGGCTCCGTGAGGGCAAATGTCAACACCTGGAATGATGGAGTCAAGGGGGTCTGTGTGCCCAGCACCCTCCTTACACCCGTACAGAGGAGAAAACTCCCTGTAAGACAAACAGTACCTGTGATCATCACCGTCACGACAGGCAGCCCTGAGGACACGGGGTGGAGGGCCCCCTGTCCCCTCTTCCCTGGGCGCCAGTCCAGCCCCAGCCCTGATCACACAGCAGGACGCCCCCTTCTCCCAGCCCTGCTGGACTCAGGCTCCCTGGGGCTTCTCACACTGCCTGAGCAGCTAACAGTTCATTCTTATCCAGCATCTCTTGGCCTAATAAGCCCACATGAGGGGAGGCCAGTGAGTCCGCAGACGAGGCTACAGCCAAGGCCTGTTGAGGCTCAGCAGAGGCCCAGGCCCCGAGTACGAGCGGCCTCATCTCGGAGGACAGGGGGTGGGGGGACTCTGCCGGCCTGAGAGCCGGGCTGCTGTCCCCCGCTCTGGGTCTGGGGCTGCCTTGGAGCCTGGTTCTGGAAAGCCATCGGGGTAACACTCTACAGCACTGGCCTTCAAACCCAACCCCTCAAAATAAATGTTTAAAACTCTGTATCTATTTGCACATTTTCAAGCTGACATCTAAAATTTCTCATCGTAAGTTTAAATACTTGTAGAGGATGTAATTTCCAACATACTGTAAATATTAACATTTCAAAATAAAACTGTTACTGTGTCTCTTTCAAATGGACCCAGTGGAATTCTAAATACCACAGCAATTCGGGATCCACTGTCATCCATCTTAAAATTACAGAATGAGACGCTTCTTAAACACTTGGAAAACTAGCAAGGCTCCTTCTGCCTCATCAAATTCCAACATCCAATCCACATCCCTGAGATCTTAGATACTGCTACCATCCTGTCTGAAGGCCTTTCTCACCCATTAGTCTATCACGGGTGCTGTGTGTGCGGTCACCTCGGTCGTGTCTGACTCTTAGCGACCCCCTGGACTGCAGCCCCCCAGGACTCCCCGTCCACAGGATCCTCCAGGCAAGAAGACTGGACTGGGTTGTCACTTCCTTCTCCACGGGATCTTCCCAACCCAGGGAACCTGCATCTCTCAGGTCTCTTGCACTGGCGAGCAGGTTCTTTACCACTAGTGCCACTTGGGAAGCCCATTACAGCTACTCTTAGTACATAACTGATCAATAAGCTGAAACATAAATCTATATAAGCAATAATCATAAAAATCAAACTTATTAGAAATACATCTCAGAAGAGGTGAATGATAATGTTTTCAAATTATTTCACAAATCCACAGGTGACTTTTACCACCTACTGCTAGAATAACGCAGAGTTTATTACCAATTCTATCGCCATCTTTCAATTTTTATACTGCTGAAATCACCTATTCAAACAGATAAAAGTATGGAAATTTACCACAGCAAATTCTCTGAATTCCTTTAGAATTATATGGCCAAAATTACAGCAATTTATTATCAAAATTATTTTTTTTTCCCTATCTGGATGCCATTTGCTTCTTTTCATGTCCTTTTTGCACTAGTTAGAACCTCAAGTATGATATGGAATATAATATTGGATACTGAGCATAGACATTTATGCCCACTTCTTGATTTTAGGAGAAAACGTTTATTTTTTCATTATCACATAGGATATAAGCTGTAGAATTTTTCTACAGTGCCCTTTATCAGGCTGAGGAAGTTCCCTTCCACTAGATTGCTTAGGACTTTATACTGAGTAGTTGCTGATTTTGTCAAATGCCTTTTCTGCCTCTAAGGACTTGTACCTAGAACACATAAACCCCAACTCTTACGTGGGCGAAAGATTTGAATAGACACTTCACGGAAGCTACATGGATGGATAGTAAGGACACGAAGAAGTGTTGGGCATTACTAATTTTCAGCAAGATGGAAGTGAAAAATCATCATGGGATACCAATGTACACCAGTGAAAGTGTCTTTCAAAAGATACTAAATGTTGGCTGGAATGTGGAAGAACCCAAAACCCATCAGGTCTGCTGTGGGAACTAACAGATGGGAGGCTGAGGATCTGCAAGGCTTGCCTTCATAAATGTGCTCCCACCCCCACCCTGGAGAGGTTACACACAAGTGCTTCCTCCCAGTCAATGGTATCCTTGTCTTGTATACAGTGGTGCCCAATCAATGTTAGTACTCAGAGTGTTATTACTGACGTTCAACAGCAAGGAGAAGAGCTCTCATGACCAGGACACACACTGCAGGGCTCACCACCGTTTTAGTCTTGGTGCCTGAACTTACATCTCTGCACTCTTCTCTTAAACAGCAGCCAAAGCCCCAGTAATAACAGGCATGGTAGCATGTAGGATGTGGAGCAGTCTATTAATGTGCAGGGGAGACCCAGTTATCAGAAAAACCCTGGGCTTTACAGACAAACCAGCCACACTCAAATCCAACTCTGCAACTTATCAGCTGAGCTCCCCAAGGAGAACACTCTGGGCCTCAGTTTCCTAATCTCCAAAATGGACATGAAAACACCATTCACATTGCTGGGAGGCTGCACACACTGGGACAGTGCCCTTCAGAGCACCTGAAAGGTGGTGGCTGGTGGCCTGCTTCCTCTCCTCCTCTTCCCTCACTGCCACTCCATGACGGGCAAACGCCCATCTCAGTGCCCAGGGGCCCAAAGGCTGGGGTCTGGTGCACAGAGGCTGGGCTGACTTAGGGGAGAAAAAGAAGAAAAAAAAAAGCCAAGTCTTTTTTCAAGATGTAAAGAAAAAGCAAACAGCTTTCTCTCTATGTCTTGAAACTTCAAGTTCTCCAAACACTTGGGGATACAGGAGGAGGTCAACAGAGAGGCATGGTAGTGGGTTTTATTTTTAGATGCTGGCATGGAAAGCATCCAGCTTGCTTCATGCTGGTCCCCAGCCACCACTTCCTCCCCCAAGTCATCACCCAAATGAACAGCAGGCCATCAAGAAAGACTTCATAACTTCTTCTGCCTGGTGCATTCTAAAAACAATGGCTCCAGTTTCCCGTTCCACCCACAGGCTAAGTGGATTAAAGGTCCTGGTCTTCCTGGGAAACCATGCAAAGCCAACACACTGGCCCCTGGGTTGTCCCTCACAGCTTGAAGCTCCGAGGCCTCCTGTGCCCGGCCCTCCCCCATCCCCTCTCATGGCAGGGGCGGCATTCCACTGTGTCAACAGTCTGGGATCTGGTATGAACAGAAATCCAGTATAGGGGGACAGAGGGTATCTCTTCACCTTTTCAGCAGCAGTTGTTCCTGAGCATGTGAATTTCATTTCCTCTAAAAATGGCTCCCGAGAGAAATTTCCCCCTGGACCCTGACAGGAGACTATAGCTAACTCAGAGAAGTTCCTGGACCTTCAGGGGACCTCCAGCTACAGCTCCAACTACAGGTCTAGACTTTGCCGGTGGGCACAGCAGCATCTGCAGAGGACCAAGGGACAAGGAGACCAGAAACAACTAAGAGACAAAGCCAAGACAAGGCGTCCCAGAGAAGAAGCCACCTAGCTCCGGAAGGACAGGTGTGCAGGTGCCCCTCCTCTGCCCACTCCTGGAGTCCAAGCAGGCACTGCCAATCAAGCCCTGTCCTCAGCCATTCACAGACCTCAGAACCCTCCAGGCAGCCACGGCTGACCAATCAGAAATGACGCTGAAAGCCTACTTTACACGGCCCCCTTTGATGAACGGAGAAACTGAGGCCCACAGAAGAGCACACTGCAGAGCATGAAACAGCAGAGCCAATATAAGGAAGGACGGAAGATACACAGTGCAGAGAAGCTTCTAGAAACTTCCTTCTCTTCCAAAACAAACCTCAGCCTTGGGGTGACAAGTTCAACCCACTCTTTTTCAAGATGTAAAGAAAAAGCAAACAGCTTTCTCTCTATGTCTTGAAACTTCAAGTTCTCCAAACACTTGGGGATACAGGAGGAGGTCAACAGAGAGGCATGGTAGTGGGTTTTATTTTTAGATGCTGGCATGGAAAGCATCCAGCTTGCTTCATGCTGGTCCCCAGCCACCACTTCCTCCCCCAAGTCATCACCCAAATGAACAGCAGGCCATCAAGAAAGACTTCATAACTTCTTCTGCCTGGTGCATTCTAAAAACAATGGCTCCAGTTTCCCGTTCCACCCACAGGCTAAGTGGATTAAAGGTCCTGGTCTTCCTGGGAAACCATGCAAAGCCAACACACTGGCCCCTGGGTTGTCCCTCACAGCTTGAAGCTCCGAGGCCTCCTGTGCCCGGCCCTCCCCCATCCCCTCTCATGGCAGGGGCGGCATTCCACTGTGTCAACAGTCTGGGATCTGGTATGAACAGAAATCCAGTATAGGGGGACAGAGGGTATCTCTTCACCTTTTCAGCAGCAGTTGTTCCTGAGCATGTGAATTTCATTTCCTCTAAAAATGGCTCCCGAGAGAAATTTCCCCCTGGACCCTGACAGGAGACTATAGCTAACTCAGAGAAGTTCCTGGACCTTCAGGGGACCTCCAGCTACAGCTCCAACTACAGGTCTAGACTTTGCCGGTGGGCACAGCAGCATCTGCAGAGGACCAAGGGACAAGGAGACCAGAAACAACTAAGAGACAAAGCCAAGACAAGGCGTCCCAGAGAAGAAGCCACCTAGCTCCGGAAGGACAGGTGTGCAGGTGCCCCTCCTCTGCCCACTCCTGGAGTCCAAGCAGGCACTGCCAATCAAGCCCTGTCCTCAGCCATTCACAGACCTCAGAACCCTCCAGGCAGCCACGGCTGACCAATCAGAAATGACGCTGAAAGCCTACTTTACACGGCCCCCTTTGATGAACGGAGAAACTGAGGCCCACAGAAGAGCACACTGCAGAGCATGAAACAGCAGAGCCAATATAAGGAAGGACGGAAGATACACAGTGCAGAGAAGCTTCTAGAAACTTCCTTCTCTTCCAAAACAAACCTCAGCCTTGGGGTGACAAGTTCAACCCACAAGCTATGAAGAGGGAGGCCAAGAGGAAGCACCCAGCAGTCGGCCACCATGGCGGCCAGACGGGGGCGGCCAGCCCCGCCCACCCACCACCCTCGCCCTGGTCCCAGGAGCAGAGGGGCTTGAGCCCACCGGCCGCTGAACCTGTTCGGTGTGGGGAGGGGGAGGGGGGCTGAAGTCACCAAGGTGGGCTCTGAGAGCTTCTCAGCAGGCCTGATAAAAACCTCCCTCAGACATTCTAGCCGGGGACAAGGCTCCCAGAGGCCCTGATGCACGCCCAGCCTGGGCTCCCCCTCTGCAGCCACAGGTGGAAGGAGCACCGCCCGCCAAGCTGTACGGACAGGCAGACTCACCCTGGACAGGGACAGCAAGGGTGACAGCAAACCAGGACAGCCTGGAGACTCACCAAGCACTCCTTAGGCTCCTGGCAGAAGCTCTGGCACAAACATCAGAGCCCGCCCTTCACGAGGGGTCTGGAGGAAGCTTCCTGTTCACACGGAGAGAAACGGCCCCCTTACCATTCCCCCAGAGTCGTAACGGGCAGGACAAATGGAGCTGGCCAGCGGGCTCCCCTGGTGTGAGCCCACAGCCCACCCCCGCCGCTCTCAGACAGACCCAGCCTCTTGGCATCACTGCAGCTGTCCAAGCTTGTCATCTATTTGGGGTCAAGGGCAAGCTCCACACCCGGGGAGAGCTTCTCTCTCCAACCATCCTTCCTTCCCCAGCCAATGAGCTCATTTCATGTCTGTCCAGCCAATGAGCTCATTTCATGTCTGTGTGTGTATGTGTGTGTGTGTGTGTGTGCGCGCTCAGTCGTGTCCTACTCTTTCAGACCCCATGGACTACAGCCCACCAGGCTCCTCTGCCCGCGGGATTCTCCAGGCAAGAACACCGGAGCCAGTTGCCGTTTCCTCCCCCAGAGGCTCTTCCTCGCCCAGGGATGGAACCTGCCGTCTCCTGCGTTTCCCACACTGCAAACTGATCCTCGACCGCTGGGGCACTAGGGTCCATTCCAGGGTGAGGCAACGCAGCGGTCAGGAGCCCCTGCTGACTCAGTCCACGCCCCACGGGCCAGGGGCACGTCGGGAAGATCAGATGCAGCCACTAACAGCGGGAAAGGGGTGACCGGGGGAGGGTGCGCACCCTGGAGGGGGAGGGGAGTGGTCTGTGGAGATGACATCATGAGGGGCATGACGCAAGAATGGCCCCAGGGAGGAGAAGGCTCGTCCCCAGAGGCTAACAGTCGAGGCAGAGCCCCAGGGGGCTAGGTCTCCCCCTGCAGAGCCCGAGGACAGCACAGACGGGACACGACAGCACCCAGGACCAGGCTGCAGAGCGGGGCGGCTGTGCCCCTCACCCTGCCCACCCGCACCCGCACCCAGAGCCCCGCCGCGCCCCACCAACGAAGCACAGCCAGTTCCTCGACCCGCAGGACCAGCAGCACCAACCCCTGTCCCCCCAGGGCAGCAATCACGCGGATTCCACAGAAAGAGAAGTTAAAACAAGGGCAGGTGGAGACTCCAAGTGCCCAGATGCTCATGGAGGGGGAAGGCGAGTGCTGAAGGCCCCTCCGCCCGGTCGACGGTGGGCACGGTCTGTACTCACCTGCACGACCTCTATGCCTCGCTTCCTGTGGAGAGAAACAAAGAAGGCACGCGTTACTCCCACAGTCAGCACCCTTCCAGAGCCTCCACCTCAGCCTGCTGGAGCAATCGGAGGGGGCCACGGCGGCACCCCTCAGGCCGTGGTCCCGTAGCACCAGGCCTCAAAGCGACCTTCTGGCTGAGAGAGGGCTGGCTGCCCAGGGGAAGCCAGCTGGAGCCTGTCCATCATGCCCACAGCCAGCCGTTCCCACTCCAATCCGGGGCCGGGGCTTTGTGGGCACAGCTCCAGTCTGGACCACCCCGAGACCCTCCCGCCACCTAACCAAGCCACCCAGCCCCACTCCCTCCCGGGCCCCAGGTCTGCCTCAGCCCGTTCCACTCGAGCCCGTCCACCTCCCACAAGCAAGAGGCCCCCAGGCCCGGCAGTCCTGCCTGCTGCTTGCCTACTCCTGGCCATCTCTGCCCCACTGACCCCCTGCCCACCCTCGGACCCTGGCTACTACCGTCCTCACCGACATCCTCCCAGGTCTGGAGCTGGCATCCCCAGCCCTCGACCTCTCCCCCCAAATCCCAGGACCACTGGCTCCCCAACACGTGTCCTGACCTGCCCCACCCCATGGAGGCTGGGGATGGAGCCGGGTCTCCACAGAAGCACATGAAGGCTCCTGCCAACTCCCCTGCCCCCGTGCTTCACTTCAGCCTGGCATGGCATCGCTAAGCCTCAGCACTCTCCTGTGACAGAGGCCCCCAGGGAGCCATCCCTGACTCAAGACGCCCTCTCCCCGCCTGCCCGTGCACACGGGGTGACCCTGGGGCACTCTTCCAGCCTGCGGCTCTAGAGCAGCAGGGGGCTGTCACCAGGGACGGGGCAAGTGTGGACCACACACAACCCACCAACAGCCAGGCCTGCATGCACGCTCCTGAGAAGTGAGGCTGGATGCCCCCCACCCCTCCCCTGACGTTCAGGGGAGCCTGGGACCAGGCTAGGGCCAGGACCTGGAGCTCCCTCCTTGGAGCAGAGCTGGGGCAAGTTCACGTAACTGTGTGCCCGTCGGGCATCAGACGCCCCCTGGACTTCAACATGAGCCGCAGCTCCGCTCCTGTGCCTGGCCTGGCCTGCAGAGGACAACAGATGGATCAGCTGTGGCTCGGGTCCCCCGGGGGCTCACAGCCTGAGGGGGGAGACGGCACGAAGCCCTGCGGAAACCTCTGGTCTGCGGTGAGCACTCACACAGCAGTGAGGGGGACGCCGGCCAGCCCTCCCGTCTGTCATTCAGCGCCTGCAACAAGTGTTGTTCAGCACCTTCCAAGCGTCAGGCCCAGAGGGAAAACACACTAGGAGGCCACCATGTGAGACAGAAAGACGCAGCAGAGGGGCGACCAGGTCACACAGGCCTGTCGCCCGCCCCACCCTGACCACCTCCCAGGACCCCGCGCCCCAAGGAACCCCAGCTGAAAACCACAGTGGCTGATGCCTTCAGGTCTTCACTGTCACTCAGCTCCTCTGCAGTTCTGGAAGGAATGGCAGCCGATATCCATCTGCCTCCCTGACTTCATGAGGGGACAGGCTGGACACAGCAGCACTGCCCTGAGCCACCAGAGCCCGCGGGAGGGGGACGGACGGCGTCACCGGGAACCTGAGCTGCCTCCAGGCATCGGCTCACAAGCCCCACCGCTCACTGCTGAGTCCCAGAGTCCCTGCCTCCTTCCCCAACAGTCTTGGCCCCACGGGAGCTTCAGGAACAGCAACTTGTCACCATCATTTGTCACGGGACTGTGACTGGCCAGGTCAGGCTCAGCGTCTCTTCGCCCTGCTCAGCCCCTGTCCTGGCCTGGACGGAAATCTTCAACAGCTGAGGGAGAAGCCTCAGGTGACGAGAGTCCAGACAGACAGACAGACGGCCTGGAGGAGACAGGCCCATGTGCACGTGACCCACGCCAGGTGGAGAGGGCTTCTGCCAGGCGCCAGCCGGGCCTGGCTTCCCCCTCCCAGTTAATTCTCTCGGCATCTAGATTACCCGGGCCTGTGGCTCTCACATCCTTAGGAAGCCAACTGCGGTCACTTCCAACCCATCCCCATCACACAAGCCAGACTGTCCCACCCCCCTCCCCCGTCCTCAAAAACAAACAGGACTCTAACTCTGAAAACAGATGGAACACATAAAATAAAAGACACAAAAAAAGCGATCTTGAGGACAGACAAAAAACCTCAAGTGGAGCTGAGCTCCCAGAAGCCGGCGCAGTTTCTCTGC
The DNA here is from genome assembly GCA_022376925.1 of Tragulus kanchil. Taxonomy (NCBI): domain Eukaryota; kingdom Metazoa; phylum Chordata; class Mammalia; order Artiodactyla; family Tragulidae; genus Tragulus; species Tragulus kanchil. Next base: position 182,444,110 of record JAIOJX010000032.1, on the reverse strand, counting down.
AGTTCAGAGAGCCGGATATAGGATACACTGCACCAGCAGCAGAGAAGAGGGGGCTCGGCCGCCCTTTCCATGTGCATCCAGCCACACGTGCACCAGACACGCTCAGGGTGAGAGGAGGGAAAGCCCTGCTGAGTGCTCACAGGGCCTGCCACAGTGATCGCCCATTACTCTGGCCGGCAAGCTGAGGCCCGGTGGCCTCAGGAATCCAAGCGCTGGCTCTGCAGCCAGGCTCCCCACACCACGTGGTCACGGTGCGGCTGGTTCAGGAGCCACCAAGAGGGCGAGCCTGGTCTCCGTGCCCAGGGGCTTGGTGTCCCAGGGATGCCTTCAGGTCTTCACTGTCACTGGGGAAGGAATGGCAGCCGATATCCATCTGCCTCCCTGACTTCATGAGGGGACAGGCTGGACACAGCAGCACTGCCCTGAGCCACCAGAGCCCGCGGGAGGGACGGACGGCGTCACCGGGAACCTGAGCTGCCTCCAGGCATCGGCTCACAAGCCCCACCGCTCACTGCTGAGTCCCAGAGTCCCTGCCTCCTTCCCCAACAGTCTTGGCCCCACGGGAGCTTCAGGAACAGCAACTTGTCACCATCATTTGTCACGGGACTGTGACTGGCCAGGTCAGGCTCAGCGTCTCTTCGCCCTGCTCAGCCCCTGTCCTGGCCTGGACGGAAATCTTCAACAGCTGAGGGAGAAGCCTCAGGTGACGAGAGTCCAGACAGACAGACAGACGGCCTGGAGGAGACAGGCCCATGTGCACGTGACCCACGCCAGGTGGAGAGGGCTTCTGCCAGGCGCCAGCCGGGCCTGGCTTCCCCCTCCCAGTTAATTCTCTCGGCATCTAGATTACCCGGGCCTGTGGCTCTCACATCCTTAGGAAGCCAACTGCGGTCACTTCCAACCCATCCCCATCACACAAGCCAGACTGTCCCACCCCCCTCCCCCGTCCTCAAAAACAAACAGGACTCTAACTCTGAAAACAGATGGAACACATAAAATAAAAGACACAAAAAAAGCGATCTTGAGGACAGACAAAAAACCTCAAGTGGAGCTGAGCTCCCAGAAGCCGGCGCAGTTTCTCTGCAGTTCAGAGAGCCGGATATAGGATACACTGCACCAGCAGCAGAGAAGAGGGGGCTCGGCCGCCCTTTCCATGTGCATCCAGCCACACGTGCACCAGACACGCTCAGGGTGAGAGGAGGGAAAGCCCTGCTGAGTGCTCACAGGGCCTGCCACAGTGATCGCCCATTACTCTGGCCGGCAAGCTGAGGCCCGGTGGCCTCAGGAATCCAAGCGCTGGCTCTGCAGCCAGGCTCCCCACACCACGTGGTCACGGTGCGGCTGGTTCAGGAGCCACCAAGAGGGCGAGCCTGGTCTCCGTGCCCAGGGGCTTGGTGTCCCAGGGGGCCTGAGGAGGCGAGTGGAAAGCCATCTCCCTATGGTGCGGGCATGCCTTGCACTCAGGAAGATAAGCTCTAAGCCCGCTAGTGTCCCCTCTGCACCGGGAACTTCTGCAGAACAAAGGTACCAACAGCTCCATTTCCCAAGCAGCGAGCTCCTGAAATCTGGTCCTAACCAGAAAGTCCAGCAAGACACCAAAGGAGCAGCGGGAGAAGGGGGCAAAGGAGAGAGGGCGACAGGAGTGGGTGAAGGGAAGACAAACCAGACCTAAGCAAACCACTTCCCCTGAAAACCCCAGCCCCACGACCCCCTAGAAGACATTGGACAAGCAAAGTGTCTCAGGCTACAAATACTAACTGCCACGATGCCCGAGACAGCAAAAGCCCGTAGAGCCCAAAAGGGGTCACTAAGAAGAGGCACGCGGTCAGAGGAATACTCTGCAGCAACTGAAAAGAATGAGGAAGTGCTCCGGCCCGTCTCTCTCCAAGACGCTGCTGTGGGAAAGCAAGACGCGAGACCTCGAGGCGGAAGCCTCAAGGCTTAGGTTCAGAATAGCACCCCGGACGGAAAAAGCATGCTTGTGTACATGCAGAATGAATCTGAAAGCACACCAGAGAGCGCCTATGGCCGTGCCGCTGGACAAGGGCAAGCGCAAGGGCGGCTGAGCACGGGGGTCCAGGAGACTGCCTTTCCACTGTGCAGCGTCAAGCATAACCTGAGCTTTGTTCATGTGCCTCTAAGGCATGTCCCGCGCTAGAGAAATTTATTTTTTTTTAATTAAAAAACAGTTGCCAGGGCTTCCCTGGTGGCTCAGAGGGTAAAGAGTCCGCCTTGTAGCGTAAGGGGCACCGGTTCGATCCCTGGCCTGGGAAGATCCCACATGCCAAGGAACAGCTGGGCCGGTGTGCCCAATTGCGAGCCAGTGCCCTAGAGCACATGTGCCCAGAGCCAGTGCTCTGCTATAAGGGAGGCCACTGCAATGGGAGGCCTACACAGGTTGAAGGATAAAGATGGGATGAAAATAAATGAATGATGACTTAGAAGCAAAAAATTTAAAAAGTAACAATAAAAGCTAAATAATTAAAGAATTTTACCTAAAACCTGCACCTCAAGAAAATCCAGGTTCTAAAATGGGCATTTCCTTGATAAATGCTGGATTCATAAGGTTTGGACAGAGGTCTGCCTCACAACTCATAATATACACTTGCTTTTCCAAAAGCTGGACAGGCAATGAAGGGAGGATCCGTCCTGCAAAAGGGACCTTCCTGCACAGACATCCAAGGAGAGCACACCCTTGGGGAATTTAAAATATTTCCAGGCCTTTCCAGGGCAGGCAGGAGACCCAGGGCTGCAGGCAAGTGAGGCACCAACAAGGGAGAACCAGCAGGGGAGAGGGGATTAGGCCCAGTCAGAGGTGCCCTGTGACCAACGAGGAAAGAGAAGTCTTGTGACAGCTGGGAGAATTCCAAGCGCTCCGAGAGAACAGAGCAGCAATCAAAGAAGAGTGAAGTTTGCCAAAAAGGGGCCCCTCGGGTTCATCAAGAAACGCTCTCTCACAACAGGCGAAGCCACAGCCGCTTGCCTACCACCCAGGCACAGCGGAGGCTGGCCACAGCAGAGGCAGGAGCACCCCGCTGCGGAGGGAGGCCAGCCAGGCCGCCTGGAAGCGGCTTCAGAGCAGAGGGGATCGACCCGGAAGCAGAGGTGTCCCCCGCCAATGGGCATGGGGAAAGCAGCTGCACCTGCACCAGAGATAAAAACCACTTGGAGAAGGGAAGTGTGTAATTATGTAAGTGCAAAGCTAGGCACGTTCTCGCATCCCAGCCCTTTGTGGCTCAGCTCGGTAATTAGCCGATTTCAGGAGCCCCAAATAACAGGCCCTTTAGTTTAGCACAAGGCTGGCAGGCAAGCCCCCATGCCCACCTCTGGCCAGGCAGCCGAAGGCAGGGCCCTCGAAAAGTCTCCTGAAGACTCAGGGCTCCCCGAATGGGCAGCTGGGCCTCTCACCTGTGGGCACAGGAGGACACGCTGGTCCACTGCCCCAAATGCCACACCAGCATCACTGCCTAAGCCACTCTTCAGGCTGCTCTCAGAAGCCCTCCTTGGTGCCCACCCTCCCGACAGCGCGCCTGGCACGGAGCACTGATGCGGAGGCTGCCTGGCTCTGCGCTGCCCTCGCAAGGTGAGGGCCGAGTGCAGTGGACACTCACGGTGTCCACCAGTATGACGGCGCTCCTCCTGGGCACTCCCTTGGACACACACACTCATACACTCGGCCACGTGGCTGGCCATGGCCAAGGAAACGTGCTCAGAAGTGACCTTCTCACTCCCAAACAGAAGCATCCGATGGCCGGGGGTCAGCTCTCCAGCCTGTCCTACTGCCCTGGGGCCACCTGTGCCCCCAGAGCCCTCCAGACCCGCTCCCAGGGAGAAACCTGGCTGCGTGGCTGTGAGGAGAGGCTGGGAAGCAGAAGAAAGACAATTAAGAGAACCTTTAGCTCGGGAGTGGCTCTCAAGCCGGGCAGTCCTGCCTCCAGGGGACATTCAGTAGCGACAATTGTGGACATGTTTGATTGTCACATCTTGGGAAACTGCTCCTGGCATGCAGCAGGCAGAGGCCCTGCTCTGCACAGGGCAGCCCTAAAACAAAGAAGGATCTGGCCACAGTGCGGAGAATGTGAGAGACACCGAGATGCCGAGATGCCGAGGACCAGCGCTCAGCCACCAGAAGGCCCTCAGCCCTGCAGAGTGGCCCAGGCCCAGAGTGGACTCGTAATGAGTTATAAATCAACTTGCTATCACAGACCTCTCACGGACGCTTGTTACTGCATCCTGGCCGGAGCCACCCTGACGGCCACTCCTTGAGGAAGCAGGGCTTGCGGCCTCCGTTCACACCCCGAGTCCCCAGCGCAGGCACTCAGAGGTGCTGCACACCAGGGCTGGGGGGGCCCAAGCCCCTCCTTTCCTCAAACGCCTCCACGAGAGACCCTGCGCTGTAAGAACACCCAGGCCTGACCCTGTGTCTACACGAGCTGGCCCCTCTGCTGAACACCCCTCCTCTGGGAAATTCCTACTCATCCGCCAGGGCAGCTCAAACCTCACCCATGCTGAGAGGTTGTTCCCGGCCCCTTCCATGGGCAAAGGGCCAGACATGATGGTCCTTTAGCCACACAACCATGGACACATAAGGCTTCTCTGTGCTGTTTTGGAGCCAGGAGCCCCTGAGGTCTGTTCTTTATGCCAGCTGCCCCTGCCCACCACTGACCCCCGACACACACCGGGCAGGGGCTCACGAGCACCTCCTGAAGCAGCGCCCCCGCCCGTCTGCTTCCCCGGCTGCAGCCTGGTTCACCTGCCCGATGGCTTCACAGTTTGGATTTCCCTTCTCTTAGCAGCGCCAGAAACTGAAATGGCCCAATACAGAAGCAACATACGAAGAGAATTTTACAGCTAGTACCCACAATGGAATTGTTTGGGCAGTTCCAGGAAAGAACCAGATACGCTGGAAGCTAGCATATGTCTTTTCACTTGGGTGGCAGTGGTGGGCTGGGTCACGGGGAGTGCGAAGTCCCAAGACTGGACGGTCGCCAGCTCCGGTGACGGAAGCCCTGCCCCCGTACGAGGTGCCCCACCTGGCGGAGGCAGGCAGGCCTGAGGGTCCCTGCAGACGCATGAGTCAGTGTGTTGCTCCAGCCCCAGAACAAGCCCACAGGATCCTGAAAGTGGCTTTCCCTCCTGAACCCAGGATGTGGGCGAGAGGTGGGGCTGGTGACTCACGCTCCCGCACCGCCAGGAAGAAAGGAGAACCGCCCGGCCCCAGAGGCCTCTGCTGCGGAGACACATGACAGTACGAGGCGGGCAGAGACCCTCCCTGTCTTGGAAAGCCCACTCCTCCACTTCCAGGGTGGGGAGACTGAGGCAGGGGTGGCGATGCATCTGAGGCGTCACCGTTTCAGACTGGACACGGCCCTGACTTTTCATCCGAAAACCAACGTTGAAATTCCCTTAACGGCCCTTGACACACCTCCAGGTTGCAATATAAAATTCCTCTACTTGAAATTCTTTTCAGATCTTTCCTTACCCCCTTGAGCACAGGTGCTAGAATGTTTCCTTTTCCTAATCAGGGATCGGCCCTCCACTGCAGGGAGGAGACCCACAGGGACCTCAGGCCCGGCCGGCTCCGGGTGCCTGACACCAGCCCCAGCTCCCAGCCGCCAGCCCCCTGCCCCGGGGCTGCTAATGACTCAGTCGGCTCTCTTCTGAGCCGTTTCTCATTTCCAAGAATGCAAAGTCCCTTTAGCATCAGCCCGGCAATCAAGGTAAACTTCGGCACCAAGGCAGGCAGGCGTCCCGCTCACACGTCTGTCCCTGGGGCCCGTGGAGGAGGAAGCAGCGCCCCGCCCGTCTGCTTCCCGGCTGCAGCCTGGCCTTCACAGTTTGGATTTCCCTTCTCTTAGCAGCGCCAGAAACTGAAATGGCCCAATACAGAAGCAACATACGAAGAGAATTTTACAGCTAGTACCCACAATGGAATTGTTTGGGCAGTTCCAGGAAAGAACCAGATACGCTGGAAGCTAGCATATGTCTTTTCACTTGGGTGGCAGTGGTGGGCTGGGTCACGGGGAGTGCGAAGTCCCAAGACTGGACGGTCGCCAGCTCCGGTGACGGAAGCCCTGCCCCCGTACGAGGTGCCCCACCTGGCGGAGGCAGGCAGGCCTGAGGGTCCCTGCAGACGCATGAGTCAGTGTGTTGCTCCAGCCCCAGAACAAGCCCACAGGATCCTGAAAGTGGCTTTCCCTCCTGAACCCAGGATGTGGGCGAGAGGTGGGGCTGGTGACTCACGCTCCCGCACCGCCAGGAAGAAAGGAGAACCGCCCGGCCCCAGAGGCCTCTGCTGCGGAGACACATGACAGTACGAGGCGGGCAGAGACCCTCCCTGTCTTGGAAAGCCCACTCCTCCACTTCCAGGGTGGGGAGACTGAGGCAGGGGTGGCGATGCATCTGAGGCGTCACCGTTTCAGACTGGACACGGCCCTGACTTTTCATCCGAAAACCAACGTTGAAATTCCCTTAACGGCCCTTGACACACCTCCAGGTTGCAATATAAAATTCCTCTACTTGAAATTCTTTTCAGATCTTTCCTTACCCCCTTGAGCACAGGTGCTAGAATGTTTCCTTTTCCTAATCAGGGATCGGCCCTCCACTGCAGGGAGGAGACCCACAGGGACCTCAGGCCCGGCCGGCTCCGGGTGCCTGACACCAGCCCCAGCTCCCAGCCGCCAGCCCCCTGCCCCGGGGCTGCTAATGACTCAGTCGGCTCTCTTCTGAGCCGTTTCTCATTTCCAAGAATGCAAAGTCCCTTTAGCATCAGCCCGGCAATCAAGGTAAACTTCGGCACCAAGGCAGGCAGGCGTCCCCGCGTCACACGTCTGTCCCTGGGGCCCGTGGAGGAGGAAGCAGCCTGCCGCGGAAGGTCTGACTTGTGCTGAGTGCCTCTCTTCCAGGTACCAGGCTCTCCAAACAACCGCACAGGCATGTGCCAGACCTGCCTCTAGGATGCCAGCACTCTTTAAAGACCACATTCCAGAGCAGATTAAACATCTCCATTCACCCCAATCCTGCTGCGAATACTCCCCTACCACTGAAAGCTCCCTCCAGGCCCCGGGGCTGGAATCCACAAGAGAAGGGATTTTCAAGCCACGCTCTGTGGTTAGGGGGCATGGGGCGGGGGCACGTCTCTGCTCTGCGGTTGTGCGGAGCCCCCAAGCACAGAAGCGGCGTTCCCTGTCGTTACACACTGGCTGACCTTCTCCATTCAGCTCTGGGCTGACCTGGGAACGGGGCGCCCCCAAACCCCAAGCCCCGCCCAGAGACGCAGGTAGCCACGAGGCCCTCGAACACAGCGAGCCTCTGAGGGGCGGCGGTGACAGGGGAAGGTTTCTAAAGACTGCCGCTTGAGCTGAGCCCCAGGGCGGCCAGGAGGGGGTGTGCAAGCACCAGCAGCAGCTGGGGTCATGCCAGGGCCTCTCTACCATAATCACCAAGGCTGCTGTCACATCAAAGCAAAGGTGAGGTTGGTCCCACCTCCAGTCGCTGAAAACATAAGCCACAGCACCTGAATTGGGTATTTCCCCAACCCCTAGCTATGTGCAGGCTGGGGAAAGGGAAGGCAGCACCTGGGAGTCAAGGATCAACCTTACCCGTGGGTCTGTGACCAAGGGTAGGGAGTCAGAACCCAGCTCTGATCTTGACCCAGTCCCTCCTGAGAGGAGGTTCTGGAAAAGGCGGTGCGCTGGAACACTGTATTCATTTCCTATTTCTGTTGTAAGAAACGACTACAAAGTAGGGCTGAAAACAACAGGAGAGTGCGGCAGCTCTGGAGCTCAGGAGTCTAAACTGGGTCAGGAGCAGAACCGGCTCAGGCAGAAACCATGGCCTTTGCCGTTTCCATTTCTAGAGGCTGTATGCATTCCTTGGCTTGTGGCCACATCATTCTGATCTCTGCTTCCACTGCCCCATCTCCCTTGGACCCTCCTCTTATAAGGACCCGTGTGATGGCACTGGGCCGTCCCAGATAATCCAGAATACTCTCCCATCTCAGAGTCCCCTCTGCTACATAAGACACCATATTCACAGGTTCGGAGGACACCTTGGGAGAGGTGGACCTTATTCTGTCCATCCCAGCATCCAGGCCCTCTGGCAGCTCTGCCATCCCCTGCATCTCAGAGGCTCCCTCAAGGCGTTCACAGGTGGGCTGTGGGCAGATTAAGATGTGTCCATAGGCTCAGTGGGGGCCTTGACAGTCACCGAGGGGGAAGCTGGTGTTCAGCCTCCATGCTGCCCGCAGGACTCCAAGGGGGGGAAGGTGTACAACCAAACACCTACGCAAGGGTCCCTGTTGGGAGGAGGGCCCAGGCCCTGGGTGTCAGAGAGCTAAAGTCCCAGGCTGAAGCCTTGCCTGTAACTTGGGGGAAGCAGGTCCACCTCAAAGCCTGTGAGAGACGCGCAAACCACCGAGCATCCCTACCCCCAGCTCCAAGGCCACCGGGCTCCACAGAAGGCCACGGCTCCAAGCTGCCAAGTGGCTATAAAAGACGAAGACAGAAGCTGGAATCTGAGCCCAATGCTTAGGCACACCGGGGCCAGCGGGGGCCTCCCAGCTCCCATTTATAGGCCCAGGGGTACCAGGTCCTGCCCTCTTCGGATGCACTGAGCACCCATCTCCAGAAACAGGCAGTGGCTTCACTGGATGCCTCTGAGACCTTCAAACTTCAGGGAAGGCGCCAGGCCTGGACATGACGCAAACAAATGACTGGCAACACCAGTCATCTGAGCCCGTCACTCCCCATCCAGGAAAAAAGGGGTGTAAGGGAGAGATGGGGTGGGAGGGGGTCCAAGAGGGGCCTCTGAGGCAGGCAACAAGGGCCACCCGGCATTGCCTTCAACGGCTGCAGGAGGAGCGTGGCTGTCCTGGTTTTTCAAGGGAGGACATCTAGAGGGGTCAAAAAACTCAACCAAACATCATGCTAAGTGAAAAAAGCCAGTCAGGGAAAGACAAATATTGCATAGTATCACTTCTAAGTGGAAACTTAAAAAAAAAGAAAGAAAACCAAACTCAAAGAAACAGAGACTGGAGTAATGGTTGCCTGGGACTGTCGGAAGGAGGGAAGACGGGGCGAGGCTGATGCAAGAGACGAAGTTCCAGTTATAAGAAGAACATGGCGGGTCCTCCTTGGTGGTCCAGTGGTTAAGAGTTCACCCTCCCGTGCAGGGGACACCGGTTCGAAGATCCCACACGCTTTGGAACAACTAAGCCTGAGAGTTCAACTACTGGGCCCACACACGTGAGGGTCCACATGCCGCAACAAAAGCTTCCATGTGCTGCAACTCAGACCTGATACAGTCGAGTAAATAACTAAAGATGTTGAAAAAAAGAAGAAGAAAAAGAATATGGTCTGAGGATCTAGTGAACACTGCGGTGACTACAGGTCCCAGTTTTGTGCTATGCAACTGAAATCTGCTGAGAGTAGAACTTCACTGTTTTCACCCAAAAAAGGAAGAGGGGGAGTAAATAAATATGTGAGGGAATAACTCGATTAATCCTTCCACAATGTGCACACACAAAGACTGAATCATCACGCCACAGACTTTAAATATATTACAATTTTTTTTTAAGATTTATTTATTTATTTATTATTGGTGGTGGGTGGGGTGGGGAGGGAGGGCAGCAGGCGGGCCACTTCTATTGGTTTTTCATTTATCTATTTTCATCCATCTTTGTTCTTTGGCCCGTGTGGGCCTCCCATCGCGGTGGCCTCTGTTGTCGCAGAGCACTGGTTCTGGGCGCATGCGTTCCAGAGCTCTGGCTCGGTAATTGGACACATCGGTCCAGCCAATCCACGGCACATGGGATCTTCCCAGGCCTGGGATCGAACTGGTGCCTCTTGCACTGCAAGGCGGTGTCCTTACCCAATGGACCACCAGGGAAGCCCTAAATATATTACAATTTTATACTCTGGGTGGCTTTTTTCTTTTTTCCAGATCATATTGCCTTTTTAAAAATATATTACCGGGCTTCCCTGGTGGTCCAGTGGGTAAAGACACCGCCTTGCAGTGCAAGGGGCACCGGTTCGTGCCCTGGCCTGGGAAGATCCCAAGTGCCGCAGAGCGGCTGGACCGATGTGTCCAATTACTGAGCCAGAGCTCTGGAGTGCATGCACCCAGAGCCGGTGCTCTGCAGCAAGAGAGGCCGCCGCGATGGGAGGCCCACACGGGCCAAAGAAAAAAAAAAGATGGATGAAAATGGACAAATGAAAGACCAATAGAAGTGGCCCGCCTGCTCCCCTGCCTCCCCACCCCACCCCCACCAAAATAATAAATAAATCTTAAAAATACATATATATATTATCATTTTATTTGTCAACTATACCTCAGTGAGGATGGGGAAAATGCCTATGTATTGAAAAGAAAGAAAAATGAAAGGAGAAGGAACTCACCCAAAGACTCACAGCAAATAATTAGCCACAGCTGAACCACAGTCTCAAGCCTAGTCTGTCCGTCAGCAAAGACCAGCCTCGTCCAGTGACCTGTGCGGGAGGGGGTCCAGCCCGGCCTACTGGGGGTGACACATCTGGGGTTTCAGCAGGAGGCATCGTTCTGGACAGACCTGCCTCTCCTCCCCCGCCCAGCCACGGCCCCAAGTCTGGGCTGCAATCCCTCCTCAGACCTCGGACCCAGCAGAGGCTGGAGGAGGGGGTGCCATCTCCCGAGAGGCCTGCGGGTCAACAGTCCCGAGGGGGCTTCCTGAGGAGCCGTGACTGGCGGCAGGTGTCCCGAGGCCTCTGTGCAGGGGGGACGGGACATACCTGGGTCCCCCACAGCCCAGGAGCAAAGGGAGTCGGAAGGCCGAACCCTCTGCAAGGGGCTGACGCCTCCTTCTGACCACAATGTTGCCTCAAAGCCACACTTTCCAAGCAGGAGGAAGCAGATTTCAGCTCAGCTGTAGAAGGGGATGCCAGCTACCCAAGGAAAGCTGCCCAGGCAGGTGGCGATTGCCCCGTGGTGGGAGGGATTCAAGCAGAGGTCAAATGCATCATGGAGGGAAGACAGGTCAAGGGGGAGGTAACAGGCCTCACAGCTGCCCCACCCCACCCCACCCCCCATCTCTGGACACTCCTGACTGCCAGGAGGAAGAAGCCTCGGTCCTCTGGACCTCCCAGGGAGGAGAGAATGAGCCTGGGGCCTGGGAAGGCCCCACAACTAAGACGAAGGCCCAGAGCCTGCTCCCAGCAGGCAGGCGGGCGCTCCACCCCCTTCCTGCCCAGCCTCCCACCCTGCCGGGCTCTGCAGCTGGCAGCCATGGCAACAGGCCACAAACAGCATGAGAAATCCCTCAGACAGTCCCACGCAGGGTGTCACGGCCGTGACCAACCCCAAGCCAAGAGTCACGGCCCTGGGCAGAAGTGAGAAACCCTGAAAGAGGAAGCCCCATTGGGCCAGAGGGGAAGAAACCTTCAGAGCCGACCAGAGGAGGCCTCCCCACTTTGGACACAGGCCTCCATCCTGAAGGCCCTGAGGACCACAGGCCGCCCACCTACCAAACCCTGCCCACCCCCCCAAGGGCTCTGGCCTGTGACCCTCGAGTCTAGGATGTGACTCACCCCTCCTCTCTGGCCCCACGCCCCGCCCAGAGCTCAAGACTTCTGCAGCGGGTGCCCGCTCCTCGTCCACGCCGTCTGCTCCTAGCACAGCGGGCTCTGTGCCCGCCCCTACTTGCCCTCGCTGTCAGCCCGACCATCCGGAGCACCCCTGCCCACCATCCACAGCACTAGAAGCCTCTGTCCAGCACAGCCCATCCCAGAGAGCAGCTCAAGAGGAAGGTGGCTGAGGAGCCCGAAGAGTCAAACTCCAATGGATGGGCCAGTAAACGGAGCCATCCCCCGAACAGGGGGCCCCCACGCCTAAGAACACACAGCCCACCCTGTTCCAGTCTTTGAGGGGCTTGCCGGGGCCCACGTCGCTGATGCAGGATGTTAACGTGTTGGATGATTCTCCAAGAATGACCTTAATCCGGAGAACTCAAGATAGACAGGTGAGGAAGCAGATTGCCAGCTAAACCCAAGGAAAGCTGCCCAGGCAGGTGGCGATTGCCCCGTGGTGGGAGGGATTCAAGCAGAGGTCAAATGCATCATGGAGGGAAGACAGGTCAAGGGGGAGGTAACAGGCCTCACAGCTGCCCCACCCCACCCCACCCCCCATCTCTGGACACTCCTGACTGCCAGGAGGAAGAAGCCTCGGTCCTCTGGACCTCCCAGGGAGGAGAGAATGAGCCTGGGGCCTGGGAAGGCCCCACAACTAAGACGAAGGCCCAGAGCCTGCTCCCAGCAGGCAGGCGGGCGCTCCACCCCCTTCCTGCCCAGCCTCCCACCCTGCCGGGCTCTGCAGCTGGCAGCCATGGCAACAGGCCACAAACAGCATGAGAAATCCCTCAGACAGTCCCACGCAGGGTGTCACGGCCGTGACCAACCCCAAGCCAAGAGTCACGGCCCTGGGCAGAAGTGAGAAACCCTGAAAGAGGAAGCCCCATTGGGCCAGAGGGGAAGAAACCTTCAGAGCCGACCAGAGGAGGCCTCCCCACTTTGGACACAGGCCTCCATCCTGAAGGCCCTGAGGACCACAGGCCGCCCACCTACCAAACCCTGCCCACCCCCCCAAGGGCTCTGGCCTGTGACCCTCGAGTCTAGGATGTGACTCACCCTCCTCTCTGGCCCCACGCCCCGCCCAGAGCTCAAGACTTCTGCAGCGGGTGCCCGCTCCTCGTCCACGCCGTCTGCTCCTAGCACAGCGGGCTCTGTGCCCGCCCCTACTTGCCCTCGCTGTCAGCCCGACCATCCGGAGCACCCCTGCCCACCATCCACAGCACTAGAAGCCTCTGTCCAGCACAGCCCATCCCAGAGAGCAGCTCAAGAGGAAGGTGGCTGAGGAGCCCGAAGAGTCAAACTCCAATGGATGGGCCAGTAAACGGAGCCATCCCCCGAACAGGGGGCCCCCACGCCTAAGAACACACAGCCCACCCTGTTCCAGTCTTTGAGGGGCTTGCCGGGGCCCACGTCGCTGATGCAGGATGTTAACGTGTTGGATGATTCTCCAAGAATGACCTTAATGGCCAGGGTAAGAACTCAAGATAGAGAACAGGTCCAATTTGCAGGAGGTGGGGAGATGAAGTTTTTTTTTTTTTTTTTTCGCCAAGGTGTTCTTAAACTCAATTCCTACTGATGGCCTGTGTTCTCAAGAACCACCTTTCCGGGGCTTCCCTGGTGGTCCAGTGGGTAAGGACACCGCCTTGCAGTGCAAGGGCCGCCAGTTCAATCCCTGGCCTGGGAAGATCCTACGTGCCGCGGAGCGGCTGGACCGATGTGTCCAACTACTGAGCCGGAGCTCCGGAGCGCATGCACCCAGAGCCGGTGCTCTGCAGCGAGAGAAGCCACTGCGGTGGGAGGCCCACACGGGCCAAAGAACAAAGATGGATGAAAATAGATAAATGAAAGACCAATAGAATTGGCCAAAAAAAAAAAAAAACATAGAGCTACCTTCCCACCCAAGGCTGCGTTTTACTCATTCGTTTATTTCACACCTGTTTCCTGAGCCCCTACCATGGGCCCAGCGTGGTGGATACACAACAGGGGGGACAACAGAAATGGCTTCTGTCCTCAAGGAGCGTCCAGCACAGAGGGGAGGGCGAACAAGAATCCAGCACAGAGGGGAGAGCGAGCAAGGAAACATTGCCGAATCAAGCACCAGATGTGACGCGTTCTGAAAGGAACGCCAGAAGGACTGACAGACAAGAGAGGGGACTGTGCTGAGGCTGGCCACGAAGCTGCCAGAGGGTGTGGGGAGAGGCAGGAGCCTGTCAGGCAGCAGGAACAGCGCAAGCAAAGGCCCTGAGGTAGGAAAGTCTTTAGAGCGGCTGAAGAACTCAGCAAAGACCACGGAGGAGTGAGAAGGGCAGGAAGCACGCCTGGGCCTGAGGGTCTGCTTTTGTGCCGTTCAGTTCCCTGGTCCAAGAGAACCTTTGCTTAAGCTCCTCTGGACTGGGTTTTCCTGTCGCCTGCATCCGCAAGAATCCTAGCTCCTACAACATCCAAACCAAAGCATCGTACTCTGTCACCTTCTCCAAGAATCTGGGTCTCAGTCTTGAAAGCAAACGCTCCCACCCTTCCAGTCGCCCAGGCCAGAGCCTCAGCACCCTCCGCGTCTCCTCCTGGCTCCCACAGGTCACCGGAGGAAGGCTTCACGTGGGCCTGCAGGCAGCCGAGGGCGGTGGTTCCTCTCCCAGGGAGGCAGCCGACTAACGATGGGAAGAGGGGCAGGACGAGGGAAGCAGATGGTCTCCTGGCTGAGGGAAAAAGAGAACCCCAACAACGCTGGATGGCTGATTGCATATAATTATGAAGGAAAAACGCTCTTTAAAATTAGCTTCCCAAATGCAAATATAATTTCAAGTGTCCCTGGCAGTGTGATTACAGCGTCAGCCCGAGAATGTTTTATCGCCAGCACAGATCATTCAGGCCCCTGCAGGCAGAAAATAACGAAGCCGACGTGGGCATCAGGGCCAGGCAGCTCCCTGAGAAGGACCTGCAGCTGCCCAGGGGAAACACCAGCCCAGAACCGCCTGGTTCCCCTCCACAGCTGACTCGGGGCCTTTCTCAAGAAGGAAAGAGGCACGTCTTCCATCTTTCTCTCTCTGTCTTTAAGGTCTCTCATGTTCAGACTCCAATCCCAGGAAGAGCCAGTTAAGAACAACGAGGACGGCTTCAGGTTCCGTATGCCTCCTACAGCCAGGTGCTCCACGCTGTGCCTCGGTTTTCCCATCTGTAAACTGGGCATGATGATGGGAGGGTCATCCACAGCATGCCAGGCTGAGTGAGGCCCAGGCAGCCAGTCAACAGGCCTTTTCCTCCCATTAAGCCTCAGAACAGCACTGCCGGCTCTACAGATGTGGAACCAGACCTTGAAAGGCTACACCAGCCATTCCGCCAGTGGGAGAGGACCAGGGATGGAAACCCAGCTCAGCCTGGGTCCAAACCCCACACTCTTGTCCCCTGGGGGCTTGCTGGGCTGGTGCAGGGGAGAACGGGGGTGGGGGTGGAGAAGGGACCTCCCCGAGCTCTTCAATGTGCCCCTCCTGGCACGGCTGCCAGGCTTGTGTGCACTCTGCCCTCGGCCTGGCCCCCATCCTCAGCACACAACCCTCTTGGGGACTCTGGGCTTTAAACCGCCACAGGCTCTGGCTGAATGGCTTACCCCACTACTCCCCTCTCCCCTCAGGGGGTGCCTTCTAGCCTTTGAGGGCCCCCCATTTTATACACAAGAAGAACTGAGAGGGACTCGTGGTCACGGGGAGGTCACACCCAGGATGAGCTGGGCTCTGGGGTTGGGGGCACCACACACGGCGTCCCTAATCTGCAGCAGCACCCCAGGATGGGAGAGGCTCTGTCAGACCCATTTCAAAGATGAGACAACCAAGGGCTGGAGAAGCCAACAAGAGAACAGGAGAGCCATGACCCCCAGGCCAGAGAGCGAGCCACGTCGAGTGCCCACGGCACACGGCCAGCCGCACCTGGGGTGTCGGGACGGGGACCCAGCAGAGGGGCCACCTGAGTAGGCCAGCCCCACACCTAGTGGCCGGGTAGCCACAAAGCCAGCCTGGCAGTGGTTCCCACTGGAAGCAACTGTGCCCAGGAGACACAAGGCAACGCATGGAGACATCTTTGGTTGCTGCGAAGGAGGAAGAGGTGGTACCCGGTGGGTGGAGGCCGACGGTGCTGCTACGTCCCACGATGCACCAGGGAGCCCGTCACAAGCAAAAGGATCTGGCTTGAAATATCAACCATGCTGAGGCTGAAGAAGCCTGAGCCACAGAAATCTGAGAACAAGAATTTGGATCTGCTTGGACGTGGGGTTGGGTCAAAACAAGACTTTCAAATAAATAAATATGTATGTATGTACACCTAGACAGAAGATTCCCCGGTAGCTCAGCTGTTAAAGAATCCGCCTGTAACAAGGAACCCTACACTATCCGGGGGTTGGGTCAAAACAAGACCATGTGGAACCAGACCTTGAAAGGCTACACCAGCCATTCCGCCAGTGGGAGAGGACCAGGGATGGAAACCCAGCTCAGCCTGGGTCCAAACCCCACACTCTTGTCCCCTGGGGGCTTGCTGGGCTGGTGCAGGGGAGAACGGGGGTGGGGGTGGAGAAGGGACCTCCCCGAGCTCTTCAATGTGCCCCTCCTGGCACGGCTGCCAGGCTTGTGTGCACTCTGCCCTCGGCCTGGCCCCCATCCTCAGCACACAACCCTCTTGGGGACTCTGGGCTTTAAACCGCCACAGGCTCTGGCTGAATGGCTTACCCCACTACTCCCCTCTCCCCTCAGGGGGTGCCTTCTAGCCTTTGAGGGCCCCCCATTTTATACACAAGAAGAACTGAGAGGGACTCGTGGTCACGGGGAGGTCACACCCAGGATGAGCTGGGCTCTGGGGTTGGGGGCACCACACACGGGCGTCCCTAATCTGCAGCAGCACCCCAGGATGGGAGAGGCTCTGTCAGACCCATTTCAAAGATGAGACAACCAAGGGCTGGAGAAGCCAACAAGAGAACAGGAGAGCCATGACCCCCAGGCCAGAGAGCGAGCCACGTCGAGTGCCCACGGCACACGGCCAGCCGCACCTGGGGTGTCGGGACGGGGACCCAGCAGAGGGGCCACCTGAGTAGGCCAGCCCCACACCTAGTGGCCGGGTAGCCACAAAGCCAGCCTGGCAGTGGTTCCCACTGGAAGCAACTGTGCCCAGGAGACACAAGGCAACGCATGGAGACATCTTTGGTTGCTGCGAAGGAGGAAGAGGTGGTACCCGGTGGGTGGAGGCCGACGGTGCTGCTACGTCCCACGATGCACCAGGGAGCCCGTCACAAGCAAAAGGATCTGGCTTGAAATATCAACCATGCTGAGGCTGAAGAAGCCTGAGCCACAGAAATCTGAGAACAAGAATTTGGATCTGCTTGGACGTGGGGTTGGGTCAAAACAAGACTTTCAAATAAATAAATATGTATGTATGTACACCTAGACAGAAGATTCCCCGGTAGCTCAGCTGTTAAAGAATCCGCCTGTAACAAGGAACCCTACACTATCTCACGTAAAAGAGATAACTCTTGTCAATGTCCTGTGGGTCCAAGGGATGGTACACAGCGGGTATGTGACTGCCTAGAGGGGTGGGAAGGGGGGATGGAATACACATATGACGATGCTGGAATTACACATATCTGTAAACAGCAAAACTCTGTAAAATCAAGAAAGCAAAATAAAAAAAACTCGTGATTCTGAAGACACAAAAAAGAGTCTGCCTGCAATGTGGGAGACCTGAGTTTGATCCCTGGGCTGGGAACATCCCCTGGAGAAGGGAAAGGCCGCCCACTCCAGTGTCCTTGCCTGGAGAATCCCACGGCTCATTCACGGGTCGCAAAGAGTCAGGCACGACAGAGCGACTTCACTTTCACTTTTACGTATATGCATATATATATATATATATATATAATGTAAATATAGATACAGGTATATATATGTGTGCTTGCTTGCATTTGCTGAAATATCCTGGCAACAAAAAACTAGGAACAACACCAAGAGAGAAGCTGGTGTGAAAGGTCACAGACAGGACCAGACCCTTCCACCGTTCAAGTCCTCCCTTGCCTTTTGATTTGGACTGTGACTGTACTGTCTATTTCAATACATTTCTATCCGCTGAAGATGAACAAACACTTCTCTGCGTGTCCTCCACGGGAGCTGGCCTCCACCTGCTCAGATCACACGCCTATGGGGCTCCCACAGCCTTCGAGACAAGTCCACACTGACACAGGGGGCTCACCGGGTCCCGCGCCACCTGGCCGCAACTCAAGCCCACCCCAAAGGCCACGGTCCAGATGGACTGGTCGGCGCTGGGCTCCCGGGATGTGCCCTCCAGCCTCCACGACCCTGCTCCAGCCCTCCCAGGGAGGGGCTCAGGGGGTCACCCCACTCACACAGCTGAGCAGAGGCCATTAGCCTCGGCGAACGTCTCCATACCCTCCTGGCTCAGGTCTGAAGGCCTGCAGGGTCCCCTCCTTCCTCCACTGCCTGGCATGGGGCGGAGGTGGACAGAGGAAGGGAGCCGCGAGTGAGAAGGAAGGGCAGCAAGCAGCAGGCCTGCGTCTGCTCTGCGCCCACAGCTCAGGGGCAGAGGGGCGTCCCTCACCCCACCCACCGCCCCCCACTAAACCAACACGAGACGGCCAGACAGGCTCAGCTTCAAGGACTCAGTCTATCAAGGACCATGCCTTCATCAAGAGCTGGCTGGGGGCGAAGTACCACCCATGAACCTCTCGTCCCCCACTGGCCCCGCAAGGGCTCACCCCCGAGTGAGGCTTAGAGATGGGCAGCGCCCTCCCAGGGGGAAGCCGGGGTCTGAGGGTCGGGGGGGCATCCTGAGATGTTCAGGCTTCCAGGGGCCCCCCGATGCCCCCATCGCATCCAGAGTACCTGCGTGAGGACCCCTGTCTTACGGCATCCCACCTTCCCGCGTGACAGCTCGCTACCTGGACTTCCTTAAATCCGCACCTGACTGCCCGCCGAGCTTGCCCTGACCCTCAGAGGTCATCTACAGGGGGAAGCCTTCCTGGCCTTCCTAGTTGGAGAAAGCTGCCCCCCACCACCACTGTTCCAAACTTGAACGTAACTAGTCTGACCCTTCCACTCACCCGTCTTCCCAACCCGACTGAGCTCCTGGGTGCTCCCAGCACTGCGTACGGCCCCACCCAGGCCCACAGCACCACCCGACAACCCCACCCGCCGACACCACCACCTACCTCCCGTTGATCAAGCACCTGTGATGACGTATTGCTAATATCTGTAAATAAATAAACACGCCAGGCACTGAACGACAGGGCTTTACACTCATAACTTCAACTGACACATCCACCAGGAAAGTTAAAGCCCGCTGTGCTCATCCTACAGATGCAGAAACTGAGGCTCGGAGAACCTCTGCTCCCTGCCCCAAACCACAGAGCCGGACTGTGGGAGACACGAGGCTGAAACCGCAGTCCCTCTTTCCAAAGCCGACTCGGGCGTTTTGTTCTTGAGTTGGAGGGAGCGGAGCTCGGGTCACCCGAGGGCACAGAGGGGACCCTGGGAGCACCCAGCCCAGAGGACAGCCGGCTCCGGGACAGTCACACCCGCAGGCCGTCACCCACAGGAGGACACAGTGCAGCCCCCGGGGTGCGGGGAGCACAACTTTTCAGCTGACATTCAACCTCCCCAAGGACAACGTGCGTGGACAGCCTCAACACCTCGGCCTGGAACTCAGAACACCTGCCAAAGTTTTCAAAGGGGTCATCGATGTTCACGGGCTATTTTGGGGGGTTATGTGATGGGGCGTCTTCCCTCTTGGGGAAATAAAAGTCAGTCCGCACATCAGGCAGGGCCCGGGCAGTCAAGAAGAATCTAGCCCCCCTCCCTCTTACTGCTCTCTCCCTCACACTCACAAAGCTGGCTCTGGCCTTGCCCTCCACCCTCCTCCCCGAGGCACCCCAGGGCCTTTGCACCTGCTCCTCCCCCTGCCTGAGCCGCTCCAGCCTCTGCAGCTGTTGTAACTCCTTTTGGATCAGTCAGGTCCCAGGAGGAGTCCTTCTTCTCACAAGGCTCGTCGCCAGACCCCTTCAGCCACTCCTGTGACTTCATTTCCTGCTCCCCCGGGATTACCCCTGTAACTCACTGGTGGGTATGTCTGTTACCCACACAGGCCTCCCCCGACAGAGCAGAGCCCAAAGGACGGGACCCTGTCCGTCCTGGCCACAGATGGACTCGTACACTCGTGGTCTCTCACAAGGCCCCACATGTCTGCGCGCACACACTTGACTGGGGTCGCGGGGACGGGAGGGAGGAGGTGGACACAGGGGCTGTCCTGGTGAAGACGCAGAGGCAGACCCACAACAGGAAACGGGCCCGGGAGCCACTCCGGATGTGATACGGCCCCCAGCCGTGCGGGCAGGGGCGGCCAGAGCCAGGGCCTGATTCACACCAGTTTCCCCTTGGGACATCCCGAGGGTTCGCCCCAGGTGGAATGTTCCAGAACCTCGGGCTCCTCTGCTCAAACCTTGTCTTTTTCCAGCCGAAGAAAGTGACGCTCATCAGGCTGGGCGAAGGGCTGCCACGCAGGTCCCAGGGGCCAGCCTCTCCTCTGCAGGCCTGCGAGAGCTCCCGGGTCAGGCAGCCCCTCCAGCCTCCTCTCCGTGTTCCCCGAGAACCAAGCCTCAGCACGCCGGGCCGGAGTTGGGCATAACGTGGGCACTCGGAAAGGATGGATGAAGGATGGACTTTCGTTCCTCACGGAGTCCACTCCAGACGGAGCACCCTGAGGGCCCCCAAGCGAGCACGGGCTCTGCCACCCCTCACCCTGCCAGACACTTCCCAGCTGGGACGGGCCACGTCCTAAAGAAGGGTCCTCGGCCTGCGTGGCTGACACTGAGGCGAGATCACACGTGCGTCTGCAGAGGCTCCCAGCCAGACCGTTTGTGCTGGCTCTGCCACTCCGCCCACATCCGTGGGGCGGCATGCACCACTGCCTCCATTTCACAGGTGAGAAAACCGAGGGTCACGTCGTCAAGCTCTCTGCCAAAAGTCACAAAGCTAGTAAGTCACGGAGTAGATACCAGACCATGCTGTGTCTCCCAAGATGTCTTCCCTGATGTCCCGTGCAAAGTGTCAATTCAAGCAAAGACAAAACATTTCTTTCTGGTGAGACATCTTGGATTTCTCACACACTCCTGGATGTTTTCAATCTCTAGATGTGTGCTGCTCCCCAAGCTTACAAGAATTGCCTCCTGGAGGATTAGCTCACAGAAACCACGGTCTAGAGAAAGCTTACCTACCATCGTTCCTGAAAATCTAGGCCACAGGTGTCGAACAAGAAGCTTTCACTGGGGATCCACAGGACCTCCACTTCAGAGAACCTGCGGCCTTCTCTCTCTGTTGGTGTATGGATCTTAGCACAGGTCGTGTCTTCAGGCAGGCTCTGCGACCTTCACCAGAACCTCAAAGGTCTCCGCAGCCTCCAAGAAAGGCTAAGAAGCAAGCGTGCCTCAGAAACAGGCTTATGTAAAGAAACAAAAGAACAAGGTAACGTTCACTTTCTCACCCCGTGAACCCGGGTGGGCCTCAAGCCTTGTTTTGGTCAAGACAACTGTGGTGCAAAGACCACGCCCCAGAGGCCTTGGAGGGGGCCCTGCCCCTCAGCGCACACCTCGGCAGCCTGCTGGGGGAGCAGACACACACAGTCAGGTCACCCCGTCACCCTGGCTGACCAGAGACCAAGCACCAGAAGCAGAGCCCCTGATGGACCAGCCGCTGACCGCAGACAAGCAAGCCCGGCCCACACAGCACCCCCAGAGCAGCGAGCTCACTGTAGTTACGGCGCAAAGGCCCTACGCGGGGGACGGTTTGTTACTCAACAATAACTGATAAGACTCTTACACGTAATGGAACTGATAAAAATCTTACTTACATAAAAATCTTACTTACACATAAAGGAAAGGCAGGCAATTAAATTCACAGTGATACCCAATGCAGCACTATCTACACCAGCAAGGAAACTGAAAGTAATGTAAATATTCAGTCGTAAGATTAGAGCTCCATGGATCACGGCATAGACACCCAACAGAGTTCTCACATAGCAATGAGAAAAGATCATCCTCTGTTGTGCTTTATTTTCAGGTGTGACAGCATCACGGGAATTATGTTTTAAGTTCATAGCTTTTTCTCTAGCAGGCGTGGGGTGGGGTGGAGGAGGACAGTGGTCAAATGACACTTTTATTATCTTTTAAGATATTTTATTTATGAAAAGGAAAATAAACTATAAATATGTTAGCATATTAATTTCATAAGTCCCTGGCTTTTAAATATTTACTAAATTACTTACATATGAAGGATGTCTGAGATTTTCTTCAAAATAATGATAAATAAAACCAGGGAAGCCATAAGCTAGTAATAGCTAATACTTGGTATGGGGGGGGTGATTTTATTGTTCTTTCACACATGTTGGAAATGTTCATAATAAAAGTTCATAAAATTTTTTTAAAGATCACTCTAAAGACTGAGGGCAAGAGAAGGACGAGATGGCTGGATGGCACCACCAACTCAGAGGACATGAGTCTGAGCAAACTCTGGGAGACAGGGACGGACAGGGAAGCCTGGCGTGCTGCCGTCCGGGGGTCCCAGAGAGTCAGGCATGACGGAGCGACTGAACGACAACTACAGACCGTAGTCACATGGAACTTGTTCACAATATAAGACCGTGTGCAGAGAGCAAAAATCAAAACGCTACCCACAGAATGTCTCCAACTCTAAAACTTTAGATACAAAAAGGAACTCGAGGTGGTTGGGTGAGGAGGAGAGGAATGATCTGTCTCTTCAAATTTCACTTTTATGATGCTACACTGTGAGGACCAAAAATTGCAAGGCAAAAGATGACATGCTTTCATTTCCTTCAGCTGGGGCTCAGCCCGAGTCAGGGGCTGGCTGGTGGGGGTTCCTTCCCAGAAGCACATGGGGCGGGACGGGGAAGGACTCTGCAGAAAGACACAGGAGGCGGCTGAGGCAAGCGGACTTGGCCGGCTGTAAAGAGGAGCCTCCCCTGCTCTCAACATGCCCCACAAGAGTGCTGGGCTGGGGGTCATCGACCAAGACGGGCCCGCCCCAGTTTAAGCGGCCACACCGACTACCCCTTTCTTTGACCAGTTTTGAGATCAGAGATGATTTCCCGCTCTCTATTTATCTACCAGCAGAAAAAAAAGAAAGGATTTGGAGAAGAGGGTAAACTATAATCAGATTCTCCATCACGTGTCAGAGATTAGCTCTACCCATTCAGCTCACGGCCTCCGATCCGCCAAACTGCCCAACTAGATGCTAACGCCCCCATTTTGCAGATGAGGTGCTCCAGGTCAGTCACGCCCTGGGCACTGCGGCTGGGCTCAGAAGCCAGCTGGTGGGCTGGGGCCAGCACACCCGGTGGCTTCCTTCCCCAGCAACACCTGCACGAAGGCCACACGCACGCAGGGCAGGACGCCAGCCTCAGGTGGATACACTCCTGAACGACCCCTGCCGGGAGGGGTGCAACAGACTCAGTGTGTGTGTTCCCCACAAAATTCATGTTAAAGCCCTAACCCCCGACCTGAGGGTACCTAAGTCCCTACAGAGGAACCTCCAAGTTGCGAACCTTCAAAGATGCAAACGTGCGTTCCATCGACGTCATGAATGAGTGAAACTGCAGCTTGCCCTCCATCTCCTATTGCTGACAATCCTTCAGCTCTACCATTTCCCAGCCTCTCTTCCTCTCCCAGTCAAACCGAGTGCAGGAGAGCACCGATAATGGATTACCGCTGTTTCAGACACAGAAAAGGGGGCTGCACGTGTGCGTGCATGCATAAACATGGCTACAGGGACACAACCCGCGTCTGAAAGCACAGGGAGGACGTGGCGGCCTCGAGGGCCTGGAATGAAGTGTACCGGGGACCAGCTTTTCACGGCGCACTATTTGCTGGGGTTTCAATTTGATCAGGTACATGATTCCTTTGTAATAAAACTCTTCTAGTGGTCTTCACGAGTCAGATGTGCACATGCCCAAGAGAGACTATGGAATTTAGTGCAGACCATCGACCTTCTCGAGCTTGATTTCTATTTCCAAGTGCTGATTTATCACTCAGTTGATAAAGTGAAATGACCCCTCCATGCGGCCTTGTGTAACAAGTCCGCCAAGACGACAGCTCGGTCCCACACAACCGCCCCGCCCGCTACACCAGAAGCTGTGGGTCACAAGCTCACCCTCCTGAGCCAGGGGCCTGTGGAAAGGGCCTCGAATGAAGGCCACACAGCTCACAGGGAGAAAGAACGAGTTCTGCGTTTCCTGACTCTGCTCCTTCCTCACACAGCCCCAAGAAGCCTTGCTGACAGAGGGCACGCCAGGCCTGCAATCCACAGTGACCACTGCCAAGGGGGAGGCCCGAGACAGCCCTCCTTCCACTGCCTGGCCGCCAGGTCTACCTCTGTCTACCTGCCACCAGAGGCCAGAGGCCAGAGAAAGAACCACTGGCTCATGAAGACTCAGACCAGCCGAGCAGAGGACCTGGAGCAGGGCAGCTGCTGGCTTCTCAAGGGTCCTTCCAGAAAGGAACCAGGTGGGCCCCAAATCCCAAACCAGGACCCCACCCTGAGCCTTCTCCAAGCCTCTGGCCCCGCCTCCTCACCAAGGGCCCTCGGGAGTGAAGCCCAGAGGGGTGCCGGGCCACGGTGCAGCCCACCAGCCTTCGCCAGGCACTCCCTTCCCTCCAGACAGAACTACTCCCGCAAGGCCTGCTGGGACGCGATGCGGCCGGCAGGAGAGCCCTGCATCCTGCACTGGTGCGGCCTTCTGCAGGAGGACGGCACCCCCCACCCACCGATCCACAGCCGGGGAACGACACCTCAACACTCCCCTGCGAGCGCGGCCGGACTCAGCCAAGAGCCACAGGGCCACCGTGTGTTTACAGAACACGAGGCCGTTTCACCCCAAACACCCAGTGTCAGAACCTGGAGCAGGGGAGGCATCAGCACCGGCCCTGGACGCCAGGCAGCTCCGCCCCACGCCCCAAACCCCGTCCCTCGAGGCAGGGTTACATAAGCCCTTTCTCCAGGACGCCCCTGCGTGACCCTGGGCCCAGGGCCCTCGGAATCTGCCTGCATCCGACCGGCTGTGGAAATAAACCAGGCTCAGGTTTATCTGAGGTGAAAGAGGAAGCCAGGGGCCCACGTGTTACCCGGCTCTCGAGAACAGCGCCCTGGCCCTGGAGCCTGGGTGCAACCTCTTGGGCAGGCAGAAAGCCCCACCCTGCCACCAGCCGGCCCTGGGGCCCAGACCCGGGAGGACCCCGCTACCCTGGCTGCCCAGTGGCCATACCCTGTCTTCAGGGAGTTCCCCAGCTTCCTGTGTGGGGTCCATGGTCGCAGATCATGTGGTCGGGAACCGGGCTCCCCGGCACCCCTACTGGTTCAAGAACAAGGGTGCGGCCCTGCTGAGGTGGAAGGAGGCCTGGTATTCCAGCCCCCCACCCCCAAGCTGTGCCCCTGGGCTAGTTACGGAACCCCTCAGCGGCGCCTCCACTCCTTCTATTAGGAAATGGCCCTAACGGCCCACACTCGCATGGATTGTAATGCAGACCAAAGGTGATCCCACACGAGGAACTCAGAATAAAGGTCAGTGGTGAGCACTCTTGCATCAGTGGGCCTCAGAAGCCCCATGAGGAAGACAGGGAGGCAGAGAGAACAGGTCCCGGGGACACCATGAGAGCCCTGACGCTGCCTGTGCCTGAAGGCAGCCTCTCCAGGGTGTGAACACCCACAGGAGCCCCTTTAATGACCGGCACTGGCGGCACTGAGGTTTCTACTGAAGCCAAGATCTGGAGAAATCAGTCATTCAGCTGCTTTTCGGCTCAGGTCATTACCTTCATTCCAGTAACTCTCCAGGGCTGCGGGCTGATTGAAAGAGAAGAGGACACCGCTGCCCTGTGGCGTCCTCCACCCAGGAAGACAGACACGCAGGTGCCCGGCCAGGCCTCAGGGCACCCCCCAGGGGAGCCCTCCTCCTTTCCCCTCAGAACCGTTCATGTCCCAGATGGCTATCCCCTGACCCCCAACCCTTCCCAGCGGAGCACCCCAAATCCAAAGAGCTTGCCCTTCGGCATTCCTGGCAAGGCTGGAGGAAAGGCCCCTGGGATGGTGGCAGGGGCACACCCGCTACTTGGATCCGTGAACGAAAGAATTCATCCTGGTCAAGGCGGGGTCTGCCAGCAACGACCCAGAACAGACTGTGGCCTGGCACTGGATCTGCAATTCCCTGGAGGCCAAAGGAGCACTCGCGAGCTCCAGGGCGCAGGCCCAGCCTGTCAGGCTGAGCACACAGCTGCAAGGCCTGACGCTCGGAGCAGCAAAACCTCAGCTGCGAGGGCCCCTTCGGCCTCCAAGGTTTGGGGAACAGCTCCTCTCCGATGGTGAACCTCTGCATCTCAGCATCAGGGGAGGGGTTCATCTCCACCGCCGGGCAACACAGATACCTGACTACAGGTCAGGGGAGTGAAAGGCAGTCCTCCCTGCTGGTCAGGGATGGTCTCCGGTCCAAACAAGAAAGGAGAAGCTTGTGTGCTAAGCCCCTTCTGTGCACAGGCACCAGGATGACTCCCATCAAGGACAAAATTAAGGCCAACTGTTGCTGCTCACTTGCTAAGTCACGTCCAGCTCTTCGTGACCCCACGGACGGCAGCACACCAAGCTTCCCTGTCCTCCATCTCCCAGAGTTTGCTCCAACTCATGGCCATTGAGTCGATGACGCTATCCAACCACCTGATCCTCTATCTCCCCCTTCTCCTGCCCTCAATCTTTCCCAGCTTCAGGGTCTTTTCCAATGAGTCAGCTCTTCGCATCAGGTGGCCTAGGTATCACAGCTTCAACTTCAGTATCAGTCTTTCCAATGAATATTCATCATTGATTTCCTTTAAGAAGCCAGGCAGGGGTCAATATATACCCAGGGTCACCCAGGCAGTAAGAGGCCGAGTCAGCATTCACAGCCCATTACCGACCAAGATACTGTCCCTGACACATCACCAGCCGCCCAGCACAGCCCCCCAGGAGGCTCCTGGAACTTGGCTTGCCCATCCTCTTCCCAGGCGTGAGGGCTGCACACATCAGCTCCATCAACCTTTAATGGCTGACCCGAACATGAATAACAGAATTACCATTGGCCCACCAAGGCTCAGGCTCTGTGCTGAGAAAGACTCAGCCTGCATCAGCTCACCCAATCTATAAAACCATTCTGCTGCAGGCTGGTACTAAAATTTCCATTTCAGGTACAGAAACAAAAGGCTAAAAGAGGTTAAGTGGCTCAGCCCAAAGTCACACAGCCAGAACCCAGCCCCTCTGCCTCCAACCCTTGGAGCTCCTCACAATCATCTGTTTCTGAAGCTGAGGACTGGTTCAGCTTCAGAATGTTCCCGAGAGCCGTCCAGAGCACTGGGGGTCTTTCCAAGGTGCTTCTGAAACCCTCAAGCTTCAGTGAAGAAAAAAAAAAATCACCAAGTTTCCCCAAGATGATCCCAGAAAGGGACACACGTGGCAATTTAAACAGAAGCTTAAGTTGCCGTGCCAACAAAGGTCCACACAGTCAAAGCTGTGGTTCTCCCAGGAGTCACGCATGGATGTGAGAGTTGGACCAGAGGGAAGGCTGAGCACCAAAGAATTGACGCTTTTGATCTGTAGTGCTAGAGAAGACTCTTGAGGGTCTCTTGGCCAGCAAGGAGATCAAAGCAGTCCATCCTAAAGGAAATCAACCCTGACGATTCATTGGAAGGACCGATACTAAAGCTGAAGTTCTGATCCTTTAGCCCATCTGATGTAAAGAGATGACTTGTTGGAAAAAGACCCTGATGCTGGGAAAGACTGAGGGCAGGAAGAGGGTAACAGAGGATGAGATGGTTGGATGGCATCACTGACTCAATGGACATGAGTTTGAGCAAACTCTGGGAAATGATGAAGGACAGGGAAGCCTGGCGTGCTGCAGTCCATGGGGTCGCAAAGAGCTGGACGTGACTTAGCAACTGGACAACAACAAGGCCATGGGGTCTCATCCACAAGGGCTCAGAGCATTTCAAAAGAGGAGCTTGTGAGGCAGGAATGGGGGGATCCTTGGAATCTGAGTGACACTATCTGTACAGAACACATCACAAACGGGGCGACCCAAACTCGGCAACCATGGATGGAGGGCAATGCAGCTGAGAGATGACTCAGTTGATACCCAGCCTGAGTAAACATCACCTGAGCCAGCACCTAAATTTCCTGACTCCAGGCAAGCAATGCTTCCATCTGAAATTGAAAATGAAAAGGAGAAAAGTTAAAAACTCAAGTGTGCTGAGGATACGTCATCAGAAAAGAGTTCAGCCAAAAGAAAGCCATCCTCTCTTTCTCTGCCTTCATTTACAAAGAAAATAAACTCTAATGGTCAAGGATCTGGGCTCTGAATTCACAGGAAGTACTGTTCAACTCACTGTCAGGAGGGACCAGCTATGATCCCCCAAGGAGGTCACTTACCCTCTCTGAGGCCGTTTCCCCACATGGACCACCAGCCTTGAAGCACAAGGTCAGGCCAGTGGCTGGAGCTCCAGGATCCAGAGCTACTGTTATTCTCGGGGTTCAGCCATTCTCATAACACTGGACACGAGGCCATGACGTTCACGGCCTCAAGCAAAGGACCCCGCTGTCCCATCTCCACCAGGGCAGCCACAGCAACGCCCTCAAGGGAATAAGAAAACTGAGTAGATTTCTCACCAGCAGGGGCACTGAGGCCTAGAGGCTCAGTCAGCAAAGGTCTGAGCACCCAAACCTCCGTGAACAGAGGCCACAACAAGCCCGCGCTCAGGTCCAGGTACCGGCGGGGGTCTTGCAGGCTGACCCAGAAAGCAGCAGAACTCCTTCCTGGCAGGACCCTGGAGCCCTTGCCCAGACTTGCTCATGGGGAGGCGGGAATAGATCTCTGATGAAATGGCCAGAATTCCTTTTCTTCTCAAGGAGACCTTGAAAAGGGCTCAAGTGTCAGGACTTGAACAAAGTCTTAAAGAAGCTATGCTTTAATGTCAGCAAAGCCAGGTTCAAACCCAAGCTGCCTGGTCTACCAGGTCTACAACTGAGGGCTCCTTCTGCATTTTCTTCGTAACCCGGCTGAGGTGCAAAGAGGAAACTCCATCCAGAGAGAAACCAAGAGTCCCATAGCACCGAACAGTCCTCGGAAAGATGCCAGGGCCCTGGCAGGATGAGAGGTGACCCAAGAGTTCCTGGGGACAATAAAAAATAATAAGGGCACTGAGATGACTCAGTTGATACCCAGCCTGAGTAAACATCACCTGAGCCAGCACCTAAATTTCCTGACTCCAGGCAAGCAATGCTTCCATCTGAAATTGAAAATGAAAAGGAGAAAAGTTAAAACTCAAGTGTGCTGAGGATACGTCATCAGAAAAGAGTTCAGCCAAAAGAAAGCCATCCTCTCTTTCTCTGCCTTCATTTACAAAGAAAATAAACTCTAATGGTCAAGGATCTGGGCTCTGAATTCACAGGAAGTACTGTTCAACTCACTGTCAGGAGGGACCAGCTATGATCCCCCAAGGAGGTCACTTACCCTCTCTGAGGCCGTTTCCCCACATGGACCACCAGCCTTGAAGCACAAGGTCAGGCCAGTGGCTGGAGCTCCAGGATCCAGAGCTACTGTTATTCTCGGGGTTCAGCCATTCTCATAACACTGGACACGAGGCCATGACGTTCACGGCCTCAAGCAAAGGACCCCGCTGTCCCATCTCCACCAGGGCAGCCACAGCAACGCCTCAAGGGAATAAGAAAACTGAGTAGATTTCTCACCAGCAGGGGCACTGAGGCCTAGAGGCTCAGTCAGCAAAGGTCTGAGCACCCAAACCTCCGTGAACAGAGGCCACAACAAGCCCGCGCTCAGGTCCAGGTACCGGCGGGGGTCTTGCAGGCTGACCCAGAAAGCAGCAGAACTCCTTCCTGGCAGGACCCTGGAGCCCTTGCCCAGACTTGCTCATGGGGAGGCGGGAATAGATCTCTGATGAAATGGCCAGAATTCCTTTTCTTCTCAAGGAGACCTTGAAAAGGGCTCAAGTGTCAGGACTTGAACAAAGTCTTAAAGAAGCTATGCTTTAATGTCAGCAAAGCCAGGTTCAAACCCAAGCTGCCTGGTCTACCAGGTCTACAACTGAGGGCTCCTTCTGCATCTTCTTCGTAACCCGGGCTGAGGTGCAAAGAGGAAACTCCATCCAGAGAGAAACCAAGAGTCCCATAGCACCGAACAGTCCTCGGAAAGATGCCAGGGCCCTGGCAGGATGAGAGGTGACCCAAGAGTTCCTGGGGACTCACAAATACCCCTACATGTGCCAACGTGTCCCCTCCTCTCCCCTCCAAGGGCCGCCCATTCCTTCCTGGGAGAACAGCAGAGAGCCCCACACAACCTGCCCACTGGTCCCCACCACACCTCCTCCCTGGGACCCAGCCCAGGGCGCTGCAGGGAAGAGCCTTCGGTGGCCCCAGGCTGCCCTGGGTCCCAGCTGCAAGGGTCCTAGCGCCCAGGAGAGTCCGGCATTCAGCAGGCACCCCACGCATAACACACCGAGGAATGAACAGGGTGCGCGATAAAGAGAAGAGGGCCAGGCCATGCCGGACCCATCCTCTGGGAAAGGGGTGCCAAGCGACCTGCGCGGGGAAAGGTGCCCCAGGGAGAAGTCAGAGGGCTTCCACACCCCAGCCCTCGCGCGTTGGATTGACATAAGTGTATGAAGTGGAAACGAAAGCAAAACTCACTCAGGGGCCTCCTCTCAGCTCCCACTATACTCCCAGCCCCTCCCAGGAAGCAGTGAGCCGAGAGGCTCGGGGCGTGCTCTGGTCACCCGTACCGGAGGACCCCTACGTCAGAAAAGGACCGAGGAGGGGGCAGGGAGGCCACCTGTCTGCCCTGGGCTGGGGGCTCCTGACAGAGACAGGACCCTGTCAGCGGCCCCAGACCCGGCCTGGCTGGAGAGGAGAGCCCGGGAGGGGCCCGTGGGGAGGGGAGTCCTAGCACATAGAAGTGCTGGCCGCGCTCAGCAGCTCTAGCAGCGGCGGCACGCTTATGCCCGCCTTCACAGAGGCAACGGCGAGCCTCGGGCAGGTGGAGGGACTTGCCGGCTGGTTATCTGCAGCCACGCAGGAAGGCATCTTACCACCCCTCTGAGCCCAACAACTCTACACCGAGGACGCTCAGAGAAGAAACGCCTGGATTTTCTTCTGAAACCGGGTGTCAAGCCAGCGGTACCCGGGCAGACAAGGCCACCTGGCAGGGTGGAAACCGCACGGTTTCAGGCGTCAGTGAGCCCTGAGGGTGAGTCCCAGCTCGGCCCCTCACCGCTGAGTCATCTCACCCCTCCCCAAGCCTCTGTGTTCGCCTCCAGCAAATGGAGACGCACCATCCACCTGGGACAGCAGACGCCCCACTGGCCACAGTGCCCGGCCCGTGGTGGCTTCCACCTACACTCTGAAATCTGGTGCAAGGCACTGACTCAGGAGGGAGCAACGGGAGCGGGACACAGCCCTTCTGCAGCACGGAGGGCCCCCTGGAGGAGCCCCACTCTGGTGTCAGGGCTCAGGCTGGAAGCCCCGAGCTGGCAGAAGGTCGAGGAGGAGCCCATGCATCTGTAGAGGAAACTGCAGAGCAAGACGCCGCGGGCCGGGCCCTGCCTCTGCTCCCGGCCTGGCCTGATGACCAGCGAGCACTGCGCTGAGCCAGTCCCCAGGCATGTCTCCTGCGCCCAAAGCAGTACGGCTCCTCCCCGGCCTCGGGATCCTCCACTAAGGAACTTCAGTGCAAGACAGGCGCCCGTGACAAGACATCTTCTAAAGGCGAGAGCTGCTGTTGTTTAGTCACTCAGTCCTGTCTGACTCTACGACCCCGTGGACTGCAGCACGCCAGGCTTCCCTGTCCTGCACCATCTCCTGGAGCCTGCGCAAACTCATGTCCATTGACTCAGTGACTCCATCCAACCCTCTCGTCTTCTGTGGTCCCCTTCTCCTCCTGCCTTCAACCTTTCCCAGCCTCAGTGGGGAGAGAGGACTGCCCAGAAGGGCAGCAGGTGGAGCAGGCGGAGAAGCTGGGCAGACAGCCTGGTGCCCCCGCCCTGCCCCCTTTCCCGGGCGATGAGGCTGAGAGGAGGCGGTGGACGGTGGGTGTCGCACCATCCACCCTCTGGGAAGTGACAGTGTCTCCTTCCTGGAAGAATCACCAGGGTACTTGTTAAGAGGAGGCTCAAAAAAAAAAAAGAGGAGGCTCCCAGACCCTCTCCCGGGAGGGTTTAAAGGGTAGGGATATGTTTTCCGCTGATGCCCCAAGTGCTGCTTCTGCTGGACAAGTTCAGCAAACACTGGCCTGGAGGGAGGGGCGGTGCTCAGGAGCTCGGTCCTGTCTGCCTCTTTGCGACCCCCTGGACTGTCGCCCGCCAGGCTCCTCTGTCCGTGGGATTCTCCAGGCAAGAACACTAGAGTGAGTCGCCATGCCCTCCTCCAGGAGATCTTTCCAATCCAGGGATCGAACCCGTGCCTCTTAGTCTCCAGCACTGCAGGTAAATTCTTTACCCAGGGCTTCCCTGGTGGTCCAGTGGGTAAGGACACCGCCTTGCAGGGCAAGGGCCGCCGGTTCAATCCCTGGCCTGGGAAGATCCCACGTGCCGTGGAGCGGCTGGACCGATGCGTCCAACTACTGAGCCAGAGCCCTGGAGCGCATGCGCCCAGAGCCGGTGCTCTGCGACAACAGAGGCCACCGCGATGGGAGGCCCACACGGGCCAAAGAACAAAGATGGATGAAAACATATAAATGAAAGAAGTGGCCCGCCTGCCCCTCTCCCTGCCCCCCCCCCCCCCCAAATTAAATTCTTTACCCAGTGAGCCATTGGGAAAACCCCTGGAGGAAGGTAAGTGAGTGTAAAAGAGAACAGACGTACTTCCCCTGCCCCCACTCCCGGGGCACCCACGGCCTAAGTGGAACTTCAGGAAAGGTCGGCTGACCTAGGGCCTACCTGGGCCATAGGGTCCTCCATCCATCCCGCACCCCAGCCCCCTCTCTAGGCCCAGAACTGCTCATTCCTGGACACAAAGGCTGGACGAAACCAGGCCCGAAGGGAACATCTGTCCTCCTGTTGGCCCCTGGAGCACAGCTCCAGATGGAAGAAGGTTCCAGGGCCAACCAACTGGTCCTCTTTGACACTGTCAGGGAACAAAGCCACCTGAGGGCACGCTGCTGCCTCCTCTGACCACCCCTTGTCCGACGTGGAGATCGACCTCCTCTTCCCTAGTCAGCTTCCCTCGGTCCTCGGCACGCAGGGCCGCGGCGGAGGCAGGCCCCGGCGTGTGGGCTCCAGGCAACAGACCCCGCCAGCCCTGCAGCTCTCTGGCTCCCAGGGGAATGGGCCCTCGCTCTTACGAAACGTTGCCTCCTCTGAGGAGCCTCTTCTGGCCACAGCGTGCTAAAGTGGCTGCAGTTGCTCCTGCCGGGGCTCTCCCATCCAGACTTCCTGGCTCTGTCTCCACCTTTCACCATCTGGGTGCTGGTTTCCCTCCACCTCCTCACCCAGCAGCCAGGCGCAGATGGGCAGGGACCCGCTCCAGCACAGGGCGGGCCACAGAGGATGCCGGGGCCCTGCTGAGTGGGTAAACCAAGGAAGGAACAGGGCGTGCCTGGTGGCTCAGTGGGAAAGAATCCACCTGCCGCGCAGGAGGCATGGAGGTGATGCCCGACCTGGGAAGACCGCACACTGTGGAGCAACTAAGCCCACTTGCCACGATGACCAAACCCGGTCAGAGCGGGAGCCACAGCTCGGGAGCGGCTGGACCGATGCGTCCAACTACTGAGCCAGAGCCCTGGAGCGCATGCGCCCAGAGCCGGTGCTCTGCGACAACAGAGGCCACCGCGATGGGAGGCCCACACGGGCCAAAGAACAAAGATGGATGAAAACATATAAATGAAAGAAGTGGCCCGCCTGCCCCTCTCCCTGCCCACCCCCCCCCCCAAATTAAATTCTTTACCCAGTGAGCCATTGGGAAAACCCCTGGAGGAAGGTAAGTGAGTGTAAAAGAGAACAGACGACTTCCCTGCCCCACTCCCGGGGCACCCACGGCCTAAGTGGAACTTCAGGAAAGGTCGGCTGACCTAGGGCCTACCTGGGCCATAGGGTCCTCCATCCATCCCGCACCCCAGCCCCCTCTCTAGGCCCAGAACTGCTCATTCCTGGACACAAAGGCTGGACGAAACCAGGCCCGAAGGGAACATCTGTCCTCCTGTTGGCCCCTGGAGCACAGCTCCAGATGGAAGAAGGTTCCAGGGCCAACCAACTGGTCCTCTTTGACACTGTCAGGGAACAAAGCCACCTGAGGGCACGCTGCTGCCTCCTCTGACCACCCCTTGTCCGACGTGGAGATCGACCTCCTCTTCCCTAGTCAGCTTCCCTCGGTCCTCGGCACGCAGGGCCGCGGCGGAGGCAGGCCCCGGCGTGTGGGCTCCAGGCAACAGACCCCGCCAGCCCTGCAGCTCTCTGGCTCCCAGGGGAATGGGCCCTCGCTCTTACGAAACGTTGCCTCCTCTGAGGAGCCTCTTCTGGCCACAGCGTGCTAAAGTGGCTGCAGTTGCTCCTGCCGGGGCTCTCCCATCCAGACTTCCTGGCTCTGTCTCCACCTTTCACCATCTGGGTGCTGGTTTCCCTCCACCTCCTCACCCAGCAGCCAGGCGCAGATGGGCAGGGACCCGCTCCAGCACAGGGCGGGCCACAGAGGATGCCGGGGCCCTGCTGAGTGGGTAAACCAAGGAAGGAACAGGGCGTGCCTGGTGGCTCAGTGGGAAAGAATCCACCTGCCGACGCAGGAGGCATGGAGGTGATGCCCGACCTGGGAAGACCCCGCACACTGTGGAGCAACTAAGCCCACTTGCCACGATGACCAAACCCGCGCGTCAGAGCGGGGAGCCACAGCTCGGGAGGTTGCCCGCAGCCGCGGGAGCGCTCGAGCCCTAGAGTCAGTGCTATGCAGCCAGAGAAGCCACGGCAAGGAGAAACCCCCCTGCCACGGCCAGAGAGCAGCCCCCACTCGTTGCAGCCAGACAAAAGCCCACACAGCACACAGTCCAATAAATAAATAAAAACCATGGTTCAAAAAAGGAATAGAGGAGTACAGCCGACAGGTTCCTCCCCGACCTGGGGCCCACCACCTTCACCGTGAGGTTTCCTTCCCGGCCCAGAGCTCCCCAGAGTCACGAGCAGGTCCGGCTGAGCCACAGGGACCCAGAGAGGGCTTCCAAAACCTGCCATCGGTTCCTTCATCCGCCCTCCGATGCCCCCCTGAGCCCCTACTGTGCGCACCGGTACAAGCCCTGGGGGCTTCAACAGGGAACAGAACTGCCGAAGTCTCGACCTCCTTCGTGGAATCGACTTTCTGTTCAAGGAGAGACAGACAACGAGCAGAAAGAACAAGGGCAGGCAGGGGGCTCGAAGGGTTTAAGATCCCACGTGAAGGGGAAGAACAAAAGGACACCCCTCAGAAGCTGCCCTTGGGAGGACTTGGGCCTGTGTGTCCCGTTTCTCCCGCGGAGCGGCTGGTGCTGGGCAGAGTGGACCCAGTGGGCTCTGATCGTGGGGAGCACCAAGGAAAGTTAGCAGGTAGGCCCCCCTCACCCACGGGCCTGGGAGGGAAGGGGGCAGGGGCCCTGCGAGCCCTTTGTGGGAGCAATTCTCAAACCCTCGTGGTGTCAGATTCACCCCCGCAGCACTAAAGATGGGGGGCAGGGGAGGGAGGCACCCCCGGGCTGTCACGATCCTCCACCCGCCACCACGATGGCCGACGGGGTCCTGCCCACCAGGCCCAGCTGGGGAGGCCCCGGGCACAGGGGCGGCGGCTTTCTCAGGGCAGCTGGAAGCAGGCAAGACAAAGCAGCAGGTGGAATTCAAACAGCCCCATGGAACGGTCTCATTCACAGCTCCGGGAAAGTGCTGCTGTCTGAAAGTAGGCGGCAGGGAGTAGGTGGCGGGGAGGATGAATGGGGAGACCCTCCCACCCGGCACTGCCACATCCCACCCTGGGACCTGGGACCAGCCGCCCCGCCCGGCCAACACTCCCCTCCGCCAGGCCACGCCCCTAGGTCTGCTCCCCAGGACCAGCAGAGAGGGAGCGCTCACGAGGTGGGCCGGACGCCTGCACCCTGAGGGCCGGGGTCTAAAAGCCACACTGCAGCTGTGCCAGGGAAAGGGTAGGTGCTTACCTCCTGAACGATGTGCTTTCTAAATGAAACTTACATTTTAGAAAGTACCAAAACATTCTTGCAAAAAGCTAGCTTACCAATCGAAGTCAAAACACAAGCAGAAACAGAAACCCTAATTTACCTCCAACTGTTCTGGAGCCGCACTCAGGAGGCACTTCACTGAGTTTTAGCACCAAACCTGCTAAACCTGAAGAAACAACCCTGCAGGGGAGGCAGAAAGGCCCAGGGGTCAGCATGGAGGCTCCCGCCCGACACACAGGAGAGCCGGGCTCTGCCCCACGCCTGCCCAAGCACAGCCGCCCCCAGCGAGGGGACTCAGTCTCACCGTCTTTAGAGAGAGGCAAGCCAACAGTATCATTTCCCACCCACGCGAGTGGCCAAGATCCAAACCGTCCCTCCGTGCTGCCCCGGGGAGGGAGAGACGGCCGGCCTCCCCCTTCACCACCAGGGCTGGGTGGTGCCCGGTCCTGCTGAGTGGTTTCAGAAAGGCCATGGAAAAGCCCTGTGAGCACCCAGGCCGGGGGCAGAGCGCGGCCGGCCCCACCGTGGACACGGCAGAAGCCAAGCACAGGGCAAGAAAGAGGCAGAGTCCACTGCTGGAAGACTTGGACCCCACAGTCAGTAAAGAAAGGAGGCAAGTGTTACAGAGCTGTCCCCAAAGAAGCAGGGACGTGCCGCGTCTCTAAGACACAGCGTTCTATGAAGGGAGCCCCACAGGGGCGGCGCTTTCTCAGGGCAGCTGGAAGCAGGCAAGACAAAGCAGCAGGTGGAATTCAAACAGCCCCATGGAACGGTCTCATTCACAGCTCCGGGAAAGTGCTGCTGTCTGAAAGTAGGCGGCAGGGAGTAGGTGGCGGGGAGGATGAATGGGGAGACCCTCCCACCCGGCACTGCCACATCCCACCCTGGGACCTGGGACCAGCCGCCCCGCCCGGCCAACACTCCCCTCCGCCAGGCCACGCCCCTAGGTCTGCTCCCCAGGACCAGCAGAGGGAGCGCTCACGAGGTGGGCCGGACGCCTGCACCCTGAGGGCCGGGGTCTAAAAGCCACACTGCAGCTGTGCCAGGGAAAGGGTAGGTGCTTACCTCCTGAACGATGTGCTTTCTAAATGAAACTTACATTTTAGAAAGTACCAAAACATTCTTGCAAAAAGCTAGCTTACCAATCGAAGTCAAAACACAAGCAGAAACAGAAACCCTAATTTACCTCCAACTGTTCTGGAGCCGCACTCAGGAGGCACTTCACTGAGTTTTAGCACCAAACCTGCTAAACCTGAAGAAACAACCCTGCAGGGGAGGCAGAAAGGCCCAGGGGTCAGCATGGAGGCTCCCGCCCGACACACAGGAGAGCCGGGCTCTGCCCCACGCCTGCCCAAGCACAGCCGCCCCCAGCGAGGGGACTCAGTCTCACCGTCTTTAGAGAGAGGCAAGCCAACAGTATCATTTCCCACCCACGCGAGTGGCCAAGATCCAAACCGTCCCTCCGTGCTGCCCCGGGGAGGGAGAGACGGCCGGCCTCCCCCTTCACCACCAGGGCTGGGTGGTGCCCGGTCCTGCTGAGTGGTTTCAGAAAGGCCATGGAAAAGCCCTGTGAGCACCCAGGCCGGGGGCAGAGCGCGGCCGGCCCCACCGTGGACACGGCAGAAGCCAAGCACAGGGCAAGAAAGAGGCAGAGTCCACTGCTGGAAGACTTGGACCCCACAGTCAGTAAAGAAAGGAGGCAAGTGTTACAGAGCTGTCCCCAAAGAAGCAGGGACGTGCCGCGTCTCTAAGACACAGCGTTCTATGAAGGGAGCCAAGGCCAGAACAACACGTGTGGAAGCGACCCACACACGCGTGCCCTGTGCTTTGCACAAAACCCCTGGAGGGGCGAGGAGAGCGGCAACGGAGGAATAGGGAGTTTTGTAAAAAGGTGATTACAGGATGATACACAGATCATACGTGTGAAACTTCTGAAAACTGTAAAGTACAAACGGAATGTTAAGAATCTTGCATTCAATTTTTTCAAAAGTTAAACACCTGGAGAGAAAGAGACTGCCAGAGCATGTGTCCCTAAGTGACCGGAACTCAAGAACAAGAAGGAAACTGACGGACTTCTCATTGTGTATTTTGAATCCTTTTCATTGTGTATTTTGAGTCCTCTAGCTTTTAACATAGGCATGTATTAAATATTCAAAAAGATGAAACAATAAATGTTCACTATTAATAGCAGCATGGTTGCTCAAGCAGACTCTTGGCATTTTCAGGAAACCCAGCACCAACTCCTCTGGAATCTCCAAACTTGAGAAAATGAAAGTGTCATTCTGTACCGATATCACTTCCTGAGGCTCCCCAGCCACAGAGCAGGTGAGGACAGCAGCTCCGTCTTCCAGGGGCTGTGAGATCCCCCACAGGTGGGGGTGTAGGGAGAGGCCATGAGGGCAGCAGGCAAGGTAGGTGCCCCCCTGGGCCATGCGCGTCACCCCACGCCCAAGCAGGATGAGCCCCCCAGGACTTCAGGGCCCCTCAGAGACTGCCCCACCAGGAACACTCTGTCTACAAATGCCCAAGATCTGGGAGCAGACAGACATCTGGGAGCAGACGTCCACTCCCCCACTCCCCAAGGGTCAACGAAAAGTAACAGCAGCAACCACCAGCCACGGAGATCCAGGCACGGCACGGGTCCTCCATAACCCTGAGCTAACACTGTCATCGTCCACACGTCACAGAGGAGGACACAGAGGCCCGGGCCCAGGGACACACGGACGGCCCGCCGTCGAGCCAGGCCTGGGACCTGGCAAGCTCATTGACAGCAGCACCCTGATGGCCTGTCCCCTCCTGCGGGAAGTGTGCACAGTTCACTCCCGCCGGAGGCTGGTGGACGGAACTCATCTGAAAGGCCGGTGTGGACAGGCCCAGTGCGTGTGCAGCTGCAATACAGACCTCAGGAGAAACAGAAAAAAACACCCCACTCACAGACCCCACCACCTAATCCTGCAAAATACTCTCCCTCCTCCCTACCAGGAAACTCCCAAAAGAATCCTGGCGCACAACCACGCTAAACCTAGGGGCGTAGGGGGGAGGGACTGCTTGGGGACTTCAGGAAAGTCATGTACACACTGCCATGTTTGAAATGGATAACCAACAAAAATCTACAGTATAGCAAAAAAAGAGAAAAAAAACCACACTAAACCATCTCAGCAAAACGAACCTTCCAGAGGCCTTCCTTTAAAGAAAGGCATGGAGGGGCTTCCCCTGGTGGTCCAGTGGGTAAGGACACCGCCTTGCAGTGCAAGGGGCGCCGGTTCGATCCCTGGCCTGGGAAGATCCCACGTGCCGCGGAGCGGCTGGACCCATGTGTCCAATCACCGAGCCGGAGCTCTGGAGCGCATGCACCCAGAGCCGGTGCTCTGCGACGACAGAGGTCACCGGGATGGGAGGCCCACATGCGCCAAAGAACAAAGACGGATGAAAATAGAGAGATAAAGGACCAATAGAAGTGGCCCACCTGCTCCCCTCCCTCCCCAAGCCGACCCTCGCCCAAAATAAATAAATAAATAAATAAATCTGTTAAAAAAAAAAAAAGAAAGGCATGGAGACTTCTCTGGCAGTCCAAGGGTTAAGACTGCATGTCCACTACAGAGGGTGCAGGTTCAATCTCTGGTCAGGGAACTAATATTCCACATGCCATGCAGCAAAGCCAAAAAAGCAAAACATTTCAAAACTTGTTTTAAAACTTGTTTTAAAAATGAAGGAATGTAGGCCCTGAGGCCAGGTTACTGTTAACAGCAAACCCCCAGCTCCCTTCTCTTGGAGCCTCCCAGAGCTCTGGTCCCAACTGGGCAAAGAACTGATTAATAAACAAGCAGCCGCATCCTCAGGTGTCAGGCCTGAGGTCTGGGCTCAGGGATGTCCTCCACAATGAACGCAGGTCCTTCACAGGTCCTAAGCCTCAGTTTCCCCATTCTGCCACCCTCGGCTGCTGGGAAGATGCCGTGAGACGAGGTTCCAGGAAGGAGAGTGTTAAAGTCAGCGAACGTGACGGTACAGATGGACAGAGGGTCACCACATTTGACACCAGAATGCTTCGTGACGTTCTGTGCCTTTCCACCCATGCCTGCAACCCAATTCAGCAGCAGAAAAAAAGGAGTGGGGAGGTGAGGTGTTGGGGGGCTGACACAGAAAAACACGGACAAAGCGAGTCGGGTCAGCCAGCACTTCCACACGAGGCACTGGGGAGAACTGAGAACATTTTTTAAAAAACCACCCGACCTTTCTAGCTAACCCTTTATGTCTCTGCTCCCCTCTGAAGTCCGTTCTGGGCGTGAGGGAGCCTCGAGGCTGCTCCAGGCCGAGAGGAAAGGGCAGGCAGGCAGGAGGGTGAGTGGACAGAAGTGCAGAGGGCAAGATTTGCAGGTGATTGTGGGAACGGCCCACGAGAAACAAGCTTCGAGGCCCATCGGCGGACCGGGTGTCCAATCACCGAGCCGGAGCTCTGGAGCGCATGCACCCAGAGCCGGTGCTCTGCGACGACAGAGGTCACCGGGATGGGAGGCCCACATGCGCCAAAGAACAAAGACGGATGAAAATAGAGAGATAAAGGACCAATAGAAGTGGCCCACCTGCTCCCCTCCCTCCCCAAGCCGACCCTCGCCCAAAATAAATAAATAAATAAATAAATCTGTTAAAAAAAAAAAGAAAGGCATGGAGACTTCTCTGGCAGTCCAAGGGTTAAGACTGCATGTCCACTACAGAGGGTGCAGGTTCAATCTCTGGTCAGGGAACTAATATTCCACATGCCATGCAGCAAAGCCAAAAAAGCAAAACATTTCAAAACTTGTTTTAAAACTTGTTTTAAAAATGAAGGAATGTAGGCCCTGAGGCCAGGTTACTGTTAACAGCAAACCCCCAGCTCCCTTCTCTTGGAGCCTCCCAGAGCTCTGGTCCCAACTGGGCAAAGAACTGATTAATAAACAAGCAGCCGCATCCTCAGGTGTCAGGCCTGAGGTCTGGGCTCAGGGATGTCCTCCACAATGAACGCAGGTCCTTCACAGGTCCTAAGCCTCATTTTCCCCCATTCTGCCACCCTCGGCTGCTGGGAAGATGCCGTGAGACGAGGTTCCAGGAAGGAGAGTGTTAAAGTCAGCGAACGTGGACGGTACAGATGGACAGAGGGTCACCACATTTGACACCAGAATGCTTCGTGACGTTCTGTGCCTTTCCACCCATGCCTGCAACCCAATTCAGCAGCAGAAAAAAAGGAGTGGGGAGGTGAGGTGTTGGGGGGCTGACACAGAAAAACACGGACAAAGCGAGTCGGGTCAGCCAGCACTTCCACACGAGGCACTGGGGAGAACTGAGAACATTTTTTAAAAAACCACCCGACCTTTCTAGCTAACCCTTTATGTCTCTGCTCCCCTCTGAAGTCCGTTCTGGGCGTGAGGGAGCCTCGAGGCTGCTCCAGGCCGAGAGGAAAGGGCAGGCAGGCAGGAGGGTGAGTGGACAGAAGTGCAGAGGGCAAGATTTGCAGGTGATTGTGGGAACGGCCCACGAGAAACAAGCTTCGAGGCCCATCTGCCGTGGCGCCGGAGGGCCATCCCCCCACAGGCGTGAAGGGGTGGCCGTCATGCCTGCGAAGGGTCCTGGCAGAACCTGCTGCAACAGTCCACGGACACCTGCAGTGGGCGAGGCTCCTCAGGGAGCAGACGACCCGCGTGCTGAGGCCCCAGACCAGGTTGACAAGGAAGCGTCCCCGAGACCAAACGGCCGCAGCTGGACCCCCGCGAAGAGGACGAGGGGGCCTGCCCGACGGCTGGAGGTGCCCATGGAGAAAGGGCTTGCTTTCTGTGTGGGTCTCAAGGTGCCCAGGGTGGACCCATTCCAGAAGCTGAACAAAAGGAACAGATGTATAGAGCCTGCCCCATCTTGTGCTGGTGTAACCCAGGGGCTGGGTGACACGATCTCCCGCCTCCCTTCCGGTCCTAAGATTGCCACAAGGCCCGACGGACACTCGACTAAGCGACTCATCCTGATCTGTTCAGGTCACCTTCTCCGCTGCTGACGTGCCCTTGCCAAACATTCAGAGCAGAGCCTCAAGTCATTTTCAAACATCTCTGGACTTTTTCACTATGGAACTCACAGACAATTCATCACCCATCCAAACTGGAACGCCACGTGACTGTGTCCATCCACATCGCCTCCCGGCCACTGAAACTGCACCAGCTTTCACATCACGCACGGCAGCAGCAAAGGACTGGCCACTCTAGGAGGTGGAAGCATTTTGCACTCAGTACAGGAACGGAGTCCCCCCGTTTCACAGATCTTTGTGCCTTTCCACCCATGCCTGCAACCCAATTCAGCAGCAGAAAA
The DNA here is from genome assembly GCA_022376925.1 of Tragulus kanchil. Taxonomy (NCBI): domain Eukaryota; kingdom Metazoa; phylum Chordata; class Mammalia; order Artiodactyla; family Tragulidae; genus Tragulus; species Tragulus kanchil. The sequence goes on along the minus strand of JAIOJX010000032.1, from coordinate 182,401,925 downwards.
AGGAGTGGGAGGTGAGGTGTTGGGGGCTGACACAGAAAACACGGACAAAGCGAGTCGGGTCAGCCAGCACTTCCACACGAGGCACTGGGAGAACTGAGAACATTTTTTAAAAAACCACCCGACCTTTCTAGCTAACCCTTTATGTCTCTGCTCCCCTCTGAAGTCCGTTCTGGGCGTGAGGGAGCCTCGAGGCTGCTCCAGGCCGAGAGGAAAGGGCAGGCAGGCAGGAGGGTGAGTGGACAGAAGTGCAGAGGGCAAGATTTGCAGGTGATTGTGGGAACGGCCCACGAGAAACAAGCTTCGAGGCCCATCTGCCGTGGCGCCGGAGGGCCATCCCCCCACAGGCGTGAAGGGGTGGCCGTCATGCCTGCGAAGGGTCCTGGCAGAACCTGCTGCAACAGTCCACGGACACCTGCAGTGGGCGAGGCTCCTCGGGGAGCAGACGACCCGCGTGCTGAGGCCCCAGACCAGGTTGACAAGGAAGCGTCCCCGAGACCAAACGGCCGCAGCTGGACCCCCGCGAAGAGGACGAGGGGGCCTGCCCGACGGCTGGAGGTGCCCATGGAGAAAGGGCTTGCTTTCTGTGTGGGTCTCAAGGTGCCCAGGGTGGACCCATTCCAGAAGCTGAACAAAAGGAACAGATGTATAGAGCCTGCCCCATCTTGTGCTGGTGTAACCCAGGGGCTGGGTGACACGATCTCCCGCCTCCCTTCCGGTCCTAAGATTGCCACAAGGCCCGACGGACACTCGACTAAGCGACTCATCCTGATCTGTTCAGGTCACCTTCTCCGCTGCTGACGTGCCCTTGCCAAACATTCAGAGCAGAGCCTCAAGTCATTTTCAAACATCTCTGGACTTTTTCACTATGGAACTCACAGACAATTCATCACCCATCCAAACTGGAACGCCACGTGACTGTGTCCATCCACATCGCCTCCCGGCCACTGAAACTGCACCAGCTTTCACATCACGCACGGCAGCAGCAAAGGACTGGCCACTCTAGGAGGTGGAAGCATTTTGCACTCAGTACAGGAACGGAGTCACCAGGGGGCGCTGCCCTGAACATATCCATAATAAAGGAGAGAAGCAACAGAAAAATTCTTTTCGCTGTTTTTCTTTCCTTCCTAAGCTTCAGGGACAAAATATCTAAAACGCCCCTGATGAAAACACATAGTGGGTTTCCTGAGGTTCTAGAATGACCCAGAGGCTTCACTTCCTCTCTCTGAGGCCAATATTTGGGCCAGAAGAAGGCAACGGAGACGCTGGAACGCAACAACTCCTTCAGAGAAATGAATCTTCCTCCTGGACCTCCCCCAGAACGGCTGACATCACCGCTTGCCTCGAACCCCGTTGCTTAAAGGCAGGAGGGTCTCTGCGGAGGGAAAGACCGTCTGCAAGTCCAGTCGGAGGACCCAGCCATGAGTCTCGGCTGGAACTATGTTGCGAGAGCCTCCTAATTACCAAGCAAAACATACCAACCAGATGACAAGCCTCATGCTTCAGCTGCAGGCACAAGAGGACACGCATACAGAGAGACCTCAGGAAAAAGGGTGCAAGGTAGTAGTGGGGATTTCCCAAGTCTCAGACAACTGCAGGGGGAGCTCAGGCACCCCGCACCAGCACCAGGCGTCAAAAACATGTCAAAGGGGCTTCTCCACATGTCTTCAGCATCTAGGGCACATCGTCCACATGTCTGTGTTCGAGCGTCCCTCTCAAATGCTGCAAAAGTCCTCAGACCCACTTTCAAAGCACTGGCTGCAAGTTCCTCCTGGTTTCCTTGTGAATTCCCCGGCCACTTGACATGCCCTACTGAAAATGAAAAGCCTGCTTTCTCCAAGGGAAGCCAGCAGGAGAGAGGCCACCAATTCCATCCCCAGATCAAGGCACACAGAACTGGGAGCTGTTTTAGACAAGGGGTGCCCCCCTGGCAGCGGGGAGCAGCGAGCCTGTGAGGCTGGAGCCAGCGAAGGAGCAGCAGGCCCTGGAGTTAGGCACAGAGGTGCCGCCAAGCCGGCCGCCACCGGCCAGCTCGGACCAGCCACTCACTCCGCGTGCCAGGAGATAAGGAAACCCAACTGTTCAATTCATCCTTATGTTTGGTGACCCAACGGGAACAGAAATGCAAGTGTGGCCCATTTCAGAGAATCAGATCTACCAAGTGGAGACACCATAACAGAAGGTTTTCCACCTGGAGTTTGCAAAAGGCCTGGGGGGCCAGATTCTCTTAGGCTTTCACTGAGAACCGGATTTAACAGTTTCTCAGAGGCAAAGCCACCATGCGGGAACAAGGTGAGGCAGACCCGACCCAAGGCTGGATGCATCCGTAATGGACTAAAAGAATCTGATCCCAACTGATTAAAACACCTGGAGTCTGCACCACTGGGGCACAGCATGGGGGGCAGGTACCCCGAGGCAGGAAGGCCACTCTACACGAACCTTTACAGCCTGCACCAGCTACTCCCTAGCTGTGGAACCCCAGGCTAGGCACCCCACCTCTGCGGATGGATCCCCCTTCTCAGACACGTGGCCCAGGATTACCAACCTCGCCAATTCTCAAGGATGGTGCGAGGCTCTTAATGAGACAGCAAATCACATCCACGCCAAGTATTGCTACTTGCTTCAAACAGGCTTAATCCAGCGACATGCAATGACAGATTCTTGCAAGAGAGCTGTGCCGGCGGGCACCTAGTAGATGCTCCGCAAACACACAAACATCGGTGCCCTTCTCCACGAAGAGAAGGGACGAAGAAGACGAAATCCAGCTTGACATGCCCTACTGAAAATCGAAAATGCTGCAAAGTCCTCAGACCCACTTTCAAAGCACTGGCTGCAAGTTCCTCCTGGTTTCCTTGTGAATTCCCCGGCCACTTGACATGCCCTACTGAAAATGAAAAGCCTGCTTTCTCCAAGGGAAGCCAGCAGGAGAGAGGCCACCAATTCCATCCCCAGATCAAGGCACACAGAACTGGGAGCTGTTTTAGACAAGGGGTGCCCCCCTGGCAGCGGGGAGCAGCGAGCCTGTGAGGCTGGAGCCAGCGAAGGAGCAGCAGGCCCTGGAGTTAGGCACAGAGGTGCCGCCAAGCCGGCCGCCACCGGCCAGCTCGGACCAGCCACTCACTCCGCGTGCCAGGAGATAAGGAAACCCAACTGTTCAATTCATCCTTATGTTTGGTGACCCAACGGGAACAGAAATGCAAGTGTGGCCCATTTCAGAGAATCAGATCTACCAAGAGGAGACACCATAACAGAAGGTTTTCCACCTGGAGTTTGCAAAAAGGCCTGGGGAGCCAGATTCTCTTAGGCTTTCACTGAGAACCGGATTTAACAGTTTCTCAGAGGCAAAGCCACCATGCGGGAACAAGGTGAGGCAGACCCGACCCAAGGCTGGATGCATCCGTAATGGACTAAAAGAATCTGATCCCAACTGATTAAAACACCTGGAGTCTGCACCACTGGGGCACAGCATGGGGGGCAGGTACCCCGAGGCAGGAAGGCCACTCTACACGAACCTTTACAGCCTGCACCAGCTACTCCCTAGCTGTGGAACCCCAGGCTAGGCACCCCACCTCTGCGGATGGATCCCCCTTCTCAGACACGTGGCCCAGGATTACCAACCTCGCCAATTCTCAAGGATGGTGCGAGGCTCTTAATGAGACAGCAAATCACATCCACGCCAAGTATTGCTACTTGCTTCAAACAGGCTTAATCCAGCGACATGCAATGACAGATTCTTGCAAAGAGAGCTGTGCCGGCGGGGCACCTAGTAGATGCTCCGCAAACACACAAACATCGGTGCCCTTCTCCACGAAGAGAAGGGGACGAAGGAAGACGACCACTCCAGTCCAAAAGTAACCTCCAGCCACACGCGGACAGCGTGGACCACCCCTCCTTCCCCCGATTTCCCAGGTCCCTCTGCCACCTTCAGCAGGGCTCTCATCGCGCCCTGGGGAGCCCGGGGTCTTCCCACCCGGGTCTCAGTGCACCTGAAAGCCCTGGTCCGTGCCACACCGCTCGTACTGGCCACTGCTTCCCTCGAACACAGCCAGCAGCCACCGCGGCCACCTGGCTACCCGGACTCAGTGTCCCCACGCACCGTTCCTTCCCGTTTCGCTCTAACCTCCGGAAAAAGCCCCCGGGGCTGAACCGGGCTCAGACCGGGGGTCCCCGGGCGCCAGAGCCCCGTCCCTCCTTACCTGCACAGTTCGGCGAAGGCCTGGAAATTCAGCTTCTTGATTTTCTTCTCGCTCAGCCAGTAGCCAACTCTCTTCCCTTTCAGAAAGGTCTGCATCTTCCTCTTCGGGCAGGGAGCTCGGGTCCGGAGGAAATCGCCCACAGGCCGAGTCTGGCGGCCCGGCGCGCGCCGCGAGCGTGCGGGCACCTCCTCCCGGCGGCGGGGACGCGGAACGGGGCTCCGGGCGCGCAGTCCTGCCGGGAGGGGCGGGCCGGGGCGGGGCGGGCGCCCGGGCGGAGGGAGCGGCGCTCAGCGCGGCGTTCCACTGGCTGCCACTGCGCCGGGGCCGCCGCCGCCGCCGCCCACGCCCCCGCCGCCTGCCGGGCTCCCGGCGCGCAAGTTCGCGAGCGCCGGGCCGGGCCGGGGAGGAGAGGAGGGAGGCCCTCCCTCGCCGGCTCCGCCCAGCCCGCCGCCCTCCCGGCGCCCGGGACCGAGCAGCACGCCCTCCAGCGGCGGCTTGGGAGGATCGGCCTCCGCGCTCGGGCCGCGCGCCGCCCCCAAGCCCCTCCTCCCGGCCCTCCCTCCCGCTCTCGCCCGCGGGAGCCCCCTCCGAGCCCCGGCGGCGCGTTCGGCCAATCGGAGCCGGGCGCGTGCCCTTCCCGGCGCGCTCGGACCCCAGCAGGGCACACGCGGCCGCCCGCGCCCCCGCCCCCGCCCCTCCGTCCTTACCCGCCGCCGCCGCTGCTTCCTCCTCGACCCCGTCCCCGCCAGGCGCGCAGCCCGCCGCCGCCGCCGCCGCCGCCGCGCTGACCCGGCCGGCCGGCCCTCTGGATCCCGCCGGGGCGGAGGAAGCGCGGCGGCGCCGGCCGCCAGGGGGCAGCGCTGCCCGCCGCTTCTTAAAGGCGCCGCGCCTTCCCCCGTCTGGTGCTTTGGTGCGTGTTGATGTCGAGGCTCAGGCTGTTGAGCTTGGGGACGGAAGGAGCAAGACTGGGTTTAAGGCGATCTTTGTCAAGTGCTTTGACTTTTTAAAGAAATAAGAGGAGTCGTGGTGTGGCCGTTTTCTGCCTGTCCTTTGGAAGTGATCGGGCCATTGAGTTTCATTCATCAAAAGCGTCTCTGTACCCCAAGCAGTATTCTGCCGTAACTGCTGCAGAGGGCGCGGAAGAAGCGGAGAGGGGGCAGCGGCGGATGCAGACACTCAATGAGATCACCTGTTCCCCGGCGGGGACCCAGGCCCAGGATGGGACCCAGGCCCAGGATGGGGGCCCCTAGGGTGGGGACATGACACTGAGAGGCCTTCTCAGGCTTAGGAAGTTAACCACCAGCACACGCTGGATCCCCTCTGTTGGAGGGGGAGAAAGACTAGAAGCGTAGAGCATCAGGATGAGACACTCCTGGAAGACACTTTCCTTTCGGGGTGCAGAGCGGCTGCCACCTTGCACCCTTGGTTCCCTAAACCCACCTTGCCAGCCTGAGCCCTGTGGGCCGTAGGGAAGCATCCTGCCTTCAAAGAGTTTGGGGAAAGCAGGCATCTCTCCCCAGGCCACGGCAGGAAAAATGAATGTGCGGTGGGCAGGGGGTCTCAGATTTTCAGAGAAGACATTTAAGCTGACTTTTGAAAATAAGGGGGATGCTGACAGGTCTGAGTAGGGGGTGTTGCTGGAAGAGACGAGGAGAAATGGAAGAACCAAGTTGTTTGGGGCTCCCAGGCCACGGCAGGACAATGCCGCCCCAAGCCCCTCCTCCCGGCCTCCCTCCCGCCTCGCCCGCGGAGCCCCTCCGAGCCCCGGCGGCGCGTTCGGCCAATCGGAGCCGGGCGCGTGCCCTTCCCGGCGCGCTCGGACCCCAGCAGGGCACACGCGGCCGCCCGCGCCCCCGCCCACGCCCCTCCGTCCTTACCCGCCGCCGCCGCTGCTTCCTCCTCGACCCCGTCCCCGCCAGGCGCGCAGCCCGCCGCCGCCGCCGCCGCCGCCGCGCTGACCCGGCCGGCCGGCCCTCTGGATCCCGCCGGGGCGGAGGAAGCGCGGCGGCGCCGGCCGCCAGGGGGCAGCGCTGCCCGCCGCTTCTTAAAGGCGCCGCGCCTTCCCCCGTCTGGTGCTTTGGTGCGTGTTGATGTCGAGGCTCAGGCTGTTGAGCTTGGGGACGGAAGGAGCAAGACTGGGTTTAAGGCGATCTTTGTCAAGTGCTTTGACTTTTTAAAGAAATAAGAGGAGTCGTGGTGTGGCCGTTTTCTGCCTGTCCTTTGGAAGTGATCGGGCCATTGAGTTTCATTCATCAAAAGCGTCTCTGTACCCCAAGCAGTATTCTGCCGTAACTGCTGCAGAGGGCGCGGAAGAAGCGGAGAGGGGGCAGCGGCGGATGCAGACACTCAATGAGATCACCTTTTCCCCCGGCGGGGACCCAGGCCCAGGATGGGACCCAGGCCCAGGATGGGGGCCCCTAGGGTGGGGACATGACACTGAGAGGCCTTCTCAGGCTTAGGAAGTTAACCACCAGCACACGCTGGATCCCCTCTGTTGGAGGGGGAGAAAGACTAGAAGCGTAGAGCATCAGGATGAGACACTCCTGGAAGACACTTTCCTTTCGGGGTGCAGAGCGGCTGCCACCTTGCACCCTTGGTTCCCTAAACCCACCTTGCCAGCCTGAGCCCTGTGGGCCGTAGGGAAGCATCCTGCCTTCAAAGAGTTTGGGGAAAGCAGGCATCTCTCCCCAGGCCACGGCAGGAAAAATGAATGTGCGGTGGGCAGGGGGTCTCAGATTTTCAGAGAAGACATTTAAGCTGACTTTTGAAAATAAGGGGGATGCTGACAGGTCTGAGAAGGGGGTGTTGCTTGAAGAGACGCAGGGAGAAATGGAAGAACCAAGTTGTTTGGGGTGACAGACTCTCCAGGACCAAACGGGAGCTCGTTCTCTAAGGCCCAGTTCTAGGGGCCTACCTTCTTTCCTAATCACAGCTTCCTCAGCCCTTCTTCCTGCGGGCCTGTCCAGCTGCAACTAGGTGAAGCCTGTCCACACCAGATTCAGGGAGTGAGCGCAGAGGTCTCCTGTCTCCGCTCTCAGCGGACTCCACCCTTCACCGGTCTCCCCTCTGCTTGCCCCCTTGCTGGGTGACCTTGCAGGCCACTGAGCCTCTCTGGGCCTCAGGTCCTCCCTCTTACCTTAGGAGGTAAGCCCTGAGAGGACTTGGACGGCAGTGGCTCTGGGGACGAGAGTGGGTGGCCTGGTGCAGGCTGGGACAGAAGCAGCGATGCCTCTCATTGGACCGGGAAGAGCCGTCTCTGGCTTCAGAAAGACCTGACTTGGGGGTCCTAGTTCAGTTCCTCCCAACGTGGACAAGTCACTCAAGTTCTGCCTCTGCTCTCCAGGTTGAGAAAGTAATGCTTGCCTTAAAAGATTGTGGGGAGGATTAGGACAAGGTATTAGACTGGTCCTCAGCAGGTCATCAGAAATGGAGCTTGTTCCTGTCTCACCCAAGAACTCTTGATTTTTTTAATTGAAATATAATTAACTTGCAATATTATATTAACTTTAGGTATACAACATAATGATTCAAGACATTATGAAATGATCATCACGCTGAGTCTAGTTACCATCTGTCCCCATACAAATGCCTCTAGGCTTAGGAAGTTAACCACCAGCACACGCTGGATCCCCTCTGTTGGAGGGGGAGAAAGACTAGAAGCGTAGAGCATCAGGATGAGACACTCCTGGAAGACACTTTCCTTTCGGGGTGCAGAGCGGCTGCCACCTTGCACCCTTGGTTCCCTAAACCCACCTTGCCAGCCTGAGCCCTGTGGGCCGTAGGGAAGCATCCTGCCTTCAAAGAGTTTGGGGAAAGCAGGCATCTCTCCCCAGGCCACGGCAGGAAAAATGAATGTGCGGTGGGCAGGGGGTCTCAGATTTTCAGAGAAGACATTTAAGCTGACTTTTGAAAATAAGGGGGATGCTGACAGGTCTGAGAAGGGGGTGTTGCTTGAAGAGACGCAGGGAGAAATGGAAGAACCAAGTTGTTTGGGGTGACAGACTCTCCAGGACCAAACGGGAGCTCGTTCTCTAAGGCCCAGTTCTAGGGGCCTACCTTCTTTCCTAATCACAGCTTCCTCAGCCCTTCTTCCTGCGGGCCTGTCCAGCTGCAACTAGGTGAAGCCTGTCCACACCAGATTCAGGGAGTGAGCGCAGAGGTCTCCTGTCTCCGCTCTCAGCGGACTCCACCCTTCACCGGTCTCCCCTCTGCTTGCCCCCTTGCTGGGTGACCTTGCAGGCCACTGAGCCTCTCTGGGCCTCAGGTCCTCCCTCTTACCTTAGGAGGTAAGCCCTGAGAGGACTTGGACGGCAGTGGCTCTGGGGACGAGAGTGGGTGGCCTGGTGCAGGCTGGGACAGAAGCAGCGATGCCTCTCATTGGACCGGGAAGAGCCGTCTCTGGCTTCAGAAAGACCTGACTTGGGGGTCCTAGTTCAGTTCCTCCCAACGTGGACAAGTCACTCAAGTTCTGCCTCTGCTCTCCAGGTTGAGAAAGTAATGCTTGCCTTAAAAGATTGTGGGGAGGATTAGGACAAGGTATTAGACTGGTCCTCAGCAGGTCATCAGAAATGGAGCTTGTTCCTGTCTCACCCAAGAACTCTTGATTTTTTTAATTGAAATATAATTAACTTGCAATATTATATTAACTTTAGGTATACAACATAATGATTCAAGACATTATGAAATGATCATCACGCTGAGTCTAGTTACCATCTGTCCCCATACAAAGTGATTACAATATTATCAGCTGTATTATTGACTATATTCCCTGTGCTGTTCATTACAGCCCTGTTACTTATTTATTTTATAGCTGGTAGTTTGTCTGTCTTAATCTCCCTCATCTGTTTTTCCCATCCCCCCCGCTCTACATCCACAAATTTGTTCTCTGTATCTATGAGTCTGTTTCTTTTTTATTATGTTTGTTCATTTTTGTCTTTTAGATTCAGCAAGTAAAATCATACAGTGTTTGCCTTTCTCTGTCTGACTTATTTCACGTACATAATAACCTTTAGATTCATTTTTGTTGTCACAAATGTTAAGATTCTTATCACTTATGACTGAGTGACACTCATGAGTATGTGTTTGTACCATGTATTTATCCCTTCATCTATGATAGTTTGGCTGCTTCCATACAAGGGTTCTTTTTTTTTTCATTTAATTTTTATTTTTTATTAGAGTATAATTGATTTGCAATATTGTGTGAGCTTCAAGTGTACACAGTGATTCAGTTATACTATACATATATCCATTCTTTTCAGATTCCCCATATAGCTTTATTACAGAATACTGAATAGAGTTCCCTGTAGAGTTATATAGTAGGTCCTTGCTGATTATCTGTTTTATATATAGTAGTGTGTATATGTAAGGATTCTTAACTTGAGGTCCAATGAAGTCTCCTCTTCGCCCCACCCCAGGACTTCAGGAACCTCTGATGCGGCCAGAAATCACATACATAATGACCATACCTTTCAAAGTCTGAGTCATTGATTACTCCAACTTCCTGTCTTGTCCATGAAGCAATGGACCCAGAGAGGGGAGGGGATTTGGCCAAGGTCACAGAGCAGATCAAGTAGAAAAGCCAGAACCATCATTCCAAGGTCAAGAGGCCCCTCACCCCACGGCCTGCCATCGTTCTGGAGGTGAGAGGGATGTGAGAGGAGAGGAACAGGTTTCAAGGGCCAGGACCCCTGCCCTGGGCAAATCAGGATCTTCCCGTGCACCGGTAAGATGAAGAACCCACCCACGCTTCTCTGGAGTGCTGGGCAGGTCCAGGCCTCAAAACTCCTCTCCATGGAAATTAGGCATTTTTACATATGTTTTAAGATCTTGGTCATCCCCCAGGGAGCTCCAGGCCTAAAACCTTCCTTCAAAGCTGTCCTGCCTTGACCAAGGGAGTGGCCTTTCTGCCTTCCGCCCCTGCTCAATCAGCCATACTTTGAATATGGCTGACCGAGGGAGGGGCATGATCTCAGACCAAATGTTCCTCAGGTTCACTACTTCCTTTCTTTCAGTGCTATGAACCCTATCAACCCTTCTCCACAACCCTGCCCACTTGTTTGTCCCCTCAGTTTGGCTGGTCTGTTCTCCACACTTCAGCCAGAACAGACGTCAGAAGGCAAATCAAATTTGATCATCCAATCAGGCTCCTGGTTGACCCGCCCCCACCCCACCCTGCTGATGTCAAGGCGGCGACTATGGGGCTTCCTACTGTTCTTGGGATAAAACTAAAACTCCCTGAGAAGGTCAAGAACGCCCACCCTCGGGCTTCCCCTGGTGGTCCAGTGGGTAAGGACACCACCTTGCAGTGCAAGGGGTGCAGGTTCGAGCCCTGGCCTGGGAAGATCCCACGTGCCGCGGAGCGGCTGGACCCATGTGTCCAATCACTGAGCCGGAGCTCTGGAGCGCATGTGCCCAGAGCCGGCGCTCTGCAACGACAGACGCCACCGCGATGGGGTGCCCACAGGAGCCAAAGAACGAAGACGAATGAAAATAGAGAAACTAAAGACCAACAGAAGTGGCCCGCCCACTCCCCTCCCTCCCCAACCCGACCCCCGCCCAAAGTAAATAAATAAATAAAATCTTAAAAAAAAAAAAAAAAGAACGCCCACCCTCGTCTCCCACCACCTGCCTCTCACCCTGCCTGCGCCAACCTGGCCTCTTGTGGTCCTTGCAATGCCTAGGGCCTTTAGACCTGCGGTCATTGTTTCTGGAATGTTCTTCCCTCTCTTTGCTGATGAACTCCCCCACCAGCTTTCAGCCCAGGTGTCCCTTCCCGGATGGCATCTCAGCCATCCAGCTGCCCCTTTGAGTGGAGTACTTGACTGTTTGTCTCATCACTTGACTGTAAGCCCCCTGAGGGCAGGGACTGCGCTTGGCTCACCATTGTTCGCTTGACACAAGAGCAGATAATTCGAGCTGGTGCTGTGTGGATTCTGGAGGAAGCCACACTGCCTCCAATGCTGCCCTACCTGCAGAAGGGCTCCTTTATAAAAGGGACTAAATGAACATCAGGTAAGTCCCTCCAGATGGTCCCGGAGACATCTACATCAATGGGCTAGTGTGTGTCCATGGCCTAAAGCCATCTAGGAGAGGATTCCGGAACCGGGAGAGGGGCTGCTGTAGAGGGCCTCGGGGAGGAAGGGGACTGCCAAGGGGCTGAAACCAGCCACAGCGCTCCTAACCCCAGTTCTTTTCCTGAGGGAGAAGAAGGCTTTGGGAGGTGAAACAGTATATAGTGATTGAACCTTCAAACCCGGGGTTCAACTGATGGACTTAAATTCTAGCTGTGTGACCTTGTGTAAATTTTTTAACCTCTCTGAGCCTGGCTTGTCTCATCTGCGAGCCATAGGATGGTGTCCATTTGTAGGAAACTGGCTAAATAAACCCATTCTGCAACAGTCTGGCACAGACGGCCAGAATGGCGTGGTCACTCTTTGTCCATGTGACTGGGCGAAGAGATGATAAAGCTGTCTAAACCTCAGTTTTATCATCATCTCTCAAGGGGGAGTGATTATCACACGTAGCTCACAAGGTGGGTACCATGTATGAATGAGTCTAAATTCATAAAGGACCATAGCAGGTGTGCCGTATGCATGTCAGCCAACCCTGTGCCGCCACTGCGCCATCCCTACGGTGGACCCCTGAGGCCATTTCAACAATCAAGTAGAATAGTATCTGTTCCTTCAATTAGAAAATCAACGATTAAGCATCTACTATGTGCCAGAAACTATTCCAGGCACTAGAGGTACTGCAATGATGAAAACGACAAACATGGGAGACAGCTGGGCGTCCCACCCTCACCTGTCCTGGTGAAGCTTTGGTCGTTGTTCAATCGCTAAATCATGTCTGACTCTTTGCAATCCCACAAACTGTAGCACACCTGGCTTCCCTGTCCACCACCAACTCCCAGAGTTTTGCTCAAATTCATGTCCATTGAGTCGGTGATGCCATCCAACCATCTCGTCCTCTGTCTTCCCTTTCTCCTCCTGCCTTCGATCCTTCTCAGCATCCGGGTCTTTTTCTAGTAGCTGGCTCTTCGCATCAGGTGGCCAATATTATTAAGGCTATATTCTCATAAGTGACCTAACATATTAGTCAGTGAGACCTGCTACAAAAAATCAATAATCATACAAGAAAGATGGGAGGTGGCAGATCGCCATCTTAAGCCATTCGTCAGGGTACACCCAAATGGAAGGTCACATTTAGCGAAACTGTGACAAAGGTGAGCAAGGAAGTCCGTGCAAATATCTGGGAAAGGGCTCTCAGGTGGAGGAATAGCAAATACTCTAAGATAGCCTTGGGGGTGACAAGGGACAGTCAGGAGGCTGGACAGGCTGGATCAGAAGGAGCAACAGAGGGAGAACAGGGGATGAGTCCACAGAGAAATTACCCAGGGCTCCGGGACCGCTGCGAAGATATTGCCTTTTACTCTAAGAGAGACTGGCTTCCTTGGGGGAATACAGGACCTTGTCTCATTTAACCAGGACCACTCTGCCGCTGTGTGGAGGAGAGACTGGGCAGGGGAGCCAGGCTGGAGGAGAGAGAGACTAGCTAGGGTTCCATTGCAACAATCTAGGTCATGAGCGGTAGCGGCTCAGGCCAAGGGAGCAGCAAAGATGGTGAGACTCGACCAGATACAGCTTGAAGGAAGAGTCAATGGGATTAGCTAGTGAGTGGGGCACGGGGTTTGAGAGCAAGAAAGAACTCGTGGGTATCTGAGGTTTGGGGTCTGAACAACTGGAAAAACAGACTTGAAATGGGGCAGAAGGTGAAGGGTTAGGGGCTTAAGTCAGAAGTTCCATTTTAAACAGCTTCAGTTTGAGACATTGGTCCAACATCTGACAGCAATATCAAGCAGGCAATTTGATAAGACATCAGGGTTCAAGGGCATGACTCAGGCTAAAGACATAAAATGGGAGTTGTCAGGGTAGGAGGGATTCAAGCCTGGATGAGATCACCCAGGGTGTGAGTGTAGACAGAGAAAAGTTCAAGGATGGAGTCGGGAGCATATGGCAAGGTTCAGAGGTCAGGAAGGTGTGGAGGGACCAGCGAAAGAGCTGAAGAGACAAGAAGAAATGCAGGAGAGGCCTGAAAGCCAGTGCAGGATGCCTGCCTGGGGGACAGAGCAGTCAACTGGTGAGGGAAGGGTGGCCTTGGATCTGACCCCAGGGAGACTAGCAGTGGCCTTCATAAGAGCAAATACAGAAGCATCGCCCAGATACATTAAGTCAAAGCACCAGACGTAATAAGCCACTGATATAGGGGACCGCATATTCGTAAAGGTACGTGTGTGGACAAAGAGTATTTCGTTCCTAAAAAACACAGAAGAAACCACTACCAGTGACCGACTCTGGGGACAGGAGGTTCCTGCAGGAAGGGGAGTCATGCTTCATTGCCCATTTTTAAAGTGATTACATTATTTTTCATCAAATTTATATTACTTTTGGGCCTTCCCTGATGGTCCAGTGGTTAAGAGTTTGCCTTGCATGCAGGGGACTCTGGTTCGATCCCTGGTCTGGGAAGATCCCCACATGCCATGGGAGAACTAAGCCTGTGCACCACAAATACTGAGCCCATGACTCACAAATAAATAAATATTTTTAAAATTTTTATATTACTTTTTTATGCAGTTGTAATTTTTGGTCTTTTTATTGTTTTTGATTTGTTTATTATTCATCCATCTTTATTCTTTGGCCTGTGTGGACCACCCATTGCAGTGGCCTCTCTCATTGCAGAGCACCGGCTCTAGGCGCATATGCTCCAGAGCTCCAGCTCAGTAGTTGGACACATCGGTCCAGTCCCTCCGCGGCACGTGGGATCTTCCCAGACCAGGGATTGAACCGGCGCCCCTTGCACCTCAAGGCAGTGTCCTTACCCACTGGACCAACAGGGAAGCCCCTTGTATTACTTTTTTTTAAAGATTTTACGTTACTTTGGCCATGATGAAAAGAGAAAATACATAAAGTGCTGGCATACAGCAGAGCTCCAGTAAAAGTCCACGTCCTGTTGAAAGATTTGTTTACAGAAAGAGAAAACTTCCAAGGTGGTTCTGTCAGTTGACTTGTCTTCACCAAGCTGAAAAGGAAGCCGAATTTTTTTTGCCAGTATGCAATTTTTGAAAAATAACACTTTCCAATAAAACCAAATTAGCATTATCGTTCTTTAAAACATGAAAAACGAAACCAGGAAAAAAATTCCTTAAGGACATCAAAAACTTGATCCATATTTAAATATCCCTGTTTGCCTCTGTAAGTTTCTTTTACAACTGGTTTGTCCAAACCGGGATCCAGACCAAGGCCTGGCGATGGCTCTTGAGCTCTTCTGATCTCAACCAACTACCTTGTGAAGGATACTCTATTGACTGTCCTGCCAATGGGCCAGCCTTCTGAAATTGCCCCATTGCTCTCTCATGGTGCCGTTTAGCTTGTCCATCCATCCCTGCGTTTCTTGGAAGCTAGAAGTTAGAACTCAAGGCTTGATGAGAGTCAAGTTAAAAGCTTTCTACTGAGATATATAATAGAGAGTGCTATATTCTCCAGAAAATCCATTAAGATCCTGTTGTGCTAAGATATTTCCCTATGTTTCCACTCACATAATTCAGTTCAGTCACTCAGTCGTGTCCAACTCTTTGCAACCCCATGGACTGCAGCACACCAGGCTTCCCTGTCCTTCACTATCTCTCAGAACTTGCTCCAACTTATGTCCATTGAGTCGGTCATACCATCCAACCATCTTGTCCTCTCTTGTATCCTTCTCTTCCTGCCTTCTGTTTTCCCCAGCATCATGGTGTTCTCCAATGAGTCATCTCTTCGAATCAGGTGGCCAAAGTATTAGAGTTTCAGCCTCAGTTCTTCCATTGAATATTCAGGGTTGATTTCCTTTAGGATTGACTGCTTTGATCTCCTTGCTGTCCAAGGGAGTCTCAAAAGTCTTCTCCAGCACCCCAGTTCAAAGGCATCAATTCTTTGGTGCTCAGCCTTCTTTCTGGTCCAGCTCTCACATCCATACATGACTACTGGGAAAACCATAGCTTTGACTGCACGGACCTTTGTCAGCAAAGTGATGACCACAACTCAGATCAAGACTGAAAACATTCCTAGCTGCCCAGCCAGCTCCCACTCATGCCCCCTCCCAGATAAGAGCCCCCACACAAAGAAGAACTCTATGCTGATTTTCTTCACACAGGTGAGTTTTGCTTCTCTACTTCATGAAATTAGCACTTTACAGTATGAACTCTTTCACTCAACATTGTCTGTGAGATGCACAAGTATTGCGGTGAGTAACAAGGTTTTTCCCATGACTGTCTTATTTCATCAGATAAATATGCCACAATTGTGTCATTCATTCCTTTGCTGTTAGACTTCCTACTAGTTTTTACAGCAATAGGTAATCTTACCTGAATTGATGATTTACTTGATGACTGTAGAACTGATTGGACTCTAGAATTTTTAAAAAATATATTTATTTATTTGGCTGCACCAGGTCTTAGTTGCTTGTGGTATGTGGCATCGTTCGCTGCAGAGCACAGACTCTCTAGTTGTGGTGTGCCCGCTCAGTAGTCGCTGCACACTGGCTTAGTTGCTCCACATCATGTGGGGGTCTTAGTTTCCTGATCAGGGATCAAACCCTCATCCCCTGCATTGTAAGGCAGATTCTTAGCCACTGGGCCACCAGGGAAGTCTCCAAAGACCTCTTAAATAGATTGCTTTATGGACTTTTATAGCCACCAGCGAAGAGTCCCCATCTACATACTGAACGAGGACTCTAATGCACAAAATGTTTAGCTGAAGGTCACTGGTTCATGGCAGCATGGGACCTGCAGCTTCCTGCCGGGCTTCCTCCTCCTCCTTATTACCCTGGGGATAAGTGGGGGTCTAGGACAGGAGCCCTCTTCTCAAGACTTGGGGTAAAGGGAACCATGGCAGCTTCCTCAGTTCTTCCATTGAATATTCAGGGTTGATTTCCTTTAGGATTGACTGATTTGATCTCCTTGCAGTCCAAGGGACTTTCAAAAGTCTTCTCCAGCACCCCAGTTCAAAGGCATCAATTCTTTGGTGCTCAGCCTTCTTTCTGGTCCAGCTCTCACATCCATACATGACTACTGGGAAAACCATAGCTTTGACTGCACGGACCTTTGTCAGCAAAGTGATGACCACAACTCAGATCAAGACTGAAAACATTCCTAGCTGCCCAGCCAGCTCCCACTCATGCCCCCTCCCAGATAAGAGCCCCCACACAAAGAAGAACTCTATGCTGATTTTCTTCACACAGGTGAGTTTTGCTTCTCTACTTCATGAAATTAGCACTTTACAGTATGAACTCTTTCACTCAACATTGTCTGTGAGATGCACAAGTATTGCGGTGAGTAACAAGGTTTTTCCCATGACTGTCTTATTTCATCAGATAAATATGCCACAATTGTGTCATTCATTCCTTTGCTGTTAGACTTCCTACTAGTTTTTACAGCAATAGGTAATCTTACCTGAATTGATGATTTACTTGATGACTGTAGAACTGATTGGACTCTAGAATTTTTAAAAAATATATTTATTTATTTGGCTGCACCAGGTCTTAGTTGCTTGTGGTATGTGGCATCGTTCGCTGCAGAGCACAGACTCTCTAGTTGTGGTGTGCCCGCTCAGTAGTCGCTGCACACTGGCTTAGTTGCTCCACATCATGTGGGGGTCTTAGTTTCCTGATCAGGGATCAAACCTCATCCCCTGCATTGTAAGGCAGATTCTTAGCCACTGGGCCACCAGGGAAGTCTCCAAAGACCTCTTAAATAGATTGCTTTATGGACTTTTATAGCCACCAGCGAAGAGTCCCCATCTACATACTGAACGAGGACTCTAATGCACAAAATGTTTAGCTGAAGGTCACTGGTTCATGGCAGCATGGGACCTGCAGCTTCCTGCCGGGCTTCCCCTCCCTCCTCCTTATTACCCTGGGGATAAGTGGGGGGTCTAGGACAGGAGCCCTCTTCTCAAGACTTGGGGTGGAAAGAAGGAAGAAACTGTCCAGTCAAACAAGGCCAAGCAATCGAGTTTTTGCATTGTAGTTGGCTGCAGCAACGTGCCCTTTGCACAGGCCAATAAACTGAGTAAAAGGGAGAAAGTCAGCAGCATTCAGTTCTGCCTGTGACCTGAGCAAGGCCAAGTTCCAAGGTTGGCAAGGCCAGTCTCCTTCGGTGATGCTGCTCTCTGCACACACCATTATATTCATGCCCAGAGATGAAGTGGTAAAACAGCAGTGAGCAGGCCTAAACATAAGGACTTGTCTCCATAATGGCCCCTTCTATGACATCTGTTCTCCTTCCAAGGCCTGGGAACTGTCTCTCTCAGAGTCATCAGGAACCTCTGTGCCAGACATTTAGTGACATTCCTTTAGTCCTCCGTGGCACTTAGAAAACATAGCGACTAACTAGCTATATTAAGAAATGCCACCCACAGCCCACCCCTGGTGGCCCCATGAGTCCCGGTGACGTCCACCCTCTGGGGTCATGGGGAAAGAGGCCCCTGGTGGCCTCTTGGGTCCTAAATTGCTTTTCCTGGCACAGTCCCGCCTTCCGCAGTCTGCCAGACAGAGGACGACAAAGGGACCTCGCTTTACGAGAAACCAAAATTTAAAAAGGAAACAAATAAACAAGCTCACAGCCCATGTGCCTCAGCAGTTGACGTTTTCCCAGCCCCACCTTGGATCTAGAACACGCTTCCATCCACAGCAGCGAGCCTCAAACACCACTTCCACGGACACAGAGATGGCAGAAAGAGAGGCGTACACACACAGGGAAGAGCCGTGTGCCTCTTCAGCTTCATCATAACCGGGCACACAGTCACCTGGAATCGTGCTCGAGTGTGTGTTCTGGTTTACGGGGTCCAGGGTAGGGGCCTAGACCCTTCACGTCTAGCCACTCTGAGCACCGATGTACTAGAAACTGTAATAAAACCCAGACCAGCGGTTCCCTGGCTGCACTTAGAATCACTGAGGAGCTTTTAGAGACAAATGCCTCCATCTGTGCCCCACCCCAGACCAATGGACCAGAATTCTTGATGAAGGAGAAAGGAACATGGAGAGACAGCGTGAGACTGAAAAATAAGTGAGAAGCACCTAGCGTGAGTGATAATATGCAATGATGTGAAGAGTATACTTCTATTTTTTAAAAGTATTTATTGTTGTATTTATTTGGCTGCATCAAGTCTTTGTCGCTGCGCGCAGGATCTTGGTTGTGTTGTGCAGGACCTGTTGTTGTGGTGCACGGGCTCTCTCATTGTGGGTGCAGGCTCGTAGGTTTAGCTGCCCCGTGGCATGGGGGATCAGAGTTCCCTGACGAGGGATAGAACATCTGCAAGGAATCCGCAAGGCAGATTCTTTTTCTATTTTTATTTTTTTATTTTACTTTTTGCTTTTACAGAGTTTTGTTGTTTACAGATACGTATAATCCCAGAGCAGTCATATGTATATCCCTGGCCCCCTCCCTGCAAGGCAGATGCTTAACCACTGGACCACCAGGGAAGTCCTGAAATGAAGAGATTACTTTTAAAATCATCTGCCTCTGAGATCAAGATAAGGAAATGCCAGAAATAAGAATCTTCCTGAGAGACGGGGAGACAGAGACACAGAGAAAGAAGAGTCTTGCCCCAGATATCTGGATGCAAATGGGGACTGAGCACTATACCAAGATATGGAAAGACATGAATCGCAAAATTATCATCACTGAGGCTTCCCTGCTGGTCCAGTGGGTAAGGACACCTCCTTTCAGTGCAAGGCACACCAGTTCAATCCCTGGCCTGGGAGGATCCCACATGCTGGGGAGCGGCTGGACCGATGTGTCCAACTACCAAGCTCTGTGCATGTGCCCAGAGCCGGTGCTCGGCAGCGACAGAGGCCACTGGGATGGGAGGCCCACACAGGCCAAAGAACAAAGTTATACTCAGGTCCTAGAGGCGGGGTACACACACAGGGAAGAGCCGTGTGCCTCTTCAGCTTCATCATAACCGGGCACACAGTCACCTGGAATCGTGCTCGAGTGTGTGTTCTGGTTTACGGGTCCAGGGTAGGGGCCTAGACCCTTCACGTCTAGCCACTCTGAGCACCGATGTACTAGAAACTGTAATAAAACCCAGACCAGCGGTTCCCTGGCTGCACTTAGAATCACTGAGGAGCTTTTAGAGACAAATGCCTCCATCTGTGCCCCACCCCAGACCAATGGACCAGAATTCTTGATGAAGGAGAAAGGAACATGGAGAGACAGCGTGAGACTGAAAAATAAGTGAGAAGCACCTAGCGTGAGTGATAATATGCAATGATGTGAAGAGTATACTTCTATTTTTTAAAAGTATTTATTGTTGTATTTATTTGGCTGCATCAAGTCTTTGTCGCTGCGCGCAGGATCTTGGTTGTGTTGTGCAGGACCTGTTGTTGTGGTGCACGGGCTCTCTCATTGTGGGTGCAGGCTCAGAGGTTTAGCTGCCCCGTGGCATGGGGGATCAGAGTTCCCTGACGAGGGATAGAACATCTGCAAGGAATCCGCAAGGCAGATTCTTTTTCTATTTTTATTTTTTTATTTTACTTTTTGCTTTTACAGAGTTTTGTTGTTTACAGATACGTATAATCCCAGAGCAGTCATATGTATATCCCTGGCCCCCTCCCTGCAAGGCAGATGCTTAACCACTGGACCACCAGGGAAGTCCTGAAATGAAGAGATTACTTTTAAAATCATCTGCCTCTGAGATCAAGATAAGGAAATGCCAGAAATAAGAATCTTCCTGAGAGACGGGGAGACAGAGACACAGAGAAAGAAGAGTCTTGCCCCAGATATCTGGATGCAAATGGGGACTGAGCACTATACCAAGATATGGAAAGACATGAATCGCAAAATTATCATCACTGAGGCTTCCCTGCTGGTCCAGTGGGTAAGGACACCTCCTTTCAGTGCAAGGCACACCAGTTCAATCCCTGGCCTGGGAGGATCCCACATGCTGGGGAGCGGCTGGACCGATGTGTCCAACTACCAAGCTCTGTGCATGTGCCCAGAGCCGGTGCTCGGCAGCGACAGAGGCCACTGGGATGGGAGGCCCACACAGGCCAAAGAACAAAGTTATACTCAGGTACCTAGTAGTCTTTGCAGTTTATAAGAATAGTAACTACCAAGCACACACAGGCTCCTACATGTGCAGGTGTAATCACAGCAGCCCTCCTCACAGACCTAGGCTAGGTTCATATTTATTTCCTCCCATTTTACACAGGAGGAAGCAGAGCAGTGGAGAGGTCTGGGTAGGGACTTCCCTGGTGGTCCAGTGGCTAAGACTCTGAGCTCCCAGTGCGGGGGGCCGGAGCTGGATCCCTCGTCAGGCAATCCCATATGCCACAACTAAGAGTTTACACGCACAGGTTAAAGAACTTGAATGCCACAATAAAATATTAAATAAAAATAAAAAGGTCGAGGTGGAAGGTGGGTGGGAGGCTCTATAGGGAAGGGATATGTGTATACCTATGACTGATCCATGTTGCTAAATGGCAGAAATCAACACCTACTATAATCATCCTTCAATTAAAAATAAACAGGGGGGCTTCCCTGGTGGTCCAGTGGGTAAAGAGTCTGCCTTGCAGTGCAAGAGGCACTGATTCGATCCCTGGCCCAGGAAGATCCCATGTGCCATGGAGCAGCTGGACCAGTGTGTCCAACTACCGAGCCGGAGCTCTGGAGCGCATGCGCCCAGAGCCGGTGCTCTGCAATGAGAGGCCACTGCCGTGGGAGGCCCACGCAGGCCAAAGAATAAAGATGGATGAAAATAAATAAATTAAAAAAAAACAATAAAGGAGGCCAAAATTTAAAAAATAAATAAATAAATAAATAAATAAATAAAGGGGAGGTTCAGGAGGGGTTGGGGATATCTGTATAACTATGACTGATCCGTGTTGATATATACCAGAAATCAACACATATTGTAATCATTCTTCAATTAAAAATAAATGGAGGGGCTTCCCCTGGTGGTCCAGTGGGTAAGGACACCGCCTTGCAGTGCAAGGGGCGCCAGTTCGATCCCTGGCCTGGCAAGATCCCACGTGCTGCGGAGTGGCTGGACTGATGTGTCCAATCACCAAGCCGGAGCTCTGGAGCGCATGCGCCCAGAGCCGGTGCTCTGCGACAACGGACGCCACCGCGATGGGAGGCCCACAGGAGCCAAAGAACAAAGACAGATAAAAACAGAGAAATGAAAGACCAACAGAAGTGGCCCGCCCGCTCCCCTCCCTCCCCAACCCGACCCCTGCCCAAAATAAATAAATAAATAAATCTTTTAAAAAATAAAAAATAAAAAAATAAATGGGGGGCCTTCCCTGGTGGTCCAGTGGGTAAAGAGTCCACCTTACAGTGCAAGGGACACCAGTTCGATCCCTGGCCCAGGAGGATCCCACATGCCGTGGAGCAACTGGATCGGTGTGTCCAATTGCGAGCCGGCCCTCTGGAGCGCATGTGCCCAGAGCTGGTACTCTGCAGCGAGAGAGGCCGCTGCGATGGGAGGCCCACACAGGCCAAAGAAGAAAGATGGAAGAAAATAAATAAATAAAAATAACAATAAAAATGGCCAAAATTTTAAAAATAAACAAATAAATAGTGGGAAGGTTCAGGAGGGGTGGGGACATACGTGTACCTATGGCGGATTCAGGTCGATGTATAAACAATAAAACTCTGTAAAAATAAATAATTTTCCAAACTAGATAGAAAGGGCAGGAAGGGCCAAGACATACCCAAAAAAAAGAAAAACTAATTAAATTAGTTAGTTAATTAAGGGGATAAAATGGTCGGTGAAAATGAGTGACCAGGCTGGAGCTGACCTCAGGGCCAGCCGCCCCGAGCCCACGCGGTGAGCTGCCACTGGCTGGTGCAGCCCCTGAGCTGAGACTGCTCATGGCTGTTGGAGGGTGGGGAGTCCAAAGGAGAACTCGCGGCGTGTGAAGAGGACACAGCTCAGACCTCAGCGCACAGATCAAGGCTTCTTGGCCCACAGCCCCACCCGTCCTTTTCCGTCGTGTCCACGCCGCTTCCTTGGGGCCACAGACTTGAGTGAGCGACGGAGACCACGTGGCCAGCGACGCCGACGGTGTCTACATCTGGCCTCTTCCAGAAAAGGCTTGCTGACCCCTGCTCTAAATGGTCATGAAGTTTATAAATTCCTCACTTCACTCTTTTTTATATACTTAAATGAGCACTGTTTTTACCCCGAAACTCCATCATGTATAAAGTTGCTTTTATAGGATCATATAACAATAAACGAATCGTCTGAGATTTCTGGTGGATCCATTCAAGCCCATGAATGAAAATGCACTGGGTGTTCAGATGTGTGAGGCCGTAAAAACATTTACAACAAAAGGAAACCTGAACCTTTCTCATATATGGATAGGTAGTAAGTGGAGGCTAGGCCAGGCCTGGAAGAGGCAAGCAGCTGACAGAGAAAATGAAAATGACCAACCAATGAGGGTGAAGCCCCCTCCAAGCCCTTTCGATGCAGTTGTAGGATACATGGAACACTCACTTAGCACGCTGCTAAATGTCTGACTCCTGGACCGTAGCCCACCAGGCTCCTCTGGCCGGGAGACTTCCCAGGCAAGAATACTGGAATGGACGGACTGCCGTGCCCTCCTCCAGAGGCTCTTTCCCACGCAGGGAAGGAACTGACAATCTCAGGCAGGTTCTTTACCACTAGCGCCATTTAGGAAGCCCTTAGCACACAGCTCTTGAGGCCAATTACATACTCTGGGCAGTCAGAAGGAAGAGACGCAGTCTTTGGCCTCAAGAAGCTCATGATCTAGTGGGAAAATCAGGTGAGTTGGTAGAACTGTGTTGAGAGCCTTGAGAAGACGGTATCCTGGCAGGCATTCTGGAGGAGGTGAGTCTAGAATGGTTAGTCAGCAGCTGCTACATAAAAGCATTATGGCTGTAGGACCCCCAAGGGCAGGCTTGTGTGTTTCTCAGACCCATATTCCAGACACTGTATTGCAGGGCTGAATCTGGCACCTGAGAGGCATTTCTTAAGGACTTTCCCTCATTGGAAGGTAGGGAGGAAAGATGAGAGAATCCCAGTGCAGACCTCTATGAGATAACCTTGGGTAGATTTTGGATTACGTCTGGCTACCTGAAAAAGAGAAGGATCCTGGAAGACTTTTCAGCTTTGTTTTGTTTTAATGAAAAAGGGAATACACAACTCAGTAAAGGGGATTTGGAAAAAAGAAACTATGGAAGAAAAAAATAACCTAACACTCAACGATTAGCGTTTATTTCCTTCCAGTGTATTTTCTCTCATCAGGTAACAAGTTTTTATTTTAATTTCATGTTCTGTTTTGGTCCATATCATCATCAGATTTTAAGCATTTCTACATTGTAACAGCCTTAATAAGCTTTGGTTTTAATGACTGCCTAATTGTCTAGCGACTAGCATCATCCACTGTCCATGATCTGATGAATGAAAATGCACTGGGTGTTCAGATGTGTGAGGCCGTAAAACATTTACAACAAAAGGAAACCTGAACCTTTCTCATATATGGATAGGTAGTAAGTGGAGGCTAGGCCAGGCCTGGAAGAGGCAAGCAGCTGACAGAGAAAATGAAAATGACCAACCAATGAGGGTGAAGCCCCCTCCAAGCCCTTTCGATGCAGTTGTAGGATACATGGAACACTCACTTAGCACGCTGCTAAATGTCTGACTCCTGGACCGTAGCCCACCAGGCTCCTCTGGCCGGGAGACTTCCCAGGCAAGAATACTGGAATGGACGGACTGCCGTGCCCTCCTCCAGAGGCTCTTTCCCACGCAGGGAAGGAACTGACAATCTCAGGCAGGTTCTTTACCACTAGCGCCATTTAGGAAGCCCTTAGCACACAGCTCTTGAGG
The DNA here is from genome assembly GCA_022376925.1 of Tragulus kanchil. Taxonomy (NCBI): domain Eukaryota; kingdom Metazoa; phylum Chordata; class Mammalia; order Artiodactyla; family Tragulidae; genus Tragulus; species Tragulus kanchil. The sequence goes on along the minus strand of JAIOJX010000032.1, from coordinate 182,377,846 downwards.
CCAATTACATACTCTGGGCAGTCAGAAGGAAGAGACGCAGTCTTTGGCCTCAAGAAGCTCATGATCTAGTGGGAAAATCAGGTGAGTTGGTAGAACTGTGTTGAGAGCCTTGAGAAGACGGTATCCTGGCAGGCATTCTGGAGGAGGTGAGTCTAGAATGGTTAGTCAGCAGCTGCTACATAAAAGCATTATGGCTGTAGGACCCCCAAGGGCAGGCTTGTGTGTTTCTCAGACCCATATTCCAGACACTGTATTGCAGGGCTGAATCTGGCACCTGAGAGGCATTTCTTAAGGACTTTCCCTCATTGGAAGGTAGGGAGGAAAGATGAGAGAATCCCAGTGCAGACCTCTATGAGATAACCTTGGGTAGATTTTGGATTACGTCTGGCTACCTGAAAAAGAGAAGGATCCTGGAAGACTTTTCAGCTTTGTTTTGTTTTAATGAAAAAGGGAATACACAACTCAGTAAAGGGGATTTGGAAAAAAGAAACTATGGAAGAAAAAAATAACCTAACACTCAACGATTAGCGTTTATTTCCTTCCAGTGTATTTTCTCTCATCAGGTAACAAGTTTTTATTTTAATTTCATGTTCTGTTTTGGTCCATATCATCATCAGATTTTAAGCATTTCTACATTGTAACAGCCTTAATAAGCTTTGGTTTTAATGACTGCCTAATTGTCTAGCGACTAGACCATCATCCACTCACATAACTAGTCCCTGGATGTTGGACCTGAGTCGTTCTCTGCTTTTCAGTCTTACTGTGAGAATTTGTCAGTTCTCTTACGTGCAGTAATGCCACAAACGTGGTAGCAATTATTACAGACAGTGCAGGATGAATGTCTTTATCCCTAAAGCTTACTTCTGACTTTGTCTTTGGAAATCACTCCTCAGAGGACAATGGCAAGTTCAAACTCCTTCAGTAACAAAAAAGCCTTATTTCCCAAAGGCTGAAACTGACTTCAGACTTCCTGAGTAGCTTTTAAGATGGTGATACCCATTTCAAAGCAACTTTTGCGGTCCTGTTTTTAGTGCAAAGGGGCCGAGTTTTCATATGTAAATGACGTCAGATACTAAACCTCAGCGTTACCAGCAGCAACTCCGGCTTTGACAGGGGCTCCCACCATTTAAAGACGCTAGTCAGACTCCACTTTTCTTTCTTTTACCGTATTTACCGGCAGTCCCCCAACTGTTGCTGGATCCAGAAAATAGAAATGCTGGAGGCCAATTAAATTTGAATATCTGATAAACGATGGGTAAGTTTTGAGTGTAAGCATGTCTCCCATGGGCTGTAAAGTAGGCAGGCATGCTCAGTTGCCTCACTCGTGTCTGACTCTTTGCGACCCTCCAGGTGCCTCTGTCCATGGGATTCTCCAGGCAAGAATACTGGAGTGGATGGCCAAGCCCTCCTCCAGGGGGTCTTCCCAACCCAGGGATCGAACTCGCATCTCCTGCAGCTTCTGCATTGCAGGCGGATGCTTTACTGCTGAGCTGCCTGGGAAGCCCCATGAGGTATACACAGATTTCATTGATTATTACTATTATTTTACTTTTGGTTGAGCTGGATCTTCATTGCACGCGTACCCTTTCTCTAGATGCAGTGAGCAGGGGCTACTCTTCATTGGGATGCACAGGCTTCATGCTGTGGTGGCTTCTCTTGTTGGGAAGCACAGGCTTTAGGTTCACAGGCTTCAGTGGTTGCGACTCCGGGCTCTAGAGCACAGGCTCAGTAATTGTACGTGGGCTTATTTGCTCTGAGGCAAGCGGGACCTTCCTGGACAAGGAGTCTGTGGTGCCCAAGGATGAAAGAACAAGGCAAACTAGGAGGATCTTGGAATGCAAGACACTTACTGTCCTCCCCTCCCCCGGGCTATAGTACACCGCCCAATCCTTAAGACCCTGGTGCCACTCCTTGGACCCTACTGCATGCTGTAGTCATCACTCTACCCACCCAGTACATCGCCCAATCAGCAATGATCCGTAAGACCCCTATGCCACTCCTTAGACCCTAGCTATAAAAGGAATCAAAGACCCCTGCTTAATGTTGGTTCTCCTTTGAGCCAACCCACTGTTCTGATAGCGTCGGTTCTTTTTGAGCCAATCTGCTGTTCTAGCAGCGTCTTCCATGCTGATTCTCCCTTAAACCGGCCCGCTGCACTGGCGGCGACTCTCCCTTCCCCCACTCTAATAAACTTTACTTTCCCCTCACTCTGCCTCCTGTCTGGAAATTCTTTTCCAACCCGCGCACGGACTTTGACAGAGTCAAACCTGTGTCCCCTGCATTGACAGGCGGATTCTTACCGACTAGACCACCAGGACTGTCCACACTTTTAGAAAGTATCTGAATGAGATTCAGTTTTAAGTCAGGCTCCTGTATTCTATCCAGGTGTATTTAACCCTACCCATGATGATCCTGTCCAATCTTGGAAGTCAACTCAGTGTGAATGTGACCTTTGTCTGCCACCTGGGGTTAGTTCCTTCTTTTCTCCTGGGAGTGGGACTATCCTTGTTGATCAGATGCCAAGGGCCCTATCCCTGGTGCTATATTAGGAAGGCTGGGCATGGCCTAGAGGAACTGGGTTTGTTTGTTCTGTTGGGTAAAGATTTTGCCTGCTTATATTAGTGGGTAAGAGTTTGTTTTCTTTGGGGAGAGCCAGAAATATCCCGGCAGGCCTGGCCCCAGAAGGGCTGATGGAATAGGTCTGAGCAGCTTCTTCCACCGTGCCCTTGAGGCAAGCCCCTTGTGGATTTTCAAAGTCCAAAAGGAGAAAAGCTTAGCCTGAAGAGGTTCACAGGCTTCAGTGGTTGCGACTCCGGGCTCTAGAGCACAGGCTCAGTAATTGTACTGGGCTTATTTGCTCTGAGGCAAGCGGGACCTTCCTGGACAAGGAGTCTGTGGTGCCCAAGAATGAAAGAACAAGGCAAACTAGGAGGATCTTGGAATGCAAGACTTATTGTCCTCCCCTCCCCCGGGCTATAGTCCACCGCCCAGTCCTTAAGACCCCGGTGCCCCTCCTTGAGCCCTACCGCATGCTGTAGTCATCACTCTACCCACCCAGTACATCGCCCAATCAGCAATGATCCGTAAGACCCCTATGCCACTCCTTAGACCCTAGCTATAAAAGGAATCAAAGACCCCTGCTTAATGTTGGTTCTCCTTTGAGCCAACCCACTGTTCTGATAGCGTCGGTTCTTTTTGAGCCAATCTGCTGTTCTAGCAGCGTCTTCCATGCTGATTCTCCCTTAAACCGGCCCGCTGCACTGGCGGCGACTCTCCCTTCCCCCACTCTAATAAACTTTACTTTCCCCTCACTCTGCCTCCTGTCTGGAAATTCTTTTCCAACCCGCGCACGGACTTTGACAGAGTCAAACCTGTGTCCCCTGCATTGACAGGCGGATTCTTACCGACTAGACCACCAGGACTGTCCACACTTTTAGAAAGTATCTGAATGAGATTCAGTTTTAAGTCAGGCTCCTGTATTCTATCCAGGTGTATTTAACCCTACCCATGATGATCCTGTCCAATCTTGGAAGTCAACTCAGTGTGAATGTGACCTTTGTCTGCCACCTGGGGTTAGTTCCTTCTTTTCTCCTGGGAGTGGGACTATCCTTGTTGATCAGATGCCAAGGGCCCTATCCCTGGTGCTATATTAGGAAGGCTGGGCATGGCCTAGAGGAACTGGGTTTGTTTGTTCTGTTGGGTAAAGATTTTGCCTGCTTATATTAGTGGGTAAGAGTTTGTTTTCTTTGGGGAGAGCCAGAAATATCCCGGCAGGCCTGGCCCCAGAAGGGCTGATGGAATAGGTCTGAGCAGCTTCTTCCACCGTGCCCTTGAGGCAAGCCCCTTGTGGATTTTCAAAGTCCAGTAAAAAAAGAGGAGAAAGGAGCCTTTTAGCCTGAAGAGCAGATACCTGGGGGCCATGGGTGTGGACATGTCCAAGCTTAAAGAGACATCAGGAACCATCTCTCCATCACATTGGTGTGAAAGGACTCTAAAAACCTGTCAGAAGCTCCCTAGACCCCTTTTCTGATTGGCTTCTCCAGAGTGTCCATTTTGCATCCACACCCCAACTTCCAGAAAGCTCTTCTATCTTTTGTACCCAGTCTCAGACTTCCTTTGGCCCCCTCCTTAGAGCTTTTCGTCTTTAACCTAAGACTGAGGTCACCCTGAGGAGTCCTCCTCTTCCGACCACAGCAGTGTGGACGTTAACCTCCCGTGTGGCCCCTAACCCTTGTTCAGGAGTACCAGGTGCCGCTGGGCACTCGACAGGACTCTGACCTCTGAATGTCCTCAGGAGGGAAGTGGATGGTCATCACACCCTTACCCACCGGCTGGTTGTCGATCTCTAGGCCAGAATGGCCCCATTTCCTCCTGCGGGCTGTCGCTCTTAGAATGTGCTTGAGGCTCTCCTGAGCACACCTGGGTCCTCCTGGCTGCCTCAAGGTAGAGTTAAAATTCTCTTGAGATAAACAGTGATATGTCTGTTTCCATGGTCTTGCCTCAGATTAGCTTCTTTGACTGGTTCTACCACTCCATTTATAGATAAGGAGGCTGGGGCCAAGTGGCCCGCCCAACGTCACACAGCAATGTGTGGCCAAACAACACCTTGAACTTGGGTCTCTGACCCCTAAGAGAGACTTCTTTCTGCTGTCACTCATGGTCCTGCCCAGAGTGTATCAAGAGGGGCACACAGCTTGAGGAGGGCAAGAGGAGAAGGGGGCGGCAGAAGATGAGGTGGTTGGATGGCATCATCGATTCAATGGACATGAGTTTGAGCAAATTTTGGGAGACAGTGAAGGACAAGGAAGCCTGGCGTGCTGCAGTTGATGGAGCTGCAAAGAGTCAGACACGACTTAGTGACTGAACAACGCAGCCTGGCATTTCTGTGTGTGGACAGCGAGGGCCTGGTGTTCACACTCCAGGTCTTGCGCTTGGTGGATGTGTGACGCTGGAAACCTTGCTCAGGCCCTCTGCCGAGATGGTTCTGCACACTATTTAATGTCAGGTTCTAAGGATGGAAGTGAGGGTGATCTTGGGCACCACTCATGTATCCATTTACTCCCGGAGCGCCCTTCATGGACCAGGCGCTGCTCTGGGCACTGGGGGCGCAGCAGCAAAAGACAGAAGCTCAGCCCTCCTGCAGCTCATACCCTCGTCTCAGACACAAGCAACACACAAACGAAAAATGGAGACTGCTGTACACGGTCTGGGAGCAGAGAGGAAAAATCAAAATGAGGTCCATCTGTGGTTCTCACGCTGGATTGTACCTCCACCTAATGGACATTTTGACAATTTCCCTGGGCTTTTTCTGCTTGTCACAATAATGGTGGGGGCAGGGAAGAGGGGCGGATTGCACACCAGGCACACCAACATTCATCGGATCATGGAAAAGCCAAGGGAGTTCCAGAAAAACATTGACCTCTGCTGCACTGACTACGCTAAAGCCTTTGACTGTGTGGACCACAACCGACGGTGGAAAATCCTTAGAGAGATGGGAATACCAGACCACCTTCCCTGCCTCCTGAGAAACCTGTATGCAGCCACAGTTAGAACCAGACATGGAAGAACTGACTGGTTCAAAATTGACAAAGAGGTATGACAAGGCTGTGTATTGTCACCTTGGTTACTTAACTTATATACAAAATACATCATGGGAAATGCCAGGCTGGATGAATCACAAGCTGGAATCAAGATTGCTGGGAGAAATGTCAACAACCCCAGATATGCAGATGATACCACTTTAAGGGCAGCAAAAGTGAAGAGGAACTAAAGAGCTTCTTGACGAGGGTGAAAGAGGAGACTGAAAAAACTGTCTTGAAAATCAACATTCAACAAACTAACATCAGGCTTCCCTGGTGGCTCAGTGGTTAAAGAATCCGCCAGCCAATGCAGGAGACACAGATTTGGTCCCTGATCTGGGAAGATCCCACGTGCCTTGGAGCAGCCGTTGCACCACGCTGTCGAGCCTGTGCTCTAGGGCCCGGGAGACGCAACTACCGGGCCCACACGCGGCAGCTACTGAAGCCATGCACCCCAGAGCCCACGCCCACAGCAAGAGAAGTCACCACAATGAGAAGCCTGTGCACTGCCAATAGAGAGGAGCCGTCGCTCTGCACAACTAGAGAAAAGCTCTCGCGGCAGCAAAGACCCAGAACAGCCAAAAACAGAAACTAGGTAAATCAAATTATTTTTAAAAAAAACAACCTAAGATCATGGTATCTGGTCCCATCACATCATGGCAAGTAGAAAGGGGAAAAAATGGAAGCAGTGGCAGATTTTTGTGTTCTTGGACTCCAAAATTACTGTGGACCATGACGGCAGCCAAGAAATTGAAAGACACTTGCTGCTTGGAAAGAAAGCTATGACAACATATTAAAAAGAAGACACATCACTGCTGACAAAGGTCCGTGTAGTCAAAGCTATGGTTTCTCCAGTAGTCATATATGGATGTGAGAGCCAGACCATAAAGAAGGCTGAGCACTAAAGAATTACGGTGTTGGAGAAGACTCCTGAGAGTCTCTTCTACAGCAAGGAGATCAAAGCAGTTAATTCTAAAGGAAACCAACCCTGACTATGCCTTTGGAAGGACTGACGCTGAACCTCCAATAGTTGGTCATTTGATGCAAAGAGCTGACTCATTAGAAAAGACCCTGATACTGGGAACGATGGAGGGGAAAAGGAGAAAGAAGTAACAGAAGATGAGATGGTCAGATAGCATCACTGACTCAAGGGGTGTGAATGAGAACAAACTTCCGGAGTTAATGAAAGACAGGAAAGCCTGGGGTGCTGCAGTCTGTGGGGTCTCAAGCAGTTGGACACAATGTAGCAACTGAGCATCAGCAACAAGCAGGCACACCAGACCTCCTGAAGCGCACAAGACCAGTAAATGGCGGAGAGGCAGGAAACTGCCTTCCTCTGTGCAATTCTGGAATGTCCCAGCAAAGTCTATGTAGGTGAAAACTCTGCTTATAATTATGAGCCTAGAACTTAACATGGTTTTATAAAGAATCCGCCAGCCAATGCAGGAGACACAGATTTGGTCCCTGATCTGGGAAGATCCCACGTGCCTTGGAGCAGCCGTTGCACCACGCTGTCGAGCCTGTGCTCTAGGGCCCGGGAGACGCAACTACCGGGCCCACACGCGGCAGCTACTGAAGCCATGCACCCCAGAGCCCACGCCCACAGCAAGAGAAGTCACCACAATGAGAAGCCTGTGCACTGCCAATAGAGAGGAGCCGTCGCTCTGCACAACTAGAGAAAAGCTCTCGCGGCAGCAAAGACCCAGAACAGCCAAAAACAGAAACTAGGTAAATCAAATTATTTTTAAAAAAAACAACCTAAGATCATGGTATCTGGTCCCATCACATCATGGCAAGTAGAAAGGGGAAAAAATGGAAGCAGTGGCAGATTTTTGTGTTCTTGGACTCCAAAATTACTGTGGACCATGACGGCAGCCAAGAAATTGAAAGACACTTGCTGCTTGGAAAGAAAGCTATGACAACATATTAAAAAGAAGACACATCACTTCGCTGACAAAGGTCCGTGTAGTCAAAGCTATGGTTTCTCCAGTAGTCATATATGGATGTGAGAGCCAGACCATAAAGAAGGCTGAGCACTAAAGAATTACGGTGTTGGAGAAGACTCCTGAGAGTCTCTTCTACAGCAAGGAGATCAAAGCAGTTAATTCTAAAGGAAACCAACCCTGACTATGCCTTTGGAAGGACTGACGCTGAACCTCCAATAGTTGGTCATTTGATGCAAAGAGCTGACTCATTAGAAAAGACCCTGATACTGGGAACGATGGAGGGGAAAAGGAGAAAGAAGTAACAGAAGATGAGATGGTCAGATAGCATCACTGACTCAAGGGGTGTGAATGAGAACAAACTTCCGGAGTTAATGAAAGACAGGAAAGCCTGGGGTGCTGCAGTCTGTGGGGTCTCAAGCAGTTGGACACAATGTAGCAACTGAGCATCAGCAACAAGCAGGCACACCAGACCTCCTGAAGCGCACAAGACCAGTAAATGGCGGAGAGGCAGGAAACTGCCTTCCTCTGTGCAATTCTGGAATGTCCCAGCAAAGTCTATGTAGGTGAAAACTCTGCTTATAATTATGAGCCTAGAACTTAACATGGTTTTATAAATAAGCAGGAAGTATTTTGTACACAGATTTATCACTCACTGCATCATCAAGAATTCAAGAACTATGTATTTAATACACAAAGAGAAGGTTACATTATTGTTTTGCTTGGGACCTCACCAAGAATTGCTCAGTGTTTTAAGAAACCACATCTCTGTGGAATTTGAGTCAGCACGTTGCACCTTGGTGGCCGTCACATCTGTAAGAACTCTAGGTACCAGCACAGAGAGCTTCCAGAGCAGCCGTCTGTTAAAATACATATTAAATGATTAAGCAATCATTTCCTTTTATTTTTCCTTTAAGCTATGGCACATCCTTTATAGTACCTCCTATTGAGTTTTTAGAAGTATATGCTTAAATGGGTCTTATTAGGGCTTCCCTGGTGGTCCAGTGGGTAAGGACACCACCTTGCAGTGCAAGGGGCGTCGGTTTGAGCCCTGGCCTGGGAAGATCCCACGTGCCGCGGAGCGGCTGGACTGATGTGTCCAATTACCGAGCTGGAGCTCTGAAGCGCATGCGCCCAGAGCCAGTGCTCTGCAACAACAGAGGCCACAGCAATGGGAGGCCCACATGGGCCAAAGAACAAAGATGGATGAAAAGAAATAAATGAAAGACCAATAGAAGTGGCCCACCGGCCCGTCTCCTCCCCAATCCGCCCACAGGAAATAAATAAATAAATAAATAAATAAATAAATAAATGGGTCTTATTATCTCTGTATTTATTCTATGCTTATAAAATGTGATAAAAGGAGGAACTTCCCTAGTGGTCCAGTGGTTAAGACTCTGCCCTTCCAAGGCAGGGGCGTGGATTCAGTCCCGGGTCAGGGAACTAAGACCCTTCATTCTCTTTCGGGGGATAAAAAGAGCAAATGTGCTCATGAACAGCAGCCCTCCAGGAGGAAGGACGGAGCCGCGAGTATATCTGGGGAGAAGTGTTCCAGGCAGAGGGAAAAGGGAGTGGTGTGCGCAGATATCCGAGTGAGGATTGGAGAGACCGTAGAAGGGAGCCTTGTGAGCCATGGCAAAGACCGTGGACTATGTCCCTGCCCCTAGGTCAGCCTTGAGGGTTCACGGCAACAAGTCCCAGGGATCAGGAGCAGGCAGGAAAGGGCCATAATCTGATTCCTATTTTTTTTTTTTTCTTTTTTTTGAAGCTCACCGTGGTTGCCTTATGGACAGTAGTTATGCGGCTACTGCCAGGATCCAGCCTTGGCCGTGGCTTGGATTAGGAAAGGAAACTAGAGGTGGTCAGATTTGTGATGTCATGTTCTGAAAGTTAAACCCAAAGGGCTTGTTGACAGAAATATGATTGGAAAACACACACTCACAGCAGTCAAGGACTCAGCCCTCAGAGAAAAGACAGAGTGAGGGAGCCGGCTAATCCCAGAGGATATGCGGCTTTGCAGTTAGGAGATTAAATTGAAAAAGGTTTTGCATTTTGAAAACACAAAGCATCTCTTAAAATATAAAAGATTAAGCCTATTAAAAAGCACTTATTTGTGAATGTTTAGGTTGGCGGTTGGTTTGAGGGACATGGGAACTATTTTATCATTATGTTTTATGACATATATGTATGTTACATCAACCTTCCCAGGTGGCGCTAGTGGTAAAAAACCCACCTGCCAATGCAGAAGCCCTGGGTTCGATCCCTGGGTCCACTCCAGTATTCTCGCCTGGAGAATCCCATAGACAGAGGAGTTTGGCAGGCTATAAAGGGGTCACAAAAAGTAGGACACAACTGAAGTGACTTAGCACGAACACGTATATATGTTACACATATTGGGCGGGGCGTGTCTTAAATATCATAGTGATGTTTTTTCGTTTGTTAAAGCTTGACACTGACAGTCATTGTGCATCCAGGACTCTACTTTCTGGACAATGCCAGAACTAGCCAGAGCACGGGCAGCATCAGACCGACAGGTGCAGGTCAAGAGAAGACCGAAGGGAGAGGTCAGGGCTCAGAGCACCATCGTGGCGCCGGGCAGGTGGACTTCAAGGGCTCAGGTCATAGCCCTGAGGTTTGTCACGGGGCCTCAGGCAGAGTCACTCACTTTTCTGAGACTCTGATCCTCATCTGCCAAATAGGGACCCCCACAGTGCCCCTCCTGGAGGTGCTGTGAGGACTGAGAAGACAACACACGCAGAGCGTCTGGCACAGCCCGTGGCAGAGACGCTGCTTGCGTGGTGGCAGTGTGACTGACGAGGGGATCGGGAGACTAGAGGATGCCGGCTGGATGCTCTTGAAGAGGAGCTATCTGGGCGCCCGGCTCCCCAGCAGGGCTCGAGCTGGAGGAGCACCCAGGTTTTGTGCCTCCAGCGTCCTTCTTCAAAGGCGCCCTGCCGTCTAGCCCCTTTGATTAGCACCTTCTTTCTTCAGGCAGAAGGCAGATCCGATCTCAGCGTCCCTGTGGCCCAGGGATGAGAAGGCAGCATTTTCTCCAGAAGGTCACTTCATTCTGCAGCTATACCCAAGCTAAACGGGAGGCCAGATTGTATCAAGGAGGCTACTGGATAAACAGTAGGGAAAATAAGGAGATTGACAGTATCTTCAGATGTGCATCTGGTCTCTTCTCCTCTCCCTCCGTCAGGCTGGGGACATAGCAGGACCAGGCCTGAGGAGGGACCTTACAAGGGGACCAAGAAATCATGGAAATAGAGTAGAGACAATGGGACCCAGTCGCTCACCATCACAGAAGAGTAATGTCCTGGAGGGCATGCTTGCTTCGGCTGCACATCTACTCAAACTGCGACAATCCAGAGAAGATGAGCCTGGCCCCTGCGCGAGGCTGACACGGAAGTTCCTGAGGCATTCCATACGGAAAAAGAAAAGAGAGAAGACTAAATTCTGAGTGTTTAATTGGATTTAGAAGTGTTGGTATAAATTCATGGTATTGAAATGAAGGTACAGATGTAAGAGTTTGTGTTAGATGTGTGTATGAACCTACACATGGATACACACGCACATAGTGCCTCGTTCAGTCTGCCGGAAAGCCGGGAAGCCGTGTCAGCTTGGTGCCAATAAGCACACATAGTATAAGTCACAGTTTCTAGTCACCATTCTCCACTGAAACCACTAAAATCCATTATTCAAATGACTAAGTCCAAGGCTAAGGCAAGGAAACGACAAGATGAGCCTAGACTCTCTTGGGCCGAATGCTGAGAAAGACTAAGCACAGACAAACAAAACGGTGCGTGTGTCAACATCACACAAGAGTCACCTGAGTGGTCACATAGGCAACTGTCAAACTGACCACAGTCAAAGCCAAAACAATGTCAATATTTGCCTGGCTTTCTTTTTTTTTTTGGATACCATGAGCTCCTTAATGGTTTATGATGTAGCTTAGTCTATTTGACTGCTAAAACAAAATTACCATAGATTCAGTGTCCTGTAAACAACAGAAATTTATATCTCATGATTTCGGGTGTTGGGAAGTCCAAGATCAAGGTTCTGGTCAATTCTGTTTCTGGCAAGAGCCTACTTGCTATCTTCTTACACGATAGAAAGGGGAGCACTCTGGGGCTGTTTTTCTTTTTTAATTTTTTGGTCTCTTTTATTGGTTTTCTATTTTTTATTTTCATCCATTCTTTGACCTATGTGGGCCTCCCATCTCAGTGACCTCTCTCGTTGCAGAGCACTGGCTCTGGGCGCATGCACTCCAGAGTGTTGGCACTGGCCCCTGGCATTGACAGTATCTTCAGATGTGCATCTGGTCTCTTCTCCTCTCCCTCCGTCAGGCTGGGGACATAGCAGGACCAGGCCTGAGGAGGGACCTTACAAGGGGACCAAGAAATCATGGAAATAGAGTAGAGACAATGGGACCCAGTCGCTCACCATCACAGAAGAGTAATGTCCTGGAGGGCATGCTTGCTTCGGCTGCACATCTACTCAAACTGCGACAATCCAGAGAAGATGAGCCTGGCCCCTGCGCGAGGCTGACACGGAAGTTCCTGAGGCATTCCATACGGAAAAAGAAAAGAGAGAAGACTAAATTCTGAGTGTTTAATTGGATTTAGAAGTGTTGGTATAAATTCATGGTATTGAAATGAAGGTACAGATGTAAGAGTTTGTGTTAGATGTGTGTATGAACCTACACATGGATACACACGCACATAGTGCCTCGTTCAGTCTGCCGGAAAGCCGGGAAGCCGTGTCAGCTTGGTGCCAATAAGCACACATAGTATAAGTCACAGTTTCTAGTCACCATTCTCCACTGAAACCACTAAAATCCATTATTCAAATGACTAAGTCCAAGGCTAAGGCAAGGAAACGACAAGATGAGCCTAGACTCTCTTGGGCCGAATGCTGAGAAAGACTAAGCACAGACAAACAAAACGGTGCGTGTGTCAACATCACACAAGAGTCACCTGAGTGGTCACATAGGCAACTGTCAAACTGACCACAGTCAAAGCCAAAACAATGTCAATATTTGCCTGGCTTTCTTTTTTTTTTTGGATACCATGAGCTCCTTAATGGTTTATGATGTAGCTTAGTCTATTTGACTGCTAAAACAAAATTACCATAGATTCAGTGTCCTGTAAACAACAGAAATTTATATCTCATGATTTCGGGTGTTGGGAAGTCCAAGATCAAGGTTCTGGTCAATTCTGTTTCTGGCAAGAGCCTACTTGCTATCTTCTTACACGATAGAAAGGGGAGCACTCTGGGGCTGTTTTTCTTTTTTTTTAATTTTTTTTGGTCTCTTTTATTGGTTTTCTATTTTTTATTTTCATCCATTCTTTGACCTATGTGGGCCTCCCATCTCAGTGACCTCTCTCGTTGCAGAGCACTGGCTCTGGGCGCATGCACTCCAGAGTGTTGGCTTGGCACGTGGGATCCTCCTGGACCAGGGATTGAACCAGTGCCCCCTGCACTTCAAGGCGGACTCTTCACCCACTGGACCAGCAGGGAAGCCCTCTGGGGCTGTTTTCTAAGGATACCGATCCCCCTCATGAAAGCTCTGTCCTCATGACCTCATCCCCTCCGAAGGCCCCCCCTCCAAATGCACCATATTAGAGTAAGCCTTTAGCATACACATTTTAGGGGTATAGAGTTTAATTCAGTTCAGTTGCTCAGTCATGGCTGACTCTTTGTGACCCCATGGACTGTGGCATGCCAAGCTTCCCTATCATCCACCATCTCCTGGAGCTTGCCCAAACTCATGTTCACTGACTCAGTGATGCCATCCAACCATCTCGTCTTCTGCCGTCCCCTTCTCCTTTTGCTCTCCCTTTTTCCCCCGCATCAGGGTCTTTTCCAGTGAGTCATCTCTTTGCACCAGGTGGCCAAAGTATTGGAGCCTCAGCTTCAGCATCAGTTTTTCTGATGAATACTCAAGGTTGGTTTCCTTTAGGATGGACTGGTTTGATCTCCTTGCAGTCCAAGGGACTCTCAAGAGTCTTCTCCAGCACCCCAGTTCAAAGATATCAATTCTATGGCACTCAGCCTTCTTTATGGGCCAACCGTCACATCCATACATGACTACTGGGAAAACCATAGCTTTGATGATGCGAACTTCTGTCAGCAAAGTGCTGTCTCTGCCAACCGTCACTCATTTGCCTGGCTTTTTTTTTTTGGATACCATGAGCTCCTTAATGGTTTATGATGTAGCTTAGTCTATTTGACTGCTAAAACAAAATTACCATAGATTCAGTGTCCTGTAAACAACAGAAATTTATATCTCATGATTTCGGGTGTTGGGAAGTCCAAGATCAAGGTTCTGGTCAATTCTGTTTCTGGCAAGAGCCTACTTGCTATCTTCTTACACGATAGAAAGGGGAGCACTCTGGGGCTGTTTTTCTTTTTTTTTAATTTTTTTTGGTCTCTTTTATTGGTTTTCTATTTTTTATTTTCATCCATTCTTTGACCTATGTGGGCCTCCCATCTCAGTGACCTCTCTCGTTGCAGAGCACTGGCTCTGGGCGCATGCACTCCAGAGTGTTGGCTTGGCACGTGGGATCCTCCTGGACCAGGGATTGAACCAGTGCCCCCTGCACTTCAAGGCGGACTCTTCACCCACTGGACCAGCAGGGAAGCCCTCTGGGGCTGTTTTCTAAGGATACCGATCCCCCTCATGAAAGCTCTGTCCTCATGACCTCATCCCCTCCGAAGGCCCCCCCTCCAAATGCACCATATTAGAGTAAGCCTTTAGCATACACATTTTAGGGGTATAGAGTTTAATTCAGTTCAGTTGCTCAGTCATGGCTGACTCTTTGTGACCCCATGGACTGTGGCATGCCAAGCTTCCCTATCATCCACCATCTCCTGGAGCTTGCCCAAACTCATGTTCACTGACTCAGTGATGCCATCCAACCATCTCGTCTTCTGCCGTCCCCTTCTCCTTTTGCTCTCCCTTTTCCCCAGCATCAGGGTCTTTTCCAGTGAGTCATCTCTTTGCACCAGGTGGCCAAAGTATTGGAGCCTCAGCTTCAGCATCAGTTTTTCTGATGAATACTCAAGGTTGGTTTCCTTTAGGATGGACTGGTTTGATCTCCTTGCAGTCCAAGGGACTCTCAAGAGTCTTCTCCAGCACCCCAGTTCAAAGATATCAATTCTATGGCACTCAGCCTTCTTTATGGGCCAACCGTCACATCCATACATGACTACTGGGAAAACCATAGCTTTGATGATGCGAACTTCTGTCAGCAAAGTGCTGTCTCTGCTTTTCAATATGCCGTCTAGGTTTGCCATAGCTTTTCTTCCAAGGAGCAAGTGTCTTTTAGTTTCATGGCTGCAGTCACCTTCCACAGTGATTTTGGAGCCCAAGTCTATTGCAGTCCAAGTGATTTTTGAGCCAAGTGCTGAGTCTAGAGCACTGAGTATTAGATGGTTTGGCTGCTACAGTAAAACCCAAAGACTGAGGATGGTTGAACAAACAGAAGTCTAATTCTCTTTCCCTCAAAACTCTGAGCTAGTATGGTACCTCTCCTCTGGTAAGTCATTAGGAGCCCAGGTTCCTTCTGTCCTTGTTCTCTGCATCCTCAACACTCAGCGTATACCTCATGGGCCAGCACTGCTGCTCTGCCTCCTGCTAGCACATCCCTGTTCCAGTCAGAAGGACAGAAGACAAGAGGGGAGAGGGGAGTAGGTGTCCTGCCTCGAAGGGCTTGGCCCAGAAGTTGGACAAATCACTTCTGGTCCTCTCGAGAATCACGTCCTCTAGAGAATACAGTCACCAGGCCATGCCGATCTGCAAGGTAAGCTGGGGGGGGTAAATGTAGTATGTAGCCAAGAAACTATGTTCCTAGCCAAACATCACCGTGTAAGAAAGGGATAACAGAAACCGAGGGACAGAAAGCAGTCTCCGCCACTCTTCAAATCAATTCCTTGGGCTTTAATTGAACAGAGCTGATCTCTGTTGCCTATGACCAGCATGACAAGAATATAGGAGAAGGGGACACTGACTTTTATTGACCAACTCCTGTGTCCTGGGCATATCCTACAGATCATCTCTTTTCATCTGAGCGGTGATTCAGTAAGGAAGGGGTTGACAAGGGAGAAAATTGAGGCTCCAAGAGACAGCGTGACCGGCTCACTGTCACAAGCCATGAGTGACAAAGCTAGGTTCTGAATGCAGATCTCTGAGACCCCGAGTTCAGGCTCTTCCCATGGTACCACACTGGAGGTGCTCTTCCTTTGCCCAAGGCTCCCCTTCCTCACCGAGATCCCTCCCCGCCCCTCTTGCTCCACGGGTTGCCGTCAGTTCGCCAGCCGTAGCCATGCCTGCTTCTCACTCTCCACGTGTCCCGCAGCCTGACTAGGATTGGCATCTCCCTCGGGTGACGCATGTGTGTGCTCAGACAGTGGACTGGGTCTGTAGTGACACCCTGATCTCATGATTAGAACTTGGGTATCAGGCACACCTCAGGCCTGCCTCCATCACTCGTGTGCTCTGAATATGACAGTGACAGATGCTTCCCCGAGGAGCAGCCAGGGTCGCACCAAACTCAAAAGTCAATATACGTGGGAATTCTCTGGTGGTTGATCCAGTGGTTATGATTCTGCACGCCCAATACAGGGGTCAGAGTTCGATCCCTGCTTGAAAACTAGACCCCACATGCCACAGCTAAGCGTTCCCGTGCTGCAATGAATGATGCCTTGTGCTGTAACGAATACCAGAGATCCTGGGTGCCACACCCAGACACAGCACAGCCAGACAAGTAAATCCTTTTTTTAACTTTAAGTATGAATACCTGTTTTAGTATTATTTTTTAATTTTTGGCCTCTTTTATTGGTTTTTTATTTGTTTTCATCCATCTTTATTCTTTGGCCTGTGTGGGCCTCCCATTGCAATGGCCTCTCTCGGTGCAGAGCAGCAGTCCCAGGCACACGCACTCCAGAGTGCCGGCTCACAACTGGACACACCGGGATCTTCCCAGGCCAGGGATTGAACCAGAGCCCCTTGCACTGCAAGGCAGACTCTTTACCCACTGAACCACGAAGGAAGCCCCAGTATTTATTTAGTTTTGACTGTGCTGGGTCTTCATTGCTGAGCATGAGCTTTTCTCTAGTTGCAGGGAACAGGGGCTACTGTCTCCTTGCAGTGCATGGATTTCTTATTGCAGTAGCTTCTCTCTCTGTTTTTTAAATATGTATTTATTTGGTTGCAGTTGCTCTTAGTTGCCATATGAGGGATCTAGCTCCCTGCCCAGGGACTGAACCTGGGCACTCTGCATTGGGAGCTCAGAATCTTAACCACTGGACCAACAGGGAACTCCCTGCAGTCGCTTTTCTTGCTGTGAAACAGGGGTTCTATGGTGTGCAGGCTCCGGTAATTGTAGCATGAGGGCTCCTTGGTTTCGGCTTGTGAGCGCCAGAGCACACGTTCTGTAGCTGTGGGACACAGGCTTAGAGGCCCCAAGGCATGCGGGATCTTCCCCGAAGAGGTATTGAACTGGCATCCCCTGCATCGTAAGGCAAATTCTTAACCTCTGGACCACCGGGAAAGGCCCAGTAAGTGGTTTTTTAAAAAATAAACATAGGGCTTCCCCTGGTGGTCCAGTGGGTAGGGACACCGCCTTGTAGTGCAAGGGTCGTTGGTTCGATCCCTGGCCTGGGAAGATCCCACGTGCCGCGGAGCGGCTGGACCCATGTGTCCAATCACCGAGCCGGAGCTCTGAAGCACATGCACTCAGAGCCGGCGCTCTGAAACGACAGACACCACCGTGATGGGAGGCCCACAGGAGCCAAAGAACAAAGACGATGAAAATAGAGAAATGAAAGACCAATAGAAGTGGCTTGCCCGCTCCCCTTCCCCCCAACCCAACCCCCGCCCAAAATAAATAAATAAATAAATCTTTAAAAAAAAAAATAAAATAAACATAAGTTCAAGAGCACCGATGTGCTGAGACAGAGCTATGTTTGGGGTAAAGTGGGGCACACGGGCTTAGGAGTCAGGAAAGGCTTCAGAGAAAAGGGGCTCTCCTGGCGGCTCAGTGGTGAAGAATCTGTCTGCCGATGCAGGAGACACAGGTTCGACCCCTCATCCGGGAAGATCCCACGTGTTGGGAAGCAAGGAAGCCAGTGCGGCACAGCTATTGAGCCTGTGCTCTAGAGCCCACGATCTGCCCCAAGAGAAACCTGGATGCCGCCACCAGGGAGTAGCCCTCGCTTTCTACAAGACAAAAGCCCGCACAGCAACGAAGACCTAGCACAGGACAAGATAAACACAACTTTTAAAAAAGATAAAAGAAGCCACTTGGTCCGTGAATCCCCTGAAACTACACGCAAACCTTTGTGCCTGTGTGTGTGCTTCCTCCAGGGCGAGGCCCACAGTCTTTGCATACTCTATGACTCACAGGCTAGCGACTCCGGGCTGGAGGTCAAGAAGGCTGAGGAGGCCCAGGCGTGGCGACGGGGTGGGGAGAGGGTGGGCAAGAGGGAGACGTGAGGAGGGCAAGGACCGCGGCTCAGAGGAACAGCTTGCCGTGCTCAGGAGCCTGGACTTCACTCCAACGGCCATAGGCGATTATTGCCTAGGCGGGGTGTCTGTCTTATGCCTGGCCTAGGTCACATCGCCCTCAGAGTTCTGGATAATCCCACGTGCCTCCTAGGCTCTGTGACTACGCGGAGCACCAGCCTGCCAGAACCCCCAGAGGAGGCTGCCCACGGGAGACGCGCTGGGCCGCAGCGCATCAGCAGGCCTTTGTCCAGCAGAGGTTGTAGTCAGAGAGACTGTTTGGGCTGTACCTCACAGAGAGCCCCTGGAATTACCTTAAACTCAGTGATGTGCTTGTTAATGTTAAATCATCCGTTTTTATGACCGGGGGATACCGATCTGTAGCATCTTCTGCTTTCGTGGTGTGATGAGGCCTACGTTAAACTCTGTACGTGCTCTCACAAAGATGCACAGCGAGATTCAGGAGCCAGTGGGAACCAGCTCCAGCACTCCATTGCTCAGCACCATTGATCATAAGCACATAGGTGTGGGGAGGCAGCTAGTGATGGGAGAGTGGGAGGTAGGAACCACTGGGTGCAAGGTAGGCTCAAGGCTGTGTTTATAACACGGGGAACACAGCCAGTATCTTGTAATAGCTGTCCATGGAAAGTAACCTTTAAAAGTTGCATACAAACTTTAAAAATATATGTGTGTGTCTCATGGGGACCAAGCTGGAGCTGCAGCCAGGCTCTCTGAGAGCCTTTGCAACCTCGGCTACCCCTCCCCTCTCTTCCTTCTTGTTCTCCTGTTTGCCCACCTCTCTCCTCCTGGGCAAGGCTGGCTTTCTCTGCTCGCTGGTCCCTGGATCAAAGGACTGCTCTCGCCAACAGTTCCAGATTTTCATAACTCTCCTGGCAAGGACACAGCCAGACTGAAGCTTGGCCTCTCTGAGACCCATTTCAAGTTCCTTGGAGCCCACTGGCCCAGCCTGGTCAGGTGCTCGGCCCTGATCCAATCAGCTGTGATGAAGGGTGGAATGTTCTTAGACCAAGATGGTGAGCAAGCCCTCTGATGTAACTGCGGGGTTCTGGGGAAGGAGAAGTAACCAGAGGAAAAGGAAGCGAGCTCTGAGCAACCAACCCCTTAGGTAGTATCTTGAGGCAGAAAAGGGGGGAAATCCATCGATAACAGCTCATGCCGTCTCCTCTAGTCTTTTGAATTTTTCAGGCTGCACGGTAGACTACGCTAGGGTCATTTATGCCTGGCCTAGGTCACATCGCCTCAGAGTTCTGGATAATCCCACGTGCCTCCTAGGCTCTGTGACTACGCGAGCACCAGCCTGCCAGAACCCCAGAGGAGGCTGCCCACGGGAGACGCGCTGGGCCGCAGCGCATCAGCAGGCCTTTGTCCAGCAGAGGTTGTAGTCAGAGAGACTGTTTGGGCTGTACCTCACAGAGAGCCCCTGGAATTACCTTAAACTCAGTGATGTGCTTGTTAATGTTAAATCATCCGTTTTTATGACCGGGGGATACCGATCTGTAGCATCTTCTGCTTTCGTGGTGTGATGAGGCCTACGTTAAACTCTGTACGTGCTCTCACAAAGATGCACAGCGAGATTCAGGAGCCAGTGGGAACCAGCTCCAGCACTCCATTGCTCAGCACCATTGATCATAAGCACATAGGTGTGGGGAGGCAGCTAGTGATGGGAGAGTGGGAGGTAGGAACCACTGGGTGCAAGGTAGGCTCAAGGCTGTGTTTATAACACGGGGAACACAGCCAGTATCTTGTAATAGCTGTCCATGGAAAGTAACCTTTAAAAGTTGCATACAAACTTTAAAAATATATGTGTGTGTCTCATGGGGACCAAGCTGGAGCTGCAGCCAGGCTCTCTGAGAGCCTTTGCAACCTCGGCTACCCCTCCCCTCTCTTCCTTCTTGTTCTCCTGTTTGCCCACCTCTCTCCTCCTGGGCAAGGCTGGCTTTCTCTGCTCGCTGGTCCCTGGATCAAAGGACTGCTCTCGCCAACAGTTCCAGATTTTCATAACTCTCCTGGCAAGGACACAGCCAGACTGAAGCTTGGCCTCTCTGAGACCCATTTCAAGTTCCTTGGAGCCCACTGGCCCAGCCTGGTCAGGTGCTCGGCCCTGATCCAATCAGCTGTGATGAAGGGTGGAATGTTCTTAGACCAAGATGGTGAGCAAGCCCTCTGATGTAACTGCGGGGTTCTGGGGAAGGAGAAGTAACCAGAGGAAAAGGAAGCGAGCTCTGAGCAACCAACCCCTTAGGTAGTATCTTGAGGCAGAAAAGGGGGGAAATCCATCGTATAACAGCTCATGCCGTCTCCTCTAGTCTTTTGAATTATTCTCCCAGAGTCACTAGTTCATTCAGTTATCTTCTCATCCAAGTGCGTCTTCAGCATTCGTGTGACATTGAGTGAGTGTGTACTCTGTGTTAGAGAATGTGTGAGGCTAATAGGAAGGGGAAGATGAATACAGTTTAGCGGCTGCCCGTCAAGAGTTTACCATCTGGGACTTGCTGCGTGCGTGCTACGTCACTTCAGTCATGTCTGACTCTTTGCGACCCCATGGACTATAGTCCATCAAGCTTCTCTGTCCGTGGAATTCTCCAGGTAAGACTACTCGAGTGGGCAGACATTCCCTTGTCCAGGAGCTCTTCCTGATCCGGGCATTGAACGCATGTCTCTTATGTGTCCTGCAATAGCAGGTGGGTTCTTTACCCCTAGGGCTGCCATCCACAACACAAACTTCACAGGAGGCTGCTCAAAATGCCAGTCCCCAGGGGATGACATGGGAGAGCTGAGGCCGGCAGCCTCCGAGACCAGTCCCAGGGAGCCTTGCTTCCTGACGTTTACACCCCTGAGTAATGCCCTTCCCACTGTCCTCGGCTTGGTCTGTGTGGCCAATAGAATAAAGCAGAGGTGATGATCGGAAACTTCTGAGCACAGGTTATGGAGGATGGTGGCTTCCATCTTGGGTCCCCTCTGTCATGCTCTCCTGGCTCCTGGAGAAAGCCAGCTGCCCGGCTGTGAGCAGCCCTGAGGAAAGGGCCCAGGGCTTTCGCAGACTCCTGGCAAAGCCACAAGAGGGTGGTAGTAGTCTGGCCTTCAGGGGAGACTGCAGTGGGAGATAATAAATGCTTGTTATTTTAAGCTGCAAGGTTTGGGGGTGATTTGTTACACAGTGATGGATGGCTGGGCTTCCCTGGGGGCTCAGCAGTAAAGAGCCCACTTACCAATGCGGAAGACATAAGAGTTGTGGGTTCCATCCCGGGGTAGGGAAGATCCCCTGGAGTAGCAAATGGCAACCCACTCCAGTATTCTTGCCTAGAGAATCCCATGGACAGAGGAGCCCAGTGGGCTACAGTCCAGGGGGTCACACGAGTGAAACACGACTGAAGGGACAGATGACTAACGCAGGAGGTGACAGCTGAGGTGGGTCTTGAACAATGAACTCACCAAGCAGAGACAAAGTCATTCTACCCAAGCCACGTGCAGAACCGTAGACAAGCGCAGGGCACGAATGGGAAACAGTAGTTTGGTGCGGCTGACTGTGACCTGGCTGAGAGGGGGTGGCATCAGCTGTAGGGATGGGCCAGGCAGAGGAAGAGCTATGCCTGCTGTTACCCATGCAACCAGTGACTTCCAACCTTTTCTTTCTTTCTTTTTTTTTGGCACTATGAGCCCCTTCTTCAAATAAAATCTTATACAAGAGGTCAAGCTGTAAAAATGGCAAAACAGAGCCCCTGTGGTTAGAGGTAGGTAGGGTAGAGGATGGAGCAGAAGAGGGTCTTGTCCTCCCTCGCCCTCCCTGTTTCCTTCTATACACATAGACCAGCTCTGGAAGGACACACAGGACACTCGGAAGAGTAGGGGTCTCCCACCAGGAACCTGGCGGCTGAAGGGCAGGGAGAAGTTTTTTGTTTCTCCTGGCCATGTTGTGTGGCTTGCCAGATCTTATTTCCCACCCCAGGGACTGAACCTGGGCTCCCCGAAGTAAAAGTGCTGAGGCCTAACGACTGGGCTGCAAAGGAATTCCCAGGGAGAATAATTTTTTACTGTAGTTTCTTTGGCATTATTTGAATTTTAAATTGTATCCATTATTGTATATCCAGACAAGTATGGATGCATAGGTGTTCATTATATAGTTATCTCTACTTTTCTGTACATTTGAACATTTTATAATAAAACACAAAAATTTGGAGGACTTCCCTGGTGGCTCAGATGGTAAAGAATCTGCCTGCAATGCAAGAGACCTGGGCTTCAGTCCCTGGGTCAGGATAGATGCCCTGGAGGAGGAAATGGCAACCCACTCCGGTGTTCTCGCCGGGACAATCCCACGGACAGGAGCCTGGCAAACAGTCCACGGGGCTCCAAAGAGTTCGATACGACTGAGTAACTAACACGACATTATGCCAATAGAGAAGCAAAAGAGAAGTAAATAGAATTCAAACATAAAGCAACAATAACGAAGCCATCTTAGGTGGAAACACTTGGGCAGGTTTTTAAGCAGGGTAGTTCCAGGGTCCACTTACAACGCAGAAGAGGCCCTCTGGCTACCCTGCCTGTGGAGAGCTGCAGAAAACCAGGGATCGGGCGGGAGCCCAGTCTATCCAGAGGCCACTTGGAAGGTTCCGGGTGTGTGAACCAGGGCCCAGGGTAGAACCTGTATTCCAGGAACACACTGAGGGGGGACTGACAAAACCCTGAAGACCACCGTGGTAACAGGTGTTCACCGAGCACAGGCACGCACTGGTGTGGAGAGAAGCAGGGTGTGCGGAGGGACCTCAGTCCCAGCTTGGCCACTCTCTACCTGACACTCTGTGCCTCCGCCTTCCCATCTGTAAAATGGGATTACTAATTACCTCCTATTTTAAAAAAGGTTTTTTTATACAATTATTTGGCTATGTCAGCTTTTAGCTGTGGCACACAGGATCCTTCAGTGTGGTTCACTGGCTCAGATGCCCCATCCTCCGCGTGTGGGATCTTAGTTCCCCGACCAGAAATTGAACCCTCATCTCCTGCATTGGAAGGCAAATTCTTAACCACTGGACCATCAGGGAGGTCCCCCCGATTTTCGTTTTTATTATAAAATGTTCAAATGTACAGAAAAGTAGAGATAATGTAGAATGAACACCCATGTACCACTATCCCAGATTTAAGTCTTGGATATTTTGCCATATTTGCTTCATTTAGTTGTCATTTTAATTGAATTATTTAAAGTAAAAGGTAGACATCACCACATTTTACCTCTAAGTGATTCACTATGCTAAAAAATGTGACATTTTTTCCTCCTCCAAGGAGCCACAGCATTAGCATCATACCTCACAAAAGTAACAATAATTCTTTATAACATCTAATCCTTAGTCCATATTTAGATGGGCCTAAAGGTCACCAAAATGTTTTTTACTGATCTCACTTTTCAAATCGGGTACCAGTCCAGGTCCATACATTGCGCTCAGGGTCTTTCCATAAGGATGAAATGATCCGATCGACTGAGTAACTAACACGACATTATGCCAATAGAGAAGCAAAAGAGAAGTAAATAGAATTCAAACATAAAGCAACAATAACGAAGCCATCTTAGGTGGAAACACTTGGGCAGGTTTTTAAGCAGGGTAGTTCCAGGGTCCACTTACAACGCAGAAGAGGCCCTCTGGCTACCCTGCCTGTGGAGAGCTGCAGAAAACCAGGGATCGGGCGGGAGCCCAGTCTATCCAGAGGCCACTTGGAAGGTTCCGGGTGTGTGAACCAGGGCCCAGGGTAGAACCTGTATTCCAGGAACACACTGAGGGGGGACTGACAAAACCCTGAAGACCACCGTGGTAACAGGTGTTCACCGAGCACAGGCACGCACTGGTGTGGAGAGAAGCAGGGGTGTGCGGAGGGACCTCAGTCCCAGCTTGGCCACTCTCTACCTGACACTCTGTGCCTCCGCCTTCCCATCTGTAAAATGGGATTACTAATTACCTCCTATTTTAAAAAAGGTTTTTTTATACAATTATTTGGCTATGTCAGCTTTTAGCTGTGGCACACAGGATCCTTCAGTGTGGTTCACTGGCTCAGATGCCCCATCCTCCGCGTGTGGGATCTTAGTTCCCCGACCAGAAATTGAACCCTCATCTCCTGCATTGGAAGGCAAATTCTTAACCACTGGACCATGAGGGAGGTCCCCCCGATTTTTCGTTTTTTTATTATAAAATGTTCAAATGTACAGAAAAGTAGAGATAATGTAGAATGAACACCCATGTACCACTATCCCAGATTTAAGTCTTGGATATTTTGCCATATTTGCTTCATTTAGTTGTCATTTTAATTGAATTATTTAAAGTAAAAGGTAGACATCACCACATTTTACCTCTAAGTGATTCACTATGCTAAAAAATGTGACATTTTTTCCTCCTCCAAGGAGCCACAGCATTAGCATCATACCTCACAAAAGTAACAATAATTCTTTATAACATCTAATCCTTAGTCCATATTTAGATGGGCCTAAAGGTCACCAAAATGTTTTTTACTGATCTCACTTTTCAAATCGGGTACCAGTCCAGGTCCATACATTGCGCTCAGGGTCTTTCCATAAGGATGAAATGAATCCATAATAGTGAAATTCTCAAACGGTTCCTGAGTTGGGAAGTGTCCTGTGAGGGCTGATGCTTCTCGTCAGGCACCAGGGGCTGCGAACGAACCCCACAGGGCCCCAGGACTCACGGAGGTGCAGACACACTGCGTCACAAGAGGGTCAAGAGACGCGACACTGAGGCCCAGACGGGTCTCATGGTGGAGGCTGGTGACCCCACGTCCCAGCAGACAGCCTGAGGGAGCCTCCAGGCCCGGCGTCTGGGAAGTCCTGGCTTGCCTCCAGAAGGGAACGTCTCCAGGACGGCGTTTCCCTGGGGTGGGCACGGGGGAGGGTTTACCTGGCTGAAAGCTTGCCGTGAACGAGGGATCTCCAGGCTGCTTCCACCCAGGGTCCTCCATGCTGCACGGACTCAGGCCTTGGTGGAGGCGTGTCTGGGCCCCCGGAAAGACTCGGGTCGGAGGGCAGGGCTGCCAGGCCTCAAAGGTGCTGTGGAGGATACCGATGACCCGTGCAGCTTGGATGCCGGTCTGGAGGGGTCTGAGCTTCCCCTTAGGGCCTTGACCACAGAGCCTGCTCTGGGGACAGCCCGCTGTAGAAGTGAGCCTATCCAGTCCCAGCTCTGGCCTGCTACTCTCACCGCCTGGGGAGTTGACTGTCCAGATCTCATCTCCTCCTGCCCTTGGGTGTGCATTGGCTGCAGGTGGGGGAAGGGTCATAGACACTCTGCCATCTGCATCTGGGTTGCTCCCCTCTCCGAGGCCACACCCAATTTGGCATTTGCTGGACCTCATCTTTGCCCCTTCCGCCATGGTATCACTGCTCCTGACATCTGAAAGGAGAGGATACCCGGAGAAGCATCTTGGTCCTCACCCACCCACAGTGATGGGGTCAGAGGAAAACACGTGACCCTACCTGGGCCAGTCTGAGACCCTGAGGACCAACTCGGGGCTCAGCCTGAAGCCAGGGGGTAAGGGAAGCATTCTTTGCATGAGAACATGCTGGGGCTGCAGGTGGCAACCTCGCTTCCGTTCAGAGAAAGCCTGAGTAACAAGAAAACGAGGGACGGCCCTGGCAGTCCAATGGTTAGGACCCTGAGTTTCTGCTGCAGGGGGCACGGGTCTCGTCCTTTCCTGGGGGACTAAGATCCGTGCTGCCTGGGCAAAAGAAAAGCCAACTAAAATGGAGAAAATCACCTTCTTCGCTTGTACCTTTGTTATCTAAAGGTATATGTTATGGTGTGGGTCTCGTAAAACTTTTATCACCTTAAAATATTCTTGTGATCTGTCGCTAACAACCAACTGGAAAAGTACAAAATGCCTTCCCTAAACTAGCTTCTGGGGGTACTCTTCTATCCCCCTTTCAGTTCCTTTAACTAGAAGCTTTCTCTATTCTTTCATAAACTTTTTACTGCAAGAAAAAAATAAAATAGAGAAAAGCAGAGCCTGGGGATGCAGAGAGTGGGATTTCTGACACACTGCTCAAGCACAGGGCCAATGGAAAGCCACCACACTCACACTCACTTCTCCATGGATGCCAACTAGAGCTCCCACGTCAGCCTGGACTCCCCAGAAAGCAGCGCCCGAGCCGAAGCTTATGCTACTAGTTCAGAGGGGAGTGCAACTCCGGAGAGCAGGAGCCCTTGTCCCTCAACAGGAGAGGTGGGTCAGGAGGAGACACTGCCTGTGTGAGGGTGCTTCATCTTCCAGAACCATCCTCTCAAAGCTACACAAATTTCATTGCAGGACAGTCTGTGGAGGGGAAAGGGGTAAGAATTGATCCACTTCTCTAACCTCCCATTGGTCAGAGGTTTGCTTCATGGCAGAGGGATGCCCCTGATGCTTCGACTTCTAAGTCGTAGCCTTGTCCTTTGGGCCAGGCGCTAGGGAGGCCTCCGAGAACACTGGAGCTCACAGTCTTGGAGCAGGGGCAGGACTTAAACAAGCAACTGCAACGCGTGGAGTGTTTTGAAGAAAGAGAGCAGGACGTTCTGAGCGGAGTTAGGAAAGGCCATCTAAGGAAAAGGTGGTGAATCCAAATTTAGACCCAAAGGAGGAGCTGGAGATAGCCAGGCCACAGGAGGACGGCGAGGAAGAGCCATCTGGAAGCCCCATGTCCAAAAAGAGCTCGGCAGCTTGGAGAACTAAAAGAAGCCCAGCATTCTGCAGTATTTAGAGCCAGGCAGATCGGTAAGCGTTTATAGAGCACCAAGTATGTACAGAGCCAAGGCCCCCTTTTGCTTCTTTCTTCGGGGAGCTGTGCCTTGTTCCTTCCTGGTGGTTTACTACGCAAAAAGTCTCCTTCCTAGCTTGGACCACACTCCTATGCCTGGGATAGAGGCGAACTGCTCGCCAAGGCTGGACCAATCAGTCTTGGCTCCTGGAGACTAGGGAGGCTGGGGCAGAGAGAGTGATAAAGCTCTTGGTTCAGGACTAGACACGGTACACCACCGCCCAGGAGAGGCTGGCAGCCAGGTTCTCGCCCGAGGAGACCAGGGAGGAGTGAAAGATACCTCCGCAGAGAGGAGGTGTTCCTGAGGCCGGAGATGAGGAATCGCCAGAGAGCCTGATTCCTATTAGGCCAAGCAGTGGCTGCACGCCTACCCTAGGGTGCCTTGAAACAAAGCCCCCCGCCCCTCCCCCGCCTTTTATTTAAATTGCATCTGGTGGGTTTTTATCTTGCGCAATGAAAAAAGCCCCAATTAGGGCTTCCCAGGTGGCTCAGTAGTAAAAAAAAAATTCAGCTGCCAGTGCAGGATATGCAGGTTCACCATCCCTGGGTTGGGAAGATTCCCTGCAGTAGGAAATGGCGACCCAGTCCAGTATTCTTGCCTGGAAAATTCCATGGACAGCGAATCCTGGCAGGCTACAGTCCATGGGGTCAGAGAGTCAGACGTGACTGAGCATGGACAAGCCCTAACATTCGAATACTTTGTCCAGTGCCCGAGCTGTACAGAAGCCCAGATCTAGCACGGTCTCTGCCCTGCAGAAGGTCACAAACCAGCAGGAGGGACAGACACATACACGAACCATTAACTACAGGGCAATAAGCGCTATAATAAAAGTTCGTTCAAGCCAGGAGGCTGTGCCGAGATAAACCAAGGTAACAGATGTAAATGCATTTTGAACAGAAAAACACGTTGTGTACCTCCCCTATCATCATAGCTAGGCGAGTCAATTGCATTTCTACTTTCAAGTCCATCGAGACTCAGCCACCCCGCTCTCAGAACGACGCTGTTTTTCTGAGGCAGGTGCCGGCTGGGAGTCTGGCAATGTGTAAAGTGTCCGGGGTCTTGTGCTATCTTTATCCTCATCTGTGTTTGGTCAATGGATGGAAACAATAACATCACAATTTCCCAAAGAGCTGGGAAGCATTTGCAGTTTCTGCCTTTGCTGCTGTGTCATAATGTTCTACCCTTCCTGCTCCGCCTACATCAACCTCTCCGGGACTCCAGGAACTAAAAGTCTGCTGACTCAACTAAGACAAAACCTCACAGGTGAATCACTGATTGAGAGGTCTGCTGACAGACTCAGCAGGGCTCTGATAACTGCAGATGGTGCAGAGTGTCTGGAGGAGTGACCATTCCATCTAAACAGTCCTCCAAAACATCCTGTCAAGGACGCCTGGAACTTTGAAACAGGTTATGAAAAAGTAGCGCTATGTGACTGAGACATCCTTTCCCTCTACCTCATCTCTGACAGACACCTGTTTTTTCCTGCTGAACGTCTGATGGTGGAGGTCACAGCACAAGCTTAGAGGCTCCCGGCTGTACAGGAACAAAGCAGGCTTTGGTATCACCTGACTCAGGTTCAAATTCCAGCTCTATTGATCGCCAGCTGTGAGGTCTTGGGGAAATTCTTGAAGCTCTCTGAGCCTCAGCTTCCTCATTATTGAAGGAAGGAAAAGATACTGACAAACAATCCATTGTGGAGGTGGACAGGTGCGTGGATAAGAGAACCAGGTAGAGCTGTGAGGGTTAAACGGGAGAAGGGGGATAAGCGCAACCTAGCACAGAACAGAACTAAAAACACTTTCTTCTCCTGGGCGTGTGTGGGTGGAGGGGGGCTTCAGGATCTTAGTTCCCTAGTCAGGGATCAAACGCATGCCCTCTGCAGTAGACGCACAGAGTCCTCAGCCACTGGAGTTCCCTGTTTCTTCTCCTGTATCCTGAAGGGAAGTGGGTTTTCTGGGACAGACTGGGAGGGCAGAACTTCCTTTCTAGCTGAGCTGATCCACCCCTAGGGGTCAGAATCTGATTAATCACACTTCCTGAGAATGATGGGTTTCTAGAGACTTACCTCATTTAACTCTCACTACACTAAGAATTGTTTTCCCACAGAAACAGTTCTGAAGTTGGGGGCAGAGTTCTCAGAACACAAATCTTGCAACCACTGCTCAGTTCAGCTCAGTTCAGTCGCTCAGTTGTGTCTGACTCTTTATGACCCCATGATTTGAGGCACAACAGGCTTCCCTGTCCTTCTCCACCTCCCAGAGCTTGCTCGAATTCATGTTCGTTGACTCAGTCATGCCATCCAACCATCTCTTCCTCTGTCGTTCCCTTCTCCTCTGCCTCCTATTTTCCCCCAGCACCAGGGTCTTTTACAAGGAGTCGTCTCTTCACATCAGGTGGCCAAAGGATTGGAGCGTCTGTTCTTCCAATGAGTATTCAGGGTTGGTTTCCTTCAGGATGGACTGGCTTGATCTCCTTGCAGTGCAAGGAACTCTCCAGAGTCTTCTGCAACACCACAGTTCAAAGGCATCAGTTGCTTGGCACTCAGCCTTCTTTACGGTCCAGCTCTCACATCCGCCCATGACTGCTGGGAGCACCACTGTAGTCTTGTGCTCTCATTGGACCTTCGCTCCCTACACCATTTCTATTATATTGCAGAAGGGTCACATGTAAATGTGGGCTTCCCAGGTGGTGCTAGGGATAGAGAACCTGCCTCCCAAGGCAAGAGACGTAAAAGACGTGGGTTCCATCCCGAGGTCAGGAAGATTCCCTGAAGGAGGGCATGGCAACCCACTCCAGTCTTCTTGCCTGGAGAATTCCATGACTTGTCCATGGGTTGCAAAGAGTCGGACACTACTGAAGTGAGTTAGCATACACGCACACATAAATTAACAGCAAAAGCTAACCCCAGTGCCTGGATTTCTTTAGCAACCTGTCTCAGCTAACCTTTCCACAAAAGTGATTACACCATGAATGTAGCGTCCAGCTTCAGCCCTTCTAAGAACACCTGAACTCCAAGTCCCAGCACACTCACTCACCACTGTGGTTCCCACACTGTTAACCCAGCCTGTTTGTTGACCTGTTGCAGTGGCGCCACCCTGTGGCCATGCCATGAACGGTGTACAATCACCAGGCCCACGGGTTTTGAAATGAAGGGACTAATATTTTAATTGGGTGGGATTCTGTATTTCTATTATGGAGCATAGAATCAGCCTTTATTCATATTCTTCCCTTATTCCAGGTTTCCACCCTTCAAATTCACATCAAATTTAACTGCACTATAATCGATTTGCTTAAACTTTTAACTCCGGACTCAGGAGTTTCTATGAGTTTTTCCATCCAGAACATTTTTTAAGAGGGCTACTAAATTGGGGAATTAAAATGACAGTGTGTGATACACTTGTATTTCTGTGGTCCTCGTGCCCATCTTACAACAGCTTCTAGGAATGGAGTGCTGTGGGGGTCCTTCCCACATTATGATCTGGACCCTGAAGCCATAGAAATTTACAAGGTTTTCCCAACATCTAACAGTCTTCCTATCATCTTCTGACCATCTTACAGGTATAACCGAGCCTGAATCTCCTGGTTACTAAGACCAGTTCTGACATAGTGTCTACGTTTGCAGTATTTCAGCTGCTAAAATCTGTTTGTCTCCCGATGCTCCTTCCAGTGCTCAGAATAAGTGAGGAACGTGCAGGCTTCCCACCACCCAGCCCTAGGTTCACGTGCCAGCTCCAGCAGCCGCACAGCTCAGGCAGCCGCTAAACCAACCCAAGCCTTGGATTTCTTGACCTGTCAAATAAAATTGAGGCTGGAACATGCACATGCACGCACACACACAAGCACATGATAAAACGGGTCCAGTCTGGCTCAGGTCTGTGGGTCTGTACCAGCGTCAGTTTCCGGATGTTGCCCGGTCGTTATGTAAGATGTCACCATTAGGAGAAGCTTGTGAAGAGCCCAGGGAACACTCTGTGCTATTTTTCAACTTCCTGTGAGATTGTGATTATTTTTCAATGAAAACATTTTCTGGCATTTATGTAATGAACTGACAAAGATAGAATCTCCGGAATATATTTTTCGAAAGTTAGTGTTTTCCTAGTGAATCATGGGAGAAATGAGCACATCATAATATTGCTTGGGGGGCAGAATAAGAGTTCTATCGAATAGCACTCATGATGTGATTACAACTGTATTCAAGGAAAGGTAACGTATACCACACAGCAGTGGAGGAAAATACTTTGAAAAGTTAATAGCATCCACATACATACAGTCAGTTCATCTTCAACAAAAGGAGGCAAGGATATACAATGCTCGAAAAGACAGTCCCTTTAGCAAGCGGTCTTTGGAAAGCTGGACAGCCTCGTGTAAATCAGTGAAGTTAGAACACTCCCTCATACCACACCCAAAAAAAACTCAAAATGGCTTGAAGACTTAAAGATGACACCATATAACTCCTAGAGGAAAACATAGGCAAAACACCCTGTGACTTAAGTCGTAGCAATGTTTTCTTAGGTCAGTCTCCCAAGGCAATAAGACCTAAAATAAAAAAATAAACAAATGGAATCTAATCCAACGTATAAGCTTTTGCACAGCAAAGGAAACCATAAGCAAAATGAAAAGACAACCTATGGACTGGGAGAAATATTTGCAAATGATGCAACTGACAAGGGCCTAATTTCCAAAATATACAAACAGCTCAATAACAAAAAAGCAAACGACCCAATGGAAAAATGGGCAGAAGACTTAAGTAAACATTTCTCTGGAGAAGACATCCAAAAAGCATATGAAATGATGCTCAGCATTCATGAATCATGAGCTGTCACCTCAAAACGGTCAAATGGCCATCATCACAAAGTCTGTAAGTAATAGAGGGAACCCTCTTACACTGTAGGTGGGAATGAAATGTGGTGCAGTCACTGTGGAAGTTTCTCAGAAAATAGAAAAATAGAGTTACCAAACTACCCAGCAAACCCACTCCTAGGCACGTATCTGAGAAACCTCTAATTTGAAAAGATACACGCACCCTGGTGTTCATTGCAATACTATTTACAATAGCCGAGACATGGAAATGGAAGCAACCTAGATGTCCATTGACAACTAAACAGATAAAAAGAAAACATGGGGGGCTTCCCTGGTAGTCCTGTGGGTAAAGAGTCTGCCTTGCAGTGCAAGCGACGCCGGTTCGATCCCCCGTGCAGGAAGATCCCATATGCCACAGGAAGATCCCATATGCCGCGGAGCGGCTGGACCGGTGTGTCCAGTTGCGAGCCAGTGCTCTGGAGTGCATGCGCCCAGAGCTGGTGCTCTGCGGCAGCGAGAGGGCCTGCGGTGATGCGAGGCCCACACAGGCCAGAGAATTAAGATGGATGAAAATAAATAAACAAAGGATCAATTAAAAAAAAGAGAGAGAGAGAGACAAAAAAAAAAAAAAGGAAAACATAGTATATATCCCTGTGTGCACGCTCAGTTACGCCTGACTCTTTGTGACCCCGTGGACTGTAGCCCACCAGGCTCCTCTGTCCATGAGATTCTCCAGGCAAGAATACTAGAGCGGGTAGCCATTCCTTTCTCCAGGGGGCCCTGACCCAGGGATCAAATCCGTGTTTCCTGCCAATTCTTTACCATTGAGCCACCTGGGAAGCCCTAAAATGAACTATTACTTAGACATAGAAGAGAATGAAATAATGTCACTTGCAATAACATGGATGGACCTGGAGATTATCATATTAAGTGAAGTCAGTCATATAGAGAAAGGCAAATACCATATGATATCACACTTGTATGTGAAATCTAAACAATGATACAAATGAACTTATTTACAAGACAGAAACAAACTCATAGACAGAAAACAGACTTATGGCTACCAAAGGGGAAAAGAGTGGGGAGGAATGAATTAGGAGTTTGGGATTAGCAGATACAAATCACTATATATAAAATAGATGGGGGCTTTCCTGGTGGTCCAGTGGGTGAAGAGTTTGCCTTGCAGTGCGAGGGGCACTGGTTCAATCCCTGGCCCGGGAAGATCCCACATGCCGCGGAGCGGCTGGACCGGTGTGTCCAATTACAAGCCAGTGCTCTGCAGCGAGACAGGCCACTGCAATGGGAGGCCCACAGAGGCCCACACAGGCCAAGGAAAAAAAATGAATGAAAATAAATAAAGAACTAATAAAACAGGCCAAAATTAAAAAAAAAAAAAGATGAACAAGAGAACCTACTGTATAACACAGGGGAATATAAGCAATATCTTGTAATACTATAATAAACTGTGATGGAAAAGAATCTGAAAAAGAGCACATGCATATGGTCACCTGACTGTACACCAGAAATTAACACAATACTGTAAATCAACTATACTTCAAGTAAAAAAATGTTTTTCAGTTGGTTGTGATTATCTCTGAACAGTTTGGTTCCCACTCACTGTACTGTTTTCCAGGCTTTCTGTGATGACACTGACTTTTATAATCAAGGAGAAGTATACTTTAGTTTTTCTTTTTCTTTTTTTTGGTTGCACAGCAAAGCTCCTTATAAGAGGAACTTGGCAGCGAATACACAGAGTCCTAACCACTGCACAGCCAGGGAGTCCCTGAGAGGACATTTCATAGAAAGAGAGCAGATTGAGCTGAACCAGAAAATTCAACACAGGTGGCTGCCTGTCACCCTGGACAGTGCTGGTCATGGAGAGCAAGGCACTCTCCATTACTTATTGTTTATTTTCCTTTTTTGTTTTTTCAGATCATACTCATTTCGGCCTTCTTGGGGAAATTTGCAGCTCAAGTTTCAAGGAAGGACAGCGGAAAGGCAATCATATATCTTACGTTGTTTACTTCCACAAGGAACGTTCTCCGGTCAGGATTGTGTCCGGCTTCCTGGCGGAGGCTGCCTCCTCCTCACATGCGTAGGAGGCATCTGCAGGTGTTGTGGGCAACTCACCCCCACGTTCTTCCATCTTCTGGATGCTTCCCGAGCTGTTTCTGCAGGTCAGCAGAGAACATCTCCAGGGCCCATGCCTATGGTCACTGACCAATCTCCCTGCAGAATTCTGGGAGGTGTTTTTCACGTTGGGGTCTACAGGTATATTCCTGGGGAGTCTATGAGATCTACCAAAAGTTTTGAATGTTTTGTTTTCGCTTTTGGATCACCTAGATGACCACCCCAGAACCAAGTGCTGCTTCACCGTATTGAACCCGATTTTGCATTTGGATTAAGGTCAAGCATATGGCAGGTCAATCAGTGTGCTTGCTGCATCACTGAAGGCAAGCATTTCACCAGAGGTCAAAGAGAGACACAGGGGGCTTCCCTGGTGGTCCAGTGGGTAAAGAGTCTGCCTTGCAGTGCAAGGGGCACTGGTTTGATCCCTGGCCAGGGAAGAGCCCGTGTGCCGCGGAGCCGCTGGACCGGCGTGTCCAATTGCAAGCCAGCGCTCTGGAGCGCATGCGCCCGGAGCTGGTGCTCTGTGACCGGAGAGGCAGTTGCAGTGGGGAGCCCACACCGGCCAAAGAGTAAAGATGGATGAAAATAAATAAATAAAAAACCAATAAAAGAGGCCAAAATTTAAAAAGAGAGAGAGAGAGGGCGAGAGAACCGTGTGGTCTTACAAGTGATGAACCTTACACCTCTCCTATTCTTCCCGTCCAACTTGCAACAACACGCATTAGCAGTTAAACGTGGTATAAACAAAGAATTTCATTAAATACTTTAAAAATATTTTCTGTATTATATCTGACAGAGTGCACAATGAAATTGATTGGCTCATTAAAATAATGGATAAGTGGTTAAAAAAGAGTTTATTATTCAAAACAAAAAAAATCAGTGATAATATCAGTGATTCAAATAATGGTCCATTTTCCAAAAAAAAAAAAAAGTCAAGTTGAAAAAACATCTTTCTCCCAGTAAACCACACACCAGTGATTTACGTGATCCAGTGTCGGTAAAACATCATCCATCAGGTTGATTTCATGCTAAGTTAAAGTTTGTGACTTTTTGTTTGTGTTTTTGAGTTTATTTTCGCAAAAGCTTGGGCAGCTGCCTCCTCCTCACATGCGTACTGCAGGTGTTGTGGGCAACTCACCCCACGTTCTTCCATCTTCTGGATGCTTCCGAGCTGTTTCTGCAGGTCAGCAGAGAACATCTCCAGGGCCCATGCCTATGGTCACTGACCAATCTCCTGCAGAATTCTGGGAGGTGTTTTTCACGTTGGGGTCTACAGGTATATTCCTGGGGAGTCTATGAGATCTACCAAAAGTTTTGAATGTTTTGTTTTCGCTTTTGGATCACCTAGATGACCACCCCAGAACCAAGTGCTGCTTCACCGTATTGAACCCGATTTTGCATTTGGATTAAGGTCAAGCATATGGCAGGTCAATCAGTGTGCTTGCTGCATCACTGAAGGCAAGCATTTCACCAGAGGTCAAAGAGAGACACAGGGGGCTTCCCTGGTGGTCCAGTGGGTAAAGAGTCTGCCTTGCAGTGCAAGGGGCACTGGTTTGATCCCTGGCCAGGGAAGAGCCCGTGTGCCGCGGAGCCGCTGGACCGGCGTGTCCAATTGCAAGCCAGCGCTCTGGAGCGCATGCGCCCGGAGCTGGTGCTCTGTGACCGGAGAGGCAGTTGCAGTGGGGAGCCCACACCGGCCAAAGAGTAAAGATGGATGAAAATAAATAAATAAAAAACCAATAAAAGAGGCCAAAATTTAAAAAGAGAGAGAGAGAGGGCGAGAGAACCGTGTGGTCTTACAAGTGATGAACCTTACACCTCTCCTATTCTTCCCGTCCAACTTGCAACAACACGCATTAGCAGTTAAACGTGGTATAAACAAAGAATTTCATTAAATACTTTAAAAATATTTTCTGTATTATATCTGACAGAGTGCACAATGAAATTGATTGGCTCATTAAAATAATGGATAAGTGGTTAAAAAAGAGTTTATTATTCAAAACAAAAAAAATCAGTGATAATATCAGTGATTCAAATAATGGTCCATTTTCCAAAAAAAAAAAAAAGTCAAGTTGAAAAAACATCTTTCTCCCAG
Organism: Tragulus kanchil; assembly: GCA_022376925.1. Lineage (NCBI taxonomy): Eukaryota > Metazoa > Chordata > Mammalia > Artiodactyla > Tragulidae > Tragulus > Tragulus kanchil. The sequence goes on along the minus strand of JAIOJX010000032.1, from coordinate 182,341,982 downwards.
TAAACCACACACCAGTGATTTACGTGATCCAGTGTCGGTAAAACATCATCCATCAGGTTGATTTCATGCTAAGTTAAAGTTTGTGACTTTTTGTTTGTGTTTTTGAGTTTATTTTCGTCAAAAAGCTGGGGCAGCATGTGAACTTTCTAAATAAGAAAGTTGAACAATTTTGGCTTTCTCCCCTGCCTTAGAAGGATTCAACACAGTCTCGGAAGGGAGTCTCCCCCGACCCTCACCCTGAGCACATCCCCTTGGAGCAAATATTTCTGAATATTTCTCTTCCCTTTTCAGTGGTCGATGAAGAATGAGTCCTTCCAGCCCTTGGGGCAAAGGAAACTAGGTTTTCAACAGATAATTATTAAATGTCTGGTCTTATTGGCCCATTAGGCCCTATCAGGAAAGAGAGAGTAGGACTTTTGGGTGAAGGGATTAAGCGGGAAGGGCTGTGTGTGAAGCCCGGAGTCCCCAGGGCCTGGCTGGAACCTCAGCAGCTTCTCCTGGGAGGTTCTGGGTACCGATGGTTCTGCGGTCTGCACTCAGGACAGACTAGGTTCCCGGCAGGGACAACGCCCAGCAAGGCCACAGGACTGTGCTCTGTTCCTGCGTGACTGCACATGGACGATGCCTCCTTGGAAGGCATCAGGACTCTGGAGACCTCAAGAGCACACCTGGCCACCCAGAGGCGGGCCACGGGGGAAGCCCCATGGTTGTACTTAGTTGGGGAAAGACAGACTCGAGTGGAGGGTTGCAACCTGGAGCAAAGATTGGAGATGATCCAAGCACCAGTAAACGACATGAGAAAGCATCTCCCCAACCCTGCCCCGGGACGGGGCACTGCCCCGTCACTGAGGGGACACAGGAGAGGACACGAGGGAGCAGGCTCAGAGGTGCTGGGGAAATCTGGAGGCTGGGACCACCCTCCATTCCAAGACAACTCAGACAAGGGCTTCCGTTAGCAAGAAAGACACCCCTTCTCTCTACCTCCCTGCCAACCTTTCTCTAGACTGGCTGGACCTGTCAGAAAGTCAACTGGCCATGAGGTTTTCAGAGTCTCATCCCCGGCGGGGGCAGATGGATGGGCTTGGGGTGGAGTGACATTAGGCTGGCGACCACCAAGTCATGTGGAAAGCCAGGGAGGAGTTCACACTCTGTGTTTCATTCAGTACCGTGAGCTACACACCACAGAGGCCACTCTGACTGAAGCAGAAAAGGAACTGACCAGAGGCTTGCGGAACTGGCTTGAGAACCAAGATTAGAAATTGGGCCAGAAAACCAGGAGGATCACAGCCCAGAACCAGACCAGAAAGGAAGACTGCTCTCATCTAGCATCTGACATTGCTGCCTTGGTGTGATAGATTCTGTTATTTTCTTCTTTTTTGGCTGTGCTGGGTCTTCATTGCCGCCTGCGGGCTTTCTCTAGTTGCAGAGAATGGGGGCTACTCCCTAGCGGCGGTGCACAGGCGTCTCACTGTTGCAGAGCACAGGCTCTAGGCACGCGAACTTTAGCAGCTGTAGCGTGCAGGCTAGTAGTTGTGGTGAAAGTGAAGTGTTCGTCGCTCAGTCATGTCCAACTCTTTGCGACCCCATGGACTGTAGCCCGCCAGGCTCCTCTGTTGGTGGAGTTTTCCAGGCAAGAACACTGGAGTGAGTAGCCATTTCTTCCTCCAGGGCATCTTTCCTACTTAGGGATTGAACCCAGGTCTCCTGCATCACAGGCAGATTCTTTACGGTCTGGGCCACCAGAGAAGCCCTCGGTAGTTGTGGCACATGGGCTTAGTTGCTCTGGAGACCTCAAGAGCACACCTGGCCACCCAGAGGCGGGCCACGGGGGAAGCCCCATGGTTGTACTTAGTTGGGGAAAGACAGACTCGAGTGGAGGGTTGCAACCTGGAGCAAAGATTGGAGATGATCCAAGCACCAGTAAACGACATGAGAAAGCATCTCCCCAACCCTGCCCCGGGACGGGGCACTGCCCCGTCACTGAGGGGACACAGGAGAGGACACGAGGGAGCAGGCTCAGAGGTGCTGGGGAAATCTGGAGGCTGGGACCACCCTCCATTCCAAGACAACTCAGACAAGGGCTTCCGTTAGCAAGAAAGACACCCCTTCTCTCTACCTCCTGCCAACCTTTTTTAGACTGGCTGGACCTGTCAGAAAGTCAACTGGCCATGAGGTTTTCAGAGTCTCATCCCCGGCGGGGGCAGATGGATGGGCTTGGGGTGGAGTGACATTAGGCTGGCGACCACCAAGTCATGTGGAAAGCCAGGGAGGAGTTCACACTCTGTGTTTCATTCAGTACCGTGAGCTACACACCACAGAGGCCACTCTGACTGAAGCAGAAAAGGAACTGACCAGAGGCTTGCGGAACTGGCTTGAGAACCAAGATTAGAAATTGGGCCAGAAAACCAGGAGGATCACAGCCCAGAACCAGACCAGAAAGGAAGACTGCTCTCATCTAGCATCTGACATTGCTGCCTTGGTGTGATAGATTCTGTTATTTTCTTCTTTTTTGGCTGTGCTGGGTCTTCATTGCCGCCTGCGGGCTTTCTCTAGTTGCAGAGAATGGGGGCTACTCCCTAGCGGCGGTGCACAGGCGTCTCACTGTTGCAGAGCACAGGCTCTAGGCACGCGAACTTTAGCAGCTGTAGCGTGCAGGCTAGTAGTTGTGGTGAAAGTGAAGTGTTCGTCGCTCAGTCATGTCCAACTCTTTGCGACCCCATGGACTGTAGCCCGCCAGGCTCCTCTGTTGGTGGAGTTTTCCAGGCAAGAACACTGGAGTGAGTAGCCATTTCTTCCTCCAGGGCATCTTTCCTACTTAGGGATTGAACCCAGGTCTCCTGCATCACAGGCAGATTCTTTACGGTCTGGGCCACCAGAGAAGCCCTCGGTAGTTGTGGCACATGGGCTTAGTTGCTCTGCAGCATGTGGAATCTTCCCAGACCAGGGATCAAACCCAGGACTCCCATATTAGCATGCGGATTCTCATCCAATGTGCCACCAAGGAAGTCCAGTTCTGTTATTTTGCAGGAAGAATTCTGTCTCCCCTCTTCCACCCAATGCCTGCCTGCCTTGCTGATTTGGGGCTTGGTTGTATGACCTGCACTGACTCATGGAATTTGGGAAAAGTGGTTGCGTGCCCTTTTTGAGCAGGGCTTCTGCCCTGCTCTTGAGCTCCTGCCATCTTGTACAAGAAGCGTCTACTCCAGGGAGCTGCTGTTCCCTCAACCTGAGCTATGGAAAAACACAGACTCCTAATCCCAATGGACAGCCTGAAGCCCAGCCTGTGGGCTCCCAGGAGAAACCGCCAAGGTGCAGTCTACCAGCAACCCAGCCACAGAACCATGAGTGAGAAACCCATGTTTGGAAATCAATGAGGTTAACTGAGGAAAGGGGTACTTGTTACCCATTGCTTGTGTGCTTGCTCAGTCACTCAGTCGTGTTCGACTCGTTTGCAGCCTCATGAACTGAACCCCCAGGCTCCTCTGTCTGTGGAATTTCCCAGGCAAGAATATTGGAGTGGGTTGCCTTTTACTTCTCTAAGGGATCTTTCTGATCCAGGGATCAAATGGGCAACTCCTGCACTGGGGGTGGATTCTTTACCAGTGAGTCACCTGGGAAGCCCAATATTTGTTACCCGTAGAAGCAGACAAATACATGTGACAAGCTTGAAGTTTCTTTTCTCCTGATGCAAAAGAACTCCAGCTCCAGATATGAAATCCTCTGTGGGAATGTCCACTGGCAAAGCCAGGTCACACTCCTATGTGTATCTGACAGAGAGACTGGGAAAGTGTACATCAGGTGCTTTAATTTTCTGTAAAAGTAGGTATATCCTACTTTCTATAAAAGTAGGTATATCCTCCATATCTTTCTAACCAGGCTCAGGGCTGGGGTTCTGGATTGAACAGTGTTTTCCAGGAATCCACGTCCACTTGGAACCTCAGAATGTGATCCTACTTCAAATAGGGATTTTGCAGATGTAAAAGAGAAGGAAGCAACAGAGGATAAATGGTCAGAGGGCATCATTGACTCAGAGGAAATGAATCTGAGCAAACTCCAGGAGATGGTGAAGGAGAGGGAAGTCTGGTGTGCTGCAGTCCATGGGGTCACAGAGAGTTGGACATGACTTAGCGACTGAATGAGAAGAAGATGTAATTGTTTAGGATAAGGTCATAGTGGATTAGGGTGGGCCCTGATCCATGACTGGTATCCTTACAAGAAAAGAAAATGGGAGCTTCCTTGGTGGTCCAGAGGGTAGAGAGTCTGCCTTGTAGTGCAAGGGACACCAGTTCTATTCCTGGCCCAGGAAGATCCCACGTGCCATGGACTGGTGTGTCCAACTACCAGCCAGTGCTCTGGAGTGCATGCGCCCAGAGCCGGTGCTCTGCAACGAGAGAGGCCACTGCAATGGGAGGCCCACACGTGCCAAAGAATAAAATATGGATGAAAATAAATATAAAAATAAAAGAGGGGCTTCCCCTGGTGGTCCAGTGGGTAAGGACACCGCCTTGCAGTGCAAGGGGCGCCGGTTTGAGCCCTGACCTGGGAAGATCCCACGTGCCGCGGAGCGGCTGGACTAATGTGTCTAATTACCGAGCCGGAGCTCTGGAGCGCATGTGCCCAGAGCTGGCGCTCTGCAACGACAGACACCACCGCGATGGGAGGTCCACAGGAGCCAAACAACAAAGATGGATGAAAATAGAGAAATGAAAGACCAATAGAAGTGGCCTGCCTGCTCCCCTCCCTCCCCAACCCGACCCCCACCCAAAATAAATAAATAAATAAATCTTTTAAAAAAAATAAAATAAAAGAGGCATGATGGGGGAAAAATGTTTAAAAATAGAGAAAAAAACAAAAGAAAATGGAGACACAGAGAAACACACGGGGAGAAGGTCATGCAATGACAGAAGCAAAGGTGTGTCTGCAAAAAGAACCGCCGGGAAAAAAAAAAAAAAAAAGAACCACCGAGGATTCTAGACACCACCAGAAGCTAAAGAGAGACATGGGGCTTCCCTAGTGACTGGGTGATAAAGAATCCATCTGCCAATGCAGGAGATGTGGGCTCAATTCCTGGTCCAGGAAGATCCCATCCAACTAAGCCACAACTACTGAGCCAGTCCTCTAGGGCCTGAGAACTGCAACTACTGAAGCCCCCACACCGAGAGCCCGTGCTCCACAAGAGGACGCACTGCAGTAAGAAGTCCATGCACCAACTAGATAGCAGCCCTTGCTTTCCAAAACTAGAGGAAACCTGCATAGCAATGAAGACCCAGCATGGCCAAAAATAAAAATAAATAGAATTATTTTAAAAAGAGAGAGAGAGAGCCATGGAACCGATGCTTCTTTGGACCTTCAGAGAGCAGGGCACGACAGTCTCCTTGCTTTGGCCTTTTCATTTCCAGACTATGAGCGAATTCGTTTCTGTTGCTTTAAGTCGCCCAGTTTGTGAGACATTGTTCCAGCTGCTCTAGGAAACTAAGCAGTGGGCAAATCCTCAGATACAGGAAGGAGGTACAATCCTCCCTGCCAAAGGGAAGTCTCCTTTTCTCACACTTATCTCAGTAATATTCTGAAACGATATTTCAGGTGGAGGATTCTTCAGTGTTTCTGTCTTACAAGTGCTTTGCATATCAGGAGGATTCTTCAGAGCTTTTGTCTTAGAAGCACTTTGCATATCAGCCCAAGGAGGTGTCGCAGGGGGTCCTCTGGACACCATGGGCCCTGCAGAAAGAATTTGGTATTTGGGGTCCCTGCCTTCGCCTGGATCCCATTTGATCCAAGGATGACTTTCCATGGATAGGGTTCCTCAAGAATCTGGGAGGAAAACCGATGTCTCTTCAAAACGTCTGTGTTTCAGAGTATGGGGCTGCTCTGGGGACAGAAAGTCAAGGGCGGCAATCTGACACTGAGGATGACCTACGTCAATTTCGCTAGACTCCATGTCACGTCTCCGGCCTTCCTAGAAAAGACTAGTGCCACCCTTTAGACTCTCTACAGCCATACTGCAATAGTCTGGGGAACATAAAAGTGTTTCTCATGTGTCTCTCTAAGATTGGCGATTTCACAAGGCCATGGCATGGAGAAAAAAGAGGGGATGCTTTAATTAGGAGAATTCAGAGGCATAACAACCAAGGGTCATGCATGGTCTTGTTGGGGTCCTGATTCCTGTAAATCAACTGTAAAAAGATGTCTTTTGAGACAATCAGGGAAATTTGAATATCAACTGGGTATCAGATGATACTAAGCCACAGCAACACTTTTGTCAAGGGTGGTATTGGCATTACAAGAAAAGGTCTACTTTTTCAGAGGTGCATATTGATGTAAACAAAATGCCATCCTATTTGGGATATGTTTTGAAACCATTATGGTGGGTGCAAATTTTGACCATTGCTTTTAGGTAAGAGGTGTGATTTCTAGCAGCTGGTCTACTTGCCCTTACAAGAGACCATTTTCAAAACAAACATATAATATTGTAACAAGTGGAAGAAGCAATAAAGTTAGTCGTAAAAATATTTAAAACGGTTGGTGAGGGAATTCCCTGGCAGTACAGTGGTTAAGTCTTCAAGCTTCCACTGCAGGGGGCTTGGGTTTGACCCCTGGTCAGGGAACTAAGATTCCACTAAGATGCTGTGCAGCCTGGCCAAAAAACAAGCAAGTAAATAAGCCACTGGCTAGATATTCGGGAAAACACTGTATATGAAACATGTGTTGTCTCTACTGCCACCGGATTTTCATCCAAGGACTGAAACAAAGATAAGCCTGGAGAACGAGAAGTGGTGTGCGCCCGCTGCTGGGAGAGCCATTTGGGCTGGGCAACAAAATAGCACAGACTGGGCAGTTTATAAACGACAGACATTTACTTTCCAGAGTCTGGAGACTGGAAGTCAGCAATCAAGGGCTAGCACGGTCAGGTGAGGGTTTTCTTCTTGGTCGAAGACTTCTCGCTGTATCCTCTGGTGGTGAAGACGTGAGGGAGCTTTCTTTATAAGGGCACTAATCCCACTCATGGGGCATCCATCCTCCCTACCTAATCCTAAATGTCTCACCTCCTAATAATGTCATCCTTGGGGGGTTCCCTGTGGTCCAGGGGTCAAGACTCTGCCCTGAGCTGACCCCAGCATCAATAGCCAGACAAGGCCGGATGACATCAGATGATTTTAAGTCTCCTGCCCTAGGGTCTTCCAGCCAAGGCCCCAAATATCACTTAACACAGACAAGCCATCCCCCTTCAACCCTGAGTTCCTGACCCAAGGAAACTATGAAAAATAACGTGTGATCTTTATTGTTTTAAGCCACTAAGTTATGGAGTAATTAATTAGACAGGAATAAAGCACTGTAGTAAAACTAATGCAGTTGTGAAATAAGACCAGAAAATGAATAAGAATGGACTAATCACACAATACGGATGAGTCAGAATAAAGTAATGCTACAGACACATTGTAAATCAGCTCTATGCTGTTGTTTCAGTTGCTAAGTTGGCTGTGACTCTTGCCACCCCAGGGACTTTAGCCCATCAGGCTCCTCTGTCCATGAGATTCTCCAGGCAAGAATACTGGAGTGAGTTGCCATTTCTTTCTCCAGGGCATCTTCCCGACCCAGGGATCAAACCTGCATCCCTCCATTGGTAGGCGGGTTCTTCACCTCTGAGCCACCAACTATAAGTCAATTTTAAAAATTAATTTTTTAAATAAAAGAAAAAGAAACACACACACACACGCACACACACACACACACAAACACTCAACAGAAAGGCCGGCAGAGGGCGCTAAGGAGAGACAATGCATCTCAGCGGCTACACTCGGGTCACAAGCTCACCTTGCAAGACTCTGACTTGCTGATTAGTTCAGGTCTGGTTGGAGCATCCAATTAAAAAAAACTAAAATAGCACAGACTGGGCAGTTTATAAACGACAGACATTTACTTTCCAGAGTCTGGAGACTGGAAGTCAGCAATCAAGGGCTAGCACGGTCAGGTGAGGGTTTTCTTCTTGGTCGAAGACTTCTCGCTGTATCCTCTGGTGGTGAAGACGTGAGGGAGCTTTCTTTATAAGGGCACTAATCCCACTCATGGGGCATCCATCCTCCCTACCTAATCCTAAATGTCTCACCTCCTAATAATGTCATCCTTGGGGGGTTCCCTGTGGTCCAGGGGTCAAGACTCTGCCCTGAGCTGACCCCAGCATCAATAGCCAGACAAGGCCGGATGACATCAGATGATTTTAAGTCTCCTGCCCTAGGGTCTTCCAGCCAAGGCCCCAAATATCACTTAACACAGACAAGCCATCCCCCTTCAACCCTGAGTTCCTGACCCAAGGAAACTATGAAAAATAACGTGTGATCTTTATTGTTTTAAGCCACTAAGTTATGGAGTAATTAATTAGACAGGAATAAAGCACTGTAGTAAAACTAATGCAGTTGTGAAATAAGACCAGAAAATGAATAAGAATGGACTAATCACACAATACGGATGAGTCAGAATAAAGTAATGCTACAGACACATTGTAAATCAGCTCTATGCTGTTGTTTCAGTTGCTAAGTTGGCTGTGACTCTTGCCACCCCAGGGACTTTAGCCCATCAGGCTCCTCTGTCCATGAGATTCTCCAGGCAAGAATACTGGAGTGAGTTGCCATTTCTTTCTCCAGGGCATCTTCCCGACCCAGGGATCAAACCTGCATCCCTCCATTGGTAGGCGGGTTCTTCACCTCTGAGCCACCAACTATAAGTCAATTTTAAAAATTAATTTTTTAAATAAAAGAAAAAGAAACACACACACACACGCACACACACACACACACACACAAACACTCAACAGAAAGGCCGGCAGAGGGCGCTAAGGAGAGACAATGCATCTCAGCGGCTACACTCGGGTCACAAGCTCACCTTGCAAGACTCTGACTTGCTGATTAGTTCAGGTCTGGTTGGAGCATCCAATTATAAAACTAAGGCTAAACTGGGGCGAGAGAATCCCCAAGCAAAACCGGGGCTGTGACTGGAAGAAGAGAGAGCAAACGTGGCACAGATGTCCTGGGGGCCAAGCACATTTCTTCAGTCGTGGTCCCCTCAGGGTGTGAGCCTGGGACCTCGACAATAAAGTATCGTGGTCTCAAGTATTGTCAAACCAAGAGTGGGTTTCTTAATCATCAAATAAAGGCAAGCACAAGTCATCGGAAATAATCAGAACTCAGTCAAATGTAAACAGATGTCCTTCTCCCCCTCCCCCTCCACCCACCTCCCCCGAGCTGGAGAGTCTAGACCTCACATCCGGCTCAGCCGATCTCCGTGGGCGAGGCTATCGCACAATTTTCCTATACCCTTTCTATAGTTTTTCCAACTTTTGTTTATAGAAAAAACGTTCTTACAATTCTTAGTTACCAAGGGAATCAGAGTTGCAAAAGGCATGTTTCATCAGCATTGAAAAGGGGTGAGAGGAAGAGGTTTTTGCGCTCTGCGTTAGCACTTCTATCGATGTTTGCTAAAGGTAATAGTTTGACATTGCTAATCTTATGAGTGGCGCTTTTCTGGTCCAGGCTTTGATCAGTAACTAGCTACCTACTTTTTCTTGGAGGAGGTTTCAGAGAAGCGAGGCTTGTGGGCAGCACTTATCGTTAGCGTAAGGAGACAATTATCTGTTCAGCCCGGATATTTTTTCTTAACCTTTCTTGTGAGAAACGAGCATGCCTCGGCTTGTCCATAACAGGGGGAGGAGAAAAGGCTTAGGGAGTGATTGGAGGAGGGGCTTAGGGAGTGAATGGCAGCTTTGAGATGTGTGAGGATACTGCGACCAAGGAGAGGAACAGGGCACGAGGGGATGACTAGGAAAGAGTAAGTGAGTGGAATCCAGGAGACAGGGCAGTGAGCGGTTCTGTGTAAAAAGGCGACCGTCAGTACCCGTAACCGAGACCTGGGAAGGAGTTAGAGGTCCTGAACGGCTCGGCAGTCCAGAGAAGGTAGCTCCCGTGTCTGTTAGAAAGGAAATAAAGTTACCCGCTACCTGGTGGTCCAGGGCTCGCCCGGAGTTGCCGCTGCAGCCATGGCGGCCTCCACCACTGCCGGGAAGCAAAGGATCCCCAAAGTGGCCAAGGTGAAAAACAAAGCCCCAGCAGAGGTGCAGATCGCCACAGAGCAACTGTGGAGAGAAGCTAAGGAGCGAGAACTTGAGCTCCTTCCACCTCCGCCTCAGCGGAAGATCACAGATGAAGAAGCGTTAAATGGTTACAAACTAAGGAAGAGGAAGACTTTCGAAGATAATGTAAGAAAAAACAGGACTGTGATTAGTAACTGGATAAAATACGCACAATGGGAAGAGAGTCTAAAGGAGATTCAGAGGGCTCGATCCATATACGAACGTGCTTTGGACGTGGACTATCGAAATATTACACTGTGGCTGAAATACGCAGAAATGGAAATGAAGAGTCACCAGGTCAACCACGCCCGCAATATCTGGGACCGGGCCGTAACGACTCTGCCTCGAGTCAACCAGTTCCGGTCCAAGTACACGTACATGGAGGAGGTGCTGGGGAATATCGCTGGGGCCCGGCAGGCGTTCGAGCGCTGGATGGAGTGGCGGCCAGAGGCGCAGGCCTGGCACTCCTACATCAGCTTCGAGCTGAGATACAAAGAGGTGGCCCGGGCCCGCGCCATCTACGAGCGCTTTGTCCTCGTGCACCCTGGTGAGAAGAACTGGATTGAGTACGCCCGCTTTGAAGAAAAGCACGGTTACTTGGCCCGCACAAAGAAAGTGTACGAGAGCTCGGCTGTGGAATTCTTTGGGGATGAACGCACGGACGAATACCTTTATGTTGCCTTTGCCAAACCTGAAGAAAATCAGAAAGAATTTGAGAGGGCGCGAGGGATCTACAAGTACGCCCTGGATCGAATCTCGAAGCAGGAGGCCCAGGAGCTCTTTAAAAATTATGCCATCTTTGAGAAGAAGTTTGGTGACAGGCGGGCATTGAAGCCATCACCGTGAGCAAGCGGAGGCTCCGGTACGAGGAGGAGGCGAAGGCTAACCCCCACAACTACGACGCGTGGTTCCATTACCTGCGCTTGGTGGAGAGCGACGTGGAGGCCGAAGCAGCGCGGGAAGTCTACGAGCATGCCCTCGCCAGCATGCCGCCCATGCAGGAGAAGAGGCACTGGAAGCGCTACATCTACCTGCGGATCAACTACGCCCTCTATGAGGAGCTGGAGGCCAAGGACCCCGAGAGGCCAAGACAGGTTTATCAAGCCTCTTTGGCCCTTATTCCTCACAAAAAGTTCACATTTGCCAAAATGTGGTTACTATACGCACAGTTTGAAATAAGGCAGAAAAATTTACCGTTTGCCAGAAGAGCTCTGGGAACTTCCATAGGCAAGTGTCCAAAGAACAAGCTGTTTAAAGGTTACATCGAACTGGAGCTGCAGCTCCGAGAATTTGATGGATGCCGGAAGCTGTATGAAAAGTTCCTGGAATTTGGGCCTGCAAACTGTACCTCTTGGATTAAATTTGCAGAATTAGAGACCGTCCTTGGTGATATTGAGAGAGCCCGGGCCATCTACGAGTTAGCCATCGGTCAGCCACGCTTGGACATGCCAGAGGTGCTTTGGAAATCATATATTGATTTTGAAATTGAGCAGGAAGAAACTGAAAGAACACAAAATCTTTACTGAAGATTGATTCAGCGGACACAGCATGTTAAGGTATGGATCAGTTTTGCCCAGTTTGAGCTGTCTTCAGGGAAAGAAGGAAGTTTGGCTAAGTGCAGACAAATCTATGAAGAGGCTAACAAAACCACGCGAAACTGTGAGGAGAAAGAAGAAAAGCTTATGCTCCTGGAGTCATGGCAAAGCTTTGAAGACGAATTTGGAACAGCCTCAGATAAGCAGAGAGTGGACAAGTTCATGCCCGAGAAACTCAAGAAGAGAAGAAAGGTTCAGGCTGATGATGGGTTGGATGCAGGCTGGAAAGAACACTATGATTGCATCTTTCCGGAAGATGCCGCCAACCAACCCAACCTCAAGCTCCTGGCTATGGCCAAACTGTGGAAGAAACAGCAGCAGGAGGAGGCCGGAGAGCAGGACCCACACGCAGACACGGCTGAGCGGGAAGCGGGGCCCTCCTGTTCGTATTGACAGATGTTTCATTATTTTAATAAAATTATAGTCTGGAAGAAAACAAAACAAAACAAAACTGTTGTGGGCGCCATGTTGGAGCGTACTCTGATTACTATTCTTACTAGCTCTCACTATATTGAATAGCTCAGAGACATTTTCGCGAACACGGAAGGCGTGGTCCCCTCAGGGTGTGAGCCTCAGATCTCGACAATAAAGACAGTTTACTCTCCCCCTTTTATGGGAAAACCTCAGACACAGCTGCATATACTTTTACTTCTGCTTCTACTTACAATCCTAAGAAATTAAAAGAAAAACATTGCTCCTGGCTTTTATGAGAGTTTACAACGTGAGCTTGAACAGAGCAGGTTACTCAGGTCAAGAATTAAGCTAACTTGTTCTTAGGAAAGTAAGCAGTTATGGTTGGAATGTTGCCATTAGGGATTTTCTTATTTACTAGCAGCTTTCAAGCTTCGTTCGCGGATAGAACTCTGCCGAGGCGGCTGGCGGTTATTTACAAAATCCTCATTGCTGGAGGACGAGCCTTGGCTCATCTGGCTGTAATTTTTCTTAGAGACAAACTTCTTCCTTTTAGGGTTAGTATATACGCCCCCTTTAGGTATCAACATATTCACCCACTCTTCGGCCCCATCTGAGTTAACATCACTTTCTAGAGGGCGGATTCTAGGTCTCAAGAGCTTATCTGGGGTTTGAGGATCATCTGAGTCACTCTCTTCATTGCTAATTTCTCTATACCTTAAGACCCAGTATATTCCTAAGAATTCTCCACAGTCTGCCCAAGACGTCCCTCTCCTTCGGGTCTCCAAGCAATGTCCTACATCTTTGGAGAGCTGACGGAAATGGCGTCAGGATAAATCTTGATATAGGGTATTATCTAATACTGAAATTTGTGCTCTGCTGTTAAGCTTTAATAAATTGGAGGCGCTTATATGTAATAGCCTCATCACTGAGGGGTGTATGTGTCATTTAACAAAGTAGCACTTTCCACCTGAGCTGAATTACATACTGGCATATGATAAATAGCAGGTGGTTCCCCCCAAATTATTAGAACTCAGTTCAGTTAGGAAGGTCAAGATGCCTTCACCAAGTTAGTGGTCCGGTCTTAAGCAAGGATCAACATGCACTTTATTGCAAAGCATATTATTAAACTCCTTCCCTGTATTACCAATACAGATTTCCCTCCAGGTCATTTTACTCCCCAATCTTACTTTCATTAAACCCAATCCATGCATAAAAGGAGCGTACTCTGATTACTATTCTTACTAGCTCTCACTATATTGAATAGCTCAGAGACATTTTCGCGAACACGGAAGGCGTGGTCCCCTCAGGGTGTGAGCCTCAGATCTCGACAATAAAGACAGTTTACTCTCCCCCTTTTATGGGAAAACCTCAGACACAGCTGCATATACTTTTACTTCTGCTTCTACTTACAATCCTAAGAAATTAAAAGAAAAACATTGCTCCTGGCTTTTATGAGAGTTTACAACGTGAGCTTGAACAGAGCAGGTTACTCAGGTCAAGAATTAAGCTAACTTGTTCTTAGGAAAGTAAGCAGTTATGGTTGGAATGTTGCCATTAGGGATTTTCTTATTTACTAGCAGCTTTCAAGCTTCGTTCGCGGATAGAACTCTGCCGAGGCGGCTGGCGGTTATTTACAAAATCCTCATTGCTGGAGGACGAGCCTTGGCTCATCTGGCTGTAATTTTTCTTAGAGACAAACTTCTTCCTTTTAGGGTTAGTATATACGCCCCCTTTAGGTATCAACATATTCACCCACTCTTCGGCCCCATCTGAGTTAACATCACTTTCTAGAGGGCGGATTCTAGGTCTCAAGAGCTTATCTGGGGTTTGAGGATCATCTGAGTCACTCTCTTCATTGCTAATTTCTCTATACCTTAAGACCCAGTATATTCCTAAGAATTCTCCACAGTCTGCCCAAGACGTCCCTCTCCTTCGGGTCTCCAAGCAATGTCCTACATCTTTGGAGAGCTGACGGAAATGGCGTCAGGATAAATCTTGATATAGGGTATTATCTAATACTGAAATTTGTGCTCTGCTGTTAAGCTTTAATAAATTGGAGGCGCTTATATGTAATAGCCTCATCACTGAGGGGTGTATGTGTCATTTAACAAAGTAGCACTTTCCACCTGAGCTGAATTACATACTGGCATATGATAAATAGCAGGTGGTTCCCCCCAAATTATTAGAACTCAGTTCAGTTAGGAAGGTCAAGATGCCTTCACCAAGTTAGTGGTCCGGTCTTAAGCAAGGATCAACATGCACTTTATTGCAAAGCATATTATTAAACTCCTTCCCTGTATTACCAATACAGATTTCCCTCCAGGTCATTTTACTCCCCAATCTTACTTTCATTAAACCCAATCCATGCATAAAAGCTGCTATCTCCAAAAGTATCCAATCCGAAGTTCGGGCCGAGATGAACAGGTCTTCTTTCAACATCAGTTCTGGGTTAAGATTGAGGGTAAGTGGCTTCCCTGGTGGTCCAGTGGGTAAGGACACTGCCTTGCGGTGCAAAGGGTGCTGGTTCAATCCCTGGCCTGGGAAGATCCCACATGCTGCAGAGTAGCTGGACCAATGTGTCCAATGACTGAGCCGGAGCTCTGGAGCGCATGCGCCCAGAGCCGGTGCTCTGCAACAACAGATGCCACCGCGATGGAAGGCCCACACGGGCCAAAGAACAAAGATGGATGAAACTAGACAAATGAAAGACCAGTGGAAGTGGTCTGCTCACCCCCCTCCCTCCCCACCCCCGCCAAAAATAAATAAATAAATAAACGTTTAACAAAAAAATACACAGAAGAATATAACTACAGAAAAGATAAAAAAACTAAAAAAAAAAAAAAAAGATTGAGGGTAAGATGGGCGTGGTTCATCATTCCTGCTGGTCTCCATGCTGCTACGGTAATCAGGAGGATGATGGGCACCAGGGTCTCCGGTTCAACTTTGATTGTTACATTCCCTTTTGTCTGGAGGTATACAGAAACTGTTAACCCGTGTCTTACCATAATAATATTGAGACCACGACACATACTACCAAATATCATCTATAGATTCAATGCAATCCCTATCAAGCTACCAATGACATTCTTCACAGAACTAGACCAAAGAATCACACAGTTCACATGGAAACACAAAAGACCTCAAATAGCCAAAGCAATCCTGAGAAAGAAGCATGGAGCCAAAGGGATCAGCCTCCCTAACTTCAGACTATACTACAAAGCAACAGTCATCAAAACAGTATAGTTCTGGCACAGGGCTTCCCTGGTGGTCCAGTGGGTAAAGACACCGCCTTGCAGTGAAAGGGGCACCGGTTTGAGCCCTGGCCTGGGAAGATCCCACGTGCCGCAGAGCGGCTAAACTCATGTGTCCAATTACCGAGCCGGAGCTCTGGAGCGCGTGCGCCCAGAGCTGGTGCTCTGTGACAACAGAGGCCACCACAATGCGAGGCCCACATGGGCCAAAAGGAAAAAAAGATGGATGAAAATGGACAAATGAAAGACCAATAGAAGTAGCCCGCCTGCTCCCCTCCCTCCCCACCCCACCCCCACCAAAATAAATAAATAAATAAATAAATCTTTTAAAAAAAAAGACAGTATAGTTCTGGCACAAAAACAGAAATATAGACCAATGGAACAAGATAGAGGACCTAGAGATAAACCCACATACCTATGGGTACCTTATTTTTGACAAAGGAGGTCAAAATATAAAATGAGACAAAGACAGCTTCTTCAACAAATGGTGCTCAGAAAACTGGACAGCTACATGCAAAAAAATGTAGTTGGAACATTCCCTGACACCATACACAAAGGGAGCAGTCACTTGGAGAAGAAGCCTGTCTTTGGGGGCTTCTCGGCTCGGCCATCCTCCCAGCACAGGAAGACTCTGCTCGGCCAAATGGGGCTGGCATGTCTGCTCCCTGCAGAGAAGCTCCGTAGCTTCTGCTCTGCTTAATGCATTACCAATTACTGTGAAACACAAGAGTATAGGATTGGCCTCTTGGAGTTTATCTCTTTTGCTTTTTTTCGGGGCGGCGGCACGCGGGGGTGGGGGTGTTAGTTTACTCATTCACGAATCTGTAAACATTACACCAATAGGAAATATTCATTGGAAAAAACGGAAACTTCATTTTTAAAAAAAGGATAATTCTGCCACCCAGAGGTAACTACTATTAACTACTATACTATTTTGATGTATGCTGTGCCAGATTTTTTTCTATATATATATATATTTTTGTGTTTGTCAACACAAAAATGAGATCTTTTCATAAATACTGTGGTACTCAACTTTTTTTCACTCAATAGTAGGCTGTAAATCTGTTTGTATATCAAAAAATATTCTTTTAATAGGCTAAACCATATGAAATCACCAAAATTCAGCCAGTTTTGAACTACAAAAATAGCGATTGCCTGTGGTTTTACCCAGTACAATTTTGTTTATAGCCCTTTGGGCATGGCATGATATACTCATGGTGTTAGTGGGAAAGAACCTGCCTGCCAAGGCAGGAAACATGGGAGACGCATGTTCAATCTCTGGATCAGGAAGGTCCCCTGAAGGAGGAGCATGCACACACATACATCACTTATTATTGGGCATTTAGTTTCCAATTTTTTCACAATGGCTAAAAACTATTGCAATGGAAAACACTTTTCATCCATTCTTTGTGGCTATTCTTAGTATCTTAGGATACATTTCGCTTTTTTTAAGCTTCTTAAAAAATAATTTATTTTTGGCTATTCTGGATCTACATTGCTGCTGGCAGGCTCTTCTCTAGTAGCAGGGAGTGGGGGCTACTCTCTAGTTGAGGTGAGTAGGTTTCTCGTTGCCATGGCTTCTCTTGTGGAGCACAGGCTCTAGGGCCCACAGGCTCCATAGTTGTGGCTCATGGGCTTCGTTTCTCCACAGCATTGTGGGATCTTCCTGGATCAGGGATCGAACCTGTGTCTCCTGCATTGGCAGGCGGATTCTTTACCACTGAGCTACCAGGGAAGCCCAGGATACATTTCTATAAAGGGAATACATTAAAGACAGGCACATTTCCTTATTTTTTTAATTAGTTTTTATTGGTGTGTAGTCAATTCACAATGCTGCGTTAGTTTCAGGAATACAGTAAAGTGCATCAGCTGTACATATGCATATATCTACTTTTTTTTTTTTTTTAAGTAATATTACTTCTCTCTCCCCCCTCACCCCCTCTCTCTTTCGTTTTTGGCCACACCACTGGGCATGCTCATGGATCTTAGTTCCTTGACCAGGGATCAACCTGTGCCATCTCCAGCGAAAGCGAGGAGTCCTAACCACTGGACCGCCTGGAAAGTCCCTCCACTCCTAGATTCTTATCCCATATTCCTCATTACACACGATTGAGTTCCCTGTGTTATACAGTAGGCTGTTATTAGCTATCAATTCTACATATAGTAGTGTGTATATGTCAATCCAGGTCTACCAGTTGATCGCTCCCCACAAAGGAATGCGCGCATTTTAAAAGCTTTATTTTTTGGACTTTCCTGGCGGTCCAGTGGTTAAGACTCTGAGCTGCCAGGGAACAGGTTCCATTCCTGATTAGGGAACTAAGATCCCACCCGCTGCTCATGACAAGTGCTTTTGTCCCATACTGAAGGAATAGTTTCTGAGAAGCCAGAGCGGGTGGGACAACGTCTTCTCTCCACTCCCCAGAGGATGGGAGTGTTCGGGTTCCCGGAGGCTACTGCTTCTCCCTAAAGGGCAGTCCAAAGTGAAGGAGCTGAGATCAGAAGGGAATCAGAGACCGGGAGCAGCTGGGTATTCACTGCTTGGAGTAGAGAGACATTGAGGAGGCAATTATGCCTGTAAATCTAAACAGTGGAACATATGCTAGTTGTAAAACCTAAGAGGCCCAGGGCAGCCTTCAGATGGGACAAAGAACAAGTTTGTTTATTACTCTGCTACATGGAAGAGTTAAGTTGGACACAAGCAATGTAACGGAAGATTATTTTTCTTTTAACCTGGATCTAATAGAGGAACTGTATCACTTAAAGGGAAGTACAAAACAAACCTGGCGAAAGTGTATTCTGTAAAACCAACACAAAAACCAACCAGAAGCTGTCCTAGCCTCTGTCTGCTACGGCCCCCAGCCATCTCACCTCTCAGAGTTCTCACCTTTATGCCATCTCCTCTCCTTGGAAATGGGCTGGATTTATTGTCCTCCTTTCTGAGTAGACTATGACAGAAGTAACGGGTGCCACTTTGGAGATAAGATTATAAAAAGACTGTGGCTTCTGTCTTGAGGGCTCCCTGTCTCTCTGGGATTGCTCGCCTCTGGTGGAAATGTGGACATCAGCTGCCATGTCCCGAGGCAGTCATGTGGTGAGGGCCCCCGAGGGTGAGCTTGGAAGATGTCCCAGGCAACGGCCACAGCCCCGGCCAGCACCTCTGCCAGAGGCCCAGAACTCCCAGTCGCTCCCAGATTCTTCATCGACGGATCCACCGATTCCAGTCTCTGTGTCTGCCACTGTGTAGCAACAGGGAACGAACACAACGGCTGCTCGCTGAGTACTTACTAGGCAGCAGACAGAGCTCGCTGCGCCTTACATTATGATTCATCTAGTCTTCACAAAGACCCTGTGAGTAAGTGCTGGATTTATGCCCATTGTCAATTGAAAAAACTGAAGTCTAGGAAGAGTTAGTAAACTTGCCCTAAGCCGTCGAGTTAGAAAATGGTGAAGCTGGAACCTGCATTCAAGTACTCTGGCACCAGAGTCATGCTTACAGAAATGATAAAAAAAATAGTTGCTTATAGTATGTAAAAGGAGACATATAATATGAAATAATTTACTTAGATTTACCTGTAAGTGATTGTAAGTGATTCATTTGTAGAATCATTATCTAGAAGTGATTTACTTGTTAAACTAAATTACTCCCTGTTAGCATTGATTATTCCCTGTTAATCTTTACTGAAGGTAACCTGTACTGATGAAGGAAGAAAGGAGCAGGCTACCCTGACTGAACTGACTCCATCTTGAGGAAGAGGACTCCATCTGACACACTGAGTGAACTCTGGACTGTGTGTGGACGGTGTAGCCATGGAAATGAAATATCCATCACAAGATAAATTGCCATTTGTGATCTTAGTTTATCAGTTCTTGTTGTAGACAAGCTAAGCGATATGCTTAGGTGATTTTCGATTGCACCATTGTGATTGCAACCAAATCATACCTTTTTTCTTAACGTCTCCTAGGCAACCTTAGGAGTTGGGGATGTGGGTTTGTGCATATAGGCTTTAGGTATAAATGTGAGCCGCAGGTTCTGCTCGGGGTCCTGGATAAACTGAGGCCTTGGACCCACCAGTGCAATAAATGCCCTCGCGGGACACCTTGTTCCTCGTGGGTGGCTGCTGGCGCCAACCTAATAAACCTCTTTTCCATCTACCATGAGCTGCGTTGGGTACTTCACTGAGCACGCCTCACAACAATTACACTGGATAGAATACTTTCCTACAGCTAAAACAAGCAGTTCGGTAAAGAGGACTGAATCATCTTAAACTAATCAAGATTTACCACCCTCCCATTGCCTGCGGGAGCTAGGCAAAGCTGGGTTTCCCCTGAAATTCATGGTTCTGTGAAGTGAGAGGACAAATTCCGAGGTGGCTCTGGTGGTAAAGAACCTTCCTGCCAATGTTGGAGACGTAAGAGACATGGGTTCAGTCCCTGCATCGGGAAGATCCCCTGGAGGAGGGCGTGGCAACCCACTCCGGTGTTCCTTCCTGGAGAATCCCATGGACAGAGGAGCCTGCCAGGCTACAGTCCCTAGAGTCACAAAGAGTTGGACACGACTGAAGTGACTTGGCACACATAAAGGAGGAAGAGCCAACGGCTGCTGCTGGTAGCTGGTGCAGCGTAAGCTGGGTTATTCTTTATTTTTGGAGGGAGGGAGCAGGGAGCAGTGATGGATAGGGCTTCAGGGTATATGATCTGAACCTGGTTCACCAATGGTTGTATTCATTTCTCGTATCCACTCTGGAAGTGGTGCTGGGATCACAGAGTCAGATATGACTGAAGTGACTGAGCACATATGCGTGTGTTAAACATGCTGGTCCAGTTTATAAGGCACTTTCCAGGCACATAAGAAAACTAAGACCCCTGAGAGCAGGGTTGGGCTTGCTGGTAGCAGAGGCAGGAGAGTGCATGGGAACCCCTGATAGCTAACATTAATTCTGCTGACCGGAATGTCATTCTCTTAAAACTAAGAGACTTGCAGAAGCCGATCCCTGAGGCCAGCTAGTTTCAAATTTTGAGAAATGTTCTGACTGGAAGTGAAGTGAAATCGCTAAGGATATTTTTCTTTTTTTAATATTTATTTGGCTGTGCCAGGTCTTAGTGGCAGTACATGGGATTTTTCATCTTTGTTGCAGCATGCTGTATCTTTAGTTGCAGCTTGTGGGATCTAGTTCCCTGACCAGGGATCGAATCTGGGCTCCCTGCATTGGGAACACAGAGTCTTAGCCACTGGGCCACCAGGGAAGTCCCACTGAATATGTTTTTTACTTGTACAGATGGATCATTCCATTTGCCATGGCCAGACCTCTCTGCCAATGTAGTAAGAAGACTCTATGAACAAGGTCTTTCTTACTGTATAGCACAAGCAACTGTGTTCACTATCCCGTGACAGGGAATTCCCTGGTTATCCAGGAGATTTGGAGGTGAGGAGATTGGAGCATTCACCAAGGTGGCCCTGAGGTTCAGTCCCTTGGAAAAATCTTGAAAGTTGCATGGTGTGGCCAAAAAAGGGAAAAAATCTGTGACAACCATATGGAAAGGAATACTTAAAAAGGATGTGTTTTGATATCTGAGGGGGAAACCCCAATGTTGGAGACTGAGACATGGGTTCAGTCCCTGCATCGGGAAGATCCCTGGAGGAGGCGTGGCAACCCACTCCGGTGTTCCTTCCTGGAGAATCCCATGGACAGAGGAGCCTGCCAGGCTACAGTCCCTAGAGTCACAAAGAGTTGGACACGACTGAAGTGACTTGGCACACATAAAGGAGGAAGAGCCAACGGCTGCTGCTGGTAGCTGGTGCAGCGTAAGCTGGGTTATTCTTTATTTTTGGAGGGAGGGAGCAGGGAGCAGTGATGGATAGGGCTTCAGGGTATATGATCTGAACCTGGTTCACCAATGGTTGTATTCATTTCTCGTATCCACTCTGGAAGTGGTGCTGGGATCACAGAGTCAGATATGACTGAAGTGACTGAGCACATATGCGTGTGTTAAACATGCTGGTCCAGTTTATAAGGCACTTTCCAGGCACATAAGAAAACTAAGACCCCTGAGAGCAGGGTTGGGCTTGCTGGTAGCAGAGGCAGGAGAGTGCATGGGAACCCCTGATAGCTAACATTAATTCTGCTGACCTGAATGTCATTCTCTTAAAAATAAGAGACTTGCAGAAGCTGATCCCTGAAGCCAGCTAGTTTCAAATTTTGAGAAATGTTCTGACTGGAAGTGAAGTGAAATCGCTAAGGATATTTTTCTTTTTTTAATATTTATTTGGCTGTGCCAGGTCTTAGTGGCAGTACATGGGATTTTTCATCTTTGTTGCAGCATGCTGTATCTTTAGTTGCAGCTTGTGGGATCTAGTTCCCTGACCAGGGATCGAATCTGGGCTCCCTGCATTGGGAACACAGAGTCTTAGCCACTGGGCCACCAGGGAAGTCCCACTGAATATGTTTTTTACTTGTACAGATGGATCATTCCATTTGCCATGGCCAGACCTCTCTGCCAATGTAGTAAGAAGACTCTATGAACAAGGTCTTTCTTACTGTATAGCACAAGCAACTGTGTTCACTATCCCGTGACAGGGAATTCCCTGGTTATCCAGGAGATTTGGAGGTGAGGAGATTGGAGCATTCACCAAGGTGGCCCTGGTCAGGTTCAGTCCCAGGTTAGGAAACTAAGATCTTGAAAGTTGCATGGTGTGGCCAAAAAAAAAAGGGAAAAAAATCTGTGACAACCATATGGAAAGGAATACTTAAAAAGGATGTGTATATATATGTATAACTGAATCATTTTGCTGTAATAGCTTGAATTAACATTGCAAATCAGCTCTGTTGTTGCTTGGTTGCTACGTTGTGTCTGACTCTTTTGTGACCCCATGGACTGCAGCCCACCAGGATCCACTGCCCATGGGATTCTCCAGGCAAGAATTTCTTTTTTTTAACTTTTATTTTACTTCTAACTTTTACAGAGTTTTGTTGTTTACAGATATGTATGTTCTCAGATTAGTTCCAGGCAAGAATATTGGAGTGGGTTTCTACTTCCTTCTCCAGGGGATCTGCCCAACCCAGGAACAGAATACGTCTCCTACATTGCAGGTGGATTCTTTATCACTGAGCCACCAACCCTATACTTCAATTTTTTCTTTTTTTAAGAAGATTCTATGGAGAAGGGAGTGGTAACCCACTCCAGTATTCTTGCCTGGAGAATTCCATGGGCAGAGGGGCCTGGCGGGTTGCAAAAGAGTCCAACTTACACTGAGCAACCAGCACTTTCACTTTCACTTGGGGCTCTAGTTGGGAAAACAAACAAACAAACAAAAACCCTTGAAAAGTGCCCTAGAGGAGCTAAATGAGCCTCTTTATCTGCCCTTCCCCTGTTGTCTGCTTTCTCCCTTTCTACCTCCTAAGAGTATGTAAAAGTCTGATAACACACACAGTGAAGCGATGAAAAAACAGACATGGAGAATAAACATGTGGACATTGTGGGGAATGAACAGTGGGTGGGAGGCATAAAGGAAGTAGCATGAAAACCTATACTGTCACATGTGAAAAAAATAGCTATTGTCATTGCGCTATAAGAAAAGGGGATCCTGCAGGGGCGCTGTGTGACGGCCTGGAGGGGTGGGATTGGGGGATACACATATGACTAACCTGGAATCACACATACCTGTAAACAACAAAACTCTGTAAAAGAAAAAAGTAAAAGAAAAATTTAAAAAAATAAAAAGATAAAAGAGAAGATTTCACAATGGGGAAATAAAAAGTCTGAAGAAGTTCTAAGAATAAAGACCCCAGGAACATCCCTGAAAAAATAAAAGCAACGATTGTAGAAGGATCGTGGACCTACAGAGGAATTTACTGTTCCAGATTGAGCATTTAAATATTTTTCCACACAAAGGCATGAGCAATTTTCCAGTCTTTGAGCGGGGCAGGTATGGTGCCATTACCTAATAACCCCTTTCGGGCTTCCCCTGGTGGCCCAGTGGGTAAGGACACCGCCTTGCAGTGCAAGGGGCGCCGGTTCGATCCCTGGCCTGGGAAGATCCCACGTGCCGCAGAGCGGCTGGACCCATGTGTCCAACTACCGAGCCAGAGCTCTGGAGCGCGTGCGCCCAGAGCCGGTGCTCTGCAACGACAGACGCCACCGCGATGGGAGGCCCACACGGGCCAAAGAACAAAGACGGATGAAAATAGAGAAATGAAAGACCAACAGAAATGGCCCGCCCACTCCCCTCCCTCCCCAACCCGAGAAAAAACAAAACCCTTTCCCTGCTTTGGCCTGGCCGAGGCCTAACCTGAGTCCGTACCGCCATCTGGTGGTGATTAGATGAATAACCATTTTAGGGAAGGACAGGCCCTCCAGTCTACTCCCTAGTGACTTAATTTCCCTGATGTTGGGAAAAATAGAAGGCAGAAGAAGGGGACGACAGAAGATGAGATGGTTGGATGGCATCACTGAGCGATGTTTGAGCAAGCTCCAAGAGATGGTGAAGAACAGGGAAGCCTGGAGAGCCGCAGAACATGGGGTTGCAAAGAGTAGGACATGACTGAGCAACTGAACTGAGTGACTTAATTCCCAGGTCATTTGGTATCTGCTAGTGGATGTCCGTATCTTTGTATATATTTCAACGAACATCTTATTTTAGAATAGTTTTATACTTACAGAAAAGTTACGGTATTACAGAGAGGTTTTGTTTCTTGTTTTTTTTCTTTTTTAGACACATCATTTTTGCTTCCATCTGTTTGATTACTAGAGCAGTCGCTGATGTCTTCTGGCTGTATTTCCTTTCCTTGTGCTACAAGTAGGTCCTTGTTGGTTATTCGTTTCCCATAAAGCAGTGTGCTTGTGTCAGCACCAGACTCCCGAACTCTCCCTCCCGCCACCCTTCCCCTCTGGGAACCATGTCATTCCTTCGTTAATTATGTTTCTGTTTCGTAAATAAGTTCATTTGTATCTTTTTTTTTAGATTCTGCATGTAAGCAATATCATATTATCCTTCTCAGTACAGAGAGTTTATGTATTCGCATGTGGTTGCTCCTTATTAACCTTTTATTAACATGGTAATCTGTCACCTTCAAGAAACCAACATTGATGTTACTATTCCCTACACTCCAGACTGTATTATATTTCACTTTCCACTAAGATCCTTTGTCTGTTTCCTGTCCAGAATACCATACTACATTGAGTCACCAAGTCTCCTTTCTCTCCTCTGGTCTGGGACAGTTTCTCAGTCTTTCCTCATTTTTCACAATCTTAGCAGTTCTGAGGAGAGTTGGTCAGCTGTTCTGTAGAATGTCCCTCAGTGTGAGTTAATCTGATGTTCTGCTCATGACAAGACTGGGTGATGGGTTCTGGGACGTGAAGTGCCCTTGTCATCGCATCGTATCAGAGATATATGTCACCAACGTGACTCATCACTGATATTAACCTTGATCCAGCAAGATAGTCCTTGCCACATTGTTCTTCACTGAAGAGTTCCTATTTTTCCTTTCCATATTCTATGTCTAAATTCAGCCCACACTTAAAGGGAGACAATAAATTCCATAGTCTAAAGGGGAAAGTAGTTACACAACTGATTTGAGATTCTTCTGCAGGAAAACTGTACTCGTCTTCCATGTTTACTTAGAATGAACTCACGGATACTTACTTCACTCTAGGTTATAACCCAACACTACCCTATTCATCTTGTTCCTCAAATTGTAGCTTTCGCCAGGAGGAGCTCTTTCGGGCTGGCTCCTGTGTTCCTTCGACATGCCAACTGATTTTTGCTTTATAGGAACTTCTTTTGCATATTTACTTCTCATATTAAAAAAAAGCAAGACATTTAGGAAACAAAAGAAAACTAAATTGTCCTTATAACCCCATCATCCTAATATAGTTGGCTAGTATTTCAGTGTTCTCCTTATCATTTATGTTTTTGAAACACAGCTTTTAAAGAATGTCTGCTTTATTACTGCACATGATTTCACAAACATAACTGCCATTTTTTACAATTCTGTAGTGTTTACCAGGGGCTTCCCTGGTAGCTCAGTTGGTGAAGAATCCACGTGCAATGCAGGAGACCCCGGTTCCATCCCTGGATGGGGAAGATCCCTGGAGAAGGGAATGGCACTCCACTCCAGTATTATTGCTTGGAGAATCCCGTGGACAGAGGAGCCTGGCAGACTGCAGTTCATAGGGTCACAAAGAGTTGGATGCAACTGAGAGACAAACATGCTTGTATTGAAGAGTGATCAACAAACTAAAATTATATACATGTAAGGGGTACAACAAGGTGGTTTGATTTGTCTTTAACCTCCCATAGTGGGAACACTTACAGGAACTTGTAAGAATGAAACCATGACATTTACTCATAACAGAAACATTATACTGAGACTGTATCTAAACCTAAGGTGTATATCCCCAAATTGGTTCTTTGGGTTTATTTTTATTAAAGACGTTCAGTCTGATCTTTTAGCAAGTTTCAGTTTTTTTCATGCTTTCGGGTTTCTTTGAGACCAGATCACTAACCCATGTCCACCCACCCTGCTCCCATACGTGACGGGTCCTCATACTCCCCACTGCTGACAGCATCCAGTCTGTAGTTGTGATTAAGACGTTGTCTAGTGACTTCCCTGGTGGTCAACAGTTAGGACTCTGTGCCCTCACCACCGAGGACCTGGGTTCAAACCCTAGTCAGGGAACTAGATCCCACACGCCACAACCGCAAAAAAGATCCCAAGTGCCACAACCAGAGATCTCGCATGCTGCCTGCATGCTGCAACTAGGAAGCGTTGCAGTCAAAAGGGTGTTTGTTTTAAACAAAAAGAAAGATGTAGTCCACACTGACACATACTTCCTTAAATGCTGTTAACAATCCGCCCAACTTCCCTTGTGAGGCTGGGTCCAGACACCCTAGGGGCAGCTTCTCTTTCTTAGCTGTGGGAAGAACATGGGTCTTGTGTAAGGCAGATGACAGAATTTTGAAACTAGTTAGTACATGGACCATTTAGTCCACTCTGTGTACAAGATATGCAATGATCCTCTTTCCTTTTACCTTCCAGATTCAACACGCTGATACCTTGGGATCTGCTACTTGCACTAACTCGAGCAGTCTCATTTCATTCCATCGTCCTTCAGAAGGTCCTGCCCCCATTCTCCATTAGAAAACCACTCCCGACCCCCAGGGTGCACCAAGAGGAAAGGGCACCAAGAGGAAAGGGTCCAAGGAACAAAGTGTCCAAGACGTTCCTGGAAGCCAGTGACCTGCCCAAAACTTCTGTTCTGTAGGACTAAACCACCGTCACCACCACGTGTAACCAAGAGACAAGGACCACCAACTCAGTGGCTTTCAGACTGATGCTTTTGGAATCCTACGTTCAAGTGAGATCACTTTTGGAACCTTGGTATAAACAAACTAGGCAAAAAGATCATTTTATTCACATTGTTGTGTGTTTTTTTTGGCCACTTCTATCGATCTTTCATTTATTTATCTTTGCTCTTTGACCTGTGTGGGCCTCCCATTGCAGTGGCCTCTGTTGTTGCAGAGCGCCGGCTCTGGGCGCATGCGCTCCAGAGCTCCAGCTCAGTAACTGGACACATCGGTCCAGTCACTCTGCAGCATGTAGGATCTTCCCAGGACAGGGATCGAACCGGCGCCCTTGTACTGCAAGGCCGTGTCCTTACCCACTGGACCACCAGGGAAGCCCCACATTGTTTCATTTTATAACTTCACGCCTACAATTTGGTAGCCTGCTAATAGGATCTTCAAAACTAGATGCTTTGATGACACACATCAGAAATCTGGGGTTAGAGATGGCAGTTGCAAACTGACCAACTGCAGCATTTGACTCTTTCTGTTTTGATGGCACAGGCTCAATAAAATTCTGACTCACACAGAAAATAATAACCACTGTTCACAGTCTTCCTGATGAATGCAGGGCCATACGCACCCAAAAGCCACCTATGGTGAATGGTCACATTGGACAGCTACACTGGCACCTTGTTATCACAAGCTGACACCTGGATGAGATCTGCTCAGCACGGGCACCTGAGTCACGCCTGGCCTCTCTGATCATCACACAAGTGCAGCGAGAAACTGTCTGTACAACTGTGTGTGGTTAAAACACAAATTCAGGGGGAGTGGGAACAACAAAAAAACACAAATTCACAGGTGACCATAAATACCAGCCCCGAACTACATCATCCTAGTCAATCACACTTAGGAGACACTAAATGGGCACAGAAATGACCAGGGATTATACTAAGAACTGCATGAAAATGAGTCAGTCGGCAGCAAAAGATAGGTTAATGTCTGTCACTGAGCGTACAGACTGGTCCACCTCCATGCTCTGCTCACTGAAGATAGCCCTTCCTGATTTCCCAAGGGTCAGGTGAAAGGTCCCTCTAATCCTGCTGGAGGGCCTCCGCCTCCTCGTCAGCTGCCTCTACATCCTTTTACTAGAATCAGTAACTGTAAAAGCCAGGGGCCTGGCCGGCCTCTACAGAGCACGCCTGTGCGGGCATTCTGTGGGCTGCTCCAGGCATCCCTGATGCACAGCTTCTTGCCCAAAGGCCCCTCTCTCTACCCGTTTCTGTAGTAAAGGCGCCAGCCTCAGTACCTAAGCAGACAGTTTTCTCCCTCCTTCTAGTAAGTGGTCAGAGACTTGACCTGCGCCTCCCTGGACTATCAGTAACCCCAAAACTTTGCTCCAGAGTCTGCAGACATTCAGAAAGTGAGTAACGGATTGCTTATCTCGAGGACAGGAAAAATTTGGACTCTAAGGCTCTCTAGCAAACGCCTTCTTTTCGGCCTCTGACACCTGTCATGTCTTCATCATTTGACTGTATGAAAAGGCCCCCTCTTAGTGCTTTGATGACACACATCAGAAATCTGGGGTTAGAGATGGCAGTTGCAAACTGACCAACTGCAGCATTTGACTCTTTCTGTTTTGATGGCACAGGCTCAATAAAATTCTGACTCACACAGAAAATAATAACCACTGTTCACAGTCTTCCTGATGAATGCAGGGCCATACGCACCCAAAAGCCACCTATGGTGAATGGTCACATTGGACAGCTACACTGGCACCTTGTTATCACAAGCTGACACCTGGATGAGATCTGCTCAGCACGGGCACCTGAGTCACGCCTGGCCTCTCTGATCATCACACAAGTGCAGCGACGAAACTGTCTGTACAACTGTGTGTGGTTAAAACACAAATTCAGGGGGAGTGGGAACAACAAAAAAACACAAATTCACAGGTGACCATAAATACCAGCCCCGAACTACATCATCCTAGTCAATCACACTTAGGAGACACTAAATGGGCACAGAAATGACCAGGGATTATACTAAGAACTGCATGAAAATGAGTCAGTCGGCAGCAAAAGATAGGTTAATGTCTGTCACTGAGCGTACAGACTGGTCCACCTCCATGCTCTGCTCACTGAAGATAGCCCTTCCTGATTTCCCAAGGGTCAGGTGAAAGGTCCCTCTAATCCTGCTGGAGGGCCTCCGCCTCCTCGTCAGCTGCCTCTACATCCTTTTACTAGAATCAGTAACTGTAAAAGCCAGGGGCCTGGCCGGCCTCTACAGAGCACGCCTGTGCGGGCATTCTGTGGGCTGCTCCAGGCATCCCTGATGCACAGCTTCTTGCCCAAAGGCCCCTCTCTCTACCCGTTTCTGTAGTAAAGGCGCCAGCCTCAGTACCTAAGCAGACAGTTTTCTCCCTCCTTCTAGTAAGTGGTCAGAGACTTGACCTGCGCCTCCCTGGACTATCAGTAACCCCAAAACTTTGCTCCAGAGTCTGCAGACATTCAGGAACTGAGTAACGGATTGCTTATCTCGAGGACAGGAATTATACCAGATGCTGGGACTCTAAGGCTCTCTAGCAAACGCCTTCTTTTTTCGGCCTCTGACACCTGTCATGTCTTCATCATTTGAACTGTATGAAACAGGCCAGGATCCAAATTCTTCTGCCAGAGAATACTTTGATTTTTTGTATTTCAAGTGTTCCAGGACAGGCAGAAGAGCCTCATCGAATGCTTGTGCCAACACAGGGGGCCGCATTTCTGGGATCCTGCCCTAGTTTAAGTCAAAGGGTCGTTTCTATACCCAAGAGCTCCCCATGTCATGCCCTCTACCTCTTAGAATCAACTTAATTTATTTAAAAATCATCGTCTGGGTCAGGGGGCTTAGAGATCACTCTCCAGGCACCCCCACTTTCGGATATCCCCTTAGGGACCAGGGCATGAAATCTTATTAAGGCTACATTCCTGTTCTCGACCCTCTGCAACATCTCCCCAGCAGTCGGTACTCCCCCAAGGGGGCTCCACCAGCTCGCTGAGCCGCCTCGATTTCGGCCACGCCACGCAGCTTTGGGCGAGGCTTTCCGCGAGTTCACACCCACCCCCTACACCTGTCTTCTAGGAGCCTCAGCGTCGTGGTGCCCAAAACAGACTTAAATCCCAGTTTTGTCCACACCACTGATGGCACCGCAATTCACAGTACTCCCCGCGGGACTCGAGCTAAGCGGCCGGGGGCCGTCCTCCTCCTCACCCGGATGGACACCCTAGAGGGTTTCGGGCCGGAGGACGGCTGACCGCCCGACGCTGCGGTGCTCTCCGTGGCGCGGGACATCCGAAGGATCAGAGCCGCAAGCGAAGCACCGAGGCGAAGCTCTGAGGAGGGCCGAGGGGGCCAGGCGCAGACGGCCACACACGTGAAGGGTCGCGCCACCACCCTCGCCTCCGCAATTTCCGCCCACCAGGCAACTGCAGCTGTTTGGAGTTCTCGGGAGGAGGCGGTGCCTCAGCCTGACGTCACGAGATGGGCGGCCCTTTCGGGGGCGGGGCAGGTGCGCTTCCGGCCTGAGACGGAAGCCCCGAGTGTGGCAGCATCCGGGACGGCGGGCGGGAGGGCCAACCGGGACAGGAGGTGAGATCCGGGACCTTCCCATCTCTGCAGGTTCGGCCGGTGGCCGCTGCCCGGCACTGGGCTGTCGGCGCTGCGAGGCGGAGGGGCCTGGGTCTGGCGCCGCCTGCGCAGCCCCGGTCGCGGCTGGCGGGCACTGCAGCGCGACAGGGGGCGGGGCCGGCTGCAGGGGAGGCCCAGGTGGCTGGGGAAGTCTCCCGGTTGGGCCGAGTGACAGGCTGGGGCTCTGGCAGCAGCGACAGGGCCGGCCCGCCGCGTGACCGGCTGCAGTCACGCTGTGCTTAATCACAATTAGCTCTTGCTCCAGGCTGGCCGTGCTCACCACTCTCCCATCCGGTGACCCCGGGGATTTCTCTTATGGTGGCTTTCTCTGAAATGCCAAAGCCACCCGATTATTCAGAACTGAGTGACTCTTTAACGCTTGCCGTGGGAACAGGAAGATTTTCGGGACCACTGTAAGTGTTTAAGAGTTACTGTCTTAACTTGGGGGCTCCGACGTAGGTTTGACTTGAAGAACCAAGCGTCCTGTCTGCAGCAGTACTGTTAAATCAAAAAGTAAACGGGAAATGTTCAGTAGCAAATTAGTTTAATTACAATAAAAGGGGAGGTGTGCTGGACCTATTTAAGCCAGATATAGTGACTTATTTATCTATGAGATTCAGTAACAAGCATGCTCAATATATATTGAAATGACTTCCTCATAACTATTACATAGAACAACCTGTAGATTGTTTACATTTCTTAGTAGATATAAATTTAGTTTTTAAAACCTGAAATGCTTTAAGGGGCAGGGCGCGGACAACGTCGAAGGGCACCGAGGCGAAGCTCTGAGGAGGGCCGAGGGGGCCAGGCGCAGACGGCCACACACGTGAAGGGTCGCGCCACCACCCTCGCCTCCGCAATTTCCGCCCACCAGGCAACTGCAGCTGTTTGGAGTTCTCGGGAGGAGGCGGTGCCTCAGCCTGACGTCACGAGATGGGCGGCCCTTTCGGGGGCGGGGCAGGTGCGCTTCCGGCCTGAGACGGAAGCCCCGAGTGTGGCAGCATCCGGGACGGCGGGCGGGAGGGCCAACCGGGACAGGAGGTGAGATCCGGGACCTTCCCATCTCTGCAGGTTCGGCCGGTGGCCGCTGCCCGGCACTGGGCTGTCGGCGCTGCGAGGCGGAGGGGCCTGGGTCTGGCGCCGCCTGCGCAGCCCCGGTCGCGGCTGGCGGGCACTGCAGCGCGACAGGGGGCGGGGCCGGCTGCAGGGAGGCCCAGGTGGCTGGGGAAGTCTCCCGGTTGGGCCGAGTGACAGGCTGGGGCTCTGGCAGCAGCGACAGGGCCGGCCCGCCGCGTGACCGGCTGCAGTCACGCTGTGCTTAATCACAATTAGCTCTTGCTCCAGGCTGGCCGTGCTCACCACTCTCCCATCCGGTGACCCCGGGGATTTCTCTTATGGTGGCTTTCTCTGAAATGCCAAAGCCACCCGATTATTCAGAACTGAGTGACTCTTTAACGCTTGCCGTGGGGACAGGAAGATTTTCGGGACCACTGTAAGTGTTTAAGAGTTACTGTCTTAATTTGGGGGGCTCCGACGTAGGTTTGACTTGAAGAACCAAGCGTCCTGTCTGCAGCAGTACTGTTAAATCAAAAAGTAAACGGGAAATGTTCAGTAGCAAATTAGTTTAATTACAATAAAAGGGGAGGTGTGCTGGACCTATTTAAGCCAGATATAGTGACTTATTTATCTATGAGATTCAGTAACAAGCATGCTCAATATATATTGAAATGACTTCCTCATAACTATTACATAGAACAACCTGTAGATTGTTTACATTTCTTAGTAGATATAAATTTAGTTTTTAAAACCTGAAATGCTTTAAGGGGTATTTTAAGGCTCATTAGGAAAAAAGTAAGTATATTGGGAACAACTGCCATGACACCATTACTAGACCCTAATTGTGCTATGCTGTTGTTTTTAACTGGAAGGCACAGAGCATGGAGAATGATGAACTTCCGTCAGCGGATGGGCTGGATCGGAGTGGGACTGTATCTGTTAGCAAGCGCGGCTGCATTTTACTACGTTTTTGAAATCAATGAGACTTACAACAGACTGGCCTTGGAACACATTCAACAGCACCCAAAGGAACCCCGTGAAGGAACCACGTGGACACACTCCTTGAAAACTCGGTTATTCTCCCTGCCTTTTTGGTTCTGGACAATTATTTTCCTAATACCTTACTTACAGATGTTTTTATTCCTTTACTCTTGTACAAGAGCTGACCCCAAAACGGTGGGCTACTGTATTATTCCCATATGCTTGGCAGTTATATGCAATCGCCACCAAGCATTTGTCAAGGCTTCTAATCAGATCAGCAGACTACAACTGATTGACACATAAAATCAGTCATCAATTTTTCCTTACAAAACTGCCATGACTATATGGAGCCTGATCACAAGACTGCAGTTTCTTCACAGATCTCAGGAAGTTGTGGTGGGGCAGAAGATTTTTAAAGAATGTGGTTAGGGGGCTATCTTTATCTGAATAATGCATTTTTAGGTAATATCTGAGAATCAGTACTACAGAATTATGTGGATGACTTCAGATTTCGGAAGTAAAATTTTATGTTGTTTGCATTCCTTAGAAACTTGAATAAGTACCTGGATTCATATTTTTAATCTACCATGCAACATTGTGATAATTCAAAATATTTTCCTTTGGGAAAAAATGAATATGACCATTTCCATTGTGCTTAGCATAAAAAAGGTCCAAACATGATCATAAAATTTAAATTTTATACAATTACTTGACTTGCTTTAAAATTTTTGAAACTAAAACACCAACTCATCCTGTTGTAACTAAGGCAACTATTTATGCTCGTTTGCTCTCAGCTTTTGAGAAATCAGCATGAAATGACTGAGGTGATGGGTGTCTTGAGGAGCAAGATGTGTTTTGTTCTTCCTTGCGGTAATGCTTGGGCAGTACTCAGTACCTAGAATAATTAATGCAACTTTCAAAAAAAAAAAAAAAACTACTTGGGGAAAGACTAAGTGTTTGAAAGCTGAGCAGTCTAACACACGGCAGATAGAGACAAGGTGGCCGCTGGATGTGCGCTGTCTAAACCGTGCTCTCAAGCCCTCAGCCCTCTGATTCTCTCTTCCACCTAAGGTTCAGTCTTCAGGTGATGGGTTAACTGCATGATGTGATCCTTGGATGCCTCCTTTTGCATTTGTACTCACTACCTCATGTCTGACAACAATACAGGTAATTGAGAAATGGAAAAGTAGATTTTTAAAATTTTTATTTTACTTTTTACTGTTAGAGTTTTGTTGTTTACAGATATGTATGAT
This sequence comes from Tragulus kanchil, assembly GCA_022376925.1. Lineage (NCBI taxonomy): Eukaryota > Metazoa > Chordata > Mammalia > Artiodactyla > Tragulidae > Tragulus > Tragulus kanchil. The sequence continues at coordinate 182,308,362 of JAIOJX010000032.1, read as the reverse complement.
CCCAGATTCCTAACATTTCTTGGTGCTTCCTCTTGAGCCCTGTGGTAAGAGCTCTAACTGCTCTAGTCCTCCCTACAGCTCTGTGAGATAACAGGTATTTTCATCCAGATTTTACAGATAAGGACAGTGAGCTGAAGAAGTTAAGTAACTTCCCAGAGTGTTGTAACACCTCCAAGAAGCACACTAAAAATATGCATGGCTAAAAACAAAAAAAATATGCATGGCTGCAGGCAAACTCCTGAGAGATACAATTTCCTGCTGCACAGAATCCCACGAGGCGAGTATGTTTTGGTACCAGAGCCACTTTACAGAGGAGGAAAAGGAGGAAGCACACAGAATTAAGAACTTGCTGTTGGTCTCACAACTAGTGGAAGAGTCGGAATTTGAACCCAGGAGATCCAGCTTCAGATCTCTAGCTCTCCTGTCCCTTTGGTCCTACGTAACAAAAAAAGATAATTTAAGGAACGTCACTGCAGTTTCTTATTTGATTTTTTCTGAGGCAGTGATTGTTTGGAAATGGCTTAAGAACATTATTTCCATCATTTTTTGCTTTATAGATGCCTCATGTAAAGCAAGGTTTCTGAGTTTGCTACTTGTCCTGTAAAGCAGTAATTCCTAGTTTATTGAGGCAGACTATTACACTTAAAATTCTCATATTTTGGAATTTGGTAAGTAAACGCTCAATTCATTGCTTTTTCTTTTTTCCTTTTTTTTAAAAAATTTACCATGCAGAGCAGTAGGCAGGATTTTCATTCCCCAACCAGGCATCAAACCTGTGCTCCCTACAATGAGGGCATGGAGTCCTAACCACTGAACCACCGGAATCTGGGGAAATTTTCTGGTTTTAAAGATGCTGCCAGTTTTAAAGTGAAAAACATGATACCCTAAGTTTAGAGTTTGCTTCTACTTCAAACAAAGCTTTTATAATTAATAAGATTCCCTTTCACCTAAGGTTCAGTCTTCAGGTGATGGGTTAACTGCATGATGTGATCCTTGGATGCCTCCTTTTGCATTTGTACTCACTACCTCATGTCTGACAACAATACAGGTAATTGAGAAATGGAAAAGTAGATTTTTAAAATTTTTATTTTACTTTTTACTGTTAGAGTTTTGTTGTTTACAGATATGTATGATCCCAGATTCCTAACATTTCTTGGTGCTTCCTCTTGAGCCCTGTGGTAAGAGCTCTAACTGCTCTAGTCCTCCCTACAGCTCTGTGAGATAACAGGTATTTTCATCCAGATTTTACAGATAAGGACAGTGAGCTGAAGAAGTTAAGTAACTTCCCAGAGTGTTGTAACACCTCCAAGAAGCACACTAAAAATATGCATGGCAGTAAACAAAAAAAATATGCATGGCTGCAGGCAAACTCCTGAGAGATACAATTTCCTGCTGCACAGAATCCCACGAGGCGAGTATGTTTTGGTACCAGAGCCACTTTACAGAGGAGGAAAAGGAGGAAGCACACAGAATTAAGAACTTGCTGTTGGTCTCACAACTAGTGGAAGAGTCGGAATTTGAACCCAGGAGATCCAGCTTCAGATCTCTAGCTCTCCTGTCCCTTTGGTCCTACGTAACAAAAAAAGATAATTTAAGGAACGTCACTGCAGTTTCTTATTTGATTTTTTCTGAGGCAGTGATTGTTTGGAAATGGCTTAAGAACATTATTTCCATCATTTTTTGCTTTATAGATGCCTCATGTAAAGCAAGGTTTCTGAGTTTGCTACTTGTCCTGTAAAGCAGTAATTCCTAGTTTATTGAGGCAGACTATTACACTTAAAATTCTCATATTTTGGAATTTGGTAAGTAAACGCTCAATTCATTGCTTTTTCTTTTTTCCTTTTTTTTAAAAAATTTACCATGCAGAGCAGTAGGCAGGATTTTCATTCCCCAACCAGGCATCAAACCTGTGCTCCCTACAATGAGGGCATGGAGTCCTAACCACTGAACCACCGGAATCTGGGGAAATTTTCTGGTTTTAAAGATGCTGCCAGTTTTAAAGTGAAAAACATGATACCCTAAGTTTAGAGTTTGCTTCTACTTCAAACAAAGCTTTTATAATTAATAAGCTTTTCTCAGGGAAGTAGAATCATCATATAAAGGGCTGTGAAGTGACAGCACCCACAGAGTAATCAAACATGTATATCTGTTCATCAGGGGTAGTGTTAAAGTCTTTGAAAAGATTATTTGGTGTTGATTTCCTTCTTGATGAATTTAACGTTCTCAATCTCCTTAAAACACTGGCAAAAGAGCTTACCACAACACTGCAACTTATTTCTGCATCAAATAAGTGCCATCATTTTCTAAGTTTCCAGTACATTTATAAAGTTCTATATAATTCTAGACCATGGCTGAGAATCATTATGCATTGATATTTCTGTTTTGGTCTAAGGCAGTGAGTGGGTCTTGAACTGTATCTGAATATTAGAATCACTCAAGGAAATAAACAATAAACAGTGCAAAACTCCTCATATAAACAAGGTCAGGGTCCCTTCCCAGCTATCAGTGCCTGGGGGAGAGTTCGAGGCCATCATATTTTGGGAATTCTTCAAGCAAGTCTCTTACGGTTGAGTCACTGGACTGTTTGTTGTTATTTTTGTCTTTCTTTTGGGCCAGGAGTTTTTATGCACCATAAAGGCTCTCACTGTTAGTTGTGACAGCTTTCTTTGGAACAACATTAACAGACATTTCATGGTACGTTCACTCTAGCTCTCTGAATCGTGCAAATCTTTAAAAAGGCATCTATATATTCTTTTTAAAATATTTTTTCCCAAGGCTTAAATATACTTGTTACAAAGGGCCCTACTGAGCAGAGCCTTATAAACTAATGAGTGTGGTCCTGGGATGTCAATCATGGAGAGAGGTCATGAAGGCCAGCTCCAGAAGCTCCCTGTACCTGACGGCCAGGATCTAGGAGAGGCAGCCAGGGATACGGTGGGCTTGATCAGGACAGGCTGGGGGTGGTTAGGTCACAGGTAAGGGAGAGCACGCTCCTCTTTACTCCTGCTTCTTGTAGTTCTCCAGGCGTGGCAAGGCCCAGCCCCAGGCAGAAGGCAGGAGTAAGTGGAGAGCCCAGGGCAACCTCCATGTTCCTGAGCTGTGTCTGGTGTGGCTGGGGGTGGGCCTGGGCACGTGGCACTGGGAACCGTAGGCCAGGCCTGTCAGGCCCTCAGCAGCTGGGATGTTAGTGCAGACATGGCCACACCAGGTGGATGGCACACTGCTGCCAGCCTGTGCTCATGGCAGGGGACAAGATGTCTATTTTCTGATTCCATCTGCTGTCACCCTGTCTGTTTAACCTATATGCTGAGCACACATGAGAAATGCCAGGTTGGATGAGTTACAAGATGAAATCAAGATCGGCGAGAGAAACATCTGCCTCAGCTATGCGGATGATACCACTCTAATGGCAGAAAACGAAGAGAAACTGAGCAGCCTCTTGATGAGGTGAAGGAGAAGAATGAAAGAGCCAGCTTAAAACTAAATATTAAAAAAACTAAGATCATGGCAACCGGCCCCATTACTTCATGACAAAGAGAAGGGGAAAAGGTGGAAGCAGTGACAGATTGTGTCTTCTCGGGCTCTGAAATCACTGTGGATGTTGACTGCAGCCAAGAAATCAGAAGACGATTATTTCTTGGCAGGAAAGCTATGACAAACCTAGACAGTGTATTTTAAAAGGCAGAGACATTACTCTGCCAACAAAGGTCCGTATCGTCAACGCTAAGGTCTTCCCAGTGGTCACATGGTAGTGAGAGCTGGACTGTAAAGAAGGCAGAACACCAAAGAATGGATGCCTTCGAACTGTGGTGCTGAAGAATCCTGAGAGTCCCTTGGACAGCAAGGACATCAAACCAGTCAATCTTAAGGGAAATAAACCCTGAATACTCACTGGAAAGACTGATGCTGAAGCTGAATCTCCAGTATTTTGGTCATCTGATGCAGAGAGCTGACTCACTGGAAAAGTCCCTAATGCTGGGAAAGATTGAGGGCAGAAGGAGACGGGGTCGACAGAGGAAGAGATGGCTGGATGGCATCACCAACATGATGGACATGAACTTGGGCAAACGCTGGGAGATGGTGGACAGGGAAGCCTGGCATGCTACAGTCCATGGGGTCGCAAAGAATCAGACACGACTGGGTGACTGAACAACAGATACTTTCCTATTTGTCTCCTTCCTCAGCGGCTCTTCCTGTGCCTTTTGCTGGTTCCTCTTTGGGGATCTACTCAATTTCTAAGTGTCACCATGCCACAGTTCTTTTTTCTATTTACTTGCTTGTCATCTCATCCAGGCTCATGGCTTTAAAACCCAAACTTCTACCACTACCTCGGTATCTTTTCCTGAGCTCCAGGCTTGAGTATCTAACCACCTACTTGATGTGTACTAAGGTATCTTACCAGGCATCTGCAATTTAATCCATCTAAAGATAAGCTGCTGATATCTCCACCCACCAAAATCTGCTCAAGTTCCCTACAAGTCTAGTATCAAACAAGTGGCAAGGGATCATTTTAAAATATTACTCTTCTCAAAAATCCTTCTATAGATTCCCTTTTCAGAACAAAAGTCCAGGTCCTCGACATGGCACACTAAGTTCTAAGTGGCCCCTGACTTCATTTTCTACTACCTCGTCCATGCCTTGCTCCACTCCAGTCACACTGGTCTTCTCACCGATTCTGGAACAAGCCAGAAGAACACGTTTCAGGGCCTCTGGACTCAGTGTGCCTCCTGCAGACCTTGTTCAACCGTCAGCTAGGTGAGGCTGCTTCTGACCACCCTATTTACAGTTAAGCATCTGCCCCCGGCCTGGCTTTCCTCTACAGCACTTCCCATTGTGTAACATGATGTTACACATTTTGTCAGAATCTAAACTCCACGAGGGCAGGGACTCAACTGCTCATGTCATACACTCTATGCCCAGAACAGTGCCTGGCACATAGTAGGTGCTGAGTAATTATTTCCTACATGAATGACTTTTATTGCCACTAAACAACTCTAGCTCACTCTTCAGACAGAATAAAGATTAATGTTATTGAGTGCATGGGTTTCCCAGGTAAAGAAACTGCCTGCAATGCAGGAGACCCAGGCTCAATCCCTGGGTCAGGAAGGTCCCCTGGAGAAGGAAATGGCTTCCCACTCCGGTATTCTTGCCTGGGGAATTCCATGGACAGAGGCACCTGGGAGGCTACAGCCCATGGGGTTGCAATCAGACACGACTGGGTGACTGAACAACAGATACTTTCCTATTTGTCTCCTTCCTCAGCGGCTCTTCCTGTGCCTTTTGCTGGTTCCTCTTTGGGGATCTACTCAATTTCTAAGTGTCACCATGCCACAGTTCTTTTTTCTATTTACTTGCTTGTCATCTCATCCAGGCTCATGGCTTTAAAACCCAAACTTCTACCACTACCTCGGTATCTTTTCCTGAGCTCCAGGCTTGAGTATCTAACCACCTACTTGATGTGTACTAAGGTATCTTACCAGGCATCTGCAATTTAATCCATCTAAAGATAAGCTGCTGATATCTCCACCCACCAAAATCTGCTCAAGTTCCCTACAAGTCTAGTATCAAACAAGTGGCAAGGGATCATTTTAAAATATTACTCTTCTCAAAAATCCTTCTATAGATTCCCTTTTCAGAACAAAAGTCCAGGTCCTCGACATGGCACACTAAGTTCTAAGTGGCCCCTGACTTCATTTTCTACTACCTCGTCCATGCCTTGCTCCACTCCAGTCACACTGGTCTTCTCACCGATTCTGGAACAAGCCAGAAGAACACGTTTCAGGGCCTCTGGACTCAGTGTGCCTCCTGCAGACCTTGTTCAACCGTCAGCTAGGTGAGGCTGCTTCTGACCACCCTATTTACAGTTAAGCATCTGCCCCCGGCCTGGCTTTCCTCTACAGCACTTCCCATTGTGTAACATGATGTTACACATTTTGTCAGAATCTAAACTCCACGAGGGCAGGGACTCAACTGCTCATGTCATACACTCTATGCCCAGAACAGTGCCTGGCACATAGTAGGTGCTGAGTAATTATTTCCTACATGAATGACTTTTATTGCCACTAAACAACTCTAGCTCACTCTTCAGACAGAATAAAGATTAATGTTATTGAGTGCATGGGTTTCCCAGGTAAAGAAACTGCCTGCAATGCAGGAGACCCAGGCTCAATCCCTGGGTCAGGAAGGTCCCCTGGAGAAGGAAATGGCTTCCCACTCCGGTATTCTTGCCTGGGGAATTCCATGGACAGAGGCACCTGGGAGGCTACAGCCCATGGGGTTGCAAAGAGTCAGACATGACTAAGCAAATATCACTTTCCAAACAAAAACAAGTGGATAGTATAATGTGTCATACGTTCTAGTTAAGTTTGGCTATTAAGCTCTTTCAGGTTTCAGCCAGTGGGGATAATTTCTTTTCAAGGCTAAGATTTAAAATGAGTCTCTCTCAATTTAGTTTTTCCAACAGTTCTTGTGATGTACGCTATCTTGGGATATTCCTCACTGATGTGAGAGAAAAACAGACCACATTCACAGACAAGGTTTTCAGAGCCAGCAATTAGAAGTTCTTACATTACAGTCATGAAGACAATGGTTTCCTAAACCACCATAGGCCACAAGTACCATGACAACATCTTAAAGCTAGAGCGCACATTTTCAGTACTTTGGTATCAAGGGGCAATAGCTTGGCCCCCTAAAGCACTCATTTAAACTAGGAATGTGCTTCTAGAAGTTACTTTTATTTCCAGCAGAATTTTGTCATGAGAGTAAATTTCTATTTAAAACGGTACCTAACAGCCTTGTTGCTGCCCCAATGTGAGCTGCTACATTTTAAAAGATATAAATAGAGGCTTACCGTCTAGCATTCACTGTTTCCTGGGCCATGTCTTTAAATAGAGCAATTCTGATGCCAAAAGTCACCTGAGAACTGGAATAGTTACAGTAACACTGGGAAATTCTTTTTGTACTTTGAGAATAATGCACTGACTGGCTAGAGGGTTACAGGATGGACCATCAGTTTTAGAAATAACTCCTCTTTATTAACAGTCCCCTACCTCATATTTAGCCCAGCTCTCCTGACCTCTTTAGAAACTGCATTTTACTGTTTTTCTGACACAGTAGTCAGATGGGAAATAGGGACATTTGTAAGTCTGGATTCCTTAACTTTTGGCCTGAGTTACTTATGTGACAGTGTTTTAAACTATTAATGTGACTGATCTGCCCTTATTTTAAAAGTACTGGGGCACTTCCTGATGGCTCAGTGATAAAGAATCTGTCTGCCAATGTAGGAGACACAGGTTTGATCCCTGATCCAGGAAGATCCCACATGCTGCAGAGCAACAAAGACTAGGAGCTGCAACTGATGAAGCCTGCGCACCCTAGAGCCCTTGCTCTGCAACTAGCGAAACCACCAAGAGAAGCCTGCGTGCCACAACTGGAGAGTAGCCCCTCCCCATCGCTGCAACTAAAGAAAGGCTGGCACAGCAGATCCAGCAAACCCAAAAATTTAATATATTTGATTTTTTTTAAAAAGGCATGCTTTTTTTCCTGTTGATGTAGAAAAACGTGTGGCATGTGCTTTTTTCTTTTGGCTGTCCTGGGTCTTCACTGCTACACAAGTTTTCTCTAGTGGCCACTACTCTCTAGTTGTGGTGCCAGGCTTCTCACTGCAGTGGCTTCTCTTTTGCAGAGCACAGGCTCTAGCCAACATGGGCTTCAGCAGTTATGGTTCTCAGGCTCTAGAATATAGGCTCAAAAGTTGTGGCAGGGCTTCCCTGATGGCCCAGTGGGTAGAGTCCGCCTTGTGGTGCAAGGGGCACCAGTCTGATCCCTGGTCCAGGAAGATCCCACATGCTGTGAAGCGGCTGGTGCAGTATGTGCAGTTGCGAGCCAGAGCTCTGGAGTGCATGTGCCCAGAGCTGGTGCTCTGCGGTGAGAGAGGTCACTGCGATGGGAGGCCCACACAAGCCTAAGAATAAAGATGGATGAAAAATAAATGAATAATTTTAAAAAAGGGGCCAAAAGATTAAGGGGAATAAAAAGAGTGGGGGCACATGGGCTTAACTACTCCAAGGCATATGGCATCTTCCCAGACCAGGAATCGAACTTACATCTCCTGCACTGGTAGGCACATTCTCTACCACTGAGCCACTAGGGAAGCCCAGCATATGCTTTTCTTAAAAATGCAAAGAGAACAAGAGTATACAGTGAAAAATCTCCCTCTCCTTCCCAACACCAACCCCCTTTTCCCAGATGCAGTCTAGCCTCTCAGAGATATGGTATCTAGCCAGTACTCTGATTGGAAGCATTCTACACATGGTTCTGTTATCTATGAATATTCATTTAACATCATATCCTGGAGCTGGGTCCTTAATAACACATGGTCTTTTTTTTTTTAATTTTGGCCTCTTTTATTGATCTGTTATTTATTTATTTTCATTCATCTTAATTCTCTGGCCTGTGTGGGCCTCCCATTGCAGTGGCCTCTCTCGTTGCAGAGCACCGGCTCTGGGCGCAGGCGCTCCAGAGTGCTGGCTTGTAACTGGACACACAGGTCCAGCCACTCCACAGCACATGGGATCTTCCCGCGCCAGGGATCGAACCAGTGCCCCTTGCACTACAAAGCAGACTCTTAACCCACTGGACCACCAGGGAAGCCCCACAATGGTCTTATTAATGGCTTATTCTATTAACATTATTGTACTGAAATGCTTCTAGGGTCTTCTGCTGATGAACATTTAGGTTGTTTACAATCTTCTGTTCTGGAAAAGGAAATGGCAAGCCACTCCCGTATTCTTGCCTGGGAAAATCCCATTGACAGAGAAACCTTGTGGGCCACAGTCCACGAGGTCACAAGAGTCAGACACGACTTAGCGACTAAACCACCGCCACCAATCTTCTGTTATCAAGAATAATGCTGCAATGAATAGCTTTGTAAATACATCTGCACATATGTATGCTATTATCCATAGGTTAAATTTCTATCAGTAAAATCGCTGGGCCAAAGAGCATGCATATTTAACACTTTGACAGAGTCAACCTGACTTTTAAGGAACTTACACAAATTTACACTCTCAGCACCAGCTGCTTAAGAGACTTCACACCCATTTCAGTTCAATACTGCATCAAAACTTGACCTTTCAGTCTGAGAAGTAAAAAAAAAAATGACACTGCATTGTGGTTTTAAATTTCATTTCTTTGAAGTAAAATTTCTATTGTCTTTCAGACTGGTACACACAAGAGCTATAAAAGGAATATTAGTTCTTCATCATTCCTGTTGAAAACACTAAATATTTCTTCCCACTTTATCTTTTTTTTTTTCTTTTTGGCCACTTCTATTGGTCTTTCATTTCCATCTTTGTTCTTTGGCCCGTGTGGGCCTCCCATCGCAGTGGCCTCTCTTGCCACAGAGCACCGGCTTTGGGCACAGGCGCTCCATAGCTCCGGCTAGGTAGTTGTACACATTGGTCCAGCTGCTCTGCGGCACGTGGGATCTTCCCAGGCCAGGGATCGAACCGGTGCCCTTTGCACTGCAAGGCGGTGTCTTTACCCACTGGACCACCAGGGAAGCCCTCTTTTAGTATTTTTTTAAAAATTTTATTTATTTTTTCTTTTTGGCTATTCTGGGTTTTTACTGCTGCCACAGGCTCTTCTCTAGTTGCAAGGAGTGGGGGCTATTCTCCAGTTGAGGTGAGCAGGCTTCTTGTTGCGTTGACTTCTCTGGTTGTGGAACTCGGGGGCTCTAGGTCACTAGGGCTTCAGTAGTTGCAGCACACGGGCTCAATAGTTGCAGCTCTGAGGCTCTAGAGCACAGGCTCCATAGTGTGGCTCGCCAGCTTAGTTGCTCTGAAGCATGTGGGGTCTTCTTGGATCAGGGATCCAACCCGTGTCTCCTGCACTAGCAGGACTCTTTACCACTGAGCTACCGGGGAAGCCCCAGTATTTTTTTTTTATATATATATACCAAAACCTTGCATCTAGCTAAAATTATATTCAAAGTAGAGAGAAAAACCAACTTCATCAGAAACTAAGCAAGCCACTCCCGTATTCTTGCCTGGGAAAATCCCATTGACAGAGAAACCTTGTGGGCCACAGTCCAGATCACAAGAGTCAGACACGACTTAGCGACTAAACCACCGCCACCAATCTTCTGTTATCAAGAATAATGCTGCAATGAATAGCTTTGTAAATACATCTGCACATATGTATGCTATTATCCATAGGTTAAATTTCTATCAGTAAAATCGCTGGGCCAAAGAGCATGCATATTTAACACTTTGACAGAGTCAACCTGACTTTTAAGGAACTTACACAAATTTACACTCTCAGCACCAGCTGCTTAAGAGACTTCACACCCATTTCAGTTCAATACTGCATCAAAACTTGACCTTTCAGTCTGAGAAGTAAAAAAAAAAATGACACTGCATTGTGGTTTTAAATTTCATTTCTTTGAAGTAAAATTTCTATTGTCTTTCAGACTGGTACACACAAGAGCTATAAAAGGAATATTAGTTCTTCATCATTCCTGTTGAAAACACTAAATATTTCTTCCCACTTTATCTTTTTTTTTTCTTTTTGGCCACTTCTATTGGTCTTTCATTTCCATCTTTGTTCTTTGGCCCGTGTGGGCCTCCCATCGCAGTGGCCTCTCTTGCCACAGAGCACCGGCTTTGGGCACAGGCGCTCCATAGCTCCGGCTAGGTAGTTGTACACATTGGTCCAGCTGCTCTGCGGCACGTGGGATCTTCCCAGGCCAGGGATCGAACCGGTGCCCTTTGCACTGCAAGGCGGTGTCTTTACCCACTGGACCACCAGGGAAGCCCTCTTTTAGTATTTTTTTAAAAATTTTATTTATTTTTTCTTTTTGGCTATTCTGGGTTTTTACTGCTGCCACAGGCTCTTCTCTAGTTGCAAGGAGTGGGGGCTATTCTCCAGTTGAGGTGAGCAGGCTTCTTGTTGCGTTGACTTCTCTGGTTGTGGAACTCGGGGGCTCTAGGTCACTAGGGCTTCAGTAGTTGCAGCACACGGGCTCAATAGTTGCAGCTCTGAGGCTCTAGAGCACAGGCTCCATAGTGTGGCTCGCCAGCTTAGTTGCTCTGAAGCATGTGGGGTCTTCTTGGATCAGGGATCCAACCCGTGTCTCCTGCACTAGCAGGACTCTTTACCACTGAGCTACCGGGGAAGCCCCAGTATTTTTTTTTTATATATATATACCAAAACCTTGCATCTAGCTAAAATTATATTCAAAGTAGAGAGAAAAACCAACTTCATCACAGAAACTAACCAACTTGTTTCTCATTGTTATTTTACAAATTCTCCAACTTCTATAATAATTTTACATGCTAATGTTACTATATACTTATATATGCAAGATGGCATCACAAAATAATGGTAGTGTAATTTCCCCAAAAATGTTAACTTATTTGTAACTCCCATACTTACACAACTGCAAAACTCTAATATAGCTTTAACTCAGTGCTGCTCAGCAGGGTATAAAAATTCAAACAGGAATTTCTTTTTTTTTTTTGGCCACTTCTGTTGGTCTTTCATTTCCATCTTTGCTCCTTGGCCTGTGTGGGCCTCTCATTTCAGTGGCCTCTCTCGTTACAGAGCAACGGCTCTGGGCACATGCGCTCCAGAGGCCCAGCTCGGTAATTGGACACATCGGTCCAGCCACTCCATGGCACGTGGGATCTTCCCAGGCCAGGGATCGAACCAGCGCCCCTCACACTGCAAGGTGGACTCTTTACCCACTGGACCACCAGGGAAGCCACAAACAGGAATTTCTTGTAATCATGTTATCACAACATAGTGGTTTCAACTGAGTTAGAAAGTCTAGGATTTCAAGGATGTCTTGCGTATGCATCTTACTGCATTATGTTACATAAGATATGATACTCTATATTGGTAAAATGAATAATTCTACTGAGAAATAGATTTAACGTTAGGCTAAGCAGGATCTAGATAAAAGTACTACATAATAAACTGAGGGCCACAGATGTCTCCAACTGATTCTCCCATTTGGAAGAAAACATAGATTCTATTTTCTTAAAAATACAAGTCTTCTCAATAAAACTTTTAAAAGTACACTTAGTAACATGAGAGAGTCAGTACAGGGGGCTAGGCCCCAGAGAAACACACAGTATAGGGCCTAACGTTATCTCAGAAGCCAAGAAAGTTCTGCTGGAAGAAATGTTTAAATGTTCAAACTTCCTAACTTACATTGTAGCCAAGCAACAGCAACCTATTATAAAAGAGTTCTCGTCCTTGGTCACTGAACTGTATTAGAAGTATTTCTTAATGTGACACAAAAGCGCTTACTTTCAGGAAAGACATCTATTTGTACATACCCATACAGTTCACACTCAGAACGCCATTTGTTTCCTATTTTAAAAAATTATCTCAGTCTACCATCAGGCTTACTTTTGCGTAGGATTGTGGGATTGACTTCCTGGGCTAAAAGTAAAGTTGGAGCTGTTTCAGAGATGAACTATGTCCTGTATGCCCTTTTAAAGGCAGCAGATTAGGGCTTCTCCTGGTGGTCCAGTGGGTAAGGACACCGCCTTGCAGTGCAAGGGGCGATCCCACGTGCCATGGAGTGGCTGAACTGATGTGTCCAATGACTGAGCCGGAGCTCTGGAGCGCATGCGCCCAGAGCCAGTGCTCTACGACGACAGACGCCACCGCGATGGGAGGCCCACAGGAGCCAAAGAACAAAGATGGATGAAAAATCGATAAATGAAAGACCAACGGAAGTGGCCCGCCCGCTCCTCTCCCTCCCCAACCCGACCCCTGCCCCCCAAAAAAATAAATAAATAAATCTTTAAAAAAAAAATAAATAAAGGCAGCAGATTAGAAAAACAGCAAGGCATTTCTTTCCTAGTGGTCTTTCAAACTGGTCCCTCAAACTTTCAAAGCCTTTTTTTTGGTCATACATGTGGCTCACTTATAAAGACAGTATTAGAATCAGAAAAAGATCAATCAGACCTATAACCCAGACCTCCAAACACCAGACCACAAGCATTAATATTTTGATATTCTCCTGTATAAATATATTTACTAACCAAAGATGATAAAATGTTCAAGAGCAAAGTTCAGCTATTACTTAAAAAAATGAACTATTTTAATTACACAGGTAAGTTTTTTAAAGGACTGTATATAGCAATAAAAGATTATTATAAATCAATAACTAAGCTGAAGTTCCAACATCAGAGATACATCACAAACAAAACAAATAAGGTAATTTCTGACCATTTATAAGTTTTTCTAGTTGGTATTGTTGTTATTTTTTGGCCATTTCTATTGGTCTTTCATTCATTTCCATCTTTGTTCTCTTTTTTTTGGCCTGTGTGGGCCTCCCATTGAAGTGGCCTCTCTCACTGCAGAGCACTGGCTCTGGGCACTTGTGCTCCAGAGCCCCGACTTGGTAGTTGGACACATCAGTTCAGCCACTCTCCGGCACATGAAATCTTCCCAGGCCAGGGATCAAACTGGCACCCATTGCACTGCAAGGCAGTGTCCTTACCCACTGGACCACCAAGGAAGCCCTCGTATTGTTTTAATTACATACAAGTACTTAGTGGAAGCCTGATGTTCCAAATAAAACAATACTTTAAACATATGAAAAGGTGTGCAAATTCAGTTTCTTTAATGGCATGCACTTTGTAAGCTACAGATTTCAGAATGGTGTAACTGTGAAAGTACTATGGTGATCTTTTAAGGCTGTATGTATAATCCAGTTTTGCCAATAAGCTCTGTAACTCAGGGCAAAAGCCTAAGATTTAATTCATCTCTGAATAAATCATCTAACTGTAAGGTTATTTGAAACACAAATTCTATGGCTATTTGTGTTTCAATAAGTTCATACTACTTGCTTTTATTCTCTGTAGCTTAGTTATCAAAATGAATCAGGAAACACACATAGTCGATTAAAAATACCTAGCCCCTCTGACAAGCAGAAAAGGAATAGACACACACACATTTTAGAAATATGTACATACATGTATTTAAAGGATGTGACAGTCCTTTGTTAAGCAAAACCCAAGTCTGACTACAGGATGCCATGAAATATCCAAATTATAGTCAACACATGTTGCGTACCTAAAGACTTATATCTGTGTTAACATAAAGAGCATATCACAGCATGAAAGCACACCCTGTTTGATTCTCTTAAGGTACAGTTAAACGTATATCCACTGAGTGGTATCATCTCCAGACGTCTGGATACTGAGTTTAGGTGTGGATCCGAGGCTTCCCTGGGTCTCTTTCAAGGACTCTCCTTTCTCTTCAGTATTTCTCACTATTCCCATTTTCCTTCTACTTATATGGAATTGCCATTCCTATATGTAAGTTAATTAGCTAATTAATTTATTTGGCAGCACTGGGTCTTAGCTGCAACATGCAGAATCTTCAATCTTCATTTCAGCATGCTGGGTCTTTAGTTGTGGTGTGCAAACTCTAAAGTTGCAGCATGTGAGATCTAGTTCCCCGACTAAGGATGGAACCCTGGCCCCGTGCATTGCGAACACAAAGTCTTAGCCACTTGACCACCAAGGAAGTCCCTGCCATTCTTAAAATTGACACCCAATTTTCATCACTTGCTCATGTCAGTTCCTTGCAGTGTTATTGTCCATAAACCTTGCCATGTGCTTTTATAACAGCAGCAGAAGCTAAAAAATGTAGACACCACACAACTTAATCCAATGGATGTTTAAAAAGTGTAAAGTAAGAATCCATAGCCAATGTACTGGATGTTATACATTTTAATGGCATCATTTGTAAGCTACAGATTTCAGAATGGTGTAACTGTGAAAGTACTATGGTGATCTTTTAAGGCTGTATGTATAATCCAGTTTTGCCAATAAGCTCTGTAACTCAGGGCAAAAGCCTAAGATTTAATTCATCTCTGAATAAATCATCTAACTGTAAGGTTATTTGAAACACAAATTCTATGGCTATTTGTGTTTCAATAAGTTCATACTACTTGCTTTTATTCTCTGTAGCTTAGTTATCAAAATGAATCAGGAAACACACATAGTCGATTAAAAATACCTAGCCCCTCTGACAAGCAGAAAAGGAATAGACACACACACATTTTAGAAATATGTACATACATGTATTTAAAGGATGTGACAGTCCTTTGTTAAGCAAAACCCAAGTCTGACTACAGGATGCCATGAAATATCCAAATTATAGTCAACACATGTTGCGTACCTAAAGACTTATATCTGTGTTAACATAAAGAGCATATCACAGCATGAAAGCACACCCTGTTTGATTCTCTTAAGGTACAGTTAAACGTATATCCACTGAGTGGTATCATCTCCAGACGTCTGGATACTGAGTTTAGGTGTGGATCCGAGGCTTCCCTGGGTCTCTTTCAAGGACTCTCCTTTCTCTTCAGTATTTCTCACTATTCCCATTTTCCTTCTACTTATATGGAATTGCCATTCCTATATGTAAGTTAATTAGCTAATTAATTTATTTGGCAGCACTGGGTCTTAGCTGCAACATGCAGAATCTTCAATCTTCATTTCAGCATGCTGGGTCTTTAGTTGTGGTGTGCAAACTCTAAAGTTGCAGCATGTGAGATCTAGTTCCCCGACTAAGGATGGAACCCTGGCCCCGTGCATTGCGAACACAAAGTCTTAGCCACTTGACCACCAAGGAAGTCCCTGCCATTCTTAAAATTGACACCCAATTTTCATCACTTGCTCATGTCAGTTCCTTGCAGTGTTATTGTCCATAAACCTTGCCATGTGCTTTTATAACAGCAGCAGAAGCTAAAAAATGTAGACACCACACAACTTAATCCAATGGATGTTTAAAAAGTGTAAAGTAAGAATCCATAGCCAATGTACTGGATGTTATACATTTTTAAATGTCTATTTTATTTCCATGATCTGAAACTTCTCATTCAAGAAAAGATATTAATCTCTAAGCATTCATGTCTTTCTTCGATGTAAACAGAAAAACAGTTTCTCCTTTGACAAAACTGTCCCGGGGAACCAAATGAATGCTTTCCAAATACAAGCCCAAGTCTTCCTTAAATGTCAGTGTGTGGTGAACAAGACATGGTAGCAGTCTTTTAAGTTTCATAAAAGTTACAGTTAAGATGGTGTTTTTTGTCGTTTTGCAGATGGTCCATCTGAGTTACTTCTGTTACCAATGTTATTTTCATCTTCTGCATCATCTTCCTCATCACCTTTTAAAACAAATATTTGTTGCATGACAGTATGTCCAGTGATTCAAAGAAATATAGATAGCTAAAATGGTTGATGAGACCATTTCACTTTAGTGCTTAACAAAACAATGCACGTATCAAATTAAAATATGTAGTTAAAAAGACTTCAGAAAAAAAAAAAAAAGACTTCAAAAATTATGATGTTTAAAACCTTTCTTTTCTATCACTTTTTTTAAGATGTAATTCATCCACCATAAAATTTACTTTCAAAGTGTATAGTTTATTGATGTAGATAGTCATTAGGTTGTAAAACCATCATCACAAATTCTAAGACACTCTTCATCTTCCCAGAAACAAATCTCATACCAATAAGCAGTCACTTCCCATTCACCTTAGCCCTTGGCAACCACTAATCTACTTTCCTCTTAGCTTTGTCTTTTCTGAACATTTCATATCAATGAATCATAAAATATGTGGCCTTTTGTGTCTGCCTTCTTTCACTTATGATGTTTTCAAAGTTCATTCACGTTGTATGGCATATATCAGTACCTCATTCCTTTTTTGTTGCTGAGTAACATTCCGTTGTGTGGATACACATTTTGTATTATCTCCTTATGAGTTAATGGACACTGTGCTGCTTCTACTTTTTAGCTACTACAGACAATGTGGCTACGAACACTTGTGCATCTATTTTTATGGGAACATGTTTCCAGCTGTCTTGGGAGAATCAGGAGTGAAACTAGGAATCTCCAGGAGCAGAACTGTTGCGCTGAATGGTAACCTGATATTTAACTTTTTAAAAATAAGCTCTGATTTTTTAAGTTTGGCCTCTTTTACCGGTTTTTTATTTATTTTTCATCCATCTTTATTCTTTGGCCTGTGTGGCCCTCCCATTGCAGTGGCCTCGCTCATTGCAAAGCACCGGCTCTGGGTGTATGCGCTCCAGAGTGCTGGCTCGTAACTGGACACATTGGTCCAGCCGCTTTGCAGCACGTGGGATCTTCCCAGGCCAGGGATCGAGCTGATGCCTTGCATTGCGAGGCAGATTCTTTACCCACTGGACTACCAGGGAAGCCCAACATTTAACTTTTGCAGTGCCATCTGAGTTACGTTAATTTTTTCATCTTCTGCATCATCTTCCTCATCACCTTTTAAAACAAATATTTGTTGCATGACAGTATGTCCAGTGATTCAAAGAAATATAGATAGCTAAAATGGTTGATGAGACCATTTCACTTTAGTGCTTAACAAAACAATGCACGTATCAAATTAAAATATGTAGTTAAAAAGACTTCAGAAAAAAAAAAAGACTTCAAAAATTATGATGTTTAAAACCTTTCTTTTCTATCACTTTTTTTAAGATGTAATTCATCCACCATAAAATTTACTTTCAAAGTGTATAGTTTATTGATGTAGATAGTCATTAGGTTGTAAAACCATCATCACAAATTCTAAGACACTCTTCATCTTCCCAGAAACAAATCTCATACCAATAAGCAGTCACTTCCCATTCACCTTAGCCCTTGGCAACCACTAATCTACTTTCCTCTTAGCTTTGTCTTTTCTGAACATTTCATATCAATGAATCATAAAATATGTGGCCTTTTGTGTCTGCCTTCTTTCACTTATGATGTTTTCAAAGTTCATTCACGTTGTATGGCATATATCAGTACCTCATTCCTTTTTTGTTGCTGAGTAACATTCCGTTGTGTGGATACACATTTTGTATTATCTCCTTATGAGTTAATGGACACTGTGCTGCTTCTACTTTTAGCTACTACAGACAATGTGGCTACGAACACTTGTGCATCTATTTTTATGGGAACATGTTTCCAGCTGTCTTGGGAGAATCAGGAGTGAAACTAGGAATCTCCAGGAGCAGAACTGTTGCGCTGAATGGTAACCTGATATTTAACTTTTTAAAAATAAGCTCTGATTTTTTAAGTTTGGCCTCTTTTACCGGTTTTTTATTTATTTTTCATCCATCTTTATTCTTTGGCCTGTGTGGCCCTCCCATTGCAGTGGCCTCGCTCATTGCAAAGCACCGGCTCTGGGTGTATGCGCTCCAGAGTGCTGGCTCGTAACTGGACACATTGGTCCAGCCGCTTTGCAGCACGTGGGATCTTCCCAGGCCAGGGATCGAGCTGATGCCCCTTGCATTGCGAGGCAGATTCTTTACCCACTGGACTACCAGGGAAGCCCAACATTTAACTTTTTGAGGAATAATCAAAGTATTTTCCAAAGAAGGTACCCCATTTTACATTTTCACCAGTAACACACGAGGGCTCCAATTTCTTCATATTCTAGCCAATACTTGCTATGGTTCTTTTTAAGTATAGCTTTCCTGGTGTGAACGACATGCTATATCATTGTGGCTTTGATTTGCCTTTCCCTGAAAGCCAATGATGTTGCGCATCTTTTCATGTGCTTACTGGCCGTTTGTATAACTTATTTGGAAGCACTGTCTTCAAGTCTTCTGCACATTTGGCAATTCGATTGTCTTTTTTTCTTGGTCATTATGATGACTGTTTTTCTACCTTAAGTATAACTGACCCACATCCCTGTTTCTTCCAGGTGCACAACACTCTGACTCGGTATTTCTGTATATACAAAATGATCACCACTATTTGCCTTTTTAGTATTGCATTCTATCACTTTTGTAATTGTTACATTAAAAAATTTTTGTACTTGAGATATGATTCATATAAGACAAAATCAGTGCTTTTAAGCACTATCATTTTTTTTTTTTTTTGGCTGCACCATGAGGCATTGTGGATCTTAGTTCCCCAACTATGGATCAAACCCGTGCTTCCTAGTGTGGCAGTGCAGAGTCTTAACCAATGAGCCATCAGGGAAGTCCCTCTACCACTTTCAACAAAGGAAATTCAAACTGAAACTTTATGGGGACCTCATTAAACACACAAATGCATGTCCTCCCCTACGAGGAGATTACTGATCCACTCTTAGAAGAGCAGGTGGCAGCTATTTTTCCAGTAAGCCATTTTTTAAATAGCTCTACCTATACCTGTCCTTATTCCAATGACCATAGTTTCAATGGATTAGAGAAGAACTTCTGGAGCCAAGAACGAGGACTTGACGCTCATGGAAACAATCTATTGTCTGAAATTCATGTAATATTCTGAATTGGTCCCTTCACAGTTTGTGGTCCTATCAAGATGTAAACAAGATGGGAAGTAAAGAAAAGGAAAGTTTAAGCTCCTGTACAGACGAGTTACTCTTTAAAGGATCACAGCCTGGTCATGGCTAAGGGGCCTGCATAACTAACTCAATGAGACTACAAGCAATACAGTGCAGAGGCACCCAAGATGGACAGGTCATAGTGAAGAATTCTGACACAATGTGGTCCACTGGAGAAGGAAATGGCAACCCACTCCAGTATTCTTGCCTGGAAAATCCCACGAACAGTACGAAAAGGCAAAAAGATGATGCTGGAAGGTGAGTCTCCCAGGTCAGAAGGTGTCCAATGTTACTGCTACTGGGGAGGAGTGGAAGGCAATTACTAATAGCCCCAGAAAGAATGAAGCAGCTGGGCCTAAGCAGCAGTGAAGCTCGGTCGTGCATGTGGCTGGTGGTGAAAGTAAGTCCGATGTTATAAAGAACAATACTACATAGGAACCTGGAATGTTGGGTCCGTGAATGAAGATAAATTGGACACAGTCCAGTAGGAGATGGCAAGACTGCACATGGACATCTTAGCAATCAGTGATCTAAAATGGACAGGCATGGGCATATTTAATTCAGATGACCATTATATCTACTACTGTGGGCAAGAATTCCTCAGAAGAAATGGAGTAGCCCTCACAGTCAACAAAAGGAGTCCAAAATGCAGTACCGGGTGCTATCTCTAAAACGATAGCAGGATCTCAGTTCATTTCCAAGGCAGACCATTCAACATCACAATTACCCAAGTCTAGACCCCAACCACTAATGCCCAAGAAGCTAAAGTTAAACGATTCTATGAAGATATACAAGACCTCATAGAACTAACACCAAAAATAAAAAAAGATCCTTTCATCATGGGGGACTGAAATGCAAAACTAGGAAGTAAAGAGATAACTTAGAGTAACAGCCAAGTTTGGCCTTGGAGGACAAAATGAAGTGGGACAAAGGCTAACAGAGTCTTGCCCAGAGAACGCACCAGTCATAGCAAACACCCTCTTCCAACAACACAAGAGACAACTACACACAGACATCACCTGATGGTCAATACAGAAATTAGATGACTATATTCTTTGCAGCCAAAGACGGAGAAACGCTATACGGTCAGCAATAACAAGACCTGGAGCTGACTGTGGCTCAGGTCATGAGCTCCTTATTGCAAAATTCAGGCTCAAATCAAAGAAAGTAGGAAAACCACTAGACCATTCAGGTATGACCTAAATCAGATCCCTTATGATCATACAGTGGAGGGACAGAGTCAAGGGATCAGATGTGCAGACAGAGTGCCTGAAGGACCATGAATGGAGGTCTGTAACGCTGTGTAGGAGGCAGTAACGAAAATTATCCCAAAGAAAAAGAAATGCAAAAAGGCAAAATGGCTGAATGAGGAGACTTTGTAAATAGCCGAGTAAAAAAGAGAAGTGAAAAATAAAGGAGAAAGGGAAATATATACCTAATTGAGTGCAGTTCCAAAGAATAGCAAGGAGAGATAAGAAGGCCTTCTTAATGAACAATGCAAAGAAATAGAGGAATATAATAGAATGGGAAAGACTAGAGATCTCTTCAAGAAAACTGGATATACCAAGGGAATATTTCATGCAAAGATGGCCACGATAAAGGACGGAAATGGTACAGACCTATAGAAGCAGGAGAGATTAAGAGGTGGCAAGACTATACAGAAGAACCGTACAAGAAAGGTCTTAATGACCCAGATAACCACAATGATGTGGTCACTCACCTGGAACCAGACGTTAGAACTAGATATGGAATAAGGAACGGGTTCAAAGTCAGGAAAGAAGTCAGTCAAGGTTGTACATTGTCACTCTGCTTATCTAACTTCTATTCGGAGTACATCACGTGAAATGCTGGGCTAGATGAATCACAACTTGGAATTAAGATTGCCAGGAGAAATATCAATAACCTCAGATATCCAGATGACATCACCCTAATGGCCGAAAGTGAAGAGGAACTAAAGAGCTTCTTGATGAAGGTGAAAGAGGAGAGTGAAAAAGTGGGGCTATAACTCAACATTCAAAAAACTGAAAATCATGGCACCCAGTCCCATCACTTCATGGCAAATAGAAGGTGGAAAAGTGGAAGCAATGATAGATTTGATTTTCCTGGTCTCCAAATTCACTGCAGATGGTGACTGCTACCATGAAATTAAAAGACGCTTACTTCTTGGAAGGAAAATTATGACAAACCTAGACAGTGTATTAAAAAGCAGAGACATCACTTTAATGACAAAGATGTGGATAGTCAAAGCTATGGTTTTCCAGTAGTCGTGTAGAGATGTGACAGCTGGTCCATAGAGAAGGCTCAGGACCAAAGAATTGATGCTTTTGAGCTATGGTGCTGGAGAAGACTCTTGAGAATCCACTGGATAGCAAGGAGATCAAACCAGTCAATCCTAAGAGAAATCAACTCTGAATATTCATTGGAAGGACTGATGCTGAAGATGAAGCTCCAATACTTTGGCCGCCTGATGCGAATAGCTGACTCACTGGAAAAAGAGGGCAAGAGGAGAAGGTGGCAACAAAGGATGAGACCACTGGATGGCACCACAGACTCAATGAACATGAATTTGAGCAAACTCCAGGAAATAGTGAAGGGAGGACCCTCGTGTGCTACAGTCCAAGGGGTTGCAAAGAGTCGGACACAACTTGGTGACTGAACAACAGTGACAACAGAGAAATCAGGCCCTGATTCCAATATTTAGTTCTCAGGTTCTTCAGCTCTCGGTATTCAGGACAAGGCTGACGAATACAGAAAAAATTCCAATAAAACCTTAAAATTTTTTACGTTTTTGCAGTCTTTTAACTGGACTATACAGAAGAACCGTACAAGAAAGGTCTTAATGACCCAGATAACCACAATGATGTGGTCACTCACCTGGAACCAGACGTTAGAACTAGATATGGAATAAGGAACGGGTTCAAAGTCAGGAAAGAAGTCAGTCAAGGTTGTACATTGTCACTCTGCTTATCTAACTTCTATTCGGAGTACATCACGTGAAATGCTGGGCTAGATGAATCACAACTTGGAATTAAGATTGCCAGGAGAAATATCAATAACCTCAGATATCCAGATGACATCACCCTAATGGCCGAAAGTGAAGAGGAACTAAAGAGCTTCTTGATGAAGGTGAAAGAGGAGAGTGAAAAAGTGGGGCTATAACTCAACATTCAAAAAACTGAAAATCATGGCACCCAGTCCCATCACTTCATGGCAAATAGAAGGTGGAAAAGTGGAAGCAATGATAGATTTGATTTTCCTGGTCTCCAAATTCACTGCAGATGGTGACTGCTACCATGAAATTAAAAGACGCTTACTTCTTGGAAGGAAAATTATGACAAACCTAGACAGTGTATTAAAAAGCAGAGACATCACTTTAATGACAAAGATGTGGATAGTCAAAGCTATGGTTTTCCAGTAGTCGTGTAGAGATGTGACAGCTGGTCCATAGAGAAGGCTCAGGACCAAAGAATTGATGCTTTTGAGCTATGGTGCTGGAGAAGACTCTTGAGAATCCACTGGATAGCAAGGAGATCAAACCAGTCAATCCTAAGAGAAATCAACTCTGAATATTCATTGGAAGGACTGATGCTGAAGATGAAGCTCCAATACTTTGGCCGCCTGATGCGAATAGCTGACTCACTGGAAAAAGAGGGCAAGAGGAGAAGGTGGCAACAAAGGATGAGACCACTGGATGGCACCACAGACTCAATGAACATGAATTTGAGCAAACTCCAGGAAATAGTGAAGGGAGGACCCTCGTGTGCTACAGTCCAAGGGGTTGCAAAGAGTCGGACACAACTTGGTGACTGAACAACAGTGACAACAGAGAAATCAGGCCCTGATTCCAATATTTAGTTCTCAGGTTCTTCAGCTCTCGGTATTCAGGACAAGGCTGACGAATACAGTTAAATCTACTATTTCTACTTTCAAACTGGACCTGCCAAACTGGGAAATGAAAGGAGTCCCTGAGAGTAAAGAACCTGTCTATCTGTCTTCAGAATCTGTTTCTATTCTGTAGTAGATGGCAGTCTTTTACACGTGTTTGTAACTTCACGCCTGCGAAAATTCCTTTCCATTCTTCAACACCCAACTTAGAAGCCTTCTTAGGTTCCCTAGATTTGCAACAGAGAAATCTAGGGTCATCCTTCAACTCTTTAATGAGAATGTCTGCCTAACCACCCCCAGAGTTCCACAAGGACAGGAACTGAGTCGCGTTCACTTCATTCTTTCTCCAGAGTCCAGCCCAATGACTAGCACAGAGCAGTAGGCGTTCAGTTCGTGTTTTTTTGTGTGTGATATTATAACTGGAAAGAGGACAGTGAAATGCAGCCTTGGTAAATGACTCCAGGTACAGCACAAATTTGGCGGAAATAGCGAAAGTTTTTCAGTTGGAATTCTTTCCACCCCCACGGCTCACTTTCTCCAAGTTTGCCACCCTACACGGGTTCCCTGAGCAGATTCCTCCGGACGCCCCTGCTCGCCCTCCTGCCGCTCCAGCACCGTCTCAGAACTCACCGTCCAAGGCCTCAGCCGGAGCCGCCGTCACCCGGTCTTGCGCTTTCTTCTGTACCTGCGAGCCGAAGAGCTCCGTCACCAGCTCCCTCATCTGAGCCACGCCCGACAGCAAGCTCTGGAAAGGGTCGGAGGCGCCCGGGGCCTCACAGGACACCCGTAGCTGCTGTCGTTGCCCGTCCAGCCCGACGTACTCGCCCAACAGCTCCATAGAGACAGCTAAGCTTCACGAGCGCGTCACAGGAATGCGCCACCGGAAGCGGAAACCGACCCGCCGCGAGAGCAGGCGGGAGAAGGGAGAGGAGGAACTTCCGTCCGTCGGAGGTCGCTCCGCCCCCTTCCTCCGCTCTCCGCCTTCGGGATTGGTAGCTGGCGCCGCGGCCCCGCCTCCTCCGGCCCCGCCTCTCGCGGCCGCTTTTCCCGCCTCCGCCGGGGCCGAGCGGCGGTCCGGGTGACAGTTGAGGATGGCTGGAGCCGAGGAGTCAGCTGGGCGGCAGTCGGAGCTGGAGCCCGTGGTATCGTTGGTTGATGTACTTGAGGAAGACGAGGAGCTGGAGAATGAGGCGTGCGCCGTCCTGGGCGGCAGTGACTCGGAGAAGTGCTCCTACTCGCAGGTGTGCGCGCGGCCCTGGCCTCGCCTACCCCAGGCTCCCCGGAGCCTCCTCTTCCCACCGGTCTACCCTCTTCCCGCCGGCCGCGGCCGGCACCTCCATGGTGGTCCGGGGCAGCTGTTCTCGTAGGCTTCCCCCTCTCAGGCCCAGCTACCCTTCTTATCCTTAGTCTCCTGAGCCCCTTTCATACCCCGTGTCCAGCAGGACGCCCCACCTTTCTTGATTTTAAACCGTCCGGCCCCCACCGGTTCTCCAGGCATTGGCCCCGGAGCAGCGCTTTCCTTCCTTTCCCGTCTCTTCTCGGTGCCGTGACTGTTTTGCACCAAACCAAGCCCGTGACCTCTTGCATCCAGAAAGTCTTTCAACTTTTTCCATTCTCAGAGTATTTGTTAGTAACTGTACGGACGAGTGAAAGCAGAGTTAAGGAGAGAGCTCTCGATTTGTAAATCTCCCCGTGTAGGCTGGGCTCCTGGACAGCTGGATCCTCTGCAGTTCAGTTTTGACAAGTGCTAGCTGGTTTTTTGGCGACCACGTCTGTCTGCAGCCGGCCCCCCGCCCCAGGGGGAACGACCGGATCCTGGAAAGGGTCGGAGGCGCCCGGGGCCTCACAGGACACCCGTAGCTGCTGTCGTTGCCCGTCCAGCCCGACGTACTCGCCCAACAGCTCCATAGAGACAGCTAAGCTTCACGAGCGCGTCACAGGAATGCGCCACCGGAAGCGGAAACCGACCCGCCGCGAGAGCAGGCGGGAGAAGGGAGAGGAGGAACTTCCGTCCGTCGGAGGTCGCTCCGCCCCCTTCCTCCGCTCTCCGCCTTCGGGATTGGTAGCTGGCGCCGCGGCCCCGCCTCCTCCGGCCCCGCCTCTCGCGGCCGCTTTTCCCGCCTCCGCCGGGGCCGAGCGGCGGTCCGGGTGACAGTTGAGGATGGCTGGAGCCGAGGAGTCAGCTGGGCGGCAGTCGGAGCTGGAGCCCGTGGTATCGTTGGTTGATGTACTTGAGGAAGACGAGGAGCTGGAGAATGAGGCGTGCGCCGTCCTGGGCGGCAGTGACTCGGAGAAGTGCTCCTACTCGCAGGTGTGCGCGCGGCCCTGGCCTCGCCTACCCCAGGCTCCCCGGAGCCTCCTCTTCCCACCGGTCTACCCTCTTCCCGCCGGCCGCGGCCGGCACCTCCATGGTGGTCCGGGGCAGCTGTTCTCGTAGGCTTCCCCCTCTCAGGCCCAGCTACCCTTCTTATCCTTAGTCTCCTGAGCCCCTTTCATACCCCGTGTCCAGCAGGACGCCCCACCTTTCTTGATTTTAAACCGTCCGGCCCCCACCGGTTCTCCAGGCATTGGCCCCGGAGCAGCGCTTTCCTTCCTTTCCCGTCTCTTCTCGGTGCCGTGACTGTTTTGCACCAAACCAAGCCCGTGACCTCTTGCATCCAGAAAGTCTTTCAACTTTTTCCATTCTCAGAGTATTTGTTAGTAACTGTACGGACGAGTGAAAGCAGAGTTAAGGAGAGAGCTCTCGATTTGTAAATCTCCCCGTGTAGGCTGGGCTCCTGGACAGCTGGATCCTCTGCAGTTCAGTTTTGACAAGTGCTAGCTGGTTTTTTGGCGACCACGTCTGTCTGCAGCCGGCCCCCCGCCCCAGGGGGAAAGACCGGAACCTGAACAGCTGGTGGCACTGGCCAAGGAAGGGAGGAGAGAAGATCTGGAGAACAAGGATTGGAGGAGGTGTGATGTAGTGTTTGATGATTCATCCTATGTTTCTAGGTTCAAAAATGGCGAACGGTGGGTAGAAGAAAACTTGTAAGAAGGCTACCTTCCAGGCAGGTGGAGTGGAGCATTGGAGGATGGGGAAGGAAAGTTGGGGTCATTATGTGGTGAGGCCTGAGATCATAATACCAGTTGTCATCCATGCCCCGTTGAGTTTACCCTGCAAAGTGGTTAGATTTTTAAAAATACGCCTGCTATCAGATGTATTTAATGTTGACTGACTTTTGAAAACCTTTGGTTGCCTCTGAAATGACTTTTTCTCTGCTTTTCTTTTTTTAAAAAGTCAGTATGTAAGTTATTTTTGAAATGTAGTTAGATTTTTAAAGCAGACTTCCTTAAATTTTTTTTTTTGTATTGTAATGAAATATATGGAAATGTGCAGAAACCATGTAGAAGTCTTGGGAAAGCAAAACCAAAAACGCATATAAGTACATACCACCCAGATGAAGAAATACACGGTTACCAGCATCGCAGAAGCTTTCCTGGGACTCACTCTTACCAAGAAATGGTAACCATCATCAGGATTTGCTTGGTTTTCTTCCAACTTTTTATTTTGAAACATTTTAAGTCTTCTGCTTACAGCTGCTTAGTCACTTCAGTCATGTCCGACTCTGTGACCCCAGGGACCCCACCAGGCGCCTCCGTCCATGGAATTCTCCAGACGAGAATACTGGAGTGGGCTGCCATTTCTTTCTCCATTTAAGTCCACAGATACACTGAAAGAATGATATTATGAACACCCGTGCACCTTCACTTGTGTTCACTTCTTAACATTTTACATTTCTCCTTTACTCCCTTCATTGTAATAGTTTCTCTTTTTTCCTGAACGACTTGAAAATAAGTTACAGACCATGACACTTCATCTCTGAATACATCAGCACACATCTAAAAGTCAAAAGGGATTCATTTAATGCATTTGGTTTTCTCTGTGGTGGAATCATAAGTATTTTCCAGAATTAAAGTGTGATTATTGCTCATGTAAACTTGTACACATTCCCCTGTGTTTTTATGTGTTAAAATGGCTAAGCAGACCAGTTAGCTGAAAATATTAAAACACGATCACTTTAAGAAAAAATTATATGAAACGTGTATGAAACCTGCAACAGTGTTTTGGTATTCTACTGTATAGTGGGCTTTTACTGGAAGATCTTGACCATGGATAATCTTACTTCAGTTATTTCTCGGATCATAGGAGGGGCATTAGGTAACTCTGCTAATGTCTCACTAGTTTTCTCTGTCTTTTTCCATTTGGGGTCGTCTTTTAGGGCTCAGTAAAGAGACAAGCACTATATGCCTGTAGCACCTGCACCCCAGAGGGAGAAGAACCAGCAGGAATTTGCCTAGCTTGCAGTTATGAATGTCATGGAAGTCATAAACTATTTGAACTATACACAAAAAGGTAAACTGGTCAGAGATTGATGCCATGTTCTTTTCAAATGTTTAGATTCTTTTCCAGATGCACTTTTTTTTCTTAATCTTGTTTTTGCATTCAAAGTAGTTATGCCCTGGTAAAATTTAATGTAACTGTTGTGTATAATTGAAGAGAACAGTTTTTCCAGAGGGCCTTTTAAAATGTAGTTATGAGGCAAACTCAAACTACTGCCACTCTACCATTATTTTATTTGCATGTCTTTCTGTGTGTGTGTGAGATGTAGATATTTGTATTTATGCATGTTAATTTCTAGAATTATTAAATCTTAATGTACTGTTTTTAGAGAAATTCTGAATTGGATACATGAACAACAATCAAGACTACTGTTTTTTTCTTTAAATTTATGTATTTGTTTTACTTTTGGCTATGCTGGGTCTTCTTGCTTTGTGCAGGCTTTCTCTGCTGGCTCTTTGAAAGAGCAGGGACTGCTCTTTGTTGTGGTGCACAGGCTTCTTACTGTTCTTACTGGCTTCTCATGTCACGGAGCATGAGCTCTAGCCATACTGGCTTTAGTAATTGCCATACACAGCTTCAGTAGTTGTGGCCCATGGGCTCTAGTGCACAGGCTCAGTAGTTGAGGCATGCAGGCTGAGTTGCTGTGGGGCATGTGGGATCTTCCAGGATCAGGGATCGAACCTGTGTCCCCTGCATTGGCGGGCAGATTCTTATCTGCTGAGCCTCGAGGGAAGTTCCACCACTTTTTAGATCCTAGAAGCCAGTTGAAAGAGAAGAGGCTATGATATGATTGTAAACAGTAAGTCATTAGAGTCCGAAGAAAACTTAAAATTGGCTCTTCCTCCTTTGTTTCAGAAATTTTCGTTGTGATTGTGGAAACAGCAAGTTTAAAAATTTGGAATGCAAATTATTTCCTGTAAGTAAGCACAGTAACAACAAACGCATGAAAAGTAACTGAGATTGATATTTTTCCCACGGGATAAACCAAGAATTTTCAAAAAGGAAGTGCTTATGCTTCTTTCAAATCAGCAAATCAGTGTTAGACCATATCCCATTTTTCATTGTTGGAAAACTAACTATCCTGTTCAGAGCCTACAGTAGAGGTTGTAATTAATAGGAAGGCTTTAGGAGGAATGTTCTAAAGGGATCCAGGCTTAACAGTGTTGGTGGTGCTCGTGCTGTATGGCTCTTAGAGAAAAGGTTGTGACTTTTAAAACTGAGTAAATAAAGCTGGGCAAGAATGAGCATGGGCTGTGTGCCTTCAGAAGTTTTTCACTGTTTTTTCGACTATCTTACACAAGAACTTTCAGTGAAATAACAGAGATGAAAGAGAAAATAAGGGACTCACGGTGTTCAGTCATGATTGCTAAGGCTGTCATGCTCTTTCCATCCTTCCAAGATTTATTTTTAGACTTCTTTGCCTGCTTTTTTACCTCCAAGTAATCTGGGGGCTTTGGCTCACAGTTGGGCATTAGAAGTATCTTGAAATTCTAGGCCAGTGTCATCTTCCATAGGTTACTAATTAATTCTTATGATGCATTCTCTTCAAGTTGGTACAAAGAAGGTATAGAAAATAAATTTTATTTTTCCCC
Source organism: Tragulus kanchil (assembly GCA_022376925.1). NCBI lineage: Eukaryota > Metazoa > Chordata > Mammalia > Artiodactyla > Tragulidae > Tragulus > Tragulus kanchil. Next base: position 182,279,129 of record JAIOJX010000032.1, on the reverse strand, counting down.
TGTACCCTGGAGGAAGTATCACTTTTATAAAATGAATTTTTTCCCCTTGTACTTAGAAAACTAGCCTCTGAGGGGGAGGGTGCAGATATTTATGGCTTAGGTTTATCGAATGCATACTTTTCATGATGCATGAAATTATGGTCAAAGTTAGATCATATTATATATTGAAATTAATATCTTTCAGGACAAAGCAAAGGTAAATTCTGGCAATAAGTACAATGACAACTTTTTTGGATTGTACTGCATTTGCAAGAGACCTTATCCTGATCCTGAAGATGAGGTAAGAGACTTGGAGGCCAGTGCCAGGCCTCTCCATCTCCAGCCTCCACTCCTGTCCTGTTTGGCCCTTTTGTTCTCCAGCAGGGATTGTGAAAGGATTCTAGATTTACCCGTTCTTATGAATTTGGCCTGAAGCTACAGGCAGTCCAGAGCCCAGCTCATTTTCTCTTTCCTACATCATGAGAAGTATTGAGAAGTATTGGACAGGACCTTACTCCCTTAACCTGCCAGTTTGCTCCTTTCCTCTAAATACTTTCCAAAAATGATCTTCAACTTCTCGCATTCCTGGAAGGAAAGACAATAGGCTGTATAAACTGGATTCTCTTAGAAATACTTCAGGTAGAGGTATACTCAAATTTTTAAAAAAATTCTTGTTCTTTCTCACTCCTGCACCTTCTTAACCCCCAGACACAGCCACTGGTAATACCTTCTGGTGTATATGTTTTTAGACCTTTTTCTGTGCACATACAAGTGAGTGAATGTGTGCTTTAATTTCTAGTTTCCTTTTCTTTTGACAAAAGCAAAATTCCCTCATTCACTGTGCAACTTGCTGCAATTCGTGTTACCTCCTTGGACCTGGGTTTATGTATGAAATGAGAACAGATTACTTGTTCATAAAGTTTTGTGGGAATCAGGTGTTAAGTAACTGATATATCACCAAGCACTTGTCTGAATGTAATCCTTTTGTAACACAGTTCATGGAGAAAGACATTCTTTAGGCCTTTGAATTGCTGTTTCTCCCTCAGCAGTCTTACAGAATTGGTAGAGAATTATTTAATATCTGATTCTAATGTGCAGATTTACTTTGTTGTTCCAGAAGTCACTGCAATTATTAACAGTCAAACTGCTTTTCCCCGTTAGATTCCAGATGAGATGATCCAGTGTATCGTCTGTGAAGACTGGTTCCATGGAAGGGTAAGGGGAGTTTTGACCTTTGAAAGCCTCTGTTTTTACAAAAAAAGAAAAGATCCTCTTCTTCTTCTTCTTAAATATTTATTTATTTATTTGGCTGGGTCAGGTCTTAGTTGCAGTATGTAGAATCTAGGTTCCTAACCAGGGGTTGAACCAAGGCCCCTTGCATTGGGAACACAGAGTCTTAGATATTGGGTCACTGGGGAAGTCCCCAAAAGATCTTGTCTTTTGGATTTAATTATATTTCACATTATCACTATTCTTCTAAAGCGTACCATAAAGATGGGATCAGTGTATTGCAATATAAATGAGCTTTTTGGACAAATTGGTGATCACAAGGAAAATACTCGGTTTTCTGTGTTCACAGCATCTTGGCGCCATTCCCCCTGAGAGTGGGGATTTCCAAGAGATGGTGTGCCAGGCTTGCATGAAACGCTGTTCTTTCTTGTGGGCTTATGCTGCACAGCTGGCAGGTGAGAGTCTTTGTGGAACTGGCAGGCCGCCAACCTGTGCCCTGTGTTCAGTACAGTTTGTTCAGTATGTAACTGTTTTTTTCATTGTATACTTTTATTTAGTTTATACACTTTTTACTTTGCACTGGGGGATAACTGATTAACAAACAATGCTGTTTCAGGTGAACAGTGAAGGAACTCAGCCATCCATATACATGTGTCCATCCTTCCCAGACCCCTGCCTCCCATCCCGGCCGCCACATAACATTGGGGGGATACACTGAGTTGAAACCTCCTTGGACCTGGGTTTATGTATGAAATGAGAACAGATTACTTGTTCATAAAGTTTTGTGGGAATCAGGTGTTAAGTAACTGATATATCACCAAGCACTTGTCTGAATGTAATCCTTTTGTAACACAGTTCATGGAGAAAGACATTCTTTAGGCCTTTGAATTGCTGTTTCTCCCTCAGCAGTCTTACAGAATTGGTAGAGAATTATTTAATATCTGATTCTAATGTGCAGATTTACTTTGTTGTTCCAGAAGTCACTGCAATTATTAACAGTCAAACTGCTTTTCCCCGTTAGATTCCAGATGAGATGATCCAGTGTATCGTCTGTGAAGACTGGTTCCATGGAAGGGTAAGGGGAGTTTTGACCTTTGAAAGCCTCTGTTTTTACAAAAAAAGAAAAGATCCTCTTCTTCTTCTTCTTAAATATTTATTTATTTATTTGGCTGGGTCAGGTCTTAGTTGCAGTATGTAGAATCTAGGTTCCTAACCAGGGGTTGAACCAAGGCCCCTTGCATTGGGAACACAGAGTCTTAGATATTGGGTCACTGGGGAAGTCCCCAAAAGATCTTGTCTTTTGGATTTAATTATATTTCACATTATCACTATTCTTCTAAAGCGTACCATAAAGATGGGATCAGTGTATTGCAATATAAATGAGCTTTTTGGACAAATTGGTGATCACAAGGAAAATACTCGGTTTTCTGTGTTCACAGCATCTTGGCGCCATTCCCCCTGAGAGTGGGGATTTCCAAGAGATGGTGTGCCAGGCTTGCATGAAACGCTGTTCTTTCTTGTGGGCTTATGCTGCACAGCTGGCAGGTGAGAGTCTTTGTGGAACTGGCAGGCCGCCAACCTGTGCCCTGTGTTCAGTACAGTTTGTTCAGTATGTAACTGTTTTTTTCATTGTATACTTTTATTTAGTTTATACACTTTTTACTTTGCACTGGGGGATAACTGATTAACAAACAATGCTGTTTCAGGTGAACAGTGAAGGAACTCAGCCATCCATATACATGTGTCCATCCTTCCCAGACCCCTGCCTCCCATCCCGGCCGCCACATAACATTGAGCAGAGTTCCATGTTAGCAACTATTTTTAACTGGACTCTGAGGTAAAAAAAAACAAGTGTAAGATCTGTTCCTTCTCCACAAGGTGCTCATAGACAGGTTGGGAAACGGCCAAGAACTGATGAGTACTTAAATAGCATGGTGCAGACTATGGATGAGACCAGAATTAGAGAAAATGGAGGATTCTGAGGGGATTTTGAAAGATAAACAGAACCCAGATGGGTTGTTTTTTAAATATAAGACATGCTGTTGGTTGGGGAGAGGTTAGGGATACAGTTGGCCATCTAGTGCTTTCATTGTTCTCTAAGAAACTGACCCTAGCCACTCATCAGCAGTGAATGTTCTTGAGGTATGACTTGTTTTATCGCTCTTAAAGCGATACATATTATTTCCAGTGGCAGTAGTTCATAGTACCTGTTGCTCTGGGCTCATCATCTCATGCCCTTCTCACCTTTATGCTACTTTTTTGGCTTTGCTTCATATTTTACTGGTTTTTCTTCAGAATTAACATTCTGCTGTTCAGTAAGATGTACATAGTGGTGGCATATTTGTTTATAATTATTCTACTCTTAAGGTCTACCTCTCAGAGAAATAGTCTTAATACTGTTAATAATGATGGTCATTAAGGCATTTAAATCCTCATTCAACCCTACAATCTAATAAGTAAGCAGGCAGACATAGAATTAAGTTACTGTCCAAAAAGTTTGAAGAGGAACTGAAACTAAGACCTGTGAAATAAGTTGTGTGACGTAGCTCAAGGCTTTTCCAGATTAAATACAAATACACATTCACCTTCAATATGATTTTGTGGAAGTGCAACAAGATTTAAGTAGTGATGGAAAGTTTCCCTACATGACTTAGTCTTCAGTTCTATGCAGCATAATATCAAAGATGTGGGGAATCTTTGGAGAATGATTCAAACGGGACTCCCCTTTTTAGGGTTTCACCCTGATGTCCTGTAAGTTGTGTGTGCATAGAATTGTTGGGTGGAGGCCCAGCTGTGTCCACCTCTTGAAACGAGTGGATTGTCGTTCTCTTCTTCACTACATTTTTTATTTCTCTCGAGGTTCTTGAACTTGGTGTGCCCTCTTTCTGTTCATATCCTTTTGTGTGTGTATTTTTAAAATTTATGTTTAATTGAAGGATAATTGCTTTACAATATTAAGTTGGTTTCTACCATACACAGCATGAATCAATCCGTTCATATCCTTTTCAATTACATCTTATTTTCTGCTGAACCTAAATCTATTTCTCATTCACTGGATTTTCTTAACTGTTTCCTCTGCCCCTTCTTCATTTCCTTCCCTGTCAGCAGATGGCCTCATTTCGAAAACCAAAAAGCCATCCTGCAGTGTGAGTTCCCTTGTCATTTCTCTGCTTTCCGTCACAGTATTTCTATCTCTACACGCATCTTTTCTAATTTTCTCCTCCTATAAAGAAAAGCTGTGATTTTTGCAGAACTACCCTTCTCCTGTGTTTGCAGTTAAATCTGTTCCTATTGCCTCTTGCTTCTTGTGGTGTCCTCAGTCTTTAACATCTAAAGTATTTTCCTTTGACTATTCTCCTGTGTATGCTCCATCATCTCATGCCCTTCTCACCTTTATGCTACTTTTTGGCTTTGCTTCATATTTTACTGGTTTTCTTCAGAATTAACATTCTGCTGTTCAGTAAGATGTACATAGTGGTGGCATATTTGTTTATAATTATTCTACTCTTAAGGTCTACCTCTCAGAGAAATAGTCTTAATACTGTTAATAATGATGGTCATTAAGGCATTTAAATCCTCATTCAACCCTACAATCTAATAAGTAAGCAGGCAGACATAGAATTAAGTTACTGTCCAAAAAGTTTGAAGAGGAACTGAAACTAAGACCTGTGAAATAAGTTGTGTGACGTAGCTCAAGGCTTTTCCAGATTAAATACAAATACACATTCACCTTCAATATGATTTTGTGGAAGTGCAACAAGATTTAAGTAGTGATGGAAAGTTTCCCTACATGACTTAGTCTTCAGTTCTATGCAGCATAATATCAAAGATGTGGGGAATCTTTGGAGAATGATTCAAACGGGACTCCCCTTTTTAGGGTTTCACCCTGATGTCCTGTAAGTTGTGTGTGCATAGAATTGTTGGGTGGAGGCCCAGCTGTGTCCACCTCTTGAAACGAGTGGATTGTCGTTCTCTTCTTCACTACATTTTTTATTTCTCTCGAGGTTCTTGAACTTGGTGTGCCCTCTTTCTGTTCATATCCTTTTGTGTGTGTATTTTTAAAATTTATGTTTAATTGAAGGATAATTGCTTTACAATATTAAGTTGGTTTCTACCATACACAGCATGAATCAATCCGTTCATATCCTTTTCAATTACATCTTATTTTCTGCTGAACCTAAATCTATTTCTCATTCACTGGATTTTCTTAACTGTTTCCTCTGCCCCTTCTTCATTTCCTTCCCTGTCAGCAGATGGCCTCATTTCGTACGAAACCAAAAAGCCATCCTGCAGTGTGAGTTCCCTTGTCATTTCTCTGCTTTCCGTCACAGTATTTCTATCTCTACACGCATCTTTTCTAATTTTCTCCTCCTATAAAGAAAAGCTGTGATTTTTGCAGAACTACCCTTCTCCTGTGTTTGCAGTTAAATCTGTTCCTATTGCCTCTTGCTTCTTGTGGTGTCCTCAGTCTTTAACATCTAAAGTATTTTCCTTTCTCTTTTACATATAAAGTGCTTAAGTAGTTATTGATATATTTTTTTAAGCTCTTTTTTCCAGATGGGTTTTTTTTTCTGTTCTTGGTTTACATTTTATTTTATTTTTTACTGGAGTATAATTACTTTATAATGTTGTATTAATTTCTGCTGTAAAATGAAGTGAATCAGCTGTGCATGCCTCTACAATGTCTGTTGCATGGGTGTGCGTGTTCAGTCACTCAGTTGTGTCTGACATTGTGATCCCACAGACTATAACCCTCCAGGTTCCCTGTTCATGGAATTTTCCAGGCAAGACTATTGAAGTGAGTAGCCCTTTTCTCCTCCAGGGGTTTTCCTGACCCAGGGATCAAACCCGTGTCTCCTGCATTTCCTGCATCAGCAGGCGGATTCTTCACCACTGAGTCACATATACCCCTTCCCTCTTAAACCTCCCTCCCCGCCGTGATTGATATTTTTAAATGATCTCTTATTTGACTCTTTAGAATAGGCAGGTATAACCTTAAAAAGTGTTATTTCATTTCTCATCCTTCCAGAGATTAAGGTTAACTCTCTTCTTTTCCAGATTTTGAGCTGTTTTTTAATAAACTGATTTCATGGTCTAACTGGGCTGTGGATATGTGTGTGTGTGTTTTCATTGAACCCACAGTAACCAAAGTCACTGCTGAAGATGATGGGTTGGTGCTGAATGTTGATGGAGTAGGTGATCAGGAAATTACCAAAACTGAAAATGGAGCTCATCACGAGACTGCCCTCAGAGAGGATTTTCCAGAGCACGGAAAGGCTGGTGTGAAGGAAGTTCAAGCAGAGCAAACCAATGAACCATGTACCAGCTTGAGCTCTGAATCTGATCTCCAGGTAACATAATGAAATCTGAGCCATAAAAGAAATAAAACTTAAGCAGACTTAATTCTGTGAGCTGTATGGCTTTGGATTTCAGTTGTACCTTTTGTCTAAAAGAAAATACTTTGACAAAATCTTAACTACGAAAATGATGCTAGTTTCAAAAACACACTTCAAAACTTGATTTCAGACAGCATTGAAGAATCCACATCTCAGCACAGAATCACCGACGGGCTGCAGACTTCAGGAGCTCAAAGCCAAGCAGTTCATGAAGAGAGACACGGCCACTTACTGGCCCCTGAACTGGCGCAGCAAGTTGTGCACCTGCACAGACTGCATGGTGAGAGCCTGGCCACAGTCACTGTCTGTGTGTTCTGTGGACTGACACCTAGAAGAGGACAGACAGCCTGACAAGTACTGTTACGAAGTTGGTATGAGAGTATAGGAAACCGAAATTTTTTTATAGTAAGCAGTTAGTAGTCTGAATCTTTATGGAAGAAATTAAGAATTATGCAGTACTTTTTACTTCACTTCAGAGGAAAATAGCATATCTTTTCTGTATCATGAAATTGCTTGGAAACATTTACTGATAGTGGCAGGAAGTCAGTGGTTTTTAAAGAAAAGGTCTCTTAGGTCATGCACCATCCACTGGGAAGTTGGGAGGTTTCTAAAAGAGATTTGGGCAAAAAAGAATTAATCCATCGACTGAGAGGCTGGGATTTTTCTGGATATTAGAAAAATTAAATACATTTTTAGTGATTCTCATGAGGTTGACTTTCTGAGAGTGACACACAGTTCTAATGGGGAAACTGGTTTTATTTTTTTTAAAGAAAATGTATGGAGCTCTAGATGTCCTGTTCCTGACAGATGAATATGACACTGTTCTGGCTTATGAAAACAAAGGCAAGGTTGACCAGGCGACTGACAGGAGGGACCCTCTAATGGACACCCTTAACAGCATGAACAGAGTCCAGCAAGTGGAACTTATTTGTGGTAAACACTGCTTGTGAAAATTTAAAGTTCATGAAGTTTCCTTCACTGTTAAAAAAAAGATATTGGGTGTGGGGGGACAACTAATACCTATTGTTTTCATTTAACACAAAGATGGTTTAAATTTGGAATCGTATTGTAGGCCTCACTTTTCTTGCTGGATTGTCATGTTTCTAGGTATTTAATGGCTCTTTCCATTGAATCAGGGTTTCGTGCCAGAATAATTACATACTTGAGAAGCCATAGCATGCTATTTTGATTAAGGGTAGATGTATGAGTATAGAATAAGAGGAAATCAATTTCTTTTTCCATCCATGTAAATAATTTTCATTGAACATTACATGTCATCTTTTTGAGCAAAGCATGCCATCTTTCTGACAGTTCTTGAGGATGCTTCGGTGGTTCACAGGAAACCACTAGAGAGAAAGATATTCCCAAACCGTTAATTGCAGGCTTTTACATTTTTTCCCTAGCATGCCCAACTTATTTTAGTGATTTCTGACCCAGTCATTTTCTCTTGGTACACTGCCACTTTTGTGCCATTAATCATTTCTGTCTTGTATATGTAACTATTTGATTAGTTTCCTTTTGCCTTTATTAGACTAAAAGCTTTTTGAGAATAGAGGCTGCATCTAGAAGCGTTTTATAGCCCTAAAGTTGCCTTGTACATAATACAAATTACGGAGTGAGTGACAAGTTTTAAAACTTAATGTTTGGGGTTTCCCTGGTAGCTAAGTGGTGAAGAGTTCACCTGCCAGTGCAGGAGACACAGGTTCGATCCCTGATCCGGGAAGATCCCACATGCTGTGGAGCAGCTAAGCCCGTGAGCCACAACTATGGAGCCTGTGCTCTAGAGCCTCAGTGCCGCAACTATTACCCACAGCTGTTGAGCCCATGTGCTGCAACTGTTGAAATCTGTATGCCCTAGAGCCTGAGTTCCACAACAGGAAAGGTCATGGCATCAAGAAGCCTGCTCATCTCCACTAAAGACTAGCTCCCACTCCCTGCAACTAGAGAAGAGCCTGCAGCAGCAGTGAAAACCCAGAATAACCAAAAATTAATATTTAAGCCACCTGATGTGAAGAGCCGACTCATTGGGAAAGACCCTGATGCTGGGCAAGATTGAGGCCAAGAGGAGAGGGGGTGGCAGAGGATGAGATGGTTGGATAGTATCACTGACTCAATGGACATGAGTTTGAATAAACTCAGGGACATAGGGAGGACAGGGAGGCTTGGTGTGCGCTGTTCATGCAATTGCAAAGAGTGGACATGAGTTAGCAGCTGAACAACCACAGTTTTGGGAGTGGGAGTATCTCTGTTCTTTGAGAGTTTTATTTATTGAAAAGGGGTTCCCAAAATGTCAAAGTGGAGGAATTTGGGAAAAATTGAGAACAAATTTTTATGCAGATTTTACTTGAAAAAAAATCTCGATTAAACTTAACATACTCAAATGTTAGTGGTTAAGAAATATTTTGTTACTAAATGCAAATGACGTGTCTAAAGTGTACATCGTTTTCTTTGTTCTTTTAATTTAGAATACAATGACTTGAAGACTGAACTTAAAGACTATCTCAAGAGATTTGCTGATGAAGGCACAGTAAGTTGAGTTAAAGAATTTTCTTTTTTTTTTTTAAAGATTTATTTATTTATTCTGGGTAGGGGTCGGGTTGGGGAGGGAGGGGAGCAGGCAGGCCACTTCTATCGGTCTTTCATTTCTCTATTTTCATCCATCTTTGTTCTTGGCTCCTGTGGGCCTCCCATCGCTGTCGCCTCTGTCGTTGCAGAGTGCCGGCTCTGGGCGCATGCGCTCCAGAGCTCCGGCTCGGTAATTGGACACATCGATCCAGCCGCTCTGAGGCATATGGGATTTTCCCAGGCCAGGGATCGAACTGGCGCCCCTTGCACTGCAAGGCGGTGTCCTTACCCATTGGACCATCAGGGGAAGCCCGAGTTAAAGAATTTTCATCCTAACTCTGTACGTTTGGAATAAAGTCTCTTTTTTTAAATTGAAGTACAGCTGATTTGCAGTTTTATATTAGTTTCAGGTGTACAACATAATGATTCAATACTTTTATAGATTATACTCCTTTTTTTTTTTAAGTCTGCCTTCTGCTCGCTTTCTCTAGTGGTGAAGCACACGCAGGCCACCAAGCACAGGCAGAGAAGGGCTCATCTGTCTAGGCTGCAAACTTTGGTTTCAGACCTGCCTTGCACCTCTGTCACCACAGCCGCCCTATACTCCTTTTGAAGTTATTATAAAATATTAGCTGTATTCCCTGTGCTTACAATATATTCTGTAGCTCACTTTATGCATGGTACTTTATCTCTCTTAATGTCTTTGCCTGATTTGCCCCTCCCATGTACATATCCCCACTCCTAACCACTAGTTTGATCTCTATGTCTGTGAGTCAGTTTCTCTTTTGTTATATTGATTTGTTTGTTATATTTTTTATATTCCACATATAAGTGATAACATACAGTATTTGTCTTTCTCTAACTTACTTCACTAAGTATAATACACTCTAGGTCCATTCATGTTGTTGCAAATGGGAGGATTTCATTCTTTTTTATAGCTAATGTTCCGTGTGTGTGTGTGTGTCTGTGTGTGTGTGTGCATACCACATCTTTTCTTTTTTTTATAATTTTGGCCTCTTTTATTGTTTGTTTGTTTATTTATTTTCATACATCTTTATTCTCTGGCCTGTGTGGGCCTCCCATCGCTGTGGCCTCTCTCGCTGCAGAGCACCGGCTCTGGGCGTATGCACCCCAGAGTGCTGGCTGGTAATTGAACACAGCGGTCCAGCCGCTCCACGGCACGTGGGATCTTCCCGGGCCAGAGATCGAACCGGCGCCCCTTGCACTGCAAGGCAGACTCTACCCACTGGACCACTGGGGAAACCCCCATACCACATCTTTTTTAATCATTCATTTCTTGGTGGACACTTAAGATTGTTTCCATATCTTGGTTATTATAAATGATGCTGCTGTGAACATTGGGGTGCATGTATCGTTTTGAATTGGTGTTTTTGTTTTCTTTGAATATATATACCCAGAAGTGGAATTCACTGGATCATATGATGGCTCTGTTTTTGTGTTTTGAGGGAACTCCATACTGTTTTCCATAGCTCGTTTTCCGGGATGAAGAAGATGACAGAGAGCTGAGTACAGGCAGAGGGAAGGGAAATGAATAGTAGTGAAACACCAACAGACTCGCCCCGTCAGGAGTCCTGCCCGAGGCTCTGGATGACACACAGCGGTCACCCTGGATCTTGAGTTGCCGTGGCTTAGGAGGGGCCATTGGATTGGCCTTACGGATTCTCCCAGTCCTGACCTTCAAACAGGGATCATTGGAGGAGAAAGCAAAAATGACCAATCAGGAAGAAAATGTACCAGACCGCTTTTCTGTTAATTGGGTTCTCTAGTTTAGAGTAAAAGAGTTTGATAACTGGAGCTAAGATATTTCTCTTGCTGGGTAGAGTGGATCAGCTTACAATATATTCTGTAGCTCGCATGGTACTTTATCTCTCTTAATGTCTTTGCCTGATTTGCCCCTCCCATGTACATATCCCCACTCCTAACCACTAGTTTGATCTCTATGTCTGTGAGTCAGTTTCTCTTTTGTTATATTGATTTGTTTGTTATATTTTTTATATTCCACATATAAGTGATAACATACAGTATTTGTCTTTCTCTAACTTACTTCACTAAGTATAATACACTCTAGGTCCATTCATGTTGTTGCAAATGGGAGGATTTCATTCTTTTTTATAGCTAATGTTCCGTGTGTGTGTGTGTCTGTGTGTGTGTGTGCATACCACATCTTTTCTTTTTTTTATAATTTTGGCCTCTTTTATTGTTTGTTTGTTTATTTATTTTCATACATCTTTATTCTCTGGCCTGTGTGGGCCTCCCATCGCTGTGGCCTCTCTCGCTGCAGAGCACCGGCTCTGGGCGTATGCACCCCAGAGTGCTGGCTGGTAATTGAACACAGCGGTCCAGCCGCTCCACGGCACGTGGGATCTTCCCGGGCCAGAGATCGAACCGGCGCCCCTTGCACTGCAAGGCAGACTCTACCCACTGGACCACTGGGGAAACCCCCATACCACATCTTTTTTAATCATTCATTTCTTGGTGGACACTTAAGATTGTTTCCATATCTTGGTTATTATAAATGATGCTGCTGTGAACATTGGGGTGCATGTATCGTTTTGAATTGGTGTTTTTGTTTTCTTTGAATATATATACCCAGAAGTGGAATTCACTGGATCATATGATGGCTCTGTTTTTGTGTTTTGAGGGAACTCCATACTGTTTTCCATAGCTCGTTTTCCGGGATGAAGAAGATGACAGAGAGCTGAGTACAGGCAGAGGGAAGGGAAATGAATAGTAGTGAAACACCAACAGACTCGCCCCGTCAGGAGTCCTGCCCGAGGCTCTGGATGACACACAGCGGTCACCCTGGATCTTGAGTTGCCGTGGCTTAGGAGGGGCCATTGGATTGGCCTTACGGATTCTCCCAGTCCTGACCTTCAAACAGGGATCATTGGAGGAGAAAGCAAAAATGACCAATCAGGAAGAAAATGTACCAGACCGCTTTTCTGTTAATTGGGTTCTCTAGTTTAGAGTAAAAGAGTTTGATAACTGGAGCTAAGATATTTCTCTTGCTGGTTAGAGTGGATCAGCTTCAAGGATGACACGAACTCTACAGTGTGTAATCTTTTTTAAAATTTTCATTCATTTATGTATTTGACTCCCTCAGGTCTTGTTTGAGATACACAGGATCTTTTTTTTTTGGCCGCTTCTATTGATCTTTCATTTTTATTTATCTTTGTTCTTTGGCCTGTGTGGGCCTCCCATCGCAGTGGCCTTTCTCGCAGCAGAGCACTGGCTCTGGGCGCATGTGCTCCAGAGCTCTGGCTCAGTAGTTGTACACACCAGTCCAGCCACTCTGTGGCACGTGGGCTCTTCCCAGGCCAGGGATTGAACCGGTGCCTCTTGCACTGCAAAACGGTGTCCTTACCCACTGGACCACCAGGGAAGCCCGATACACAGGATCTTTAGATGCAGAAGGGGCTTTTCTCTGGTTTAGCATGTGGGCTTAGTTGTCTCTCCATATATGGGATCTTAGTTCCTCAATCAGAGATTGAACCCACATCCCCTGTACTGCAAGGTGGATTCCTAACCTCTGGACAACCAGGGAAGTCCCCATTTCATCTCATTTTAACAAGAACACTGAGGGTGGCGGTGAAACCCAGTCTCCCCCAGTGCGCTGTCTGCCTGCCTCATGACTCTGACCCAGCCGGGTGAGCCTGGGTGAGCTCATCTGTAGCAGAGGTAGGATAACCAGACATAAGAATAGCCCTTATTGCCGATGCTGTTGGACTTGACTTTGGCTGTTACAGCCAGTTGCTGCTGTTCTGTAATGTGGCTCCCTTTCCTAGTCTTTGCGTTCCATCCACAGGTGGTTAAGAGAGAGGACATCCAGCAGTTCTTTGAAGAATTTCAGTCAAAGAAGAGAAGAAGAGTGGATGGAATGCAGTATTACTGCAGCTAGAGTGGAGCACGGCGCTTTCTCAGCCCGGCCGAGGGAGACCCGCCTCGTGTTGCAGGAATAAAAGAGGCACATTCCACCTCTGGTCCTCCTCCTCCTCCTCCTCCTCCAGCTTTGAGCTCCTTCCCCCTCCTTGACGACAGTAGCCACATGCTGGTCTCACAGCCGGCGTTCTTCTTCTGACTCAGCTAAATGCAGCTCATTCTACAGACTTTTTTGAGTCTCCCCACCCCAGTCTAGCCAGGGTTGTTTGCTGAGAAGTTTCAAGAAGTTTGATTTAGTTTTATAAAAGTAAACTAGTTTTTTCCTTTGTTCCCCTAATGATCTGTTCATGAACTCTCTCTGCCGCAGCCTCTCTTCCAGGACCTGCTCCGAGGAGCACCGCAGCGCCTGCCTCCACGGGTCACCTCACCTCTGTGATTGTGGTGCCTTGGGTCAGAGCTTCCTCAAGCCTGGTCTGCTCCTCTCCCTCGTCCCTGTTTTCTGAGGTTTGGTCATGACCTAGAAGGGATCTCAGAGCTCTCTTCGTCCAGGCTGAACCTCCGGAGTAGCCAGGACGGATGGCTTTTCAGCCTAGATGTCTGTCACAGGCAAGGAGATTGGCTGATGGCAGGATTGAGGAAGACTACTTTTGTTACAAGTCTTACTAATCCATTTAAAGTGAAAATGTCATTCACAAATCTGCCGGCACTGGAATGGTAGAATTCCGGTACTGTAGTGCTCACCGGGCTTCCTGGAGAAAACTCTGCCATTATATCAAGACTGGTCCCTCTCTGCTGCCTAGAAACTAGACCGGGTACTACCCTGTGAAATCCTGCTGATTTAACAGCATCCTCTGGGTTTCTTTATATTATCAGGGATATTCATAAGCATATATTAAACTATTTTGATAGTGTTCTGTTAAGAAAACATTATTAGAACCCCAGTAAATTATTATTTCCCCCTTAAATATCTGGTGAAGAAAAACGATAGCAGCTTAGCTTAACTGTAGCGAGCAGGGCCGTGAGTGCCCTGTTTGGGGGAGGGGCAGACCATGGAAGGGCTGCTCAGTAAGGCCCCAGGCTGTGCAGACAACGTCCTTCGTGTCTGAACATTACCGTCCAGAGCTGAGTCCCTCATGACCATGAGGTCTTCTGAAGAGCCTCATGGGATGTTGTGTAAAACCCCATATTTGAGGGGATGTCCTTTCAGTTGGTTTGAAGTCTTTAAAGCCCCTAAGTAGGAAAACACCTTCTGATGACCAGGAGCCCTCAGCGGCTCTCCCTGTGGAGGGGCGTGGTCTTTCCTGACAGTAGATGACGCACTTTGCGGGGTGTGACTATAAGCATTTGAGGCTTTGGGGCCACAAGTATATGTTGCTATTTTTTGTATGTCCAGCAGTCACAAGTGTCCACCAATCCCGGAATAAGGTGAACTAGGCCTACAGAAAGCACAGGCCTTAAAGAAATAGTACAATTCATGCTTTCTGCCTCAGACCTCCTAATCATAGGCCCCCGGAAGAGTGCTGTGTGGAGCGGGCAGGTCTCTCGGTCACAGGAGACGAACGTGTGTTCCGAGCTGGCCTTGGAGAAGGCTGAAAATGCTGGGCCAGAGCTCCAGGCTTCCCCGAGAAGGCTTCCGTCCCCACTTGGGAGGTCTCTTCCAAGGCTGAGGAGTTTTGAATTCCTCTCTGTAAGGTGCTGCGGAGGCCTGCAGTCGATACATCTCAGACATTTAACTACCAGAAAGTTCCTTCCTTCTCAGGACAGGTCAGGACCAAGTCTCAGAGGCGAAGCATCACTGTGCAGCAGGACAAACCCCCACAAGGGCTTGTTTTAGGAAGGGTTCCGTTGCTCTCACGCTAACCAGAAAACCTCTTTTTTTTTTTAACCTGTTGTTCATAACTCATTTTCTTACTGACTGCATTGGACCGTCTCTTCTTATAGAGACTGATTTTGGCCAACATGTGGCAGTTGATATTAATGCATGTTTTATGCAGAACAAGAATATGATATTAGTTACTTTTAAGAAATTCTGGCATTGTATGTGCATTTTTGTAGAATTGTTACTGGACTTACAATTACATTCCTAACTCTAATCAGGTTTCTGTAAAAATTTAAATAAATCAGTTCAAAACAGTGACTTCTCAGATTGTTTTTCTAGGCTCCAGGCTGTGCAGACAACGCTCAGTAAGGCCCCAGGCTGTGCAGACAACGTCCTTCGTGTCTGAACATTACCGTCAGAGCTGAGTCCCTCATGACCATGAGGTCTTCTGAAGAGCCTCATGGGATGTTGTGTAAAACCCCATATTTGAGGGGATGTCCTTTCAGTTGGTTTGAAGTCTTTAAAGCCCCTAAGTAGGAAAACACCTTCTGATGACCAGGAGCCCTCAGCGGCTCTCCCTGTGGAGGGGCGTGGTCTTTCCTGACAGTAGATGACGACTTATGGGGGTGTGACTATAAGCATTTGAGGCTTTGGGGCCACAAGTATATGTTGCTATTTTTTGTATGTCCAGCAGTCACAAGTGTCCACCAATCCCGGAATAAGGTGAACTAGGCCTACAGAAAGCACAGGCCTTAAAGAAATAGTACAATTCATGCTTTCTGCCTCAGACCTCCTAATCATAGGCCCCCGGAAGAGTGCTGTGTGGAGCGGGCAGGTCTCTCGGTCACAGGAGACGAACGTGTGTTCCGAGCTGGCCTTGGAGAAGGCTGAAAATGCTGGGCCAGAGCTCCAGGCTTCCCCGAGAAGGCTTCCGTCCCCACTTGGGAGGTCTCTTCCAAGGCTGAGGAGTTTTGAATTCCTCTCTGTAAGGTGCTGCGGAGGCCTGCAGTCGATACATCTCAGACATTTAACTACCAGAAAGTTCCTTCCTTCTCAGGACAGGTCAGGACCAAGTCTCAGAGGCGAAGCATCACTGTGCAGCAGGACAAACCCCCACAAGGGCTTGTTTTAGGAAGGGTTCCGTTGCTCTCACGCTAACCAGAAAACCTCTTTTTTTTTTTAACCTGTTGTTCATAACTCATTTTCTTACTGACTGCATTGGACCGTCTCTTCTTATAGAGACTGATTTTGGCCAACATGTGGCAGTTGATATTAATGCATGTTTTATGCAGAACAAGAATATGATATTAGTTACTTTTAAGAAATTCTGGCATTGTATGTGCATTTTTGTAGAATTGTTACTGGACTTACAATTACATTCCTAACTCTAATCAGGTTTCTGTAAAAATTTAAATAAATCAGTTCAAAACAGTGACTTCTCAGATTGTTTTTCGTCACATCTAAATATACAACGGGCTTCCCCTGGTGGTCCAGTGGGTAAGGACACCGCCTTGCAGTGCAAGGGGCGTCGGTTCGATCCCTGGCCTGGGAAGATCCCACGTGCCGCGGAGCGGCTGGACCGATGTGTCCAATCACCGAGCCGGAGCTCTGGAGCGCATGCGCCCGGAGCCGGCGCTCTGCAATGACAGAGGCCACCACGATGGGAGGCCCACAGGAGCCAAAGAACAAAGACAGATGCAAATGGAGAAATGAAGGACCAATAGAAGTGGCCCACCCGCTCCCCCCCCCCCCCCAAACCCCACCCCCCCCCCAAAATAAATAAATCTTTAAAAAAAATAATAAAATAAAAATAAATCTACAAGGCCTCTGTGCAGAAAATGAGAACCATGCATCTGCGGCAGCAGCTCTGCTGACCCCGAGGCTGGAGGGGCTGGCTCCCGCCGCCCCAACTTCTTCACACAGCGCGGCCTGATCCCAGGACACACAGACACATATGACCTGACCTGGGGGACACAGACACCCACCTGATCTCAGGTCCTGCCAACAGAACTCCTTTGCACACGCACACACCTACCTGACTTTACAACAGCTCTGAGGAGAGAAGGCCTGGGATTCCCTAGATGAACAGAGAACAAAGAGATGGGTGTGGGTCGTGACCTATGGCAATGTGCTCAGGTCCTGCTCTCTGCAGGGGAGAGGGAGGAAGATACATGGTCCAACTCTGCGGTCACCATTGTTTCAAAAGGAAATGCGAGAACAAACCAAGAAGCCAGTCAAGAGGCCCATCTGCGGCCTTCCCCAGCTCTTGCTTCCTTGGAAATGATTCAGAGTTGTGGTCAGAGCTGCTTATGATTTGGCCAACATGTGGCAGTTGATATTAATGCATGTTTTATGCAGAACAAGAATATGATATTAGTTACTTTTAAGAAATTCTGGCATTGTATGTGCATTTTTGTAGAATTGTTACTGGACTTACAATTACATTCCTAACTCTAATCAGGTTTCTGTAAAAATTTAAATAAATCAGTTCAAAACAGTGACTTCTCAGATTGTTTTTCGTCACATCTAAATATACAACGGGCTTCCCCTGGTGGTCCAGTGGGTAAGGACACCGCCTTGCAGTGCAAGGGGCGTCGGTTCGATCCCTGGCCTGGGAAGATCCCACGTGCCGCGGAGCGGCTGGACCGATGTGTCCAATCACCGAGCCGGAGCTCTGGAGCGCATGCGCCCGGAGCCGGCGCTCTGCAATGACAGAGGCCACCACGATGGGAGGCCCACAGGAGCCAAAGAACAAAGACAGATGCAAATGGAGAAATGAAGGACCAATAGAAGTGGCCCACCCGCTCCCCTCCCTCCCCAAAACCCTACCCCCGCCCAAAAATAAATAAATCTTTAAAAAAAATAATAAAATAAAAATAAATCTACAAGGCCTCTGTGCAGAAAATGAGAACCATGCATCTGCGGCAGCAGCTCTGCTGACCCCGAGGCTGGAGGGGCTGGCTCCCGCCGCCCCAACTTCTTCACACAGCGCGGCCTGATCCCAGGACACACAGACACATATGACCTGACCTGGGGGACACAGACACCCACCTGATCTCAGGTCCTGCCAACAGAACTCCTTTGCACACGCACACACCTACCTGACTTTACAACAGCTCTGAGGAGAGAAGGCCTGGGATTCCCTAGATGAACAGAGAACAAAGAGATGGGTGTGGGTCGTGACCTATGGCAATGTGCTCAGGTCCTGCTCTCTGCAGGGGAGAGGGAGGGAAGATACATGGTCCAACTCTGCGGTCACCATTGTTTCAAAAGGAAATGCGAGAACAAACCAAGAAGCCAGTCAAGAGGCCCATCTGCGGCCTTCCCCCAGCTCTTGCTTCCTTGGAAATGATTCAGAGTTGTGGTCCTCACCTGGGGTGAGTTAAGCGCAGATGCATATAGTACTCAGCGCTGAGCACCCAGGGTAACGGAACCGTGCATTCCAGAACAGCACTTCTCCCGGCTCCCTCAAAAGGCCCTAGTGCAGCAGAAGAAAGTTGAACAAGCAATCCAAGTGATAAGCGGATCTCGGCAGGGACCCTAGTCCAGCTTCCACAGAAGGTGAGTGTGTGCTGAGGAAAGTGGGGAGCACAGGAAACGGGGGAGTCAACCTGGCAAGGCCCTGGGAGCCAGCGAGGCCACCTCCCAGGGGCTCGAAGCAGCTGCAAGCTTCGGTGTGAGGGCCTCTGGGTTGAAGCCCGGCCGGTGCCTCACGTGGGCCCTGGGCGTCAGGTGTGCCCTCCGTACTTCAGGTCACAGGACCCCTCGTGGGAAGGGAAGGCCGAGGAGTCACCCAGCCTCACCTCTCAGGACAGGGTGCCCTAGCAGATGATCCTCACAGGGTCCTGTGCAGGTCTTGGCTCCTGGCTTCCATGCCTCCATGTCGTTGGGGCATAGCCTCCCTTCCCTGCCAGGTGACAGGAGGAGTCTCGGCCTTTCTGTTCTCTCTCAGCTGCTGGCGGAAGTCCTGTCAGCACTGGGTGGGGGGCAGACTTAGGAGGAAGCCAACACCCTGGAAGACAGAGGAGACAAAAATTAGGGTGACTGTGTTGGGGCCCAGCACAGGGGAGGCGGCTCTCTGCTCCCTCGGGAAAGCCCACCCTGGTCGGTGGGCAGGCCTAGAGCTGTGAATAAAATGGGGTAGCAGCCAAGGACGGAGGAGCTGATGAGAACGACAGGCACACCTTCCCCACCGGTTTCTTCGGGAAGCTGCTGTCAGCCACTTTGATTCCAACCCCCAGGCTCTGCTCTCGGAACATCAGCTGGTCAGCCACTGTGACGGAGGCCCAGCGCTTTCTCTCCTGCCCGGCTTCCCGTCCCCTCCACGACCTCTTCACTGTAAAAGGAGATACACGGCAGTGTGGCCAGTCTTCAAATCATCATTTCAGTTTGTAACAGCACGTAGCCTGGTCACTAATGGTGCACTTGTGTGTTTCTTTGCTTAGTATCAGTCCTCCCCACTAAATGGTAAACTCTTCAAGGTCAGGGACCGTCCTTCTAGCTCATGGTTAAAGCGCTGGAACGTGGGGCTGCCCGCCCCACTGCTGGTGCACGGCCGTGGGCTGCGTGCATCTGAGCATGCGATCTTGTTCTCCCACCCACAGAGTATGATTGTCTGTCTCCATTTTACAGACGTGGAAACCGAGGCTGTGAGAAGCCGGAGGTCCACAGCTCATCCGTGATGACTCCCAGCTCATCTCACTCCACAGTCCAGCCTCATTCACGTGGGGGCACCGGAAACAGTTGAGAATCTTGGGGCAGAAATGACGGAAGATGCTGATAGCTTTTCCCAAAATCACAAGACGCTGTGTTTTGTGGGGGTGGGGGGACGCCAGCTCTTTTCTGGGCTTTCTTTTGGTAAATCCGCTTATGTGACAGGATTGGGCTGTTTTCCAGCGGTCTAAACCCCTCCAGGGAAGGGTCCCTAGGCTGTCCAAGAAGCACAACCTCAGGGCAGCGCCCCCAAGCAAGATGCTGGGATCCCAGGGTGACCCGAGGGAGAATGAGGTACCCTGCCCACCGGGTAGGCTCCTCCCATAGAAGAGCGGGCGAGGGACGTGGTGGTGGCAGCCTATTTTGCCTGTGAAGTTGAGGAGCAAGCTGGAGGGCGGCCCTCGTGAAATGAGGGCAGAGTGGACAGCGACTGGGGGCTGGGCCAGGGCCGACAGCCGGCCTGGGCACTGAGGACAGGCGCTGGAGCCTGTGGGGACGTGACTCTGTGACTCTCCTCAGCTGTCCCTCAGAGCTGGCCTCAGACCCAGGAGATGAGTTGAATTTGGCCTGAAAATTGGTGGAAAGGTTGAGGAGCCCAACACCTAGGCAGGCTGGGCTGCCCAGGAGAGAGGGGACTGAGGAGGCCAGAGCTCAGAGGTCCAGAGCAAGCAGGAGAGGCCTCGGACACGGTGGCCTGAAAGCAGGCAGCGAGTTAAGGTTTCAAAGGTGGAGTCTTTCTGGGGACCAGGGGCGGAGGGGCAGGAGTGAGTGGCAGGAATGGAAGAACCGGCCGCTGGGCTGGTCCGGGCTGCTGCCCAGGCTGACGGCTGGGCCTCGGGGTGTGGCGGGAGTGACCGGGTGACATCAGGCTGAGGGCGGGACAGCCTGATGGGGAGCTCCCAAGGTGTGGGGGTGTTACACAGGGGAGCTGCCAGGGGCTGCTCATCCTGACCCTCAGCTGGGGGGACTGCTCCAGGGCGAGATTGCGGGGTGGGAGGAGGGCTGAGCCTCAGCTGAGCAAAGGCGGAGAGGACGGGAGGGTGAGAAGGTGGAGGCCGCCGCGGAGGAAGGGTGAGGGACGGGGTCAGGGGATGGCTGTGGGAATCCAGGGGGCCTGCCTGGATCATGGGAGGAGTCCGGGTGGCTGTGCAAGAACCTGGGAAAGGCGAAACAGCAGGTCCAGGGGGACAGCGGAACCCAGCGCTGCGAAGAGCAGAGTACTGGCAGCCTCCAGGGGTCGTGGGAAGTCAGGGCACTTGGGTCTTTTGGGGGACCCCCTCTCTGGCACTGACCAGGAGAGTGGGTGAATCTGTCTGAACATGGAGAAATGGGAAGAACAAACGTTTGTAGTTCAGTCACAGAGGGTGGCGAGGTATTCGATTCTTCTCATGGAAGGTTCCAGAAATGGAGGCTGCTTACATGGCTTTAAGGTGAGAGATTTCAGCAGGCGAGTGCTAAAGGCAAGAGCTGCCTGCAGACCCTCCCAGCAGCCGACTGAGGGGCTGAGGAGCTGCTTCACCTGAGGCTTGGAAGGCCGTTCAGGGCGACTCGAGGATTAAGAGGCAACATGCGAGAAGTCTCGGTCAGAGCTCAGGCAGTGAACTACGGTCGCCCCCTTTAAGGATGAGGACACACAGGCCCCAGGGGTGCCCTGGTGCCGGTCCCACCAGGCAAGCCCCCTCTCTGGAACATGAGCCCTTCCTCCCTCGGGGTTTCTGGCCTCAGCTTCCTCACCCCCTCAAGCTTGGAACCAGCCAGCCGTTGTCGCAAGCACGCTTGGACAGGAAGACTTTGTGGCTGCAGGTGCCCCCTGGTTTACAGACAAGTGGTGCCCACAAATCCAAGACTCTGCAGACGGGAGGCTCACCTCCGGGGCAGCCCTCAGAGGAGGTCATTTTAACCCTGATGGTGACACAAAGGCTCAGGGCCACATCAGGCCTCTCTGGCATGGTGGGCTCTGGGGATTATACAGGCCAAATAAAAAGGGGCCCATGGGCAAGAGGTGTGCAGAAGAGTGGCATGCCCGTGGGCCATCAAGAGGAAGGCAAGAGTGAGGTGAGGGGCTTCCCCGTTGGTCCAGTGGGTAAAGAGTCCGCCTTGCAGTACAAGGGGCACCGGTTCAATCCCTGGCCTGGGAGGATTCCATGTGCCACAGAGCGGCTGGACTGGTGTGTCCAATTACGAGCCCATGCTCTGCAACGAGAGAGGCCACTGCCATGGGAGGCCCACACAGGCCAAAGAATTAAGATGGATGAAAATAAATGGTGAAAGCCATATATAAGAAGCCCACAGCGAACATTATCCTCAATGGTGAAAAACTGAAAGCATTTCCTCTAAGATCAGGAACAAGACAAGGGTGTCCACTTTCACCACTCTTATTCAACATAGTCCTGGAAGTTCTAGCAACAGCAATAAGAGAAGAGAAAGAAATAAAATGAATCCAGATTGGAAAGGAAGAAGTCAAACTCTATTTGCAGATGACATGATATTATACATAGAAAATCCCAAAGACACTATTACAAAACTACTAGAGTTAATCAGCGAATTCAGCAAAGTTGCAGGATACAAAATCAATATACAGAAATCACTGGCATTCCTATCACAAACAATGAAAAATCAGAAAATGAAATCAAAGAGGCAATCCCCTTCACCATCACAACCAAAAGAATCAAATATCTAGGAATAAACCTACCCAAAGAAACAAAAGAACTGTACACAGAAAATTACAAGACACTCATGAGAGACATTAAAGAAGACTTAAACAGATGGAGAGATATTCCATGTTCCTGGGTCGGAAGAAACAATATTGTGAAAATGACCATACTACCAAAAGTCATCTATAGATTCAATGTGATCCCTATCAAAGTTCCAATGACATTCTTCACAGAACTAGACCAAAGAATCACACAGTTCATATGGAAACACAAAAGACCTCAAATAGCCAAAGCAATCCTGAGGAAGAAGAATGGAGCTGGAGGGATCAGCCTCCCCAACTTCAGACTCTACTACAAAGCAACAGTCATCAAGACAGTATGGTACTGGCACAAAAACAGAACTATAGACCAATGGAACAAGATCAAGAACCCAGAGATAAACCCACACACCTATGGGTACCTTATTTTTGACAAAGGAGGCAAAAATCTAAAATGGGACAAAGACAGCCTCTTCAACAAATGGTGCTGGGAAAATTGGACAGCTACATGCAAAAAAATGAAGTTGAAACATTCCCTGACATCATGCACAAAGATCAACTCAAAATGGATTAAAGACCTAAATGTAAGACCAGAAACCATCAAACTCTTAGAGGAGAATACAGTCAAAACCCTCAATGACATCAATCAAAGCAAGATCTTCTCTGACCCACCTACTAGAATAGTGGAACTAAAAAGACAAATGAACATGTGGGACCTAATGAAACTTAAAAGCTTTTGTACAGGGCTTCCCTGGTGGTCCAGTGGGTAAGGACACCGCCTTGCAGTGCAAGGGGTGCCGGTTCGATCCCTGGCCTGGGAAAATCCCACGTGCCTCAGAGCGGCTGGACCGCTGTGTCTAATTGCCGAGCCAGAGTTCTGGAGCGCATGCGCCCAGAGCCGATGCTCTGCGGCAACAGAGGCCACCGCGATGGGAGGCCCACAAAGGTCAGGGAACAAAGATGGATGAAAATGGACAAAGGAAAGACCAATAGAAGTGGCCCGCCTGCTCCCCTCCCTTCCCACCCCCCTACAAATAAATAAATAAATCTTTTTTTTTTTTTTTTTAAAAAAAAAGCTTTTGTACAGCAAAAGAAATCACAAAAAAGCTGAACAGACAGCCCACAGAGTGGGAGAAAATCATAGCAAATGAAACAACAAAGAATTAATCTCCAAAATCTACAAGCAACTCAGGCAACTCAGCACTGGAAAAACGAACAACCCAATCAAAAAATGGGAAAAGGACCTAAACAGACACCTCTCCAATGACGGCATACAGATGGCCCAAAAGCACATGAAACGATGCTCAACTTCACTTATAATTAGAGAAATGCAAATCAAAACTACAATGAGATATCACCTCACACCTGTCAGAATGGCCATTATCCACAAATCGACAGACAATAAATGCTGGAGAGGGTGCGGAGAAAAGAGAGCACTCCTGCATTGCTGGTGGGAATGTAAATTGATAACAGCCTCTATGGAAGACAGTCTGGAGATTTCTGAAAAAACTAAAAATAGAAGCACCATACGACCCAGCAATCCCACTCTTAGGCTTATACCCTGATGAAATCAAATCTGAAAGAAGCACCTGTACCCCAATGTTCATTGCAGCTCTCTATACAATAGCTAGAACATGGAAGCAACCTAGATGCCCATTGATGAACAAATGGATCCAAAAGCTCTGGTATATATATACAATGGAATACTACACAGCTGTAAAGAGAAATGCAGAAGAATCAGCCCTAATGAGGTGGCTGGATCTAGAACATGTCATAAAAAGTGAAGTCAGTCAGAAAGAGAAGGATGAATACAGTATATTAACACACATATATGGAATCTAGCAGGATGGTGATGATGGCGCACGCAGTGAAGCGACGGAAAGGTAGACATGGACAGTGGACATATGGACATTGTGGGGAAGGAACAGAGGGTGGCAGGTGTAAAGGAAGTAGCATGAAGGCCTGTACTATCACATGTGAAGAAAATAGCTATAGTCATTGCTCTGTGAGAAAAGGGGATCGTTCAGGGGTGCTGTGTGATGGTCAGGAGGGGTGGAAAGGGGGGGATATACATATGACTAATCTGGGAACACACATATCTGTAAACAACAAAACTCTGTAAAAGTTAAAAGCAAAATAAAGGTTTTTAAAAAACAAACAAACAAAAAACCAAAATGTGAAAATAAATGAAGGACCAATAAAAGAGGCTAAAATTTAAAAAAAGAAAAAAAAAAGACTGAGGTGAGGCCCATGATCCCAGTGCTGTTCTCACAGTCGAGCCTGAGCTGCATTTGGAGTTGGGACCTTAAATGCAGGCTTAGTGTTGGGGGGTAGAGCAGACCTACCCACTCCCAGTGCTCTCAAACCTGGCATACAGATGGCCCAAAAGCACATGAAACGATGCTCAACTTCACTTATAATTAGAGAAATGCAAATCAAAACTACAATGAGATATCACCTCACACCTGTCAGAATGGCCATTATCCACAAATCGACAGACAATAAATGCTGGAGAGGGTGCGGAGAAAAGAGAGCACTCCTGCATTGCTGGTGGGAATGTAAATTGATAACAGCCTCTATGGAAGACAGTCTGGAGATTTCTGAAAAAACTAAAAATAGAAGCACCATACGACCCAGCAATCCCACTCTTAGGCTTATACCCTGATGAAATCAAATCTGAAAGAAGCACCTGTACCCCAATGTTCATTGCAGCTCTCTATACAATAGCTAGAACATGGAAGCAACCTAGATGCCCATTGATGAACAAATGGATCCAAAAGCTCTGGTATATATATACAATGGAATACTACACAGCTGTAAAGAGAAATGCAGAAGAATCAGCCCTAATGAGGTGGCTGGATCTAGAACATGTCATAAAAAGTGAAGTCAGTCAGAAAGAGAAGGATGAATACAGTATATTAACACACATATATGGAATCTAGCAGGATGGTGATGATGGCGCACGCAGTGAAGCGACGGAAAGGTAGACATGGACAGTGGACATATGGACATTGTGGGGAAGGAACAGAGGGTGGCAGGTGTAAAGGAAGTAGCATGAAGGCCTGTACTATCACATGTGAAGAAAATAGCTATAGTCATTGCTCTGTGAGAAAAGGGGATCGTTCAGGGGTGCTGTGTGATGGTCAGGAGGGGTGGAAAGGGGGGGATATACATATGACTAATCTGGGAACACACATATCTGTAAACAACAAAACTCTGTAAAAGTTAAAAGCAAAATAAAGGTTTTTAAAAAACAAACAAACAAAAAACCAAAATGTGAAAATAAATGAAGGACCAATAAAAGAGGCTAAAATTTAAAAAAAGAAAAAAAAAAGACTGAGGTGAGGCCCATGATCCCAGTGCTGTTCTCACAGTCGAGCCTGAGCTGCATTTGGAGTTGGGACCTTAAATGCAGGCTTAGTGTTGGGGGGTAGAGAGCAGACCTACCCACTCCCTGCCATCCTTTCCCTGCATGGAGCATCCCTCAAACCTGGACAGGTGCACAAGCACGGAGCCAAGAGTCTTGGAGGGTCCCTTCTGGGGAACTCTCATGTTCCTGCAATTGGACAGATCACCAAAACACGTTCAATTGCTAAACTGAGTCTCTCTGTGACCCCATCGACTGCAGCATGCCAGACCTCCCATCCCTCATTATCTCCCAGAGCTTGCCCAATTCGTGTCTGTTGAGCTGGTGATGCTACTGAGCTGTCACCCTCTGCTGCCCTCTTCTCCTTTCGCCTTCAATCTTTTCCAGCATCAGGGTCTTTTCCAATGAGTTGACTGTTTGAATCAGGTGGCCATAGTATTGGAGCTTCAGCTTCAGCATCCATACCAGACCAACACTGGAAACAACTGAAGGTCTCCATTCATCTGCTTTAGTCCTGCTATGTGGGGGATAGTAGGATCTGGTAACTAAGGATCTGGACTGTCACAGTTTCCCTTCAGGATTCTAAAGTGAACTACTACTGCTGAATGATAATTGGAGAAAGTAGCTGTGATTAGAAACCAAGTGTTTTTCTTTCTTTTTTAGCCATGCAGCTTATGGGATTTTAGTCCCCTGATGAGGGCTTGAACTCTGGCCCTTGGCAGTAAGACTGCAGAGTCCTAACCACCAGATCATCCGGGAAATCCCAGAAGAGTCTTTTGAGAACACATTATGCTCAGCTGGCCTCCTCTTCTGTGAGGGGCAGACCCCGGTTGAGCTGCATCTGAATGTGGCTGTCTCTCTGGACGGACACGTGGGGGTTGGCTCTGGCCCCAGCACCTCACCATCCCCAAGCCCGGTAGATACTACTCCCTAGCCGCATTCCTCTCTGTCCTGTTGTCCGAGCTCCCCGCTGGAGCCTCCTGCCTGGCTTCGTGATCTTCAGTCCAGTGACGTGAACATGCAGATCTGATTACATTTATGCCCCTGCTTAAAACCCTGTGGCATTTTTTTATGCTTCAAAATCCTGCCTTGGTGATTGTGGGAGTAGTGAGGGGGCCTTAAATGCAGGCTTAGTGTTGGGGGGTAGAGAGCAGACCTACCCACTCCCTGCCATCCTTTCCCTGCATGGAGCATCCCTCAAACCTGGACAGGTGCACAAGCACGGAGCCAAGAGTCTTGGAGGGTCCCTTCTGGGGAACTCTCATGTTCCTGCAATTGGACAGATCACCAAAACACGTTCAATTGCTAAACTGAGTCTCTCTGTGACCCCATCGACTGCAGCATGCCAGACCTCCCATCCCTCATTATCTCCCAGAGCTTGCCCAATTCGTGTCTGTTGAGCTGGTGATGCTACTGAGCTGTCACCCTCTGCTGCCCTCTTCTCCTTTCGCCTTCAATCTTTTCCAGCATCAGGGTCTTTTCCAATGAGTTGACTGTTTGAATCAGGTGGCCATAGTATTGGAGCTTCAGCTTCAGCATCCATACCAGACCAACACTGGAAACAACTGAAGGTCTCCATTCATCTGCTTTAGTCCTGCTATGTGGGGGATAGTAGGATCTGGTAACTAAGGATCTGGACTGTCACAGTTTCCCTTCAGGATTCTAAAGTGAACTACTACTGCTGAATGATAATTGGAGAAAGTAGCTGTGATTAGAAACCAAGTGTTTTTTTTTTTCTTTTTTAGCCATGCAGCTTATGGGATTTTAGTCCCCTGATGAGGGCTTGAACTCTGGCCCTTGGCAGTAAGACTGCAGAGTCCTAACCACCAGATCATCCGGGAAATCCCAGAAGAGTCTTTTGAGAACACATTATGCTCAGCTGGCCTCCTCTTCTGTGAGGGGCAGACCCCGGTTGAGCTGCATCTGAATGTGGCTGTCTCTCTGGACGGACACGTGGGGGTTGGCTCTGGCCCCAGCACCTCACCATCCCCAAGCCCGGTAGATACTACTCCCTAGCCGCATTCCTCTCTGTCCTGTTGTCCGAGCTCCCCGCTGGAGCCTCCTGCCTGGCTTCGTGATCTTCAGTCCAGTGACGTGAACATGCAGATCTGATTACATTTATGCCCCTGCTTAAAACCCTGTGGCAGTTTCCTGTTGCTGTTAGGATCGGCTTCAAAATCCTCAGCCTGTCCTGGAAGAGCAGGCAAGATGGGCCCAACCCATCCTCTCTGTCAACACTGGTTTGTTTCCTAGGGCTCAGCCCCTCCTGCCTCAGGCTCTGCCTCTTCCAGGAAACCTGTTGCTCCTCAGCCCTACTCTTCCTTCACCTGCACTTTGATCCCACCTGGAAGCCTTCCCAGTCCCAGGACCAGTCAGACCCCCAGCCTTCCCTCTGTAATCTTACATCTTTTCTCCCATGAGACCCTAACATTCTCACGGGTGGGGCTGTGGCTGTCTTACTCATTCCTGTCACCTGAGGTCCCAGCAGAGCCTGGCAGGTAGAGGACGCTCACTGGATGAACATTTGCACACACACACGCCACATTTGTGCCTAACTCCGCCGCCGACTCACTGCGGTCCTCCTGCCTGGACACCGCGCTTTGCGATGGAAGTACAGCACCGTGGTTGAGAGCTCAGGCTCTGCCAGCTACCTAGCTGTGTGGTTGTGGACACGTCACTTGGTATCTCTGTGCTTTGGTTTTCTTATTTGTAAATCGCACTAATAATGGTATGTGATTCACAGAAGACTTAAGAAACCAATACCTAAATTACGGATTACAGGAAAAAAATTAAAGTGCTTTGCACTGAACCCAGAGTGTTTCTCCTCCTATCCTTTCCTGGGCCGTGTCGAGCCGGCCTGCCTCTCAGACACCATCTGGCTGTCTCTCTAGCCAGTTGAAAGCTTCAGAGAACAGGCACACTCTCACTGCTCCCCATTCCCAGCTCTGGCAAGAGCAGCCTGAAGAAACACTCCTCGATGCACGGGGGAGAGGTGGAGCCTCCAATGGCTCTGGGAGCTGGCCTGGCCTCACTTTTCCAGCGGGATCCACAAAAACAGAAGTGCAAGTTGACTTACTCCATCTTCTGCCTTGGATTTTGAAGAAGCTCACCACCAGAAGTTTTACGTTTACCTTGCTACTCCACAGGTAAACCTGAGATGGTTACACAATATAAACAGAAGTGCCATAGCGAGGCTCAGTGGGCCAAAAGGGTAGGACTGAACGCATAAGTGAAATGAATGAAAGTTTTACATAGTGATTTTAAAAAGTAGAAATTGAAAAACTTTGTTTTATATATATATATTCCCCCCCTGACCGCCCCCCCCCGCCCCCGGAAAACTAGACTCCGGATCGTGATACCACTCCCCTTTCAAACTGAAAAATATGAATGCTCCTGCTTGGATCTAAGCCAGGCGGTCTGACAGTTGGGGGTCTGTGAACCTTGGGGTGCACCTGTGCCTCTCGTCATGGCCCTTCCAGGTGCTGACTCGTTCCAGGTGTTGGGTCCATGTGTTAGGGATGCTGACCTCCCTCTGGAGACCCCTGTGCAAGTAACTTTTGTTCAAACCGTAAAAGGAAATCTCTCAGGAATGCCTCCAATGAAATCACAGAAAATTCTGAACTTGAATCAAAGGAAAAGGTACTTGATATTCAAGAAATCCGAAATACTTACCAAGTCTGTGACTGCCTGGAGGCCGAGAGACAGAGAAGTGCAAGTGGAAAATCTCCCACTCCCACCCTAGCGGTGGGGACACACCTGCTTCTGTAACGGAGGCCTGTGGGTTGCCTGCTAAAACAGACTCTATCCAACGCAGCAGGTTCTATCCAAGCCATTTATTTGAAACGCCAACTATACGCAGGATAAAGTCAGTGTTACATGCTTGTCAGTAACAGTAGAAAAATAGAACCAGTGAAAACCTTTGTACAACTGTAATGATACTCAAAAGAGAAATGTATCGTTTTACAATGCCTCACACAGACCAAGTTCAAGTTTGGAGGTACCTAAATAAAAATACTATATATTTCTTTAAAAAACACTATGTACAATTGAAGCGTAAACAAGTTTTACAAAGTACTGGTTATGCAGGTTGTAGAAAACACTTGCATAGGACATGAAATCAGTTTAAGAAAAATTTCTGAGCCTTTAGCATTGAAGGCACTTGACTTCATACCAGTAATAGCACGACCACAAGAAACGCAGTGTTGTAGAAGAGACCACCTTTCCGAAGCGCAGATGTGATACCTCACCAGCGAGTGGAGTTCAGGAGTCTCCCTCTCAGCCACCCCACCTGAGAGCAGGGCTCTGTCCCACCCACCCAGGGACCCAGACGCACAGCCACGCGCAGGTCCTTGACAAGGCTCCCAGAGCCCCTCTCTGCTCCTCGACAGAACCCACGTAAACACGCAGACACAAGAGGTTATTTTCAGGATACACACTTGCGAGTAATCTTTCTATGGACACAGCCACAGCATTATAATATTCAGAATATGGAAGATTGACGCATGGTCTGAGGGTTTTCGAGAGGAAAACAAAAAAATCAAAAGACTTGCCAATACAACAATTACATAACAGCTATTGCCATCGATAGGACAAAAAAGACAAACTTAACATTTCATAGAACGTTATTTGTACAATAGTGTCAATGGAAAAACAGCACGGTATCTTTAGTGTGTGGCGGTAATTCTCTTCGTAAGGTTCTCTGTCACGAGGTTTGAAAGTAAACTCCTTTAGTAGACAAAGTAAACCACTGCAGAACGGGGAGTAGCACCCATCACTGCTGCTTTAAGAGTAACTTTCAACAGTAAGTTGAAGGTCAAACAAATAACTAAAAAAAGTCAAATAAACATTTCCCTTTGAGTTCAATCCTAGGATAAAAACATAATGCTTTACAATTGCCAGCAAGTATCTCGTAAGTGTTTCACGAAACAGGTTTGCCCTAACGGGCAAACTTAAACATGAAAATACCTATTCTGCCGAGTAGTTCCTGGCAACTGGTAACTATGGGGTCAGCTCTGTGCCCCTGCTGAGGCTGCGTGTGCTGCTTCCCCTCCATTAAGGGACAAGTGCTGTCCACTGCTACTCGAGCTTGAACAACAAATCGAAAGAAAACCCGAGGAAGAACAGTTTTTTAAAGGAAGCATACATGTGAATTAGACATAAAGTTTCATAGAGAGTTCAACAACAACAAAAAAACCTCAAATCAAAAGAGCTCACTGAAATGCTTAAAATCTACCTGGTTGCCGAAATGTCAGGAGAGCTTGGGTCAGGGATGTGACTAGAAAAAGCTACAGGGGAGCAGGGAAAGGGGGCATAGGGTGCATGGAAAATTCAAACAACTCTTTTCGGGAGTGAGTTTTGCCTTTCAAGGTGTTACCTTTTCCCCTTAGGAGTCATACCTATGGCTCTGAACTGAAATTATTCATCAAAATCACAGAACTGAAACAAAAATACAAGAGAAAGACCAACAGCATTTTGGAGAAATGTGGATCCTCTCCTGTTTCAGGATCTCACTGGAATTCGCTAACCTCGACAGAGCGGGCACCACAAGAGCGGCGATTGTCTAATGGCCTGATTGTCCACGGCCTCAAAAGGAGATCTGGTGTGGGGAGATTTGGTTCTTAGGAAGTTTCTACCTTGAGTAAAACACTAGGTCCCGTGGCCTGAATTTTCTATTATACATGTCATTTTTTGAGAGTTATCTTACTCAGACTTCACATCGATCTTGGTATAGCACTGAAAGACTTTAATGCTTAGTCAGCATTAAAAAACCATTGAAGAGACGGGGTCAAAAGCCAGAGGCATGTAGCTAGTCACCTAATCCTACTGACCACACTACTGCACAAGATAGAGGAAAAACCCACTAAACCTACCCTAACACAAAACCCACATCTGTTCACCTTCTGCAAGTCACAGCCGTCTACAATCCCACAGCACGTTTCTCTCTACACCCCCAGTTTAGCTGGGTATGCTACCAAATTATTAAGAGCAAATGTCATAAATTAATAAAACTATGAACAGCGGGCCACTTCTTTTATATTTGAGGGACGTGAAAGAATATTTAGTACATTTTCAGAAAAATGCCATCTGTGGCATCAAAAGCTCTTCTGTCTCTAAAAAAAAAAAAAGAAACAACACAACAGGTCGGAGACGAGAAAGACTTCCTCACCCACTGTATCGACTCACTCTTACCTCCAATGCCAGCACAGCACAGTCTGAATTCACAAGAGAAACATAAAACTGTATCAAAAGAATTCATGTCAACACATGTATACAAATACACTTAAGGAATGTGATAGCATCAACACTTTTTGTTGCTGAGGAGAGACAGACAGAGATTGGCTTCAAAAGACTCCATCATCTATTATAAAGAGTCAGACCTCCTAAAAACGAGAGCAGAGTCCTACTGTTTTTCATCTTTAAAAAAAAATAAAAAATAAAAAGGAGCCTCAAAGGTGATGATGCGTAACCGACCTCACAGCAGCCCGGCACTCATTCTGGGAGACCTGGGGCTCGGTGGGCAGCCTGGCCGACCTCTAGGGGCGCGTGGGCAGCAACGAACGAGCCAGGCAGCGGAGTGGGGGCAGCGGTTTGCCGGTGTAGACAGATCAACTGACGTGTTCCCATCTGTGAGACCATCTACTGTTAGGATTTTTTTTTCATGTCTGATTATTCCTGAGTGTATATCCACAGGGTAAAGGAGGAAGAGATTTTAAGAGAAACTACAGCTTCGGGAGAAACCAAGAGTTGTTGACATCCAATAGAAACCTATTTACTTCAAAGTGCATGTAATTCATTTATGTGGTAGCTTGTAAAGGCTCCCTAGCCCTGCATAGTTTTAGAGTGAGTGTTGAGTGAGTCAGAGTTGTGTGTGTATATATATACATACATACAAAGAAAAGGGGCTCCTGAACGTCCTTCGAGGGAGGGAGTGCTCAGAACGGCCTCTTTTCTTCTAAGTGCTACGGCTGTGTGTGTGTGATGTGTAAAAATATAGAGTGAATGCTCAAATAATGTTGAAGTGATTTAAAAACTCAAATACTAATATATTTACATTGGAGAGTAAGAAAAAAACAGTCCTTAGCTCACACATTGCCCTTCGAAGGGAGAGGATCTCAGAAGATCCCATGTGCTCAGTGGTTCAGTAAAATCCCAAACCAGCATCCCCAGTGGAGTTCAAGTAGGACATGTAGTGTTTCACTGGAAAAAAAAGCGGGGGGTGTTTCTTTTTGGTGACAAAGCATTATGCATTACATAATAACGTTTTGAAGGACACCAAAATTCAGACACACTTTGAAAAACACTTAAAATATCTGCTTACAAACACCAAATGACATCCATAAGACTGAAGCCCTTTTGTTTTTTTCCTGTTTGTTCGTTTTCCCACAGACAGCAAGACAGCTGAAGGCAGCAAGCAGTCACGCCCCCCTCAGCCGGCGATCCTGGAGTGCAAGCGTCGGCTACTGAAGCCACGGCTCTAGGATTCCAGGAAAGCCGATCTCTTGCAAGCCTCATCCAGCGAAACTCTCATCTGTGTGACCAGAATCTGCAGTGACTCCAACAGAATCCGCACTGTGGATAAAAACAGCAGCTTTCGCCTGGACGCAGGAGGCTGTTCTCCTTCTTGTTCCTTCCTGAACCGAGAAACTTCAGGATCCTGATCCGTCTCCCGTTGGAGGAAAAGAAGACCAGCTCCCAAGACTTATTTAGGATGATGTTAGATTTGTGAAGATGGAGCAGGAAGGTTTCTGAAACTAAAACAACTACGGAAAAGAGAGGGGCATTTTGATGTGCTGTTCTTTGGAATTTCTATAATTAAAAAATAAACACAGAACTATTTCGTAAGAAAATACATCTTAGTGTGCACTCTAATGCACGTGGAAGTAGGTAGATGAAAGGTAAAATGCAAAAAAGTATGAAAATACAGTCCTTTAAACGTGGCGATAAAGTTTAACACACTGATATAAAAAACCAATACAGATAAAACAAAGTACAAGTGCAAAAAAATTCCATCATTTGTAAAGAGAGGAAAAAAAAAAAGTGCCAGCTTGCTTGCTCTTAAAAACACTTCCTCACACAATTGCTCAAACACAAAACAGACAGATGCAGCATTCAAAATAACCCTCTTAGCATGCCATGTCTAATAAACATGTATATACAAAAATTAGAATAAAGTAACGTGGAACTGAGTTATCAGCTGGCATCAATAGAACTGGTCTCTAAGTTGTTGGGTTACATCATAAAATGGGATGTTTCACATCTCAGGCACGGACGACTTGGAGGTTGCTCTCAGAGGGCAGACTTCTTATAGAGGAAGTCTGGCTTGCTTGGGGACCTCCTTCCTCTGCTGATGGAATCTTCCCTTTCCAAATCTGTGTTTCGCTGGGCTCCATGGCCCAGGGAAGCTCTTTTCCGGATCCGCTCGTTTCAAATGACATCAAGACTGAAGCCCTTTGTTTTTCCTGTTTGTTCGTTTTCCCACAGACAGCAAGACAGCTGAAGGCAGCAAGCAGTCACGCCCCCCTCAGCCGGCGATCCTGGAGTGCAAGCGTCGGCTACTGAAGCCACGGCTCTAGGATTCCAGGAAAGCCGATCTCTTGCAAGCCTCATCCAGCGAAACTCTCATCTGTGTGACCAGAATCTGCAGTGACTCCAACAGAATCCGCACTGTGGATAAAAACAGCAGCTTTCGCCTGGACGCAGGAGGCTGTTCTCCTTCTTGTTCCTTCCTGAACCGAGAAACTTCAGGATCCTGATCCGTCTCCCGTTGGAGGAAAAGAAGACCAGCTCCCAAGACTTATTTAGGATGATGTTAGATTTGTGAAGATGGAGCAGGAAGGTTTCTGAAACTAAAACAACTACGGAAAAGAGAGGGGCATTTTGATGTGCTGTTCTTTGGAATTTCTATAATTAAAAAATAAACACAGAACTATTTCGTAAGAAAATACATCTTAGTGTGCACTCTAATGCACGTGGAAGTAGGTAGATGAAAGGTAAAATGCAAAAAAGTATGAAAATACAGTCCTTTAAACGTGGCGATAAAGTTTAACACACTGATATAAAAAACCAATACAGATAAAACAAAGTACAAGTGCAAAAAAATTCCATCATTTGTAAAGAGAGGAAAAAAAAAAAGTGCCAGCTTGCTTGCTCTTAAAAACACTTCCTCACACAATTGCTCAAACACAAAACAGACAGATGCAGCATTCAAAATAACCCTCTTAGCATGCCATGTCTAATAAACATGTATATACAAAAATTAGAATAAAGTAACGTGGAACTGAGTTATCAGCTGGCATCAATAGAACTGGTCTCTAAGTTGTTGGGTTACATCATAAAATGGGATGTTTCACATCTCAGGCACGGACGACTTGGAGGTTGCTCTCAGAGGGCAGACTTCTTATAGAGGAAGTCTGGCTTGCTTGGGGACCTCCTTCCTCTGCTGATGGAATCTTCCCTTTCCAAATCTGTGTTTCGCTGGGCTCCATGGCCCAGGGACTCGTCGGCCAGTCTTCTGCCGGATCGCTCTTCTGGAGCTTCTGAGCTACATATAGAATGCGAAGGTCTGTTAGGAGTCAGCCCGAAAGTCAAGTCAGTTTCCACTGTGGATCGCCCCCGCCCATGGGTTGCACCACTGCCGGCATTTTCTGGGGCTGCCAAGGGAAAGTCTGGCCGCTGGGGAGGCTGCTCCACAACATCGAGGTGTATCGGCTCACTCTTCTGTCTGTGTGGATGCCCGTCAGGGGAAAGTGGATATTCTCTCCTGGCTTCTTCCTGCTTTTTAGGCGAGGTCTGGCCTGGTAGGTAGGCTGACTTTAAGCCACTTGGTGATGCCTTATTGTGGCTATACAGATCGGGACCAAGATATCCACCTTGTGAAGGGGAGGGGGTGCGTCTGCCAGGGGCAGGAGTGGATGATCTGCAAGCAGCATTGGAGAAGTCATAGAAATCCGGATACTCCTGCTGATTTTCTCGAGCATCTGATTTTTGCTCTAGTGTGTGTTTCTTTCGAGACGTGTGTGTCTGCCTCTGTGGAATACACGACAGATGCTGGGGAGGCCCTGGGCCTACTTCGGAAACTGACTGGCTTAATTCTGTGTCCACAGCAAGTTCTGGAAGCCTTCGGTCCTTGAGTGAGAGTGTGGACACGCCCATGGCGATATCTGGCATTAGGTCATTTAGCACAGGCTGTGCGCACTGCAAACAGAAACACGGGGGGAAGGTTAAAAGGAAAAGGCCCGCGACTCCCTCTTTTGCAAATGATGTTCATCGATTCTGTTTCCTCATTATAAAAACACATGCTTAGGGGCTTCTCTGGTAGCTCAGTGGTAGAGCTCGCCTGCCAATGCAGGAGACATGGGTTTGATCCCTGATCCAGGAAGATTCCACATGCTGTGGAGCAATGAAGCCTATGAGCCACGACTATGGAGCCTGTGCTCTAGAGCCTCGGAGCCTCAATTTGGAGCCCATGGGTCGCAACAACTGAAGCCTGTGTGCCCTAGAGCCCAAGTTCCATAACCAGAGAAGTCACCAAAACAAGAAGCCCGCTCACCTCAACTAGAGAATAGCCCCCACTCTCTGAAACTAGAGAAGAGCCTGTGGCAGCAGTGAAAACCCAGAATAGACACACACAAAAAAAGTTGCTAATGAAAGCCAATCTCACTTTCAAGTACATTAAAAAAAAGAATGATAACCATACAGAAAACTACAGGGTAAACCCTCCTTCTACCCACAGAGACCCCAACCTTGCCTACCACTGTCCTCAGCACTCTGAAGCAGTTCTCTCACCTTTATTTTGCACACGTATTACCTTTCATAAATGTGGTGTATCTATAATACTGCCGCTACGTTTTCTTTGAGGTTACTATGTGAATCACTGCATACTATCCCTCTGCACTGATGAGGGATGACTGTTAAGCCATTCTTCCACTGTTGGACCTTAGGGCTGTTTCCAATTTTTCATTACTATATTCGGAACTGTAATGAACATGCAGATAAATTACCTTTGAAGGGAGCTCTATATATTAATTTTGGCTGTGCCTGCTCTTAAGCAGGATCTTCGATCTTTGTTGAGACATGCGAGATCTTTAATTGCAGCATGTGGGATCTAATACCCTGATCAGAGACTGAACCCAGGCCCCCTGCACTGGGAGCATGGAGCCTTAGCCACTGGACCACCGGGGAAGGCCCAGGGAGTTTTATTTAATTATAAAGCAGTAGAACTTTGATAACTATGGTCCTCAGGCCAGGCTGGTAAGATGGGAATCTGGTTTACCCAACATTATCAAGCTTTATTGTTTCTTCTTTTTTTTTGAGGGGTTGGAGGGATAGCAGGGAGAACATGTAAAAGGTGAGGAAGGGCCAGAATTTGACTCAAGGTGTACACTAGTCCACCGATTGCAAAGTTATCTTTTGATGAAGATTCCCTGAACGAATGCATGTATCTTTTGTCCTTCTGTTACGCTGAATGCTACTGATAATGTGTGACTAAACAGGAAGACATAAAAATCACTAGTTTTTTTTTTTTTTTAACAGAAGTATGATATACAACAGGAATTCAACCTTTAATGTGGTACAAGATCATGCAAAGAATTCTCTCTTAATTTAGTAGCTACTAGTACTAGCCACTGTGATTTCCAATCAAATGAGAGCTCTGATGGAACAGCCTGCTAGAGGCAGACACACTCATGAGGGTTAAATTTCTGCCCATATTATGAATGGGGAGTCTCCTGCCCCACTGTTCCTGATGGCATGCTCAGCTGTAAGTGGCTTCCCCTTCCTGCCTCATCAAAGCCTCTAGGAGAACAGCGGACTCTATGGAGCAGAGGCCACGGACAGACTCTATGGACACGTGATCGACGAGCACACTGTGAAACCACTAACCTCGTCTGTGCTGCCCAGTTATCCCTGCCCCTTCCGGACACCTGCGCCTGAACCCAAAGGAAGGCACAGCCTCCACCTACCCCCGCACACCTCAGCTCTCTTCTCTGAACCTTCTCATCCAGCTGCACTCTCTTTTACTCTCTATTTTCCAAACCCCGTTTAAGTCTACACTTTCAGCGTGTCAGTAACACGTTCATGCACTGCTGAGTCGCTGAGCTAGGAAACGGCTTCTAACATTCCAGAAACTTTAAATGTTAGGTAGGCTACTGCAGTGCAGACTCACCGCTTGTTTCTCAGACGCCAGCGCTGCTGAGGTGGCGGCGGCGGCAGCAGCGGCAGCTACCGTCTGTCTCCCTGGTCCTGCGGGGTTGGTACAATCAGGTGCTGCTGCTTTCACACCAGGCAAGTAGGCTGGCGGGGGGCCAGCCTTAGGGGCTGTTCTGGAGTGGAACAGTGAATGATTACAGGGATAGGAAAACGAGCGCGAGGGGTGCTGACTAGGAGGCCTTTGTTTCCAGCCGGCTTTGAGCTGGTTGTGGATCGGGGTCGCTGGGGGGTGGTAGGGAGGCGGCGGAGGCGGGAGGGGTGGATGGAAGGCCACGAAGGAGTCCAGGTCTGTAAACATGGTTTCTGCAGTGGGGGTGCTGTTAACGCGGCATCGCCCAGACTGTCGCACTGTCAAGAGTGGACTTTCATCTCCAAATCGTTCATCCGGAAAGAACTTGTGAGGATTCTGAGAAAGAACGGTGGGGAAATGAGGATATTTGTCAGTAGACTTCCTGGACAGAAATTTACAGGCTGAGAGCTAAGTGAGCACCTAAGCAATCACACTCAGTAACAGTAAAAGGCACAACATATTTTTCTAGGCCTAAAGCTCAAGGAACAACTACCTTAGAAACAGTATAAGACAGTAAATAGCCTAATATACAGCTATCAAGGAGAGCTGCTCGAACTGAATACCCTTGAAAGCAGGTCAGTGACCTCCTGCAAGGTTATGTGATAATCAAAAACAGGAAATAAACCCCAATTCAGATACATCTTTGCTATGAAAATAAAACTACCATTAAAAATCAAAGGAGGAAAAGGCATACAAGTGAAGACCCTTCTAGAACTTTCTGACAAAACACCTGTACACTTTCAGTCTGAAATAGAAAGTACAAAATATTGTTCCTTACCTATTCTATAGGAATAAGTTTGACTAATAGTTTGATAAACATTATATGGGAATATTGAAATTATACAACTTATACATTTAAGTGATGAAATTAAGATACCATTTAGAATGGCACAGAGAACAGAAATGCACAGAAAACAAGGCTATTTTAGGGATGGAAACTACAGTAAAAATTGGAAATCAAGAACCTACAAATGGTCTCCTCCTTGCCTAAGGCCACCATGCCGTGTTCCCCTCGGAAAACTCAGGCTGAAGTGGTCTGCAGTCAGTGGCATGGAAACAATGCAATCATTTGACCAGATGAAATTCAATTTTATTTTAGTCTCTGCTTTAGCTGCTGTGAAGACTACACATTTTGTTACAAAATACTACTGTTTTTTTGCACCAAGTAATTACTAGAAATGGGTTTATTCCTGTTAGTTTAAATAAAAAGAAAAAGCACTCATTTTTTGATTCTCACGCTTATTGGCTTTCGACCATCATGCAAAAAAATTTCTTATAGTAAGAGGGTAGAGAGGGGGAAAGAAGAGCATCTGGAAGGTTCGTTAAGGATGTAGTAGGTCACATCCTGAAATCTAGTGGCCAAACCAGGGACACAGAGCAGCAGAGGACCAGAATTTTCTGCTTTCTCTTTTTCTACCTCTATTGGGCCTACATAGCATGAGCTTTTAGGAGTTCCCATTTATGGGCCTATCACTATACAAGAGACATGGCTGCTGTACATACAGCCACTCTTCACAATGCATTTTACAGGTAAATAAGCAGATTCTCAGAGTGGCTCTGTAACTTGCTCCAAGTTAATTAACTGGGAAGCAGCACAGCCAGGCTGTAAACCCAGTGTGCACTCCAGAGCCTGGGCCTATCCACTCGATCACACTGCCTCTCACCAGGGCCTTCCAGGTCATCCACGACACCAGGGACAGTAAACCCCAATTCAGATACATCTTTGCTATGAAAATAAAACTACCATTAAAAATCAAAGGAGGAAAAGGCATACAAGTGAAGACCCTTCTAGAACTTTCTGACAAAACACCTGTACACTTTCAGTCTGAAATAGAAAGTACAAAATATTGTTCCTTACCTATTCTATAGGAATAAGTTTGACTAATAGTTTGATAAACATTATATGGGAATATTGAAATTATACAACTTATACATTTAAGTGATGAAATTAAGATACCATTTAGAATGGCACAGAGAACAGAAATGCACAGAAAACAAGGCTATTTTAGGGATGGAAACTACAGTAAAAATTGGAAATCAAGAACCTACAAATGGTCTCCTCCTTGCCTAAGGCCACCATGCCGTGTTCCCCTCGGAAAACTCAGGCTGAAGTGGTCTGCAGTCAGTGGCATGGAAACAATGCAATCATTTGACCAGATGAAATTCAATTTTATTTTAGTCTCTGCTTTAGCTGCTGTGAAGACTACACATTTTGTTACAAAATACTACTGTTTTTTTGCACCAAGTAATTACTAGAAATGGGTTTATTCCTGTTAGTTTAAATAAAAAGAAAAAGCACTCATTTTTTGATTCTCACGCTTATTGGCTTTCGACCATCATGCAAAAAAATTTCTTATAGTAAGAGGGTAGAGAGGGGGAAAGAAGAGCATCTGGAAGGTTCGTTAAGGATGTAGTAGGTCACATCCTGAAATCTAGTGGCCAAACCAGGGACACAGAGCAGCAGAGGACCAGAATTTTCTGCTTTCTCTTTTTCTACCTCTATTGGGCCTACATAGCATGAGCTTTTAGGAGTTCCCATTTATGGGCCTATCACTATACAAGAGACATGGCTGCTGTACATACAGCCACTCTTCACAATGCATTTTACAGGTAAATAAGCAGATTCTCAGAGTGGCTCTGTAACTTGCTCCAAGTTAATTAACTGGGAAGCAGCACAGCCAGGCTGTAAACCCAGTGTGCACTCCAGAGCCTGGGCCTATCCACTCGATCACACTGCCTCTCACCAGGGCCTTCCAGGTCATCCACGACACCAGGGACAGCGAAAGAACACGTACAGAGAAAGACCTGTTAGGAGGGCTTCTTGGGATGTCTAAAAAAATGCTTGAGAGTCAAGACTCTCTGCATTTTACCTTTTTTTCAGGTAAAAGTTGAACATTCAGCTAGAAGTAGACATCACAAATTGTAAATCTTAAAGTATGCCAAGTAACACAGACATCACAAAATCCAAAGGAACACCATGATATTTTCATAAGCAGTAACAACTGACGACCTAACACAAGATTCTCTGTCTTAAGTAGTCTGGGGCTGTTTCCCACCTGCAGGAGCTCCGCGGCAGCGTCTGCAAGCCCGAACTCTCTCAACACGCGGATCTGAATCTCATAGCTGACCGTGGCGCCTTCCCCACAGTTAAGAGCGTAGGCCCTCTGCACCTGCTCAGTGTGTCGCAGCTCCTGCAGACGTTTGACCATGTCTTTCATGATGAGGAGGCGAGGAACTGGAGGAAGAGAAACAGTTTGTAACACAACAGACCACCTGCTGAATGCAAGGAAAAGAGCATGTGTTTTGCATCAGAATCTTCTCATATAAGTTTTTGATACTATTTCAGTTTCTAGGAAAGAGAGTGATTTATATATATCTAATAATTACCTGAGCATACTGGGATGTCTTTGGGCTTTTGAGAGTCAGTTCTAAGGTTATATCATACAACTGTATGATTTATAAGACCAAAGGGTCTTATAATGGGAGAAACACCCCATGGTGATGAAAAAATCTGAATTCATCAAAGCCAGTGGTTCTCAACCGGATGTAATTTTGCTTTGCAAAGCACATTTGGCAATGTCTAGAGACATAAAGATGTTTCCATGAGGCTGTCACAAGGGGTGTGTGTGTGTGCACGCACGTGCACGACTATGTGCAGTGGCATCAGGTACACACGGGGTGAGGATGTAGCTGCTCAACAATGCCCAGGACAGCCTCCCCAACAAAGAACTACTGGCCCGAACTGTCAAGAGCACCAAGGCTGAGAAACCTCGCACTGAACTGAAAAGCTGCATGCACCTGTTATTTTAAAATAGCTGAGCTTATAAGTACTTATTCTTC
Source organism: Tragulus kanchil (assembly GCA_022376925.1). Classification (NCBI taxonomy): domain Eukaryota; kingdom Metazoa; phylum Chordata; class Mammalia; order Artiodactyla; family Tragulidae; genus Tragulus; species Tragulus kanchil. Next base: position 182,237,351 of record JAIOJX010000032.1, on the reverse strand, counting down.
CATAACAACAGTGCATAAAGGGTACTGGAAGGTACAAAGAATCAGAGTCTATAAAAGGGGTCACAAAATGTCATCGGAGTATTCACTTACATATAAATGCCTGGCCGAAGGCCACTGCCTCACCTGGGATTTCGTTGGCTACCACTGAGGGAGGGCTGGACTGGCTGCTGCTGAGCTGCTGGTGGCTGACCACATGGCAGCACTGAGGCACGGCGCTGCTGACCATGTACAGCGTGTCTGGCACATGGGACATCCTCACCATGCGCAAACGCACCAGGTCTGTCTGCTCCACCATCATCTCGTCGAGCACTGACTGAGAACAATTCACAATCGACAGAATCAGCTGACTGACACCCCAGATAAATCGCACTTAGAGAAAGATGACCCCCATCATCACATAAAAAGGGAACTGATTTACTGTTTCCAGTGTACAAAGCGTAAAGTTAGTGGGGAAAGGAGAAAGTACCCTAACCTTTTCAATTTTTTCCCTACCTCTTTAATGTTTAAAGGAGCTTTTTGGAGCATCCTGAGAAGAAATAATCATTTTCTGAGAAGTCTGCTTTTAATGGAAATATTTGAAATTTAAAAGAAGAAATACAGCCAATAAGAAACACTCTAAATATAAAATATTAAAGACCGATACTAAATTCAATAGACCTATACATAAACCAATCATTAAATAAGTTTCAGACGAATCTACCTCTACAAACTACAGAAGGGTCAAAACGGCACAGTGTAAGAGAATTCTCCACATTCACTGGGGGCATTCATCTGCTTGTGCAAGGGTACAGGAGGGCTGTCTGATCAGCTTACACGGCTCCATTTTGAGACAGAGCAGAAAGGACGGTAGATCGAGTGTATTATGGACCCAGACTCAACCTTAGGCACTGCACTTACTTCACAAAGACCTGACCCGACCATTCCGCCTTCTATGCCTGTTTTACAACTACTTAAAGTGTCAGTTACTCAATAAGGGGTAGATTATCAACCTGGTGAATAAAGTGAATCTCTCACAAATCCTTTCATACATATATCTTAAACCAGGTACTCCAGTAACAAAAGTGAGAAAAATTTTCTAACCTGAAAAGCTGCATGCACCTGTTATTTTAAAATAGCTGAGCTTATAAGTACTTATTCTTCCATAACAACAGTGCATAAAGGGTACTGGAAGGTACAAAGAATCAGAGTCTATAAAAGGGGTCACAAAATGTCATCGGAGTATTCACTTACATATAAATGCCTGGCCGAAGGCCACTGCCTCACCTGGGATTTCGTTGGCTACCACTGAGGGAGGGCTGGACTGGCTGCTGCTGAGCTGCTGGTGGCTGACCACATGGCAGCACTGAGGCACGGCGCTGCTGACCATGTACAGCGTGTCTGGCACATGGGACATCCTCACCATGCGCAAACGCACCAGGTCTGTCTGCTCCACCATCATCTCGTCGAGCACTGACTGAGAACAATTCACAATCGACAGAATCAGCTGACTGACACCCCAGATAAATCGCACTTAGAGAAAGATGACCCCCATCATCACATAAAAAGGGAACTGATTTACTGTTTCCAGTGTACAAAGCGTAAAGTTAGTGGGGAAAGGAGAAAGTACCCTAACCTTTTCAATTTTTTCCCTACCTCTTTAATGTTTAAAGGAGCTTTTTGGAGCATCCTGAGAAGAAATAATCATTTTCTGAGAAGTCTGCTTTTAATGGAAATATTTGAAATTTAAAAGAAGAAATACAGCCAATAAGAAACACTCTAAATATAAAATATTAAAGACCGATACTAAATTCAATAGACCTATACATAAACCAATCATTAAATAAGTTTCAGACGAATCTACCTCTACAAACTACAGAAGGGTCAAAACGGCACAGTGTAAGAGAATTCTCCACATTCACTGGGGGCATTCATCTGCTTGTGCAAGGGTACAGGAGGGCTGTCTGATCAGCTTACACGGCTCCATTTTGAGACAGAGCAGAAAGGACGGTAGATCGAGTGTATTATGGACCCAGACTCAACCTTAGGCACTGCACTTACTTCACAAAGACCTGACCCGACCATTCCGCCTTCTATGCCTGTTTTACAACTACTTAAAGTGTCAGTTACTCAATAAGGGGTAGATTATCAACCTGGTGAATAAAGTGAATCTCTCACAAATCCTTTCATACATATATCTTAAACCAGGTACTCCAGTAACAAAAGTGAGAAAAATTTTAAATCATAATTTTCTATACCCAAACACACTGTTTTGTCTGTTCATTCACTTTATTAAGCTTAAAGGTGATTTCTGGCTTTCAAAGACAGGTCCTGGGCTTCCCTGGTGGTCCAGTGGGTAAAAAGCCCACCTTGCAGTGCAACAGGCACGGGTTCGATCCCTGGCCCGGGAAGACCCCAAGAGCTGCAGAGCAGCTGGACCGGTGTGTCCCACTACAAGCCAGCCCACTGCAATGGGAGGCCTACGCAGGCTGAAGAATAAAGATGGATGAAAATAAATAAATAAAAATCAATAAAAAAGAGGCCAAAAAACCCCAAAGACTGTCAGGTCCTCAAAAGGTCACCCCAAAGTTCGTATGGATCAACATATTTAATAAAATTTACTTGGAGAGTTCTTTATGTTATAATATACATAGTGCCAACCTTTTACTTAATAGGCCTCAGATTTGGTTTTCGTTTGTACACTTACTCTAAACCACACACAGTCTCCAACAGTCAGCCATGACAGAAATATGTTACAGGAGTCATGGTGTTTCTTTAGTTTACAAAAGGAAGAAAATACGTGTGCAGTCTTCTTTCAAACACTTCTCCCCACCGAAGATCACAACATACTGATGACTATTTCAGCAAAATGAAAAGGTCTTTTCCAAGCTCATGGCTTGCAAGAAAAACTAAGATGAGAAAAATATAAAATACAATTTAATATGGTCTAAGTTGTAAAAGTAAAAATAGGCTTGATAATTAAATGTTTTGGAAACTGACTCGGGTGAGTAGTCAAACTAGAATTTACTTTCACTTTCCTTATTACCGGACATTTAGGTTATTTCCAAATATTTAAGCAATGTCACAATAAATATCTTTTTTTTAAAATTTAAATAATTTTTATTTACATGTGTCTTTTTCCATCATCACAATAAACATCTTTGTGTGTACAGTGTGTAGCAGAGTAGTCTAACATCTTCTAGGTTTTATTACCTTGGCTTCTTCTACATAGGGAGAGAACAGCCGAGGACGAACATAGATTCCAGCGTTTTTCTGCCGTAACCAGGCGTTTGACTTTCCACCTTCTGCTGTGGGAAGCATATCTGAGGGAGGAGTACTGATCAAGCCTCTTTTCATCTTGAAAAAGAAGTAACTTGTTAGATAAAAGGACATCTGTGTGGCACTACAATATTACGAAGATAAAAATAATTATACCAATAAATCAGCATGTTCAAACTCTACCATCGGAATACAAACTTAGGAATGTAACTGAAATTTAAACATACTTGGAATGTTTCAGAGTATTTAAAAGATTCAACAAGCCATAAAAAGGTACAATTTTCCTTTTTCTATAATATAGGAATGATATTGAAAAAATAAGAATGATATCTTAAAAATATATTTTATATGAATTAAAAATATGAGGCCGATTAACTTTCAGAAGCTTAAAAGAGAACCCGTTTGTTTTTTTCCTTACTCATCTAGGAACCGATTCCTCCTCCCTCTATCCTGCACAAGACAAAGCGTTCCTGGCCTGGCATCCACAGACAGTCTGCTGAGCGACAGGGCAGGGGCCCTATGGGAGGAACGTGGCTAAAACCCTCAGTCCCCACCTGGCAGCCACGTGGCCATGGACATCTCCTTTCACCTGGGCCTCACTTTAAGGGCCCTGAGATAGGCCTAGAGATGGGACACCGCACAGTTAACTAACTAACCGTAGAGGCCATGTTGTTTCCACACGTAAGCCAGGAGAACACAATTTAAGGCCTTTAGTCCAGAAGGTGGTTGTGAGAAAGAGATGAAGGTGAAGAAGATAAAAAGCACTTGGTACAGGCTCAGCACGTACTATAAGAACACTACACCTAACAGACAACATCAGTCAACTTTTACTGGGGATTTATTAAGTGTTAGTCAAGTACTAAGAGCAGAGATATGTATTTTCGAAGTCTATTAAACAAAAGTTCCAAAATATTTTTCTAAACCAAACTGAGGGATCTGGTTTTAGACCCAGATTTTCAAGTTTTTTTTTATTAAACTTAAAATGTTTAACTAATAAAATACAAAATATTTTGTGTGTACAGTGTGTAGCAGAGTAGTCTAACATCTTCTAGGTTTTATTACCTTGGCTTCTTCTACATAGGGAGAGAACAGCCGAGGACGAACATAGATTCCAGCGTTTTTCTGCCGTAACCAGGCGTTTGACTTTCCACCTTCTGCTGTGGGAAGCATATCTGAGGGAGGAGTACTGATCAAGCCTCTTTTCATCTTGAAAAAGAAGTAACTTGTTAGATAAAAGGACATCTGTGTGGCACTACAATATTACGAAGATAAAAATAATTATACCAATAAATCAGCATGTTCAAACTCTACCATCGGAATACAAACTTAGGAATGTAACTGAAATTTAAACATACTTGGAATGTTTCAGAGTATTTAAAAGATTCAACAAGCCATAAAAAGGTACAATTTTCCTTTTTCTATAATATAGGAATGATATTGAAAAAATAAGAATGATATCTTAAAAATATATTTTATATGAATTAAAAATATGAGGCCGATTAACTTTCAGAAGCTTAAAAGAGAACCCGCTTTGTTTTTTCCTTACTCATCTAGGAACCGATTCCTCCTCCCTCTATCCTGCACAAGACAAAGCGTTCCTGGCCTGGCATCCACAGACAGTCTGCTGAGCGACAGGGCAGGGGCCCTATGGGAGGAACGTGGCTAAAACCCTCAGTCCCCACCTGGCAGCCACGTGGCCATGGACATCTCCTTTCACCTGGGCCTCACTTTAAGGGCCCTGAGATAGGCCTAGAGATGGGACACCGCACAGTTAACTAACTAACCGTAGAGGCCATGTTGTTTCCACACGTAAGCCAGGAGAACACAATTTAAGGCCTTTAGTCCAGAAGGTGGTTGTGAGAAAGAGATGAAGGTGAAGAAGATAAAAAGCACTTGGTACAGGCTCAGCACGTACTATAAGAACACTACACCTAACAGACAACATCAGTCAACTTTTACTGGGGATTTATTAAGTGTTAGTCAAGTACTAAGAGCAGAGATATGTATTTTCGAAGTCTATTAAACAAAAGTTCCAAAATATTTTTCTAAACCAAACTGAGGGATCTGGTTTTAGACCCAGATTTTAAATGAAATCGAACACTGTTTCCTTAATATTATTCTTGTTAAATAATAATAAATACTTCATTGCTGCATTAAAATTATGTTTAACTAATAAAATACAGCTTTAGACATATTCTGAAAATAGGCAAAGAAAAAAAAAAACCCATAATTCTTATCTGTTACAACTGTAATACTGTTAATATATTTCCTTCCAACCTTTTTTCAGATAAATTTTTGCCTAACTAAATTTTAGAATATATAAAAACACACCTTTTGTATCCTTCCTTCTAAAATTATATTGCATTATTATAATGCTATGTTAGTCTTCACAACCATTTTTAAGGGCAGCAAAATATTCTGTCAGGTAATTATGCTATAACTTATTTTCCCTGTTATCAGACATTTAGGCTATTGAAAAATATACTTAATGAGAATGCTGCCCATGTACCAGCTACACTTCCCCTTTCAGACAGTAATATTATTTCAAAAATGACCTGACAGGTAAAAAAGTGATAACTTACTGTTTATTTCACTTTCTTCACTGTATGTGTGATCACTAGTGAGACTGAACATCTTTCTCACTAGAGATACCATAAATATTTAATTGCTTTCTTCTAGTTTTTCCACACTTCAGCTTAACATTTAATCCTTTGATCTAACAGGGATTTTTTCTGTACGCAAGTGGAACGAGGATTTAACTGTAAGCACATTTCTTTCCTCCCCCCCGAGAGGTCACTGTAGTATGGCATATATAGCCTGCTTATTATATCTTGAATTTTTATAATAATTAGGATCTTTTTATGGGCTATTTTGTCTTCTCTATTATACTAGCACTACAAATTGACTGTTAAGAATTTTAAAATTAAAAAAAAAAAGAATTTAAAAATATATTTTATATTATGGAAGAGATATTCCTTCTTGTTTCTTTTAGAGAACTTAAAAAATTCTTATCAGGGCTTCCCTGGTGGTCCAGTGGGTAAGGACACCACCTTGCTGTGCAAGGGGCACTGGTTCGATCCCTGGTCTGGGAAGATCCCATGTGCCCTGGAGCTGCTGGACCGATGTGCCCAATTACCAAGCCAGCACTCTGGAGCGCATATACCCAGAGCCGGTGCTCTGCAGCAAGAGAGGCCACTGCGATGGGAGGCCCACGCAGGCCAAGGAACAAAGATGGATGAAAACAGATAAATGAAAGATCAATAGAAGTGGCCAAAAAAAAAAAATCTTATCAGTTTTTTCCAGATGACTTTTACAATGTTTCTGTGTAGCCAAAAAAAACTATCATATTTACAGCATCTTATTAAAGTTATAAGCCAGTATGTGAAGAACATTTATTTTTGCCAAACATTAATTAGAACAATGTTTATAGTGTAAAAAATTCACATAAAAATTGTGAAAATAACACGAGAGCTCCACTCATTCTTTTTTAAAGAAATGCATTTTATTTATTTATTCATTTTGGCTATTCTGGGTTTTCACTGCAGCCACAGGCTCTTCTCTGGTTGCAGGGAGTAGGGGCTCCTCTTTAGGTGAGGTGAGCAGGCTACCTGTTGTGGAACTCAGGCTCTAGGGCACACGGGCTTTAACAGTTGAGGCACATGGGCTCAATAGTTGTGGCTCTGAGGCTCTAGAGCACAGGTTCCATAGTTGTGGCTCATGGGCTCAGCTGCTCTGCAGCATGTGGGATCTTCCCAGAACAGGGATCAAATCCATGTCTCCTGCATTGCAGACTAACTCCTTACCACTGAGCTACCAGGGAAGCCCCCCACTCATTTTTTTTAACAATTATTTTTATTTTACCTTTTGCTTTTACAGAGTTTTGTTGTTTACAAATGTGTGTAATCCCAGATTAGTCATATGCCGCCAATCATTTTTAACTGAAACTCAATTACAGGATTCATTTATACCTATCTGAACCAATCTCCTCCTCTCTTGCTCTCTAATTTAGTGCTATTTGTAGAGTCTCGAAAGGTAATTTCTACCCTTTCCTTTTTAATAAGGACTATTTGATCTACTTGATCAACCTGACTACTCATTGGAAGGGCTGACACTGAAGCTGAAGCTCCACTATTTTGGTCATCTGATGTGAACAGCCGACTCATTGGGAAAGTCCCTGATGCTGGGAAAGATTGAGGGCAAAAGGAAGACAGGGCATGAGAGGACGAGATGGCTGGACAGCATCGCTGATGCAATGGACATGAACTTGAACAAATTTAGCGAGACGGTGACAGACAGGCAGGCCTGGTATGCTGTATGTAGTCCATGAGGTCACAAAGAGTTGGACACAACTGGGCGACTGAAGAGACACACTTGATCTACACTGATAACCTGCTGGATTAACTCCACTAGAAACTATCATCTTGCAAAGTGACTTCTTAATTAAAGTTATAAGCCAGTATGTGAAGAACATTTATTTTTGCCAAACATTAATTAGAACAATGTTTATAGTGTAAAAAATTCACATAAAAATTGTGAAAATAACACGAGAGCTCCACTCATTCTTTTTTAAAGAAATGCATTTTATTTATTTATTCATTTTGGCTATTCTGGGTTTTCACTGCAGCCACAGGCTCTTCTCTGGTTGCAGGGAGTAGGGGCTCCTCTTTAGGTGAGGTGAGCAGGCTACCTGTTGTGGAACTCAGGCTCTAGGGCACACGGGCTTTAACAGTTGAGGCACATGGGCTCAATAGTTGTGGCTCTGAGGCTCTAGAGCACAGGTTCCATAGTTGTGGCTCATGGGCTCAGCTGCTCTGCAGCATGTGGGATCTTCCCAGAACAGGGATCAAATCCATGTCTCCTGCATTGCAGACTAACTCCTTACCACTGAGCTACCAGGGAAGCCCCCCACTCATTTTTTTTAACAATTATTTTTATTTTACCTTTTGCTTTTACAGAGTTTTGTTGTTTACAAATGTGTGTAATCCCAGATTAGTCATATGCCGCCAATCATTTTTAACTGAAACTCAATTACAGGATTCATTTATACCTATCTGAACCAATCTCCTCCTCTCTTGCTCTCTAATTTAGTGCTATTTGTAGAGTCTCGAAAGGTAATTTCTACCCTTTCCTTTTTTAATAAGGACTATTTGATCTACTTGATCAACCTGACTACTCATTGGAAGGGCTGACACTGAAGCTGAAGCTCCACTATTTTGGTCATCTGATGTGAACAGCCGACTCATTGGGAAAGTCCCTGATGCTGGGAAAGATTGAGGGCAAAAGGAAGACAGGGCATGAGAGGACGAGATGGCTGGACAGCATCGCTGATGCAATGGACATGAACTTGAACAAATTTCGGGAGACGGTGACAGACAGGCAGGCCTGGTATGCTGTATGTAGTCCATGAGGTCACAAAGAGTTGGACACAACTGGGCGACTGAAGAGACACACTTGATCTACACTGATAACCTGCTGGATTAACTCCACTAGAAACTATCATCTTGCAAAAGTACGACTGATACACCCACTCAACTCTCATCACCAAATACTGACTTGTGCCACGTGCCAGACACCTGGGGACACAACACGGTACAAAACAGACTCCCGTCTCCATCTTCATGTAGTTTAGTTTCATGATCTCCATTAGTAGAAATTATTTACAATGATTAAAAATAAAGACATTAGTTTCATGAAAGGGATAAACAAAGACAGACACTTACCGCGTCACTTAGGACTTCACTGTTTATAGGTAAAATGTGTTCAGTTCGCACAAAAGGTAAGAGAGAAGAAAGGATCTCTCGGAGCTCCTCGATGTCCAGGTCCCGTCTTTTGACGCCTCTCTTGTTCACACTGTGAGCAGTGCCACTCAGTAAGTTTGGCTCTAGGACAAAGACAGAAAACGAGGCGTCTCCAAACAAACCCAGGTTTTCAGAGAAAGGCTTTCTTCCTTCTCTGGTACACTTTTAGTAACACTCTTTATATTCAGTTTACCTGTTTTAAAAAGCATTATCAATAAATTGTTTTTATGGCTTAAGGAGTTTCCTTAATATTCTTGGACAAAGGAAAAGCATGGTGTCAACAGTATAGTAACATTCTTTTTAAAAAATTTTATTTATTTATTTTTGACTATTCTGGGTTTTCATTGCTGCTGCAGGCTCTTCACTAGTTGAGGTGAGCAGGCTTCTTGTTGTGGTGACTTCTGTTGTTGTGGAACTCGGGCTCTAGGGCACACGGGCTTCAGTAGTTACAGCACATGGGCTCAATAGTCGTGGCTCTGAGGCTTTACAGCACAGGCTCAACAGTTGTAGTTCACAGGCTTAGTTGTTCCGCAGCATGTGGGATCTTCCTGGATCTGGGATCAAACTTGCGCCTCCTGCATTGGCAGGCAGATTCCTTACCACTGAGTTACCAGGGAAGTCCAGTAACATTCTTTTTTGTTTAAATTTTGGCCCCTATGGTTGTGTTATTTATTTGTTTTCATCCATCTTTATTCTTTGGCCTGTGTGGGCCTCCCACAGCAGTGGCCTCTCTTGTTGCAGAGCACCAGCTCTGGGCACATGTGCTCCAGGAGTGCTGGCTCATAATTGGACACATTGGTCCAGCAGCTCCACAGCACATGGGATCTTCCCCGGTCATGGATCAAACCGATGCCCCTTGCACTGCTAGACGGACTCTTTACCCACTGGATGGATCACCAGGGAAGCCCAGCCCAGCAACATTCTTCATCATTGTTCTGCATTAAAGAACAAAGAATTCTTTTCTACATACTAACTGATAGGAGAAACAAAGCAACAATCTATTAAAATCTATTTTCACCAACGGCTTTTTCTTAAGGTTTTTCCCTTTTGTGACCAGTTTTTTTTTTTTTTTTTTACAATGTACAATAAGGGTAATATAAAACAAATGTTATTTCTGTAACAACATTTCTGTACGTTATGAGTATGCTCATGAGACTACTATATATATTTAACAGGGATCTAATGAGTATCTAAAATTATATCACCTGGCATCTTAAAGCAGCAAAACCTAATGTACACTCTGCTTAGGAATTTTATGAGTCTCCTAAATTTCCATAGAAATGTTAAAGTATAAAAGTTGATGTGCAATGTATTTCCCCTATTCAGAGCAGAGAATAAATGTTTTCTTCATGGGGTATTAGTGAAAGAGGACGATCTAAAGCATGTATATGCTTTTTGATATTGAGGTGAGAAGGAAAATTATATATCTGGGGAATTTTTAATCATATTTTAAACTAGAGGGCTGTATTTTTTTGCTTAAAAATAAGATATTTATCATTCATAAATAGAAATGCCAGATTTTTTGCAAACACTACAGGCAAACTGGTATTTTCTTTAAGTCAATAGTCGTGGCTCTATTACAGCACAGGCTCAACAGTTGTAGTTCACAGGCTTAGTTGTTCCGCAGCATGTGGGATCTTCCTGGATCTGGGATCAAACTTGCGCCTCCTGCATTGGCAGGCAGATTCCTTACCACTGAGTTACCAGGGAAGTCCAGTAACATTCTTTTTTGTTTAAATTTTGGCCCCTATGGTTGTGTTATTTATTTGTTTTCATCCATCTTTATTCTTTGGCCTGTGTGGGCCTCCCACAGCAGTGGCCTCTCTTGTTGCAGAGCACCAGCTCTGGGCACATGTGCTCCAGGAGTGCTGGCTCATAATTGGACACATTGGTCCAGCAGCTCCACAGCACATGGGATCTTCCCCGGTCATGGATCAAACCGATGCCCCTTGCACTGCTAGACGGACTCTTTACCCACTGGATGGATCACCAGGGAAGCCCAGCCCAGCAACATTCTTCATCATTGTTCTGCATTAAAGAACAAAGAATTCTTTTCTACATACTAACTGATAGGAGAAACAAAGCAACAATCTATTAAAATCTATTTTCACCAACGGCTTTTTCTTAAGGTTTTTCACTTTTGTGACCAGTTTTTTTTTTTTTTTTTTTTACAATGTACAATAAGGGTAATATAAAACAAATGTTATTTCTGTAACAACATTTCTGTACGTTATGAGTATGCTCATGAGACTACTATATATATTTAACAGGGATCTAATGAGTATCTAAAATTATATCACCTGGCATCTTAAAGCAGCAAAACCTAATGTACACTCTGCTTAGGAATTTTATGAGTCTCCTAAATTTCCATAGAAATGTTAAAGTATAAAAGTTGATGTGCAATGTATTTCCCCTATTCAGAGCAGAGAATAAATGTTTTCTTCATGGGGTATTAGTGAAAGAGGACGATCTAAAGCATGTATATGCTTTTTGATATTGAGGTGAGAAGGAAAATTATATATCTGGGGAATTTTTAATCATATTTTAAACTAGAGGGCTGTATTTTTTTGCTTAAAAATAAGATATTTATCATTCATAAATAGAAATGCCAGATTTTTTGCAAACACTACAGGCAAACTGGTATTTTCTTTAAGTCACGTGATAAAGAGATATTGGGTATTTTTATTATTTATTTTTATTTTTGGCTACTTCTGTTGATCTTTCATTTATTTATCTTTGTTCTTTGGCCTGTGTGGGCCTCCCATGGCAGTGGCCTCTCTCATTGCAAAGCACTGGATCTGGGCGCTTGTGCTCCAGAGCTCTGGCTCGGTAGCTGGGACACATTGGTGCAGCTGCTCTGCGGCACATGGGATCTTCCCAGGCCAGGGATCGAACCGGCGCCCTTGCGCTGCAAGGCGGTGTCCTTACCCACTGGACCACCAGGGAAGACCTAGGATATTGTTTTTTGAGAGGTTTATTAAAATCACTGCCACTGTGTGGAAGAGGTTTTTTTTCGTGCCTAGTTACACTTTGGCTTCAATACTTATACAAGGCATCGTTTTCCAAAAGAAATTTTTTCTCAAAGTAGTGGAGTTCTGTTTTCAAACAAAATATTCCATGAAATACCCAAGTATATAACAGGTAAAGGCAGAAGCCTTACAGAGGAAAGTGACTGAAACAAAGGAGCAGCCTGGTTTGTGTAAATTATGTAAATTATGGGTATGTAAATTATATAAAGCTGCCAAAAATGACAGGAAAGGGAAACCTGCATTTAATTTTTATAATTAAAATACCTTGCTTTGGGTTCATTACACAGAGGAACACAGAATTGTATGAAGGAAGAAGCACAGGTGGGCGGGCTCATCCTAGACATAAGACTGCCATAGATGCACGAGCTCCCAGCATTTAGTTAAGATCATAAGCTACACAGGATGCTGGTGTTTCTTCTGCACTGTCCGCAGCTGGAAGCCATGCAGAAGTGTCATTTCTCCTTTAACTTCCACAAAAAAAAATTTTTTTTTTTAATTTTGGCCTCTTTTATTGGTTTTCTATTTATTTATTTTCATCCATCTCCACTCTTTGGCCTGTGTGGGCCTCTCATCGCAGTGGCCTTCCCCACTGCCGAGTAGTGGCTCTGGGTGAATGTGCCCCAGGGCACCGGCTTGTAATTGGACACACTGATCCAGCCGCTCTGCGGCATGTAGGATCCTCCTGGGCACAGGACTGAACCAGTGGCCCCTGCAGGGCAAGGCGGATTCTCCACCCACTGGACCACCAGGGAAGCCCTACCTGCCATACAAATTTAAAATAAACAACAAATATACTTTCTTTCTGTAGTTATATATATTTTTTTCTTGAGGCAAAAATTCACATAACATAAAATTCACCATCTTAACCACTTTTGAGTGCTTCATGTAGTGGCTTTTAGTACATTTATAATGCTATGCACCTACCACCACTACCTAATTCTAGAATATTTTCATCAACAACATCTTTTTAACACTTCACTCATGAATTGAAAAATCTGACTCTAATACTTTCATAACTCAGTCAACATATATTATTGAACATAGAAAGATAACATTAAGAGTAACAGTTTAACGTGCAAAATTAAATTTTCTCATATATTTACTTCTAGCCAAGCATACTATTTCCACTAAAGGATTTTACTGACGGTAAAAATTTCCATTTTCACTGGCAACAGTGGCAACTATCAAGACTGTGTACAGCATAGACTTCATGGACCTATGGATAAAGCTCATAATTGCAAGTCAGTTTTCTGAGCTTACCTCTGTCTGCTATTCTCTTCATTAACTGATGCTCACCCCATTTAACCAGATATTTAAGGATATCTTGTTCACTTGCCTATAATAAAAAACAGTAAATATTTATTCACTGCAATCAGATAGATAGTATATCTCATTAAAGGCTCTTCCTATGTCATAAAGTAACATACAATGTGCAACTTGCCGCGTTTCACTCTTGACGCTGGCTGTTTCAAATGTCTGACCTAAACCTGGGGTACATTAGCGGCAAATACACAGACCTAGCTACATACATTTGGTCCAGGAACCTCACTCTTGGCTCAGACTAAATATTTATTCCTATTTCCATCTTTATTTGTTCTTTATCTTGTTTTCTCTCCCTGTTTTTACATTTAACTTACTATATCGTTTCCACACAGCTGCCTTAAATTCTTTTGGGGACAAGATGGAGATAAATATATGAAAACCAAAGTGTAAAGATACAGTAATTCCTTTAGGAGCAGAGGAAAAAACAAGTATGGCAATTACTTTGGCAGAAGACACCACTATCTCCACAAAGCATGCTACTGACTGGTGAAGGACCCCTCAAGCACACCCTGTGAAATGGCAACGCACCTCTCCTTTCTTTGTACTGCATTTAAAATTTTAGGCCAAACCTAGGTTGCTCTCCAAGTTTTTTACTTTCTAAGAAGAAATGCAAAGATTCTAAAAACAATTATCAGGAGAACTGACAAATCCTAACTCCCATAATGTCTGCATCAGGACAGCGAAGTAATAAGGTGAATGAAAACAGATCCTAAATAGGTCAAAATCAATTATGACAACACTTGCACTACTTTCAAAGCAATGTATGAAGGACACACAGAGATGCTAAATGGATTAGTGAACTCTTCACTGCATTTGTAACTGAGATGGAAGCATTTCATAATTTTTCTAGTACAAATACAAGGAAACAGGATGTGGCTCAATGAGTTTATGATTTCATGACATTAAAACTGTTGTACAGTTTTCAGGATAAAAGTTATACAGGCAATGCAAAACCAAACAAAAAAAGCTGAAGCACACTCTACCTCCATGTATTTTTTCTTCTTTTTTTATATATTTTAAGTCTACTGTTACTTCTGACTGAAAATAAGTAGTTGAAAACATTATTACACTTGAGCAGGACACATACACTGAGTTTTTATAAGCATCCAGATAGGCCAGAAATTGAAGATATTTTTACTTTGTGCTGCTTAAGTCTAAGTATTTCCTGATACTTCACCCAAAATAAAAGAAAACTGCTATATGGAATCTACTATTAACAGACATCAAGAGAATCACCACCGGGACATGCTCCTGACCTGGCCTATGGCCACAGTCCCTCTGGTGTGTCAGGATCTGGGCTGGTTCGCACTGTTGAGTCATGGCGGCAGCCTGCACAAAGGGCTAGAGACCTAGGAGAGCTCTGGCTGCACGAACAGAAGAGGGCATTTCGGGGCAGCCTGGGTTCCGTGGATGGGAGAATGCCACAGAGTACAGATGGCTCTCCTGGGGTACATATGAAGGACCATGAAGTTGAGAGGTGCATAAATGATTACCTGCAGGTAGTCAGACTGGATAGCAGTAAGAAGATGGTCTTTGCTGAGTTCATAAAAGACATCCGAAGTCATAACCTGGGAAAACTCCTCACAGAGGAAATGTAAAGCTTGTCGGTGCACCCACTGAGAGCCGTACGGATGAGAACTCCACTTGAGGATGGCAATTAAGGTCTCTAATGAGATGCTTTCAGCAATGATATCCTCACAGCCTGAAAGAGAAGGCAAGTACTTCTTGAGATTAATCATAAACATTCCTTACTGAACATGAGTGTGTTAAGACACCAACCTTAAAAGCTGCAATAGTTTTTTAAAAAAAAAGAACAAAGAGATACTACAATCTCATGGGAATCACCAAGACCTGATGGGATGAAGTTGCAACTGGTAACTAGAATAGATTTTGACCAAGCACAGGACAATCAGCTGTGCCATAAAGGCAGACCTACAGAAAAAGGCCGGAATAATCCTCATAAATGTTTAAGAAAATAAAGATCTATGTGCAACTCAAAATTTGTGTAAGACATCACAGGGGAGAGCACTGGACCTGGACCGAAGGGCAGAGAGAGAACAGGTAGGAATGGTAACAGCTATGGGGCTGTCGAGCTGGGGCTCGGACAACACCTGACGGTTAAGTGAAGCCGCACGCAGGTATAAGATGGGGGCGGCTATCTTCCAGGAACTGTGAGGATATCTGTTTACAGCATTATTCTAGTAAAAAACCAACACATTGCAAGGTTGATAGTTTAATCCTCAAGGATTAGTTTAAATGAATTCCTCAGATAGTTTAAACTCAGGGTACTGCAGTTTTCTGTTCCTCTGATGAACTAAAAAGAAATCTGTGGTTTAAGTGAAAAGGACCAGGATCCCAGAGAAAGTGACTATGACACTTGAAGAAGAGAAGAATGCACAGAGGATTTGGGTCAATGTGTGCAGTAAACAAAACTCTGTAAAAATAAAATAGGGGCTTCTGGGTGGTCCAGTGGGTAAGGACACCGCCTTGCAGTGCAAGGCGCCAGAGCTCTGGCTGCACGAACAGAAGAGGGCATTTCGGGGCAGCCTGGGTTCCGTGGATGGGAGAATGCCACAGAGTACAGATGGCTCTCCTGGGGTACATATGAAGGACCATGAAGTTGAGAGGTGCATAAATGATTACCTGCAGGTAGTCAGACTGGATAGCAGTAAGAAGATGGTCTTTGCTGAGTTCATAAAAGACATCCGAAGTCATAACCTGGGAAAACTCCTCACAGAGGAAATGTAAAGCTTGTCGGTGCACCCACTGAGAGCCGTCGGATGAGAACTCCACTTGAGGATGGCAATTAAGGTCTCTAATGAGATGCTTTCAGCAATGATATCCTCACAGCCTGAAAGAGAAGGCAAGTACTTCTTGAGATTAATCATAAACATTCCTTACTGAACATGAGTGTGTTAAGACACCAACCTTAAAAGCTGCAATAGTTTTTTAAAAAAAAAGAACAAAGAGATACTACAATCTCATGGGAATCACCAAGACCTGATGGGATGAAGTTGCAACTGGTAACTAGAATAGATTTTGACCAAGCACAGGACAATCAGCTGTGCCATAAAGGCAGACCTACAGAAAAAGGCCGGAATAATCCTCATAAATGTTTAAGAAAATAAAGATCTATGTGCAACTCAAAATTTGTGTAAGACATCACAGGGGAGAGCACTGGACCTGGACCGAAGGGCAGAGAGAGAACAGGTAGGAATGGTAACAGCTATGGGGCTGTCGAGCTGGGGCTCGGACAACACCTGACGGTTAAGTGAAGCCGCACGCAGGTATAAGATGGGGGCGGCTATCTTCCAGGAACTGTGAGGATATCTGTTTACAGCATTATTCTAGTAAAAAACCAACACATTGCAAGGTTGATAGTTTAATCCTCAAGGATTAGTTTAAATGAATTCCTCAGATAGTTTAAACTCAGGGTACTGCAGTTTTCTGTTCCTCTGATGAACTAAAAAGAAATCTGTGGTTTAAGTGAAAAGGACCAGGATCCCAGAGAAAGTGACTATGACACTTGAAGAAGAGAAGAATGCACAGAGGATTTGGGTCAATGTGTGGCAGTAAACAAAACTCTGTAAAAAATAAAATAGGGGCTTCCCTGGGTGGTCCAGTGGGTAAGGACACCGCCTTGCAGTGCAAGGGGCGCCAGTTTGATCCCTGGCCTGGGAAGATCCCACGTGCCGTGGAGCGGCTAGACTGATGTGTCCAATTACTGAGCTGGAGCTCTGGAGCGCATGTGCCCAGAGCCGGTGCTCTGCGACAACAGAGGCCACTGTGATGGGAGGCCCACACGGGCCAAAGAACAAAGATAGATGAAAAAGAGATAAATGAAAGACCAATAGAAGTGGCCCGCCCGTCCCCCTCCCTCCCCAACCTGCACCCCCCCAAAAAAGAGAAGAAAATAAAATAAAAGAAGAGAAGAACATCATCTGAGGATAGTCAGCTATCTTCCTTAGGAAAAATAATTTCAAAATACAAAGACAAAATATAAGTAAAATTGGAGTGACAAAGATTGTGTAAGGGAAAATGGCTAAAGTTCGATGGGCATTCTTTACAACTAAGTTTAACCATAAAACAAAAAAGAATTCCAATAATGGGGGGATTAAAGGCCGCCGCCACCACCATCACCACCACCAGTGTGGCTAAGCAGATGCTTTCTAATGAGCTCAGAGGTTTAAAAGCTAGAGTAAAAGGTAGAAAGGGCAGCAATGAACTCTGGAGAATTTCCAAGCTCCAAGTTCTTGTGAACCTGTGAAACGAGAAAGACGACGATTTCCATTTTCACGTGATGGAAGATCATCGGGAGCCAACGTGAAGTGAAGAGTAAGGCTCCCTCCCTTTTCCTGCTGTGACACCAGAGAAACCACACATCATAGGGAATTGTGTCACCTGATTTCTGCACAGCATTTAACAAAACACGTCATGACGTCACTAGACATTAGCTCCAGAACACGGGGACCGCCATCTTCACTGTGTCACTGGCATTCTCTTTCACGTGGCGGGCATTTAAGTAAAAATTAGCTGAACGTACAAATGAGGTCTTTGAAGGTAAGAGGAAAAGATGGGGAGGGATGAAAGAACAGTGACGAAGAGACTACATGTAAGCAGCATTGATCAATTTCCTGGATGGAGTGGAGAGTCTCTGCCTTTCTGATATTTACCAAGAATTTGAATTAAGATGTGGGACGTATACTTCAACGTCTTGTGGTGACCTAAAGCTGAGAAACACAGTTAAAAATACACTGGATAAAATGAACAGTCATAATTAGCTAGAAAGATGGATCAAATGAAGGTGAACTCTAAGTAACAAAAAAAACAGGTGCATCTACGTTTAGAGAAAATCAACTGCAGAGTAGATGACAGGGAGAGCTAGCTTAACTACAGCCACTATGTAAAGACAGTATTTGAGGATATTAACTGAAACAATGAAAAGTGTGATGTGGTTACTAAAAGCTAAAGCAGTTGTAGGCTTTTAAGACACAAGCATAAAGCCAGAATCAAAGGAGTAATACAGCACTGCTCTCCTGTCAGGTGCTGTGTTCTCTTCTAAGCCCTGTGTTTTAGATGGGCAAAAACTGAACTCCAGAGTGCTCAGAGGCGGGCAAAAATACAGGGGAGGGTTTGAGACCTGTTACTGGAAAAATCTCTGAACAGACAATATTATTATTTACATAACAGAAACCCAAAGAGAGATATAAGAGCTATCTTTCAAGGTCTGATGTAATCTCATGAGGCAGAAAAAAAATGACTGATTCTCTGTGATTCCAAGGGCAAGTCCTGGGAAACAAACTGATGGAAAAGAAGAGATTCTGACTCACTAGTAAGAAATTTCTAACAATTAGAACGGCTCTCCTGACCTCTCCTCAATAAAAGGATTCCTCTAGAAAAATGCAGGAGCAGAGGTTAGCTCATCACATTGCAGGAAGAGTACCAAGAACCCTCAGGCTTCTCTAGTGGCTCAGCAGTAAGGAATCCGCCTGCCAATGCAAGAGATGTGGGTTCAATCCCTGGGTTAGGAAGATCCCCTGGAGAACGAATCCACTCCAGTATTCTTACCTGGGAAATCCCATGGACAGAGGAGCCTGGTAGGCTACAGTCCATGGGGCCGCAAAAGAGTTGGATATGACTTAGCAACTCAACAACCACCACCACCAAGAACCCTTACTAAGTATGGCACCCAAGAAGGATGGCATCCAAATCTTTTGTGCCATAACAATCAAATCATTCTTAGAAGAGAGTACGCATGTATGTATGTGCATACACGCTCAGTTGTAAGAGAGTAATTAAATCTAAAGATTAAAGATTTATTTAATTTGAATCTTAAAATGGCATCCTTATAAGTGAAATCTACATGCAAATGACATCAAAGGCATGAACATGTGCTGATGAGAAGTGGGAAATATGGAAAAGTTCTGGACAGCGTTCATGATTTTACAGGAAGCCTTGAAGGCCAAGCTAAGGCCAGGCCTCGCCCACTAGCCAGTGGCGAACTTCTGTGAGTCTGTTGTTTTAAGGCAGGCAGTGGAGCAGAGTCGGGTGGTATAAGCCAACATGACAGGAAAGGCCATCTGGTAGATGTGATTGGGGACAATGCAGGGCAAATTAGAAAAAAAGTGATTATTTAAAAGAAAGTGTGACAGTCCTACTAAAACCAGGATATTAGCGGAGGAAAGAAAAAGATAACATCATATGTTAAAACTTTTGAAGTTTACAAGGAAATAAGACATGATAGGAAAAACAGGCTTGGAAATCAGATTGGCTTGAAATCCCAACTGAAGTATTCAACAGAAACGTCACTCTGGACAAAGCACTTAGCATCCCTGAGCCTGAAATGCTCTTAACTTTCCTTCATAACTCCTCCACATCTTACAGACTCAGCTTACACAGTGCCTCTTTCAAAAGCCTACCCTGAGCCCATTCCCCAAAGCCTAAGTCAAAGGTTAGGTACTCCTCCTACCTAAAATTTTCCATGGTGTCCTTTGCTCCTCTCTCCAATTGCATTAAACTCTCAGACTAGTTTATCTTTCTGACATGCTTGTCTGAATCCTCTACCAGACAGAGCACTCCTCTGGGTAGTGCCGTCCCTTATCTTTGATTCTACAGTAGCCGACACCTGGTAGACAAGTAAAAACAAAACATAAGGCTACCATTTTGAAATTTATTATGTACATAATTATGTACAAATTAAGCTCTGTGCTTAATTTGGATGATATTCTTGAAGAAGGTAACACTATGATTCCCACTTTACAGATAAGAAAACTAAAACTCACAATGATTAATGAGCCTACCCAAGGTGATATAGCCAGGAAGAAGGAAAGTCATACACATCCTTCCCTTCCATTCTAAAAATCTCGTTATGCCTCTTAACTTAGGTCTTCTACTAACCAATGCTCATCATAACTTCTTCACTCAGAATAGCCTCTCTCATGAACAGAAAAGCACCTTAGAAATTCACCAAACATGGTGATAATAACTCACAAATGTAAAAGAAAATTAGGCTAAAACAAAAGTTGAAAGGTGCATTTTAAAGAGATTTATCTAGTATTGTCAAAATTACTATTTTCATATTGAACAATTTCAATGAGTGGTAATTTATCTTTTGTCAAGCCTGTCAATAAGGGAATGAAAATGTAAATACTACAGCAGTGAGGCCAAAGGGACGCTGGCAGGAAAAGCTAGGGAGTGACATGCAAAGAGGCTTCACACAAGGCTGTTTCCTTGGGAAAATCTGGACTGTCTTGTAAGGCAAAAAATTAGCACACTCAAGGATGGACAGATTCCTGGTAACAAAGCACTGATAACCCAAATCCCAAAAGACTAATGTATAAATCGAAGGTCCATTTATGTGCAGTGCAAATGCTCATTTCTAGTGAGGTGAAATCTACCGTAGCTCCTGTCAAACTATCTTGCATCAGGGAACCAATTATTTTAAAAAAATATTTATTTATTTATTTTTGGCTATTCGAGGTCTTCACTGCAGCCACAGGCTCTTCTCTAGTTGCAGGGAGTGGGGGCTACTCTCTAGGTGAGGTGAGCAGGCTTGTTGCGGTGATTTCTCTTGTGGTGGAACTCGGACTCACAGGCTTCAATAGTTGTGGTCCATGGGCTCTATAGTTGCAGCTCCGAGGCTCTAAAGCACAGGCTCCATGGGTGTGGCTCATGAGTTGAGTTGCTCCGCAGCCTGTGGGATCTTCTCGGATCAGGGGTCGAACCCATGTCTCCTGCACTGGCAGGTGAATTCTTCACCACTGAGCTATCAGGGAAGCCCAGGGAACCGACTTTTGATTTTGCTTCTTTTTAAGTTTCTAATCTGCCATGAATCAATAGTTTAGCAAAATTCAGTGAACATACTGCTTGAGTACTGTGCCAACGTCAAGTTGCTGCACCAGTTTTAAAATGCACACTCTCAACTTCCTTGTTACCTCACTGCAGACACACTCTGAATGGCACTGTTCTAAAACCCTTTCCTCTCTGTCGGTTTCAGGATATAGGCAAGTCGAGATTTGTTTCCTTCTGTTTGGTCCTAACGAACTTCCAGAGGGCATGCTCTTTCTCCCTACGGAAATCACTGCCTCTATTTCCTCACTACCGACAAAACTGTACACATATTTATTTAAATACAACTAAACGACACAGTCAGAATGACTTTATTCTTTTCTAACTAGAAGTTCAGAGCTTATGAGACCATTATCTGCATATGCCAGGTTACCGTTTACACACTGCACACACTGCCACTGCTAGCCTTCTGATCCCCAGCCCACCATGGGCAGAAGGTTACTTCCCTACCCCAAGACCGTGGGACTGGCCAGGAGATAGGCTTTGACCAATTAAATGTCAGTGAATTTGATATGATAAAAGGCTTCTAAAGTATTTCTGGGAACCGGGCTGCGCTCCTGCTTTCTGCCGCTGGCATGGTGAGAACATACTGTGCTCGTCTGTTGGTCCCAGGAGGAAACTGAGCAGCAATGGGAACAGAACCGTGAGAGCTACTCAACCACGGTGGTCATTGGAGGGACCCCAGCTGCTGCCAATTTAAACCTGTGATTTAAGCTGATCTGGAAATTTGTGAGAAATACATGCTTTTTTGTTAAATGCCATTGAGATTCTCTGGTCACTGTTTTATAGCAATGGCTGAGTAATGAACCAGACGATTGTCAGGATGAATCAAAAGCTTTTAATGATTTCATCATAACAGAGAAACTCATCTGTGGCCCAGACATTTAACAGCTCAGAGATGGCCTGTACTCTGCTCAGGTAGTCAAATCTTCAATGCTGCTGCTGTGAGGTTGGCACATAGGATGAAGAAAACATTTTACAATTCTTTTTGTTTGTGTAATAATTCCATTTTATAGATCCATCTCCTAACTTTTTAAAATCCTTTCCTTCTATTCTCTTTCACTAGAATATTTTTTTCTAATCCTTAACAGTGGCAAAAATGCTTACGGGTGATCAAGGCAGAAATACAAAGCAAAACAAATTAGACATTTAGTAATACTAATGATTGTTACTCTGCATGTTAAATAGGACCATTTTCTGCTTTTA
This sequence comes from Tragulus kanchil, assembly GCA_022376925.1. Classification (NCBI taxonomy): domain Eukaryota; kingdom Metazoa; phylum Chordata; class Mammalia; order Artiodactyla; family Tragulidae; genus Tragulus; species Tragulus kanchil. The sequence continues at coordinate 182,214,892 of JAIOJX010000032.1, read as the reverse complement.
TTACAAACATTTCTACATATATATATATATATTTGAAATTTTGGTCTCTTTTATTGTTTTTTTTTTTACAATTTATTTTCACCCACCTTAATTCTCTGGCCTGTGTGGGCCTCCCATCGCAGTGGCCTGTTTCCTTGCAGAGCGTCAGCTCTGGCCGCATGTGCTCCAGAGTTCTGGCTCGTGATTGGACGCACTGGTCTAGCTGCTCTGCAGCACATGGGATCCTCCCGGGCCGGGGATCGAACCTGTGCCCTTGCACTGCAAGGCAGACTCTTCACCCACGGGACCACCAGGGAAGCCCCATTATGAACATTTTTGATTTTCTTCTCTTCATGTTCCTCTGATTTAAACCAAAACACACTTTGACGTTGACAGACTTCCTGAACACAGTCTCAGGATCTGCCTTGACTGCCACTCACACACACTTCATTCATTTCAGGACATCATCAGACATGTTTCACCAGCAGCAGTGCCTTTTCATTGGCTCATATTTATCGGGAACCATGTAAGACTTAGAATTTCATAGTGGGCTTGAGATGAGAAAAAGAAAGAAACAGACGAGAGGGAAGAACAAAAAGGAGTCATGGAGGAGATTATGGCTTGCCCCGCCACACAAAGCTACAGTATGGTGAGGTCAGAGGAAGGCTGGCCTTAGCGCAGGCGCAGTGACTCTTTAGTGGCACCAGAGTCAGAATTAAGACTTCAAGTGCAAACAGGCTTGAGAGAAAAGTTGCTTCAGTTCTTTCCTGCTAACCTGTACATGACTGATACCAAATCCCAAGGAAAGGAGTTACCAAACAAGAGGGAAGCGAGGGCTGCAGGAATCAGTAGCTGGGCACAGAAGGTTCTTGGCAATTCTTTTTGTTTGTGTAATAATTCCATTTTATAGATCCATCTCCTAACTTTTTAAAATCCTTTCCTTCTATTCTCTTTCACTAGAATATTTTTTTCTAATCCTTAACAGTGGCAAAAATGCTTACGGGTGATCAAGGCAGAAATACAAAGCAAAACAAATTAGACATTTAGTAATACTAATGATTGTTACTCTGCATGTTAAATAGGACCATTTTCTGCTTTTATTACAAACATTTCTACATATATATATATATATTTGAAATTTTGGTCTCTTTTATTGTTTTTTTTTTTACAATTTATTTTCACCCACCTTAATTCTCTGGCCTGTGTGGGCCTCCCATCGCAGTGGCCTGTTTCCTTGCAGAGCGTCAGCTCTGGCCGCATGTGCTCCAGAGTTCTGGCTCGTGATTGGACGCACTGGTCTAGCTGCTCTGCAGCACATGGGATCCTCCCGGGCCGGGGATCGAACCTGTGCCCCTTGCACTGCAAGGCAGACTCTTCACCCACGGGACCACCAGGGAAGCCCCATTATGAACATTTTTGATTTTCTTCTCTTCATGTTCCTCTGATTTAAACCAAAACACACTTTGACGTTGACAGACTTCCTGAACACAGTCTCAGGATCTGCCTTGACTGCCACTCACACACACTTCATTCATTTCAGGACATCATCAGACATGTTTCACCAGCAGCAGTGCCTTTTCATTGGCTCATATTTATCGGGAACCATGTAAGACTTAGAATTTCATAGTGGGCTTGAGATGAGAAAAAGAAAGAAACAGACGAGAGGGAAGAACAAAAAGGAGTCATGGAGGAGATTATGGCTTGCCCCGCCACACAAAGCTACAGTATGGTGAGGTCAGAGGAAGGCTGGCCTTAGCGCAGGCGCAGTGACTCTTTAGTGGCACCAGAGTCAGAATTAAGACTTCAAGTGCAAACAGGCTTGAGAGAAAAGTTGCTTCAGTTCTTTCCTGCTAACCTGTACATGACTGATACCAAATCCCAAGGAAAGGAGTTACCAAACAAGAGGGAAGCGAGGGCTGCAGGAATCAGTAGCTGGGCACAGAAGGTTCTGAATTCAGGCAATTATACCACTCACTCTTGGCTCTCACGTATCACCCAGGACTGGATCAAAGCACACCGCGCTCTGTTGGTCTCATTTCCTCATACCCAAGATGAAATAATCCCATCAGAGTTCTGAGGATCAAGATAAACGACACGGGGGAGCCAGTGTGCCCATGAACACGATGCTTCTTCCAGGCAAGAAATTCCCTGTCAGCTGCAGCAACTCACCTTTGTTTCTCTCTCTCCCTTGAACACACACATGAAACAAACTAGCTAATGTTTCTTCCTGATTCTTCAAAATGCTCTTTGATTAGCTTTGTTTTCCATCAACACCATCCTCAGGACTTCACACCTTAATTACAGAAAAGCTTCCTACCTTCTCCATCCCTCAGCATGCTAACCCATAATGTTCCCACCGTGGAAAGGTGTGCTTTCTAAGCCACCACTACTGACACATCATCTGGGCACATCTGGTTTTACAGTTGATCTTAGCCAAAAGGCCAAGGAGCAGTGCACATCTGTATTAAAAAGGCAACCAGAATTCCAGAAATGAGCATCAGACACGTGAGTGAGACAAGGTGATCTATGCCCCTGTTATCCTTCTGGAGGACCATTCCAAAGAAGATTCTACAGAATTCCTCAAGGATCCTGGCCGGCCTGAAGCTCCACAGCTTCCACTGGTGACCGACACCATGGCCCCATATTAGGCTGCTTTCCCTCCTCCCCTCTTTCATTCCCCCCGGTTCTCTCTTGTTCATGGGATTCCTAGCCAAATACACCACCTGCAAGCAAGCCTTTGTTTCCGGCTGTGCCAGCAGAGGCTGCAGGGGATGGGAGGAGACACCTGCCCTATGACAGCAGAAGTGGCCCCAGGCAGTAAGACGCTGGAGGGAGATTCGAGGACTAGATTGCTCCCTGGTAAGGGTGCAAAGAGGATCCCATTCCTACTGGAAAGTGAGCTGATGACAACCTGCCAGTGCCAGTGCGACCATACTAAGATTTTTCCACTAAGTGAAGTTATCAGTTATGACTGATACCAAATCCCAAGGAAAGGAGTTACCAAACAAGAGGGAAGCGAGGGCTGCAGGAATCAGTAGCTGGGCACAGAAGGTTCTGAATTCAGGCAATTATACCACTCACTCTTGGCTCTCACGTATCACCCAGGACTGGATCAAAGCACACCGCGCTCTGTTGGTCTCATTTCCTCATACCCAAGATGAAATAATCCCATCAGAGTTCTGAGGATCAAGATAAACGACACGGGGGAGCCAGTGTGCCCATGAACACGATGCTTCTTCCAGGCAAGAAATTCCCTGTCAGCTGCAGCAACTCACCTTTGTTTCTCTCTCTCCCTTGAACACACACATGAAACAAACTAGCTAATGTTTCTTCCTGATTCTTCAAAATGCTCTTTGATTAGCTTTGTTTTCCATCAACACCATCCTCAGGACTTCACACCTTAATTACAGAAAAGCTTCCTACCTTCTCCATCCCTCAGCATGCTAACCCATAATGTTCCCACCGTGGAAAGGTGTGCTTTCTAAGCCACCACTACTGACACATCATCTGGGCACATCTGGTTTTACAGTTGATCTTAGCCAAAAGGCCAAGGAGCAGTGCACATCTGTATTAAAAAGGCAACCAGAATTCCAGAAATGAGCATCAGACACGTGAGTGAGACAAGGTGATCTATGCCCCTGTTATCCTTCTGGAGGACCATTCCAAAGAAGATTCTACAGAATTCCTCAAGGATCCTGGCCGGCCTGAAGCTCCACAGCTTCCACTGGTGACCGACACCATGGCCCCATATTAGGCTGCTTTCCCTCCTCCCCTCTTTCATTCCCCCCGGTTCTCTCTTGTTCATGGGATTCCTAGCCAAATACACCACCTGCAAGCAAGCCTTTGTTTCCGGCTGTGCCAGCAGAGGCTGCAGGGGATGGGAGGAGACACCTGCCCTATGACAGCAGAAGTGGCCCCAGGCAGTAAGACGCTGGAGGGAGATTCGAGGACTAGATTGCTCCCTGGTAAGGGTGCAAAGAGGATCCCATTCCTACTGGAAAGTGGGCTGATGACAACCCCTGCCAGTGCCAGTGCGACCATACTAAGATTTTTCCACTAAGTGAAGTTATCAGTTTGGTAACAGTGGTTGTGGCTGCACTGGAATGGAAACATGAGTGATTCTAAGGACCTGATGCTGGCTGGCTTAGAAGTCATGGAAAAAGAAGATGATAGTTACCCCTCAAGCCGAAGAATTCTGTCAAAACCAGGAAATGTCTAGACTGGTGTTCAAAGAGACCCTTATTTCCTAGAGCTACAGAAAAGACTGCCAAAACTCAGGCTCAAGATTTCATTTTATCAGATCTATGAAGAAGATCTGAGCAAAGTCTTGACAAACGTATGATGAAATGAGGATCCCGAAAGGAACAGCTAGATGCAGAAACCTGGAAGCGGGCTATATGGTGGATCAGGAATGCTATGTTCCAAGATTCACTTGAACTTTCTGGGCTGGGAGAAGCAGCACACCCTCCCAACTCCCTGCTGGAAAACAGCAGACTTCTTTTGGCAGAAGATCCGGAAGGTGCTTGCAAAGACAACGCTGTCCTCTTCAAGACCTGCCCCGCCTCCTCTCACGAGCTCCAAACAGATGCTGATCTGTTCAAGCATCGTCAATCGGTGTGAGAAAGCACAAGCCCTGTGCTGGGAAGAAAGACCATATACACCTAGACAACTGCAAGACATGGATGTAAGCCTGAGGGAGTGGTTCCTAGGAGTCCTGGGCCAGGGGGCGAGGTTTGGGGTAGAACAACGGGAGAACAACGGGAGCGGGCAGGTGTTCTTCCAGAACCCAAAGAACTCAACAGCAGCACCTTTTGGTGCTTCTTGCCTCAGCGACAAAGAAGGCCGAGCAACAGCAGATACTTCTGGGATGAAGGTCTGGGTCCTCTCACCTGGCAGGATCCCTAGACCTGCTGAGACGTGGGCAAAGCATGAAGACCTGGGTGGTGTGATGGAAGAGGATGCCTGTGTTGATCTGCCCTGGTTAAAAGTGCCCAAGTGGAGACTCTTTTCCAATCGTTCCAATCTGGTTCCAAGCTCCAGAGGGTCGAAACAGAAAATGTGTGATCTGACAGGAAGCAGCAGCAGCCATTACTGTCTAAAAGTCACTGAAGGTAGATGTGGTGACAGACAGATATGGATTCTCGCTGGTCCTTGCTCTCTGCATCCAGTTCTCCCTCCCAGCTGCAGCTCTGGTGCCACCACCGGCCCGAGGTCACCACCAGACGCTTGGCTGCAGACCCACAGACACGACCGCAACTCTCCGCCTGTGCCCCCAACCCTGTGCAGCCCCACCTCACTGGCTCGACATCCTTGGCCCCCCAAGGTTGACTGGTTGTTAACTCCTTTGGGTCCAACTCCTCTCCACTTTTAGACCTTCATTCCTCCAGCTTCTCCCACAACTGCACAAGGACCAGTTCCTAAAATAATTCCCTCAGCCTGTGAAGCCAGAGTTGCTTGGCTTCCCTGATTGAACTCGAGCGACTCAGTTATGAGGAGACTGTCAATGAAAGCCTCCAGCCAATTGCACCAGCTGGCACTGTGGCTAATTGTATCATCTTTCCTGAAACGAGTCTTTATAGGGTGCGGCTGGCTAGCACCTTGACATCTCTGTGGTAAACTGGGTCTAAATGACTGCTTTCCCTAATTAAGTTAAATTACATGCAGAAACTCTTTTATGCATGTTCAAGCATCAATCGGTGTGAGAAAGCACAAGCCCTGTGCTGGGAAGAAAGACCATATACACCTAGACAACTGCAAGACATGGATGTAAGCCTGAGGGAGTGGTTCCTAGGAGTCCTGGGCCAGGGGGCGAGGTTTGGGGTAGAACAACGGGAGAACAACGGGAGCGGGCAGGTGTTCTTCCAGAACCCAAAGAACTCAACAGCAGCACCTTTTGGTGCTTCTTGCCTCAGCGACAAAGAAGGCCGAGCAACAGCAGATACTTCTGGGATGAAGGTCTGGGTCCTCTCACCTGGCAGGATCCCTAGACCTGCTGAGACGTGGGCAAAGCATGAAGACCTGGGTGGTGTGATGGAAGAGGATGCCTGTGTTGATCTGCCCTGGTTAAAAGTGCCCAAGTGGAGACTCTTTTCCAATCGTTCCAATCTGGTTCCAAGCTCCAGAGGGTCGAAACAGAAAATGTGTGATCTGACAGGAAGCAGCAGCAGCCATTACTGTCTAAAAGTCACTGAAGGTAGATGTGGTGACAGACAGATATGGATTCTCGCTGGTCCTTGCTCTCTGCATCCAGTTCTCCCTCCCAGCTGCAGCTCTGGTGCCACCACCGGCCCGAGGTCACCACCAGACGCTTGGCTGCAGACCCACAGACACGACCGCAACTCTCCGCCTGTGCCCCCAACCCTGTGCAGCCCCACCTCACTGGCTCGACATCCTTGGCCCCCCAAGGTTGACTGGTTGTTAACTCCTTTGGGTCCAACTCCTCTCCACTTTTAGACCTTCATTCCTCCAGCTTCTCCCACAACTGCACAAGGACCAGTTCCTAAAATAATTCCCTCAGCCTGTGAAGCCAGAGTTGCTTGGCTTCCCTGATTGAACTCGAGCGACTCAGTTATGAGGAGACTGTCAATGAAAGCCTCCAGCCAATTGCACCAGCTGGCACTGTGGCTAATTGTATCATCTTTCCTGAAACGAGTCTTTTATAGGGGTGCGGCTGGCTAGCACCTTGACATCTCTGTGGTAAACTGGGTCTAAATGACTGCTTTCCCCTAATTAAGTTAAATTACATGCAATTGTTTATATTAAACCATTCTAACCTATGAAAATTGGAAGATTAAATAGTGCATTTGTTTTCTGTTGCTATATAACAAGTGGTCACAAACACAGTGGGTTAAAGCAACAAACTAATCACCTCCTATTTTCTGTGGGTCAGGAGTCTGGGCCTGGGTCGCCTGGGTCCTCGGGGTTTCCTACGGTTGCAATCAAGGTGTCAACTAGGTTTATAGTCTCAGCTGAAGGCTCAATTAGGGAAGACTCTGTTTCCAAGCTCACTTGAGTTGCTGGCAGAAATCATTTCCTTGTGGTCATTTAGCGGAAGGCCCAGCTTCTTGCTGGCGATTAGCTGAGGGGTCACACTCTGCTCCAACAGGCCGCCTGCGGTGCTTCCCACGCAGTCCACTCAGTGGCCATCTCACAGCACAAAGGCTTACTTTTTCAAAGCTGGCAGGGAAAATTTTCGTCTCTGGGGAACAGAAAGTTGAGGGCAGCAGACCTTTCAGGGAGTACCCTTTGCACCTTTTGAATTCTGTTCTATGTGAATGAATTATCTATTCAAAAAAATCAAGTAATAACAAAATAAGAAAAATCACCAGGTTATGGAAGGTGCCAGGAGTTTCCTTCCCTCAGTGCTCAATATAATACCCATCCCTGTCCACAAAATGCAAGCAAATATTGGGAGGAAACGAAGGTTTCCTTCCCTCTGCTGAATATACCTCTCAATGCGTGGAAAACACCCCCTCACTGGCATTCCCCAAGGTTGACTGGTTGTTAACTCCTTTGGGTCCAACTCCTCCACTTTTAGACCTTCATTCCTCCAGCTTCTCCCACAACTGCACAAGGACCAGTTCCTAAAATAATTCCCTCAGCCTGTGAAGCCAGAGTTGCTTGGCTTCCCTGATTGAACTCGAGCGACTCAGTTATGAGGAGACTGTCAATGAAAGCCTCCAGCCAATTGCACCAGCTGGCACTGTGGCTAATTGTATCATCTTTCCTGAAACGAGTCTTTTATAGGGGTGCGGCTGGCTAGCACCTTGACATCTCTGTGGTAAACTGGGTCTAAATGACTGCTTTCCCCTAATTAAGTTAAATTACATGCAATTGTTTATATTAAACCATTCTAACCTATGAAAATTGGAAGATTAAATAGTGCATTTGTTTTCTGTTGCTATATAACAAGTGGTCACAAACACAGTGGGTTAAAGCAACAAACTAATCACCTCCTATTTTCTGTGGGTCAGGAGTCTGGGCCTGGGTCGCCTGGGTCCTCGGGGTTTCCTACGGTTGCAATCAAGGTGTCAACTAGGTTTATAGTCTCAGCTGAAGGCTCAATTAGGGAAGACTCTGTTTCCAAGCTCACTTGAGTTGCTGGCAGAAATCATTTCCTTGTGGTCATTTAGCGGAAGGCCCAGCTTCTTGCTGGCGATTAGCTGAGGGGTCACACTCTGCTCCAACAGGCCGCCTGCGGTGCTTCCCACGCAGTCCACTCAGTGGCCATCTCACAGCACAAAGGCTTACTTTTTCAAAGCTGGCAGGGGAAAATCTCTCGTCTCTGGGGAACAGAAAGTTGAGGGCAGCAGACCTTTCAGGGAGTACCCTTTGCACCTTTTGAATTCTGTTCTATGTGAATGAATTATCTATTCAAAAAAATCAAGTAATAACAAAATAAGAAAAATCACCAGGTTATGGAAGGTGCCAGGAGTTTCCTTCCCTCAGTGCTCAATATAATACCCATCCCTGTCCACAAAATGCAAGCAAATATTGGGAGGGAAACGAGAAGGTTCTCTGCTCTGAGAATGAGACTCCTTTCTGATGGGGAAGATACAGATCACTCGGATTCGCATTGCTTGTGTGTGAAAAAGTATGAATAGTGCTGGTACTCTTCACCCTTACAGCTCTGCCACGCTGTCAGGTGGGAACCACAGAAAAAGGAAGGAAGCTGGAAACATCACAGAGCAATTTCAGTAATTCGAGGAGAAGGCTAAAGCACACAGACAACTGATCAAAGACTGAAGACTCCTCTCTTTACTGTGAAAGGAAACAAAACAAAAAGACCAAAACTCCCTAAGATCCTTAGCTGAACAGAGATTTGTATTTCTTTAATGTTTATGTTATAAATTAATTTTTTTCTAATATGACATTTACAATATTTATCCTTAAGTATTTTGAGGGGTAAGAACGGCATAAGGAAAGGCAAAAGCAGTCATGGAGATGTCTGTTCTCTGGATACAGATACATATATAAGCCTCTGTCAAATTAAAATGCAAGCTCTAACTCTGGGACCTACAGGATGTCTGAGCTCCTTGAAATTGACAGATATTCCTGTGTCCCAGCATCTAACTGGGAGAGAGATACAACAGACACGGGCTTCCCCGGTGGCCCAGTGGATAAGGACACCGCCTTGCAGTGCAAGGGTCACCGATTGGATCCCTGGCCTGGGAAGATCCCATGTGTCATGGAGCGGCTGGACCAATGTGTCCAATTACCGAGCCGGAGCTCTGGAGCGCGTGCACCCAGAGCCGGTGCTCTGCGACAACAGAAGCCACCGTGATGGGAGGCCCACACGGGCCAAATAACAAAGACGGACGAAAATAGATAAATGAAAGACCAATAGAAGTGGCCCGCCCATCCCCCCCTCCCAAAAGATACAACAGACACTAAGTCAGACTGATCCGAGACCCAGTGCCATGATCTGAGACCCAATCACAATGCCCTTTAATTGTGTGCTGTGTGAAATTTTGCATTGTTTCCTCATCCGAAAAATGTGGTTCCTACCTCGTTTGGTTATTTTCAGGATTAAATAATATACACAGAGCACTTAGCACACTAACTTACGATAAACATTAAATGAAAATAAATGGCAGCTATTACTATAATTGGTGCCCTGCAGTCCATGGGGTTGCAGAGAGTCAGACCCGACTCAGCAACTGAACAATTACTCTAGTTAGGTTTCCTTGAAGAGGTCATCCACCGTACTGGCGTTTTTTTTTTTTTTTTATTCTTTAAAGGTTTTACAGCGTTTAAAAGCGAGCACAGGGATCTGGGTGGGAGGTGAGAGAGGGTAGGAAGGGAGCATAATCTTAAGAAAGCAGAGCAAAGATCATAAAGGGAACAGAAAGGGCCAGTGACAACCTAAACGTACTGTGCACTTTCACAGACCATTAATTAAAATGCTGCATAAAAACAATCCCAGGACTTAGTATGTGAAACATTCAGAGGTTCATGCCTCTTTATCTAAAAACAAAAATACCCATTTATAACTATACCTTATTATTCTTAAACCATTTTCCCACTAGTAACAAATTAGTAAGTTAGTATCCTTAATTCTATCATCATAAGGAAGAATCCAAAGCTTTGGGGATAAGTCATGTAACTATGATTGTCAGAAAAGTTTTTGAAATCTACTGGTTTAGTTATCGCTTCAGTCTAATCATGTGCTCCATCTGAAACAATGCACCTCACAGACGACTTCTGCTTAAGAGATTATTTTTCCTTTCCCCATTAAATGGCAAAGAACAGGTCTAGAGGTGGAAAAACCAGGATTCAAATCTTGGCTTTAACACTGCCTAGTTGTAACCTCAGGTGACAATATTTTCAAGCCTTAAGTGTTTCTGTAAAACAGAATACCTCCCACAGAGGACAATGTGAACTAAGAGCTTACACAATACCTGGCAAAAAAAAAAAAACAGGTGCTCAAAAAATTCTACTGAATAAATGAATAGAATGAGCATCTTTTAAAAATAGGAATTTTGTTTTTAATTTTCCCCTCCATCGTGCTGCTTTTATTTCCATACTTATTTTCATCTATCTTTATTCTTTGGCCTGTGTGGGCCTCCCATTGCAGTGGCCCTCCCTTGTAGAGCACCAGCCTCCATTCGGTGCTGTGTGAAATTTTGCATTGTTTCCTCATCCGAAAAATGTGGTTCCTACCTCGTTTGGTTATTTTCAGGATTAAATAATATACACAGAGCACTTAGCACACTAACTTACGATAAACATTAAATGAAAATAAATGGCAGCTATTACTATAATTGGTGCCCTGCAGTCCATGGGGTTGCAGAGAGTCAGACCCGACTCAGCAACTGAACAATTACTCTAGTTAGGTTTCCTTGAAGAGGTCATCCACCGTACTGGCGTTTTTTTTTTTTTTTTATTCTTTAAAGGTTTTACAGCGTTTAAAAGCGAGCACAGGGATCTGGGTGGGAGGTGAGAGAGGGTAGGAAGGGAGCATAATCTTAAGAAAGCAGAGCAAAGATCATAAAGGGAACAGAAAGGGCCAGTGACAACCTAAACGTACTGTGCACTTTCACAGACCATTAATTAAAATGCTGCATAAAAACAATCCCAGGACTTAGTATGTGAAACATTCAGAGGTTCATGCCTCTTTATCTAAAAACAAAAATACCCATTTATAACTATACCTTATTATTCTTAAACCATTTTCCCACTAGTAACAAATTAGTAAGTTAGTATCCTTAATTCTATCATCATAAGGAAGAATCCAAAGCTTTGGGGATAAGTCATGTAACTATGATTGTCAGAAAAGTTTTTGAAATCTACTGGTTTAGTTATCGCTTCAGTCTAATCATGTGCTCCATCTGAAACAATGCACCTCACAGACGACTTCTGCTTAAGAGATTATTTTTCCTTTCCCCATTAAATGGCAAAGAACAGGTCTAGAGGTGGAAAAACCAGGATTCAAATCTTGGCTTTAACACTGCCTAGTTGTAACCTCAGGTGACAATATTTTCAAGCCTTAAGTGTTTCTGTAAAACAGAATACCTCCCACAGAGGACAATGTGAACTAAGAGCTTACACAATACCTGGCAAAAAAAAAAAAACAGGTGCTCAAAAAATTCTACTGAATAAATGAATAGAATGAGCATCTTTTAAAAATAGGAATTTTGTTTTTAATTTTCCCCTCCATCGTGCTGCTTTTATTTCCATACTTATTTTCATCTATCTTTATTCTTTGGCCTGTGTGGGCCTCCCATTGCAGTGGCCCTCCCTTGTAGAGCACCAGCTCTGGGCGCATGTGCTCCAGAGTGCTGGCTCGTAATTAGATACACTGGTCCAGCCGCTCTGCAGCACGTGGGATCTTCCTGGGTCAGGGATCAAACTGGTGCCCCTTGTACTCTTTACCCACTGGGCCACCAGGGAAGCTCCTAAAAAAAGCAATTCTTGATGTGCAACTTACACATTTTATCTGCTTAAAGGATGTACACATTTAAAATAAAAACACTATTTCTGGAACATTTATTATGGTCTCCGCCTGGATGCTACAGCCAAAGAGACCTTTCAGAAAATGTAAACTGAATCAAGTCACATGCTTAGGATAAAGCCAAACTGTCTCAGCGTGGTATGCGAACGTGTGTCAGTCATTCAGTCGTGTCTGACTCTTTGCGATCCCGTGGACTACAGCTCACCAGGCTCCTCGCTCCGTGGGATTCTCCAAGCAAGAATGCGAGCGGGTTGCCACTGCCTCCTCAAGGGTTCTTCCTGACCCAGCGACAGGACTCGAGGCTCCTGCAGGCAGTCTCTACTCTCTGAGCCACCAGCGATACCAAGTCCTTCTTACAGGGCCGCTCCGCTGGCTGCTGTAGCCTCACGTCTCGCTATACCGTACCTCTCACCTCTGCAGCCCTGACACTCTTCCCCACAACCAAAAGTGCCCTGCTCTCACGTACGGCTAGGCCTTGCCACCTGAAGTGCCTTCTGCCTGAAAGGCACCAACTCCTATTCCTGCTCCAGGTCCCAACTTCTCTGTAGGGTTCTTCTGGACACAGCCCCTCCTTCCTTAATGCTCTATCCTGGGGCTGGGGCTTCTCTCTTCCTCTGTGCTCCCCACCGTTCAGGGTTTTACTCTATCAGGGCATTTACACACCGGAACTGCCTCCTGGCTCCCCCAGCAGAGGACCTTGTTCATTACTTTACTCTCAAGGTCTGGCACACAGTGGTCAAAGTAAGTGAAAGTCACTTCGTCATGTCCGACTCTTTGCGAGCCATGGAACTCTCCAGGCAAGAATACTGGAGTGGGGAGCCTTTCCCTTCTCCCAGAGACCTTCCCAACTCAGGGATCAAACCCAGGTCTCCTGCATTTAAGGCGATTCTTTACTAGCTGAGCTGCAAGGGAAGCCCATACAGTAAGAGCTCAGTAACTGTTTCTTAAATGAATGAAGCCTAGGAATCACAGTGCTAATCCTATATGAAGGGTCCACTGGAATCCAAAGGTTCTATTCCTTCATTCCTCCACAATGCGCCATTTTCACCTGTTTGTCTGAAAATTCAGGCAGCTGCTATCTCTTAGGTTTACAGACCTATTATGATGACCAGGCTTACAACTTTCTCTCTCTCTACTTCTATTTAACTTAGTACTTCTAAAAGTTGGATAATTAAAATGTAGGTTGGGAGGGGGCTCACACCACTGAAGACTTCAGATACTAAATATTTTTATTCATACTTATAAACAAAACCTATAAATCTAGAATTTGAGATGATGCATAGAAAAAGAAATCAATCATACATTTCTGAACCTCTCATTAGATGCAAGCTCATCAGACATAAACTCAGACAGACATCAAGGTTTAGAAAATCAATGTGATGCCCATATATTTTCTACAAATAGTTTAGTGAAGCAGGTTCTGAAATTCTGTACTGTTCTTTGGAGGGGGGGGGTGGACCCCGAGCCATGGACACATGGGATCTTGGTATCCCGACCAGGGATTGAACTGTCACTGCCTTGGGTGGAGTCACAGAGTCGTCCTCTCTGGACTGCCAGGGAAGTCCCATCGTTGTCCTTTCATGGAAACCTGAGTAGGAAGCAACACTGATGGGGAAAACTTGGTATTAAGACAAACCCACTTCAGGGGCCTGACTATTAAGGCTGAAGAGGAATTTGGTTAAAAACAAAGACATTTAAGTGTGCAAACAGTGTTTTCAGTTTTCTGGCACAACTTGGAGATGTGTGGACATTTCACCTTCAAGTGGCTTAACATGTAAAAACATCTACTGAAGTCTTATGGACACGTCCACGCTAAGTATGAAGCATATAAAAATGTTTTAGTGTAGAGAACAAAAACACAGCTCAAAGCTTTTTAATATATCAAAGTTACCCGTTTCGTGGAGATGTATTTAGTGAGGTTAGCTTATGTCAATTTATAACAGAAATCGATACTCCTTTGCATCTAAACATATGAAAGAATAGTTGGAAGTAACAACTTTCTAGTCAGTTTATATTCACTGAATATTTTAGCAGGCCCATAAATTAACACTCTAAACTAAGATTCAGTCTTCAGGAGATATTTATAAAAACGTACTATTTGTTCAGTGTTTTTCAATGGGGAGTGAGTTTGAAGGGTTCTTAAAACACCTTTCGGGTGAGACTGGGGAGAATGGGATGTATACATGACTAACCTGGGATTATACATATCTATAAACATCAAAACTCTGTAAAAGCAAAAAAGCAAAAAAAAGGCAACAAAACAACTTTCGTATGATTTGAATTATCTGAATATCCAATCAGGGCATCTGTTACATTTTTAGAAACAAAAATATAGTTATTAGAATAAGTTAACTGTTACTTTCTGACATGATTTTCCCAAAGTTTATTAAGTACGTCAAAAGCAAGACACAGGAGAACATGTATAGTGTGGTACTATTGTATTACCGCAGAACAAGAGATGCACTGAATTATACACACACACTCATACACATTCAAAGGTTTGTAAGGAAACTCATTGAACTGTTTAAAGTATGTCAAGATGCATTTGGGAAAAGGAGTGGTAGTAGGTGAAAATATACTTATGATTTATTGATGAACGTTACTGAACACACTAAGTTTTTTAAGGTATAAAGTATAGGGATTTCCCTGGTGCTCCAGTGGTTAGAAATCCATGTTTCCACTGCCAGGAAGTCCCATCGTTGTCCTTTCATGGAAACCTGAGGAAGCAAGGAACTTGGTATTAAGACAAACCCACTTCAGGGGCCTGACTATTAAGGCTGAAGAGGAATTTGGTTAAAAACAAAGACATTTAAGTGTGCAAACAGTGTTTTCAGTTTTCTGGCACAACTTGGAGATGTGTGGACATTTCACCTTCAAGTGGCTTAACATGTAAAACATCTACTGAAGTCTTATGGACACGTCCACGCTAAGTATGAAGCATATAAAAATGTTTTAGTGTAGAGAACAAAAACACAGCTCAAAGCTTTTTAATATATCAAAGTTACCCGTTTCGGGGAGATGTATTTAGTGAGGTTAGCTTATGTCAATTTATAACAGAAATCGATACTCCTTTGCATCTAAACATATGAAAGAATAGTTGGAAGTAACAACTTTCTAGTCAGTTTATATTCACTGAATATTTTAGCAGGCCCATAAATTAACACTCTAAACTAAGATTCAGTCTTCAGGAGATATTTATAAAAACGTACTATTTGTTCAGTGTTTTTCAATGGGGAGTGAGTTTGAAGGGTTCTTAAAACACCTTTCGGGTGAGACTGGGGAGAATGGGATGTATACATGACTAACCTGGGATTATACATATCTATAAACATCAAAACTCTGTAAAAGCAAAAAAGCAAAAAAAAGGCAACAAAACAACTTTCGTATGATTTGAATTATCTGAATATCCAATCAGGGCATCTGTTACATTTTTAGAAACAAAAATATAGTTATTAGAATAAGTTAACTGTTACTTTCTGACATGATTTTCCCAAAGTTTATTAAGTACGTCAAAAGCAAGACACAGGAGAACATGTATAGTGTGGTACTATTGTATTACCGCAGAACAAGAGATGCACTGAATTATACACACACACTCATACACATTCAAAGGTTTGTAAGGAAACTCATTGAACTGTTTAAAGTATGTCAAGATGCATTTGGGAAAAGGAGTGGTAGTAGGTGAAAATATACTTATGATTTATTGATGAACGTTACTGAACACACTAAGTTTTTTAAGGTATAAAGTATAGGGATTTCCCTGGTGCTCCAGTGGTTAGAAATCCATGTTTCCACTTCCAGGGGCACAGATTTAATCCCTGGTTGTGGAACTGAGATCCCACAAGCCATGCAATGTGGGCTCTCCCTCCCCTGACAAAAAAAAAGGGAAAAAATGGAAGCTTCACTACTGTATATATAGTTGCTCGGTAAATGTCTGTTTTGAAGTCCATTCTTTGATCAGTACAAGTGGCCTTGGAGAAGTAACAACTCAAGTTGCTCATCTGATCTCTATAACAGGCAGGATGATACCAGCTACCATACGAGTTACTGTAAAGCTTAAGGGAGGTTTTACACATAAGGAGCTTAGCCCAGTGTTTTGCTCACAGTAACAGCTAAGTATTCTAATCTATCTGAATTCCTGGAATAGTTTCCTCCAGCCACTTCACAAACCAGAATTAGACAGAATGTTTGTGTCTGGTCAGAGTTTTTCTACTTCAGATTTTTTAGGAGTTAAGTGCAATACTTGGTTTTAAGGCAGAAATGACAGCTCTGTATCTCAATGCTGAGCTTGAAGAGACAGGCTACTTATTTAGTACCAAGGTTCTCCCTCCGTCACTTTCCTTCCTCACTCACTAACACCCTCTCCTATTCCTGTTTCCCATGTGTTAGCACAGTGCTGGTGCAAAGTCGCTTCAGTCGTGTCTGACTCTGTGACCCTCTGGTCCACAGCCCGCCAGGCTCCTCTGTCCATGGGATTTTCCAGGCAAGAATACTGGCGTGGGTTGCTGTGTCTTACTCCAAGGGATCTTCCCAACCCAGGGACGCAACCCGCACCTCTTAGGTCTCCTGCAATGGCAGGCAGGTTTTTCACCACCGGCACCACCTGGGAAGCCATACAGAGGTTCTTCCTGTCATTTTCCTTCCTCACTCACTAATGCCCTCTCCCAATCCTGTTTCCCATGTGTTAGTGTGAGGTGCACCTTAGACTGCATTACATTCTGCACTCCTTGGCAACAGAAGGCATAAGTCAAAAGAAGTCAAAATCTGACAAGGGCAGAGTTAGAAAAATAAAAATAAATTCGTGCTTTAGAAAACAGCCCATTCAGGCCACTTTTCTTAGTGTTTCTAATAGAATAAGGGACTAATCTAATCAAAGCAAAATGGGAGCTAACCCCAAACAGCCCATCACCATAAGGAATGCTCTATGCACCGTTTTTTGTTTTTAATGGCTCTGTTTTGTCATATAACATTGGATGTTTCTTGCAATTGTATTACTGGTTTTTTTTTTGACCCTCTTTTTTTTGGGGGGGGGGGGAGGCACTTCTATTGATCTTTCATTTATCTATTTTCATCCACCTTTCGTTCTTTGGCCGGTGTGGACCTCCCATTGCAGTGGCCTCTCTGGGCACATGCGCTCCAGAGCTCCCACTCGGTAGTTGGAAACATTGGTCCAGCTGCTCCATGGCATGTGGGATCTTCCCAGGCCAGGGATGGAACCCGCGCCCCTTGCACTGCAAGGCGGTGTCCTTACCCACTGGACCAACAGGGAAGCCCTGTATTACTGTTTTTAAAAGTCTTCATCTGATAAAAAACTTCTTAGACTTTAGAAACTTGGAACTACACTGTCAATGATGTGTAAGGAAAATAACTCAATGCTTATCTTCAGAAATTATCTACTAAGAGTTAACGTAACTCAATTTTAAAACATTTGTTACAACCCAACTCTGAGCCAGGCAGAGTGCCTGGTGTCCGCGCTTCTATGAAGAGGAACAGAAGAGCTCTCAAGTTGAGGAACCCAGACACAAGCTATACGGTCAGTATGTGGCAGAGGGAAGATTAGAACACAGATCTAACTCCAGTCTTCATATTTATAAAATATCCATTAAATTTGGGTGCTGTTGTCTCTGAACCTCTCTGAGCAAATGGGAGACCCTTTCTCCAAGCTTCACGGGACTGCTGCGAGAATGACATGAAACAGCATGTGCAAAGTGCCTGCTAGGCACGCAGTGGCCTTGGAAACGGTTTCTCTTCCCGGCACTGTGTCTTGTACTGCAAGGATTCAAAAGGTGCTAAGCTGAAATCCAGCTTCTGCTTCAGAGCTGCAGTTGCATCAGGAGCACCACTGCAGATGCTTTCCGCCATCCTATGGAGACCAGCGCTCAACACACTCAGTAATATAAACGCTCAGGTCTTTCTCAGCCCACAGAAGTCGTGCCATGCTGTTTCAAGTTCTGTGTTCACACCCATACTGATCTGAGTACAGCATCTCATATTTCACCTGATTAATGTCTATAAATTTCAAATTAAATCCAATTACTCAGACTCTGATATAATAAACACATCATTTGGGTTGGGGAAAACCAAAGCAAACCAAACTTAACAAATCTTCCTGTATTTCATTTCCCTTCACTGTGCCATTCTGGAAATTTCAGTGTTACAGAAAAAAGGTTTTGCTTATTGTTGGAAAAAGGCTTCTAATTAAATTCCACATAATTTTAAATAAAATGGAACTGAACACTTTTTTAGAACCGTACTTGCAGTGGCCTCTCTGGGCACATGCGCTCCAGAGCTCCCACTCGGTAGTTGGAAACATTGGTCCAGCTGCTCCATGGCATGTGGGATCTTCCCAGGCCAGGGATGGAACCCGCGCCCCTTGCACTGCAAGGCGGTGTCCTTACCCACTGGACCAACAGGGAAGCCCTGTATTACTGTTTTTAAAAGTCTTCATCTGATAAAAAACTTCTTAGACTTTAGAAACTTGGAACTACACTGTCAATGATGTGTAAGGAAAATAACTCAATGCTTATCTTCAGAAATTATCTACTAAGAGTTAACGTAACTCAATTTTAAAACATTTGTTACAACCCAACTCTGAGCCAGGCAGAGTGCCTGGTGCCCGGGCTTCTATGAAGAGGAACAGAAGAGCTCTCAAGTTGAGGAACCCAGACACAAGCTATACGGTCAGTATGTGGCAGAGGGAAGATTAGAACACAGATCTAACTCCAGTCTTCATATTTATAAAATATCCATTAAATTTGGGTGCTGTTGTCTCTGAACCTCTCTGAGCAAATGGGAGACCCTTTCTCCAAGCTTCACGGGACTGCTGCGAGAATGACATGAAACAGCATGTGCAAAGTGCCTGCTAGGCACGCAGTGGCCTTGGAAACGGTTTCTCTTCCCGGCACTGTGTCTTGTACTGCAAGGATTCAAAAGGTGCTAAGCTGAAATCCAGCTTCTGCTTCAGAGCTGCAGTTGCATCAGGAGCACCACTGCAGATGCTTTCCGCCATCCTATGGAGACCAGCGCTCAACACACTCAGTAATATAAACGCTCAGGTCTTTCTCAGCCCACAGAAGTCGTGCCATGCTGTTTCAAGTTCTGTGTTCACACCCATACTGATCTGAGTACAGCATCTCATATTTCACCTGATTAATGTCTATAAATTTCAAATTAAATCCAATTACTCAGACTCTGATATAATAAACACATCATTTGGGTTGGGGAAAACCAAAGCAAACCAAACTTAACAAATCTTCCTGTATTTCATTTCCCTTCACTGTGCCATTCTGGAAATTTCAGTGTTACAGAAAAAAGGTTTTGCTTATTGTTGGAAAAAGGCTTCTAATTAAATTCCACATAATTTTAAATAAAATGGAACTGAACACATTTGATAGACTTTACGTCAACTGAACTAGATATATTTTAAAATAACATAGTCCTGCTATGACTGCAAAGTGCCCAGAATATACTTACATTAAAAAAGTCACTTACTAAGCCACAATATTAATTTACATTGTCTTTTAAGTATATAAAATGAGAGTGAATAAACACGACATTCAATAGACAAGTAAATGGCAATTGTTTTATAATTCTATTTTCCCTTAATAAAACAGGATACATGAAAAGTAAAAAGGTGCTTAATTCAGAGCAAGAATTTCCAAGTTACTTCAACATTTTGAATTATATTTGCATATTATTGTAATTATGCTTTTATTACTGAAATTTTAGATAATTAGTTCTTTAAATTAGATCTAAATTAGAATTAGCACAAAGGAGAAGATAATCCGTAAGTTTTTTTTGGCTTCAAAAGATTAATAGCTTTGCCTGGCTTCCTACAATATTCTAAATTCAATTCATATTTTTTCTCCTATTAATGGACCAAGAATGTAAAAAGCTGAGTTATATATCATTTAGAATGCATCCAGTTTATTTTTATAATAATATTGCATATTTATCTCCTTGATTGAGGCTCCCTGTTTTCATTTACTCTGCAATTAGGATTAAACATTTATCACACCCCTCCCCTTTTAAAAAGAAAAAGTTATGCAGTCTGCATGACTACTAAAGATAATTTAAAATACACAACTGAGAGTCTACCAAGAGCAAAGTCCTGTGCCAGATTCTTTGGGTGCTTCAAAGATGACCCAGATTTTGATCTTGTCTTTAGAGAATATAATTGATACAAGTTGGCAGAAGTAATGAAATAGTTACACAGGTTCATTTCAAAACAAGGCAGAAGATGTAAAAACCTAAAAGACTGATAAAAGAAGTGTTTTAGAAGTTTGCAAGAAGTTGAAAACACTTCATTTGGAATGCCTAGGACTAAACAAGGGAAGTAGCATGTGAGTTTGGTCTTGAAGACAAGGGAAGAATTTGGATGTTTAGTGAACAAAATCAAAGATATTACAAAACCAAAGAACAGTGTGAGCAGAGGGTCAGAGGTAAACAGTTTATGAAAAAGTTTAAGCTAGAAAATAAAATGTGCAATTCAGTATTTTAAATATGCATGTTGGAACCTTACTCATAATTTCTAGTTTTTTAAGTGCTAAATTTCATTATTATTAGAGATGCATAACTTGAGTTATTTGAATTGCTATTCCTGAAACGAATTCTTTACCTGCGTCGTGTGTTTCACTGAAACCTGGGTTTACTTACTACTTCGATCTGTTGATGATGATCTTTAACTTAGCTCCACTGTTCTCTAGCAAGTATATCCAGACTAATCCACTGAAGAGGAAACAACTACAGACAGAAGCAAAATGAACTGCCAGCACAAGCAAAGGGAGACAGAAGGAACAGTGTCACCATGGGGACAATGGAGAGGACGGGAGGAGGGAGGAACAGATTAGAGTGGGACAGTTAGTTTTTGTTAGTTTGCATTTGTTTCAAGTCACATACTCTTGGAATCTGACCAAGCTGCTAAGGGAAAAAATCAGGTCATTGCCTTTCAGTTGTTTCTCTGTTTGAGTTTTAATTCTGGCTTCCTACAATATTCTAAATTCAATTCATATTTTTCTCCTATTAATGGACCAAGAATGTAAAAAGCTGAGTTATATATCATTTAGAATGCATCCAGTTTATTTTATAATAATATTGCATATTTATCTCCTTGATTGAGGCTCCCTGTTTTCATTTACTCTGCAATTAGGATTAAACATTTATCACACCCCTCCCCTTTTAAAAAGAAAAAGTTATGCAGTCTGCATGACTACTAAAGATAATTTAAAATACACAACTGAGAGTCTACCAAGAGCAAAGTCCTGTGCCAGATTCTTTGGGTGCTTCAAAGATGACCCAGATTTTGATCTTGTCTTTAGAGAATATAATTGATACAAGTTGGCAGAAGTAATGAAATAGTTACACAGGTTCATTTCAAAACAAGGCAGAAGATGTAAAAACCTAAAAGACTGATAAAAGAAGTGTTTTAGAAGTTTGCAAGAAGTTGAAAACACTTCATTTGGAATGCCTAGGACTAAACAAGGGAAGTAGCATGTGAGTTTGGTCTTGAAGACAAGGGAAGAATTTGGATGTTTAGTGAACAAAATCAAAGATATTACAAAACCAAAGAACAGTGTGAGCAGAGGGTCAGAGGTAAACAGTTTATGAAAAAGTTTAAGCTAGAAAATAAAATGTGCAATTCAGTATTTTAAATATGCATGTTGGAACCTTACTCATAATTTCTAGTTTTTTAAGTGCTAAATTTCATTATTATTAGAGATGCATAACTTGAGTTATTTGAATTGCTATTCCTGAAACGAATTCTTTACCTGCGTCGTGTGTTTCACTGAAACCTGTGTTTACTTACTACTTCGATCTGTTGATGATGATCTTTAACTTAGCTCCACTGTTCTCTAGCAAGTATATCCAGACTAATCCACTGAAGAGGAAACAACTACAGACAGAAGCAAAATGAACTGCCAGCACAAGCAAAGGGAGACAGAAGGAACAGTGTCACCATGGGGACAATGGAGAGGACGGGAGGAGGGAGGAACAGATTAGAGTGGGACAGTTAGTTTTTGTTAGTTTGCATTTGTTTCAAGTCACATACTCTTGGAATCTGACCAAGCTGCTAAGGGAAAAAATCAGGTCATTGCCTTTCAGTTGTTTCTCTGTTTGAGTTTTAATTCAATAAAGTACCATCACACGCATTATAATGAAAAATATGGGCAGTGCCTGTCAGGAGCTATTCTGGAACTAGAGCAATAAATAAATTTCACATTCCAAAGACTGAAAAATATTTTTGATCAACATGAAACAATGAGGGCTTCCCCTGGTGGTCCAGTGGTAAGGACACCGTCTTGCAGTGCAAGGGGTGCTGGTTCAATCTCTGGCCTGGGAAGATCCCATGTGCCGCGGAGTGGCTGGACTGATGTGTCCAATTACCGAGCCGGAGCTCTGGGGAGCACACGCCCAGAGCCGGCACTCTGCAATGACAGAGGCCACCGCGATGGGAGGCCCACAGGAGTCAAAGAATAAAGACAGATGAAAATAGAGAAATGAAAGACCAATAGAAGTGGCCCGTCCATCCCCCTCTCTCCCCACCCCACCCCGCAAAAGATAAATTAAAAAAAAAAAAACAAAACAAACCATGAAACAATGAATCTGCATTTTTGAGTCCAAAACTATCAAGTGCCCTGGACCGGAGGACGCATGCAGACACTAGTGCCAATTCAGGCGATTCTGTTCTAAGGTCAACAGTATCTACAAGGAACCAGAAGTCCTAATGGCTCGTGGGTTGTTAAAGTTGATGAGAAAACCTATAGCTCCCCTAAACAGTGGGCACTTTACTAAAGGAATTACAGATAAATAGTACACTCTCACTGCTCACATTTTCAGAGCTGTTTCCGCAGTGTTTCGCAAGGTCAGGTAAAGCCAGTCGTTAAACACCTGGCCTTTCTTTTGAAGCTCTTCTAATCTAGTCACCTATTTTGGGATTTTACACACTAGTTTTTTTAAATATAGTTACTGTTATGAACTAGGTTTCTAAGCTGCAACCAGAGAAAACAACTCCAACTGGCTCAACAGAGAAAGAATTTATCTAAAAGGACACTGTTAGGCCAGAGCTACTGGGGAATTTGGAGAGTAGGGTCAGAAAACAAACAACAAAGGAAGGCGGCAAGTGAGTGCTACACCACAGGAGAGCTGAGCGGCACCCTGTGCGGCCTCGGGACCCAGACAGCAACCGAGTACTACCCCACAGCAAGAGCTGAGTGAGGGCCTTGTGTAGCCCCGGGATCCAGGCTCAAGTGCTCCTGGACAGTGGATGCTGTCACTGGCCCGTTGGCACTTATTTCTCTGCTTCTCCACGAGGTGCTGCTGCTTCCATCGTGCTTTCCGCAAGAGTTGTCTACAGGCCCCGATTCTGTGTCGTCAGCTCTGGATTCCAAAAGTCTAGGTCCTGTGTTGAAGGCCTGAGCACAGAGAAGACTGAGCAAACACGGGAAGGTGGGCTCTGCCTTCAAGACCTACGTGGTGACAAATTTCCCAACACAAGGAAGGAGCTCCTCATTCTGGGGCCCCTGAAAAAGTCAAATAACTGACCTGGGAATATGTGTCTACCCAGCAAAGAATGGCCCGCTCAGCACAAAGCCCTCTGTTTTCTGGCCAAGTGCTTGGAAGCAGTCTGAGGGGTGACCTACCCACCTAGCCCACAGTTCCTCCACGTACGTGCTTACCCCACCCCCAAGAGATTCAGTCCCAACATGCTCACGGCTGAGATTCCTCTGAGTTGTCACTACACCAGTCTGACTGGCTCCTACAATGCGGCCACAGTGGCCTCTCAACTTCATCCGTAGAAATTGGTTCTCATACTGCAATCCTGTCTCACCATACTCAGATTCCTGGGCTACGGGCTGGAAGGGGCTGGTGTGACTCACAACTTCATCATTTACACGCTTGGGAAAAGGTTAGTGATTAATCTCTGAGTGCTACCGTACTCATAAGTTGTCAAGATAACCAAATGAGAGGAAAGGAAAGGCTCTGTGCAGACCAAAATTATAACCATGATCTCATTAGTTAACAGCCTTGATAGGTATGATAAATTCCCTAGTTCTTCAGGACTGTGACCAGTCCAGACCTTTCTGTTTCTTCTGGGTACTGATGTCACATCTTTATTACAAACAATTAATTCTGTTATCAAAGCAGTATATGCTCATAATTTAGAAAATCTTGTACTTAGTAGCAATAAAAAGCAAAGCCTGAAAACAAAGCCTCCTGCTCTTATCTCTCTTCCACTCAGTCTTGCTTCCCAGAGGCAACTGTAATTTAATTTCTTTTGGTATTTGAGTATCTTCTGATATTTTCTCTTTATAATTTTATTAAACCAACACTCAGTGTTGAAATTATGATGACTACTTAACTACTACTTACTGCTAAGCCAAGCTGTGTTCTAGAATTATATTTTCTTCCATATTTAACTTTAAATTTTTCTTGGAAAGGTTATTTTCCTCTTTTCTCACTAGCTTCATTTTTAATAAATTAGCAACAGTTAATTTTTCACAAATGCATCAAAAGACCTGTAACACTTCTGTCAATGTCACTTGTCACTTAGTTTTCAAACATTCAGGTAACTGATCTCTCCCTAGATATCTATTTCTTGGAGACTTTCCTCTTTCCAGTCCAACCTAGACTAGATACCCACCACATCTAATGCATAGCTAGTATCTAGGATTTTCTTCTCTTCTTTCTAATGTTAGACCCCATTTTTTGGACCCCACACTTTCCAGTTCTTGGTTTATTTCATCAATTAGTGGACCACATCCCTAGTAGCTTCCTTAGTAGGGGTACAGGGGAGTTAAATTTTTCGAGGCAGGACTGGAAAATGCATTTATTTAACCTGACATTTGATTGATAGTTTGGCTGAACACAGAATTTTGTGTTTAAAACAGTTTTCCATCAGCTTTTTAAAGGCACTATGTAGTATTCAGTTGTTGCTACTGGAAAGTTCAATATCATTCTGTTTCCTACTTCTTGTATGGAACTTAATCCTTTCACCTTCTCATGATTTTAGAATCTTCTCTTTTCCCCTGGTGTTTCCTAATGAAAGAGATGGAATTTTTTAAATACAGAAATCCCTTTAGTCTGGGAAATATTTATTGTGTTATTCCTTAGATATTGTCTTCTCTTCCATTTCTCTAGTACATATTCTAACATAAAGTCACATTTTGATAAATCCCTAGTTCTTCAGGACTGTGACCAGTCCAGACCTTTCTGTTTCTTCTGGGTACTGATGTCACATCTTTATTACAAACAATTAATTCTGTTATCAAAGCAGTATATGCTCATAATTTAGAAAATCTTGTACTTAGTAGCAATAAAAAGCAAAGCCTGAAAACAAAGCCTCCTGCTCTTATCTCTCTTCCACTCAGTCTTGCTTCCCAGAGGCAACTGTAATTTAATTTCTTTTGGTATTTGAGTATCTTCTGATATTTTCTCTTTATAATTTTATTAAACCAACACTCAGTGTTGAAATTATGATGACTACTTAACTACTACTTACTGCTAAGCCAAGCTGTGTTCTAGAATTATATTTTCTTCCATATTTAACTTTAAATTTTTCTTGGAAAGGTTATTTTCCTCTTTTCTCACTAGCTTCATTTTTAATAAATTAGCAACAGTTAATTTTTCACAAATGCATCAAAAGACCTGTAACACTTCTGTCAATGTCACTTGTCACTTAGTTTTCAAACATTCAGGTAACTGATCTCTCCCTAGATATCTATTTCTTGGAGACTTTCCTCTTTCCAGTCCAACCTAGACTAGATACCCACCACATCTAATGCATAGCTAGTATCTAGGATTTTCTTCTTCTTTCTAATGTTAGACCCCATTTTTTGGACCCCACACTTTCCAGTTCTTGGTTTATTTCATCAATTAGTGGACCACATCCCTAGTAGCTTCCTTAGTAGGGGTACAGGGGAGTTAAATTTTTCGAGGCAGGACTGGAAAATGCATTTATTTAACCTGACATTTGATTGATAGTTTGGCTGAACACAGAATTTTGTGTTTAAAACAGTTTTCCATCAGCTTTTTAAAGGCACTATGTAGTATTCAGTTGTTGCTACTGGAAAGTTCAATATCATTCTGTTTCCTACTTCTTGTATGGAACTTAATCCTTTCACCTTCTCATGATTTTAGAATCTTCTCTTTTCCCCTGGTGTTTCCTAATGAAAGAGATGGAATTTTTTAAATACAGAAATCCCTTTAGTCTGGGAAATATTTATTGTGTTATTCCTTAGATATTGTCTTCTCTTCCATTTTCTCTAGTACATATTTCTAAAGCCATTATTTAAGATATCACATTTTCTAGATAAATACTCTAGTTTTCTTATTTGTCTCCAATGCTGTCCATTTTTTTGTTATTTGTTGTACTTTCCAGATTCCTACAACTTTCCCTTCCAATCCTTCTACAATTTTCATTTCTAAAAGCTCCTCTTTTCACTTTTACAGCATTCTATGTAGGTCTCATTATTCAATAATATATCCTTTTATGTAAGGATATTTTGATTCTATTTAAGTTTTCTTCTCTCCCTTCACTGTCTGTCCCTCTAGCATGTGTCTTATTTCTGTCTCAATCTGGAAGTTTCCTTGTATGTCCCGTGAGCCCTGGATGGGTTTTTATGTTTAAGACTGGGGCAAGTACCAGCGATTTGGAAGCTCTGTGGCACAGGAGGTGTGCTGCGTGCTGTCTTCCCTGCAGGACACCCGGAAGGCAAACTGGCTTTTTCACTGAGCAGCTCCTGAGCATCATTTCATCCTGAACCCCCGCGCAGGCCTACGAGCTCCTGGGCAGACAGCCCATCTGTGGAGCCCCGGAAGCGCTGGCCTATGGTTTGGCTTCTGTCCGGTTTGGACCAGAGCAAGGGAAGGTCAGGAAGTAACGTCCTATTTAGTTTGTAGGCTTTTACATAGTTCCAGATTTCAACCCTGGGCCTTAACTCTACCCTTCTTTATAGCTATTTCCAGATGTGGAACCTTTCTACTTTCCTTTCTTTGAAAAGAAACCTCAGGACTCTTGTGAGGAGGCAGGTCAGGACTTGTCACCTGGCTGCGAATGACATCAATGCAAGAACAGACAAATGGATCACTGAAGCAGAATGAAAAAGTGCTAAACCATGTATTCATGGGAGCTTAATAAAGGGTAACATACATGAGCAAGCTGAGGCTTCATGACCTGTTTACCCATGGAAATTCCCTTTTTACTTCTTGATGATTCCTTTCACCTTCTCATGATTTTAGAATCTTCTCTTTTCCCCTGGTGTTTCCTAATGAAAGAGATGGAATTTTTTAAATACAGAAATCCCTTTAGTCTGGGAAATATTTATTGTGTTATTCCTTAGATATTGTCTTCTCTTCCATTTTCTCTAGTACATATTTCTAAAGCCATTATTTAAGATATCACATTTTCTAGATAAATACTCTAGTTTTCTTATTTGTCTCCAATGCTGTCCATTTTTTTGTTATTTGTTGTACTTTCCAGATTCCTACAACTTTCCCTTCCAATCCTTCTACAATTTTCATTTCTAAAAGCTCCTCTTTTCACTTTTACAGCATTCTATGTAGGTCTCATTATTCAATAATATATCCTTTTATGTAAGGATATTTTGATTCTATTTAAGTTTTCTTCTCTCCCTTCACTGTCTGTCCCTCTAGCATGTGTCTTATTTCTGTCTCAATCTGGAAGTTTCCTTGTATGTCCCGTGAGCCCTGGATGGGTTTTATGTTTAAGACTGGGGCAAGTACCAGCGATTTGGAAGCTCTGTGGCACAGGAGGTGTGCTGCGTGCTGTCTTCCCTGCAGGACACCCGGAAGGCAAACTGGCTTTTTCACTGAGCAGCTCCTGAGCATCATTTCATCCTGAACCCCCGCGCAGGCCTACGAGCTCCTGGGCAGACAGCCCATCTGTGGAGCCCCGGAAGCGCTGGCCTATGGTTTGGCTTCTGTCCGGTTTGGACCAGAGCAAGGGAAGGTCAGGAAGTAACGTCCTATTTAGTTTGTAGGCTTTTACATAGTTCCAGATTTCAACCCTGGGCCTTAACTCTACCCTTCTTTATAGCTATTTCCAGATGTGGAACCTTTCTACTTTCCTTTCTTTGAAAAGAAACCTCAGGACTCTTGTGAGGAGGCAGGTCAGGACTTGTCACCTGGCTGCGAATGACATCAATGCAAGAACAGACAAATGGATCACTGAAGCAGAATGAAAAAGTGCTAAACCATGTATTCATGGGAGCTTAATAAAGGGTAACATACATGAGCAAGCTGAGGCTTCATGACCTGTAAATTCACCCCCCTAATAGTGACTTGTCTGAATAAAATACATTCTCAGTGGAAGCCAAGAATCCTCCCTTTTATCCACCTGCCAAGCTACTCTGGCTGTCGGCCTATATTGCCTCTTTTTATGATGTTCTTAAAACTATTAAAGCACCTCTCCACCTTGAAGGGCATATGCTGTCTCAAGGTCCCAGGCTCCCTTGATAGAACTTGTCTCCTTTTAAAACCAGGCTTCAAAAAAAAAAAATTTTTTTTTTGGCTATACAATAGATTTTTATTGGTTATCCATTCCAAATAGGGCAGTATGTACATGACTTTCCCAAAGTCCCCAACCATTCCCTCCCACCTGCAACCATAAGTTCGTTTTCTAAGTTTGTGAGTCTCTTTCTGTTTTATAAATAAGTTCAATTGTACCATTTCTTTTTAGAATCCACATTAAAAGGATGCCATATGATATTTCTCCTTCTCTTGTCTAACTTACTTCACTCAGTATGACACTCTCTAGGTCCATCCATATTGCTGCAAATGGCCTTATTTCATTCTTTTTAATGGCCAAGTAATATTCCTATATATATGTGTGTGTGTGTGTGTGTGTGTGTAAGTATATACATATCACATCTTCCTTCTCTATTCCTCTGTTGATGGACATTTAGGTTGTTTCCTGTCTTGGTTATTGTAAACAATGCTGCAGTGAACACTGGGGAGCATGTATTTCTCGTCGAGCCATGTTTTCTCTGGATACATGCCCAGAAGTAGGATTCCAGGGTCATATGGTAGCTCTATGTTTAGCTTTTTAAGGAACCTCCACATAGTTCTCCATAGTGACTGGATCTATTTACATTCCCACCAACAGTACAGAAGAGTTCCCTTCTCTCTGCGCCTTCTCCAGCATCTGCTGTTTGTGTAATTTTTGTTGATAGTCATCCTGACGGGTGTGAGGTAATATCTCATTGTAATTTTAATTTGCATTTCTCCAATAACAAATGACTTTGAACATCTTTTCATATGCCTGATGGCCATCTGCATATCCTCTTTAGAGAAATGTCTATTCAGGTCTTCTGCCCACTTTTTGAGTGGGTTGGGTTGTTTGTTTTGATGCTATTGAGTGTTGTTAAGTTGTTTGTAAATTTTGGAGACTAATCCCTTATCGGTCACATCATCTGCAAATATTTTCTGCCGGTCTGTGGGTTGTCTTTCTGTTTTATTTATTGTTTCCTTTGCTGTGCAAAAGCTTTTAAGTTTAAGTAGGTTCCAATTGTTTATTTTTGCTTTTATTTCCATTATTCTGAGAGATGGATTAAAAAAGATCTTGCTGTGATTTATGTCAGAGAGTGTTCTAACCATGTTTTCCTCTAAGAGTTTCATCATGTCTGGTCTAACATTTAGGTCTCTACTCCACTTTGACCTTATTTCGGTTTTTTTTTTTTCCCTCCCACCTGCAACCATAAGTTCGTTTTCTAAGTTTGTGAGTCTCTTTCTGTTTTATAAATAAGTTCAATTGTACCATTTCTTTTTAGAATCCACATTAAAAGGATGCCATATGATATTTCTCCTTCTCTTGTCTAACTTACTTCACTCAGTATGACACTCTCTAGGTCCATCCATATTGCTGCAAATGGCCTTATTTCATTCTTTTTAATGGCCAAGTAATATTCCTATATA
Organism: Tragulus kanchil; assembly: GCA_022376925.1. Taxonomy (NCBI): domain Eukaryota; kingdom Metazoa; phylum Chordata; class Mammalia; order Artiodactyla; family Tragulidae; genus Tragulus; species Tragulus kanchil. Next base: position 182,185,029 of record JAIOJX010000032.1, on the reverse strand, counting down.
TATGTGTGTGTGTGTGTGTGTGTGTGTAAGTATATACATATCACATCTTCCTTCTCTATTCCTCTGTTGATGGACATTTAGGTTGTTTCCTGTCTTGGTTATTGTAAACAATGCTGCAGTGAACACTGGGGAGCATGTATTTCTCGTCGAGCCATGTTTTTCTCTGGATACATGCCCAGAAGTAGGATTCCAGGGTCATATGGTAGCTCTATGTTTAGCTTTTTAAGGAACCTCCACATAGTTCTCCATAGTGACTGGATCTATTTACATTCCCACCAACAGTACAGAAGAGTTCCCTTCTCTCTGCGCCTTCTCCAGCATCTGCTGTTTGTGTAATTTTTGTTGATAGTCATCCTGACGGGTGTGAGGTAATATCTCATTGTAATTTTAATTTGCATTTCTCCAATAACAAATGACTTTGAACATCTTTTCATATGCCTGATGGCCATCTGCATATCCTCTTTAGAGAAATGTCTATTCAGGTCTTCTGCCCACTTTTTGAGTGGGTTGGGTTGTTTGTTTTGATGCTATTGAGTGTTGTTAAGTTGTTTGTAAATTTTGGAGACTAATCCCTTATCGGTCACATCATCTGCAAATATTTTCTGCCGGTCTGTGGGTTGTCTTTCTGTTTTATTTATTGTTTCCTTTGCTGTGCAAAAGCTTTTAAGTTTAAGTAGGTTCCAATTGTTTATTTTTGCTTTTATTTCCATTATTCTGAGAGATGGATTAAAAAAGATCTTGCTGTGATTTATGTCAGAGAGTGTTCTAACCATGTTTTCCTCTAAGAGTTTCATCATGTCTGGTCTAACATTTAGGTCTCTACTCCACTTTGACCTTATTTCTGTGTATTAAGGAATGATCTGATTTCCTTCTTTTACATGTGGCTGTCTAGTAAAACTGGGCTTTTTTTTTTTTTTTTAACTTTTACAGAGTTTTATTGTTCACAGACATGTCTGTTCCCAGATCAGTCATATGTATATCCCTGGCCCCCTCCCCCATCCATCCCAAAACTGGGCTTTAATTTTTAAAATGAAATCTACTTCAGAATAAAAGGTTACCATCATTAGTTCATAAACATTTACTGAGTGCCTAGTTGGCCCCAGGTACTGGGGATACAAAGATGAGAAAGATAGGACCCTATACTCAAGCTGCCAGTCTAGTTTCACGGGCTTTCTTAATCAGGAGTCTTCATCTGAACCACAGAAGACAGAAAAATTATTTCGGTGACGATTTTCTTAATTCTCTCCAAAATGGTATGTAACTAGTACCACGCTGGATGCAGCGGAGAGATGCCAATTCATCACACAGAAAAGACGCCTCAGAGTATTACAGGTTCAGTCCACGTGCAGAACTCTGAGAGCTGAGGGACAAAGAGCCAGGGGCGACAGTCTGGCAGTGGCCTGCGCCAGCTTGCTAGGGATTCAATTGTAAGAAAGTCTTCAAAACAATAATCACTTAAAAAAATGTGTAAACTATTCTCAATATGGGGTTTTGTCAATATAATTATAAAAATTATTTTTTAAAACTTAAAAATTCACTTTCAGAAGAGACTGTGGTAGTGAACAATATATGCGGTGATGATTACTACTGAGCAGTGAACGTGTGCTGAATGCTCACTACATCCTGGGCGCTATTCAGATCACTTAACATGTATTATTTCCTTTAATACAATTCTACCTTATAGTGTTACTATTCTTATTTTACAAACAGAAAAACAGGGGCTTAAGAGATGACTCACTTTATGGTTAAACAAGTTAAAATATGATAGCAAGGGATTCAAATCCAGTTGGTCTGGTTCCAGAGCCTGAGAAGTTCCTAAGCTTTATGGTATAAAACCCCTCTCCAAGTGACTAAATAGTCTCCTTTCCATTGGAATGAAGTTAAAATTATGTTGAAGTTATGGTTTGTCATAAACCCTAGTATGAACAGTCTAATGCATATGGAAGAAAGATAAGGCCTAAATAGTGTGCAAAAAAAAAAAAGAAAAAAAAGAAAGCCAACACCAAATGACTCAAACTCTGTATTTTGAAAAATAAAGGAAACAGAGTCAGGTACACCCACATTTAAGGGAATATTTAACTATCCAAAATTAAAGTTCTATAAGGAGTGTTGCTTTATAGCTCTAAATGTGCTCCCCTAAATAAAATTTCTAGCTTTGATAAATCATACATATAAAAATTTAACTCAATATAACAAAAAACCCCACTATAGATCAAATATGATCCAAGATCCCAAGAGCTGGTTCACCATTTCACTTTCTGTCAAAAACTTAACAACGAGGGCTTCCCTGGTGGTCCAGTGGGTAAGGACACCACCTTGCAGTGCAAGGGGCGCCGGTTCAATCCCTGGCCTGGGAAGATCCCACGTGCCGCAGAGTGGCTGGACCGACGCATCCAACTACTGAGCCAGAGCTCTGGAGTGTACGCGCCCAGAGCTGGTGCTCTGCGACAACAGAGGCCACCGTGATGGGAGGCCCACAGGAGCCAAAGAACAAAGACGGATGAAAGTGGATAAATGAAAGACCAATAGAAGTGGCCCACCCACCGCCCCCTAACCCCGCCAAAAAACCCCAAACAAACTTAACAACGAAACAAAAAAACTATACGAAGGGATGCTTTCCCAGTTTTAAAAACAGGAAAGTATAAAAATATACTTTGGTTTATTATTATTATCTAATCATGTCAAAAAATAAAAACCCATTTTGAGAAAAGAGAGCTTATTATACCTTTTTGGTAATGCTGCAGGTTTTACGTTTTTCTGTAGAGGCATTTTCTGCCATATTTGGTTTTACAGAATGAAAGACTGGTAGGTCAAGCTGCTGGGTTATTTTTGCTGACACATTTTCCTATAGTCTGACGTCTAATAGATTACTATTACTCATAGCTTTTGTTTTAAACTAGTAAGAAACTATTTTAATGACATTTTGATTATGGCAATAAAACAAAATAAGTACTATTACTATACAAGTAATGGCAAAATAGGAATTGAAAATACTATGTAATAGAAATCTCAACTGTTTTCACTCACGTTTATCTATGTCTTCTAATAATCTCTCCCATTTTATTACTGACATTACAGTTATTTAACTGGGGCTTTTATTTTTTTCAAAGTCCTAGAGATTTGTTGATTTAGCCATACAATACAGAATTTTTCCCAACTAGAAAAACGTGCTTAGCTTTCCTTAATATCTTTTGTCCAAACCATTAACATTCTCTTCTAACTGGCAAATTCTAGTGTTTTTTTTTTTTTGGCAAATTCTAGTGTTCTTTTTACAAACACTCATCAGCTAAATTTCTAAGTACCTTCAGGTCATATCGCTTGTTTTCTTTTAATATACGATCACAGAAAGCTAAGAGTACATTCTGTCAAGACAGCAAATTCCCTTTGCTCTCCCACGGAAGGTATCTTTCCAGCTCTGAAATGTTAACATCCTATTGTTTGTCATAGATACACAATTCTTTTAGTGTTAGTTGTAGTGTAATTAATTTGCCTGTAATATAAAAAAATGTGTCACTCTAACACCTTTAGTTTAAATTAAATGAAGAATGTATACGCCACCCCCCCCGGGGGGGGTGATGGGAGGCCCACAGGAGCCAAAGAACAAAGACGGATGAAAGTGGATAAATGAAAGACCAATAGAAGTGGCCCACCCACCGCCCCCTAACCCCGCAAAAACCCAAAACAAACTTAACAACGAAACAAAAAAACTATACGAAGGGATGCTTTCCCAGTTTTAAAAACAGGAAAGTATAAAAATATACTTTGGTTTATTATTATTATCTAATCATGTCAAAAAATAAAAACCCATTTTGAGAAAAGAGAGCTTATTATACCTTTTTGGTAATGCTGCAGGTTTTACGTTTTCTGTAGAGGCATTTTCTGCCATATTTGGTTTTACAGAATGAAAGACTGGTAGGTCAAGCTGCTGGGTTATTTTTGCTGACACATTTTCCTATAGTCTGACGTCTAATAGATTACTATTACTCATAGCTTTTGTTTTAAACTAGTAAGAAACTATTTTAATGACATTTTGATTATGGCAATAAAACAAAATAAGTACTATTACTATACAAGTAATGGCAAAATAGGAATTGAAAATACTATGTAATAGAAATCTCAACTGTTTTCACTCACGTTTATCTATGTCTTCTAATAATCTCTCCCATTTTATTACTGACATTACAGTTATTTAACTGGGGCTTTTATTTTTTTCAAAGTCCTAGAGATTTGTTGATTTAGCCATACAATACAGAATTTTTCCCAACTAGAAAAACGTGCTTAGCTTTCCTTAATATCTTTTGTCCAAACCATTAACATTCTCTTCTAACTGGCAAATTCTAGTGTTTTTTTTTTTTGGCAAATTCTAGTGTTCTTTTTACAAACACTCATCAGCTAAATTTCTAAGTACCTTCAGGTCATATCGCTTGTTTTCTTTTAATATACGATCACAGAAAGCTAAGAGTACATTCTGTCAAGACAGCAAATTCCCTTTGCTCTCCCACGGAAGGTATCTTTCCAGCTCTGAAATGTTAACATCCTATTGTTTGTCATAGATACACAATTCTTTTAGTGTTAGTTGTAGTGTAATTAATTTGCCTGTAATATAAAAAAATGTGTCACTCTAATACCTTTAGTTTAAATTAAATGAAGAATGTATACTCTATAGGCTGATGCACAGTTGAACTTGAAAAGATATAGAATATTTTAAAATTTAAGTCAGAAACCTTGCCCAATTCTTTGATTCAAATAAATCTGTATCCAAATGAGACTGTCTTCATTCCTGTAATGAACTTTCATTCTTATTCTAAATATTTAAGCATGAGTACGGCACTGAGTGTAAATATGAGATACTAAGTTACCCAAGGAGTCTTGGCTTCTCTTGTAGCTCAGTCGGTAAAGAATTCACCTGCAACACAGGAAATCCGCGTTTGATGCCTGGGTCAGGAAAATTCCCTGGAGAAGGAAATGGCAACCCACTCCAGCACTCTTGCCTAGAGAATTCCATGAACAGAGGAGCCTGGCAGGCTACAGTTCATGGGGTCTCCAAAAGTCAGGATGGACTCAGCGATTAAACAAGGAGTCTCAGACCAAGAATAACCTTGAAATCTGGAAAACAGGACTAGCTCAACAGCAAGACAGGATAGTGGCTGGGTAATTACATATTCCCATACCTATCCTCTTCCATTAGAGAAGAAAGAGCCTCAAGTCTCATCTATAGTTAGTCATTAGTTTTGAATGCTTGGTTTCAATACCAATGAAGAGCCACATTAACACTAACCCTCATTCTTGTCTCAGATGTCATAACGATAGATTTGAAACAGACAAACAAACAAACCTGACTCTGTCATATCCCAAACACTGAAATCATGGAACATACTGGCTGTGCTTTCAATCTGGAATACAAATGTGTTAATTCTAGAGATCAAGATTAAAAAGCAAAATGCCATACCTTGTGCAAGCATGTTAAATTCCAAGAACAGTGCTATGTGGTAGAGTTCCATGGCTTCTTCTGCCCTGGTCATGTTTGGCTTCCCTGCAACGAGAGCCTGAACCTCACTGAGACTCCCCACAGAGGGGCTACAGTGCAAAACGGAGAGGTCCACCATGTCGGTATACATACAGTGTAATATCACTTTTGCGTATTTTTTTGGTATAATGGACTCATCTAAGATAATCCTTGTGGGAGTCCTCAAAGTTCGGTCTGTGATTTCTTCACCAGTCCGTATCCTCCTTTGTAACAGATTTCGAAAAAATGGGGACCGTGCTGAAATAACAGCCTTGTGAGCTTTGAGCTCTTCATCTAAACAGTTCTGATTTCCACCAAAAGCTTCAACCAGCTCAGAGTCTGAAGAAAAACTAAGGACGACATCATAATAGCACATGTAATCAAAGAGTCCACGCATATCTACATCGAGGGAATTTGGTGTTCCAAATTCTTCACTAAGCTGAACAAGGATGTCAACATTTTGAAATCTTGAGTCCTCCATTCCAAACTCTCCGGTGTAAAGGTAGTGGAGCAAAGCAGAAAACATGGGCATATCTATACCAGCTGTGTTGATGTCCATTATGATCTCCGCCCCATACTCAGGTGAGGAAGAAAGCAGTGTTTTAAAAAATGGACATCTTGCTGCCAAAATGGCACGATGAACAGGAAAGCAAGTTTCCTGAAATATTAAGTCTACGTCAGTACAATACTTGTACTGTAAAGATCGGCCATATCTTTCTGCAGTGTCCGGGCTTCGGGTCTAGCCACGCTGGCTTGTAGAGAAAGCTCCTTTAAGGCTGAAGTTCCCTCATATTCCTCCACTAACGCATTGACATCTCGAACGTCCCACCCAGAGAGGAGTTCTCGCATCTGCTTGGCGTGATCAGCAGAGCGATTTGATTTTCGACGCTTGATGAACTTCTTTTTGAGGGTGGCAAGGCCAGAGGTTCTCTTTTTTTTGTCTTGTGGTTTCTCATGGCCATGGTCAAGGCTATATAATTTTGATTCACAACCATAACCTTGATGAGAATAGGATGATGTTCCTAAGAAGGAAATTGAACAAATGAAAATTGATTTCTTTTTTCTTAACATCATTTTCAACATTTAGTTTAACGTGTATCTTGTGTTAACATTTTTACAGACATCTCTGAACCATTCAAGGAAAACGTACTTTTGTTTCTAAAAAGGAAGGTTAAAAAGTTCAAATAACTCATTTTATATTAAATAAAGAAGAAAGAAACTATGCTACAGTGCGGGTATTATATCGGACTTTGCATTTTTTGGTATAATGGACTCATCTAAGATAATCCTTGTGGGAGTCCTCAAAGTTCGGTCTGTGATTTCTTCACCAGTCCGTATCCTCCTTTGTAACAGATTTCGAAAAAATGGGGACCGTGCTGAAATAACAGCCTTGTGAGCTTTGAGCTCTTCATCTAAACAGTTCTGATTTCCACCAAAAGCTTCAACCAGCTCAGAGTCTGAAGAAAAACTAAGGACGACATCATAATAGCACATGTAATCAAAGAGTCCACGCATATCTACATCGAGGGAATTTGGTGTTCCAAATTCTTCACTAAGCTGAACAAGGATGTCAACATTTTGAAATCTTGAGTCCTCCATTCCAAACTCTCCGGTGTAAAGGTAGTGGAGCAAAGCAGAAAACATGGGCATATCTATACCAGCTGTGTTGATGTCCATTATGATCTCCGCCCCATACTCAGGTGAGGAAGAAAGCAGTGTTTTAAAAAATGGACATCTTGCTGCCAAAATGGCACGATGAACAGGAAAGCAAGTTTCCTGAAATATTAAGTCTACGTCAGTACAATACTTGTACTCGTAAAGATCGGCCATATCTTTCTGCAGTGTCCGGGCTTCGGGTCTAGCCACGCTGGCTTGTAGAGAAAGCTCCTTTAAGGCTGAAGTTCCCTCATATTCCTCCACTAACGCATTGACATCTCGAACGTCCCACCCAGAGAGGAGTTCTCGCATCTGCTTGGCGTGATCAGCAGAGCGATTTGATTTTCGACGCTTGATGAACTTCTTTTTGAGGGTGGCAAGGCCAGAGGTTCTCTTTTTTTTGTCTTGTGGTTTCTCATGGCCATGGTCAAGGCTATATAATTTTGATTCACAACCATAACCTTGATGAGAATAGGATGATGTTCCTAAGAAGGAAATTGAACAAATGAAAATTGATTTCTTTTTTCTTAACATCATTTTCAACATTTAGTTTAACGTGTATCTTGTGTTAACATTTTTACAGACATCTCTGAACCATTCAAGGAAAACGTACTTTTGTTTCTAAAAAGGAAGGTTAAAAAGTTCAAATAACTCATTTTTATATTAAATAAAGAAGAAAGAAACAGTGCAGATGATTAACTGAAAAAAATGCTCCCTTTCTACAAAATAAACCAAGACATAAGAAAAATATCAAAGACCCACTGTGCTACATACAGTAGCTTGGTTACGATAAGAATCATATAAGCCAGATTTACATTTGATGGGAAAAAAATCTGGATGCTGCAGAATTATTATATATATTAACTTTTTCCAGAGCTCAATCCTCTTTTTATCCAAAAAGACCAGTGAAAACAACATTCTATTTATATTCACAAAAGAAAATGAAGTTAGGAAAACTAAAATGGTTACCTATAAAAGTCTGTTGGGCTTGAGAATTTCCCCCTACCCTCGGGGAGCATGAATGAGGATAGTTAGATGCATTAGCACCCATTTTCTTCAGTCACTCAGGCGTTCTATCTGCTGGTTCTGCAGAGTGTAATCCCAGAGGCCTTTACGAACTTTCAACCCTGGATCCAGTAGCCTCTTTTCATCCATTTCTTGATAAGAAACAAAAACAATTTTATTTATTGTTTCAAATGTATTTCAAATTACAGTTAAAAAAATAAGCAGGCTACTTAAAACTGCTTTTATTTGCAAATAATGACATACTGTCAAATTCAAATGTAATAATTTCAGAAAATGTGAACAGTTTAACTTGAATTATGAATCAGTGTTAAATGCAATTGTGAGCCAGAAGATGTCCTAATTATATACTTTCTAAGAAAGCAAAAACTATCATATCAGACTTACTTAAATACAGTTACAGAAAAAGTATTTCAAATCATAGGGAAAAATATTTAGATTAAAAAACTTTTCAAAGATGCCACCACCTGTCAATATAACCTAAAATGCCTAGCAATTTATAAACACTTCGGAGCGTGATACCAGTACCACAAAAGCATGTATGTTGATGTAGATGTACAAAAAGCAGATAACTGAATGGTTTGTCATTTTTTGCCTTAGATAAATTGTTTAAATCAACCCTTAATCTGTATAATTGGGTATTTCGTTGTATAGAACTACAGAATAAATGCCACATCATGGAACCTAACTTTCAGCGCTGCAAGCAGAAGATATAAGTACTAACAGAAGGAATTCTCAAAGAGAGAAGAATGTTAATAGAAAGTTCTAAATAGAATGTTAGAATGTTCTAAATCTTTATGCCACCCAGACATATTAAATTTATTTGACCAAAAGCAATATGGTTTAAGAGGAAATACAATCTATTTAAAATCTATTTTTGGAACTGTTAGGAAACCAACCAGTAGGCAGTTAATCTGGCCTCATAATGAAAGATGAAATGTTTTAATAATTAAGAGTTAAACACACAAAAAAATCTGCTGGAAGATGAAACTATGTCAAGATTCTTGGGATTTATTTTCATTTCTGCTACACAGTGTAGCTTCAGGAATTCAAGTTCAAGAAAAATCACTCAACATTTATGCTTTCCTTCAATCTTTTCCACTATGAATATATGGAAATTTGGTTATCTAATAAGCATAGAATTACCTACCTACAGTGTTCAAGAGGAGACCAGGAAACTCTACTAAGAGCCATTATGCAAAGTAGCAGTAACTCAGATGCTCCCAAAAAGCCCAAAGTAAATTCCCAGAGGCCTTTACGAACTGTCAATTTAATTTCAGAAAATGTGAAACAGTTTAACCTTAAAACTGCTTTTATTTGCAAATAATGACATACTGTCAAATTCAAATGTAATAATTTCAGAAAATGTGAACAGTTTAACTTGAATTATGAATCAGTGTTAAATGCAATTGTGAGCCAGAAGATGTCCTAATTATATACTTTCTAAGAAAGCAAAAACTATCATATCAGACTTACTTAAATACAGTTACAGAAAAAGTATTTCAAATCATAGGGAAAAATATTTAGATTAAAAAACTTTTCAAAGATGCCACCACCTGTCAATATAACCTAAAATGCCTAGCAATTTATAAACACTTCGGAGCGTGATACCAGTACCACAAAAGCATGTATGTTGATGTAGATGTACAAAAAGCAGATAACTGAATGGTTTGTCATTTTTTGCCTTAGATAAATTGTTTAAATCAACCCTTAATCTGTATAATTGGGTATTTCGTTGTATAGAACTACAGAATAAATGCCACATCATGGAACCTAACTTTCAGCGCTGCAAGCAGAAGATATAAGTACTAACAGAAGGAATTCTCAAAGAGAGAAGAATGTTAATAGAAAGTTCTAAATAGAATGTTAGAATGTTCTAAATCTTTATGCCACCCAGACATATTAAATTTATTTGACCAAAAGCAATATGGTTTAAGAGGAAATACAATCTATTTAAAATCTATTTTTGGAACTGTTAGGAAACCAACCAGTAGGCAGTTAATCTGGCCTCATAATGAAAGATGAAATGTTTTAATAATTAAGAGTTAAACACACAAAAAAATCTGCTGGAAGATGAAACTATGTCAAGATTCTTGGGATTTATTTTCATTTCTGCTACACAGTGTAGCTTCAGGAATTCAAGTTCAAGAAAAATCACTCAACATTTATGCTTTCCTTCAATCTTTTCCACTATGAATATATGGAAATTTGGTTATCTAATAAGCATAGAATTACCTACCTACAGTGTTCAAGAGGAGACCAGGAAACTCTACTAAGAGCCATTATGCAAAGTAGCAGTAACTCAGATGCTCACACGAGCAAAGGCAAACTCCTGTTTGAAACGTACCCACCTACCAGAGAACGGGGCATACTGGACTTTCTATTTCACTGCACGCTACTGATGCATAGCAGCCAGAGACATGACAGAATGTCCTGTTAAGAGCTAACCAGCAAGGAATCCAGAGGGTCTGATACACTGTTTTGTGAATGTTAAATGGTCAAGAAAATTACTTCTTCCAGAAAAGTCAACCTTCCTAAAGTTTGATGCTTAGTGTATGTAAACTCATGTTTTCTATTCTTAAATATTAAAAATGGGGACTTCTTTGGTGGTCCAAGGCTAAGATTCTGTGGTCCCAATGCAGGGGGCTTGTGTTCGATCCCACGTCAGGGAACTAGACCACACATGCCACAACTAACATCCAGCACAGCCAAATAAATAAATCTATAGATATGGATATATTTTAAAATGTAGAAAAGGCAATTTTTTAATAATTCATTTTGGATGCTATCAATTTTTATAAAACAAACTAAATCTGCTTGTGTTAATTTCAGTTCAAACTTTAAAACAGTAAATCTAATTAATAGGCTTCCCTGGTGGTTCAGTCAATAAAGAATCCACCCGCACTGGGGGAGACCCAGGTTCAATCTCTCGGTAAGGAAGATCTCCTGGAGAAGAAATGGCAACCCACTTCAATATTCTTGCCTAGGAAATCCCATGGACAGAGGAGCTTGATGGGCTACAGTCCATGGGGTTGAGTCAGACACAACTTAGCAACCGAATCACCACCACCAAACCTGATGAATAAATCTTCGTTTTCAAGTTGAGTTCCTTAAAAGCCTCAAGATTTGATTCGGCATTTTTAATGGTTCTTCAAAAGAAAATAGACTCTCTAAAAAATAATACAAATCGGGCTTCCCTGGTGGTTCAGTGGGTAAGGACACTGCTGTGCAGCTCAAGGGGCACTGGTCTGATCCCTGACCTGGGAGGATCCCACCTGCTGCGGAGTGGCTGGACCAATGTGTCCAACTACCAAGCTGGAGCTCTGGAGCACATGCACCCAGAGCTGGTGCTCTGCAACGAGAGAGGTCACTGCAATGTGAGGCCCACAACCAAAGACTAATAAGCATAGAAACCCCTGTTCAAGAGGAGACCAGGAAACTCTACTAAGAGCCATTATGCAAAGTAGCAGTAACTCAGATGCTCACACGAGCAAAGGCAAACTCCTGTTTGAAACGTACCCACCTACCAGAGAACGGGGCATACTGGACTTTCTATTTCACTGCACGCTACTGATGCATAGCAGCCAGAGACATGACAGAATGTCCTGTTAAGAGCTAACCAGCAAGGAATCCAGAGGGTCTGATACACTGTTTTGTGAATGTTAAATGGTCAAGAAAATTACTTCTTCCAGAAAAGTCAACCTTCCTAAAGTTTGATGCTTAGTGTATGTAAACTCATGTTTTCTATTCTTAAATATTAAAAATGGGGACTTCTTTGGTGGTCCAAGGCTAAGATTCTGTGGTCCCAATGCAGGGGGCTTGTGTTCGATCCACGTCAGGGAACTAGACCACACATGCCACAACTAACATCCAGCACAGCCAAATAAATAAATCTATAGATATGGATATATTTTAAAATGTAGAAAAGGCAATTTTTTAATAATTCATTTTGGATGCTATCAATTTTTATAAAACAAACTAAATCTGCTTGTGTTAATTTCAGTTCAAACTTTAAAACAGTAAATCTAATTAATAGGCTTCCCTGGTGGTTCAGTCAATAAAGAATCCACCCGCACTGGGGGAGACCCAGGTTCAATCTCTCGGTAAGGAAGATCTCCTGGAGAAGAAATGGCAACCCACTTCAATATTCTTGCCTAGGAAATCCCATGGACAGAGGAGCTTGATGGGCTACAGTCCATGGGGTTGAGTCAGACACAACTTAGCAACCGAATCACCACCACCAAACCTGATGAATAAATCTTCGTTTTCAAGTTGAGTTCCTTAAAAGCCTCAAGATTTGATTCGGCATTTTTAATGGTTCTTCAAAAGAAAATAGACTCTCTAAAAAATAATACAAATCGGGCTTCCCTGGTGGTTCAGTGGGTAAGGACACTGCTGTGCAGCTCAAGGGGCACTGGTCTGATCCCTGACCTGGGAGGATCCCACCTGCTGCGGAGTGGCTGGACCAATGTGTCCAACTACCAAGCTGGAGCTCTGGAGCACATGCACCCAGAGCTGGTGCTCTGCAACGAGAGAGGTCACTGCAATGTGAGGCCCACAAAGGCCAAAGAACAAAGAGAAATGAATGAAGGATCAATAGAAGTAGACAAAAAAAAAAAGGAATACAAATCAACTTATTTATAAAAGAGAAACAGATTCACAGACATAGAAAACAAGCTCATGGTTATGAAAGGGGAAGAGGTATGATAAGGGTTAACAGATACACACCACTACATATAAAATAGATAAACAACAAAGACTTACTCTATAGCATAGTAAACTATACTCAGTATCTTGTAATAACCTGCAATGGAAAGGAATTTGAAGGTGTACACCTGATAAACTAGCACAATATTGTATATCAACTATAAATAGTAAAACAAAAAAGGAAAGAAACAGAAGACAGAATCCCAGAGGCCAAGTTTGTGGTCTTATTTACAGACCAAGTCCTATTTGCAGTCATTAAAGATTTGTATTCAAAACAGAAACAGCATAGGTAACTCTTTCCCAAAGAAGTCTGGAATATATTAAGAAAAATCCAGAATAAAAACATCAAAATAAAAGCCTTCACCAGAATGAGAAAAGAGAAAAAGATAAAAAAGGACTAAAAGATGAAAAAAGAGAAAAAGATGAAAAGGACAAGCTCTGAATCTGGATGTTGTGGAGATGACGTAGAGTGCTTGCTGGTGGTACCCACAGCGGTCCTCTTCTCTCTTCTTCGTTCACTCCTGAAGTTTGGTATTGTTTCACTTTTTGGTGGTCACTTTGTTTTTGAGTCTTGATTTCTAGTGACTGCAGAATAAATTCACTAACAGAGCACAAAGTATGCTGTTGAAACAAACCAAGGAAAAACAGAGCCTTGCTTTCAGATGAAGAAAGGTCAGAGGGTTCACAAAAGTGGACAGAGTTAAATTTGTTCTCACTCCCATCACATACATAAGATGAGGTTAATTACCCTCTCTTCATCTGTGTGTGCACACACACACACAATTACCCTCATTTTGCAAGGCCACAAAACATTATTAGATTAGGTTGTTTGAGGTTTAAACCATGCCTCCTGTCTGCCCCCGCCAAAGCTCTACTTTATGATGAACACAATTAGATACTCTAAACTATCCACAGAAAGGTTAGAAGACATCACCAACCGCACTGAAGACACAAGAGCACCTAGTAAACACTAAAGAAGTCACAGCTGAGACACAGATGCATGGCCATTTGTCACGGTAATTAGCAACAGAGGGACAGCTGGGGTCTCACTCTGGTGAAACAACTTGAAATAAAAATGTCTTGGGGACTTAGAGACAGTGTCTCTGCCTGGTTGGTAGCTCCTAGTCAATGGAAATCTCCTTCCAGATGAGCTGCTGTGGATGGCATTCACATCTCCTAGTAAGAGCTCTAATCCTCAAGCACACACAGGTGTCCGAAAGACTTGATGGGAGAAAGATGGCCCTGGAAAGTTAATAAATCCTTTTCCTAGAATCACCTTTCTGGGAACGCTCGCTAATAGCTGATATGACCAATCTCAACCAGAGGATCCGAATGGCTTAAAATAAGCTTCAGTGAATGTAGCACATTCAACTAAGGGGGGAAAACAACATTGAATGCAACTGAGAAAATTAACAACCCCATGAAAAAAAATTTAAAAACAAAAATCAATCTCTACTCCAAGCCCCTCCCCCCACCAAATCCCTAGGCTAGTGTTTCCAAAGAGTTTTCCCAGTGTTTGGAAAATGCAGTACTACACAAAGCTTTACTTTTCTTTACTTCTGAACTTTTTAGCATCTTTAAAGTGCTCAAGTGCACTGTGAACCTCCAGAAGGAAGTACTCAGCCTAATCTAAAGCTCTTTGGCCCCACAGAGCATTAAAAGAACAGACTTGCATAACGAACTATGGAAAACCCCCGACCTTTGCCATAAAAGTCCTTTTTACTCTTTAGGCATCAGAGGGAACAATGTGTCAGGTATAGTAACTCCCCTACACACTAACCTTCCAGTTGAGAACTTTCAAAGATGCAAATGTGAGTTCCATCAACATCAGGTGTGAATGAAACTTCACCTTGCCCTCCAATTCCTACTGCCATTGACCCTTCAGCTCTACCACCTCCCGCCTCCTCTCCCTCCTCCAAGAGCAACTCTTCATTCCTGTCCACTGGATACCAGCCCCTGCAGGCCAGCTGTTGTACCGGACTACTCTACTTTTCAAGCTACTGTAAGATTAAAAATGTTCTCTTTATTTTTGTATTTGTTTTTTATGTATTATTTGTGTGAAAAGTATTATAAACCTATTCCATTTCAGAACTTTATTCTGGATTATATTAGTTGTGTACACAGGCTGCTAATTTTGTTGGACTTAATGAACTTGGATTTACAAACTCACTCTTACTGTATCTGGGATAGTTCTCACCTTTATAACTAACCTATCACTTACACAAGGTAAGCTACATTTAATTTCTATGAATGTCAGTTTTTATAAACCAAAATTGAAATGTGTGGGCCACGACATCTGTAATAAGGCAAAACAGGATTCCCAAAATTCACTGAAGCTGTAAGGCTTACTGATTTGTAAAATGAAGCTTGGGAAGGGAGTTATTTCTATATTAAATATTAGTGTACAAAGAAATGAAGGCAACTGGACTCTGGATTTCTGGGGGTAATTATAGAAAAATAGGAATATAGGACATATGTGAATATGAAAAACAATTCACAAAAAGAAATGCAAAACTACAGTAGTATTTCACTCCTGTCAAATTTAAGAGGGCCACATCATTCAAATCAGGATCTTTGAGAGTGGAAAGGGGTATAGCTCAGGTCTAATGAGGCAAAGTAGGATCACCTCTAGAGCTAAATCTCTCATGTCTAAAGCAGCTGGATAAGGAAAAAAAGAAAAACTAAGCTAAAAGAACATGACTTCCTATGTCCATTCTCATTTCCCAAGCATGTTTTACCCACAACCACAGCTAGCACTTATATGCCATGCTCTGTTCTTAAAGCTTTTATACGCATTAAACCCATCTGATTTTCCCAGCATACATGGAACCCTCACATACATGGAACCTTCAGTTCTATCCTTGGACACACTGTAAGAACAACAAAGCAAAAATACACTGTGACTAGTAAATCAGAAGCCATCAACAAGAGATCTTTGCCTTTTGAAAGCATCTTCAAATAGACGAGATCCAAATGAAAGGGGGTTTTAGATGCTATCTTAGCAGAGGTTAAGTGAGACCCATGGGGCAGCCTGGGCTAGAGCAGCTTGGCCCGGTTATCCCCAGTACCAAAGCCTCTGCTGTCTTCTGTCTTCTGCTAGCAGCAAACTGTCTTCCCCCAAACTGAAACAACTCTAGAGGCAGCAGTATAAGTTTTCTCCAGCAGGCAGGAAAAAGGGCCTATAAACAGAGGGTGGAAAATTATTAGGAAGCTCTCCAAGACAGATTGTAGAACTGGCTCAATCAACTGTTACAGAAAATGGTGCCGTTGGGAACTTCTGTGTTCGTAGAAGGAACACTTTTTGAGTTGGGCACACATTATTTAAGTGAATAAATGAAATCACTGTTCTAACTGGGGACACTGTTTTCACTGGTGACTTGGTGACAGAAAAGCAGCTCTGGACAAAATGGAGAAGGCAATGACACCTTTGAGTCTACCATGGAGGACCTTCAGAGAGAACTACAGCTGAAATCCGAGAACACATTCAAAGCAACAGAATTAAAAGAAAAACATGGAATTTCTCATAAACGTCATTCAAAGACACAAAATTCAGATTTCCTGATACCAACTTAGTGAATGTTAAAAAAAAAAAAGCGGGGGGGCTATTTCTTGTTGATGAGTTTCTGTGGGTTCCAATGGAAGAGCTGGAGAAGAAAGAAAACATTCTGGTGAACCTGACAATAAGCCTGAGACGATGGCTGCACACGGAGTGGAGAAGAATAAAGAACCACAGAGAAACATGAGTACAAACACTCAAGGTATCTTCACCCGGGGTGGTCTTCATAAGGACACCAAATGCTTAACTGTAACTACTGACCATCAGGGGACTTACCATGTGAATGATCTCATGAATTATTCAAGTTCTTATAAACAGAAAGATAATAATGGTTTAGAAGCTGGATATTATGCTGTACTCAAATTCTATTTTTCCTCACATCACTCAAGAGTAGACGAGTCCAAACAGATACGGGGAAAACCCACTTGTTTTAACTTTCAGCAAAGAGCAAGTTATATACAATGTGGCCTTGGCCTTAATAATGGCCCTTCATTCAATTCTGATAGGCTTCTCCCCATCAGAATACCTCTGAGGCTTATAGACTCTTGGTGTTTCCCCTCCTAAAATCCTGCTGAAGTTCAAAAATTTTGTTAGCCCATGGGGGCAGCCTGGGCTAGAGCAGCTTGGCCCGGTTATCCCCAGTACCAAAGCCTCTGCTGTCTTCTGTCTTCTGCTAGCAGCAAACTGTCTTCCCCCAAACTGAAACAACTCTAGAGGCAGCAGTATAAGTTTTCTCCAGCAGGCAGGAAAAAGGGCCTATAAACAGAGGGTGGAAAATTATTAGGAAGCTCTCCAAGACAGATTGTAGAACTGGCTCAATCAACTGTTACAGAAAATGGTGCCGTTGGGAACTTCTGTGTTCGTAGAAGGAACACTTTTTGAGTTGGGCACACATTATTTAAGTGAATAAATGAAATCACTGTTCTAACTGGGGACACTGTTTTCACTGGTGACTTGGTGACAGAAAAGCAGCTCTGGACAAAATGGAGAAGGCAATGACACCTTTGAGTCTACCATGGAGGACCTTCAGAGAGAACTACAGCTGAAATCCGAGAACACATTCAAAGCAACAGAATTAAAAGAAAAACATGGAATTTCTCATAAACGTCATTCAAAGACACAAAATTCAGATTTCCTGATACCAACTTAGTGAATGTTAAAAAAAAAAAAGCGGGGGGGCTATTTCTTGTTGATGAGTTTCTGTGGGTTCCAATGGAAGAGCTGGAGAAGAAAGAAAACATTCTGGTGAACCTGACAATAAGCCTGAGACGATGGCTGCACACGGAGTGGAGAAGAATAAAGAACCACAGAGAAACATGAGTACAAACACTCAAGGTATCTTCACCCGGGGTGGTCTTCATAAGGACACCAAATGCTTAACTGTAACTACTGACCATCAGGGGACTTACCATGTGAATGATCTCATGAATTATTCAAGTTCTTATAAACAGAAAGATAATAATGGTTTAGAAGCTGGATATTATGCTGTACTCAAATTCTATTTTTCCTCACATCACTCAAGAGTAGACGAGTCCAAACAGATACGGGGAAAACCCACTTGTTTTAACTTTCAGCAAAGAGCAAGTTATATACAATGTGGCCTTGGCCTTAATAATGGCCCTTCATTCAATTCTGATAGGCTTCTCCCCATCAGAATACCTCTGAGGCTTATAGACTCTTGGTGTTTCCCCTCCTAAAATCCTCCTGAAGTTCATAGTTAGAAAAAATCTTGTAGACATTAAGTCCCAGTGAAAGAAGTACTGTGGGTTTGGTGATGAACAAATTTTAAGAAACTTTCATTATGAAGAACTATTCTTACAGAGACAACAGCAATGCCTCTTAGGTAAAGCAAGAATAGAAAGTCGGACAAAACTCTTCCCATCCTAAGGATTCTATGAGCCCCTTCTTGGAATTATGATTAAATATTTACCCCTCTCTTTCCTCAGCCCCTATGCATATCCTGTGCCACCTACTCATAGCTGAACCACTGGACAAGAATATTATAGTCCAAACAAACAGACTGGAAGAGATATTCTAGGACCTGTTTACCTAATACAAGACTGCCTCTTAAAACACTATTTTGCATTTGTTTAGGACATCTATAACAAAACATCAAGATAACCCAGAGTAAGTCCTTATCACAGAACACTTACTAGATAGTCACCTAATTGGTGAGGGAGGTGATGGAGAGGAAGAAGGGGATGAGGATGAGGTCTGCTTTGCAATGTGGTTGGCAATGCTGCGAACCAAGAAGAAACATAGGACAAGCAACTGGTGGGTGAACTGGGAGTAATAAGGATAATAGGCTTGAGGTCCCAGAAAGATATACAAAGAAAGAATGCAAACAGAGAATACATTAGAAAAATCTAAACAAGAGCTTCTTAACAGAGCTGGCCTTCTGTGTTCACAGGTCCTGCATCTGCAGATTCATCCAACTGCAGACAGAAAATGCTCAGAAAAAAAAAAAAAAAAAAAAAAATTCAGAAAGGTCCAAAAAAGAGAACTTGATTTGACACAGGCTCAACTACTTACATGGCATTTATATTGTATTAGGTGCTATAAGGAATCCAGAAATGACCTGAAGTTATGGGGGACATGGGTATGTTATACCCAAGTTTTATGCCATTTTATGTAAGGGACTTGAGCATCCACAGATTTTGGTATCTGTGAGGATCCTGGAACGAACTTTGGGGCCAACTTGATGGATAGCAAGATGGCAAGGCCCAAACTAGGTACCAGTCATTCTGACTCCTAATTTAGCATTCTTCCTTCACCGAGGAAGCATCTCTAGTCTTCAATCCTATATCAACTGTTCTGGTGGGAACAGAACCAACTCTACTTGTCTCAGCTTCTTTGCTGTCTAGGGCTGTACCTTATTCTAGGCATTTGTTGTAATTTTCCTGTCTTAGACCTGTAATCAGTTATCTCTTTAAAGGAGCCCTAATTCCTTTCAGTGGGAAATGGCATTTAGAGACCACAATCTGGGTGCTAGGAGGTTCTGACTGCCTTTTTCGTACACAGAACTAGGAAATTTTATTACGGGTATGCAGATACACATACATACATCAATGAATACATACAGATGTTTCTAATCCAAATTCAGGTTTAGAGGGTTTTTACTTAATCTCATTAACTTTACACTTGTTTCTTCTTTCTCACATGCCAAAACCCTATTCTCTATGCTGCCTTCATAACTGTTAATTTATCCTATCCCACAATATACACACAAGAGCCAAGACTTAAAATGTCAACACCATCACCAACAATATGATACACGAAAACCTTTTTTGGGGGACACTTCTTTTTTACCCTTAGCATATACCCAACTCATGATACCTATAAATTAGTGTGCGTGTAAGTCATCCGGAATAGTTTGCTTTTGGGTGATTACATCGCTAACTGGAAGTATGCTTTTATTTCACTTTTTTTTAGGCACTGTATTTTTTTTTTTTAATTCTTTATCTTAAGGATTTTACAGAGTTTTGTTATTCACCGACATGCATGTTCCCAGATCATTCATATGCATATCCCTGCCCCCCACCACCCAGTTCCCCCCCTCCCACCCCTCTGGACCATCGCCCCAAGTGATTGCAGGCACTCCTATTCCCTTAGCACAATGACAATAGCTACCTTTTCCACATGTAGGCACTGTATTTTAAATTAATGTTGCTATATATTTCTGTAAAAAGTTTAGATGAGTCTGAAGTCAAAACCACAAAAGAAGATATACTTAAAGACTAGTTGCTCTCCCTACCTCACAGGTAACTCTACTAATATTTTTATATAACACTCCCAATTCTCTTTTTTTGCTACTACCACTGGCTCCCTACTATGAGCAATACTGAAATTAGTATCTTCCTCCTATCTCTCTCCTCTAATTTTAAGAAACACATTTTTATTTACAGTGTGTATCTATAAAGTAATCAGTAAGTTTATTCTATGTCTTATATATTCTTCAAGCATATTTGATAATTAAACTCTATAAAATTTAACAATAAAGTATTAAATACTATATTTTTTTCTCTATTTTAGTTCTACCAATAAAAGTTAAATGTTGATCACCAATTTAAGAGCATTATTCAGAACACAAGCCCACAATCCATTATCAGATAGAAACCTTAGGAGCTAGGCATATTCTAAAATTCAGATTCTTTTCCTTTCCTTTTTCTCTTAAAAAAAGGAATATGGTATATGAAATATTTACTGTATACTATGTAAACACCCCAGTGAGTTGTCATATTATACCGTATTTTGTAATAAAATATAAAAATATATTAAACATTTAGGTTCTACTGTCAAATGAATTCAGGTCTCATCAGTATTTGCCATCAAATGAGTCTCCCTAAAAAACTAGCTTTCAGTCCTTTTAGAATTTCAAATTATAAATCGGACATCATAGACCTGTAGTTAGTAGCTTAAGATCATGCGTAAGAATAGTATTTTTCTTACTCATCTACCATCGAAAAAGGCCAAGTCAGAAAACATTTTACTCATATTAAGTAAAGATATCTGTTAAATTGCATTTTCTATAAAATTAAATTCTGTTACTGAAAATAGAGATTATTGTTAGAATTTTGCTTGGGAGAATCTCGGATCACCGACATGCATGTTCCCAGATCATTCATATGCATATCCCTGCCCCCACCACCCAGTTCCCCCACCCCTCTGGACCATCGCCCCAAGTGATTGCAGGCACTCCTATTCCCTTAGCACAATGACAATAGCTACCTTTTCCACATGTAGGCACTGTATTTTAAATTAATGTTGCTATATATTTCTGTAAAAAGTTTAGATGAGTCTGAAGTCAAAACCACAAAAGAAGATATACTTAAAGACTAGTTGCTCTCCCTACCTCACAGGTAACTCTACTAATATTTTTATATAACACTCCCAATTCTCTTTTTTTGCTACTACCACTGGCTCCCTACTATGAGCAATACTGAAATTAGTATCTTCCTCCTATCTCTCTCCTCTAATTTTAAGAAACACATTTTTATTTACAGTGTGTATCTATAAAGTAATCAGTAAGTTTATTCTATGTCTTATATATTCTTCAAGCATATTTGATAATTAAACTCTATAAAATTTAACAATAAAGTATTAAATACTATATTTTTTTCTCTATTTTAGTTCTACCAATAAAAGTTAAATGTTGATCACCAATTTAAGAGCATTATTCAGAACACAAGCCCACAATCCATTATCAGATAGAAACCTTAGGAGCTAGGCATATTCTAAAATTCAGATTCTTTTCCTTTCCTTTTTCTCTTAAAAAAAGGAATATGGTATATGAAATATTTACTGTATACTATGTAAACACCCCAGTGAGTTGTCATATTATACCGTATTTTGTAATAAAATATAAAAATATATTAAACATTTAGGTTCTACTGTCAAATGAATTCAGGTCTCATCAGTATTTGCCATCAAATGAGTCTCCCTAAAAAACTAGCTTTCAGTCCTTTTAGAATTTCAAATTATAAATCGGACATCATAGACCTGTAGTTAGTAGCTTAAGATCATGCGTAAGAATAGTATTTTTCTTACTCATCTACCATCGAAAAAAGGCCAAGTCAGAAAACATTTTTACTCATATTAAGTAAAGATATCTGTTAAATTGCATTTTTCTATAAAATTAAATTCTGTTACTGAAAATAGAGATTATTGTTAGAATTTTGCTTGGGAGAATCTTATCAAGCCCATGTGGGCCTTAGTCCTAATATAACCTATTACAATTCAAAACAGCTTGTTAGTCTCCTGCTATTTTTTTTCCTATTAAAAATGAATTCTTAAAAAGGAGATTTTTAAAAGAACATCCCATTCTACCAGTCTGTGCAACATTCTTGTAAGGATAACAATTAGAATTTTTAAAACTAGAAGATGTAGGGAAGAGTACTGATAAAGGAGGGGAATCTGGTTCTTAGAATTTTCACTTCAGTGCCGATTCATATGATATATTCTTGGTATTCTTAATATTTCTAGTTATTATTTCTTAAATAAAATATCTTTTAATGCATATTCATCACTGTCTGAAATATGTCATGTCAACTTCTTAAATGATTTAAAAAAGATAGCCTCCAAGAAGTCATGAACAACCTGGAATAATCAATAGGGAAAACCAGAGATTATCATTCTAGATAGGGTAAGAAAACCAAAACCAGTGAAAGAATTATGAAAACAGACGCTAAATTATTAGAAATAACATGAAATGTAGCAGTTTTCTCATTCATGAAAATTAAGTGTACTTGAAAAGTATTATGCATTTAGATGTGTATTAAAATGAAATTAACATCAATATTTAAAGTAGGTTAGCCAAGAATAGAAATGGCAAACATTTAGTGAAAATAAGTTAAAAAAAGCAGAATGTTGAAGTGAACCATGTTATATGTATTTCACTCTTAGACATAAAACATGTGAATTATTTTGAATTTAAGTGGCTTAACTGGTTGCTTAGATGGTAAAGAATCTGCCTGCAATGCAGGAGACCTAGGATTCGATCCCTGGGTCAGGAAGATCCCCTGGAGTTCGAGGAAAGGGCAACCCACTCCTGTATTCCTGCCAGGAGAATCCAATGGAGAGGAGCCTGGGGGACTACAGTCCACGGGGTCACAGAGTTAGACATGACTGAAGTGACTCAGCATACACACTCACACCAGCTCTGCAGGAGAACACAAAAAGTTTAGTCATGATTAACCTTTGCCAATCGGATGAAGGAAAAACAATTTCATTATTTTAATCTTCATATTAAAAAATCGTAAGTGAAAGTGAATGTCAGTTTATTAGCCTGTTTATTTTTTCGGCTACTTCTATTGATCTTTCATTTCTCTATGTTCATCCATCTTTGTTCTTTGGACCGTGTGGGCCTCCCATCTCAGTGGCCTCTCTCATCACAGAGCACCGGCTCTAGGCGCATGTGCTCCAGAGCTCCGGCTGGGTAGTTGGACACATTGGTCCAGCCACTCCGGCACGTGGGATCTTCCCAGGTCAGGGATCGAACCGGCACCCCTAAACTGGGTTACCAACATGGTCGCCACCATGGTTCTTAGAATTTTCAAGTGCCGATTCATATGATATATTCTTGGTATTCTTAATATTTCTAGTTATTATTTCTTAAATAAAATATCTTTTAATGCATATTCATCACTGTCTGAAATATGTCATGTCAACTTCTTAAATGATTTAAAAAAGATAGCCTCCAAGAAGTCATGAACAACCTGGAATAATCAATAGGGAAAACCAGAGATTATCATTCTAGATAGGGTAAGAAAACCAAAACCAGTGAAAGAATTATGAAAACAGACGCTAAATTATTAGAAATAACATGAAATGTAGCAGTTTTCTCATTCATGAAAATTAAGTGTACTTGAAAAGTATTATGCATTTAGATGTGTATTAAAATGAAATTAACATCAATATTTAAAGTAGGTTAGCCAAGAATAGAAATGGCAAACATTTAGTGAAAATAAGTTAAAAAAAGCAGAATGTTGAAGTGAACCATGTTATATGTATTTCACTCTTAGACATAAAACATGTGAATTATTTTGAATTTAAGTGGCTTAACTGGTTGCTTAGATGGTAAAGAATCTGCCTGCAATGCAGGAGACCTAGGATTCGATCCCTGGGTCAGGAAGATCCCCTGGAGTTCGAGGAAAGGGCAACCCACTCCTGTATTCCTGCCAGGAGAATCCAATGGAGAGGAGCCTGGGGGACTACAGTCCACGGGGTCACAGAGTTAGACATGACTGAAGTGACTCAGCATACACACTCACACCAGCTCTGCAGGAGAACACAAAAAGTTTAGTCATGATTAACCTTTGCCAATCGGATGAAGGAAAAACAATTTCATTATTTTAATCTTCATATTAAAAAATCGTAAGTGAAAGTGAATGTCAGTTTATTAGCCTGTTTATTTTTTCGGCTACTTCTATTGATCTTTCATTTCTCTATGTTCATCCATCTTTGTTCTTTGGACCGTGTGGGCCTCCCATCTCAGTGGCCTCTCTCATCACAGAGCACCGGCTCTAGGCGCATGTGCTCCAGAGCTCCGGCTGGGTAGTTGGACACATTGGTCCAGCCACTCCGCGGCACGTGGGATCTTCCCAGGTCAGGGATCGAACCGGCACCCCCTAAACTGCAAGGCGGTGTCCTCACCCACTAGACCGCCAGGGAAGCCTTAGTCTCTGTTTCCTTATAATTTCCGCTCATTTTTCTATGTAGCTATTCTTTTTACTAATTTGTGATATGTTTTAATGTTAAAATATCAAAGCAGAATACTTAGATTAGCCTTTTAAAACTATGATGGCTTTTGTCATAGATGTTCAAAAATTTTTTAATTAATTAATTAAATTTAAAAATTTTTATACACTTTTTTCAGGTTGTTTCCTTTTGTAACATCTGAGTTTCACGTTCCTGGCTGTAAACATTTTCACATCAGGAACTAGAAAAAGTTCTCTTAATTTTTGTTGTCCTCTCCAAATTATATCACGTAGGTAGACACACTCTTTAACCAGAGCAGAAAGCTGATATTAGATAGTTAAGAGAGTTTACAACACAGTTATTAAGGCATTCCATGTGCTAATTTCAAAAAATTTATTAATTCCTAATACGAAGATAATTCAATTATCTGGTGGTGCCTGGAAACGAGACTGATATATTTTCTAGATTAACAGGAGGATGCTCTTGGGGAGAAGAAACTCAATTAGCTCACTCACTCTATTCATATGTCATCAGGTAAAGACATCCTGGACATCCAGCGTCAAGACTCCAGGCCTCTTTCTCTCAGCCTTCTCCTCTATATCAACCTGGCTCACCGACCCCACTACAGATCATTCAGACTAAGTCACGATTTATTATCTCTTTCTTGAATTGTGTCAAAGATCAATCTTGGTCTCTGCTTCTAGTCTAATTAATCCAGCACACAAACTGATTTAACCTTCCTAACAGAGGTTCAATCAAGAATATACAATAAGTACAGACTCCTGGCCACAAATCCTACCTCTGTGTAAAGCATTTTATTTCCCAAAGTGTATTAAACAGAACACAAACCCTGCAAAACACAATGAAACGAGGCTTCAAAACAAAATCCTGGTTAGTCTGGGAAACACCATTTACTAGAGCCCAGTTCAGTAGAATTATTTATAGTTTTTATTAGGCATCTGAGTACAAACTACATGCCCTATACTGACTGTTGAAAAGTTGTAGTTGTGAACAAAATAGCCTTGGTTCTCATGTTGCTTACAATCAACTGAGAAAAATGGATATTTAAACAATATGCTGTTTAGTCGCTAAGCCATGTCTGAGACTTCGTGATCCCATGGACGGCAAGCATGCCAGGCTTCCCTGTCTGTTCACTATCTCCTGGAGTCTGCTCAAACTCTTCACTGAGTTGATGATGCCATCCAACCACTTCATTCTCTGTCTTCCCCTTCTCCTGCCCTCAATCCTCCCCATGATCAGAGTCTTTTCCAGTGAGTCGGCGCTCTGCATCAGGTGGCCAAAGTACTGCAGTTTCAGCACCGGTCCTTCCAATGAATACTCAGGGTAGGTTTCGTTTAGGATTGACTGGTTTGATATCCCTGCAGTCCAGGGGACTCTACAGAGTCTTCTCCAGCACAATTCAAGAGCATCAGTTCTCCGATGCTCTGCCTTCTCTACGGTCCCACTCTTATATCTGTACGTGACTACTGGAAAAACCACAGTTTTGACTATACAGACCTTTGCTGGCAAATTTACGTCTCCACTTTTTTTTAACAGGCTGTCTAGGTGTGTCATAGTTTTCCTTCCAAGGGGCAAGTGTTTTTTTATTTCATGGCTACAGTCACCATCTGCAGTGATTTTGCAGCCCAAGAAAATAAAGTCTATCACTATTTACACTTTACCCCTTCTATTTGCCACAAAGTGATGAGACTGGATGCCATGATCTTCGTTTTCTGAATGCCGAGTTTCAAGCTATCTGTTTCACTCTCTTCTTTCACCTTCATCAAGAGACCTTTTAGTTCCTCTTCACTTTCTGCCATTAGAGTGACATTATTTGCATATCTTAGGTTGTTGACATTTTTCCTGGCAATTCTGATTCCAGTCTGTGTGTCATCCAGCCCGGCAGTCACATGACACGCTCTGCATATAAGTTAAATAAGCAGGGTGACAATATACAACCCTGTCATACTCTTTCCCAATTTTGAACCAATCCATTGTTCCATGTCTAGTTCTAACTGTTGCTTCTNTATTAGGCATCTGAGTACAAACTACCATGGGCCCTACATGCCCAAACTGACTGTTGAAAAGTTGTAGTTGTGAACAAAATAGCCTTGGTTCTCATGTTGCTTACAATCAACTGAGAAAAATGGATATTTAAACAATATGCTGTTTAGTCGCTAAGCCATGTCTGAGACTTCGTGATCCCATGGACGGCAAGCATGCCAGGCTTCCCTGTCTGTTCACTATCTCCTGGAGTCTGCTCAAACTCTTCACTGAGTTGATGATGCCATCCAACCACTTCATTCTCTGTCTTCCCCTTCTCCTGCCCTCAATCCTCCCCATGATCAGAGTCTTTTCCAGTGAGTCGGCTCTCTGCATCAGGTGGCCAAAGTACTGCAGTTTCAGCACCGGTCCTTCCAATGAATACTCAGGGTAGGTTTCGTTTAGGATTGACTGGTTTGATATCCCTGCAGTCCAGGGGACTCTACAGAGTCTTCTCCAGCACAATTCAAGAGCATCAGTTCTCCGATGCTCTGCCTTCTCTACGGTCCCACTCTTATATCTGTACGTGACTACTGGAAAAACCACAGTTTTGACTATACAGACCTTTGCTGGCAAATTTACGTCTCCACTTTTTTTTAACAGGCTGTCTAGGTGTGTCATAGTTTTCCTTCCAAGGGGCAAGTGTTTTTTTATTTCATGGCTACAGTCACCATCTGCAGTGATTTTGCAGCCCAAGAAAATAAAGTCTATCACTATTTACACTTTACCCCTTCTATTTGCCACAAAGTGATGAGACTGGATGCCATGATCTTCGTTTTCTGAATGCCGAGTTTCAAGCTATCTGTTTCACTCTCTTCTTTCACCTTCATCAAGAGACCTTTTAGTTCCTCTTCACTTTCTGCCATTAGAGTGACATTATTTGCATATCTTAGGTTGTTGACATTTTTCCTGGCAATTCTGATTCCAGTCTGTGTGTCATCCAGCCCGGCAGTCACATGACACGCTCTGCATATAAGTTAAATAAGCAGGGTGACAATATACAACCCTGTCATACTCTTTCCCAATTTTGAACCAATCCATTGTTCCATGTCTAGTTCTAACTGTTGCTTCTTTACCTGCATACAGGTTTCTAAGGAGATAGATAAGGTGGTTTGTTATTCCCATTTCTTTTAAGAATTTCTCACAGTTTGTTCTGATCCAAGCAAAGGCTTTAGTGAAATCAATGAAATAGAAGCAGACGTTTTTCTGAATTCCCTTGCTTTCTTTATGACCCAATGAATGCTGGCAATTTGATCTCTGGTTCCTCCGCCTTTTCTAAATCTAGCACGTACACCTGGAAGTTCTCGGTTCACTGCTGCTGAAGCCCAGCTTGAAGGATTTTGAGCATTACCTCGCTACCATTTGAAATGAATGCAATTGTGCAGTAGTTTGAACATTCTTTGGCATTGCCTGCCTTCAGGATTGGAAAGAAAACTGACCCTTTCCAGTCCTGTGGCCACTGATGAGATTTCCAAGTTTGGAAATAATTACAAAAATAAAAATTGTACTCTGGGATAAATGCCATGAAAGGCATGGTTGCTATGAGAAAGAATAAGCTGCTTTATTAACATTCATAAGCCCACAAGACATAGAGAACACATGCAGCACACTGGAGAGATTTTAAACACATAAATATAAATAATACATAATTTAATGCTTGACATTATTTACTGACAGAGGTAGTTGTGATGGGATGCTGGAGAGTTAAGGAAGAGTCCACAGTTAACCAGGTTCTAGGAAGAGCAAGAAGGGCAGGTGGCTGATGCAGAGTAAGCGGGGAGGCACAACAATGTAAGCTGGGGGAGGACGGGGAGGAGGCGGCCCGGTCACACACGTCACTGCACGAGGCGGAGAGTCCTGCCGGTGACTCACCTATTTAACTTCCCTTAATTCAGTCTTCCTGAACTTTGATCAATCATGAAAACCTTTCTAAGAAAAACCAATAACAGGGTATGTACAATATTCTACAGAACATACTTTCAATCATACGATAGCAATGGAGGTATGAAGTGAAGGTCTGCACTCCGTGTAGATACACTTTAAGAGAAAATGACACAGTATAAAAACTGAGTTTTCATTTATCTCAATTTTGAATTAAAAAGTGGCAGGCAGAAAAAAATACAGCAGGCCTAACACTGAAAGGCTGGTCCTGGCTGGTCTTTGGCAACTCGGACTTTCTGTGTTTCACCACTCCTTCACAGATGAGGGCAGCGGACTCTACCTGAACCATACTGTACAAACAGTAGGTTAGGCTCAGTATCCGCTTTCCTTCTGGGAGCCTGCAATTCTGACACATGCTAGATAGAGGATGCCTGCGTGAGCAGCTGTCAGTAAGACCTCTAGGCACTGAGTCTCTAACGAGCTTCCCTGACAGACAGGACTTCACCTGTGCTTCCACACGTCGGTCCTGGAGGAAGCAAGTCTGACCTGTGTGACTCCAGCGGAAGAGAGCTCCTGGAAACCTGGGCCTGCTGTCCTTTGGACTTGGCCTCATGGGCCTTGTTCCTCTGCAGATTCTGCTTTGTATCTTGTGCTGTTAATAAATTATATCCATGAGTATCACTATATTGCCCCTTTGTCCTTTCCCCGATTTCAAAGCAAGAAAACATGGAACACTGTGAGAGCCTCCCTCCACCTCTGTCTTCCAGTCTCTTCAAAGGAAACCAAAAATTCTAATTGATGTTCAGATAAGCCCACAAGAAAAATAGAGAACACATGCAGCACACTGGAGAGATTTTAAACACATAAATATAAATAATACATAATTTAATGCTTGACATTATTTACTGACAGAGGTAGTTGTGATGGGATGCTGGAGAGTTAAGGAAGAGTCCACAGTTAACCAGGTTCTAGGAAGAGCAAGAAGGGCAGGTGGCTGATGCAGAGTAAGCGGGGAGGCACAACAATGTAAGCTGGGGGAGGACGGGGAGGAGGCGGCCCGGTCACACACGTCACTGCACGAGGCGGAGAGTCCTGCCGGTGACTCACCTATTTAACTTCCCTTAATTCAGTCTTCCTGAACTTTGATCAATCATGAAAACCTTTCTAAGAAAAACCAATAACAGGGTATGTACAATATTCTACAGAACATACTTTCAATCATACGATAGCAATGGAGGTATGAAGTGAAGGTCTGCACTCGTGTAGATACACTTTAAGAGAAAATGACACAGTATAAAAACTGAGTTTTCATTTATCTCAATTTTGAATTAAAAAGTGGCAGGCAGAAAAAAATACAGCAGGCCTAACACTGAAAGGCTGGTCCTGGCTGGTCTTTGGCAACTCGGACTTTCTGTGTTTCACCACTCCTTCACAGATGAGGGCAGCGGACTCTACCTGAACCATACTGTACAAACAGTAGGTTAGGCTCAGTATCCGCTTTCCTTCTGGGAGCCTGCAATTCTGACACATGCTAGATAGAGGATGCCTGCGTGAGCAGCTGTCAGTAAGACCTCTAGGCACTGAGTCTCTAACGAGCTTCCCTGACAGACAGGACTTCACCTGTGCTTCCACACGTCGGTCCTGGAGGAAGCAAGTCTGACCTGTGTGACTCCAGCGGAAGAGAGCTCCTGGAAACCTGGGCCTGCTGTCCTTTGGACTTGGCCTCATGGGCCTTGTTCCTCTGCAGATTCTGCTTTGTATCTTGTGCTGTTAATAAATTATATCCATGAGTATCACTATATGCTTAGTCCTCTTAGTGAACCTGGGGATGTTCCCAGGGATTTCAAAGCAAGAAAAACATGGAACACTGTGAGAGCCTCCCTCCACCTCTGTCTTCCAGTCTCTTCAAAGGAAACCATATTATTTCGGAATAAATATCTAATTGATGTTCAGATACAGAGCTTCTTTTTTTAAAATCTCAGAACCAATTACCATAAAAATGAGAATAGCAGCTAACTTAAAAGTGACTGTGACTGAGAATGAGGCTTGGCCTCACTGTTCTATTTCATGACTATGGTGGAGTCAGTTTTAAAATAACATATTAAAAAGAAAAAGCTGTTTATATGCTTCTTTGTATGTGTATTATTTCACAACAAAAAAATGCTTTGTTGTAGCCGGTGTGGATTTGAAAGTTGTGAGCTGAAGTTTTGAAACCATCGATAAATCCATTTCCTAAAGAAAAGGATATAAAAGAATGAACGGAAGGCTACGTACTGAGGCAAAGGAAATGCCTATGAGTTGGGAGCTGAAAGAGAACACTTAGAGAAACTTGACCACAATAGGCTGCATGTCAGAAGTGGCATATGAATGAGGTTTACTTCGAATTGAGAAGTTGCCCCTTTCCTCTGTGCTACGGGAAAAATACACTTCAGTTTTAGTACTTACCACTCTGCAGGGGCAAATAACTGCTGCATCCTCAAAGAGATCAAGTTTCTACAGTTGTGGCACTGTGTCCTTTTCCAGTAATTATGTATTCCAATGACCTCGAAGAGAGCCTGGCTCATAATGGGTCCTTAATAAATCAGGTGCTTAGAATAGAGAATGAAATCAGGCCTGTATCACCGTAGCCATGAAAGGAGAGAATGTATTCTATAATCATTTATAAATTTTCTTCCTTTTTCTTCTTTTTCTCCTTCTTTTGGCAACCTTACAGGTTCATTACTGTTTTTACTAAATTCTTTCCACTCTACTGCTACCTCCTAAGCACGGTTTCAACAACTATCTAAACACCAACGATGTGCAGGGCACTTGGCCAGGAACTGTCACAGAGACACAAATGAGCTTGCTCTTTAGTGCAGGACATATTCCAGTGCATAAGTAACACAAAGCTGCAAGTGGAATAGAGAAAGAACAGGAATGGGATGGAAGTTTGAGGAGGGTGATTAGAAATGGCTTTCATGAGAAACTGACATCTGTTTTGGTTCGTGAAGAAAGTTAGAATTTAAACAGGAAGAAGAACAGGTAAGGGTGTTTCAATAGAGAGAACAGCTTAAGAATTAATAGGTAAATGAGGGACAACATACAAAGAAATGAGGCAAGAAAGGCGGGAGTTGACAAGCTAAGAAAAAGTATGAAAGCAGCAAAAATTATGCCATCGTCCAAGTGTACAGAGCTGATAAAGGACACCAAAACAGAGCTGCCAGAGATGTAAAGGAAAACCAGACAAATGTGGTTTCATACAAATGAAGAGAGGAAACTGGACCGGAAGTAAAATCTGGGGTGAGATGATGTTTTATAACTCTTCAAAACAGACTGTAAGAAGGTGATGAGAAGCGAGGCAGTAGTAGATGTGGAAGTCTAGGAAGGTGTGTGCATGGGAGAGAGGGAGGTGGCACACCAAGTGAAGAGGGCTGATGCCGTAAGGCGTCTGTTTTCAACTGTGTGAAGTTGCTCCCTGGAGACATCTGGCGATGCCTGGAGACATGCTAGGCTGTCACAGCTAGGGATGAGAAAAGGTGCCACTGCAGCCGGGTGGGTAGGGGCTGAGGATGCTGCTTGACCTTTTGCAACCACACGACAGTGGCCCACAACAGAGTCATCTAGCCCAACACATCTGTAGCGCCACAGGTGAGAAGCCTTGTACCAAAGCACAGCGGACACAGGGGTTAGTGATTAACTAAAGAAGCAAAGTCTTCAGTAAAGTGAGAGCATTCATGGAGGAAGAAAACCTTTTTGGTTCTCTGACCTAGTGACCCCGATTATAGCATGAAATTGGATAGCTTCAAGCATCACTTACTTGAAAAGTATACTGAAATAGAACATTTCAATTTCTCCTTTATACATGAAGGAGAATGTACATGCCTTGAATCATTATCTACCCCATGACTATTCTATACAGACAAACCCATTTTATCTTTGGGGATACCATCTAGGTTTAAAACATGGTACTTCTATTTTTTTTTTAAGTTCCAAATATGTACAGCAACCACATCTAAAAACAGACAAACAAGTGGAATAGAGAAAGAACAGGAATGGGATGGAAGTTTGAGGAGGGTGATTAGAAATGGCTTTCATGAGAAACTGACATCTGTTTTGGTTCGTGAAGAAAGTTAGAATTTAAACAGGAAGAAGAACAGGTAAGGGTGTTTCAATAGAGAGAACAGCTTAAGAATTAATAGGTAAATGAGGGACAACATACAAAGAAATGAGGCAAGAAAGGCGGGAGTTGACAAGCTAAGAAAAAGTATGAAAGCAGCAAAAATTATGCCATCGTCCAAGTGTACAGAGCTGATAAAGGACACCAAAACAGAGCTGCCAGAGATGTAAAGGAAAACCAGACAAATGTGGTTTCATACAAATGAAGAGAGGAAACTGGACCGGAAGTAAAATCTGGGGTGAGATGATGTTTTATAACTCTTCAAAACAGACTGTAAGAAGGTGATGAGAAGCGAGGCAGTAGTAGATGTGGAAGTCTAGGAAGGTGTGTGCATGGGAGAGAGGGAGGTGGCACACCAAGTGAAGAGGGCTGATGCCGTAAGGCGTCTGTTTTCAACTGTGTGAAGTTGCTCCCTGGAGACATCTGGCGATGCCTGGAGACATGCTAGGCTGTCACAGCTAGGGATGAGAAAAGGTGCCACTGCAGCCGGGTGGGTAGGGGCTGAGGATGCTGCTTGACCTTTTGCAACCACACGACAGTGGCCCACAACAGAGTCATCTAGCCCAACACATCTGTAGCGCCACAGGTGAGAAGCCTTGTACCAAAGCACAGCGGACACAGGGGTTAGTGATTAACTAAAGAAGCAAAGTCTTCAGTAAAGTGAGAGCATTCATGGAGGAAGAAAACCTTTTTGGTTCTCTGACCTAGTGACCCCGATTATAGCATGAAATTGGATAGCTTCAAGCATCACTTACTTGAAAAGTATACTGAAATAGAACATTTCAATTTCTCCTTTATACATGAAGGAGAATGTACATGCCTTGAATCATTATCTACCCCATGACTATTCTATACAGACAAACCCATTTTATCTTTGGGGATACCATCTAGGTTTAAAACATGGTACTTCTATTTTTTTTTTAAGTTCCAAATATGTACAGCAACCACACTCATTAAAAGGATACAGAGTCCATATACTAGTTATAAAATTTCTAATTTATGAACTCTCCTACGTACCACTTGGGGATTCCCTTGTAGCTCAGTTGGTGAAGAATCTGCCTGCAATGTGGGAGACCTGGATTTGGTCCGTGGGTTGGGAAGATCCCCTGGAGAAGGGAAAGGCTACCCATTCTAGTATTCTTGCCTGGAGAATTCTGTGGCTAGTTCACGGGTCGCAAAGAGTTGGACACGACTGAGAGGCTTTACTTTATTTATGTACCATTTTGAAAGCAGTTACAAATAATCTGTATTTTAACAGTTCATAGGGATAACACATGAAAATCAGGCCTACCAAAGAATGCACCAGTAACACTGCAGTAAGATGCCAAGTAACACTGCTTGTCAAAGACAGGAGTTAACAGTAACTATAGAAATGGGGTTGGACCTACCTTTGGTACAAAGTGCAATACATTTCAAAGTCACAATGAACTTGATCATATAAACTTCACTTTGTTTCATAAGCATGAAAAGACTATTTACTAACATGTATTATATGGGAAGTACTAAAATCAATTTAATAAAAAAAAATTCTGCTCTCAAATAAGAACTTTCATTCATTTATATGTTTTCTGAGCACCAGTTATATGCTAATAATAGGCATGTGAAGATATAACAATGAACAAGATAGACCTACTAATTTTTTTTTTGGCCACTTCTGTTGGTCTTTCATTTATCTGTTTTCATCCACCTTTGTTCTCTGGCCTATGTGGGCCTCCCATCGCAGTGGCCTCTCTTGTTGCAGAGCATGGGCTCTGGGCGCATGTGCTCCAGAGCCCCGGTTCAGTAGTTGGACACATCAGTCCAGCCACTTCGTGGCACGTGGGATCTTAACAGGCCAGGGATCGAACCGGCGCCCCTTGCACTGCGAGGCGATGTCCTTAGCCAATGGACCACCAGGGAAGCCCAAAGGTAGACATAATTTTTGACTTAAAATTACTTAGGGACAGGACTTCCCTGGTGGCCCAGTGGCTAAGAACCCACACTCCCAAAACAGGGCGCCCGGGTTCTATCCTTGGTCAGGCAACTAAATCCCACATGCAGCAACAAAGCCTGAATGCAGTCAAATATTCTTAAATATTCCTTCAGGACAAGCTGGTAAATAAGGCAATTACAATGTAGAGGAAGCACAAACTAGTGAAGATGAACTCTAGAGCCAAATGGTGTAAGTTAACTATTTTGGGAAACCCTTTTTCACCCTGGAGAAGGGAAGGCTCCCCATTCTAGTATTCTTGCCTGGAGAATTCTGTGGCTAGTTCACGGGTCGCAAAGAGTTGGACACGACTGAGAGGCTTTACTTTATTTATGTACCATTTTGAAAGCAGTTACAAATAATCTGTATTTTAACAGTTCATAGGGATAACACATGAAAATCAGGCCTACCAAAGAATGCACCAGTAACACTGCAGTAAGATGCCAAGTAACACTGCTTGTCAAAGACAGGAGTTAACAGTAACTATAGAAATGGGGTTGGACCTACCTTTGGTACAAAGTGCAATACATTTCAAAGTCACAATGAACTTGATCATATAAACTTCACTTTGTTTCATAAGCATGAAAAGACTATTTACTAACATGTATTATATGGGAAGTACTAAAATCAATTTAATAAAAAAAAATTCTGCTCTCAAATAAGAACTTTCATTCATTTATATGTTTTCTGAGCACCAGTTATATGCTAATAATAGGCATGTGAAGATATAACAATGAACAAGATAGACCTACTAATTTTTTTTTTGGCCACTTCTGTTGGTCTTTCATTTATTTATTTTCATCCACCTTTGTTCTCTGGCGTATGTGGGCCTCCCATTGCAGTGGCCTCCCTCGTTGCAGAGCGCCGGCTCTGGGTGCATGCGCTCCAGAGCCCCGGTTCAGTAGTTGGACACATCAGTCCAGCCACTTCGTGGCACGTGGGATCTTAACAGGCCAGGGATCGAACCGGCGCCCCTTGCACTGCGAGGCGATGTCCTTAGCCAATGGACCACCAGGGAAGCCCAAAGGTAGACATAATTTTTGACTTAAAATTACTTAGGGACAGGACTTCCCTGGTGGCCCAGTGGCTAAGAACCCACACTCCCAAAACAGGGCGCCCGGGTTCTATCCTTGGTCAGGCAACTAAATCCCACATGCAGCAACAAAGCCTGAATGCAGTCAAATATTCTTAAATATTCCTTCAGGACAAGCTGGTAAATAAGGCAATTACAATGTAGAGGAAGCACAAACTAGTGAAGATGAACTCTAGAGCCAAATGGTGTAAGTCTGGATCCATATCTGCCATTTATAAACTTTGTGGTCTTGGACAAATTGTTTATCCTCTCTGTGTCTAATGATAAAGTATTTACCTTATGGGGTTGTTGAGAAAGTGACATCTGAGATAAGATCTAAGACTACAAGTGTGAACTTTTTTCTTGGTGAAGGTAATGGGGGGAGCGGTCGGGATACCAAAATAATGCTATAAACAGCAAAGGAAACTATGCTAAGGTCCAAGGAAAGAACAAAACTTGGTTTACAAAGGAAAGGAAAGCAATTTTATATGCAGAGTGTAATGGGAAGGGCTTTGGCAGTAATGAAGGTGTGAGCCCAGAGAAGCAGCGGAAACTGGGTAACAAACAGCCATAAGATCCATGCAAGGGAGTCAGAGCTTGATTCTAGGGAGTTTTTTGTTAAACACACACACACACACACACCCATTTGCTTGAACTTTCTCTCATTCAAGAATTAGTAAGTTCACGTGATAGAAAAAATGTACACATAAAGAAAGACATTGGCTTAAATTCCTAGAAGTTGAAAACCAAACAGCATTAAAGGCATTTACTTAATCTGGAAAAGTTGATGAAGAAAAAAAGAGATGTCTGAGCATCTATGTTCACAACACTACAGTGTGCTTTCACAAAGATTATTTTAATTCATCAAAGAAGAACCCTAAGGAGGGTGATACTATTCATTTTACAGATGCGGAAACTAAGGTACCAAGGGAACAATCAGACGTCAAAAACAAGAAAGCTGTTTTGCATGCATTTTTTTTTCATACCCATCCCGACACATTTTACAATTTCTAGTGTGCGTTGCTGCTGCTGCTGCTGCTGCTGCTGCTGCTGCTGCTTAGTCGCTTCAGTCGTGCCCGCCAGGCTCCTCCATCCACGGAATTCTCCAATCAAGAAGACCGGAGTGGGTTGCCACGCCCTCCTCCAGGGGATCTTCCCGGCCCAGGGATGGAACCTGGGTCTCCTGCAATGCAGGCAGATTCCTCACCACTGAGCCATCAGAAAAGCCATATATGTATATATGGCTTATATCTATATCTATATGACCCCACGGAATGTTGCTCATCAGGCTTCTCTGTCCGCGGAATTTTCCAGCAATAATGCTGGAGTGGACTGCCATATCCTTCTCCGCTAATGTTTACCTTGTTTACTCTTTACCTTGTTTTAAAAACAACTACAAATTACTATGTCAAAGTTTTACCTGACTAAAGGCAACAAATGGAGAAGAACCCCAAGTTGGGAATTTTAACTCTCCTGCCTCAGACTTTACAGTCATGTGACAGAATTATAACTGTAATTTAGGCTATAATGAGATTTGTCTGTCATAAGCTATACTACAAACTCATCTAGTTCTGCCACAAAATTTTTTATACTAACCAGAAAATTCTGTCTCATCTCAAGTAAGCAGGAAATATTGTGCGAAAAGTCTCAAGGCAAAATGAAGAATATCATGGAATTTTTCCAAAGTAAACTTCAGATAAAACAGAAATTAAGTAAGTATAATTTCAGAATATAGGAAAAAACAGACACACTATACTTGAAGCTGTTCTGGCATTCAGTCTCCCCCTAACAAAGGAAGGAAATCACACACTAACAGCACAATTCATCACTGCTCATTCCATGATTTCTGCTTCAGTAGGTAAGATTTTAAATTCCTAGAAGTTGAAAACCAAACAGCATTAAAGGCATTTACTTAATCTGGAAAAGTTGATGAAGAAAAAAAGAGATGTCTGAGCATCTATGTTCACAACACTACAGTGTGCTTTCACAAAGATTATTTTAATTCATCAAAGAAGAACCCTAAGGAGGGTGATACTATTCATTTTACAGATGCGGAAACTAAGGTACCAAGGGAACAATCAGACGTCAAAAACAAGAAAGCTGTTTTGCATGCATTTTTTTTTCATACCCATCCCGACACATTTTACAATTTCTAGTGTGCGTTGCTGCTGCTGCTGCTGCTGCTGCTGCTGCTGCTGCTTAGTCGCTTCAGTCGTGCCCGCCAGGCTCCTCCATCCACGGAATTCTCCAATCAAGAAGACCGGAGTGGGTTGCCACGCCCTCCTCCAGGGATTTTCCCCGGCCCCGGGATGGAACCTGGGTCTCCTGCAATGCAGGCAGATTCCTCACCACTGAGCCATCAGAAAAGCCATATATGTATATATGGCTTATATCTATATCTATATGACCCCACGGAATGTTGCTCATCAGGCTTCTCTGTCCGCGGAATTTTCCAGCAATAATGCTGGAGTGGACTGCCATATCCTTCTCCGCTAATGTTTACCTTGTTTACTCTTTACCTTGTTTTAAAAACAACTACAAATTACTATGTCAAAGTTTTACCTGACTAAAGGCAACAAATGGAGAAGAACCCCAAGTTGGGAATTTTAACTCTCCTGCCTCAGACTTTACAGTCATGTGACAGAATTATAACTGTAATTTAGGCTATAATGAGATTTGTCTGTCATAAGCTATACTACAAACTCATCTAGTTCTGCCACAAAATTTTTTATACTAACCAGAAAATTCTGTCTCATCTCAAGTAAGCAGGAAATATTGTGCGAAAAGTCTCAAGGCAAAATGAAGAATATCATGGAATTTTTCCAAAGTAAACTTCAGATAAAACAGAAATTAAGTAAGTATAATTTCAGAATATAGGAAAAAACAGACACACTATACTTGAAGCTGTTCTGGCATTCAGTCTCCCCCTAACAAAGGAAGGAAATCACACACTAACAGCACAATTCATCACTGCTCATTCCATGATTTCTGCTTCAGTAGGTAAGATTTTAATGAAATTTAAAACACTGTAGCCAAAGGAGATTGTCAAACTTTTAATCTTTGTGAATACTTTTAGAAAACAAGGACAAGCAAAGACCACCTTGCATACCTGACCTAGTTGATTTTTTCCATCTCACTTTAGTTTTAAATAACATACTTCAAATTTATTAAAAAGATGGTTTACAAAGCACTTTTCCTCATGCTATTATTTCATTCCAACAACTGACTGCGTATCTATGATATATCAGACACTATACTACAACCTGTAGGCTTTGGCTCAAGGTACACAGAGTTATGTGGAAGACTCAAATGTACAAGCAGCCAGTGATAATATAGTCCAACAAGGACTGGAAGAAAGGTCCAAAGTACTAAGGGAGTGAGTGTATGATTACTGGTAAAAGCAACTTTTGAACTGGGTCTTGGAGAATAAAGACGATTTTAACAAACAGAAGATTTTCTTTTTTAAATTGTAAATCATCCCGAAGAACTGGCTCAAACAAGAGGGATCTATTCACAAGGAGAAATCCCACAGCCGGGAAAGCCCCAGGCCCAGCATAATAGACTCTAACATGATGTTACTATGGACCTATACTCATTCATTCTACCTCCCTGTTCTGCCCTCTGCAGGCATGTTGCATGCTTCCCTGTGGTCACAAGACAGCTGCCAGTGGCCATTTTTTATGCATGCTTTTCCTTGCTTACTCTCCTGCCTCAGATTTAAGTTGTGACAGAATTATAACTGTAATTTAGGCTATAATGAGATTTGTCTGTCATAAGCTATACTACAAACTCATCTAGTTCTGCCACAAAATTTTTATACTAACCAGAAAATTCTGTCTCATCTCAAGTAAGCAGGAAATATTGTGCGAAAAGTCTCAAGGCAAAATGAAGAATATCATGGAATTTTTCCAAAGTAAACTTCAGATAAAACAGAAATTAAGTAAGTATAATTTCAGAATATAGGAAAAAACAGACACACTATACTTGAAGCTGTTCTGGCATTCAGTCTCCCCCTAACAAAGGAAGGAAATCACACACTAACAGCACAATTCATCACTGCTCATTCCATGATTTCTGCTTCAGTAGGTAAGATTTTAATGAAATTTAAAACACTGTAGCCAAAGGAGATTGTCAAACTTTTAATCTTTGTGAATACTTTTAGAAAACAAGGACAAGCAAAGACCACCTTGCATACCTGACCTAGTTGATTTTTTCCATCTCACTTTAGTTTTAAATAACATACTTCAAATTTATTAAAAAGATGGTTTACAAAGCACTTTTCCTCATGCTATTATTTCATTCCAACAACTGACTGCGTATCTATGATATATCAGACACTATACTACAACCTGTAGGCTTTGGCTCAAGGTACACAGAGTTATGTGGAAGACTCAAATGTACAAGCAGCCAGTGATAATATAGTCCAACAAGGACTGGAAGAAAGGTCCAAAGTACTAAGGGAGTGAGTGTATGATTACTGGTAAAAGCAACTTTTGAACTGGGTCTTGGAGAATAAAGACGATTTTAACAAACAGAAGATTTTCTTTTTTAAATTGTAAATCATCCCGAAGAACTGGCTCAAACAAGAGGGATCTATTCACAAGGAGAAATCCCACAGCCGGGAAAGCCCCAGGCCCAGCATAATAGACTCTAACATGATGTTACTATGGACCTATACTCATTCATTCTACCTCCCTGTTCTGCCCTCTGCAGGCATGTTGCATGCTTCCCTGTGGTCACAAGACAGCTGCCAGTGGCCATTAGCACTGTTCTCTTGTTCACATACAAGAGGGGAAAAAAAAATCTTCTTCCCTCAAAATAGAATCTCTCTTTCCTTGTCCAGTCTAACTTGGACAAATAATAATTTACAGGGAAATGCCTTGAGCTGACTGGCTTGGCGTAATCAAAATCTACCGCTGAAATGGGTGATGAGTCATCTCACAGTCTCCTGGATGGCAAAGAAAAAAGAACTCCAAACACTGGGATAAACACACGAAAAACAGAAGTACACGGAACAAGAAACAGTTTAGTATGGCTGGAGTAATGGGAAATCTAAGGTTGGACACAGTCTACAGTCTTCTGTGAGGTTGGACTTTATCCAGTAGACAATCGGAACTCACCACAAGTTTTTTAGGTAGGGAAGTAAAACATCTTTCGATTGCGTTTTTTTTCTTTTTCTTTTCTTTCTTTCTTTTTTTTTTTAATAAGTGTGGCAGCAATGCAGAGAAGAGCCAGAGGAGAGGGAAAGTGGGAGAACAAATGGCAGCTTTTCGACTGGCAGGCCCTTGGGTGAGTAGTCCAGGCTAGTAAGGAAGTGGTAACAGCGAGGGAAAAAATGATTTGATTCCCACTTCATCACAACTAGAGTTAAAAACTAAAAAAACTAGAACTGAAGCTTGCACTAAAATTTTTTGAGCTTGTTTTGTAAATAAACTAGGCACTGAATGTTTCAATGTCATTATAAATGTGAAGTTAGTAAGCACTGGAAAAGTTTCTTTTAAATTATGACCCTGCTGGAAATTTTGAAGAAAGATACTTGTTTTAGAAAAAAGTCACTTGCCTGTTTCTTTTTAAAGTGAAGAAGTCTGATTTTTTTTTTTTTTGATGATCACTGTACCAAGTTTAACACGGAAAGTGGTTTAAAATAGAACAAACAGGGCTTCCCTGGTGGTCCAGTGGGTAAGGACACTGCCTTGCAGTGCAAGGGGCGCCGGTTCCATCCCTGGCCTGAGAAGATCCCACGTGCCACAGAGCGGCTGGACCGATGTGTCCAACTGTGCCGGAGCTCTGGAGCGCATGCGCCCAGAGCCGTGCTCTGCAACAACAGAGGCCACTGCGATGGGAGGCCCACATGGGCCAAAAGAACAAAGATGGAAATGAAAGACCGACAGAAGTGGTCAAAAACAAACAAACAAACAAACAAACATTTTTCCATAAAAATTATGGAATCATAAATAATTTTTTAGTTTACTGGGTTAAACCTTGGGTCTTCTAATTTAAAATTAAATTAATACCTTTAGTGAGCACCTGTGTGCCTGGCATTAAGCTGAAAGTAAAACAGTACTATAGTTATTCACTCATATATCAATATTTGCATGATTGATAAGTGTCAGTC
Source organism: Tragulus kanchil (assembly GCA_022376925.1). Taxonomy (NCBI): domain Eukaryota; kingdom Metazoa; phylum Chordata; class Mammalia; order Artiodactyla; family Tragulidae; genus Tragulus; species Tragulus kanchil. Next base: position 182,143,149 of record JAIOJX010000032.1, on the reverse strand, counting down.
TTTTCCATTGAATAACTGTAGTACCATTTATTTTCCAGCCAAAACATGACTGCAAGTGTACAAAGATGATATCTAAAAGTTAACTTGACAATAACATATTATTTTGTCAATGACACAAGAATTTCCTTGCACCAGGCAGAAACTCAGCATCCAGAACTGATGTTCTTTTTCTTAAAACATACCTACTAAAACACTCAACAAACCAGGAATATAAGGAAACTAGCTCAACATAATAAAGGTTACATATGAAAAAGCCACAGCTTACATCATACTTAATGATCAAAGACTGAAAGCTTTCCCTTGAAGATGAGGAACAAGACAAGAATATGCATTTTCATCTTTTGTCACAGGGCCTTAGTAAGAGAAGGGTGGTAACAGCGAGGGAAAAAATGATTTGATTCCCACTTCATCACAACTAGAGTTAAAAACTAAAAAAACTAGAACTGAAGCTTGCACTAAAATTTTTTGAGCTTGTTTTGTAAATAAACTAGGCACTGAATGTTTCAATGTCATTATAAATGTGAAGTTAGTAAGCACTGGAAAAGTTTCTTTTAAATTATGACCCTGCTGGAAATTTTGAAGAAAGATACTTGTTTTAGAAAAAAGTCACTTGCCTGTTTCTTTTTAAAGTGAAGAAGTCTGATTTTTTTTTTTTTTGATGATCACTGTACCAAGTTTAACACGGAAAGTGGTTTAAAATAGAACAAACAGGGCTTCCCTGGTGGTCCAGTGGGTAAGGACACTGCCTTGCAGTGCAAGGGGCGCCGGTTCCATCCCTGGCCTGAGAAGATCCCACGTGCCACAGAGCGGCTGGACCGATGTGTCCAACTGTGCCGGAGCTCTGGAGCGCATGCGCCCAGAGCCGTGCTCTGCAACAACAGAGGCCACTGCGATGGGAGGCCCACATGGGCCAAAAGAACAAAGATGGAAATGAAAGACCGACAGAAGTGGTCAAAAACAAACAAACAAACAAACAAACATTTTTCCATAAAAATTATGGAATCATAAATAATTTTTTAGTTTACTGGGTTAAACCTTGGGTCTTCTAATTTAAAATTAAATTAATACCTTTAGTGAGCACCTGTGTGCCTGGCATTAAGCTGAAAGTAAAACAGTACTATAGTTATTCACTCATATATCAATATTTGCATGATTGATAAGTGTCAGTCTTTTCCATTGAATAACTGTAGTACCATTTATTTTCCAGCCAAAACATGACTGCAAGTGTACAAAGATGATATCTAAAAGTTAACTTGACAATAACATATTATTTTGTCAATGACACAAGAATTTCCTTGCACCAGGCAGAAACTCAGCATCCAGAACTGATGTTCTTTTTCTTAAAACATACCTACTAAAACACTCAACAAACCAGGAATATAAGGAAACTAGCTCAACATAATAAAGGTTACATATGAAAAAGCCACAGCTTACATCATACTTAATGATCAAAGACTGAAAGCTTTCCCTTGAAGATGAGGAACAAGACAAGAATATGCATTTTCATCATTTATATTCAATATACTACTGGAACTCCTAGCCAGAACAATTAGGCAAGAAAAAGAAAGAAAAGGTATTCAAATTGGAAAAAAAGAAGTAAAATCATCTTTGTTCAAAGACAACAATATTTTATATGTAGAAAACTCTAAAGATCACACACACACACACCTGTTAGAATAAATGAATTCGGTAAGGTTGCAGGACACAAAATTGACACATAAAAATAAGTTGTCTTCTATACACTAAAAATGAACAATCAGAAAAGGAAATTAAGAAATCAATCACATTTATAATAGTACCAAAAAGAGTAAAATATTTAGGAGTAAAGTTAACCCAGGAGATGAAAAACTTTTACAGTGATAACTACAAAATGTTGTGGGAAGAAATTAAACACGAATAAATGGAAAGACATCTGATGTTTACGGACTGGAAGAGATGTCAACATGATTCCAAACAATATACAGAGTCAATGCAATCCCTGTCAAAACAAAACAAACCCAACGACATTTTTTTTTTTTTTGCAGAAACAGAAAAATTTAAGCCTAAAATTCATATGGAATAATCTCAATGGACCCCAAATAGCCAAAACAAGTCCGAAAAAAAATAATGCTGGAGGCCTCACACTTCTGACTTCCAAACTTACTATACAGTTAGAGTACTCAAAACAGTGTGATATCAGCACAGAGACAGATTCACAGACCAATGGAACAGATTTCAGAAATAAACCCTCAAAATGTACGATCGACAGATTTTAGACAAAGATGCCAAGCCCATTCAACGGCAAAAAGATAGTCTTTTAAACAAATGGTATTGAGAAAACTGAATATTCACTCACAAAGACCTGAATATAAGAGTTTGAGGGGAAAACTCTTAGAAGGGTTTTAAAGGGGGAAAGCTTCAAGACACTGGACTCGGCAGTAATTTCTCACATGTAACACCAAAAGTACAAGCAGCAGAAGAAAAACTGTATCAGCTGAACTTCATTACAATTAAAAACATTCGTGTATCAAAGTACACTAGACAGAATAAAAAGGTAATGCATGGAATGGCAAAAATACTGCAAATCACATATCTGATAAGACTGATATCCAGAATGTACAATGAGCTCCTACAACTCAACAAGAAAAAAAACTAACAACTTAATTTAAAAATAGGCAAAGAATTTAAACAGATTATTTCTCCAAAGGAGATATTCAAAAGACTGATAAGCACAAGAGATGCTAACATCACTGATCATTGGAGAAATGCGAGTGAAAATAACCAAAGTATCACTTCACACCCATCAGGATGGATGTTATCAAGATAACAAAATTAACAAGTGTTGGTGAGGATGTGGAAAAACTGGAACCCTGACACATGCTGGTGGGAATGTAAAATTTTCTGGCTATATATACCCAAATGAAAGGACAGCAAGGACTGAAACAGATATCCGCACATCTGTGTACACAGTAACATTAACAGTCAAAAAGTGGAAGCACAGAAGTATCAGAAAGTATTAGCTGACAGGTAAATGGATGAACAGAATGGAGTATATACATACAATGGGATAGCATTCAGTCTTTTTTTTTTTCCTTAAAATATGGAACGCTTCACGAATCTGCATGTCATCCTTGTGCTGGGGCCATGCTAATATTCTCTGTATTGTTCCAATTTTCATATATGTGCTGCCGAAGCAAGCACATGGGATATCATTCAGTCTTTAAAATGGAAGGAAATTCTGACAAATGCTACAACGCAGATGAACACTATGCTAAGTGAAATAAGCCAGGACAAATACTGTATGATTCTACTTATAGGAAATACCTAGAGTCGTCAAATTTACAGAGACGGAAAATAGAAACGTGGTGGTCAGGGGCTGCATGAAGGGAAGTGGGCACTGCTGCTGACGGGGTACAGTACTTCAGCTGGGAAAGAGGAACAGAGTTCTGGAGATGGATGGTAGCAGAGGTTGCCACACAGTGTGGACGCACCTAATGCCACAGAGCTGTACACTTAAAACTGGTTAAACTTGCAAACCGTAAGTTTTGTACCCTCCACCATGATAAAAACCACCACAACAAAATATTACCTGCTGTGCACTTTCCTAGGGACTGTATCTTAGTGCAGGATCTCACCTCCCCATACCCAGCGACTATGTTCCCTAGTTCGTTCCACTCAACCTTATTCCAACTCAACCAGCAGATCACTGACAGGTGCATCTCAGCAGTTTTATCATAATAATGTCTGGCCTCCCAACTTTCAAAGACTCCCCATATCTTGCAAAAGGAAATAAAAATTCAAATCCCCACAATCTGGTACCTCAAACCCTTCTACAAACATCTTGATCATCTGATGTCTTCCCAAGGATCTTGACTTCTGTCAGCTCATCCTCCTTTCCCTCTCTCTTCCCCTCTCCCAGAGCTGATCTCCACATTGTACTCTTGCTTTTCCCTCACAAAGTAACTGCTCCAATCTCTCTGTAAATCTAAACCCTCACAGAAGCCAGCTCAAGTCCCAAGCGTTCCAGGAAGTTACTCAGACTCTTCAGACCTCACACATCTCCCTCTAACCAGAAAACGCACAGCATTCTTTGTACTGACAGAACTTCTACGTTGTTGTCCAGGCTCAGTGGGGCACACCTTATCTCTTCTGAGGGCAAAGTCTATATATTACACTTGTTTCTTTCTCCTGCAGCACCCAGTATTGCAAAATACAAAGCAGATCTTCAGTAATCACCTGTGTAAACTGAACACAAGGCACAACTCTGGTGTGTGAGTTTCAATGGCTAGAATATGAAATCAGTCTCATGCAACATGACTGTATCTCTGAAGGTTAATCTGTGACCCATGACACAGAAAACTGCTGTGACTCAGGCAGCCATGTGGAAACCAGGGAGTATAGATCCTGGCAAACACAGTGCAGGTATTTTAAATCCTAAAATTAGAGTCTAACACAAAGAACCTGTTTAAGACCTGGTATTGCGACACCAAACAGCAGAGTAGTTAGATTCTGTGGGGCAGAATATGGACTTACAGTTTTACCAAATGCAGCCAAAAATGAGCAGTGCCAATAACTGGACAGAAATCCAGTCACAGGCCTATGCAAACTCTTAAATGAAATGTCAGTTGGGTTTTACTCAGTTCAGGTCAGGGAAAAAACAAATCTTCACCAGTTTCTTATGGTAACTGACGGCAACTGTCAAGAAGCAGGTGTGAGGTGCGCTCTCTGCGTTCTCCTTTCAACTTTACTGCACAAAGAGCCAGGGATGAGGATGGTGGTGATGAATGCTATTAATGAGGAATGTGCGGGGCAGGAGGGCAGTGAAAAGGCTCTCCAAACAGGGGCGGAGAGAGGCCTAGATCTGGTTCTGCTCCAGTCTCTGGCCAGCTGCAGGAGGACCCATAGCCAGTGGCTCATCTCCCTGAGCCTCGTTTCCCGGCTCCAAAACAAGTCACGCCAGATCCCTCAAGGTGTTTCTGACTTCAAATTTCCAGGACAAGATTTCGTCACAGCTGCCATGAACACGTACGATTCTTGCTATTTCCAATCTTTCTTCCACACTTCCGGAAGAAAGTCATGGATTTCAGCCATCTAAAAGACATGAATGCCCTTCAGAGACCAAAGAATCCGTTAGCTGTAAATCTAAACCCTCACAGAAGCCAGCTCAAGTCCCAAGCGTTCCAGGAAGTTACTCAGACTCTTCAGACCTCACACATCTCCCTCTAACCAGAAAACGCACAGCATTCTTTGTACTGACAGAACTTCTACGTTGTTGTCCAGGCTCAGTGGGGCACACCTTATCTCTTCTGAGGGCAAAGTCTATATATTACACTTGTTTCTTTCTCCTGCAGCACCCAGTATTGCAAAATACAAAGCAGATCTTCAGTAATCACCTGTGTAAACTGAACACAAGGCACAACTCTGGTGTGTGAGTTTCAATGGCTAGAATATGAAATCAGTCTCATGCAACATGACTGTATCTCTGAAGGTTAATCTGTGACCCATGACACAGAAAACTGCTGTGACTCAGGCAGCCATGTGGAAACCAGGGAGTATAGATCCTGGCAAACACAGTGCAGGTATTTTAAATCCTAAAATTAGAGTCTAACACAAAGAACCTGTTTAAGACCTGGTATTGCGACACCAAACAGCAGAGTAGTTAGATTCTGTGGGGCAGAATATGGACTTACAGTTTTACCAAATGCAGCCAAAAATGAGCAGTGCCAATAACTGGACAGAAATCCAGTCACAGGCCTATGCAAACTCTTAAATGAAATGTCAGTTGGGTTTTACTCAGTTCAGGTCAGGGAAAAAACAAATCTTCACCAGTTTCTTATGGTAACTGACGGCAACTGTCAAGAAGCAGGTGTGAGGTGCGCTCTCTGCGTTCTCCTTTCAACTTTACTGCACAAAGAGCCAGGGATGAGGATGGTGGTGATGAATGCTATTAATGAGGAATGTGCGGGGCAGGAGGGCAGTGAAAAGGCTCTCCAAACAGGGGCGGAGAGAGGCCTAGATCTGGTTCTGCTCCAGTCTCTGGCCAGCTGCAGGAGGACCCATAGCCAGTGGCTCATCTCCCTGAGCCTCGTTTCCCGGCTCCAAAACAAGTCACGCCAGATCCCTCAAGGTGTTTCTGACTTCAAATTTCCAGGACAAGATTTCGTCACAGCTGCCATGAACACGTACGATTCTTGCTATTTCCAATCTTTCTTCCACACTTCCGGAAGAAAGTCATGGATTTCAGCCATCTAAAAGACATGAATGCCCTTCAGAGACCAAAGAATCCGTTAGCTGGGGGGCGCGGAACAAACGAAGTCATCCTGTAAAAACGCCTGTTTCCTCATTACAGTAAGGGGCTTTAGCCGAGGGAACCGTTTTCTGCAAACACCGCGGCTGCTTCTGTAAATGAGGCCTAATCCAGAGGGCTTACTCTCTGTGTTGGTGTGATGAAGAGGTGCTATTGTAGTTCAAAGCAGAAGCGACGCTGCTCAGAGCTTACCCACCGCCGCAAACGCTGAGAAAGTTCTCATCTTCGGAGGAAGGCTGGTCAACAGCGGCGCAAACGCTGAGACGCCAGAAAATGCACGCTTTAAGCCTTTCAAGTACTCCAAGCACAGACTCCTTTACCAAACACTCGGCATTGTCTCTCTCAACCCGCCAAGGCGCAATTCCAGGTGGATCCCGAGAAACTTACCCGGACCACCCAACTTCCCCTGGAGCGGCGGGGCTCAGGCCTGCTCTCCCGGCCCCGACGCCGGCGGCCGCTCTCACGCCCACCGCGGGACGGTCGCAGCCCGGCGGCCGGGTCAACGCGCGCTCGAGGCTCGGGAGCGGCTTCCCGGCGTCCTGGCGGCGGCGGGTCCCGCCCCTCGGAGCCCCGAGCCGGGAGCCGGCCGGGCGGCCACCTCCGGCCGCTCTCGCAGCTCGGAGCGCCGCGCCTCGCGCCTCTGCCCCCGGGACGGCGGCGCCCAGCTCAGCCCGCCCCGCGGAGCGCACCGGGACCGGGCAGCCCGCCGCCGCCCCAGACGGCCCCTGCCCCGCTCAGCCCGCGGCGGCCCGGCCCCAGCCCCGCGCCCCAGCCCAGCCCCTTCCTCGCCGGGACGCCCGGCGCCGCGCCGGGCACAACCTCGCCTCCTGGGAGACATCGAGGGACACTCACCCCGGAGGCTCCTCCCGCCGCTGCTGCTGCTGCTGCTGCCGCCGCTGGGACCGCGGCCGTCGCCCCCGCCGCCGCCGCCACCAGCACCGCCGTCCGCACCGGCGCCAGCGCCCCGGGCCATCCTCCTCCTGCCGCCGCCGCCGCCGCCCCCCTTGCGTGCCTGTCAGTGGCTCAGGCTCCGGGGCTCCTCCAAGCTCCCCTCGCCGCCATCTTGACGCCTGGAGCGAGCAGGAGGGGCTCGGCTCCGCGCGGACCCGGGGCGCCTGCGCGGCGCTGCGGAGCCGGCCTGGGCCCCGCCCGTCCCCGCCGTCGCCGCGCCCCGGTCACGTGGGCCTCCGGCGGCGCGCGGCGGGGCCGGCCAGGGGGCGCGCTCACGGGGCCCGGGAGCGGCCGGAGTCGAGTGCGCGCGCATTATTCCCGTTCTCCGCTTCGAGTTGGATGCTCGCGTCCTGCTTATTCCGGGGAATGGTGGCAAATCGTGAAATCTGTCAGAATGGAATTACAGTAACTACGTTACTGGAAGACCAGTTCTACAAATCCGTGTTTCCATTTGGCGGCCGGCATCCTGATCTAGAGCTCACCGTGCATCTTTTTGAAAGCGAAGCCTATGCGTCCACGGAAAAGTTTTTTTCTTTTTCTTGTTTTTTTTTTTTTTTTTTCAGTGTTGGCGTTTCGGTGGCTTCTTGGCAATTTATCTTAAGCCCCGTCTGTATGACACCATCTTGCTTGTTGTACAGTGGATTTTTTTTTTTTAAAGTCAGACACTGAAAAGTTTTCCTCCGTAAAAGATACTCTCGTAAACCTGGGATACGAACTGCTGAAAGCTCACAGTCGCCACATAGGAGATCTAAGCCGCTCTTCCCAGATGCCCCACGTCTGTTCGATTTGCAATAATTTCAGCGATACATTAACAAAAACGCTTATACTTATGGAGCACCTTACAGTTTGCAAAGCCCTGTTAAATGCATAGCTTCCTTTGAACACCAAAACCACCCTTTGAGGTAGTGGGGACAAGTATCATCGCCCAAGGAAAGAGGCTCAAAGATACTAAGTCGTTTGCCCTGGGGCATACATGCAGTTAGTACGTAGACAAGCCACGACTAGAACCCAGACATTGTGACCCTGGTCATCAGGCACATTATCTCTCACAGGTCCGACAGGCCTTAGCAACCCATTGTGTGTTTGTCCTCCAGGAATTTATGTAAACCCCTCTTCAAAGAATTTGCATTTTCAATCTCTACCCATCCTTTGAGAAACAATGTTTCTAAGTCTTGCCTTGGAGTCTTTTTGTTCTCAAACCACCTATAGGCTTAAAAGACAAAGAGCACTTTCAAATTTTGTCATGTGTTTTTAACCATCTGTTAGCCCTTTATTATCTTAAACATTTCACATTTGGTTGGAAGATACAGTTTTCTTTTTCCTTTTTTTTTTAAAGGGAAGGACTTTATCACTCTGAATATGATCATTACTTTTCTCTGGACTTTCTTCAGATCTGATGTATCTTTCTTGTGCTCATTCATCACCTCCTTACTTCTTTCCAATTGGTATTATTGGAGAAGAGATATTTCTTTCCAATTGGTATTATTTCCTCTTCTCCCCCATGCACTCCATGCATCTCTTCCCAATCCCATCCTCAAAGGTTCGGAGATTGTGACAGAGACTGTGTAGTATTCCATGGTCTGGAGAATAAAGATCCCTCCTAACTAGTAAGGGTTTCTTCAACTGATCATGTATGTGGACAGGAGATAAGAAGTACAAGGAAAAGTGAGAAAATACAAGGGAAATAGGCCAATGTAGTTGGAGCGAAGCTTTGGCTCTGTGTGCCACCTCTGTTCCCTATACTGTTTATACGTCCCCTAAATGCATAATTGAATCTTACTAAATTCAAGACATCTACCATTATTTTCTATTATTTTGCCTTTGTCTTCAGCTAAATATTACATGAACTGAAAGAGTTATTATACACAAACTAAAAATTCCGTTCTTCAAGCCATCTCTTAATAGTTTATGCAATATTACATAAGATTCAATTCAGTTCAGTTGCTCAATCATGTTCAACTCTTTGTGACCCCATGTACTGCAGCACCCCAGGCTTTCTTGTCCTTCACCATCTCCTGGAGCCTGCAAAAACTCATGTCCACTGAGTCAGTGATGCCATTCAACCATCTCATCCTCTGCTGTCCCCTTCTCTTTCTGCCTTATATTTTACCCAGCATCAGGGTCTTGTCCAATGAGTTGTCTCTTCACATCAGGTGGCCAAAGGATTGGAACTTCAGCTTCAGCATCAGTTCTTCCAATGAATAGTCATGGTTGATTTCCTTTAGGACTGACTGGCTTGATCTTCCTGAAGTCCAAGGGATTCTCAAGAGTCTTCTCCAGCATCACAATTCAAAGGCATCAATACTTCAATGCTCAGACTTTTCTTATGGTCCAACTCTCACATCCATACATGACTACTGGAAAAACCATAGATTTGACTATATGGATCTTTGTAGGCAAAGCAATGTCTCGGTTTGTCATAGCTTTCCTTCCAAGGAGCAAGCATCTTTTAATTTCATGGCTGCAGTCACCATCTGCAGTGACTTTGGAGCCCAAGAAAAGAAAGTCTATTACTGTTTCCATTGTTTGTGCATCTATTTGCCATGAAGTGATGGGACTAGATGCCATGATCTTAGTTTTACTTTATTATTTTTTTTAATTTTGGCCTCTTTTATTGGTCTTTTATTTATTTATTTTCATCCATCTTTATTCTTTGGTCTGTGTGGGCCTCCCACCGCAGTGGCCTCGCCCGTTGCAGAGCACCAGCTCTGGATGCATTCGCCCCAGAGCGCTGGCCCGCAATTGGACATACCAGTCCAGTCACTCTGCGGCACATGGGATCTTCCTGGGTCAGGGATCAAACTGGTGCCCCTTGCACTGCAAGGCCAGCTCTTCACCCACTGGACCACCAGGGAAGCTCCCTTAAGTTTTTTGAATGTTGAGTTTTAAGCCAGCCATTTCATTCTCCACTTTCACCTTCATCAAGAGGATCTTTAGTTTCTCTTCACTTTCTGCCATACGGTGTTGTCATCTGCGTATCTGAAGTTATTGATATTACATAACATTGGCTTCTACTCTTTACACTTTTGTGTTTCCCAAGTGGGGCTAGTGGTAAAGAATCACCTGCCAATGTGGAGTTCAATCCCTGAGTTGGGAAGATCGCCTGGAGGAGGGCATGGCAACCCACTCTGGTATTTTTGCCTGGAGAATTCCATGGACAGAGAAGCCTGGTGGGCTACAGTCCATAGGGTCACACAGTTAGACATGACTGAGGCGACTTAGCATTCATGCATTTATCCTCTCTTATTCCTCAAGCTTCATTGCTTGACTTTCCTTCTGTTTTCTAGACACAATTTAACAAACATAATTAAAACAATACCAATAATAGTATTCTAAATCTGAGGGTAGCACCATTTTTTAAAAGGATTTCACATGGACCTTTATCAAAGGCTTTTTCATAAGTCAAATAAGGTCTGCTGTTTTCACCTTGTACTTTTGCCTACCTGCACATCTGGAGAATTCTAGTAGTCTAGTTACATATGATATGCCTTTACAGAAACCATGTATAACTGCTCCATGATTTTTTTCCACCCTTTAATTAATCTACCTTGTGTTTTTTGTGTTTTTTTGCTGGCCACTTCTATTGATCTTTCATTTATTTATCTTTGTTCCTTGGCCCATGTGGGCCTCCCATCACAGTGGCCTCTCTCACTGCAGAACACTGACTCTGGGTGCACGTGCTCCAGAGCTCCAGCTTGGCAGTTAGACACATTGGTCCAGCCGCCCCACAGCACTTGGGATCCTCCCAGGCCAGGGATCAAACTGGCGCCCCTTGCACTGCAAGGTGGTGTCCTTACCCACTGGACCACCAGGGAAGCCCGTGCTTTTTTTTTTTTTTTTTATCATACTATTTAATTGTACTTATGAGATAATGAATATACTTGGCTTACACATCATCTGTTAGTTTAGATTTGTCTATTCCAGTTCACCCCTATGCAATTTTTTTTTTTCTGGCCACTTCTATTGGTCTTTCATTTATTTCCATCTTTGTTCTTCAACCTATGTGGGCCTCCCATCGCAGTGGCCTCTCTTGTCGCAGAGTACCGGCTCTGGGCGCGTGTGCTCCAGAGCTCTGGCTCAGTAGTTGGACACATTGGTCCAGCTGCTCTGGGGCACATGCAATCTTCCCAGCCAGGGATTGAACTGGCACCCCTTGCACTGCAAGGTCGTGTTCTTATGCACTGGACCACCAGGGAAGCCCATGCACATTTTTAAAAAGCATCCGCTACCATGTTCCAGTCACTGTGCGAGATGCTCTGGGCAAAAAATACAATTCTTTGCTCTTGAGGAGCTTAGCCTCTACTAAGAAGTCAGACTGAAATATCAGTTCTAAGACAGTATTCAGTACTGGTGAAGAGTATGGATTCTAGAGCCAGACAAATCTGGGTGGGCATGTGACACAAGTCAGGCAATCATTATCTATTCCGGAAAATTCTGCCAAGTTATCCTAGGAGATGTTTTTTCTTAATCTATTTCTCTGGAATTATGACCCTAGAGGATGATGTAAATTGTCTTCCTTAGCTAGGAGGAGAAGGACATGAGCAATAGGATAGAATGGAGACCACAAGCAGAGAGAAGCAGAGAAACCAAGAAAAGGGAAGCCTTGATGCCATTTGAACTCCTGAGCATAGCTGTGCCCTAAACCAAACCATCCCTTGTCTTTTGGTTTTTATGAGCAATTAAGTTGCCCTAACTCTCCTTTTTTCATCTTAAACTAGTTGGAGGTGGATAAAAGCAGTACATTTTTGTCTTTTGCAATTAAATGTTCTGTCCTTCCTCTCCCTGCTCCCTCCATCCATGTGCCACCCCATCCACCTGGCCACCAAGGCTGAAAATCCAAGGCCTTCCTTTTCTTTATTAACTGTGTATTCCATTTTCTGTTACTGCAATCTGATCCATCCTTCATTTTTCTACCAAATGCAACCATCTACCAAATCCCTTCCCTAGGCTCATCCTTCAAGAAATAGAATATAGAAGCTGAGTTTTGTAATCATGAAGAGAAGGAAAATTCTATTTCCTCCTATGCTTTGCAATAATGATACTGTTTTCAAGCATTTTTCTGACTCTCCTGGCGTCTGAAAAAATGAAGAGGAATGAAAACACATGTGTCAAAGTGCCCCTGACAGTGACCTTGAAAGATGTGCAAGATGTCTTGCCTATACCAGGAGGAAAGAAATAGTCTCATCACCAGAGACAGGAAACAAGGATGAGGGAAATTTATACAAACACATCTCGTTAACCCTTATCTTCCTAATCACTTCTCCACTGTTAACTGCTCTGGCCCAAGCCCTTTGGTCTGGTCAGTTTCAACAACTTATTACCCTTCAGTAGAAAACAATGCTTAGTGTATAAGCATTCAGCTCTAACTGCTTCTTTGGGTCTTAGCTTTCCTGTAGGGGCTCCTATGCATGTTAGAAATCTATGCTTTCCTTGTTAATCTGTGTATATCAGCTTACTTCTCAGTGACTGTTGAGACCCTAAGAGGGAAAAGCTTTGCCTCCCCTACATATGGATTCAGCTACATCCAAAACATGAACTTAAGTTCATCAAAACACACAATCAGGAGAATAAAAGGACAAGTCACACATTAGGAAAACATATTTGTGAAGCAATTTTCAAAAAAACCTGAACAAATGAAGACATCAAAATAAGACCAATTAAAAGGTGCTCAATCAGGTTAGTATAATAGAAATACAACCCAAATACCAACAATAGCATAGCTAAAAACTGTGCTATATTCATGCTTTAGGTGAATTTGAGCTATAAAAATCACTGACCTTATAAACATGAAGTTAGGCCAAAGAAGCAAGACACAAAAGTAACATACAAGATATTTCCATATGTTGTACTAATTCTTTACCGAAATGCAAATTTTGATTTTTTTACATTTTAATTAATTAATTTATTTATTTGAGGGGGGTAGGGTGGGGAGGGAGGGGAGCAGGCGGGCCACCTCTATTGGTCTTTCATTTCTCCATTTTCATCCATCTTTGTTCTTCGGCCCGTGTGGGCCTCCCATCGCGGTGGCCTCTGTTGTCTCAGAGCACCAGCTCTGGGCGCATGCGCCCCAGAGCTCCGGCTCGGTATTTGGACACATCAGTTCAGCTGCTCCGCGGCACGTGGGATCTTCCCAGGCCAGGGATCCAACCGGTGCCCCTTGCCCTGCAAGGCAGTGTCCTTACCCACTGGACCACCAGGGAGGCTCTGATTTCTTTACATTTTTAAAGTAATGCTGAAATCTTTTGTTTTACAATAGGTGACCTCTTAATACTGGGTCATGATTTATTTAACAGATTGTTTTCTTTCTTAGTGAGACATCAAATAATGACATCTTAAATTCTATAAAATACAAAAACATGCAAAGGTAAACCTTTTGCTTCACAGATATAGAAACCTTAAACTATATAGAAAAGTAAGGATAAGATAGCATTTAAAGTATTTAAGATGCTATGAACAGTCTGGAAGTCCAATTGGCAAGGGTATCAGCCAATCCTTGGTCCTTTGGAAGGATACGTTTCCTTCATAAAACCTAGAGATGGAATTCAAGCCAATTTACTCAGCATTCTGCTTCAGGACACAGTCTTACACAGTGTCATGCACCTTCAACCATTTTGCCACTTCCTTTTTTCTCATAATTCCTTACTTTCCAACATTTTACTGGTTGGAAAATGTTTTTTCTTAGTGTATTTTTAAAAGAATAAGGTACAAATTTAAAAGAGTGAATTTGGAACAACAAGATTATCTTTAGGACTGCAAAAGCGTTGCCTGACTTGATTAAGGTTTTCAGCAAATGTCACTCCCCTGGCTTTAAAGATGCATTCAGAGGAAGATATGTAAACTCATCAAGAACCAGGATGCGGCTAGGACATTTGGAAAAGAAAATCTCTCCTGTAGAAGATGCTAGAAGAGTCTTCTTTCTATTAAAGATGACTGAAAATGGATGTAGTCCCAAGAGCTCTTATCAGAGGAGAGACTCCCTTAGGTATAGCTAACTTGTGCCCTAAGAAAAAATGAGTCCCAGGTGGCATCATAAGAGATGCTTAATCAAGCTTCTTCTGAAATCAGCCCTACCTCTGGCCTTCCAAATTATGTGACCCAATCACTTTCATTTATTATTATGCTTTCCGTAATACTGAACGAGGAACATTTATCCAGGTACCTCAGAAATAAAGAACCTGACTGCCAATGTAGGAGATGCTGAGTCTATTCCTAGGTTAGGAAGATCCCCTGATAACCCATTCCAGTATTCTTGCCTGGAAAACCCTGTGGACAGAGGAGCTTGGGGGGCTATAGTCTACCAGGGTCACAAAGTTGTCAGATGTGACAGCAACTAAATGACAGTCTTAAACTATATGTATACTATCTCCTTTGACCTCGACATCAGCATTCCAAGTATACTTATTTTATTTGAATAAAGCTCTGCAGCTAGTGAAGGGCAGTGCTGAGGTCTTATCTTTGATCTTTTGGCTCTGATTGCCAACCTCTCTTCACTCCAGTATAAAAGAAATCCATTGAAGACTATCTGGATATAGTTTAGAAGAGGAATGTCAGATTTAAAAATGAACAAGTGATGTAAGAAAATGAAAACTGTTTTCATCACCTATAATTTTTGGAAGAAAGATTTTTTTTAAAAAAAATTATATACAAATTTAGGGCTTCCTCGGTGGTCCAGTGGGTAAAGAGTCCACCTTACAGTGCAGGGGGCACCAGTTCAGTCCCTGGCCTGGGAAGATCCCACGTGCCACAGAGCGGATGGAACAGTGTGTCCAATTATGAGCCAGCGCTTTGAAGTGCGTGTGCCCAGAGCCGGTGCTCTGCAGTGATAGAGGCCACTGTGTTGGGAGGCCTACAAAGGCCAAAAAGAATGAAGATGGATGAAAATAAACAAATAAATAAATAAACAATAAAAGAGGCAAGCAAAATTTAAAAATATATATATATGTACAAATTTAAAGATTTATTTATTTATTTATTTTGGGTGGGGGTCGGGTTGGGGAGGGAGGGGAGCGGGCGGGCCACTTCTATTGTTCTTTCATTTCTCTATTTTCATCCGTCTTTGTTCTTTGTTTCCTGTGGGCCTCCCATCGCGGTAGTGTCTGTCGTTGCTGAGCACTGGCTCTGAGCGCATTCACTCCAAAGCTCCGGCTTGGTAATTGGACACATCGGTCCAGCCACTCAGCGGCACGTGGGATCTTCCCAGGCCAGGGATCGAATCAGCGCCCCTTGCACTGCAAGGCGGTGTCCTTACCCACTGGACCACCTGGGGAAGCCCTATATGTACAAATTTAAAAGAGTGAATTTGGAACACCAGGATTATCTTTTGAAGTGCAGAAAGGCAGTTCTTTCTCAGGATTCTTTGAAATAAATGGATGGCTACTTTTGTTTGATTTTACATTAGCAATGTGAACTTCTTTCAATTGAACTTTTTTCAACTCAGAAGTGTGATACTGATGTTACTAGTTGCGTAAGTCTGAATGCTTTCCCCACCTTTGCACCTCTCTGCTCTTGCTGTCTTCTTGAGTTTCTCTCTTTGAGGTCATGCAATTGTAAAGATAGACACAAAAAGACCCAGAGAGAGTCACTGCATTCCTCAAAGACCTTCTGTCCTTGAACAGCAATTAAGTGTTTTCTAGAAAGGAAAGAATTGAAGATTTTTAAGCCTGAGGTACCACAATCTTAATACATTATGTAATTTTCTAGAACCCTAACACCAGTTTATTTAGAGCATGAACATTTATAAAAATCGCATTAAAAAGAAGAAAGTGGGCGAGTGTGCCTTTCTTTCTCATTGTATACATAGAGCTCAAAAAACCTGATCTCTAGGCTATAGCTCTAATTATGCCCTTCATATAACTGTAGCAGGGAGGCACTGCATTGTAGTTCACTGAGGATATATTGAATCCAGGGCCCACTAAGCCCTTTATTGAAAATTGGAGAGGTTTGAGTTAACAGTTCTAGTCTTTTGTAACTTACGGATATTAAAGGAGGAACTGCTGTAATTTGAGAAGCTAAAAGTGTCACCTCCAGGGGTAACGGTGGGCAGCAGGGAGCTTAATTGTGTTGTGGCTGAATTTGGAGTCAGATTTACTGACACTGTCAAAAGTAATTTAAGGTTTTTATCACAGAGAAAGACCTAAAATGCTCGATTCTCACATCAGGGGTACACCAGTCTAAACTTTTCACAATTCGGAGTAGTTCAGCCATGCTTGTCTCTTACAGAGCTCTCAGCTTACTTCAGCACTTTTGTTATCATTTTTGTAATTTAAAAGTAGGGAAAACCTGAGGGGAATAAAGACTAAGAGAGTCTTCCTTAAGACTCCTTGGGTAGCAAGTGATAGAAATCCAGTTTCTGCTTGTCTAAGTCAAAAGAAGGATTTATCATAAAGAAAATAAAGAGTGTCCCATAACTCAAGGACAGGAA
This sequence comes from Tragulus kanchil, assembly GCA_022376925.1. Classification (NCBI taxonomy): domain Eukaryota; kingdom Metazoa; phylum Chordata; class Mammalia; order Artiodactyla; family Tragulidae; genus Tragulus; species Tragulus kanchil. The sequence goes on along the minus strand of JAIOJX010000032.1, from coordinate 182,126,491 downwards.
GGTACGGGAGCTTCAGGAACAGTGAGAGCCAGGGATTTGAACATGGTCAGGATGTTCCTTCTGTTGCTTAGCTCTGCTTCTTTCAACAGCTTTGCTTCATTATTAACTCACCATGGAAGGGCTTTCTCTGAGGGTTGGAAAAAAACACGGCTTCCAAGTGAGACCATTCATCACATAAAAGAGACTGAATTTCAGCCTGCTGATACCAAGCATAACATCCCTGAAAAGGGGCCCATTGGTCCAATCTCTTCCGGTCAACAGTGGCCAGGAAATGGGGATAGGCTGTATTATGTAAGTTCTCACAGAGACTTCCCTAGTGGTCCCCAGTGGCCAAGACACTGCACTCCCAATGCAGGGGGTCCAGGTTCAATCCCTGGTCAGGGAACTAACTCCCACATGCTGCAACTAAAGGTCCTGGATGCCACAATGAAGATCCCACATGTTGCATCCAAGACCCGTTTGTTGCTGTTCAATCGCTAAGGCTAAGTGGCATCCGACTCTCTGCAATCCCATGGACTCCCTGTCCAGGCAGTGCAGGCTCCCCAGTCCTTCGCTATCTCCCGGAGTGTGCTCAAATTCACGCGCATTGAGTCAGTCATGATATCTAACCATCTTATCCTCTTCCACCTCTTTCTCTTTTTACCTTCAATATTTCCCAGCAGCAGGGTCTTTTCCAATGAATCAGCTCGGGTGGCCAAACTATTGGAACGTCAGCTTCATCATCAGTCCTTCCAACGAATATTCAGAGTTGATTTCTTTTAAGATTGACTGATTTGATCTCTTTGTTGTCTAAGGGACTCTCAAAAGTTTTCTCCAGCACAATTCAAAAGTATCCATTCTTCAGCGCTCAGCTTTCTTTATAGTCCAACTCTCACATCTATACATGACTACTGGAAAAACCACAATTTTGACTACTTGGACTCTTGTTGGCAAAGTGATGTCTCTGCTTTTTAATGTTACCTAAGTTTGTCATAGCTTTCCTTCCAAGGAGCGTCTTTTAATTTCATGGCTGTGGTCACTGTTCCCTGTGATTTTGGAGACCAAGAATAGAAAATCTGTCACTGCTTCCACATTTCCCCCTTTTATTTGCCATGAAGTGATGGGACCAGATGCCATGATCTTAGTTTTTTGAATGTTGAGCTTTAAACCAGCATCTCACCCTCCTCTTTCACCTTCATCAAGAGTCTCTTTAATTCCTCTTCACTTTCTCCCAGTTTGGGATGAGGACTCCCCAGACCCTTTCAGGAGCTCCACAATGTCACAGTTATTTTCATTAAAAATATACAACTAAACAAAAATTCTTCTCCTAATAACACTAAGATACTTGACTTTTTCACTTGTTCTCTGGAAAGTGAAAGGTGGAATTTTCCAGAGGCTGTATGACATGGGACATCACAATAGATTGAACATAAAAGCAGATGTGAACCTGGGTAATCTATTGTTATTTTTTTCAGGTAGTTTAATCTTCCATTATGGACTTCCCAGCTGGTGCAGCAGTAAAGAAAGCTCCTGCCAATGCAGGAAATGCATTAGACTCGGGTTTCATCCCTGGGTTGGAAAGCTCTCCTGGAGTAGGAAATGGCAACCCACTCCAGTTTCTTGCCTGAAAAATTTCATGGACAGAAGACTCTGGTGGGTTACAGTTAATGGTGTCACAAAGAATTGAAAATGTCTGAGTGACTGAGCACACACAGCGCAATCTTCTATTAGAGCTGACAGTAAAGCTTTTAAAAATGTTAAACAATACCACTTGTCTCACTATTTAAAAAATATATATTTATATTTCATTAAAATGTTAATTATGGGAGTATGTAATGGATTCATTTGTTAGTGCTATTTTTAGGTGACGTAATCAATATTTTACGTATTTTAGTATTTCTAACATAGTGAAATTTCTAACATGTGAAATACCAGACTAGATGAATCACAAGCTGGAATCAAGACTGCCAGGAGAAATATCCACAACCTCAGATATGCAGATGACACTACTTTAATGGCAGAAAGTGAAGAGGAACTAAAAAGCCTCTTGATGAAGGTGAAAGAGGAGAGTGAAAAAGCTGGTTAAAACTCAACATTCGAAAAACAGAGATCACAGCATTTGATCCTATCACTTCATGGCAAACACACAAGGAAAATGTGGAAACAGTGTCAGATTTCATTTTCTTGGGCTCCAAAATCAACGCAGACAGTGACTGCAGCCACAAAATTAAAAGACACTTGTTCCTTGGAAGAATAGTTACGTCAAACCTAGAAAGTGTTTCAAAAAGCAAAGACATCACTTTGCCAACAAACTTCCATGCTATGATTTTTCCAGTAGTCATGTATAGATGTGAGAGATGGACCATAAAGAAAACTGAGCACTGAGGAACTAATGCTTTTGTACTGTGTGCTAATGACTCTTAAGAGTCCCTGTACAGGGCTTCCCTGGTGGTCCAGTGGGTAACGACACCACCTTGCAGTGCAAGGGGCGCCAGATCGATCCCTGGCCTGGGAAGATCCCACGTGCCGCGGAGCGGCTGGATCAATGTGTCCAATTACCAAGCCGGAGCTCTGGAGCGCATCCATCCAAAGATGGATTAAAATAGAGAAATGAAAGACTAATAGAAGTAGCCCGCCTGCTGCCCTCCCTCCTCACCCCACCCGCTCCAAAATAAATAAATAAATAAATAAATAAATCTTTTAAAAAAAAAAAGAGTCCCTGTACAGCAAGGAGATCAAACCAGTCAATCTTAAAGGAACTGAACCCTGAATATTCATTAGAAGGACTGATGCTGAAGCTGAGGTTCCAATACTTCGGCTACCTTAGGTGAAGAGCTGACTCATTGGAAAAGACCTTGATGCTGGGAATAACTGAGGGCCAGAGGAGAAGAGAATGACAGATGGTGAGATGGTTGGATGGCATCAGTGACTCAATGAATATCAGCTTGAGCAAACTCTGGGAGATGGTGAAGGACAGGGAAGCCTGGCATGCTGCAGTCCATGGGGCTGCAAATAGTTGGGCAAAAGTTCATAATTAAACAACAACAACATAGTATAACCTACATAAACAAAAGCTCTTTAAAGCTTAATCTCTAAGGAGTTCCTGAGATTAAAAAAGTTTCTGGAGGGAGGGAGCCAGGGATATACTATGACTAATCTGGGATTATACATATCTGTAAACAACAGAACTCTGTAAAAGCAAAAAGTAAAATAAAAATAATTATTAAAAAATTATTTAAAAAATCAATACATGAGGCCAAAAATTAAATTAAAATAAAATGGATGAAAATAAATAAATAAAAAACCAATTAATAAAAAGAAAAACAAGAAGACTATGAAGTCATTAATTAATCCCAATGGTCTGTTATTATTCAACTCACTAAAAGATGTGCTTAAAAACTGAAAAGGCACAGTTAGTTTTCATGTTATCATTAAAAATTTTTAGTGACTGTTATCATTAAAAAACTTTAGTTAAGCCAAAAATTGTCTAATCATATTACATGTCTACTATGTACCAGATAATATGTAAAGTGCTTTGTATATTAATACTTTAACTGTCAGTAACAATGCTATAAATTGTTAGTGATACAGATGAGGAGACTGAAACTCAGGGATATTAATAAATACACTCCTGGCTTCCCTGATAGCTCAGTGGTGAAGAATTCACCTGCCAGTACAGGAGACACAGGTTCGATCCCTGATCCGGGAAGATCCCACATGCTGCGGAGCAACTAAGCCTGTGAGCCACAACTATGGAGCCTGTGCTCTAGAGCCTTGGAGTCACAGCTACTGAAGCCCGTGTGCCCTGGAGCCTGGGTTCCACCACAAGAGAAGTCACTGCAACAAGACGACTGCTCATCTTAACTAGAGAGTAGCCCCCACTCCCTGCAACTAGAGAAGAGCCTGTAGCAGCAGAGAAAACCTAGAATAGCCAAAAATAAATAAACAAATAATAATGAAAAAAAAGCTCTTTAGAAAAAAAGTTTCTGAACCATTAATATAACTATGAGCTACCTGCTGAAATTTTCCATGCATCAGTTTCTTCTTCTGTAAATGACATAATAAGTGCCTACCTTATAGGGGTAAAGGAGGATCAAGAGAGTTAATAAGAGAGCTAATACTTTGTGTAGTGATTAGAGCAGCTCCAGGCACATAATAGGTGCTTTAGAATTTAGTAGTTCACTACTACTACTACTACTACAAGGTATAATATCAACAACAATAACTACTACCACTGTCACATATGAGGGAGAGGCAGTTCTCAGAAGAGAGAGGTTCACAAACTATGCCAGATGTCAACAACACAAATGCCAAAAAATAAACAACCAGAGAGAACTATATGAAAATGTCTAAGATTTTATGTTAAGGCAGGTACAGAAGAAGGAGGCTTCCCTGGTGGCTCAGATGGTAAAGAATCTGCCTGGAGACCTGGCCTTGATCCCTGGGTCAAGAAGATCCTCTGGAGGAGGAAATGGCAATCCACTCCAGTGTTCTTGCCTGGGAAATCCTATGGACAGCAGAGCCTGGCAAGCTACAGTCCATGGTCACAATGAGTAGGACACAACTGAGCGACTAACACTTCTACTTTCATACAAAAAGAAGTCCAAGCGTAGAAATCATCTCATTACTTGGGCTCTAGATATCTTGATCGAAGTTGTTGTATGGTGTAGACTACAAAATTCACAACGTGAGAGCTGCAAGTTAGGTTTTATTCAAAAGAAAATACTCTGGCTTCTGATAGCTCAGTGGTGAAGAATTCACCTGCCAGTACAGGAGACACAGGTTCGATCCCTGATCCGGGAAGATCCCACATGCTGCGGAGCAACTAAGCCTGTGAGCCACAACTATGGAGCCTGTGCTCTAGAGCCTTGGAGTCACAGCTACTGAAGCCCGTGTGCCCTGGAGCCTGGGTTCCACCACAAGAGAAGTCACTGCAACAAGACGACTGCTCATCTTAACTAGAGAGTAGCCCCCACTCCCTGCAACTAGAGAAGAGCCTGTAGCAGCAGAGAAAACCTAGAATAGCCAAAAATAAATAAACAAATAATAATGAAAAAAAAGCTCTTTAGAAAAAAAGTTTCTGAACCATTAATATAACTATGAGCTACCTGCTGAAATTTTCCATGCATCAGTTTCTTCTTCTGTAAATGACATAATAAGTGCCTACCTTATAGGGGTAAAGGAGGATCAAGAGAGTTAATAAGAGAGCTAATACTTTGTGTAGTGATTAGAGCAGCTCCAGGCACATAATAGGTGCTTTAGAATTTAGTAGTTCACTACTACTACTACTACAAGGTATAATATCAACAACAATAACTACTACCACTGTCACATATGAGGGAGAGGCAGTTCTCAGAAGAGAGAGGTTCACAAACTATGCCAGATGTCAACAACACAAATGCCAAAAAATAAACAACCAGAGAGAACTATATGAAAATGTCTAAGATTTTATGTTAAGGCAGGTACAGAAGAAGGAGGCTTCCCTGGTGGCTCAGATGGTAAAGAATCTGCCTGGAGACCTGGCCTTGATCCCTGGGTCAAGAAGATCCTCTGGAGGAGGAAATGGCAATCCACTCCAGTGTTCTTGCCTGGGAAATCCTATGGACAGCAGAGCCTGGCAAGCTACAGTCCATGGTCACAATGAGTAGGACACAACTGAGCGACTAACACTTCTACTTTCATACAAAAAGAAGTCCAAGCGTAGAAATCATCTCATTACTTGGGCTCTAGATATCTTGATCGAAGTTGTTGTATGGTGTAGACTACAAAAATTCACAACGTGAGAGCTGCAAGTTAGGTTTTATTTGAGGCAATAATGAAGACTGCTTTCCCAGGAGACAGCACCTCAGCCACGAGAAACTGCTCCAGAGAGGTAGGGGGATAGGACAGTATATATGCAATTTTGATAAAGGGGGAGTCCATGCAATCCACCACTTGTTTTTTGTAGAAAACTTCTACAGGTCTTGTGAAGATTCTGCTAGTCATGAGAAGTAACTGTTACGATAAAGGATTTTAGTGCTTTCTTAGATACGAGGAAATACAAGAATTGGGCTTATAAAATCAGCTCCTGAGAATATCTAACCATCTGAAGACCTGTCTTGCCAGTTTTCCAGGAGGACAGACTGCCTCATTTCTGCTCTCTACCCTGAACTCCTTCATACGGTATTGAAGGTCAGCAGCACATGATTTAATCCTTATAGAGGTAAAAATTCTTATAGAGGTTGATGGCAAGCACTCATGGATAGTGCCAATTTGTAGTTGACAGTCATCTAACTTCTCTAGCAACAGGATAGCTGATTCTATGTCTCATGGTTAGCAACTTTACTACATGGTTTTCCTTTTTAAAATTTTTCTATATATTATGCATCATATTATATGTTACAGGTGTACAACATAGTGATTCACAATTTTTAAAGATCAGACTTCATTTATAGTTATTATGAAATATTGGCTACATTCCCTGTGCTGTACAATATATCCTTGTAGCTTATTTTACACCTACTAGTTTGTACCTCTTACCCTCCTACCCCTATATTGTATGGGGCTGTTTAGATCCTCTTTGACTATTTGTTGCGACCTAACCCACAGTTTGCCCTCCTCTGTTGGGGATACATGGGAAAGCATGATATCATTGTGTGACCCTCTATGCACCAAAGGCACATCTAATCACGAACTGTAACTATTATTATTTTTTGGGGGGGCGGGGGGAAGGCAGGTTGGGGAGGGAGGGGGCGGGAGTAATTATTATTAAATGAGTTTCACAAGTGAGGAAACCAAGGCTGAGAGAGGATGTAAGTGGTCCAAAGTGACACAGTTAAAAAATAACAAAGGCAGGAACTGAACTGAGATTTGTAGAATTTTGAAGTCCAGCATCTTTACAGTATTCCCTCCGGTCTCCTATCTAGAGAGAAATAAACTCTTCCATAATAAACAAAAGATTCTCATTTCACAATTAGATGAAAGACTTAGTTACACCTCTCCTCTTTCCTAATACCTGTGTTTAATGCCAAATTTTTCCCTCTGAGTTCTGCTTGAGCTACATTTCACAAAATTTGATGTGCTGTATTTTAATTTTCATTCAGTTGAAAGTCTTTTCTAATTTCTCCTGTGATTTCTTCTTTGATTCATGGGTCACTTGGAACCGTGTTGTTCAATTTCCAAATGTTCTAGGAGATTTTTCAGATACCTATCGGGTTTTGATTTCTAATTTAATTCCATTGTTGTCAAAGGATGTAGCACATAAGAGTTCAACCCTTTCAAATTATTGTGACTTCTTTTATAGTACAGAATATAGTCCATCTTGGCAAATATTGCATGCATATTTGGAAAGAATGTATATTAGGGTATCATTAAATGGAGTGTTCTATAAAAGTCAATTACTTCAATATGACAGTGTGGTTTAAGTCTTCCATATCTTTACAGATATTCTGTCTACTTGTTTGATTTAAAACAAGCATGATTGAAAGAGGAGTTTTAAATTCTCCAACTATAATTTTAGGTTTGTCTATTTTTCTTCAAGTATTTTGAAACTTTGTTATTAAGTGCATAAACATTTAAGAATTTAATATTCTCCCAAGAGTTGATCCCTTAATCATTATGACATGTCTCTCTTCATCTGTGTGAAAATTCTTTGTGAGGATGTCTACTTTGAGAGCAGAGCAACTCCAGCTTTCTATAATTAATATTTGCATGGTATATTTTTTCCATCTTTTCACTTTTGTCTATCTCTATTTTCAGTGAGTTTCCTTTAGGCAATATAAAGTTAAATGTTAAAAAATATATAATATGACAACCTTTGCCTTTTATTACTTATATTATTTACATTCAATATAAGTGGTCTAAACATACAGTCTTGTTGCTATGAAGTTTATATAAATATGAGCAAAAACAGACAAAGGTCCAGGCTCAGATATGTCAATTGAAATATATACTTTGTCACCCCAAAACACTTTCAGAATTTCAAGTTTTTAATTTCATTTTTTTCAGATATCCTAAAGGGGGTACACAGATTATAGCAATCCTTCCAAAAATTCCCTTTCATTTTTCTTTCTACTTTGCTCAGAGTGCAATTCTTTTTTATTGTTTTAAAACTCTTCAGAAAATTGCACTCTGTTGTGTTTTGAGCTTCCTGTCCCTTGCCCCTTCTGTTTCCTCCCGATTCTGCATTACAAGAGCTTAAAGGGGTAGTTCTGACACCCTTCTTTCCCCATCTTGAAGGGTGAGGGAGAAAAAAATACTGAGTAAGCAAAACTCAGGTCCTTTCTGGCCCATAGAGGGAGAGAAATGTCTGGAGCAATTACACATTAGTACCTCTCCTCTGGCTGTGCTCTCCCCTCATCCCATAGCTCCATGTGACCAATACGTAAATGGGCCATCACGCAGCCATTCCCTCTCTTCACAATCTAGTGCCTCCCTTGTCTGTCTCTACTGTGTCGCAGAGGGTATTCTCTCCAGTGTCTTCAGTTGGGAAGGCAATGAGAGCAGGGAGATGTGAGCATTCATTATTCATGCATTCAACAAATACTTACTAGGTACCTACTATGTGTGAGGCGTTTCTTGGGGTGCTTCAGGGTGAGCAAGTCAGACAAGTCTCCTACTCTTGGAGTACTTGCCTTCTAGTGAATGAGACACACAGTTACCATGCTTAGATGGCCCATAGGGGCCATAAGGCAGAGAAGGGGAAAGACAGCCATGGGGAATGAGGTACGTGGGGTATTCAGCTATAAAGAAGAATGAAATTTTGCCATTTGCAGCAACATGGATGGACATTATATGCTCATGGTAATACATCAGCATGCTAAATGGCACAGCCACAAACACCGTGACAGTTCTGAGGCAGGTCATAAATGACCAAAAAGTGGATGGTGGCCCACCCAATTCCTGGAAATCCCTGCCCTGCTCTGAAATAGCTGGAATAATCCTCCTACTCATTAGCCTACGAAATTACCCAGTCCATAAAAACTAACTACCAGGGCTACTCTCACATTCTGAGATGGACCTTTTTCTGTCTACAGAATGGATATCTACGCTTTGACTTTACTATTGCCTGCTATTGAATGCTTTCCTCCGTGAAACCAAGGATCAACACTTGGTGGCCCATCCCATGACCATCCTCTCATGCCCTATGGTCCTGCAACCTCTTTACAAAGATTATTAATAAACTTACTTCTTGCTTACCACTTTGCCTTTTGCTGAATTCCTTTTGTGCTGAGACGTAAAAATCCTGAGCTTCATGAAGTCCTGAGATGAGTTGTGTGGTGTCTATTGGAGGATTATGGTTTGAGTCCCATCGGAGATGTGTGGTTATATATTGAGGAAGGATTCCTACAATAAATAAAATTAACATCTGTTACCATACACAGTTACAAGGTTTTTTTTTCTTGCAATAATTTTTAAGAATTAAAACTTTTTAATAAGATGATTTTGCACTCTTTTATCTTACTAAAAGCAATGGACTGAATATTTACATTCCCTCCACATTCATATGTTGAAGTCCTAACTTCTAGAGTGATGGTATTAGGGGATACAGCCTCTGGGAGATAATTAGGTTAAGAGTAGAGCCCTGGTGAATGGGATTACTGTTTTACATAATAAGAGACTACAGAGAACTCCCTTTCTCCTTCACCTCGCAGGAGGAGAAGACAGATTAGAGAAAATAGAGGGAAGGACATAAATAACAGATCTTCCAGAGGTAAAGAAAGATCCAAGTCTTCAAACTGAAAAGTCTTACCCACTGCTGACCTATATGAATGAAGAACCACATCTAGACATAACTTGAAGAAAATTAACAACTCCAAAGGCAAAAAGATTTCAAGAGAAAAAAAAAAGGCTACATCAAAGGAATAAGAATTATATTGGATCACACTTACCAGTTAAACTAGCTGCTAGAAAACTAATGAATAACTAATGTCTTTAAAACTCCTGAAGGAAAATGATTTTGAGCTTTGCATTCTATACCCAGCCATATTAGCATTTAAGTGTGCAGCAAAATATTTTTTTGATTTTCAAGGATTGAAGAATTTATCACCCACAGGCCCTTCCTGAAAGAACTGCTTAAGGAATTGACATAAGAATGAAACAAAAAAATAGGAAGCAAAATGCAATAGTAATCGAAAAAAGAGGAAGATATCAGGTAGAAGAAACAAGGCAATCAAAAGAAATCCCAGGGGCTTCCCTGGGTAAGGACACGGCCTTGCAGTGCAAGGGGTGCCGGTTTGATTCCTGGCCTGGGAAGATCCCACATGCCGAAAGGCTGGACTGATATGTCCAATTACCGAGCCGGAGCTCTGGAGCGCATGCGCCCAGAGCCGGTTCTCTGCGACAAAAGAGGCCGCTGAGATGGGAGGCCCACACAGGCCAAAGAACAAAGATGGATGAAACTGAATAAATGAAAGACCAATAGAAGTGATCCTCCCGCCCCTCTCCCTCTCCAACCCGCCCTCCCCAAAAAAAAGTTAAAAAAAAAAAAGAAAAAGATAAGCAATTCCAGAATGCTAGTTGTGCAGTAAGCCTAAAAATGAAATAGGGTGAAGAAACTAGATCATCTTAGGGAATAGACTTAGGCTTCTTACAGTATTACATTTGAAAATCACAATATATTCCATTTTTCCTTCAAGAATTTCCACCATTACATCACCTTCTTTATAGGATCCAAATACTTTATTTGATCCTGCCATGAATATATATATATATACATATAAACTTAAATATATATATTTATATATGTATAAACTTAAGTATATATATAAGTTGCTTTATTTACAATGTCAACTTTAAAAGCCACTAAGCTAAAATTAACTGGACAATAAACCGGCAGAAATTGGTTTACAAAATGGGAAAACCCCAAATGCCACTTTCTATAGGGAACTCACAGTTTAATTTTATTCAGAGCAAAGAAAGAAGCTTTTGATCATACTAAAGGAAACTGAGCTGTAAGTGTGGGATCTGTACTAAAACTACACATGCAAGGAGGGCAACATTCTGCTAGAAAACTAATGAATAACTAATGTCTTTAAAACTCCTGAAGGAAAATGATTTTGAGCTTTGCATTCTATACCCAGCCATATTAGCATTTAAGTGTGCAGCAAAATATTTTTTTGATTTTCAAGGATTGAAGAATTTATCACCCACAGGCCCTTCCTGAAAGAACTGCTTAAGGAATTGACATAAGAATGAAACAAAAAAATAGGAAGCAAAATGCAATAGTAATCGAAAAAAGAGGAAGATATCAGGTAGAAGAAACAAGGCAATCAAAAGAAATCCCAGGGGCTTCCCTGGGTAAGGACACGGCCTTGCAGTGCAAGGGGTGCCGGTTTGATTCCTGGCCTGGGAAGATCCCACATGCCGAAAGGCTGGACTGATATGTCCAATTACCGAGCCGGAGCTCTGGAGCGCATGCGCCCAGAGCCGGTTCTCTGCGACAAAAGAGGCCGCTGAGATGGGAGGCCCACACAGGCCAAAGAACAAAGATGGATGAAACTGAATAAATGAAAGACCAATAGAAGTGATCCTCCCGCCCCTCTCCCTCTCCAACCCGCCCTCCCCAAAAAAAAGTTAAAAAAAAAAAAGAAAAAGATAAGCAATTCCAGAATGCTAGTTGTGCAGTAAGCCTAAAAATGAAATAGGGTGAAGAAACTAGATCATCTTAGGGAATAGACTTAGGCTTCTTACAGTATTACATTTGAAAATCACAATATATTCCATTTTTCCTTCAAGAATTTCCACCATTACATCACCTTCTTTATAGGATCCAAATACTTTATTTGATCCTGCCATGAATATATATATATATACATATAAACTTAAATATATATATTTATATATGTATAAACTTAAGTATATATATAAGTTGCTTTATTTACAATGTCAACTTTAAAAGCCACTAAGCTAAAATTAACTGGACAATAAACCGGCAGAAATTGGTTTACAAAATGGGAAAACCCCAAATGCCACTTTCTATAGGGAACTCACAGTTTAATTTTATTCAGAGCAAAGAAAAGAAGCTTTTGATCATACTAAAGGAAACTGAGCTGTAAGTGTGGGATCTGTACTAAAACTACACATGCAAGGAGGGCAACATTCTGCTAATACAACTGACTTGCTGCTGTATTTGTCGACTGTTTTTCTAATATTAACAATTATAAACAAAGCAGTGCAACTGATATTTGGAATAATGCTTGCAGTGTTACAGCGTCAGACACAAAATTTCACTTTCTCCTCACACCACTGGTTCTCTTTGCTCACCTGAGCTTCCTCTTCTGTAAAATCATTTTTGATATTGAATGTCTTTCGAAGCTCCTCAGGAGTCTTCCCCTTGAACATATTGGCAACAGGTCTGCAGGGAACATCAAGCAAACCTTTGATGTCTAAGTAGTTCGCTGCCAATATAAGCTCAAAAAGTGTTCCTTGGTCAACTTTCAGGAATTCTTGATCCCAAACAGAGATACCATGTTGCTTTTCTTTGATCTCATCATCCTCAGGAGAAGGAGGATCATCCTTGTAGTGGGTGCATCACTGCATGATCTTTTAAAATACTGCTATATTAACATTTGGCAAAGGGACTGAGTCATCATCTCCTTCATCCTCTATTCCTAAATCTTCCAACACGGTCTTGATAGTCACATACCGTTTTGCACAACTTCGAATATCTATCAGAACTCTGCAACTTAATTGAAGGCATACTGTTAGGTCTCAAGGAGATGGTGGAAGGAAGGCTGAAGAGAGCAGGGCGGCGTCTGCAAACAGCAAAATGGAAAGGTGGAGAACAAGGCCAATCCCGTGAATATTTTTTATAACATCAACACACAGCAGATACTTGTTCTTGGTTTCAATTTGGGGAATTAAATTGTAGACAATGTAAAGAAAATGTAATTAACACTAGAGAACAGAGTAGGGCTTTCCTGGTGGTCCAGTGGGTAAGGACACCACCATGCAGTGCAAGGGTCGTGGGTTCTATCCCTGGCCTGGGAAGACCCCAAGTGCCTCGGAGCGGCTGGACCGATGTATCCAACTACCCAGCCGGAGCTCTGTAGTGCATGCGCCCGGAGCCAGTGCTCGGCAGCAAGAGAGGCCACTGCGATGGGAGGCCCACACGGGCCAAAGAACAAAGATGGATGGAAATAAATAAATGAAAGACCAGTAGAAGTGGCCAAACAAAACAAAACACTAGAAAACAGAGTATAAACATGATAAATTCCACCAAGAGAAGTGATGGCAGGTAGAGAGGTACAGGTAGGGAGGAATGAAAGATAATGAATGAAAGGAATGAAAGGGAAGTCTAGAGGTGTTCAGCACTTTAATCGAGATACTGTGTGCCGGGGGGTTGTGGGGTTAGGCAGGGTGGGTAAGAGAGAGGGCAGCATGGCACGGAGAAGGAGCAGGGCCTAGTCACCCAGGGTTTGGGGTATTGCAGGTGTGACGCAAGGAGCCGCGCACCAGTACTGACGCTGGGTGGTGGGGTAGTGTATGAGGGCAGGGCTTAGCAGGGCGCGGAGCGGAAGGGGCGTGTCAGGGGCGGGGCCTAGCCGGGACAGAGAGCGGGCCCCCTGTAAGGTCGTTCGCGCATGTGCAGACCTCACATAGCCCCGCCAGCGCTTCGCGTCTTCGCCTCCGCCGACGAGCCATGCAGCGGCCGCCCGTGTTCTGCTCGCTTCCCCGCCGCCGTGTGACTCTGCTGGTCCTGCACACTGGCCGACGCCTGGCCCGCGCGGAGCCTCCGCGCCGGCACCCCCTGTCCACCATTGTGAGTGGGGGCCCACCCACCGCGGCGGCGCAGGCGGGACGCTGCGGGCGGAAGCGCGTGGCCGAGGCGGGAGCGCCCCGACGCGGGGAGCCGCGAGGACTGGCCGCCGCTCGGGTGGGAGGGCCCGGAGGCCGCGAGGGACCAGGACGGCGTCGCCGCGAGGGCGCCGGGGGGTGGGCCGAGGCGGCGGCCCTTCGAGGAGCGCGGGCGCCTCCGCGAACCGGACCTGCGCCGTCGGTCCTGTTTGGGGCTCCGAGCCCGAGGGGCAGAGGCGTCATTGCACCTCAGAGCCTCTCTCAGCGTCCATAGCCCCTTGAGGTGTCAAGACTCCTAGCGTTTTCCCGAAACACCGGAAGTCCGGGGCCGCGGCTAGCTCTCCAGAGGTCAGAGGTCAGAGCTGGGGCGCCCCGGGGAGGAACGAGAGCCTTCTCCTGGGGCCCCGGGGAGCGCGTTCTCACCCTGCAAGCGGAAAGCGCGCACGGCGGGTTTCGGCCTCCGGAACCCGCGCCCCTAACTGCGCCGTTGCTCATGCAGGAGCTGGCCATCGCCCTCGTGGTGGTCTTCACCGCCTTCTTCGCCCCCCGCGGGGCTACGTGCTGAGACACCTGCACCAGTTCCGGAGGGCGTAGTGCGGGAAGCCGGCGAGCCTCGCGTCCAGCCGCGTGCAGAAAACGCTGTGCTGCTCGGGAGATCCGAGGGCTCAGTGGGTTGATGGCGCCGCCGTTGTGGGTATTCCCCCTGTTCGTATAGTTTACCGCCCCCCCTTTTTTTCCTTCCGTGATGGTGCATTAGAGAAAAAGTTGTGCAGGCATTAAAAAATGTTAAATAAAAAGTTGGGGTGTGTTATAATGTGTGATCCCGGGTTATTTTTCTCTAGCCGTCGTGAAAGCTGATGAAATCTACGGAGGAAATATAGGGTGGGGGCTTCCTTGGTGATCCAGTAGGTAAAGAGTACACCTTGCAGTGCAAGGGGCACCAGTTCGATTCCTGGCCCGCGAAGATTCCACGATCCCTGGGGCTGGACCAATGTGTTCCATTACGAGTCAGTGCTCTGGAGCGCATGCACCCAGAGCCGTTGCTCTGCATCGAGAGAGGCCACTGTAATGGGAAGCCCCTGAATAAAGAATAAAGATGAATTAAATAAAGAGACAAAGAGGCCAAACTTTAAAAAAAAAATCAAAAAAAAAAAAGGGTGAACCCTTGAAAGGAGGGAGGCGGGCATGGAGGGGAGCAGGGGAATTGAGAGTGTGGATCCTTCCTGCAGTCGAAGGTCCAGATGGGACTTTACAGTATCCCCTACAGTGTACAGTATCAGAGGTTCCGCATCAGAGGAATCCACCAGCCTGGGATTTTATATTTGGAAAAAAAAAAAAAAGTCTACGTGTTGGGACTGCCATGGCGGTTCAGTGGTTAAGTTTCCTTGCTTCCAGTGCAGGGAGCACAGTTTCACCGTGTGTTGTGGAATTACAATCCTACATGAGACCAAAAAAAATTCCCGTATCGAAACCCGGCTAGCCAAGCGGAGGGGGCGCCCGGGAGGAACGAGAGCCTTCTCCTGGGGCCCGGGAGCGCGTTCTCACCCTGCAAGCGGAAAGCGCACGGCGGGTTTCGGCCTCCGGAACCCGCGCCCCTAACTGCGCCGTTGCTCATGCAGGAGCTGGCCATCGCCCTCGTGGTGGTCTTCACCGCCTTCTTCGCCCCCCGCGGGGCTACGTGCTGAGACACCTGCACCAGTTCCGGAGGGCGTAGTGCCGGAAGCCGGCGAGCCTCGCGTCCAGCCGCGTGCAGAAAACGCTGTGCTGCTCGGGAGATCCGAGGGCTCAGTGGGTTGATGGCGCCGCCGTTGTGGGTATTCCCCCTGTTCGTATAGTTTACCGCCCCCCCTTTTTTTCCTTCCGTGATGGTGCATTAGAGAAAAAGTTGTGCAGGCATTAAAAAATGTTAAATAAAAAGTTGGGGTGTGTTATAATGTGTAATCCCGGGTTATTTTTCTCTAGCCGTCGTGAAAGCTGATGAAATCTACGGAGGAAATATAGGGTGGGGGCTTCCTTGGTGATCCAGTAGGTAAAGAGTACACCTTGCAGTGCAAGGGGCACCAGTTCGATTCCTGGCCCGCGAAGATTCCACGATCCCTGGGGCTGGACCAATGTGTTCCATTACGAGTCAGTGCTCTGGAGCGCATGCACCCAGAGCCGTTGCTCTGCATCGAGAGAGGCCACTGTAATGGGAAGCCCCTGAATAAAGAATAAAGATGAATTAAATAAAGAGACAAAGAGGCCAAACTTTAAAAAAAAAATCAAAAAAAAAAAAGGGTGAACCCTTGAAAGGAGGGAGGCGGGCATGGAGGGGAGCAGGGGAATTGAGAGTGTGGATCCTTCCTGCAGTCGAAGGTCCAGATGGGACTTTACAGTATCCCCTACAGTGTACAGTATCAGAGGTTCCGCATCAGAGGAATCCACCAGCCTGGGATTTTATATTTGGAAAAAAAAAAAAAAGTCTACGTGTTGGGACTGCCATGGCGGTTCAGTGGTTAAGTTTCCTTGCTTCCAGTGCAGGGAGCACAGTTTCACCGTGTGTTGTGGAATTACAATCCTACATGAGACCAAAAAAAAAAATTTCCCCGTATACGTAGACCTATATTGTTTCGGCGCTAATTGTGCAATAATGAGAATTGCAATGAACTTGCTGAACTTTTTTCTTCTCTTGACTTGATGATTGTGTGCCTAAGCTTCTAACCTCTGCCTCCAAATGCTCCAAATAAAGACAAAGGACTGGGCTACCATTGTGTTAGCTGGAAAAGACTATCGAGCACCGGAGTCTTTAACATAAAACTGGAGCACTTAACTTTCTGAACCACTTGACATGTATTTATGGACTGTTCTCATGGAGTAATGCTATATATTCCATGAGAAATGGAATGCTCGTTTTGGTGAACAGACTGTTGCCTTGTCTTGAAGGTTAATTTTACATGCATAAAGGTGTCACATTCAAAGTATAGTCGATTTTGGTTACTTGGGGGTAGTTTTATTCGGTAGTCACTGTGAATACTGAATTAGCAAATACTGCTTCTAGGGGAAATAGAGGCTTAAATTCCTGTGAGCCTCTGGTCACAATACATTAATATTTTTCCACCTGTCAACATATATCAGGCTTCCCAAGTGGCACTAGTGATAAAGAACCTGGCTGCCAAGGCAGGAAACTCAAGGGAGTTCCAGTTGCTGGGTGGGGAATATTGGCTGGAGTAGGCAATGGCAACCCACTCCAGTCTTCTTGCCTGGAAAATTCCATAGAGGAGCCTGGCTGGTTATAGACCATGGGGCTGCAAAGAGTCGGACACAACTGAGTGACTGAGCTCTTTATCAGTGTATAATTTTATGTGTGTTTTTGTGCAAGGACACATTATATGGTATTGATCCTTCAGTATTATACTCGTGGCCAATAGCACTATAACTCATGGCTCGTAGCCCCATGGCTCCTCTGTCCATGGCATTCTATTCCAGGCAAGAGTACTGAGGTAGGTAGCCATTCCCTTCTCCAGGAGATCTTTCTGACCCAGGGTTCAAACCTGGATCTTCTACATTGCAGGCAGATTCTTTACTGCCTGAGATCGAAGCTTATCTAACATGTATATTTTCTCTCTAAGGCACATAACACAGTCTTGTGCTTAGACACTCTAGACAGCATTTCAGCCCTGTGCTTGGGGACTATTTTATTTATTAATTTTAATTTAATTTGTTTTTTAATTTATTCAAATATAGTTGATTTAGAGATTGCATTAATTTTTGCTGTGTAACAGTGATTCAGATATATATCAGGAAGCAGGAGAATTTGCAAATATAGACTGTAAAAGTAATGAGGATCAGATGGAATTTCTTGGAGGAGGTCTTGCTCCAGTTTGTGAAGTATGGGGAATTTTTATTTTGAAATTCTAGGAATTTATAGGATGTTCTTTTGGGAGGGATTAGTGTGTAGAAACTTTCATTTCTTCAGGTTAAATTTTTGTGGAATAGTTAAAAAAATGTGAGTGAAAAAATTTGCATGACTCCAATGTGAAAAAACTATTCCATTTTAAATAGTTCAACTCAGCTTACAAGTAAAATTTGACAATAAACTAATGGTTTTCTTGACTGGACAGCCAATTCTAACTATTTTGACCATGATATCATTGGTAGATTAAAACTTTCACTATTTATGTGATTTTTTTATTGACTAACAGTTCAGTATGTATGAAGTTCTGGTATTTGATACAGTTGTTAATAATATACTGCCTATCTGCCTCATCTCCATAGCCAGATTTAAAACTCCTTGAGGAAGGGTGAGGAATGGCAATTTTTTAATCCTTAGATGTGGCATAGTGGATAGATCAAAATATTTACTCTTTGATCTAAAGACTAAAATTGCTTTTTCAATACACAGGCATTTAATGAGCATCTATTTTATGCTCTGTACATAGGAAAACAGGTCTTACTGTTTTTCCAGCGTTTAACTCAATGCGTGGCACATATTCTGAGCTCTTTTTGTTTGTTTTAAATATACCTGTTGAGTGGTTAAACTGCCGATAAGACATAAATAAGTTTCATCTTGCTTGTCAGATTTAGTCTTTTCTAATAGTGGCTGTGTGTGATTCTGTGTTGAGGAAGATTATAGAAGAAATGGATTAATTTTGATCAATAGGGCTTCCCTGGTGGTCCAGTGGGTAAGGACACCGCCTTGCAGTGCAAGGGGTGCCAGTTCGATCCCTGGCCTGGGAAGATCCCACGTGCCGCGGAGCGGCTGGACCGATGTGTCCAATTACCAAGCTGGGGCTCTGGAGCGCATACATTTGTGGCAAATATTTGTGTCAGATTTTTATAAGAAAGGTTGATAATTATGAAATACTTTTATTCTGAAAGATTGGCATAAGTTATTTTTCAATACAGAAAAACATTTTCTCTGAAGTTCCATTTATTTTTAAAGTTCTGTTGCTATGGCAAGTAGCTGAATTTGGGTAAATCACTTTACTTCTGGAAGGCTGTTTCCTTTTCTGTAAAATGAGCAGGTTGACCTAGACTAGTGATTTTTAACTTTTTGCTTTATTCAAATCAGCATGTCATCATTGAAAGATTTTGTAGCCTACCATGTAAGCAAGGCATTGAATTTTTTTTAAAACAGTTACCTAAGGTTAGTCAGAATTAAACTTTATAAATCAAGTACTGATTAAAATTGATCCTGTTTATAATTTATACACATATGCATAAACATGTACATTCAATATACTTGGATAGGCCCATCATAGGGAAAATCATCTCTCTAGTGTCATACTCATTTTATCAGTTACACTTCTCTCAGCTTTCTTACTTTATTCTCACCACACTTTTACCAGGCTTCTTTTGGTTTTGTACTCCATTCTCTTCTGTGAGGAACCTGCTGTTTTTCCTTTTTTTATTTATTCAGCCTTTCTGCCTTACTCATTTATTCTGCCTTACTCTGTTGCCAATACCTTTCATTTTGCCCTTTCATCTTTTTGTTCATGTGGCCTCCAAAAGGCAAATTCTGTATCAGTCTTAGTTTCCCGATTTTGGCTCTGACAAGAACTTCAAAAGGAATCAAAGAATTGCACTATTACTACTATTAGAAATTTATTGTCTCCAAACTTATAAGCCTGCAGTGCTTCTTGAAATTCCTTTCTCTTTTCCTTTCCTTTCTGTGATAGTGGCCATTTTATATCTCTAGTTGATGAGATGCTAGACCACCTACTTTCCTGGTGATCCAGTAGTTGAGACTCCACGCTCCCAATACAAGCGGCCCAGGTTCCATCCCTGGTCAGGAAATTAAGAGCCCACCTGCTGCAACTAAGACTGGGTGCAGCCTGAATAAATAAAGGTATATCATTTAAAAAAATTAAGTTTCATATTATTTAGCATATTAGCTCTCTACTTAATTTTAGCAGACTACCTCATCTCCTGCATCACAGAGAAAATTGAAATGATTCCTTAATTTTTGCCTGCCTGTCCACACATGTAACCAAATCCAGCCTGTCTTTCCTCTTAATTACAGTAGAACAGAGAATTACCATTCTAAGGCTAATCCCCTTTCCTGTGCTCTGGGTCCCTCATCTTTCCTACCCTCTTTAAAGCTCTAGTAATTGTCTAGTTGAGATTTCTTTTTACTGATTCCATGTCTTGATAATTTAAATATGCTGTTCCATTCTTTAAGAAAGGGGAAAAAGCCCTTTTACCTTCTTTAACATAAACATCCAAGGTTTTGGTAGCTTTCTCAACTTCCTCTCCACTGATTGAGTTTTCAGTGACCTGAACACTTACTTCTATTCATCATTCCATTGATATGCTACCGAAGGTCATCAGTAGCTTTGTTGCTAAATCTAATAGGTATATTTTAGTCCTTCCCATTTGTAGTGTTTAGCATTTATTTACTGTGTTTTTGAAATAACCTCTTCAGTGGTATCGCACTTACGGAATCACGAATTTCTTATTTGTCTCCAATCAATTTTTTTTTTTTTTTTAGTCTTAGCCTCCTTTCCCTTTTGCTTAAAATTTCTTCTTTCTGTATGTGCTCACCTTTGGATGGCTTCAGATACTTGTTGATTACTCCCAGATCTGTCTTTCTGTCCTAGATCTTTCTACTAAAATCCAGGTAGTTATTTTTATCTGCCCAGCATTTCCCCTTTGATCATGCATAGACACTTCAGATTTAAAATACCCAATCTTGAGCTTCCCTGGTGGCTCAGTGGTAAAGAATCCACCTGCCAATGCAGGAGACATGGGTTCACTCCTTGATCCGGGAAGATCCCACATGCTGTGGAGCAGCTAACCCTGTGCACCACAACAACTGAGCCTGTTCTTTAGAGCATTGGAGCTGCAACTACTGAAGCCTGAGCACCCTGATCCCATGCTCTGCAACAAAAGAAGCTGGTGCACTGCAACTAGAGAGTAGCTCCCAGTTGCCACAACTAGAGAAAAGCCTGAGCAGCAATGAAGACCCAGCACAGCTAAAAATAGATAAATAAATAAAAATAATCAAATACCCCATCTTGAAATCTTTCTCCCTTCAAATCTGTTATTTTTGTGGGGGGGTGGGGAGAGGGAGAGAGGGGAGCAGACGGGCCACTTCTATTGGTCTTTCATTTGTCCATTTTCATCCATCTTTGTTCTTTGGCCTGTGTGGGCCTCCCATTGTGGTGGCCTCTGTTGTCACAGAGCACCGGCTCTGGGTGTATGCGCTCCAGAGCTCCGGCTTGGTAATTGGACACATCGGTCCAGCCGCTCTGTGGCACATGGGATCTTCCCAGGCCAGGGATCGATCTGGCGCCCCTTGCACTGCAAGGCGGTGTCCTTACCCACTGGACCACCAGGAAAGTCCTCAAATCTGTTATTCATCCTGTGTACATTCATTCAGTGTTAGAGCATCTGCATACACAGTACACTGCTAGGTACTGGATATATACAAGAGAATTAAATACAGCCACTGTCTTAATAGTCTAGAGGAGGAAATTCTTAGTCACAAATAAGATATGAAGAATAGCCAGGGGACCTAACTTAAGTTGGGGGGAGGGGAGTCATTGAAGTCATGTTTGCTGGAATGATATTTAAGTCGAGACCTAAGGTGAAGAGTGGGGAGGGAAATGAAAATATCAGACAGAAGGAACATTGAATTTGAGATCCTGAGGAGACCAAGATCTTGTTACTTTATAGAACTGAGTAAAGCTGCATAGCTTGAAATGCTGTGTGTGAGAAGTAAAGTGTGAGATGATGAGGGAGTAGGTGGGAGACAAATCATAGATGGCGTGTATCCCATGATCAGATTATTTTTTTACTATATGTACATGCATATGTGCTAAGTCCCTTCAGTCGTGTCTGACTCTGTGTAACCCTATGGACTGCAGCTCGCCAGGGTATAATGCCCATGGGATTCTCCAGGCAAGAATGCTGCAGTGGATTGCAACGCCCTCCTCCAGGTGACCTTCCTGATCCAGGGATCACGCCCGCGTCTCTTTTGTCTCCTGCATTGTCAGGTGGGTTCTTTCCCACTCACACCACCTGGGAAGCCATTATATATATACAGAAAAGCTATTAAAAAGTTTTAAAAGTTTTGGCTAGGGAAGTGGTAGTCTTTGGTTCAGGAAGATAACACAGGTAATTTTGGCTTGTGAAAGTAAATGTAATGAGAAGTTAATCATGTTTGCCTTGAGTCTGAAAAGTAAGATACCATGGCCTTGAGCAGACGGGCCACTTCTATTGGTCTTTCATTTGTCCATTTTCATCCATCCTTGTTCTTTGGCCTGTGTGGGCCTCCCATCGCAGTGGCCTCTGTTGTCGCAGAGCACCAGCTCTGGGTGTATGCGCTCCAGAGCTCCGGCTTGGTAATTGGACACATCAGTCCAGCCGCTCCGTGGCACGTGGGATCTTCCCAGGCCAGGGATCGAACTGGCGCCCCTTGCACTGCAAGGCGGTGTCCTTACCCACTGGACCACCAGGAAAGTCCTCAAATCTGTTATTCATCCTGTGTACATTCATTCAGTGTTAGAGCATCTGCATACACAGTACACTGCTAGGTACTGGATATATACAAGAGAATTAAATACAGCCACTGTCTTAATAGTCTAGAGGAGGAAATTCTTAGTCACAAATAAGATATGAAGAATAGCCAGGGGACCTAACTTAAGTTGGGGAGAGGGGAGTCATTGAAGTCATGTTTGCTGGAATGATATTTAAGTCGAGACCTAAGGTGAAGAGTGGGGAGGGAAATGAAAATATCAGACAGAAGGAACATTGAATTTGAGATCCTGAGGAGACCAAGATCTTGTTACTTTATAGAACTGAGTAAAGCTGCATAGCTTGAAATGCTGTGTGTGAGAAGTAAAGTGTGAGATGATGAGGGAGTAGGTGGGAGACAAATCATAGATGGCGTGTATCCCATGATCAGATTATTTTTTTACTATATGTACATGCATATGTGCTAAGTCCCTTCAGTCGTGTCTGACTCTGTGTAACCCTATGGACTGCAGCTCGCCAGGGTATAATGCCCATGGGATTCTCCAGGCAAGAATGCTGCAGTGGATTGCAACGCCCTCCTCCAGGTGACCTTCCTGATCCAGGGATCACGCCCGCGTCTCTTTTGTCTCCTGCATTGTCAGGTGGGTTCTTTCCCACTCACACCACCTGGGAAGCCATTATATATATACAGAAAAGCTATTAAAAAGTTTTAAAAGTTTTGGCTAGGGAAGTGGTAGTCTTTGGTTCAGGAAGATAACACAGGTAATTTTGGCTTGTGAAAGTAAATGTAATGAGAAGTTAATCATGTTTGCCTTGAGTCTGAAAAGTAAGATACCATGGTCTCTCAGCTGCCTATACCAGAAATAAATGTAGGAACCCTCCTCTTTTTTCTTTACTGTACAAAGTCTTAACTAATTGTATATTTGACCTTCATCTAGCTCCAACTTCGTATCTTAACTGTCTTAACTGTGCTCTGGTTATAGTCAACTCATCATATTTTCATATCCCTGTCCCACCAATACATGAGTCTTCAGATTGCCTCCAGCCTTTGCATAGACAACTACTATCTCTAGAATGCATCCCTCCTTCTTCTACCCTTTATTTCTCCAATTTCCATTTTGGCTTGGAAAAGTTTTGTTCCTATTTCTTTCTCAAGTATCCGATTTAATGTGTCCTTTGGGAAACCTGTTCAGTCTTCATGTTCCAGTCACATCCTCAGCTTACTCTTACAATGGTCTCTTTACAAACCTGTCTACTTCTGGTTCAGTCTTACTTCCAGATTGATGTCTCTTGAGGCCCCAAACCAAGTCAAGGGAGGTTCAACACGCATCTGGTTCCTTTTCTGCATTCTTCTCCTTAGTTGACTCTGGGCTTAAGTCCCTATCCCCCTGGTTCTGAGAGACTGTCAAAGTCACTTGTCAAACACTTCTTCCAGAACTGGCAAGTGCAAGGCTCACCTCTCTGAGTCTCTATATTATCAGTTTCTGGCTTGATAATTCTTCAGTGTTTGTTTATACCTTAGAAGATGTTTTTTAAAAATTTTGTTCCAGTTGTTTCATTGCTTGTCATAAACATTGGTCTGACCTACCTGTTCTGCCATTTCTAGAGGTGGAAGTCCCTAGAGTGTACTTTGCCATATACAAGTATGTAATCTAATTTTCCAGATTTTGACATATTTGTTCATTTGTTTTTAAAATTATGGTTAAAATAAGTGAAATGTTATCTCTATATATAATAAGAATGGAGAATTCAAAATAATCTCCAGCTGTTTTTTTTTTTTAGGACTACTTTTACTTATTTTTCTTCTTTCTTTTTCTTTTTTTAAATTATTTTATAATTTTGGCTTCTCATATTGTTTTTTTTTTTTATTTATTCATTTATTTTCATCCATCTTTATGCTTTGGCCAGTGTGGGCCTCCCATCCTATGTCACTGCAGAGCACTGTCTCTGGGTGCATGCGCTCCAGAGTGCTGGCTTGTAATTGGACACACTGGTTCAGCCGCTCCACGGCA
The DNA here is from genome assembly GCA_022376925.1 of Tragulus kanchil. Taxonomy (NCBI): domain Eukaryota; kingdom Metazoa; phylum Chordata; class Mammalia; order Artiodactyla; family Tragulidae; genus Tragulus; species Tragulus kanchil. The sequence continues at coordinate 182,102,267 of JAIOJX010000032.1, read as the reverse complement.
TGTGGGATCTTTCCCCGGGCCCGGAATCGAACTGGTGCCCGCACTGCAAGGCAGACTCTTACCCATTAGACCACCAGGGAGGCCCTCTCCAGTTTTTTTTAAAACAACAGTTAAAATTATGTATTTATTTAGTCAGTTGTTTTTAGCTCTGCTGGGTCTTCATTGGTACATGCAGGGTTTCTCTAGTTGTGGTGATTGGAGGCTACTCCGTAGTTGGAGTGTTCAGGCTTCTCTTGTGGTGGAGCGTGGGCTCTAGGCACACGGGCTTCAGCAGTTTTGGCTCATGGGGTCTAGAGCACAGTTTCAGTAGTTGTGGCACACTGGCGTAATTGCTGGCATAGTTGCTTTGTAGCATGTGGGATCCTCCAGGATCAGGGATTCAACCTGTGTTCCCTGGATTGCAAGGCGACTCTTAACCACCAGGGAAGCCCCTTAAAAAAAACTTTTGATTGAAATAAAACACACATAGAAGTGTGTAAATTCTAAGTATATGGCTCAATTAATTTCACAAAGTTAATACAGTGGTGTAACCAATACTCAGACCATGAAACAGAATATTACCTCTCTGAGTCTCTATATTATCAGTTTCTGGCTTGATAATTCTTCAGTGTTTGTTTATACCTTAGAAGATGTTTTTTAAAAATTTTGTTCCAGTTGTTTCATTGCTTGTCATAAACATTGGTCTGACCTACCTGTTCTGCCATTTCTAGAGGTGGAAGTCCCTAGAGTGTACTTTGCCATATACAAGTATGTAATCTAATTTTCCAGATTTTGACATATTTGTTCATTTGTTTTTAAAATTATGGTTAAAATAAGTGAAATGTTATCTCTATATATAATAAGAATGGAGAATTCAAAATAATCTCCAGCTGTTTTTTTTTTTTAGGACTACTTTTACTTATTTTTCTTCTTTCTTTTTCTTTTTTTAAATTATTTTATAATTTTGGCTTCTCATATTGTTTTTTTTTTTTTATTTATTCATTTATTTTCATCCATCTTTATGCTTTGGCCAGTGTGGGCCTCCCATCCTATGTCACTGCAGAGCACTGTCTCTGGGTGCATGCGCTCCAGAGTGCTGGCTTGTAATTGGACACACTGGTTCAGCCGCTCCACGGCATGTGGGATCTTTCCCGGCCAGGAATCGAACTGGTGCCCGCACTGCAAGGCAGACTCTTACCCATTAGACCACCAGGGAGGCCCTCTCCAGTTTTTTTTAAAACAACAGTTAAAATTATGTATTTATTTAGTCAGTTGTTTTTAGCTCTGCTGGGTCTTCATTGGTACATGCAGGGTTTCTCTAGTTGTGGTGATTGGAGGCTACTCCGTAGTTGGAGTGTTCAGGCTTCTCTTGTGGTGGAGCGTGGGCTCTAGGCACACGGGCTTCAGCAGTTTTGGCTCATGGGGTCTAGAGCACAGTTTCAGTAGTTGTGGCACACTGGCGTAATTGCTGGCATAGTTGCTTTGTAGCATGTGGGATCCTCCAGGATCAGGGATTCAACCTGTGTTCCCTGGATTGCAAGGCGACTCTTAACCACCAGGGAAGCCCCTTAAAAAAAACTTTTGATTGAAATAAAACACACATAGAAGTGTGTAAATTCTAAGTATATGGCTCAATTAATTTCACAAAGTTAATACAGTGGTGTAACCAATACTCAGACCATGAAACAGAATATTACCTAGATCCAAGAGTCCCTTCTTGTGCCTCCTTCCAGTCATTAATTTCTACCATGACTTCTAACAGCATAGTTTAGTTTTGCCTGTTGAAATTGCATAAATAGGATAATACAGAATGTATTATTACCTCTGACTCTATGATGTTATATATTTGTGATTTGTCTATATTGTAACTTAGGTTTTATCTTAACAGATTTATTGTATGTGGAATGAGATTAGATAAAAGAACGTGGATCAGCACACATGTGCCAACTTAATCTAGAGAAAAACTTTGACTAAATAAATAACAGAATAAATTATAAAAGGCCTACACCTACATACATTATGGTAAAATGTGAAAAGACAAAGGATAATGAGACGTTTCTAAAAAGCTCTCAGAAAAAAAATTGTCTACAAAGAAATAATCAGATCTCTTATGTAATGCAAATCTAATTTGAAGGGAATGAAGCAACAGTTTCAAAGATAGGAGGGAAGATGATTTTCTTTAACTGATTAGATACCTAGCCAAAGAAGCAGTTCAGTGGAAGTGAAAAATAAAGATAATTTATATATGTGCAAGGCCTCAAAGTTTACCATTTGGGGTATTTCAGGATGATTGTGGAAAATGATTCTTGTTTTCCTTTGTTGTTCAGTTGCTAAGGCATGTCTGATCCCATGGACAACAGCATGCCAAGCTCCTGTGTCTGTCCTTCATAATCTCCCAGAGTTTGCTCAAATTCATATCCATTGAACCGGTGATGGTATCTCACCATCTCATCCTTTGCTGCTACCTTCTCCTTCTGCTCTCAATCTTTCCCAGCACCAGGGACTTTTCCAGTGAGTTGGTTTTGGAATTTCAGCTTCAGTCCCCCCAATAAATATTCAGGATTGATTTCCTTTAGGATTGACCTGTTTGATCTCCTGCTATTCAAGAGACTCTGAAGAGCTTCTCCAGCACCATCATTTGAAAACATCGATTTTTTTTTTTGGTTCTCAGCCTTCTTTATGGTCCAACTCTCACATCCATACATGACTACTGTAAAAACCACAACTTTGACTATACGGACCTTTGAAAGTGATACAGACTATTGCAAGTGATGTCTTTGCTTTTTTTTTTAAAATTTATTTATCTTTTGGAGGGTAGGGTGGGGAGGGAGGGGGATGGGTGGGCCACTTTTATTGGTCTTTCATTTCTCTATTTTCATCCGTCTTTGTTCTTTTGGCTCCTGTGGGCCTCCCATCGCGATGGCCACTGTCGTCACAGAACACCGGCTCTGGGCGCATGCGCGCCAGAGCTCTGGCTCGGTAATTGGACACATTGGTTCAGCCGCTCCGTGGCACATGGGATCTTCCCAGGCCAGGGATCGAACCGGTGCCCCTTGCACTGCAAGGCAGTGTCTTTACCCACTGGACCACCAAGGGAAGCCCTGTCTTTGCTTTTTAATACGCTGTCTAGGTTTGTCATAGGTTTTCTTCCAAGGAGCAAGTGTCTTTTAATTTCATGGCTGCAGTCACAATCTACAGTGTTTTGGAGCACAATGAAACAAGATCTGTCACAGTTTCCATTTTTTCCCAAATTAACTTGCTGTGAAATGATGGAACCATATGCCATGATCTTAGTTTTTTGACTGTTGAATTTCAAGCCGGCTTTTTCACTCTCCTCTTATACCTTCATCAAGAGACTCTTTAGTTCCTCTTTGCGTTCTACCATTAGAGTGGTATCATCTTTATATCTGAGGTTTGTTAATATCTCTCCTGGCAGTCTTGATTCCAGCTTGTGATTCATCCAACCCAGCACGATGTATTTTGCATATAAGTTAAATATGCAGGGTGACAATATACAGCCTTAATGTACTCCTTTTCCAGTTTGGAACCAATCGATTGTTCCATGTCTGGTTCTAACTGTTGTGTCTTGTCCTGTATACACGTTTCTCAGAAGACAGCTAAGGTAGTCTGGTATTCCCATCTCAGAATTTTCTACCATTTGTTGTGATCCACATAGTCAGAGGATTCAGCATGGTCAGTGAAGCAGATACTTTTGAATTCCCTTGACTTTTCTATGATTCAGCGGATGCGAAAACATCGATTTTTTTTTGGTTCTCAGCCTTCTTTATGGTCCAACTCTCACATCCATACATGACTACTGTAAAAACCACAACTTTGACTATACGGACCTTTGAAAGTGATACAGACTATTGCAAGTGATGTCTTTGCTTTTTTTTTTAAAATTTATTTATCTTTTGGAGGGTAGGGTGGGGAGGGAGGGGGATGGGTGGGCCACTTTTATTGGTCTTTCATTTCTCTATTTTCATCCGTCTTTGTTCTTTTGGCTCCTGTGGGCCTCCCATCGCGATGGCCACTGTCGTCACAGAACACCGGCTCTGGGCGCATGCGCGCCAGAGCTCTGGCTCGGTAATTGGACACATTGGTTCAGCCGCTCCGTGGCACATGGGATCTTCCCAGGCCAGGGATCGAACCGGTGCCCCTTGCACTGCAAGGCAGTGTCTTTACCCACTGGACCACCAAGGGAAGCCCTGTCTTTGCTTTTTAATACGCTGTCTAGGTTTGTCATAGGTTTTCTTCCAAGGAGCAAGTGTCTTTTAATTTCATGGCTGCAGTCACAATCTACAGTGTTTTGGAGCACAATGAAACAAGATCTGTCACAGTTTCCATTTTTTCCCAAATTAACTTGCTGTGAAATGATGGAACCATATGCCATGATCTTAGTTTTTTGACTGTTGAATTTCAAGCCGGCTTTTTCACTCTCCTCTTATACCTTCATCAAGAGACTCTTTAGTTCCTCTTTGCGTTCTACCATTAGAGTGGTATCATCTTTATATCTGAGGTTTGTTAATATCTCTCCTGGCAGTCTTGATTCCAGCTTGTGATTCATCCAACCCAGCACGATGTATTTTGCATATAAGTTAAATATGCAGGGTGACAATATACAGCCTTAATGTACTCCTTTTCCAGTTTGGAACCAATCGATTGTTCCATGTCTGGTTCTAACTGTTGTGTCTTGTCCTGTATACACGTTTCTCAGAAGACAGCTAAGGTAGTCTGGTATTCCCATCTCAGAATTTTCTACCATTTGTTGTGATCCACATAGTCAGAGGATTCAGCATGGTCAGTGAAGCAGATACTTTTTTTGAATTCCCTTGACTTTTCTATGATTCAGCGGATGCTGGCAGTTTGAGCTCTGGTTCCTCTGCCTATTCTAAATCCAGCTTGGACATCTGGAAGTTCTCGGTTTACAAACTGCTAAAGCCTAGCTTGAAGGATTTTGAGCATTGCCTTGCTAGCATTTGAAATGAGCACAGTTGTACAGAGTTAGAGCATTCTTTAGCATTGCATTTCTTTGGGAGTGGAATGAAAACCAACCTCTTCCAGTTCTGTGGCCACTGCTAAGTTTTCCAAATTTGTTGATACATTGAGTACAACACTTTAACAGCATCATCTTTTAGAATTTGAAGTGGCTCAGCTGAAATTCCATCACCTCCACATTTGTTTGAAGTAATGCTGCCTAATGCCCACTTGACTTCACAGTCCAGTATGTCCGGCTGTAAGTGAGTGACCACACCATCATGGTTATTCAGGTTATAAAGATCTTTTTTGTGTAGTTCTTCTGTTTATTCTTACCACTGTTAATCTTAATTTCTTCTGCTTCTCTTAGATCCTGACCATTTCTGTCGTATCGTGCCCATTCTTGCATGATATCTTGATATCTCTAGTTTTCTTGAAGGGATCGCTAGTCTTTTTCCATTTTATTGTTTACCTCTTCTTTGCACTGTTCATTTACATAGGCCTTCTTATCTCTCCTTGCTGTTCTCTGGAACTCTGCGTTCAGTTGGGTGTATCTTTCCCTTTTCCTTTTCCTTTAACTTCTCTTCTTTCCTCAGATATTTGTAAATCCTCCTCAGACAACCGCTTTGCCTTCTTGCATGTCTTTTTCTTTGAAATGCTTTGATCACTGCTGTACAGTGTTGAGAACCTCTGTCTAAAGTTCTTCATGCATTCTGTCTACCTGATCTAATCCCTTGAATCTGTTTGTGATCTCTACTGTATAATCGTAAGGGATTTGATTTAGATCATACCTGAATAGCTTAGTGGTTTCTCCTACTTTCTTCAATTAAAGCACGAATGTTGCAATGAAGAACTGATGATGTGAGCCACAGTCGATCTGCGTCCTGTTTTTGCTGACTGTTTAGAGCTTTGTCTGCAAAAAACATAATGCATCTGATTTAAGTATTGACCATTTGCTGATGTCCATGTGTAAAGTTGTCTCTTGGGTTGTTGGAAAGTGTGTGATCAGTGTGTTCTCTTGACAAAAGTCTGTTAACTTCTGCTCTGCTTAATTTTGTACTCCAAGGCCAAACTTGCCCATTATTCCAAGTATTTTTTGACTTCCTACATTTGCATTCCAATACCCCATGATGAAAAGGACATCTTTTTTTAGTGTTAGTTCTCAAAGGTGTTGTGGGTCTTTATAGAATTGGTGAACTCCAACTTCTTCAGCATCAGTGGTTAGGGCATAGAACTGAATTAGTATGATATTGAGTGGTTTGCCTTGGAAATGAAGAGAGACCATTCTGTCCTTTTTTAGATTGCACCCAAGCACTGCATTTTGGGGGCTTCTGTGGTGGCTCAGAGGTAAAGAATATGCCCTGCAGTGAGGGAGACCAAGGTTTGATCCCTGGGTTAGGAAGATCCCCTGGAGAATGGAATGGCAACCCACTGCAGTATTCTTTTTTTTTTTTTTTAAAGATTTATTTATTTATTTATTTTGGGCGGGGGTCAGGTTGGGGAGGGAGGGGAGCGGGTGGGCCACTTCTATTGGTCTTTCATTTCTCCAGTTTCATCCGTCTTTATTCTTTGGCTCCTGTGGGCCTCCCATCGCGGTGGCGTCTGTCGCTGCAGAGCGCTGGCTCTGGGCGCATGTGCTCCAGAGCTCCGGCTCGGTGATTGGACACATCAGTCCAGCCGCTCCGCGGCACGTGGGATCTTCCCAGGCCAGGGATCGAACTGGTGCCCCTTGCACTGCAAGGCGGTGTCCTTACCCACTGGACCACCAGGGGAAGCCCCCACTGCAGTATTCTTGCCTGGAGAATCCCATGGACAGAGGAGCCCAGTGGGCTGCAGTGTGGAGTCACACAGAGTTGGACAGGACTGAGTGCTTGACACTTCACTGCATTTCAGATTCTTTCAGTGACTGAGTAATGCCCCATTTCTTCTAAAGGATTCTTGCCCACAGTAGTAATATAATGATCATCTGGATTAAATCCACCCATTCTGATCCATTGAGTTTACTAATTCCTAAGATGCTGATGTTCACTCTTGCTATCTCCTGCTTGACCATGTCCAATTTATCTTGATTCACAGACTTAATATTCCAGTTTCCTATGCAATATTGTTCTTTACATCATCAGACTTTGTTTTCACCACCAGACACATCCACAATTGAGTGTTATTTCCACTTTGGCCTAGCCGTTTCATCCATTCTGAAGCTACTAGTAATTATCCCCTACTCTTCCCCAGTAGCATATTGGACACATTTGGACCTGGGAGACTCAGCTTCTGATGCCGTATCTTTTTGCTTTATCATACTGTCCATTGGGTTCTCCAGGCAAGAATACTGGAGTGGGTTGCCATTTCCTTCTCCAGTAGACCATGTTTTGTCAGAATTCTTCACTATGACCCATCCATCTTGGGTAGCCCTGCACAGTATGGCTCATAGCTTCATTGAGTTACATAAGCCTCTTTGTCACGACAAGACTGTAATCCATGAAGGGGAAATGAGGTGGTGGCATAGAGCAAATCAGGCGTAGCATATCTTAGTGTATCTTTTCATGGCTCTCAGATTCTTAATGGAATGTGTATCTGGTGGAGATGATGTTCAGGAAGAAAAAGGTACCATCGGATCTGGAAAAACCCAGTCATGCTATGCTTTTGGCCATTTATACATGGGACTGAGGTCACCAGATATAACTTATGTATGTGCTTCCAGTAGGAGAAAGAGATACTCATCTCTCTTCATTCTTAACCAAAGACAGCATTTCATTTTCGTTTTTGAGTGATCAGTGATTTATTCTGGGAGTGAAAGCCCAAGCTGAATGTCTTCCTCCCTCCCCTACCCCTGCTAGGTGCTCCCGACCCTGGATTCCCCAAGGCCCTTGGAAGTGGGTGTAGTGAGAGGAGAGTTGACCCCATCTTGCTACTTCTGGTTTGGGCTTCTCTCCAGCAGGTGTCCAGGTTTCCTGAGCCTCTTGCTTCATAGAAATCCATTTTTTCTTATAGTCCTTACCCCTTCTACTTAACTAGATGACTTACATACTGATTTTGGCTCAAAGACTATATCTTAATCCATTTCTCCACCTTTCTCCTATTAGTTATTAGACGCTTTATTCCTGCAAAATGAATCCAGGGAAAAGCAAGAGATGGGATCAATAGCGTTTAAAAAAGACCAGTCGAACAAAATAGTTAAGTCTAAGTCTTTTTTTGTGTGTACATAAATTATAAAACAACTTAATAATCTGGAACTGGTCTCTCAGATGATGGCGTTAGATGCTAGGATATTTTAAGTGGACGATTGACTAGCAGGGATAGCTCTAGATACTGATATTGATGAAGAATAGTATTGGCCATATGGTGGTAATATTTAAAATTTATTGTTTCAAAATTTAAGGGCAATTATAAGAAGAGTAGAAATAGGTCATATATTTTCTAAACTTCTAGAGGATAAAATTGAAAAGAAAATGCATGTGAACAAAGGTAGGAAAGAGAAAACAACATTAAGAATGACAAACTTGAAACATGACATAAGAGGGCAGGAACAAGTTAGCAAATATTATTAATTACAATAAATGTGTTGACTTCCTGTTAGTCCCTTGTCTGGCTGAGCTTAGCTGTCCTGGGCAGTGAAGGGAAGGTGAACCAAAGTAAGTAACAGGCTGCACAGTTTGTTTTCATCAGCTCCTACTTGGGACAGCCGAAGAGTGACCATCTATCTGCCTTTTTCTAGTCCATGATTTCTTCTAGGGGTGGGAATAATTGAAAAAATTAATATGAACACAGGAACTATATGATTTATTAAAATGCTCTGTTGGAGTAATTGTGAAAAACAATAGGTATACAACATTCTTATGACATAGGTTTGAATTTCCGCGTTTGTGTGAAATCTTTATTTCTATTTAATATGTTCTCAGAATGACTCTACTGCACCACCCACCCTGGAACCTCTTTAGGACCTTTCTGCTAGTTTTGCTCATTTTGCAGTCACAAAATGAGTTAGATATTACCTTTTTATTATATCTACATATTTCTTTATTTTTAATTTATATCTGCATTTTGCTCAAGGACATGTGTTTCTAATTCACTGATACCTTTATATTTCATTTTACTTACCAAGTCAGAATTTTAATGAATTAAATTCTTCCATTAGAGTATTCAGATTTTTTAATCCACCTGTATTAATTTGCCTGCAGTGCACGAGACCTGCGTTTGATTCCTGGGTCAAGAAGATCCACCCACCCCCCCCCCAAAAAGGAAGATCCACCGGAGAAGGAAATGGCAACCCACTGCAGTATTCTTGCCTGGAGAATCTCATGGACTGAGGAGCCTGGTGGGCTACAGTCTATGGGGTTACAAGAGTTGGATAGGACTTAGCAACTAGACCACCACCACATTACTAGAGATAGTATAGTGTTAGTTGCTCAGAAGTGAGGTGTCAGAAGTGAAGACAGTCTTTTGTGGGCTGTGTTCATTGACTATAGACTGACAGGCTCCTCTGTTTGTGGGATTCTCCACGCAAGAATACTGGAGAGTGGGTAGCCATTCACTTCTCCAGGGGATCTTCCTTACTGAGGGATCAAACCTGGGTCTCGCACATTGCAGGCAGATTCTTTACCATCTTAGCTACCAGGGAAGCCCTTAGCTGTGAAGAAATCACAGCAATGAGTATACTAGCTTTTGGTGGGTTCCATGAGTCTTTTTCATGAATCTTGGAAACTAAGAGATGACTTGTTGGAAAAGACCTTGACGCTGGGAAAAATGGAAGGCAGAAGGAGAAGGAGGTGACAGAGGATGAGACGGTTGGATGGCATCATCAGCTCAATGGACATGAGTTTAAGCAAACTCTGGCAGATGGTGAAAGACAGGGAAGCCTGGTGTGCTGCATTCCATGGGGTTGCAAAGAGTCAGACACAACTGAGTGACTGAACAGAACTGAACTGAAGAGTGGTTTGGGAACCTTCTGAACTCGCAGAGGTGTCAGAAGTGAGCATAGTCTTGTGTGGACTGTGTCCATTGACTTCAAAGTGGGCCAAACTCTTTGCAGGAGATGTTCAGAAAAGAACTCCAACGAAAGACAGGTTAGGAAAATGCCTCAAAGGAGGTATGGGAAAACAGTGAATTTGGACAGTTTTTCCACGTAGTCTCAAAAAAATTATAGAAAACTTGTTTCTGTTTTTAATGGGTAAAAGAGATTTAACAAGAGGCTCAGAGAAAGTCAACAAAAGGAGGTACAAAATGGGCTTGAAGAGTACAATGAAGAAATGAAAGAAGAATGTAAAACAGAGGCTTGGTCTAGTTGTTAAAATCTGGTTGCCAATGCAAGGAACATGGGTCCATCCACGGTTTGGGAACTAAGATCTCATGTGCTGCAGGGTAACTAAGCCTGTGTGTTACAACTACTGAGCCTGCTCTCGAGCCTGTGAGCTGCAACTACTGGACCCACATGCCCTAGAGCTCGTGCTTCACACAAGCAAGAGAAGACACTACAATAAAAAGCCCTCGGGCTTCCCCTGGTGGTCCAGTGGGTAAGGACACCGCCTTGCAGTGCAAGGGGCGCCGGTTCGAGCCCTGGCCTGGGAAGATCCCACGTGCTGTGGAGCGGCTGGACTGATGTGTCCAATTACCGAGCCAGAGCTCTGGAGCGCATGCGCCCAGAGCCAGCGCTCTGCAACGACAGACGCCACTGCGATGGGAGGCCCACAGGAGCCAAAGAACAAAGACGGATGAACAGAGAGAAACGAAAGACCAAGCTCCCCTCCCTCCCCAACCCGACCCCCGCCCAAAAATAAATAAATAAATAAATCTTTAAAAAAAATAAAATAAAATAAAAAGCCCTCTCACAACAACTAGAGAGTAGACTCTGCTTGTAGTGACTGGTGAAGCCTTCATGCCTGAACAAAGACTCAAGGGAGCCAGAAATAAATGTAAATAAAAATTTAAAAGTTAAAGTTAAAATTTTGAGAGTGTAAAATAATGAAAAGATGAAAACCACTTGAGAAGCAACAACAAAAAAGGTACTGCTGAAAATACTGAATACATTCAGTCATATTGTAGGTAGAATAGCTGAGAAGTTTCTGAGCGTAAGTTATAAAGACAAGAAAGTAAGGTGCATATAAATTATCTTACATTATTATATATGGTATTATGCAATTAACTATTATATTATTGTAAATTATTTTAAATTACTTAAATTTGGGGAATGTAAATATGGTTTCAGTCATAATCTCTTCACTCCACTCTTGTTGTTCGATGAACTTACAGTGAAGAAAATACTTTTGTTCATATTATTTACTTTTAAAATAACGTTAAAATTGACTTTTTTGGGAGGTGTGTACAATTTTTTGTTTTAACACATGTATAAATCTGTATGATCACCTCTACAATCAGAATGTGGAGCTTTTCTTTCACCTCAGAAATCTCCCTGTGCTGTCCTTTGTAGATACTTTCTCCCCAGGCCCCTAACTCTTGTCAACCACTGTTGACAAGTCTGTTCTCTGTCCCTATAGTACTGTCTTTTTTAGAATTTCATATAAATAGAATCATACCAGTAAGCAACCTTTTGAGACTGGCTTCTTTTACTTGGCATAATACCCTCAAGATTCATCCATTTTTCTTGTACGTATCAATAGTTCATTTTAGTTGTCAAGCAGATTCTCATTTCATGGATGTAGCACTTTTATGCGTTAATCTTTCAGAGGACATTTGGGTTATTTCCAATTTTCATCAATGATGAAAAGAACTGCTGTAAACATTTATGTGCAGGTTTTTGTGTAAACATATTTTAATTTCTATAGACAGGAATTAAACAGCCCACTGCCTGTTTTTGTAAATAGAGTGTTACTGAAACATAGCCATGCTCATTTATTTACAAATTGGTGACTTTCATGCTATGACAAAATTGAGCAATTGCAAAAGAGACTTTGTCCCACAAAGCCTATGTTTCCTACGTGATCCTTATAGAAATAATTTGTCAGCTTCTCTTGGGGTGAGTTTGCCGGTATTTGTTTATCTTTATGAGAAGTTTCTCAAATATTGAAAAAAAGTGTTAGAATAAAATGAACAACCACTTGAGAAGCAACAACAAAAAAGGTACTGCTGAAAATACTGAATACATTCAGTCATATTGTAGGTAGAATAGCTGAGAAGTTTCTGAGCGTAAGTTATAAAGACAAGAAAGTAAGGTGCATATAAATTATCTTACATTATTATATATGGTATTATGCAATTAACTATTATATTATTGTAAATTATTTTAAATTACTTAAATTTGGGGAATGTAAATATGGTTTCAGTCATAATCTCTTCACTCCACTCTTGTTGTTCGATGAACTTACAGTGAAGAAAATACTTTTGTTCATATTATTTACTTTTAAAATAACGTTAAAATTGACTTTTTTGGGAGGTGTGTACAATTTTTTGTTTTAACACATGTATAAATCTGTATGATCACCTCTACAATCAGAATGTGGAGCTTTTCTTTCACCTCAGAAATCTCCCTGTGCTGTCCTTTGTAGATACTTTCTCCCCAGGCCCCTAACTCTTGTCAACCACTGTTGACAAGTCTGTTCTCTGTCCCTATAGTACTGTCTTTTTTAGAATTTCATATAAATAGAATCATACCAGTAAGCAACCTTTTGAGACTGGCTTCTTTTACTTGGCATAATACCCTCAAGATTCATCCATTTTTCTTGTACGTATCAATAGTTCATTTTAGTTGTCAAGCAGATTCTCATTTCATGGATGTAGCACTTTTATGCGTTAATCTTTCAGAGGACATTTGGGTTATTTCCAATTTTCATCAATGATGAAAAGAACTGCTGTAAACATTTATGTGCAGGTTTTTGTGTAAACATATTTTAATTTCTATAGACAGGAATTAAACAGCCCACTGCCTGTTTTTGTAAATAGAGTGTTACTGAAACATAGCCATGCTCATTTATTTACAAATTGGTGACTTTCATGCTATGACAAAATTGAGCAATTGCAAAAGAGACTTTGTCCCACAAAGCCTATGTTTCCTACGTGATCCTTATAGAAATAATTTGTCAGCTTCTCTTGGGGTGAGTTTGCCGGTATTTGTTTATCTTTATGAGAAGTTTCTCAACTGTTTTCTAGAGTGGCTGTACCGTTTGTGCCCCCACCAGTAATGTATGAATGTTCTAATTGTTCTGTATCCTTGTCAGTACTTGTTATTAGAAGTCTTTTTTGCCATGTTCATATGCTCCTTGAGAGAAAATTTGGCACACTCAGTACCTTTTCATCTCTCATCTTAACTCTTGAGTGTTTTCAAAGTAAAATCATACTCTAACTTGAGTAAAAGCATGAGATAAACTCCCACAAGTCAGTGATAATTCTATTTTTAATCAGTTCTCAGGAAATGAAAGAAAAACTGTTACTTTCATTCGATAAACTATATCGCTATAGCTTAATAATTATCTGTGTGTCTGCCATTTGACCTACATAGTGGCATAGCTATTTAAAGTTAGAGGCTTCTAATTTTCTCGTTCATTAGAGAAATAAGCCTGAAATACGTGTTAAATGCTTAATGTGACAGATTAAGGACAACAATAAATTCTTCATTGAGAGAGGTCAGTTTATGCCTCTTCCTGTTGAATCTGGGTAGATTCTATGATTATTCAGATAATCAGACTATGGCAGAAGTGATACCATGCTAATTTCTCTGCACGGCGGTAAGAAACGTGGTTTCCACTTCCTGTTTTTGGAACATTTTTGGATGCCTCAGTTGCTATATAAAAGTCCAACTATTTTGACTATTTGGGTATCTCATGCTACCCTGATGGAGAGGCTGTATGTAGGCACATGGGGTTCAAAACCAAAGCTGTACCCAGCCTTCTAGTTAGTGTCACATGGGGTTCTTGAAACCTAGTTCAAAAAATGAGTGTTACTGAAACATAGCCTTTTGGCTCAATTTATGTGTAAACATATTTTAATTTCTATAGACAGGAATTAAACAGCCCACTGCCTGTTTTTGTAAATAGAGTGTTACTGAAACATAGCCATGCTCATTTATTTACAAATTGGTGACTTTCATGCTATGACAAAATTGAGCAATTGCAAAAGAGACTTTGTCCCACAAAGCCTATGTTTCCTACGTGATCCTTATAGAAATAATTTGTCAGCTTCTCTTGGGGTGAGTTTGCCGGTATTTGTTTATCTTTATGAGAAGTTTCTCAACTGTTTTCTAGAGTGGCTGTACCGTTTGTGCCCCCACCAGTAATGTATGAATGTTCTAATTGTTCTGTATCCTTGTCAGTACTTGTTATTAGAAGTCTTTTTTGCCATGTTCATATGCTCCTTGAGAGAAAATTTGGCACACTCAGTACCTTTTCATCTCTCATCTTAACTCTTGAGTGTTTTCAAAGTAAAATCATACTCTAACTTGAGTAAAAGCATGAGATAAACTCCCACAAGTCAGTGATAATTCTATTTTTAATCAGTTCTCAGGAAATGAAAGAAAAACTGTTACTTTCATTCGATAAACTATATCGCTATAGCTTAATAATTATCTGTGTGTCTGCCATTTGACCTACATAGTGGCATAGCTATTTAAAGTTAGAGGCTTCTAATTTTCTCGTTCATTAGAGAAATAAGCCTGAAATACGTGTTAAATGCTTAATGTGACAGATTAAGGACAACAATAAATTCTTCATTGAGAGAGGTCAGTTTATGCCTCTTCCTGTTGAATCTGGGTAGATTCTATGATTATTCAGATAATCAGACTATGGCAGAAGTGATACCATGCTAATTTCTCTGCACGCGGTAAGAAACGTGGTTTCCACTTCCTGTTTTTGGAACATTTTTGGATGCCTCAGTTGCTATATAAAAGTCCAACTATTTTGACTATTTGGGTATCTCATGCTACCCTGATGGAGAGGCTGTATGTAGGCACATGGGGTTCAAAACCAAAGCTGTACCCAGCCTTCTAGTTATTCCTGCCAACATGTCAGACATGTTTGGGATGTCATTTTGGACACTCCCATCTGTTCTATCTGCTTGCTTTCCATTAGTGACCTGTGGAAACAGAAAAATAACCCAGCTGAGTTCTGCCCATATTCATAACCAACGAAATTGTGGGTAATAATAATTGACTGTTTAGGGTAGCTTGCTTTTCAGTAATGATAACCAGAGCACTTAATGGTATTGGGAGAGGAGAGTATTGAGGCAGTTAGAAAGATTTTGGGGGAACAACAAAATAATAGAGATTGAAGCTTTTTCATGCGCTGTGTTATAATGTAAAATATTTTCCTCATTTTTTTGCTCACAATCTTCTGGGAAATTGTCGTTATTCACTAACACATTCTAAAGTACATAGTATTGATGGCTTCCTGAAGGAAAAAAAATTTCTCATGATGACAGTCTATTTATGTATATGTCTGTCTATTAATATTTAATGTGTACATATTACATGTGATTATATAAATTTATATGTATACATATCCTTAAATAAACTAGTTTAGATTTATATAATAATTAAAAAGATAATGCAGAGAATTTTCATAAACTCTTGCCCAGTTTTCCCTCATCTTAACACCTTATATAGAGTTTCCCAGGTAGCTCAGTGGTAAAGAATTCACCTGCAATGCAGGAGACAGAGTTTAATCCATGGGTCAGGAAGATCCCCTGGAGAAAGAAATGGATACCTCCTTTAGTATTCTTGCCTGGGAAATCCCATGAACAGAAGAGCCTGGTGGATCACAGTCCATGGGGCTGCAAAAGAGTCAGTCATGATGTAGCCACTAAACCACGACAGCAGACACCTTATATAGCCATGGGACACGTGTCAAAATTAGCAGATGGGGCTTCCCTGGTGGTCTAGTGGGTAAGGACACCGCCTTGCAGTGCAAGGGACGTCGGTTCGATCCCTGGCCTGGGAAGATCCCACGTGCCGCGGAGCGGCTGGACCAATGTGTCCAATTACCAAACTGGAGCTCTGGAGCGCGTGCGCCCAGAGCCGGTGCTCTGCGACAAGAGAGGCCACCGCGATGGGAGGCCCACAAGAGCCAAAAGAACAAAGATGGATGCTACCCTGATGGAGAGGCTGTATGTAGGCACATGGGGTTCAAAACCAAAGCTGTACCCAGCCTTCTAGTTATTCCTGCCAACATGTCAGACATGTTTGGGATGTCATTTGGACACTCCCATCTGTTCTATCTGCTTGCTTTCCATTAGTGACCTGTGGAAACAGAAAAATAACCCAGCTGAGTTCTGCCCATATTCATAACCAACGAAATTGTGGGTAATAATAATTGACTGTTTAGGGTAGCTTGCTTTTCAGTAATGATAACCAGAGCACTTAATGGTATTGGGAGAGGAGAGTATTGAGGCAGTTAGAAAGATTTTGGGGGAACAACAAAATAATAGAGATTGAAGCTTTTTCATGCGCTGTGTTATAATGTAAAATATTTTCCTCATTTTTTTGCTCACAATCTTCTGGGAAATTGTCGTTATTCACTAACACATTCTAAAGTACATAGTATTGATGGCTTCCTGAAGGAAAAAAAATTTCTCATGATGACAGTCTATTTATGTATATGTCTGTCTATTAATATTTAATGTGTACATATTACATGTGATTATATAAATTTATATGTATACATATCCTTAAATAAACTAGTTTAGATTTATATAATAATTAAAAAGATAATGCAGAGAATTTTCATAAACTCTTGCCCAGTTTTCCCTCATCTTAACACCTTATATAGAGTTTCCCAGGTAGCTCAGTGGTAAAGAATTCACCTGCAATGCAGGAGACAGAGTTTAATCCATGGGTCAGGAAGATCCCCTGGAGAAAGAAATGGATACCTCCTTTAGTATTCTTGCCTGGGAAATCCCATGAACAGAAGAGCCTGGTGGATCACAGTCCATGGGGCTGCAAAAGAGTCAGTCATGATGTAGCCACTAAACCACGACAGCAGACACCTTATATAGCCATGGGACACGTGTCAAAATTAGCAGATGGGGCTTCCCTGGTGGTCTAGTGGGTAAGGACACCGCCTTGCAGTGCAAGGGACGTCGGTTCGATCCCTGGCCTGGGAAGATCCCACGTGCCGCGGAGCGGCTGGACCAATGTGTCCAATTACCAAACTGGAGCTCTGGAGCGCGTGCGCCCAGAGCCGGTGCTCTGCGACAAGAGAGGCCACCGCGATGGGAGGCCCACAAGAGCCAAAAGAACAAAGACGGATGAAAATAGAGAAATAAAAGACCAATAGATGTGGCCCGCCTGTCCCCCTCCCTCCCCACCCCACCCCCCCAAAAGATAAATAAATAGAATAAATGTTTTTTAAAAAAACTAGCAGATGAAAATTGGAACATTGCTATTAACTGAGCTCTACTATGAATTTCAACAGCTTTTTTAAACTAAAGACTTTTTACTTGACTGGTAGCCAATCCAGGGTACAAATTTCATTTAGATATATTTATGTTAGATTATTAAGAATAAACCCCGGGCCAAGTAGCCTTGGATGGTGGAGACAATTTGAACTCAAGATCGCTCTCTCTCTCTTATTCTCTTTCTTTCTCTTGTCTCCTCATCCTCTCTCCCTCTCCTACTTTTGTTCCCTCTCATTTTGTCTACCTTTTTCTCATGCCCTCACACACACACACACACACACACACATGAGCATACAAATGACGAGAGCGTCCCATTTCTGTTTGTGGGATCTGTAGAGCACTGAGTAGAGACTCCATTGACATTTGCTGAAGCTGAGGCAATGAAGTCTATAAAATGCAAAAAAGGAGTAGGTGAACCATAGTTTCATAAAGGAAATGGTAGGTATACTCAAGGATGAGTACTTAAAAGTTACAGTTGCAAGGGGAAGAGGGAAAGTGTCAGAGAGAAGCTAGGAGTTGGAGAATGGGAATGATTACATGGGCTATATTCTGAAGGCTCGACCAGCGGGGTTTTCCTTATACTGTGTGATATGAAAGGAGAATTAACTATGATAATTTCCTTGTATGCTTAACATTCACCATCACCTACTTTGCTTCTGAAATGTAGTTCCAGTTTTCTTTTTTCTGGGAAAGGATGGTGAGAGGTGGAAGTTGGGGTTGTTGAGGGAAATAGATGTGAGTGGGTAGCAAGTAGGGTAGAAAATGTCTAACATAATTCACTTTTACATCAATGTAGAAAGAGCAGAAATCAGGGTTCTGATCACTAAGTCTCAAATTGTCTTTTTGTCTTTTAAGTAAGTACTGACTAGTTTCATGCATTTGGTTTGTTATGGATTCTCTTTCTGCCTTCCCCAATTCTGAGTTCTTATGCCACACATGAGAATACTATTTTTGTATAATATAATAATAATAATAATAATAATGTATTTTTGATAGCTTATGAGGAGGTGTAGAATAATGTTGAGGAGGAGAAAGCAGGAAGATCGTTGGGGGTATGTGTGTGATGACTGAGGAGGGCACAGCAGCCTACTCCAGTGTTCTTGCTGCATGAATCCCATGGACAGAGGAGCCTGGTGAGGTACAGTCACAGCATTGGACATGGTTGAAGTGACTTTGTATGCATGACATGTGTGATGAATGGGAACAGTTGGTGGGGAGGTAGCTCTGTCTTTAGATGGAGTTCATTTTTTGATATTTATTTAAAAAACAAAAAGCCAATTTATTAATTTACAGTGAGAAAAATGTCTCTCCAAGGGATTGACTGTTGCCATCCTTCGACCACAGCACTTATAGGCAAATGGTAAGAAGACGTTTCTCTTTGGTAGCCATGAAAATAAGAGCAAGAGACATAATTATGTAATTGGAATACATGCTGCCACCAAGCTGAAATGATCTGATGCAGCTGCTTCCATGAGAGGTTCACTGAGACCAGGCAGTCTGAGTCCCCGGACTAGGGTACTGCTCAGTGACGTGCTACTCCTTTTTCTGTGCTTTCTTATCAACTAACCATTTCTGTAGGTCATTAGGTATACTCAAGGATGAGTACTTAAAAGTTACAGTTGCAAGGGGAAGAGGGAAAGTGTCAGAGAGAAGCTAGGAGTTGGAGAATGGGAATGATTACATGGGCTATATTCTGAAGGCTCGACCAGCGGGGTTTTCCTTATACTGTGTGATATGAAAGGAGAATTAACTATGATAATTTCCTTGTATGCTTAACATTCACCATCACCTACTTTGCTTCTGAAATGTAGTTCCAGTTTTCTTTTTTCTGGGAAAGGATGGTGAGAGGTGGAAGTTGGGGTTGTTGAGGGAAATAGATGTGAGTGGGTAGCAAGTAGGGTAGAAAATGTCTAACATAATTCACTTTTACATCAATGTAGAAAGAGCAGAAATCAGGGTTCTGATCACTAAGTCTCAAATTGTCTTTTTGTCTTTTAAGTAAGTACTGACTAGTTTCATGCATTTGGTTTGTTATGGATTCTCTTTCTGCCTTCCCCAATTCTGAGTTCTTATGCCACACATGAGAATACTATTTTTGTATAATATAATAATAATAATAATAATAATGTATTTTTGATAGCTTATGAGGAGGTGTAGAATAATGTTGAGGAGGAGAAAGCAGGAAGATCGTTGGGGGTATGTGTGTGATGACTGAGGAGGGCACAGCAGCCTACTCCAGTGTTCTTGCTGCATGAATCCCATGGACAGAGGAGCCTGGTGAGGTACAGTCACAGCATTGGACATGGTTGAAGTGACTTTGTATGCATGACATGTGTGATGAATGGGAACAGTTGGTGGGGAGGTAGCTCTGTCTTTAGATGGAGTTCATTTTTTGATATTTATTTAAAAAACAAAAAGCCAATTTATTAATTTACAGTGAGAAAAATGTCTCTCCAAGGGATTGACTGTTGCCATCCTTCGACCACAGCACTTATAGGCAAATGGTAAGAAGACGTTTCTCTTTGGTAGCCATGAAAATAAGAGCAAGAGACATAATTATGTAATTGGAATACATGCTGCCACCAAGCTGAAATGATCTGATGCAGCTGCTTCCATGAGAGGTTCACTGAGACCAGGCAGTCTGAGTCCCCGGACTAGGGTACTGCTCAGTGACGTGCTACTCCTTTTTCTGTGCTTTCTTATCAACTAACCATTTCTGTAGGTCATTATGTATGGACATAACTCATTCTTTTTTCTTTCCTTTTAATGTTAAAAACCACATGTTAATCATTTTTTTGTGTGTGTATACAGTTCTGTTGTTTGGTTGCTAAGTTGTGTCCAACTCTTTTGTGACCTCCAGGCTCATGAACTGTAGCCCGCTAGGCTACTCCGTTAGTGGGATTTCTCAGGCTAGAATTTCGGTGTGGGTTGCCATTTTCTTCTCCAGGGAATCTTCTCGATCCAGAGATAGAACCTGTGTCTCCTGCATTGCAGGTGGATTCTTTACCACTGAGTCACCTGGGAAGCCCACAGTTCAGTAGTGTTGACTTACTCTTTTCAAAAGCTACTATTCAATATCAGAAGAAAACCATAATATAGTCAATCGTTTTCCTTTTCATAGACATGCAGGTCCTCCCTCCTTTCCTTCCTGCCTTCTTTCTTTCCCCTATTTTGTTACTTCTGACAAAGTTGAAAGGAACATCTTTGTGTATGTACTTTAGATACAGGTGCTTTTATTTCGAAAGGATACGCTTCTCCAACACAGGACATCTGGTGGAGAAAATATGTATTTTTAATCTTGGTAGATAGTATCTGATTAGTTTCCAAAAGAGGCCGCAGCAATTCATAATCCAATCAGCAATGCATGAGAGTGCACCTTGCTCTGTACCTTCATCAATAATGGATAGCACTGCTTTAAATTTTCTTTTTCCAGTTTGATGGGTGAACACTTTGAAACTACCCCCTAAATAAAGCAATTTTTTTTTCCTTTTCCAGTATTTGATCCTTGGTATCTGGGTGGGGGCACTTCTTTTCAAAAATATTGAAGAACCTTTCATCTTTCCTTTTAAAGAACCTGATCTTCCCTTTTCAACTGTTATCTTCATAGTGGATTATCTTTACATCTGAGATTCAGAGAAGACTTAATCAATTATTTTGTGTTTCAGTGTGTTCAGATTGACTTTTTCTAATAAAATGCACTGGCTGATATTCATGGTGTGCAAAGATGATGGATAATCTCTTTCGAATTGGGTTGAATCAGCTCGAACTTTTTATCTTTGTATCACTGAGTTTATGATTTAGATTCTCAGTAGCGAGTATGAAAACATTTTGAGTTGTGTTGCTATTTCTTGGTTGGGGAAGAGTGGGCACCTCAGTGAACAGTCCAAGTAAGACAGTATGAAAAAGTGGGCAGGATGGTTCCCTAAATTAAAATCAGGGGGTATAGCCAAAAATAAAATTAAGGAAAAGATATTGAGGAAGCTAAAACAGGTTGCTTGAACTTGAGATAACAGAAATAAAATTAAAGGTAACTTATACCTCTGAATATCAGAAAACAGCAGTTGACTGCACAAGAATATAAAATAAAATGACACAACAAAATAGAGTCTAGAAATAGTCGTGGATATAGATGGTTGATTAGACAACAGTGTCACTGCATAGCAGTGGATTAATGATAGTATTTTTTCCTAATAAATTGTATGGACAAGTGCTACCCTAACAGAGTTTAAATGCTATGTAAATAGTTACCAGTACACAGCAAATTCAAGTTTTGCTTTCTTGAATTAAAAAAATACATTTATGATCAGTGGCTGGTTGAATCCTTGGATGTGAAACCTGTGGGTATAGAGGGCTGACCGTAATAAATCTTCAGTCCATTGTTTTTTATGGAGACTATAAAGACAGTGATCCCATATTCAAAAAGCTAAGGAAGTGGTTTTTTTCCTCTGGTAGCCACAGGATGTCTCTAACAATTTCATTTTCTCTAACAATAACATGTTCCAGCGGTTCGTTAATATGCATCTTCCTTTGGTCAGGATTGAATGTTTTATTCAAAACACTCGTTGCATGAATGACCACCCAAGTCTCCTGGAAAATACTGAGAACTTTCTGTTTGTACTGCCTATTACTCACATCCTTGAGGAAATGAGGTGTTGCAAAGGGTTTGGGATAAATTAGACCTCAGGATTGATGTATGTTAGGAGGATAATCTTGAAGATTAGTAAAATAAAATTTTGATAGTTTTCTATTCTTTCAAAATCATCCTATGTAAGATGTAAGAAGGTAATTACCCCAAAAGGCAGGAAATTATTGTAACCTTTGGGACTGAGGGAGAGAGTTCTAAATGAGAAGGGCTAGTTTGGAGGCTTTTATAATGATGGCAATGTCCTGTTTCCTGACCTAGGTGATGATTATACAGATGTTTCCTTATATAACGATTCACTAAGCTGCACATTTATGTTTTACATACTTTCCTGCATGTGCAGTTTTTTTTCCACAATATAAACGAATGTGGGAAAAACTAATTGTAGTTTATGTGTCTTATATGTTATCTTTTTAAAGACAACAAAAGATAAGAACGGACCTCTAGGCTTTTGGCAAATTCAATTTATTAGAATCAGTTTCATCAAGGGTAAAGAGGTAGAATGGTTGATATTTTGGAAACACGATCAGTCTTTGAAAACAGGTGCATAAGCAGCATAGCAGCTTGTGGTTAGATCTCTACCTACAGGATGGCAGAGAGTCTTTGATCTTGCAGAGAATGAGGAGTGGAATGTACTGCATATAATAGGATTCAGTAAATGTTTCTTAAATTAACCCAGGACTCAGTCATTAAATGGGGTTCTTTTCAGAAACTGTTCCTCTATTAATATTTTATTGAGAATAAAGGCTACAGTGCTTCATAATTAACATAGGAAATAGGATTCTCTTCTTTATCAAAGTGAGCCAAATGACATGGACTTATTTTCAAAATTTTTAGCTGACAAGTAATTTAGAGATAAAGACACTAAAGCATTACTTAAGTATCCTTGCTATTTTTCTAGGTGAAATTGCATTTCTGGGGCAGACACATGGAGTATGTATATATAAACTCCTCTAGGTAGAATGGATATAACCTTTAATTTTTGTATTTTCCTTAGAAAATTCTTTTTATAGAAACAAATTGAAACAACTTTTAAAAGTCACATTATTAGAAATTCAAGAATTCTTTTTTTCCTGGTTATGTGATTTTTAAAAATAATTTTTATTGCTATTTTCTAAGTAACGAGATGTTGCTCTCATACTTTCCTTTATCCTTTAGAAAGGATTTCCTTTATTTCTTTGAACATATTTAAAATACCTGTATGTTAGGAGGATAATCTTGAAGATTAGTAAAATAAAATTTTGATAGTTTTCTATTCTTTCAAAATCATCCTATGTAAGATGTAAGAAGGTAATTACCCCAAAAGGCAGGAAATTATTGTAACCTTTGGGACTGAGGAGAGAGTTCTAAATGAGAAGGGCTAGTTTGGAGGCTTTTATAATGATGGCAATGTCCTGTTTCCTGACCTAGGTGATGATTATACAGATGTTTCCTTATATAACGATTCACTAAGCTGCACATTTATGTTTTACATACTTTCCTGCATGTGCAGTTTTTTTTCCACAATATAAACGAATGTGGGAAAAACTAATTGTAGTTTATGTGTCTTATATGTTATCTTTTTAAAGACAACAAAAGATAAGAACGGACCTCTAGGCTTTTGGCAAATTCAATTTATTAGAATCAGTTTCATCAAGGGTAAAGAGGTAGAATGGTTGATATTTTGGAAACACGATCAGTCTTTGAAAACAGGTGCATAAGCAGCATAGCAGCTTGTGGTTAGATCTCTACCTACAGGATGGCAGAGAGTCTTTGATCTTGCAGAGAATGAGGAGTGGAATGTACTGCATATAATAGGATTCAGTAAATGTTTCTTAAATTAACCCAGGACTCAGTCATTAAATGGGGTTCTTTTCAGAAACTGTTCCTCTATTAATATTTTATTGAGAATAAAGGCTACAGTGCTTCATAATTAACATAGGAAATAGGATTCTCTTCTTTATCAAAGTGAGCCAAATGACATGGACTTATTTTCAAAATTTTTAGCTGACAAGTAATTTAGAGATAAAGACACTAAAGCATTACTTAAGTATCCTTGCTATTTTTCTAGGTGAAATTGCATTTCTGGGGCAGACACATGGAGTATGTATATATAAACTCCTCTAGGTAGAATGGATATAACCTTTAATTTTTGTATTTTCCTTAGAAAATTCTTTTTATAGAAACAAATTGAAACAACTTTTAAAAGTCACATTATTAGAAATTCAAGAATTCTTTTTTTCCTGGTTATGTGATTTTTAAAAATAATTTTTATTGCTATTTTCTAAGTAACGAGATGTTGCTCTCATACTTTCCTTTATCCTTTAGAAAGGATTTCCTTTATTTCTTTGAACATATTTAAAATACCTGATTTGTCTTCTCCAGTAAGAAAGCCTTTCTTACTTTCTTTTTTCTTGCTTTCTCATGACTAGTTTCTATTGATTGCTTTTCTTTGTGTGTATGTGTTTGTGTGCGTCATATTTTCTTATATCATAGTTTTTTTCCCCCTTAGCAGTTGTCTTTTTCTTTAGTTTTTTTTTTGTGGGGGGGCCTCTTTTATTGATTTTTTATCCATTTATTTTTATCCATCTTTATTCCTTGGCCTGTGTGGGCCTCCCATTGCAGTGGCCTGTCTCATTGCAGAGCACTGGCTTTGGGCGCGTGTGCTCCAGAGTGCTGGCTGGTAACTGGGCCCACTGGTCCAGCCACTCTGCGGCACGTGGCATCCTCCTGGGCCAGGGATTGAACCGGTGCCCCTTGCACTGCAAGGTGGACTCTTTAGTCACTGGACTACCAGGGAAGCCCTGTATCATAGTTTTTGTTGAAAACTGGATGTTTAATTCACTACGATGTATGTGATGTGTCAACTCTGGAAACTAGAATTTTCTCTTTCCCTAGAGCTCATTGTTATCTTTTAATGGTTTGTTTGTTTCGTAGGTTTTCTAAGTTAACTATATAAAGTCGATTCCTTCTTGTGTGTGGCTATTGAAGTCTGTTCTTGGTTAGCTTAGTGGTCAGCAAATTATTGGATGGAGATGTTCTTAACTGCCTATAACAGATGGGTCTCCGTCTTTGCAGAAAATCTGTGTGTGTGCCTGTGTGTATTGGGGGTATACCTACAGCTCTCTGCTGAGCAATGGACCTCTCTGCTAGCCTTATATAATGTCTTAAGGTCAGCTGGAGGTGAGAGCTTAGGGTCTTCTGGTTTTTTTCCCTAAGAATGTGCATAGTACTGTATATGTGGATGGACTTCTCGATTCCTAGGAATATGTTAGAGCTTTTCAAAGCCTCTGTTGTATCTCATTCTCCATCTTTCCTTTTAAGGTTTTTGATTAGTTTATTGTTTGTCCCAACTGTTTTCCACCCCGTCAGGGGACTGTGATGCCTGCAGTTATTTTTGACCAATGCCTCAGGGAAAGCCTTTTCAAATTTGTACTTGGGCAAGCTCCCTTTCAGGTCAAATACAGGCAACCTTGTATCCTGTAGGAAACCATCTGACAGATCAAATAATGACAGTCCACTGAGAGTGAGGCTTTGAAGGAGCCCCAGCCTGGTTCTGCCACATTCAGTGTCTGCCAGCTGCTGGTTTTCACTGCAAATTTCTGTTGGTTTGCAAGGCTGCTTCAGAGCAGGAGCGTAGCGGGTGGAACCTGGGCACATTAAAATGCTACAAAGCTCTCTACCTTATTGAAGTTCAGTTTTGTTTTTTTTTTTTTTTAAGTTCAGGTTGCTTGGGTTGCTGCAAACCTTTAGTTAATTTCCAGTCTGAAAAAAGTTGATCCTGGCTTTTTTTGGCCAGTTTTCTCTTGCTTTTATGGAGAAGAATTTTCAGAAGTCCTTACTCTTCCTTTTCATTGCTGTCTCAGTAACTGTGAGGAGCTTAGCTGGTTTGTTTTACATAATGTGGATATATAGAAGTATAAGATATAATTATTTTGCCACAAGAATCTCATGATTTGACCCTATCTACAGGATCAGGGTAAGCCAGTCAGGTGGGATGCTCTGCTGGGCGCAGGTCTGAACGTAACTAGCCGGGTTGTAAGTGAAGCCAATTTGAGGAAAGGCTTCCAGGATAGAGGAGCAGCAAGATTATGGGATAGAGCCAGAGCTGGAGCCTGTCTGATAATATTGCACATAAATTTGGAAACGCACATAAAATTTGCACATAAACTTGAAAATGTGGATAGAAATAGAATAATGTATAGAGTAATTTTGTTTGTTTTGTTTTCCCCTTCATGCCTCTTTTTTAATTTTTATATTTATTTTCATTCGTCTTTTATTCTTTTGGCATGTGTGGATCTCCCACTGCAGTGGCCTCTTGTTGCAGAGCACCGGCTCTAGGTGCTTGTGCTCCAGAGCACTGGCTCATAATTAGACACACTAGTCCAGCTGCGGGTGAGATTTTCCTGGGCCAGGGATCCACCAGTGCCCCTTGCACTCCAAGGCGGACTCTTTACCCGCTGGACCACCAGGGAAGCCCTGTTTGTTTTGTTTTAGTCGCTTAGTTGTGTCATACTCTTTTGTGACCCCATGGACTGTAGCCCACCACGTTCCTCTGTCCATAGCATTTCCCAGGCAAGAATACTAGAATGGATTTCTATTTCCTTCTCCAGGAGATCTCCCTGATTCAGGGATTGAACATGCACCTCATGCATTGGCAGGCAGATTCTTTACCATTGAGCCAACCAGGGAAACCTATTTGGTAATTACTAGAGCCAGATCACATAAGCAGCCTGGACCAGAGTTCTGTGCACCTGATATCCATTGCTGAACAATTTACAAATATATTTCATTGAATCCTCACATCTGATCTTTTGGCAAACCTTTAGTTTTCTCGAAAAAGTTGATCCTGGCTTTTTTTGGCCAGTTTTCTCTTGCTTTTATGGAGAAGAATTTTCAGAAGTCCTTACTCTTCCTTTTCATTGCTGTCTCAGTAACTGTGAGGAGCTTAGCTGGTTTGTTTTACATAATGTGGATATATAGAAGTATAAGATATAATTATTTTGCCACAAGAATCTCATGATTTGACCCTATCTACAGGATCAGGGTAAGCCAGTCAGGTGGGATGCTCTGCTGGGCGCAGGTCTGAACGTAACTAGCCGGGTTGTAAGTGAAGCCAATTTGAGGAAAGGCTTCCAGGATAGAGGAGCAGCAAGATTATGGGATAGAGCCAGAGCTGGAGCCTGTCTGATAATATTGCACATAAATTTGGAAACGCACATAAAATTTGCACATAAACTTGAAAATGTGGATAGAAATAGAATAATGTATAGAGTAATTTTGTTTGTTTTGTTTTCCCCTTCATGCCTCTTTTTTAATTTTTATATTTATTTTCATTCGTCTTTTATTCTTTTGGCATGTGTGGATCTCCCACTGCAGTGGCCTCTCGTTGCAGAGCACCGGCTCTAGGTGCTTGTGCTCCAGAGCACTGGCTCATAATTAGACACACTAGTCCAGCTGCGGGTGAGATTTTCCTGGGCCAGGGATCCACCAGTGCCCCTTGCACTCCAAGGCGGACTCTTTACCCGCTGGACCACCAGGGAAGCCCTGTTTGTTTTGTTTTAGTCGCTTAGTTGTGTCATACTCTTTTGTGACCCCATGGACTGTAGCCCACCACGTTCCTCTGTCCATAGCATTTCCCAGGCAAGAATACTAGAATGGATTTCTATTTCCTTCTCCAGGAGATCTCCCTGATTCAGGGATTGAACATGCACCTCATGCATTGGCAGGCAGATTCTTTACCATTGAGCCAACCAGGGAAACCTATTTGGTAATTACTAGAGCCAGATCACATAAGCAGCCTGGACCAGAGTTCTGTGCACCTGATATCCATTGCTGAACAATTTACAAATATATTTCATTGAATCCTCACATCTGATCTTTTGAAGTAGTCATCACTAACCCTATTTTATACAGATAAAAATTCTGGAATTTTAACTGGAACTTTTTGTTTCTATGGAATCGAAATTCACCACAAGTGGTGGAAGGTTTATTGTGAGGGCCACTCAGGTATTAATTGGAGTCGTTCTTTGCGTTAAAGATTTGGTTAAATTGGACAGATCTCATTTATACAGCCTTTCTTTGACATCACTAGTTCCTTTGGCATGTTTTACCATGTTTCTCATGGTTTCTACTCCACAGCTCTGATATTATCTTGATTCTACCTCACATCACCCTGGGCACAAAGCCCAGACTTTTCTCTCCATCAGATATCCAACAGCACCAACACCTATCATTTAGAGTTATTTATTGAATATTTTTAAAATTTATTTTTATTTTGCTTTTGCAGAGTTTTATTGTTTACTGCTATACATAAACCTGAATCAGTCATAGATATACCCTTGACCCCTCCCACTTGAACTTCCCTCCCGTCTCCCTCCCCATCCCATCCCGCCAGGTTGTTGCATAACCCCTGTGTCTTAGTCTTACAGCGTAGTCTTAACCACTTCCCTTAGTCTTACAGCACATTCACACTGGTTGTCTCTTTTCCATATGATAATGTAAGTTTTCATGTTGCTCTTTCCATACCTCTTGCCCAGTCCTCCGTACCCTCAGTGTCCACAAGTCTTCTCTGTCTGTTTTTCCATTGTTGCCCCGCATGTACATCCATCAGTACCATTCTTTCTAGATTCCATATATATGCGTTAGTATACAATATTTATCCTTCTCTTTCTGACTTTAGATAACTTTATTGAATATTTAAAGGAGATCAGAGAGAAGTCAGGTAAAATTTCGTTAGTATTTACTGTAGTGACCCCATGGACTGTAGCCCACCACGTTCCTCTGTCCATAGCATTTCCCAGGCAAGAATACTAGAATGGATTTCTATTTCCTTCTCCAGGAGATCTCCCTGATTCAGGGATTGAACATGCACCTCATGCATTGGCAGGCAGATTCTTTACCATTGAGCCAACCAGGGAAACCTATTTGGTAATTACTAGAGCCAGATCACATAAGCAGCCTGGACCAGAGTTCTGTGCACCTGATATCCATTGCTGAACAATTTACAAATATATTTCATTGAATCCTCACATCTGATCTTTTGAAGTAGTCATCACTAACCCTATTTTATACAGATAAAAATTCTGGAATTTTAACTGGAACTTTTTGTTTCTATGGAATCGAAATTCACCACAAGTGGTGGAAGGTTTATTGTGAGGGCCACTCAGGTATTAATTGGAGTCGTTCTTTGCGTTAAAGATTTGGTTAAATTGGACAGATCTCATTTATACAGCCTTTCTTTGACATCACTAGTTCCTTTGGCATGTTTTACCATGTTTCTCATGGTTTCTACTCCACAGCTCTGATATTATCTTGATTCTACCTCACATCACCCTGGGCACAAAGCCCAGACTTTTCTCTCCATCAGATATCCAACAGCACCAACACCTATCATTTAGAGTTATTTATTGAATATTTTTAAAATTTATTTTTATTTTGCTTTTGCAGAGTTTTATTGTTTACTGCTATACATAAACCTGAATCAGTCATAGATATACCCTTGACCCCTCCCACTTGAACTTCCTCCCGTCTCCCTCCCCATCCCATCCCGCCAGGTTGTTGCATAACCCCTGTGTCTTAGTCTTACAGCGTAGTCTTAACCACTTCCCTTAGTCTTACAGCACATTCACACTGGTTGTCTCTTTTCCATATGATAATGTAAGTTTTCATGTTGCTCTTTCCATACCTCTTGCCCAGTCCTCCGTACCCTCAGTGTCCACAAGTCTTCTCTGTCTGTTTTTCCATTGTTGCCCCGCATGTACATCCATCAGTACCATTCTTTCTAGATTCCATATATATGCGTTAGTATACAATATTTATCCTTCTCTTTCTGACTTTAGATAACTTTATTGAATATTTAAAGGAGATCAGAGAGAAGTCAGGTCAAGCATTGGACCAACTTCTGTCATTTTTATGTCTCTATTTTTTTATTCTCTTTTGCCTCTATTTATCAGGATAATTTTCTTTATCCTTGACAGAATAGGTCACTCTATACATAAATTTATAGGACCTTGTTTTCCTAAGTGCTTGCTAGGGTATTTACCAGAGCTATAGAAATTATCACCCCAGAGGAATTCTAGCATCAGGTTTTGAAATAAAATATAACAACATATTATGCCTAACATATTAATAGTAGTACAGTATTGTTTTTTATTATATTATACAGATTATGGTGTTGGAGAAGACTCTTGAGTGTCCCTTGGACTGCAAGGAGATCAAACCAGTCAAATCCTAAAGGAAATCAACCCTGAATATTCACTGGAAGGACTGGTGCTAAAACTGAAGCTCCAATACTTTGGCCACCTGATGTGAAGGGATGACGCATTGGAAAAGACCCTGCTGCTGGGAAAGATTGAAGGCAGGAGAAGGGAGTGACAGAGGATGATATGATTGGAAGGCATCATCAACTCAATGGACTTGAAGTTGAACAAGCTCTGGGAGATAGTGAAGGACCAGGAAGCCTGGCATGCTGCAGTCCTGTTCAAAAAGTTGAACAGGACTTAGTAACTGAACAACAACATAGTGTAATTTAATAATAGTATATGCACACTCACACATTTGAAGATGCACAATATTATATTAAATAGAGGAAATATATGTGTGTATGTGTGTAGGAAACAGGAATCTTAGTAAAGCAATTACCTTTAACAGTTGTCTGGGAAAAGCTAAATTAGTCCTCAGGAAGAATGGGAACCATTCTGACAGACTGAGATAGAGCCTGGAGTGAGATGGCCATTCCTAGTCTTGGGGAGTGTTAGGAACCTTAGAACCAGAGTCTGTGCATCATTGTGTGGCTATCTATCATTGACCTAACTCAGGGTAACCCTGCTTGCCTATTTATGTTTCTTTGCTCTTCTCTTCTTATGACTAACTGGCTGATTCCTTTACTTTCTTATTTACATTTCTATGAGGGGAGATCTTTGGGGGAGGAACTTCTTATACCCTTTCAGCAAGGACTATTCTGGGTCAGTTCACCCAGGAATAAACTGCGGTATCAAGCGCAGTAGCTGACAGCTTAAGTACTTAGAGAAATTTAGTATGCCCAAGGTCAAGCAGTGACAGAGCCAAGATTTGAATGATGGTTTATCTCAAAGGTTATATTGTTTTTACTGTTCTTGTGGCCAAGACTTTGATTTAGGCTTGACGTAGCTATGTGAATGACCCTTGTTCACAGGAAGCTGACAGTAAGTAGATAAATGTGGTATAAGTTAGCAGTTAAGTGCCATATAAATGGTACAGGCAGAGCATCCTGGGAGTCAGATGAAGGAAAAATTTCTCCTGAATAAATGCCAAGAATTCATGGCTGATGTAGCGGTTGAGCAGAAGAAAGGTAGATTTTTAAAGGTAGGAATGTAGGGAAACGAATTTGAGGTGAAGGAAATGACCTAACTAGAGACTTAATGATGAGGAAGTTGCAAGGATGAATTTGTCCATAGGAGAGGGTACTGGAGTTGATGGTACAGTTTATTTTATAGATGCTTTATACTTTAGGTTGATTAATATGGGGTAGATAAGAGTATGGAGTGAGATTAACAGTAAAGGAACTACTAAGGGAAGAGTTTCAATAATTCAGATGTGAGAGCAAAAAGAAGTAAATTAGTGTAATGGCAAAAAGTATGGAAAGAAAGAATTGAGGTCAAGGACAGTTCTGAAGGAGAAATGACGTGATTTGAAACCTACATTAGCTTGCTATTACTATGGAATACCATGGACTGAGAGGCTTACACAACAGGAATTTATTTCTTATAGTTATGGAGGCTGGGAAGTCCATGATCAAGGTGCTGGCAGATTCATTTCCTTGGTGAGGGCTCTCTTTGGCTACCTTCTCACTGTATCTATGGGGGAGAGAGAGCATGAGAGCAAGACCAAGAGTGTAGAGAGTATGAACTCTGGTCTCTCTTGCTGTTCTTGTAAGGACACTGATAATGCCATTACAAGAGCCTCAGCCTCAGGTCTCATTTAATCTTAATTACTTCCCAAAGGCCCCACTTCCCAATCTCATCATATTGGGGATTAGGTCTTCCACATATGCACTGAGGAGGGATGAGGGGGACACAACACAGTCTGTAGCAAAGCCTATTTAGATTTTATGGATGAGAGAATACTGGAGAGAAACCACCACTGAGATTTCAAGCCTGGGTAACAGAAGAAAGGCCTAAGGAAGAGGTGTTGGTTGGTATAGGAAAATAATGCATGATTGATGTATATTGAGTTTAAGGCATTAATCAGATAGCCAAAATACTGTCTGTCAAACAGTTAAAAATATGAACTTGAATCTTGGTCAACTGATTGGGATACAAAAATTAAAGATCTGAGAATCTTGAACATCTAAGTTGTAATTAGAGGATGGGAATAGATAGGACATCCAGAGAAGAAAGATTCAGAGGAAAGATAAGATTTCAAAGGCTGAAGCTTTGAGAACAACTCATATTTTGGGAGAGTGAATCAGAAGATGAAGGAAGGAAGGGTCAAATGAAGGAGACAGATACTACTCATTCAGAATGGTAGCATGTACATGTATTGGGCCTAAACTCTTAGTAGTGACAGATAGGACATGGCTGAGTTCAAAACAAGATAAATATCAATTTGTATTGGAAAATGAAAAGAAATGGAAAATTTTGAGTAGGGTTGATGTTAGAAACTTGATGTACTCCAGGCTGAAAGTAGGTAATGGAATTTTGAATTTAGAACCTGTGGGGTAATGGGGGTTAAAGTGTTCCATGTAAGACAGGAACTAGAACCACACAGCATGTTAAAAACCAGAGACATCACTTTGCCGACCAAGGTCCATACGGTCAAAGCTATGGATTTTCCAGTGGTCATATATGGATGTGAGAGTTGGACCATAAAGAAGGCTGAGCACCAAAGAAATGATGTTTTCAAACTGTGGTGCTGGAGAAGACTCTTGAGAGTGCCTTAGACAGCAAGGAAATCAAGTGAATCAATCCTAAAGGAAATGAAACCTGAATATTCATCAGAAGGACTGATGATGAAACTGAAGCTCCAATACTTGGGCCACCTGATGTGAAAAATGGGGAGAGAGCATGAGAGCAAGACCAAGAGTGTAGAGAGTATGAACTCTGGTCTCTCTTGCTGTTCTTGTAAGGACACTGATAATGCCATTACAAGAGCCTCAGCCTCAGGTCTCATTTAATCTTAATTACTTCCCAAAGGCCCCACTTCCCAATCTCATCATATTGGGGATTAGGTCTTCCACATATGCACTGAGGAGGGATGAGGGGGACACAACACAGTCTGTAGCAAAGCCTATTTAGATTTTATGGATGAGAGAATACTGGAGAGAAACCACCACTGAGATTTCAAGCCTGGGTAACAGAAGAAAGGCCTAAGGAAGAGGTGTTGGTTGGTATAGGAAAATAATGCATGATTGATGTATATTGAGTTTAAGGCATTAATCAGATAGCCAAAATACTGTCTGTCAAACAGTTAAAAATATGAACTTGAATCTTGGTCAACTGATTGGGATACAAAAATTAAAGATCTGAGAATCTTGAACATCTAAGTTGTAATTAGAGGATGGGAATAGATAGGACATCCAGAGAAGAAAGATTCAGAGGAAAGATAAGATTTCAAAGGCTGAAGCTTTGAGAACAACTCATATTTTGGGAGAGTGAATCAGAAGATGAAGGAAGGAAGGGTCAAATGAAGGAGACAGATACTACTCATTCAGAATGGTAGCATGTACATGTATTGGGCCTAAACTCTTAGTAGTGACAGATAGGACATGGCTGAGTTCAAAACAAGATAAATATCAATTTGTATTGGAAAATGAAAAGAAATGGAAAATTTTGAGTAGGGTTGATGTTAGAAACTTGATGTACTCCAGGCTGAAAGTAGGTAATGGAATTTTGAATTTAGAACCTGTGGGGTAATGGGGTTAAAGTGTTCCATGTAAGACAGGAACTAGAACCACACAGCATGTTAAAAACCAGAGACATCACTTTGCCGACCAAGGTCCATACGGTCAAAGCTATGGATTTTCCAGTGGTCATATATGGATGTGAGAGTTGGACCATAAAGAAGGCTGAGCACCAAAGAAATGATGTTTTCAAACTGTGGTGCTGGAGAAGACTCTTGAGAGTGCCTTAGACAGCAAGGAAATCAAGTGAATCAATCCTAAAGGAAATGAAACCTGAATATTCATCAGAAGGACTGATGATGAAACTGAAGCTCCAATACTTGGGCCACCTGATGTGAAAAATGAACTCATTGGAAAAGACCCTGATGCTGGGAAAGATTGAGGACAGGAGAAAGAGACACAGAGGATGAGATGATTGTATGGCATCATTGACTCAAAGGATGAATTTGGGAAAACTCCAGGAGACAGTGAAGGACAAGAAAGCCTGGTGTGCTGCAGTCCATGGGTCGCAATGAGTTGGATACGAATGAACAACAATAATATGCTGCTTATATAGCTACCCTATCTAAAATTTTAACCTCTTTCAACATTTCCTATCTCTTTTGCCTGTTTTAATATTTTTCTCTTGTGTGATTATCAGTACCTAATATACTATTTATTTTACTTATTTAATTTTG
The DNA here is from genome assembly GCA_022376925.1 of Tragulus kanchil. Classification (NCBI taxonomy): domain Eukaryota; kingdom Metazoa; phylum Chordata; class Mammalia; order Artiodactyla; family Tragulidae; genus Tragulus; species Tragulus kanchil. The sequence goes on along the minus strand of JAIOJX010000032.1, from coordinate 182,067,796 downwards.
TATTTAATTTTGGAGGGATTGTCTTCCCCATTAGAACACTGATTCCATGAAAGCAGAGATTTGTATCTTAGGTGTTCATGACAGTATCCTTACTGTCTAGAATAGTGTTTGGCATATAATACATACTCGGTAAGTTTTTTTTTTTTTAATTTTTTAAAATTTTTGGGTGGGGGTGTGGTGGGGAGGTAGGGGCGGGCGGGCAACTTCTATTGGTCTTTCATTGGTCTTTTTCATCCATCTTTGTTCTTTGGCCCATGTGGGCTTCCCATCGCGGTGGCCTCTGTTGTCGCAGAGCACCGGCTCTGGGCGCATGCGCTCCAGAGCTCCGGCTCGGCAATTGGACACAGTATGTAAAAAAAAAACTTGATGTACTCCAGGCTGAAAGTAGGTAATGGAATTTTGAATTTAGAACCTGTGGGGTAATGGGGTTAAAGTGTTCCATGTAAGACAGGAACTAGAACCACACAGCATGTTAAAAACCAGAGACATCACTTTGCCGACCAAGGTCCATACGGTCAAAGCTATGGATTTTCCAGTGGTCATATATGGATGTGAGAGTTGGACCATAAAGAAGGCTGAGCACCAAAGAAATGATGTTTTCAAACTGTGGTGCTGGAGAAGACTCTTGAGAGTGCCTTAGACAGCAAGGAAATCAAGTGAATCAATCCTAAAGGAAATGAAACCTGAATATTCATCAGAAGGACTGATGATGAAACTGAAGCTCCAATACTTGGGCCACCTGATGTGAAAAATGAACTCATTGGAAAAGACCCTGATGCTGGGAAAGATTGAGGACAGGAGAAAGAGACACAGAGGATGAGATGATTGTATGGCATCATTGACTCAAAGGATGAATTTGGGAAAACTCCAGGAGACAGTGAAGGACAAGAAAGCCTGGTGTGCTGCAGTCCATGGGTCGCAATGAGTTGGATACGAATGAACAACAATAATATGCTGCTTATATAGCTACCCTATCTAAAATTTTAACCTCTTTCAACATTTCCTATCTCTTTTGCCTGTTTTAATATTTTTCTCTTGTGTGATTATCAGTACCTAATATACTATTTATTTTACTTATTTAATTTTGTATTTAATTTTGGAGGGATTGTCTTCCCCATTAGAACACTGATTCCATGAAAGCAGAGATTTGTATCTTAGGTGTTCATGACAGTATCCTTACTGTCTAGAATAGTGTTTGGCATATAATACATACTCGGTAAGTTTTTTTTTTTTTAATTTTTTATAACTTTTTGGGTGGGGTGTGGTGGGGAGGTAGGGGGGCGGGCGGGCAACTTCTATTGGTCTTTCATTGGTCTTTTTTCATCCATCTTTGTTCTTTGGCCCATGTGGGCTTCCCATCGCGGTGGCCTCTGTTGTCGCAGAGCACCGGCTCAGGGCACATGCGCTCCAGAGCTCCGGCTCGGCAATTGGACACATCAGTCCAGTCGCTCCGCAGCACATGGAATCTTCCCAGGCCAGGGATCGAACCGGTGCCCCTTGCACTGCAAGGCGGTGTCCTTACCCACTGGACCACCAGGGAAGCCCCACTCGGTAAGTATTTGCTAAATGAATAAATAAATAGTATAAAAATATGGGGGTTTGATTAACCACAACTTAGGTAAGTTTTACGAGGGGTTATAGTGAATCTAAAATGTCTTATTTCTTAAAAATAAAGTATTAGCGTAAATATGACAAAGTATTAAGATCTGATGGCTGTGGACAGAGACAAAATTAGTGTTTATGGCATTATCTTTTATATTTCTATGATGGGAATGCTTCATTAAACAATACCAGCACATGAAACTTTGGAGAAGAGTTTTTGGAACATTACAGCATTGAACTTAACAGAAAAAGAAGTTTCAGAAATGAATAGGGAGATATTTGAAATGTGGAATTAGTCACCAAGAGATAATTGTAATTGACTATTAGGAAATTATTAGTGACTCTTGAAAGAACCTGTTTCAGCAAGGAGATGATAATGGGTGGGATGCTGAGAAAATGGAGGCAGTGGGTGTGAAAATAGAGATCACTTATTCAGTGATGACAAGTACAGCTTTTCCAGGATAGAAAATTTATTCATGCCTCTGAGCAGAATGGAACAATCCATTGAAAAGATACAGACTTAAAATGCTGCAGAGAGGGGACAATTAATGAGAGCACTTATGATTAGAGGTATAGATTAAGAAGAAAAGGGTACTTCATTTGACAGTGTAGAGGAGCACCACTTTTGAAAAAGAAGAAAAGAGAAAGGTCACAACTGATTAGTGGAGACAAAGAAGGAAATGTGAAGGAGTTCTTACTTGTTTCTTTGAAGTAGTAAGTCAGGCCATCTGACTAAGGGATGTGGTTCAGTTTAGTGAATTAGCCCAATGGGTGTGTTAGGAGGCTGAAGTTGTAGAAGCCTAGGTTGATAATTAGGGTATCGATAATGTGGATGATTTCAGGCTTTGAAAGTTGAAGCTAACCTAAATGGAATGAGTGAACTTGAGTGACTTGAACAGTAATATTAAAAAAGCCAAACAGTCATATATATAGCCAGTGACTGTTGTAGATTATCCTATGTCATTGAGCACTAGGGATTGTTCTAGATTCCTTTTTTAAAATTTTACTGAAGTGTAGGTGATTTACAATGTTGTGTTAAATTCCTACTGTAAAGTGATTCAACTATATATACTTTTTTATGTTCTTTTCCATTATGGTTTGTCGCAGGCTATTGAATATAGTTCCCTGTGTCATACAGTAAGGCCTTTTTTTTTTAAAAAAAATCAATCCTACATACAACAGTTTGCATCTGCTAATCCCAAACCCCTAATCCTTCCCTCTCGCACCCCCCCCCCACCCCCTTAGCAACCACAAGTCTGTTCTCTGTATCTGAGTCTGCTTTTGTTTGGTAGATATGTTCATTTGTGTCATATTTTAGATTACATGTATAAATGATATTGTAGATATTTGTCTATTTCTGACTTAACTCACTTAGAATGACAATCTCTAGGTCCATTCATGTCATTGCAAATGGAATTTTTTTATGCTATTCTGTTTTCGTAGGTCACCAAGAGATAATTGTAATTGACTATTAGGAAATTATTAGTGACTCTTGAAAGAACCTGTTTCAGCAAGGAGATGATAATGGGTGGGATGCTGAGAAAATGGAGGCAGTGGGTGTGAAAATAGAGATCACTTATTCAGTGATGACAAGTACAGCTTTTCCAGGATAGAAAATTTATTCATGCCTCTGAGCAGAATGGAACAATCCATTGAAAAGATACAGACTTAAAATGCTGCAGAGAGGGGACAATTAATGAGAGCACTTATGATTAGAGGTATAGATTAAGAAGAAAAGGGTACTTCATTTGACAGTGTAGAGGAGCACCACTTTTGAAAAAGAAGAAAAGAGAAAGGTCACAACTGATTAGTGGAGACAAAGAAGGAAATGTGAAGGAGTTCTTACTTGTTTCTTTGAAGTAGTAAGTCAGGCCATCTGACTAAGGGATGTGGTTCAGTTTAGTGAATTAGCCCAATGGGTGTGTTAGGAGGCTGAAGTTGTAGAAGCCTAGGTTGATAATTAGGGTATCGATAATGTGGATGATTTCAGGCTTTGAAAGTTGAAGCTAACCTAAATGGAATGAGTGAACTTGAGTGACTTGAACAGTAATATTAAAAAAGCCAAACAGTCATATATATAGCCAGTGACTGTTGTAGATTATCCTATGTCATTGAGCACTAGGGATTGTTCTAGATTCCTTTTTTAAAATTTTACTGAAGTGTAGGTGATTTACAATGTTGTGTTAAATTCCTACTGTAAAGTGATTCAACTATATATACTTTTTTATGTTCTTTTCCATTATGGTTTGTCGCAGGCTATTGAATATAGTTCCCTGTGTCATACAGTAAGGCCTTTTTTTTTTAAAAAAAATCAATCCTACATACAACAGTTTGCATCTGCTAATCCCAAACCCCTAATCCTTCCCTCTCGCACCCCCCCCCACCCCCTTAGCAACCACAAGTCTGTTCTCTGTATCTGAGTCTGCTTTTGTTTGGTAGATATGTTCATTTGTGTCATATTTTAGATTACATGTATAAATGATATTGTAGATATTTGTCTATTTCTGACTTAACTCACTTAGAATGACAATCTCTAGGTCCATTCATGTCATTGCAAATGGCATTATTCCATTTTTTCTTATGGCTGAGTAATACTCTGTTTTGTACGTGTATATACCACATCTTCTTTATCCATTCATCTGTCAATGGACATTTAGGTTGTTTCCATGTCTTTATCATTGTAAATAGTGTTGCTATGAATGTAGGTGTGTATATATCTTTTTGAATTATAGTTTTGTCTATTCTAGATTTTTCCTGTGCATTCATTTAATCGTAACAGCAGTCTTTGATGTAGCTCTGTTATTGTGTGCATTTTGCAGGCAAGGAGATTGAGACACGAGCAAATAGCTTATTCAAGGTCACACCCAGGCACAGTTGGAATTCAAACCCAGGCTGCCTGACTCCTCAACCCGTTCCCCTTAACAGTATTACACTTTCTTAGTGGGGTAGTAGAAGGTTTAATAAAGCGATGGAAAACCATCTTACCTACCTATTGAGAAACCTGTATATGGGTCAAGCGGCAACAGTTAGAACCAGACATGGAACAACGGACTGGTTACAGATTGGGAAAGGAGTATGTCAAGGCTGTATATTGTCACCCTGCTTATTTGACTTTTATGCAGAATATATCATATGAAATACCTGGCTGGATGAATCATAAGCTGGAATCAGGATTGGACAATACCACTCTAATGGCAGAAAGTGAAGAGGAACTAAAGAGCCTCTTGGTGAGAGAGAAGAGAGAGTGAAAAAGCTGGCTTAAAACAATATTCCAAAAACTACAGTCATGGCATCCAGTCCTGTCACTTCAGGGCAAACAGAAAGGGAAAAAGTGGAAGCAGCGACAGAGCCTATTGCCTTAGGTTGCAAAACCACTGCAGATGGTGACTGCAGCCATGAAACTAAAATACGCTTACTCCTTGGGAGGAAAGCTATGACAAACCTAGACAGCAAATTAAAAAGCAGAGACAACACCTGTGGGTTGAAAAACTCTGACACACAGTAGCATATGCTGAGTAGGGGACCAAGAGTGGAATGCAAGCAGTAATCTGGGCTGGAGATAAACATAGGGAGCCTTTACCATGAATATTGTATTCAAAGCCCAAAGTATGTTTACTGGATGTCTCAAGGTTGTCAAGGGAAGAACTTTTTACAGAAAAGGAAATGTGAATGCTAAAAAGAGCTTTTAAAAAACAGAGGGAGTGTACTCATTTAGGCAGAGAAAGTAGACCCTATGGGGTATCACCCAACCAGGACCCTAGCTTGAGGGTAGAAACTGCAGACCAGCATGGCTACCACTGGGTGTCTCTGTCTCCAGCCCCCTCCCCCATGTCATACGTTGAAACCAGCCAGTGTGTTTGGACCTGCCTTTCCCACAGACCCTTGACCCTTCTGCCATGTGCTATATTTTTTTTTTGGGATCACGAAAGCAAGTGTTTAATTACAGGGGCAAAATCGGACACCCAGGCACAGTTGGAATTCAAACCCAGGCTGCCTGACTCCTCAACCCGTTCCCCTTAACAGTATTACACTTTCTTAGTGGGGTAGTAGAAGGTTTAATAAAGCGATGGAAAACCATCTTACCTACCTATTGAGAAACCTGTATATGGGTCAAGCGGCAACAGTTAGAACCAGACATGGAACAACGGACTGGTTACAGATTGGGAAAGGAGTATGTCAAGGCTGTATATTGTCACCCTGCTTATTTGACTTTTATGCAGAATATATCATATGAAATACCTGGCTGGATGAATCATAAGCTGGAATCAGGATTGGACAATACCACTCTAATGGCAGAAAGTGAAGAGGAACTAAAGAGCCTCTTGGTGAGAGTGAAAGAGAGAGTGAAAAAGCTGGCTTAAAACAATATTCCAAAAACTACAGTCATGGCATCCAGTCCTGTCACTTCAGGGCAAACAGAAAGGGAAAAAGTGGAAGCAGCGACAGAGCCTATTGCCTTAGGTTGCAAAACCACTGCAGATGGTGACTGCAGCCATGAAACTAAAATACGCTTACTCCTTGGGAGGAAAGCTATGACAAACCTAGACAGCAAATTAAAAAGCAGAGACAACACCTGTGGGTTGAAAAACTCTGACACACAGTAGCATATGCTGAGTAGGGGACCAAGAGTGGAATGCAAGCAGTAATCTGGGCTGGAGATAAACATAGGGAGCCTTTACCATGAATATTGTATTCAAAGCCCAAAGTATGTTTACTGGATGTCTCAAGGTTGTCAAGGGAAGAACTTTTTACAGAAAAGGAAATGTGAATGCTAAAAAGAGCTTTTAAAAAACAGAGGGAGTGTACTCATTTAGGCAGAGAAAGTAGACCCTATGGGGTATCACCCAACCAGGACCCTAGCTTGAGGGTAGAAACTGCAGACCAGCATGGCTACCACTGGGTGTCTCTGTCTCCAGCCCCCTCCCCCATGTCATACGTTGAAATCCCAGTCCCTGAGGTGATGGTATTAGGACCTGCATTTTCCGGAAGTAGGTTGGGATTGGCCCACAGAGCTCCTTTGACCCTTCTGCCATGTGTGCCTCCATCCCTACGGCTCCAGTTATGACCCAGGAAGCAGGTCTCACCAAACACCGCGTCTGCTGGTGCCCTGCAGTTTAGTTTTTAACTGTCAAAGGTTTCTTGACTATTTTGTTCATATCATATATAATTTAACATTCTTTCACCTAAATTAAGACTTTTTGTTGTTGAGATGGAAAAACATTGATTTAGTCACCACAGTGATCAGTACTCAAAAGAAATGGTAAATTGTCTCAGTTCTTTCCTTGAAACTTTTGCTAAATCAACTCAGCTTTCACCAGCTATTGAAATTACTTGAAGAATGGTCATCATGATGGGCACTTGTACAGTACTTTCATTTCAAAAGGACTTTGACATCCATTGTGTCATTTGAGCCGCCTACTAACTCTTTAGGTGACAGGGTAGGTTTTATTGTTCCCATTTTACAGAAATTGTAAACCTTAGGATTGGTCTTAGAATGAATAGGTGGTAGAACGGAGTCTTGAATCTGATTCTTACTGACTTCAAGTCCAGGCTCAGAGTGTGTTTTCACTCCGTACTTGCTTCTTCAAGTATTTTCCTATTAATATGCTTGAGGCGTGTTTCCATTCCTTTTTGTTCTATGGGCTTCGTTTGGCTTTCCAGCAGAGGGTCTTCCTAAGAAGAAGAGGGAGCCTGTCTTCCTCCTGGGTGGTTGCGACAACCTGGAATTTCCCTTTTCTGTGGTCCTTTCAGCTTCACCATCCCGAAGAAAGATCCTCCTTCTCTAGACTCGACGCTTAAAGTCTTCTCAGAGCCCCCTGGCATTGGGACCTCCCGAGGTGAATCTAGGCAGAGGAAAGTATGACCCTATGGGGTATTCAAGGAAGAACTTTACAGAAAAGGAAATGTGAATGCTAAAAAGAGCTTTTAAAAAACAGAGGGAGTGTACTCATTTAGGCAGAGAAAGTAGACCCTATGGGGTATCACCCAACCAGGACCCTAGCTTGAGGGTAGAAACTGCAGACCAGCATGGCTACCACTGGGTGTCTCTGTCTCCAGCCCCCTCCCCCATGTCATACGTTGAAATCCCAGTCCCTGAGGTGATGGTATTAGGACCTGCATTTTCCGGAAGTAGGTTGGGATTGGCCCACAGAGCTCCTTTGACCCTTCTGCCATGTGTGCCTCCATCCCTACGGCTCCAGTTATGACCCAGGAAGCAGGTCTCACCAAACACCGCGTCTGCTGGTGCCCTGCAGTTTAGTTTTTAACTGTCAAAGGTTTCTTGACTATTTTGTTCATATCATATATAATTTAACATTCTTTCACCTAAATTAAGACTTTTTGTTGTTGAGATGGAAAAACATTGATTTAGTCACCACAGTGATCAGTACTCAAAAGAAATGGTAAATTGTCTCAGTTCTTTCCTTGAAACTTTTGCTAAATCAACTCAGCTTTCACCAGCTATTGAAATTACTTGAAGAATGGTCATCATGATGGGCACTTGTACAGTACTTTCATTTCAAAAGGACTTTGACATCCATTGTGTCATTTGAGCCGCCTACTAACTCTTTAGGTGACAGGGTAGGTTTTATTGTTCCCATTTTACAGAAATTGTAAACCTTAGGATTGGTCTTAGAATGAATAGGTGGTAGAACGGAGTCTTGAATCTGATTCTTACTGACTTCAAGTCCAGGCTCAGAGTGTGTTTTCACTCCGTACTTGCTTCTTCAAGTATTTTCCTATTAATATGCTTGAGGCGTGTTTCCATTCCTTTTGTTCTATGGGCTTCGTTTGGCTTTCCAGCAGAGGGTCTTCCTAAGAAGAAGAGGGAGCCTGTCTTCCTCCTGGGTGGTTGCGACAACCTGGAATTTCCCTTTTCTGTGGTCCTTTCAGCTTCACCATCCCGAAGAAAGATCCTCCTTCTCTAGACTCGACGCTTAAAGTCTTCTCAGAGCCCCCTGGCATTGGGACCTCCCATCCTAATCAGCCGCAGGAGAGCCCATCTGAGAGGGGAGACGGAGGGCGCGGAGCGCGGCACGCCGGGAAGCCATGCTGAGGGTTACTTCTGCATTTCCTTTCTCGCGGTCCTCGGGAGCATCCTCGCCGCCCTCCGGCCCCTGCTCTCTCCAGCCCGCCCCGGATCCTCCTCCCGCTCCTTCCTCCCAGAGGCTGAGACCAAGCGTGGGACGCACCTGTGTCCCTCTCCGGTCACCCCGTTGAGGCATCGGGGGCTGCTCCCGAAGCAGGATTTACAGGCCCGGAAAACGCCAATGGGAAATCCAAACGGTCGGGGACTCCGGCACTTTAAGAGGCTTTTCTCTGGGAAACACCCGTCCCCTCCGTGCGCCTTATGAATGGAAATACTCCTCCCCCGGTCGAGCCCATTTTCCATTTCACCAGGAGCCGCAGCTCGCTCTCTCCTTTCGGTCTCCCCGCCCACATCAACGCGGGCAGCTCCAGGAGGGGACGGACAGGAAGCCTTTGGCCGCCTATTAAATCCCACCCATTTCTCCGGGGGCGATTTCCTAACCTTCCGGGACCGAATTCTGCAATTTGATGTGCGTTTTGTCCGAATGGTAGCGACACGGGCCTAAGGGAGGGGGAAAGCGAGGGGGTGGGGGGTGGGGGGTATGCGCTCTTTTCCTCGCAACATCGCTGGCGGAGCGAGGGAGCTCACACGACACAGATTTTGGGGCAAAGCCTTTCCATCTGGACAACACCATGTCCACCAAAGCGGAGCAGTGTAAGTAGCAGCCGGCCCGGCGTTCCGGCCCGGCCTCCGGCTGGGAGCTATTGCAGTTGCGGCGTTTGCGGCTGCTGGGAGACCTTGGCAGCGTGCTGGTGCGGGGGTGGGGGCTGAGGTTGGGGCGGGTGGGGGTGGGGGTGGAAGAGAAGGTGGGGGAGGGTGGACGTTAACGGGAACGCGGCGCTGTCCCCGGTGCTGAAAAATTATGCGGGCTTCCTCGGCTGGTGGTGGGGTTTCGCAAGACTGCAAAGACCCTGCGAAATGAAATTAAAACGGGGTCATTCTTAGGGAAAAGAGACCTGGTATCTTTCAGATAAACATTTCAGTATCTCTTGTTGGAGTGGGGGAAGGAGGGCAGCGGCAAATCAGGGGCGGGGAACTGTCGGTGCAACCAAAGCCTGCCTGGCCTTCTGAGCATGCCCAGTTCTCGGTTGCTAGAGCCATAGGGGAGTTTTGAGTCTGCAGTTTCCACTTTGGGTTGGAGAGGCTAGAAGGCAGAGAAGGGGGAGGGAGCCGAGAGCCAGGCAGAATTCTGGATTCAGTGTGAGGAAAATCAACTCAGCAATACCAGTACTAACGCCAGAAACGAACCCCAACCATAGGTTCATTCAAGAGTCAGTGCTGGCAAGAAAGTGAAAGGGGCTCTGGGAAAATGATCTAATTCTTTTTCCAAAGAGGTTTCCTTCGTAGGGCAGCTCACACAAACCATAACAAAAAGCAGGAGGGTTTTAGTTGTCCCGTTCATGACTGGCTGTGTCTGTGGTTGGAAACAACCTGCTAACTCCTCCTGGACGGAAGAAGTTTCTAATAGACTCCCTAAAGCCTCTCTTATTGCAGTGCGCATTAGTAGGCCTTTGGTAGGTACTTGCTAGGTTGAAGAACGTGTAACCTTCTCCTGAATGCACTTGAAGGATTCAGGAACCTAAACTTCTGTAAATAAAATGTGCATTTTATTAAACAGTGAGTTTGAATTTTTAATGCATATACCCAAAACCTATTCATGGAACTGACTCTTGTTTCTTTCAAAGCAGTACACAGTCACGTTGCTACTGGTGATACTGCTTAAAAGTCTTTTTAATTCTTCATTGGAATGGCTGTTAAAAACTTTTTGTGAAATTCTGAGAACAATGGTCTCATTATTTGGGGGCGGTAGCTTGTGTTTGATAAGATGCAGTGTGTCACTTGTTCACCAGATAGATTACATTAACTGAAGACTCAAAAAATCCCCAGATTAGTGGTTCATTCGAGATCCTTTATGTTTGCCTACCACCCAGTGCTTGTACCTTTATATAATTTTTGTTTGTTTGTTTGTGTTTGTAATCCCTGAGTTAGAATCCTAATTCTGCCATTTACTGTTTGACCTTGGGCAAAATAATTGCCTTCTCTCAACTTTCCTTCCTCATCTGTAAACCTGGGGTAATAATGCTAGTAGGGCGGTTGTGATTATAAATGAGAGCGCACGTAAAGTGTTGAGTAGTGAGCCTAGCATATGGCAAGTGCTCAATAAATCTGCCCAGTTCTCGGTTGCTGGAGCCATAGGGGAGTTTTGAGTCTGCAGTTTCCACTTTGGGTTGGAGAGGCTAGAAGGCAGAGAAGGGGGAGGGAGCCGAGAGCCAGGCAGAATTCTGGATTCAGTGTGAGGAAAATCAACTCAGCAATACCAGTACTAACGCCAGAAACGAACCCCAACCATAGGTTCATTCAAGAGTCAGTGCTGGCAAGAAAGTGAAAGGGGCTCTGGGAAAATGATCTAATTCTTTTTCCAAAGAGGTTTCCTTCGTAGGGCAGCTCACACAAACCATAACAAAAAGCAGGAGGGTTTTAGTTGTCCCGTTCATGACTGGCTGTGTCTGTGGTTGGAAACAACCTGCTAACTCCTCCTGGACGGAAGAAGTTTCTAATAGACTCCCTAAAGCCTCTCTTATTGCAGTGCGCATTAGTAGGCCTTTGGTAGGTACTTGCTAGGTTGAAGAACGTGTAACCTTCTCCTGAATGCACTTGAAGGATTCAGGAACCTAAACTTCTGTAAATAAAATGTGCATTTTATTAAACAGTGAGTTTGAATTTTTAATGCATATACCCAAAACCTATTCATGGAACTGACTCTTGTTTCTTTCAAAGCAGTACACAGTCACGTTGCTACTGGTGATACTGCTTAAAAGTCTTTTTAATTCTTCATTGGAATGGCTGTTAAAAACTTTTTGTGAAATTCTGAGAACAATGGTCTCATTATTTGGGGGCGGTAGCTTGTGTTTGATAAGATGCAGTGTGTCACTTGTTCACCAGATAGATTACATTAACTGAAGACTCAAAAAATCCCCAGATTAGTGGTTCATTCGAGATCCTTTATGTTTGCCTACCACCCAGTGCTTGTACCTTTATATAATTTTTGTTTGTTTGTTTGTGTTTGTAATCCCTGAGTTAGAATCCTAATTCTGCCATTTACTGTTTGACCTTGGGCAAAATAATTGCCTTCTCTCAACTTTCCTTCCTCATCTGTAAACCTGGGGTAATAATGCTAGTAGGGCGGTTGTGATTATAAATGAGAGCGCACGTAAAGTGTTGAGTAGTGAGCCTAGCATATGGCAAGTGCTCAATAAATGATATGTAGGATCCTGACAGTTATTTCTTCCCTATTAGTCCATCTCTTCTAAATTGGTAGGAAGTTCTTTTATGTTTTTGTTGAGGGGACCTGTTTTGACAGGTTCAATGTAAATCTCAAAGATACATTTTGCTTCTACAGAGGTTTTTGAAAAACTTGGAGGCATTATGTCTTGGGTAAACGGTAACATAGTTGGAATTGGTGCAGAACTTCCCACTTGAGTATATCACTCCTTGAAGGTTTTATTTTAGTACCTGTCATTTGCTTTTATAGTTCCAGATTATATAAGTAATATCAGGTGAAAGCCAATGATTATGACTGTCTGCTTCCTCGTTATCTTTGGAGTTGCACTGTATTCTTGGACTTGTCTGTCTCTTGAGCAGTTAATGCCAAGATGAATAAAATCTGTATGTGACCTGGTGCACATAGTGTGGAGTTAAGTAGGTCGTTTAAAATTTTTGTAGAATCAGATTTTTTTTTTTTTTCATCTGTAGATGAAGGAAAGAATGCCATATTTTAAGTTAGACCATGTGGATTTGAGTTTTTCATGCTCTTCTGATTAACTGTGAGACACAATAAACGTAATAGTGTTGTGCCTCAGAATTTCCATCTGTGAAGTAAGGAGTAGGAGTAGCAACTATCTTTGTTTAACCATTAGCATTTTGGAGGGCAAAGGAGGTAACGTTGAAGTCAGCTGTGAAAAGGATAAGGATGCTGTGGGTGTTTTTAGGTGTCTTTATTCAGGGTAAAGAGAAGTTAAGAATCTCTTTCCTCTCTCTCTTAACATGTACTAACACGGATGAATTGAGACTCTAGTGGCCATTATATACCTGCAAATAGGGCAGACACGTGGAAGGCTGCATGGTTGTCGTTTGTGAAGGGTGACTACTTTTTAACAAAGAGAAGTTGCAGATCTGTGACATTTTATTCTTGGACTCAGTAGGAGATGGCTAGGAGGAATGAGAAAGAGCAGGGAGGGCCATGAGATTTTTCTCTTCTACTGGATGTTAAGACCACTGGAATGAGAACGAGAGAGTTCATTTCTTTTCTGCATTCAGGAGTGTGCACAGTACTACTTGCTTAAGGCCTAAGGCGGAGATGGAGTGTCAAAATATTATTTCTGTTATTTTTGTTCCTGAGGCCTCTTATGTAGGGAAAGGCTTCTTTGGTACAGGAAGTGGACATAGTTTGGTTGAGCTGGCAAGAGGAAGTATTTACATTTCAACCAAACAAATTACGTGACTTACCTTTGGAAGGTAATGTATGTGTGAAAGCTGATTTTATTTTTATGCAGTAGCATTTTCTTTAATAATACAAGGAATGATGATGAAAGAGAGGCTAGGTAGAATTAAGACATAGTTTGGGGCCTGTTTTTATACATTCAGTTGTTTTCTTATGCTTTGTGCAGAGCATCATAACAGAAGCTGAAAGCTTCCTAGCAATTTCCAGGCAATTACACAGAGTTACAACTTTTTTCCTTCAAATGTTGTCAAAGTTCACTGTGACAAAAATGTTTATGTAGCTTATATAGAATGATAAAAATAGGTATTTGTAGTTCTTTTTATTTGGGATTCTAAAGGGGAAAAAGAGGAATCCATTTTCCTACTCCCCCAGTTTCCCCTGTCTTTTAAGAGTTAAAATTGACCAATCTGGAACTTTGTGCTCTTTCAAAAGAAGCTTGCTTTTGATAATAGCGGGAGTTAAAAGAGTCAGGATTCTAGAATCAGACTGCTGCTTGGGTTGAAATCCTAGCTCTGCTTCTTGCATTTTCTGTGACCTTGGACAGGTTAACTCAACCTCTCTAAACCTCAACTGCATTATTCATAAAATGAGACTAGTCATAGTTGTGAGGATTAAATGAGGTGATCCATGAAAAGTACATAGCACAGAATCCTGACACTTGATGAAAAGTGAATAAATGTCCATGCTCATTCTCAGTGACTCAGTTATGTCCGATTCTTTATGACCCATTAGATTGTAGCCCCGCTAGGCTCCTCTGTCCATGAGATTTTTCAGGCAAGAACGCTGGAGTGGGTTGTCATTTCCTTCTCTAGGGGATCTTCCCAACTATAATAAATATTAGCTGTTATTATTAACATTATCATCAAGTATGAAATCTTGTGCCTACTACTAAAATAAGGATAATTATAAAATTTGGCTCTAGCCCACCAGAGTGCAGAATAGTCATTGTTTAAGTGGGACATATTTTTTATTCTCCTTTCCTGTCTCCAAGTCTCTGATAGCAATCAACCTAGCCCATTTTGGGTGTGAGGGGCATCCCTTCGTGGCAATTCCTTGACTGAGTGTATCTATCAGGGAACTGACTGATCATCTATAATGAACATTTCTAGGGCATGAATTGCCTATGCATCACCTTTTGTATTATGATGACAGTGTAGCACCTGATCAACAGAAATAACTTACATAAATATCCATCAAAATGTTTGTCTAATTTGGTAATTAATCTGCTGATATTTTATGTGTAACCTCACTATAGCTAATTATAGAAATATGGATGTGTGCCACTTTTAATATATCTACTGTACTCATGCAATAACAGAAGCTGAAAGCTTCCTAGCAATTTCCAGGCAATTACACAGAGTTACAACTTTTTTCCTTCAAATGTTGTCAAAGTTCACTGTGACAAAAATGTTTATGTAGCTTATATAGAATGATAAAAATAGGTATTTGTAGTTCTTTTTATTTGGGATTCTAAAGGGGAAAAAGAGGAATCCATTTTCCTACTCCCCCAGTTTCCCCTGTCTTTTAAGAGTTAAAATTGACCAATCTGGAACTTTGTGCTCTTTCAAAAGAAGCTTGCTTTTGATAATAGCGGGAGTTAAAAGAGTCAGGATTCTAGAATCAGACTGCTGCTTGGGTTGAAATCCTAGCTCTGCTTCTTGCATTTTCTGTGACCTTGGACAGGTTAACTCAACCTCTCTAAACCTCAACTGCATTATTCATAAAATGAGACTAGTCATAGTTGTGAGGATTAAATGAGGTGATCCATGAAAAGTACATAGCACAGAATCCTGACACTTGATGAAAAGTGAATAAATGTCCATGCTCATTCTCAGTGACTCAGTTATGTCCGATTCTTTATGACCCATTAGATTGTAGCCCCGCTAGGCTCCTCTGTCCATGAGATTTTTCAGGCAAGAACGCTGGAGTGGGTTGTCATTTCCTTCTCTAGGGGATCTTCCCAACTATAATAAATATTAGCTGTTATTATTAACATTATCATCAAGTATGAAATCTTGTGCCTACTACTAAAATAAGGATAATTATAAAATTTGGCTCTAGCCCACCAGAGTGCAGAATAGTCATTGTTTAAGTGGGACATATTTTTTATTCTCCTTTCCTGTCTCCAAGTCTCTGATAGCAATCAACCTAGCCCATTTTGGGTGTGAGGGGCATCCCTTCGTGGCAATTCCTTGACTGAGTGTATCTATCAGGGAACTGACTGATCATCTATAATGAACATTTCTAGGGCATGAATTGCCTATGCATCACCTTTTGTATTATGATGACAGTGTAGCACCTGATCAACAGAAATAACTTACATAAATATCCATCAAAATGTTTGTCTAATTTGGTAATTAATCTGCTGATATTTTATGTGTAACCTCACTATAGCTAATTATAGAAATATGGATGTGTGCCACTTTTAATATATCTACTGTACTCAACATATTTATCTTGATAACTAAAAATCTTTTGAGTATATCAAAACAAACACTTTTAAGAATATAGCTAGGGCTTCCCTGGTGGTCCAGTGGGTAAGAACACTGCCTTGCAGTGCAAGGGGTGCCGATTCGATCTCTGACCTGGGAAGATCCCATGTGCCGCAGAGTGACTGGACCGGTGTGTCCAACTACTGAGCCGGAGCTCTGGAGTGCATGTGCCCAGAGCTGGTGCTCTGCGACAACAGAGGCCGCTGCGATGGGAGGCCCACATGGGCCAAGGAATGAAGATGGATGAAAATAAATAAATGAAAGACCAATAGATGTGGCCCGCCCGCCCCCTCCCTCCCCAACCCGCCCCCCCAATATATAATTAATAAATACTAAAAAAAAGAAGAAGCCATGGACCACCAGGGAAGCCCCTGCCATGGCTTCTTGCTGCATAACACAGACTCTAGGCATGTGGCTTTAGTGGTCGTGGCTTGTAGACTCTAGAATGAGGTCTCAGTAGTTGTGGTGTGCAAGCTTAGTTACCTTGTAGCATGTGAGATCTTCCTGCCAAGGGATCCAGTCCATGTCCCCTGCATTGGCAGGTGGATTCTTACCCACTGGATCATCAAGGAAGTCCTCTTCTTCCTATCTTTAAAAACAGGATTCTGTCATTAGTCTTTTTTTTTTTTTTAATTCAAATCCCATGGACCTCGTCTCTCACTCACTCTTGTGGTATCAACTATCACATCTATGTGGATGACACCCAAATTCAGTTTTCTAGTCTAAGCATGTTTCTTGGCCTCTATCCCTATCCATGCATCCTATAGACAACTCAAACCTGTATGCATTGTCTTCAGTCCCAAACTTGTACTTCTTATTTATTTATTTATTTGCTTCTAAGTCATCATTTGTTTTCATCCATCTTTATTCTTTGGCATGTGTGGACCTCCCATCGCAGTGGCCTCTCTCGTTGCAGAGCACCGGCTCTGGGCGCATGTGCTCTAGAGTGCTGGCTTATAATTGAACACACCAGCCCAGCTGCTCTGCAGCACGTGGGATCTTCCCCTGCCAGGGATCAAACTGGTGCCCCTTGCACTTCAAGGCAGACTCTTTACCCAGTGGACTACCAGGGAAGCCCCCAAACTTGTACTTCTTTTTAATAATACTCATTTCAGTCAATGACACTAAGATCTACCCATTCACCTAAGTAAAAAAAATTAGGGAGTTTCCCTAAATTTTTCACGCGTGCGCGCACATGTGTGTGTGTTCAGTCTGACTCTTCGCAACCCTATGGACTGTAGCCCTCCAAGTTCCTCAGTCCATGAGATTTTCCTGGCAAGGTAACTGGAGAAGGTTGCCATTTCCTCCTCCAGGGGATCTTTCTGACCCAGAAATTGAACCCGACTCTCCTGTGCCTCCTGTACTGCAAGCAGATTCTTTACCACTAGAGCCATTGGGGAAGTGCAGACTCTTCTTACTCTCAGTCATTATTGTATAAGCCCTTTTGATTCTTACCCATCCAGCTAAATTTTCTGCATTGACTCCTAGATCTAGTTACATTGAACTCTTTTTTTTTTCTTTAGTTCTTCCAGTGCACCATGTTCTTTTGGGCTGGTATGTTTTCTTTCTCTTTCTGCTGTTCTTTGCCTTCCTAACACTTCCTTCTTGTTCAATGTTTATCTTGGAAACCCCGGGTGACTGCCACGCTTCCCCTGTATGCCCTATTCATGTGCTTGTCCTGTATTGCGATAGTCAGTCTTCTTGTTCGTTGCCCTCAGTTGTGTGTGATGGTATTATGTTCACCTCCATGTCTTTAGCAGGCAGATCATTGTCAAGGGCACAGCGTTGCACAAAAACTGTTTCTTAAAAAAGTAAAAATGATTGAAGATGAAGTACATGTCTTCTATAAAGAAGGATTGCATAATTATGTTTTTGGATCTCATTTATTTGAAGATTTCCTATTTCCTTTATACAATGTTCACATGCTTTTCGAATGAATTTACAGGTAATTAAAAATATAGTTGTCAAAGGTACTTAAAATGTATTTGCTAAGTCAAATTTTATAGTATTTACATAACAACTAATACTTTTCCTCAATGCTCATTGTATTTTTGGTTCTTTCTCCTAGTTAAAATTTTTTCTTAATATATTCAGCATCATAATTATGTTCCTAATTGATAGTCTTAACACATAGACAACTTTCTTTTTTGATATACAGTGACAATACATCTGAAGTCAGGTACTCTTCATGCTATAATTTGACTTGGATCCTTTGATAATCTATCTGTTCAAGTTTTATGAATTAATTATTCAGCCAATAAGTAGGCCTTATGTTGGGATTTTCATTTTAAAGTATTATTATGTTGGAACTTCACATGCATTTATTTCTCACATTCTGAAAAGATCTGAGTAGCTCTGCATAAGTGAACATATTGCCTTAGAAATGAAATGTTCATTGCATCAAAAGCTGCATTAAGCAAAAATGTATGCTTGTCAATAAACTCATTTCCTGTAGTATGGAAATCACAACCATGTCATTTAGAATTTTTAGCTCTTTTCAGTCTATACATTCCATTTCTGTCTTGTTTTTCTCTCCTTTTGAACTTTCTTGAAAGGACAACACTTTCAAACAGCACATAGTTTATCCTGTGTGCCTCATTTCCTATTTGATGTGGGATTAAAACTGGAGAAGATTCAGCATTTCAGTGTGTATTTTGTCTTCATTGGTCTCAGAAACTTGGTCTGACCTGAGGAAAAATCTTAAAGTGTGCATGTGTATGTTTGTAAACATAGGTACTTATATATGTTTGTGTTTATATATCTATACATATGTATATGTAATACCCTTTGTATTTAAGAAGAAATGAACGTGCATTACAAGTGAAAATAAATAATTCCTAATCATATAGCCACATCAACATGTGAGAGAGTTATATGTATTTGAATCGTTAAGATCTCTAGAAAGGAGGGTTTATATATCTATTGTCTGTGCCTGTTATGTTTGAAGCACTTTGATGTATATTAGTGTAATTCATTCTCATAATAGTTTTGAAAGTCAGGTGTTATGTATTTGTGCTCTGGTTTTATGTCTTAAATATTTCTCAGATCCCTCAATTCCTCTTTCTTATCATCACCATCTAATTATGAAATTTGTCATTTCTCCATTATAACAGCCTTTTTTTTTATTCTTTATTTTAAAGATTTTACAGAGTTTTGTTGTTCACCAACATGTATGTTCCCAGATCATTCATATGCATATCCCTGGACCCTCCCCAACTCAGTTCCCCCCCTCCGACCCCTCCAGTCCATCGCCCCAAGTGATTGTAGGTACTCCTATTCCCTTAGCACAATGACCATAGCTATCTTTTCCACACGTGCCAGTATAGGTTTCGATGTTACTTCCTCTATGCCTCCCTCTCACTATTCGGTCTCCACAATGTCCTTATGTCTATTCTCTGTTTTTCCATGAGTTCACTGCGTGTGTTATCATGCCCATCTTACTAGATCCCATATATATGAGTTAGTATACTGTACTTGTCTTTCTCTTTTTGACTTACTTCACTTTTTATGATAGGTTCTAGAGCTAGCCACCTCATTAGGATTGAGTCTTCTGCATTTCTTTTAACAGCTGAGTAGTATTCCATTGTATATATGTACCAGAGCTTCTGTATCCATTCGTTTGTCAATGCACATCTAGGTTGCTTCCATGTTCTGGCTATTGTATAGAGAGCTGCAATGAACATTGGGGTGTAGGTGCCTCTTTCAGTTTTGATTTCATCAGGATATAGGCCTACTAGTGGGATTGCTGGGTCCTAGGGTGCTTCTATTTTTAGTTTTTTAAGGAATCGCCATATTGTCTTCCATAGAGGTTGTATCAATTTACATTCCCACCAGCAATGCAAGAGGGTTCCCTTTTCTCTGCACCCTCTCCAGCATTTATCGTCTGCAGATTTTTTTGATGATGGCCATTCTGACGGGTGTGAGGTGGTATCTCATTGTGGTTTTAATTTGCATTTCTCTAATGATAAGTGAGGTTGAGCATTGTTTCATGTGCTTTTGGGCCATCTGTATGTCCTCTTTGGAGAGGCGTCTCTTTAGATCTTTTTCCCATTTTTTGATTGGGTTGTTCATTTTTCCGGTGCTGAGTTGTCTGAGTTGCTTGTAGATTTTGGAGATTAATTCTTTGTCTGTTGTTTTATTTGCTATGATTTTCTCCCACTCTGTGGGGTGTCTGTTCAACTTTTTGGTAATTTCTTTTGCTGTACAAAAGCTTTTAAGTTTCATGTGGTACCACGTGTTCACTTTTCTTTTCAGTTCTGCTCTTCTAGTAGGTGGATCAGAGAAGATCTTGCTTTGATTGATGTCATTTAGGGTTTTAACTATATTCTCCTCTAAGAGTTTGATGGTTTCTGGTCTTCCATTTAGATCTTTAGTCCATTTTGAGTTGATCTTTGTGTGTGGTGTCAGGGAATGTTCCAACTTCATTTTTTTGCATGTAGCTGTCCAAATTTCCCAACACCATTTGTTGAAGAGGCTGTCTTTGTCCCATTTTAGATTTCGCCTCTTTTGTCAAAAATAAGGTACCCATAGGTGTGTGGATTTCTCTCTGGGTTCTCTATCTTGTTCCATTGATCTATAGTTCTGTTTTTGTGCCAGTACCATACTGTCTTGATGACTGTTGCTTTGTAGTAGAGTCTGAAGTTGGGGAGGCTGATACCTTCAACTCCATTTTTCTTCCTCAGGATTGCTTTGGCTATTCGAGGTCTTTTGTGTTTCCATATGAACTGTATTATTGTTTGGTCTAGTTCTGTGAAAAATGTCAATGGTAGTTGGATAGGTATTGCACTGAATCTGTAGATGACATTTGGTAGTATGGTCATTTTCACAATATTGTTTCTTCCGACCCAGGAACATGGAATATCTCTCCATCTGTTTAAATCTTCTTTAATGTCTCCCATGAGTGTCTTGTAATTTTCTGTGTACAATTCTTTTGTTTCTTTGGGTAAGTTTATTCCTAGATATTTGATCCTTTTGGTTGCAATGGTGAAGGGGGTTGCCTCTTTGATTTTGTTTTCTGATTTTTCATTGTTTGTGTTTAGGAATGCCAGTGATTTCTGTGTGTTGACTTTGTATCCTGCGACTTTGCTGAATTCATTGATTAGCTCTAGTAGTTTTGTAATAGTGTCTTTGGGATTTTCTATGTATAATATCATGTCGTCTGCAAAAAGAGAGAGCTTGACTTCTTCCTTTCCAATCTGGATTCCTTTGATTTCTTCCTCTTCTCTTATTGCTGTTGCTAGGACTTCCAGGACTATGTTGAATAAGAGTGGTGAAAGTGGGCACCCTCATCTTGTTCCTGATCTTAGAGGGAATACTTTCAGTTTTTCACCGTTAAGGATAATGTTTGCTGTAGGCTTCTCACAGGTGGCTTTTATTATGTTGAGAAAGGTTCTTTCTATGTCCATTTTCTGAAGAGTTTTGATCATAAATGGATGTTGTACTTTGTCAAAGGCTTTTTCTGCATCTATTGAGATGATCATGTGGTTTTTGTCTTTCAGTTTGTTGATATGGTGTATCACACTGATTGATTTGCAGATGTTGAAGAATCCTTGCATGCCTGGGATGAACCCGACTTGATCGTGATGTATGAGTTTTTTGATGTGTCGTTGAATTCTGTTTGCTAGGATTTTGTTGAGGATCTTGGCATCTAAGTTCATCAGTGAAATTGGCCTATAGTTTTCCTTTTTTGTGTTGTCTTTGCCTTGTTTGGGTATCAGGGTGATGGTGGCCTCGTAGAATGTGTTTGGAAGTTTTCCTTCCTGTGCAATTTTTTGGAAGAGTTTTAGAAGGACAGGCATTAACTCTTCTTTACATGTTTGGTAGAATTTGGCTGTGAAGCCATCTGGCCCTGGGCTTTTATTTTTGGGTAGATTTTTAATCACAAATTCAATTTCTGAGCTTGTGATTGAGTTGTTCAAAGTTTCTGTTTCTTCCTGGCTCAGTCTTGGGAGATTAATCTTCTCCAAGAAACTGTTCATTTCTTCCAGGTTGTCCAGTTTGTTGCCATATAGCTGTTCATAATAGTCTCTTAGAATCCTTTGGATTTCTGCATTATCTGTTGTAATCTCTCCTTTTTCATTTTTGATTTTGTTGCTCTGGTTCTTCTCTCTCTTTTTCTTAATGAGTCTGGCCAGTGGCTTGTCAATTTTTGTTTACCTTTTCAAAGAAACAGCTTTTTGTTTTATTTATCTTTACTGTTGTTTCTTTCATTTCTTTCTCATTTATTTCTCCTCTGATCCTTATGATTTCTCTTCTTCTGCTGGCTTTGGGATGTTTTTGTTCTTCTTTCTCCAATTATTTTAAGCAGAGGGTTAGGTCATCTGCTTCATATTTTCCTCGTTTCTTGAGGTGGGATTGTATTGCTATAAATTTCCGTCTTAGAACTGCTTTTGCAGTATCCCATAGGTTTTGCACTGTTGTGTGTTCATTGTCATTTTCTTCTAGGAATTGTTTAATTTCTCCTTTGATTTCCTCAATGATCCATTGGTTTTTTAGGTATATATTGTTTAATCTCCATGTGTTTGTGTTTTTAGGGTTTTTTTCCCAGAAGTTGGTCTCTAGTCTCATTGCATTGTGGTCCAAGAAGATGGTTGATATAATTTCGGTTTTCTTGAACTGACTGAGGTTTGATTTGTGGCCCACGATGTGGTCTGTCCTGGAGAATGTTCCGTGAGCACTTGAGAAGAAAGTGTATTCTTCTGCTTTTGGACGGAATGTCCTAAAGATATTGATGAGGTCCATCTTTTCTAGTGTGGCATTTAAGGCTTGTGTTTCTTTATTAATTTTCTGTTTGGATGATCTGTCCATTGGTGTGAGAGGAGTGTTAAAGTCTCCTACTATTACTGTGTTATTGTTGATTTCTTCTTTTATGTCTGAAAGTACCTGTCTTATGTACTGAGGTGCCCCTGTGTTGGGTGCGTAGATGTTCATGACTGTATAACAGCCTTTTAATATATCTCCCCATGTCTGCTTCTGTCCCCATCAAATCTGTCCTTGCATAGTCCCCTTAGTAATCCATCTAAAATATAAGGCTTTCATTTCATTCTCATTATTCTCTTCTTTATAATCCTTCAGCAGCTTCCTATCATGTTTGACCCATGTTAGAGCTCCATCTCTTTGGGAGTTGGGTGAGCTCTTCCTAGATGTTAGATTATATACTATATATGTAGAAATTTTGTTGTGGTTCAGTCGCTCAGTTGTGTCCGACTCTTTGCGACCCCATGGATTGTGGCATGCCAGGCTTCCCTGTCCTTCCCCATCTCCATCTAGCTGTCGCATCCTCTGCCGGCTGCTCTTTTTGCCTTCAGTCTTTCCCAGTGTCAGAGTCTTTTCCATTGAGTCAACTCTTCGCATCCGGTGGCCAAAGTGTATGTAGAATAATTGCTCACTAATGTTGGATGATAACATAACTTAATTTCGAGGCACTTACTTTTTACATTTAAAAATGCTTTCCAGATCCTTCTTATGTCTTCTTTTAAATGTAGCCCTTGTAAAGGACTCAATACCTTATATGTATCTTTGCTAGTGCAGAGCACAGGTTCAGTTGTTCATTGTCATTTTCTTCTAGGAATTGTTTAATTTCTCCTTTGATTTCCTCAATGATCCATTGGTTTTTTAGGTATATATTGTTTAATCTCCATGTGTTTGTGTTTTTAGGGTTTATCCCAGAAGTTGGTCTCTAGTCTCATTGCATTGTGGTCCAAGAAGATGGTTGATATAATTTCGGTTTTCTTGAACTGACTGAGGTTTGATTTGTGGCCCACGATGTGGTCTGTCCTGGAGAATGTTCCGTGAGCACTTGAGAAGAAAGTGTATTCTTCTGCTTTTGGACGGAATGTCCTAAAGATATTGATGAGGTCCATCTTTTCTAGTGTGGCATTTAAGGCTTGTGTTTCTTTATTAATTTTCTGTTTGGATGATCTGTCCATTGGTGTGAGAGGAGTGTTAAAGTCTCCTACTATTACTGTGTTATTGTTGATTTCTTCTTTTATGTCTGAAAGTACCTGTCTTATGTACTGAGGTGCCCCTGTGTTGGGTGCGTAGATGTTCATGACTGTATAACAGCCTTTTAATATATCTCCCCATGTCTGCTTCTGTCCCCATCAAATCTGTCCTTGCATAGTCCCCTTAGTAATCCATCTAAAATATAAGGCTTTCATTTCATTCTCATTATTCTCTTCTTTATAATCCTTCAGCAGCTTCCTATCATGTTTGACCCATGTTAGAGCTCCATCTCTTTGGGAGTTGGGTGAGCTCTTCCTAGATGTTAGATTATATACTATATATGTAGAAATTTTGTTGTGGTTCAGTCGCTCAGTTGTGTCCGACTCTTTGCGACCCCATGGATTGTGGCATGCCAGGCTTCCCTGTCCTTCCCCATCTCCATCTAGCTGTCGCATCCTCTGCCGGCTGCTCTTTTTGCCTTCAGTCTTTCCCAGTGTCAGAGTCTTTTCCATTGAGTCAACTCTTCGCATCCGGTGGCCAAAGTGTATGTAGAATAATTGCTCACTAATGTTGGATGATAACATAACTTAATTTCGAGGCACTTACTTTTTACATTTAAAAATGCTTTCCAGATCCTTCTTATGTCTTCTTTTAAATGTAGCCCTTGTAAAGGACTCAATACCTTATATGTATCTTTGCTAGTGCAGAGCACAGGAATCTATATTTCAAAATGTAAGGATTCCTTTAGCTTTGTGGATTATAATGGCAAGCCTCTGGTCTGCTGAAATTGCTAGATCTTTTCCACAGGAATACCTGTTAAACCTATTTTCCTTCATTCTTTATTGTGCAGTGGGAAGATGTAGAACTTGGCGTAACCCTGTGTTAGTTTCCTAGGGCTGCTGTAACAAATTACCAGAAACTGAGTGGATTAAAACAAGAGAAATTTATTTTCCCTCAATTCAGAAAGCTGTTGTTCAGTTGCTAAATTGTGTGTGACTCATTGGAACCCTATGAACTGCAACACTCCAGATTTCCCTGTCCTTTAGTGTCTCCCAGAGTTTGCTCAAACTCATCCATTGGACTTAGTGATGTCATCCAAGCATCTCTCCCTCTGTTGTCCTGCTCTCCTCTTGCCCTCAGTCTTTCCCAGCATCAGGGTCTTTTCCATTGAGTCAGTACTTCACATCAGGTGGCCAAAGTATTGGCGCTTCAGCTTCATTATCAGTCCTTCCAGTGAGTATTCAGGATTAATTTATTTTAGGATTGACTGGTTTTATCTTCTTGCTATCCAAGGGACTCAAGAGTCTTCTCCAGCAGCACAGTTGGAAAGTATCAGTTCTTTGGCACTCAGCCTTCTTTATGGTCCATCTCTCACATCCGTAACGTGACTTGTGGGCTGAAAGTCCAAAATAAAGGTATTGGCAAAGTCTTGTTTCCTCTGCAGACCTTCCTTGCCTCTCTCCTCCCTCTGGTGGTTGCTGGGGATCCTTGCTGTTCCTTGGCTGGTGCCGTGTCGCTCTAATCTCGGCCTCAGTCTTCACATGGCCTGTGTGTCCTCTGAGTCTCTGTATCTAGTCTCGTTTTTTCTCTTATAAATGCCCCAGTCATTGGATTTAGGGCCCAGCTTAAACCATTTTGACCTCATTTTAATCTGATTACATCTATAAAGATCTTATTTCCAAAAAAAGTCACAGGTATAGGTATCAGGGTTTTGGACTTGAACATAACGTTTTTGGGGACACAGTTCATCCCACGACAAACTACGAAATTTCATCTTTTTAGTGTCATTTCATTGTGCCTGATTTTATCATTCCACATAATAACCATTCCTTCATTAATTTTGCATCAGCTACCAAAGTGACCCACATCCCTGTTTATAATACTCCCCCCAAAATGTTGATTAGGAGAAAAGCACTCAAAAAGTATGTGGCATGCCATTAAATAGCTTGTTTTGAGGTGCTTTTGCAAAATTAATTAATACATCTTAAATAGGATATTTTTACCAACTACAAATTGTGGCACTATCCAATCCATATTTCATCAACTCATCCATTCTCTCACTTCTCTTTTATTTGGCCATGTCTAGTGGTGTGCATGATTTTAGTTCCCCCCGGGGATAGAACCAGTGCCCCCTGCACTGGGAGCTTAGTCTTAGCCACTGGACCACCAGGGAAGTCTCAACTAGTCCATTCTCTTATTCAAATTGGATGTCTGCAGTGTGTCGGGCTCTGTACCAGGCTCTAGAGGAACTTAAAGTTTGCATTCACTTTGCTGAGGTGTTTATATTCTATCTTTCCCAGCATCAGGGTCAGTACTTCACATCAGGTGGCCAAAGTATTGGCGCTTCAGCTTCATTATCAGTCCTTCCAGTGAGTATTCAGGATTAATTTATTTTAGGATTGACTGGTTTTATCTTCTTGCTATCCAAGGGACTCAAGAGTCTTCTCCAGCAGCACAGTTGGAAAGTATCAGTTCTTTGGCACTCAGCCTTCTTTATGGTCCATCTCTCACATCCGTAACGTGACTTGTGGGCTGAAAGTCCAAAATAAAGGTATTGGCAAAGTCTTGTTTCCTCTGCAGACCTTCCTTGCCTCTCTCCTCCCTCTGGTGGTTGCTGGGGATCCTTGCTGTTCCTTGGCTGGTGCCGTGTCGCTCTAATCTCGGCCTCAGTCTTCACATGGCCTGTGTGTCCTCTGAGTCTCTGTATCTAGTCTCGTTTTTTCTCTTATAAATGCCCCAGTCATTGGATTTAGGGCCCAGCTTAAACCATTTTGACCTCATTTTAATCTGATTACATCTATAAAGATCTTATTTCCAAAAAAAGTCACAGGTATAGGTATCAGGGTTTTGGACTTGAACATAACGTTTTTGGGGACACAGTTCATCCCACGACAAACTACGAAATTTCATCTTTTTAGTGTCATTTCATTGTGCCTGATTTTATCATTCCACATAATAACCATTCCTTCATTAATTTTGCATCAGCTACCAAAGTGACCCACATCCCTGTTTATAATACTCCCCCCAAAATGTTGATTAGGAGAAAAGCACTCAAAAAGTATGTGGCATGCCATTAAATAGCTTGTTTTGAGGTGCTTTTGCAAAATTAATTAATACATCTTAAATAGGATATTTTTACCAACTACAAATTGTGGCACTATCCAATCCATATTTCATCAACTCATCCATTCTCTCTCTTTCTCTTTTATTTGGCCATGTCTAGTGGTGTGCATGATTTTAGTTCCCCCCGGGGATAGAACCAGTGCCCCCTGCACTGGGAGCTTAGTCTTAGCCACTGGACCACCAGGGAAGTCTCAACTAGTCCATTCTCTTATTCAAATTGGATGTCTGCAGTGTGTCGGGCTCTGTACCAGGCTCTAGAGGAACTTAAAGTTTGCATTCACTTTGCTGAGGTGTTTATATTCTATCTTTAGCTTTCCTTTGTTACTCTGTCCAGATTCCTCCTAAGAAATAAGACACTGAAGTGAACTTGGCATGACTTATTCACATAGTGCCAAAACTTGCTCCATATGATCATTGTTACACTTGCTCCTTTTTTTTTTTTTTTAAATTGTAGGCTGAATTATTTTTTTGTAGGGAATTTTATTGGAATCCCATCTCCTCAACTCAACATTATTCTTATTTTCCAGATTTTTCTGCCAATTATTTTTAATTCTTTCAAACTAATTTAATAATCAAGTTGCATAGCTCCAGAAAAAAGCTGGATGGTATTTTTAAGTATCACATTAAATTTATAAAATAACTTAGGGAGAACTGACATCTTCAGGATATTGAATCTTAGTGTCTAAGAACATAGTATGTCTTTCCATTTGTTTTCAAGTTTTCTTGTGCCTTTCCAAAAAGGTGGTTTTAGAAGGGATGCTTTTTAGAGTTTATTTTATGCTTAATACTTTTTGAAGTACTTTTTCTATCATAATTGAGGTTTACCTTTTCTTTTGTTTTTATACCTGAAGGCTACTGATTTTTGCATGCCAATTTTACAACCTTACTTTACAAAATCATTTTATTTTTGTAGTTGTTTTCCATCTATTCTTTGGGTTTTCAAAATATAATTATATATAATCTACAAATAAAAGTATTTTTATTCTTTTCTATCTAATTCTCTTATCTCTAATTGTTTTCTCTTTTCTAATTGCATTGGCAAATATTTCCAACACAATATTAAATATAGCATAGAGAGTGAGTATTCTTGTGCTGTTTTGAATCTTAGTAGGAAAGCTTCTAGTATTTTTCTATAAAGTAAGATTTTTTGGGGGTGCTGTGGTAATGCATTAAGGAAGTGTCCATCAGTTATTACTTTATTGAGTTTTTAAAAAATTTGGGGGCTTCCCCTGGTGGTCCAGTGGGTAAGGACACCGCCTTGCAGTGCAAGGGGCGCTGGTTCAATCCCTGGCCTGGGAAGATCCCATGTGCCACGGAGCGGCTGGACCGATGTGTCCAATGACCGAGCGGGAGCTCTGGAGCGCATGCGCCCAGAGCCGGTGCTCTGCGACAACAGAGGCCACTGCGATGGGAGGCCCACGTGGGCCAAAGAACAAAGACGGATGAAAATAGAGAAATGAAAGACCAATAGAAGTGGCCCGCCCGCTCCCTTCCCTCCCTAACCCGACCCCCGCGCAAAAATAAACAAATAAATAAATCTTATATAAAAAAAAAACCAAAACTTGAATGATGGTGAATTTTGTCAAGTTCATTTTCCGTGTCTAGAGACCATATAAATTTTGTTTATTAATATGCTAGATGGGGTTTTATCATGGTTTGTTTAATAATTTTTACATTGATATTCATGTTAGATTGGTCCATGTTTTGGGGGTGTGAGGGTAATGGACTGGAGAGTAATTCTAATCAGGTTCTGGGAACAGTGCTATACTTGCTATATAAAATGACTTTGGAAAATCTCTTTCTTTTTCTATGCTCTGGAATAATTAAAGTAACACTGAAGTTATCTGATCTTTAAAAGTTTGTTAAGGTTCCCTTGTGAAATCATCTGGCCTTGTGCTTTTTTTGGTGGTGGAACTTTTTAACTTCTTTGTTTATTTCCTCTATGACATTTGTTCTGTGTAGACTTTCTGTTTCTACTGGGGTCAGTTTTGGTAAGTCTTTTATTTCTCTAAAATTTTTTCCCATTTCATCTAAGTTTTCAAATTTGTTTGCATAGAATTAAAAAAAAGAATCTTTTAGAAAACCTTAAATTTCCTCTATTTTGATGTTTTATTTTCTCCTTGTCATTTCTATTTTTTTTTTTTTTTTTTTTTTTGGTCACTTCTATTGGTCTTTCGTTAATCTATTTTCATCCATTTTTGTTCTTTGGCCCGCGTGGTCCTCCCACTGCAGTGGCCTCGGTTGTCACAGAGCACCGGCTCTGGGCGCATGCGCTCCAGGTTCTCGCTCGGTCATTGGACACATCGGTCCAGCCGCTCCGCAGCATGGGATTTTCCCAGGGCAAGGATCGAACTGGCAGCCCTTGCACTGCAAGGCGGTGTCCTTACCCACTGGACCACCAGGGAAACCCTATTTTCTCCTTGTCATTTCTAATGTTATGTGTTTAATGTTATATTTGTGTTTCCTCTCCCAGATCCCACCCCCTTTTTTCCTATATATCCAGTTATTGATTAGTCTATTTTGTTAATTTCTTTTCTAAGGAACCAGTTTTATATTTATTAATTCTACTGGTTTTTTTAAGTGTGTAAATTAATCTCTACTTTCATTGTTAATTCTCTTTTCCCCAAACATCTTTTTCTTTTTTTTCTTTTCTTACACTTTGATGTTTTAGTTCTAGATTTTTGAGTTGGGTGTTTAATTCTTTTTCATATAGGCATTTCATGCAGTGTGTTTTCTTTGACACTTCCTTTAGCTGTAGCCTACAGATTCTAATAATATCAGGTTTTTATTGTTATTTCCCCAAAGTTCTTCAGTTTATTTTTGTTTTTGACTCGTGTTGTTTAGAAGAGTGCTTGTAAATTTCCATGTGGAAGGGAGTTTTTGTTTTTTATTTTGTATGTATGTTTCTGTTTCTTTTTCAAATTGATATTATAATTAAAATATAACACTAGTTTAAGGTATGCAACATAATTCAGTATTTGTGTATAGGGCCTTCCCTGAAAATCCATTGGTTAGGACCTTGTGCTTCTAAAGCAGTGGGTGCCGGTTTGATTCCTGTTTGGGGAACTAAGATCCTACATGCTGTGCAATGTAACCAAGAAAAAAAAAAAAAAGAAAATTGTGTATATTGCAAAGTGATCACTGTAAGTAAGTCTCATTAACATCTTTTTATTTTGTTATTGATTTTTATTGCATTGTAGTCGAGGACTACAATGGTGTTTATATTATTTCTATTCTTTGGAAATTATTGAGCCTTACTCTGTGGCTTATGATTATTAGTTTTTGTGAGTGTTCCACATGCACTTGAAAAGAAATTGTAGTCTCTTATTACTGGGGTTCAAAGGTTGATACAGATCTTAAAGATCCACCTGCTTACGTTGTTTTGGACTTTTGTACCTTTATTAATTTAGTCAATTCGATCTTGGATTTTGAGAGGTATGTTAAATCTTCTATTATTAGTGTGTTCCTGTCTATTTCCCCTGTAGGGTTCAGCTTAATGAAAATTATTGCTGTGCTATTAGGTGTATAAATATTAATAACTGCAATATCTTCATTGTGAATTGTAGCCTTAAGCATTATGAAGCGGCTTTTTAAATATATTGTAATGCTTTTTGGCCTCAATTCCAGCTTGTCAGATACCAAGATTAAGACCCCTGTTTTCTTTTTATTTGTGTTTGCCTGATACATCTTTATCCATCCTTTTATTTTTAGCTCTTTTGAAGCTCTTTTAGGTATTTCTCTTGTATTCTGCATACTGTTGGATTTTTATTTATTAGCCAATCTGAAATCCTTTCCTTTCAATTGGTGAATTAATCTTTTTAAAAATTTTATTCCGGGACCTGAAAATAATCGTCTGCCCTTGCACCCCTCTGAGTAAGGAACTTCTCTAAACATAACTGAAGTTCCTTTGGAATTTGAAAATTGGCCTGTTTCTATCAAGGCAACTCAAGGATGTCTAAATTTCTCTAGGTTAGCAATAATCCCTCAAGACAAAAATACCAATAAAGCCCAAGTACATTTGCTCTACAGGTTGAGTTCTAAATATCTAAGATATATTGATATAATATCTATTATATTATAATATTATATCTATTGATATAATATGTTTGGCTTCAGTTCTATCATTTTTTTAGTAAACTGTTTGACTTTTAAAAAATTTTTGGCATCTTTTTATTGATTTTTTATTTATTTATTTTTTATTCATCTTTATTCTTCCACCTGTATGGGCCTCCCAATGCAGTGGCCTCTCCTGTTGCAGAACACTGGCTCTGGGCGCATATGCTCCAGAGCGCTGGCTCACAATTGGACACACTGGTCCAGCTGCTCCGCAGCATGTGGGATCTTCCTGGGTCAGGGATCGAACCAGTGCCCTTAGAACTGCAAGGAGGACTCTTTACCCAATGGACTACCAGGGAAGCCCTATTGTTTGTTTTTTGTCTTTTATATTTATGCTTTTTCATTATGCAGTTTTATCCGCTTGTTTGTTCTATTAGTTAACTATATATTTCATGCTAATACCTTTGTATAATACCATTAGTCTGCTTTTTAATTTTTGGACTTATTGGTTCTGCATTGAACAATATTGAAATTAGCTTGTAACCTCTTCTTCCTTACTTCCTTCTATTCCAGTATCTGATCTAAAGTTTTTTCAAGCTAATAGCCAGTTGCACTCATTGTGAATTGTAGCCTTAAGCATTATGAAGCGGCTTTTTAAATATATTGTAATGCTTTTTGGCCTCAATTCCAGCTTGTCAGATACCAAGATTAAGACCCCTGTTTTCTTTTTATTTGTGTTTGCCTGATACATCTTTATCCATCCTTTTATTTTTAGCTCTTTTGAAGCTCTTTTAGGTATTTCTCTTGTATTCTGCATACTGTTGGATTTTTATTTATTAGCCAATCTGAAATCCTTTCCTTTCAATTGGTGAATTAATCTTTTTAAAAATTTTATTCCGGGACCTGAAAATAATCGTCTGCCCTTGCACCCCTCTGAGTAAGGAACTTCTCTAAACATAACTGAAGTTCCTTTGGAATTTGAAAATTGGCCTGTTTCTATCAAGGCAACTCAAGGATGTCTAAATTTCTCTAGGTTAGCAATAATCCCTCAAGACAAAAATACCAATAAAGCCCAAGTACATTTGCTCTACAGGTTGAGTTCTAAATATCTAAGATATATTGATATAATATCTATTATATTATAATATTATATCTATTGATATAATATGTTTGGCTTCAGTTCTATCATTTTTTTAGTAAACTGTTTGACTTTTAAAAAATTTTTGGCATCTTTTTATTGATTTTTTATTTATTTATTTTTTATTCATCTTTATTCTTCCACCTGTATGGGCCTCCCAATGCAGTGGCCTCTCCTGTTGCAGAACACTGGCTCTGGGCGCATATGCTCCAGAGCGCTGGCTCACAATTGGACACACTGGTCCAGCTGCTCCGCAGCATGTGGGATCTTCCTGGGTCAGGGATCGAACCAGTGCCCTTAGAACTGCAAGGAGGACTCTTTACCCAATGGACTACCAGGGAAGCCCTATTGTTTGTTTTTTGTCTTTTATATTTATGCTTTTTCATTATGCAGTTTTATCCGCTTGTTTGTTCTATTAGTTAACTATATATTTCATGCTAATACCTTTGTATAATACCATTAGTCTGCTTTTTAATTTTTTTGGACTTATTGGTTCCCTGCATTGAACAATATTGAAATTAGCTTGTAACCTCTTCTTCCTTACTTCCTTCTATTCCAGTATCTGATCTAAAGTAATATCCTATTATTTCCCATTAATGTCTAATGGACAGCCATGTCTACATGCACTCCTTATTTCCCTTTCCCCAAATTTGATAGTTACACTTGTCTACTATATTCTCTGTTTTGGAAACATGGGTTATCTTTGTTCTATAGGAATATTTATATTTAGTGCTCACCAATCTTTCTTAGATTACTGTCTCTCAGTCTTTTTCATTGTCTGAATATTCTTTTCTAATATTAATAGATTCTTTAGTAAGGGCTCACAGGATCAATGTACCATGTATTTCAGCAAGTTTATAATAGTTCATTTGCAGCTTTGTACTTGGAGGCCAGTTTGGGTAAAATTCTTGATTCATCTTTTCCTTCATTGTCTTAAATTTGTTATACCACATTCTTTGGGTATTAGGAGTTGGTTGAAAAGTCAGGGGACACTCTTGTTTTGTTTCTCTTACTGGTGTCTTAGCCTTTTTGCATGGTTATCCAATTGATGTTTTATTCTCTTTTTAAAGTAATTTAAACTGTAATGTGATTCATTGTTGGTTATGCTGAAATGATTGTGGTGTATTCTTTCAATATATGAACTTGAGTTTTTTTTTTAATTTTAGGAAAGTATTCTGAAAATTATAGAATATAATTCAGTATTTATATTGGCTTATCATTTGACAGTCTTCTTTGGAATCCCTAATATATGTATGTTGAGTCTTTTTGCTTATTTTCTGTATGGATCACTTTCTACTGAATTTAAAAAAAAATCTCTCTCTGCATTTCTTTTGAGGTTTTAAAGAGTCACCCATGCAATATGTCTTTATTAGTCTTTATATGAACTAGCCTATTCATGATTCCACATGCATATATATTTAGCTCTTGAGATTTCAAATATAAATCAAATTGACACTATTCAGTTGACTATTATTACCTTATTTCTCATAAATCTAAGTTTATTCATTATAAGTAAATCTGATTACCTCATTCTGTCTTCTAGTGTAGACATGCCCAAGTGCTTCCATATTCTAATACATGTTATTTTGTCCTTTTTTTGTTTGTTATGGAAATAGTTACATATAATAAAATTCATCCATTTTCAAAACACAGTTTAATGACGCTTGTTTTGCAGATAGAACTGTTCAACCATCACTTTAATCAGTATATGAAACTTTTCTC
The DNA here is from genome assembly GCA_022376925.1 of Tragulus kanchil. Lineage (NCBI taxonomy): Eukaryota > Metazoa > Chordata > Mammalia > Artiodactyla > Tragulidae > Tragulus > Tragulus kanchil. The sequence continues at coordinate 182,034,131 of JAIOJX010000032.1, read as the reverse complement.
TTACCTGAAGAAGATTCCTGCACCTCTTGTCTCATGATCACCTTCCTTCTACCCCTAGACCCAGGCAGACATTGATCTCCTTTCCATCACGATAGTTTGGCTTTTCTAGAATTTCCTATAAATGGAATCACTGAAGGATGTAGTCTTTCTAATTGACTACTTTTATTCAGCATAATGTTTTTGAGATTCATTCATGCTATTGCATGTATTAATATTTTGTTTCTTTTTATTGCTCTGTAGTGTTCCGTGGTGTGTGTGTGTATATATACATGCTATTTGGGTTGTTTCCACTTTGCGGCCATTATGAAAAATGCTGCTAAAATATCTGCAGATATGTTTTCAAGGGGACATATGTTTTTATTTGCCTAGGGTGAATATATAGGAATGGAATTACTTGACAATATGCTATTTAGTGTTTGAAGGTATTGCTGTGGTATTTTGCAGACTGGTTGTTAATGTCTTGGGTTTCCAGCAGCAGTGTAGGAAATAGTTCCAGTTGCTCCATATTCCATCCTCACCAGCGCTTGGTATTGACAAAAACTTTAGTCATTCTAACATGTGTGTTGTTGTATTTCACTGTGGTTCTAATTAGCATTTCTTCAAGGACTAGCAATGTTAAACATATTTTTTTGGCCATTTCTATATCTTTTGAGAAATGTTTGTTTCAATGTTTTGTCTACTTTTATTAACTTTTTGTTGTGTTGTCTTACTGAGTTGTAAAAGTTCTTCATGTGTTCTCTATAAAAAGTCTTTTTTTTGAAAAATTTTGCTTCTCCACAGATTACCTTTGTGTTTTCTTAATGATCACTGTTGAGAAGTGAAACTTTTAAACTATGAAGTCCATTTTATTAATTTTTTTCTTTTATTATTTGTGTTTTTGCTGTCCTATTTAAAAAAAGTTTGCCTAACTCAATGACATAAAGATTTTTTTCTAATGTTTGCTTCTAGAAATATAATAGTTTTATCTCTAACATTTAGGTCAATGAACATTAAAGTAATTTTATGTATTTGGCTGTGCCTGGTTTTGTTGTGGCATCTTTAGTTGTGGGATGCAAACTCTTTTTTGGAACATTATGGGATCTAATTCCCTGACCAGGGATCAAATCCGGGCCCACTGCATTGGGAGTGAGGAGTCTTACCCACTGGGGCACCAGGGAAGTCCCTCAATGAATATTTTTGAGTTACTTTTATGTATGATATTTGGTTTTCAATTTCCTATAAATGGAATACTGAAGGATGTAGTCTTTCTAATTGACTACTTTTATTCAGCATAATGTTTTTGAGATTCATTCATGCTATTGCATGTATTAATATTTTGTTTCTTTTATTGCTCTGTAGTGTTCCGTGGTGTGTGTGTATATATACATGCTATTTGGGTTGTTTCCACTTTGCCATTATGAAAAATGCTGCTAAAATATCTGCAGATATGTTTTCAAGGGGACATATGTTTTTATTTGCCTAGGGTGAATATATAGGAATGGAATTACTTGACAATATGCTATTTAGTGTTTGAAGGTATTGCTGTGGTATTTTGCAGACTGGTTGTTAATGTCTTGGGTTTCCAGCAGCAGTGTAGGAAATAGTTCCAGTTGCTCCATATTCCATCCTCACCAGCGCTTGGTATTGACAAAAACTTTAGTCATTCTAACATGTGTGTTGTTGTATTTCACTGTGGTTCTAATTAGCATTTCTTCAAGGACTAGCAATGTTAAACATATTTTTTTGGCCATTTCTATATCTTTTGAGAAATGTTTGTTTCAATGTTTTGTCTACTTTTATTAACTTTTTGTTGTGTTGTCTTACTGAGTTGTAAAAGTTCTTCATGTGTTCTCTATAAAAAGTCTTTTTTTTGAAAAATTTTGCTTCTCCACAGATTACCTTTGTGTTTTCTTAATGATCACTGTTGAGAAGTGAAACTTTTAAACTATGAAGTCCATTTTATTAATTTTTTTCTTTTATTATTTGTGTTTTTGCTGTCCTATTTAAAAAATGTTTGCCTAACTCAATGACATAAAGATTTTTTTCTAATGTTTGCTTCTAGAAATATAATAGTTTTATCTCTAACATTTAGGTCAATGAACATTAAAGTAATTTTATGTATTTGGCTGTGCCTGGTTTTGTTGTGGCATCTTTAGTTGTGGGATGCAAACTCTTTTTTGGAACATTATGGGATCTAATTCCCTGACCAGGGATCAAATCCGGGCCCACTGCATTGGGAGTGAGGAGTCTTACCCACTGGGGCACCAGGGAAGTCCCTCAATGAATATTTTTGAGTTACTTTTTATGTATGATATGAGGTAAAGCTTGAGGTTCATTATTCCCATATGTAATATCCAGTTGTCCCAGCACCATGTCTTACAAAGACAATTTTGTCTCCATTGAATTACTTTGGTACCTTCTTTGAAACTTAATTGACCGTGTGGGTCTGTCTCTGGACTCTATTCTGTTTATCCATTTATATGTCTATCTTTATGCCAGGGACAATATTGCCCTTATTTTTTGAGTTTATAGTAAGCCTTGAAATCAAGTGATGTAAGTTTTCCAACTTTGTTCTAATTTTTAAAAATCATTTTAGCTCTTTTAGATTCTTTGTTTTCTTCTATAAATTTTAAAACGAACTTGCCATTTTATTCAAAAGAAGCTTGTTTGAATTTTGATCTGTAGACCAATTTGAGGAGGGTTACAATCTTAACAACACAGAGTCTTCCAATTGTTGGAATGATATATATGTATAGTTATTTAGTCTTATTTAATTCCCCTTTGTAATGTCTTATAGTTATCATATCATTCATTAAACTTATTCCTAAACTTATTTCCTTATTCATCTTTGTGAGTGAAGTTGTTTTTCAAATTTTATTTCCTAATTATTTGGTGTTAGTATGGAGAAATACAATTGATTTTTGTATGTTGATTCTGTATTCTGTACTGCAGTGTTCATTTATTAGTCTTGTCTCATTCTTGAGGATGACCTGAGGTTTTCAACACACCATTGTGTTTTCTGTGACTAAAGATTGTTTTACATCTACCTTTTAAATCTTTATGCCTTTTATTTCTTTTTATTGTCTTATTGCACTGGCTATTTAAAAATGTTGACTAATAAAGATTTTTCTAATGTTTGCTTCTAGAAATATAATAGTTTTATCTCTAACATTTAGGTCAATGAACATTAAAGTAATTTTATGTATTTGGCTGTGCCTGGTTTTGTTGTGGCATCTTTAGTTGTGGGATGCAAACTCTTTTTTGGAACATTATGGGATCTAATTCCCTGACCAGGGATCAAATCCGGGCCCACTGCATTGGGAGTGAGGAGTCTTACCCACTGGGGCACCAGGGAAGTCCCTCAATGAATATTTTTGAGTTACTTTTTATGTATGATATGAGGTAAAGCTTGAGGTTCATTATTCCCATATGTAATATCCAGTTGTCCCAGCACCATGTCTTACAAAGACAATTTTGTCTCCATTGAATTACTTTGGTACCTTCTTTGAAACTTAATTGACCGTGTGGGTCTGTCTCTGGACTCTATTCTGTTTATCCATTTATATGTCTATCTTTATGCCAGGGACAATATTGCCCTTATTTTTTGAGTTTATAGTAAGCCTTGAAATCAAGTGATGTAAGTTTTCCAACTTTGTTCTAATTTTTAAAAATCATTTTAGCTCTTTTAGATTCTTTGTTTTCTTCTATAAATTTTAAAACGAACTTGCCATTTTATTCAAAAGAAGCTTGTTTGAATTTTGATCTGTAGACCAATTTGAGGAGGGTTACAATCTTAACAACACAGAGTCTTCCAATTGTTGGAATGATATATATGTATAGTTATTTAGTCTTATTTAATTCCCCTTTGTAATGTCTTATAGTTATCATATCATTCATTAAACTTATTCCTAAACTTATTTCCTTATTCATCTTTGTGAGTGAAGTTGTTTTTCAAATTTTATTTCCTAATTATTTGGTGTTAGTATGGAGAAATACAATTGATTTTTGTATGTTGATTCTGTATTCTGTACTGCAGTGTTCATTTATTAGTCTTGTCTCATTCTTGAGGATGACCTGAGGTTTTCAACACACCATTGTGTTTTCTGTGACTAAAGATTGTTTTACATCTACCTTTTAAATCTTTATGCCTTTTATTTCTTTTTATTGTCTTATTGCACTGGCTAGAAATTCCAGTACAATATTAAGTAAAAGTGGTATGAGTGAATATCCTGGCCTTGTTCTTGATGTTCGGTAGAAAGCCTGAGACTTTCAAAATATTAAACCAATCTTGCATTCTTTGAAGTAAAATACCTTTGGTCATAATGAATATACTTTTAACATTTTGTTAAAATATCCTTTTAACACTTTTCTATTTGCTAATTATTCTTTTGCCTGCAGTGCACAGCTTGTGGGATTTCAGTTCCTTGATCAGGGATTAAACCCATGGCAATGAAAGTGCCAAATCCTAACGACTAGACCACCAGGAAGCTCCCTACTGCTAATATTTTGTTAAGGATTTTTGTGTCTATGCTCATGTGAACTGTTGATCTGCAGCTTATAAGATACTTTCTTATAATATATTTATCTGATTTTTAGATCAGGATAAAACTGACCTAATAAAATCAGTTAGGAAGTGTTTCTTTTTTATACATTTTCTGAAAGAGTTTATATAACATTGATATTAATTTTTCCTGAAATTTTTGATAAAATTGATCTTTGAAGCCAGCAAGGCCCAAAGGTTACTTTCTTTTGAAAAATTTTTAAAATTTTAAATTGAATTTATCTAATTGATATAGAATTCTTTGGGGTTTTTTTGGTTGTTGTTGTTGCTTTAATTTATTTTTAGTCGATTTTTTTATTTGTGTCTTTCAAGAATTTATCCATTTTGACTACTTGACAAATGTGTCCAATTGTTCATTTATTGTCATAAAGATGTTTGTAACAATCCCCTGTTATCCTTTTTTTATATCTGTAGAATCTGTTACTGTTTCTCTATTGTTTTTCTGATCTTTTATGTCTCTGTCTTTTTTTCTTGATCTATCTTGTTAGAGGTTTATCAACTTTATTGATCTTCTCAATGACCCAGCATTTGATTTTGATTATTTTCTCCATTGTATTCTGTTTTCTATTTTATTGATTTCTGCCACTGTCTGTACTGTTTCTTTCCTTTGGTTCAGCTTGTGTTTTCTGTGACTAAAGATTGTTTTACATCTACCTTTTAAATCTTTATGCCTTTTATTTCTTTTTATTGTCTTATTGCACTGGCTAGAAATTCCAGTACAATATTAAGTAAAAGTGGTATGAGTGAATATCCTGGCCTTGTTCTTGATGTTCGGTAGAAAGCCTGAGACTTTCAAAATATTAAACCAATCTTGCATTCTTTGAAGTAAAATACCTTTGGTCATAATGAATATACTTTTAACATTTTGTTAAAATATCCTTTTAACACTTTTCTATTTGCTAATTATTCTTTTGCCTGCAGTGCACAGCTTGTGGGATTTCAGTTCCTTGATCAGGGATTAAACCCATGGCAATGAAAGTGCCAAATCCTAACGACTAGACCACCAGGAAGCTCCCTACTGCTAATATTTTGTTAAGGATTTTTGTGTCTATGCTCATGTGAACTGTTGATCTGCAGCTTATAAGATACTTTCTTATAATATATTTATCTGATTTTTAGATCAGGATAAAACTGACCTAATAAAATCAGTTAGGAAGTGTTTCTTTTTTATACATTTTCTGAAAGAGTTTATATAACATTGATATTAATTTTTCCTGAAATTTTTGATAAAATTGATCTTTGAAGCCAGCAAGGCCCAAAGGTTACTTTCTTTTGAAAAATTTTTAAAATTTTAAATTGAATTTATCTAATTGATATAGAATTCTTTGGGGTTTTTTTGGTTGTTGTTGTTGCTTTAATTTATTTTTAGTCGATTTTTTTATTTGTGTCTTTCAAGAATTTATCCATTTTGACTACTTGACAAATGTGTCCAATTGTTCATTTATTGTCATAAAGATGTTTGTAACAATCCCCTGTTATCCTTTTTTTATATCTGTAGAATCTGTTACTGTTTCTCTATTGTTTTTCTGATCTTTTATGTCTCTGTCTTTTTTTCTTGATCTATCTTGTTAGAGGTTTATCAACTTTATTGATCTTCTCAATGACCCAGCATTTGATTTTGATTATTTTCTCCATTGTATTCTGTTTTCTATTTTATTGATTTCTGCCACTGTCTGTACTGTTTCTTTCCTTTGGTTCAGCTTGAATTTAGTTTGCTCTTCTTTTTCTATCTTCTTAGCGTGAAAGCTTATTGATTTGAGACCTTTCTTGTTTTTGAATATCGGCACAAAGGCTTAAATTTCTGTGTACGCCTTACTTTAGCTGTACTCCACAAATTTTGATAGGTTCTATTTTTGTTATACTTTAGTTCAAAATATTCTGTAATTTTCTTATATTTTTTCACTGACCCAGGGTTTCTTTAGAAGTGTATTATTTAATTTCCAAATATTTGGTATTTTGCCTGGTCATCTTATTTATTGTTTTCGATTTCTAGCTTATTTCCACTTTTGTCAGAGAACATATTCTGTATGCTTTAATATTTTGATATCAATTGAGATTTGTTTTGTGGCCCAGAATATAATCTATCTGGTAAACATTCCACAAGCACTTGAAAAGAATGTATGTTTTGTAATTGTTTCATGATGTGTTCAAATCTTCCATTTACTTGCTGTTTTTTGTATGTGTGTGTATGTGTAGTTTTCTGTCAGATACTGATAAAAAGCATATTGTAGTTTATAACTGTGATTACAGAACTATTTTTCCCTATAAAATTGTCGTTTTTTGCTTCTTATGTTTTGAATTTCTGATACTGGGATCATGCTCAATTATGATTGTTATGTTTCTCTGTTGAATCATCCATTTTAACACAATGAAGTGGTTTTTTATCCTTGCTAATGTAGTTTGTTTAGGAATCTGTTTTGTCTAATATTAATAGTACTATCCCAACCTATTTTTGTTTACTGTTTGTGTGACATATATTTTCCATCCATTTCCTTTTAATCTTTTATAATTTTCTGTTGACTTTCTAACAATTATAATGTACATCTTTTATTTCCAGAGTTAATTTACAGTTAATAATGTGTTGCTTTATTTAAAATACAGAAAATTTGCAGCCTTGTACTCATATCTCTATTTTAGAGTTAGGTAATATATAGATATGTTATGTATGATACAGGAGAATGTTATGACTTTTGTTTATTTATTATTATTATTTTTAATTTATTTATCTTTTTGGGGAGTGGGGTGGGGAGGGAGGGGGACGGGCGGGCCACTTCTATTGGTCTTTCATTTATCTATTTTCATCCGTCTTTGTTCTGTGGCTCCTGTGGGCCTCCCATCGCGGTGGCGTCTGTCGCCTCAGAGCGCCAGCTCTGTGTGCATGCGCCCCAGAGCTCCGGCTCGGTAGTTGGACACATCAGTCCAGCCGCTCCGCGGCACATGGGCTCTTCCCAGGCCAGGGATCGAACTGGCGCCCCTTGCACTGCAAGGCGGTGTCCTTACCCACTGGGCCACCAGGGGAAGCCCTGTTATGACTTTTAAAGTTGTATGGTTCATAAGGAAACTAAGAGGAAAAAGAAAACATAATCTTTTGTATTTACCAGTAGTGTTGTTATTTCTGATACTCTTTATTCTTTCCTGAAGATCCAAGTTTCTATCTGGTATCTTTTCTCTTCAGCCCCAAAACTGCATTTGCAAAGCTGCTTATGATCAAATTTCTTAGGTCTGAAAATGTCTTTATTTTGCTTTTATTTTTGGATAATATTTTTGCTGAATATAGAATTTTTCTTTGACAGCTTTTCTTTTTCTTTCAGTACTTTAAATTTCCATCTGGCCTTCATGGTTTCAGAGGGGAATTCAGCCATCAGTTGTATTATGCCCATAATATCTATCTGTCTGTCTGTCTTATCTATCTATCTATCTATGTAACATACTGTTTTTCTTGCTGCTTTCAAGGTATACTGTTTATCTTTGATTTTAGTAGTTTGAATATCACATGTGCTTATACCGGCATAGGTTGCTAGATATTTTTTTGCTTGAAGTTTGGTTATCATTCTCTGTCTGAAAATTTCTGTCTTTTTATCAAATTTGGAAATCCTTGGCCATTATTTCTTTTAAATCTTATTCTGCTTCATTCTTTCTATTCTCTTTTTGATATTCCAGTTGTTGTTATTGTTTACTCACTAAATTGCATCTGACTCTTTTGTGACCTCATGGATTGCAGCCTGCCAAGGTCCTCTGTCCATGGGTTTCCCAGGCAGGAATACTGGAGTGGGTTGTTGTTTTCTTCTGCAGGGATCTTCTTGACCCGGGGATTGAACCTGCGTCACCTACCTTGGCAGGTGGATTCTTTACCACCGAGCCAACAGGGAAGCCCAATATTCTAATTGTTGTTGTTGTTTAGTTGCTAAGTTGTGACCGACACTTTTGTTATCCCAAGGACTGTGGCTCCTGTGGGCCTCCCATCGCGGTGGCGTCTGTCGCCTCAGGCGCCAGCTCTGTGTGCATGCGCTCCAGAGCTCCGGCTCGGTAGTTGGACACATCAGTCCAGCCGCTCCGCGGCACATGGGCTCTTCCCAGGCCAGGGATCGAACTGGCGCCCCTTGCACTGCAAGGCGGTGTCCTTACCCACTGGGCCACCAGGGGAAGCCCTGTTATGACTTTTAAAGTTGTATGGTTCATAAGGAAACTAAGAGGAAAAAGAAAACATAATCTTTTGTATTTACCAGTAGTGTTGTTATTTCTGATACTCTTTATTCTTTCCTGAAGATCCAAGTTTCTATCTGGTATCTTTTCTCTTCAGCCCCAAAACTGCATTTGCAAAGCTGCTTATGATCAAATTTCTTAGGTCTGAAAATGTCTTTATTTTGCTTTTATTTTTGGATAATATTTTTGCTGAATATAGAATTTTTCTTTGACAGCTTTTCTTTTTCTTTCAGTACTTTAAATTTCCATCTGGCCTTCATGGTTTCAGAGGGGAATTCAGCCATCAGTTGTATTATGCCCATAATATCTATCTGTCTGTCTGTCTTATCTATCTATCTATCTATGTAACATACTGTTTTTCTTGCTGCTTTCAAGGTATACTGTTTATCTTTGATTTTAGTAGTTTGAATATCACATGTGCTTATACCGGCATAGGTTGCTAGATATTTTTTTGCTTGAAGTTTGGTTATCATTCTCTGTCTGAAAATTTCTGTCTTTTTATCAAATTTGGAAATCCTTGGCCATTATTTCTTTTAAATCTTATTCTGCTTCATTCTTTCTATTCTCTTTTTGATATTCCAGTTGTTGTTATTGTTTACTCACTAAATTGCATCTGACTCTTTTGTGACCTCATGGATTGCAGCCTGCCAAGGTCCTCTGTCCATGGGTTTCCCAGGCAGGAATACTGGAGTGGGTTGTTGTTTTCTTCTGCAGGGATCTTCTTGACCCGGGGATTGAACCTGCGTCACCTACCTTGGCAGGTGGATTCTTTACCACCGAGCCAACAGGGAAGCCCAATATTCTAATTGTTGTTGTTGTTTAGTTGCTAAGTTGTGACCGACACTTTTGTGATCCCAAGGACTGTAGCCTTCTGGGTTCCTCTCTCTGTGGGATTTCCTAGGGACAAGAATATTGGCATGAGTTGCCACTTGCTTGTCCAAGGTATCTTTCCAACCTAGGAATTGAACACATGTCTTCTGTATTGCCTGGAGAATTTTTTTTTCAACTTTTATTTTACTTTTAAGTTTTACAGAGTTTAGTTTTTTACAGATATGTATGTTCCCAGATTAGTAATATGTATATCCCCCCCATCCCACCCCTCCAGACCGTCACACAGCACCCTTGAAGGATTCCCTTTTCTCATAGAGCAATGACTATAGCTGTTTTCTTCACATATGATAGTACAGGCCTTCATGCTACTTCCTTCATGCCTCCCACCCACGGTTCCTTCCCCACAATGTCCATATGTCCACTGTCCATGTCTGTTTCCCCGTTGCTTCACTGCATGTACCATCATCACCATCCTACTAGATTCCATATATATGTGTTAGTATATTGTACTTGTCTTTGTCTTTTAGACTGACTTCACTTTTTATGATAGGTTCTAGATCCAGCCACTTCATTAGGGCTGATTCTTCTGCATTTCTTTTTACAGCTGTGTAGTATTCCACTGTATATATGTACCAGAGCTTTTGTATCCATTCGTTCGTCGATGGGCATCTAGGTTGCTTCTATGTTCTAGCTATTGTATAGAGAGCTGCAATGAACATTGGGGTACAGGTGCTTCTTTCAGATTTAATTTCGTCAGGGTACAAGCCTAAGAGTGGGATTGCTGGGTCGTATGGTGCTTCTGTTTTTAGTTTTTTAGCCAGGAGGATTCTTTACCACTGAGCCACCAGGGAAGTCCGTTCCAGTTACATATCCTTAAATTTACTCTTTGATGTTATCTAACAGGTTTTCTGGGCTCAGTTCATTTTATTATTCTATTTTTTCCCCTTGGTTCTTCACCTTGGATACTGCCTATTGCTCTATGATCAAGTTCCTGTACTCTTCCTATGTCATGTCCATTTGGCTACTAAGTCCATTGAGTGAGTTTTCCTTTTATTTATTTATTTTTTTTTGGTCATGCCATGTTTCCTTGACCAGGGATTGAACCTGTGCCCCCTACAATGGAAGTATGGAGTCCTAACCACTGGACCTCTAGGGAATTCCCTGAGTGAGTTTTTTATTTCAGAAATTATATTTGTCACTTCTGGAGTCTCCATTGTGTTCTTTTTATTATTTTTATTTTTCTGCTGGGACTTGTTATTTCTCTGATTAGAGTTTCATGAATTGAAAGTTTGTTTTCTTTTACTTCCTTGAGGGTAGTTATAGTAGTTGCATATACCTCATTTCTTATTCCAGCCTCAGTTTCATTTAGTGATCAGACTGGATTACTTTTCTTTTCTTCTGAGAATGTGTTTTATTTTATTGGTTCTTCATATGTTGGGTGATTTTTATTGTATCCTGGACCATGGATGTTAAGTTGTGAAGACGTGGTTTCTGTTTTTTCCCGCTGGTAAATAGTGTTTCTTTGTTTTAGTGGGGTCATTTTCTTGGCTGAACTTGAACTGTAAAGCCCCATTGCTTATGCTGTAACTCCTTACTCTGTTCAGATTTTTGCCTTGCACTGGATGGCTTTGGGTCTTGTTTTGTACTCATGTGGTTCAGGGTTCAGTCAGGGAGGTAGATTTTCTTACTCTCTTTAATATTTATGGTTTGCCAGTTTTCCTTTTTCTATTTTCCAAGACCAGAAAACTTGTGAATTTTTCTATGTCTTGCTGTCTCCACTGTGCACACTGCATGGGCTGCAGTTAGTCCCAGTTCCATGGAGATGGGACTTGGTGCTTCTGTTTTTAGTTTTTTAGCCAGGAGGATTCTTTACCACTGAGCCACCAGGGAAGTCCGTTCCAGTTACATATCCTTAAATTTACTCTTTGATGTTATCTAACAGGTTTTCTGGGCTCAGTTCATTTTATTATTCTATTTTTTCCCCTTGGTTCTTCACCTTGGATACTGCCTATTGCTCTATGATCAAGTTCCTGTACTCTTCCTATGTCATGTCCATTTGGCTACTAAGTCCATTGAGTGAGTTTTCCTTTTATTTATTTATTTTTTTTTGGTCATGCCATGTTTCCTTGACCAGGGATTGAACCTGTGCCCCCTACAATGGAAGTATGGAGTCCTAACCACTGGACCTCTAGGGAATTCCCTGAGTGAGTTTTTTATTTCAGAAATTATATTTGTCACTTCTGGAGTCTCCATTGTGTTCTTTTTATTATTTTTATTTTCTGCTGGGACTTGTTATTTCTCTGATTAGAGTTTCATGAATTGAAAGTTTGTTTTCTTTTACTTCCTTGAGGGTAGTTATAGTAGTTGCATATACCTCATTTCTTATTCCAGCCTCAGTTTCATTTAGTGATCAGACTGGATTACTTTTCTTTTCTTCTGAGAATGTGTTTTATTTTATTGGTTCTTCATATGTTGGGTGATTTTTATTGTATCCTGGACCATGGATGTTAAGTTGTGAAGACGTGGTTTCTGTTTTTTCCCGCTGGTAAATAGTGTTTCTTTGTTTTAGTGGGGTCATTTTCTTGGCTGAACTTGAACTGTAAAGCCCCATTGCTTATGCTGTAACTCCTTACTCTGTTCAGATTTTTGCCTTGCACTGGATGGCTTTGGGTCTTGTTTTGTACTCATGTGGTTCAGGGTTCAGTCAGGGAGGTAGATTTTCTTACTCTCTTTAATATTTATGGTTTGCCAGTTTTCCTTTTTCTATTTTCCAAGACCAGAAAACTTGTGAATTTTTCTATGTCTTGCTGTCTCCACTGTGCACACTGCATGGGCTGCAGTTAGTCCCAGTTCCATGGAGATGGGACTTGGTGGTAAAACTGTCTGTTTTTCTTCTTCCTCCGTAGATGGAATTCCCCCACCAGAGTCCATCTGCTTCTGTTCATTCTCCTGTAGCTTTAGGTGGTTGCTTTTTCATTATGTCCAAGTTTCTTAGTTTGTTTTCAGTGAGAGGAAAAGGAATTGTTGGTGGAGATTTATTTTATCATAACACAAAATCTCTTCATTTCTTTTTCATTTTTAAGAATTCCTTCTTTCTGTGTTTTGCCTTAAGCATTATCCATTGTGTTTATTTACTCTTATGTTTCTCTTGGCTAAATCTTCATTTAAAAATATTTTGTCTTTTATTTCTAATTCTCTGCAGAGTTCTTTCCCCTTGCTCTTCATAATCTCTCTTTTCTCTACTCATCTAATTGAGTGTTTTAATAACACAGTTTTGATCATTTTCTTTCTTTTAAAAAATTTTTTTATTGGGGTAGAGTTGATTTACTGTGTTACTTCCTGCTGTACAGCAAATTGAATTAGTTATACATAAACAGATATCAATTATTTTCTTAATTTCTCTTAGCTTGCTTGGAAATATTCAGTTATGGCTTCATCTTGTTAGGGCATGTGGATTTGCTTCTTATTCTCTCTCTCTTGTGATGAATTCATATGGAATTTCCTGGGGCTTATTTTTAAAGTGAAATAAGCTTTTCTCTTAATACAATTTTAAAGACAGAGGAGTGGTACGGGATAGCTTTAGGGCTCTTCTTTTATTTGTATTTATATATATTTTTCTGCACAAAGCAGTAAAAAATATACCTGTGTACTTTCTGAGACCTACTTCCTTTGGTTTTCTTCCCCATTTTGATTTGGACTTTTTCCCTCCTTTGCATCTAATATTCTGACACTGTTCAACTGGGATTCTCTTCCAGGCAGTTTTTTTTTCTGAGCACAGAGCTTTATCTTGAGGGTAGGCTTGGTGTGTTAGTGTTTAGAACAGAGTCTGCTCCATCACTTTCAGATCTTAGCCTCTGAAGAACTCCCTGCTTGCCTGGACTTCTGTTTTCAGATTGGGACACCATAGCTTCAGGTGCCACAGTGCCTATGGATGGTTTTGGAGTTCTGACCGGAGAGCCATCGGAGGCCCAGCTGTTTTCTTTGTGTATCTTCCATCATGAATGCTTATATTGCATGGACATGGAGCTACCAGAAGTTTGTCCCTATCCACTCATAACTGGTTCACTGAGCTACCTTGTCACCTAATTTTGTTGTAGATATTGTCAGTCAGTGTTGGGATTTGTCACCCTCATTGACCTGTCTGTTTTTGGTGGAGGGACCTGGGTTGATTTGAAACCTATGCTCCCATCTCTTTATAGATCTTTAAAGGTGTTTTTTATCTTTTCTATTCATCGTTCTCTCTTTACCATAAGCAGTGTGAGATCAAGGGTTGTACCTCTCTCATACACTGTGATATACTCAGCATCTGGCATGCAGTGGATGCTCAATAAATATCTGCTGAATGAGTGAAAAGAAAAATTATATGTAAGCATGATTTTTTAAAACTTGATAGCAGTGCTCTCAGTTTTTTCATATGTAGGAAAAGAGCAGGGGAATAAAATAGCTCCTACCTCATTGAATTATTGTGAGGGTTGCAGAGATTCAGGGAGTAAAGTGCTTAGAACAGTGCCTTGCACATAGAAAATACTACAGTATGTTGTATTTTTAAGTCTTAAAAAGAGCCTCTAGGGTTTCCCTGGTGGTCTAGTGGGTAAGGACACTGCCTTGCAGTGCAAGGGGCGCTGGTTCGATCCTTGGCCTGGGAAGATCCCACATGCTGCAAAGCGGCTGGGACGATGTGCCCAACTACCTGGCCAGAGCTCTGGAGCACATGTGCCCAGAGCCGGTGCTCAGCAGCGACTGAGGCCACTGCGATGGGAGGCCCACTCAGGCCAAAGAATAAAGAAAATAGATAAATGAAAGACCAGTAGAAGTGGCCAAAAAAAAAAAAAAAAAATAAGAGTCTCTAAATTAGAGTTATCTTGTATTTAAATGTTGTTTTATGGTGGGGGAATTGAATTATTCTTTGAAGATATTTTTAAAATTTATTTTTAACTGGAGAATAATTGCTTTACAATGTTGTATTGGTTTCTGTCATTCAACAGTGTGAATCAGTCATAAATGTACATATGTCCCCTTGCTACTGATGAATTATTCTTGAGTATTGTGTAGTATGTTCTGAGTCATAGCATATCTGAATTCTAGCTCCAGGTTGATCACGAATCTCAGTTTGAACTATAGTACTTTTACCAAAGAGATGTACTTTACCAGGAAGGTAGGAGCCCAGGCATTTTCAAGTTTGTCCATGTAGCCAGACACTTATATTTCAGGACAGTCCTGTCTATGATTCATGTTCTTATTTAGGCAGTTTCAGGATATCTGCATCTTCTAAAGGAGTACAATTTATTTTAGGTACAATTATTTTTTAAAAAATAGAGACATATTGATTGGACAGATAGTTGATAGTTCACTTCAATGTAGAAACTTAAAGATGATTCATAGTCATCAACTGCAGCATGGCTCTGAAATTATTTTCTACCAGATAACTCCTCAGTTCCTCAAAAATCTGTAATTATAGAAAGCCCAGTACAATTTAGCAATGAGAATTAAAATACTCTTTAGTCTTTTTCTGCTAAATCTGTATGTCTAGATTTATACTTCCTTGAACAAATCAGTAATATTCTTGTTCCCCTCTGTCCTTGCAGCTTCAAGTACAGTACTCAGATGTCTCATCACATCAGAAAGAAAGTACAGGCTTGTGAGTCACTCTTTGGGTGGGATGGGAGGTGCTTAAATTTTGGCCTCATGATTCTTCAGTTTGATAGTCTTGATCTGAGGAAGCTACCCAATTAGCTTCGAAAAACAAGCTTCTGTCACCTAACTTAACTGTATTAAAATAGAGATTCATATTCCATTTCAGATATTACTAATATCCAACACTCAGCTTCAAGAAGATTCACGAACTTTATCTCTTTCTCCATCACAATATGAAATAAATTAGTTTCCCAGTTCCTAGCACAAGCTCTCCTCCTGATCAACAGTGCAATAGGAACCAAACAGCAATCTTCTTTTTCCACTTGAATAAATTGTTTTTCCCCTTTTCTTTATTTCCAGTGCCCCATTTCTGACAAATGAGTGTTTCCATGTTAAGATGTTTTCCAGTTGGCAAATGGTCAGGTCTCACTAATTCATGCGTGAAAGCCTTGGATGATTTTATGTACCTATGTGGGTTTTTATTTTTCATATGCTAAAATACATATGGTGGGCCACAACTTGTTCAGTTGTTTCTCTTTATAGGTGACATGTAGGTGCTCTATCATTTACCTTCTCTGTGACCTTGCACAAGTTGTTTAACTTCTCTAAACCTCGGTTTTCTCACTGGTAGTAGAGTAATAATAATGATAGCAAAAGAATTATTATTTTTATGTTTACTGGCACAAAGTAAACACTCAGAATTACAGAATTATTATTGTGATTGTGACCCAAAGGATGAGGATTACATCTTTTTTTTAATTGTTGATTTACCCATGCCTCATAGTGCCTGAGTACATAGTGTGTGTTCAATCAACAATATCTGATGAATGAATGTAAACACTCGTATCTTTACTTCCACCTTTGCTGCTTAACTTTTGTTTGATGTCTGAAATCCCTTAGAACTCCTGACGTGTTGTTTTTCACAAGTTCACCACTCATAAAAACACTCACAAGTAATGTATTTGGAAATGCTTTGAAAAATGTAAATGGCTATGCAAATGTGATGGTATGATATGATGATGGTGGTGCTGATGGTGTTGGGATCACTTGCCCGAGAGCGGGAGTGCTCGCTGACCTCTCCTGTCTGCTGACAGTGCCAGATAGTTTGCTTCCCAGAACTAAAACTGACGGAAGATGGTATATGTTTAAGTATAGAAATTCTTCAATTTGATAGTCTTGATCTGAGGAAGCTACCCAATTAGCTTCGAAAAACAAGCTTCTGTCACCTAACTTAACTGTATTAAAATAGAGATTCATATTCCATTTCAGATATTACTAATATCCAACACTCAGCTTCAAGAAGATTCACGAACTTTATCTCTTTCTCCATCACAATATGAAATAAATTAGTTTCCCAGTTCCTAGCACAAGCTCTCCTCCTGATCAACAGTGCAATAGGAACCAAACAGCAATCTTCTTTTTCCACTTGAATAAATTGTTTTTCCCCTTTTCTTTATTTCCAGTGCCCCATTTCTGACAAATGAGTGTTTCCATGTTAAGATGTTTTCCAGTTGGCAAATGGTCAGGTCTCACTAATTCATGCGTGAAAGCCTTGGATGATTTTATGTACCTATGTGGGTTTTTATTTTTCATATGCTAAAATACATATGGTGGGCCACAACTTGTTCAGTTGTTTCTCTTTATAGGTGACATGTAGGTGCTCTATCATTTACCTTCTCTGTGACCTTGCACAAGTTGTTTAACTTCTCTAAACCTCGGTTTTCTCACTGGTAGTAGAGTAATAATAATGATAGCAAAAGAATTATTATTTTTATGTTTACTGGCACAAAGTAAACACTCAGAATTACAGAATTATTATTGTGATTGTGACCCAAAGGATGAGGATTACATCTTTTTTTTAATTGTTGATTTACCCATGCCTCATAGTGCCTGAGTACATAGTGTGTGTTCAATCAACAATATCTGATGAATGAATGTAAACACTCGTATCTTTACTTCCACCTTTGCTGCTTAACTTTTGTTTGATGTCTGAAATCCCTTAGAACTCCTGACGTGTTGTTTTTCACAAGTTCACCACTCATAAAAACACTCACAAGTAATGTATTTGGAAATGCTTTGAAAAATGTAAATGGCTATGCAAATGTGATGGTATGATATGATGATGGTGGTGCTGATGGTGTTGGGATCACTTGCCCGAGAGCGGGAGTGCTCGCTGACCTCTCCTGTCTGCTGACAGTGCCAGATAGTTTGCTTCCCAGAACTAAAACTGACGGAAGATGGTATATGTAAGTATAAGAATATTTGGAAGAATTAACCTTGAGATTTGTGACGTGTAATATCTTTTTGTTTTTGAGGGGAGAGTTGACTATTTTGGATCTCGAAATATGTGTATCTTTTCCCGTCACCCTTTATTTGTTTCTTTTATGAAGTTTTGCTTTCAGTTCAAGAGGATGACCTTCCTCAAAGAAGGAGGATCATTCTTTGCTCATGGATTTGCAAAGGTCTCTGGTTCTTCGTTAGACCTCCCAAGCCATGTGCTGTTGCATTGTTCTCCCCACATCTCTGTTTTTGAGTATCTTTATTATTAGCTGTATATATTCTTTTTTTTGAGGGTTGGGGAGGGAGGGGGGCGGGCGGGCCACTTCTGTTGATCTTTCATTTATCTATTTTCATCCATCTTTGTTCTTTGGCCTGTGTGGGCCTCCCATCGCAGTGGCCTCTGTTGTCACAGAGCACCGGCTCTGGGCGCATGCGCTCCAGAGCTCCGGCTTGGTAATTGGACACATCGGTCCAGCCGCTCCGCTGCACGTGGGATCTTCCCAGGTCAGGGATCAAACTGGCACCCCTTGCACTGCAAGGTGGTGTCCTTACCCACTGGACCACCAGGGAAGCCCTAGCTGTATATATTCTTTTAAAAAGACAAGGTTTTGGATATATACCTGGAATTCAGTGCCAACTGCAGTATTATATTGTCTGTGTGTTTGTAAGAAGGCATTATGCTTGCTTTTGTTGATGAAAGATCACTGCTGTATTTTCCCTACTTTACCAGTCACTATGTTTTGAGGGACAGATTATTGGCCTGGGAAGGGGGAAGGAGAAGGATCTCACATGTAACTGCTAATTTTAGTAGCACTTTACTATCTACTATGTGCTAGTCATTGTGCTCAGTAGTTTATATATGTAATATTTAAGAATCTTATAGCAGCCCTGTGAGAGATATCATTATCCCCATTTTATAGGTTAATAAATTGAGGCTCAAAGCCTTGGAGGAGAGGTGATGAGTTAGTAATGATAGCATCTAGTGATGAGTGCTATGATGAAGGGAAGCCCTGTGTGCTGTGAAAATGCCAACAAGATAATTTAATGCAACGTGTGGTAGAGAGGGTTAGTTGTCTACAGCAGAAGTGGTTATGGCTGAGTTTTGGAATTCTTGGGAGGTGGTCATGCAGAGAAGTATTGGTTGCATTTCTGTAGAGAGAATAGTGTGTGAAGAACCATGGAAGGGTGAAAGCATGGTGAGCTGGAGTGTTTGCTAGTCAGTATGGCTCAAGTATGGTACCTAGGGAGGAGACGGAAGATGAACCTCAGTGCATGAGCAGAATTGGTTCATGCTGGACTCTCTGTGCTAGGTCACTTATCTGTATTTCAGCTAGCAGGAAATGAGGAAGATTTTGCATGTCGGAAGGATCACTCTGTCATGTTAATAAAGGATCAGAAAAGAATCAGTTTGGATATGACAGAAAAATATAGAAAAGAAATATTCAGGGATGCATTAAGATGTTTAAGTATAGATGGAAAAGAGAGTGGATTTTAGAGATTATTTCTAGATAGAACCAAGGAGTTCAAGGGGTAAGGATCTACTGGACATGAGAAACACTTTGAGAGGCACAAAAATAGTAAGTTAAGACAGATATGTAGGGTGATTAACGTAGATAGAACCAAGGAGTTCAAGGGGTAAGGATCTATTGGACATGAGAAACACTTGGAGAGGCACAAAAATAGTAAGTTAAGACAGATATGTAGGGTGATTAACGTAGATAGAACCAAGGAGTTCAAGAGGTAAGGATCTATTGGACATGAGAAACACTTTGAGAGGCACAAAAATAGTAAGTTAAGACAGATATGTAGGGTGATTAACGAGCGTGTCTGATTCCTTACTGATACTCTCATCATGAGAAGAAATGAAAAAGGAACCAAGCATAATTTTTACTTTAGCCATTGAGGTGAATATAGCAATCCAAATTTGTGAAGTGTGTCCAAGTACTCTGTATTTATGTCTATCATTTCTCAATGAAAGGTTAAACTGAAAAGAAGATGAATAGTTTAAAAGGAGGCAATGCCATCAAATCCATAAAGTCTTAGATTTTACATAATGGAAGACAAACCAATGAAAAATAAGATGGAATTAGGGTATATTCTTTCAGATCTACAACATAAATAACCAACTTTTGCAAAGAATGTAGAAGATGTATTATTTTAATTTCTCATTTGACAAAAAGAGAACAAGACAAACAAGCAAACAAGAACCTCTGAAGCTCAGAGATATTAAATGGTTCGCTTGAGGTCACACATAGCTATAGGTGCGAACTCACTGCATCCCAGAGCTCTCTGCAAGACATTGTGAGGATACCACAATATTTACCCAGCATGTTTGGGGCCCAACATGAGGGGTGAAATGAGTGACCTATTTGAAGAGAAGAAATGAGTAAATACTGCAAAAATAGTGAAGAACCTATAAAAATCTTTGGACTATATAAAGTAAAATGATTATTTGGAGTTCCCTTGAATGAGAAATAAGGGGAAAATAAATCAGGAAAAAGTTCTGTATTACTTGCATGTTGTACAAACAAATGTTTCTGAAAATTACTTATCTGTCTGAAGGGAAAATCTCAATTCTTACCTAAACCTTTAAAATGAGTATTTCCTGTTTGACTCAATAATTCCACAATTACAAGCTTCTTCTATGGAACAAAGATGTGTGCACATATTTAAAAAGATATTCTTTGCAGAATTGAATAGAATCAAATATTCCCAAATTTCACAAATAGATGATAGGTAGAATAAATTGTGGTTCATTTACATAAAGGACAATTAAAACATGATTAAAACGCTGACGTAGAAATGTAGTTCCGGTATAGAAAGTGAGGAAAGAAGATTCTAAACCTCCATTTTTCTAAATGTGTGTTTCCTTAGAGAAAATTTCCTGAAATGATAATGCAAAAATGTTATTTGTGGTTGTTTCTGAATAGTGGGCCTTTAGGTGTTTTTTATCTTCTTCACTGTACTTACCTAAATTTTTTACTTTTATGTTAATAAGCCTAGATAATTAAAAATTTAAAAGTAGGGATGGATCGCTATTTAAAATATTTAGAGACATAGGAAAATAATTAAGATTTAAAGAAAAATTAAGTTATTTTTGTTAAAGTATTTTTATATTTTTATATCTGTCTCTAAAACAAATGACTGAATTTTGCTTCTATGATTTTTTTTTTTTTTTCAAAAGTAGCACTTTCCAAGATGTTAGGGATAGGATGAATAGTGAAGAAGTGGAGAGTGGAGATTAGACTCCCATTTGCCTACGTGAAAATCATCACTTTTTAGGCTCCCCTTCTTGTTTTCTTCATTTTCATCACAGCTTTTAACTGTTGGCTTCCTGGGCTGTTTTCATAAAGAAACAAAGCTTAACCTGTTTAACCTCTGTGAAAAAGCCACTTTGTGCCTCCTCCCTGCTCTGCCATTCATTCTTACTAGGACCCAGCAAATATGGCACCCCACGCTCGGCACTAGTCACGGAGTATATACAGTGGTGAACAGAGACATGGTTCATGACGTCTGCTGCCCACTTGGAAGGGATAGTCAAGATAGTCAACAGTCACCCAAATAAGTAAATAATTAAGAACTAGGCTAACTACTGTGAAAAAAAATAAAGCATTGTGAGAGAGTAAAATGGGAGTAGAGAAGACAAAATCAATTTAGACACAAGAGCTTCATGGGGAAGTGACATTTAAAGTCAGCCTTTGAAGCATGAGAAGACAAACTTTGGAAGGGGTAGAGGGTTAGGGTTAGTTAGATTGGGAAGATTTTCAAGTGAAAATAGCCTAAGGGGTTCAAAACACCAGGGCAAAAGCCAGAGTGCCTGGCCTTAGTGGTATGACAGGTTGGATGATAAGCAAGGACCTGGTTCTTTGCAGAATTGAATAGAATCAAATATTCCCAAATTTCACAAATAGATGATAGGTAGAATAAATTGTGGTTCATTTACATAAAGGACAATTAAAACATGATTAAAACGCTGACGTAGAAATGTAGTTCCGGTATAGAAAGTGAGGAAAGAAGATTCTAAACCTCCATTTTTCTAAATGTGTGTTTCCTTAGAGAAAATTTCCTGAAATGATAATGCAAAAATGTTATTTGTGGTTGTTTCTGAATAGTGGGCCTTTAGGTGTTTTTTATCTTCTTCACTGTACTTACCTAAATTTTTTACTTTTATGTTAATAAGCCTAGATAATTAAAAATTTAAAAGTAGGGATGGATCGCTATTTAAAATATTTAGAGACATAGGAAAATAATTAAGATTTAAAGAAAAATTAAGTTATTTTTGTTAAAGTATTTTTATATTTTTATATCTGTCTCTAAAACAAATGACTGAATTTTGCTTCTATGATTTTTTTTTTCAAAAGTAGCACTTTCCAAGATGTTAGGGATAGGATGAATAGTGAAGAAGTGGAGAGTGGAGATTAGACTCCCATTTGCCTACGTGAAAATCATCACTTTTTAGGCTCCCCTTCTTGTTTTCTTCATTTTCATCACAGCTTTTAACTGTTGGCTTCCTGGGCTGTTTTCATAAAGAAACAAAGCTTAACCTGTTTAACCTCTGTGAAAAAGCCACTTTGTGCCTCCTCCCTGCTCTGCCATTCATTCTTACTAGGACCCAGCAAATATGGCACCCCACGCTCGGCACTAGTCACGGAGTATATACAGTGGTGAACAGAGACATGGTTCATGACGTCTGCTGCCCACTTGGAAGGGATAGTCAAGATAGTCAACAGTCACCCAAATAAGTAAATAATTAAGAACTAGGCTAACTACTGTGAAAAAAAATAAAGCATTGTGAGAGAGTAAAATGGGAGTAGAGAAGACAAAATCAATTTAGACACAAGAGCTTCATGGGGAAGTGACATTTAAAGTCAGCCTTTGAAGCATGAGAAGACAAACTTTGGAAGGGGTAGAGGGTTAGGGTTAGTTAGATTGGGAAGATTTTCAAGTGAAAATAGCCTAAGGGGTTCAAAACACCAGGGCAAAAGCCAGAGTGCCTGGCCTTAGTGGTATGACAGGTTGGATGATAAGCAAGGACCTGGTTAAGGGTTTTGCATTTTATTCTGAGGCAATGGATAGCCACCGAGGGAATGGCAGGGAGCAGGTCATATCTTTTTTTTTCTAATGCGGGGGAGGGGGGGCGGGGAGCGGGGCTTCCTTGGTAGTCCAGTGGGTAAGGACACTGCCTTGCAGTGCAAGGGACGCCAGTTTGATCCATGGCCTGGGAAGATCCCACATGCCGCAGAGCGGCTGGACCGATGTGTCCAGCTACCGAGCTGGAGCTCTGGAGCACATGCGCCCAGAGCTGGTGCTCTGCGACAACAGAGGCCACCGTGATGGGAGGCCCACAAGGGCCAAAGAACAAAGATGGATGAAAATAAATAAGTGAAAGACCAATAGAAGTGGTCCAAAAAAAAAAAAAAAATGGGGGGAGAACTCTTTATTCTCTCTCTCTCTCTCTTTTTTTTTTTTTTTTTTAATTTTGGCCTCTTTTATTGGTCCTTCATTTATTTTCATCCATGTTTATTCTTTGGCCTGTGTAGGCCTCCCATCGCAGTGGCCTCTGTCGCTGCAGAGCACCGGCTCTGGGCGCATGCGCTCCAGAGTGTTGGCTCATAATTGGACACATTGGTCCAGCCGCTCCGCAGCATATGGGATCTTCCCGATGGAACTGGTGCTGCAAGGCAGACTCTTTATTCACTAGACCACCGGGGAAGCCCAGCAGTTCATACTTTTAAAATATCTCTAGCTGGCTTAGAGGGGAAAGAACTAGAAAGAGGCAAGACACAGAAAGGTGAGTAAGAAGGCTTTTAGAATTGATCAGGAGATGATGGTGTCCAGTGATGATAGTGAAGATAAGCAACAGAAGGCGGATGGAGGTGTGTTTTAGTAGTAGCCTTGAGAAGACTTAGAGGCAGATTGGATTAGGAGTAGGGGACAGGGAACTGGAGCTGTTGATTACACTTTGCCGGGGTGACTTGGTGAATTACTTGGATGGTGGTGAGGGAAGAGATAAGGGTTTAGTGTTGGACATTTTTACTGTGCAGTGTCTGTAAGAGCAATTGAATAGATAAGCTCTGTTACTCAGGAGAATGATCTATCTGGGATGGAGATACGCTTTTTCTTTTCTTTTTTTTTGGCCTCTTTTATTGTCTTTTCTTTTTATTTATTTATTTTCATCCATGTTTATTCTTTGGCCTGTGTAGGCCTCCCATCGCAGTGGCCTCTGTCGCTGCAGAGCACCGGCTCTGGGCGCATGCGCTCCAGAGTGTTGGCTCATAATTGGACACATTGGTCCAGCCGCTCCGCAGCATATGGGATCTTCCCGATGGAACTGGTGCTGCAAGGCAGACTCTTTATTCACTAGACCACCGGGGAAGCCCAGCAGTTCATACTTTTAAAATATCTCTAGCTGGCTTAGAGGGGAAAGAACTAGAAAGAGGCAAGACACAGAAAGGTGAGTAAGAAGGCTTTTAGAATTGATCAGGAGATGATGGTGTCCAGTGATGATAGTGAAGATAAGCAACAGAAGGCGGATGGAGGTGTGTTTTAGTAGTAGCCTTGAGAAGACTTAGAGGCAGATTGGATTAGGAGTAGGGGACAGGGAACTGGAGCTGTTGATTACACTTTGCCGGGGTGACTTGGTGAATTACTTGGATGGTGGTGAGGGAAGAGATAAGGGTTTAGTGTTGGACATTTTTACTGTGCAGTGTCTGTAAGAGCAATTGAATAGATAAGCTCTGTTACTCAGGAGAATGATCTATCTGGGATGGAGATACGCTTTTTCTTTTCTTTTTTTTTGGCCTCTTTTATTGTCTTTTCTTTTTATTTACTTATTTGCATCCATCTTTATTCTTTGGCCTGTGTGGGCCTCCCATTGCAGTGGCCTCTCATTGCAGAGCACCGGCTCTGGGCACATGCGTTGCAGAGCGCTGGTTCTGGGCGCATGCTCTCCAGAGTGCTGACTTGTAATCGGACACTCCCGTCCAGCCGCTCCGCGGCACATGGGATCTTCCCAGGCCAGGGATCGAACTGGTGTGCCCCGCACTGTAAGGCGGACCATACCCACTGGACCACCAGGGAAGCCGTAAAATATACCTTTAAGAGTCACTGCTACAGGCAGTGCTTTAAACCTTTGGATGGGAGGAATTGTGGGGAGAATAAAGAGAAAGGAACAGACTCTGAGTCTTGAGGAATTCCAACATTTCAACATTAAGTAATAGGGTAGGTAGGTGGCAGAGATACATTAGGGAGATGAAAGGAACACTAAGAGAATTGGTTGTCAGGGGAACCAGTGGGAGAGTTTCTAGAAAGGAGGAATTGGATGAATGTGCTATGAGGTCTAGTAAAAGGTTGATTGGAAAGTGCGCATTGGATTTGGGAACATGGAGGCACTAGATGGGGGCTTCCCTGGTAGCTCAGCTGGCAAAGCATCTGCCCGCAATGCAGGAGACCCCAGTTTGATTCTTGGGTCAGGAAAATCCCCTGGAGAAGAGATAAGCTACCCACCCCAGTATTCTTGGGCTTCCCTTCTGGCTCAGACAGTAAAGAATCCATCTGCAATGGAAGAGACCTGGCTTCAATCCCTGGGTTGGGAAGATCCCCTGGAGGAGGGCATGATAACCCACTCCAGGATTCTTGCCTGCAGAATCCTACAGACAGAGGAGCTTGGCGGGGTACAATCCACGGGGTTGCAAAGAGTCAGACACGACTGAGGGACTGAGCACAATCCAGGCTCTAGATGATGGTGGGAAAGCAGATTCAGTGCAGTGGTACAGGTGGAAGCCAGGCTGAAGTGAGTAGAAGTAAGAATAGAGATGAGAGAGTGTACATGACTCTTTATCATCTTGGTTCAAAAGTTAGGCCAATAGCTGGAAGGATAGTCAAGTCAAGGGAGAGATTTTTGGTTTCCCTTTGCAAGGGGATTCTAAAGTTTATTTGAATGGTTATGGAAATGATTTAGTAGGGAGGGAGAAATTAGTGATGTAGGAATTTAGTGTGGGCCTCCCATTGCAGTGGCCTCTCATTGCAGAGCACCGGCTCTGGGCACATGCGTTGCAGAGCGCTGGTTCTGGGCGCATGCCTCCAGAGTGCTGACTTGTAATCGGACACTCCCGTCCAGCCGCTCCGCGGCACATGGGATCTTCCCAGGCCAGGGATCGAACTGGTGTGCCCCGCACTGTAAGGCGGACCATACCCACTGGACCACCAGGGAAGCCGTAAAATATACCTTTAAGAGTCACTGCTACAGGCAGTGCTTTAAACCTTTGGATGGGAGGAATTGTGGGGAGAATAAAGAGAAAGGAACAGACTCTGAGTCTTGAGGAATTCCAACATTTCAACATTAAGTAATAGGGTAGGTAGGTGGCAGAGATACATTAGGGAGATGAAAGGAACACTAAGAGAATTGGTTGTCAGGGGAACCAGTGGGAGAGTTTCTAGAAAGGAGGAATTGGATGAATGTGCTATGAGGTCTAGTAAAAGGTTGATTGGAAAGTGCGCATTGGATTTGGGAACATGGAGGCACTAGATGGGGGCTTCCCTGGTAGCTCAGCTGGCAAAGCATCTGCCCGCAATGCAGGAGACCCCAGTTTGATTCTTGGGTCAGGAAAATCCCCTGGAGAAGAGATAAGCTACCCACCCCAGTATTCTTGGGCTTCCCTTCTGGCTCAGACAGTAAAGAATCCATCTGCAATGGAAGAGACCTGGCTTCAATCCCTGGGTTGGGAAGATCCCCTGGAGGAGGGCATGATAACCCACTCCAGGATTCTTGCCTGCAGAATCCTACAGACAGAGGAGCTTGGCGGGGTACAATCCACGGGGTTGCAAAGAGTCAGACACGACTGAGGGACTGAGCACAATCCAGGCTCTAGATGATGGTGGGAAAGCAGATTCAGTGCAGTGGTACAGGTGGAAGCCAGGCTGAAGTGAGTAGAAGTAAGAATAGAGATGAGAGAGTGTACATGACTCTTTATCATCTTGGTTCAAAAGTTAGGCCAATAGCTGGAAGGATAGTCAAGTCAAGGGAGAGATTTTTGGTTTCCCTTTGCAAGGGGATTCTAAAGTTTATTTGAATGGTTATGGAAATGATTTAGTAGGGAGGGAGAAATTAGTGATGTAGGAGAGACAAATGATGAATAGAGGCAATCGTGCTGGGACTGGTGTTTGATATCCACTGGATGCTGAATGTGTACTAGGTACTGTGCTGAGTTATTGGCATAGTAAGTGATTTGTTATTCACAGTAGCCCCGTGAAGTTGGTATGGTTATTCCAATTTTACAGACGAGGAAGTGGGTTGAGTAGAGAGAGAACCACATTCTTTATCCAGAACTGTTTGATATCAGAGCTCAGACTCTTAGCCTTTATTTCTACTCTTAGAGCAGAGATCCCCAACCTCCAGGATCCGATGCTTGATGACCTGAGGAAAAGCTGATGCAATCATTATAGAAATAAAGTGCATGATAAATTATAATTCACTTGAATTATCCCCAAATCATCCCCACCCTTGGCCCATGGGAAAACTGTCTTCCGTGAAACTGGTCTCTGGAGCTAAGAAGGTTGGAGACGGCTCCTCTCAGAGAACTTTCTCTAACGTGGGGTCTTAGTCAATTTGCCAGGGCTGCCATAACAAAGCATCACAGTCAGGATGGCGTACATGACAGAAACTAATTTTCTCACTGTCCTGGAGGCCAGAAGTCCAAGACCAAGGTGTGGGCAAGTTTGGTTTCTCCTGAGGATTGTCTCCTCGGCTTTCAGACAGACGGCTTCGGTTTTGCTGTGTCCTCGTGTGACCCATTCTCTGCACACACCTGTCTGGAGGCTCTCCTGGCTTCTCATCTCTTCCCTGCCAGGATTCTTGCCTGCAGAATCCTACAGACAGAGGAGCTTGGCGGGTACAATCCACGGGGTTGCAAAGAGTCAGACACGACTGAGGGACTGAGCACAATCCAGGCTCTAGATGATGGTGGGAAAGCAGATTCAGTGCAGTGGTACAGGTGGAAGCCAGGCTGAAGTGAGTAGAAGTAAGAATAGAGATGAGAGAGTGTACATGACTCTTTATCATCTTGGTTCAAAAGTTAGGCCAATAGCTGGAAGGATAGTCAAGTCAAGGGAGAGATTTTTGGTTTCCCTTTGCAAGGGGATTCTAAAGTTTATTTGAATGGTTATGGAAATGATTTAGTAGGGAGGGAGAAATTAGTGATGTAGGAGAGACAAATGATGAATAGAGGCAATCGTGCTGGGACTGGTGTTTGATATCCACTGGATGCTGAATGTGTACTAGGTACTGTGCTGAGTTATTGGCATAGTAAGTGATTTGTTATTCACAGTAGCCCCGTGAAGTTGGTATGGTTATTCCAATTTTACAGACGAGGAAGTGGGTTGAGTAGAGAGAGAACCACATTCTTTATCCAGAACTGTTTGATATCAGAGCTCAGACTCTTAGCCTTTATTTCTACTCTTAGAGCAGAGATCCCCAACCTCCAGGATCCGATGCTTGATGACCTGAGGAAAAGCTGATGCAATCATTATAGAAATAAAGTGCATGATAAATTATAATTCACTTGAATTATCCCCAAATCATCCCCACCCTTGGCCCATGGGAAAACTGTCTTCCGTGAAACTGGTCTCTGGAGCTAAGAAGGTTGGAGACGGCTCCTCTCAGAGAACTTTCTCTAACGTGGGGTCTTAGTCAATTTGCCAGGGCTGCCATAACAAAGCATCACAGTCAGGATGGCGTACATGACAGAAACTAATTTTCTCACTGTCCTGGAGGCCAGAAGTCCAAGACCAAGGTGTGGGCAAGTTTGGTTTCTCCTGAGGATTGTCTCCTCGGCTTTCAGACAGACGGCTTCGGTTTTGCTGTGTCCTCGTGTGACCCATTCTCTGCACACACCTGTCTGGAGGCTCTCCTGGCTTCTCATCTCTTCTTACAAAGACACCAGTCAGCCTGGATGAGAGCCCACGTTAAGGGATTCATTTGAATTTAATCACCTCTTTAAAGGCCTTATTTCCAAATACAGTAACATTTTGAGGTGAGGACTTCAACGTGTGAATTCTGGGGGATAAAATTCAGTCCATAGCAGATGGCTTCTGTTTTCTTAAAGTCTAAGGAAAAAAGTGGGCCTGAGGGTAGTTTTGAAAAGGGTGGAGAGGAATGAAAGAGTCATTGAAGAGGGTAGAAGGAAGAGCTTCTTAGAGAAACACAGCCTCAAGGTCAGGTGAGTTGGAGATGATTTGTTTACATCCAACCAACCCAGTTATTTGAGTTTCTGCAGCAATATTCAGGCATGCAGGTAGAGTAAAGTACATGGACTCTGAGCTGCCAGGTGGCTGCTGTGAGCTCAGCCAAACGACCATCTTTTGTGTGCACAGTGCAATGTAAATGAGTTTCATTCACATCCTGAGCACAATTGCAAATCGCTGTATGTCAGGGACCTTTGACTGTTCTCAAATAGTAGAAAATATGAAAGTTAAATAAATCTATGACTGCTAGGATTTTGTTGCATTCAGCAATGAACAAATTAGCTTGAAGATTTTTCCGACTGGTTCTAATAAAAAGAAATTGTCTTTAATGATTACTCACCGTTATTTTTGTTCTTTCTCTCCCCCTTTCTATCTTCTGTTTTTTCCCCCATCTTCACTTATCAATTATTTACTGAACACCTACTAGATGTCTGGCACTAAGGACAAAAAGAGTCTGTAATCTAGTGTGGGAGACAGGTATATATGCACTCAAACCCAAAGTAATAGTGATACTATTAAAGTAATAATTTATTTGTTCATTTATCTAGCGTATATATTGAGTACCTACTAAGTGCCAAGCAGTGTGTTAGGCTTGGGATAGAGACATGTAAGATACAGTGTTTGCCATCAAGAACTTTCTCTAACGTGGGGTCTTAGTCAATTTGCCAGGGCTGCCATAACAAAGCATCACAGTCAGGATGGCGTACATGACAGAAACTAATTTTCTCCGGGAGGCCAGAAGTCCAAGACCAAGGTGTGGGCAAGTTTGGTTTCTCCTGAGGATTGTCTCCTCGGCTTTCAGACAGACGGCTTCGGTTTTGCTGTGTCCTCGTGTGACCCATTCTCTGCACACACCTGTCTGGAGGCTCTCCTGGCTTCTCATCTCTTCTTACAAAGACACCAGTCAGCCTGGATGAGAGCCCACGTTAAGGGATTCATTTGAATTTAATCACCTCTTTAAAGGCCTTATTTCCAAATACAGTAACATTTTGAGGTGAGGACTTCAACGTGTGAATTCTGGGGGATAAAATTCAGTCCATAGCAGATGGCTTCTGTTTTCTTAAAGTCTAAGGAAAAAAGTGGGCCTGAGGGTAGTTTTGAAAAGGGTGGAGAGGAATGAAAGAGTCATTGAAGAGGGTAGAAGGAAGAGCTTCTTAGAGAAACACAGCCTCAAGGTCAGGTGAGTTGGAGATGATTTGTTTACATCCAACCAACCCAGTTATTTGAGTTTCTGCAGCAATATTCAGGCATGCAGGTAGAGTAAAGTACATGGACTCTGAGCTGCCAGGTGGCTGCTGTGAGCTCAGCCAAACGACCATCTTTTGTGTGCACAGTGCAATGTAAATGAGTTTCATTCACATCCTGAGCACAATTGCAAATCGCTGTATGTCAGGGACCTTTGACTGTTCTCAAATAGTAGAAAATATGAAAGTTAAATAAATCTATGACTGCTAGGATTTTGTTGCATTCAGCAATGAACAAATTAGCTTGAAGATTTTTCCGACTGGTTCTAATAAAAAGAAATTGTCTTTAATGATTACTCACCGTTATTTTTGTTCTTTCTCTCCCCCTTTCTATCTTCTGTTTTTTCCCCCATCTTCACTTATCAATTATTTACTGAACACCTACTAGATGTCTGGCACTAAGGACAAAAAGAGTCTGTAATCTAGTGTGGGAGACAGGTATATATGCACTCAAACCCAAAGTAATAGTGATACTATTAAAGTAATAATTTATTTGTTCATTTATCTAGCGTATATATTGAGTACCTACTAAGTGCCAAGCAGTGTGTTAGGCTTGTTATAGAGACATGAGTAAGATACAGTGTTTGCCATCAAGAAACTCACATCCTGTATAGAAAAATAAACAGGTAAGTAAACAAAGACAATACAATGGAGCACTTGTAAAATGTTAAAAGATCTTAAAGAAGAGAGTGGAGTTGTTGTCTGTGCTTTCCTTTGCATGTTGAGATACCCATTGAAAAGCGTCATTGCAGCCTTTTAATGAAGGGAGATGCAAAAAGCACATTTGTTCATTTCACGTTTTTGATTGCTGGCTGTCATTGGGTGGTGATGGTTTTATAGTTATTGAATAATGAGCAAAACGTTGAGTTGGGGAATCTATGCCTTTTCTCCTCACTTAGCTTATTGTCCCAAGCCTGCACTATCAACACCTTTTTAAGATGGTAGAATGATTAATGGTATTCCTGAAATACTTGACAGAAACCTGCTGAATGTTGAAGCCTGAGAAAAGTCACAGTAACCAAACATTACTGTGATGGTGGCTGTGTGGAAAGCATCTGCTAGCCTAGCACATGTCTTGGATTCTTGAAACTCAGAGCTATGGATTAATGTAAGGGTTCCCTGCAGTGTAATTTAAAAAAGAGGATGAACACCAGATTGGAAACACTGAGAAGAAAATGATTTTTGTAGATTATGTGATTGGGACCTTTTGCACTATCTTCTATGTTTACCTTATCCCAGGAAAGAAATGCTTACAACCAAACACTGACTGGGGTTCACTGATAGAACAAGTATAAACTTTGTTGCACTTATTCTTAGTTGCAGGTGATGGGTCTAGAAAATTTCTCATGACTGCTAGGATTTTTACTGAAAAAACCTTTAAAAAGAAATTGTCTTTAATGATTACTCACCGTTATTTTTGTTCTTTCTCTCCCCCTTTCTATCTTCTGTTTTTTCCCCCATCTTCACTTATCAATTATTTACTGAACACCTACTAGATGTCTGGCACTAAGGACAAAAAGAGTCTGTAATCTAGTGTGGGAGACAGGTATATATGCACTCAAACCCAAAGTAATAGTGATACTATTAAAGTAATAATTTATTTGTTCATTTATCTAGCGTATATATTGAGTACCTACTAAGTGCCAAGCAGTGTGTTAGGCTTGTTATAGAGACATGAGTAAGATACAGTGTTTGCCATCAAGAAACTCACATCCTGTATAGAAAAATAAACAGGTAAGTAAACAAAGACAATACAATGGAGCACTTGTAAAATGTTAAAAGATCTTAAAGAAGAGAGTGGAGTTGTTGTCTGTGCTTTCCTTTGCATGTTGAGATACCCATTGAAAAGCGTCATTGCAGCCTTTTAATGAAGGGAGATGCAAAAAGCACATTTGTTCATTTCACGTTTTTGATTGCTGGCTGTCATTGGGTGGTGATGGTTTTATAGTTATTGAATAATGAGCAAAACGTTGAGTTGGGGAATCTATGCCTTTTCTCCTCACTTAGCTTATTGTCCCAAGCCTGCACTATCAACACCTTTTTAAGATGGTAGAATGATTAATGGTATTCCTGAAATACTTGACAGAAACCTGCTGAATGTTGAAGCCTGAGAAAAGTCACAGTAACCAAACATTACTGTGATGGTGGCTGTGTGGAAAGCATCTGCTAGCCTAGCACATGTCTTGGATTCTTGAAACTCAGAGCTATGGATTAATGTAAGGGTTCCCTGCAGTGTAATTTAAAAAAGAGGATGAACACCAGATTGGAAACACTGAGAAGAAAATGATTTTTTGTAGATTATGTGATTGGGACCTTTTGCACTATCTTCTATGTTTACCTTATCCCAGGAAAGAAATGCTTACAACCAAACACTGACTGGGGTTCACTGATAGAACAAGTATAAACTTTGTTGCTTTCTTAGGAGGTGATGGGCTATATAAATTCAAGGTGTTATGATCTGCAGTGTAGACAGTTTTGTGGGAAATTGCTAACCGTGTTATGGAAATAGTGCAGATAGTAGCAGGAAGAAAAGGTAAATCGGATAAATGATATATTGTAAGATTTAGCATCAGTGAGTAACCTAATGACAGCTAAACAATGCTTTGATGTGATGCAATGAACACCCATAATCTGCACACCGACATCATTTCAGAAGGTATTCTAGAGTATGTCCTAGTGGAAAGAGCTTTGGATGTGAGTCAGGGTTGATAAGTTCTAGTCTAGCTCTCCTGTTGCAATGTGCCTCATTTTCCACACCTTTATCACGAAACAGTTAAGGGAAAAGATCTCTAAGATCCTTTGCTGTCTCATCCCTCTGTGATTCTACGCCCCATGCCTATCAAAAGTGTTTTGACTTTCTTCAAGTTGCTTAAGCCAGCATTTTAGTTAGAATGCAACCAGGAGCTTATTTCCATGGGCTGTTGGGAACAGCAAGGTCTTGCTTCTCCAGGACTTGATTTGTCTTCTGTTAACTGCTGACAGTGAGCCATACCACCTAAAAGACTCCTTGGGTAGCCTTAAAGATTGAAAGGACAAATGGACAGTGTTGAGAGCTCTGTGGAAGAGGAGACCTGAGAGACGTTGATCATCATGGCCCCTTGGGATTTGCAAAGAGGAATGACTAGAACTGGGCCATTCACTGCAGCCAGGTCAAAGGTCAGGTCAGGAATGTGGACAATGCTGGTGACTCCAGGTAGGTCTAGGAGGGTAAATAAGCCTGTTTAGTCCCTCCTGAGTCTTGAGAAGATGTGGGCTGCCTAGCACATGTCTTGGATTCTTGAAACTCAGAGCTATGGATTAATGTAAGGGTTCCCTGCAGTGTAATTTAAAAAAGAGGATGAACACCAGATTGGAAACACTGAGAAGAAAATGATTTTTTGTAGATTATGTGATTGGGACCTTTTGCACTATCTTCTATGTTTACCTTATCCCAGGAAAGAAATGCTTACAACCAAACACTGACTGGGGTTCACTGATAGAACAAGTATAAACTTTGTTGCTTTCTTAGGAGGTGATGGGCTATATAAATTCAAGGTGTTATGATCTGCAGTGTAGACAGTTTTGTGGGAAATTGCTAACCGTGTTATGGAAATAGTGCAGATAGTAGCAGGAAGAAAAGGTAAATCGGATAAATGATATATTGTAAGATTTAGCATCAGTGAGTAACCTAATGACAGCTAAACAATGCTTTGATGTGATGCAATGAACACCCATAATCTGCACACCGACATCATTTCAGAAGGTATTCTAGAGTATGTCCTAGTGGAAAGAGCTTTGGATGTGAGTCAGGGTTGATAAGTTCTAGTCTAGCTCTCCTGTTGCAATGTGCCTCATTTTCCACACCTTTATCACGAAACAGTTAAGGGAAAAGATCTCTAAGATCCTTTGCTGTCTCATCCCTCTGTGATTCTACGCCCCATGCCTATCAAAAGTGTTTTGACTTTCTTCAAGTTGCTTAAGCCAGCATTTTAGTTAGAATGCAACCAGGAGCTTATTTCCATGGGCTGTTGGGAACAGCAAGGTCTTGCTTCTCCAGGACTTGATTTGTCTTCTGTTAACTGCTGACAGTGAGCCATACCACCTAAAAGACTCCTTGGGTAGCCTTAAAGATTGAAAGGACAAATGGACAGTGTTGAGAGCTCTGTGGAAGAGGAGACCTGAGAGACGTTGATCATCATGGCCCCTTGGGATTTGCAAAGAGGAATGACTAGAACTGGGCCATTCACTGCAGCCAGGTCAAAGGTCAGGTCAGGAATGTGGACAATGCTGGTGACTCCAGGTAGGTCTAGGAGGGTAAATAAGCCTGTTTAGTCCCTCCTGAGTCTTGAGAAGATGTGGGCTGCCTAGCTCAGAAAGCTATTAGGAAGCCTCCTAATTTATGAAATTCCTTGGAAAAAAATGTGACATTCCTTTTTTGTAATTTGTTACCACCCATTTATTGTATTCCTACTTAATAGTCACAGTTCAAACATTTGCTACACACTTCATGATGGCCACTTATTGAGTTAAAAATCTGGTTTTAATTGATGCTCTTATGCAATGGATTCCCTATGTTTTAAGATTTTTTGTTGTTGAAAGACATTTGAGTTTTCTCCCATGTTAGTGAAGTCATATTAAGTATAATTCTCTAGTGGCAGAGATATATATCTCCATTATTATTTTGATAAGAATGAGCTAACTTGGGGATGATTTAAGATGATTTGGAGTACTGCCTTTCTTAGTGATAAAAAGTAATGGCTCATCTATGACTAAGATATTAAGCCAGATAACTAAAAATAATTTTGTGTGCTGAATACAATTATAAATAATTAAAAGCCTTTTAAAACTGTTTCCATCATGGAATTCCAGTAAAGATTTACATATTTTCCTTAAAATACTGATTAAATTCCTGTATCTGATCATGAAAACAATAACTGCAAGCCTAATTCATATTACAAGATGATTCTTCTTCTTCTTCTGTTTTTGCTTTTATCTAGTTGCTTCCAAGATCCGGTACTTACAGGAATATCATAACCGGGTCCTCCACAACATTTATCCTGTACCTTCAGGAACAGATATTGCAAACACCCTGAAATACTTTTCTCAGACCTTATTAAGGTAAGCTTGAAAATATCCTGTACTTTGAAAGAATTATTAGGTAGTTCTGCTGAATTGATTGGGACCTAAATTTTTATTGAACTGAAAGGTTTGGAGAGCCTTATGTTTTCTAGTGCTCTGCTAGAAGAGTCTGAACTCAAGCTTTCTGGTGTGTATATAGCTCCTTTAAAGATTGAAAGGACAAATGGACAGTGTTGAGAGCTCTGTGGAAGAGGAGACCTGAGAGACGTTGATCATCATGGCCCCTTGGGATTTGCAAAGAGGAATGACTAGAACTGGGCCATTCACTGCAGCCAGGTCAAAGGTCAGGTCAGGAATGTGGACAATGCTGGTGACTCCAGGTAGGTCTAGGAGGGTAAATAAGCCTGTTTAGTCCCTCCTGAGTCTTGAGAAGATGTGGGCTGCCTAGCTCAGAAAGCTATTAGGAAGCCTCCTAATTTATGAAATTCCTTGGAAAAAAATGTGACATTCCTTTTTTGTAATTTGTTACCACCCATTTATTGTATTCCTACTTAATAGTCACAGTTCAAACATTTGCTACACACTTCATGATGGCCACTTATTGAGTTAAAAATCTGGTTTTAATTGATGCTCTTATGCAATGGATTCCCTATGTTTTAAGATTTTTTGTTGTTGAAAGACATTTGAGTTTTCTCCCATGTTAGTGAAGTCATATTAAGTATAATTCTCTAGTGGCAGAGATATATATCTCCATTATTATTTTGATAAGAATGAGCTAACTTGGGGATGATTTAAGATGATTTGGAGTACTGCCTTTCTTAGTGATAAAAAGTAATGGCTCATCTATGACTAAGATATTAAGCCAGATAACTAAAAATAATTTTGTGTGCTGAATACAATTATAAATAATTAAAAGCCTTTTAAAACTGTTTCCATCATGGAATTCCAGTAAAGATTTACATATTTTCCTTAAAATACTGATTAAATTCCTGTATCTGATCATGAAAACAATAACTGCAAGCCTAATTCATATTACAAGATGATTCTTCTTCTTCTTCTGTTTTTGCTTTTATCTAGTTGCTTCCAAGATCCGGTACTTACAGGAATATCATAACCGGGTCCTCCACAACATTTATCCTGTACCTTCAGGAACAGATATTGCAAACACCCTGAAATACTTTTCTCAGACCTTATTAAGGTAAGCTTGAAAATATCCTGTACTTTGAAAGAATTATTAGGTAGTTCTGCTGAATTGATTGGGACCTAAATTTTTATTGAACTGAAAGGTTTGGAGAGCCTTATGTTTTCTAGTGCTCTGCTAGAAGAGTCTGAACTCAAGCTTTCTGGGTGTGTATATAGCAGGTGAGATCCGAGCCCTAACTGAGATAAATGGCTACTGCCTGCTTTCTTCAGCTGAACATCTTTTCAAGAGATTCACATAGTGATGAAAGTTATGTCTGGCACTGATATAGAGTGGAATTAAAAAGAGAACCTACAT
Organism: Tragulus kanchil; assembly: GCA_022376925.1. Classification (NCBI taxonomy): domain Eukaryota; kingdom Metazoa; phylum Chordata; class Mammalia; order Artiodactyla; family Tragulidae; genus Tragulus; species Tragulus kanchil. The sequence goes on along the minus strand of JAIOJX010000032.1, from coordinate 181,997,602 downwards.
TTTTTACAGTGGAGAACAAGAAACACTAATGGCCTTATAATCAGAATTATAAAGCCTTTCAAGTTCATTAGCAGTGTTTCCTATTTCTCAGAGTCTAGCTTATGATGATACAATTATTTTTAATCCTTATATCACTTTAGATGTTCAATATGCTTTACAGTCTATATGGAGAGCAAAGAATAAAACCATGGCAACCCTTTTTATACTGTTTGCTTTAACTACAGGGTAGAGACAGGAGGGACCCATCTGCCTCACAGTTCTCACTAGGGAAACAACAAACAACAGTGCTCAGTCATGTCCAACTCTTTGGGGCCCCATAGACTGTAGCCCACCAGGCTCCTCTGACTTTGAGGTTTCCCAGGCAAGAATTCTGGAGTGGGTTGCCATTCCCTTCTCCAGGGGGTTTTCGTGACCCAGGGATTGAACCCCAGTTTCCCACATTGAGGGCAGATTCTTTACCATCTGAGCCACCACAGGCAGCCAAAGGTGAGCCTTTCAGATAAAAAGTCAATTGTTGGGGACATAGCATTGAAGAGATGAGAGCACACTTCACTTTCTGTTAGATCCTAAGGCTTGGTCTCTTCCATGATCATGATCTTCATGCTCCAAATCTGATTTTGGAAATGCTTCTTTCAGCTCTATAACAGCAGAAGTTTTGTAGGACAGGTATTATGGAAAGACCACCGTCTCAGAATGACCTTCATGGCACTAGATTTCCCAACAGCCTGAGGTTTTGCCAGGCAGAAATGAACACTGTAGAAAGAAGCCTCCCTAGGTCAAGTCAGCTCTTAGCCTTCAGGGCCATTATCCCTGTGTTCTTACTCTTTGAATATCTCTTTAGAATCCTCAGTGTCCCTGTTCTATGTTAAAGAGATTCTGTTTTATCAGATCCGTAGATTTCTTACTTGCAAAGTAAGTTTAGGACTTTGATACAGGACATTTCTCTGCCAATGGCAGTGGAGTAATTAGCTCAGTTTTCACAGTGATAACATCAGGTAAGGGTATGCACCAAAGGATGTGAATCTGTTCTCTTGAATTCTCCTTTTTTCTCTGAGGTCAGGATTCTCAGCGGGAAATGCTTTCCTTTATCACAAATTCTGAAAGCGAGAGACACTTTTCAGTAGGAAGCCAATTCTGAATTTCTTTTGCAAAGAAACTGTGACAGCCTAGTTGGCACTTTGAAACTTGTCTTAGTCACTGTGCCAAAAAATTAAGAAATTTAGCATGCTGAAATCAAGTTTGCAAGGCATGAGGATTCCATGTTCAATATGCTTTACAGTCTATATGGAGAGCAAAGAATAAAACCATGGCAACCCTTTTTATACTGTTTGCTTTAACTACAGGGTAGAGACAGGAGGGACCCATCTGCCTCACAGTTCTCACTAGGGAAACAACAAACAACAGTGCTCAGTCATGTCCAACTCTTTGGGGCCCCATAGACTGTAGCCCACCAGGCTCCTCTGACTTTGAGGTTTCCCAGGCAAGAATTCTGGAGTGGGTTGCCATTCCCTTCTCCAGGGGGTTTTCGTGACCCAGGGATTGAACCCCAGTTTCCCACATTGAGGGCAGATTCTTTACCATCTGAGCCACCACAGGCAGCCAAAGGTGAGCCTTTCAGATAAAAAGTCAATTGTTGGGGACATAGCATTGAAGAGATGAGAGCACACTTCACTTTCTGTTAGATCCTAAGGCTTGGTCTCTTCCATGATCATGATCTTCATGCTCCAAATCTGATTTTGGAAATGCTTCTTTCAGCTCTATAACAGCAGAAGTTTTGTAGGACAGGTATTATGGAAAGACCACCGTCTCAGAATGACCTTCATGGCACTAGATTTCCCAACAGCCTGAGGTTTTGCCAGGCAGAAATGAACACTGTAGAAAGAAGCCTCCCTAGGTCAAGTCAGCTCTTAGCCTTCAGGGCCATTATCCCTGTGTTCTTACTCTTTGAATATCTCTTTAGAATCCTCAGTGTCCCTGTTCTATGTTAAAGAGATTCTGTTTTATCAGATCCGTAGATTTCTTACTTGCAAAGTAAGTTTAGGACTTTGATACAGGACATTTCTCTGCCAATGGCAGTGGAGTAATTAGCTCAGTTTTCACAGTGATAACATCAGGTAAGGGTATGCACCAAAGGATGTGAATCTGTTCTCTTGAATTCTCCTTTTTTCTCTGAGGTCAGGATTCTCAGCGGGAAATGCTTTCCTTTATCACAAATTCTGAAAGCGAGAGACACTTTTCAGTAGGAAGCCAATTCTGAATTTCTTTTGCAAAGAAACTGTGACAGCCTAGTTGGCACTTTGAAACTTGTCTTAGTCACTGTGCCAAAAAATTAAGAAATTTAGCATGCTGAAATCAAGTTTGCAAGGCATGAGGATTCCATTTTCTTGAGTAATGGATCATTAGAATGTGATCATGAGTGATAGCATTTTAATGGTGAAGCTGGTCTTAATGCAGCTTATTCAGGTGGCTGTTGAAAAAGATTCGATACAATTGAGCTGAGTCCCTCAAACGGAGACAATATCAATGATTACAAATGGTAGTACTAGGCTGTTAGCTATTATTATAGCTATATTTATATAGCTGTTATCATCATAGCAATATTATATTTTAATACATATTAGCAATTATACATTAAGCACTATTTTAAGCACTTTACATGTATAATCTCGTTTAACCCCTCATAATAATTCTATGAAATAAGTACACTATTATACTCATACTCATAAGTATGCTTTATACATATAATGACATTAATGCACAGAGTGGCTAATTGATTTAACTACTGTGATAATCATACATTATTGTTCTATGTAATAATCACTCAAATTCTTCATTTTACTTATGCTATTAGAAAGTTCAAGACAAATAAGGTGATCCAAGTATTTGATATCCATTCTTTGACAGTAATGTTCTCTATTTACAAAGAAGACTTCCTTTGCATTTTATGTAATTAGATACATACGTTCAGAACTACTTCTTGCTTTTAGAATTCAGGTTCTTGGTTAGAAACAAGAAGGCATTAAATATGAATTCTCACAGAGTAACCTTTTGTTATTCTATTTGGAGATTCTCCATGAAGTTAAAATATGCCACCTGAAGTTCAAGCAGCACTGTTTCAGTCAGAATTGCATTTTTTAGAGTAATAGTCCTCGAATATTCATGCATGCACACAACTCTCTCTGATTTCAGTAGAGTTTTGTATGCAATTTCTTTTTCACAGTGATAACATCAGGTAAGGGTATGCACCAAAGGATGTGAATCTGTTCTCTTGAATTCTCCTTTTTTCTCTGAGGTCAGGATTCTCAGCGGGAAATGCTTTCCTTTATCACAAATTCTGAAAGCGAGAGACACTTTTCAGTAGGAAGCCAATTCTGAATTTCTTTTGCAAAGAAACTGTGACAGCCTAGTTGGCACTTTGAAACTTGTCTTAGTCACTGTGCCAAAAAATTAAGAAATTTAGCATGCTGAAATCAAGTTTGCAAGGCATGAGGATTCCATTTTCTTGAGTAATGGATCATTAGAATGTGATCATGAGTGATAGCATTTTAATGGTGAAGCTGGTCTTAATGCAGCTTATTCAGGTGGCTGTTGAAAAAGATTCGATACAATTGAGCTGAGTCCCTCAAACGGAGACAATATCAATGATTACAAATGGTAGTACTAGGCTGTTAGCTATTATTATAGCTATATTTATATAGCTGTTATCATCATAGCAATATTATATTTTAATACATATTAGCAATTATACATTAAGCACTATTTTAAGCACTTTACATGTATAATCTCGTTTAACCCCTCATAATAATTCTATGAAATAAGTACACTATTATACTCATACTCATAAGTATGCTTTATACATATAATGACATTAATGCACAGAGTGGCTAATTGATTTAACTACTGTGATAATCATACATTATTGTTCTATGTAATAATCACTCAAATTCTTCATTTTACTTATGCTATTAGAAAGTTCAAGACAAATAAGGTGATCCAAGTATTTGATATCCATTCTTTGACAGTAATGTTCTCTATTTACAAAGAAGACTTCCTTTGCATTTTATGTAATTAGATACATACGTTCAGAACTACTTCTTGCTTTTAGAATTCAGGTTCTTGGTTAGAAACAAGAAGGCATTAAATATGAATTCTCACAGAGTAACCTTTTGTTATTCTATTTGGAGATTCTCCATGAAGTTAAAATATGCCACCTGAAGTTCAAGCAGCACTGTTTCAGTCAGAATTGCATTTTTTAGAGTAATAGTCCTCGAATATTCATGCATGCACACAACTCTCTCTGATTTCAGTAGAGTTTTGTATGCATTTTCAAAGGCAGAAATTAGGCTCTATGTTTAACTTCAGTTAACTTAATCCTTAGGAGAGGAGAGCTTATTTATGGAGAAATGTAGAGACCATAATTGACTGTATCAGCAATTTAACAGTCCACATGGGTCCATTTAATTGGACTCGTAATAGAGTTTATGGAGGCTCCCTAAGCTGTAAGGCAGCGGAAGGCAAATCCTTCGTATTACTCAGCTTGCTGGCACTTGAGTCTGGAGCAGTGTTTCATCCTTAGAAGGAAATCAGTATTTGTTGAATTGAATTGACTTTAGTCCAGGTTTCATTCATCACAGGAACTCTTCTAGAGCATTTGCTTAATCAAGCAGTGATCTGGGGTCCTGGATAAGATCTTGTGTGAGTGCTGAGTTGTCCTCATTTTAATTCAGTAGGGATATAAGTGTGACAGTGGACAGACAGTTTATACATAACTTAAGAGTTGAGTTTTTGGTTTTCTTTTAGCCTTAGAAGTGACTGTGAATTCCACCTGGTCTAATGCCCCTCATTGCTACATGGGAATCTGCCCATTTTTTAAATTAGAATCATTCTGGGACCATATTTTAAACATCTAAGTCCTTCTGTAGGGATCTTGCCTTTTAAATGGTAGAACATTTAAAAGTCTCCTTCTAGTCTTCCTATTTCAAACATTCTCTTAGAATTCCTTCCCTTAGATCATTCTTCTGGTGTCATTCAAACTGCTACACACACATCATTAAAAAAAAAAAAAAAATCATTACGTTTGGGGAAAGCTACTTTCTGCTAACTCTTTAGAAAATGTTTAAAGGGATTCTAGTTTCAGTTCAATAATCATAGCTGAATTCTAATTTCTAATGGTTTAGGAACGACATATAGACCTTCAAATGACTGATTTATAATCCACAGAGTAGCTTTAGAGCATAGCACGATCCAGTAAATTTGGTGATGTGCATAAATCTAATTCAAATGTCAAAATTCATAGTCTCATAGAAAGTTTATTTGACATAATTTTTTTGTGCTATAAATACCTCAGGGCAACTTCTCATCTTTCCCCCACCCACAGAGTTCTCTTGGTTTCTCTTGATGTTGGAAGTAAATGCTTGATAATGAGGCTTTCAAGAGTGAAGAGGAAAGGTGGAAAGTTGTCTGCTGGGTCAAACTCTTCTGAGCAGGGCATTCTTAATTCTTAATATTCTTTTGGTTGGGTGTACAGACCTCTGGGAAAGAATCTCAGATGGGGAAGATGGTTTATTTGTTCCCAAGTTAGACAGTTTGGTTGGGGAAATAAGTTTTTTTATTTTTATTTTTTTTGAGTGAACTTCACAAAACATCATGAAATCACAATGCATTGTACATTTATTCATAAGCCCTTCTTAAGTTTTTCCACAAATGAAAACATTTCCTTACATTGAAACATGAATGGTAATTTAAAATTGGTTTCACGGATAACTCATCTTCAGCCATTTTTTCCCTCAACCTCACCTACTTATTAAATTTAAAGGCAGTGAGAGAGAAATTGACTGTTTCAGTGCTGATAATTTTTCCCTCCCTGCATATGTGAAGTTGGTCCTGCTCTCCTTTGGGAACTATGCATACACAGGACAGGAAATATATCAGTGTAGAACCTCCAAAGTTGATTTGACTAGTGTTTATTACATTATATCAAACTTTGGAAAAATGCTACTGTACATTTGAAAAAAATAATGTGCTATATTTCCCCGACCAAGTTAAATTAAGGAAGGTACTTAATTTAAAGAAAAAGCATTAATGAATGCTCTACAGTGAAATTTATTCTCTAAGGGAAAAGGCTGTTTTTTTTCATATGTCACTTCTATAAGAGCCACATCTTGTATTTTGGAAGGATGCTGGTCATAGGCTGATTTAGGTTGAAGTTTGGTGAATTATATTTCTGACTTATTTCCATTGTGCCTTTAAGGGAATTTTCAGTGGGAAAAATATCTTATAGGGTTGAAACGGAGTTTTGGTGAGTGGGTTTATCAAGAGTTTAACATTTAAAGGTGGTGCTTTTAGGAGTCATTGATTTTTATGAGGAAAGTATGAAGTCTGGTGGAAAATCCAATGGTATTAATGATAGCTATAGGCAGACAAGGGTAACTGGAATATTGATATTATCCCATTGTAAAGTATAAGATTACAGGTTTAAATACATCACACACACAAAAAGGTAAATTAAATCCCTTTAAAAACTACAAAAAAATTACACTAAATCTTAAGTTACTTATTGCTAAGAAGTATTACATAACTATTCTGAAATTATTTTTATTATTATTAATTGTTTTTCCCTGGACATTGGGTAACAGAAGACAAAGGAAATCGAGGTAAATTAGGCACATGGAAAACAAAAAGCATGTAGTCATTTTTCTTACATTGGAACATGTTTTGCACTAATAGTAAATAAAAATAAATGTAAATTTGAAAGAGCAAGCATGCATGACACTAACCAACTCTTCCCATTACTGAAAAACTGTAAATGTAAGATCACTAACTAAGAACTCAGTAATGTTTGATAGAATGAATGTAAAATAAGATTATTTCTATTAAATTTAAAGGCAGTGAGAGAGAAATTGACTGTTTCAGTGCTGATAATTTTTCCCTCCCTGCATATGTGAAGTTGGTCCTGCTCTCCTTTGGGAACTATGCATACACAGGACAGGAAATATATCAGTGTAGAACCTCCAAAGTTGATTTGACTAGTGTTTATTACATTATATCAAACTTTGGAAAAATGCTACTGTACATTTGAAAAAAATAATGTGCTATATTTCCCCGACCAAGTTAAATTAAGGAAGGTACTTAATTTAAAGAAAAGCATTAATGAATGCTCTACAGTGAAATTTATTCTCTAAGGGAAAAGGCTGTTTTTTTTCATATGTCACTTCTATAAGAGCCACATCTTGTATTTTGGAAGGATGCTGGTCATAGGCTGATTTAGGTTGAAGTTTGGTGAATTATATTTCTGACTTATTTCCATTGTGCCTTTAAGGGAATTTTCAGTGGGAAAAATATCTTATAGGGTTGAAACGGAGTTTTGGTGAGTGGGTTTATCAAGAGTTTAACATTTAAAGGTGGTGCTTTTAGGAGTCATTGATTTTTATGAGGAAAGTATGAAGTCTGGTGGAAAATCCAATGGTATTAATGATAGCTATAGGCAGACAAGGGTAACTGGAATATTGATATTATCCCATTGTAAAGTATAAGATTACAGGTTTAAATACATCACACACACAAAAAGGTAAATTAAATCCCTTTAAAAACTACAAAAAAATTACACTAAATCTTAAGTTACTTATTGCTAAGAAGTATTACATAACTATTCTGAAATTATTTTTATTATTATTAATTGTTTTTCCCTGGACATTGGGTAACAGAAGACAAAGGAAATCGAGGTAAATTAGGCACATGGAAAACAAAAAGCATGTAGTCATTTTTCTTACATTGGAACATGTTTTGCACTAATAGTAAATAAAAATAAATGTAAATTTGAAAGAGCAAGCATGCATGACACTAACCAACTCTTCCCATTACTGAAAAACTGTAAATGTAAGATCACTAACTAAGAACTCAGTAATGTTTGATAGAATGAATGTAAAATAAGATTATTTCTATGTAATGACACATTTATAAATTGTTATCTATTTTGATTAACATAGAGGTGTATTCTATCAAAGCACTTTGTAAGTGCAGCAGATATTATCATTCTAATGGAGAGCTATTTTCTTTAATGATTAAATAGTATAACCTAATTTTAAAAACCTAAATGTTTGGCTAAGCGGTCATTTCTTTTATTTTTATATTAACAACCTTTCTGCTTTATTGCTTTTCCGGAAAGACTTTTATTTCAAAATTAATGCTAAAAGAAAGCCACTTTATTTTTAAGAATTTCTTCTTATGCCCACTAAACTTTTTAACTTTGTAATTTATCTTTCCTTTAGTTTTAGTGAGTTTTGTTGAATAATAACGTAAGTAGCATCAGTAATACATGAGATTTTATTGTATGATGTGCAGCTATATGACAGGTCCTGCTTGCTTAGTCTTTAGAATCTTGAAGGTAACTATTTAATAAACCACTGTTCTTATTCATAAAATAAAATGTTTCCTCCCAAACATGTAAAATTTAAAAAGACACACATAAATAACCATTATCATTAGTTCACAAACATATGCTACGGACCATCTACTCTATATTATTTTATAGCTTTTCCAATGTAGTTTAGCTAACATTTTAGAAATATGTATTATTTCTAAATTCATATGCCTGTTAAACTTCATTATCTCAAATGATACTGACAGAATGTCATGAAACAGTATCATAATATACATATAGACATTATTTTGATGCAATAAACATGTGATTTTTAAGACTTTCTTAATAAACACACATGTTTATTCTTTGCTAAAACATGTTTCTGCAAGTGCCATACCTATATTTTGCAAGTTTTTATTAACCTGATTAAGACAGTCTTGCTGAAAAACTTCCTTTGCTTTGAAAGCTCCTTTTGATTAGGAATAAAAGCCCTAACTCATTAGACAAAACTGTGATTTTTCCTTCCAGGAAACCCTCCTCATCAAGGTTCGAAAATTTTTCTTACATTGGAACATGTTTTGCACTAATAGTAAATAAAAATAAATGTAAATTTGAAAGAGCAAGCATGCATGACACTAACCAACTCTTCCCATTACTGAAAAACTGTAAATGTAAGATCACTAACTAAGAACTCAGTAATGTTTGATAGAATGAATGTAAAATAAGATTATTTCTATGTAATGACACATTTATAAATTGTTATCTATTTTGATTAACATAGAGGTGTATTCTATCAAAGCACTTTGTAAGTGCAGCAGATATTATCATTCTAATGGAGAGCTATTTTCTTTAATGATTAAATAGTATAACCTAATTTTAAAAACCTAAATGTTTGGCTAAGCGGTCATTTCTTTTATTTTTATATTAACAACCTTTCTGCTTTATTGCTTTTCCGGAAAGACTTTTATTTCAAAATTAATGCTAAAAGAAAGCCACTTTATTTTTAAGAATTTCTTCTTATGCCCACTAAACTTTTTTTAACTTTGTAAATTATCTTTCCTTTAGTTTTAGTGAGTTTTGTTGAATAATAACGTAAGTAGCATCAGTAATACATGAGATTTTATTGTATGATGTGCAGCTATATGACAGGTCCTGCTTGCTTAGTCTTTAGAATCTTGAAGGTAACTATTTAATAAACCACTGTTCTTATTCATAAAATAAAATGTTTCCTCCCAAACATGTAAAATTTAAAAAGACACACATAAATAACCATTATCATTAGTTCACAAACATATGCTACGGACCATCTACTCTATATTATTTTATAGCTTTTCCAATGTAGTTTAGCTAACATTTTAGAAATATGTATTATTTCTAAATTCATATGCCTGTTAAACTTCATTATCTCAAATGATACTGACAGAATGTCATGAAACAGTATCATAATATACATATAGACATTATTTTGATGCAATAAACATGTGATTTTTAAGACTTTCTTAATAAACACACATGTTTATTCTTTGCTAAAACATGTTTCTGCAAGTGCCATACCTATATTTTGCAAGTTTTTATTAACCTGATTAAGACAGTCTTGCTGAAAAACTTCCTTTGCTTTGAAAGCTCCTTTTGATTAGGAATAAAAGCCCTAACTCATTAGACAAAACTGTGATTTTTTTTCCTTCCAGGAAACCCCTCCTTCATCAAGTCGATAAACTGTAAAGCATGGGTTTGGCACTGAAACATGCATTTTTATATTTTTGCTCCTTACTAACCAGATAACACATGAGATGCAATGCAACTTCGACAAAACAAACCTTCCATTATCGGTATCTGAGCACAAAGCTATGTGACCCTTATTAGATTTGTAGATGCGGCTGGGGTGGCAATTGCATCTTATGTGGGATGTATCTGGTGTTTTATTATTTGTTTTAGAGTGTCATTTCAATGTAATGTGCTGTTCTTTGTGTCTTTGTTGTCTCTTTTTTTTCTTTGTCCCCCCAACAGCATTTTGTCCCGCACAGGGAAGAAGGAAAACCAAGATGCCTCCAATTTGACAGTGCCCATGACCATGTGTCTTTTTCCTGTGCCATTCCCACTCACCCCATCTCTAAGACCGCAGGTCAGTTCCATCAACCCTACTGTTACTCGCTCCCTCCTTTACAGCGTCCTGCGAGATGCACCCTCTGAACGCGGCCTGCAAAGTCGTGATGCTCACTTGTCAGACTACCCTTCTTTGGACTATCAAGGCCTCTACGTGACTTTGGTGACTCTCCTGGATCTAGTTCCTTTACTCCAGCATGGCCAACACGGTAAGCATTTAATCAGAACTTTTGAAAAGGTACATGTGTGTTTCTGGGTGCTGGAGAACTCTGCTGTTATTACAGTACGTTGCCTGAAACGTCTTTGTGTGGCTACTACATGTCTTACACTGAAACTTAATGATGGTTTCTATCATTTTTTGCTTTTCTATGGGTAGAGGGATGTTATCCAAGTGGGTCTGCATTGCAGGGGGGAATGGGCCTGAGAAAGGAGGAGAACTATATTCTTATTCTCCCCAACTTGCTGATCAGGGGGACTGGTTGGAATTATGATTTGGGGGTTGTTTTAAAAACTTGCATCTCCAGAAAATGTAAGAGATGGAGCTTGAAGGACAGGTCAAATCCACTAAGTAATTCTGTGATTTTTCGAAACAAATCAGTCTCTCTGGGACTCATTTTTCCTGTCTCTTAATCCAGGAGGTTAGATAAGAACCAACCTCCAAGTTTAACAATCAGCAGTTGTTAGAAAATATTGACCATGTTGTATACTATGCTATATATAGAATATGCATGCTGTATATGGTATATATATTATAAATTGTTAGTGGTGCAATATGACAGAAGCCCAAGATCATGCTTCTTTTCTGAACTCTTCCCCTTTCTGCTGTCTTTAGTCAATTTCAGTATCTTGCTTGCTTACCAAATTCTTCTAACCCATAAAAGGAGCTCAATAATATCTACTGTTTAAGTATAAAATACAGTAAGTCCTCTCTACACATGAACAAGTTCCATTCCAAGAGCACATTTGTAAGTCCAATTTGTTTGTAAGTTAAACAAAGTTAGCCTAGATACCCAACTGACACAATCTGTAGTGTTGTGTATGTTATATTGTGTATAGCACAATACAGTACTGTACTATAATAGATTTATAATACTTTTCACACAAATGATACATAAAAAGCACACAAAAATAAAGAAAACATTTATGGCACAGTACCTTGGAAAGGACAGTAGTACACTACAGCAGCTGGCATACAGGGGCACATTCGCATATTTGAAAGTTCATAATTTGAAAGTTTGTATATAAGGGACTTGATGTATTATATGTGGGAGAAAAAAAGGATATTTTGCAACAAATGAGCTTTTAATACAACAGTTGTCTTAACTTTAAAGTGCTGATAATCTGGCCCATGGAGGTATGATAACTAAAATTTCACTGTACAAAAAGTTGGAATTTGGGAAATGGGTGGGTGTGGTGGTTTTTTTTTTTGTCTTTTGGCTAACTCTCCTAAGAAAATGCTCAATGGTTTCTATCATTTTTGTTTTTGGTAGAGGGATGTTATCCAAGTGGGTCTGCATTGCAGGGGGGAATGGGCCTGAGAAAGGAGGAGAACTATATTCTTATTCTCCCCAACTTGCTGATCAGGGGGACTGGTTGGAATTATGATTTGGGGGTTGTTTTAAAAACTTGCATCTCCAGAAAATGTAAGAGATGGAGCTTGAAGGACAGGTCAAATCCACTAAGTAATTCTGTGATTTTTCGAAACAAATCAGTCTCTCTGGGACTCATTTTTCCTGTCTCTTAATCCAGGAGGTTAGATAAGAACCAACCTCCAAGTTTAACAATCAGCAGTTGTTAGAAAATATTGACCATGTTGTATACTATGCTATATATAGAATATGCATGCTGTATATGGTATATATATTATAAATTGTTAGTGGTGCAATATGACAGAAGCCCAAGATCATGCTTCTTTTCTGAACTCTTCCCCTTTCTGCTGTCTTTAGTCAATTTCAGTATCTTGCTTGCTTACCAAATTCTTCTAACCCATAAAAAGGAGCTCAATAATATCTACTGTTTAAGTATAAAATACAGTAAGTCCTCTCTACACATGAACAAGTTCCATTCCAAGAGCACATTTGTAAGTCCAATTTGTTTGTAAGTTAAACAAAGTTAGCCTAGATACCCAACTGACACAATCTGTAGTGTTGTGTATGTTATATTGTGTATAGCACAATACAGTACTGTACTATAATAGATTTATAATACTTTTCACACAAATGATACATAAAAAGCACACAAAAATAAAGAAAACATTTATGGCACAGTACCTTGGAAAGGACAGTAGTACACTACAGCAGCTGGCATACAGGGGCACATTCGCATATTTGAAAGTTCATAATTTGAAAGTTTGTATATAAGGGACTTGATGTATTATATGTGGGAGAAAAAAAGGATATTTTGCAACAAATGAGCTTTTAATACAACAGTTGTCTTAACTTTAAAGTGCTGATAATCTGGCCCATGGAGGTATGATAACTAAAATTTCACTGTACAAAAAGTTGGAATTTGGGAAATGGGTGGGTGTGGTGGTTTTTTTTTTTGTCTTTTGGCTAACTCTCCTAAGAAAATGCTCAATGGTTTATTTAGCAAGATGTGTTCTTAAATAAAAATTTAAAATCTGCTTTTATAAAAATGGTGACATGATTATTAATTTGTTTTTTATATTTACAATTCTATATTACAGTGTATATAAAAAATGTAAAAACTTGTGAGTTCCCTTATTACACAGTTTTGCTATTTTAAGCCTAGTCACTTTATGCTGTGATCCTATCCCAGCTCAGAAGTTAAAGGTGATGACTCTCTGAATATAACACTGTCTGAATTTATTGTGATGATGAACTTGTCAGTGCTTCTCCTTTATGACTATCTGCCTGGCCCTGGGATGGGCCACTGTGTTAGGGCCCCTTGAGTAAGATAAAAGCATTCTGTTTGGTGTCTCACAGCTCATTTAACTGCAGTTCATGTGTAAATTGTGAGCATTTTAGGGAAGATTTATATTTTCACTCTTGTACATATAGCTATCTTGTGACCTTCCTCTTTACTATTATCTATGGGCTGTGCTCTTGTTCTGCATGTTGAATCTTAGAAGATAGGAAAAACTCACTAGGCCATCCCTTAGAGGTTACAAAAACAATACAATACTCTTTTGGCTGATCTGAATGGCATCAGAATTTCCCAGGGAGCTTGGAATGTGGAATTCTGGTTCCCAAGCTGAATTTCTGAACAAGAATGAATGAGAGTGGGTCCTGAGAACCTGAATTTGTAAGTAGCTCTCTGGGTGATTTTTCTATACATGGAGTTTGAGAACCATTGCACTAGGGCTAGAGGCTGGGTCCTCACATGGGGCCATATGGTGTAGCCAGCAGAGCCGCCTTTTCATTGCAATTCAGTTGCTCACTCTCAGATGATCTTGGGCAATCACTTCCATTCTCAGGCCTCCGTCTCCTCATGTGAAAAATATCCCAGGCTGATCCAGGTACCTTTTCAGGCCAGTGTTCTGTAATGAGGCTAAAATGCAGTGGAGGTGTCTATTGTATACTGCCTCAATCAGTTCTTAGTAAAACACTTGTGAATTTTCTGTTTCATCAGTTAGAGCCCAAGGTCGACTGACCCTTAGTTCCCAGTGTACAGTGCGTCTCTCTGCTGTCTGTTGAGGTGGCAGATTAATTCTAATGATAATCAGAAATAACAGTAGACATCATAATAGCACTGGTAAATTTACTACAAGTCAAACAAACCTAATAACTTCTTTTATAACGGATACAAAAATGATTGGCATTTTCATTGTCAAGTCTTGATTGATGACATGAGATTCAGAAATATGAAAACATATATTCAGTGTGATGTGATTTGGTTTACTTGTGTTCCAGAGCGAAATAGTTATGATTTTTGAATGGCTTCTGCTTTTACTCCTTGCACAGGTAATAATAATAGTAACAGTATTCACATTCATAATAATGACTAATATTTGTGGAGCACACATTGTGCACTCTGTTAGGTACTTAATGTTTTTCTTATTTAAACCTCCTAACAATCCTAATGAAATGAGGTAGGTCCTGTTCCTTTCACTTAAAAAGGTTAATAGAAAGGTTATTGTCAGGTGGCATGTCCTTCTGTGATAATTGATAACTAAATGCACAGAGTCATACAATATCAGTTTGCAGCTTCCTTTCGTTGGTGCATGCCGAATCTGCCACTGTGCTGGAAGATGCAGATTACGTCATACCAAGACTTCAGATGTAGGAAGACTGTTCATTTGATGGAGCAGAAATAGCCTGGTTTTATTTCCAGCCTTGCCCTTGACTTTTCTAAAACTTCCTGTGAGAAAATAATTTAACATCTTTCTGCCACAGTTGTCTTGTGTAAAATGTAATGGAGGTAAGAATGCTGGAGGGATTTCAGGATTCATTATCATGTGAAAGTGCTTTTGATTTATGAAATCAAGGAGTAATATGACTAAAGATGGATAAAGTGTTGAGAAAAAGCTCCCATCATAGATATGGGTGACCTTTGTATCATGACATGGTTGGATGACATCACTGAGTCAGTGGGCATGAACTTGGACAGGCTCTGAGAGATGGTGAAGGACCAGGAAGCCTGGCACGCCACAGTCTATGGGGTCACAAAGAGTTGGACATGGCTGAGCGACTGAACAGAACTGAACTTGAATAACTTGGGGTAAAACACTTGTGAATTTTCTGTTTCATCAGTTAGAGCCCAAGGTCGACTGACCCTTAGTTCCCAGTGTACAGTGCGTCTCTCTGCTGTCTGTTGAGGTGGCAGATTAATTCTAATGATAATCAGAAATAACAGTAGACATCATAATAGCACTGGTAAATTTACTACAAGTCAAACAAACCTAATAACTTCTTTTATAACGGATACAAAAATGATTGGCATTTTCATTGTCAAGTCTTGATTGATGACATGAGATTCAGAAATATGAAAACATATATTCAGTGTGATGTGATTTGGTTTACTTGTGTTCCAGAGCGAAATAGTTATGATTTTTGAATGGCTTCTGCTTTTACTCCTTGCACAGGTAATAATAATAGTAACAGTATTCACATTCATAATAATGACTAATATTTGTGGAGCACACATTGTGCACTCTGTTAGGTACTTAATGTTTTTCTTATTTAAACCTCCTAACAATCCTAATGAAATGAGGTAGGTCCTGTTCCTTTCACTTAAAAAGGTTAATAGAAAGGTTATTGTCAGGTGGCATGTCCTTCTGTGATAATTGATAACTAAATGCACAGAGTCATACAATATCAGTTTGCAGCTTCCTTTCGTTGGTGCATGCCGAATCTGCCACTGTGCTGGAAGATGCAGATTACGTCATACCAAGACTTCAGATGTAGGAAGACTGTTCATTTGATGGAGCAGAAATAGCCTGGTTTTATTTCCAGCCTTGCCCTTGACTTTTCTAAAACTTCCTGTGAGAAAATAATTTAACATCTTTCTGCCACAGTTGTCTTGTGTAAAATGTAATGGAGGTAAGAATGCTGGAGGGATTTCAGGATTCATTATCATGTGAAAGTGCTTTTGATTTATGAAATCAAGGAGTAATATGACTAAAGATGGATAAAGTGTTGAGAAAAAGCTCCCATCATAGATATGGGTGACCTTTGTATCATGACATGGTTGGATGACATCACTGAGTCAGTGGGCATGAACTTGGACAGGCTCTGAGAGATGGTGAAGGACCAGGAAGCCTGGCACGCCACAGTCTATGGGGTCACAAAGAGTTGGACATGGCTGAGCGACTGAACAGAACTGAACTTGAATAACTTGGGGGATGGGTAGAGGCACTGACCATCCCCCTCCACAAACAGTAAAAAGTCTGCAATTTCTGCTGATGTCTCTGCCTCAAAAACAAAGGAATTGATAAATGACTCACCCAAGGGCAGGAGCTGAAACAGTTTGGATAGAATCAAGACTCAAGTCCTAGAGGCTTTTTTTTTTGACCACTTCTATTGGTCTTTCATTTATTTATTTTCATCCATCTTTGTTCTTTGGCCTGTGTGGCCATGGGAGAGAGGCCACTCCCATCGCAGTGGCCTCTCTTGTTGCAGAGCAGAGCACCAGCTCTGGGCGCCTGCGCTCCAGAGCTCCAACTCGGTAGCTGGACACATTGGTCCAGCCACTCTGCGGCACATGGGATCTTCCCAGGCCAAGGATCGAACTGGCGCCCCTTGCACTGCAAGGCAGTGTCCTTACCCACTGGACCACCAGGGAAGCCCCTAGTGTTTTGATTCCACTTATTGTGATCTCTAATTGACCACAAACTTTCTCCTACACTTAGTTTAAAAATCTGTAAAATGAAGATGAAAGAAAAAATGAAATTGTTAGTTGCTCAGTGTCTGACTCTGTGACTTCATGGACTGTAGCCTGCCAGGCTTCTCTGCCCATGGGATTCTCTAGGCAAGAATACTGGAGTGGGTAGCCATTCCCTTCTCCAGGGGATCTTCTCCACCTAGGGTTCAAACTCGAGTCTCCTGCACTGCAGGTTAATTCTTTACCATCTAAATTACAGGTACTAAAATTATTGAAAAAAATCCATGTATAAAAAATGGACTTATGCAGTTTATACCTCTGCTGTTCACAGGTCAACTGTATTTATATTTCTTAATGCAGTCATTCATCAAATACTGTGTAAGTGCTATATAGAGCTCTCATAGGAAGGGAGTGATGGTTGCTTATAATTTAAACTAGTTTATAAAAACTTAAAATGTAAAGTGAACATTTTTTGTTAATTGCAAGATAGTCAGTGACTGATTACTTCATTTTCTTTTGTAGATCTTGGACAGTCAATCTTTTATACAACTACGTGTTTGCTCCCCTTTCTCAATGATGATATTCTGAGTACTTTGCCCTACACGATGATATCAACCTTAGCTACCTTTCCTCCGTTTCTGCACAAGGATATTATTGAATATCTTAGCACATCTTTTCTACCAATGGCTATACGTAAGTTCAGTCTTACCTAATGCTAGATTATTTCTATGTGTTGTATGAATGGAAATTGCTTTGGCTTTTCTAGGCTTGTAGATTTTCAAGATTATAATGGAATTACTTGCTGTATACATGTGCTTTGGTTTAAATTCAGTCATTTCAGCATGAATGGAATAGTGAACATCAAAGACATGACAAGGCAATAATACCTTAGAATTGTTTTATGCCATAGTTTGATCTTATAGGACAGGAAGAAAGAATGTGTCAAAGCACAGTCTGCATTTCCTACGTATCAATTAGGGTATTGTTTTGTTACTTTAGAAAAAAAAAGGTGGAGCACATGTTGTCTTGGATGTAGAAATTCTTCTCTTTTGCATATGAAGGCAGTAGGGTGTGCCGGGAAGAGCAGTGGGTAGAGTCAGCCTGTGCCGTCTCCTGGAGTCTCAGTTCTCTTGTCTGTAGTCTGCTCTGTGAGGCTGGGCAGCTCGTGCAGTTGAAGCCTCATCTCCAGGATGATGATACTATCAGCTTTCCCTCACAAGGGCGTTGTGATGACAGAGTGAGTCAAAGTTTATGAGAACACTTGGAAAAAAGATGAAGCTCTGACTCCTGTGCCAGGCACTGTTGTAAGCATGGGTTCAATTTAAATTCTGTTTCATTTTTGTGAACGTGATTCTGTGGGCTTGTTATCCAGATGTGATCACAGAAAGAAAGAAGTGGGATTGTAGTTTTTACGATCAAAATCCTTCTAAAGTATACGTATATATTTTCGATCATAGGTGATTAATTAATCTGTGTTTCAGTATATAATCTAAAAAGATTATGGGTTTAAGAATCAAATAGATCTAGAGTCAAATCACAACCGTGCTACCAACTAGCTGTGTGAGCTTAGGCAAGTTACCTAACCTTTCTGTTTCTTATCTGTGAGATGAGGGCAGTGAGAATAGAGCCTTCTAAGCTGGTTGTGACAGCTTTGGGTGCTAGCAGAATGCCTCGTCCTCAGTAAGTGTTAGTTTACTCCTCTCCTCATCGCAACTCTCATTCTATAATAATGCCTGTGTTGGTCGCATTCAATTCCCAGAGATCATTTTTTACTGTTTTAATGTTATACATTTATACTCGTATTAACGTTGTTGCTTTGTCATAACAATTGGTAACCATATATACCTTTGAACCACATCTACTACTTCTACTATTGAGTTTAATTTTAGCTATGTAATTGTAATTTCATGTCTTTTAAACAGTCTGACTTCTGCTGGAATT
This sequence comes from Tragulus kanchil, assembly GCA_022376925.1. Lineage (NCBI taxonomy): Eukaryota > Metazoa > Chordata > Mammalia > Artiodactyla > Tragulidae > Tragulus > Tragulus kanchil. The sequence goes on along the minus strand of JAIOJX010000032.1, from coordinate 181,978,917 downwards.
ATATAGCTATTAAAAATTAGCAGACTGCTTATGTTGTTCAAGTAATAGAATATTTGATTGTTCTCTCTTTTCATTCTGTGTAACTCTATTGACAAGTACTCGCTCATGGATATAGGCTTAGAATTACAGAGTTGTATTTTTTTAAGAAGCATGCCAACAGTCAAACTTAGGCATAGACTTTCTTTTTTTAAAGAAAAGCAGGTGAGTCTACATCTTTCTAATGAGTATAATTCACTGTTTCTTTCCTTCTTAGAAAAAAGTGAATAATTTTGGGAGCGGTACTGCCTATATCAGGCCCTTGAGGTTATATTTGTAGGAGTGACTGAGCATGTGACAGCTGACAACTTGTTTCTTCACCTTTGATTATTAATTTTTACTTAATTAGAAACAGACTGCAAAACATATATTGGGGCTTCCCTGGTGGTCCAGTGGGTAAAGAGTCTGTGTTGCAGTGCAAAGGGCACTGGTTCGATCCCTGGCCCTGGAAGATCCCACGTTCTGTGGAGCAGCTGGACCGGTGTGTCCAATTACCAACCAGTGCTCTGGAGCGCATGCGCCCAGAGCCAGTGCTCTGCAACAAGAGAGGCCACTGCAGTGGGAGGCCCATACAGGCCAAAAAATAAGGATGGATGAAAAATAAATAAAAAGACCAATAAAAGAGGCCAGAGTGAAAAAAACATCTCTCTTGTCACATTGGAATCCTTAGTTATTTAAGTGTGAGAACTTTGGCAACTGAGGAGAATAAAATAGTTGAGTTTACAAAATCCGTGTGAAAATTTTAATCCTTGTTGGTGGAGTAGCTTGGTGTTTATTTAAAGGGTAGGGACAAGTCATTTCTGTCTCTGGGACCCCATTTTTTTTAACTGCAAAGGAGCGGTTTAGAAAAAATGTTCCATCTCTAGGGTTATATCCGGGTTAATCCTTCTAGAAAATGACTTCAATTCCCAGAGATCATTTTTACTGTTTTAATGTTATACATTTATACTGTATTAACGTTGTTGCTTTGTCATAACAATTGGTAACCATATATACCTTTGAACCACATCTACTACTTCTACTATTGAGTTTAATTTTAGCTATGTAATTGTAATTTCATGTCTTTTAAACAGTCTGACTTCTGCTGGAATTATATAGCTATTAAAAATTAGCAGACTGCTTATGTTGTTCAAGTAATAGAATATTTGATTGTTCTCTCTTTTCATTCTGTGTAACTCTATTGACAAGTACTCGCTCATGGATATAGGCTTAGAATTACAGAGTTGTATTTTTTTAAGAAGCATGCCAACAGTCAAACTTAGGCATAGACTTTCTTTTTTTAAAGAAAAGCAGGTGAGTCTACATCTTTCTAATGAGTATAATTCACTGTTTCTTTCCTTCTTAGAAAAAAGTGAATAATTTTGGGAGCGGTACTGCCTATATCAGGCCCTTGAGGTTATATTTGTAGGAGTGACTGAGCATGTGACAGCTGACAACTTGTTTCTTCACCTTTGATTATTAATTTTTACTTAATTAGAAACAGACTGCAAAACATATATTGGGGCTTCCCTGGTGGTCCAGTGGGTAAAGAGTCTGTGTTGCAGTGCAAAGGGCACTGGTTCGATCCCTGGCCCTGGAAGATCCCACGTTCTGTGGAGCAGCTGGACCGGTGTGTCCAATTACCAACCAGTGCTCTGGAGCGCATGCGCCCAGAGCCAGTGCTCTGCAACAAGAGAGGCCACTGCAGTGGGAGGCCCATACAGGCCAAAAAATAAGGATGGATGAAAAATAAATAAAAAGACCAATAAAAGAGGCCAGAGTGAAAAAAACATCTCTCTTGTCACATTGGAATCCTTAGTTATTTAAGTGTGAGAACTTTGGCAACTGAGGAGAATAAAATAGTTGAGTTTACAAAATCCGTGTGAAAATTTTAATCCTTGTTGGTGGAGTAGCTTGGTGTTTATTTAAAGGGTAGGGACAAGTCATTTCTGTCTCTGGGACCCCATTTTTTTTAACTGCAAAGGAGAGGTTTAGAAAAAATGTTCCATCTCTAGGGTTATGTCCGGGTTAATCATTCTAGGTTAAATAGCATCAATCTTATTTTATGTAAGAGGCACACATCTTCTCCCATCACGATTGCTGATCTGATTCATTTGTTTTGTTGCTCTGGTTTTAGTCCCTTAGTTCTGACTGTTTCATTTCTTGTCACCATTCCTGTGATTCAGTAGTAGCCAGTCTTTGTCATCTTGAAATCTTTGAAAATAAACTATGGTACTAACCTTTCAAGCCAAATTCTATGAAACGATTCAGGTGTTTCTTTGTCCTTATCCCTTCTCAGAGTAGATAAAAAGGACCCAGACCCAAAGATGGAGTGAATTGGGTTCCAGATAAATCATGTTAAACTGAATCGATATGAGCATGTGTGTCTGTTGTTTGCTTCCATGTTGGTTTTGTTTGGGGAAGTTGTTCAATAAAAATTCTGACCAGAACAAGAGCAGGAGGATTTAACTTCTTTGGGAAGATTTTTATTTCAGACCTGTGATAAAGGATGCTGTGTTTTCTGAGCACTTAGTAAAGTCTTTAGGACAAAGAAGCTTTTATCTCTTTGGTATGGTATGCAAGGTCAAATGTAATACATGGACAGTTTTTCAGGTGTTAAATAATTATATCGTTAAGGACTCGGAGATGAAATTCTGAGCTCTGAAGTAGACCTAATGAGATATTTTAGCTCTTTCAGTTGAAGAGTCTTGCATGTACATCAGTTAAGTCTTTTATGTCATTTTTGTCAGTAGAGCAAGTACTGTGCTTTTATTTTAAATAGGTCCTCTGAGTGATAATTTTATGCTTCAGCCAGAGAACCAAGAGAGGCCACTGCAGTGGGAGGCCCATACAGGCCAAAAATAAGGATGGATGAAAAATAAATAAAAAGACCAATAAAAGAGGCCAGAGTGAAAAAAACATCTCTCTTGTCACATTGGAATCCTTAGTTATTTAAGTGTGAGAACTTTGGCAACTGAGGAGAATAAAATAGTTGAGTTTACAAAATCCGTGTGAAAATTTTAATCCTTGTTGGTGGAGTAGCTTGGTGTTTATTTAAAGGGTAGGGACAAGTCATTTCTGTCTCTGGGACCCCATTTTTTTTAACTGCAAAGGAGAGGTTTAGAAAAAATGTTCCATCTCTAGGGTTATGTCCGGGTTAATCATTCTAGGTTAAATAGCATCAATCTTATTTTATGTAAGAGGCACACATCTTCTCCCATCACGATTGCTGATCTGATTCATTTGTTTTGTTGCTCTGGTTTTAGTCCCTTAGTTCTGACTGTTTCATTTCTTGTCACCATTCCTGTGATTCAGTAGTAGCCAGTCTTTGTCATCTTGAAATCTTTGAAAATAAACTATGGTACTAACCTTTCAAGCCAAATTCTATGAAACGATTCAGGTGTTTCTTTGTCCTTATCCCTTCTCAGAGTAGATAAAAAGGACCCAGACCCAAAGATGGAGTGAATTGGGTTCCAGATAAATCATGTTAAACTGAATCGATATGAGCATGTGTGTCTGTTGTTTGCTTCCATGTTGGTTTTGTTTGGGGAAGTTGTTCAATAAAAATTCTGACCAGAACAAGAGCAGGAGGATTTAACTTCTTTGGGAAGATTTTTATTTCAGACCTGTGATAAAGGATGCTGTGTTTTCTGAGCACTTAGTAAAGTCTTTAGGACAAAGAAGCTTTTATCTCTTTGGTATGGTATGCAAGGTCAAATGTAATACATGGACAGTTTTTCAGGTGTTAAATAATTATATCGTTAAGGACTCCGGAGATGAAATTCTGAGCTCTGAAGTAGACCTAATGAGATATTTTAGCTCTTTCAGTTGAAAAGTCTTGCATGTACATCAGTTAAGTCTTTTATGTCATTTTTGTCAATAAACCAAGTACTGTGCTTTTATTTTAAATAGGTCCTTTGAGGTGCTGACTAGCAAAGTGTAATTTATTGTAAAAATTTCCTTTCACATACCCTCTTTTTGTTAATGCCTTCCTTGTGTATATATTAAGATCCACTTGTTTTTACTCCACACATGTGGAATAGGCTCTGTGTAGTATGTGTGTATATGTATACATATATATATATATATATATATATATATATATATATATAAATATAAGAAATTATTAAGAAGTGAGGAAGGTATTTGCATTTCACCATGGAAATCTCTCTTTTTCCATGAAGGTTCCATGACTGTGGACCAAATTGAAATTTGGATGATGGCAGATAAAAGGCAAATAGGGTCCCAACTGAACATTATCTAATATAGGATCAGCTATTATTTTAAAGTGAATAATAAAGCTGAACAGTTAAATCAGTGAAAGATCCTTCTGGTGGTATCTTGGTGTCATGAATTGTGCAATCCCATCCAGTTTCTTTTTCACTTTTAATTTCCTCAAAAGTCACTTATCCTCATGCAAAAAAAAGAGGTTCATTTAGATCTTTCCATTGATTTAAAAACAATTGTATGATTTAATTGAGTATCTTCTTCTAAGCCTTTGGCTCTGTATCTTTTCTTTGTTCTACTGCTACTACAGAGGATGAGTATTATGATCTATGATCTTCTAAAATACTAATAAGTAAATATAATAGAAAAAAACAGAATAAAATACCAGTATTAAATACTGATGATATTTAAATAGTCTTTTATATATAAAATCTGTTTTGTTACTTAATGATTATTACTGTTAAGGAGATATTACTCAACTTTTTTGTTTTTTAGTTGCTAGGTCATGTCCAACTCTCTGCAACCCCATGGACTGCAACATGCAAAGCCTCCCCGTCCTTCACTATCACCCTGAGTTTGTTCAAAATTAAGTCCATTGAGCTGATGATGCCATCCAGTCATCTCATCCTCTGTCGTCCCCTTCTCTTCCTGCCTTCAATCTTTCCCAGCATCAGGATCATTTCCAATGGGTCAGTTCTTTGCAACAGGTGACCAAGGTATTGGAGCTTTAGTGTTAGCATCAGTCCTTCCAATGAATGTTCAGAGTTGGTTTCCTTTAGGTTTGACTGGTTTGATCTCCTTGCAGTCTGTGGGATTCTCAAGAGTCTTCTCCAGGATCCCAGTTAGAAAGCATAAATTCTATATAATAGTATACTTTAGGAGCTTTATTATTGAATTATGGAAACTATTTCAGAACAGGAATCCAGAAGCACTGAATCGTAGTCCTTTGACCATTGGCAGACCTCTACCTTACCTAACTTTAGTTCCTTTAGCTGCAAATGTGTGAATAATCATAACTTTCCTTGTCTACATCACAGTGCTTGTTGTGAAAACCATTCTCATGAACACATGAGAATGATCTTTGAGTATTGTCTGTTTTATACCAGTGTATAATAGACCAAAACACACAGTCTAATGATAGACACGTCAAATTTCATTGCAGCCCATTCCAATATTCTGCTGAAAATCACATGTTGGCCTGAAATTTCATTATCTTAAATATTGCTGAAAACAAGGGACTATCTGCTGGGGCTTGGGATTTTTCCCCCCAAGAGTGTGTTGTATAATAACAGTAATTGTTATACCAGGTTTTGATCTCATAGAACCTGACAGAACATCTCTGCAGTGCTGGTGGGCAATCCTGTCTCTGTGACTTTTTATTTATCTACTAATCTGTGCATATTTAATGCTGCATAGACTTCAGGGTCACGATGTCTTAGTCTTCCCTTTTGTTGAACTGAAATGACCTTCGGAGAGTAGACGTTTTTCATGGAGCATTGTTACCTCTGCTTCCACAAACAGAGGCCACTTGCTGGATTTAATCCAGGCAGTCCAAGAAATGGTCCTGTCGTATGGCAAGACTGGCATGAGAATGTTTGTCTTCTTCCTTGTTGATTCCCTTACCTTGACCCTAAAAAGGTAGAAGGCTAGAGGGGTTTGTTAAAATACATTTCAATTCAGACCACTTCTTACCACTGTCTCATCTGAACCAGCCCAGTAGCTTCTGAACTGGTGTCTCAGCCTCTGCTCTTAGCCCTCCTACAGCCTGCTCCCCGCCAACAAGCCAGAGCTGTCCTCCAACCATGGAAATCAGATCATGTCACTTTCTTCTGGAGAACATCTAGTAACTTCCCGTCATTCCTGCAAATCAAATTCAGCACCTTTGTCTTCTGATCTGGCCCCAGCTTATCTTACTGCTTCATCAGTTGCCTCTGCTAGTGTTCACTCTGCTGAGTTCAGATCGGCCTTTCTGCAGTTTCATAAAAGCACCAAGCTTTTGCTCTTGCTCCAGGCTTTTTCCTTCTGTCTCTCAAGCCCTTCTTGCAAATAGTCACATGATTGGCTTCCTTACTCATTTGAGGTCTCAGCTCAAGTATTACATCTTCCCAGAGGTCCTACTTTACGCTCAAGCTAAAACAGGGTCTTCCCTCATTTTCTACCTATTCCCTTGCCCTGCTTAATGTTTCTTCAGAGGTATTTGTTTCCTGTTCCTCTAGAGTAGCAAAAGAACTGTCTGCAGTCATGGAAATGTTAGATAAAATTCTGTGCTATTCAATAGAAGAGCCACTAGCCACATATGGGAAGTGAGCACTTGAAATACATCTTGTGAGAGAAACCGAATTTTTTTGTATTTTTTTAACATTTTTATTTATTTATTTATTTTCATCCATCTTTATTCTTTGGCATGTGTGGGCCTCCCATTGCAGGGGCCTCTCTTGTTGCAGAGCACCGGCTCTGGGCCATGCCTCCAGAGTGCTGGCTTCTCATTGGACACACCGGCCCAGCTGCTCCGCAGCATGTGGGATCTTCCTGGGCCAGGAATCGATGTCTTACTTCCCTTTTGTTGAACTGAAATGACCTTCGGAGTAGACGTTTTCATGGAGCATTGTTACCTCTGCTTCCACAAACAGAGGCCACTTGCTGGATTTAATCCAGGCAGTCCAAGAAATGGTCCTGTCGTATGGCAAGACTGGCATGAGAATGTTTGTCTTCTTCCTTGTTGATTCCCTTACCTTGACCCTAAAAAGGTAGAAGGCTAGAGGGGTTTGTTAAAATACATTTCAATTCAGACCACTTCTTACCACTGTCTCATCTGAACCAGCCCAGTAGCTTCTGAACTGGTGTCTCAGCCTCTGCTCTTAGCCCTCCTACAGCCTGCTCCCCGCCAACAAGCCAGAGCTGTCCTCCAACCATGGAAATCAGATCATGTCACTTTCTTCTGGAGAACATCTAGTAACTTCCCGTCATTCCTGCAAATCAAATTCAGCACCTTTGTCTTCTGATCTGGCCCCAGCTTATCTTACTGCTTCATCAGTTGCCTCTGCTAGTGTTCACTCTGCTGAGTTCAGATCGGCCTTTCTGCAGTTTCATAAAAGCACCAAGCTTTTGCTCTTGCTCCAGGCTTTTTCCTTCTGTCTCTCAAGCCCTTCTTGCAAATAGTCACATGATTGGCTTCCTTACTCATTTGAGGTCTCAGCTCAAGTATTACATCTTCCCAGAGGTCCTACTTTACGCTCAAGCTAAAACAGGGTCTTCCCTCATTTTCTACCTATTCCCTTGCCCTGCTTAATGTTTCTTCAGAGGTATTTGTTTCCTGTTCCTCTAGAGTAGCAAAAGAACTGTCTGCAGTCATGGAAATGTTAGATAAAATTCTGTGCTATTCAATAGAAGAGCCACTAGCCACATATGGGAAGTGAGCACTTGAAATACATCTTGTGAGAGAAACCGAATTTTTTTGTATTTTTTTAACATTTTTATTTATTTATTTATTTTCATCCATCTTTATTCTTTGGCATGTGTGGGCCTCCCATTGCAGGGGCCTCTCTTGTTGCAGAGCACCGGCTCTGGGCCATGCCTCCAGAGTGCTGGCTTCTCATTGGACACACCGGCCCAGCTGCTCCGCAGCATGTGGGATCTTCCTGGGCCAGGAATCGAACCTGTGTCCCCTGCATTGCAAGGCAGACTCTTCACCCACTGGATGACCAGGGAAACCTGAGAAACTGAATTTTTAATTTAGTTTACTTGTTAACATTTATTTATTTATTTTTCTTTTTTTTTTTGGCCGCTTCTATTGATCCTTCATTTATCCATCCTTGTTCTTTGGCCTGTGTGCACCTCCCATCTCAGTGGCCTCCCTCGTGGCAGAGCACCAGCTCTGGGCGCATGCGCTCCAGAGCTCTGGCTGGGTAGTTGGAACATCAGTCCAGCTGCCCTGCGGCACATGGGATCTTCCCAGGCCAGGGATCGAATCGGCACCCCTTGCACTGCAAGGCCATGTCCCTACCCACTGGACCACCAGCCCTATTTTTTTTTTTTTTTTAATGGCTGTGCTGGGTTTTTGTTGCTGCATATGGGCTTTTTCTAAATGTGAAGAGCGGGGCTACTTTTCACTGTGGTGTGTGGGCTTCTCATTGCAGTGGCTTCTCTTATTGTAGAGCAAAAGGGCTCAGTAGTTGTGGAGCATGGGCTTAGTTGCTCTCCTGAATGTGGAATTTTCCCAGACCAGGTATCAAACCTGTGTCTCCTGCATTGGCAGGCATATTCTTACCACTGTGCCACCAGGGAAGTCCTACTTTGCTTTCAGTTAGTTTAAATGTAATCCCATGTGGCTACTATATTGGACAGCACAGCTCTAGCATTTCAGCTTCATAAAGACAAAGATGTGCCTTCTTATATACCGCTGTGTTCCCAGGGTCTAGAAAGAACAATGCCTTGTATGTAGGAGATACAGGAGAAATACTGTGAGAAAGAATAAGTGAGGAGAACAGTTGCTGTGAAGTCAAGGGACTTCGGCCATAGTCCTAATAATTAGGTTGGTGTTCTTGTGCAGATTTTGATTTCTTTTTTATAAAAGGGCTTTTCCCTTATACTTTTATTTGTTTTTTTTTGTTGAGCATCATGTGAGGGCTATTCATGATAATATATTTGGAGTTATAAAATACAGTAGCAGATTAAGGAATTGTTACTGTTTGTAGAAGGAGGGGTGCTGTAATGATTGTTTTGGTGGTGCTGAGAGGATCAGGACATAGATCTTAAAACCTAATTGTATTTCCTGAGCACAACATTACATTTAAAATTTTCTTATTTTGATTAGTTCTCTGCTTTCTTCCATTGTATGTAGCTTTGACCTTATACACCCTAATGAGGACAAGCTGCACATCTGTTTGCATCATGCCTTTTTAACAAGATTCAATAAATGATGTGTGTCTCTGCATGTTTATTAAATTGGAATAGTGGTGATTTTGTTCAGTCTTTTAAAAGGCTAAGAAATTGCAAGGCACAGTCTGTTTATAGACGTATTGGAGCCAGGTTCTGAGGGCTTGAGCCAGGGAAGCACTCTTGGCTTTGTTGCTGACCATTCTTGAGGGAAAGCGTGGATTTGTAGGGGTTGGAGGGACATTCAAAGGTCACCAAGCCATTTGGCCTGTTCTCCAGATGAACTTCACCTAAATCATCCGAGACATTTGGGCATCTCTCCCATTTTTAAAGTCCTCCAGGCACAGTGATTCTCGGCCTCCCTTAATAGCAGTTTTCATTTTACAGAAACACTCATAATTTAATTTTGAAATGAATTTAAACAAAAAGTGAAACACTTGTCCTGAAAGGGATGGATATAGTATACATATAATTATTCTTCCTCACGTATGTTGAAGCCAAAGCTTTTCTCTCCTTTAAACAAAGAACCCAGGGGCAGCAATTATTCCTCCTGCATCTGATGCCATACTAAATATTTTCTTTCTTTTTTTTCCCAAGTTGTATTTATTTAAAATTTTTGACTGCACCCTGCAGCATGTGAGATCTTAGTTCCCCAACCAGGGATTGAACTCGCGCCCCCTGCCTGCCCTGAAAGGAGGAGTCTTTTGTCCTCATCCCTCTAGTGAGTGCATGTGTGTGCTAAGTCACTCAGTCGTGTCCAGCTTTTTGTGATATGTCCATGGGGCTCTCCATGCAAGGATACTAGGATGGGTTGCTATTCCCTTTTCCAGGTGATCTTCCTGACCCACAAATTAAACCTATGTCATTTACGTCTCCTGCTTTGGCAGGCAGGTTCTTTGCCACTAGCGCCACCAGGGAGGTTCATTTTTAAAAATAATAAAAAAAAAATCATGTTCAATTTATTTTATCTTCTCTACTTCATCATATGACAAACCTTTTGAGGTTTGGTAAAGCATTCTTCCAGTGCTTTAATACTTCTTTTATACATGTGTTTTATTATAAGTTGCTTTATCCTTTTTGACTGTAGGTGAAATATTATTCCACACACTGCACTTTAATGTTTTAAAATAAAACAGATTTTAGGGTTATCTGCTGTTTTCTTGTTGTCTCTGTTGCTATGAGCTGTGCTTAGTTGCTCAGTCATGTCTGACTTTCTGCGATGCCATGAACTGTAGCCTACCAGGCTCCTCTGTCCATGGGGATTCGCCAGGCAAGAATACTGGAGTGGGTTACCATGCCCTCGTCCAGGGGATCTTCCCAACCCAGGTCTCCCAACATTGCATGCAGATTCTTTACTGTCTGAGCCACCAAGGAGGCCCAAGAATACTGGAGTGGGTAGCCTGTCCCTTCTCCAGGGGATCTTCCTGACCCAGGAATCGAACCAGGGTCTCCTGCATTGCAGGTGGGTTCTTTTCCAGCTGAGCCACCAGGAAAGCCTGCCTATGTTGGTGGTCTTCTGCACTATGTGTTGGAAATTGAGAGATGATTTTATGAGGGTGTTCATTCACTATCTACTGTTCTACATGCTTTCTTGACAATTTGCCACAGGAACCCAACTATAAGACAAGGTTTCTGCTATGTCTGCAATTATCCCAGGAAAGGAATTCATTTTCTATCTGGGTCCTTGTAAAGTATCTCTGTCGTGGGCCCTCTTTCAGGTACTGCGTTTAGAATAATAAAGTACGCTGGAGAAAACATGTTACCTCGAATGACCTCCATCAGAGCTAGTTCCGGATGCTTGTAGAGGTTACCTGATACACTCTATTAAAAAAGAAAGAGAGATTTAGTACAGTGTTACATGTCTTCGTAAACAAGCCGCTTAAAGAGTCTTGAAAGCAGTGTGTAAGTGGTTATCACACTGAGATCCCACTTCCACCTCTATAAGATGAATTTTGAAGAGTCCAACTGGCCTTGTGATTGAATACTGTGAGAAAGGATAAAATGTCCAGCAACAACATTATTCACAGATTCAAAAGGTGCTTTATTCCAAACCACTCAGGTGGATATGATGATGGTAAGCTCTGGAAAACTAAAAGAGTGGTTGTCATGGTGACTAAACTTCTGTTGCTTAAGTTACATGTGAAGGTTTGAATAGAAATGTTTAATAATAAATGAGAGTTGCAAATAATTTTTAAATCAATATATTGTTTTTTTCCAATGCATGATTTCAAATTTTTATTTGTATTTGTCACTAAATGAATATAGTCTCCATTATAAATAGACTCTTGCATCTGCATCTTTTAAAGTTAATACATTCAAGTCATGTTCAAAAACCTTTTATTTTTATTTTCTTGTTGGGATAACCTTCAGCATGCCTTGTATTTGGATACATGGAGCATTTTGTCTTTTCTATCTAGATAAAAACATCTTGGAAACAGAGGAACATCTAAGTACAATTCTGACAAAACCATTACATTATATTCTGGCATTATTCCTGCTCCTAGAAGATTCTCACTAAATGTGCCTATGATAATGACTATAGTAGCATTTGTATGCTAGGACAAATTTTGTATTTTTTTTAATGAAAAAACTTCTATGGATTTGTTTCAAGTTTCTTTTCAGCTCTCATGCCCTGTGCAAAGTAGCAACTAAATATTCATATACATACATAAATATATACATATGTATGTATTAAATTGTGTCTAATCAAAACAATTTTGGTTTCAGTGGGCTCCTCGAGGAGAGAAGGCGTTCCTGCCCATGTTAACCTCTCTGCATCATCCATGCTGATGATTGCAATGCAGTACACATCCAATCCAGGTATGTGGAAATTCAGATGACCTCATTAATTCCAAAGCTAATTATTAAACAAGGCACCAAAGAGGCAAGCTAGAAAGTCTTAAAAGAATTTCTTTTGGCAAATAGCCCACTAGAGTTGTGTTAGAAAGCAGATTTCAAAATTGAAATAAATTTACCTTATCTCTGGCCATTAGCAGTAATCTTGCTGGCTAGTAATATTTTTAGGATGTTTGAGAACACAGTTTTAGAACACTAACTGGAAATTGTTTGAATATAAGGACATAGAAATAGAAAAATCACCTGCAATTCTAATAACTAAAGATAATCACTGTGAATATTTTGTGAATTTGCTACTCTAATACCATATTAATATCCTTGCATGTAAACCTTTTATTCTATTTGTGACTGTTTCCTTAGAGTAAGTTCATAAAAGAGAGATTAATGGGTTGAAGGACTTGGAAAAATTTTCAATATTCCAACTAATTATATATTAAAGTATACTGTAACTTGTTATTGAGTATTATAGCATTTGTATAGAGATGACTAGAAAAAAAAATCTCATTTTGCTTTGTGTTTCTTCGATTACTCGTAAGGTTAGATTTAATCTGATACACTCTGTTTGATTTCCGTTTTTCAGTGTCCTTGCAGATGAGCTTTGGGAAACTGACCTAGAAGGGGGCTGACTGTTGGAGTCACATGCTAAGACATGCTCTCAGTTTTTATTTTCATTTGGAATGTAAATAAATTTGGTTGTCCTGTTTTTGACCTTCTACTTAATTACATAATGAATAATAATTGAGTTTTGGACTCAGGATGAGGAAACCATTTTTTAAAATTTCCACATCTTTAATTCTTCTTAATCTGGAGTATCATCCTTTAAAAATGAAATTCCTTATAATTATTATGCTGCTGTGTAGTCACTTCAGTCGTGTCCAACTCTGTGTGACCCCATGAACTGCAAGCTGTCAAGCTCCTCTGTCCATGGGGATTCACCAGGCAAGAACACTGGGGTGGGTTGCCATGCCCTCCTCCAGGGGATATTCCTGACTCAGGCATGGAATTCGGGCGTCCTCAATTGCAGGCAGATTCCGCACCACTGATCCCTCAAGGACACCTCATATGTATATATATTTGAAGCCCCATGGACTGTATCTCGCCATTTCTCTTCCCATAAAATTTATCAGGCAGGAATACTGGAGTGGGTTGCCATTTCCCTCTTCATATGATTATTATGTATGAGTTTAATTAAAATGTATATATGGGGGAAGTTATATCTCATATCTCAAACCCACTAGAAAATTAAAAGAAAAATTCACCTGCAAGTTTTTTAATAAAACACAGTTTTAGAACACTAACTGGAAATTGTTTGAATATAAGGACATAGAAATAGAAAAATCACCTGCAATTCTAATAACTAAAGATAATCACTGTGAATATTTTGTGAATTTGCTACTCTAATACCATATTAATATCCTTGCATGTAAACCTTTTATTCTATTTGTGACTGTTTCCTTAGAGTAAGTTCATAAAAGAGAGATTAATGGGTTGAAGGACTTGGAAAAATTTTCAATATTCCAACTAATTATATATTAAAGTATACTGTAACTTGTTATTGAGTATTATAGCATTTGTATAGAGATGACTAGAAAAAAATCTCATTTTGCTTTGTGTTTCTTCGATTACTCGTAAGGTTAGATTTAATCTGATACACTCTGTTTGATTTCCGTTTTTCAGTGTCCTTGCAGATGAGCTTTGGGAAACTGACCTAGAAGGGGGCTGACTGTTGGAGTCACATGCTAAGACATGCTCTCAGTTTTTATTTTCATTTGGAATGTAAATAAATTTGGTTGTCCTGTTTTGACCTTCTACTTAATTACATAATGAATAATAATTGAGTTTTGGACTCAGGATGAGGAAACCATTTTTTAAAATTTCCACATCTTTAATTCTTCTTAATCTGGAGTATCATCCTTTAAAAATGAAATTCCTTATAATTATTATGCTGCTGTGTAGTCACTTCAGTCGTGTCCAACTCTGTGTGACCCCATGAACTGCAAGCTGTCAAGCTCCTCTGTCCATGGGGATTCACCAGGCAAGAACACTGGGGTGGGTTGCCATGCCCTCCTCCAGGGGATATTCCTGACTCAGGCATGGAATTCGGGCGTCCTCAATTGCAGGCAGATTCCGCACCACTGATCCCTCAAGGACACCTCATATGTATATATATTTGAAGCCCCATGGACTGTATCTCGCCATTTCTCTTCCCATAAAATTTATCAGGCAGGAATACTGGAGTGGGTTGCCATTTCCCTCTTCATATGATTATTATGTATGAGTTTAATTAAAATGTATATATGGGGGAAGTTATATCTCATATCTCAGTTTGGCATAAAGGATCCTCATAGTATCATTTATATTTATTAGAAATTATGTCCTGCAAAAAAACCCTTCACTTAGAATCTAGTTGGTTAACTAAAGTTTCTACATTAGGCTTTAATCCTGATTTCTACATTGGGAGACAGTCGAGCAGGTCGGGTAGAATCATGTACTTTGAGCTTAAGGGTTTGGGGGTTCACATCTGAACTCGTGCAAATTGTCAGTAGTTCAACCTTGAGCAAATGCTTTAACTTCCCTAAGACTACATTTCCTCATCTATCAAATGGGAATACTGTTGAAGCCATCAGGAAAGCCCCAAGTCTTCCTGCAGTGCCTTGAAATGTGATTGTGAGGATTTAATCCTTAAGTATGTGTGAGGTGCTTCCTTACCATAGTGGCACATCATAAACATCGTGGCACATCATAAATAGCCACGGTAAATAGCCACATGGATCTCTACAACTGGCCATTCATTGTCTTCTTGGAGTTGAGTGTTTCATTGGGAAACCACTGTGATCATAGAGTTACTTCTGAATCTGTGTTCGTCTGTTCACTGGGGAACATGTACAGCCAGCTATTCTATACTAAGAATGACATTTGGGACTCCAAATTCATCTTGTGATGGGGGAAACTTAAGAAGTGAGGTGCAGTCCACCAGGGGACTCTCTGAGAACAACTGGGTGGGTCTTCATTATTCTTTGAATTTTTATTGGGGCAGACAACCAGTGGCAGCTTGGTGCTTGTAGCTAAATTGTGTATCAAGATTAGAGTAGTGTTCTTGATCAGGTACCAGGAATTCATTGCATAAATCCTTTGTACATGGATCTATGCTTGGTATTGTGAGAGCCACCCTGAAATGTAAGATTGATATGGAGCTTGTGTCTAATTGGGAAGATTAGACATATTCACATAAATAGTAGTAAAGTATGTAAAAAAGTGGTAAAGTATGTAAAGTAGTATGCAAAAAGTACCAAAGAGATATTACAGATACTGTTAGTTCATCAGAGGAGAGAACTCTGTGGGTTGAAATGATCAGGAAAGGCTTTGTGCTGCTTAATCAAAGTGTGTGTATGCTAAGTCGCTTCAGTCACGTCTGACTCTGTGTGACCCCATGGGCTGTAGCCCACCAACCCATGGAGCTTTCCATGGAATTATCCCAGCAAGAATTCTGGAGTGGGTTGCCATGCCCTCCTCCAGGGGAATCTTCCCAACCAATGGATGGAACTTGTGTCACTTTCGTCTCCTGCATTGGCATACGGGTTCTTGAACGCTGGAGCCACCTGGGAAAGCATGTGGATAGAATTTTGATTGATGGGGGCATTCTGGAAGATAAAGCAGTTTGAATAAAGGGACTCTCTAGGTTTGTTCTTGGACAGTCAGTGACCTCCTCTGAAGAAGTTTTTTGTAGCAAGCACAAGGAGAATAGTAGACACCATGGAAGAGGAAGTACCCAGAGCAGTTGTGCTTGAGGGTGCGATCATAGGCTCACACAGTTCCAAGTCTAGAGGACCATTTATTACTTACCAAGCAGTTACTGAGTATCTGCTAAGTGCCAGGCACTGGGAGTGCCACAGTTAGCAAAATAGAACCAATTTCTTTCCCATGAAGCTTATAATGTGGTAGAGGAAGAAGATATTAATCAAATAATTATACAAGCTAGAGTCCAGTTTTGACTATGACAGGTGCTTCAAATGATGTGCAGTGTGCTATGATGCAGCCCTATAAAAGGGGGTTTTTCTTTTATTGAAGAGATCAGGGAGAGCTTTCTGGGAATATAATCTTTGTTTTGAGGACTGATGGACGTCTAGCATCAACAAGGCCTATCAGGAAGAGGAGGTCTCCACGCAACTGGGTGGGTCTTCATTATTCTTTGAATTTTTATTGGGGCAGACAACCAGTGGCAGCTTGGTGCTTGTAGCTAAATTGTGTATCAAGATTAGAGTAGTGTTCTTGATCAGGTACCAGGAATTCATTGCATAAATCCTTTGTACATGGATCTATGCTTGGTATTGTGAGAGCCACCCTGAAATGTAAGATTGATATGGAGCTTGTGTCTAATTGGGAAGATTAGACATATTCACATAAATAGTAGTAAAGTATGTAAAAAAGTGGTAAAGTATGTAAAGTAGTATGCAAAAAGTACCAAAGAGATATTACAGATACTGTTAGTTCATCAGAGGAGAGAACTCTGTGGGTTGAAATGATCAGGAAAGGCTTTGTGCTGCTTAATCAAAGTGTGTGTATGCTAAGTCGCTTCAGTCACGTCTGACTCTGTGTGACCCCATGGGCTGTAGCCCACCAACCCATGGAGCTTTCCATGGAATTATCCCAGCAAGAATTCTGGAGTGGGTTGCCATGCCCTCCTCCAGGGGAATCTTCCCAACCAATGGATGGAACTTGTGTCACTTTCGTCTCCTGCATTGGCATACGGGTTCTTGAACGCTGGAGCCACCTGGGAAAGCATGTGGATAGAATTTTGATTGAGGGGGGCATTCTGGAAGATAAAGCAGTTTGAATAAAGGGACTCTCTAGGTTTGTTCTTGGACAGTCAGTGACCTCCTCTGAAGAAGTTTTTTGTAGCAAGCACAAGGAGAATAGTAGACACCATGGAAGAGGAAGTACCCAGAGCAGTTGTGCTTGAGGGTGCGATCATAGGCTCACACAGTTCCAAGTCTAGAGGACCATTTATTACTTACCAAGCAGTTACTGAGTATCTGCTAAGTGCCAGGCACTGGGAGTGCCACAGTTAGCAAAATAGAACCAATTTCTTTCCCATGAAGCTTATAATGTGGTAGAGGAAGAAGATATTAATCAAATAATTATACAAGCTAGAGTCCAGTTTTGACTATGACAGGTGCTTCAAATGATGTGCAGTGTGCTATGATGCAGCCCTATAAAAGGGGGTTTTTCTTTTATTGAAGAGATCAGGGAGAGCTTTCTGGGAATATAATCTTTGTTTTGAGGACTGATGGACGTCTAGCATCAACAAGGCCTATCAGGAAGAGGAGGTTTCCACGCAGGGGAATCTCACGTGTCAGAAGGGAGCCTGGCAAGCAGGTGGGACTGAAAGATCACTATAGCTGGAACTCAGAGTGAGGGCTGCCTGGTGCAAGATGAGACTGTAGACATCTGTAGGCCGGAACACGCAGGGTGTTGTGGGCTGTGGGAGTTCTGTGCCTATCCTAAGTCTAATGGAAAGGCACTGAAGGACTTTGAGTGGTTGTGTGTGTGTCAGTCGGGGTTTCTCAGGTGGTTCAGTGATAAAGAATCCGCCTATCAATGCAAGAGATGCAGGAGACTTGGGTTTGATCCCTGGGTCAGGAAGATTCCCTGAAGGAGGAAATGGCAACCCACTCCAGTGGTTTTTTTTTTTTTTTTTTTTAAATTTTGGCCTTTTTAATTGTTTTTTTATTTATTTTCATCCATCTTTATTCTTTGGCCCGTGTGGGCCTAACATTGCAGCAGCCTTTCTCGTTGCAGACCACTGGCCCTGGACGCATGCACATCAGAGTGCTGGCTCCTAATGGGGTGCACCAGTCCAGCCACTCTGTGGCATGTGGAATCTTCCCAGGCCAGGGATCGAACCAGTGCCCCCTGCACTGCAAGGCGGACCCTTTACCCACTGGGTCACCAGGGAAGCCCCACTCCAGTATTCTTGCCTGGAGAATCCCATGGACAGAGGAGCCTGATGGGCTATAGTCCCTGGAGTTGCAAAGACGTGGACACGACCGAGCATACACACACGTGCACACACATTGTTATTTTAGATATAATGCTATTGCATACTAATAGTCTACAGTGTAGTGTAAATTTAACTTTTGTATGCATAGAGAAGCCAAAAATGTGTATGATTCACATTGTTGCAGTATTTGCTGTGGTTTGGAATGGAATTTGCAGTATTTCTGAGGAATTCCTGTATGTGAATGTGACATTATTCACAAGAGAGCATAGAATGAAAGTGGATTTGATTTGTGATGTGATCTTCAGGAACGCCAACAAATACTGGCCTAGTGCAGTGTGCTATGATGCAGCCCTATAAAAGGGGGTTTTTCTTTTATTGAAGAGATCAGGGAGAGCTTTCTGGGAATATAATCTTTGTTTTGAGGACTGATGGACGTCTAGCATCAACAAGGCCTATCAGGAAGAGGAGGTTTCCACGCAGGGGAATCTCACGTGTCAGAAGGGAGCCTGGCAAGCAGGTGGGACTGAAAGATCACTATAGCTGGAACTCAGAGTGAGGGCTGCCTGGTGCAAGATGAGACTGTAGACATCTGTAGGCCGGAACACGCAGGGTGTTGTGGGCTGTGGGAGTTCTGTGCCTATCCTAAGTCTAATGGAAAGGCACTGAAGGACTTTGAGTGGTTGTGTGTGTGTCAGTCGGGGTTTCTCAGGTGGTTCAGTGATAAAGAATCCGCCTATCAATGCAAGAGATGCAGGAGACTTGGGTTTGATCCCTGGGTCAGGAAGATTCCCTGAAGGAGGAAATGGCAACCCACTCCAGTGGTTTTTTTTTTTTTTTTTTTAAATTTTGGCCTTTTTAATTGTTTTTTTATTTATTTTCATCCATCTTTATTCTTTGGCCCGTGTGGGCCTAACATTGCAGCAGCCTTTCTCGTTGCAGACCACTGGCCCTGGACGCATGCACATCAGAGTGCTGGCTCCTAATGGGGTGCACCAGTCCAGCCACTCTGTGGCATGTGGAATCTTCCCAGGCCAGGGATCGAACCAGTGCCCCCTGCACTGCAAGGCGGACCCTTTACCCACTGGGTCACCAGGGAAGCCCCACTCCAGTATTCTTGCCTGGAGAATCCCATGGACAGAGGAGCCTGATGGGCTATAGTCCCTGGAGTTGCAAAGACGTGGACACGACCGAGCATACACACACGTGCACACACATTGTTATTTTAGATATAATGCTATTGCATACTAATAGTCTACAGTGTAGTGTAAATTTAACTTTTGTATGCATAGAGAAGCCAAAAATGTGTATGATTCACATTGTTGCAGTATTTGCTGTGGTTTGGAATGGAATTTGCAGTATTTCTGAGGAATTCCTGTATGTGAATGTGACATTATTCACAAGAGAGCATAGAATGAAAGTGGATTTGATTTGTGATGTGATCTTCAGGAACGCCAACAAATACTGGCCTAGTGAAAAAAGACAAGCTTGCCGAGGAGACAGAGAGCTGTTTGGCTGCCTAATAGAGGGTTTAAACTATAAAAATGTTTGTTGTATACTTAATAGTAACTTTTGGAGATAGCTCTGCCGTTATCAGTGGGCTGAGATGGTATCTTTGGGTTTCTCTTGAACTTCTCACGTTTGCATGATAGGCCACAGTGGGGGTTATTGCATTCTTACATTTATGCGTGCTCAGCTGCTAAGTTGTGTCTCTTTGCGATACCATGGACTGTAGCCTGCCAGACTTCTCTGTCATAGAATTCTCCAGGCAAGAATAGTCAGTCATGAAGTCAAGGAAAGAAGGTACTGAATTTTGATTGAAGGTTAAATGAGAGGCAGACTGGAAAATGTCCATGGAATGGAACGACACAGAGACCAACTTCAGTGCTGTGATAGGGTTGGAAGATAGATTAGGGAATATAACAAATATGTATCTAGGGTGAAAATCATCTTTCTACTTCAGATAAACATAGGCAAATCAAAGAAGCTTGCTGTTGTACAGCTTTTAAGAATTCTTCAACCAAATGAATTGGTGATAGTAGACCTCCACTCTAATCCATCCGTCTGTCATTTGCTATCTATCCAAACTTGAGAGTTTTGTTAGTATTTCCTATGTTAAAATAAGATGAATAAGATACATTTCAAGGATCTTGGAATAAAGCTTGATAAAGTTAAAAAATGATTTTCGATGGGTACAGATATATGAAAATGAGTAATTTCTAATTTGTTGAATAGAGTGAAAAGTCATACTAATACAGTTTATTGCACAGGATCTTTGTCTGCTATTTACATTTCATTCTCCAATTATATTTTCTTACAGTGTATCATTGTCAATTATTGGAATGCCTCATGAAGTATAAACAAGAAGTCTGGAAAGTAAGTTTGAGGCCACATTAAACTCACAGTCACAAATTTAATTTATATAATAGGGTAAAAGTTATTTGCATATTAAAACTATTGTTTATGTCAATTTTATTGATATCTTATTATTTTGGTATGGCAAAACTTACAATTCTTTCCTTACTGGTTAATTATTTATCATTTAGAGCAGAAATGATACTTGAGGAACACAGTGGCTTGACAGGAAAAATAATTGGATATCTCTTATTCTTGGAACTTAGCAAATACTGTATTATGTGACAATTGTATTTACTTTGAAAGGCTGCTTGGGGAAGCTTTCTTCTTTCAAATAGAAGATATGAATTATTAAGAAATATGTTTTAAGAAATGTTTTTTAAAAATATCGTGTTTGGCAGACTGTCTTTATGCCATTCTAAAATATTTCACATTATTCTGAGTAGAGAAGAATCTACTAAAAGATAGTGTACATTTGAGCATTACCAGGGGTGGTTTATTTACAGCACCCACCCATAAAAATAATAAAAAATAATATTATAATCTGATTTAATCTTCAAAGCCTACATAGATGATGAGATTCCAGGGAAATTAACCACCTCAAACCCTCCATGAAGATTTCTTAAAAAACTAAAAATAAAAGCACCATACAACCCAGCAATCCCACTCTCTTAGGCTTATACCCTGATGAAATCAAATCTGAAAGAAGCACCTGTACCCCAATGTTCATTGCAGCTCTCTATACAATAGCTAGAACATGGAAGCAACCTAGATGTCCATCGACGAACGAATGGATCCAAAAGGTCTGGTACATATATACGAGCAGTCTAACTTTTTGACTTTTGAGAGTTTTGTTAGTATTTCC
This sequence comes from Tragulus kanchil, assembly GCA_022376925.1. Classification (NCBI taxonomy): domain Eukaryota; kingdom Metazoa; phylum Chordata; class Mammalia; order Artiodactyla; family Tragulidae; genus Tragulus; species Tragulus kanchil. Next base: position 181,957,726 of record JAIOJX010000032.1, on the reverse strand, counting down.
TAAAATAAGATGAATAAGATACATTTCAAGGATCTTGGAATAAAGCTTGATAAAGTTAAAAAATGATTTTCGATGGGTACAGATATATGAAAATGAGTAATTTCTAATTTGTTGAATAGAGTGAAAAGTCATACTAATACAGTTTATTGCACAGGATCTTTGTCTGCTATTTACATTTCATTCTCCAATTATATTTTCTTACAGTGTATCATTGTCAATTATTGGAATGCCTCATGAAGTATAAACAAGAAGTCTGGAAAGTAAGTTTGAGGCCACATTAAACTCACAGTCACAAATTTAATTTATATAATAGGGTAAAAGTTATTTGCATATTAAAACTATTGTTTATGTCAATTTTATTGATATCTTATTATTTTGGTATGGCAAAACTTACAATTCTTTCCTTACTGGTTAATTATTTATCATTTAGAGCAGAAATGATACTTGAGGAACACAGTGGCTTGACAGGAAAAATAATTGGATATCTCTTATTCTTGGAACTTAGCAAATACTGTATTATGTGACAATTGTATTTACTTTGAAAGGCTGCTTGGGGAAGCTTTCTTCTTTCAAATAGAAGATATGAATTATTAAGAAATATGTTTTAAGAAATGTTTTTTAAAAATATCGTGTTTGGCAGACTGTCTTTATGCCATTCTAAAATATTTCACATTATTCTGAGTAGAGAAGAATCTACTAAAAGATAGTGTACATTTGAGCATTACCAGGGGTGGTTTATTTACAGCACCCACCCATAAAAATAATAAAAAATAATATTATAATCTGATTTAATCTTCAAAGCCTACATAGATGATGAGATTCCAGGGAAATTAACCACCTCAAACCCTCCATGAAGATTTCTTAAAAAACTAAAAATAAAAGCACCATACAACCCAGCAATCCCACTCTCTTAGGCTTATACCCTGATGAAATCAAATCTGAAAGAAGCACCTGTACCCCAATGTTCATTGCAGCTCTCTATACAATAGCTAGAACATGGAAGCAACCTAGATGTCCATCGACGAACGAATGGATCCAAAAGGTCTGGTACATATATACAATGGAATACTACACAGCTGTAAAGAGAAATGCAGAAGAATCAGCCCTAATGAGGTGGCTGGATCTAGAACATATCATAAAAAGTGAAGTCAGTCAGAAAGAGAAGGACAAATACAGTATATTAACACATATATATGGAATCTAGTAGGATGGTGATGATGGCACATGCAGTGAAGCGACAGAAAGACAGACACGAACAGTGGACATATGGACATTGTGGGGAAGGATCAGAAGGTGGGAGGCGTAAAGGAAGTAGCATGAAGGCCTGTACTATCATAAGTGAAGAAAATAGCTCTAGTCATTGCTCTGTGAGAAAAGAGGATCCTTCAGGGGTGCTGTGTGATGGTCAGGAGGGGTGGGATGGGGGGATATACATATGACTTATCTGGGAATATGCATATCTCTAAACAACAAACTCTGTAAAAGTTAAAAGTAAAATAAAGGTTTTAAAAAAAAAAACCCTCAATGAGAATTTTCACTACTTTGGTAATATTGAAAGCACCTTTAGTTTCATTTGATGATGTTAGTGACAACATGCTTCTTGTTTGCTTTAGGATCTTTTGTATGTGATAGCCTATGGGCCTTCACAAGTGAAACCTCCGGCTGTGCAAATGCTGTTTCATTACTGGCCCAATTTAAAACCTCCAGGGGCAATAAGCGAGTACAGAGGCTTGCAGTACACAGGTAAGAGGGGATGAGCTCTGTGATTATCCCTCTTTCTGTCTCCTATGCCACGTTGGTCTCACTTTCTTTTATTGGTTTTGATCTTGATATGTTATATTTTCTGTACCTTTAGACATTGTTACATACCCTTTCTGAAACTAGGTGGTATACAAATAAATTAATTAAAATGCATTGCCAATCTTTTATGACACCAAAACACATTGGTTAAGTTCCAGTCCCATTTACTACACACCGGCCCATGGTGTTACTGCTGCTAACATTGATCACTGTAACAGTGGGAGCCATGAGAAATGCTGCGGATTTGCTCAGATTTAGAAAGAAGCACCTGTACCCCAATGTTCATTGCAGCTCTCTATACAATAGCTAGAACATGGAAGCAACCTAGATGTCCATCGACGAACGAATGGATCCAAAAGGTCTGGTACATATATACAATGGAATACTACACAGCTGTAAAGAGAAATGCAGAAGAATCAGCCCTAATGAGGTGGCTGGATCTAGAACATATCATAAAAAGTGAAGTCAGTCAGAAAGAGAAGGACAAATACAGTATATTAACACATATATATGGAATCTAGTAGGATGGTGATGATGGCACATGCAGTGAAGCGACAGAAAGACAGACACGAACAGTGGACATATGGACATTGTGGGGAAGGATCAGAAGGTGGGAGGCATAAAGGAAGTAGCATGAAGGCCTGTACTATCATAAGTGAAGAAAATAGCTCTAGTCATTGCTCTGTGAGAAAAGAGGATCCTTCAGGGGTGCTGTGTGATGGTCAGGAGGGGTGGGATGGGGGGATATACATATGACTTATCTGGGAATATGCATATCTCTAAACAACAAACTCTGTAAAAGTTAAAAGTAAAATAAAGGTTTTAAAAAAAAAAACCCTCAATGAGAATTTTCACTACTTTGGTAATATTGAAAGCACCTTTAGTTTCATTTGATGATGTTAGTGACAACATGCTTCTTGTTTGCTTTAGGATCTTTTGTATGTGATAGCCTATGGGCCTTCACAAGTGAAACCTCCGGCTGTGCAAATGCTGTTTCATTACTGGCCCAATTTAAAACCTCCAGGGGCAATAAGCGAGTACAGAGGCTTGCAGTACACAGGTAAGAGGGGATGAGCTCTGTGATTATCCCTCTTTCTGTCTCCTATGCCACGTTGGTCTCACTTTCTTTTATTGGTTTTGATCTTGATATGTTATATTTTCTGTACCTTTAGACATTGTTACATACCCTTTCTGAAACTAGGTGGTATACAAATAAATTAATTAAAATGCATTGCCAATCTTTTATGACACCAAAACACATTGGTTAAGTTCCAGTCCCATTTACTACACACCGGCCCATGGTGTTACTGCTGCTAACATTGATCACTGTAACAGTGGGAGCCATGAGAAATGCTGCGGATTTGCTCAGATTTAGCAAAATCCCTAGTGGCTGATTCTGCTCCAGTGAGAAGACCTGGAGCACTTTGAACATTGCCAGTTCAGGCACTAAATAAAAATTAAATGATCCCAAAAGCCTAGTGGGACATGAAGTGTTACCACTGGCAAATCCTGGTATACTCAATAACCAACAAGTAAGCACTGAGTTTATGGTAAACATGTACATTTACCAAAACCCAAACAAAGTAGCCACTGAATCGTTTATGTTCATATGTTACAAAGTCAAAGAAGCAATCTATAGCTAATAGAGTTTCTGATGCCCCCTGACTACCCCCTCAGCCCATTTCATTGTATACATATTTTCACAAAAATGGAAGAGGCAGCTATTTTGGCATTGCTTTTATTCAAGGTATTGTGGGATTGTATATGGATGTTCTGAGAATGTACATCTTTCTTGACATCACTCAACTTTCCAAAAGTGATTTGAGGTAGTTTAAAGGAGATTTGACATAATTTAGAGGTCTTTTTTATGTTTCTGATTAAAGCCAAGTGTTAGAGATATTGATGGTCCTTAGTGACCTTATTCTGAATTCAGAACAAATAATATTAGCCTTAGTGATAACAGTTGTATTAATTGAAATGATGAAGGTAAGTAGTAAGGGAATTTTTAAAAATGGAAATTGATATTATTGATGTTTTATATCATTAATAATAGATAATTTTTTTTAAACATTTATTTATTTATTCATTTTGGTGGGGGTGGCGAGGGAGGGGGGTGGGCGGGCCACTTCCACTGATCTTTCATTTGTCTAGTTTCATCCATCTTTGTTCTTTGGCCCGTGTGGGCCTCCCATCGCGGTGGCCTCTGTTGTCACAGAGCACCGGCTCTGGGTGTATGTGCTTCAGAGCTCCGGCTTGGTAATTGGACACATTGGTCTAGCCATTCCGTGGCACATGGGATCTTTCCAGGCCAGGGATCGAACCGGCACCCCTTGCACTGCAAGGCGGTGTCCTTACCCACTGGACCACCAGGGAAGCCCATAGATGATGTTTTTTTTTCTTTGATGGGGGTGGGGTAGGGAGGGAGGGGAGCGGGTGGGCCACTTCTATTGGTCTTTCATTTGTCCATTTTCATCCATCTTTGTTCTTTAGCCCGTGTGGGCCTCCCATCGCGGTGGCATCTGTTGTCACAGAGCACCGGCTCTGGGTGCATTGCTTCAGAGCTCCGGCTCTGTAATTGGACACATCGGTCCAGCCGCTCTGTGGCACATGGGATCTTCCCAGGCCAGGGCTCGAACCGGCGCCCCTTGCACTGCAAGGCGGTGTCCTTACCCACTGGACCACCAGGGAAGCCCACAGATAATGTTTTTATGTGTTGCTGACTGGATAATTTGAGTGTAAGTACAAGAAGTTGGAAACACTCATGAAAAAAGGTGAAATGCCTGAAATATTTGACAATAATCCCTTCTCAGTAGATCCTGGGAATAGGCCTTTAATGTAATATCAGTGGGTAACTAGTAACAAATGAAATTTATTTATTTGATAAACATTGGAAGAATACTATATAAAGAGAAAGTATGTGGAAGGCACTATACTTTTTATTGACAATCAAAGGATTGACACAAAACCAAACCTTATGGAGCTTAATGCAGTCTAGATATGGAAATTCATTCATTTATTCAACAAATATTTATGGGCACCTGCTGCTAGCTAGACATTATTCTAGGCACTGCTATAGTACAGTGATTTTAAAAAAACAGGCTGAAACATTGACATGGACATTCCAATTGTGGAAGAAAGACTAGGAAACCACCTTAAAGCATAATAAGCATTTAGGCAGAGCAAATACAGAGAGGTATCGAAACACACTGGAAGGGACTCTGACCTCACCCCATGGGGGGTGAATTTGGAGAAAGTGAACTTGTTGAGGAAGATTCTTGAGTGTGTGACCTATAAGCTAATACCAGACGATATGCACAAAATAGACAGGGTCATAAGGAGAGTATGGATAAAATGTGAGTTAGAAGCAGAAGAAGCTTCATGGATTCAAAGTTGGAACCCCAAATGAGCACAACTATTATTTAAGAACTGGAAAAAGGCATATGCAGCCAGGTGGTAGAGGGACAGGGGGAGAATAGCCAAAGAGAATCAGAAAGCCTGACAGGGCCTGTGAAGGAGTTTGGATTTTATCTTAGCAGCCAAGTGAAACCATGGGCGGGTTTTAAATGGAGAAACCGCATGAGGAGATTTGCCTGTTCAGAGGATCTGAGAAGCCCGGCAAACTGACTGGCATTTCTATTTATCTCCACGACCACACTCTTTTGGAAGGGCCAGCCCAAAGCTCTCCCCAGGATAGCTATGCCTGTGCTTAGTTGAGACCAAAGAGACATTCTCGTCTTCTCTTGGCATTTCTAAGCAATGTGTTTCTGTAAACAGGCATTCATTTTTCAGTTCGTTCTTGTATTCATACCCCCACAGGCTTCCATCCTTGCCATGGGCCATTGGGTGCCTGCTGCCTGCCAGCCTCTGTCCAAGGACTGCAGAGGCTCTCTTGGAACTCCCATGCTAGTGGATCTCGGCGTTCTGTGCCGGCAACAAGAGATCATGTGAAAAAGTTTAGTCATTCTGTTCTATGTATTACTATTTATGCAACACTGACTGTCAGACATTGGTCTACTGCTAAGTACCTTATTTAATATTTTAGCCTTCTCTTAACTGAACTTGTGAGCCAAACATCATATTGGGGCCTATGGACATTTTCCTCAGTTTATTCTCACAAAAATCTTGGGAGGTATTTTCTGATTTCAGTGTTACATATCAAGAGGGGGACAGAGTTGATATCACATCACTAAATTCACACAAATAATAAAAGGGCATAGCTTGAATTTGATTCTAGATCATCTTAATTAAAACTTACATTTTTTTGTTCAATTCAGTTCTGTAATTCAACTTTAGCTGATGCATTAGAAAATTTCAGCAATGCTTCCTGCAATGAAATATGTACTAAAGGATATATCAAAGTGAATATCGAAACACACTGGAAGGGACTCTGACCTCACCCCATGGGGGGTGAATTTGGAGAAAGTGAACTTGTTGAGGAAGATTCTTGAGTGTGTGACCTATAAGCTAATACCAGACGATATGCACAAAATAGACAGGGTCATAAGGAGAGTATGGATAAAATGTGAGTTAGAAGCAGAAGAAGCTTCATGGATTCAAAGTTGGAACCCCAAATGAGCACAACTATTATTTAAGAACTGGAAAAAGGCATATGCAGCCAGGTGGTAGAGGGACAGGGGGAGAATAGCCAAAGAGAATCAGAAAGCCTGACAGGGCCTGTGAAGGAGTTTGGATTTTATCTTAGCAGCCAAGTGAAACCATGGGCGGGTTTTAAATGGAGAAACCGCATGAGGAGATTTGCCTGTTCAGAGGATCTGAGAAGCCCGGCAAACTGACTGGCATTTCTATTTATCTCCACGACCACACTCTTTTGGAAGGGCCAGCCCAAAGCTCTCCCCAGGATAGCTATGCCTGTGCTTAGTTGAGACCAAAGAGACATTCTCGTCTTCTCTTGGCATTTCTAAGCAATGTGTTTCTGTAAACAGGCATTCATTTTTCAGTTCGTTCTTGTATTCATACCCCCACAGGCTTCCATCCTTGCCATGGGCCATTGGGTGCCTGCTGCCTGCCAGCCTCTGTCCAAGGACTGCAGAGGCTCTCTTGGAACTCCCATGCTAGTGGATCTCGGCGTTCTGTGCCGGCAACAAGAGATCATGTGAAAAAGTTTAGTCATTCTGTTCTATGTATTACTATTTATGCAACACTGACTGTCAGACATTGGTCTACTGCTAAGTACCTTATTTAATATTTTAGCCTTCTCTTAACTGAACTTGTGAGCCAAACATCATATTGGGGCCTATGGACATTTTCCTCAGTTTATTCTCACAAAAATCTTGGGAGGTATTTTCTGATTTCAGTGTTACATATCAAGAGGGGGACAGAGTTGATATCACATCACTAAATTCACACAAATAATAAAAGGGCATAGCTTGAATTTGATTCTAGATCATCTTAATTAAAACTTACATTTTTTTGTTCAATTCAGTTCTGTAATTCAACTTTAGCTGATGCATTAGAAAATTTCAGCAATGCTTCCTGCAATGAAATATGTACTAAAGGATATCATCAGTGTTTAGATGGCATTACAACCTTAAATATTCTCGGTAATAAAAATGATGTGGAGATAAATTTTATGGACTTCAAGATGAAATACTTTCTTAGGGACCAGCAGCACTGTACGTCTTCCCAGTGATATATTTTGTTTTTAAGAAGTAAATTTTATTCTTTTTGTAAAAGGAAAATTTGCTTTTAGTGAAAGAACAAATACTACTCTGAAATGACCATTGTTAACAATTTTGGTGTATTTCCGTCCAATTTTTTTTTTAAGTTTTGGCCTCTTTTATTGGTTCTTTGTTTATTTATTTTCATCCATCTTTATTCTTTGACCTGTGTGGGCCTCCCATTGCAGTGGCCTCTCTCATGGCACAGCAATGGCTCCGGGTGCACGCGCTCCAGATTGCTTGCTCCGAGTTGGACACGCTGGTCCAGCCGCTCTGCTGCACGTGGGATCTTTCCGCCCGTTGCACTGCAAGGCAGACTCTTTACCCACTGGACCACCAGGGAGGCCCCCTCCAATTTTTTTTGATGTAGCTTATAAAATAAAGTAGAGATTATATTGTATATAATTATACAAAGTTACCTCTCCTTTCATTGGGACATTTTTCAAGTATAGCAAAGTTTAAAGAATAACACTATAAGCACACATACTGACACCTAGATTTAATTATTAGTAGTAATTCATCATAATTTTAGTTATACATATGTATATATTTAATATATTGATTGCTTTTAAAGCACAATAACATGAATATTTACAGCTTTTACAAAGAATGTCAGATAGTGAGGATTTGGTCATCTACAATGTTCACTTCTTTTGAGTTTATTAGTATTTATCATAAACAAAAATTATCCCAAATATTTTGATCATTAAATAGAAGTCTTAAAGATGCAAAAATTACAGGTCTCTTGGTGATGAAATAGCCATTATATTGTTCTATAAAGCTCTGCTTCTCTGCAGAGAAATTATTTAGCAATTTTCTTGCTACAGTGTGCCAACTAGTACATAATCTAGCCTTTGTTAGTGAAGATGCGAACCAGTTTTTGTGTAGTTTCCATCTGAATTGCAGGGTAAGAATGTGGCACAAGATATACATTTCCAAGACTGAGACTGTGGCAAAAGTAGATAGAGAATAACTGAAGATAGTGCTACAAACTTAACTGTGGCTTAGCCTACCAAATGTCTAATGTTACAGGAGTACAGTTGGATTCTTGAGTTGTATACAAGTTAAAAATACAAGCCTACCAATCTGTTTATGCCATGACTTCCTCCTCATGGAGTAATCTTCTTATTATATTGATTTTACCTACGCATACTATAAAATGTTTTAAATCAATTTGTTGGTTGATACCCATAGAAAGATACAAATTTTAAGTGTATGTGAAACACCTCCCACTATGTTTACTACCGTCGAGTACCTCTCCTTCTGTCCCACACTTAACCACTAGCCTGATTTCCAACGTCAGAGATGATTTTTGTCTATTTTTGAACTTTCCATAAATGGAATGTGTGGATATTATTTGTGTGCACATGTGTGTGTGATTTGTTGTGGGTTGAGTATAGTTGTGCTTTGTTCATTTTTATTGCTATATATATATTTACATTTTACCAAATGAATGTACCATAGTTTATGTATCCACTTTACTACTAATGAATATTTGTGTTGTTCCCACTTTTTGACTCTTATAAATAATACTGTGGTGAACATCCTTCCCCTTATCTTTGGGTAGACACATGCATACGTTTCTGTTTGATATATGCCTGTAGTTGGCATTACTGGATCAAAAGGTATGAATCTATCCAGTTTTAATGGATAATAGCCAGCAGTGTTTCAGAACTGGTAATGGTTGTACTAATTTGTGCTACCCCCTTAGTAGTATATGAGAGTTCTTTTTGTCTGTCTTTCACACTTTGAGCAAGACTTTATTTTATTTTCAAAATCATAGTTATTTTTCAAGGGTTTGTGGATGTACCTCATTGTACTTATAATTGGCCTTTCCCCAATTACTAAAGTTGAACATGTTTTCATATGTTTATTGGCTATTTGGACATCCTCTTTATATAAGCTTTATCAGTTATATATGTTGCAAATATCTTTTCTTATGTTTTTCTCTGTCTTAGTGATAACCTTTGATTGTATGAGGTCCTTATTTTTTTCTCTTTCTTTTTTATTTTTTTAAATTATAAAACTATATTAACACATTTACAAGAGACAGAAAATAGAGAATAAGGTTACATATAGTTCCACTATAATATTACAATTATTTTTTAAGTAAATAAATTAAGGTTTTTAGTTGAAGTTTCAATATCAAACTCTCAAAAATTAGTAGAATGAATAGACAGAGAAGTATAAGAATATGCTAGATCTGAAAAGTGCTGTGAACCAATTCGACAGAATTAAGATTTATACAATTTTCACAAAGGATACGAATTCTATTCAAGTTTCCATAGACACTAGGAGACACTGGAACATCCAGGGAAATGAAACAAGGTGCAGAATTTCATGGTCTAAAGGTATTTAAATCATACAGAGTCTGTTTTCTTTATTGCTTGTGGAATTGTTAGAAATCAATATCAAAAGATATTTGAAAATAACCCGCACATTTTCAAGTGCAAATGTGACATTTACCAAGAGAGATCTTTGACTTAGACATTGAAGTTAAGCCCTTATTTTTAATGTAATTAAATTTGCAAGTCAAATTTAATGGTTTTCATTATATAAAGTGGTTTTCATGTTTTAAGGAAATCTCTCCCTACTCCAAAATTATGACAATATTCTTTGTTGTCTTCAAGAATTTTGTTTTTTACATTTTGCATTTAGATGTATCTGGGATTAATTTTTGTGTGTGGTTTGAGGTAAGGATCAATTATTTTTCCTCTTATGGATAGCCAGTTGACTCAACATCATTTATGGAAAGTACTATCCTTACTGCTCTGTAGTACTGTTTTTCTCATAAATTTAGTGTCTATTTGAGGTTGGCTCTCTCTCTCTATTCTTTATTTAGATCTATTTGTGTGTTTTTCCTCTTCCCAGTACTGCACTGTCTAAATTAACATAGCTTGATAATAAAATTTTATATCCGTTAGTGCAAGTCTTTCAACCTTGTAATCTTTGATTTCTTCCTTCTCTCCCCTTGCTTTTTCATCTTCCATTTTTTTTTTGTTTTTCTATTCCTTTTTTTCTTTCTCCTTCAAGTGGAAGTGTTTGTCAAGTTAAACACACACAAACACATACCTAGCCAACTAGGATTTTAATTGATAATTGCCTTGAATCCAGATCCATCTGGGGAACTGGCACCTTTGTAGTACAGAATCTTCCAGCCCATGTGTATGTATCTTTCTTCATTTGTTTAGGCTTTCTTTAGTTTCCTTCAGTGCTGTTTTCTAGTTTTTTTTTGTGTGTGTAGAAGTCTTGCCTATGTCTCGTGTAGTATGTCCTTACATATTTATTTATCTTTTGATGTTATTATCAGTGATAGATTATAAAATTATTTGCTAGTATATAGATATGCAATTAATTCTAGACTATTGATCTTATCTTCAGTACCTTGATAAATCACCTTTTAATTCTAATAATGTATTCATAGTTTTTATTTTTTTAAATTTTCATGTGTATATCTACATTATTGTTGGATGGTAACAGTTTAGGGCTTCCCAGGTGATGCTAGTGGTAAAGAACCTTCCTGCTAATGCAGGAGATGGAAGAGACATGGGTTCTATACCTGGAAGACACCCTGGAGGAGGGCGTGGCAATCTACTTCAGTATTCTTGTCTGGAGAATCCCATGGACAGAGGAGCCTGGTGGGTTACAGTCCATAGGGTCGCCAAGAGTCTGACATGACTGAAGCGATTTTTAGGAAATCTCTCCTACTCCAAAATTATGACAATATTCTTTGTTGTCTTCAAGAATTTTGTTTTTTACATTTTGCATTTAGATGTATCTGGGATTAATTTTTGTGTGTGGTTTGAGGTAAGGATCAATTATTTTTCCTCTTATGGATAGCCAGTTGACTCAACATCATTTATGGAAAGTACTATCCTTACTGCTCTGTAGTACTGTTTTTCTCATAAATTTAGTGTCTATTTGAGGTTGGCTCTCTCTCTCTATTCTTTATTTAGATCTATTTGTGTGTTTTTCCTCTTCCCAGTACTGCACTGTCTAAATTAACATAGCTTGATAATAAAATTTTATATCCGTTAGTGCAAGTCTTTCAACCTTGTAATCTTTGATTTCTTCCTTCTCTCCCCTTGCTTTTTCATCTTCCATTTTTTTTTTGTTTTTCTATTCCTTTTTTTCTTTCTCCTTCAAGTGGAAGTGTTTGTCAAGTTAAACACACACAAACACATACCTAGCCAACTAGGATTTTAATTGATAATTGCCTTGAATCCAGATCCATCTGGGGAACTGGCACCTTTGTAGTACAGAATCTTCCAGCCCATGTGTATGTATCTTTCTTCATTTGTTTAGGCTTTCTTTAGTTTCCTTCAGTGCTGTTTTCTAGTTTTTTTTTGTGTGTGTAGAAGTCTTGCCTATGTCTCGTGTAGTATGTCCTTACATATTTATTTATCTTTTGATGTTATTATCAGTGATAGATTATAAAATTATTTGCTAGTATATAGATATGCAATTAATTCTAGACTATTGATCTTATCTTCAGTACCTTGATAAATCACCTTTTAATTCTAATAATGTATTCATAGTTTTTATTTTTTTAAATTTTCATGTGTATATCTACATTATTGTTGGATGGTAACAGTTTAGGGCTTCCCAGGTGATGCTAGTGGTAAAGAACCTTCCTGCTAATGCAGGAGATGGAAGAGACATGGGTTCTATACCTGGAAGACACCCTGGAGGAGGGCGTGGCAATCTACTTCAGTATTCTTGTCTGGAGAATCCCATGGACAGAGGAGCCTGGTGGGTTACAGTCCATAGGGTCGCCAAGAGTCTGACATGACTGAAGCGATTTAGCACAAGCCCAAGATGACAGTTGAATGTCCCCTTTTCAGTCCTTAAGCCTTTTATGTCTCTTGCCTTGTTGTACTGGCTAAAACCTCCTATGCTGTGCTGAGTTCTAAGTTCCTTCGTGATTTCTTCTTTGACTCCTGTGTCATTTAGAGAGGTGATAATTAATTTCTAATCATATGGGGTTTTCGTAGTGAAGTTTGATATTGATTTATAGCTTGATTCCTCTATAGTCAGACAACATACTTTGCATTATTTCATTACTTTGACAGTTTTAACACTTTCTCTAGGGTTAAGCTTATGGTCATTTGTATAAATATTCCTGTTTATTTAAAGAGAAAATTATATTTGGTTATTATTTGATATTATGCTTTATATATAGCAATTAAACAAAATTTGTTTATTGTGTAGTTGAAACATTCTGTATCCTTATTGCATTCTTGTATAATCTTCCATAAGTTACTAAGAATGTTAAATTTTCTTACAATGATTGTGGATTTGTGTATTCCCCTTTGTAGTTGTCAGTATTTGCTGTATAAATTTGGGGGCTGCATTATTAGATGCATACAAATTTAGAACACGGTATCTTCCTGGTGAATTGAAACTTTCGCCATTATGAAATACATGTCTTTGTTTCTGTAGTGCTTTTTTGTCTGTTAAAATCTACTTTGTTTTCTTCTAATACAGCTGTATCAGCTTTCCTGAGTGTTCATGTGGTATAACTTCTCCAACCATTTTGTTTTCAGTTCTTTAATATTTTTATATATCATGTGTGTCCTATAAGTAGCATACAGTTTTATTTTTTAAACTCAGTTTCATGATATTTGCCTCTTATTTTAAGCACTTAGGCCATATATATGTAATATGATTACTAGGAGGGGCTTCCCTAGTAGCTCGGATGGTAAAGAATCTGCCTGATATTTGATTTGAAATTAGATTAAGTCCCTATCAGTTGCTTCATTTGCAAGTAATTTCTCCCAGTCTGTAGATTCTCTTTTCATTTCCTTTATGGTTTCTTTGTTGTGCAAAAGCTTTTGCATTTGATTAGGTCCCTTTTTTCCCCCTTCTTTTGCCTTGGGAGACTAATCTAAGAAAATATTGCTATAAATTATGTCAGAGAATATTTTGTCTGGTTCTCTTCTAGGAGTTTTATAGTGATATGCCTTATATTTAAGTCTTTTAAAAATATTTATTTATTTTTTTGGCTGCACTGGGTTTTAGTTGCATGTGAGATCTTTTATTTGTAGCAGGTAGACGCTTTTAGTTGCAGCGTGTGGAATCCTTAGCTGTGGCTTGGGAACTCTTAGTTGTGGCATCTGGCCTCCTTGCATTGGGAACATGGAGTCTTAGCTACTGGACCACCAGGGAATTCCCTATATTTGAATCTTTAAGCCATTTGAAATTCATTTTTTTTGTATGCTGTGAGGGAGTGTTTTAACTCCACTGATATGATTATGGCTGTCCAACTTTGCCAGCACCACTCACTGAAGAGACTGTCTTTTCTCTATGGTATATTCTTGCCTTCTTTATTGAAGATTCATTGACCTCTGGTGTGTGGATTTATTTCTGGCCTTGTATCCTGTTCCAGTAAGCTGTATGTCTGTTGTTGTGCCAGCACCATGCTGTTTTAATTACTATAGCTTTGTAGTATTGTCTCAAGTCTGATAGGGTTATACCTCCAGGTTTGTTCTGTTTCCTCAGGATTGCTTCAGCAATTCTGAGTCTTCTGTGGTTCTGTATAAATTTAACGATTATTTTTTCTCGTTCTGTGAAAAATGTCATATATAATTTGTTAGAGTTCACATTAAATTTGTAAAGTGTTCTGGGCAGTGTGACCATTTTAATGATATCAACTCTTCCAATTTAAGAGCATGGGATAGCTTTCCATTTCCTTGCATCATCTTCAGTTTCCTTTATCAGTGTTTTATATTTCTCAGTGTATACATATTACACCTGCTTGGTTAGGTTTATTCTTAGTTGTTTTTAAAAATGTGATTTAAGTAAGATTTTGTTTTTTACTTTCTCTTTCTGATATTTAATTGTTAATGTAAAGAAAGACAACAAATTTCTGTATAATAATCTTGTTTCGTGCTACCTTCCTGAATTCATTTATCAGTTCTAATCATTTTTGTGTGGAGTTTTTAGGGTTTTCTATATACAGTATTATGTCATCTACATTAAGACAAGCTTTTTCCCTTTTGATTTGGATGCCTTTTACTTTTTTCTTGTCTTATTGCTGTGACTAGAATTTGAAATACTATGTTCAATAAAAATGATGAGAGAGGGCATCCTTGCCTTGTTCTAGGATTTAGGGAGAAGTCTTTTAGCATTTTTACTGAGTATTATGGCTGTGGATTTGTCATAAATGACTTTTATTATGTTGAGATATGTTCCCTTCATACCCACTTTGGAGAGAGGTTTTATCATGAATAGAAGTTGAATTTTATTAAATACAATTTCTGCATCTATTGGTATGATCATATGTTTTTTTCCTTTTGTCAGTGTGAGAGATCACATTGATTGACTTGCAAGTGTTGAACCATTCTTGAGACCCTGGAATGATTCGAACCTGTCAGTGGTATAGGATCCTTTTTGTGTGTTCTTGGATTCAGTTTGCTAAGGGTTTACATCTATATTCATCAAATATATTGGCCTGTAATTTTCTTTTTTGGTAGTGTCTTTGGTTTTGGAATCAGGCTGATGATGGCTTAATAGAACGACTTTGCAAGTGTTTCCTCTTCCCCAGTCTTTTGGGAGAGTTTGAGAAAGATAGTTTTAAGTTCTTCATTGGATGTTTGTTGATAGAGTTCCACAGTGAAGCCACCTGATCCTGGACTTTTGTTTGCAGGGTTTTTTTTTTTTTAATTGTGGATTCTATTTTACTTTCAGTGATCAGTCTTTCCAATTATCTTTCTCTTTTTGATTCAGTTTTGGCAGGATGTATGTTTCTAGAAACTTGTCTATTTCATTTAGGTTTTATTTTATTCACATATAAGTGCTCACAGTATTTTCTTATGATTCTTTTTTGTATTTCTGTGGTATTGATTGTTAGTTCTCCTTTTTCATTTCTTATTTTGTATTTTTCGAGTCTTCTTTTGTTTCTTCTTGGTGAGCCTAGCCAGAATTTTGTTGATTTTGTTTATACTTAAAAAAAACTAGCTCTAGCTCTTTGATTTTTTCTATTGTTTTTCAATTCTCCATTTTATTTATTTCCTCTCTTATCTTTATTAATTCCTTCCTTCTGCTGACTTCAGGTTTTGCCTGTTCTTTTTCGAATTCTGGTAGATGGTAGTTTAGGTTGTTTACTTGGGGTTTTTATTGTTTGAGAAAACCTGTAGCTCTGTGCACTTCTTAGGACTGTTTTGCTGTATCCCATATATATCTTATCTAGAATTTGAAATACTATGTTCAATAAAAATGATGAGAGAGGGCATCCTTGCCTTGTTCTAGGATTTAGGGAGAAGTCTTTTAGCATTTTACTGAGTATTATGGCTGTGGATTTGTCATAAATGACTTTTATTATGTTGAGATATGTTCCCTTCATACCCACTTTGGAGAGAGGTTTTATCATGAATAGAAGTTGAATTTTATTAAATACAATTTCTGCATCTATTGGTATGATCATATGTTTTTTTCCTTTTGTCAGTGTGAGAGATCACATTGATTGACTTGCAAGTGTTGAACCATTCTTGAGACCCTGGAATGATTCGAACCTGTCAGTGGTATAGGATCCTTTTTGTGTGTTCTTGGATTCAGTTTGCTAAGGGTTTACATCTATATTCATCAAATATATTGGCCTGTAATTTTCTTTTTTGGTAGTGTCTTTGGTTTTGGAATCAGGCTGATGATGGCTTAATAGAACGACTTTGCAAGTGTTTCCTCTTCCCCAGTCTTTTGGGAGAGTTTGAGAAAGATAGTTTTAAGTTCTTCATTGGATGTTTGTTGATAGAGTTCCACAGTGAAGCCACCTGATCCTGGACTTTTGTTTGCAGGGTTTTTTTTTTTTTAATTGTGGATTCTATTTTACTTTCAGTGATCAGTCTTTCCAATTATCTTTCTCTTTTTGATTCAGTTTTGGCAGGATGTATGTTTCTAGAAACTTGTCTATTTCATTTAGGTTTTATTTTATTCACATATAAGTGCTCACAGTATTTTCTTATGATTCTTTTTTGTATTTCTGTGGTATTGATTGTTAGTTCTCCTTTTTCATTTCTTATTTTGTATTTTTCGAGTCTTCTTTTGTTTCTTCTTGGTGAGCCTAGCCAGAATTTTGTTGATTTTGTTTATACTTAAAAAAAACTAGCTCTAGCTCTTTGATTTTTTCTATTGTTTTTCAATTCTCCATTTTATTTATTTCCTCTCTTATCTTTATTAATTCCTTCCTTCTGCTGACTTCAGGTTTTGCCTGTTCTTTTTCTAATTCTTGTAGATGGTAGTTTAGGTTGTTTACTTGGGGTTTTTATTGTTTGAGAAAAACCTGTAGCTCTGTGCACTTCTTAGGACTGTTTTGCTGTATCCCATATATATCTTATAAATAAGGGAGTGCAGGTACCTTTTCAGGTTACTGGTTTTGTTTCCTTTGGACATGTTTCCAAAACTGGAAATGGTAGTTTTATTTTAAACTTTTCTAGTATGCCTTTTCCTGTTTTTCACAGTGGCTGTACTCATTTACAGTAGCGCACAAGGTGTCCCTTTTCACAGTATTCATGCCAGCATTTCTTATCTCTTGTCTTTTTTTTTTTTTTTAAAGATTTATTTATTTATTTATTTAGGGCAGGGGTCAGGTTGGGAAGGGAGGGGAGCGGGCGGGCCACTTCTATTGGTCTTTCATTTCTCTATTTTCATCCATCTTTGTTCTTTGGCTCCTGTGGGCCTCCCATCGTGGTGGCGTCTGTTGTTGCAGAGCGCCGGCTCTGGGCGCATGCGCTCCAGAGCTCCTGCTTGGTGATTGGACACATCGGTCCAGCCACTCCGCGGCACGTGGGATCTTCCCAGGCCAGGGATCGAACTGGTGCCCCTTGCACTGCAAGGCGGTGTCCTTACCCACTGGACCACCAGGGGAAGCCCTATATAACTTTTTATTTCATTCTGTTAATATCTTATGTCAACTTAAATTTCTGTGATTTTCTACTCTTGTTTTTATAGAGGTCTTGTTTTCTTGTTTCAGATGCTACACACTTTCCTGATTTGATTCAATGACTTGATACTGTTCAGACAAATATTTTCTCTCATGTTCCAGTATACTATTTCTTTTCCTTTTAAGTGTGTATTTGGCTGATCCTTCATTTTTAAAGTCTATTTCATTTAGGTTTTTTTTTTAAAAGTGCTAAATTTTCTTTTTTGTATTTCTGTGGTATTGATTGTTAGTTCTCCTTTTTCATTTCTTATTTTGTATTTTTCGAGTCTTCTTTTGTTTCTTCTTGGTGAGCCTAGCCAGAATTTTGTTGATTTTGTTTATACTTAAAAAAAACTAGCTCTAGCTCTTTGATTTTTTCTATTGTTTTTCAATTCTCCATTTTATTTATTTCCTCTCTTATCTTTATTAATTCCTTCCTTCTGCTGACTTCAGGTTTTGCCTGTTCTTTTTCTAATTCTTGTAGATGGTAGTTTAGGTTGTTTACTTGGGGTTTTTATTGTTTGAGAAAAACCTGTAGCTCTGTGCACTTCTTAGGACTGTTTTGCTGTATCCCATATATATCTTATAAATAAGGGAGTGCAGGTACCTTTTCAGGTTACTGGTTTTGTTTCCTTTGGACATGTTTCCAAAACTGGAAATGGTAGTTTTATTTTAAACTTTTCTAGTATGCCTTTTCCTGTTTTTCACAGTGGCTGTACTCATTTACAGTAGCGCACAAGGTGTCCCTTTTCACAGTATTCATGCCAGCATTTCTTATCTCTTGTCTTTTTTTTTTTTTTTAAAGATTTATTTATTTATTTATTTTGGGCAGGGGTCAGGTTGGGAAGGGAGGGGAGCGGGCGGGCCACTTCTATTGGTCTTTCATTTCTCTATTTTCATCCATCTTTGTTCTTTGGCTCCTGTGGGCCTCCCATCGTGGTGGCGTCTGTTGTTGCAGAGCGCCGGCTCTGGGCGCATGCGCTCCAGAGCTCCTGCTTGGTGATTGGACACATCGGTCCAGCCACTCCGCGGCACGTGGGATCTTCCCAGGCCAGGGATCGAACTGGTGCCCCTTGCACTGCAAGGCGGTGTCCTTACCCACTGGACCACCAGGGGAAGCCCTATATAACTTTTTATTTCATTCTGTTAATATCTTATGTCAACTTAAATTTCTGTGATTTTCTACTCTTGTTTTTATAGAGGTCTTGTTTTCTTGTTTCAGATGCTACACACTTTCCTGATTTGATTCAATGACTTGATACTGTTCAGACAAATATTTTCTCTCATGTTCCAGTATACTATTTCTTTTCCTTTTAAGTGTGTATTTGGCTGATCCTTCATTTTTTTAAAGTCAATTTTTTTGAGGTATAATTTTCTTGCATTAAAATAACTCAATTTAAGCATAGTTTGATAACTTTTGACAAATGTATATACTAATATAACCAAGGCTGTAATCAAAACACAGAACATTTTCATCATCCCCCAAATATCTCCAACTTTCTTTTCTTTTCTTTTCTACTATAGACAAGCACTGATCTGCCTTTTCTCACTGTATACTAGTTTTGTCTGTCCTAGGATTTCATATGATTGGAATCACACAGTATGTACTATTTTTGTTTCTGCCTATTTCACTCAGCATAATGTTTTTAAAATTTATCCATGTTGATCTGTCAGTAGTTTTTTTCTTTAATTTTATAAAAAATTTGGACCTCTTTTATTGGTTTTTATTTTACTTTTAATCCATTTTATTTATTTTAATCCATCTTTGTTCTTTGACCTGTGTGGGCCTCCCATTGCAGTGACCTCTTTCACTGCAGAGCACTGGCTTTGGGCACCTGAGCTCCAGAGCTCTGGCCCGCAATTGGACAGACTGGTCTAGCCACTCCACAGCACGTGGGATCCTCCCAAGCCAGGGATCTAACCCATGCCCCTTGCACTGGAAGGGGGATTCTCTACCCACTGGACCACCAGGGAAGCCCTATCAGTAGTCCTTTTTTAAAAATAAGTAATACCTTGTACGACTGTATCACAGTTTATTTGTTGACTTTTTACGAAGCTTTTTGTGTGGGGGGGACTTCTATCGATTTTTCATTTATTTATTTCCATCCATCTTTGTTCTTTGGCCTGGGTGGGCCTTGCATCGCAGTGGGCTTGCTTGTTGCAGAGCACCGGCTGTGGGCTCATGCGCTCCAGAGCTCTGGCTCGGTAATTGGACACATCGGTCCAGCCGCTCCGCCACACTTGGGACCTTCCCAGGCCAGGGATTGAACCGGTGCCCCTTGCACTGCAAGGCGGTGTCCTTACCCACTGGACCACCAGGGAAGCCCTATCAGTATTTTTTTTTTTTTAATATTGAATAGTAATGCCTTGTACTGCTGTATCACAGTTTATCTGTTGACTTCTTGATGAACACTTTTACAGATTATAAGTAAAACGATAAACATTCACATAAAAGTATCTTTTATGTTAAAGTGTATGTTGGTCAAATGTAATTTATCCTATTAAATGATCATATGACTTCCCCTCTTAACTCCATTAATAAGGTGAATTATGTTGATTTATATACATAAGATGTATATACTTTAAGTAAGATGTATATACTTTATTCCTTTAATAGTTAATAGTGAATCCATCTGATAAATTTTTCAGACCTTGGGATTTTCTTTGTGGGGAGGTTTTACATTACGAATTCAATTTAATAGTTACAGAGCATTTAACTATCTACTTTTGATTAAGATGAATTTTGTGATTTTCTAACTTTTTTGATGAACGTGCACACTTTGTCCAACTTATACAGTTTATTGGCATGTGTATGGTATCTATAGTGATGTCCTCCTTTCATTCCTGATATTGATAATTTGTTTCTTTATATTTTTTAATTCATCAAGCTACCTAGGGGCTTATCAATTTTATTGAACTTTCCAAAACAACCAGTATTTGTTTTTTTTTTCCTATTGACTTTCTGTTTTCCAATTTTATTGAGCACGTGGGATCCTCCCAAGCCAGGGATCTAACCCATGCCCCTTGCACTGGAAGGGGGATTCTCTACCCACTGGACCACCAGGGAAGCCCTATCAGTAGTCCTTTTTTAAAAATAAGTAATACCTTGTACGACTGTATCACAGTTTATTTGTTGACTTTTTACGAAGCTTTTTGTGTGGGGGGGACTTCTATCGATTTTTCATTTATTTATTTCCATCCATCTTTGTTCTTTGGCCTGGGTGGGCCTTGCATCGCAGTGGGCTTGCTTGTTGCAGAGCACCGGCTGTGGGCTCATGCGCTCCAGAGCTCTGGCTCGGTAATTGGACACATCGGTCCAGCCGCTCCGCCACACTTGGGACCTTCCCAGGCCAGGGATTGAACCGGTGCCCCTTGCACTGCAAGGCGGTGTCCTTACCCACTGGACCACCAGGGAAGCCCTATCAGTATTTTTTTTTTTTTAATATTGAATAGTAATGCCTTGTACTGCTGTATCACAGTTTATCTGTTGACTTCTTGATGAACACTTTTACAGATTATAAGTAAAACGATAAACATTCACATAAAAGTATCTTTTATGTTAAAGTGTATGTTGGTCAAATGTAATTTATCCTATTAAATGATCATATGACTTCCCCTCTTAACTCCATTAATAAGGTGAATTATGTTGATTTATATACATAAGATGTATATACTTTAAGTAAGATGTATATACTTTATTCCTTTAATAGTTAATAGTGAATCCATCTGATAAATTTTTCAGACCTTGGGATTTTCTTTGTGGGGAGGTTTTACATTACGAATTCAATTTAATAGTTACAGAGCATTTAACTATCTACTTTTGATTAAGATGAATTTTGTGATTTTCTAACTTTTTTGATGAACGTGCACACTTTGTCCAACTTATACAGTTTATTGGCATGTGTATGGTATCTATAGTGATGTCCTCCTTTCATTCCTGATATTGATAATTTGTTTCTTTATATTTTTTAATTCATCAAGCTACCTAGGGGCTTATCAATTTTATTGAACTTTCCAAAACAACCAGTATTTGTTTTTATGATTTTCTCTATTGACTTTCTGTTTTTCCAATTTTATTGATTTGTTCTTCTGTCTTTATTATTGTCTTACTCCTACTAACAATGAATTTAATTTGTTCTTTTTCCATCTTATTAAATAGAAGTATGAATCATTTATTTGACCTATAAAAATTTTCAATACAAGAATTTAAAGCTAAAAATTTCCCTTTAAGCATTGCTTTAATGCACCCTACAAATCTGAAAAGCTGTGGTTTCATTGTATTTCAGAACAAATATTTTCTTATATCCCTTGTAATTTCTCTTTGATTTATGGATTGGTTAGAAGTATGTTTTTTTAATGTACAAATATTTGGTGATTTACCAGATACCTTTTTGTTATTTATTTGTGGTTTAATTTTACTGTGGTTGGGGAACATACTTTATTCTCTCACTCCATTTAAATTTGGGGGGCTTACTTCATGGATGAAAATATTATCTTAGTAAATGTTGCCTGTGCCCTTTTTAAATGTCTCCTAGACACTGTGCCTCTTCCAGTGGTTGAGTGGAGAATTCTATCCTTACCAATTAAGTTGTTGAGAATGTTGTTCAGGTCTTTTTTTAATCAGTTATTGTTATAAATTGTTGAAATTTACACTAATTATGGATTTATTTCTTTAAGTTCTGTCATTTTTGCTTCATATTATTTGAAACTCTCTCATTAGATACACACATATTTATGACTGTTTTGTTGTCTTGATGAATTGACACTTTCATCATTGTGAAATATGCATCTTGTTCCCACTAAAATTTTTTTGTATTAGAGTCTGTTGCTTATTTGTGAAGTCATGTTCAACTCTTTGTGACCCCATGGATTGCAGCATGCCAGGCCGCCTTGTCCTTCACTCTGTCCTGGAATTTGCCCAAACCTATATCCACTGAGCCCTCCCAATGAATATTGAGGGTTGACTTCCTATAGGATCAACTGGTTTTATTTCCTTGATGTCCAAGAGTTTTCTCCAACACCACGATTCAAAAGCATTAATTCTTTGGTGTTCAGCCTTTTTTTATGATCAAAGTCTCACATCCGTACAGGACTATTGGAAAAACCATAACTTTGGCTATATGGACCTTTGTTGGCAAAATGATGTCTGCTTTTCAATGTGCTATCTAGATTTGTCATAACTTTTCTTCCAAGGAGTGAGTGTCTTTTAATTTCATGGCTACAGTCACCATCCACAGTGATTTTGGAGCCCAAGAAAATAAAGTCTGTCACTGTTTCTGTTGTTTCCCCATCTATTTGCTGTGAAGTGATGGAACCAAATACCATTGAGCTTCTTGAATCTGTTCGCTTACAGTTTTTATCAAACTTGGAAAAAATCTGGCCATTGCTTCTTCAAATTTTCACCTGTATGTTGCTCTTATGGGGACTTTTAACCAATTGTGCTGTATATTGCCGGATATTTTCTCACAACTCCCTGAAGCTCTATTTATTTTTCTTTCAGTACTTCATTTTGGGTGGGGTCTGCTCTTACATCTTTGAATTCACTGATCTTTTCTTCTTCATTGACTAATTTTCCATTAAGCCCATTTAGAGAATTTTTGATTTCTGATATTGAGCTTTTAATTTTTAGAAATCCCATTATTTTATTATGGGATAAATAATCCCAGTTATTTTATTATGTCCTTCATTTCTGTTCTCATTGTGTTGATATTTTACTTTGAATATGTTTATAATAGCTCTTTTAAAGTCTTTCTTTGCTAACTATATCATCTTTGTGGTTTCTGGGTTTGCTTCATATTATTTCTCATTAGATACACACATATTTATGACTGTTTTGTTGTCTTGATATGACACTTTCATCATTGTGAAATATGCATCTTGTTCCCACTAAAATTTTTTGTATTAGAGTCTGTTGCTTATTTGTGAAGTCATGTTCAACTCTTTGTGACCCCATGGATTGCAGCATGCCAGGCCGCCTTGTCCTTCACTCTGTCCTGGAATTTGCCCAAACCTATATCCACTGAGCCCTCC
Organism: Tragulus kanchil; assembly: GCA_022376925.1. NCBI lineage: Eukaryota > Metazoa > Chordata > Mammalia > Artiodactyla > Tragulidae > Tragulus > Tragulus kanchil. The sequence goes on along the minus strand of JAIOJX010000032.1, from coordinate 181,934,302 downwards.
CAATGAATATTGAGGGTTGACTTCCTATAGGATCAACTGGTTTTATTTCCTTGATGTCCAAGAGTTTTCTCCAACACCACGATTCAAAAGCATTAATTCTTTGGTGTTCAGCCTTTTTTTATGATCAAAGTCTCACATCCGTACAGGACTATTGGAAAAACCATAACTTTGGCTATATGGACCTTTGTTGGCAAAATGATGTCTGCTTTTCAATGTGCTATCTAGATTTGTCATAACTTTTCTTCCAAGGAGTGAGTGTCTTTTAATTTCATGGCTACAGTCACCATCCACAGTGATTTTGGAGCCCAAGAAAATAAAGTCTGTCACTGTTTCTGTTGTTTCCCCATCTATTTGCTGTGAAGTGATGGAACCAAATACCATTGAGCTTCTTGAATCTGTTCGCTTACAGTTTTTATCAAACTTGGAAAAAATCTGGCCATTGCTTTCTTCAAATTTTCACCTGTATGTTGCTCTTATGGGGACTTTTAACCAATTGTGCTGTATATTGCCGGATATTTTCTCACAACTCCCTGAAGCTCTATTTATTTTTCTTTCAGTACTTCATTTTGGGTGGGGTCTGCTCTTACATCTTTGAATTCACTGATCTTTTCTTCTTCATTGACTAATTTTCCATTAAGCCCATTTAGAGAATTTTTGATTTCTGATATTGAGCTTTTAATTTTTAGAAATCCCATTATTTTATTATGGGATAAATAATCCCAGTTATTTTATTATGTCCTTCATTTCTGTTCTCATTGTGTTGATATTTTACTTTGAATATGTTTATAATAGCTCTTTTAAAGTCTTTCTTTGCTAACTATATCATCTTTGTGGTTTCTGGGTTTGTTTCTATTGCCTATTTCCCCCCTAACACTGGGTAGTATTTTCTTCCCTTTTCATATATCAAGTAATTTTGTGTGTGTGTGTGGGGGGCCCATTTCCATTGGTCTTTCATTCATCCATTTTCATCCGTCTTTGTCCTTTAGCCCATGTGGGCCTCCCATCGCAGTGGCCTCTCTCGCTGCAGAGCACCAGCTCTGGGTGCATGTGCTCCAGAGCTCCGGCTCCGTAATTGGACACATCGGTCCAGCTGCTCCACGGCACGTGGGATCTTCCCAGGCCACGGATTGAACCGGTGCCCCTTGCATTGCAAGGTGGTGTCCTTACCCACTGGACCACCGGGGAAGCCCGTATATCAAGTAATTTTTGACTGGATGCTGGGCTTCATGAAAATTATGTTATTGTGTGTTTGGACTTTGCTACCTTTTATTACAGTGCACTGAAATTTGTTTTTGCAGCCAAGTAGCTGGTGAGTCACCTTGACCCTTTCAAGCCTGTTCTTATATTTTCCAAGGGTGAACCTGGGCTAGCTGTTTCCCTAATGTTAGTTTAACCCAACTACTGTGTGGTCTTCTAAGGTCTCAATTGAATGCCTGAGGTTTTCACTGAGTTTCCTCCACTCTGTCTGGTTGAAGCTGTAATATCTCTCAGCCCTGTATGAATTATTTAGTTTACAGATCCCCAAGGCGATGAGAGGATGAGATGGTTGCATGGCATCATTGACTCAATGGACATGAGTTTAAGCAAACTCCAGGAGATGGTGAAGGACAGGGAAGCCTGGCGAGCTGCCATCCATGGGGGTGCAGAGTCGGAAATAACTGAGTGATTGAACAACAGCAACAATACTTGTTCTAAAAGCAGCCCAGTGGAGTTTTGCCTCACATAGGCTCAGCTCAGTATAAAGCCAAAGACCCAAAAGGATTCCTACTCAGATATCTGCAACTTTGTCTTTGCATAGATCTCTTTTCTTCTTCTCAACAAATTTAAGCCACTTTGCCTCTTTTAACTGTGTTTTTTTTGTATCCCTCATGCAATGAGACTACCCTACTCTGCTTTTCCCTTGATATTTTACTTTGAATATGTTTATAATAGCTCTTTTAAAGTCTTTCTTTGCTAACTATATCATCTTTGTGGTTTCTGGGTTTGTTTCTATTGCCTATTTCCCCCCTAACACTGGGTAGTATTTTCTTCCCTTTTCATATATCAAGTAATTTTGTGTGTGTGTGTGGGGCCCATTTCCATTGGTCTTTCATTCATCCATTTTCATCCGTCTTTGTCCTTTAGCCCATGTGGGCCTCCCATCGCAGTGGCCTCTCTCGCTGCAGAGCACCAGCTCTGGGTGCATGTGCTCCAGAGCTCCGGCTCCGTAATTGGACACATCGGTCCAGCTGCTCCACGGCACGTGGGATCTTCCCAGGCCACGGATTGAACCGGTGCCCCTTGCATTGCAAGGTGGTGTCCTTACCCACTGGACCACCGGGGAAGCCCGTATATCAAGTAATTTTTGACTGGATGCTGGGCTTCATGAAAATTATGTTATTGTGTGTTTGGACTTTGCTACCTTTTATTACAGTGCACTGAAATTTGTTTTTGCAGCCAAGTAGCTGGTGAGTCACCTTGACCCTTTCAAGCCTGTTCTTATATTTTCCAAGGGTGAACCTGGGCTAGCTGTTTCCCTAATGTTAGTTTAACCCAACTACTGTGTGGTCTTCTAAGGTCTCAATTGAATGCCTGAGGTTTTCACTGAGTTTCCTCCACTCTGTCTGGTTGAAGCTGTAATATCTCTCAGCCCTGTATGAATTATTTAGTTTACAGATCCCCAAGGCGATGAGAGGATGAGATGGTTGCATGGCATCATTGACTCAATGGACATGAGTTTAAGCAAACTCCAGGAGATGGTGAAGGACAGGGAAGCCTGGCGAGCTGCCATCCATGGGGGTGCAGAGTCGGAAATAACTGAGTGATTGAACAACAGCAACAATACTTGTTCTAAAAGCAGCCCAGTGGAGTTTTGCCTCACATAGGCTCAGCTCAGTATAAAGCCAAAGACCCAAAAGGATTCCTACTCAGATATCTGCAACTTTGTCTTTGCATAGATCTCTTTTCTTCTTCTCAACAAATTTAAGCCACTTTGCCTCTTTTAACTGTGTTTTTTTTGTATCCCTCATGCAATGAGACTACCCTACTCTGCTTATTTTCCCACTCTAGGCCAAGACCTGAAACTTGCTTCCAGGGAAAAACCAAGGGTGGTTGTAGGACTACCTTCATTTTTTCTTCTCTCAAGGGTCATTGTCTTACCCTTTATGTATTTTTCTAGTTGCTTATGGTGTGAGGGCCTGTCTGATACTGGTAACCTATCATAATTGGAAGGAGAATTCTTATCTGTCATGTTTTTATGCTATATTATTTTGGTTTTATTTTAAAATAAAGGGAGGTTTTTCTTGAAAATATTTGCCATATTATAAGATATGTATTAGACTGTACTTGTATTAGATTCATTTGTGTTGCTTTTCTCCAGTATGGATACCTAGGCTCTGAGATTTTGATTCATCAGATCTAATATTGACTCCAGGCATCATATTTTAAAAACCTTGACAGATGATTTTTCATATACAACAAAAGCCAGACTTTGGTAAACTTAAAGGAGGTATCCTACAACCTGTGCTTAAGTTAGTGACACCCTGTAAGAATAAAATAAAAAATTAAAGGAGTAAGACCTCCTGGATATCCTTACTAGAAAGCATTAATTTGTGGCAGAGAAGGAGTTTTTGGAGCTCCGACCAAGTACTATGACTGTTTCACATTCTGATTGTACCTGGACTGTAACAGATGTTATATAATTTAAGTATTACTTCTATCTTACATGCTAACTCTGTTTTTTGGGGGAGAGGGGCACTTCTTTTTTTTTTTTTTTAAAGATTTATTTATTTATTTGGTGGGTGTGGGGTGGGGAGGGAGGGGAGCAGGCGGGCCACTTCTACTGGTCTTTCATTTGTCCATTTTCATCCATCTTTGTTCCCTGGCCCGTGTGGGCCTCCCATCGCGGTGGCCTCTGTTGTTGTAGAGCACTGGCTCTGAGTGCATGCACTCCAGAGCTCTGGCTCGGTAATTGGGCACATCGGTCCAGCCGCTCCGTGGCACGTGGGATCTTCCCAGGCCAGGGATCGAACCGGCACCCCTTGCACTGCAAGGCGGTGTCCTTACCCACTGGACCACCAGGGAAACCCCTAACTCTGTTTTGATTAGTAGTGATTTCCCAAAGCTCAGTGTTGAGAACAATTTTAAACTTAGTTCTGGATTCAGCAGGAAAGAATGTTCTTATGGATTAGTGATATCTGTTATGAGTTTGGGATTAGAGGAAGGGGGCACATGTTCCATGCATTTGCAGTTTCTGTACTGGTTAAAGATAGTCTTTTTTTCTTAGATTTCTCTAAGCACAAAAGAAATCTTATTACTATCGTTCTATTCTGACTTCCACATGTAAGGAACAAATCTTACAGGTATTGAATCCTGTATTCAAGTTACTTCTTTATTCATCCATTCCTTATACATTTATTCCCTTTTTCTGTCTCCCCAAATATATAATCAATGATGATATGTTATTAGAGTAGTGGATTCTAATCTTTATTTTTCCTCTTCTTTTAAAGTAAGTGGACCTTGCTCAGACTCATGTCTATTGAGTTGGTAATACCATTCAACTATCTCATCCCCTGTTACCCCTTTCTCCTCCTGCCCTCAATTTTCCCCAGCATCAAGGTCTTTTCCAATGGGTTGGCTCTTCGTATCAGGTGACCAAAGTATTGGAACTTCAGCTTTAGCATCAGTTCTTCCAATGAATATTCAGAGTTAATTTCCTTTAGGATGGATTGGTTTGATCTCCTTGCAGTCCAAGGGACACTCAAGAGTCTTCTCGAACACCTCAGGTTGAAAGCATCAATTCTTCACACTCAGCCTTCTTTATGGTCCAAATCTCACACTTGTGCACAACTACTAGAAAAACCATACCTTTGACTATATGCACCTTTGTTGGCAAAGTGGTATCTCTGGCTTTCAATGACTGTCTAGATTTGTCACAGGTTTTTTCCAAAGAGCAAGTTTCATTTAATTTCATGGTTACAGTGACTGCCCACAGTGATATTACAGCCCAAGAAAATAAAATCTGTTACCGTTTCCACTTTTCCCCTATCTATTTGCCATGAAATGATGGGACTGGATGGGATGATCTTCGTTTTTTGAATGTTGAGATTTAAGTCAGCTTTTTCATTCTCCTCTTTCACACTCAGGAGGCTCTTTAGTTCCTCATTGCTTTCTGGCAGCAGAGTAGTATCATCTGCATATCTGAGGTTTAGAATATGGCAATTTAGAGAAATCTACTTTCAAGCATGTAATCCTATTTTTTTTTTCTTTTGCCCATCATGTTTCTTTTATTTATGCTTATTTTCATCCATCTTTTTATTCTTTGGCATGTGTGGGCCTCCCATTGCAGTGGCCTCTCTCACTGCAGAGCACTGGCTCTGGGTACATGCGCTCCAGAGCGCTGGCTCATAATTGGACACACCGGTCCAGCCGCTGCACGGCATGTGGGATCTTCCTGGGCCAGGGATCGAACCGGTGCCCCTTGCATTGCAAGGCAGGCTCTTTACCCACTGGACCATCAGGAAAGCCCTGATCCTATTACTTTTTTTATGGTGGAATATTGTTAGCTAAGTGCTTTTGACTACAGATCTTCTGGATAATGATAAGTAATTGTAACTCTCATTTTGATCTGTCTCAGGTCCTTTGGTTCTTGTCTTTGTTCTGTATGTATACTGTGTTGAAGAGTTGAGTACTAGTCAACTAGCAGAGCTTTAGACTGTGGGTAATGTGTGAAAGTCAGTTCGATCCCTAGGTCGTAAAGATCCCCTGAGGGAGGGCATGGCAACCCACTCCAGTGTACAACATTTGAAAGAGATGCATTTCTTTTGGGGCAGGAACTCATCTTTTTAGTCTCCACATTTGATGGAGGTGGGTGGGCAATGGAATGGTGCCATAACCACTTATATCAGTTATTATTAATCTGAAACACTTCCTGGTGGCAAAGATCTAGGCTATTTAGCCTAGTATGCTAGTGAAAAGAACAGAGGTTTGAGAGTCAAGAGATACACGTTCTAGTTTTAGCTTCTCACTTACTAATTCTGTGACGATAATAACTTAGCCTTTTAAATTTTAACTTACTCATAAAATGAGGTTAATAATCTGCTGCAGCTATCCCACGGAGTTTTTGGGGGGATCAAACAAAACCATAAACATAAATGTAAAACTTCTAAACACTTACTAGTGGTATATCATCATGAAGTAATGGTATGGATTTTGGGTATGCTACCATACTCTAGCTTGTCTCTCCCATGGGAAAATGGACGGGTTGTGATGTTTTTACTTAATGAAAAAATCCTCATAGGTTTAAAGAGGTAATTATTTTAAGAAACCTGAGGTTTGTTCTATTTAGGAAAAGGAACGGAATCTACTTTCAAGCATGTAATCCTATTTTTTTCTTTTGCCCATCATGTTTCTTTTATTTATGCTTATTTTCATCCATCTTTGTTCCTTTGGCCCCTGTGGGCCTCCCATTGCAGTGGCCTCTCTCACTGCAGAGCACTGGCTCTGGGTACATGCGCTCCAGAGCGCTGGCTCATAATTGGACACACCGGTCCAGCCGCTGCACGGCATGTGGGATCTTCCTGGGCCAGGGATCGAACCGGTGCCCCTTGCATTGCAAGGCAGGCTCTTTACCCACTGGACCATCAGGAAAGCCCTGATCCTATTACTTTTTTTATGGTGGAATATTGTTAGCTAAGTGCTTTTGACTACAGATCTTCTGGATAATGATAAGTAATTGTAACTCTCATTTTGATCTGTCTCAGGTCCTTTGGTTCTTGTCTTTGTTCTGTATGTATACTGTGTTGAAGAGTTGAGTACTAGTCAACTAGCAGAGCTTTAGACTGTGGGTAATGTGTGAAAGTCAGTTCGATCCCTAGGTCGTAAAGATCCCCTGAGGGAGGGCATGGCAACCCACTCCAGTGTACAACATTTGAAAGAGATGCATTTCTTTTGGGGCAGGAACTCATCTTTTTAGTCTCCACATTTGATGGAGGTGGGTGGGCAATGGAATGGTGCCATAACCACTTATATCAGTTATTATTAATCTGAAACACTTCCTGGTGGCAAAGATCTAGGCTATTTAGCCTAGTATGCTAGTGAAAAGAACAGAGGTTTGAGAGTCAAGAGATACACGTTCTAGTTTTAGCTTCTCACTTACTAATTCTGTGACGATAATAACTTAGCCTTTTAAATTTTAACTTACTCATAAAATGAGGTTAATAATCTGCTGCAGCTATCCCACGGAGTTTTTGGGGGGATCAAACAAAACCATAAACATAAATGTAAAAACTTCTAAACACTTACTAGTGGTATATCATCATGAAGTAATGGTATGGATTTTGGGTATGCTACCATACTCTAGCTTGTCTCTCCCCATGGGAAAATGGACGGGGTTGTGATGTTTTTACTTAATGAAAAAATCCCTCATAGGTTTAAAGAGGTAATTATTTTAAGAAACCTGAGGTTTGTTCTATTTAGGAAAAGGAGAACGAGTGAAATGTCAGCTGTGTTTTCACTAGGGCAGAAGTACTTTCAACGAGAAATACTCATCAGCTCTGCTTTGCTTTGCAGCTTGGAACCCCATCCACTGCCAGCACATCGAATGCCACAATGCAATTAACAAACCAGCTGTGAAGGTACTGTTGGGTTAGACTTGGAGCCATATTATACTGTCGGTAGTCAAATGAACAGGAGCAAATTTCCTGAATGAAAGGGAATTTGCATCCTACTCTAAAGCAGAAGCCTGTTCTCTGTGGTAATCTCAGATTAGTGTCCTCTGTTTTGATCTGACTGTATTTCGGTTGGTTGCTTCAAGACAGAGCATTGCATAGTGGCGTCTGCAGCTCTGGGTCAGAGTTCTAGTCAAGCGCTGTGGGAAACTTGGATAGTTATCAGAATAGCCCTGGTGAAATACTTAGCCCAGTGCTCCACTGGTTTCTATGTGGGCTAATAAACTCAAGGAAAGGTACTTTGCCCCTGTTTGCCGTGTGTTTGACACAAATTATGAGTGGTCTAGTGTGTTACTATGTGAATTTAAGAGTCATAGAATGAAAATAGATAACATGTGATGTCTTAAATCACAAATGCGACTTTTGTTGAAATGACCGAGAGGTTGTTGAATAGCAAATGCATAGAAAGTTACAGTAGAGGTAAGCAGTTTCAAAAGGTCAGGTGATTCTCCTAAGGTCACACAGCCCAAACCAGGTACCTTGGCTCTCAACCTTATTATTTTTTTTTAAACACATCAAGTTGGTTCCGACCTGTTACAACCCTGAATTTTTGAAGTTGAATATTAAGGAATATGATCCCATCACTTACCCAATGCTGCAGCTATCCCACGGAGTTTTTGGGGGATCAAACAAAACCATAAACATAAATGTAAAACTTCTAAACACTTACTAGTGGTATATCATCATGAAGTAATGGTATGGATTTTGGGTATGCTACCATACTCTAGCTTGTCTCTCCCCATGGGAAAATGGACGGGGTTGTGATGTTTTTACTTAATGAAAAAATCCCTCATAGGTTTAAAGAGGTAATTATTTTAAGAAACCTGAGGTTTGTTCTATTTAGGAAAAGGAGAACGAGTGAAATGTCAGCTGTGTTTTCACTAGGGCAGAAGTACTTTCAACGAGAAATACTCATCAGCTCTGCTTTGCTTTGCAGCTTGGAACCCCATCCACTGCCAGCACATCGAATGCCACAATGCAATTAACAAACCAGCTGTGAAGGTACTGTTGGGTTAGACTTGGAGCCATATTATACTGTCGGTAGTCAAATGAACAGGAGCAAATTTCCTGAATGAAAGGGAATTTGCATCCTACTCTAAAGCAGAAGCCTGTTCTCTGTGGTAATCTCAGATTAGTGTCCTCTGTTTTGATCTGACTGTATTTCGGTTGGTTGCTTCAAGACAGAGCATTGCATAGTGGCGTCTGCAGCTCTGGGTCAGAGTTCTAGTCAAGCGCTGTGGGAAACTTGGATAGTTATCAGAATAGCCCTGGTGAAATACTTAGCCCAGTGCTCCACTGGTTTCTATGTGGGCTAATAAACTCAAGGAAAGGTACTTTGCCCCTGTTTGCCGTGTGTTTGACACAAATTATGAGTGGTCTAGTGTGTTACTATGTGAATTTAAGAGTCATAGAATGAAAATAGATAACATGTGATGTCTTAAATCACAAATGCGACTTTTGTTGAAATGACCGAGAGGTTGTTGAATAGCAAATGCATAGAAAGTTACAGTAGAGGTAAGCAGTTTCAAAAGGTCAGGTGATTCTCCTAAGGTCACACAGCCCAAACCAGGTACCTTGGCTCTCAACCTTATTATTTTTTTTTAAACACATCAAGTTGGTTCCGACCTGTTACAACCCTGAATTTTTGAAGTTGAATATTAAGGAATATGATCCCATCACTTACCCAAATGACTTAATGGTGTATTTGTTGGATATAGCACTTAGTTGGAGAGACCTATGTCTGGATTTGCAAAGGTTAATTTTTATATTATGACGAGTGGGAATTAGGCCAAGTGACTGAAGTTCAAGTTACATTTTAGAACCTATTGTCATTGGAGTTTGCCTCCCTTGTTCTATAGATAGTTAGACTCTAAAGATTACCAAATAATGGAAAAATTATAACATTATTTTATAGAATCAGTAGACAAGTAAAATGAGGTATAAAAAATATGAATGGAACCACAAAAATATGAATGGAATAAAATACGTGTTTCGTGTACCAACAGTGGAAAAGGAGGGACAGTCATCACATTGTTGTCTAACTATACTGTCCCAACAAAGATGCATTCTCTCTTCTTTTGATGAAAGCAAATGGAGTGAATTTATGCTTCACTGATAGCTCAGATGGTAAAGAGTCTGCCTGCAATGCGAGAGACCCAGGTTCCATCCCTGGGTTGGGAAGATTCCCTGGAGAAGGGACTAGCAACCCACTCTAGTATTCTTGCCTAGAGAATCCCATAGGCAGAGGAGCCTGGCGGGCTACAGTCCACGGGGTAGCAGAGTCAGACACGAAGGAACAATGAACACTTCCACTTTCATGCTGAGAAAGAGCAGGTGAGGGTAACCCAACAATTGCAGCATTGTTCTCTCCCATTCTACTATGTGCACCTTCTGTGAACATCCATAGACGTTTGAGGTCACTTGTATTTTTCGGTGTGAGAACATTCTTAGTTAAACACAGGTGAGTTTGTCTATTATTCACGGAGCTCAACTTAATTCTTCACAGTGGTGAGACTTTCACTGTTGCCCTGGTTTCTATATCTGTCCTTTCTTCTTTCTGTCTGAGTCACAGTGCCCTCTTTTGATTCACCCGGACATCGACAGAAAGGAGGCAGTGAAAATGTCTCATTTTCCAGTTATTTTTTCCTTGATTTTATGTCAGGTTGCGTTCTCAGGAGTCCTCTGACTTCCTGATTAGAAATGGTTTTTGGCTTCCTTCCCACAGAAATCATCATGAATTAGAAATTCTCCTCTCTTCTAGGCAAACAGCCCAGGCCACGCCTCTGGCCTGGCCTCACTTTTCTCACAGGCTGTTCTCTATAGCCAGTCCTCCAGAATAAGCCAAGCCATCCTACCTTCTGTTAATTGTTTTAATTGAAGCAAAATTCACATAGCATAAAACTAATAAAATGGACAATTCAGTGGCATTATCACTGGCACAGTTGGAGAGACCTATGTCTGGATTTGCAAAGGTTAATTTTTATATTATGACGAGTGGGAATTAGGCCAAGTGACTGAAGTTCAAGTTACATTTTAGAACCTATTGTCATTGGAGTTTGCCTCCCTTGTTCTATAGATAGTTAGACTCTAAAGATTACCAAATAATGGAAAAATTATAACATTATTTTATAGAATCAGTAGACAAGTAAAATGAGGTATAAAAAATATGAATGGAACCACAAAAATATGAATGGAATAAAATACGTGTTTCGTGTACCAACAGTGGAAAAGGAGGGACAGTCATCACATTGTTGTCTAACTATACTGTCCCAACAAAGATGCATTCTCTCTTCTTTTGATGAAAGCAAATGGAGTGAATTTATGCTTCACTGATAGCTCAGATGGTAAAGAGTCTGCCTGCAATGCGAGAGACCCAGGTTCCATCCCTGGGTTGGGAAGATTCCCTGGAGAAGGGACTAGCAACCCACTCTAGTATTCTTGCCTAGAGAATCCCATGGACAGAGGAGCCTGGCGGCCTACAGTCCAGGGGGTAGCAGAGTCAGACACGAAGGAACAATGAACACTTCCACTTTCATGCTGAGAAAGAGCAGGTGAGGGTAACCCAACAATTGCAGCATTGTTCTCTCCCATTCTACTATGTGCACCTTCTGTGAACATCCATAGACGTTTGAGGTCACTTGTATTTTTCGGTGTGAGAACATTCTTAGTTAAACACAGGTGAGTTTGTCTATTATTCACGGAGCTCAACTTAATTCTTCACAGTGGTGAGACTTTCACTGTTGCCCTGGTTTCTATATCTGTCCTTTCTTCTTTCTGTCTGAGTCACAGTGCCCTCTTTGATTCACCCGGACATCGACAGAAAGGAGGCAGTGAAAATGTCTCATTTTCCAGTTATTTTTTCCTTGATTTTATGTCAGGTTGCGTTCTCAGGAGTCCTCTGACTTCCTGATTAGAAATGGTTTTTGGCTTCCTTCCCACAGAAATCATCATGAATTAGAAATTCTCCTCTCTTCTAGGCAAACAGCCCAGGCCACGCCTCTGGCCTGGCCTCACTTTTCTCACAGGCTGTTCTCTATAGCCAGTCCTCCAGAATAAGCCAAGCCATCCTACCTTCTGTTAATTGTTTTAATTGAAGCAAAATTCACATAGCATAAAACTAATAAAATGGACAATTCAGTGGCATTTATCACTGGCACAATATTATATAGCTGTCACCTCTGTCTAGTTCCAAAACGTTTTTCTCATCCCCAGAAGTTTAGTTTTTCAATCCAAGTTTTCCTAAAGGGCTTCCTTTTGCAGTTCTACTCTACACTTCCCAGAAAGGTAACATCCTTACTGACATTTCCTGTGCGGGGGCTGGTTTTGTGTGACCACAGGTCTGGCTTAGGGTTGCTCTTTCTTTATGATATGAGGACTCCCCAAATCCATGGAGATATGAGCGTATGACAATAGATCAAGGTACCCCAAATTCCAGTACTTATGGCATAATGTTAAATGAAAAGGAAATTATGAAATTATGCTGTATGATGCCAATTTAGCTTAAAAATTAGATACATGCATTTGATATTCACGTTCCTACTGAAAAGCAATCAGTAATGCTCATCAAAATGTTATCAGTGATTGCATTGAGATAGCGGGTTAATGAGTTATTTAAATTTTCTTCTTTCCTTTTCTCCATTTTCTGAAGCTTCTGCCTTGGGCATGTATTATATTTATAGACAGAAAATAGCTATTTTTAAAAGTAACGATCAAATCAGTCAGATATGAACATATTAATATGGTTGTAAATTGATCTGTTCACAATAGAACAGAACTGACAGTACTAGCCACAGATCTGATGGGTTGTGTTCATTCATTTAACATGTCAGAGATCAACTAGATCATCACTATTAACTATTTAGAGTTACAATATCTTAGGACTTTTTTGCGTGGAGTAGAATGAAAAAATATCTTTACCTAACGTATCAATGATTCAATAGAAATGACTGTAAATTAGCTATATTGATGAACAGATCCACATGGGTGCATGGGAAAACCTCAGGAAAAATGGATTTATCTTTACAGAAAGCCTAATATCTGCAAAACAGAGACGCATAATACTAGGCAGTAACTATTACTGAACCAGACTTGGATCTCGTTGCCTGTAAGCGGTAAAGCAAAATCTACTAATAATAGGTTATGGTGAAGGAAAGTGCAGCATATATTGTAATGCACCATACAAGTAGCTGGGACAGGAAAACTGATGGATTTCAGCAAAGCATTTTTAAAGACCTGAAGATTCACTGGAAGGATTGATGCTGAAGCTCCAATACTTTGGCTGCCTGATGCAAAGAGACGACACATTGGAAAAACCCTGATGCTGGGGAAAAAAGAAGGCAGAAGGATAAGGGGATGACAGAGGACGAGATGGTTGCCATCTGGTTGGACGGCATCACCAACTCAACGGACGTGAGTTTGAGCAAGCTTCAGGAGAAGGTGAAGGACAGGGAAGCCTGGTATGCCGCAGTCCATGGCGTTGCAGAGTCAGACACGACTGAGTGACTGAACTGAACTGAACTGAACTGAGGTGGTGGGAGGGTATCGGTCTGTGATCAGTGAGCACAATTCTTCTACTGGTTGAAGGTTAGGCAGCACAGCATTGTCACAGGGGTTAACATTATGAACACTTAGGTGCTAGTAGATCGGGGGCTACATGCTCATGATCGTCGAGTTAATTTCTTCCATTTGGTGGTGGTTTTAGTGTCTATAAAATGCCCCGAGAAATGTTCATCAGAGCCTGTTGTCTGGGTATTTCATAGAGGAGCTACAGCAGAGGACTTGGGTGAAGGGCCTGTCTCCAAAATTCCCCCATGGTCCTGCTTGATTCCATTATAATTTGCCAAGTAGAAATATGTTATCTATTTTCTTTTGCAATAGGTTGCAAAAAAGTAAGAGCAAGAACCAAAAGTTGCGGTAGATTCTAAAATGAAAGTACGTTGGAAATATACTCCGTGATATCACCCCCTGCTTTTTGGTTTCACTTGGTCCTAACTGAAATATCACCGTATGAAATATTTGAGTCCCAGATAATTAACTTACACAGGAGTCAGCAAATTATGGCTCACAGCCAAATCTGACCTGCTGCCTGTTTTTGCAAATGAACTTCTATTTGAACAACGCTGTGCTCATTTGCTAACCCATTGTGTCTTTGGCTCCTTTCATGCCGCAACAGCAGTTGTGACAGAGAATGTATGACCTACAGAGTTTTAAGTATTTACTATTTGGCCCTTTGCAGAAAGTTTGCCAATCCCTGATTTGACAGACCCAAAAGTGGCTACTTGTTGCATCAAAGAAAGTCTGAATCTTGCCTAAGGAAAAATTTCACACTAGGCCTTTAGCAACAAGGAATATGTAATTTACAGATTTTGCATAATTATTTAAATATACATAATGAAATGGGAATACCAGACCACCTTACCTACCTCCTGAGAAACCTGTATTCAGATATAGAAGCAACATTTAGAACCGGACGTGGAACAATGACTGGTTCCAGACTGGGAAAGGAATACGTCAAGATTGTATATGATCACCCTGCTTATTTAATTTCTACACAGAGCACATTGTGTGAAATGCTGGGCTGGATGAATCACAAGCTGAAATAAAGATTGCTGGGAGAAATATCAATAACCTCATATGTAGATGACACCACACTAAGGAGCCTCTTGATGAAGGTGAAAGAGGAGAGTAAAAAAGCTGGCTTAAAACTCAACATTTAAGAAACAAAGATCATGGCATAGGGTCCCATTGCTGCATGGCAAATAGATGGCCTGTGACAGACTGTTTTCTTGGGCTTCAGAATCACTCTGAACAGTGACTGCAGTCATGAAATTAAAAGAAGCTTACTGCTTGGAAGAAAAACTATGACAAACCTGGTCATGACATATTAAAATCAACATTACTTTGCATACAAAGACATAAAAGTCAAAGGGTATGAGTTTTCCAGTAGTTGTGGCCAGATGTGAAAGGTGAACTATAAAGAAGGCTTAATGCTGAAGAATTGATGTTTTCGCACTTTTTTGAAGATAGCAAAAAGTAAGAGCAAGAACCAAAAGTTGCGGTAGATTCTAAAATGAAAGTACTTTTTGAATTGTTTTTCACTTGGTCCTAACTGAAATATCACCGTATGAAATATTTGAGTCCCAGATAATTAACTTACACAGGAGTCAGCAAATTATGGCTCACAGCCAAATCTGACCTGCTGCCTGTTTTTGCAAATGAACTTCTATTTGAACAACGCTGTGCTCATTTGCTAACCCATTGTGTCTTTGGCTCCTTTCATGCCGCAACAGCAGTTGTGACAGAGAATGTATGACCTACAGAGTTTTAAGTATTTACTATTTGGCCCTTTGCAGAAAGTTTGCCAATCCCTGATTTGACAGCCCCAAAAAGTGGCTACTTGTTGCATCAAAGAAAGTCTGAATCTTGCCTAAGGAAAAATTTCACACTAGGCCTTTAGCAACAAGGAATATGTAATTTACAGATTTTGCATAATTATTTAAATATACATAATGAAATGGGAATACCAGACCACCTTACCTACCTCCTGAGAAACCTGTATTCAGATATAGAAGCAACATTTAGAACCGGACGTGGAACAATGACTGGTTCCAGACTGGGAAAGGAATACGTCAAGATTGTATATGATCACCCTGCTTATTTAATTTCTACACAGAGCACATTGTGTGAAATGCTGGGCTGGATGAATCACAAGCTGAAATAAAGATTGCTGGGAGAAATATCAATAACCTCATATGTAGATGACACCACACTAAGGAGCCTCTTGATGAAGGTGAAAGAGGAGAGTAAAAAAGCTGGCTTAAAACTCAACATTTAAGAAACAAAGATCATGGCATAGGGTCCCATTGCTGCATGGCAAATAGATGGCCTGTGACAGACTGTTTTCTTGGGCTTCAGAATCACTCTGAACAGTGACTGCAGTCATGAAATTAAAAGAAGCTTACTGCTTGGAAGAAAAACTATGACAAACCTGGATGACGTATTAAAAATCAGACATTACTTTGCATACAAAGATCCATACAGTCAAAGCTATGAGTTTTCCAGTAGTTGTGGCCAGATGTGAAAGGTGAACTATAAAGAAGGCTTAATGCTGAAGAATTGATGTTTTCGCACTGTGGTGTTGGAGAAGACTCTTGAGAGTCCCTTGGACTGCAAGAAGATCAAACCAGTCAATCTAAAGGAAATCAACCCTGAGTATTCATCGGAAGGTCTGATGCTGAAGCTCTAATAGTATGGCCATCTGATGTGAAGAGATAACTCATTGGAAAAGATCCTGATGCTGAGAAAGATTAAAGGCAGGAGGAGAAGGGGACGAGAGGACGAGATGGTTGGATGGCATCACTGACTCAATGGACATGAGTTTGAGCAAGTTCCAGGAGATGCTGAAGGACAGGGGAGACTGGCGTGCTGCAGTTCATGGGGTCGCAAAGAGCTAGACAGGGCTGAGTAAGTGAACAACAATTATTTAAATTTAGGAATTCTAACTGTTGGTTCATGAACCATTGAAACATCTAAGGTTTTTAACTTTAAATGACGAGCTGTTTGTGTTATAAGTTCAGTTCATTTATTTCTTTTAAATGAATTTAAAAACAACAACAAAAGCTAAGAAAAGGTGGAGTGAAGTTCTAGAGTTTGTTTCTAGGCATGTTAACTACGTATGTAGATATAGCATGGGTTGATTATTTCTTGAAGGGCGGAAACAATTAAAAATGACTGGTAAGTCACAGACATTTAAATTGATGCAAAGTACACAATCATTGAATGTTTTTTACACTTGATTTAAAACACCCAGGTATTTGAAATATCCTTGTGATCATCTTAAGATGAACAGTTTTCATCTCTGTACTTAGATTATTGGAAATAACCACAAACAATTGAGCAGAGCACTGCACAGTTCAACAAACTACAAATCATATGTGAAAAAAAAAAAAACAAACAGCTGAAAATGAAAGTTGGATATCTAGAGCTTAGATTCCTGAGTAAGAAAAGTGAATCACTCAGTGTTTGATTTAATGCCAAATTTTCTGAGAAGCAAAATTCTCTACTGCCAGCATTCTTGTAACAGCTATGAGTTTTAAATCTTAATAATACGTTTTCCTTTTCCCAAAGAGAGATTATTGTGTTTACCCCATTAAAGAAGGAGCTACTCTGTGAGTAATAGGGAAGCAATTTGTGCAGCCACTGAGCAAGATGATTTTTTATCTTTGTGAAATGAGGGTGGATTGACACAATTTGTTACTTGGATTGTAAATACTAGAAGAAATGAAAAGCCACATTTAAATCTCCATTGTGGAAAAACAATTTTAGGTTGAATGAATTTTGCTAAAAATGTTTACCTTGCTTTAGAAAATCTATTGTTGAAACATTTGTGCGCCTGACGTGACTGACAGGACAGGAGAGCTCACTGTGTGTTTTCATGTGTTTCAGATGTGTATAGACCCCTCCTTGTCTGTAGCTTTGGGCGATAAACCACCCCCGCTGTATCTCTGTGAAGAATGCAGCCAGAGGATTGCAGGGTAGGTACAAGAAAGGGAAATACTATTTTGAGAAGCATAATCACCGACTTAAACTGATGAGGTTACCCTCATTTCCCATCAGTTTCTCTGTTTTCTAAAGGTTAGTTTGTCGTGTATTTAATATATAGCAAGTTTTTGATTGGAAAAGGTTTTGGCTTTGAGATGTTTCAGCATTTCTTTCCATGTGACAGGAGAAAGCAATTACACTTAAAGCAGCTCCCATTTTCAAGTGACCCTGTTAAAAACACCCCGGTGAAAAGGAAAACTGTGGTTTTCAAACATGATGTAGAACTCTTATGTGTTTCCTGTGCTTGTTAGTTTCACAGACTCACACTTAGCTTTCTACAAATCATGCTGTGTTTTGGTTGGGTTAATTAACATCTGGAAAGTATCATTTAAAGATAACGGAATACCATGAAATGCCTATAATTTATGATTTAGCCAGAATGCATTAGATATTTAAAAAGTGTGTTAGGAGGATGCTTTTAATTACACATCCTTTATACTAAAAGCATTTTAGCGATAGCATGCGGCTTATAAACGTTCATGTGGAAGGGTAATATTGCAAAAAGCCCTCAAAAAATGGATTCTGTTTCTCTTTGTAGGGACCACAGCGAATGGCTGATTGACGTTCTTCTGCCGCAAGGTATGGGTCTCTTCAGAAAGAATGAATATTGCGTAATCCTGGCAGATGGCCGGGTTGATTTGTCTCGGTTTGCATTGTTTTATTTTACAAAGACAGCAACCCAAGTATTATTTGCTATGAATAGTCATTGATATGAAGCATTATATCAATGTGTTGCTTGTAATATACGCACACATTTAATAGTAAGGGAGGAAGTATTGCCTCTACCAAAATTAAGGATAGGTGTTGGAATTCGGACTCTCTATGACCAAAGTTGAACTGTCTTAAGGGTTTTCTGTGTATATTGGTAACAGATGTTGTCAGGGATAAGTTTGCTGACGGACAGGAGAGCTCACTGTGTGTTTTCATGTGTTTCAGATGTGTATAGACCCCTCCTTGTCTGTAGCTTTGGGCGATAAACCACCCCCGCTGTATCTCTGTGAAGAATGCAGCCAGAGGATTGCAGGGTAGGTACAAGAAAGGGAAATACTATTTTGAGAAGCATAATCACCGACTTAAACTGATGAGGTTACCCTCATTTCCCATCAGTTTCTCTGTTTTCTAAAGGTTAGTTTGTCGTGTATTTAATATATAGCAAGTTTTTGATTGGAAAAGGTTTTGGCTTTGAGATGTTTCAGCATTTCTTTCCATGTGACAGGAGAAAGCAATTACACTTAAAGCAGCTCCCATTTTCAAGTGACCCTGTTAAAAACACCCCGGTGAAAAGGAAAACTGTGGTTTTCAAACATGATGTAGAACTCTTATGTGTTTCCTGTGCTTGTTAGTTTCACAGACTCACACTTAGCTTTCTACAAATCATGCTGTGTTTTGGTTGGGTTAATTAACATCTGGAAAGTATCATTTAAAGATAACGGAATACCATGAAATGCCTATAATTTATGATTTAGCCAGAATGCATTAGATATTTAAAAAGTGTGTTAGGAGGATGCTTTTAATTACACATCCTTTATACTAAAAGCATTTTAGCGATAGCATGCGGCTTATAAACGTTCATGTGGAAGGGTAATATTGCAAAAAGCCCTCAAAAAATGGATTCTGTTTCTCTTTGTAGGGACCACAGCGAATGGCTGATTGACGTTCTTCTGCCGCAAGGTATGGGTCTCTTCAGAAAGAATGAATATTGCGTAATCCTGGCAGATGGCCGGGTTGATTTGTCTCGGTTTGCATTGTTTTATTTTACAAAGACAGCAACCCAAGTATTATTTGCTATGAATAGTCATTGATATGAAGCATTATATCAATGTGTTGCTTGTAATATACGCACACATTTAATAGTAAGGGAGGAAGTATTGCCTCTACCAAAATTAAGGATAGGTGTTGGAATTCGGACTCTCTATGACCAAAGTTGAACTGTCTTAAGGGTTTTCTGTGTATATTGGTAACAGATGTTGTCAGGGATAAGTTTGCTGTGCCAGATCAGAAAGAGAATAAGGAACGTTAGTGAAAAGAGCTCTGAATAAGGAGTCTTTCTCTTGCTGCTATTCCTAGCTCTGTATTTATAGGGAAAATGATTTCATTGCTCTGAGGTCAGTTTCTTCTTCAGTAAAGTGAGGATAAGGACATCTGGCCCATCTCAATGAAAAGACGAGATTGTAATGCTTGTAGTTTCACAGAGTTCTGAAAGCCGTGGCTGGTAAATTGGCAGGTCACAGACAGAATGTGTCTCTATACATGGGGAAACAGGTATTCCAGCCACCTAATCGGAGGCTAAAATGACCAGGAAAAATACTCAGGAAAGTGGAGGAAAGGAAGAAAAAGCTGGAAGTGTACTAAGTACAGATCAGGCACAGAGGAGGAACTTGATCTATAACTTGAGAGACAGATGATAAAAGAACTTATGTGAAAGAATTTGCATGTAAAAACCTTATGTTAACTAAAGTTGGTGAACATTTCTTTTTTTAAAAAGGCCTTTGCTTCATGGTAATCATAAATCGTTTCTTTGTAGTCTAACTTAATATTAGATTATCTTAACTTTAAGAAATAAATTATTTAGTGAGTGCTCTTTATTTGTAAAGTAAATCAATTATGTCAGTCCCTATGTCCTCAGGGAGACATTTAAAAATTTTATATAAAAATATCTTTAGAAAAATTTGAGCTTATATGGGTAAAGGTAACTTTCACCCCTAAAATTAGGCGATAGCATGCGGCTTATAACGTATTAAAAGGGCAAAAAGCCCTCAAAAAATGGATTCTGTTTCTCTTTGTAGGGACCACAGCGAATGGCTGATTGACGTTCTTCTGCCGCAAGGTATGGGTCTCTTCAGAAAGAATGAATATTGCGTAATCCTGGCAGATGGCCGGGTTGATTTGTCTCGGTTTGCATTGTTTTATTTTACAAAGACAGCAACCCAAGTATTATTTGCTATGAATAGTCATTGATATGAAGCATTATATCAATGTGTTGCTTGTAATATACGCACACATTTAATAGTAAGGGAGGAAGTATTGCCTCTACCAAAATTAAGGATAGGTGTTGGAATTCGGACTCTCTATGACCAAAGTTGAACTGTCTTAAGGGTTTTCTGTGTATATTGGTAACAGATGTTGTCAGGGATAAGTTTGCTGTGCCAGATCAGAAAGAGAATAAGGAACGTTAGTGAAAAGAGCTCTGAATAAGGAGTCTTTCTCTTGCTGCTATTCCTAGCTCTGTATTTATAGGGAAAATGATTTCATTGCTCTGAGGTCAGTTTCTTCTTCAGTAAAGTGAGGATAAGGACATCTGGCCCATCTCAATGAAAAGACGAGATTGTAATGCTTGTAGTTTCACAGAGTTCTGAAAGCCGTGGCTGGTAAATTGGCAGGTCACAGACAGAATGTGTCTCTATACATGGGGAAACAGGTATTCCAGCCACCTAATCGGAGGCTAAAATGACCAGGAAAAATACTCAGGAAAGTGGAGGAAAGGAAGAAAAAGCTGGAAGTGTACTAAGTACAGATCAGGCACAGAGGAGGAACTTGATCTATAACTTGAGAGACAGATGATAAAAGAACTTATGTGAAAGAATTTGCATGTAAAAACCTTATGTTAACTAAAGTTGGTGAACATTTCTTTTTTTAAAAAGGCCTTTGCTTCATGGTAATCATAAATCGTTTCTTTGTAGTCTAACTTAATATTAGATTATCTTAACTTTAAGAAATAAATTATTTAGTGAGTGCTCTTTATTTGTAAAGTAAATCAATTATGTCAGTCCCTATGTCCTCAGGGAGACATTTAAAAATTTTATATAAAAATATCTGTAAAAAAATTTGAGCTTATATGGGTAAAGGTAACTTTCACCCCCTAAAATTAGGCTACCTTGCTGGTGAACTTCCAGTGGCCTAAGGTGAAACCCATAATCAGGTTATAGACTACATTTTAGATACAATAAGTCCCTTAGATGTGAACTTTCAAGTTGTGAGCTTTCCAAGATGAGGATGTATGTTTGCATGTCCAGTCATATGAGGAATTCTCCAAGATGAGGATATATGTTTGCATGTCCAGTCATATGAGGAATTCATGTGTCTGGTGTTTCTGGTATGCGTACATCCCTAAAAATGGTTGTGTTTTTATGTGCTTTACTAAACAGCATTGTACTGTATAGAGGATAGTAGTACAGTATCTTTACTTCAAACCCAGGATGCCTAGAAGCTAGCATAAAAGCAGTGGTATATGTAGAGCTGGTTGGGTTAGCTGGGTACCTATTCACTGAGTTTGTTGGGCTTAACGAACAAATTGGACGTATGAATGCACTTGGAATGGAATTCAGTTGTATGTATGAGGCTTACTATGTCAGATATGGTCCAGATGATATTCACCTGTGAAAGAAAGTTGGTAATAAATTTTCATTATTTATCCAGAGATGCGGCCCACTAACTTCAGATTAAGATAGATACTAACATAGCAAACTGTTAAATAACCATTAATTATATAAAATCAGTGTTAAAAGCTGAGTTATTAATTTCATTGATTTGCCATGCACTAGTTCATATTTTCCAGACAGAATTTGGGAGGCATTTACCTTTGATTTTTTAAAATAAAGTGTGATGTAGATTATTAGTAATGATTTCATTCATTTTTGAGCACTCACTATTTCAGAGAAATGTTAACAGATTCTTAGAAAAATTATTTTCAAGTACTCTCAAGCAGCAGTTTTCATGGAGATCATTGGTATGCACACGACGAAGAGTTTTATCCATTTAGTAAAGTCGAACTTGAAGAACTAGCATCGTTTGATAGCCTCATTCCAAACTGACCAATCTATGGGTTTGAAAAATGCTTTCTTTTAATAAGCCTGCTGCTGGTTTTGCATTCGTTAAGGGCTGATATAATTTGATGGGTTGAGTCTAGTTCATCTAAATACTTAAGTTATTTTTCCTACAGTTCTGATATAGCAAATCATCTCCATAGTGAAACTCTATCACCTCAACTCGCTGTCGTAGCATAACGGAAGGTCCGTGGACAGGGAACCTAGACACTCTTGCTCTAGGTTGGTCTCTCCTATCGATAGCCTGTAGGGTCCTGAGGAAGTCGTATAACCCTCGGTTTTGTTCTCTGTCAAGTGATGACAGCATGAGATGAAAGTTAGTTGTTCTGAATTCCAAGTCACATCTGAGAGGGTTGATATATTTCTAAGAATAGGTGAAGTATTTGCAACATACAGGTGTTTTTAACCTCATTAAGAATGAGTAGATGACAGTTCATGAGACAAGGGAGATGCTGTTTTGGCCCAGTCACAAGGCTATGTTATTAAGCTTGCTTTTAACTCCTCTTGCTGGCTGCCCTTATTTAAAACGGGCTGTCTCTTTTTGTTGATATTTTGTGTACCTTCCCCTTACAGCTGAAATATCTGCTATATGTCAGAAGAAGGTAAGAGCAAACCCTCTGTGTGGTGGGGCATGATTTGCTGTGTTTGTATGTAAATTCATTCATTGACATCTGTCTCGTTTCTGCACCATGGTTTCCCAGTCTGTACATGTCGCTATATTTGTGAAGGGGAAAAGGAAATTATTCAGCATGCAAGATTTCTGTCTGGATGGTCTCTATTTTTTATATAAAATCAGTGTTAAAAGCTGAGTTATTAATTTCATTGATTTGCCATGCACTAGTTCATATTTTCCAGACAGAATTTGGGAGGCATTTACCTTTGATTTTTTAAAATAAAGTGTGATGTAGATTATTAGTAATGATTTCATTCATTTTTGAGCACTCACTATTTCAGAGAAATGTTAACAGATTCTTAGAAAAATTATTTTCAAGTACTCTCAAGCAGCAGTTTTCATGGAGATCATTGGTATGCACACGACGAAGAGTTTTATCCATTTAGTAAAGTCGAACTTGAAGAACTAGCATCGTTTGATAGCCTCATTCCAAACTGACCAATCTATGGGTTTGAAAAATGCTTTCTTTTAATAAGCCTGCTGCTGGTTTTGCATTCGTTAAGGGCTGATATAATTTGATGGGTTGAGTCTAGTTCATCTAAATACTTAAGTTATTTTTCCTACAGTTCTGATATAGCAAATCATCTCCATAGTGAAACTCTATCACCTCAACTCGCTGTCGTAGCATAACGGAAGGCCCGTGGACAGGGAACCTAGACACTCTTGCTCTAGGTTGGTCTCTCCTATCGATAGCCTGTAGGGTCCTGAGGAAGTCGTATAACCCTCGGTTTTGTTCTCTGTCAAGTGATGACAGCATGAGATGAAAGTTAGTTGTTCTGAATTCCAAGTCACATCTGAGAGGGTTGATATATTTCTAAGAATAGGTGAAGTATTTGCAACATACAGGTGTTTTTAACCTCATTAAGAATGAGTAGATGACAGTTCATGAGACAAGGGAGATGCTGTTTTGGCCCAGTCACAAGGCTATGTTATTAAGCTTGCTTTTAACTCCTCTTGCTGGCTGCCCTTATTTAAAACGGGCTGTCTCTTTTTGTTGATATTTTGTGTACCTTCCCCTTACAGCTGAAATATCTGCTATATGTCAGAAGAAGGTAAGAGCAAACCCTCTGTGTGGTGGGGCATGATTTGCTGTGTTTGTATGTAAATTCATTCATTGACATCTGTCTCGTTTCTGCACCATGGTTTCCCAGTCTGTACATGTCGCTATATTTGTGAAGGGGAAAAGGAAATTATTCAGCATGCAAGATTTCTGTCTGGATGGTCTCTATTTCCATTTCTGCTTTTGCTTACCCATCATATACACAACGTTTTGGAAAAATAATGTGAAATAAAAGCATATGTGTAATTCTGGGGTAGACATCTAAATACAAAAATGACTGACTTACACACTCATATGCAACTTAACTCTGATAAATGATGATCTTGTTTGGAAGTGGAGTGTAAATAATCCAACATTGGTATGTCAAAAACATACCCAGGGTCTTCCCTTGTGGTCCAGTGGATAGAGAGTCCGCCTTGCAGTACAGGGGACACTGGCTCGATCCCTGGCCCAGGAAGATCCCATGTGCTGTGGAGCAGCTGGACCAGTGTGTCCAATTATGAGCCAGCGCTCTGGAGCGCATGTGCACAGAACCGGTGCTCTGCAATGAGGGAGGCCACTGCAATGGGAGGCCCACAAAGGCCAAAGAATAAAGATGGATGAAAATAAATAAATAAAAAACCAATAAAAGAGGCTAAAATAAAAAAAAAATTACCCAGACCAAATATATATGGAAAATATTCATTCATATATGCGGCGAATTATGTCTTTAATTAAAGATTCCACCTTCAAATAATCACTGTTCATGACAGTTTCCCTGAGCCATTTCCATCTTTTCTTGCTCTAGTTGTTTGAGAAGTACACGAGAAGGTAGAATGCTGTCATACAGAGAACTGGACTGGTTGGTTGAGATACTTGGGTTCTGGTCATCTCTATTTCCACATGTCCATGAGACCTTGTACAAGTTATTTAAACTTTTTAGGAGTTGGTTATGAGTGAAAACCTTTGGAGAGCTATTTCAGTTATCCATTGCCACTTAATAAACCATCCTAAAATATATTGACTTATAACAACAAACATTTATTTGATTACAGTTCTGTGGATCAGCAGTCTTGCCTATGCTCAGCTAGGTAGTTCTCTTGATAAACTCTAGGCTCACTCAGGTATTTGTAGTCAGTGAGTGGGTTTGCTAGCAATTGGATAGTCCTAGATGACTTAACTTCCATGTCTGGAGCCTCAGCTGGGATGGCTGGAATGGTTGGGATGACTAGGGTGTCTGGTTCTCCCTCTTTCCATTAGATGTCTCTTCTCCCAGGAGGCTAGCTTGGATTTGTTCTCAAGGTATCCTGAGAAAATGAGAGAGGAAGTTGCAAGGGCTCTTGAGACTGAAGCTCAGTGGTAACACAGCATCCCTTCTGCTGGATTTTGTTGGTCAAAGCAAGTGCAAAGGACAGGCCAGTTTCAAGGAGTGGGCACGTAGATTCCTCCTCTTTATAGAAAGAGCAGCAAGACCACCAAAATCTTATCTACTTTTAGCTTCAGGCTTAAAGTCCATTGTGTTGTGATCTGCACCTGGTCTGCTCACTGATGAAACACTTTGGGTATAAATTTCCTTAAGCCATAGACCAGTGAATTAAAAAGGCAAGTTATCTGCCATCTCTACACCCAGCACAGAAGGGTGAGACAGGGACAGAGTAATAGCAGTAGACCTGTGTTCAAAAAGGGAAGCAGATAACTGTTACTGGTCCATAGCAACTCCAACCATGAACCTGTCAACAATTCTCCTCTTCAGGGATACAAATGTATCTTGATGAGGCTCTGATTTTGCTTCCTGAGAGTAGTTTCATTTCTGTCCTGGGCTCTTTCCTCTACTCTCTAAGACATCTTTCCTTTTCAGTAAGAAGTGGCTCATGCTGCAGCTGAATAACTCAGTCTGCCTCCTGCACGTAGAAGTTTGGGTTCCATAGACTCTTTTTGTGTCGCATGGTGTCTGTCCCTTTACTGTGTCCCACTGTGTCCGTCCCTTTTGTCTGCTGGTGATGCTTTTGCTAGTATGCCTTTCTTTCAAACATTGTGGGTTTGAAATCCTGTTCTAGCTGAGAGGCTCAATGGGGCATCACCTTATAACTTTCTGAAGTTTTAACAAAGGATCATATAGTCATTCACCATACTTTTGATTTCATTTTTCTTCTGAGGCTGTTTGCATTTCTTTTTTCTTTATCAGCAGTCTTGCCTATGCTCAGGTAGTTCTCTTGATAAACTCTAGGCTCACTCAGGTATTTGTAGTCAGTGAGTGGGTTTGCTAGCAATTGGATAGTCCTAGATGACTTAACTTCCATGTCTGGAGCCTCAGCTGGGATGGCTGGAATGGTTGGGATGACTAGGGTGTCTGGTTCTCCCTCTTTCCATTAGATGTCTCTTCTCCCAGGAGGCTAGCTTGGATTTGTTCTCAAGGTATCCTGAGAAAATGAGAGAGGAAGTTGCAAGGGCTCTTGAGACTGAAGCTCAGTGGTAACACAGCATCCCTTCTGCTGGATTTTGTTGGTCAAAGCAAGTGCAAAGGACAGGCCAGTTTCAAGGAGTGGGCACGTAGATTCCTCCTCTTTATAGAAAGAGCAGCAAGACCACCAAAATCTTATCTACTTTTAGCTTCAGGCTTAAAGTCCATTGTGTTGTGATCTGCACCTGGTCTGCTCACTGATGAAACACTTTGGGTATAAATTTCCTTAAGCCATAGACCAGTGAATTAAAAAGGCAAGTTATCTGCCATCTCTACACCCAGCACAGAAGGGTGAGACAGGGACAGAGTAATAGCAGTAGACCTGTGTTCAAAAAGGGAAGCAGATAACTGTTACTGGTCCATAGCAACTCCAACCATGAACCTGTCAACAATTCTCCTCTTCAGGGATACAAATGTATCTTGATGAGGCTCTGATTTTGCTTCCTGAGAGTAGTTTCATTTCTGTCCTGGGCTCTTTCCTCTACTCTCTAAGACATCTTTCCTTTTCAGTAAGAAGTGGCTCATGCTGCAGCTGAATAACTCAGTCTGCCTCCTGCACGTAGAAGTTTGGGTTCCATAGACTCTTTTTGTGTCGCATGGTGTCTGTCCCTTTACTGTGTCCCACTGTGTCCGTCCCTTTTGTCTGCTGGTGATGCTTTTGCTAGTATGCCTTTCTTTCAAACATTGTGGGTTTGAAATCCTGTTCTAGCTGAGAGGCTCAATGGGGCATCACCTTATAACTTTCTGAAGTTTTAACAAAGGATCATATAGTCATTCACCATACTTTTGATTTCATTTTTCTTCTGAGGCTGTTTGCTACTTTGGAGACTGGGGTGAGAAGCAGTTTTATTTTCTAAATGGTCATTTCCTGACCTTGGCAATTTACCTAACATTTGACACCCACAGTGGATAATTTTTTAACATTCCCCTTGTTTATGTGACAAAAGTATTTTCAGCAATAAGCTTAAAATTAGCACATTTTCATTACTTATCCCTTAAAAGATGTGTTTTATATGAAAGTTCATTTCAAGAACTTTCATTAGGTTCATAATAGATCAGAATTTCTCAATCTTGCTTTGGGCAAAGCTTGTATGTTTACTCCTTTCAGCATTGCATACTCCTACATTTAGATTGTAAGTTTGATATAAATATCAGGATTGTACCAAATACATTGTAAATCAACTATATTGCAGTAAAAATATTTAAAAAAGATTGTATCAGATAAACAGCAAGAGACAAATCTTGCTTTATTTCATTTCTGTGTGACCACTTGGAATTATTTATGTTTAAAATTCCAAGCAGGGGCTTCCCTGGTGGTCCAGTGGGTAAGGACACCGCCTTGCAATGCAAGGGGCGCCGGTTCCATCCCTGGCCTGGGAAGATCCCACGTGCCACGGAGCAGCTGGACTGATGTGTCCAATTACCGAGCCAGAGTTCTGGAGCGCATGCTCCCAGAGCCGGTGCTCTGCGACAACAGAGGCCACCGCGATGGGAGGCCCACATGGACCAAAGAACAAAAAAGATGGATGAAAATAGATAAATGAAAGACCAATAGAAGTGGCCCGCATGTTCCCCTCCCTCCCCACCCCACCCCCCACCAATAATAAATAAATAAATAAATCTAAAAAAAAAAAAAATTCCAAGCAGTGAGGACTTCCCTGGTGGCACAGTGGTTAAGAATCTAAGCAATGCAGGGGACACGGGTTTGATCCTTGGTCCAGGAAGATTCCGTGTGCCGTGAAAGAACTAAGCCTTGCACCATAGCTACTGAGTCTGCATGCTGCAACTACTGAAACTTCTCAACAAGAGAAGCCACTGCAACAAGAAGCCCACGTCCTGCAGCTAGAGAAAACCTGAACAAAGTGATGAAGACCAAGTGCAGCCAATAAGTAAATAAATAAAATTATGAAAAAAGATCTAAGCAATGAAACAGAGTGGCTGGAGTGAGCATTTGAAAATATGTTGAACTGAACCTGAACTTGAGGGAAATCTCTCTAGTTTACTTTTGAAACTTTCCTGGTGGCTCAGGGGTAAAGAAACCATCTGCCAGTGCAGGAGACACAGGAGACCAGAGTTTGATCCCTGAATTGGCAATAGCCCCTGGAGAAGGAAATGACAATCCACTCAAATATTCTTTCCTGGATAATTCCATGGATTGAGAAGCCTGGCAGGCTACCATCCATGGAATTGCAGAATCAAATACAACTGAGGGACTAACATGTTTCATTTACTTTTGAAATGAATGCATATAGCTGAGTCCACAAGGTCGAGGACTGTCTGTGGCTTGGAAATATATTATTTAAAGTGAGTAGGTGCTGTACAGTAGAAATAAACACAGTGTTGTAAATCAACTATACTTCAACTTAAAAAAAAAATACAAAAACCTTAGTAGAAACCACAGTGATTGTTTAGAACTTTGACCAACTAAAGGTTATTTAGGGGCAAAGTATTTTATTGCTGATATTATTTAGAATTAATGGCACATGGTGATAAAACAGGTTAGGTTGACTTTTAGTTGATATTCCAGATACTAAGCTCGATATCCAGATACTGCCTAAGTATCTGGATCACTCATCGTGTAGCAACATGAAACAACAACTAATTATGCTTACAG
Source organism: Tragulus kanchil (assembly GCA_022376925.1). Classification (NCBI taxonomy): domain Eukaryota; kingdom Metazoa; phylum Chordata; class Mammalia; order Artiodactyla; family Tragulidae; genus Tragulus; species Tragulus kanchil. The sequence continues at coordinate 181,905,386 of JAIOJX010000032.1, read as the reverse complement.
ATTCTGGGGATCAGGAATTTAGACAGGGCACAGTCCATCACCTATCTCTGTTTGATGATATTTAGGGCCTCATCTGGGAAGATTAGAGGCTTCCTAGGTGTCTCAGGTGAATCCTCCTGCCAATGCAGGAGCTTTAAGAGATGCAGGTTCAACCCCTGGGTTGGGAAAATCCCCTTGAGGAGGAAATGGCAACCCCCTCCCGTATTCTTGCCTGGAGAATCCCATGGACAGAGGAGCCTGGCAGGGTGCAGTCCATGGGGTTGCTAAGACATGACTTAGCAACTGAGCATGCACACATGCACTGGGAAGACTTGAAGAGCTAGCGGCTGAAATCATCTAGAGGCATCTAGATCATAGGAATGGGCTCTGGGGTGGGATGACATGAAGGCTGGGCTTAGCCAGCCCTGTTGAGTAGGGACTTAACACATTGCCTCTCCATATGCCTCGGCCATGGCAGAGTCCAGAGAAGAGTATCCTGATCAGGAAGCTTCTGAAGAGAGAACGTTCTAAGACAGCAAGACAGAAGCTGCATGTCATTTTAGAACATGCCTTGGGAATCATATGAGTATCACTCTGCCATGCTCTCTTGGTTGAAGCAGCCACAGCCCATCTAGGTTCAAGGCACATGGAAGTATATTTGAGGAACCAAACCCAAAGAGCCTCACCCATCACTGGACTTAATTTAGAAACCAGACAACCTTGGACCAGGAATTTGCATGTGGGAAGAATGTAAATCATTTTTGACCAGGAAATAGGATGGGAAATTGTAGGCCTTAAATGCCAGGACTTTATTATAGTTAATAACTACCCACTAAACCCATATCCACGTCCTATTGTTTAAAACAGTGGGAATCCCAAAGGAGCAAAGACTAATTACAACCAAAAGGAAGAAGTAAACACTAAGAATATACTCCGATCTAAACCACACTGCTAGTGATGTGGTTTGGTTTGGTTTGGAGAAGCCCCAAACCTGTAAGGATTCATGTACTTCCAGAATGAATTTTAGTATGTGAAAGAGAAAGAAAGGGCACAGAGCAGGAAAAATACCTCACTTGGAGAAGTCAGGACTAACTTAGATGTTGAAGAAGAGGTAGGCTTCAGATGCAGAAGAAATACAGTGTATTTTAACAAATAATTTTAAAATCTTATTAATAAAAGAAAAAAATCACAAAACTTTAAACTCATTTTTATGATTTATTGACCTGAATGCTGTTCAGAAAATGAGATTTCCCAGCACTTGTATCCAAGGCTTTGCTAAAATTGAACAAGCCTTACTTTGAAATGGTTGTTCCAGTAGGCAGTTCAATACATGGTCAATGCCTGGATGTAGGTTTTGTGCTTGCCTTCTTTCTTATGTTTCCCCAAGATATCTGCTATGGATACTTCTCCAATTTTCTCTAAGCCCTGAGTTTATAATGGTTTAGGGTTTTATTTCTCCAATTCCATTTTTTTTTAATGTTGGCCTCTTTTATTATTTATTTATTTTCATCCATCTTTATTCTTCAGCCTGTGTGGGCCTCCCATAGCATTGGCCTCTTTCGCGCTGCAGAGCACCGGCTCTGGGCGCATGCTGGGGTCTTCTGAAGAGAGAACGTTCTAAGACAGCAAGACAGAAGCTGCATGTCATTTTAGAACATGCCTTGGGAATCATATGAGTATCACTCTGCCATGCTCTCTTGGTTGAAGCAGCCACAGCCCATCTAGGTTCAAGGCACATGGAAGTATATTTGAGGAACCAAACCCAAAGAGCCTCACCCATCACTGGACTTAATTTAGAAACCAGACAACCTTGGACCAGGAATTTGCATGTGGGAAGAATGTAAATCATTTTTGACCAGGAAATAGGATGGGAAATTGTAGGCCTTAAATGCCAGGACTTTATTATAGTTAATAACTACCCACTAAACCCATATCCACGTCCTATTGTTTAAAACAGTGGGAATCCCAAAGGAGCAAAGACTAATTACAACCAAAAGGAAGAAGTAAACACTAAGAATATACTCCGATCTAAACCACACTGCTAGTGATGTGGTTTGGTTTGGTTTGGAGAAGCCCCAAACCTGTAAGGATTCATGTACTTCCAGAATGAATTTTAGTATGTGAAAGAGAAAGAAAGGGCACAGAGCAGGAAAAATACCTCACTTGGAGAAGTCAGGACTAACTTAGATGTTGAAGAAGAGGTAGGCTTCAGATGCAGAAGAAATACAGTGTATTTTAACAAATAATTTTAAAATCTTATTAATAAAAGAAAAAAATCACAAAACTTTAAACTCATTTTTATGATTTATTGACCTGAATGCTGTTCAGAAAATGAGATTTCCCAGCACTTGTATCCAAGGCTTTGCTAAAATTGAACAAGCCTTACTTTGAAATGGTTGTTCCAGTAGGCAGTTCAATACATGGTCAATGCCTGGATGTAGGTTTTGTGCTTGCCTTCTTTCTTATGTTTCCCCAAGATATCTGCTATGGATACTTCTCCAATTTTCTCTAAGCCCTGAGTTTATAATGGTTTAGGGTTTTATTTCTCCAATTCCATTTTTTTTTAATGTTGGCCTCTTTTATTATTTATTTATTTTCATCCATCTTTATTCTTCAGCCTGTGTGGGCCTCCCATAGCATTGGCCTCTTTCGCGCTGCAGAGCACCGGCTCTGGGCGCATGTGCTCCAGAGCGCAGGCTCGTAATTGGACACACCGGTCCAGCTGCTGCATGGCATGTGGAATCTTCCCAGGCCAGGGACTGAACCGGTACCCCTTGCATTGCAAGGCGGACTCTTTACCCACCGGACCACCAGGGAAAACATTTTTTTTTTTTTAAAGTGTTATTGGATAATAGTTGATTTACAATGTCCTGTTAGTTTCAGGTGTACATCAAAGTGGTTCGGTTAAACATATACATATATTCACTTTTTCAGTGTATTCCATCTTAATAAGCTTTATCAAAGGATGAAAAGCTCTCTGACACAGGATCTAAGTATGTGGCAACAGCATCTCTAACAGGTTCTGTGGAGAGGCAGGGTTATTTCCTGATTGTTCCTCAGGTTGCTTTATGTGAGCACTGCTTTGCCCCCCTGCTTCTGCAGGTCAGAGTGGCTCTGATAATAAACTCCCTGCACTTTGAATCTCTCATGCTGCACCATTTTTCTTGCTTCATCTGTGGATTGCTCTTCTGTGGTTGATGTTCAATAACTGAGTTTCTGAATGGCTATTACTGTGCTTTCATGTTCCCGTGGTGTCATTTGACACACTCTTTAGGTCTTGAAAGAAAGCGCTGGTGGGGATGGGCAGGCTAGCTTTGGGTCATCAGCTGAGCCCAGCCCAGCTCTCTACCTGTCTTTGAATGTGCCAAGGACGGACGAGCTGCAGTGGAGATGTGCTCTTTAGAAGATGGATAAAATAATTTTGAAAGTTTATTTTAGGGGTTAGAATGGTTTGGTTTCTACTCTTAAGTGGTTTCTCTCTGGACTGAAGTTTTCATTTTTTTCTCATTTCTGATGAAAATTCTTGAAACACTAACTTGAAATAATCCAGAAAGGCACCCCATGCCACATGGCTGAGGTCACTTAATAGAGGACTTGTCAACACAGTTTTATTCATATTTAGAGAGTTTCTGCCACTCACACTAACAGAAACCCCTTCTCACCTTTATTTTTGACTATGACTAAATCCCATTGATCAGAGATGACCTGCAGTTTCGGAAACTAGTGGCGCTTCAGAGAAGTGTCCGTTGGTAAGTTTCCAGTCTACCTCAGTGGTGAACTTTAATTGATTTCACTTGTTTCCTTCTAGAACTGCAGTTCCCACGTTAGAAGAGCTGTGGTCACGTGCTTCTCAGCAGGGTGCTGTGGTCGTCATGGAAACCGGCCTGTTCGGTACTGCAAAAGATGTCACTCAAATCATCACAGTAATGAAGTGGGGGCCGCCTCAGAGACCCACCTCTATCAGACCTCCCCTCCACCCATCAACACCCGGGAATGCGGCGCCGAGGAGCTTGTCTGTGCGGTGGAGGCTGTGATTAGGTAACAGGGTTATTAGAAAGCTTTCTGTGAACACTCTGCCTTCTCTCTGAGCCACCCTTTCCACACAAGGATGAAAAGCTCTCTGACACAGGATCTAAGTATGTGGCAACAGCATCTCTAACAGGTTCTGTGGAGAGGCAGGGTTATTTCCTGATTGTTCCTCAGGTTGCTTTATGTGAGCACTGCTTTGCCCCCCTGCTTCTGCAGGTCAGAGTGGCTCTGATAATAAACTCCCTGCACTTTGAATCTCTCATGCTGCACCATTTTTCTTGCTTCATCTGTGGATTGCTCTTCTGTGGTTGATGTTCAATAACTGAGTTTCTGAATGGCTATTACTGTGCTTTCATGTTCCCGTGGTGTCATTTGACACACTCTTTAGGTCTTGAAAGAAAGCGCTGGTGGGGATGGGCAGGCTAGCTTTGGGTCATCAGCTGAGCCCAGCCCAGCTCTCTACCTGTCTTTGAATGTGCCAAGGACGGACGAGCTGCAGTGGAGATGTGCTCTTTAGAAGATGGATAAAATAATTTTGAAAGTTTATTTTAGGGGTTAGAATGGTTTGGTTTCTACTCTTAAGTGGTTTCTCTCTGGACTGAAGTTTTCATTTTTTTCTCATTTCTGATGAAAATTCTTGAAACACTAACTTGAAATAATCCAGAAAGGCACCCCATGCCACATGGCTGAGGTCACTTAATAGAGGACTTGTCAACACAGTTTTATTCATATTTAGAGAGTTTCTGCCACTCACACTAACAGAAACCCCTTCTCACCTTTATTTTTGACTATGACTAAATCCCATTGATCAGAGATGACCTGCAGTTTCGGAAACTAGTGGCGCTTCAGAGAAGTGTCCGTTGGTAAGTTTCCAGTCTACCTCAGTGGTGAACTTTAATTGATTTCACTTGTTTCCTTCTAGAACTGCAGTTCCCACGTTAGAAGAGCTGTGGTCACGTGCTTCTCAGCAGGGTGCTGTGGTCGTCATGGAAACCGGCCTGTTCGGTACTGCAAAAGATGTCACTCAAATCATCACAGTAATGAAGTGGGGGCCGCCTCAGAGACCCACCTCTATCAGACCTCCCCTCCACCCATCAACACCCGGGAATGCGGCGCCGAGGAGCTTGTCTGTGCGGTGGAGGCTGTGATTAGGTAACAGGGTTATTAGAAAGCTTTCTGTGAACACTCTGCCTTCTCTCTGAGCCACCCTTTCCACACTGAGATTGCAAATTTAATTCAACTTCAAGAGCCCTCAGCCAGACAGCTCACCTTCCCCAGTGTTGTGGCGATGAAGTTTTAATTCATTGATTCAACAAATATTTTTATGGAATGCCAGTTCTGTGCCAGGCATGCGTGAGACACTGGAAGACAGAAGAAAGTGAAATATGGTTTCTGCCCTCAAGTTACCCATGAAGGGTCTGAAAAAATAGAAACGTGAATGTGTCATCCAGTGTGGTGAGCAGAAGGACAACACAGAGTAGGGGCTATGAGAGGAATGAAATGGAAGCGCCAGTCACAGCGAGGGATTGGGTAGGGGTGTCCCAGACTTGATCGGTGTCCCAGCAGCGAAAGAGGGGAGAGCTCTAGTTAATTCAGTAGTGGAGTAAACCAGAAGACTGTGGAGTAGAACAGAGGCCACATGCTTTAGGCTGCTGACTTTTTCCCCTTCTATCACATGAAATAAAGGGAGCTTTACAAAAGATAACCTCTAGACTTGTTCTTTTTGTGAACTGAGGCATGCTATTTAAAGATCAAGAAACGATATTAGGATGTAAGTTTTAAGAATAGGGTGGGGCTTCCCTCATGGCTCCGTCAGAAAAGAACCTGCCTGCAATGCAGGAGACACAGGAGACCTGGGTTCGATCCCTGGGTTGGAAAGATTGCCTGGAGAAAGAAATGGCCACTCACTCCAGTATTCTTGCCTGGAAAATTCCACAGGCAGAGGAGCCTGACAGGCCCCAGTCCATGGGGTCACAAGAGTTGGACATGACTGAGCAACTAAACCACCACTAAGTCTTCTGTTTCTCTTATTCCAGTGACCAACACATGTGGAAGTGCAGTAAATGTTTACTAAATAAAACTTGGCAGAAAGATTTGAAAGAGAAAAAATCAGCCATACCGTCCCCAACGCATCCCATCAACATTCCGGGGGAAAATCCCCAAAAGTGGGGCCGCCTCAGAGACCCACCTCTATCAGACCTCCTCCACCCATCAACACCCGGGAATGCGGCGCCGAGGAGCTTGTCTGTGCGGTGGAGGCTGTGATTAGGTAACAGGGTTATTAGAAAGCTTTCTGTGAACACTCTGCCTTCTCTCTGAGCCACCCTTTCCACACTGAGATTGCAAATTTAATTCAACTTCAAGAGCCCTCAGCCAGACAGCTCACCTTCCCCAGTGTTGTGGCGATGAAGTTTTAATTCATTGATTCAACAAATATTTTTATGGAATGCCAGTTCTGTGCCAGGCATGCGTGAGACACTGGAAGACAGAAGAAAGTGAAATATGGTTTCTGCCCTCAAGTTACCCATGAAGGGTCTGAAAAAATAGAAACGTGAATGTGTCATCCAGTGTGGTGAGCAGAAGGACAACACAGAGTAGGGGCTATGAGAGGAATGAAATGGAAGCGCCAGTCACAGCGAGGGATTGGGTAGGGGTGTCCCAGACTTGATCGGTGTCCCAGCAGCGAAAGAGGGGAGAGCTCTAGTTAATTCAGTAGTGGAGTAAACCAGAAGACTGTGGAGTAGAACAGAGGCCACATGCTTTAGGCTGCTGACTTTTTCCCCTTCTATCACATGAAATAAAGGGAGCTTTACAAAAGATAACCTCTAGACTTGTTCTTTTTGTGAACTGAGGCATGCTATTTAAAGATCAAGAAACGATATTAGGATGTAAGTTTTAAGAATAGGGTGGGGCTTCCCTCATGGCTCCGTCAGAAAAGAACCTGCCTGCAATGCAGGAGACACAGGAGACCTGGGTTCGATCCCTGGGTTGGAAAGATTGCCTGGAGAAAGAAATGGCCACTCACTCCAGTATTCTTGCCTGGAAAATTCCACAGGCAGAGGAGCCTGACAGGCCCCAGTCCATGGGGTCACAAGAGTTGGACATGACTGAGCAACTAAACCACCACTAAGTCTTCTGTTTCTCTTATTCCAGTGACCAACACATGTGGAAGTGCAGTAAATGTTTACTAAATAAAACTTGGCAGAAAGATTTGAAAGAGAAAAAAAATCAGCCATACTCCTGTCATCATCATAAGTTTTGCATACGTTCTTCTAATTATATTCAAATACATATTTTATTGATGTAGCTACAATCACAGTGTAACTGCATTCTTTTTTGATATAACTTTATATCATGAGCTCTTTTTCAGGTTGTGTAGTTTCCACATTTATCACTTTTAGTGGGTACATAATATTTATCTAGATTATTTCCCTCGCCATTACACACTTTAATTTCATCCACTATATTTTACTGTTATAAGTGACTCTGATAACTATTTTGTGTGTAGTACCGTTCCTGGGTAGATGACCAGATGTGGTTGACTGGGTTAGAGGGTATGAATATTTTAAAGGCATTTGATCCATTGCTAAACTGATTTTCAAAGAGTAAGTTTCATACATCATTATAGTTTTTGCTACACCCTTGTCAACACTGGGTATTATTTTTTAAGACTGTCATTGGCTTAGAAAATTGCAAGAAGAATCTTCGTTGCTCACTGTCAGGTCTTTGAATACTAGATATTAAATGTTTTTCCATTTGAGTACTGGTTGCTCAAACTGTCTTTGATCATGCATTTGATTATGCAATGTCCACAGAGTTTCACATTTGATATAGGAGAATCATTGGCTTCTAGAGGGATGGTTGGTGAACTGAAAGCCAGAAGGCATCAGTTCTGGTTGACTCTTATTGACTTGAGGAAGTAGCCTCTGGATGCCTCAGTTTATTCCTCTTTGAGAAATGGGGATGGGCTAGAAAATAGCAAGGGAATTAAGCTCCTTCCAATTTAAAGGAGAGCAATGAGCGATGCTTGAGTGCTCATGAAGCAGTTGCTCTGAATGGGTCATAAGCTCTAGTGGTTTTTGGTAGTCTAACTTGAAATCTCTCCACTTTGGCAGCTTGTTGAAAGAAGCCGAGTTTCATGCTGAGCAGCGGGAACATGAGCTGAATCGCCGGCGGCAGCTGGGCCTCTCCTCTTCCCACCACTCCTTGGATAATGCTGACTTTGACAACAAGGATGATGATAAACACGACCAGCGGCTACTCAGTCAATTTGGAATATGGTTCTTAGTAAGGAAAGAAATGAACTGTTCTCTAATTTCTTATGTTTCATTCCAATACTGCACTGATGGGAAGTTTCTTCTGTGCTTTTTAGGAAAGTAAATAATGAAAAATTAACCTTAGGACCCCCTCCAGTGTATGTGTGCTCAGTCATGTCTGACTCTTTGTGACCCCATGGACTGTAGTCCCTTAGGCTTTTCTGTCCATGGAATTTCCTAGGCAAGAATACTGGAGTGGATTGTTACTTCCTACTCAAAGTGATCTTCCTGACCCAGGGATCGAACTGTGATCTCTTGCGTCTCCTGCATTGGCAGGTGGATTCTTTATCGCTGTGCCACCTGGAAAGCAACCTTAGCATAGGGAGTCTATAGTCTAGGACAGTGACTGCACGTTGGATTTACCTGGGAAGGCTTTTTAAAAAATGCCTTTGCCCAGATTCCATCCCAGAATCTTGGGAACTTTTTAAAAAGCTCTCTTGTTGATTCTAATGAACAGCCACGTGTTGAAACCTACCATGCTAGAGTCTAAAATGTAGGCAGTGCACATTTTGACAAGAAACCAGTGGGTAAGTTGCTAGGGAGTACTGTGAAATATTGGATTCCGTGTAATTTACAGATCATTCATCTCCCACTGACGTGAAATTGACATGAAGGTTCAGTCTCTGTGGAGCTTTTTGTGTATTTATGGCAAGTCTGCAATACAGCCAGAAAAATTATAGCCAAACCACTGCAGGGAATTTAATTGCTATTGACTGATTCAACTGAAGTATTCATTCAACGAAGTTCAAACATATTGATCCAAAGGTCCAAGAATGCTGAATTTGATAGTTCTGCAGAGAAGCAGACTTTTTTGTTTTTGCCCATTGGAGAAATAAATAAAATCTCCATAGTCATATATCTCTTTTTATGTTTTCATATATTTTTTTCTTTATCAAATTGGAATTTAATTGTTGATTTCTCATGTCTCACTCCTAGAACTTATTAGCTAATGACCTACTGACAACTATTGTGAACTCATTGAGGCAAAGATAATGTGTTATTTATTTTTTATATTCCTGAATCCTATTTGAGTGCTTAATGAGATTATTTCAGAATGATTGAATGAATAAATGGTGAGCAGTTCTGAGAAGTCTATTTATAAGGTGAACTGGCGGGTGGTGCTCTAAGGTTTCAGAGTTATCAAGAGTGAAAGTGTTAAGTTTCTCAGTTGTGTCCAAATGATGCCACAGACTCTGGCACCAGGCTCCTCTGTCCGTGGGATTTCCCGAGCAAGAATACTGGAGTGGATTGCCATTGCCTATTCTACGGGATCTTCCCAACCCAGGGACCCAACCCTGGTCTCCTGCATTGCAGGCAGACTCTTTACCATCTGAGCCACCAGGGAAGCTCAGAATTATTACCGCTAGGAAATTCTTGGCTAAATCTGATCATTTTAGAACTGAAATGGATATAGATTATTTTTTCCCTGAAGATTTTTAATGAAATTTCACTTTGTAGACTTAGCTTCATTAAAAGTATTTATCTCGGGCAGAATATGTCATTGATTTCTTATAGGGGAAAAACTTATTGGGAAGTGTGGTCTTTGGGTGAAGGGGTCGCAGTCCATCTTTCTGTAGATAAGAACACAGTTTCCCAGATAAGTGGCCTGCCATCATTGATTTATAAGACTGGCTGTTTCTAATGGATTACCAGGGGCAATTTTTTTTTTTTCGGTCTTTAAACAAACGTGTTACATACTGAGGCTGAAGGAGAATCTCATCGACCTATTTCCAGGTGAGCCTCTGCACACCCAGTGAGAATACCCCGACGGAGAGCTTGGCTCGGCTGGTGGCCATGGTGTTTCAGTGGTTTCACTCCACAGCCTATATGATGGATGATGAAGTTGGAAGTTTGGTGGAAAAGCTGAAGCCTCAGTTTGTCACCAAGTGGCTGAAGACAGTATGTGACGTTCGCTTTGATGTCATGGTCATGTGCCTTCTTCCCAAACCAATGGAATTTGCCCGGGTAAGTGGAGGCTTTCCACGAAGAGAGTGAATCAGTAATTGATCTAAGAAAGAAATGGAGGGGAGAATGGATACATGTGTATGTATGGCTAAGTCCCCTTTGCTGTTTACCTGAAATAATTGCATGGTTAATTGGCTTTATCCCAATACAAAGTAAAAAGTTAAAAAAAAAAAAAAAGAAAGAAAGGGAAAACGTTATTTGAGCCAGCCTGAGGATTGTAACCTGGGAGGTAGTGTTTCAGAAAGATCTGAGACCTGTTCTGCCCAGTAGAGGTCAAAGCACAGATATATACATTTTTTTTAAAAAAATCTTATTTATTTACTTATTTTTGACTATTTTGGGTTTTCACTGCTGCCACAGGCTCTTCTATAGTTGCAGGGAATGGGGGCTACTCTTAAGTTGAGGTAAACAGGCTTCTTGTTAGCGGTGATTTCTCTTGTTGTGAAACTCAGTCTCTAGGGCACACAGGCTTCAGTAGTTGTGGCCCATGGGCTCCATAGTTGCGGCTCCAAGGTTCTAGAGCACAGGCTCCATAGTTGTGGCTCACGGGCTTTGTTGCTCCGCAGCATGTGGGATCTTCCCGGATCAGGGATTGAACCCATGTCTCTTGCATTGGCAGGTGAACTCATTACCATTGAGCTACCAGGGAAGCCCAGATATGTACATTTTTGAGACAAAGGGTTTTATGTCGAGTGAGGTAATACTGACCGTTGACATAATCCAGATCTGCACATACAAAGTGAGTAGTGGGGTCACGGGTCATCATGTCCCTGTAACAAGGTCAAGAAGCAAAGTTATTTCCCAAATAGTCATGACCCTTGATGCGATTAAGAAGGAATGTTATCTCCTAAGAAAGTCTGTTTAATGCAGCTTCACAACTTATACTAAAGGGGAAGGAGGAGGCCCGAATGGGGAGAGAAGTTTATGTTTAAAATGTTCTTGTCCTACTATAAAATACGCACATTTTTCATCAAGGCCTACAGCTTAGACCTTTTGGAGAGGAGAACTTTGTTACTGAAAAGCTGGATTTGTAAAGGGGTTTTCAATTGACTTTTTAGGATGTGCCTTCTTCCCAAACCAATGGAATTTGCCCGGGTAAGTGGAGGCTTTCCACGAAGAGAGTGAATCAGTAATTGATCTAAGAAAGAAATGGAGGGGAGAATGGATACATGTGTATGTATGGCTAAGTCCCCTTTGCTGTTTACCTGAAATAATTGCATGGTTAATTGGCTTTATCCCAATACAAAGTAAAAAGTTAAAAAAAAAAAAAAAAGAAAGGGAAAACGTTATTTGAGCCAGCCTGAGGATTGTAACCTGGGAGGTAGTGTTTCAGAAAGATCTGAGACCTGTTCTGCCCAGTAGAGGTCAAAGCACAGATATATACATTTTTTTTAAAAAAATCTTATTTATTTACTTATTTTTGACTATTTTGGGTTTTCACTGCTGCCACAGGCTCTTCTATAGTTGCAGGGAATGGGGGCTACTCTTAAGTTGAGGTAAACAGGCTTCTTGTTAGCGGTGATTTCTCTTGTTGTGAAACTCAGTCTCTAGGGCACACAGGCTTCAGTAGTTGTGGCCCATGGGCTCCATAGTTGCGGCTCCAAGGTTCTAGAGCACAGGCTCCATAGTTGTGGCTCACGGGCTTTGTTGCTCCGCAGCATGTGGGATCTTCCCGGATCAGGGATTGAACCCATGTCTCTTGCATTGGCAGGTGAACTCATTACCATTGAGCTACCAGGGAAGCCCAGATATGTACATTTTTGAGACAAAGGGTTTTATGTCGAGTGAGGTAATACTGACCGTTGACATAATCCAGATCTGCACATACAAAGTGAGTAGTGGGGTCACGGGTCATCATGTCCCTGTAACAAGGTCAAGAAGCAAAGTTATTTCCCAAATAGTCATGACCCTTGATGCGATTAAGAAGGAATGTTATCTCCTAAGAAAGTCTGTTTAATGCAGCTTCACAACTTATACTAAAGGGGAAGGAGGAGGCCCGAATGGGGAGAGAAGTTTATGTTTAAAATGTTCTTGTCCTACTATAAAATACGCACATTTTTCATCAAGGCCTACAGCTTAGACCTTTTGGAGAGGAGAATTTGGGGAGAAACATTATTGTTACTGAAAAGCTGGATTTGTTTCTTGACGGGTATTGAACTAAAAGATACAACCAAGGCAAAGGTCAGGAGAAGGAGGGGTGTCTTATTAATACTTGTAGCATGTAAGGTGAACACCAAGGATCTTTCCAAAGGTAATTTCTCCCAGCAGTAGAACTGGGGAAGTTTTAAGCTAATTATACATGCATATTCATGAAGGGACTCGAACAGAGGAGAATTCAGCATACAATTGGGACAAAGATGAACAGAGTCTGCGCTTTAGCTGATTCAAGTCAAGAGGGTCAGAAAAGGTCAACATCATCATTCCTTGGATTCTGACCAGTCTGGGGTCTCGGCATGTTACCATCCTCTACCTGTGTGGGGGCCTTACTTCCTGCAGAACTCAAAAATATGTGTCAGATTGTAATGTATATTCCTCGAGAAGGAACTGGAACTCTTTCATTGCTAGACTGTTGTTTCTTTTTTTTTTTTTAAAAGATTTATTTATTTATTTTGGTGGGGGTGGGGTGGGGAGGGAGGGGAGCAGGCAGGCTACTTCTATTGGTCTTTCATTTGTCTATTTTCGTCCATCTTTGTTCTTTGGCCCGTGTGGGCCTCCCATCGCGGTGGCCTCTTGTCACAGAGCACCGGCTCTGGGCGCATGCGCTCCAGAGCTCCGGCTTGGTAATTGGACACATTGGTCCAGCCGCTCCGCGGCACGTGGGATCTTCCCAGGCCAGGAATCGAACTGGTGCCCCTTGCACTGCAAGGCGGTGTCCTTACCCACTGGACCAACAGGGAAGCCCTAGACTGTTGTTTCTTGACTCATTTCCCTTTGATGCTGCCCTTAAAATTTTTAATTGCTGAGACCTATTCTAGGGCAAGTGTTGTGACCAGACTTAGATCCCAGAATGGCTTAGGTGAAATAGCTTCTTTTCTGTCAAGAAAGCCATGCCTGAATCTTTCTCTGGAGCTCACCTTCCCCTGTCTCCTGATGCTACCTTATCCACTAGGGCGTTACCAGTGTAGGCAAGAATATGGGAGTGGGTTGCCATGACCTCCTTCAAGGGATCTTCCCAACCCAGGGATCAAACCCAGGTCTTCTTCATGGCAGGCAGATTCTTTACTATCTGAGTCACCAGGGAAGCCCAGGAGAGGAATACCTCTCTTTAATTTAGTGAGTAAAGCTGAATGAGTTTAGGTTAGTAGCTTTATTTTAGCAGATGTGCTGTTTTGATGTTGAGATGTCTGAGATGGGGAAGAATGGCAAGATGGATGTATCATTACAAAATTTAGCGACTGGACCGGTGTGTCCAATTACCAACCAGTGCCCTGGAGCACATGTGCCCAGAGCTGGTGCTCTGCAATGAGAGGGGCCACTGCAATGGGAGGTCCACACAGACCAAAGAATAAAGATGGATGAAAATAAATAAATGAAAAACCAATAAAAGAGGCCAAAATAAAAAAAAAAATTGAAGAAATATTCTTTCCTGGCATGGGTGAATATTTTAAGACACAGAAAATAAAAAAGACTTTCCCTGAGGTTGCTAGAGCTCAGTCCTTAATTGGTTTGTGGAAAGGCTAGCATTTGATTAAGAGAAATTTCTGTGGTTTCATATATATATATATATAGATAGATAGATAGATAGATAGATAGATAGATAGATAGATAGATAGATAGATAGATGAATGTCCCTGACCACTCATTTGGAATGCTGAAAAAATTTAGGGACTGCTCAAATGCTCCTTTTCCTTTGGCTTATAGGATAGATTTCTCTGTCCTTATCCTCTTGCTTCTGCCTTATTGGATCACTGGTTTCAGGTACACAGCTGGTAAGACTTCGTATTTCTTGAATACAGTATAATTCATGTCTAACCCAGCAAAATAGATATCTAGAATCAGTTTCTGGTAGCAATACATGAAATTTATTTCCAGGTATTTTCTAAGTTTTATTTTTATTTATGATTTTTGTGTTTGCTTTCACTGAAGTCTTGAGACAGTTTTCAGTTTAAATAAGACATTTAAGCATAAAACATAGCACAGACCTTCTAAAGAGTTGGTTTAATTAGATTTCCAGGAGTCAGTACATTCTGTGCATTTAGCAAGATAAACTTCTTTCTTCTTTGGTACCACTTACTGACTCATATATAAAACTGGATTTTTGCATAATGGAAATTCCTTATTTCCTGGCATTTTTTTTTAAAACCATTTATTTATTTGTTTATTTTGGTCGGGTTGGGGAGGGAGGGGAGCGGGCGGGCCACTTCTATTGGTCTTTCATTTGTCTAGTTTCATCCATCTTTGTTCTTTGGCCTGTGTGGGCCTCCCATCGCGGTGGCGTCTGTTGTTGCAGAGCACGGGCTCTGGGCACATGTGTTCCAGAGCTCCGGCTTGGTAATTGGACACATCGGTCCAGCCGCTCCGCGGCACATGGGATCTTCCCAGGCCAGGGATCGACCCGGCGCCCCTTGCAGTGCAAGGCGGTGTCCTTACCCACTGGACCATCAGGGAAGCCCCTCCTGGCATTCTTTGACTGTGTTGCTATGTTTTCAAGTATTGTTCCTTTTGGAAGAGTAACGTATTGATGTGATATGATTCTGACAAGGGCTTCCCAGGTGGCACTAGTGGTAACGACCCTGCCCACTAATGCAGGAGATGTAAAAGTCGCGGGTTCAATCGCTGGATCGGCAAAATCCCCTGGAGTAGGAAATGGAAATCCATTCCAGTATTGTTGCCTGGAGAATCCCATGGATTCTGAAAAACAGGAAAAAATTATTACATTGAGAGGAAAACCTTTCCTCTTCCAACTTGGGTCCAGCCGTTGAGAGCCTCATGTTAATTGGCAAGAGACATATTAACAAATGAAGAGGGATTTCCTGGTGGTCCAGTGACTCCGACTCCATGCTTCCAATGCTGTCCCCCCTTTTTATTGGATCACTGGTTTCAGGTACACAGCTGGTAAGACTTCGTATTTCTTGAATACAGTATAATTCATGTCTAACCCAGCAAAATAGATATCTAGAATCAGTTTCTGGTAGCAATACATGAAATTTATTTCCAGGTATTTTCTAAGTTTTATTTTTATTTATGATTTTTGTGTTTGCTTTCACTGAAGTCTTGAGACAGTTTTCAGTTTAAATAAGACATTTAAGCATAAAACATAGCACAGACCTTCTAAAGAGTTGGTTTAATTAGATTTCCAGGAGTCAGTACATTCTGTGCATTTAGCAAGATAAACTTCTTTCTTCTTTGGTACCACTTACTGACTCATATATAAAACTGGATTTTTGCATAATGGAAATTCCTTATTTCCTGGCATTTTTTTTTAAAACCATTTATTTATTTGTTTATTTTGGTGGGGGTGGGGAGGGTGGGGGGTGGGCGGGTCGCTTCTATTGGTCTTTCATTTGTCTAGTTTCATCCATCTTTGTTCTTTGGCCTGTGTGGGCCTCCCATCGCGGTGGCGTCTGTTGTTGCAGAGCACGGGCTCTGGGCACATGTGTTCCAGAGCTCCGGCTTGGTAATTGGACACATCGGTCCAGCCGCTCCGCGGCACATGGGATCTTCCCAGGCCAGGGATCGACCCGGCGCCCCTTGCAGTGCAAGGCGGTGTCCTTACCCACTGGACCATCAGGGAAGCCCCTCCTGGCATTCTTTGACTGTGTTGCTATGTTTTCAAGTATTGTTCCTTTTGGAAGAGTAACGTATTGATGTGATATGATTCTGACAAGGGCTTCCCAGGTGGCACTAGTGGTAACGACCCTGCCCACTAATGCAGGAGATGTAAAAGTCGCGGGTTCAATCGCTGGATCGGCAAAATCCCCTGGAGTAGGAAATGGAAATCCATTCCAGTATTGTTGCCTGGAGAATCCCATGGATTCTGAAAAACAGGAAAAAATTATTACATTGAGAGGAAAACCTTTCCTCTTCCAACTTGGGTCCAGCCGTTGAGAGCCTCATGTTAATTGGCAAGAGACATATTAACAAATGAAGAGGGATTTCCCTGGTGGTCCAGTGACTCCGACTCCATGCTTCCAATGCAGGGGACCTGGGTTCAGTTCCTGGTTAGGGAACTAGATCCCACATGCCGCAACTAAACAAATAGTAAAGAAAAAAAAAGTGAAGAGACAAAATTTATTTACGTTTGCATACAGGAGTACTCATCGATGGGCAGCTTCTTTGATAACCAGAGATAAAATGCTTATGTACCACTTCTAGCGCATGGGGGGCATTTGTGAGAAGGCTTGAAGGGAAGATATGGAGAGTTCTTTTGGACATTTTGATGCTAAAAGAAATGGGGAGCATGTCTCCAAGGCAACTGAATTCATAGGAATCCCCTTTGGAGGATTAATGGCAACCATGTTTTCTAGAGGCTCTGGTTAGTCAGATAAAAGAAGTTCAGGTAAGATTTCTCTCTGCATCTTCTTTTTTTTTTTTGCATCTAAGTCATCATTTGTTTTCATCCATCTTTATTATTTGGCCTGTGTGGGCCTCCCATCACAGTGGCCTCTCTCGTTGCAGAGCACTGGCTCTGGGCACATGTGCTCCAGAGTGCTGGCTCACAGTTGGACACACCAGTCCAGCTGCTCTGCGGCACGTCGGATCTTCCCCAGCCAGGGATCGAACCAGTGCCCCTTGCACTGCAAGGTGGACTCTTTATCTGCTGGACTACCAGGGAAGCACTATATGGGTAAATATTTTTAACATAAATATTTCATGAATTATGTGCAATTTGTAAAAATTTGTTAATGCCCTATTTGTTCATGATTATGTTTCTATACTCCAACAAAACTTAATTAAAAAATAAAATGGCTGTAATTGAAGATCTGATGAGAGTACCCATAATTATGATGATGGAAGTTATTGTCTACTATTAGGCAAAGCAGCATAAAAATATAATCATGGACAAAAAGGGCATTGACAGGTTTTACAAATTCCATATAATTCCTGAAATATTTATGTTAAAACTATTTACCCATATAGATATTAGCTAAAGGAGGTTAAGCATCTCTTCTTATTTGTCACCTGCATTCTGAAAACAGGAAAAAATTATTACATTGAGAGGAAAACCTTTCCTCTTCCAACTTGGGTCCAGCCGTTGAGAGCCTCATGTTAATTGGCAAGAGACATATTAACAAATGAAGAGGGATTTCCCTGGTGGTCCAGTGACTCCGACTCCATGCTTCCAATGCAGGGGACCTGGGTTCAGTTCCTGGTTAGGGAACTAGATCCCACATGCCGCAACTAAACAAATAGTAAAGAAAAAAAAAGTGAAGAGACAAAATTTATTTACGTTTGCATACAGGAGTACTCATCGATGGGCAGCTTCTTTGATAACCAGAGATAAAATGCTTATGTACCACTTCTAGCGCATGGGGGGCATTTGTGAGAAGGCTTGAAGGGAAGATATGGAGAGTTCTTTTGGACATTTTGATGCTAAAAGAAATGGGGAGCATGTCTCCAAGGCAACTGAATTCATAGGAATCCCCCTTTGGAGGGGATTAATGGCAACCATGTTTTCTAGAGGCTCTGGTTAGTCAGATAAAAGAAGTTCAGGTAAGATTTCTCTCTGCAT
The DNA here is from genome assembly GCA_022376925.1 of Tragulus kanchil. Classification (NCBI taxonomy): domain Eukaryota; kingdom Metazoa; phylum Chordata; class Mammalia; order Artiodactyla; family Tragulidae; genus Tragulus; species Tragulus kanchil. The sequence goes on along the minus strand of JAIOJX010000032.1, from coordinate 181,887,425 downwards.
CTTCTTTTTTTTTTTTGCATCTAAGTCATCATTTGTTTTCATCCATCTTTATTATTTGGCCTGTGTGGGCCTCCCATCACAGTGGCCTCTCTCGTTGCAGAGCACTGGCTCTGGGCACATGTGCTCCAGAGTGCTGGCTCACAGTTGGACACACCAGTCCAGCTGCTCTGCGGCACGTCGGATCTTCCCCAGCCAGGGATCGAACCAGTGCCCCTTGCACTGCAAGGTGGACTCTTTATCTGCTGGACTACCAGGAAGAACTATATGTGTAACTCTTTTTAAAATAAATATTTCATGAATTATGTGCAATTTGTAAAAATTTGTTAATGCCCTATTTGTTCATGATTATGTTTCTATACTCCAACAAAACTTAATTAAAAAATAAAATGGCTGTAATTGAAGATCTGATGAGAGTACCCATAATTATGATGATGGAAGTTATTGTCTACTATTAGGCAAAGCAGCATAAAAATATAATCATGGACAAAAAGGGCATTGACAGGTTTTACAAATTCCATATAATTCCTGAAATATTTATGTTAAAACTATTTACCCATATAGATATTAGCTAAAGGAGGTTAAGCATCTCTTCTTATTTGTCACTGCTTTTCATGCAATTCAACGTATCACATAGACCTAATTAGTTTAACATCTCTTTTTACTAGGTGACAAGAATCCATTGAAATTATCCAGAGGTCCCCCATCTCCGAAGCCTCAAAGTCAATTTGAAATCAAGATTTTATTTAGGATTTGATTTTGGAAAGCACAATATCAAGTGCTATCAAAAAGTCAACAGTTTTGGAGACTCATTTAATCAGGATGACAGGTCTCTATGAAATAATACTTGGTTATCCGTTCAACTCAAATGCCAGTTCAAATTTCAAAAACATAAATGGAATCTCACATGATAATTTTGAAAATTAGCTTTTTTTATCATTGAGAAGAGTCTGTTCTCTTAAATAATTGGGAACAAGATAAAGACATGTGCTCCTTCCTGCCTCTCCCCGATCCTATACAGTTCTCTATTTTTTTTAAATTAATAGGGACTCTTTTTAAATTTATTTTTTAAATTTATTTTTGGTTATTCTGGGTTTTCATTGCTGCCACAGGCTCTTCTCTAGGTGTTGGGAGTGTGGGCTACTCTCTAGTTGAGGCGAGCAGGCTACTTGTTGTGGTGACTTCTCTTGTTGTGGAACTTGGGCTCTAGGACACACGGGGTTCCATAGTTAAGGGACATGGGCTCCACAGTTGCGGCTCCGAGGTTCTAGAGCACAGGCTCAACAGGTGTTGGTCACGGGCTTAGTTGTTCTGCAGTATGTAGGATCTTCCCAGATCAGGTATCGAACTTGTGTCTCCTGCATTGGCAGGCGAGCTCTTTACCACTGAGCTGCCATGGAAGCCCCAGTTTTCTATTTCCATTCATGTTTCTGCCTTCAATTTTCCTCTGCCTCACCTGGAAAACCTTCACACAGCCTCTAAACAGCTGCTTTAGGACAGAATTATTCTTTTATTCCTTAACAAAAAAAGTCATACATTCCTTGAATATTCTGCATACAGAGGTTTTTTTCTTCACCCTTATTGTCTTAGAAGTTTCATTTATATATATATTGATTATAATTTTCAGCACTTAATAACCTCTGCTTTTCAGAGCAGACCAGGAGGTACACGGCTGCTCTTCACATACCAGCATTCTGTAGCATACTAGCAAGTTTTATGAATATATTCATAACTTCTAGAGGATGTGTTTTTTCATAGTATAATTTCCCAGCATGGCAAAATGAACATATTAACAGATCCAAATAGCCTTCGTCTCTCTGTAAAAATAAGAAGCCAAAAGTAGATAAAATTAAGCTCGTACTAATTAATGTTTGGTGTTCTAGCTTATTTAGAAATGATCTAGGTATTCAATGACTATCTCTCAGTAACTTAATATAAATTTAATTTCAGGTTATTAAAAAGATTTTGGAAACTACTTCTAAGAAGAGATTATAAAACAATTACCGTTGAAATAAAGTTTCTCATAATAATAATTAAAATAAAATGTTTTATAACTTAAACATCTAGTAATATAATATTAACTTATTTGACTAGTAAACCTATGTAGAATGAAAATGTATGCTCATATCATATTCAGTGATGATAACTCAGAAACTGCAGCTGTTTTTTTTTATCAAACCAATATTAAAATAGTCTTATTTATCAAAACTTTATACAAATTGTCATAGAACTCAGATTTTGCTGATCACTGCTTAAATATCAATACTTGAGAGACAAGTGTTGGTGGAAAGGAAACTTGTTTTAACCAGAAAAGCCAGCAGTCTGGGAGAAAACAAACACACATGCCAAGACTAAATCGGAAGATTCTGCTCAGCCATGACAGTTTTTTAATTTAATTTTTTAATTGAAGTATAGTTGATTTATAGTACTGTGCCAGTGTCTGCTCTACAGCAGTGTGACTCAGTTATACACCTGTGATCATGCTTTTTTGATATTCTTTTCCATTATGGTTTATCACAAGATATTAAGTATAGTTCCCTGTGCTATACAGTGGGACCGTGTTGTTTATCTATACTACATATAGTAGTTTACACCTGCTATTCCCAAACCCCCGGACGTTCCTTTCCCCACACCCCTCTCCCTTGACAACCACTCGTCTGTTCTCTCTGTCTGTGGTCTGTTTCTGTTTGTCGATAGGTTCATTTGTGCCCTATTTGCAATTCCATGAGTGTTGACATATATGTTGTTTGTCTTTCAGTGTCTGATTTACTTCAGTTAGTATGATTTTCTCATTGTGTCCACATTGCCGCAAATGGTACTTTTTCTTTCTTTTTTTACGACTGAGTAGTATTTCATTGTGGGCTTCTCTGGTGACTCCGTCTGTAAAGAATCTACCTGCACTGCAGGAGACCCTGGTTTGATCCCTGGGTCTGAAATATCCCCTGGAGAAGGAAATGGCGACCGCTCCAGTATTCTTGCCTGGGAAATCCCATGGACGGAGGAGCCTGGTGGGCTACAGACCATGGGATCATAAGGAGTCAGACACGACTTAGCAAGTTAACTACCACCAGCAGTGTTCCTTTGTATACATGTAACACATCTTCTTGATCCATCCATCTGTTGATGGGTATTTAGGTTGTTTCTATGTTTTGGCTATTGTGAATAGCGGTACTGTGAGCAAACAGCATGTGTCTTCTTGAATTGTACTTTTGCCTGGGTATATGCCCAGGAACTGGGATGGCTGGATCTATGGTAATCGTGTTTTTAGTGTTTTGAGGAGCCTCCACAGTTTTCCACAGTGGCTGCACCACCTTACATTCCCACCCACAGTGTGAGAGGGCTTGCTTTTCTCCACACCTGCTCCAGCATTTGTTATTTGTAGACTTGAATAATGGCTCTTTGACCTGTGAGAGGTGGTACCAGCCATGACCACTTGACCATTCTCCTTGTTGAAGGGAGAAAGGGGAAAGAAGCTCAGTGAATGATCAAGGCAGGAGGTTGGGTTCTGCATCATTCTTCATTAGGTGTGGACTGGCTGACTCTTTCTCCAGATGGAAATATTGCTTGCGTGATCGGCCTGCAGGGTTGCTCAAAGGGCTGCTGGAAATAGAAAACTAGTCATTCTTTAACTGCATAACTCTTTATTCCTAGTTCTTTTAATCTAGGAGGAGAATCAATGGGCCAGGCAAAGCACGGTATATGTTCAGGAAAGCATAAGCCAAGAATTAGGTTAAATTGCTAAGTGATATCATTCCTAAAAGATACAGGCAAACAGGAAAGGCCAAACAGCTGCTTACACACCCCCCACTTGTCAGACATCAGTCCACTTCTATGGAATTAGGGATAAAGGTCTGTCTTCTGTAACTTATTCATGCTGACATAGGGTTTTACAAATACCTAATTTTATAAACTCTCATTTTTTTTTTTAAAAGCTCATTGAGAATAGAAATCTTACAAGAGATTTAATTAATTTGATAAAACCATCCAGAAGAAGAAAATAGTGCATATGCAAGCCATACATATATAAACATACAAGCAGACCAAAATACAGATCTTATAGCAGAGACTATCATAGTCTTATACACACGAGTGAGTTTTGTAACTCACTCGTATGTGTAAGATCTGGTTTTCATCTTGACCTCCCTTTTATTCAAATTAGTGTTTCTAGCAGATAGAACCAATTATTAGCCTGTTTCATATAAGGGATAAAACTTTTAATCAATATTTGTAAGGGGAGACCCTTAAGAGCTTTTTATTTGCCCTGATGTGTCATCTTATGGAGGTGTGGCTCAGCCTCAGAGGATGGTTTCAGTTGACGTAAGAAGTTACTTTTTAAAGGCTGGAGAGTGCTAAGGAAAACAACTTGGGAGGTTTGTTACGGAGAGTGTTAATTAATGCTTATCAGGAGGAGAAATAAAATTTCTCCTATTGTATGACAAGAGACAATAGGACAAGTAAAAGCAAGGCACCCCCTGGCCTGAGAGCCACATCTCTGTCCTTGGATATTTGCATTTAAAGAGGTGCTTCTCAGGTTCTTGAGAAGATAGTCCTGAAGGGTAGAAGATTTAAATGTCAGAGAGGGAGAGAAAGGATGCAAGCTTGTGAAATAGCAAATCTAAGGGGGTTTTCAAGGACTTATTTGTCTATTAACAGGTTTTGGCAGGCACAAACAATAGGTTCTCTTGGCAACACTGGGCTTTTACAAGCAGGCGTTTTGAGGGAGGAGATTCATGGGAGATGGAAAATTTATTCGTGTTGAGAGTCTGAAATTTTTAACAGGGCCAAGTTGAGGCTTTGCTTGAGACAAGGGCTCAGAAGAGCCTGCCTGAGGAGGCTGAGGCCCAAGACAACAAACTATTTAAGTGTTTCTTCTTTTAAAGGGCAGGACAGTCCCTTTTCCTTGTTCTGACTTTTTATAGTATTTGCAAACATCTTGAGATGAACAAGGGAGGTTTTGGGATTCTTCTGGACTCAGGGTTATGTTTTTATAAATACTCAATTAGTAAGGCAAGGCCACTAATTTTTAAAAATTTTAATTAATTAATTAATTAATTGTAGGCCCTTCTGGGCTTTCACTGCTGCCACAGACTCTTCTCAAGGGAGAAGGCAGGAAGTGGGGCTTACTCTGTAGCTGAGGTGAGCAGGCTTCCCGTTGCTGTGAATTCTCTTGTGGAACTCGGGCTCTAGGGCACACAGGCCTCAGTAGTTGCAGCACATGGGCTCAGTAGTTGCAGCTCTGAGGTTCTAGAGCACAGGCTCCATAGTTGTGGCTCACAGACTTAGTTGCTCTGCAGCATGTGGGATCTTCCCAGATGAGGGATTGAACCTGTGTCTCCTGCATTGGCAGGCGAACTTTTCACCACTAAGCTACCAGGGAAGCACAAGGCTACTAATTTTTAATTCTTCAAAGAATTTAATGGTAGCTTCGATAAAAACATGAATGTGCTGGCCTGCCCATCCAACCACCTTACTTTGAAATAAGTTCTTTGTTATATCAGAGATAAGATTTTCAACTAAAGTGGAAAACAAAAAACTCCTATGATCTGAGATTTGCAAATTTGGAGCTGTGTGCCTTTGTAATATTTTTTATGAATTGTGTGACAAAGATTTTAGACTGTATTCTTTTCCTCTGAGTAGATCATTCCATATTAGCCCAATTAAACTTCTGAGGGAAGGCCTTTATAATGGCTCCTACCAAGTTCTGAGTGTCGCCTCCAACTGGGTCATTTGTAGGAGGAAGGTGGTAGAGGGGGCTTATGGTGGGTGTGGATTTTTATTTTCTTTCTAAATCTGTTTTCTGTTCTTGAATTTTGTTAAGGGAGTCTTTTAGGCTAACTGTGACATTTTTTGTGTGTGCTTCTGCCACTTGGTTCTCCCATATTGGTAAGAGGACATTCATTTAAGGTGAGAGCTCTCCAAAATCTTTTTTTTTTTTTTTTTTGGCCACTTCTATTGACCTTTCATTTCCATCTTTGTTCTTTGGCCTGTGTGGGCCTCCCATCACAGTGGCCTCTCTCTCTGTAGAGCACCCGGCTCTGGGCGCATGCGCTCCAGAGCTCCGGCTCTGTAGTTGGACACATCAGTCCAGCTGCTCTGCAGCACGTGGGATCTTCCCAGGCCAGGGATTGAACCGGTGCCCCTTTCACTGCAAGGTGGTGTCCTTACCCACTGGACCACCAGGGCCCCTCCAAAATCTTTTTAAACATAAAAACCTTTTCAAATCAAAGAATCCGTTGTCTTCTCACTGACAATTTAGGATCTCCATAGGGATATATCTGTTTCTAAATGTGATTCAAAACCAGTAGGCCTTTATATGACTTAAGCATAAATTAAATAGCCCAAGGGACCTCAGTAACGATAATATCCAGCAATATCAACGTTATCAGTGTTAGCTCTTCCGAGTCTATGTACCTAACACCACCACCACTGCCAATCTCAGAAACGTGGTCGCTTCCTGAAGATAATCTAGGATATTGACCAATATGAAGCAAATGGATATTTGAAATTTTAATGGAATTGATTTGTTTTTAATAATGTGGAATTCTAGATATGACAATTAAATATTTAAAATTGGATTCATTTAAAATAAGGTAGTTTAGGAGCAGTTAATCTATGACCAAGGAGACAAGAATATGTGATGGGGAAGAGATAGCCTATTCAATAAATGGTATTGGGAGAACTAAACAGCTGCATGCCAGAGAATCAAATTGGACTGCTTTCTCACACCATATACAAAATAAATTCAAATGGATTAGACTTAAATATAACACCTGAAACTATAAAATGTCTAAAAGAAAAAGTCAACAGGATGCTCTTTGACATCAGTCTTAGCATTATATTTTAGATATGTCCCTCAAGCAAGGGAAAAAAAGCAAAAATAAGCGCACGGGACTCCATCAAATTAAAAAGCTTTTTCACAGCAAATAGGCACATAAAAAGATGCTGGACATAACTAATAATCAGGGGAGTGCAAATCAAAACCACAGTGAGTTATCACCTTACACTTGTCAGAATGGCTATTAGCAAAAAGATGACAAATAACAAGTGTTGGCGAGGCTGTGGAGAAAAGGGAACTTAAATTGATGCACCCACTAAGGAAATTCCTCAAAAAATATTAAAAGTAGAACTATCACATGATCCAGCAACTCCACTGTTGGCTATTTTGCCCAAAGAAAACAAAAACACGAATTAGAATAGATATATGCACACCTATATTAATCACAGCATTATTTACAATAGGCAAAACACAGAAGCAACTTAAGTATCCATGTCTAAAGAAGATGTGATACATATAGAGTAGAATATATATACATATATAATAGAATATACATATATAATAGAATATTACTCAACCATAAAAAAGAATATGGCCTTTTGTGACAACTTGGATGAACCTACAGAGCACTGTGCTAACTGAAATAAATCGAAGAAAGACAAATATTGAATGATTTCACTTACATGTAGAATCTAAAAAAACCCAAATGAATAAACATAAAATAGAGTTGTAGATGCAAAGAAGAAACAGGTGTTTCCCAGAGGGGAGGAGGGTTAGGGTGAGGGAGATTAAGAGGTGTAAACTTCCAGTTGGCAAATAAGTGAGTCACAGATATGAAATGTGCAGTGTGTGAGATAGCTGTTAATATCTTCATATGGTGACATGATAACTAGACTTATGGTGATCATTTTGAAACCTATAGAAATATCAAGTCACTGTGTTATGTGACAGGAATGAATAGAGTGCTGTAGGTCAATCATACTTCAAAAACAAACAAACCAACTCATAGAAAAAGAGATCATAGTTGTGCTCACTGGAGGTGGGGGTGAGTGAAAGGGGAATTAGAAGAGGGCAGTCAAAAGGCACAACATTTCAGTTATAAAAGGAATAAATACCAGGATATAATGTAAAAACATGATAATATAATTAACACTGATGTGTATTATATGTCAAAGTTGTTAAGAGAGTACATTTTAGAGTTCTAATCACAAGGGAAACATATCTTTCTATTTCCTTAATTTTGTACCAGTAGGAGGTGATGGATATTCAGTAAACTTATTGTAGTAATTGTTTCATGATGTATGTAAGTCAAATCAACATGCTATACACTTTAAACTTATACATGGCTGTATGTCAATTTTAACTCAATAAAACTGCAATGAAAAAAAGTAACAGTTTCCCCCAAATTTTGTGTTTATATGGTAAAGATCTAGGACCAGTCAACCCTTCATTCCTTTGATACATATAATAGGAATATATATTTATCTAAAATCAATACAGCATCTCAATTTGTAATTTTAAGATTTTCCGCCTTAGCAAATTAATGTCCTACCTTAATCAGTAAAAAAATACTGTTTTTTAAAAATTCATGAATTCAACCAGCCTTAGAACATTCTTAGGAAAAAAAACTGTGGCAGAATATGCAGTGTAGGTAAAAAGAATGCTCTCTACCACTTCGTTTTCCCTGATGAAAACTCTTCAGTACAAAGTGTATGGTCGTAGAAATCTGTGTTCCTTTGAAACACAGGTATAACTGCACCTATTTGCAATGATTTTGTCAAACCTTTAGAAATAATGCTCCAATAGCATGTTCATTGTACTAGGGATCAATTTTTGAAACTTTACATGTGTGATTTTAAAAATGCAAAGAAGAAAAAACAGGTGTTTCCCAGAGGGGAGGAGGGTTAGGGTGAGGGAGATTAAGAGGTGTAAACTTCCAGTTGGCAAATAAGTGAGTCACAGATATGAAATGTGCAGTGTGTGAGATAGCTGTTAATATCTTCATATGGTGACATGATAACTAGACTTATGGTGATCATTTTGAAACCTATAGAAATATCAAGTCACTGTGTTATGTGACAGGAATGAATAGAGTGCTGTAGGTCAATCATACTTCAAAAACAAACAAACCAACTCATAGAAAAAGAGATCATAGTTGTGCTCACTGGAGGTGGGGGTGAGTGAAAGGGGAATTAGAAGAGGGCAGTCAAAAGGCACAACATTTCAGTTATAAAAGGAATAAATACCAGGATATAATGTAAAAACATGATAATATAATTAACACTGATGTGTATTATATGTCAAAGTTGTTAAGAGAGTACATTTTAGAGTTCTAATCACAAGGGAAACATATCTTTCTATTTCCTTAATTTTGTACCAGTAGGAGGTGATGGATATTCAGTAAACTTATTGTAGTAATTGTTTCATGATGTATGTAAGTCAAATCAACATGCTATACACTTTAAACTTATACATGGCTGTATGTCAATTTTAACTCAATAAAACTGCAATGAAAAAATGTAACAGTTTCCCCCAAATTTTGTGTTTATATGGTAAAGATCTAGGACCAGTCAACCCTTCATTCCTTTGATACATATAATAGGAATATATATTTATCTAAAATCAATACAGCATCTCAATTTGTAATTTTAAGATTTTCCGCCTTAGCAAATTAATGTCCTACCTTAATCAGTAAAAAAATACTGTTTTTTAAAAATTCATGAATTCAACCAGCCTTAGAACATTCTTAGGAAAAAAAACTGTGGCAGAATATGCAGTGTAGGTAAAAAGAATGCTCTCTACCACTTCGTTTTCCCTGATGAAAACTCTTCAGTACAAAGTGTATGGTCGTAGAAATCTGTGTTCCTTTGAAACACAGGTATAACTGCACCTATTTGCAATGATTTTGTCAAACCTTTAGAAATAATGCTCCAATAGCATGTTCATTGTACTAGGGATCAATTTTTGAAACTTTAATACATGTGTGATTTTACAAGTCTGCAGTAGTACAGTTCAAATTCAGTCTATGATCAGTATTTGGACCTATTTGTAACTATGGTTTCTTTTTGATCACTAGGATCCTGGTGGTTTGTAGTTTTTTTTTTACAAACCTCATTCAGTATACTTGGCACAGGCTTCAGATGTAATGGATTGTTGGTCTTCTCTGTACCCATTTCATTTAGTATTTTCTTGGGTATACATGTAACAGGTGCATCTTGTTCTTTTCCCCTGTGGCTGCGGAAACCCCATCAGGTTGGTGGATACTGGGATAAGTCCTGTAGCACAGTGACTCAGCTGAAGGAAGGTCTCAACCGAATCCTCTGCCTGATCCCCTACAATGTGATCAGTCAGTCTGTGTGGGAGTGCATCATGCCGGAGTGGCTGGAAGCCATCAGAACAGAAGTCCCAGATAATCAGTTAAAAGAATTCAGGGAAGTATTAAGGTGGGTAAGTAGTTTAATGAAGCAGCTGTTGTTATAATGCTACTTAGCATTTATGAAGCATGTACGATGTACCAAGCCCTGTGTGGAGCATTTGATATAATCTCATATATTTTTTAGCAATCCTATAGAGAAGTTTGAATGTTCAGACTGAAATTTTTGTTGTTCTTCAGTTGCTCAGTCATGTCTTCGCGACCGCCTGTAGTTGGACATGACTGAGCGACTGAACGGCAATTGCTATAAATTGTGCTAAGATGTTCTGTAATTGTTCAGAAAGGATTTTGTTCTTATGGAATAATAAATAGATATACCATATTGTTTATTTATCTTCCAACATAATTATGATGCTGGATAAAGTTGAAAAAGTACAAAGGGACGATGTTTTAAGATGCTGAGGAGCAACTCGAATCCCTTAGAAATGTGATTCCTTCTGTTAAACCCAATATGAATGTGAACTAATGTTATTCACAAGCATAGGAATTATTTATATTTATTCTTATGACATAAACTATTATAGTAAAATGAAACATGCTAATAACAGTTCAGAACACAGACTGACCTAAAGTGTTTGGCTCTCCAAATAAGACAGAGTTGCAAATACAACAGTAAACCCTAATATATGCCCATTGGTCATTTACTTTTGTTGCTCTGCTTTCCAGCAAAATGTTTGACATTGAGCTTTGTCCTCTCCCTTTTTCAATGGAAGAAATGTTTGGCTTTATTAGTTGTCGGTTCACAGGATACCCCTCCTCTGTGCAGGAACAAGCTTTACTGTGGCTTCATGTAAGTAAATGGCACTTTTGATCATTTGGGGCAATAGTTTTTAGCCTATGAACTTGAGATTCTTGGGTAGAGGGGCAGGGAGTTATTGCAAAGATTCTGTAACTCTGTATGTTTGCTGAGGACTGTCTGTAGACTTAGTAACTCATAGACAAATAACTCTATTTCAAATTTGTTAGCTACAGTTGTGGTTAATAAAATACAAATGTATTCAGTAATACTATTATTGAATTCATAGTGGCTTTTGGTCCTTAAGTATTTTTCTCTCACTAGATGCTAAAAGTATAATTAGGTGTCTTACGGGATTCTGATAAATCTTTGCTATTAAATAGATCCTTTATTTGGAAGGGTTGAAAGTTACTGATTTAGGGAGTAGTTTCCTCAGCATGACTTTCTTTCCTGTCTCCATATGTGAACTCTGGCTTATTCTTTAAAATTCAACTCAAAAATGAGCCATGAAGTTTTCTCCTATGTCACTTGCCTGTCTTCCTACTAGAATTCATTATTCCTTACTCCCAGTGTTCACATGAGTTTTCTGTATAAATTCTATTTCTGAGTTAATTTTTGTCTGTTCCCTTGATTACAAATGCCTGCAGTGCAGGGCTAGGTCTTTTTCATTTTTGAATTTATAACTCCTCATCCATTCCTGTCAACATCTGGCACATGCTTTGTATTTAGTGGGTGTTCTTAACAATTTATTAAAATTGAGTTGAATTCCTGATATAAAATTTGAGCGGTTTCAGAGAAAGAGGACAGAATCAATGTTTCGATTAGCTATGTGTGTGTTACGAATTATTTATATTTATTCTTATGACATAAACTATTATAGTAAAATGAAACATGCTAATAACAGTTCAGAACACAGACTGACCTAAAGTGTTTGGCTCCCAAATAAGACAGAGTTGCAAATACAACAGTAAACCCTAATATATGCCCATTGGTCATTTACTTTTGTTGCTCTGCTTTCCAGCAAAATGTTTGACATTGAGCTTTGTCCTCTCCCTTTTTCAATGGAAGAAATGTTTGGCTTTATTAGTTGTCGGTTCACAGGATACCCCTCCTCTGTGCAGGAACAAGCTTTACTGTGGCTTCATGTAAGTAAATGGCACTTTTGATCATTTGGGGCAATAGTTTTTAGCCTATGAACTTGAGATTCTTGGGTAGAGGGGCAGGGAGTTATTGCAAAGATTCTGTAACTCTGTATGTTTGCTGAGGACTGTCTGTAGACTTAGTAACTCATAGACAAATAACTCTATTTCAAATTTGTTAGCTACAGTTGTGGTTAATAAAATACAAATGTATTCAGTAATACTATTATTGAATTCATAGTGGCTTTTGGTCCTTAAGTATTTTTCTCTCACTAGATGCTAAAAGTATAATTAGGTGTCTTACGGGATTCTGATAAATCTTTGCTATTAAATAGATCCTTTATTTGGAAGGGTTGAAAGTTACTGATTTAGGGAGTAGTTTCCTCAGCATGACTTTCTTTCCTGTCTCCATATGTGAACTCTGGCTTATTCTTTAAAATTCAACTCAAAAATGAGCCATGAAGTTTTCTCCTATGTCACTTGCCTGTCTTCCTACTAGAATTCATTATTCCTTACTCCCAGTGTTCACATGAGTTTTCTGTATAAATTCTATTTCTGAGTTAATTTTTGTCTGTTCCCTTGATTACAAATGCCTGCAGTGCAGGGCTAGGTCTTTTTCATTTTTGAATTTATAACTCCTCATCCATTCCTGTCAACATCTGGCACATGCTTTGTATTTAGTGGGTGTTCTTAACAATTTATTAAAATTGAGTTGAATTCCTGATATAAAATTTGAGCGGTTTCAGAGAAAGAGGACAGAATCAATGTTTCGATTAGCTATGTGTGTGTTACTTGCTCAGTTGTGTCTGACTCTTTGCGACCCATGGACTGTAGCCTTTCCAGGCTTCTTTGTCCATGGAATTCTCCAGGCAAAAATACTGAGTGGGTTTCCATTTCCTTCTCCAGGGACTCTTCCCAACCCTGAAGATCAAGCCCAGATCTCCTGCATTATAGGTAGATTCTTTACTGGTCTTAGTCACCAGGGAAGTCTAGATTAGTTATAGGTACAGATATATCTCTGTGTCATGGAAGGATGTGATTCCAAAGGCTTTTCAAGTTCTAGTGTTGAAAACTAAGAAATAATATTTTTTCATAATTGACAAGTAGTAAACAGATTTTTTTTTAAGTATCGATTTTAGATTTTTAAAAAATTTTTGGCCTCTTCTGTTGGTTCTTTATTTATTTTCATCCATCTTTATTCCTTGGCCCCTCTGGACCTCACACTGCAGGGGCCTCCCCCGTTGCTCTCACTGGCTCTGGGCGTATGTGCTCCAGAGAGCTGGCTCATAATTGGACACACTGACCCAGCTGCTCTGTGGCATGTGGGATCTTCCTGGGCCAGGGTTAGAACCGATGCCCCTTGCACTGCAAGGCGGACTCTTTACCCACTGGATCACCAGGGAAGCTCAAATCTTTTTTTTTTTAAGTCACTTCTGGGACTCAGAATTTTAACTTTTCATCCCAACTAGATCTCCATTTTAGGAAAGCCAGTCCTTTACAGATGGCTAGAAGTCGCCTCAGTTATTCAATTATACACCCTTTAGGTGTACCATCTAGAGGTAAGGAGACAGGGCTGTAGACCTCTTGGGCACAGACATTCTCCACAGCTAGAGCAATTACAGTTCATGTATTGTATAGACAGTGCTTTGACACAGTTCTGGTCTGAAGGCAGTGTTACAGTTGAAAGTTTTAAACCACTGGTGTAACCATTTGGGGAACCGAGTAAACAGTGTAGTGATTTGAGTTGAATCATTCTTTGATTAATTATAGAAACATCTATAGAGCTCCTGTGTGCCAGGCATGGTAATGGACAGTAGGATAAAAATGGGATGTGAAAGGATCCTTCCCTTGTACTTCCTTTCTTCAAGGAACTCACAGTTGGGAAGATAATAGTATAAAAAGTGATAATTACACTAATAAAGGTCCGAACAGTGCTTTAAGAAAGCAGAGAGGGATGGATTAATTCTTTCTGAAGGAAGGAGTCCTCTATTTCTAGAAAATTCGTTATAGATAGAGCTTCATGATTTTGGCCTGAACTTGCACCAGAGAGTAAGATCAGAACATTCAGGTCAGAGTAAGGAAGGACTGGAGGCAGACTGCTTGCACATTATACTAGTTCAGGAGAAAGTGATGAACTAAGGAAATAGGGGAAAGGAGGGGACGGTCAGGAAATGTGCTTGTGCTCAGTTGTATCTGACCCATGGACTGTAGCCAGCCAGGCTCCTCTGCCCATGGAATTTTCCAGGCAAGAATACTCAAGTGGGTTGCCATTTCCTACTCCAGAGGGTCAGGAAATACTTAGAAGTTTTATTATAAAGAACATGGCAATTTATCCTTATGTGGAGGGTGATGGAGTGGGAATATTCGATGATAGCTTTGAATTTTTTAATACAAAAAATCGAGGACAACTGCAGATAGATTATCTATGAGGCTAACTGTCCTTATGTTCAGTAGAACGCTTTAGGAAAAAAGGTTCAATGTGGTTTTTTGAGTTTTAAAGTTTATGTTTTGGGAGTACATATTCCTTTTTCTCCCCAGGTGTTATCGGAGTTAGACATCATGGTTCCACTGCAGCTATTGATCAGTATGTTTTCTGATGGAGTTAATTCTGTCAAAGAACTGGCAAATCAGAGAAAATCAAGAGTCAGTGAACTGGCAGGGAACATTGCAGCTCGAAGGGTAATTATTGCCACAATTATTTTTATCTTGTTAAGATTTTGAAAACTCTTGTCAATGATAGTGGGCCTTAAAGTTGCGTCATCCTAAACTGCTCTTAAAATGCCTTTTTATCCTATCCCACCCACTCTGTTAACCTTTAAGCACATTAAATAACAGAAAACATTGATCTAAAATGTTTGGTATATTCTGTAATGAGTAAATTATTGCGTTTTCTTAATTCTGGAGTTCTGATTAATTATGAACATCTATAGAGCTCCTGTGTGCCAGGCATGGTAATGGACAGTAGGATAAAAATGGGATGTGAAAGGATCCTTCCCTTGTACTTCCTTTCTTCAAGGAACTCACAGTTGGGAAGATAATAGTATAAAAAGTGATAATTACACTAATAAAGGTCCGAACAGTGCTTTAAGAAAGCAGAGAGGGATGGATTAATTCTTTCTGAAGGAAGGAGTCCTCTATTTCTAGAAAATTCGTTATAGATAGAGCTTCATGATTTTGGCCTGAACTTGCACCAGAGAGTAAGATCAGAACATTCAGGTCAGAGTAAGGAAGGACTGGAGGCAGACTGCTTGCACATTATACTAGTTCAGGAGAAAGTGATGAACTAAGGAAATAGGGGAAAGGAGGGGACGGTCAGGAAATGTGCTTGTGCTCAGTTGTATCTGACCCATGGACTGTAGCCAGCCAGGCTCCTCTGCCCATGGAATTTTCCAGGCAAGAATACTCAAGTGGGTTGCCATTTCCTACTCCAGAGGGTCAGGAAATACTTAGAAGTTTTATTATAAAGAACATGGCAATTTATCCTTATGTGGAGGGTGATGGAGTGGGAATATTCGATGATAGCTTTGAATTTTTTAATACAAAAAATCGAGGACAACTGCAGATAGATTATCTATGAGGCTAACTGTCCTTATGTTCAGTAGAACGCTTTAGGAAAAAAGGTTCAATGTGGTTTTTTGAGTTTTAAAGTTTATGTTTTGGGAGTACATATTCCTTTTTCTCCCAGGTGTTATCGGAGTTAGACATCATGGTTCCACTGCAGCTATTGATCAGTATGTTTTCTGATGGAGTTAATTCTGTCAAAGAACTGGCAAATCAGAGAAAATCAAGAGTCAGTGAACTGGCAGGGAACATTGCAGCTCGAAGGGTAATTATTGCCACAATTATTTTTATCTTGTTAAGATTTTGAAAACTCTTGTCAATGATAGTGGGCCTTAAAGTTGCGTCATCCTAAACTGCTCTTAAAATGCCTTTTTATCCTATCCCACCCACTCTGTTAACCTTTAAGCACATTAAATAACAGAAAACATTGATCTAAAATGTTTGGTATATTCTGTAATGAGTAAATTATTGAGTTTTCATTTTCCTTGGAGTTTTTCTCCTACACATCTCTGGTAGCTGTCTCTCACCTTTGATAAATCAAAAATAGTTTGTGGGATCCTATTTTTTCTCTCTTTTTTTTCTGGCGAAGAAGAATTCTTTAGCAGATACTGGGCAGATCAGTGCTTTACTTGGGAATGAGGAGTTTAAATATTGGTGTTTGTTTTTGGTTCTGTTGTGTTTTGGGAAAAGATGATCAACTAGTGATGACTGTGAGTGATGTTGTCTCTGTGAACTAACTGAGCCATGTTATTGATCCTTTGTGCCTTTGAGGGTGAGAAAAGTCAATATAGTCTGGTCTAAAGCATACGAAAGCTCTTGAGTGTTTATGATAATTTTTCTACAGAGGATGTGATACAGTTTCTGCTGTTGTACAGGGGGAGGACTGTTCTAGTCCTCTGGTCCCGTCTAGCCTCTCTGGACCATCCCCCCTGCTGTATACCATGGCCCTCCAGTCTTTCTACCTGCTGTCTAGGAATTAGAAAACAACACAGTCGTGGGATCATAGATTGTACTGAGTGCTCTTTAAACACTTTTACAATTAAAAAAATTTAAATTTATTTTTACTTTAAAAAAATTGTGTTAGTCTCTAATACTCAATAATCAGGGAAGGTCATGATGCTCACAAGAGCCATTCAGAGAGAATTTACACCTGTATGTGACACTAACAGTTCCATATATTAATGATATTTTATTATACCATCATACTGATAGGCTTCATGCTTTAAAGAGCTTTCTTTAAAAAAAAATAGCTTTTTTTTCTCATGGGCCTCATAGAAACCAGCTGTCAAATATTTATATTTTATTTTCTTTCTTCAGTAACCTTTCATATCAGAGTACATGATTAGCCCTTTATACTGTGCAGTGTATTCACATGTAATGACATCACCTGTGAAGATGTGTGAAGATTGTGTGAGGCAGTTAGGAAGAGCTCATCTTCATTTTACAACTGTTTAACCTGAGGTTCAGTGAACTGAAGTGATTTGCCGTAGATAACACTATCATTATCGAGGTATTCTGATTCTTAATGGAGTACTCTTCTTTTTCACTTTAAATATGGTGTTCCAGGAACTTTCTGATTATTAGAGAGATACTAAAGAGAGAAAATACCATTTGTGAATGATGCGCAGGTACGGCAGTCTGGGTGCTGTTACAGAATTTACCCCATATGGTTCACATGAAGAGTCTTTCATGGATGCTCTGCCTATAGGGTTATGGGAAAGGTTAAAGGGCAGTAGGCTGGTGAGGCACCCAGAGGCCAGCAGTAGTTCAGTAGGAAGCTTTTAGAGACCTATGGTTGAAGGAACAAGGGAGAATGGGCCTTTTGGCAGCTGCAGTTATAAGGAAAAGCTGGCTAGAGGCACTGGAGAGAATGGAGATATTGCAGAGAGGTAATACCGAAGGAGCCAAGAGGTGGTGGGGGGAATAGTCCCTACCTCTCTCCACTCCAGCTTCAGGTCTTCTGCTGGTGCCTCTCATTGACTGAACCCAACTGGAAGCCAGCCTACAAGAGGGCCACGAAGGTCTCAGTTCTTGGCATCCTTGGGCATGGGAACAGGGCAGGAAAGGGCAGTGAAGGCCCTTTGTGTGGGAAGAGTTGGTTGGCAACGGAAAATAACTTGCACAACATACTTGATGTGTTGTTTTCTCATGAGAGTGTATTAATTATTTGTCACAGAGACCATTCGTCTTTTACCAGTTGAGTAAATCTGGGATTCTGTGCTGGTGATTCTAAAACTGGTCTTACCGTGTTTTACTTCTAGAAGTTGTCAGTTGTCAGGTTGTGGTTTTAGATAGATGCAGACAGTTTAGTTTAGTTGAAAATGTTGGTGGGATGAAAAATACAATGACAAAGAGAGCTACCTTCATCCTTTAGATTGCTGGTGTGTCATTTACTTGACAATTAGAAAGTTTGGATGATTTTATTTCTTATGCTTTGAGAAGATGCATGGGATCTGGAGGCAGTAATGCCATTGGCTAAGGAAGGAAGTCCATATGACAGCTGAAAATACCTTTGAGGTATTCACTTTTCATCTTTTTTCATTTTACAACTGTTTAACCGAGTAACTAAATTTGCCGTAGATAACACTATCATTATCGAGGTATTCTGATTCTTAATGGAGTACTCTTCTTTTTCACTTTAAATATGGTGTTCCAGGAACTTTCTGATTATTAGAGAGATACTAAAGAGAGAAAATACCATTTGTGAATGATGCGCAGGTACGGCAGTCTGGGTGCTGTTACAGAATTTACCCCATATGGTTCACATGAAGAGTCTTTCATGGATGCTCTGCCTATAGGGTTATGGGAAAGGTTAAAGGGCAGTAGGCTGGTGAGGCACCCAGAGGCCAGCAGTAGTTCAGTAGGAAGCTTTTAGAGACCTATGGTTGAAGGAACAAGGGAGAATGGGCCTTTTGGCAGCTGCAGTTATAAGGAAAAGCTGGCTAGAGGCACTGGAGAGAATGGAGATATTGCAGAGAGGTAATACCGAAGGAGCCAAGAGGTGGTGGGGGGAATAGTCCCTACCTCTCTCCACTCCAGCTTCAGGTCTTCTGCTGGTGCCTCTCATTGACTGAACCCAACTGGAAGCCAGCCTACAAGAGGGCCACGAAGGTCTCAGTTCTTGGCATCCTTGGGCATGGGAACAGGGCAGGAAAGGGCAGTGAAGGCCCTTTGTGTGGGAAGAGTTGGTTGGCAACGGAAAATAACTTGCACAACATACTTGATGTGTTGTTTTCTCATGAGAGTGTATTAATTATTTGTCACAGAGACCATTCGTCTTTTACCAGTTGAGTAAATCTGGGATTCTGTGCTGGTGATTCTAAAACTGGTCTTACCGTGTTTTACTTCTAGAAGTTGTCAGTTGTCAGGTTGTGGTTTTAGATAGATGCAGACAGTTTAGTTTAGTTGAAAATGTTGGTGGGATGAAAAATACAATGACAAAGAGAGCTACCTTCATCCTTTAGATTGCTGGTGTGTCATTTACTTGACAATTAGAAAGTTTGGATGATTTTATTTCTTATGCTTTGAGAAGATGCATGGGATCTGGAGGCAGTAATGCCATTGGCTAAGGAAGGAAGTCCATATGACAGCTGAAAATACCTTCCACATAGTCCTCAAGTATTTTGTACAATGATTTGAGCTTTTGTGAGTTCACTTATGAGTGTTGATTGTCTTCTTTTCTAGGTGAGTGTTGCCTCTGACCCTGGTCGACGAGTTCAGCACACTATGCTGAGTCCGTTTCATAGTCCTTTCCAGAGTCCATTTCGGAGTCCCATACGTAGTCCGTTTCGTAGTCCTTTCAAGAATTTTGGACACCAAGGAGGAAGGACTATTGACTTTGATTGTGAAGATGATGAAATGAATCTAAATTGTTTCATCCTCATGTTTGATCTCCTCCTGAAGCAGGTAGCTGAAGCATGCCCTTCCTTTAGTTCAGAGGTGACGAGTGAGGGGAAGCATGTATAGTGGTTCTCTCTATGTGTTGAGCATCTTCACTCTTGCTGAAATGATGCGGCGTCCATCACTCAAGACATTTTGCAGACTTCTGTGGGGATTTCCTAAAGAGCTTGAAAAATACTTGTGCGAATATCTGCAATGATGTTGACATATGAGAATGGATATGAATTTTTGCATGATTAGAATCAATTCTGTTGAACAAATTTGGTGAACAAACCAGGTAACGCTGTTTTGGGGAAGAGCAAGATACAACTCTATTGTGATGGGCTGATGTTAATGTATAAATTAATTTTTGAACCTAATTTGAACAGAGGAGTTTAGAAAAGCCTATGGTCAGGAAAGTATTTCTTCTTAATTTTTTATTTTGAAATAATTTCATACTTGCAGGAAAGTTGCAAGAATAGTACAAAACATTCCCAATACTTTCCCCCAAATGTTTACATTTACCACATATATTTCTCCTCTCTCTCTCTTAGTCTGTGTATATATGTATGAATTTCAGAATTTTTTAATGAACCATTTAAAGTAAGTTGCCAACAGGATGTCCCTTTATCCTTAAATCCTTCAGAGTGTGCTTTCTGAAAAATGACACTCTTTTACATAACCAAGTGCAGTTATCAAAATCTATAAATTAATATTCAAAATCTATAAATTAATATTATTTAATACTGTTACCTATGATCAAACATATAGGAATTATTCATTTTAAAATTGATATAATAGTCACATTGTTGTTATAGCAAAAGGAAAAAGTTATTTTTGGTTGGAGACATGCTCCGGGGTCCATCACTCTTTGCAATGATTTGTCCTGACTCCTTAGTCTTCTGTTTCTGAAAAACACAGTCTGGTTATTTTACAGCTTCTTTCTCAGTTTGAGTTTGATGTTTTCTTATGAAACACTTTAGGTTTAGCACGTTTGTCAGTCATACCACAGGTGTGACGTTACGTTGTTTTCAGTGCCTGATATCAAGAGGCCCATGACATAATAACATCCCGTTTCCAGTGGTGATAACTTGATTAAGATGATTTCTGCCAGATTTCTCTACTACAGAGTAACTATTTTCCCCTTTATAATTAATACCTAAATTGTAGAGGATGACTTTAAGACAAATTTCCTGTTTCTCATCAGACTTCCATGTTCTGGTTTCAGCATCCATGGATGATTTGTTTCTAAATCAGTTTTTACCACGATGGTTACCACATGATAATTTTCCAATGCTATCATTTCTTCTCATATTAGCTAGAATTCTACTGAAGGAACAGGTTCTCCCAGCTTGAAAATACTTGTGCGAATATCCTATTACTTGAGAATGGATATGAATTTTTGCATGATTAGAATCAATTCTGTTGAACAAATTTGGTGAACAAACCAGGTAACGCTGTTTTGGGGAAGAGCAAGATACAACTCTATTGTGATGGGCTGATGTTAATGTATAAATTAATTTTTGAACCTAATTTGAACAGAGGAGTTTAGAAAAGCCTATGGTCAGGAAAGTATTTCTTCTTAATTTTTTATTTTGAAATAATTTCATACTTGCAGGAAAGTTGCAAGAATAGTACAAAACATTCCCAATACTTTCCCCCAAATGTTTACATTTACCACATATATTTCTCCTCTCTCTCTCTTAGTCTGTGTATATATGTATGAATTTCAGAATTTTTTAATGAACCATTTAAAGTAAGTTGCCAACAGGATGTCCCTTTATCCTTAAATCCTTCAGAGTGTGCTTTCTGAAAATGACACTCTTTTACATAACCAAGTGCAGTTATCAAAATCTATAAATTAATATTCAAAATCTATAAATTAATATTATTTAATACTGTTACCTATGATCAAACATATAGGAATTATTCATTTTAAAATTGATATAATAGTCACATTGTTGTTATAGCAAAAGGAAAAAGTTATTTTTGGTTGGAGACATGCTCCGGGGTCCATCACTCTTTGCAATGATTTGTCCTGACTCCTTAGTCTTCTGTTTCTGAAAAACACAGTCTGGTTATTTTACAGCTTCTTTCTCAGTTTGAGTTTGATGTTTTCTTATGAAACACTTTAGGTTTAGCACGTTTGTCAGTCATACCACAGGTGTGACGTTACGTTGTTTTCAGTGCCTGATATCAAGAGGCCCATGACATAATAACATCCCGTTTCCAGTGGTGATAACTTGATTAAGATGATTTCTGCCAGATTTCTCTACTACAGAGTAACTATTTTCCCCTTTATAATTAATACCTAAATTGTAGAGGATGACTTTAAGACAAATTTCCTGTTTCTCATCAGACTTCCATGTTCTGGTTTCAGCATCCATGGATGATTTGTTTCTAAATCAGTTTTTACCACGATGGTTACCACATGATAATTTTCCAATGCTATCATTTCTTCTCATATTAGCTAGAATTCTACTGAAGGAACAGGTTCCCTGTCTCTCCCATTGATATATCAATATTTATTTGTATAATCTACTTATGCCTGAATACACTCATGAATTTTATTTTTCCAGTGGACTAAAATCCATTTCTATAATTCTTTATTTTGAGACTCATATTTGGCCAATGAGAGGCCTTTCCTGCTCACTTCTGTGTACTTTTAACATATCTCTATCATTCTGGTAAAACTTCCTTGGTGTCTCGCATGTTGAGATGTTCCAGGCCCATTTTATATTTTCCTGGTCCCAACTTTGGAATCAACCATTTCTCTAAGGAGTTCTGGTTCCTTTAGTGGATAATGGTATTTAGAAACCAAGGTCTGGATACTAGGTGAGGAACAGCATTTTTTAAATGTGTAAAATCTCACCACATGATGAGTTTTAAAAAGAACCCTGTTTTAAATGTCTTACAGGGTTTAAAATATAATTACATTGTATTATGTATATATTCTTCTTAGAAGAGTCCATGGAAAGCAATGTATATTCATGCTCTGTAAGCCATATCATTTTTAAATAATGTAGTATTGTCATCAGTTAGTGAAAATTATCCCTAATTTAAAGTGCCAAGAAAATATTGGACAAAAGGATCAAACTACTTTTTTTTTTTTTGGCATTTTTTTGATATCTTTCAGATGGAGTTGCAAGATGATGGGATCACAATGGGTTTAGAGCACAGCTTATCAAAGGACATTATTTCCATTATAAACAATGTCTTCCAAGCCCCCTGGGGGGGCTCCCACACCTGCCAGAAGGAAGAAAAAGCAATTGAGTGCAACTTATGTCAATCTAGTATTCTCTGCTATCAGCTTGCTTGTGAACTCCTGGAGAGACTGGCTCCCAAAGAAGAAAGCCGACTGGTGGTAAGCAGTTGAAGAAATGAGATGACCTGTGTGTAATAGTAATCATGTCTGCAGTAGACAGTGGAGTGACGCTTCCTTCAGTGTTATCTTATGCTTAGTGCTGGGTTGTATGTGCAATTATGTTAAAAGAAAGTTTCCCTGTCTCTCCCACCAATTCAGGCTCCTGGTAATAGATATGAGAGAGGGCTATCTTATACAGAATTCCTGAGTCTTGAGTTAAGGTTGTAACCTATCTCTTCATACAGCTTTTATAGATACAAAGCCTTATGAATGTTCTTTTTTCCATCCTGGCAACAATTTAATTTTTAAATTAATTTTTATTGGAGTAACGTGGCTTTACAATGTTGGATTAGTTTCTACTGTTCAGCAAAATGAATTTTCCTGGTATTCTTGAAATAATTTTATCACAAGGTTAGGTGACCAAGTTTAGATAGCAATGAATAGTATAGAATATACACACATCAAACATTGAGTAGGCAGATTGGATGTGGACACTGAAAATTCCTAGGTAACTTCAGTGTGTAAAATTCACTGACTCTATCAACAAACAATAAAACTTTCATTTCATTTTCTGCTTTTAAAGAAAACTGTTTAAATAGGGAATAGCTAATATATGCCACACATTAGCCATTCTGTATATTTGTTATTCCTTGTTTAGCCCTTTTCCATGTAAGATACACACACTGCTACTCTCCTGAGCTCCTGGGCAGATGAACGTGAACCATTCAAGCTGGTGTTCCTCATCTTTGCTTTTTCTCCCATCTTTCTTTGTCTAGATAGAAAGTGATTTAAATTTTTTTTTCTTTTGAGGTATTAAAGTATTTCTTCAGTTTTTAAATACCTTTCAGCCCTCATTAGTCATACCTGTCCCAATGTAACAGTCCCGTGGTAGGTCTTTTAACATCAATGGCTATATATTCTAAAACAGTCACAGTAATAGTTCGAGAACATTCTTTAACTTAATGTCTAGTCAGGAAGATGTTTAAGTAAATGAAAAAGCCGTAAGACAGAGTGATGAGCATAATGAGAGAGATGAACACGTCAGCTGGGAGAGGACAGAAAGGGGATGAATCCAGGTTCGAGGTTGGCAAGGTCTCCCCAGAGCTGGCTGCTGAGTGCCTGTGTGAAGGGAGAGTGGAGTTGGTGAGGTGAAGGTGGTGGGAGAGAGAAGGACTTGGAGACCTAGAAACTCTCTGCTTAAATGATACAGAGAAAAGGAGTGATGATTCACTCAGGAAACTGTGAGGAGGTCGTCGCTGGTAGAGCAGTGAAGAGGACAGCAGAGGGGAGAGGGCAGGCTCCGTTTTCACATTTATTAAGCATACTGACTGCCAGACTGAGAAGTATGGATTTTGTCTCAGCAACGGCGGGGAAATTCTGAAGAATTTCTATCAGAGTGCTGATATAATTTGATGAATTTGAGAAAGTCAGCCAGTGGAGGAGAGAGATTAGAGGATCTGGACACCAGGAACAGAAATCTAGTCAGAAGGTTAATTGGTCACTCAGGGAAGAAAAAGAGGAGTCTGAACTAAAGCAGTGATGCGGGTGATGAAGAGAAGGCATGGACTGATGGGTTTTTAGAAAAGAGAATTGACAACACTTGGTGTTTCGTGAGTGGTTTTTTGGAAGGGGCGCTGTGTTGTGTGGCGTGTAGAATGTAATTCCCTGATGGGACTGAAGCTGGGTCCCCTCCAGAGACTTACCCCCTGGGATGCCAGGAAGTCCCTAGTTAGTGCTTAGAGATGGAAAAGTTGAGGATGGATCCATGTATTCTGTCCTGGGTGCTGATGAAGTTGCCATTTACAGAGAATTATACCTGAGTTACTGAGTGTATGCAGAGGAGTCAAGATGCAGCAGGAAACTTTTAACCAAATCGAATTTTATAAAACTCAGTTTAAACTTTGACTTAAGGTCTTGTTCATGAGTGACCTAGAAACAGGGCCATTCTCAGCAAAATTGGCAAGGATATTCTTCAAAACCCTCCCAGATGCCATTTTCCCTCTGGTTACTTTTATTCTTGGTGTCCGTTGCAGATTTCATCAACGTTTACCTCCTTCTTGCTTTGAACTGGCAATCAATATACATATAACTACATTCTTTTTCAGATTCTTTCCCCATACAGGTTATTATAGAATATTGGGTGGAGTCTCTTGTGCTATACAGTAGGTTCTTATTGGTTATCTCTTTTATATATAGCAGTGTGTATATATATATTTTTTTAAGATTTATTTGTTTATTTACTTTGAGGGGTGGGATGGGGAGGGAGGGGGTGGGTAGTCCACTTCTACTGGTCTTTCATTTGTCCATTTTCATCCATCTTTGTTCCCTGGCCCGTGTGGGCCTCCCATCGCGGTGGCCTCTGTTGTTGCAGAGCACTGGCTCTGGGTGCATGCACTCCAGAGCTCTGGCTCGGTAATTGGGCACATCGGTCCAGCCGCTCCACGGCACGTGGGATCTTCCCAGGCCAGGGATCAAACCGGCGCCCCTTGCACTGCAAGGCGGTGTCCTTACCCACTGGACCACCAGGGAAGCCCCAGTGTGTATATGTTAATCCCAAACTCTTCTCTCAACCTTTTCCCTAAAAAAGGATAATTTTAAAAGAGTATATTTGAAGGTGGAACTTCAAAGAAAGAATAAAACTGAAATAGGAGTATAATTAGAGATGTATATTTTAAATAGTAGCCATATCTAGTGCTTACTCTCGTTCTTTCTTTTTAAATCTCTTTCACTCATTTTCTCAACTTGTTATATATCTACATATAGATATTCAGATGTAGTGTTAAGTATATTCACGTTGTTGTACAACCAGTTTTTAGAATATTTTCATCTTGCAAAATGGAAACTATATACTCATCAAGCAATATTGCTTATTCCTCCCTCCCCTTAACTCTAGAGAATACCACTTAACTTTCTGTTTCTGTCAGTTTTGACTCCTAGAGATATCTTATGTAAGTGGGATCATACAGTATTTGCCCTTTTATGACTGGTGTATTTCATTTAGCATAATTTATTCATGCTCAGGTGCTCAGTCGCATCTGACTCCCTGCAGCCCCATGGACTGTGGTCTGTCAGACTCCTCTGTCCATGAGATTTCCCAGGCATGAATACTGGAGTAGCATTCCATTTCCTACTCTAGGGGAACTTCCCAACCTAGGGATAAAACCCACATATCTTATGTCTCCTGCACTGGCAGCTGGGTTCTTTACCCTAGCACCACCTGGGAAGTTCAGCATAATGTCCTCAAGGTCCATTCATGTTGTATCATGTGTCAGAATTTCCTTCCTTTTTAAGAGTGAATAATATTCCATTGTATGTATTTGCTACATTTTGTCTATCTGTTCATCTGTTGATAAACACTTGGGCTGCCATACCTAGCTCTAACTAGCATATTACAGAAATTTTTTTCTTCTAAAAATTTGGCTTCCCCCAGCCACCAGTATTTTAGATCCAAATGTATTGATGTGAGGGCTTCTCAGGTGGTACAGTGGTATAGAATTCTCCCACCAGTGCAGGAGACACAAGAGATGTAGGTTCAATCCCTGGATCAAGAAGATCCCTCAAAGAAAGAAATGGCAACCCACTCTAGTACTCTTGCCTGGGAAATCCCATTGCTAGAAGGATCTGGCAGGCTACAGTCCATGGGGTTGCCAAGAGTCAGAGTCAGACACGACTGAGGACACACACATATTGATGTGAACCTCTCATTATTCTCTGCTAATTAAATCCTGTTACTGAAGGAAATGAACATGAATTGAAATCCCATGGTGATTGAAACATGATCACAGGGATTAAAGCAGAGATGAGAAAGCAGGCTTAGGAAGATTTAACAATGTTTTTAAGATCTTCTCTGTATTTGTTTTAAGCGGATGAAAATGTTTCAGAAATCAACTAATTGATGTCCTTTAACCATTATGGAAATAGCCATTATGGAGGCAGGTGCCTTCACTCTCCTGGGGCTCAGCAAGGGCCTGGAACCAGCAGGTGCTCATCCATCTTTGTTGAAATAAAAGGAGCTTTACATCTCCAAAGGGCTGCTTATCTGGCTTCTTGCCATATTTGTTTCAGGAGCCTACAGACAGCCTTGAGGATAGCCTCCTTTCTTCCAGACCAGAGTTTATTATAGGCCCTGAAGGTGAGGAGGAGGAGAATCCAGCAGCCAAGCATGAAGAGAACCCAGGCAATCACACCGAGCCCATGGAACATGCTGGTAGGTGAACTCTGGCTGATGGGGAGCAGTGTACACAGCCCAGTCTTCATAGGCCTAACACTCAGGACTCGGGTTGCTTAGATGACTATAGACTTGGGCAAGTTCAGACTTGTGCACGTGAACCATTCCTCTCAAAATTATGAAGTGAAAAGATTCAGGCTGTGCTTCGAGTAGAGCAGAAGTCACTGAGCATGTTTCTGAAAACAGGAGCTTGTGATTGACCAAAACCTACCCTGTCATTGAAGGCATCATCTCTACATAGAGTGAATCTCGTTCTCTATGGAGAAGTAGCTGTGAACTAAAGTTGAAGGGCCAAATGCTGGGAGATAGTGATGGACAGGGAGGCCTGGCGTGCTGCGGTTCATGGGGTCGCAAAGAGTCAAAAACATAACTCCAGTGACTGAAAAACAAACAAGCCAAGGTTCCTCAAAGAAAGAAATGGCAACCCACTCTAGTACTCTTGCCTGGGAAATCCCATTGCTAGAAGGATCTGGCAGGCTACAGTCCATGGGGTTGCCAAGAGTCAGAGTCAGACACGACTGAGGACACACACATATTGATGTGAACCTCTCATTATTCTCTGCTAATTAAATCCTGTTACTGAAGGAAATGAACATGAATTGAAATCCCATGGTGATTGAAACATGATCACAGGGATTAAAGCAGAGATGAGAAAGCAGGCTTAGGAAGATTTAACAATGTTTTTAAGATCTTCTCTGTATTTGTTTTAAGCGGATGAAAATGTTTCAGAAATCAACTAATTGATGTCCTTTAACCATTATGGAAATAGCCATTATGGAGGCAGGTGCCTTCACTCTCCTGGGGCTCAGCAAGGGCCTGGAACCAGCAGGTGCTCATCCATCTTTGTTGAAATAAAAGGAGCTTTACATCTCCAAAGGGCTGCTTATCTGGCTTCTTGCCATATTTGTTTCAGGAGCCTACAGACAGCCTTGAGGATAGCCTCCTTTCTTCCAGACCAGAGTTTATTATAGGCCCTGAAGGTGAGGAGGAGGAGAATCCAGCAGCCAAGCATGAAGAGAACCCAGGCAATCACACCGAGCCCATGGAACATGCTGGTAGGTGAACTCTGGCTGATGGGGAGCAGTGTACACAGCCCAGTCTTCATAGGCCTAACACTCAGGACTCGGGTTGCTTAGATGACTATAGACTTGGGCAAGTTCAGACTTGTGCACGTGAACCATTCCTCTCAAAATTATGAAGTGAAAAGATTCAGGCTGTGCTTCGAGTAGAGCAGAAGTCACTGAGCATGTTTCTGAAAACAGGAGCTTGTGATTGACCAAAACCTACCCTGTCATTGAAGGCATCATCTCTACATAGAGTGAATCTCGTTCTCTATGGAGAAGTAGCTGTGAACTAAAGTTGAAGGGCCAAATGCTGGGAGATAGTGATGGACAGGGAGGCCTGGCGTGCTGCGGTCCATGGGGTCGCAAAGAGTCAAAAACATAACTCCAGTGACTGAACAACAACCAAGTGGACGGAGCCAATGTCCTTGATAGCCTCTCGGGTCATTCAGCCAAAGCACAGTGCTTTTGGATAGAGGTGACCAATGCTGAACTTATGCAGTTTCTGTGCCCCAGGAGCATGGCTGGACCTTGGATGAGCTCACCGTAAAGAGCTATACAAGCCATACTCTAAGGCTAGTTGGTTGGCTTTGCTCAGAGCTGGGAAGAGGGATGCCCTTGTTGTAGTTTGCTTAAAGGCTCTGTGTAGGTTAGTTGGGAGCAGTAAGTTGGCAGGAACAGGCCTTGGAATCTTCTCCAGCTCCTGAAACTCTGAAGGGGTTTCAGGAATTCAGGATGTTGACCCGATGTGCCTCTTGCAAAGCCTGACTTCTGGATCTGCACTTTGGCACTCTTGGAATTTGTATCTTCCTGCTTCCACTAACCTGAACTGTAGGAATAGCTGTCCCCTGGGGACCCACTCCCCAGAACCAAAGTTTGGGGAGTATGGGCTTTTTTTTTATCACCCCTTCAGTGAAGAACAAACATTATTAAGTGACTGTTTTGTGGGGCTCATTGCAGCTTATGGGGTGTCGGATCAGACCCAGGTAACTACATTGTTAGTACAGACTGCTTGGTTGGAACTCACTGCTGTAACATGAATCGTGTAAGTAGTTAGTTGAGGATAAATATGTTGCCTCATGGGCTTCCCAGGTAGCTCAAATGGTAAAAAAAAAAAAAAAAAAAAAGAAAAGAAAAATCCACCTGCCAATGCAGGAGATGTGGGTTCAATCCCCGGATTTGGAAGATCCTCCAGAGTAGGAAACAGCAACCCACTCCAATATTCTTGCCTTGAAAACCCCATGGACAGAGGAGCCTGGCGAGCTGCAGTCCTTGGAGTTGCAAAGATTTGGATACAACTGAGCATGCATGCAAAGAAAACGAAATACTGACTCACTCTTTAGAAGCTTTGACTCTTAGATGAGGGAACACCTGAGATAACCTATGCCATTGGTTTTCAGTGTGTACTTGGAGTTGTAAATCTCTGTTTTCTGTTGACTATCGCTAATTGGGGTCGCAAAGAGTCAAAACATAACTCCAGTGACTGAACAACAACCAAGTGGACGGAGCCAATGTCCTTGATAGCCTCTCGGGTCATTCAGCCAAAGCACAGTGCTTTTGGATAGAGGTGACCAATGCTGAACTTATGCAGTTTCTGTGCCCCAGGAGCATGGCTGGACCTTGGATGAGCTCACCGTAAAGAGCTATACAAGCCATACTCTAAGGCTAGTTGGTTGGCTTTGCTCAGAGCTGGGAAGAGGGATGCCCTTGTTGTAGTTTGCTTAAAGGCTCTGTGTAGGTTAGTTGGGAGCAGTAAGTTGGCAGGAACAGGCCTTGGAATCTTCTCCAGCTCCTGAAACTCTGAAGGGGTTTCAGGAATTCAGGATGTTGACCCGATGTGCCTCTTGCAAAGCCTGACTTCTGGATCTGCACTTTGGCACTCTTGGAATTTGTATCTTCCTGCTTCCACTAACCTGAACTGTAGGAATAGCTGTCCCTGGGGACCCACTCCCCAGAACCAAAGTTTGGGGAGTATGGGCTTTTTTTTTATCACCCCTTCAGTGAAGAACAAACATTATTAAGTGACTGTTTTGTGGGGCTCATTGCAGCTTATGGGGTGTCGGATCAGACCCAGGTAACTACATTGTTAGTACAGACTGCTTGGTTGGAACTCACTGCTGTAACATGAATCGTGTAAGTAGTTAGTTGAGGATAAATATGTTGCCTCATGGGCTTCCCAGGTAGCTCAAATGGTAAAAAAAAAAAAAAAAAAAAAGAAAAGAAAAATCCACCTGCCAATGCAGGAGATGTGGGTTCAATCCCCGGATTTGGAAGATCCTCCAGAGTAGGAAACAGCAACCCACTCCAATATTCTTGCCTTGAAAACCCCATGGACAGAGGAGCCTGGCGAGCTGCAGTCCTTGGAGTTGCAAAGATTTGGATACAACTGAGCATGCATGCAAAGAAAACGAAATACTGACTCACTCTTTAGAAGCTTTGACTCTTAGATGAGGGAACACCTGAGATAACCTATGCCATTGGTTTTCAGTGTGTACTTGGAGTTGTAAATCTCTGTTTTCTGTTGACTATCGCTAATTGGGATGGCTGTTGGTCAGAGGATGTGGGCAAATGATAAAGACCCAGGCTCCCCTCCCTGCTTCAGCCAGGGTGCGCAGACTTGTACTATTTCCTGCATTGGAGTTCTATGTAAGATTTCTTTCAACAAAGGATTTCATGGAAAGAAGTCTGAAACCTGCTGATCTAGGTCTGCCTTCTCACTTTGTGGATGAGGAAAGTACACCGAAGATAGCTGAGCATCTTGCCTGTGATCATGTAGCTCATGTTGTTCATTCCTGACTTATACTTCATGCTTAACATGATTCCAGAATGTAATGGAGCATCAGCATCATCTGAGGAGTTAAAAATAAGCACAATGAAATGAGCTTCACCACTCACCCCTGATCCTGGGGATGCCAGGGGAGGGAGACTGGGAATTGCAAACCCAAATATTGTACAACTAGTTAGTGGCAAGATTGAGACTAGAACACATAATTAGTAAATCCTAGATTTAAATCTTAGATTTACTAATTATTTGCTGAGGCCCAGCCTCAGGCCCAGGACCATGTTTCTATCAGGAATTAATGCCTAAGGAAAGCAAGGGTTTTACTTATGATCTGATAACCTGTACTCTTTATGTGTAAATGGATTTTTTAAAACCTGACATGGCACACAGATCAATTAACTACCATTTGAAGAATGGTTAAAATTAAGCAATTTGTTTTTTCTAAGTCACTCTTCCCTTGCTTAATTGTTTGTAAACTCCACTTATTTAAACATTTGCTCTATTCATCTCCCACAGACACGACTTCAGGTTCTGGTCACAGTTTCTGGTCTGTTTTTCCTCTTTCCCTCTCTGCCGTTATAACTTGTCTCCTCAGGGAAGAGGAATTTTTTCCAAGACCAGCCTTCCTTGCAGCTGAGCACCCTAGTCCTGGCTTCTGCTTTGTGGGTCTTCAGGAAGGCTATTGAGCTCTTCTGTCAGAAATTAGAGGGGTGCTCTATTGAAATATGTTCAGTGGTTTCCTCCTCTTTCTGGACTATTTCCTATTTCCTGTTTTGTGGCCTGGCACATATTTCTTATAGTAGTCAGACATGTCCTCCACTAAAAATATTAAAAAAAAGTTTATGGTAGACAAAGATTGTTTGATTCCCACTGTCTCTGATCCTAGGAATTGCCCAAAATTATAGGGGTGATTTGAAAACATTTACAGTAGTTTCTACATCTGGTTAACTTGCAAATTCTTTTGTCTAGCATACCTCATTTACAATATACCTTCATCAAGCCGCATCCCCCTTCCCTGCCAAGTATAGAGGCAAAGGTCTTTTTAGAGATCCTCACAAGAAGATAAAATGATGAGCAGTTCTGATTTGAATATGCTCAACTCCTTTAAAAGACTTTTTTTGGAAAGTGTAAGCCCTGAGCGTGTGTGAATATGGTACATGTGAATCCTGGGATAAATCCTTAGGTGTTAATACAACTTGCATGTCTCTCTCTGAAAATGAAACAGAAAGTGAAAGTGTTAGTCTGACTCTACCATCTGAGCTACCAGGGAAGCTGCCAGGGTAGCTGACTCACTTCCAACTCATATCCAACTCAGTTGTATCTGATTCTTTATCATCTGAGCTACCAGAGAAGCCCTCATCTCTGTTTAATACTTGCATTCGCTGGTGACTCAGATGGTAAAGAATCCTGCCATGCAGGAGACCTGGATTTGATCCCTGGGTTGGGAAGATCCCCAGGGAAGGAAATGGCAATTCACTCCAGTATTCTTGCCTTGGAAATCCCATGACAGAGGAGCCTGGTGGGCTAAAGTCCGTGGGGTCGCAAAGAGTGAAAGAGTTGGACACAAGTGAACGATTAACACTTTCACACTATACTCTCTCCCTTTCAGTTAGGAAGGCAAACCGAGCCAAGTCCTAGGCCTCTCCAGGTATCACTGGAACCAGGTGCCCATGGGAGCCTCGGGCTGGGCTGAGCATATTGCATCAGGGAATGAAAGAAATCTAAATACACAGTGGAAGGTGGAAGCTGAGAATCCTAAATCTAGGGGGTTTCCTGCACTTGCATCATAGAAAGGATATATGCTAAATTGGAGAGCAAATAAATACATTACATGAACACTTTTAATACATTCTATTTCTATATTTACTTCATTTTGTTTTATGGTCTTGATTAATTCATGAACAGTGGGGAAAGGAGTCATGCTAACCCGTGTGTAATTATTTCTTCCCAGCAGTAAAGAATGATACTGAAAGAAAGTTTTGCTACCAGCAGCTTCCAGTAACACTGAGATTAATATACACTATTTTCCAGGTATATTTTTTGAGATATTTGAATACCTTATTTGGGAGCATTGCCATTTGAGATAACTCAGTGAACATGTGATTCTTTCATAGGAAATGGCTAAGTTTGAAGAGCCAGAAAACAATTAATTTCTCCATGTTTGGGGAACATGCTAGATTCTATTAGAGGCAAAGGTCTTTTTAGAGATCCTCACAAGAAGATAAAATGATGAGCAGTTCTGATTTGAATATGCTCAACTCCTTTAAAAGACTTTTTTTGGAAAGTGTAAGCCCTGAGCGTGTGTGAATATGGTACATGTGAATCCTGGGATAAATCCTTAGGTGTTAATACAACTTGCATGTCTCTCTCTGAAAATGAAACAGAAAGTGAAAGTGTTAGTCTGACTCTACCATCTGAGCTACCAGGGAAGCTGCCAGGGTAGCTGACTCACTTCCAACTCATATCCAACTCAGTTGTATCTGATTCTTTATCATCTGAGCTACCAGAGAAGCCCTCATCTCTGTTTAATACTTGCATTCGCTGGTGACTCAGATGGTAAAGAATCCCCCTGCCATGCAGGAGACCTGGATTTGATCCCTGGGTTGGGAAGATCCCCCGGGGAAGGAAATGGCAATTCACTCCAGTATTCTTGCCTTGGAAATCCCATGACAGAGGAGCCTGGTGGGCTAAAGTCCGTGGGGTCGCAAAGAGTGAAAGAGTTGGACACAAGTGAACGATTAACACTTTCACACTATACTCTCTCCCTTTCAGTTAGGAAGGCAAACCGAGCCAAGTCCTAGGCCTCTCCAGGTATCACTGGAACCAGGTGCCCATGGGAGCCTCGGGCTGGGCTGAGCATATTGCATCAGGGAATGAAAGAAATCTAAATACACAGTGGAAGGTGGAAGCTGAGAATCCTAAATCTAGGGGGTTTCCTGCACTTGCATCATAGAAAGGATATATGCTAAATTGGAGAGCAAATAAATACATTACATGAACACTTTTTAATACATTCTATTTCTATATTTACTTCATTTTGTTTTATGGTCTTGATTAATTCATGAACAGTGGGGAAAGGAGTCATGCTAACCCGTGTGTAATTATTTCTTCCCAGCAGTAAAGAATGATACTGAAAGAAAGTTTTGCTACCAGCAGCTTCCAGTAACACTGAGATTAATATACACTATTTTCCAGGTATATTTTTTGAGATATTTGAATACCTTATTTGGGAGCATTGCCATTTGAGATAACTCAGTGAACATGTGATTCTTTCATAGGAAATGGCTAAGTTTGAAGAGCCAGACATTCTTTTTAATATGCTAAATTGCCTGAAGATCCTCTGTCTCCACGGGGAATGTTTATACATTGCCAGGAAAGATC
This sequence comes from Tragulus kanchil, assembly GCA_022376925.1. Lineage (NCBI taxonomy): Eukaryota > Metazoa > Chordata > Mammalia > Artiodactyla > Tragulidae > Tragulus > Tragulus kanchil. The sequence goes on along the minus strand of JAIOJX010000032.1, from coordinate 181,853,089 downwards.
ATCCTCAATTTTTAGCATACATTCAGGATCATATGCTGATTGCCAGGTATGTCTTCCTGATGGTTTTTGTTTGTTTGTTTGTTTATATTTTAGACTTCATCTGTAAAAATCAATGTTAGAATAAGACTTACCAGCTCACTGGGTTATTTCTCTTAGGATAGGCTAATTTGCCTATGGGAGCTACTTTTATTTCTTTAATGTAGTCTAATTTTTAAGTATGTCAATATGAGGAATAGTAACTTGCTAGATACTGTAGAAGTAGAAGAGAGATAAGAAGGGTTATTTTACGTCTTTCAGTTGTTAGATGGCTCAAGAATATAGTGTACACTAGAAAAATGTTAATAGGTACTAAGTTAATATGTACCCATTATAATTGAATAAGATTCAATATTTTACTTTAAGTAGAACTGCTAATAAACATCTAAAATCTCTCCATTCATCATCTGAGAAGGGATTTTTTTTAAAGAGATTTCTAGAGCATTTTGAGAAAAATAATAAAATATTGTCCTGGATTTACTAATGATTTTCTTTCTGACAACTTTAAAAGTATTACAGTCAGAAAAATGTTATTCTCATTTACAGGTAAGCAAATGAGATGATTAACAAAACAGAACTTTGGTTCTGGTTAACTTAGTGACAAAACCAAGTTGAGGCTCTGTATTTACTGATTTTGTTCATTCAACAGTATCATTAAGGGCTGACTATATACACTATTTTATTGGAGTATAATGGCTTTCAATGTTGAGCTAGTCTCTGCTGTACTACAGAGTGAATCAGCTATATGTATACATATATCCTCTCCCTCTTGGACCTCCCTCCCACCTTCCCCTTCCCTCCTGTGTCCCACATTTGTTCTCTACATCTGTGTCTCTGTTCCTGTCCTGAAAATGAGTTCATCTGTACCATTTGTTTAGATTTCATGTGTAAGTGTTAATATGTGATATTTATCTTTTCTCTTTCTGACTTACTTCATTTGTATAGTCTCTGGGTCCTTCTGCATCTCTACAACTGACCGAATTTCATCCTTTTTATGGCAGAGTAATATTCCATTGTCTGTATGTACCACATCTTCTTCATCTATTCATCTGTCCATGGACATTGGGATTGCTTCCATGTCCTATTGCAAATAGTGCTGCAGTGAACATTGGGGTACATGTGTCTTTTTGAATATATACTATTATTCTACGCACTTTGGGAATTTGTATTCTAGTTTGGGAAAAGGCAACCACAGAATTTATTTCTCAAACTGGTTGACTTTTGAAGTGATGGGGGAAAAATCTTCACAATAATCTCAAAACAAGAAGTATAAAGTGGACCGAGCTCTTGGATAAACTAAGAATACGTGTTTGTATGAGTCTCTGTCAGTACATGGGGTGTGTAATGGATGACTGTTTTGCGAAGTTCAGAGGTGGCAGAGGTCATTTCTGGCTGATTTGAAAAGGGCTCAGGAGCAGATTCTGTTGTATGGACACTAGGATAATGGCAAAAATGTGACAGGGATTTGAGATGGGCAGGACATTTGTGGAAAGTGAGATTGTCAGGAATAAACAGATGAGGGAGTTGGAAGGAAGAGCCAAGAAATGAGTAGGGCATGCTTAGTGATGCCAAAGTTATATTTTTTGTTGCATGATGTGGCTTTATAGAAGTATTGGAAAGTGAAGCTAGAGGTTGAGACCCAAGAATTAAAAGCCTTTGAAGACAGAGGCATTACTTAATGGTGTTTGGAGATATATGGAAGATCTCAAAATGATAAACAGGGTCAACGTTGTGCTTTAAAAGCATGAATATGGAGAAAAGAGATAACAACAGGGTCAACTCCCTGGTGGCTCAGGTAGTAAAAAGAAAGTTGATCTCTGTTTTTTGGTACTACAGAGTGAATCAGCTATATGTATACATATATCCTCTCCCTCTTGGACCTCCCTCCCACCTTCCCCTTCCCTCCTGTGTCCCACATTTGTTCTCTACATCTGTGTCTCTGTTCCTGTCCTGAAAATGAGTTCATCTGTACCATTTGTTTAGATTTCATGTGTAAGTGTTAATATGTGATATTTATCTTTTCTCTTTCTGACTTACTTCATTTGTATAGTCTCTGGGTCCTTCTGCATCTCTACAACTGACCGAATTTCATCCTTTTTATGGCAGAGTAATATTCCATTGTCTGTATGTACCACATCTTCTTCATCTATTCATCTGTCCATGGACATTGGGATTGCTTCCATGTCCTATTGCAAATAGTGCTGCAGTGAACATTGGGGTACATGTGTCTTTTTGAATATATACTATTATTCTACGCACTTTGGGAATTTGTATTCTAGTTTGGGAAAAGGCAACCACAGAATTTATTTCTCAAACTGGTTGACTTTTGAAGTGATGGGGAAGAATCTTCACAATAATCTCAAAACAAGAAGTATAAAGTGGACCGAGCTCTTGGATAAACTAAGAATACGTGTTTGTATGAGTCTCTGTCAGTACATGGGGTGTGTAATGGATGACTGTTTTGCGAAGTTCAGAGGTGGCAGAGGTCATTTCTGGCTGATTTGAAAAGGGCTCAGGAGCAGATTCTGTTGTATGGACACTAGGATAATGGCAAAAATGTGACAGGGATTTGAGATGGGCAGGACATTTGTGGAAAGTGAGATTGTCAGGAATAAACAGATGAGGGAGTTGGAAGGAAGAGCCAAGAAATGAGTAGGGCATGCTTAGTGATGCCAAAGTTATATTTTTTGTTGCATGATGTGGCTTTATAGAAGTATTGGAAAGTGAAGCTAGAGGTTGAGACCCAAGAATTAAAAGCCTTTGAAGACAGAGGCATTACTTAATGGTGTTTGGAGATATATGGAAGATCTCAAAATGATAAACAGGGTCAACGTTGTGCTTTAAAAGCATGAATATGGAGAAAAGAGATCATCAGGAACCATCCACAGTTGAAGGTATGCAAAGAGCTGGCAGGACTCCCCTGGTGGCTCAGGTAGTAAAAAAAGAAATCTGCCCGGAATGAAGAAGACACAGGTTGCATCCCTGGGACAGAATGATCACCTGGAGAAGGGAATGACAATCCACTCTGGTATCCTTGCCTAGAGAATTCCATGGATAGAGGAGCCTGGCAGGCTGCAGTCCATGGGGTCACACAGAGTTGGACAAAACTGAGCAACTAACACATTCACACTTCAAAGAACTTGCAAACACTTTGGGAATGTTGAGATATAATAGAGAAATTTCTTCTGAAAAGAGTGTTGGAAGAGGAAGGAAAGATCAGACACTTAGAGGGGAAAAGGAGTGGAATGTCAAGAGTTTTTAGGAGAAACAAGTTTGGAACGTTTATGGAAAGTGGAAAGGATTAGAGGAAAGGGAGTAGCTGATGGAGCCAGGTCTTGGAAAGCAAGACCGTGCAATAAAAAACAAGCATGGGTAGAAGAGGAGGGATGCTTTTTCCTTTAAAAGGAGATGCATTTGTAGGAAAAGAGTGTCAAAGGGATCATAGCCGGTAACCAGAACCTGAAGAATAGTAGGTGCTGATGTTTTCCTCTGTGAAGGATGGGGATAGAGATTGCATTTAGAGCTTGAAAAGCATGGGAAAAGGTATGGAACCGATCACATGAGGGAAGCAGTAGGGAATCAGCAAGAAATCACCAAAGAAGCACCAGTCCTGGGGCCCTGCTCAAGTTAGCTGCTACCTATTGTGATGGACCAGGCTAGTAGGAATTTGTCGCTTTTTTTTTTTGCCAGTGCTCTGGGGCCTGGGAGCGGGCAATGGGTTTACTTAGGAGTAGGGCTTAGAGCTTTGATTATGGTGGAAGGTCAGAGGGATGAAGAATTCCAGAGTGATGAAATGGTTGACTCTGGATCCTTTCTAAAACTGGAGGTGAACGAAGCCAGAAGAGGTTTGATGTTTAGGGTAAGAATATAGAAAAGAAGGAAAAGAAGCCTAAGTCAGGAGAAGACATGGGAATTGAGTGTTCTCAGTCTTTGAGAGGTGAGGTCAGTGGCTGATCCAATAAAATAAGATAAAGGTCACTGTGGCTGAGGAAGAGCGGTCTTATGAGACCACAGCTGGATTCACTAAAGACACTGGCAGAGGCTGGGCTGAGGAGGAGGACGAGCAGGCAGCCACATTCCCCAGGGAAGGGGAAGAGGGCCCAGAAAGGAGAGGTTTCCAGACAAAAAGGTTGGTAAGAGAAGGTCTGGAGGAAGTTGTGGGAAGCCAGGATCATGTGGAGCTAAGGAAGACTAGGGTGAAGACTCAAGAGAGAGGTTAAGGGGATTGTGTTCACACTTCAAAGAACTTGCAAACACTTTGGGAATGTTGAGATATAATAGAGAAATTTCTTCTGAAAAGAGTGTTGGAAGAGGAAGGAAAGATCAGACACTTAGAGGGGAAAAGGAGTGGAATGTCAAGAGTTTTTAGGAGAAACAAGTTTGGAACGTTTATGGAAAGTGGAAAGGATTAGAGGAAAGGGAGTAGCTGATGGAGCCAGGTCTTGGAAAGCAAGACCGTGCAATAAAAAACAAGCATGGGTAGAAGAGGAGGATGCTTTTTCCTTTAAAAGGAGATGCATTTGTAGGAAAAGAGTGTCAAAGGGATCATAGCCGGTAACCAGAACCTGAAGAATAGTAGGTGCTGATGTTTTCCTCTGTGAAGGATGGGGATAGAGATTGCATTTAGAGCTTGAAAAGCATGGGAAAAGGTATGGAACCGATCACATGAGGGAAGCAGTAGGGAATCAGCAAGAAATCACCAAAGAAGCACCAGTCCTGGGGCCCTGCTCAAGTTAGCTGCTACCTATTGTGATGGACCAGGCTAGTAGGAATTTGTCGCTTTTTTTTTTTGCCAGTGCTCTGGGGCCTGGGAGCGGGCAATGGGTTTACTTAGGAGTAGGGCTTAGAGCTTTGATTATGGTGGAAGGTCAGAGGGATGAAGAATTCCAGAGTGATGAAATGGTTGACTCTGGATCCTTTCTAAAACTGGAGGTGAACGAAGCCAGAAGAGGTTTGATGTTTAGGGTAAGAATATAGAAAAGAAGGAAAAGAAGCCTAAGTCAGGAGAAGACATGGGAATTGAGTGTTCTCAGTCTTTGAGAGGTGAGGTCAGTGGCTGATCCAATAAAATAAGATAAAGGTCACTGTGGCTGAGGAAGAGCGGTCTTATGAGACCACAGCTGGATTCACTAAAGACACTGGCAGAGGCTGGGCTGAGGAGGAGGACGAGCAGGCAGCCACATTCCCCAGGGAAGGGGAAGAGGGCCCAGAAAGGAGAGGTTTCCAGACAAAAAGGTTGGTAAGAGAAGGTCTGGAGGAAGTTGTGGGAAGCCAGGATCATGTGGAGCTAAGGAAGACTAGGGTGAAGACTCAAGAGAGAGGTTAAGGGGGGATTGTGTTACCAGGAAGATGTTAGGGTTCAGCGAAGGTGGAGAGGGAAGTAAACCACCTGGGAACCCTGGTGGCTTCCCAGGCTGCCGTAACAAATGACCACAAATGGAGTGGCTTAAAACAACAGAAATGTATACTTTTTTCTAGTTCTGGAGGCTAGAAATCAGGGTGCTGGCAGGACAGTGCGCCCTCTGAAGGCTCTAGGGAAGGATCCTTCTGGGCTTTTCTTCACTTTCCTTTTTTCAACTGAGACTCCCTTAGAGAAGCTCTATGTTACTGGCCAAACCCAGAAATGTCTGTCAATGGGACAGTTGTCTACTAGAGCTGCTTATCTGTGCTTTGCCTCCTTCAGCTAAACTTCAAGGTCCATGAGGGCAAGTCCTCTGCAGTCTTCTTATATAAGCCAACTGTTGTGCTCTTGAAGCATCATCTTCCTTCACCTCACACGGATAACAGTAGCTTGAGCTTTTTGAGGGCCAACTCTGTGTCAAGGACTGTGCCTCATTTCATTTAATACATCCAGCCTTGGGAGGGAACCGAAGTTCAGAGAGGTCAAGAAATATACATGTGGTCACACAACTGATCAATTTCAAAATTGGGATTGCATCTATATTTATCTGACTTCTACTATTAAGATGAAGCATGGAGTGTTTGAAAGTTACTCCTCTTCAATCCATAGCCATAGTGTGTCTTCTCAAAAAGAAGGGTCTCTGGTGACACGGACCTCAGTAAAGTGGAGATGACGTGCCCCTCCTCCCTTCTCTTAGTGATCTGTCATGAGCTTTTAAAGTCAAATGTAGTTTTTAAATTTATTTTTATATCTTTTTTTATTGGAGTATAGTTGCTTGGCAATGTCGTGTTAGTTTCTGCTGTATAGCAAAGTGAATATGCCACACACACATACACACGCACACACACCGACTTCCTTGGATGTCAAATGTAGTTTTGATTCTGATATTAACTCTGGAGCCGAATAGGAAAAAAAACAAAACAAAGTGAAAACCAACAAAAGCCATTCTTTAAATACTTGATTAAAATTTTTGAAAACATTATTACTAAAAGTATATATTCGGGGCCTTCCCTGGTGGTCCAGTGAGTTAAGAGTCCTCCTTGCAGTGCAAGGGGCACCGGTTCGATCCCTGGCCCCTGAAGATCCCACGTGCCATGGAGGGGCTGGACTGATGTGTCCAATTACGAGCCAGTGCTCTGGAGCGCATGCGCCCAGAGCCAGTGCTCTGCAACGGGAGAAGCTACTACAATGGGAGGCCCGCACAGGCCAAAGAATAAAGGTGGATGAAAATAAATAAATGAAAAACCAATAAAAGAGGCCGAAATTTTAAAAAATAAAAGTATATATTCAGAATTATTCTGGCATACGTGGATGAGAAGATCCCCTGGAGGAGGGCATGGCAGCCCGTTCCAGTATTCTTACAGAGAAGCCTGGCGGGCTGTAGCCCATGGGGGTCAAAAAGAGTTGGACACAATTGAGGGGCTACACACATGAATAGGGACTTAGCTTAAACTGGCTAAGGTGTATTTTTGACCACTGGTAGTCTGATTTTAGAAATGACAAGTCTTCCTACGATGTTACTAGGAATACCTCCCTCTCTCTCTCTTATTTTTTCTCTTTCTTTCCCCACCCTCCCTCCCTCCCTCTCCATTGCTTAGCCCAGTTCCCTCTGTGTTGGCTTCTTATCAGCAGGCTGCCTCTGTGAGGTGGGAAAGAGACAGGGCTGCCAGCAGCTCTAGATTGACATCACACTTCATTGTTGAGATTTCAGAGTACATATCAAAACCTGGAAAGGACACTAGCATTCCCATGCTTGGTCACATGCCCACCCCTGGACTGATGACTCTATTCATTACATTAAAATAGTCTGATCAGCTTGGGCTTTGTGTTTGTTCTTAGGATAGAGTCGATGGGGGACCCTGATGGACACCCTGCCAGCCTTTGGAGAGGCTCTTCTTCATAGGAAAAGAGTTCTTTGCTGGAATAAGAAGAAAAGCATACTGGGCAGACAAAACCAATAAAGTTCTCCAGATGTCCACTATTTTAAAATTTAAGAAAATCTAAAAAAATCACTTATCACCCATCTTCTTAACACAACTAATACCAGTTATTATGTAACAGTCATTGTTCATTTAGGTGCCTGAATGTATAATATACAATTTTTAATTTTTATAAAAAATGCAATGTTAATTGGTAGCATTTTGCTGTTATCATATAAAAGTAACTTCTTTTAAAAAGTAACGTAGGAAGGGGCTTCCCCGGTGGTTCAGTGATCTCCATCTTCCAATGCAGGGGGTACTGGGTCAATCCTTGGTCAGGAAACTAAGGTCCTACATACCGTGAGACATGGTCAAAAATTTTAAAAAGCATTAACAATAGAAAAAGAGCATAGAAAAAATTTATCAGAAGCTTACGGTCTTGTAAGTGAATGGAATTTCACCCAAAGCATCCCTACCAGCCACCTGTTAACTACCCTTCCCATGAATTACGATAATAAGATTTATTTCTAAAAAGTTTGTTGTAACTGTAACCACTTTGCTTCTTCTTGGTTTCCCAGCCTGTGGAGGGTCGTCAAATCTGAATTCTCTCAGCTATCTTCATTGGCAGTTCCTCTCCTTCTTCACGCTTTGTCACTTCCTCATGGTGCTGACATCTTTTGGACAATCATAAATGGGAATTTCAACAGCAAAGACTGGAAGATGAGGTTTGAAGCAGGTACCTCTGTATTGGCTTAAAAATTCTCTCTGGGTCACAAGATAAAGCAGATGTCATGACATATCTTTCTGGCCCTTCCTTTTCCACCCTCCATTTTAGAAGGTGTTGTACTGCTTGCTAGCATTCTTTGTTGGCTCTTCTTGATAACAGAATTTTTTAGAGTGGTCCTCCAATAGGTTGACCTTGTCCAGGTTTGCCTTGGATAGTCCGAGTGTATGCCTGGTGTCCAGGGGTATTTATAATTGTGCCCTTGTTTACTTTGAAATGGGTCCTAGTGTGAACCTACTAGGTGACTTGCATTGGAATGCCTGGGATGTTTGTTAAAAATGCAGATTATAGGGCCCCATCCTAGGCCTGGTGCATCAGAATTTCAAGAGGTGAGGCAGAAATCTATATTTCTAACCAGTTCTCAAGGTGATTCAATGAAGTTTGAGAAGCTCTGCTGTTGTACTCTTGCCATTGAAACATCAGGGAACAAGTCTGCAGTGATGGGTATAATGGCTCGTTCCCAGAGGAACATGGTATGGAACGAACATGGGTGTGGTCTCTTAGTCTTAATCTGCTGTCCTCACTGCCCTTTCTGATCTGCTGATCTTCCTTATTCTCAGAGGGCAGCAAGAAGGGTTGGCACACAACAGCGTGTCTTATCAGAATGGTTCTCTATAGTTTAGTGTCTCAAAATTTCTCAGAGAAATGGAAATTCCATCAGGTGAGTGGATTATTATACTTTGAGTTCAGTTCCCTAATATGTGTGATCACCTCCAGGAGTTGTTGCTTTTAATGCCTCATTAATTCCAGGGCTGGTTTATGTATGTGACAGTACTTGATGTTGTATGAAATTAGAGTAAAAGTTTCTAGCAAAAGACTACATAGTATTGTCAACATTTTATAGGCATTTGAATACAAATCAAGTGGATAAATACCTGATTATGTTCTTTTCCTACTCAAAAAGTTTTAATAGGTCTTCAGTGCCTAAAGTTTTTTCCAGAGGGTCGTCAAATCTGAATTCTCTCAGCTATCTTCATTGGCACCTTCCTTCTTCACCCATTCCTCATGGTGCTGACATCTTTTGGACAATCATAAATGGGAATTTCAACAGCAAAGACTGGAAGATGAGGTTTGAAGCAGGTACCTCTGTATTGGCTTAAAAATTCTCTCTGGGTCACAAGATAAAGCAGATGTCATGACATATCTTTCTGGCCCTTCCTTTTCCACCCTCCATTTTAGAAGGTGTTGTACTGCTTGCTAGCATTCTTTGTTGGCTCTTCTTGATAACAGAATTTTTTAGAGTGGTCCTCCAATAGGTTGACCTTGTCCAGGTTTGCCTTGGATAGTCCGAGTGTATGCCTGGTGTCCAGGGGTATTTATAATTGTGCCCTTGTTTACTTTGAAATGGGTCCTAGTGTGAACCTACTAGGTGACTTGCATTGGAATGCCTGGGATGTTTGTTAAAAATGCAGATTATAGGGCCCCATCCTAGGCCTGGTGCATCAGAATTTCAAGAGGTGAGGCAGAAATCTATATTTCTAACCAGTTCTCAAGGTGATTCAATGAAGTTTGAGAAGCTCTGCTGTTGTACTCTTGCCATTGAAACATCAGGGAACAAGTCTGCAGTGATGGGTATAATGGCTCGTTCCCAGAGGAACATGGTATGGAACGAACATGGGTGTGGTCTCTTAGTCTTAATCTGCTGTCCTCACTGCCCTTTCTGATCTGCTGATCTTCCTTATTCTCAGAGGGCAGCAAGAAGGGTTGGCACACAACAGCGTGTCTTATCAGAATGGTTCTCTATAGTTTAGTGTCTCAAAATTTCTCAGAGAAATGGAAATTCCATCAGGTGAGTGGATTATTATACTTTGAGTTCAGTTCCCTAATATGTGTGATCACCTCCAGGAGTTGTTGCTTTTAATGCCTCATTAATTCCAGGGCTGGTTTATGTATGTGACAGTACTTGATGTTGTATGAAATTAGAGTAAAAGTTTCTAGCAAAAGACTACATAGTATTGTCAACATTTTATAGGCATTTGAATACAAATCAAGTGGATAAATACCTGATTATGTTCTTTTCCTACTCAAAAAGTTTTAATAGGTCTTCAGTGCCTAAAGTTCAGACTCCTTAAACTGACATTCAAAGCATGATCTAACTGCAAGTGTTTGCAGTCTTCTCACTTTTCTTTCCACACATACCATTGCTGTTTTTTCATTGCTCTTTACTTTTCTTCATCCACATGTTGACCATCCTGTGCTCTCCATCTCAAGGCCTCTTCCATTCAAGCTCCCATTCAAAGGCCACGTCCATTTCATGAGCCTTCAGATGTCCCCATTGAGTTTCACCTTTTTGATTCTTTCAGTGGAAAGTCATTTCTTTATCTTGGAATCTCCCATCGCGTTTTATTTCTACCTCATTAGTGGTTACAACCGTTTGTATTGCATTTTGGTTATCATTGTACCTGTGTCTTCTGTTTTAGTTGACTTGATGTTGAAGTCAAGATCAGAGAATCATTCACATAACTAGTCTACTGGAGCTACCATAACAGAATACCATAGACTGGGTGACTTAAATAACAGAACTTTATTTCTCATAGTTTTGGAGACTGGGAAGTTCAAGATCAAGGCTCCAGCCTATGGGATTCCTTGGTGAGGGCTCTCTTCCTGTCTTGGAGATGGCCACCTTCTTGCTGTATCCTTATAGCAAGGGCGGAGAAAGAGAGAATGCTGGCCTCCCTTCCTCTCTGACCTCTCTTCCTTTTAAGTTCACCAACTCCAAAAGAGAGGGCCTCATAATGTCATTTAAACCTAATTACTTCCCAAGACCCCACCTCTAAATGCCATTACATTGGGAATGTCAATAAGCAGAAAAGAATAGAAGGGATACTCTGTTTAGGCTGCTGGGACAGCTCAAGGCCTGAAATGTTTTTGCATGGAACTATATTGCTTCACTAGCTACTATAACTTTTATAAAGCTATGTTTAAAGAAGGCAGGAATAATTTGACATAGGTTTGCAGAATAATTAAAAATCAATCAGGGCTTCCCCTAATGGTCCAGTGGATAAGGACACCGCCTTGCAGTGCAAGGGGCGCCAGTTCGATCCCTGACCTGGGAAGATCCCACGTGCTCGGAGCGGCTGAACCGATGTGTCCAATTACTGAGCCGGAGCTCTGGGGCACATGTGCCCAGAGCCGGCGCTCTGCGACGACAGGCGCCACCGTGATGGGAGGCCCACAGGAGCCAAAGAACAAAGACGGATGAAAATAGAGAAATGAAAGACCAATAGAAGTGGCCTGCCTGCTCCCCCCCTCCCCAACCCGACCCCCGCCCAAAATAAATAAATAAATCTTAAAAAAAAAAAATCAATCAAGTAAGAGTGCATCTATTTCATGGAAAAATATGTGACTTATATGGCCTCAGGCAGATTTGTTGTCGTATCACTTCATGACATGCTAAGAACCTGGAGCCAACCCTGGGCATGTCCCACCGCCCTGCGTGGTCAGCTGAGCCTCTGTGGAATGTGTCCGTAGAACCTCTGTGGAATGGTCAAAGAAATGAACACGGAGGCATTCTGAAGAATTTGAAATGTGTGGAAGTTAAACAAAGGTAAAGACCATTAAAAAAAAAGCAACTCAGTCAAGGCTGCCTGGCAGAAAACTGCTGCACTGAGTAGAAATGCTCTCTGTTGCAGAGGTAAAACAGAACACTTGAGAAGATGACACTGGAATGTCCTCTTGGCATGTAAAATCAGAGTTAACTTTTTACTGGGGACTCATTTCTCAGACTGTCTAAATAAATGTCATTTTTCTTTTGTTCTCTGCCTTTGACACTGCAGTGGAAAAAGTGGCTGTGATTTGTAGATTTCTGGATATTCACTCAGTGACCAAAAACCACCTACTGAAATACTCTCTGGCACATGCCTTCTGCTGCTTCCTGACAGCGGTGGAGGATGTCAACCCAGCTGTGGCTACGAGGGCTGGTCTCCTGCTTGACACCATAAAGAGGCCAGCACTGCAGGTGATGTTCCTACACTATGATGTGCATTATCTGCTCTTCAGATGGTGCTCTGCTCTTCTGTACTAACGCACGGAGTTATTTGTCATGTAAACACATACAATACTAATGAAGATGATAACATTTCAGGAAATATTTTTTTCTGCTCAGAGGACTTTGAAAGATATTTAATCATCAATAACAACTTTACCTCTTAATATAATATCAATACAACTTCATAATAGTGATTTTATTCCATCCTTGTGTAGCACAGTATAGCGCTTCTCTGTGGCTTAGCTGGTAACGAATCTGCCTGCAATGCAGGAGACTCCAATTCCTGGCTTGGGAAGCTCCTCTGGAGAAGGGATAGGCTACCCACTCCTGTATTCTTGGGCTTCCCTGGTGGCTTAGACAGTAAAGAATCCACCTGCAACGCAGGAGATCTGGGTTTGATTCCTCAGTTGGGAGGATCCCCTGCAGAAGGGAATGGCTATCCACTCCAATACTCTTGCCTGGAGAATTCCATAGCTCGTCTGTGTGGTTGCAAAGAGTCAGACATGACTGAGCGATTTAAGAAAAAAAAAGCACATTATCCTTTTTTAAGTGATATTCTGCATTGTTCCATTCGATTCGTATAAACCCTGTGATAACTGATAGACAGAATAGCCATGATCAAGGCCATTGAATTCAGAGGACAAACTAGAGGTCCGAGTCTGTCCTGGGTAAGAACCTTCAACTTCCTGATTGTCACGAGGCTTTACAACGTAACATTTCGTGTTTTGTGTGCTAACAGCGTATGTGCTATGTATTATTACACATCCTGTCTACTATTAAAAGTTTCAGTGTCGTATTCCTGTATGTCCCTCTCCAAATTCTCAAAGATACATGAGAAAGATGCATGTCATCTCAACTTCAAATTTCAACACTGGAAAATTTTAAATTGGGAACAAGATCCCAGAATGAAAGTCACTCCGTCATGTCTGACTCTTTGCGACCCCATGGATGGGCCATGGAATTCTCCAGGCAAGACTACTAGAGTGGGTAGTTGTTCCCTACTCCAGGGAATCTTCACAAGCCAGGCATCAAGCCCAGGTCTCTCACACTGCGGGCAAAGTTTTTCCAACTGAGCTACCAGGGAAGCCCAAAAGAAATCAGATGAATGGTAATTGCTAATATAAGTTAGATGAATGATAATACAGATCAGATCAAAATAAGAGAATGTAAATATGCTCCTGAAACAAAATACCATAAATTAAAATCAAAGAGACATGAAATACGAGATCTGGAGAGAGCTGTTTGTTTATCCTACTTGGCGCATTTATTTTATACTTGAAGAAACTGAGTCTCAGAGAGATAATGTGACTTTTCAAAGAACACAGAGTGAAATCAGGGGAGAACTAAGGCTAGACTCTCCAAAGTCCTGCTCTATTGTTTTCCCATAATGGCATATTGGTATTATTAAAAGTAATAGCAATGGGAAGAACTAAGATTTGTCAAACATATATTTTTCTTGGGGAAATGTATTAAAAATGTCCCATCATGCATTACCTCATTTTATCCTCATGATGACCTCTTGTGTGTTCCCATTTTACAGACAGGGAGGGTGAGAATTAGAAAGGTTAAGTAGCTTTTTCAGAGTTGTATGTCGAGTAAGTGGCAGGGCAAACTCAGGTCTGATTCATAATAATGTTCATGTTCTTATGTGTGTGTGTGTGTGTGTGTATACAATGTCTCCTCAACTGGTATAAGAGCTCTTTCTGTAAAAAAAAGATTAAGAAAAAATGACAGACGATACAGGATCTGAAAAGTTGTAGAGTTATGCTGCTTGTGGACCCATATCTCCTCATGTAAAAGTCCCAAGTAGTCTTCTGGATAGTGCTTTTCTTTTGGTCTTAATAAGAAAAGATAGCTGTGTGTCTTAACCTCTGCCCAGGGCTTGCAAACATGGGAAACACTCATTTGGGAGAGCTAAATGAATTACTAGGATGGCTGGATGAATTACAGTTCTAAAATTTCATTCAGTTAAAAAAGGGGAAATGGCAGACTCACATACTAGAGAAATGGATGCTCAGTCCACTCCAACTTTGATTTCTTAAGATCCTATGTTCCAGGCTTCCCTGATGGCTCAGTTGGTAGAGAATCTGCCTGCAGTGCAGGAGGCCTAAGTTCAGTTCCTGGGTCGGGAAGATCCCCTGGAGAAGAAAATGGGAACCCTCTCCAGTATTCTCGCCTGGAGAATTCCACGAGCAGAGGAGCCTGCCAGGCTATAGTCCATAGGGTCGCAAGAGTCGGACATGACTTAGTGACTAAATCACCACCATGTTCCACTCACATGCCGAGAAGACAAGATGACTTCCATTTCTTTTAAAATCATGGAATTTAGAATTGAAAGGGAATTTAAAGACCATCTTCTTTTTGGTAGGAAAAAAATGTGGGAGAGGGGTTTCACCTAATCATTGGATATCACTTGAATTCTGACTCAGAAATCTGAACTACATGTTTATTATTGATTTTTCTCATATATTATATAATAACCACTTACTCCAAATACCTTCAAACCAATGTTTTGTTTTTAATGCCTGTAGTTTCTATTAAGAGAATCATACTTCCAAAACTGTGTTTTAGAATGCACATAGTATTGGGTATTTGGAGTAAGTGGTTATTATTCAGTGCATCAAAAAAATCAGTAATATACATGTAGCTCAGATTTCTGAGCCAGAATTCAAGAGATATTCCACAATCAGGAGAAGCTCCTCTCCTACACTTTTTTTCCTACCAAAAATTCAATCACAGATTTTAGTTGAATCATTCTCCATTATAAGTATGCATGGAGGAGGCTGCCTTGTTTCACTGACTTTGCTTAGTGTATTTACATCTGACTTTTTTTTAACCTTTTCTCCAGGGTCTGTGTCTTTGTCTTGACTTCCAGTTTGATACTGTGGTTAAAGATCGACCCACAATATTGAGCAAACTTTTACTCTTGCATTTTCTCAAGCAAGACATTCCTGCTTTGAGCTGGGAGTTCTTTGTCAACAGATTTGAAACGCTTTCTTTGGAAGCTCAGCTACATTTGGATTGTAACAAAGAATTTCCTTTTCCTACAAGTAAGCAAAACTGAGAACTTGCTTTAAAAGTCAGTTCCTATTCTTATGCTTGCAGAATAAGCAGAGAATATGCTGCGTGTAGTCTCATTTAACATTGTGGAAGCTACCTTGACTTCATGTACTCTGTTCATCAAATGTTTATTGACTAGTTACCATGGTGATCTGCAGGTTAACTATTTTCTGGCATTTCAACATCAAAATTCTTCTTATTTATTTGAGGACTGATGAGAACCATTTGTGACACTGTATTCCTTAAATATTATTCAGTCATCTTGTTTATGATGTTTGTGAGCAATTTTGTGAGGTATATTTGCAAAATTTATAAATTTACTCTTCTATGCTTAGTAATGAGTTACCTGTAGCTCTACACAGGTAGGGAAAAGACTTTGATCACTCGACTATTTATGTAGTGATCAGAAAATTAGATAATTTCATCTTCTAGTATAAACAGAAAAATGATAAGTGATGGTTGAAATGGGTAATGGTCATAATTTTTAGATGTAAAATGTAGCACAGAGGGAGATCGATGAATGAGAAGTGTATCCGCGGGAAATGATTTTCAATATTGAAAATATACACATGCGTTGTTTCAAGACTTGTTGTGTATAACATAGCTAGTTAAGGAAAATGCTTACCTCTAATTCCTTTTGCAAAGCTATCACGGCTGTGAGGACCAACGTCGCGAACCTCAGCGACGCCGCCTTGTGGAAGATCAAGAGGGCTCGTTTTGCACGGAACCGCCAGAAGAGTGTGCGTTCCCTCCGAGACAGCGTGAAAGGGCCCGCAGAATCCAAGAGGGCGCTCTCCCTCCCAGAGACCCTAACCTCCAAAATCCGTTGAGTATCTTTTTCCATCCTCCCTTGAAACCCGTTTGCTGTCTTTCAGAGGTTGACCTGTCTTGTTGAATGTTCACGGAGAGTAGTGTCCTTAGCAAACTGGGCTCCTTCGGTTGCATTGGCCTTCGTGTTCCCTAGAGGGTCCCTCAAGGTGTATCAGTGCCCCAGGTGGCTTCTCCCAGCTGCTGGAGAGGCAAAGCCCCGATCCAGCCGTAGATTGTTTTGAAATGCAGAAGGCAGCAAATCCACAGGTGCATGGCATGAAATCCAGAGGAAGCAATTGCTCCTAAGTCTTAGCATATGAAGGTTTCCACCACCAGTATTGTAACCTGGGAGCTTCCTGGATGAGACTCTGCCAAGACTCATGACAGCGAAGAGGGGAGCCTGAAAATTTGGAATGCCTGACAAAGGCAAGCCACAGACTCCCGGAAAACCAGTAATGATGGTGTTTTCAGAAAAAAAAAAAAAAGGAAAAAGAAAAAATCAGGCTGAGAAGTCCAATGTCTGTCCAATTTCGCCAGATCATTTATAAATAAAACAAACATCATCGCCAACTAAAAAAAAAGACCTTATATACTTGTTTTGCAAAAGTCTTTCTTTATATTCCACTTTTAAAGAAGACAAAAAAAAATTTCCAAATTACTAGATGAACCGTAATGATTAACAAGTGGCTCATGAATGACAAATAATTAAACATTCATAACTAAGTCTTCATATGAGTGAATGAGTACAGTAAATAGTACTAACTTGTGGCACTGATTAAATGATTTAATTTTTAAGTAACTGTTGTGGAATTAGTAACACCATAAAACATTTTTTATCCTGTCAGAAGCTGAAATGTTTGCTTTCTCATTGGCATTTCTTAGACAATGGCTTTATGTGACATAACCATTTTTAATCATAAATATGATTTTATTTTGTTTATTACATTTTTCTCTATTTTATGACAAGCTATAGAAATGTGGTATTTTGAACTTTGGAAGCGTCATTGAAATCCCTCTAAGCAATCAATAACTCAGCTTTTCAGGGAGCAGAGAGACTAACAGATGGCCATTTAAGAATAGCCTTTAAAAAAAAAAAAGAAAGAATAGTCCGTAGCAGTGGCAGGACCAGGTGAAATTGCATCAGATGCTAGAAGGCAGTACTTAGATTACATATATGCCAGTTTCTGTATGAATTTCCCAGCTCTCTTAAAACCTAACTAATCCGTTTGGGATCTAAAGATTATTTATTGTTATTTCTTGTTCATTGATGCAAATGATGATTCTAAAGGGTAAGAATTGAAGTCACATTGAAGGATGTTCTTTAGATTCAAAGAAAACCACAAAACTTTGGTGATGGAAACACCTTGTCTGTGATGTGAATTACAATTAAGAAAGCGAAACCTGCTATCCAATGCAGCTAGCGCTGAGTATGTTTTCTAGGCTCAAGTTGTTTTTGATGCTTATTTAAATAGAGTTGTTGTTGATTTTTAAGCTGTGAGGTTGACCAGGCATGAGCAGTCTGCTCCAGCTCTCGGTGGGACACCTGAACAGACGCCAGGTGGGTACTTCTGACGTTGAAGGGCCGTGTGCACGTGTCTATCACAGGTGGACAAGGTAAAGAATGCGGTGTCTCTAACTGGACCAGAGTGATGTGCTTAACGATTGGAAAGCTCGAAGGGTTTCACCCCAGATGCTCAAGTGTTTGTGCCCCTGACACGGCAGTTCTTTCCCTCTTCCGATTGGCAAATGATGGTTGATCCTGTGAACTTATGGTCCAGTAAGAAACACCCTGTCACCAAAGTATGCACTTTCCCCAAGAGCCAGTATGAATCGAACTACGCATAGCGCTTATATTTGTATGTGTTCGTACACATAGAAATATGACGTTCATACATATCTGCTCTAGGAAAAACATCTCATTTGCATTTTAAAAAGGGTTTTACATTTAAACCACCGTCATTCACTCATCCCCCTTTGCCATTTCTGATTCTTTGCAACTCTTACATGCATTTCTGTCTCTCAGAGAAAAGGAGGGTTTCCGTTGTTTAGAGGATCGTATTCAGCTCGGTATAGTGCAACTATCCTGTGATGTTCCTGACAGATTAGTTTATCATGAAATATCTTAAAGGTTGAAGGGATGCCGGCAAGGCAACCACAGACCAAACGTTAGGGACGCACATGATGCCATACTTGTCTGGAAATTTGTGGAGGTTCTGAAAACCTGTTTATGTGTCCAGAAACTGAAATTTGTGGAAAGGTTTTATCTAAGAATAGTTTTAAAAATGGCAGGACCAGGTGAAATTGCATCAGATGCTAGAAGGCAGTACTTAGATTACATATATGCCAGTTTCTGTATGAATTTCCCAGCTCTCTTAAAACCTAACTAATCCGTTTGGGATCTAAAGATTATTTATTGTTATTTCTTGTTCATTGATGCAAATGATGATTCTAAAGGGTAAGAATTGAAGTCACATTGAAGGATGTTCTTTAGATTCAAAGAAAACCACAAAACTTTGGTGATGGAAACACCTTGTCTGTGATGTGAATTACAATTAAGAAAGCGAAACCTGCTATCCAATGCAGCTAGCGCTGAGTATGTTTTCTAGGCTCAAGTTGTTTTTGATGCTTATTTAAATAGAGTTGTTGTTGATTTTTAAGCTGTGAGGTTGACCAGGCATGAGCAGTCTGCTCCAGCTCTCGGTGGGACACCTGAACAGACGCCAGGTGGGTACTTCTGACGTTGAAGGGCCGTGTGCACGTGTCTATCACAGGTGGACAAGGTAAAGAATGCGGTGTCTCTAACTGGACCAGAGTGATGTGCTTAACGATTGGAAAGCTCGAAGGGTTTCACCCCAGATGCTCAAGTGTTTGTGCCCCTGACACGGCAGTTCTTTCCCTCTTCCGATTGGCAAATGATGGTTGATCCTGTGAACTTATGGTCCAGTAAGAAACACCCTGTCACCAAAGTATGCACTTTCCCCAAGAGCCAGTATGAATCGAACTACGCATAGCGCTTATATTTGTATGTGTTCGTACACATAGAAATATGACGTTCATACATATCTGCTCTAGGAAAAACATCTCATTTGCATTTTAAAAGGTTATACATTTAAACCACCGTCATTCACTCATCCCCTTAGCCATTTCTGATTCTTTGCAACTCTTACATGCATTTCTGTCTCTCAGAGAAAAGGAGGGTTTCCGTTGTTTAGAGGATCGTATTCAGCTCGGTATAGTGCAACTATCCTGTGATGTTCCTGACAGATTAGTTTATCATGAAATATCTTAAAGGTTGAAGGGATGCCGGCAAGGCAACCACAGACCAAACGTTAGGGACGCACATGATGCCATACTTGTCTGGAAATTTGTGGAGGTTCTGAAAACCTGTTTATGTGTCCAGAACAAACCTGATAATGACCGCCTATGTATCAGGTGATACAATGTTTGGTTTTTCATCTAAGAATAGTTTTAAAATAAACTTTGCCGCATGATACCGATACTTTCAGAAGGAAAATTTCAAGTAAGAAGATTTCAAGAATGTGTTCTAAAGAGACTGCCCCAGTGGTCTAATGGTTAAGAAATCGCCTGCCAATGTGGGGGACGGGTTTGATCCCTGGTCTGGGAGGATCCCAAGTGTGGCGGGAGAGCTGAGCCTATTTGTCACAACAACTGAAGCCCCCACACTCACGAGGAGCCACCACGACGAGAAGCCTGCATGCAGCAATGAAGGGTAGCCTCTACTTGCCACAGCTGGAGAAAGCCCATGTGCAGCAGCGAAGACCTATCACAGCCAAAAAATAAATAAATAAAACAAATAAAGATTTATTTAAAAAGTTCTGCTAGAAAGAGAAGCAGTGAGGGATGGGAGAGGAGAAGAGATATAGCCCCGGATATTATGAATGCAAATGACGGATGTGAGTCAAACTGTATTTTGTCTTTTAAAACTGATGAGATAAAAGGAACGGCAATCACATCACAGAATCCCTTTACTTTGTTTTTTGTTTTTGTTTTGTTTTGACCTGTGCTAGGTCTTCATTGCAGTGTGTGGGCTCTTTGTTGTGGAGGATGGGCTCTAGAGCACACAGGCTTTCTAGCTGAGGTGCTTCAGCTCAATGGCCCCACAGAGTGTGGGATCTTAAGTCACTGACCAGGGATCGAACCCCTACACCCCGTGCACTGGAAGGCAGACTCTTAACCACTGCACCATCAGGATAGTTCCCCTGCCCCCTCACCACTACTTTGTTTTGAGCATCACTCAGGCCTCAACTGTGGTGAGGTTTAAAAAAAAAGAATAAAAATAATAATTTCTGATCCTGAGTGTTATTAAAAATATAAAAATCATCCATATCCCCTTTTTTTGAGATTGATCTTTTGCAATTTCAGAAATTATCTTTATCTTACTATATCTTTTTTTTGTCTTAAAGCTTATTGAAAAGTTTGTCTTTAATTATTATTATTCATTTAAACAATCCCACCAGGGGCTTCCCTGGTGGCCCAGTGGGTATAGAGTCCACCTTGCAGTGCACGGGGCACAGGTTAAATCCTTGGCCCTAGAAAATTCCACATGCTGAGGAGCGACTGGACTGGTGTGTCCAATTGCAAGCCAGTGGTGGCATGAGTCCATAGCCGGTGTTCTAAAGAGACTGCCCCAGTGGTCTAATGGTTAAGAAATCGCCTGCCAATGTGGGGACGGGTTTGATCCCTGGTCTGGGAGGATCCCAAGTGTGGCGGGAGAGCTGAGCCTATTTGTCACAACAACTGAAGCCCCCACACTCACGAGGAGCCACCACGACGAGAAGCCTGCATGCAGCAATGAAGGGTAGCCTCTACTTGCCACAGCTGGAGAAAGCCCATGTGCAGCAGCGAAGACCTATCACAGCCAAAAAATAAATAAATAAAACAAATAAAGATTTATTTAAAAAGTTCTGCTAGAAAGAGAAGCAGTGAGGGATGGGAGAGGAGAAGAGATATAGCCCCGGATATTATGAATGCAAATGACGGATGTGAGTCAAACTGTATTTTGTCTTTTAAAACTGATGAGATAAAAGGAACGGCAATCACATCACAGAATCCCTTTACTTTGTTTTTTGTTTTTGTTTTGTTTTGACCTGTGCTAGGTCTTCATTGCAGTGTGTGGGCTCTTTGTTGTGGAGGATGGGCTCTAGAGCACACAGGCTTTCTAGCTGAGGTGCTTCAGCTCAATGGCCCCACAGAGTGTGGGATCTTAAGTCACTGACCAGGGATCGAACCCCTACACCCCGTGCACTGGAAGGCAGACTCTTAACCACTGCACCATCAGGATAGTTCCCCTGCCCCCTCACCACTACTTTGTTTTGAGCATCACTCAGGCCTCAACTGTGGTGAGGTTTAAAAAAAAAGAATAAAAATAATAATTTCTGATCCTGAGTGTTATTAAAAATATAAAAATCATCCATATCCCCTTTTTTTGAGATTGATCTTTTGCAATTTCAGAAATTATCTTTATCTTACTATATCTTTTTTTTGTCTTAAAGCTTATTGAAAAGTTTGTCTTTAATTATTATTATTCATTTAAACAATCCCACCAGGGGCTTCCCTGGTGGCCCAGTGGGTATAGAGTCCACCTTGCAGTGCACGGGGCACAGGTTAAATCCTTGGCCCTAGAAAATTCCACATGCTGAGGAGCGACTGGACTGGTGTGTCCAATTGCAAGCCAGTGCTTGCATGAGCCCAGAGCCGGTGCTCTGCAACAAAGAGGGGCTGCTGTGCTGGGAGGGCCACACAGGCCAAAGAGTAAAGATGGATGAAAAATAAATGATGACTTAGAAGCAAAAAAAAAAAATCAAAAAAAATAAAACAATTGCACTAAAGGAGTCCTCTCACACATATTTGGAAAAGCATGTGCATATGTATCTTGAAGTTAAGAAAAGCCTTTAGGCATCTAATTTCCCCACCAGAAGTGATCAGATGGAAAGGGGCAGATAACAGCATTGTTTAAGTGAAATAGAAAGTTCAAGCTATGGAGAGATAATTGCATGACACCACCATAAAGCTAGCGTAGATTTGGAAACAGATGATTCAGCTGATAAGGCAATTTCAAAAGCTAGCTTCTGAGTTTTGCATTATTATTTACTGTTTTAACTTGGAAGCAAAGACATGCCAGGATAATCATATGATCGTACAGGGTGGTGTAAGATAGTAATTAAATAGAAACCAAAGACTGTGCTATTTAAGGAACGTACTTTTGTTTGGTACAAGTAATAAGCTCTTCTGTGCAAGACTTCTCATTGATTAGGCCTGAAATAAGGCAGATGTCCTCTAATTATGCAACAAGACTTAATTTTAGTTGCCATTTAGGCCGACATTCTTGGCATTGGATACAGTTTGTGACTTTCTGATTTTAGCCTTTACATATTGCCCATAGCAAATTTTGCAACAGAAACATGTTCGTATGGAGAGATCACTCTACAAGTCCACTAAAGAGTTGTGTTCCTGGACTTCTTAGGTGGTCCAGTGGGTAAGGACACTGCCTTGCAGTGCAGGGAGCACCAGTTCGGTCCCTGGCCTGGGAAGATCCCACGTGCCGTAGAGCGGCTGGACTGATGTATCCATCTACTGAGCTGGAGCTCTGGAGTGCATGCACCCAGAGCCAGTGCTCTGCAGCGAGAGAGGCCACTGCGATGGGAGGCCCACAACAGGCCAAAGAACAAAGATGGAAATGAAAGACCAATAGAAGTGGCCCAAAAAAAGGAGTTGTGCTCCTCTGTGACTTTCTTTTTTTGAGTTAATGCTCAATTGAAGAATACTTGCTTTACAAATTTGTGTTGGTTTCTGCTGTACCATAACATAAATCAGTCAAAAGTGTTTGTGTATATATTACATATACACACATACATATCTCAAAGGGATCTGTTCATATAAGTAAAATTCATAGATTGTCATAGCTGAGACATTAGAGATACGTTAACATTCTCTTTTTCCAGAAGATGAAACTTGACAAAAGGAACACATTTCACAAACTTGATGGTACCAGATATGGATCTCAAGCCCGCAATGTCTTGTTCTTGAAAGACCTGTGTGGTAGAGCCAGCAGGAGCCTAGCACCTTCATTTAACCCTGATTGATAAAATACACAATTTCACCTGCTATTCTGAAGCTGGTATAATTATAATTAGATACAAACTGTTCTTTCCACCTATGCTGTGAGAACCAGGAATTCTTTGTTTTTGGTGATTCAGAACACCTTTTGAATATTAATTGAATATAAGGTAGCAGTTATCATAGTAATTGGAAAATATGGAAAAATTGATATCAACTCCATGTGATTACAGGGAGCTTAATTATATCTTATTCCCATCCTCTGGAATAAGTAATTAAATAATAGCAGGCATACAATGTTAATAATAAAAAAGCAACATTTTATATATTGTATAGTACTTCTTTATAAAGAGTTTTTTAATGAAAATTATCTCATTTCTATTTCACAACAATTCTGCATATACATACAGTATTTTTTCCACTTTACATACTGACAGGAGAACTGAGGTCTTGAGGGACTGAGTAATTCTGCTTGCATGATTTGCTCAAGGTCACATGTAACTAATTAGTTAGAGGCTTGAGTCCAGGAGACTTGATACGCTTTTCTTTCCACTACAGCTACCTCCCAATGAGTTGGTTTAAAGGTATTCCTGCCCTGGGGGACATGGGGACAGTCTTATCAGGGAGCTAACCTGAGATTCAGGCCCTGCTACAGTGTGACTTAAGCCCATGGGTGTCTAGACCAAAGGATCTCCTCGATTAAGATCCACAGATTGAGTTTGAGTAAAGATGGAAATGAAAGACCAATAGAAGTGGCCCAAAAAAAGGAGTTGTGCTCCTCTGTGACTTTCTTTTTTTGAGTTAATGCTCAATTGAAGAATACTTGCTTTACAAATTTGTGTTGGTTTCTGCTGTACCATAACATAAATCAGTCAAAAGTGTTTGTGTATATATTACATATACACACATACATATCTCAAAGGGATCTGTTCATATAAGTAAAATTCATAGATTGTCATAGCTGAGACATTAGAGATACGTTAACATTCTCTTTTTCCAGAAGATGAAACTTGACAAAAGGAACACATTTCACAAACTTGATGGTACCAGATATGGATCTCAAGCCCGCAATGTCTTGTTCTTGAAAGACCTGTGTGGTAGAGCCAGCAGGAGCCTAGCACCTTCATTTAACCCTGATTGATAAAATACACAATTTCACCTGCTATTCTGAAGCTGGTATAATTATAATTAGATACAAACTGTTCTTTCCACCTATGCTGTGAGAACCAGGAATTCTTTGTTTTTGGTGATTCAGAACACCTTTTGAATATTAATTGAATATAAGGTAGCAGTTATCATAGTAATTGGAAAATATGGAAAAATTGATATCAACTCCATGTGATTACAGGGAGCTTAATTATATCTTATTCCCATCCTCTGGAATAAGTAATTAAATAATAGCAGGCATACAATGTTAATAATAAAAAAGCAACATTTTATATATTGTATAGTACTTCTTTATAAAGAGTTTTTTAATGAAAATTATCTCATTTCTATTTCACAACAATTCTGCATATACATACAGTATTTTTTCCACTTTACATACTGACAGGAGAACTGAGGTCTTGAGGGACTGAGTAATTCTGCTTGCATGATTTGCTCAAGGTCACATGTAACTAATTAGTTAGAGGCTTGAGTCCAGGAGACTTGATACGCTTTTCTTTCCACTACAGCTACCTCCCAATGAGTTGGTTTAAAGGTATTCCTGCCCTGGGGGACATGGGGACAGTCTTATCAGGGAGCTAACCTGAGATTCAGGCCCTGCTACAGTGTGACTTAAGCCCATGGGTGTCTAGACCAAAGGATCTCCTCGATTAAGATCCACAGATTGATCTAGTGCTAACCTAATCCCTAAAGGGAGATGAATACTTTCAGTTCTAACTCCAGCCTAAAGAGAAATCCTAAGATAGCTTGGTCTGAATTTGTATCATTAAGAGAAGGTAGCTAGGAGTGGGTATCATGCTGGATACCATAGGTAAAACTCTTGCATTCCTGCCTCCCTCTTAGTGTCCAGCCTAGAATTCCAAATTACTTCTCTTGAGGCTCTTCCTTTCTTTCTAGAGGTGGTTAACAGTTCATGTTTTCACTAACTTGCAACACTGGGATCTTTCCGATCCATGGATCGAACCCTGCATTGCAGGTGGATTCTTTACTGACCGAGTCACCAAGGAAGGCTATTGATCATTAAAAGCCAATAAATCAAAGAACTCAGTTGTTTTTTTTTATGTATAGGAATGCCCTTGTCTGAAATGATAGTTTGGGAAATGATAGTTTCTATTGAACAAAGAATTATTAGGCACCTGCCATACTAGGAAGAATGTAAAGATACATCAGAAACTTTGATATTCGCAACTTGCTAATCGTCAAGTAATGAAGATAAAGTGAGAACATAAGTGAACTCTCATCTCAAGTGAAGATGATAGTACCATAGGATCATTCCTGTCAAATGCAATGGGAGGAGAGCTGGAGGCAACAGGCAAGTTCTCAGCCAGGCTGGGACAGGTGGGTAAGGATAAGTCATGGTGACAGACGTGGGGTAAGGTGAGGCAGTGGCAGGGATGGGAAGTGGATGAGGCTAGGCAGTGAGCATCCTGCCCCATCTTTCCAGCCCTTCTGTGGCTCTGTGCATACACAACAGAAACAGCAGAACTGCTGTGAGCAATGCCTTCAGTTGAGTTAGTGAGCTCGGGAGGTCAGTGAGGTGGCGTATCTAGAACTACCAGCATTATGCAGACTCATTTATAGTGCTTGATCATTGGTTTCTCTGGGCCAAATGCAGAGGTAACTCATGGAAACCTCTTTCCACTACCTAATTGTCACTTGTTGAAGGGCTCTGTGAATTGACTTACACAGAGGAATGTTCCCTGTTTCTCTACCTAGTTCCTTGCATTGGGGGACTTCATTTGTTGTTGTTGTTGTTTTTTTCCCATGTAAAAAAGATCTGTAGTATTAACTTGAATTCAGGGCACTTAAACATTCACAATTAAATATTTGCTGTATGTCAAACACTGCCCCTCTTCTGCAACAGATTTAAACTTTGGACAAGACCCAGCTCTGCTTTTGAGGAGTCTTTGTTCTTCCCTCTTTTCTTGTTTTTAGAGATTCATGGAATTTAGGGATCACAGCTGCTGAGAGGAGGGTGGGTGTATTCATAAGAATGACTCCTGGGGACCAGATGCCCATAATAAAAGTAGGGGGTGGAGGACCAGCTTGCAAGGTCAAGAGAGCACCCTGAGCAAGGGCACAAAGGTGGGAAAGGCTGGCTCCATTCTGAGACCCAGGAGCAGCAGCCTGGCAATCCAGGAGCACCCTTATTTCAGTATCTGGCGTGCAGCAATAGGAGATAAGTCTGGAAAAGCAGATCCTGATCCTGCCTGGTTTCAAATCTTCCAAATAAGTAAAATTGTATTCTACTGTGGCGTTTCAATCAGTCTTGCCTTGTGGACACATTGGGATGGACCCAGTCTGTGTTAAAGTTAGGGTAGGAGTAGCTCTGGCCCCATGATGAACAAGATTTTTACATTTTTCTTTACGAAAATGATAAATCAAATCTCTCAAAATGTTCAGTCTCTATAGTTAGATATAAACATTTCATAGACTAGAATTCAAAAGTACATATATTAATTGTCACACTTTAGAGAAATAATTACAGACATCTAGTTTTAAAATGGAAATTGTATACATTCTTTCTAAGTAACAAAACCATTACTGGTTTAGTTATTGTCTTTATCCATAAAGAAAATTTCAGCTTTCCTAAGCTCATTTTTCTTAGGAATGCCTTCAGTTGAGTTAGTGAGCTCGGGAGGTCAGTGAGGTGGCGTATCTAGAACTACCAGCATTATGCAGACTCATTTATAGTGCTTGATCATTGGTTTCTCTGGGCCAAATGCAGAGGTAACTCATGGAAACCTCTTTCCACTACCTAATTGTCACTTGTTGAAGGGCTCTGTGAATTGACTTACACAGAGGAATGTTCCCTGTTTCTCTACCTAGTTCCTTGCATTGGGGGACTTCATTTGTTGTTGTTGTTGTTTTTTTCCCATGTAAAAAAGATCTGTAGTATTAACTTGAATTCAGGGCACTTAAACATTCACAATTAAATATTTGCTGTATGTCAAACACTGCCCCTCTTCTGCAACAGATTTAAACTTTGGACAAGACCCAGCTCTGCTTTTGAGGAGTCTTTGTTCTTCCCTCTTTTCTTGTTTTTAGAGATTCATGGAATTTAGGGATCACAGCTGCTGAGAGGAGGGTGGGTGTATTCATAAGAATGACTCCTGGGGACCAGATGCCCATAATAAAAGTAGGGGGTGGAGGACCAGCTTGCAAGGTCAAGAGAGCACCCTGAGCAAGGGCACAAAGGTGGGAAAGGCTGGCTCCATTCTGAGACCCAGGAGCAGCAGCCTGGCAATCCAGGAGCACCCTTATTTCAGTATCTGGCGTGCAGCAATAGGAGATAAGTCTGGAAAAGCAGATCCTGATCCTGCCTGGTTTCAAATCTTCCAAATAAGTAAAATTGTATTCTACTGTGGCGTTTCAATCAGTCTTGCCCCTTGTGGACACATTGGGATGGACCCAGTCTGTGTTAAAGTTAGGGTAGGAGTAGCTCTGGCCCCATGATGAACAAGATTTTTACATTTTTCTTTACGAAAATGATAAATCAAATCTCTCAAAATGTTCAGTCTCTATAGTTAGATATAAACATTTCATAGACTAGAATTCAAAAGTACATATATTAATTGTCACACTTTAGAGAAATAATTACAGACATCTAGTTTTAAAAATGGAAATTGTATACATTCTTTCTAAGTAACAAAACCATTACTGGTTTAGTTATTGTCTTTATCCATAAAGAAAATTTCAGCTTTCCTAAGCTCATTTTTCTTAGGAATTTGATTAAGATAACTTTTCCTAATGAAGAGTGGTGCCAATCACATTCTTATACTGTTTTTAAAGAAAGACGATATAGAGGCTTCCTTGGTGGTCCAGTGGGTAAAGAGTCTGCATTGCAGTGCCAGGGGCACCAGTTCCATCCCTGGCCTGGGAAGATCCCACGTGCCGCGGAGTGGCTGGACCAGTGTGTCTAATTACGAGCTAGTGCTTTAGAGTGCATGCGCCCAGAGCTGGTGCTCTGCAATGAGAGAGGCCACTGCAATGGGAGGCCCACACATGCCAAAGAATAAAAAGGTGGATGAAAATATAAATAAAAAGGGCAAGATGGGGAAAAGAAAAAAAAATTTTTTTTAAAAGATGATATACAAAGCAGAGACTTGCAAAGCCCGCACACAGAGGGATAAATTATTGGAATTAAAAGAGATTTTTTTCACTTTATGTGAAAGGTTCAATTAAGTAGTTCTTTTTTTCAATACACTTAATGGTTTGTTAAAGATCACTCATTGCTAGCTATTCAGGGAAGACAAAAAGCCGCAAGCTTAAAGCTAAGCACTGCCAATCAATAAAGATCAATCTAAAATGAAGATTGGACCTTTGTGAAATAATGCTTAGTCATTGCGAAAGTTTGATTTGATGAGGAAGGCTAAGGTGACACACTTTGAAAATGAATATCTACTTGCAGTGGGTGAAGAGGTTTGAAATATTTTAAGCTGAAGTCTGGTGGTTTATTTTCTAGACTTGAGCAAGATAGAAGGAAATGAGCCAGTGTTCTGTCTGGGCCTTGTCTGGAGCTCTGGGCCTCTTCTGTTTGTGTTCCCTTGACTCTCAGGGCGAAAAGACAAAGGGGCGTCTCCTTCTCGAATGCTCCTCAGTTCTATTTTTAACTTTGGGACTTTGGAGTCAAGCCAGTCTGGGCTTGGAGGTGGCTGAGCAGGACTGAGTGATAACATGCTCTTCTAAACCTTGCGCCTAGAGCTAAAATGATTTGAGGAATGAAGCTGTAGCCTCTGAACAGCCGTCACTGACGGATGCAATGACACTGAGCCCTGCAGCGAACCTAGACGCTCACACTTGCCACATTTTGGACCCAAACTTGCCCAAAGCAATGACCTCCTTTCAGTTGTAGAATACTCTGAAGAAAAAAAATCAACATTACATATTTTTCAATGCTAATAAGTTCTCTAAACTTTTAAATGGGGATTTTAACAAAAAATTGGGATGCTTCTTTCATGACCTTTCATGAAATAGGGAAGATCCCACGTGCCGCGGAGTGGCTGGACCAGTGTGTCTAATTACGAGCTAGTGCTTTAGAGTGCATGCGCCCAGAGCTGGTGCTCTGCAATGAGAGAGGCCACTGCAATGGGAGGCCCACACATGCCAAAGAATAAAAAGGTGGATGAAAATATAAATAAAAAGGGCAAGATGGGGAAAAGAAAAAAAAATTTTTTTTAAAAGATGATATACAAAGCAGAGACTTGCAAAGCCCGCACACAGAGGGATAAATTATTGGAATTAAAAGAGATTTTTTTCACTTTATGTGAAAGGTTCAATTAAGTAGTTCTTTTTTTCAATACACTTAATGGTTTGTTAAAGATCACTCATTGCTAGCTATTCAGGGAAGACAAAAAGCCGCAAGCTTAAAGCTAAGCACTGCCAATCAATAAAGATCAATCTAAAATGAAGATTGGACCTTTGTGAAATAATGCTTAGTCATTGCGAAAGTTTGATTTGATGAGGAAGGCTAAGGTGACACACTTTGAAAATGAATATCTACTTGCAGTGGGTGAAGAGGTTTGAAATATTTTAAGCTGAAGTCTGGTGGTTTATTTTCTAGACTTGAGCAAGATAGAAGGAAATGAGCCAGTGTTCTGTCTGGGCCTTGTCTGGAGCTCTGGGCCTCTTCTGTTTGTGTTCCCTTGACTCTCAGGGCGAAAAGACAAAGGGGCGTCTCCTTCTCGAATGCTCCTCAGTTCTATTTTTAACTTTGGGACTTTGGAGTCAAGCCAGTCTGGGCTTGGAGGTGGCTGAGCAGGACTGAGTGATAACATGCTCTTCTAAACCTTGCGCCTAGAGCTAAAATGATTTGAGGAATGAAGCTGTAGCCTCTGAACAGCCGTCACTGACGGATGCAATGACACTGAGCCCTGCAGCGAACCTAGACGCTCACACTTGCCACATTTTGGACCCAAACTTGCCCAAAGCAATGACCTCCTTTCAGTTGTAGAATACTCTGAAGAAAAAAAATCAACATTACATATTTTTCAATGCTAATAAGTTCTCTAAACTTTTTAAATGGGGATTTGGTCTGATCTTCATTTCAGATATTTAATTATAATATACAGGGATGCTTTACTTTCATGACCTTTCATGAAATAGGGTGTTCCACATGAACTGATTTTTTTCCTAGTGGCTCATGCCTGCCTAATAAATAATGATGATATGAACAATTTATTGACTTATTTCCTTGCATGAAACAGCATCATAAACAAATCCTTAGGTTTTATTTGAATAATTAAAAAAAAATTTGGCCTCTTTTTATTGATTTTTTATTTATTTATTTTCATCTATCTTTATTCTTTGGCCGGTGTGGGCCTCTCATTGTAGTGGCCTCTCCCGCTGCAGAGCAGCGCCCAGAGCGCTGGCTTGTAATTGGACACACCAGTCTATCCGCTCCACGGCACATGGGATCTTCCCATGCCAATGATCGAACCAGTGCCTCTTGCTTTGGAAGGTGGACTGTTTACCCACTCAACCACCAAGGAAGCCCTATTTTAATAATTTTTGATTAAAAGCATCTCTAAAGTACACTGCATAAACTTCATGAACACACTCTAGGAAACAGAACATG
The DNA here is from genome assembly GCA_022376925.1 of Tragulus kanchil. NCBI lineage: Eukaryota > Metazoa > Chordata > Mammalia > Artiodactyla > Tragulidae > Tragulus > Tragulus kanchil. Next base: position 181,822,273 of record JAIOJX010000032.1, on the reverse strand, counting down.
TTAATGTCCAAGGGTAGTATTGAAGTTTGTTAAGTGATCTCTCCTGTGTTAGAGGTACTTAGACTGAGTTGATTCTGTGACCTCTTCATTCACTGTCAAGATCCTATCTCAGGGTATCGCTTTTGAGCAGATCAACATTCTTCTGATCATGTAGGGAAGACTAGACAATCAAACGTTTAACCTTATGTGCAGTTCCAAAGTAGTAAATTCGGAACTTGGTGTTACCTTCATGACACTGTGCTGTGCTAAGTTGCTCCAGTCAAGTCTGACTCTTTGCGGAACTATGGACCATAACCCACCAGGCTCCTCAGTCCATGGGATTCTTGAGGCAAGAGTACTGGGGTTGGCTGCTGTGCCCTCCTCCAAGGGATCTTCTGGGCATAGGGATCAAACTCATGTCTCTTACATCTCCTGATTTGACAAACAGGTTCTTTACCATTAGCACCACCTAGGAAGCCTGATACTACACTTGATTTTAGACAAAAGGCCGAGAAGTGATGCCCCTACGTCAGAGAAGGTGTTTAGGCTCCAGACGACTAATTTTTTTGGTCCCCAGAAACCGTTCCTTCTCTCTTGTTTCTCTTGGCTGATTCTGTAAAACAGATTTTTGCCAAATTTAGTTGAGGACTTAGAGAGTGTAAATGACTACCTAACTCTTTCCTGTATCCTGTTTTTCATAACTTAAATGGATAGAATTAAAGTTGGCTGTATAATTTGTAGCCACAGCTTGTCATCATTTAGAATGTTTCCTCTCAGGATGAGAGATGAAGATGCTGGGTGCTGGTCTAACCCACCAGGCAAAAACTTTCGTTTCCAATTTAGAAATTCTCATGTCAAAAGAAAGGAGAAAAATGCAGAGGGTATTTTGAATAAGGCCCCAACATAAATATAGGAGAGCAAATCTCACTTTTTCTCCCCTCAAAGTCCTAAACTAAAAGATAGAAAAGGCAGAAAACAAAGGGAGACAGGGTGTAATTTCCGACTTTGAGAAATAATTGAGAAAGTTCATGCCAGGGACCTGTTCAGATGTAATCATTTGTTAGATTAAGAGTGAGTTAGGGGCTAAGGTACTTTTTCATTGCATGTGAACTTTCAGCTCACCTTCATGTGGTGCTTTTCTGTTTTCAAAAGTTCATGCTTCTTTCTTTCTGTCTGTGTCCTCATACCCCTTGTATGTTTCTCATTACACACGGCAGGGCTTATAACTTGCTGTTTCTCATTTTGAATGTATAATTCAAAGAGTAGGCACTGCCAATATCTCAGGGTTTGGAGAAGAAAATTTTTTTGGCCTCAGCTGATTTTTGAACATAACTGAACTGAAATGATAATTTAAACAAAGTAACCCAGTGGATGTTTACATGGCTCAGCAGGTTTGATGAATATTATTTTTGTGGTTATCCTTACATATTTTACAAAGACAGAAGGGACTTTTCTCTTTATTAGGATACAGCTTTGTCAGTACATTTAAAAAGTTTTCTAAAATGTAGGCATTTGTTTTTTCTGTCTGCAGTGTTGTTTGTCCCTTTTTACATCTCCTGATTTGACAAACAGGTTCTTTACCATTAGCACCACCTAGGAAGCCTGATACTACACTTGATTTTAGACAAAAGGCCGAGAAGTGATGCCCCTACGTCAGAGAAGGTGTTTAGGCTCCAGACGACTAATTTTTTTGGTCCCCAGAAACCGTTCCTTCTCTCTTGTTTCTCTTGGCTGATTCTGTAAAACAGATTTTTGCCAAATTTAGTTGAGGACTTAGAGAGTGTAAATGACTACCTAACTCTTTCCTGTATCCTGTTTTTCATAACTTAAATGGATAGAATTAAAGTTGGCTGTATAATTTGTAGCCACAGCTTGTCATCATTTAGAATGTTTCCTCTCAGGATGAGAGATGAAGATGCTGGGTGCTGGTCTAACCCACCAGGCAAAAACTTTCGTTTCCAATTTAGAAATTCTCATGTCAAAAGAAAGGAGAAAAATGCAGAGGGTATTTTGAATAAGGCCCCAACATAAATATAGGAGAGCAAATCTCACTTTTTCTCCCCTCAAAGTCCTAAACTAAAAGATAGAAAAGGCAGAAAACAAAGGGAGACAGGGTGTAATTTCCGACTTTGAGAAATAATTGAGAAAGTTCATGCCAGGGACCTGTTCAGATGTAATCATTTGTTAGATTAAGAGTGAGTTAGGGGCTAAGGTACTTTTTCATTGCATGTGAACTTTCAGCTCACCTTCATGTGGTGCTTTTCTGTTTTCAAAAGTTCATGCTTCTTTCTTTCTGTCTGTGTCCTCATACCCCTTGTATGTTTCTCATTACACACGGCAGGGCTTATAACTTGCTGTTTCTCATTTTGAATGTATAATTCAAAGAGTAGGCACTGCCAATATCTCAGGGTTTGGAGAAGAAAATTTTTTTGGCCTCAGCTGATTTTTGAACATAACTGAACTGAAATGATAATTTAAACAAAGTAACCCAGTGGATGTTTACATGGCTCAGCAGGTTTGATGAATATTATTTTTGTGGTTATCCTTACATATTTTACAAAGACAGAAGGGACTTTTCTCTTTATTAGGATACAGCTTTGTCAGTACATTTAAAAAGTTTTCTAAAATGTAGGCATTTGTTCTTCTGTCTGAAGATAGCTGTGCTTCTAGTGCCCTGTTTTGATTTGCATTCCCTTATTCTTTCCAAGTTGATTGTTGATGAGCATAACTTCCATGCTGGGGCCAGTGCTTTGCTTAGTAGGCCATGTTATGTCTTTACGTTTGTCTGGAAAAGACCTTTACATACTTAGAGGCAGCAGAAAGAATGGTGTTTTATTGATAAGTGAAATTTTGCTGTAAACTTCCCTGCGGGGGCACCTCCAACTGATGGCATTTCTTGTACCTACAGGACAACAGTCCCCTGAGAATGACAACACCATCAAGGACCTGCTCCCCGAGGATGCGGGCATCGATCACCAGACAGTGCACCAGCTGATCACAGTGCTCATGAAGTTCATGGCCAAGGATGAGAGCAGTGCCGAGTCAGACATCAGCAGCGCCAAGGCCTTCAACACGGTCAAGCGGCACCTGTACGTCTTACTTGGCTATGACCAGCAGGAAAGTTGCTTCATGATCGCACCTCAAAAAATGCGCCTGTCAACTTGCTTCAATGCATTTATTGCAGGAATTGCCCAGGTAAGTGGACGCTTTTAGGAGTCATACCGTTAGGCTTGCAGTACAAACAAGCCATTAAATTCCATTTAACCAACACTAGCTGAGTGTCAAATTTTGCACCAGTTACTTCGTTACAGGGGAATGTGGAGGACAGCAGCAGCCTGATGGCATTAAAGGAACTGGAGGGCTTCCCTGGTGGTCCAGTGGGTAAGGACACCGCCTTGCAGTGCAAGGGGCGCCAGATCGATCCCTGGCCTGGGAAGATCCCACGTGCCGCGGAGCAGCTGGACTGATGTGTCCAATCACTGAGCCGGAGCTCTGGAGCGCATGCGCCCAGAGCCAGCGCTCTGCGACAACAGACACCACCGCGATGGGAGGCCTACAGGAGCTAAAGAACAAAGATGGATGAAAATAGAGAAATGAAAGACCAATAGAAGTGACCCGCCCGTTCCCTTCCCTCCCCACCCCACCCCGCAAAAGATAAATAAATAAAATAAATGTTTTTAAAAATTTTTAAAAAAGGAACTGGAGATTTGGGGGTGGGTAAAATACACATAAAACTTAGCATTTAAATTGTTTTTTTTTTTTTTAAATTTGGACTATTCTGTATTTTCACTGCTGCCACAGAAAGTGGGGCTCCTCTCTAGTTGAGGTGAGCAGGCTTCTTGTTGCGGTGACTTTTCTTGTCATGGAACGCGGGTTCTAGAGCTCACATGCTTCAGTAATTGCGGCCCATGGGCTAAATAGTTGCAGCTCCCAGGCTCTGGAGCACAGGCTCCGTAGTTGTGGCTCATGGGCTTAGTTGCTCCACAGCAGGTGCGATCTTCTTTTTGTGGTGACGATTCTTGTGGAATTCAGGCTCTAGGGCACACGGACTTCAGTAGTTGCAACCCATGGGCTCAGTAGTTGCGGCTTCGAGGCTCTAGAGCACAGGCTCCATAGTTGTGGCTTGTAGGCTTAGTTGCCCCACAGCATGTGGGATCCTCCTGGATGAGGGATCGAACCCATGTCTCCTGCATTGGGAAGGGAACTTTTTTTCACTAAGCTACCAGGGAAGCCCAGCATTTAACGTTTTTTTTTTTTTAAATTTATTTACTCTTGACTGTGCTGGGTCTTCATTGCTCCATGCAGGTTTTCTCTAGTTGTGGTCAATGGAGGCTGCTATTCATTGTGATGCACGGGCTTCTCATTTCAATGGTCTCTCTTGTTGGGGAGCCTGTAGGCTCTAGAGTGTAGACTCAGTAATTGTGGTTTCCTTGCTCTGTGGCATGTGGAATCTTCCTGCACCAGGGATCAAACTCATCTGACAGGCAGATTTCTAGTCACTGGACCCCCCAAGGAAGTCCAAAACTTAGCATTTTTATCATTTCCAAGTGTACAGTTCTGTGGCAGAGAGTATATTCACATTGTTTGTAACCATCACCACTCTTTATCTCTAGAACTTTTTCATCATCCTAAACTGAAACTCTACCCATTAAACAATAAAGGAATGTAGAATTTTTGTTTGTAGGGTTTTAAAAAAAAATATTTTCCTTTTTTGGCTTCAGGTGGTGATTTAAGTTTTTCAGTGAATCACCCAACTTATTCCATGTCATATCATCATCACTGGCTTTTTAATTGTTTCTCTGCTATTCCTCACTGTTGTGTTATACATCACGGTGTGCATTTCTTATGGTTTAACTATCCATTCCCTCAGTGATGAAAACTCATATTGCTCCCAATGCCTCATCTTCCACCATATAGATCAGCAGTAGACATTCTGTACAATCCATTGTTAATTTTCACTTGGTTGTGTCCAACTCTTTGGAACCCCATGAACTGTAGCTCACCAGGCTCCTCTGTCCATGGAATTCTCTAGGCAAGAATACTGGAGTGGGTAGCCATTCCCTTCTTCAGGGGATCTTCCTAACCCAGGGATCAAACTTGGGTCTCTTGCACTGCAGGCAGATTCTGTACTGTCTAAGCCACCAGGGAAACCCCAACCATTTTCTATGTGCAGCATTATCAAGCAATATGAGAATTTTGGGGGGAGATGGATCCAGGAGCAGAATTAGTTAACTGTTGAGTATATATGGGCATCCCTTGTGGCTTAGATGATAAAGAATCTGCCTGCAATGTAGGAGACTCAGGCTCTATCAGTATTCTTGCCTGGAGCATTCCATGGACAGAGGAGCCTGGTGGGCTACAGTCCACGGAGTTGTAAAGAGTCGGGCATGATTGAATGACTTTCACACTTTGGCTATATATTTGACTAATTTGACCAGTGCTTCAAATCCACCTTTCCAAAATGGCTGCCTTAATCTGAAAAGAGTATAGAACTTGGGGCCAGAGAGAAGTGGGTGTGAATTTCAGCACTGCTGCTGTTATTAACAGTTAAGGCATTAAGCATCCTTTCTTTGCTGAGTGGTAATGGATTTGGGGCAAAAGATTAGAGACAATATATGGAAAAGCACCTTCATCAGGGCCTGTCTCTTGAGAGGAACTCAATGATGGTAGCTGTTACCATTTAGCTCAAGTAGATTGCTAATATCATGAACACAGAGAAGCAGCATGAGAAGCAATATGCACTGATACTCACCTGTCCATGCGAGAGAATACACCATTTCAGATAGTAAATGCATTTTCACTTTTTGGGGCTTTTCAGGTGGTGATTTAAGTTTTTCAGTGAATCACCCAACTTATTCCATGTCATATCATCATCACTGGCTTTTTAATTGTTTCTCTGCTATTCCTCACTGTTGTGTTATACATCACGGTGTGCATTTCTTATGGTTTAACTATCCATTCCCTCAGTGATGAAAACTCATATTGCTCCCAATGCCTCATCTTCCACCATATAGATCAGCAGTAGACATTCTGTACAATCCATTGTTAATTTTCACTTGGTTGTGTCCAACTCTTTGGAACCCCATGAACTGTAGCTCACCAGGCTCCTCTGTCCATGGAATTCTCTAGGCAAGAATACTGGAGTGGGTAGCCATTCCCTTCTTCAGGGGATCTTCCTAACCCAGGGATCAAACTTGGGTCTCTTGCACTGCAGGCAGATTCTGTACTGTCTAAGCCACCAGGGAAACCCCAACCATTTTCTATGTGCAGCATTATCAAGCAATATGAGAATTTTGGGGGGAGATGGATCCAGGAGCAGAATTAGTTAACTGTTGAGTATATATGGGCATCCCTTGTGGCTTAGATGATAAAGAATCTGCCTGCAATGTAGGAGACTCAGGCTCTATCAGTATTCTTGCCTGGAGCATTCCATGGACAGAGGAGCCTGGTGGGCTACAGTCCACGGAGTTGTAAAGAGTCGGGCATGATTGAATGACTTTCACACTTTGGCTATATATTTGACTAATTTGACCAGTGCTTCAAATCCACCTTTCCAAAATGGCTGCCTTAATCTGAAAAGAGTATAGAACTTGGGGCCAGAGAGAAGTGGGTGTGAATTTCAGCACTGCTGCTGTTATTAACAGTTAAGGCATTAAGCATCCTTTCTTTGCTGAGTGGTAATGGATTTGGGGCAAAAGATTAGAGACAATATATGGAAAAGCACCTTCATCAGGGCCTGTCTCTTGAGAGGAACTCAATGATGGTAGCTGTTACCATTTAGCTCAAGTAGATTGCTAATATCATGAACACAGAGAAGCAGCATGAGAGCAATATGCATGTCTCTGGCTGGTGCTGATAACCAGATGGATCATCACTGATACTCACCTGTCCATGCGCGAGAGAGAATACACCATTTCAGATAGTAAATGTCACCTCCTTTCCTCCCTACTTCTCTCTTTATATAGTCACATTATGTATATATATTTTCAAAATATAAAAAGAAAACCATGACAAAATAACTTACTAACGTTTCAGTATATGGCGCTGGCTCCAGATTTACATGCATTCATATATACATGCATACATACATATATGTGTACATGTATATGTGCATGTGTCTTTTATAACAATGGGATCATCTATACATAGTGTATACATGTGCCTGAATATGTGCCTGTGTATGGATATATGTTTATATGTTTGGGCTTCTCTGGTGGCTCAGTTGGTAAAGAATCAACCTGCATTGCAAGAGACCCGGGTTTGATACCTGGGTTGGGAAGATCCCCTGGAGAAAGAAATGGTGACCCACTCCAGCATTCTTTTTTTTTCAATATATTTATTTATTTTGAGTTTTGCTGGGGTTTTGTTGTTTCAGGCATGCTTCCTCTAGTTGCAGCAAGTGGGGGCTACTCCCTACCTGCCTCTGGCAGGCTGAATTGTCCCAAGGCATGTGGGATATTCCCAGACCAGGAATTGAACCAGTGTCCCATGTGTTGCCGGACAGAGTCTTCACCATTGGACCACCAGGGAAACCCCTACTCCAGCATTCTTGTCTGGGAAATTCCAAGGACAGAGGGTCCTGGCAGACTACAGTCCATGGGATCACAAAGGGTCGAACATGACTGAGCGACTCAGCCACCACCTCCATCTGTCCCTTTTTTTTTTTTTTTTTTAAAGATTTATTTATTTATTTATTTATTTTGGGCGAGGGTCGGATTGGGGAGGGAGCGGGGGGGCGGGCCACTTCTATTGGTCTTTCATTTTTCTGTTTTCATCTGTCTTTGTTCTTTGGCTCCTGCGGGCCTCCCATCGCGGTGGCGTCTGTTGTCGCAGAGTGCTGGCGCTGGGCGCATGCGCTCCAGAGCTCCGGCTCGGTAATTGGACTCATCAGTCCAGCCGCTCCGCGGCCCGTGGGATCTTCCCAGGCCAGGGCTCGAACCGGCGCCCCTTGCACTGCAAGGCGGTGTCCTTATCCACTGGACCACCAGGGGAAGCCCCCATCTGTCCCTTTTTTAATATGTCTCTTTTAAACCTGAAATTTGTTATGAAGCTCATATCATGTAAATAAATTTGTATCATATTCCATTTAATGGCTATAGAGTCTTCTGTCGTCATGTAAAGAGTCTTTTATTTCATTCCCCATTGTTGAAAATTGAGGTTGTTTCTAATTTGGAGTGGCTATGAAGCTGGCTATCTTTATGCATGCATCTGGAAATGCCTGGCTGGTGATTTCCCTAGGATGTATTTAATTGCTATTTAGTGGCTATGTGCTTCTCCCTGATTCTGAATAATGTTGCTGAATTGCTCTCCTGAAATGTATTGGAAAATGCTCTTGCCTGTGGTGTCTGAGAATGCCCACTTCTCCACATAATCATGCACACAATGTGTTTTCATTGATTCTAGTTTAATTCTCGTTAATAGTTTAATAGGACATTTTCAAAGGGAAGATTTATTTTTAATAGCCAATTAAGTAGATAAAAACTATGTAAGTTACAAGTTTTTAAAAATCTTGTGTGGTTGGACTTCTGTTCCTTCATGGGTACTGGCCCTTACTGTCAGTATTTTGTGAGATAGTGTAGTAAGTATTTTGCCTGTGTTTTGATGATTCAAAGTTTTCCTTTTGGCTTATAAGTATTCTTTATAGTTTTCCTTCAGTTGTTGCATTTTTTCCTCTTTCAGGTTATGGACTATAACATTAATTTGGGAAAACACCTTCTCCCCTTAGTGGTTCAGGTGCTCAAATACTGCTCTTGTCCTCAGCTACGGCATTATTTCCAACAGCCACCTCGTTGTTCTCTCTGGTCCCTAAAGCCTCACATCCGGCAGATGTGGTTGAAGGCCTTGCTTGTCATTCTTTACAAGGTGGGTTGCTGTGGTCATTCCTTTCTTGGGTGAAATGTTTCTCGTAGAAGATTTAAGAGATCTAAGTTGAACGTTTTGTAGGATAGCAATTTGACTCTTCAAGGAAAACTCACGATGTATCATTAGTTTTGAGAAGTAAAGAGCCACTGGAGTGAAAATAAACACATAGATCGTGCCAGTGTATCCTCTACAATGTGTAAAACAAAACACGATGAATATTGAGCCATAATCTCTTTTTCTCTTTTAAACCTGAAATTTGTTATGAAGCTCATATCATGTAAATAAATTTGTATCATATTCCATTTAATGGCTATAGAGTCTTCTGTCGTCATGTAAAGAGTCTTTTATTTCATTCCCCATTGTTGAAAATTGAGGTTGTTTCTAATTTGGAGTGGCTATGAAGCTGGCTATCTTTATGCATGCATCTGGAAATGCCTGGCTGGTGATTTCCCTAGGATGTATTTAATTGCTATTTAGTGGCTATGTGCTTCTCCCTGATTCTGAATAATGTTGCTGAATTGCTCTCCTGAAATGTATTGGAAAATGCTCTTGCCTGTGGTGTCTGAGAATGCCCACTTCTCCACATAATCATGCACACAATGTGTTTTCATTGATTCTAGTTTAATTCTCGTTAATAGTTTAATAGGACATTTTCAAAGGGAAGATTTATTTTTAATAGCCAATTAAGTAGATAAAAACTATGTAAGTTACAAGTTTTTAAAAATCTTGTGTGGTTGGACTTCTGTTCCTTCATGGGTACTGGCCCTTACTGTCAGTATTTTGTGAGATAGTGTAGTAAGTATTTTGCCTGTGTTTTGATGATTCAAAGTTTTCCTTTTGGCTTATAAGTATTCTTTATAGTTTTCCTTCAGTTGTTGCATTTTTTCCTCTTTCAGGTTATGGACTATAACATTAATTTGGGAAAACACCTTCTCCCCTTAGTGGTTCAGGTGCTCAAATACTGCTCTTGTCCTCAGCTACGGCATTATTTCCAACAGCCACCTCGTTGTTCTCTCTGGTCCCTAAAGCCTCACATCCGGCAGATGTGGTTGAAGGCCTTGCTTGTCATTCTTTACAAGGTGGGTTGCTGTGGTCATTCCTTTCTTGGGTGAAATGTTTCTCGTAGAAGATTTAAGAGATCTAAGTTGAACGTTTTGTAGGATAGCAATTTGACTCTTCAAGGAAAACTCACGATGTATCATTAGTTTTGAGAAGTAAAGAGCCACTGGAGTGAAAATAAACACATAGATCGTGCCAGTGTATCCTCTACAATGTGTAAAACAAAACACGATGAATATTGAGCCATAATCTCTGTTTATGCTCAGAACCTCATATTTTATCTACATATTAACTACTATGTCAGAAAACAAGAAACCTGTTTAAAACTGTACTCCTACATAATGTTTATGCCAGATCATCTTCTTGAAATGAATGAATTATGCGTTGCCATCTATAATTTGGTGCAAGAGGGAGGGAGAAGAGTCCCTTGTGCTAATAAGACTATGCTGAGAATTTATGTTTCTGCGTTTCTATAATTTTCTTTTTATTATACCCAGAAGAGGCTGCGAAAAGTATCTAGAAGATCAAGTGGAAGAGCTTACCCTTCATAATAACCATTTCTGCTTCTCTCCCTTCCTTTTGTTGAGCAGTACCCATACCGAGACTGTGACATCACCAAGGTCCTGCTGCATCTGATTCACATAACAGTCAATACACTCAATGCGCAGTACCACAGCTGCAAGCCCCATGCCACGGCAGGACCTTTGTACAGTGACAACAGTAACATAAGCAGATACAGCGAGAAAGAAAAAGGTACTTTACCCGTCTCAGTTCTATCCCAAACTCAGCTTGCCTACGTCATACGTTTCTGGACCATGTTTTTCTTAGACCATAGAGGAGCACCCCCAGATACCGTTCTGGAATGGTATCTGGAAAATGATTGACTGCTTCATTAATTCTCTACATTTCCCATGAGTGTTTCTGCTTTCCTTTCTTAAAATGAGCACTCAAGAGAAATACCTGGTAGGCTTCTAAATCTCCTTTCAGGAGAAATCATGTTTTGTTTTTAAAGAAAAAGATTGTCTGCAGTCTGGTTAAAGAGCGTTTGCATGCCTTTCCCTTCATGTTGGAAATTCTTCTCTTTGGGCTGTAGAGGGGCTCTTAGTTGGTCCTCATGGGTGCCACGATCCTGTGCACCTCTGGCGTGCTCCTGACCCTGTGCTCCTCGACTTGAGTGGAGCCTGAATTTGCCGAAGTGCTCTTTCCTAGCCTCCTTTTCAATACGAATTCATTTAAGGCAGCTGAAACAAAAGGGTTTTGCTGTGTAGGTTTAAATTATTTCCAGTCTCACTTTTTTGTATTGCTAGCTTTTCTGCAAAGGAGGCAGCAGGATGAACCTTTAGATAGAGTAAACGTCTAGCCTGAATGTTTTCCAGTGAGACCTGCGGAGCTGAAGTGTGTACTTTCAGTGCCTGTTGCAGGGTGACTGGACTCATGAAAGGTCGTGTCATTTCATCCAGTCCTGGGAGAAAGCCACGTGCTCCCTGACCCTTAGTGGTGTTCATAGATCCCTTTTTGGTGGAACTGCTCTGGGAATGCCTGAATAGGATGGGTTTTAGCCAGTGTTCCACTGTTAATTTATTGCTGAAAAGTCCAAGAGTCTAGGTGGACCAGAGATAGGACTGTGAAAAAGTTCTTTGATTCTGATACTGTTCAGATCCTTCCTGATGAATATCTGGTCTACCGGCTTGGGTCTTAGTTTCTGGGAAATTAGACGGATTCAGGTAAACTGTAGATGTCATCAGTGTGGGCTCAGTATTTGGGCCAATCCCAGATGAACATTTCTGGGTGAGAGGGTCCATGTTGAAGTCTTTCTGTTGCTCTCATTCAATACCTTTTGAGAATTATTATGGATAGAGGTAGGTAATTTCCTGTACATACTTTCTTTAAAAAAAACCTGTATTTTTGAGAGGAGAGTATTTTTAAAAAAGGAAATAAAGAAATATAACAAGTCATTGTATTGACAGGTTTCCTCATCATTGCAGAAGTTCACTGGGAGTTTTGTATCCATTTTGATCATTAACACATTTTTTCAGTGGATCAAAAAGATTATTATGACTCCTTTCTCTAACAGCTAATGCTCAGTTTTCATTTACTTATATAATCTTGTGTTTTAGAACAGAATCAATCTTAAAACTTAACTCTATGCTTGTATTTCCCTTGTTCACAAGGAATATTAAATAATCATAATCATGCCTGAACCTTATTATGTCATAACAGGTAGATATAACTATAGGCCAAACACCATGCTTTCAGTGACGTTCAACTTGAATGACAGGCTAATTCCATTCAGAGTGGTCTTAAATGCATTTTTGTAGCCTCTTCTCTCTGTGCTAGTGTCAAAAATCTCTTAATATTGGGGAGAGAAAGCACCTTCTCAAGGTGCTTTGGCCTTTCAAAGGATGAAACGGTAACCTTTAGATAGAGTAAACGTCTAGCCTGAATGTTTTCCAGTGAGACCTGCGGAGCTGAAGTGTGTACTTTCAGTGCCTGTTGCAGGGTGACTGGACTCATGAAAGGTCGTGTCATTTCATCCAGTCCTGGGAGAAAGCCACGTGCTCCCTGACCCTTAGTGGTGTTCATAGATCCCTTTTTGGTGGAACTGCTCTGGGAATGCCTGAATAGGATGGGTTTTAGCCAGTGTTCCACTGTTAATTTATTGCTGAAAAGTCCAAGAGTCTAGGTGGACCAGAGATAGGACTGTGAAAAAGTTCTTTGATTCTGATACTGTTCAGATCCTTCCTGATGAATATCTGGTCTACCGGCTTGGGTCTTAGTTTCTGGGAAATTAGACGGATTCAGGTAAACTGTAGATGTCATCAGTGTGGGCTCAGTATTTGGGCCAATCCCAGATGAACATTTCTGGGTGAGAGGGTCCATGTTGAAGTCTTTCTGTTGCTCTCATTCAATACCTTTTGAGAATTATTATGGATAGAGGTAGGTAATTTCCTGTACATACTTTCTTTAAAAAAAACCTGTATTTTTGAGAGGAGAGTATTTTTAAAAAAGGAAATAAAGAAATATAACAAGTCATTGTATTGACAGGTTTCCTCATCATTGCAGAAGTTCACTGGGAGTTTTGTATCCATTTTGATCATTAACACATTTTTTCAGTGGATCAAAAAGATTATTATGACTCCTTTCTCTAACAGCTAATGCTCAGTTTTCATTTACTTATATAATCTTGTGTTTTAGAACAGAATCAATCTTAAAACTTAACTCTATGCTTGTATTTCCCTTGTTCACAAGGAATATTAAATAATCATAATCATGCCTGAACCTTATTATGTCATAACAGGTAGATATAACTATAGGCCAAACACCATGCTTTCAGTGACGTTCAACTTGAATGACAGGCTAATTCCATTCAGAGTGGTCTTAAATGCATTTTTGTAGCCTCTTCTCTCTGTGCTAGTGTCAAAAATCTCTTAATATTGGGGAGAGAAAGCACCTTCTCAAGGTGCTTTGGCCTTTTCAAAGGATGAAAGAAGAAAATATATTACATGAACTCTGTGGGTTTCAATGTGACAACCTTTCCCACATTAATGTGTTTTGGGGTTCCTCTTTGATTTAAAAGTGGCCAAATGGGGATAGAAGAGGACCTAGAAACAAGCTTGCCAGGACTCTAAGTGGCCAGTTTGTTTATGGAGCCTCGGGACCATCAGACTCAAAGATTCTTCTTGGGATTCATAAAAGCTGCCCATGGCAAACTCTTCCGAGAGGAGTCTTACTTTGATAGGGGAGATGTTATTTTCTGTTTTCCTTTTCCTTTCTTTACTCTTTCAGTCCATAATCATTTGTGAAGCTTTTGAGATGACCAGTGGCTTTTCTAAGCTTTTTCTGTGTGTCATGTGTTTCATTATCAAGTGTAGAGTACAGTATTTTGCATTCACAAAGTATAAGGTGCATGTACTGTTAGGCTGTGTCTATGCCAGTTCTCAGATCCCAGAAAGGCATATATTTGTGGAAGGGGAAAGATCCATTCATTTTGTATAACTTCCTTTTGCCAAATTAGCCTGAAAATTCACCCAAAGCAGACACATACCAGGAGTGTCCCAGACTCCTGACATGTATCGGTTATCTGGTTGTAAAGGCATTGAAAAAGGTTCTCTGTGTAGGCCCTGTTGGAATATTGAGACGCCGCTCTTGAAAACACTGTCCACTGTGACGTGGAAGATGAGGAGCAGACTGACAACAGTTTGCTCTGCTCAGCATGCGAATAATGTGGCCCCGAAGGAAATGCCAAACCAGGCTAGACTTGGGCTGGTGTTGAAACCACCCCAGACTGTGTTCCTTGATGTTTTCATTGAAATGCTTGTGTAGACACAGCCTAAGAGAGAATAACCTCTTAAGTGTAATTTTGACTTTCTCTCCCCAATTAGAAGAAGATAGTGTTTTTGATGAATCTGATATTCATGATACACCTACTGGACCCTGCAATAAAGAGTCTCAAACTTTTTTTGCAAGATTGAAAAGGATAGGCGGCAGCAAAATGGTGAAATATCAGCCGGTTGAGATGAATGTTCAGAGAAGTATGAACTTTTTCCTCTCAGTAATTTTATGCAGAAATGTTGTACTCTACCGTTTGTTTGGGGTGAAATCTTAATTTTATTCTGTTACTACATATTTTAATACTGTTGATTTTATATATATGTATGCATAACCAGTATATATATATACATACTTATATATATACGTGAATTGACAGACACATCACGAACGTCATGATCGTCTTAGAGGGCCATTGCTTGATTTGATTTGTTGCGAAATGTTTGCTTCTCTTCCACACAATTTGAATACAGTTTTCTAGACTGACCTCAGCCAAAAGCGATCCCCTCTCCTGTCCACAAATGTGTAGACTGGAGGGATGATCCTGAAGGCTGATTTCAGAAATAAGATCTTAAGCTGCCCTTTGGGGGTTCTTCATTCTAAAGTTTTCTGAGTTTTGAAATGAGAATGAACCTTATGAAAACTTGGCCAGAAAGTCCGTTTTTGTCCCTTCTGGTGGAGCTGGGGTGGTGATTATGATGGATGCCAGCTGTATGCCCAAGTAGGAGGGGAAAAGAAAGTTGAAATCTCCAAGTAAAATAGTACTAGCCTTTTCTGTTTTAATCAGGTGAAATAGAACTGGCTGAATATAGAGACACGAGTGTGTTACAAGACAACATTCTGCACTGTGTGAGAGAAGAAAGCATGCAGAAAAGAAAGCTGCGCTCTTTAAAACAAAAATCTCTTGATATAGGGAATGCGGACTCCCTCTTGTTTACGCTAGACGAGCACCGCAGGAAGTCTTGCATAGACCGCTGTGACATAGACAAGCCTTCCGCACAAGCTGCTTATTTCATGCAAAGACAACATGACCATGCACGGTCTAGACAGAACTCTGCCACAAGGCCTGACAAGGCTGACATCCCCGAGAACCTAGCGGTGGAAGCTTTTCAAGAATCTCGGAGGCCTGTGATACCTGAAGTGAGGTTAAATTGCATGGAGGCGTTTGAGGTGAAAGTGGATTCCCCCATAAAACCTGCCCCCAAAGAGGATTTAGATCTGATTGACTTGTCCTCAGACTCAACGTCTGGGCCTGAGAAACGCTCTGTGCTCTCGACATCGGACAGCGACTCTCTTGTGTTTGAACCTCTTCC
The DNA here is from genome assembly GCA_022376925.1 of Tragulus kanchil. NCBI lineage: Eukaryota > Metazoa > Chordata > Mammalia > Artiodactyla > Tragulidae > Tragulus > Tragulus kanchil. The sequence continues at coordinate 181,806,731 of JAIOJX010000032.1, read as the reverse complement.
CCCTCTGCGGATAGTAGAGAGCGATGAAGAGGAGACCATGGACCAAGGGGATGAGGGTGCCTCTGGGAAGAACGCTGCCTCTTCTCCCCCCATCCCCAGACACCCCTCTGTCCTCAGCCTCAGCACAGTGCCCCTGGTTCAAGTAAGCGTGGAAGACTGTTCCAAAGACTTTTCTTCTAAGGACTCAGGACATCCCCAGTCCATGGGTGACAAGGAGGCCTCCCTCATAGCTCTGGAAGGCCCCACGGACTCTGAAGAATTAGCCAAGCCTGAGGAGCTGCAGGAGTGTTCCTGTGGCAGCCCGCTCACGCTGAAGCAGAAACGAGACCTCCTTCAGAAGTCATTTGCCCTCCCCGAGACCTCGCTGGATGATAACGCTGAGCCCAGCATCGAGGAAGAGAAGCCCGGTGGGCTGTTGCTGAGTTCAGGGACAAAAACTGTCCTCCTCAAGGTCCCTGAAGATTCCGAGAACCCAATGGAGAGTGAGAAGCCTGACATGAGCGCTGAATCAGACACAGAGCAAAACCCCGAGAGGAAAGCCGACGACGAGGGAGCCGAGGAGTCAGAGTTTAAGATTCAGATTGTCCCCAGGCAGAGGAAACAGAGGAAGATTGCTGTCAGCGCCATCCAGAGGGAGTACCTTGACATTTCCTTCAACATTCTAGACAGACTGGGAGATCAGAAAGATCCAGGTGAGCTCCTCCTTCTTTCTCCCAGCCTTCCGTTCCAGTTGGTGCATCTTACTTGTGAGGGTCTTGGCACTGAGTATGCACCAGACTGTCCATCTTATAATGTCAGTGAATGACATTATAATTGCTTCATTACCACTCTGAACCCTTCCTGCTTACTGGAGTGTGTTGGATTCTGATGTGGTTCTATTGGCTCCATAAATGTTCAGTATTGGTTGGTCCTCAGCTTGACAGTCAATTCTTGATCACCCTTGGCAACAAGAGGGAATGATAAATTAATATCAAGATATTCCAAATGTCATTTTTGTGTTTCTCAAACAGCAAAAGTCATTAAATTGAACTCTTTTTTTTCTTTGTCTTTTTTCCCCTGCTATACTGTAATGAATTATGATACAGCCCAAAGGAGCAATTAAAGGGCTAAAGGAAGGGCTAAAATAAAGCGAAGAATACTTAGAAGGATGAAGAATTGACTGTATTATAGCTGTTTAGGGTGTACAGCTGATTATGTATTCTCACCAGCAGTCTGGCAGACATTGTGTGCCCTTGGGAACCAAAATGAGCCCAGTTCCAACCTAGACGCTAATGCATGGCCAGCAGTTATAGTGAAGCTGCCATAGTACACATACTTCCTGCCTCAAATGCCATGTCTTAGATTTCTGTGGAGATGCTGTTTCTAAGAAAGATTAACTTGAAAAAGGTGACAAGCCAATAGTCCAGATCCTCCTAAATCACAAGTCCTCTGCTCTGTTATCACAACACTGATCAGCATGTTTCTTAATTTCCCAGCTCTCATCTTTAGACAAAATAGAATGTGACTCTTCAGAAAGAAAAAAAAAAGGGAATTGGCCTGGGGTGATTGTTTTAGTAGATTCATAGACTACAAGACGTTGGACACTGGCAGAAATCTTGGGGACCTCTAGTATCACCCCTTGTTTCCTCTAAGAGCACAGTGACACCGAGGAAGTGGTGTGCCCTCCTCCGTCACACGTCACTTCTCCCCTGGTGGTTCAGTCGCTCAGTCGTGTCCGACTCTTTGCAACCCCATGGACTGTAGGCCTCCAGGCTCCTCTGACCATGGAGTTTTCCAGACAAGAATCCTGGAGTGGGTTGCCATTTCCTTCGTCAGGGCATCCTCCCAACCCAGGGATGGAGCCTGCATCTCCAGCGTCTCCTGCATCACAGGCAGATTGGTTACCCACTGAGCCATTGGGGAAGCTTACCCCACAGCTGTCCCTACTCCATGACAAGAGCAGCTCCCAAGAGAATAGGCTCAGCCCTTTTATTTGCCCCTGGGCATTTCTTGAGGTTTCCAGCTGTCCTTTGCCTCATTAGACAGAGCTGTGCACTTCAAAGGTGCTCTGTAAAAATTTGTTGAATGAGCACTCAATGTATTTGGGAAAGGTCATGCTCCAGCAAGGCAGGGGGGAAGGAGAAGATTCTGGTAATAAGTTTAAGAGGGTTTCTAAGGAAACTGGGACACCTTTTTATTATTTGGAGCCAAGAAAATCATTGCATATAGATGGAGGGAAGCACTGACCTATTAATAGAAACTATGGAGGTCTGTAGGTGAATATATAAGGAACCCCATTAGGTCTATGGGTTGTATATAAGAACCTGTATGATGTCTCTGGGGTGGGGATATATGATATATAGGTTGTATATAGGTTGCGCACTCCAGTATTTTCACCTGGAGAATCCCGTGGACAGAGGAGCCTGGTAGGCTACAGTCCATGGGGTCGCAAAAAGTCGGAGACGACTTAAGCAACTAAACCACCGCAGTGTCCTACCTGCCAAAGAGATACAGATCACTCCATCCTTGCTGAGGGCTGGAAGGAGGCTCATGTGCTCAGAGTAAGGCTTAGGCTCCCCCAGACCTTCTTGTCTGTCATTGGTCGTCAGGGGAGGCCAGACTCATGGCTTTGCCCTTGCTCATTGCCTTGAGTCTACCAGGTCTCCTGGCATTGTATGTTTCCCTCTATTCATCTCAGTCCCTGCAGGAAGCCCCAGATCAGCTCACTTGGGGCCCTCTAGTATCACCCCTTGTTTCCTCTAAGAGCACAGTGACACCGAGGAAGTGGTGTGCCCTCCTCCGTCACACGTCACTTCTCCCCTGGTGGTTCAGTCGCTCAGTCGTGTCCGACTCTTTGCAACCCCATGGACTGTAGGCCTCCAGGCTCCTCTGACCATGGAGTTTTCCAGACAAGAATCCTGGAGTGGGTTGCCATTTCCTTCGTCAGGGCATCCTCCCAACCCAGGGATGGAGCCTGCATCTCCAGCGTCTCCTGCATCACAGGCAGATTGGTTACCCACTGAGCCATTGGGGAAGCTTACCCCACAGCTGTCCCTACTCCATGACAAGAGCAGCTCCCAAGAGAATAGGCTCAGCCCTTTTATTTGCCCCTGGGCATTTCTTGAGGTTTCCAGCTGTCCTTTGCCTCATTAGACAGAGCTGTGCACTTCAAAGGTGCTCTGAAAAAATTTGTTGAATGAGCACTCAATGTATTTGGGAAAGGTCATGCTCCAGCAAGGCAGGGGGGAAGGAGAAGATTCTGGTAATAAGTTTAAGAGGGTTTCTAAGGAAACTGGGACACCTTTTTATTATTTGGAGCCAAGAAAATCATTGCATATAGATGGAGGGAAGCACTGACCTATTAATAGAAACTATGGAGGTCTGTAGGTGAATATATAAGGAACCCCATTAGGTCTATGGGTTGTATATAAGAACCTGTATGATGTCTCTGGGGTGGGGATATATGATATATAGGTTGTATATAGGTTGCGCACTCCAGTATTTTCACCTGGAGAATCCCGTGGACAGAGGAGCCTGGTAGGCTACAGTCCATGGGGTCGCAAAAAGTCGGAGACGACTTAAGCAACTAAACCACCGCAGTGTCCTACCTGCCAAAGAGATACAGATCACTCCATCCTTGCTGAGGGCTGGAAGGAGGCTCATGTGCTCAGAGTAAGGCTTAGGCTCCCCCAGACCTTCTTGTCTGTCATTGGTCGTCAGGGGAGGCCAGACTCATGGCTTTGCCCTTGCTCATTGCCTTGAGTCTACCAGGTCTCCTGGCATTGTATGTTTCCCTCTATTCATCTCAGTCCCTGCAGGAAGCCCCAGATCAGCTCACCCTCCATCTCTCTCGCTCCAGTATCTGTGAGGCCTGGCTTCTCCTGTCCAGGTCCTTTCTCCCATCTTATCCCAACTCCTGAAATGTTTCCTATATCAGAAACGCATCATGCTTGATGCGCAAAATCCATCGTAGGCTCTCTCCACTGTTTCCTTGGCCTTCCTCCTCAAATGGAAGTCCAATCCTTCCCCGAGGATACTGTGTCCTTAGGCCAGGGCTAGGGTGTGGGGTTCCTTCCTCACCCCCATTTGCCCTTTCAGTCTCTTCCCACCGCGTCTCTAGAAACACTTTTTTTGTAACTGGGCTCTTGCCGTCTATGGTTATTGCCTTCATGTCCTCCCAGCACAGCAGCCACAGTGATTCTTAAAAATGTGAGATTATATGTTTACTTTGTTTCACGTCTACATACAAAAAAATTATCTGTTGTTTATCTCAAATTAAATTTTAACTGGGTACTCTCTCTTATCTGGCTACCTTAATATACCTTATAAAATCTACCCAGAATCTGCCCTCTTCTCACTGTCTCCCCTGCTTCCACCTTGGTCTGAGCCATTGACATCTTTCATCAGGATCAACTGCTAATGCTTCCTCACTGGGCTCTTGCCTTCTGTGGTCACTGCCTTCATACTCTCCCAACCCAGCAGCCACAGTGGTCCTTAAAATGTGAGATTATACGTTTACTCTGCTTAAAATCCTCCATTGGCTCCCATTTCTTTCATAATATAAGTTCAGGTCCTTTAAGTGGCTAGAATCCTGTGCGTCCTGATTCTTATTAGTTCTCTGACTTCATTTTTACAAGGTTCTCTCCACATTTCTTCTATTTAGCCACAGTGGCTCCTGCCCTTTATTGAACATTCCTTGTATTTTCCTATCTTGGGATCTTTTCTTTGGCTGATCCCTCATCCTGAAGCTGTCTTCCCCACATACCTGAGAATGCCTGGCTCATTCTTTCATTTTGCTTAATTCTTTGATCAAACATCAGGTTTCCAATGAGGCCTAGACCACACCCTCACCCTTCCATCCCTGCTTGGTGTCTTAGAATTGTTTTCTTTTCTTTATTTCTCTTCTACAAAGACTTACTCTTCTAACATAGAATAATTTACTTACTTTTATGTATGTTAATTATCACCTGTCTGTCGTCACTAAAATGCAAAGTTGCAAAGGCAAGGAATTTGTTCTTTCCTATATCTCCCCATCTTGATCCCCAGGTCCTTTCTCCCATCTTATCCCAACTCCTGAAATGTTTCCTATATCAGAAACGCATCATGCTTGATGCGCAAAATCCATCGTAGGCTCTCTCCACTGTTTCCTTGGCCTTCCTCCTCAAATGGAAGTCCAATCCTTCCCCGAGGATACTGTGTCCTTAGGCCAGGGCTAGGGTGTGGGGTTCCTTCCTCACCCCCATTTGCCCTTTCAGTCTCTTCCCACCGCGTCTCTAGAAACACTTTTTTTGTAACTGGGCTCTTGCCGTCTATGGTTATTGCCTTCATGTCCTCCCAGCACAGCAGCCACAGTGATTCTTAAAAATGTGAGATTATATGTTTACTTTGTTTCACGTCTACATACAAAAAAATTATCTGTTGTTTATCTCAAATTAAATTTTAACTGGGTACTCTCTCTTATCTGGCTACCTTAATATACCTTATAAAATCTACCCAGAATCTGCCCTCTTCTCACTGTCTCCCCTGCTTCCACCTTGGTCTGAGCCATTGACATCTTTCATCAGGATCAACTGCTAATGCTTCCTCACTGGGCTCTTGCCTTCTGTGGTCACTGCCTTCATACTCTCCCAACCCAGCAGCCACAGTGGTCCTTAAAAATGTGAGATTATACGTTTACTCTGCTTAAAATCCTCCATTGGCTCCCATTTCTTTCATAATATAAGTTCAGGTCCTTTAAGTGGCTAGAATCCTGTGCGTCCTGATTCTTATTAGTTCTCTGACTTCATTTTTACAAGGTTCTCTCCACATTTCTTCTATTTAGCCACAGTGGCTCCTGCCCTTTATTGAACATTCCTTGTATTTTCCTATCTTGGGATCTTTTCTTTGGCTGATCCCTCATCCTGAAGCTGTCTTCCCCACATACCTGAGAATGCCTGGCTCATTCTTTCATTTTGCTTAATTCTTTGATCAAACATCAGGTTTCCAATGAGGCCTAGACCACACCCTCACCCTTCCATCCCTGCTTGGTGTCTTAGAATTGTTTTCTTTTCTTTATTTCTCTTCTACAAAGACTTACTCTTCTAACATAGAATAATTTACTTACTTTTATGTATGTTAATTATCACCTGTCTGTCGTCACTAAAATGCAAAGTTGCAAAGGCAAGGAATTTGTTCTTTGATTATATCCCAAGTGCCTAGTAGAGTCTGGTGCATATTTGATGAGTGAATGAATCAATAATATGATATTTTCTTCACATCAGTATGAAAAATTAAGTAGAAAAATTTTCAGTTAAGCATATGGCTCTATTCAAATATTTGTTATCAAATTATATATAGATGTGGTTTAGTCGCTAAGTTGTATCCGACTCTTTTTGACCCCATGGACTGCAGCCTGCGAGGATCCTCTGTCCATGGAATTTTCCAGGCAAGAATATTGAAGTGGATTGCTATTTCCATCTCCAAGGGAGCTTCCAGACTCAGGGCTTGAACCTGGACTTCCTGTGCTGTAGGCAGTCTAATAGAAGGCTTCATAAAATGATTCAGGACTGAGCACAAATTTCCTGGCTCAAAGCATCTTGGTATACTAATGATTATACAGTAATGACATTTCTTTTAAAAAGCGAGGATTTTAATAAGCATATTCAAACTCTAAAAGTCTCAACAGTCTATCAAAGAATTCCTGCTTTTCTTATTCTGTATTGTTGATGAGATTATTATGCCATAGTGGCAGCAAATATAAAACAGAGGCAAATAAGAATAAGAGAGCTAAGTATGCCCATTTTTAACTAGTGGTTTGTGGAAAATACCTAAGAGGAAAAACAATAACCTAATCTTTAATATCTTAATGCCTAAGGAATTTAAAATGAATAGTAATTTTATGCCTTATTAGGCATTTTTATCAGGAAATTATTTATCTGACAACTGTATCTATTCAGAAAGACCTCTGAGAATCAAAAATAGATATTCCAAAATCAGTGCTTAAAAGCTTTGCTCCTTCGCCCTCACCTAGGGTGTATTTTACTTTTATTTCTGACAGTTTAATAATCATCCAGTTGAATAGCATGCATACATTGTCCATCTGTGTGGATGTATGGTGACTTGCTCTGTGGCAAGAAAAAAAATTAATAATATGCAGACGGGGAAACAGGTATCATGAAGAGTAAGAATTAGAAGCCGTTTATGGTGGACATTTTATAATTGTGGAAGCCCGTAGTGGTAATTCCAGGCTGTTTGCTGAGGTCAGTACACAGTGAGTGTTGCTTGAGATGGCAAGGAGGCTTTAAAGAATTTTAAGGGTTTGCTGTGATAAACTATTGAACTTTTCGAAGAGCTTTAATGGATCATCTTTACCTAGAATAACGTGGGTCAACTTGTTTCTCCTAATGCATAGATTAAATAGACAGTTTTTTTTTTTTTTTTATTCTTTATTTTAAAGGTTTTACAGAGTTTTGTTGTTCACAGACATGTATGTTCCCAGATCAGTCATATGCATATCCATGGTCCCCACCCGCCCTGATCCCCCCATCCCACCCCTCCAGACCTTTGCCCCAAGCCATTGTAAGCACTCCTATTCCCTTAGCACTGTGACACTAGCTATCTTTTCCACACCTAACACTATAGGTTTCCTTGTTACTTCCTCCATGCTTCCCCCTCCCTATTTCTTCGCCACGATGTCCCTATGAAATAGACAGTTTTATTTGCAGAAAATATTTCAGCTTAGATACATTTGTCAATAGCAGAAGCAAACGAAACACTCTGTTTCTTGCTCAACTAATGAAGTAGAAACATCTGAGTTACTAGTAAGTATTCTAAGTTAGATACTGTCCCTTAAATTACCTGTGGTATAGCAGAGGCTGTAAAGAGGTAAATAGACCTTTCCATTATAATACATTAATTTTGGTAAGGGTTAGGACAGCATGCTCTGGGATAACATAATGGCTCACATGATCCAGTTTTTTGTTTGAATTTTGGGGTGGAGATCCTGGAGGCCTTTCTGGAGGAGGAATTGTGTATATGAATGGAGATGTAAATGATGAGTAGAAAGTTGCCAGAGGAAGGTGAAGTGGTAAAATGGCAGAGGTAGGTCATCTGTAAGTGACTTTGGGGTTTGTGTAAGGAGAAACTCAGTTCTTGAAAAGTGCAAGAATGTGTGATGTGAGCATGCCAAGCTCTAGCTTTGTAATTGTGCTGTTGTTACCCTCTGAGGGGCGTATCAACATATGCACCTCTCTGTGGAACTATTAAACCAGTGTGTGTTGTAGCTCCATGAAAGTCATTAGTAGGGCCAGAAAGTATATAGTGATTTGAATGGGAGTATTGGGCAAAAGGGGAAATATTTGGAAAAGGTACTCAGACATGCTTTTAACCAATGTCCCGAGTCTTAAATAATATTTCTGTTTGTAGATCCCGCTGCTAAAGGACTTTCAACTTTGGAAATGCCACGAGAATCCTCATCTGCCCCTACATTAGAAGGAGGTGTACCAGAGACAAGCAGTCATTCCTCAATATCAAGTAAGATTTCCTTTGGTGATCATTGTACTTGTATATTGATGGTAGAACATTATCTGCTGCATTGTTTTAAATTTTCACACTCTTGGTATTGTTCTTTTCTTTTTTCAACATTTGTGTTAGCTTCTTAGGTAACGTTATGTTGTGTGCTCTCAGCGACTCTGATATAGAGGTTCACTTTTATCAGCATGTCAAGTGTTTGATTAATCAGTATGGTTACTGATAGGTCAAGAAGTCTAATTTGTTAAGTAATAATCACTGCACTTCATAATTCAATGAATCAAGTACTATATTTAACTAAACACAAAACATGGAACCGGTTTTGGGACAAGTGAAAAGCACTGTGACAGAATTTTACATGAAACACCTTTGTTTAATTTTAATCACCTCCATCATTGACAAAAATGTTCTCCAAAGTTGTCTTCAAGTAAGTGTATCAGATATGTCATGATCCCAAAGTTATGACTAAATCTAGCTCTCTACCATCAGACCATTAGAATGGCATGACATTTTTTTTACCGAGTCTCTAGGAGACAACTGTTTGGAAACTGCTGTGTGTTATTGGGTCCTAGATTCTGCCCATGAAGCTCTTGAGTTCTGTTGAGGTTTGAAAATAAGGGTGTCCATCTAGCTCAGTGAAACCAGTGAAGAGACTTTAGCACGGGACATTCTCAGAGATACAAACAGGGCTGTGACTTCCACAAACCCTTGTCATAGGTGCTGGTATATTTTGTGTTCCATGTGGACGCTGTCTCAGGGGCTAGTGAATTTGATGATCTTTGGAAATAAAGATGCTCTAGAACACCAGATAAAGATCTTAACTGAATGTTGGACTGGTAGTATGGAGCAGCCTCATCATCTTCATCTTTCATTTACGCATGCTTTCACTCATTCAGCAACTATTTGTTAAGTGTCTGCTGAGTGCCCAACAGGCGCTGGTGATCAAAGGGGAATAAGCGCCCTTTGTTCTCCACGCATTCACAGACATAAATAGTAATGATAGTTACCGTGTTCCGGCACTGTGGTCAATGGTTTATACGCATTGTTGTTTTAGTAAGTCCTCCTCTCAGCACTGCATGGCAGATGGTATTGACTCAGTTTTATAGACTAGCCAACAGAGGTTCAGGGAAGCTACATGACTAAAGTCACATAGCTATTGAGTCATAGAGACAGAATTGATGCTGGGTCCGTTTGGTTTTATTAAGGTCAGGTGTTTATTCGTTTAGATCTCTGCTTAGGGCTTCCCTGGTGGCTCAGTTGTTACAGAATCTGCCTGCCATCCAGGAGATGTGGGTTTGATCCCCTGGGTCAGGAAAATCCCCTAAAGAAGGAAATGGCAACTTGCTCCAGTGTTCTTGCCTGGGAAATCCCATGGACAGAGGAGCCTGGTGGACAACAGTCCACGGAGTCGCAGAGAGTCAGACACAATTTAGCAACTAAACCGCTACCACCACTGCCTTAGAATAATTCAAATTCAGTTACAATAGAGATTATAGAAATTCCAAGAGGGTGTTTCCAAGTAACAATTAGTTGCTCTTTTTGTTAGCAAAGAACAGCTCATTCTGAATCTAATTGTTCTTCAGAATGGCATGACATTTTTTTTACCGAGTCTCTAGGAGACAACTGTTTGGAAACTGCTGTGTGTTATTGGGTCCTAGATTCTGCCCATGAAGCTCTTGAGTTCTGTTGAGGTTTGAAAATAAGGGTGTCCATCTAGCTCAGTGAAACCAGTGAAGAGACTTTAGCACGGGACATTCTCAGAGATACAAACAGGGCTGTGACTTCCACAAACCCTTGTCATAGGTGCTGGTATATTTTGTGTTCCATGTGGACGCTGTCTCAGGGGCTAGTGAATTTGATGATCTTTGGAAATAAAGATGCTCTAGAACACCAGATAAAGATCTTAACTGAATGTTGGACTGGTAGTATGGAGCAGCCTCATCATCTTCATCTTTCATTTACGCATGCTTTCACTCATTCAGCAACTATTTGTTAAGTGTCTGCTGAGTGCCCAACAGGCGCTGGTGATCAAAGGGGAATAAGCGCCCTTTGTTCTCCACGCATTCACAGACATAAATAGTAATGATAGTTACCGTGTTCCGGCACTGTGGTCAATGGTTTATACGCATTGTTGTTTTAGTAAGTCCTCCTCTCAGCACTGCATGGCAGATGGTATTGACTCAGTTTTATAGACTAGCCAACAGAGGTTCAGGGAAGCTACATGACTAAAGTCACATAGCTATTGAGTCATAGAGACAGAATTGATGCTGGGTCCGTTTGGTTTTATTAAGGTCAGGTGTTTATTCGTTTAGATCTCTGCTTAGGGCTTCCCTGGTGGCTCAGTTGTTACAGAATCTGCCTGCCATCCAGGAGATGTGGGTTTGATCCCCTGGGTCAGGAAAATCCCCTAAAGAAGGAAATGGCAACTTGCTCCAGTGTTCTTGCCTGGGAAATCCCATGGACAGAGGAGCCTGGTGGACAACAGTCCACGGAGTCGCAGAGAGTCAGACACAATTTAGCAACTAAACCGCTACCACCACTGCCTTAGAATAATTCAAATTCAGTTACAATAGAGATTATAGAAATTCCAAGAGGGTGTTTCCAAGTAACAATTAGTTGCTCTTTTTGTTAGCAAAGAACAGCTCATTCTGAATCTAATTGTTCTTCTTTATCATACACACACAAAAATCTGTTTTAAAGCATGATAATACGCACTTTTTAAAAATTTTGGCCTCTCTTATTGGTCCTTCATTTATTTATTTTCATCTATCTTAATTCTTTGGCCTGTGTGCGCCTCCCATCGCAGTGGCCTCTCATTGCAGAGCACTGGCTCTGGACACATGTGCTGCATAGCACCGGCTCGCAATTGGACACACTGGTTCAGCAGCTCCCTGGCACATGGAATCTTCCCAGGCCAGGGATCAAACAGGTGCCCCTTGCACTGCAAGGAGGACTCTTTACCCACTTGACCAACAGGGAAGTCCCATATGCCCAGTTTTAAGTCCACATACTAAAATCATGAGAGTGTATCCTCCTAATTTGCACGAGTCATCTAAAAAGAGGTAGCGAATTACGGTTAGAATTCCAAGTTGGGTACAGTTGAGATGGTCAGGATGACAAAGTTTGACTTCAGTGCTGGTTAAATGTATCACAAAATAAATGTACCAAATGGAACATGATCTCAAAGTCATGAGTGTATCTAGCCCTTGGGGCTTTAGCATAGCACGTCATTAGATTTCCACCTTTCTCCTCCTTTCCATTAAAAGCATGTGTTTGGGTAGCTCTTGGCAGTGTGATCTTGGGGATACAGTGCTTTACACACTGAGCTAAACATTAAGGTTTTTACTCTCAGGGAATTCTTCTGTCTTTAAAAACAACTGAGGATTGTAAAAATTGTTCATCTCTAGAGGTTTTTAACCTTCCTTTGATTTTGTCTGATGGTTGCTGCTAATTTTTAAATTCAGTAAATCTCAAAGATTTCTATTTTTTGAATTTTACTTGAAATTTGTTGCATTTTCTGAAAGATTTCTGCCTTTGAATTTTACCTGAAGCTGCACTTTGAAGTGAATTGTGAAACTGTAAAATTTATCAATCAACCACAAGAATCAGGTTTTTTGTATTAGTTTGCACAGTCATTTCCATGAATTCAGTTAACATGGAGTCCAAGACACAAGAATTCCCATCACAGCCCTCACTTTTGCGTAGCTTATCAGCAGATTATTTTGTAGCTAAACATGCCATGACCACCATGAATCAAACAGCATGCTAATTACATTAGAAATAATGTCATCATTGAGTTCACATCACACCAAGTTGCTGCCTTGGTACCGTGACTGTGAAACTTGTGTATAACAGGTAAAGGTCCTTTCTGAGGGTCATATAGACATCCTGGCTTCTGCCATCCTCTTGTAGACCACATGTATTTCAGACCTTTGGTTTCTGAAATTGTCCTTATAAGAAAGCGAATAACCCGAAGTTCTCAAGAGATACAGTTGTTTGGGATCATGTTGAAAAGGCCTGTGGCTATCCCCTTCCTTTCTCCATTGGCTGGTGGCAGGGATGCTTAGGCCACTCGGAGAGGAAAAGGAGGGTAGGAGGCAGATTGCTTTCTCACTCATCTGTCTATCAGCAGAAGTACTTTTCACTGTTTTTCCAGTTTAGAAATGCTTCATCTACTCGACAAGCATGGGATATCTGTCAATGCCTAATTGATAAGATAAAAATGTTACCACTTGTTCTTTTAAAACAAAAATGTGCACTAGAATATACCTGTGGAATGTGATGCCATTCACATCTTTCAAACAATAGGCAGAGGCTTCTACAGAGATTGGTAACAACACTGATTTTGGAGTCAGCACGTTTTGGTTTGATGACCGCTTCATTTACTGGTTGGTTCCAAGTAACAAGTTAAATTGCTTCAATTGCTCTCTAAAAATTGAGGTGGATACATGTCATCCTACTCCAAAATATATATGTACACACACACACACACACACACACACACGGGACTGCAGGGGGATATCAGAAGACTGAAACTATGTATGCACAAGCTCCATTAAAGAAAGTTAAGCTACAAATTATTAATAGAAGTAGTATTATCTGTCTTGAATCTTTGAGGGGAACAGGAAAGTGTATATAAATGAAAAAGTAAGTGAAAATATCATACTGTTGTAAGTGGGGTCAATCTTTACAGATTACGGATGAGTGCTCATAGCCACTGTTTATTTCTTTACTGAGTAAAGAAAGGTTCCAAGAATAGCAGAGTGCCTTAGGTTTTCATCTGGGCAGGAGCATACAACTTACTAAATGATTAGAAATAGCTAATGAAGGTTCAGTGAAGATTCTGTATGGCTGTGTAGAGCCTTTGTGTGCTGTGCAAATCTCTTCCCCCTAGTAACATCTCCTAATTTCCTCCATATAGCTCAGTATAACAGGTAAAGGTCCTTTCTGAGGGTCATATAGACATCCTGGCTTCTGCCATCCTCTTGTAGACCACATGTATTTCAGACCTTTGGTTTCTGAAATTGTCCTTATAAGAAAGCGAATAACCCGAAGTTCTCAAGAGATACAGTTGTTTGGGATCATGTTGAAAAGGCCTGTGGCTATCCCCTTCCTTTCTCCATTGGCTGGTGGCAGGGATGCTTAGGCCACTCGGAGAGGAAAAGGAGGGTAGGAGGCAGATTGCTTTCTCACTCATCTGTCTATCAGCAGAAGTACTTTTCACTGTTTTTCCAGTTTAGAAATGCTTCATCTACTCGACAAGCATGGGATATCTGTCAATGCCTAATTGATAAGATAAAAATGTTACCACTTGTTCTTTTAAAACAAAAATGTGCACTAGAATATACCTGTGGAATGTGATGCCATTCACATCTTTCAAACAATAGGCAGAGGCTTCTACAGAGATTGGTAACAACACTGATTTTGGAGTCAGCACGTTTTGGTTTGATGACCGCTTCATTTACTGGTTGGTTCCAAGTAACAAGTTCAATTGCTTCAATTGCTCTCTAAAAATTGAGGTGGATACATGTCATCCTACTCCAAAATATATATGTACACACACACACACACACACACACACGGGACTGCAGGGGGATATCAGAAGACTGAAACTATGTATGCACAAGCTCCATTAAAGAAAGTTAAGCTACAAATTATTAATAGAAGTAGTATTATCTGTCTTGAATCTTTGAGGGGAACAGGAAAGTGTATATAAATGAAAAAGTAAGTGAAAATATCATACTGTTGTAAGTGGGGTCAATCTTTACAGATTACGGATGAGTGCTCATAGCCACTGTTTATTTCTTTACTGAGTAAAGAAAGGTTCCAAGAATAGCAGAGTGCCTTAGGTTTTCATCTGGGCAGGAGCATACAACTTACTAAATGATTAGAAATAGCTAATGAAGGTTCAGTGAAGATTCTGTATGGCTGTGTAGAGCCTTTGTGTGCTGTGCAAATCTCTTCCCCCTAGTAACATCTCCTAATTTCCTCCATATAGCTCAGTATAGGCAGATGAAAAGGGGATCCCTGGGAGCTCTGACAATGAGCCAGTTAATGAAGCGGCAGCTGGAACATCAGTCTAGCGCCCCCCATAACATCAGCAACTGGGACACTGGTGGGTCAAGCTTTTCTTCTTGTTTTACCTCTCAGATTAGCAAATGCCACTTTCCCTGTGTCCCTCTGCCTCCTGGGAAGGAATAGATTTTCTCTCGTGTTCTGGGGTTCAGAAAAAAATTTTTAGCCATAAGTAATGAATAAGTCTGTTTAAACCTTTCAAGTATTCTGGAACCACAGGTTCTTCCGACTCAGCTGGTGCAACTCTTTCATTTTTCATGTCTTTATTTTTGCCCCTAAGACCCAGATTCCAGATGGTAGGCTGTCTCTTTGGAAGTGAAATGCTGTAAATGCATACAGGAGGGAATGGGACTGTGATTTCCTGATGCCAATTAGAAGACAAAACACCAGAGTGTCAATCTTCTCTGTTTTATAAATGACAGTGTATCAAAAATAAGGGACTATCGATAATAACAATAACAGTAATAACCAATGTCCACTTAGTGCCGTCACACTCTGCGGGCAGGTCTGGGCATGTGAGCTGTGTGTTTTAGTCAGCAGGGTCACCGGGCTGCCATCGCACACCCTCATGCACATACGATAGAACTGCCTCTAACCTCAGTTGTAAAGTGAGAATGGACCGCCATGACATGTCTACCTGAAACATGATCACCCTGCATTTTCTAAACTTTGTTCCCATGTTCTGCACGTGTACTACTTCCTCAGCAATTATATGAAGTAGTATTATCTGTCTTGAATCTTTGAGGAACAGGAAAGTGTATATAAATGAAAAATAAGTGAAAATATCATACTGTTGTAAGTGGGGTCAATCTTTACAGATTACGGATGAGTGCTCATAGCCACTGTTTATTTCTTTACTGAGTAAAGAAAGGTTCCAAGAATAGCAGAGTGCCTTAGGTTTTCATCTGGGCAGGAGCATACAACTTACTAAATGATTAGAAATAGCTAATGAAGGTTCAGTGAAGATTCTGTATGGCTGTGTAGAGCCTTTGTGTGCTGTGCAAATCTCTTCCCCCTAGTAACATCTCCTAATTTCCTCCATATAGCTCAGTATAGGCAGATGAAAAGGGGATCCCTGGGAGCTCTGACAATGAGCCAGTTAATGAAGCGGCAGCTGGAACATCAGTCTAGCGCCCCCCATAACATCAGCAACTGGGACACTGGTGGGTCAAGCTTTTCTTCTTGTTTTACCTCTCAGATTAGCAAATGCCACTTTCCCTGTGTCCCCTCTGCCTCCCTGGGAAGGAATAGATTTTCTCTCGTGTTCTGGGGTTCAGAAAAAAATTTTTAGCCATAAGTAATGAATAAGTCTGTTTAAACCTTTCAAGTATTCTGGAACCACAGGTTCTTCCGACTCAGCTGGTGCAACTCTTTCATTTTTCATGTCTTTATTTTTGCCCCTAAGACCCAGATTCCAGATGGTAGGCTGTCTCTTTGGAAGTGAAATGCTGTAAATGCATACAGGAGGGAATGGGACTGTGATTTCCTGATGCCAATTAGAAGACAAAACACCAGAGTGTCAATCTTCTCTGTTTTATAAATGACAGTGTATCAAAAATAAGGGACTATCGATAATAACAATAACAGTAATAACCAATGTCCACTTAGTGCCGTCACACTCTGCGGGCAGGTCTGGGCATGTGAGCTGTGTGTTTTAGTCAGCAGGGTCACCGGGCTGCCATCGCACACCCTCATGCACATACGATAGAACTGCCTCTAACCTCAGTTGTAAAGTGAGAATGGACCGCCATGACATGTCTACCTGAAACATGATCACCCTGCATTTTCTAAACTTTGTTCCCATGTTCTGCACGTGTACTACTTCCTCCAGCCAGTAGTACTGCCGCGATTCTGTTCTTTTGAGTGCCTGCCTTTCCTTTTGTCCCCCTTTTAATTAAATGGGTCATTTGATCACAAGATTATATATGTGAGAGCTTACTGCAAGATGCATGCACTGAATATCAGGGTTTTCTGTACACTCTGGAGTCCAGCACTTGGATAGGGTTATTTTCATATCTTGGTTAGCACTTTCTAGCTACAATTATGTGGAATTATTTCAAAATCCTTCCTTATAACCAGGGATTGCAGTGTCCACAAGGCCAGAATATTAAGATACTATTAATTTCTCATAGCCATAATATATATATGTTTTATATATATATATATATATATATATATATATATATATTACGCTATTTTCTCCCTGTGTTCTTCAAAAATAGGGAGAAAGCTGATCTAGATAACTAAATCCTATACACCATACCCAGTCCTATATTTAACAGGTCGTTTCAACTCTCACTGTCTTTATAAAGTTTCTTAACATGTGAAAGGTTTAGTGTTTTATCAGGATTCTCTTGTAGCTCAGCTGGTGAAGAATCTGCCTGCAATACAGGAGACCCCAGTTCGATTCCTGGGTTGGGAAGTTCCCCTGGAGAAGAGATAGGCTACCCACTCCAGTATTCTTGGGCTTCCCTTGTGGCTTAGATGGTAAAGAATGTGGGAGACCTGGGTTCTATCCTTGTGTTGGGACGATCCCTTGGAGAAGGGAAAGGCTACCCATTCCAGTATTCTTGCCTAGAGAATTCCATGGCTTGTCCATGGGTCTCAAATAGTTGGACACGACTGAGCGACTTCACTCAGTGTTTTATCTTCCTTTTAGTGATAATTGGTAGTGGATAATGAAAAGGCCGAAAGACAGTGGGTTAAGGGAGGCAAGGAGAAAGGCATTGAATAACCAGCCTTGAGAGTTTACTGAGTTTGGGTGAAGCTTCTTCTGTTCATATCAAAGAGGACCTTTTCCCCCTCTTTACTGATCTGATGCTATGTCAGGAACTGAGAATGGAATCCTTTGTTTAGTTCATTTTCTGATAACTAAACATCTATCTTTTGTTAGGTGCACCTGAGGCCCTGAAGATTATTTTATTATGCTGCTGCTGTTATCCATAGCAAGCTTAGCCTAGGCTCACCATTGTAGGTTCTGATATAATTACAACCTGGAGCGGTTGACTCTATAGAATTATAAAAAGGCAAATGGATTTCAATTTCTTCTCCAAATTTCACTCTAGGAAAAATGTACACGATGCCAAATAACCCATTTAACTGAATTTTTCATTTTTTAACCTAACTTCAGCCTTGTTCATGTCATTCTGGCTTCTCATTTAATACTTGACATTGACATGCTGTCTGAATTTCTTTCACTTGAGTTTTCCTGGGCTTGTTTTCCATCCTCCCAAGTTGGTTCACTAATCACCAAGTCCTCCTAGAGCTTCATCTCAGTATTTATGTCGAGAACCATAAAACGTTCTCCCCAAATCCAAGAGCAGAGGAGAGTCGATGAGTTTGGAGCTTCACGTTAGGTGATGTGTCACTGTATACCACATACGTTGATTCAGTGACTTGCTAGAATCCAAAAGAACACATCTGGTCCTGCAGACACACTGAGAAGGGCAGTCTAAAGCATGGGTCATGATCGACCTACAGCCGCGTGCACCTGCTCACTCACAGAATACCGACCACTTCTCCATCCACGCACATCTGACAGCCGGCTTCTTTGGCTCCTCTTTCACCTGAAACAAGTGTTCCTGAACCATGGCTCCTCCCTCTGCCTCTGTCCCCTTATTCCTGTTCCTCAGCCCTCGATCAAATGCCTCTCGTTTCCTTGCTCCCAGTTCCACATGTCTTCTGGATGATCTCTCTGGTCATTGCTGCAGATGATCACTTGTGTATTTATTAGTTTGCGTAAAACATTTCTTTTGTGGCTGTGACAGTAGTCTTTCATTTTGCTTCATTTCATATCAAGAGATATGGGACTTGAGCTTTCTGAGGGTGGAGATTAGAGAATCTGGACTTTGAGGGGATGGTTTTAGATGCTCTGTTGCTTTCAGGTGCATTTCATGCACCTGAATGGCAGGGTTTTAGGGAGAGCCCAGGCAACCCTCTGCTAACATCTAGGATGTTTCCTGTAAGTGTTAAATTAATAGTCAACACTAACAGTCCCAAGAGATTATCGGTGAAATTCTTTGTGTTGTGAATTGTGTGCAGTTGACCACACTGAAGACTGAAATGTTCTATTTATCCACAGAACAGGTACAGCGGAAACGCCGTGTAATGTGCCAGTGTGCCTCAACCCTGACCTGGAGGGACAGCCGTTGAGAGTGAGAGGTGAGCCATGCTGCAGAATCTGACTGTCAGGGTGAAGGGAACTATGTGTTTCTTCTCCAAATTTCACTCTAGGAAAAATGTACACGATGCCAAATAACCCATTTAACTGAATTTTTCATTTTTTAACCTAACTTCAGCCTTGTTCATGTCATTCTGGCTTCTCATTTAATACTTGACATTGACATGCTGTCTGAATTTCTTTCACTTGAGTTTTCCTGGGCTTGTTTTCCATCCTCCCAAGTTGGTTCACTAATCACCAAGTCCTCCTAGAGCTTCATCTCAGTATTTATGTCGAGAACCATAAAACGTTCTCCCCAAATCCAAGAGCAGAGGAGAGTCGATGAGTTTGGAGCTTCACGTTAGGTGATGTGTCACTGTATACCACATACGTTGATTCAGTGACTTGCTAGAATCCAAAAGAACACATCTGGTCCTGCAGACACACTGAGAAGGGCAGTCTAAAGCATGGGTCATGATCGACCTACAGCCGCGTGCACCTGCTCACTCACAGAATACCGACCACTTCTCCATCCACGCACATCTGACAGCCGGCTTCTTTGGCTCCTCTTTCACCTGAAACAAGTGTTCCTGAACCATGGCTCCTCCCTCTGCCTCTGTCCCCTTATTCCTGTTCCTCAGCCCTCGATCAAATGCCTCTCGTTTCCTTGCTCCCAGTTCCACATGTCTTCTGGATGATCTCTCTGGTCATTGCTGCAGATGATCACTTGTGTATTTATTAGTTTGCGTAAAACATTTCTTTTGTGGCTGTGACAGTAGTCTTTCATTTTGCTTCATTTCATATCAAGAGATATGGGACTTGAGCTTTCTGAGGGTGGAGATTAGAGAATCTGGACTTTGAGGGGATGGTTTTAGATGCTCTGTTGCTTTCAGGTGCATTTCATGCACCTGAATGGCAGGGTTTTAGGGAGAGCCCAGGCAACCCTCTGCTAACATCTAGGATGTTTCCTGTAAGTGTTAAATTAATAGTCAACACTAACAGTCCCAAGAGATTATCGGTGAAATTCTTTGTGTTGTGAATTGTGTGCAGTTGACCACACTGAAGACTGAAATGTTCTATTTATCCACAGAACAGGTACAGCCCGGGAAACGCCCGTGTAATGTGCCAGTGTGCCTCAACCCTGACCTGGAGGGACAGCCGTTGAGAGTGAGAGGTGAGCCATGCTGCAGAATCTGACTGTCAGGGTGAAGGGAACTATGTGTGTCCATCATCTGGTCACTCCACAGGGGCTGAAATCCCTTCTTCAGCAGCTCTGTGAAGAGGACCCAAGCTTTGCTCAGATTCTTCCAGGACCTAGGAATGTAGGACGTCCCGTCTTTGAGAATGACTGACAAAAGTCTCTTCCTTATAGTGAAATTTTAACCCTTTGGGGCCACACAAAGCAAGTCTAGACTCTCTCATTTAACCTTTTACACATTTGAAGAAAACCACCAATTGCTTATTTCCTCAGTCTTCTATCGACCACACATCCTTGGGTCCTTTGGTATTCCTCCTAATATGTATCCATTTTCCATAGCATCCTGCATCTGTTTCTCTGGGCATAGCTCATCTTATCTCTGTTCCTTATAGGCTATTGAGCTCATAGATGGACAGCTTCTTTTCAGTTATTTGAAATGAAACAGAATGTACACTTGACTTTATGCTGATTGTAGGAGCAAGCTGAGAATAAATCTGTGCTAAGATAATCAGAATATTTTTATAAGTTTTTTTTTTTTAATTTTTGCCCCTTTTATTTATTTATTTATTTTCATCCATCTTTATTTTTGGGCCTGTGTGGGCCTCCCATTGCAGTGGCCTCTCTTGTTGCAGAGCACTGGCTCATAATTGGACACACCAGTCCAGCCGCTCTGCGGCATGTGGGATCTTCCTGGGCCAGGGATCAAACTGGTGCCGCCTGCACCACAAGGCACACTCTTTACCCACTGACCCACCAGGGAAGCCCAAGATAATCAGAATTTTTTTTCTAAATTTTGGCCATGCCGTGAGGCATGTGGGATCTTGGTTCCCTGACCAGAGGTTGAACTTGCACTCCCTGTATTGAAAGCATGACATCTTAAGCACTAGATCGCCAGGGAAGTCTAGAGTGTTTATTTATTTATTTGATTTTGGCCTCTTTTGTTACTTTTTCATTCATTTATTTTCATCCATCTTTATTCTTCAGCCTGTGTGAGCCTCCCATTGCAGTGGCCTCTCTCATTGCAGAGCACCGGCTCTGGGTCATGTGCTCCAGAGCGCTGGCTTGTAATTGGACACACTGGTTCTGCCACTCTGCAGCACATGGGATCTCCCCTGGCCAGGGATCTAACCTGTACCCCTTGCACTGCAAGGCTGACTATTTACCCACCACTAGGGAAATCCCAGAATGTTTATTTTTTAAATTTATCTAATGTCTCGTTAATCATTACTTTTGTTCTTTATTTTTAAATTTAGAAGGCAGAACAAAGAATTTTTTTGTTCTTTATTTTTAAAATGTCACAAATTTATTATTTGTGAAAACTAGAAAGCAAAATTGAATTAATACTTCCTCTCTTTTTACTAGTCCCGTAAATAAGACAGGCCTATTATTTTGGACCATATCACTTCTGATTCTCCTTAGGAATGAATGAGGAGATACTTACCTTTGGCTAAGATTTGTCTGGCAATGAGTAGCAATCGTATCCCTGTATCAAATGAGATGAGACTTCTCATTTATGGGTCTAGGGAAATCTTTAAAAAAAGTTTTTTCAATTGGTGGAAAATTGCTTCACAGCGTTGTGTTGGTTTCTGCCTTACAACAGTAAGAACCATTCAAAATTATATATATACCTGTATCTCCCCGCCTTCTTGAGCCTCCCTCCCCTCCTATGCCACCTCTCTAGGTCTTCACAGAATGCCAGGCTGGGCTCCCCGTGTGATGCAGCAGCTTCCCACTAGCTGTCTTTTTTACACACAATCGTGTATATATGTCGATACCACTTTCTCACTTCATCCCACCTGTGTGTCCACAAGTCCATTCTCTACTAGGTTCACCAGGACCATGCATTAATATATGATACTTGTATTTCTCTTTCTGACTTACTTCACTCTGTATAAGAGGCTGCAGGTTCATCAGCCTTACTACAACTGACTCAAATTCGTTCTTGTTTATGGCTGAGTCATATTCCATAGCAAATATATATCACATCATCTTTATTCATTTATCTGTCAGTGGACATCTAGGCTCCTTCCCTGTCCGGGCTATTGTAATTATTGGTACAGTGAATATTGGGGCATATGTGTCTTTTAGAATTGTGATTTTCTCAGGGTATATACCCAGTAGTGGGATTGATGGGTCATATGGTAGGTTTACTCCTGTGCTCTTTCTTGAGGAATCTCCATACTGTTTTCCATAATGGGAGAAAACAATTGCAAATGAAGCAACTGACAAAGGGTTAATCTCCAGACTATATAAGCAGCTTATACAGCTCAATATCAGAAAAACAAAAAACTCAGTATCAGAACCAACCCAGTCAGAAAATGGGCAGAAGACCTAAGCAGGCATTCCTCCAAAGACAACATCCAGCTGGCCACATGTCCAGTGTCACTGACTGTTAGAGAAATGCAAATCAAAGCTGCAATGAGGGATTACCTCACACCAGTCAGAATGGCCATCATCAAAAATAAAATAAAATCTGTGAACAGTAAATGCTGGAGAGGATGTAGAGAAAAAGAAAGCGTTTACGAGCAGAACCCAGGATGGTCACATAAACTCTTGCGCCTGGCCATGCTCTAATGACTCAGTCAGTAGAAGCAAAAGTGAAATGTGGTAATGAGAACAAAGACAGAAAATCTGTTTCTTGATAAACTGAGGGATCCACTGATTCACTCAGAGACTGAGGCATGCCTGTATGCCTGGAGACGCACCACCGCCTGTCTGCTTTCTCCAAGACTTCCAAAGGGACTTTTGTCAAAATGTCCAGTTTTGAAGCTAGGTTTTGGAAGAGGTTTCCTCTCTTTTTTTTTTTTTTTTGAGTTCTCTTTCATTTTTTTTTTTTAATTCTCATAAAAGTCACGTAATGGAAAACATACTTTTCAAAAAAATTTTGGCCTCTTTTATTTATTTTCATCCATCTTTATTTCTTGGCCTGTGTGGGCCTCCTATCTCAGTGGCCTCTCTTGCTGCAGAGCATCAGCTCTGGGTGCATGCGCTCCAGAGCACTGGCTCATAATTGGACACATCTGTCCAGCTGCTCCATAGCACGTGGGATCCTCCTGGGCCAGGGATCGAAATGGTGCCCCTTGCACTGCAAGGTGGACTCCCTACCCACTGGACCACCAAGGAAGCCCGAAAACATACTATTTTAACCACATTTCACTGTTCAGCTGAGTCATATTCCATACTATATCACATGATCTTTATTCATTTATCTGTCAGTGGACATCTAGGCTCCTTCCCTGTCCGGGCTATTGTAATTATTGGTACAGTGAATATTGGGGCATATGTGTCTTTTAGAATTGTGATTTTCTCAGGGTATATACCCAGTAGTGGGATTGATGGGTCATATGGTAGGTTTACTCCTGTGCTCTTTCTTGAGGAATCTCCATACTGTTTTCCATAATGGGAGAAAACAATTGCAAATGAAGCAACTGACAAAGGGTTAATCTCCAGACTATATAAGCAGCTTATACAGCTCAATATCAGAAAAACAAAAAACTCAGTATCAGAACCAACCCAGTCAGAAAATGGGCAGAAGACCTAAGCAGGCATTCCTCCAAAGACAACATCCAGCTGGCCACATGTCCAGTGTCACTGACTGTTAGAGAAATGCAAATCAAAGCTGCAATGAGGGATTACCTCACACCAGTCAGAATGGCCATCATCAAAAATAAAATAAAATCTGTGAACAGTAAATGCTGGAGAGGATGTAGAGAAAAAGGAAAGCGTTTACGAGCAGAACCCAGGATGGTCACATAAACTCTTGCGCCTGGCCATGCTCTAATGACTCAGTCAGTAGAAGCAAAAGTGAAATGTGGTAATGAGAACAAAGACAGAAAATCTGTTTCTTGATAAACTGAGGGATCCACTGATTCACTCAGAGACTGAGGCATGCCTGTATGCCTGGAGACGCACCACCGCCTGTCTGCTTTCTCCAAGACTTCCAAAGGGACTTTTGTCAAAATGTCCAGTTTTGAAGCTAGGTTTTGGAAGAGGTTTCCTCTCTTTTTTTTTTTTTTTTTTTTGAGATCTCTGTCAATTTTTTTTTTTAATTCTCATAAAAGTCACGTAATGGAAAACATACTTTTCAAAAAAAAATTTTGGCCTCTTTTATTTATTTTCATCCATCTTTATTTCTTGGCCTGTGTGGGCCTCCTATCTCAGTGGCCTCTCTTGCTGCAGAGCATCAGCTCTGGGTGCATGCGCTCCAGAGCACTGGCTCATAATTGGACACATCTGTCCAGCTGCTCCATAGCACGTGGGATCCTCCTGGGCCAGGGATCGAAATGGTGCCCCTTGCACTGCAAGGTGGACTCCCTACCCACTGGACCACCAAGGAAGCCCGAAAACATACTATTTTAACCACATTTCACTGTACAGTTTGGTGGCACTGAGGACATTCACATGGGTTTGCAGCACTCAGCATCTTGTCTCCTCAATTCTTCACCTTCCTAAACTGAACCTTTGTCGCCATTAAAAACTAGCTCTCCATTCCCCTCCCAGCACCCGCCACCCCCAGCCCTGGCATCTACCAGTGCACTTTCTGACTCTATGAATTTGACTCTTCTAGGTTTCTCCTGCAAGTGGAATCTAATGGTACTTGTCAACATGCACCTAGTGTATATTGGAATGCATTTTTAAGATTATTTTCTGTCCTACAAACATATAATAGGAGCTTTCCTCTTTATTCAGGTTTCCAAGAACCTTCTTTGTCTGTTCCCTAATTCCCTGCAGAGGGCACTTTGGGTTTTCAGTAGATGGACAGGAGTGGTGGCATCAGACGTGTTGCTAACAGCTGGGGGCATCGAGCTCCCTGTAGTAACACAGGCTTGATTGTGACCTGGTTATAACAGAGGGGAGCTTCGCCCTGGCATTGCCCACCTTCTCCTTGTATATTAGTGTTAGTGCTTCCTCATCACAGCAGTATTTAGAAATCCACTGGTTCAGCTAATGTTGCCATATGGGAGCAGGATCCTGTAACCTATCTGCTTTTATAAATGGCTGTCGTAAATATGGCATTGTGCATTCTGTTTGGTTGTGTGGAAAACAAATTCATGGTGCTCTCATCAGAAATAACTGTTGCTTGGCATGTGTATTGGGTAAGGACTGGTCTGAAACACCCAAATGCCTTTGCTTCCCTCTGTCTTCTTGACTTGAATGATCATTTCTGTGTGAGTAATAGTGATTAGCAAGAATCTTCTGAAAGCCTTGACTCGGAGTTGTTGGTTTTAAAAAAAAATCAGTTTCTTACGTTTCTAGTAAGAATATATGTATATATATATATATATATATATATGTGTATATATATATATATATATATATATATATATATATATATCTGTCTTACCATGTGTCTTGTGGACTGAGGTCTCCCTTTCTTACCATGGGCATTATGGTGTCTGATAGAGGTGGAGTGTCCGTGTTCAAGAAATGTGGAGTACTGGAATTGAACCTCTGTGTTTTGGTTTCTTGAAGCAACTTCATTCTGTTTACCTTTCTGTTTTAACAATCAGTCACATCTTTTTTTCTTATCTTGGCCCAGTTCTTGCCTTTTCTATTACTTTATATATATATACATTTTTTCCTTTTTCCCCATCATGCCTCTTTTATTGATATTTATTTTCATCAATCTTTTTATTCTTTGGCATGTGTAGGCCTCCCATTTCAGTGGTCTCTCTCACTGCAGAACACTGGCCCTGGGTGCATGCGCTCCAGAGTGCTGGCTCATAATTAGACACACCAGTCCAGCTGCTCCGCGGCACGTGGGATCTTCCTGGATCAGGGCTCAAACTGGTGCCTCTTGAACTGCAAGGGAACACCAGGGAAGCCCGCCTTTTCTATTATTAATCAGTGTATACTTTTGCTTGCAGTACCTGTATTCCTTTCATTCAAAGCATCATCCTTAGGAAACAACTGGAGGCCTTTATTAATGATACAATTGAATACAAGTAGGAAAGCTTGTTAGATAAGAGATAGCCAGTAAACACAGTATCAAACTTTGAATTCCCTTTTGGATCTTCAGAAATGACATAATGATATTTTCAGATAATTTCTTTTGCCATTAGGTCTGAAGGTCTTCTTAGGAACAGATGTTGTAAAGTTTGATCAGACGAGAGATTCTGTATGAAGCATCTTGACTCTTCAAAGACTTTGTTAACATTTTTTTCTCCCTCAGATTGAAATACCTTGCCTGTTTGGTGAAGTTTCTAAAATTTTTATGTTGATTTTTTTAGAAACCAGTTCTCTGAATCATTATCTTTCTCCTATTTAAGGAAAGATCATGCGGATTTGTTTTGTTTTTCAGCGTGAAATTAGCATTTCTTTAATAAAAACCAGATTATTTAATGACCATTGTGTTTATCTGGCTTTTTTACTGTTTGAAAAACTCAGAGTCTCAGTTATAACTGTGTAGAACATGATATTATTCTGGATTGTCACTTTGGGCTTCTTCTTGGAGTGCCTTATTTCCCTAGTTCCTGGAGAATCTGTCCATCACTGATGGCTTTCTTTTTTTTAATTTAATTTATTTATTTGGCTACACCAGGTCTTAGTGGAACATTACATGGGATCTTGGATCTTGGTGGAGGCACGAGGGACCTTTAGTTGGGGCATGTGAACTCTTAGTTGAAGCCTTTGGGATCTAGTTCCCTGACCAGAGATCAAACCCTGGACCTTTGCATTGGGTGCATAGAGTCTTAGCCACTGAACCATCAGGGAAGTCCTCAGCACTGGAGAAATAGTCTCCTGGATCTCCAGATTTACTCCTCATTAGGGCAGTAGATGGGCTTCCTTGATGGCTCAGTGATAAAGAATCTGCCTGCCAATGCAAGTTAAATCCCTGGGTCAGGAAGATCCCCTGGAGAAGGAAGTGGAACCCATGCCAGTATTCTTGCCTGGGAAATCTCATGGACAGAGGAGCCTGGTGAGCTACAGTTAATTGGGTTGCAAAAGAATTGGGCATGAGTTAGTGAGCCTCAGATTCCTGTGACAACATCAAAACCCAAAGTAAACTTGTGATATCAAGTGAACTTAAGTCAGTGTATACTTTTGCTTGCAGTACCTGTATTCCTTTCATTCAAAGCATCATCCTTAGGAAACAACTGGAGGCCTTTATTAATGATACAATTGAATACAAGTAGGAAAGCTTGTTAGATAAGAGATAGCCAGTAAACACAGTATCAAACTTTGAATTCCCTTTTGGATCTTCAGAAATGACATAATGATATTTTCAGATAATTTCTTTTGCCATTAGGTCTGAAGGTCTTCTTAGGAACAGATGTTGTAAAGTTTGATCAGACGAGAGATTCTGTATGAAGCATCTTGACTCTTCAAAGACTTTGTTAACATTTTTTTCTCCCTCAGATTGAAATACCTTGCCTGTTTGGTGAAGTTTCTAAAATTTTTATGTTGATTTTTTTAGAAACCAGTTCTCTGAATCATTATCTTTCTCCTATTTAAGGAAAGATCATGCGGATTTGTTTTGTTTTTCAGCGTGAAATTAGCATTTCTTTAATAAAAACCAGATTATTTAATGACCATTGTGTTTATCTGGCTTTTTTACTGTTTGAAAAACTCAGAGTCTCAGTTATAACTGTGTAGAACATGATATTATTCTGGATTGTCACTTTGGGCTTCTTCTTGGAGTGCCTTATTTCCCTAGTTCCTGGAGAATCTGTCCATCACTGATGGCTTTCTTTTTTTTAATTTAATTTATTTATTTGGCTACACCAGGTCTTAGTGGAACATTACATGGGATCTTGGATCTTGGTGGAGGCACGAGGGACCTTTAGTTGGGGCATGTGAACTCTTAGTTGAAGCCTTTGGGATCTAGTTCCCTGACCAGAGATCAAACCCTGGACCTTTGCATTGGGTGCATAGAGTCTTAGCCACTGAACCATCAGGGAAGTCCTCAGCACTGGAGAAATAGTCTCCTGGATCTCCAGATTTACTCCTCATTAGGGCAGTAGATGGGCTTCCTTGATGGCTCAGTGATAAAGAATCTGCCTGCCAATGCAAGTTAAATCCCTGGGTCAGGAAGATCCCCTGGAGAAGGAAGTGGAACCCATGCCAGTATTCTTGCCTGGGAAATCTCATGGACAGAGGAGCCTGGTGGGCTACAGTTAATTGGGTTGCAAAAGAATTGGGCATGAGTTAGTGACTAGACAACAACAACAGAGCACTGGATTTTTGCCTCAGATTCCTGTGACAACATCAAAACCCAAAGTAAACTTGTGATATCAAGTGAACTTAAGTCACTGGATGCTTTGTTCAAAAACCTTCATATTTCATTTCATAAGCATTTGAAGAATGAAGTCTTTTGCTTTGGGGCTTATATTAATTTACAAAGTAGAAAACCATCCTGATATTAATATTTCTTAGCTCAAACTGCTCCCCTTGATTAGGTATGCAGAGATCTAGGATCTGATTCCCTTTCCAAGTTAGCAACATTTAGTCTTGGCATGCATTTTTCACTTTAGAAATCTAGTATGTGTGAGCAGCTTCCGTCTTTGCCTAGCAGCTAAAGGTTGTAACTCACTGAAGGGAATCCTTGAATAGATGCTCATCTGCTTTTCTTCATCTCTGTTTAAGTACCCTGTTGGCACATCTGAACTCTTCCTGATTTTTTTTCAAAGTCAAGAAGGCTAAGGAACCGTAAGAGTCTAGCTCTTAAAATGTTAGAAGTTGCTTCAGTTGTGTCGGACTCTTTGCAACTCCATGGACTGCAGCCCACCAGGCTCCTCTGTCCATAGTACTCTCCAGGCAGGAATACTGGAGTGGGTTGCCATTCCTTTTCCAGGGGATCTTCCTAACCCAGGGATCAAACCCACGTGTCTATGTCTCTTGCATTGACAGACAAATTCCTTACCACTAGCGCCACCTAGGAAGCCCTTAAAATGATATAAACCAAAACAAATCATAGTCTTTCTTGAATGCCTTTGACTCTTGACAGTTTTTCACAATGTAATTTGCAATCATAATTGTAAATGGGCTCTCCTTGTCACATCCTTGCGAATAGGATCTTGGCAGGATTTCTAAGAGGAGAAAAGGGCTTTTCCTTGCTCCAAGAAACACACATTTATTCACCAATTGCCTCTTTACTGCTTACCCAGGGGCCACAAAATCCAGCCTGCTGTCGGCACCCAGCATTGTGAGTATGTTCGTGCCAGCACCTGAAGAATTCACGGACGAGCAGCCGACGGTGATGACAGACAAGTAAGCTTGCGGTCGTTTTCTTCACTCATTACAGAATTTGAGCGCTTGCTTACCATGATTGTGAGAAAACCTCAGAGGAGCATGCTGTGCTTTTACGTCATCATTTGCTCTTCAAATGATGGTAGCCACGAGTGTGGTTATTTTAGAAATACAGTATTATATGGGCAGCTTTCATTCATGCCAAGGCAGCTTTCTTTTTGTCATTTGAGTAAATGCAAATAATGTCCACTTACTGATTATTCCTAGCAATAATTTCACATCAATCAAATCCCTCAGCCAGAGATTTTGAATTCTTAGGGTGGGCCTAGGTTGGAGGCTTGATTCTTTTCCCTCTCCTGCTGGCAAGATCTGTTTTCTGAATCTCAGATTGGTTATGTGGTCTCATTGTTTGTCTGCCTTCAGTATCACCAGATTTCTTATAAAATCCAAACGCTTTAGCTTACTATATTAAGGCCCTTCAGACTGTGAAGGTATGGGCTTAACCCCTCTTCACCATGAACTCCGTCTCTCCTTTGCAGACTCATAGCTGCCCTTCTCTCTGTCCTTTCTCTGCCTAGTGAGCTCCTGTTCATGCATGAAAACCCAGCTTAAGGCAAAGTTTTCCTGATTTCACAAGGAAAATGCATCATGCCATTCTTCAAGTTTCTGTAATAGTTGGTACATCTCTATTCTGCCATTTGGCACACTGTATTTTAATTGTCTCATTGTTTATATACACATGTTTTGTAATGGACTGTGAGTTCCTTAGTGACGGGGACTCCTCCCTCTGTATTTATACTCTGAGCTCCCTATACATTGCCTGGCACATAAATGCTGTTTAGTAAATATGATAAAAAATAAGACTTACAGGATTTCAAGCTTGGAGAGATCCTTTGGGCTTAGGAGGCTTCCTGGTAAAGGTGACCCAAGTGACAAACTGAGTAGCGTTTAGACATCCTTGCGAATAGGATCTTGGCAGGATTTCTAAGAGGAGAAAAGGGCTTTTCCTTGCTCCAAGAAACACACATTTATTCACCAATTGCCTCTTTACTGCTTACCCAGGGGCCACAAAATCCAGCCTGCTGTCGGCACCCAGCATTGTGAGTATGTTCGTGCCAGCACCTGAAGAATTCACGGACGAGCAGCCGACGGTGATGACAGACAAGTAAGCTTGCGGTCGTTTTCTTCACTCATTACAGAATTTGAGCGCTTGCTTACCATGATTGTGAGAAAACCTCAGAGGAGCATGCTGTGCTTTTACGTCATCATTTGCTCTTCAAATGATGGTAGCCACGAGTGTGGTTATTTTAGAAATACAGTATTATATGGGCAGCTTTCATTCATGCCAAGGCAGCTTTCTTTTTGTCATTTGAGTAAATGCAAATAATGTCCACTTACTGATTATTCCTAGCAATAATTTCACATCAATCAAATCCCTCAGCCAGAGATTTTGAATTCTTAGGGTGGGCCTAGGTTGGAGGCTTGATTCTTTTCCCTCTCCTGCTGGCAAGATCTGTTTTCTGAATCTCAGATTGGTTATGTGGTCTCATTGTTTGTCTGCCTTCAGTATCACCAGATTTCTTATAAAATCCAAACGCTTTAGCTTACTATATTAAGGCCCTTCAGACTGTGAAGGTATGGGCTTAACCCCTCTTCACCATGAACTCCGTCTCTCCTTTGCAGACTCATAGCTGCCCTTCTCTCTGTCCTTTCTCTGCCTAGTGAGCTCCTGTTCATGCATGAAAACCCAGCTTAAGGCAAAGTTTTCCTGATTTCACAAGGAAAATGCATCATGCCATTCTTCAAGTTTCTGTAATAGTTGGTACATCTCTATTCTGCCATTTGGCACACTGTATTTTAATTGTCTCATTGTTTATATACACATGTTTTGTAATGGACTGTGAGTTCCTTAGTGACGGGGACTCCTCCCTCTGTATTTATACTCTGAGCTCCCTATACATTGCCTGGCACATAAATGCTGTTTAGTAAATATGATAAAAAATAAGACTTACAGGATTTCAAGCTTGGAGAGATCCTTTGGGCTTAGGAGGCTTCCTGGTAAAGGTGACCCAAGTGACAAACTGAGTAAGCGTGTGATGAAAGGAGAGGAAGGTGAGGTGGAAGGCGCTGCCATGGGGACCCGTGCCACTGGCCACAGGTAGCTGTCATTACTGAAGAAGGGACGGGCCTGTCTCGAGCCGCTGCCTTAGCATGTCCACACAGGGAGCACCTAGTCGCTGGTGGAGGGCTCTTCTTAGCTCCTTCTTTGGTATAATTGCCTCATTTTGTGTCCTCCTCCAAGTATCCATCTTCCCTAGTTGTCCTCCTGGTTGCCTTTGTCGGGGGAGCTCTATTTATTGAGTTCTGTAGCATTTTATGGAAAAACTCGAACTGTTTGGCCAATGTGATATATACTTTTTAGTTACAAAAGTAAACTTTGTATTTTAAAAAGTTAATTTGTAAGAAATTATATATATCATTCCTTAGAAATTATATATATATATATATATATAAAATGTGTGTGTATATATATAGAGAGAGAGAGAGACACACACACACACACACACACACCCTTTAGAAAGATTTCCGATGGAAAGGTCACGGTAGCAACTGTAGTTCTGGCTCCTTTGCTTTCCCAGGAGACTTCCCCTCACTTTATAAAGCTGCCCAACTGCAGCTGAAAAAAAAAGAGCTCTACTTTCATTGAGATGAAATACACTGAGCCTACAGTAGATTCTGCAAAGAGCAACAAGTTGGAAGTTCCTTAAGAGTAAGGGCCATTGTGTTTTCACAGACTATACTCAGTAGGTGGTGAATTCATAAAACTGATCTGAGTGCGGGCTTTCTACAGGTTTCTATTGACTATTCTGCCTCTTACCCATAAATAGGACATTTTTAGACCTGAAAGCTTAAGAAGACTTCCATTTGTGTCTAGACATTTTTCACTTTTAATTGCAATCAATGAAAATAAAATCTGGTTACTGATTATCCCTAGCAATAATTTCACATGCATACAATCTCTCAACTGGAAATTTCAAATTATTAGTCCAGGGATCAATAATGCCTTTAGAGACTAGATAGTTATGAGTTGAAAGATTGTTTTCAGTGATCAGAAGAAGCTTCCTGGTCTCATCCATGTGTGCTATTTCTATGTCTAAGGTGAGGCTTGAGCTTGAGTTTCCTATTTATTATTGAAATAGGACCACTGACCTCTTTTTGGGAATTTTTCCAGGTCTCATTAAAAAACAAAAAGGCTATGTGTACTTACATCTTGAAACCATTGTTGGCTCTCGTGGAAAGCTTTCTTCTGTTGCCTTCGCAGATGCCATGACTGCGGGGCCGTTCTTGAAGAGTACGATGAGGAAACCCTTGGACTGGCCATCGTGGTCCTCTCCACGTTCATCCACTTAAGCCCAGACTTGGCAGCCCCGTTGTTGCTGGACATCATGCAGTCTGTGGGAAGGTGAGGGTCAGCTTCTGTTTCGACTGGGAAGAAGGAGCTTTAAATCTATTTTCTGAAATAAAAACTCCCAGCCGAAGGTGAAACATTTTGTAACCTTACAGATGATTAATATTTGTGGAATCAACTCAGACTAATTTCACAAACCGAATGGACCTAATTTTTGGTTGAATTCCACAACCATGTAGGGTCACGAGTCACAGTGTCAGAGTGGAGCTAGAGGAAACTGAGCTAAGAAAACCCTCCTGTTTGTGGTTCTCTGTTGCCACGTGAGCCAGTGGCTGTTAGGCACGCAAAACTGTCCATTTTTCACACTGAAAACTGTAACTTTTAAGTATCATTATCTCTCTTTACTTGATTTAAGATGAGTTCTCTAGGGGCTTTGTAATCTTGGGGTGCCTCACTTCATTATGCAACCTGGATTATTGTCATATGAAGGGATAAATGGAAATATAGCAGTTTTATCCTTCTGACTCAAAAAGGAAGAAGGCACACATTTTGGGAATAGAGCCTTCAGCTTGACTGATTAAAACTTAGCTTTTTAGAGAATTTTCTTATCAAGAAAATTCCGCTTAGTACATAAGATATTGGAAGAAAAATGCTGTATTGCATGGATTTAAGTAGAGTTCCAATTCAGGAGCAAATTGCAATCCCGGCATACACAATGTGCAGGAGAGGACTGAATTAGATTCCACAGGAATGTATTCAGTTTCCAATTTGTGCCAGCCCAGAGCTAGGTGCTTCAGGCTACAGGCATGACTCCAAGCTCTGCCTTCAAGTGCTCTGTGGCTTAGTTGTTGAAGAGGACAGTGATACGTTATTACTCAGTAGCTGTAAAAGATGGGACATGATTAAGAGCTGTAATGAGCAGCGTTTACGGTGAGTGCTTTGGGAATTCAGGATAGAAATGATCTATTACAGGAAGGTCTCTGTGGAGGAGATGGAGAAAAAGAAACTGGATTCAGCAAATTCCTGTTATTGTGGGTTTTTTTTTTGGTGGGGGGGCACTTCTGTTGGTGTTTCATTTATTCATTTTCATCCATCTTTGTTCCTTGGCCTCTGTGGGCCTCTCATCGCAGTGGCCTCTCTCACTGCAGAGCATCAGCTCTGGGTGCATGTGCTCCAGAGCTCCAACTCAGTAGTTGGACACATCAGTCCAGCTGCTCCGCGGCATGTGGGATCTTCCCAGGCCAGGGATCGAACCAGTGCCCCTTGCACTGCAAGGCAGTGTCCTTACCAACTGGACCATCAGGGAAGCCCAAATTCCTGTTATTTTTTAAATAAAACTTTTAAAATTGTTTGTTTATTTTACTATCTTCTAGAAGCTTTTACAGTTTGTGACTTATTTGTAATTAGTTTTAGAGATTGTACACAAAGAAATAAATGTTTAAAATTAATTTTTATTGGACTATAATTGCTTTACAGTGTTGTATTAGTTTCTACTGTACAGCAAAGTGAACCAGTTACACAAAGAAATGGATTTTGAGTTGAACTGATATGGGAATGGACTAGGTCAGATATCTAGTCCTGTTCCTGCATCTGACTTGGCTGCAAAGGGCATGCTTGTAGGTCGGCTGGGTGATACTCAGCTTACTCAACTGTCTGCATCTCCATGGAAACCTCTGATTTGATGCAGAAAGCAGATTTCGGAAACTAGATTAAGTTGAACCTGGAGACTGAACCCCAAGTGAATCTTGTATCCCTGCTCAGGGGAATTCTCAGAGTTTTCCATGTCCCCTCATCTAAGCGGGCATGCAGTGTTCATGCAGTTCCTTGTGAAAACCTGACACTCACATGACTCTCTTTCCTTTATTTCCTAGATTGGCATCCAGCACGACTTTTTCTAATCAAGCAGAAAGGTAAGGTCCTAAGGGAGTCCAATGTCACATCTTTTTTGTCTCCTGTGCATGTTCATCTATGTCTAAAAAACAGAACTGTTTACATGGGATGACTATCATTAGGTTCAATTGCAGCTCCAGGGAGCACGTGTTCATTTTCTGTTCACGTCTTCATTTGTTCACTCATTTCAGTCAACAAGTACTTTTAAGCCCACTCCCCATCAGGCATCATGCTAGTTACTAAGGTTTCAGCTGGGGGCAAAACAGATAGGATTCCTGCCCTCAAGGTGGTTCAAGTCTATTTGGAAGGCAAACATGAATTAAATATTTGCGTAAGTTTATAACTGTAAACAGTGCCCAATGGTACAAACAGAAAGAATATTAAAACTTGTATGTGCATGTGTGCATGAGTGCTGAGTCCCTTCAGTTGTGTCCGACTCTGTGTGACCCTATTAACTGGAGCCTGTAGGCTCCTTTGTCCATGGAATTCTCCAGGCAAGAATACTGGAATGGCAAGAATTCCATTCCCTTCCCTAGGGCATCTTCCCAGCCCAGGGATCGAACCTGTGTCTCTTAAATCTCATTTCCTGAATTGGAAGTCGGATTTTTCACCTCTAGTGCCACCTATTCAGCCAGTGTGAGTTCTTGGTAGTGAGAGTCGGTCACATTAGGGATATATTCAGGAAATATTTTGAAAGTGGAGCTGACAGAATTTGCTGAGAGATGGGATGTAAGTGGTGAGAGAAAGAGGAGCAAGAATGATTCCTAGGTTTGGGTTGGAGCAATTTGGGTGGACTAGTGTGCCATTTGTGAAGATGGGCAAGCCTGGATGAGAGACGAGCAGATGTATACTAGGCAGACCTCATCTGGTCTGGGGAGTGGTAAGGGGGACAGAGGGAGAGAAGGACTTCCCTTAAGAAGTGATGCTTAAACTCAGATCTCAAAAAATGAGTTGGATTTAACTCTGCAAATAGCTATGGGGAAACGTGTGCAGAGATCTTGAGGAGGTAAAGAGCATATCTGTTAGGTGGAACTATGAAAATACCCCTGAACTGTGAAAAGATCCCCTAGAGAAGGGAATGGCAGCCTACTCCAGTATTCTTGCCTAGAGAATTCCACAGACAGACCCAGGGGTCAGAAAGAGTTGAATCCGACTGAGCGACTAACACTTTCACTTTTCAGGAAGAGGCCATTGTGGCTGTAGCACAGAGATGCAAGCTTTGCTGAAGCTGGCTTGTCAGGTTATGCTGGATTTATAAGCCACATGGAATAGTTAAGACTTTCTTCTGGCAGCGATGGAAAGCCACTGAAGGCTTTTTAGGCAGCAAGGAGTGTGTGTGTGTGTGTGTGTGTGTGTGTGTGTGTCTGTGTTTAGCGTGTTAGAAAGGTTACTTCGGCTGCATTGGGTAGAAAGGACCAGAAGAGAGCAGGAATGGCTACTGTGTGGGCCTCTGGGCAGGCTTATTTCTCTGCTTTAGTTTTCTCATCTATAAAAGAGGAAGGCTAATATATAACCGTCTGGGGCCACAGGGCTGTTTGCTGTGAAGTCCAAGCGATAGAGTGTATCTGACAGCACAGCTGTAATGGGTCCCCACAGGGAGAGGTGTTGTATTAAAACTTGTATGTGCATGTGTGCATGAGTGCTGAGTCCCTTCAGTTGTGTCCGACTCTGTGTGACCCTATTAACTGGAGCCTGTAGGCTCCTTTGTCCATGGAATTCTCCAGGCAAGAATACTGGAATGGCAAGAATTCCATTCCCTTCCTAGGGCATCTTCCCAGCCCAGGGATCGAACCTGTGTCTCTTAAATCTCATTTCCTGAATTGGAAGTCGGATTTTTCACCTCTAGTGCCACCTATTCAGCCAGTGTGAGTTCTTGGTAGTGAGAGTCGGTCACATTAGGGATATATTCAGGAAATATTTTGAAAGTGGAGCTGACAGAATTTGCTGAGAGATGGGATGTAAGTGGTGAGAGAAAGAGGAGCAAGAATGATTCCTAGGTTTGGGTTGGAGCAATTTGGGTGGACTAGTGTGCCATTTGTGAAGATGGGCAAGCCTGGATGAGAGACGAGCAGATGTATACTAGGCAGACCTCATCTGGTCTGGGGAGTGGTAAGGGGGACAGAGGGAGAGAAGGACTTCCCTTAAGAAGTGATGCTTAAACTCAGATCTCAAAAAATGAGTTGGATTTAACTCTGCAAATAGCTATGGGGAAACGTGTGCAGAGATCTTGAGGAGGTAAAGAGCATATCTGTTAGGTGGAACTATGAAAATACCCCTGAACTGTGAAAAGATCCCCTAGAGAAGGGAATGGCAGCCTACTCCAGTATTCTTGCCTAGAGAATTCCACAGACAGACCCAGGGGTCAGAAAGAGTTGAATCCGACTGAGCGACTAACACTTTCACTTTTCAGGAAGAGGCCATTGTGGCTGTAGCACAGAGATGCAAGCTTTGCTGAAGCTGGCTTGTCAGGTTATGCTGGATTTATAAGCCACATGGAATAGTTAAGACTTTCTTCTGGCAGCGATGGAAAGCCACTGAAGGCTTTTTAGGCAGCAAGGAGTGTGTGTGTGTGTGTGTGTGTGTGTGTGTGTGTGTCTGTGTTTAGCGTGTTAGAAAGGTTACTTCGGCTGCATTGGGTAGAAAGGACCAGAAGAGAGCAGGAATGGCTACTGTGTGGGCCTCTGGGCAGGCTTATTTCTCTGCTTTAGTTTTCTCATCTATAAAAGAGGAAGGCTAATATATAACCGTCTGGGGCCACAGGGCTGTTTGCTGTGAAGTCCAAGCGATAGAGTGTATCTGACAGCACAGCTGTAATGGGTCCCACACAGGGGAGAGGGTGGTGTTCTCATCGCTCTTCTAGAGCTTATGGTTTAGGGACGCTCTGCTTTTCTTTTTTTATGCTTGACATCATAGTTTTCTTTTTACCTTTTCCTCTAACATTTAAACATACTGCAAAGTTGAAAGAATTTTATAGAGAACACTCGTATACTCCTCACTGAGTCCCACAGTGGACACTTTACTTAGTTTATAACATATCTGACCTCTATCCATCCATCCATCTATGCGTCAATCCATTGCATTTTTAAATGCATTTCAGTGTAAATTTTCGACAAGCATACTTTGCCCCACCATATTCTTTAGCAACCTGACCATTAGCTAAAATTCAAGTTTGGTTTAGGATTTTTCTTTTGATTCAAAATTCTCATGCAAGAAAGGATACATAAGTGTATATTCACTGTTTTGACAAATGCGCACACCTACATCACCCAAGGGCTCTCCAAGTGGCTCAGCGGTAAAAGAAAATGCCTGTCAATGCTGGCAATGCCGGGGGTGCGGGTTCGATCCTTGGATTGAGAAGATCCCCTGGAGGAGGAAATGGCAACCCACTCCAGGATTCTTGCCTGGAGAATTCTATGGACAGAGGAGCTTGGTGAGCTGCCGTCCATGGGGTTGCAAACAGTCGAACACGACTGAGAGATGGAGTATACAGGCACATACCCAAACCTCTGTCATGATGTAGAACATCACCATCGTCCCTAGAAAGTCCCCTCATGTGCCCTCCTAGTCCCGCAAAGCAAACACTGTAGTGATTTTCTTTTGACCAAAGAGCTTCGTATAGATGGAATCCACTGCAGGTGCCCTTTTGTGTCTGTTTATTTGACTCGGCATGATGTTTTGGAGATTCACCCTTACTGGTTTATGCATCGGTAGCTGGTTTCTTTTACAGAATTGAGTGACCTCCCATAGATTGCTTATTCATTTTACTGTCAATAACCATTTGCATTATTTCCAATTCGGGGCTATGATGAGTAAAGCTGGTCTGACCATTCTTAAACAAACTTATTCAAGAATCCCATGGTCAGAGGAGCCTGGTGGGCTATAGTCCATGAGGTCACAAAGGTTCAGACATAACTTAGCAGATAAACAACCACCACCACAAACTGTCCAGGCTCCCTGTCTTAGTTCACTGATCCATATACTACTGGCACTACAGTGTGTTGATTACTGTAGCCATAGAGTACGTCTTGAGGTCAGACAATCCTCCAGTTTTGGTCATCCCTTTCAAGAAGGTTGATTTGGATATTCTAGGTTCTTTACATTTCCATATAAATTTCCAAATAAGCTTTTCAATTTGGGGAGAAAAAGTCTTCTAGGATTGTATTCATCTCTTAAGTCAGGTGGGCATAAATGACACCATAAAAATACTGTCTTTTAATTCATAAACATGATGTATACACTCTATTCATTTGGTCTTTGTTTCTGTCAGTGATGTTTTGTGGTTTTTCACTGTAGAGATTGTGCAAAACTTTTGTTAAATTTACCACTAGGAATTTTGTTTCCTTAAAGATCATGTAAATGGAATTAAAATCTTTTTCATTTTCTAACTTTTTGACGCTGAATACTGTATTTTATTTTAACACTGTAATATAATAAACTGAATTCACCTCTTAGTTGTAGTACCTACTTTTTAGATTCCTTAGAATGTAAAGGCACTTGTATGTAAAAAATTACATCATCT
The DNA here is from genome assembly GCA_022376925.1 of Tragulus kanchil. Lineage (NCBI taxonomy): Eukaryota > Metazoa > Chordata > Mammalia > Artiodactyla > Tragulidae > Tragulus > Tragulus kanchil. The sequence continues at coordinate 181,767,805 of JAIOJX010000032.1, read as the reverse complement.
GTTCATAGTGACAGTTTTACCCCTTTCTGATTTTTATGCCTTTCTTGTTACCTAGCAATGGCTAGGACCTCCAATACAATAATAAAGATGTAAGTGAGCATCCTTGCCTTCCTCCTGCTCTTACAGGAAAAGCATTTATTATCTCACCGTTAATTGTTTGCTGTAGGTGCCCTTTCCTAGACTGAAGGTGGTTCCTTCTGTTTCTAATTTGCTGAGAATTTTTTAAAATCATGAATGAATGTTGTCAGAGGCACTTTCTGATACCTATTGAAATAAGTGTATATTTTTTGCCCTTTATCCTGTAAGATATTAAATTCTATTAATTGAATTTTGAATATGAAGTCATTCTTACATTCTTGGGATAGACTATTTGGTCATGGTCAATCCTTCTTTTATGTACAGTTTGGATTCAGTGTCCATGAGGATTATTGGCCTGTCCTTTTTATTTTTATTTATTTTCTTTTCCTTCTTGATTTTCTTTCTGTTTTATTTTGTTTTGTTTGTAGTGCATTATCTGATTTTAGCTCTAGAGCTAAAATAAAGTAAACCAGAAGGGGTACCACCCCTCCCCCCGCAATTTTTGAAGGAGTTTGTGAAAGTTTGGTGTCATTTCTTCCGTAAGAGCATTTTTGACCTTTTAGTTTGAAGCAGCATTTCAGGGTAGGCAGGCAGAAAGAAACAATTTAGATAAGAGACTTTTTGCCAGTTATCCATCTGGGCTCTTTGATTTCCTCTTTCTTCCTTTCAGACACTCAGCCAGAATCACCTCTGGAAATGTCCTTTCTGATACTTTGTGAGATTTTTACTTTTTATATCTCATTTATTTATTGATTTTTGGCCACACTGTGCAGCCTGTGGGACCTGAGTTCCCCAACCAGGGAATGAACCTATGCCCCCTGCAATGGAAGCATGAAGTCTTAAGCGCTGGACTGCCAGGGGAGCCCCTTTTCTGATACTTTGGTCTAAGGGAAAGGCCACTTCATCATCTCTTGGCTCCCTGTTTTGACATGCAGAGGTGGTGCAGAGGGTAAAGAGGAAAATTGCACATAAGAAGGTCTTGACCTTTTTCTAAGAACCATCTCAGATGCCCCCGGGAAACATGCCAGCTCTTCCAATAGGAATGAATATCTCTCTCCCTGCGTTTTTCCTCAGAGGTGCTCTCTCTCAGCCAGCTGCCCCTGGTGGGAGCCTCTTGCTGATAGTCCCCCGCCAGGATGCCCGTCCTGACTCCGCCCTTCTCTAGACTTGCATTGCAGCTTTGTTGTTGTAGCCTTGTTCTGTTTCTAAGTCACATCCAAGTCTTTGCAAACCTGTGGGCTCCAGGTTCCTCTGTTCTCCACCCTCTCCTGCGTTTACTCAAATTCATGTCCCCTGAGTCAGTGATGCTGTCTAGCCCCCTCATTCTTGGTCACCCCCTTCTCCTTTTGCCTTTCATCTGTCCCAGCATCAGGGTCTTTGCAGCTCACCTTTTCTCTCTGGACCTGGGAACCCTTGTCTGTACAGTGGGTTGGCTGGAATTAGTCTGAGACCAGCTCTGCATTACCTGGTTCCCTCTTTTTAACAACAATTCCACATGATTCGACCGTTTCATCTCATTACTGCAAGTGACAGTGGGTTATTCCATAAGAGGACGGATGTGCACATGAATAAATAAGTATCTGAACTTGTGATGGTTGCTTCACGATTCCTTGTTCTTTTCTCTCCCTGCTCACCCCAGCATGCTGGTCCCTGGCAATGCCGCGGGGGTGGCCAAGCAGTTCCTGCGCTGCATCTTCCATCAGCTGGCTCCCAACGGTATCTTTCCGCAGCTGTTCCAGAGTACCATCAAAGGTAATTCATCCGCGGGGGATGCAGACACCACACACGTGGCTCGGCGCTGAAAACGCGAACACTACTAAATCTGATTGTTGGCTTTCCAGATGGGACTTTTTTACGGACCTTGGCCACGTCTCTGATGGACTTCAACGAGCTGAGCTCTATCGCGGCTCTCAGTCAGCTCTTGGAGGTAGGTTTGCCTTGTCGACACTCTTAAGCCCCTGCTGAAACCGCTGCTGAGAAAAAAAAAATTCAAAGTCATTGAATTTCAATATCAAATTAAATGTGAAATACTTTAAACTATAAAAGCTTAAAAGATGCCAGCGCATAGCACAGTGTGAATTGAACACTGCTGCTGAGTTTGGATGTGCTTAAAGCTCCTGGGCGCCCCCCCAGGGGCGGATGCCAGCCCTAGAGTGCGCACCTCCAGCTTTCAAAGCCGTTGGTGGGTAAAGTCATGTGCATTGCATTGCGAGACTTTACATTTAAATTTCAGCTTCACAGGGTTGTTTATCTCAGGATCTGGGTTCAAGGTCTGCCTGTGTTCTGTATGGCGAGACTTGAAGTCAATTCTCGCCTCCACAGCTCATTTGTTGGATCACTTAACTTGAAGTCTGCCTTTGCTTATCAGCTCTTTCAGTTAGCTTGGAGGGTCGGCAGATTCCCTGGGGACTTTGCTGTTCCTATGATAGTCACTCTCAGTCTTTGACTGGTGGGGATTCTAGCAGGCATCCTTCACTCTGTCTTCTGAACACCTGACCATGCCAACTGTAGGTCCTTAAAACATATTTCTCATTTCCTGCTCATGTTTCACCTTTTCTCATTGAGTCAAAGGTCATAATTCCCCTTACCCTCAAGTTTGTGTGGATTAGTCCATTTTTCTCTGTTCGCCTGCCAAATACAATGCTTAAGCACAACCCATGTTTGTAACATGAGTACATGATTTAAAAAAACAAACAAACTGACCTTCACCAAATAGCTGTATGAATTCCCACACCATTTCAGCAGTTGATTGCCTATGCTTTTGTGTTTTTAGGGTCTAAATAACAAAAAGAATTTACCAGCAGGGGGTGCTATGATACGCTGTTTGGAAAACATTGCTACCTTCATGGAAGCTTTGCCCATGGATTCTCCTAGTAGCCTCTGGACCACGATCAGCAACCAGTTTCAGACGTTTTTTGCCAAGCTGCCTTGTGTTTTGCCTCTGAAGGTAAGCCGGACCCAGGATTTCATTTTAAATTACTTTCTGACTTACGGCAGACTATCTGGTCTTGGGCAAGTTAATGTTTCGTAAAGGGCTATGAGGAATCTCTTTTAGCTATGGAGTGGAGAGTGTTGTTAGGTTTTCTCTCCAAATGTTGCAGAATGACAGTAATATGCAGTGAGTGTTTGGACTTAGTGATTTCATGTTTCCAGTTGGTTAGAAAATAAAAAAATTGGGGCTTCCCTGATGGTCCAATAGGTATAAAGAGTCCACCTTGCAATGCAAGGGGCACCGGTTCGCTCCCTGGCCCAGGAAGATCCCATATGCCACAGAGCAGCTGGACGGGTGTGTCCAATCATGAACCAGCGCTCTGGAGCACATGCGCCCAGAGCCGGTGCTCTGCAACAGGAGAGGCCACTGCAATGGGAGGCTCACACAGGCCAGAGAACAAAGATGGATGAAAATAAATAAATAAAAAACCAATAAAAGGAGGCCAAATATTTTAAAAATAAATTTAAAAATTTAGGAAAACAGTAGATTGTGTCTATCTAGAAAATGTTCTCAAATGGATATTTAAATAAACACTTAAGTAAAGAAATAGTTTCATCTGAAAGGAGATCAGACATGTAATGTAGAGCTTCAATTTTAGAGAATTATCTAAAATTTTCTGTTTGTGAATAAAGTACATAGACTTTTATACAAGACCAAGATGGTATTTCTATTTAACTGGTCTACCCCACGCCCCACCCTCGCTCCTTTCCCCATGCCATGCCTCTAAGAATACACACACAATTACCTAGCTGGAAATCTGGTAGCCTAAAGAACAGTTTCGACATGAATCCATTAAATGCAAAGAGAGAATCATATACTGTTAAAACTGGAAGAGACCTATAAACACAATGGTCCCATTTTCCAGATGGGAACTGCAAATTCAGAGAGATCGTGGCAGTGAAAAGATTGGAGCTCAAGTCTTCTAACTAGTGTTCTTTCCACTAGCAAATTCCTAGAGTTGTTCTAGGCAAGGGTGAGTTGGAGGCATTCAGGTCTCCATGGTAGAGAAGAAAGGTGACTGGTAGTGCCCATCGTTATGTCTTTGAATCCAGATCACAGATAAAAATATTCAGCTTGCAACAAAGTGAATCACTTGTTGACTATCCAAGTGAAGTTACACGTTGGCGGCACCACTTCTGAAATGAGTATTACATATATGTAAAATGTTTTTTAAAAAATCCAACTGTCGGGCTTCCCTGGTGGTCCAGTGGGTGGGGACGCCGCCTTGCAGTGCAAGGGGCGCTGGTTCGATCCCTGGCCTGGGAGGATCCCACGTGCCGCAGAGCGGCTGGACCGATGTGTCCAATTGCCGAGCGGGAGCTCTGGAGCGCATGCGCCCGGAGCCGGCGCTCTGCGACAACAGACGCCACCACGATGGGAGGCCCACAGGAACCAAAGAACAAAGATGGATGAAAATAGAGCAATGAAAGACCAATAGAAGTGGCCCGCTCGCTCCCCAACCCGACCCCCGCCCAATAAATAAATAAATAAATAAATAAATCTTTAAAAATAAATAAATAAATAAAGAGATTCCAATTAAAAAAAAAATCCAACTGTCTCTGATAATACCTTTTGCAAATTGGTAGAATTACAAAATATGACCTTTCAACAAGGTCTGTAAGAATGATAATTCAGGCTTCCCTGATGGCTCAGCTGATAAAGAATCTGCCTACAATGCGGGAGACCTGGGTTCCATCCCTAAGATGGGAGGTCCCCTGGAGGAGGGCCTGGTGAGCTTCAGTCCATGGTGTCTGGAAGAATCAGACATGACTGAGTGACTAACACTTTCACATTTTACACGATCACATGGACCCACCCTAGGAGAGCCACTCAGAGCCGTTCATTGCTTGAGAGCCTCACAGTGGTGGAGAAGGGGTGGAAGGCAGGCATGGCAAATTTGTAAGCCTAACTTGTAGTAATCAGCAAAAGGGACCCTGACTGCAAAGTCAATGAGTGGAGGAGAGCGAGATAAGATAAGATGGAGGATTGAGATGCCTGAGAACTAAGAAGTACCTCCTTTGTAATGGGGTCCATAGCTACTAGATTCCAGCCAGTTGTTATTTGAGAATACCGTCCTATGTTGCTCATCTCCCCACGTTTTCCAGGACATTTCCTGACTTCTTTCGTAGGTCACCATGGGGACCTGATGAGCAGATGGTTATCAACCCCTGGTTTAAAGTAATTTAAATGTCACATCAACTACTATGGGTACTGAGAATATTAAATAGGTGAATGAAGGTACTTCTGAAATGTTTTCAGAATGTATCTAAAGACTCGCCCTGCTGGATTCTCTCTGGGCACTGCCTCTGACAGTCTATGCTTTGTATTTAATCTCGGGAAAATATTAAGCTATTGAAAGACTTTCATTGGTTTGTTCTCATCAATTTAGAGAAGTGGATTTCAAACTTCAGTGTGTGTCAGTGTCCCTGAGTACGTGCTAAGTCGCTTCAGTCGTGTCTGACTCCTTACGATGCCATGGATTGTGGCCCACCTGGCTCCTCTGTCCGTGGAATTCTCTAGGCAAGAATGCTGGAGTAGGCTGCCATGCCCTCCTCTAGGCAAATCTTCCTGACTCAGGGATTGAACCCGAGTCTCTTATATCCCCTAGATTGGCAAGAAGGTTCTTTACCACTAGCACTGCAAAGGACTTGCTAAAAATCTGATTCCTGGGCCTTATTTTGGAACTTCAGTAGGGTTGCAGCCTGAGACTTTTGCATTCCAACTAGTTTCCTGGTAACAGAGATGCTGCTAACCTGCACATCACACTTGGAGAACCACTGACTTTGTCTATATTATCTTTAAAAGGCTAATATTCTACACAGCTGCAGAGATCTGCAGTTGTGATACAATTAACAATGTTAATTTGTTTAATGTTTATTCTGGCTGTAACATTTCCCCCCACCAATCCCAAAACATATTATTTAAAAAGTACATTTTGATGTGGAATCATGCCAAAATACAATGCTTCTTGATTTCGTGTGGCATGATTTTTTCTTGTAGAAATTTTACTGCTTTTCCCCAGGTTTTTGTTATGTTTTTTAGTAGCAGAGAAATTTGTAAGCCTAACTTGTAGTAATCAGCAAAGGGACCCTGACTGCAAAGTCAATGAGTGGAGGAGAGCGAGATAAGATAAGATGGAGGATTGAGATGCCTGAGAACTAAGAAGTACCTCCTTTGTAATGGGGTCCATAGCTACTAGATTCCAGCCAGTTGTTATTTGAGAATACCGTCCTATGTTGCTCATCTCCCCACGTTTTCCAGGACATTTCCTGACTTCTTTCGTAGGTCACCATGGGGACCTGATGAGCAGATGGTTATCAACCCCTGGTTTAAAGTAATTTAAATGTCACATCAACTACTATGGGTACTGAGAATATTAAATAGGTGAATGAAGGTACTTCTGAAATGTTTTCAGAATGTATCTAAAGACTCGCCCTGCTGGATTCTCTCTGGGCACTGCCTCTGACAGTCTATGCTTTGTATTTAATCTCGGGAAAATATTAAGCTATTGAAAGACTTTCATTGGTTTGTTCTCATCAATTTAGAGAAGTGGATTTCAAACTTCAGTGTGTGTCAGTGTCCCTGAGTACGTGCTAAGTCGCTTCAGTCGTGTCTGACTCCTTACGATGCCATGGATTGTGGCCCACCTGGCTCCTCTGTCCGTGGAATTCTCTAGGCAAGAATGCTGGAGTAGGCTGCCATGCCCTCCTCTAGGCAAATCTTCCTGACTCAGGGATTGAACCCGAGTCTCTTATATCCCCTAGATTGGCAAGAAGGTTCTTTACCACTAGCACTGCAAAGGACTTGCTAAAAATCTGATTCCTGGGCCTTATTTTGGAACTTCAGTAGGGTTGCAGCCTGAGACTTTTGCATTCCAACTAGTTTCCTGGTAACAGAGATGCTGCTAACCTGCACATCACACTTGGAGAACCACTGACTTTGTCTATATTATCTTTAAAAGGCTAATATTCTACACAGCTGCAGAGATCTGCAGTTGTGATACAATTAACAATGTTAATTTGTTTAATGTTTATTCTGGCTGTAACATTTCCCCCCACCAATCCCAAAACATATTATTTAAAAAGTACATTTTGATGTGGAATCATGCCAAAATACAATGCTTCTTGATTTCGTGTGGCATGATTTTTTCTTGTAGAAATTTTACTGCTTTTCCCCAGGTTTTTGTTATGTTTTTTAGTAGCAGAGAAAGGACAGTTTAAATATTCTTTATTTGTATTAATAAGTCTAATGGTTTTAAATTATCTAAGTAGGTTTATTTTTCAACATGGCCTTTCACAAATTACTGTACCTTTTTAGAATTGGATACATTTAATATCAATTAATATTATATAGTTTATATAATTATATATAAATACATACATAATTGTATAATATTATATAAATGTTTAATGAATGGCTTAATTAAAAATTTTAGAGCTGGGGCTTCCCTGGTGGTCCAGTGGCTAAAGAGTCCACCTTGCAGTGCAAGGGGCATCGGTTCAATACCTGGCATGGGAAGATCCCACATGCCCGGAGTGCCTTGACCCGTGTGTCCAATTAAGAGTCAGCACTCTGGAGTGTATGTGCCCAGAGCCAGTGCTCTGCAGCGAGAGAGGCCACTGTGGTGGGATGGATGAAAATAAAGAATTAAGATGGATGAAAATAAATAAATGAAGGGCCAATTAAAAAAGGCCAAAATTTAAAAAGAAAATTTTAAGCTAAGAATTTCAACATGGAAAATTGTAAGGAGGCAGATATATTTCAGAGTTTTTCCCTAACATAAATGCTTGCAGGAAATATCGAAGCTGTATAAAAGGTGTATTTAGGAGTACTGACTTCTATTCTTTTCTATTTGTTCACAGTGTTCTTGTATTAAAAGGTTGTTTAATTTAGGAGTACCAGTTGACTTCAGTAGGGTTGCAGCCAGAGACTTTTGCATTCCAACTAGTTTCCTGGTAACAGAGATGCTGCTAACCTGCACATCACACTTGGAGAACCACTGACTTTGTCTATATTATCTTTAAAAGGCTAATATTCTACACAGCTGCAGAGATCTGCAGTTGTGATACAATTAACAATGTTAATTTGTTTAATGTTTATTCTGGCTGTAACATTTCCCCCCACCAATCCCAAAACATATTATTTAAAAAGTACATTTTGATGTGGAATCATGCCAAAATACAATGCTTCTTGATTTCGTGTGGCATGATTTTTTCTTGTAGAAATTTTACTGCTTTTCCCCAGGTTTTTGTTATGTTTTTTAGTAGCAGAGAAAGGACAGTTTAAATATTCTTTATTTGTATTAATAAGTCTAATGGTTTTAAATTATCTAAGTAGGTTTATTTTTCAACATGGCCTTTCACAAATTACTGTACCTTTTTAGAATTGGATACATTTAATATCAATTAATATTATATAGTTTATATAATTATATATAAATACATACATAATTGTATAATATTATATAAATGTTTAATGAATGGCTTAATTAAAAATTTTAGAGCTGGGGCTTCCCTGGTGGTCCAGTGGCTAAAGAGTCCACCTTGCAGTGCAAGGGGCATCGGTTCAATACCTGGCATGGGAAGATCCCACATGCCGCGGAGTGCCTTGACCCGTGTGTCCAATTAAGAGTCAGCACTCTGGAGTGTATGTGCCCAGAGCCAGTGCTCTGCAGCGAGAGAGGCCACTGTGGTGGGATGGATGAAAATAAAGAATTAAGATGGATGAAAATAAATAAATGAAGGGCCAATTAAAAAAGGCCAAAATTTAAAAAAAGAAAATTTTAAGCTAAGAATTTCAACATGGAAAATTGTAAGGAGGCAGATATATTTCAGAGTTTTTCCCTAACATAAATGCTTGCAGGAAATATACGAAGCTGTATAAAAGGTGTATTTAGGAGTACTGACTTCTATTCTTTTCTATTTGTTCACAGTGTTCTTTAGATTCCAGTTTGAGAATTATGATTTGCCTCTTGAAGATACCCTCTACCAATGCCACAAGGGTATGTATGTTTCAGAGAAACATAACCAGTTGACTATTCAGTTATTTTTTAAAATTAATTTTTACTGGAGTATAGTTGCTTTACAATGTTGTGTTTGTTTCTGCTGCACAGCAAAGTGAATCAGCTTTAGTGAATCATTTTTTATATGCATATACATATGTCGCCTCTTTTCTGGATTTCCTTCCCGTTTAGGTGACAAGAGAGCACTGAGCAGAATTGCCTGAGCTGTGTAGTAGGTGCTCATTAGTTATCTGTTTTATGCATAATATCAATAGTACCAAATTCCCAATCTCCCAGCCCATCCCCACGCTCTTTTCCCTCTTGATATTCAGTTATTTTTTTAACCCTCAAACCATAGACATGTAGTAATACTGAAGAGATAGTTATTGTATACTAAACACTTCACCTTTCAGCCTTTTGAAAGTGCTTAGTATGAAAAACTCTTAATAGATGACAATATCATTGGTCCTCTTAGTCCTGGGCCATGTCCGCCAGTTCATCCCCAGTACCATGATCTAGATGACCCTTCCAAACACAGATCTCACTGCATGGGTTCCTTGCTTAAATTCCTTGGCAGCTTCGTCTTTCTTTGAAGATACTGTCCTAATTCCTTAATGGAGTGTACAGGAGTACTTGATCAACTTGCAAGCCTACCTTTCCAGTCTAGTCTTTGGCTACTTGTCCCATCTCCATGCTCCCTGAATATTTTCAGAATCACCATCATCCTCTCCATTAAGACACCAACTCCTACTTGTTGAGCACTGACTGTAGGGCAGGCATTGTGTAAACGGCGGTATATTTATAATCTTATTTAGTTTCATACTTCCTTGCCTTTGCTTAGGCTGCTTACTTTGCCTGAAATGCTTTATACCTTCGTTGGAAGTGAACTCATTCTTCCACATGAGAATTTGAATTGCATTCCAATGTTAAAAAGGCTCACCCACAGTATTGGATTGAGCTTTCTGCATTAGCAGTTATACTCTCATCTCCCCAGTGAGCCTGTGAGCTTTATGAAGTCCAGCACTGTGTCTCATTCACTTTTTGTATTTCTGGCTACATTTTTAGGCTTCATTATATGCAATAATGCAATAATTTGTATTGCCGTGACTTGTAGCTACTAGTTAATATACCACAAAGGTACATCCCTGTAACTTTTACCTTGACTTTGCTTGCATAGACTTGTGTTTTATGCTAGAAAATTGCATAATCTGACTTTTGTGGCCATTAAAATGGCTCTTTATGAAGAATTAAATAGCATTGGAAATGTCTTATGTTACTGTTTTTTTTAACTGAGGTTTAAACCGGTAGTGAGATATAAATTTTCTGGATTTCCTTCCCGTTTAGGTGACAAGAGAGCACTGAGCAGAATTGCCTGAGCTGTGTAGTAGGTGCTCATTAGTTATCTGTTTTATGCATAATATCAATAGTACCAAATTCCCAATCTCCCAGCCCATCCCCACGCTCTTTTCCTCTTGATATTCAGTTATTTTTTTAACCCTCAAACCATAGACATGTAGTAATACTGAAGAGATAGTTATTGTATACTAAACACTTCACCTTTCAGCCTTTTGAAAGTGCTTAGTATGAAAAACTCTTAATAGATGACAATATCATTGGTCCTCTTAGTCCTGGGCCATGTCCGCCAGTTCATCCCCAGTACCATGATCTAGATGACCCTTCCAAACACAGATCTCACTGCATGGGTTCCTTGCTTAAATTCCTTGGCAGCTTCGTCTTTCTTTGAAGATACTGTCCTAATTCCTTAATGGAGTGTACAGGAGTACTTGATCAACTTGCAAGCCTACCTTTCCAGTCTAGTCTTTGGCTACTTGTCCCATCTCCATGCTCCCTGAATATTTTCAGAATCACCATCATCCTCTCCATTAAGACACCAACTCCTACTTGTTGAGCACTGACTGTAGGGCAGGCATTGTGTAAACGGCGGTATATTTATAATCTTATTTAGTTTCATACTTCCTTGCCTTTGCTTAGGCTGCTTACTTTGCCTGAAATGCTTTATACCTTCGTTGGAAGTGAACTCATTCTTCCACATGAGAATTTGAATTGCATTCCAATGTTAAAAAGGCTCACCCACAGTATTGGATTGAGCTTTCTGCATTAGCAGTTATACTCTCATCTCCCCAGTGAGCCTGTGAGCTTTATGAAGTCCAGCACTGTGTCTCATTCACTTTTTGTATTTCTGGCTACATTTTTAGGCTTCATTATATGCAATAATGCAATAATTTGTATTGCCGTGACTTGTAGCTACTAGTTAATATACCACAAAGGTACATCCCCTGTAACTTTTTACCTTGACTTTGCTTGCATAGACTTGTGTTTTTATGCTAGAAAATTGCATAATCTGACTTTTGTGGCCATTAAAATGGCTCTTTATGAAGAATTAAATAGCATTGGAAATGTCTTATGTTACTGTCTTAACAAAAGGTAGTATTATATCTGTGTAAGATTTCAACTGAGGTTTAAACCGGTATGTAAAAAAGAAGAGAGATACATCAAAATGTTATCACTGGGTGATGAGAACCTGGATGACTTATTTCTTTATCTGTACTTTTCTATATAGATCCTGTGTTTGCACACTGATCATGTGTTACTTTTATAATACAGACAGTTAGGACCGTAGAGGTTGAGAAGTGGTGGAAATTGCAGCATGGAAGTCCTTTGGAGTCCAATTAAAATTCTCTTTTTGCTACAGGGCAGTTCTGTCTCTGGAAGATTGCCTGAAAATTTGAGTTTGATTTCCGTTCAATGGCTGTATGGCCTTAGGCGAGTTACATGCCAAACTAAAGGGCCTCAGCTGCAGAATGGGGGAATTAAAGTCTCAGAAAAGTGCAGATCCTAACTAGCAGTGATGGGAGACTCTGTTGCCAAGTGCTTTACGCACACTCTCTTCTTTAATTCTCATAGCATGATTGAGATGGGGGTCCTTGTTACCCTCATTCTACATGGAATTAAGTCCAGAGAGGTTAAATCACTTACTCAAAGGTCACAGAGGGCCAAAGTTTGCCAACACTGCTGTAAAATTCTAGAACTTGGGTCATTAATTATTTTAGTATAGCGTCTCCCCAGGATTGTGATGAAGATTTTATAAATTGAGATAAATGATATGAAGGCATCTAACTCTGCCTGATACTTAGTAGCTACTCAATAAATGTTTCTCAATGACTTAAGAAGGCATATGGACCCTAAAATGGACTCATGAGGGGTGGAATTCAGATGGGGAAACTGAAAACGACAATGCTTTCCTGGGAAACATAGGCAGAAATCTGGGTCCTGTTGAGTTTTATCTAAGATTATAGCCCTTTGGTACTTACATGGAAGAGTGATTTGCGCTACTTAACGGAGAAGATAGACTTCTAGACAAGCTGGGTCTGATGAGCTCATGCATGCCCAAAGACTCGGGATTAGAGTGGGAGATCCTAACACAGGCCTTGTAGAGTCTTGATTTCTTGGGGATGAGTAGGAGGATAAGATTAGAGTTAGGTAGGTTTATAATGATGCTACTTGGAAAAATGGATTTTTTTTAGCATTGAAATCATGCTCTTTGAGCTATTGATGGAAGATTCAGTTCTTGTTAGACCAGCCATCTGGCAACAGATTTTAAATTAAAGAATGATTAAAGTATCATTAGACTTTAATACTTTTTTTCATGAAAGAAATAGCAGTTGATTTTTTTTTGGCCCCAATCTCATTGCAGAGTTTGTTGGAACCATTTTCAAAACTGCTCAGCTTTGTAATTCAGAATGCCGTCTTCACTCTGGCCTACCTGGTGGAGGTGTGTGGCTTATGTTACCGAGCCTTCACGAAGGTAAGGTTGCACGTTTGTGTGTGTTCTGGGAAACAGAAAACGGGCAGAAACATATTCTTTCTAATCAGTATCAAGTCCCTCTTAGGTGGGTTTCCTCAATGTACTTTAAAATGAGTTCATTCCACTGAGGTCTAATAAAAAGCGTTAGAAGGAAAGACTTTGTCCACACAGAGCTATATAACCTGTGTGGTAACTGTGCAGATTTGGAGAACTGAGGGTCATAGGGTTTAGAGAAGAAGAGGTATTTTGCATGAAATGAGGTAATGGTCTAAATGACCTCTGATGTCTTTTTCAAGTTCATCATTCCATGATTAGTGGGCATGCCATCCGTACCTGTCAGTTTTATATCCGAAGTAGCAAAATACTGGCTTGCCGTTTGTCAAGCCAGAGGAGAGCTCCTTAATTCTCGTCACTTGTCTCGAGTTGATACTTAGTAGCTACTCTAAAGAATGGACATATGGACCCTAAAATGGACTCATGAGGGGTGGAATTCAGATGGGAAACTGAAAACGACAATGCTTTCCTGGGAAACATAGGCAGAAATCTGGGTCCTGTTGAGTTTTATCTAAGATTATAGCCCTTTGGTACTTACATGGAAGAGTGATTTGCGCTACTTAACGGAGAAGATAGACTTCTAGACAAGCTGGGTCTGATGAGCTCATGCATGCCCAAAGACTCGGGATTAGAGTGGGAGATCCTAACACAGGCCTTGTAGAGTCTTGATTTCTTGGGGATGAGTAGGAGGATAAGATTAGAGTTAGGTAGGTTTATAATGATGCTACTTGGAAAAATGGATTTTTTTTAGCATTGAAATCATGCTCTTTGAGCTATTGATGGAAGATTCAGTTCTTGTTAGACCAGCCATCTGGCAACAGATTTTAAATTAAAGAATGATTAAAGTATCATTAGACTTTAATACTTTTTTTCATGAAAGAAATAGCAGTTGATTTTTTTTTGGCCCCAATCTCATTGCAGAGTTTGTTGGAACCATTTTCAAAACTGCTCAGCTTTGTAATTCAGAATGCCGTCTTCACTCTGGCCTACCTGGTGGAGGTGTGTGGCTTATGTTACCGAGCCTTCACGAAGGTAAGGTTGCACGTTTGTGTGTGTTCTGGGAAACAGAAAACGGGCAGAAACATATTCTTTCTAATCAGTATCAAGTCCCTCTTAGGTGGGTTTCCTCAATGTACTTTAAAATGAGTTCATTCCACTGAGGTCTAATAAAAAGCGTTAGAAGGAAAGACTTTGTCCACACAGAGCTATATAACCTGTGTGGTAACTGTGCAGATTTGGAGAACTGAGGGTCATAGGGTTTAGAGAAGAAGAGGTATTTTGCATGAAATGAGGTAATGGTCTAAATGACCTCTGATGTCTTTTTCAAGTTCATCATTCCATGATTAGTGGGCATGCCATCCGTACCTGTCAGTTTTATATCCGAAGTAGCAAAATACTGGCTTGCCGTTTGTCGAAGCCAGAGGAGAGCTCCTTAATTCTCGTCACTTGTCTGTCTCCCCACTTCTGAGTTCTTGGTTTCTGAGATTGTAATCTCATCTTTTGTCATTTCACTTTGATAATGGTTTCTCTATTGCATTATCTTTAGTATCCCCTGCCCCATTGCTGAGGAAGTGGAAAAGTACTGCTTGCCCGATGCATATAGCAGCCTTGTTGGTGCTGGTGGACACTATCCTAGTGGAAAAGCAGAGGCAGAGAAACTTGAGAGTGTTTCTGTCTTTAAGAACAATGCACAAATGTTACTTTTCTAATTTCCAGAGTTTCCAAGTGTATTTTCAATGAGGTTTCTGTTGTTCCCTCTTAAACATTCAGAATACTCCTTTATTCATGCTGTCCACTTCTACAGGCCCTTTATCTTCGCATTAAAAAACTAATTTTATATCAAGATTTTCATGCTGTTTGAAACACTCTTGTTTCCTTTCTTACCACCATGTGTCCATTCTGCGATATTAAGTGTTTTGTGATAATCTTCTCGTTAATCTTTCTGATTATAAACTATTTATTACTCTCTCTGGAACAATATGTTTTCTAGCTACCAAAATAATCAGTATTTTTTCCTACTTTCAAATTCTCCCTGAAAAATAACTTCTTTTTCTTTTTTTCCACTTAAGAAAATAGATCTGTAAGACAGCACCAAATACAATAAAAACATATTATTTTTAGAAGTCACTTTATTTCTTAATTTTCTTTATGTTTGATTTGATATATATATCAATAGAGGAATAACCATAATGAGTTTGTACTTTCTATATTGTATAAGTATTGATTACAGCAAACCTTCCACTATTTTGAATTCAAGATGTTCCTGGTTTTGAATATTCATCATGCATTATATAGGGGTTCCCTGGTAGCTCTGTGGTAAAAAATCCGGCTGCCAAAGCAAGAGACATGAGAGATGTGGGTTCAACCCCTGGATCAGGAAGATCCCCTGGATGAGGGCATGGCAACCCACTCCAGTATTCTTGCTCAGAGAATCCCATGGACCCATGGACAGAGGAGCCTGGAAAGTTTTTCCATGATTAGTGGGCATGCCATCCGTACCTGTCAGTTTTATATCCGAAGTAGCAAAATACTGGCTTGCCGTTTGTCGAAGCCAGAGGAGAGCTCCTTAATTCTCGTCACTTGTCTGTCTCCCCACTTCTGAGTTCTTGGTTTCTGAGATTGTAATCTCATCTTTTGTCATTTCACTTTGATAATGGTTTCTCTATTGCATTATCTTTAGTATCCCCTGCCCCATTGCTGAGGAAGTGGAAAAGTACTGCTTGCCCGATGCATATAGCAGCCTTGTTGGTGCTGGTGGACACTATCCTAGTGGAAAAGCAGAGGCAGAGAAACTTGAGAGTGTTTCTGTCTTTAAGAACAATGCACAAATGTTACTTTTCTAATTTCCAGAGTTTCCAAGTGTATTTTCAATGAGGTTTCTGTTGTTCCTCTTAAGCATTCAGAATAGTCCTTTATTCATGCTGTCCACTTCTACAGGCCCTTTATCTTCGCATTAAAAAACTAATTTTATATCAAGATTTTCATGCTGTTTGAAACACTCTTGTTTCCTTTCTTACCACCATGTGTCCATTCTGCGATATTAAGTGTTTTGTGATAATCTTCTCGTTAATCTTTCTGATTATAAACTATTTATTACTCTCTCTGGAACAATATGTTTTCTAGCTACCAAAATAATCAGTATTTTTTCCTACTTTCAAATTCTCCCTGAAAAATAACTTCTTTTTCTTTTTTTCCACTTAAGAAAATAGATCTGTAAGACAGCACCAAATACAATAAAAACATATTATTTTTAGAAGTCACTTTATTTCTTAATTTTCTTTATGTTTGATTTGATATATATATCAATAGAGGAATAACCATAATGAGTTTGTACTTTCTATATTGTATAAGTATTGATTACAGCAAACCTTCCACTATTTTGAATTCAAGATGTTCCTGGTTTTGAATATTCATCATGCATTATATAGGGGTTCCCTGGTAGCTCTGTGGTAAAAAATCCGGCTGCCAAAGCAAGAGACATGAGAGATGTGGGTTCAACCCCTGGATCAGGAAGATCCCCTGGATGAGGGCATGGCAACCCACTCCAGTATTCTTGCTCAGAGAATCCCATGGACCCATGGACAGAGGAGCCTGGCAGGCTACAGTCCATGGAGTTACATAGAGTTGGACATGACTTAGTGACTAAACAGCATAGTTGATGTACAATATTATATGAATTGCAGGTGTACAATATAGTGATTTATAATTTATGTTATACTCCATATATAGTAATTATTTTTTAAAATTGGCTGTATTCCCTGTATTGTATAATATATAGCTTATATATTCTTATATAGCTTATATAGTCCCTGTAGCTTACTTTATACCCAATAGTTTGTACCTCTTAGTTCCCTACCCACTTCCCTCTCCCCTCCGGTAACCACTAGTCTATTCTCTATATATGTGAGTGTCGTGGACACCGTGTTCAGAGCTTACTCTGATTACTATTCTCACTAGTTCTCGCTAAGAGAAACTATATGAAATAGCTCAGAGACCTTTACACGAACACAGCGTGGTCCCCTCAGGGTGTGAGCCTCGGATCTCGACAATGAAGTATCGTGGTCTCAAGTATTGTCAAACCAAGAGTGGGTTTCTTAATCATCAAATAAAGGCAAGCACAAGTGATCAGAAATAATCAAAAATAATCAGAACTCAATCAAATGCAAACAGATGTTCTTACCCCAGAGCTGGAGAGTCTTGACCTCACATCGGGCTCAGCCAGATCTCCTTGGGCAAGGCTACCGCACAATCTTCCCCCACCCTTTTTATATTTTCTCTAACTAGAAATCTCAAGCTAATTAATAATCATGAAGAAGCATTTTGTCTCTCTAGAGATGTAAAAGAGGTCATCACTGGAGCCCTGTGCTCCTCCACCAACACCTTTGCTCTTGAGGGGAAACATTTGTTTATAGAAAAAGCATTCTTACAATTCTTAGTTGCCAAGGGAACCAGAGTTGTAAAAGGCGTGTTTCATTAGCATTGGAAAGGGGTAAGAGGAAGAGGTTTTTGTGCTCCACATTAGCACTTCTATCGATGTTTGTTAAAGGTAATAGTTTGAAATTGTTAATCTTATGAGTGGCGCTATCTTGGCCCAGGCTTTTTTCAATAACTAGCTACCTATTTTTTCCTCGGAGGAGGTTTTAGAGAAGCGAGGCTTGCATGCAGCACTTAACCGTTAGCGTAAGGAGACAATTGTCTGTTCAGCCTGGATATCTTTTCTTAATTTTTCTGTGAGAAATGAACATGCCCCCAGCTGCCCACGATATGAATCTGTTTCTTTTTTCTAAATTATATTCCTTACTGGCTTGAGTTTTAAAGCCCAAACAGAGAAAGTAAACATGTCTTGGGGCCATCTTAGGCTGGGAGTTAGAGCTGAGTTGTCCCCAGCAGAAAGTCAAAATTCTTGAAAGGTTATATATTTGATCAAAATTGATTTGGAAAGAATGTATTTTTATATGGAGGTGACAAAGGATGGGATCTGTCTGGAAACTGAAAGATCTGTAATTTCCCTTTAGAATGAGTAAACATGAGCTTGTCCTTGAATATATTTAGAGTCTGAATTTGCAATACCTGCATGCTCTATGAACCCCCAAACTGGAAAGTCAAATAAATTGGTCCTGAGAAAGTAATAGCATTGGCGTGTCTGGCGGGAGCAAGCTCAAAGTCAATCCTCAAACCTTTCTGAAGGGATATGCCTTCAACCTAGGCCCAGTAATGTTCCCATAATTAAAATCCTGATGAATATGAGAACATGATCTAAAATTACAAAATGTATGAAGAAATAATAATAATAATGGAACTTATATAATGCTGTACATCAACTATACTTCAGTTTAAACATTTTTAAAAAATAGGGACTTCTATGGTGCTTCAGTGGTTAAGGCTCTGCATTTCCACTGCAGGGAGCACAGGTTCAGTCCCTGGTCGGGTAACTAAGATCCTGCATGCTGCTCAATGCAGCCAAAAGAAAAAAAAAATTTTTTAATAATTAAGTCGCACGACTTAGTGGAGATTGTTTTGTAATATAAAATTGGTTTAAATATTAGAACCTGTATGTATGTTACCAGATAAAAGGAGGAAACACTTTTTATCATTATCTCAGGAGATAGAAAAAAAACATTCTATATAATTCAACATCCATTTATGATAAAGCTTGTCAAACTAGGAGTAGAAGAAACCTTCCTTAACTGGATAAAGGGTGTCTACCAGAAATCTCCAGGAAGTATTATACTTAGGGGTGAAATGCCAACAATGGTCCCTTTAAAATCATAAGTAAGGCAAGAATGGCCATTATCACTGCCTCTTTTGTTATGGTTCTGGAGGTCCTTCATTAGGACAGGAAGAATAATCAAAGTATAAGGATTAGAAAGAAAAAGCTCTAACTTTTCATAGGTGATATGATTACAAAGAAACTGAAGAGAATCTATCTATAGACACCTTTTTATAACTTTTATAAGAGAGTTCAGCAAGGATGCTGGATACAAGTGAATACCCAGAAATCATCCACCTTTAATATTCAGCTCTAGATGATTATAAAATATACTTTAAAATATCATTTAATGTGGCAACAAAAAATAAATCTAACACAAATATACAAGAACTTTTTGGCGATAACCAGAAAATTTCATTAAACCACAGTAAATAAGTGGAGACTGATCTCACGCTCATGAATGAGGACTCAGTGTGAGAAAGACAGCGATTCTCACAAAATAACCAAAAATTCAGTATAATTCCAATAAAAATCCTAGACTTTTTCTCCTGTTCATGATGGACTAGATAATTTGAACATATCTTCCCTCTTGATCTTACAAGTTCTGCTTAAAAAATGAACAAAATATTTTCTGAAAGGTTTTAAAAATCGTCAGAATGCTAACTAGATATAGAAGAATTGCCAATCTAAGATCTGAGAATGCAGACATGCAGCGATGTGAGCCTGGCGCTGAAGACCTTTTTGCCCTGGGGGAGTTTGTCTATCTGAAAGATGTGATAGTTCTCGAAGATCCAGGAGGCTAGGGGGAAAATGTCAGAGCTTAGGACCTTCTAAGAGTGGGAACGTCATCTGACCCTGCACCTTCCCCACCTTTTGGCTTGGACTAGAAAGTAAAGATCATGTAGAATAAACATGTCCTTACATGGACATAGATCCCTGTCAAGACCTTTGGTAGACCAAGGGAAGATGTTACAAGATTTGGGTGTGTGTTATGGTAACCCTGACCCAGAAGTGCCTCCAGAACCTGCTGAAAAATAAACAGAAAGCTCTTTGGAGGAAAACGACATTTCAGGCCTCAGATTATTTCTAAAAATAATTTAAAAATAAAGCATGCAACACACAAAGATAACCAGATGTATGAGGAGGCTAGACACCATAAATGAGAACGAGTAGAAAGAAAAGACTGTGGACTCAGACCCATAGGGTCTCCAGTTAGTTGGTGATGGCCAGCAAAGGACACACGGGGGCTTTCATTTCAAGATGCTTGTGATGGGCTGTTGACCCGGGTGATGACTCCATTGGCATTCAGTCTATACTAATCCATTCATCTGTTAACATATATTTTATGTACTTTTCTGCGTGTGTGCTATATTTGACAATTTTAAAAAGGCTTACAAAATGGAAAATATTCTAGCATTCCTTTATTGAGGACCAGAGATCAGTGAATTTTGGTATGTTCCTATAATAAAATATCGCTAGGCTGTTTAGTAGAAAGAATGAGAACTATGTGTATCAATAGGAACTAATCTCAAAAATGTAGTATGGTGAAAAAATGTAAGTTTCAGAAAGATATGCACTGTAGTAAATTAAAAACATGCAAAAATAATGTTAAATATTATAATGGTGGCATACATGTGCAGTAAAGGTGTTAAAATATACAAGAAATAATAAGCACCAGGTTCAAAACAGTGGCTATTTCAAGGGAGGGAGAAGGAAAAGAGAGAACTGTGTAGGGAGCTTTAGCTATTTTTGTGATTCTTGACTTATGATGGAAAATGTTAAAAGATGGGTCATGGGTACAGGACATATTCCATCTATTTCTCTGTATGCTTGAAATGGTCCACTTAAAAAGTAAGTTTCTTTAGAGAGGATATGCAACCCTTTCAATAGTTAAATGTTTCTAAGTCATTTTCTATTGAAAACATTCTTTTAGATTTGTTTGGTTTCTACCTTCTTGGAACCTATCCCCTGTGAGTAAGAACCGAATCCTGTAGTTTCAGTATTTAAGAGATAGCCTATCTTTTTCTCATCCATTAAATTATGTGTTCTCAGTGCTTCACTAAATTCATTACAAACACTAACATGCCTTTTTTCTTTTTGAGTTTATTTTTTCAGGACAGTTCATTATGCCTTTTTTAGCAGTGTGTCTTGTTTCTGACCTGTGAGCCTTTTGGCATCAATCTATTCTAATTGAATTTTCAGAAGTTGCTCACCTTTCTTTTTGTTTTATTTAGGAGCGGGATAAATTCTACTTGTCTCGTAGTGTTGTCCTAGAACTCCTGCAGGCCCTGAAGCTCAAGTCTCCTTTACCAGATACAAACCTCCTTCTGCTTGTCCAGGTAGGCTGAGGCCTCATTTATCACACGCTGCATGAAATTCACTTAACGTTTGGAAAGCTTAAGGAAGGTGTGGGGCATATGCATCAATTAAATGTCTCTACCCAGAAATGAGAAACATCTGACATGAGCCATGGTCTATCCATTAGTGTGCACTTGGCACTTTCACTGGGTAATGAAAGACCCAAAAGGGGAGTATTTATTTTGTTCCTACTGTGGAACTAGTTCTGTGAAAGACATGAAAAGAAGAATGAAACAAGAATCTGTCCTTGAGAAATTTATAGTCCAGGAGGTAGCCCATGAAGGGCTACCAGAACTGAGGTGGATCTAATGAAACCCAAAATCGGAGAAGAGGCTGAGGTTTGATCGCAGTGTCACCTGGATCTGGCTGGATCGCCAAATCTTGGTGAAGCAGAATGGAAAGTGAGGGTGAGCCCAGCCAGGTGTGGTCAAATGGCAGGACAGGCTGAGTCCAACCAGGGTGGGAGATGGGTGTGAAGATGTAGCTCCCACAGGAACACTAAGGCAGGTTGTGGGGAAGCTTGAACACATACTGGGCAGGTTCTAGAGAACTTGCAAAGATGAACGCTTTTGGTGGAGGGGCTCCAGCTCTCATCTCTGGCATCCTTAGCTCAACATCTTAGGCAAGTGTGCAGGCTTTGACCACGTGACACAGGCTAGAATTAGTGCCATGGATGAGAAAGAGAGGTAGATAAAGTCCTAGGGGAAGATGAGAGCAGGAGGCCTCCTGTCTCACATGGTGTGAAATCAAGGAAGACTTTATGAAGGAAATGGCATTTGAACTGGGTCAAAAGGGACTGGTGGGTGCAGGCAAAACTCTTTGCCTGGAGTTGGAGTTCAGTACCAGAGACTGAGTGTATTCAAGTAATAAAGGGAGACTTCAGCAGAAAGATAGAATATATTTAGGAATCATGATGTGAAGATGGGATTGAGAAAAAGGCTGCCTATGCCAGGGGTGTTAGCCTGGGATCAGGTAGCCCGGGACCCTGCCTCTTATCCCAAAGGTTGAGGTTGATCAGGTAGCCCGGGACCCTGCCTCTTATCCCAAAGGTTGAGGACTTGGTCATGAGCCACAACTCGATCAGGGTCACATTCTGACTGTCTTTGTGCAAAGTACCCAGGAACTGGGTTACAGCTGCCTCAGTTCTCCCTGCTGAGCATTATAACCAGACCCAGAATCTAGGCCTATAAGGTTGAGATTAAATGACAGAAGGAAAATGGGAACTTGGTGTCAAGGAACTGGTCAGGTTTCCCTGAATCTTAGGTACCTTGGGTGCTATTTGGAGAGATGAAGGAAAAGGGAACATTAGTGGAGCACCTATTATGTGCCAGGCAGTATGCTGGGGCTTTATATACCCTCCTCACTCAATCCTTACTACCATGGAGGAATTGGTTCTGTAACACTGAGGAGGAGGCTGAGGCTCAGAGGGGTTCATGACTTGCCCAAGATCACACCGCTGGCAGAAGCCGCATAAGCTTCTAACCACAGGGTCTAATCAGTAATAAAAAATCCAAGCCATGTGTAGGTATGAGAGTTGGACCATAAAGAAGGCTGAGTGCTGAATAATTGATGCTTTCAAATTGTGGCGCTGGAGAAGACTCTTGAGAGTCCCCTGGACAGCAAGGAGATCAAACCAGTCAATCCTAAAGGAAATCAACCCTGCATATTCATTAGGAGAACTGATCCTAAAGCTCCAATATTTTGGCCACCTGAAGTGAAGAGCTGACTCATTGAAAAAGACCCTGATGCTGGCAGAGATTGAGGGAAGGAGTAGAAGGGGACAACAGAAGATGAGATGGTTGGATGGTATCATCGACTCAGTGGACATGAATCTGAACAAACTCTAGCAGATGGTGAAGGACACAGGAGCCTGGGTGTGCTGCAGTTCATGGGGTCACAAAGAGCTGAACAGACTGAATGAACAACAACCGCAGGGTCTGATCAGTGTAGAGCCCAGCCTGGTCCAGCTTGGCCCATCACCTGCCCAGATTACCATAACAGCCTCTTAGCTTTTTGGACTGCCTTCATGTCTCTCCACGTCAATCCAGGATTCTAGGCTATGGCTGTCTAGAGGAATGTTGCTAAAGCGCTTTTTATCAGGTCACTTGGTACATCAGAACCTCCAGTGACCTTGTAGTATCTGAATCATTGAGGTCTTCCATCATATGACCATATTTGATTGCTCAGCATTATTTCCCACTTAGTAATCGCTTGTCTTGGGCTAGATTCTGGGAACATAGAGCTAGAAAGGTATAGGCCTGATCTAGATAACGTGCTAACAGTACACTGAAAATCCACACAGTGCACCAACTCCTATGGAGGGGAGGGAGTAGCCAGCACAGCCTGGGAGACAGAAGGCTTCATAAGCCATTGTGAGCCCTGACCAGGCCTGAGTGCTAAAGAAACAGATGAGTAAGTCATGGCCCCTTCCAGGGAACTTGACATCTAAATAAAAATTCCCAAGGCAGTGTAATGGGTACAATGGAAGAGGTGTGGACTCAGTAAGGAAGTGGTGTAGGAAAGGGACTCTGTGTTTTTGAAGGATGAACGGAAGTTTGGGGGTTTGCCTCGGAGAAGAGGAAGAACACCTTTGTCACTAACCATTTAATATCCACTACCTGGTCCCTTTCTTCCCCCACCTTTTTCTACTAATCCCCTTGGGATGAGAAGTGAGGTTTTCTCAAAGCCTTGCGCAGTAATAAAAAGTGGGTATTCTTTCAGGGAAGAAGGATCTTAAAAATCATCTGTCAAGAGCATTCCCAGGCATTACGATGCTTTCCAAGAAGAGCAGTTGCTGGAAAAGAGACAGCAGTGGATATTGGGCATGATGTAGTTGAAGGGAGGGGGCTCCATTGTTCCAACATGCTAGACAGCCCAAGAGGGAGACAGAAGCCACGCTCAGCCAGGAAGTCTGTGTGTGTCCCTACGGAGAGACAGGCCTGAGTCTCCTCCAGTGGGCTGCTGCTGGCAAGGTCCGCCTGCTCATCAGCAACACCACCACGTTTGAACCCACGCAGCTTGGATGCAGACAGACCCTAAAGGTTCATGGGCTCACCACTGGTTTGGAGGAGAGGGCGAGTGAATTGGGCTTTGTGAAATAGCCCATGAGAGATTTAGGGTCAACAGGTTGACCATATCTGGGAGTCACTTGATTTTTCAAAACACCTCGTTTTCCACACCCTAAAGACGCTTTCCTGCGGTATCAGAGGCCGTTCTCTTGATTCCCCTCAGTCTTGAGCGGTGCAGATCTGTGTGACTGATCTTCTGGGGTGCTAGCATCCCACTCTGACTGCAGCTGGGGCTGGATTTTTCTATGAAGTACAGCAGCTGGCCATAATAAGCACTTGTCACAAGACAGCGAAAGAACACTGACAGTTTAAAATTGTTCAGTGCTTAAGGAAACCAGGAAAACAGTGATTGCTGCATCACAGCAAGGTGAATAAATAACAAAAAACAAATTAGCTTTAGGAAGAAGGAAGGCCAACAAAGGAAATTCTTCTGTGTACTTTGGATTCTCTCTTGCTATCTCAAATGTGTACAATTGCGCCTTTAAAAACAAAGACAATGGAAGAGGTGTGGACTCAGTAAGGAAGTGGTGTAGGAAAGGGACTCTGTGTTTTTGAAGGATGAACGGAAGTTTGGGGGTTTGCCTCGGAGAAGAGGAAGAACACCTTTGTCACTAACCATTTAATATCCACTACCTGGTCCCTTTCTTCCCCCACCTTTTTCTACTAATCCCCTTGGGATGAGAAGTGAGGTTTTCTCAAAGCCTTGCGCAGTAATAAAAAGTGGGTATTCTTTCAGGGAAGAAGGATCTTAAAAATCATCTGTCAAGAGCATTCCCAGGCATTACGATGCTTTCCAAGAAGAGCAGTTGCTGGAAAAGAGACAGCAGTGGATATTGGGCATGATGTAGTTGAAGGGAGGGGGCTCCATTGTTCCAACATGCTAGACAGCCCAAGAGGGAGACAGAAGCCACGCTCAGCCAGGAAGTCTGTGTGTGTCCCTACGGAGAGACAGGCCTGAGTCTCCTCCAGTGGGCTGCTGCTGGCAAGGTCCGCCTGCTCATCAGCAACACCACCACGTTTGAACCCACGCAGCTTGGATGCAGACAGACCCTAAAGGTTCATGGGCTCACCACTGGTTTGGAGGAGAGGGCGAGTGAATTGGGCTTTGTGAAATAGCCCATGAGAGATTTAGGGTCAACAGGTTGACCATATCTGGGAGTCACTTGATTTTTCAAAACACCTCGTTTTCCACACCCTAAAGACGCTTTCCTGCGGTATCAGAGGCCGTTCTCTTGATTCCCCTCAGTCTTGAGCGGTGCAGATCTGTGTGACTGATCTTCTGGGGTGCTAGCATCCCACTCTGACTGCAGCTGGGGCTGGATTTTTCTATGAAGTACAGCAGCTGGCCATAATAAGCACTTGTCACAAGACAGCGAAAGAACACTGACAGTTTAAAATTGTTCAGTGCTTAAGGAAACCAGGAAAACAGTGATTGCTGCATCACAGCAAGGTGAATAAATAACAAAAAACAAATTAGCTTTAGGAAGAAGGAAGGCCAACAAAGGAAATTCTTCTGTGTACTTTGGATTCTCTCTTGCTATCTCAAATGTGTACAATTGCGCCTTTAAAAACAAAGACATATCTGTCATTGATCCATACAGTTAAATTTCAAAAATCAAACTGTAGAATTATTTAGATCAGAGAGATATTTGGAGGGACATTTTGAGGTCATGCCCATGAGGAACAACCTTGTGAATAATATTTCAACCTTCTCCAAAATACTTAACACTGTTCCATTTTGTAGTAACATATCCTTGTTACATAAACATTTAGAATAAATCATTTTAATTACTGAGAGAAATAAAAGTGAGGCATACCTTGAAAAATATAAAACAGAAGTAGTTCCCCTTTCCTCTTTATGGTTCCTGGCTAAATCATGGAGAAAAGTCTTCCACGGGACCGCTCATGGAAGGAGAAAGAAGCGTCTTTGTTCTCTACGGGAAATGGTGCACCTTTTAGCAGGGTTTCCCTGTTCTTTTTTCTCTTGCCCTTGACAGATGTTCAGGTAGGTGGCAGAGGTGATAGCCTGTTCTCTGGTAGCTTCTCTTAAGCAAGAGACACTAGCATGGAGTCAGAGAGAAGCTTTCCCCTTCTCCGAGGGCCGTGTCAGTTCCTGGCGCCTGGAAGACCCAGATTCACAGTAAGGACTGATCATGTGTCTGCAGCAAGAGGTGCCTTTCTTCTTGGATATCATGACCATCATCTCAGAGCACTGGCCGTGACTTCGTTTCACTGAAAATGCGACTTGGAAAAAGAAAAGAACGTAACAATTGGAAGGAAAAAGTGCCCTGGTGGGAAGGGTGTGGAAGTTTGGGATTGACTTGTACATGCTGCTACATTTAAAACAGGTAACCAAAAAGGACCTGCTGCATAGCACAGGACACTCCATTCAATACTCAGTAATAACCTAAACAGGAGAGGAATTTGAAAAAGAATAGGTACATGTATATGCATAGCTGAGTCACTTTGCTGTATACCAGAAACGAACAGAATACTGTTAATCAACTGTACTTCAATATAAAAATCTTTACAAAGTAGATACATTTCTTAAAGTCTTAGAAGTAAAGGAAATTTTTCCCTGTTTGAAAAACCTTTGGATTTCTCTCTTGCTATCTCAAATGTGTACAATTGCGCCTTTAAAAACAAAGACATATCTGTCATTGATCCATACAGTTAAATTTCAAAAATCAAACTGTAGAATTATTTAGATCAGAGAGATATTTGGAGGGACATTTTGAGGTCATGCCCATGAGGAACAACCTTGTGAATAATATTTCAACCTTCTCCAAAATACTTAACACTGTTCCATTTTGTAGTAACATATCCTTGTTACATAAACATTTAGAATAAATCATTTTAATTACTGAGAGAAATAAAAGTGAGGCATACCTTGAAAAATATAAAACAGAAGTAGTTCCCCTTTCCTCTTTATGGTTCCTGGCTAAATCATGGAGAAAAGTCTTCCACGGGACCGCTCATGGAAGGAGAAAGAAGCGTCTTTGTTCTCTACGGGAAATGGTGCACCTTTTAGCAGGGTTTCCCTGTTCTTTTTTCTCTTGCCCTTGACAGATGTTCAGGTAGGTGGCAGAGGTGATAGCCTGTTCTCTGGTAGCTTCTCTTAAGCAAGAGACACTAGCATGGAGTCAGAGAGAAGCTTTCCCCTTCTCCGAGGGCCGTGTCAGTTCCTGGCGCCTGGAAGACCCAGATTCACAGTAAGGACTGATCATGTGTCTGCAGCAAGAGGTGCCTTTCTTCTTGGATATCATGACCATCATCTCAGAGCACTGGCCGTGACTTCGTTTCACTGAAAATGCGACTTGGAAAAAGAAAAGAACGTAACAATTGGAAGGAAAAAGTGCCCTGGTGGGAAGGGTGTGGAAGTTTGGGATTGACTTGTACATGCTGCTACATTTAAAACAGGTAACCAAAAAGGACCTGCTGCATAGCACAGGACACTCCATTCAATACTCAGTAATAACCTAAACAGGAGAGGAATTTGAAAAAGAATAGGTACATGTATATGCATAGCTGAGTCACTTTGCTGTATACCAGAAACGAACAGAATACTGTTAATCAACTGTACTTCAATATAAAAATCTTTACAAAGTAGATACATTTCTTAAAGTCTTAGAAGTAAAGGAAAAAAAAATGTCCCCTGGTGACCCATCATGGGTGCCACGTGCCCCATTAGTGCCCAGAGTCAGTTGCTCCAACCTTGGATTCACCATTCCTTCTTTCACGCCACAGGGAAGCTCCGGGGTGGTCCCTCCACTGCTTCTCTGATTTTTTTTTTTATTCTTTATTTTAAAGTTTTTACAGAATTTTGTTGTTCACAGACACGTATGTTCCCAGATCAGTCATATGCATATCCCTGGTCCCCACTCCCCCAGTTCCCCCCATCCCACCCCTCCGGACCATCGCCCCATGCCATTGCTTCTCTGATTAATAGCTCAATAGATAGATGAGTTCACAGAGATCGGACAGGTTATCATTCTTTTCACAGGTAAACCATGCTTTTGTTATTTACCAAATACTCTGGCCAAAAGAGTGGCCCTTTAAAGGACAATGGAGCACTTGCCCAAGGGATACAGGGATTCAACTTCTAAACATTTCAAGGCAGAGACAGGTACCAATCTGGTTTTTGATTTTTAGAACCTCTTCCTGGAAGCCTGACTCTGTGAGGAGTCTCCCAGCCTGCTGTATTACGTTTATCCAGCAATCACTCCTGTTATTTAGCTTGCATATAACATCTGTGTACTCAGTCGCTTCAGTCGTGTCCGACTCTTTGGAATTCCATAGACCCACCAGGCTCCTCTGTCCATGGGAATTACCCAAGGACAGAACCTGTGAATTCTTAAAGAATACACCTGCAATGCAGGAGACACTGGAGATGTGGGTTTTATCCCTGGATCAGGAAGGCCCCCCGTCTGTCCAAAAGGACAAAAAAAAACGTAACAATTGGAAGGAAAAAGTGCCCTGGTGGGAAGGGTGTGGAAGTTTGGGATTGACTTGTACATGCTGCTACATTTAAAACAGGTAACCAAAAAGGACCTGCTGCATAGCACAGGACACTCCATTCAATACTCAGTAATAACCTAAACAGGAGAGGAATTTGAAAAAGAATAGGTACATGTATATGCATAGCTGAGTCACTTTGCTGTATACCAGAAACGAACAGAATACTGTTAATCAACTGTACTTCAATATAAAAATCTTTACAAAGTAGATACATTTCTTAAAGTCTTAGAAGTAAAGGAAAAAAAAATGTCCCCTGGTGACCCATCATGGGTGCCACGTGCCCCATTAGTGCCCAGAGTCAGTTGCTCCAACCTTGGATTCACCATTCCTTCTTTCACGCCACAGGGAAGCTCCGGGGTGGTCCCTCCACTGCTTCTCTGATTTTTTTTTTTATTCTTTATTTTAAAGTTTTTACAGAATTTTGTTGTTCACAGACACGTATGTTCCCAGATCAGTCATATGCATATCCCTGGTCCCCACTCCCCCAGTTCCCCCCATCCCACCCCTCCGGACCATCGCCCCATGCCATTGCTTCTCTGATTAATAGCTCAATAGATAGATGAGTTCACAGAGATCGGACAGGTTATCATTCTTTTCACAGGTAAACCATGCTTTTGTTATTTACCAAATACTCTGGCCAAAAGAGTGGCCCTTTAAAGGACAATGGAGCACTTGCCCAAGGGATACAGGGATTCAACTTCTAAACATTTCAAGGCAGAGACAGGTACCAATCTGGTTTTTGATTTTTAGAACCTCTTCCTGGAAGCCTGACTCTGTGAGGAGTCTCCCAGCCTGCTGTATTACGTTTATCCAGCAATCACTCCTGTTATTTAGCTTGCATATAACATCTGTGTACTCAGTCGCTTCAGTCGTGTCCGACTCTTTGGAATTCCATAGACCCACCAGGCTCCTCTGTCCATGGGAATTACCCAAGGACAGAACCTGTGAATTCTTAAAGAATACACCTGCAATGCAGGAGACACTGGAGATGTGGGTTTTATCCCTGGATCAGGAAGCCCCCCTGAAGGAGGAAATGGCAACCCACTCCAGTATTCTTGCCAGGAAATTCCCAAAGGGTCACAAAAGTCAGACATAACTGAGTGACTAAACACACACACAAGCATGTATAAAACCAGATGGTTTAAATATTCAAGTGGACATTTTTTAAAAGGAAAAAGAGTCATAGAGACAGGAATTTTCCAAAGAGAAAAAATATACGCATTCTTCAGAGTGTACTATTGTCAAACATCAGGGCAGCGTTCTCCTTTTGCACTTGGTACGGGTGCTCTATCCTGTTGTTTTAATTCAGATCTGTTGACATTTTTGCTTTCACTTCCAGCATTGTCTCTTCTCATGGTGTGGATTTATGTGGAATAGGGCGGTATTATTGTTCTCAATTTGGATTAGATTTTTCATAATAGTGTAACTCATTGAAAGCCACCATAAAATCTATGTAAGCTCAGGTCGAAAGGAAATTCCTCAGCTCCTATTATGTGGCAAGAGTAGACATTCGACTGACCTGCATGTAACACTCCCACTGTGTGGGACACACCTGCGTATTCAAGCTGTGAGAAATCATGTGGGTGAAAGGTTTTCTTTTAAAGATAGTTTAATTGTGGGCTGGAGAAACAGCAGAGGTGTGGCTGTTGTTTTTAGTTCCTAGTTACTACGTGTATGGGGTTATTAATATTAGTAATAACCTGATCACTCTTTGGGGTGAGAGGTGGAGATACTATTTTGAGGATCATTTTGATAATGGCTTTAGTAGTGACACATAGTGGGTATTGTGTTTCTTTTGTTTTCGTGTGGGAGTGCAGTTTTCAGTGGCATATTTCTATGTAAAAGGAGAGAATTTTTCCTTCTACAGTCATAATCCTTTTCCCCTCTGATTTAAGTTGTGTTTTTATATTTTGAGCCTCTCTGTAAAAACATAATGAAGGGCTTCCCTGATAGCTCAGTGGTAGAGTTCGCCTGCCATCCCAGATCTGGGAAGATCCCACCTGCTGCGGAGCAGCTAAGCCCGTGAGTCACAACTATGGAGCCTGTGCTCTAGAGCCTCGGAGCCGCAGCTATGAAGCCGCAACTATTGAAGCCCATGGGCCCGAGAGCCTGTGTTCCAGAATGAGAGAAGTCACCGCAACAGGAAGCCTGCTCAC
Source organism: Tragulus kanchil (assembly GCA_022376925.1). NCBI lineage: Eukaryota > Metazoa > Chordata > Mammalia > Artiodactyla > Tragulidae > Tragulus > Tragulus kanchil. The sequence continues at coordinate 181,737,044 of JAIOJX010000032.1, read as the reverse complement.
CTCAACGAGAGAGTAGCCCCCACTCCCTGCAACTAGAGAAGAGCCTGTGGCAGCAGTGAAAACCCAGAACAGCCAGAAAAAAAAAAAAAAAAAACCATAATGAAGCTTTCAGTTGGCAGCTATAGAATATGAAGAAAGGAAGGTGTATTAAGATTTTAGTTGTACATCTCATGTAAAAGTACACTAGATGAAAAGGAATTGATAAAAAATAATAGATGATTTTCAAGGCTGATATATACTTTCATGCCTTTTAATACACCAGGCTCTCTGAGACACCTCCGTGACATTCAGAGTGATTTTTTAAAGTTAATTCTGACTTCTAAAGTCATCTATTAGCTCTCATAGATCAGATGTTTGAATTTTTTTAAATGGTTGCTTTACAAAGTTGTGTTAGTTTCTACTACTCAGCCAAATGTATCAGACACATATATATACATATACCCTCTTTTTAATTGTAAGCTCAGGTCGAAAGGAAATTCCTCAGCTCCTATTATGTGGCAAGAGTAGACATTCGACTGACCTGCATGTAACACTCCCACTGTGTGGGACACACCTGCGTATTCAAGCTGTGAGAAATCATGTGGGTGAAAGGTTTTCTTTTAAAGATAGTTTAATTGTGGGCTGGAGAAACAGCAGAGGTGTGGCTGTTGTTTTTAGTTCCTAGTTACTACGTGTATGGGGTTATTAATATTAGTAATAACCTGATCACTCTTTGGGGTGAGAGGTGGAGATACTATTTTGAGGATCATTTTGATAATGGCTTTAGTAGTGACACATAGTGGGTATTGTGTTTCTTTTGTTTTCGTGTGGGAGTGCAGTTTTCAGTGGCATATTTCTATGTAAAAGGAGAGAATTTTTCCTTCTACAGTCATAATCCTTTTCCCCTCTGATTTAAGTTGTGTTTTTATATTTTGAGCCTCTCTGTAAAAACATAATGAAGGGCTTCCCTGATAGCTCAGTGGTAGAGTTCGCCTGCCATCCCAGATCTGGGAAGATCCCACCTGCTGCGGAGCAGCTAAGCCCGTGAGTCACAACTATGGAGCCTGTGCTCTAGAGCCTCGGAGCCGCAGCTATGAAGCCGCAACTATTGAAGCCCATGGGCCCGAGAGCCTGTGTTCCAGAATGAGAGAAGTCACCGCAACAGGAAGCCTGCTCACCTCAACGAGAGAGTAGCCCCCACTCCCTGCAACTAGAGAAGAGCCTGTGGCAGCAGTGAAAACCCAGAACAGCCAGAAAAAAAAAAAAAAAAACCATAATGAAGCTTTCAGTTGGCAGCTATAGAATATGAAGAAAGGAAGGTGTATTAAGATTTTAGTTGTACATCTCATGTAAAAGTACACTAGATGAAAAGGAATTGATAAAAAATAATAGATGATTTTCAAGGCTGATATATACTTTCATGCCTTTTAATACACCAGGCTCTCTGAGACACCTCCGTGACATTCAGAGTGATTTTTTAAAGTTAATTCTGACTTCTAAAGTCATCTATTAGCTCTCATAGATCAGATGTTTGAATTTTTTTAAATGGTTGCTTTACAAAGTTGTGTTAGTTTCTACTACTCAGCCAAATGTATCAGACACATATATATACATATACCCCTCTTTTCTGGAATTCCTTCTCCTTCAGGTCGCCACAGTGCAGTAAGCAGAGTTCCCTGTGCTATGCAGTAGGTTCTCAGTACTTGTCTATTTTATACACAGTATGAATTGTGTGTATGTACCAAACTCAATCTCCAAGTTCCTGCTACCACCCTTTCCTGTGCTCGGTTCCTTATATTTGTTCTCTGTGTCTGTCTCTCTGTTTCTGCTTTACAAAGAGGATCATCTATACCATTCTTCTAGATTTATGCCCTCAAATCTTGATACACATGGCTGACAACTGCTTACATTAGATTACTCATTTCACTTTGCTGTTAGTCTCTCAGTCGTGTCTTGACTCTTTGAAACCCCATGGACTGTAGCCCTACAGCGTCCTCTGCCCATGGAATTCTCCAGGCAGGAATTCTGGAATGGTAGCCATTTCCTTCTCCAGGAAAAGGATCGAACCCCAGTCTACTTCAATGCAGGCAGATTCTTTTTTGTTTGTTTTAACCAGGGTGGCTTAGATAGTAAAGAATCTGCCTGTAATCAGGGAGACTGGGGTTTGATCCTTGGGTCAGCAGGATTCCCTGGAGAAGGGAATGGCGACCCATTCCTGTATTCCTCCCTGGAGAATTCCATGGACAGAGGATCCTGGAGGGCTGCAGTCCATGGGATCACAAAGAGTCGGGCACGACTGAACGACTAGCATACACTTTCACTTTGCTGATACGGTGTGGGAGAAAGGCTTCTGAGGAGGGAGACACAGCCACTTCAGGGAAACCTCTTGAAGTTTTGCTTCTTCACAGATCTCTTGCCCCCAGGGGCACAGCCAGGCTTGCAGGCATACTCTGGTGGCCAGGGTTTTGCCCTGTCCTTTCATGCCACGGAGGACTCCTATCCCCTTCCTTCATTCTTAGATGCACCTGTCTTTCCTTCTGGCCTCTCTTAGCTGTGAGTTTCTCGGTTCTGTTGTGAAGAAATGAATTAAAATGTTGGGATCCTGACTGATGTTCTGGAACTTGGTTATAAGTAGTTTGTCTTAGATGGCAGACTCAGATAGCTTTTGAAAAAACACTTTATAGGAAAGCCATGTATCTGTATCAGATATGTTACTTAGAAGTGTTGGCCAAGGTTATAGGCTTCCTTATTATTTTTTAGCCTAATTTATTTACTTTCTCCTCTATTAGAAATAAGTCCAAGTTAGGAGTGCAGGCATATGTATTCCTGAATAAAATAATGGAAAATTTTAGGTATTCCCCTAGATTATTACTAGTCTGTCTTCAGAGTTGATAGTCACATAGATCCTTCAGCTGCCGTAATTGTCTGTGAAGCAAATGAAAATGACAGAATGTGAGCTTGGAGGTGTGTGTCCACTCCCATGGATATGCCCTCAAATCTTGACATGCATGGCTGAAATAGGTAGTATAATGTAAGCAGCCTGTCAGCCGTGTGTCAGGGCTTTCAGGGACAGCTCTGCCTGGGTCTTCTCAGCCCCACTCAGTTCCCTGTCCCGAAATACCTTTCCCGGAGGACCACCTCTCCCACCTGAAGACTAGCTTGTGGCCCCAAACGAGACATCTACAGGCTCCTGACCCTCGGAAAGTCTTTGGGTTAGAGTTCTGCCTTACAGGCCAGAATCTACTGTCTATTACTAATGTTTTTTAAGAAAAAATGTATTGGAATGTGGTTGCTTTGCACAGATGTGTTCATTTCCACTGTACAGCAAAACAAATCAGCTGTACATACATGCATAGCCTCTCTATTTTGGATTTCCTTTCCGTTCTGCTGTTCACTTGTTACATTGTATCTGACTCTTGGCAACCCCAGAGACTTATGCAGCTGCACTAGGCTTCCCTGTGCTTGACCACCTCCTGCATTTTGCTCACTCTCATCTCCATGGAGTCAGTGATGCCATCCAGCCATCTCATCTTCTGGTGTCCTCTTCTCCTCCTGCCTTCAATCTTTCCTTCCCATATAGGTCACCACAAAGCACTGAGTAGAGATCCCTGTGGTATGCAGTAGGTTCTCATTGGTTATTTATTTTATACATGGTATCAATAGTGTATATTTGTCAATCGCAGTCTCCCAGTTCATCTCATTTCCTCTCCCCTCCACCAGTTTCTCCTTTGGTATCCATACATTTGTTCTCTGTATTTCTTTCTTGCAAATAAGGTCGTCTATACCAATGTTTTCAGATTCCACATATGTGCGTTAATATACAGTATTTAGACCCCCTTGTGATTTTCTGTGCTACTCCAACCCGTATCATTTCTCTCCAGATTGACAGGGACCACGCCTGCCTGGCTGACCTACCTAACTTTCCCATGCTCTTCCAGTGTGAGACCCTGGAGAAGGAAATGGCAGCCCACTCCAGTATTCATGCCTGGAGAATCCCATGGACAGAGGAGCCTGGAGGGTATACTGGAGGGGAAGAGCAGCCAGTCTGTGGCCTCAGAGAGCTTGTACCCAGTTAAGAAATAGGCTCATAGATCGCTGCAACCTGCTGTGATGACTGTTGAGGTTGGAATGTGTGAGAGTCTCGGGTGGGGACAGAGCAGGGGCCAGGGGTCACTATCCGCCCAGAGGATGGGTATGAAGGACGTGGAAGGAGAATGACCAGATACTGAAGGGCCTTGGAGGGGAATAAACAGGTATAATACTCACTCTGAGGTTGGTTGTTTTTCTGTTTTCATTGTAATATGACATAATGAGGGATTCCCTGGTAGCTCAACTGGTGAAGAATTTGCCTTCAATGCAAGAGACCCTGGTTCAATTCCTGGGTCAGGAAGATCCCCTGGAGAAGGGATAGGCTACTCACTCCTGTATTCTTGGGTTTCCCTGGTGGCTCAGATGGTAAAGAATCCACCTGCAATGTGGGAGACCTGGGTTCAGTTCCTGAGTTGGGAAGATCCCATGGAGAAGGCAAAAGCTACCTACCTCAGTATTCTTGCCTGGAGAATTCCATGTACCATCCATGGGTCACAAAGAGTCGGACATGACTGAGTGACTTCATTTTTTTTTTAATGACATAATGATAGAAGTCTGGAAAATCCATGAATGTTCAGGTTGAACTTCAAAAAGTGCTGAAGAATAAGTAGAATGACTTCAAAGGACATCTGACTACATAGATATCTTTGCTTTCTTCCTTGAGTGAATGTACCATTTCAGGGCCACTGACCTGTCTGGGTGAAGTGAGACTCTGTGAGGTAATCCAGTACTGTGATGCTGAATTTCTGGTAGGAGTGAGCTTTCCTGACTATCACGTCCCATGTAGCTAGGCCAGATGGTCACCAACATAAACACAAATGAATCTAAGCCAAGTTAATAAAATTACAAATTACTCATTATTGTCCAAGAGCTCTTAAAAATAATTATCCTTTCGATTTCTTATTAGTTTATTTGTGCAGATGCTGGAACCAAACTAGCTGAATCCACAATCCTGAGCAAGCAGATGATCGCCTCTCTACCTGGAGTAAGTCCTGACTGAATTAATTATCTACGTTTTCCATTTCTTCTGATTTCTGCATTTGGCAAAGAGGTATTTTTGGCCTGTGTCCTGGTTCACTTCTGAGAGAACAAACACTGAAAATTGAAAACATATTAGCATCTTGTTTAAAAAAGCACTGGTGGAAATTTAAATTAATCTCTGCTCCTGGAAACTTTTAATTCCAGGAAACATGAATAAAATTGCAGCATCCAGTTAAGGAAAGAAATGACCAGATATACAAGGTAGATCTGATTAAAGTTCAGTTTTTCTCAAATTAGTTTTCTTACACTGGCTCCTGTTAACCAATTTGATATAACGACTGCCAGAAAGAAAGAAGCATTGCAGTGCCTTGTTTTCCATTATATTTCCTCTGAAAATTAAGAAAAAAAAAAAAACCTTCTGTTATCAACTGGTGAACTATTTGGCGAAATGTGTTAAGATTCTCATAGATGGATCTAGATATCAGAAACCACAATAACTTATTGATAGCAAGATTATTTTAACGAACTGAGAAACTTTAGATATATAAATTGTTAGTGGGAAAAAATCGTTTAAATTTTCAAAAGAGAAAAATTTTGATAAGGATAAAAAGTCACTTTTAATCTTCTGCCTTAAAATGAGAACTCTGTTGTTTTAGGAAATTTTCCCGTGTTTGATCTATTTCAGTATCATAATTTGCTTATATTATTTGAATTTTCCAACAATATATTTTCCAAATTTCCCATATTGTTGGAAATTTATACACTGGACTGGCCAAAAAGTTTATTTGAGTTTTTCCCTACGATGTTATGGGAAAGCTTGAGCAAACTTTAGCCAACCTAATACTTTCCAGTTTCTTTGCTAGTACAGAATAGCATAGTTTGTAGCATATATGCAAAGAGCCTCTTCATGTTTATTTCGAGTGATATTCTTGGGATAGATTCCTTCATCAGTGGGCAGGAATAGCTTCACAGTACATATTCTCAAGAGGTTTTATTAATTTCCATGTATAAGTATGCCAGTTTGGCTCACAGCCAAACACTTAAATATGAGAGAAGAAAATAGCAATCATTCAACTCTGAGTATCCTGACTGAATTCTTATTAGTTTTCATTTCTTTTCTTGATTTTTTGCAGATGCTGGAACCAAACTAGCTGAATCCACAATCCTGAGCAAGCAGATGATCGCCTCTCTACCTGGAGTAAGTCCTGACTGAATTAATTATCTACGTTTTCCATTTCTTCTGATTTCTGCATTTGGCAAAGAGGTATTTTTGGCCTGTGTCCTGGTTCACTTCTGAGAGAACAAACACTGAAAATTGAAAACATATTAGCATCTTGTTTAAAAAAGCACTGGTGGAAATTTAAATTAATCTCTGCTCCTGGAAACTTTTAATTCCAGGAAACATGAATAAAATTGCAGCATCCAGTTAAGGAAAGAAATGACCAGATATACAAGGTAGATCTGATTAAAGTTCAGTTTTTCTCAAATTAGTTTTCTTACACTGGCTCCTGTTAACCAATTTGATATAACGACTGCCAGAAAGAAAGAAGCATTGCAGTGCCTTGTTTTCCATTATATTTCCTCTGAAAATTAAGAAAAAAAAAAAAACCTTCTGTTATCAACTGGTGAACTATTTGGCGAAATGTGTTAAGATTCTCATAGATGGATCTAGATATCAGAAACCACAATAACTTATTGATAGCAAGATTATTTTAACGAACTGAGAAACTTTAGATATATAAATTGTTAGTGGGAAAAAATCGTTTAAATTTTCAAAAGAGAAAAATTTTGATAAGGATAAAAAGTCACTTTTAATCTTCTGCCTTAAAATGAGAACTCTGTTGTTTTGGGAAAATTTTCCCGTGTTTGATCTATTTCAGTATCATAATTTGCTTATATTATTTGAATTTTCCAACAATATATTTTCCAAATTTCCCATATTGTTGGAAATTTATACACTGGACTGGCCAAAAAGTTTATTTGAGTTTTTCCCTACGATGTTATGGGAAAGCTTGAGCAAACTTTAGCCAACCTAATACTTTCCAGTTTCTTTGCTAGTACAGAATAGCATAGTTTGTAGCATATATGCAAAGAGCCTCTTCATGTTTATTTCGAGTGATATTCTTGGGATAGATTCCTTCATCAGTGGGCAGGAATAGCTTCACAGTACATATTCTCAAGAGGTTTTATTAATTTCCATGTATAAGTATGCCAGTTTGGCTCACAGCACACTAAATATTGCTTCAATTCTTTTCTGATGTGGAGAAATATTATGAGAGAAGAAAATAGCAATCATTCAACTCAGAGGTAATTTTACCACTAACATATTACTGAATTTTCTTTCTTCTTTTTCTGGGTGTATCTGTTTAAACATAGTTGAAGTCATAACATAGATGCAGCTTTGGCTTCATGTGTCTTAAGCATTTTCCCCAAAGTGATATTAGCCTATGTGAATATACCATATAACAGTAGTTAATAACACGAGTTTTAAGAATTGAGATTTACTAGCTGTGTGATCAGGAAAGTTATTCAGTCCATGATTCTTTGATTTGTGTTTTATCTATAGAATGGACTGTAACAGGGCCTAAGGTCACAGCATTGTGATAAACATAGAGTAAGTCTGCATAAACATTAACTATTAAAAATAATATTAATGGAGGTCGGGGGACAGGACAGCCCATGTGTAAGGGCACAAACCAGTAAGTAGGTCCAATAATATTGTATTATAATAATCAAAATTGCTAAAGGACTAAAAATTATTTCTACCAAAAATGAAAGGATAATTATGTAATGTGATCCAGGTGCCAATTATGGCTATGATGAGAAGCATATTGCAGTATGTGGGTGCATCAAATTAACATATCGTACACCTTAAATCAACATAGTTATATGTCAAATATTTGTCAATAGAAAATAAAATACAGGGTTTCCCCTGGTGGTCCAGTGGGTAAGGACACCGCCTTGCAGTGCAAGGGGCGCTGGTTCGAGCCATGGCCTGGGAAGATCCCATGTGCCGCGGAGCGGCTGGACCGATGTGTCCAGTCACCGAGCCGGAGCTCTGGAGCGCATGCGCCCAGAGCCAGTGCTCTGCAGCGACAGAGGCCACCGCGATGGGAGGCCCACAGGAGCCAAAGAATGAAGACGAATGAAGATAGAGAAATGAAAGACCAATAGAAGTGGCCCGCCCACTCCCCTCCCTCCCCAACCCGACCCCCGCCCAAAGTAAATAAATAAATCTTTTTAAAAAAAAAGAAAAGAAAAGAAAATACAACCAAAAGTTTAAAAAGTACTATTAACAAATACTATGTACGCGGCTGGATATTTTAGTTATTTTCAGTATTTTGCAATTGTAACTAATGTGTAATAAACATCTTTGTGCTTAAATCTTTGTTCTTACTTAAGACTGTTTCGCTATAATAGATTTCTAGGAGTAGAATTAATAAACTCTGGGTTTTTTTTTTAAGGGCTCTTAATACCAGCAAGGGTAGTGCAAGATACTATGAGATAAAACCCCTGTTCTTAGTGACTTAGCTCAAAAGAGTTTGCTCATGTGAAGTTTAAACAGGTGTCCTGATTAGTGAAAGAAGGAGGACTTCCACGTGAATGCTTAGGGGTCGGATTTCTTCTATTGGATTCAGTCTTCTGCAGTTAGCTGGTGACTGGAGAAAGAGGAGTTTATAGCACCTAGAAGGCTTTCTAGGTTAGGTATAAAAGCAGTGCACATTTTTCCTGCTCATGTTTCATTGGCTAGAACTCAGTCACATGGCCAGAGCTGACTGCAAAGGAGGATGGGAAATGTGGTCTCATGTATCCCGTGGAGGAAGAAAAATGGTTCTGTGAGTAGTTGGCCAGTCTCTGCCAGCACTCGCTAGTTTCCTTATTTAATTGTCTAAAACTCAGTATTTGCTGCCTATGCGATAGCTAAAAAATAATATCCCTGATATATAAAGGTTTATTGAAATCAACAAATAAAAGACAAATATTCCAAAACAATGAAAGAACAAGCTGTAGCTCTACATATAGAACCCTTTTCAAAGACTAATAAGCCACTCAAAATAAATCTACTATCCGGACTAGCAATGAACTGTAAATTAATGTGAAATATAAAATATTTAAAAATATAAAAATGAAAACCATTTGGCACATCAGCCGGCTTTTCCTAACTATGAAGCTTACTGATGATGAAGTGAAGTAAGCATTCTGATAAGCTACTGGTGCTACTCAGTTTTGCCGAAGAATAGTGTGACAACCAATTGCTAGGTACATATTTAGGAAAATATAGAACTATCTATAAGCATATAAGGAATTAGCTACAAGTATACTTATTAAGACAGCATTCAAAATAGCAAAAATATAGAAACAATTTATGTGCAACATTCGGGTATTTAAATAAAATAAGGTACATCTTCCCTGCTGACTCAGCAGTAAAGAATCTGCCTGCAATGCAGGAAACGTGGGTTCGATCCCTGGGTTGGGAAGTTTACCTGGAGAAGAAAATGGCAACCCACCTCAATATTCTTGCCTGAGAAATCCCAAGGACAGAGGAGTTTGCGCGCTACAGTCTGTGGAATCACAGAAGAGTCAGACATGACTTAGGGACTAAACAGCAATAGTAACAGCACACCTATAAGATGGACTACTGTGTGGACCAAATCGAAATTTCAAAGAATATTTAATTAATTGGGAAATGTTTATGATGGATTTAACTAAAAATAAGGTAAGAAAAAAATAATCTCAATCTTATAAAAATTATATAAGTGTGTATGTTATGTGCGTTAGAACTATTTGGGCGAATGCCCAATCATGCGTCTTCTTCGTGCTGACGTCAGATGCGTGCCCCTGTCTGGCAGCCGAGAAGAACCCAGGCAGTGCTGCCAGCGCCCTGGAGAAGGAGCTGAGGTTATCATCAAATTTGAAATATTTACAGCAGATGCGAAAGTGTTTCAGCGATGCAGACAATTAAGTGCGATGTTGTGGGTGAGGGTGCCGTTGGTAAAACGTGTCTCCTGATATCCTCCACAACACATTTCCATCTGAGCCTGTACCAACTGTTTTTGACAACTGTGTTGTCACAATTAAGACTGGTGGAGAGCTATGTACTCTAGGAGTTTTTGCTACTGCAGGGCAAGAGAATTATGACAGATTACAACCAATCCATTATCTAGGAACAGCTGTTACTTCTAGTCTGCTTTTCAGTGGTCTCTCTATCCTCATTCGAAAATGTGAAAGAAAGTAGGTGCCAGAAAAAAATTAATGTGAAATATAAAATATTTAAAAATATAAAAATGAAAACCATTTGGCACATCAGCCGGCTTTTCCTAACTATGAAGCTTACTGATGATGAAGTGAAGTAAGCATTCTGATAAGCTACTGGTGCTACTCAGTTTTGCGAAGAATAGTGTGACAACCAATTGCTAGGTACATATTTAGGAAAATATAGAACTATCTATAAGCATATAAGGAATTAGCTACAAGTATACTTATTAAGACAGCATTCAAAATAGCAAAAATATAGAAACAATTTATGTGCAACATTCGGTATTTAAATAAAAGAAGGTACATCTTCCCTGCTGACTCAGCAGTAAAGAATCTGCCTGCAATGCAGGAAACGTGGGTTCGATCCCTGGGTTGGGAAGTTTACCTGGAGAAGAAAATGGCAACCCACCTCAATATTCTTGCCTGAGAAATCCCAAGGACAGAGGAGTTTGCGCGCTACAGTCTGTGGAATCACAGAAGAGTCAGACATGACTTAGGGACTAAACAGCAATAGTAACAGCACACCTATAAGATGGACTACTGTGTGGACCAAATCGAAATTTCAAAGAATATTTAATTAATTGGGAAATGTTTATGATGGATTTAACTAAAAATAAGGTAAGAAAAAAATAATCTCAATCTTATAAAAATTATATAAGTGTGTATGTTTTTGCGTTAGAACTATTTGGGCGAATGCCCAATCATGCGTCTTCTTCGTGCTGACGTCAGATGCGTGCCCCTGTCTGGCAGCCGAGAAGAACCCAGGCAGTGCTGCCAGCGCCCTGGAGAAGGAGCTGAGGTTATCATCAAATTTGAAATATTTACAGCAGATGCGAAAGTGTTTCAGCGATGCAGACAATTAAGTGCGATGTTGTGGGTGAGGGTGCCGTTGGTAAAACGTGTCTCCTGATATCCTCCACAACACATTTCCATCTGAGCCTGTACCAACTGTTTTTGACAACTGTGTTGTCACAATTAAGACTGGTGGAGAGCTATGTACTCTAGGAGTTTTTGCTACTGCAGGGCAAGAGAATTATGACAGATTACAACCAATCCATTATCTAGGAACAGCTGTTACTTCTAGTCTGCTTTTCAGTGGTCTCTCTATCCTCATTCGAAAATGTGAAAGAAAGTAGGTGCCAGAGATAACTCACCACTGCCCAAAGACTCCTTTCTTGCTTGTTGGGATGCAACTTGATCTTAGAGATGTCCCCTCTACTATTGAGAAACTTGCCAAGAATAAACAGCACCCTGTCACTCAAGAGACTGCTGAGAACTGGCCTGTGACCTGAAGGCTGTCAAGCATGTGCAGTGGTCTGCATTCACACAGAAAGACCTGAAGAATGTATTTGATGAAGCAATGTTGGCCGCCCAGGAGCCTCCAAAATGGAAGGTGTGTGCTGCTCAGAACAACTCTCCAGAGCCCTTTCTGCACAGCTGGTGTCGGCATCGTCCTAAAAGCAGTGCTTAAATCAAACTAAAGATTAAAAATTAAAATTCGTGGGCTTCCCTGGTGGTCCAGTGGATAAGGACACCGCCTTGCAGTGCAAGGGGCGCCGGTTCGATCCCTGGCCTGGGAAGATCCCATGTGCCGCGGAGCGGCTGAACCGATGTGTCCAATTACCGAGCTGGAGCTCTGGAGCGCATGCGCCCAGAGCCAGTGCTCTGCAGCAACAGAGGCCACTGTGATGGGAGGCCCACGCTAGCCAAAGAACAAAGATGGAAATAAATGAAAGACCAACAGAAGTGGCCAAAAAAAAAAAAAATTAAAATTAGTTTTTGCGACGATGACAAATGCCCTGCACCTACCCGCATGTATCTGTGTGAGACAAGGCCCGTAGGTATGGCCCCCTTCCCCCTCTCAATACTAGTTAATTTTGACTAATTGTGTATTGTCAGAAAGGTGATCAGTACTAGTTTTTGTTTTGTCATTTCAAAAATATGATTATTTTTTCCTTTAAAGGCAAGGCATGCTTGTGATGACCCTAACAGACTCATTTGGGTTGTTCCTGGGTGTTGCTCTGGCCAATAAATAATCTGGGATATCTAGGGTTCTTTTTTTTTCTTTTATTGGGGGTTGGGGTGGGGCAGGACAGTGTGTGTGGGATTTGTCTTTAGTCTTTTTTTTTTAAATTCATTAACCATTGGACAGCCCTTAAGGGGAGGAGAACGATTACTTTTACATTCCATTCCTAGGTAGAGTTTAAAGAACGTGTCCCCCGCCTAGTGCTCTTAGGAAGGAGGGCAGTAAATGCCTCATTTTATCAAATACTCCTTTTTGAAAGTTGCCCTTTCTCTCCACCCTTGATGGAGTATTTGATGAAACTCATGGAAGTGAGTGGACCTGTCTTGCCCCCTCCTCTTTCCTAGGATGCACTGTATATGTGACTGACTTGCAAGGAACTTTGTTGGCCATTTGCTGTGTTTTTTTTTGAAGTTAATTTCTAACGTCTTTCACTGGTAAATGAGGAAAAATATTGCACCTTGTGAAAGACAAGGTGTACATAAAGAAAGGGATTGTGTACATAATTTAAAAACATTCTTTCACCTGTCCATCACTGTCCTAATATGCTTAACATGGACATACAGCTCCATAGTGTGTGATATGGTGTTCCTAGAACACAGCTGAAGAGCTGGTATATAGAGGAAATCCAAGGGGTGGTGCTTGAAGACAGAGGTCGGTGGGGTAATTCACATGCTCCTTCAAGTTACAAGGATGGAGACCTGCTTCAGTAAGAAGCTGGGGGTGGGGAGAACCTCTAACAACATGGCTATGGGTCAGGGGAATCCCCTTCTGCTTTGCATAAGAAAAACCCTAGAGCAACCACATGAGGCTCTCTAGTTCAATAAAAATCTTTGGGAGATTCTTATGAAGACTCTTCATCAGTGTTAATAGGTATTATATCAGCTTATTTTGGCTTCCAAGTTTAAAAAATGTTAGATGATCTTCCCCTCCTTCCTCAAATCCTAATTCTTGTAGATTTCACTAGTGTTGAGCCAATGCGTTCTCATGTCTCGATTCTTTGAATATGCATTCTTTTTAGATGTATTAAACAAACAAACAGATAAAGCCTTCAAAATATATATTTGGAAGGAGATATTAACTGGCAAATTCAGAGGTAGAGAGCAGATATTAGGATTATGGTGCTTTTTCTTTTCCTTGATATATCTTTACCAAGTTCTCTGCATGGAGCATGTGTTATCTTTATAATTCAAGAAATGTAAGTTTAAAATTAGATACAAGTTTTGAGGAAGAATTGGATATGAATCACTTCAATTTATGTTTTAGAGATTAGAGTTTGCTTTAGCATCAGCTTTATTTTATTGAAATAAATATAGGTCTTCTGAAACAAGTTGATCTTGACTCGTTGTGGGTTTTTTGTTTGTTTGTTTTTTAAAGTAAACTAGGGTTATACTTATGTTTTGCAAAATAAAAAATAATTATATGCTTTGTTTTATAATGGGCTCACTGACATTATCCTGGCTGCAAAGTGTATTGTAAGGCTTTTATTAGATGTATCTCCTGTCCCTCGGGCAAAAGTAACTGGTAAATTCTTTCGCCTCAGTTTTTAAAATTCAAAGGTAAAAGACAAATATTGAATAATGCTCCAAGTAATTGTTTTCTGTGACATTTGCTTCGTTGAAATGGTATAAAATATTGCCTACGAGAGAAGCAATTCCCTTTCAATAAATTCAGGAGCAGAGTATATGTTCTTCTTTGTGTGACATGTGAAAGGTCAGAGAAAATGGAATAAATCGGGGGGAAATTTTTTCTTGCACTCAGGGATTAATATGGCCAAAGCAGGAGCACAATAACCTTTTATAACTCCTTCCCTTGATTTAAATTAAAAGGAAAAAAAACCTTAGAACGTATGAAATGCTTGGAAGCGGCTCTGACAGAGCTGCCAATGACCTTATTTTACGGTTTGTTATCCTGTCAGAGAAACTGACAGGCGTAACATTCTAGAAGAGATCGAAGGTGATATCGTTCAGGGCTGGGCAGATTTACATGAATATGGGAAAATGAGAGCACTCGTTAAGTATATAATGTTCCAGATTTTCCTACAGAGACTAAGAAAGGCCTTAGCATGGTATTCAGATGGCTTCAAAGAGGGCCTGCTTTTGATCCACATTATATATCCAGTCTTCTGTGTGGGTTCTCTGGTACAGCTTTGATGCAGCAGCCTGTCTGTCCGTTTTCCTTTTCTTTGCTTATAATCCTAAATTCACTGCCTTCCCCCGAGAGCAGGTTTATTCCATTTAACAACCTGAAACACAAGTATGCTATTTTATCCTTTAAAACTTCTCAAACACACTGTTGCAAGTGGGGAAGATGACCAATTTGTTTCTTTCTCTAATTTTCCCTATTCAACAAAAGTAGAGTTATCTATAATAGTGTGCCTACTATGTATAAGAAGTCATGAGTGCTTGAGCATAAGGATTTTTGCCTCTTTCAGCATGTTATTACTTTGTGTCCTTTTTTTTTGTTTTTGACAGAGAAAAGTATCTAAGGTTATGGTGGTAGAATTTCGTGGTACATTATTATATATATATCTGAGACTCCCTAGAGTGATTAGGTGCTATGGCTGTTTTAAGGTGTTTGGTGTCATAAAGACTAATACTAATGGCTTGACGCAGGCTAAATCTTTATATACCAGTCAGTTAAAAAACAAGCAAACAGAAATCAGTTAAACCACCCAGTGGGAAAAAAGCATGTCAGCCCTGTTTGCCCTTCCTACTTTGTTGCTCTCCACCACAAACCTCTATTAATTTTGGCCCAACGTGGGGGCAGGCAATCAGAGGCTGTGGCTGAGAGTAACGGGATGAGTCAGAAATCCAGAAGTGAAACAACTCATTAGTAAACAGCGGGAGATCAGGCAGGCAGTCATGCAGTCGGGGCAGACGTGGCCGGCTGCCTCAGGGCTCACCCGCCGTGTCCTTGTGTTGCAGTGCGGGACGGCGGCCATGGAGTGCGCGCGGCAGTATATCAACGACGTGCTGGACTTCATGGCCGACATGCACACGCTGACCAAACTGAAGGTAAGTGGGCGGCATCCGCTCGCTCAGGCGACTGAGATGGAGAGGCACGTAGGCAATCAAGCAGCCAGGTGGAATATTATAAAATGAGAGCACTCGTTAAGTATATAATGTTCCAGATTTTCCTACAGAGACTAAGAAAGGCCTTAGCATGGTATTCAGATGGCTTCAAAGAGGGCCTGCTTTTGATCCACATTATATATCCAGTCTTCTGTGTGGGTTCTCTGGTACAGCTTTGATGCAGCAGCCTGTCTGTCCGTTTTCCTTTTCTTTGCTTATAATCCTAAATTCACTGCCTTCCCCCGAGAGCAGGTTTATTCCATTTAACAACCTGAAACACAAGTATGCTATTTTATCCTTTAAAACTTCTCAAACACACTATTACAAGTAGCGAAGATGACCAATTTGTTTCTTTCTCTAATTTTCCCTATTCAACAAAAGTAGAGTTATCTATAATAGTGTGCCTACTATGTATAAGAAGTCATGAGTGCTTGAGCATAAGGATTTTTGCCTCTTTCAGCATGTTATTACTTTGTGTCCTTTTTTTTTGTTTTTGACAGAGAAAAGTATCTAAGGTTATGGTGGTAGAATTTCGTGGTACATTATTATATATATATCTGAGACTCCCTAGAGTGATTAGGTGCTATGGCTGTTTTAAGGTGTTTGGTGTCATAAAGACTAATACTAATGGCTTGACGCAGGCTAAATCTTTATATACCAGTCAGTTAAAAAACAAGCAAACAGAAATCAGTTAAACCACCCAGTGGGAAAAAAGCATGTCAGCCCTGTTTGCCCTTCCTACTTTGTTGCTCTCCACCACAAACCTCTATTAATTTTGGCCCAACGTGGGGGCAGGCAATCAGAGGCTGTGGCTGAGAGTAACGGGATGAGTCAGAAATCCAGAAGTGAAACAACTCATTAGTAAACAGCGGGAGATCAGGCAGGCAGTCATGCAGTCGGGGCAGACGTGGCCGGCTGCCTCAGGGCTCACCCGCCGTGTCCTTGTGTTGCAGTGCGGGACGGCGGCCATGGAGTGCGCGCGGCAGTATATCAACGACGTGCTGGACTTCATGGCCGACATGCACACGCTGACCAAACTGAAGGTAAGTGGGCGGCATCCCCGCTTCGCTCAGGCGACTGAGATGGAGAGGCACGTGTAGGCAATCAAGCAGCCAGGTGGAAATAGGCTGTTACCTGGAGAGGCAGCGGGGGCACTGTGAACAAGCCCATGTCCTTGGACTCTGAAGACCAGTTCTGCCTCTGCAGAGAGGAAATGGAGGGAGGGAAGGATATTTCCACAGTCGTGTCACCTCTGTGCATGACTCTGTTTTTGTCCCAGTTACTCAGTGCTCATAAGGCCCCTGTGGTGGACTATTCCCATTTTATGAAAGTCAACACCGAGGCCTGAGGTGGCGCAGTCTGCTGCTCACTACTGTCACACTGCTCATTACTTATGGTGACCAGAGACTGTAAGAAACCCCCAGTCCAACCTCTTTTTACTGGCTGATACTTTCCACCTAGTATCATTTTGTTACCTTGAGCCTCAGTTTCCTCTTTCACAAAAGCAGTCTAATGAACCTGCCTAAAGAAACCTAGCTTTGTTGACTGCTCCAGGGTTTCATGTGAATGCATGTGAAGAGACTTTGGTAAACTTTAGTTTGTAGGTAAACATGATGCAGACATAAGTGTTTATGGTTTTTATCTGCCTCAAAGCTTTCTTCTTCCAGAAAATAAGAAAAGACAAAGCAACGTTTAATTTGCATATGAGCACAATCCCAGTGAGGCTGTTCGGGTTACTGATTGCTTTGCAGGGCTGAATGAATTGCTGAGGTCCCCAGTCAACTTCCTTGCTGTGCGTCAACTAGGGAGCCAAAGGACTGGTCGACTGAGAGGATTGATGAAGATGCCACCACAAACCTCTATTAATTTTGGCCCAACGTGGGGGCAGGCAATCAGAGGCTGTGGCTGAGAGTAACGGGATGAGTCAGAAATCCAGAAGTGAAACAACTCATTAGTAAACAGCGGGAGATCAGGCAGGCAGTCATGCAGTCGGGGCAGACGTGGCCGGCTGCCTCAGGGCTCACCCGCCGTGTCCTTGTGTTGCAGTGCGGGACGGCGGCCATGGAGTGCATGCGGCAGTATATCAACGACGTGCTGGACTTCATGGCCGACATGCACACGCTGACCAAACTGAAGGTAAGTGGGCGGCATCCCCGCTTCGCTCAGGCGACTGAGATGGAGAGGCACGTGTAGGCAATCAAGCAGCCAGGTGGAAATAGGCTGTTACCTGGAGAGGCAGCGGGGGCACTGTGAACAAGCCCATGTCCTTGGACTCTGAAGACCAGTTCTGCCTCTGCAGAGAGGAAATGGAGGGAGGGAAGGATATTTCCACAGTCGTGTCACCTCTGTGCATGACTCTGTTTTTGTCCCAGTTACTCAGTGCTCATAAGGCCCCTGTGGTGGACTATTCCCATTTTATGAAAGTCAACACCGAGGCCTGAGGTGGCGCAGTCTGCTGCTCACTACTGTCACACTGCTCATTACTTATGGTGACCAGAGACTGTAAGAAACCCCCAGTCCAACCTCTTTTTACTGGCTGATACTTTCCACCTAGTATCATTTTGTTACCTTGAGCCTCAGTTTCCTCTTTCACAAAAGCAGTCTAATGAACCTGCCTAAAGAAACCTAGCTTTGTTGACTGCTCCAGGGTTTCATGTGAATGCATGTGAAGAGACTTTGGTAAACTTTAGTTTGTAGGTAAACATGATGCAGACATAAGTGTTTATGGTTTTTATCTGCCTCAAAGCTTTCTTCTTCCAGAAAATAAGAAAAGACAAAGCAACGTTTAATTTGCATATGAGCACAATCCCAGTGAGGCTGTTCGGGTTACTGATTGCTTTGCAGGGCTGAATGAATTGCTGAGGTCCCCAGTCAACTTCCTTGCTGTGCGTCAACTAGGGAGCCAAAGGACTGGTAGTCTGAGAGGTTTGAGGAAGATCTAGGAAAAAGAGCAGAAGAGAATCCAGGCACGGCTTTTTGAGAAATAGGATCTCGTCATCCTGGACATTTGCTTATTAATTGAACTCCAGTCTCTTAAGCCCCCAACTCAGTTTCCACACTCCGCTCAAGATAGTCCAGGTGTTTCTTGGGATAGGGACAGACATACATACGAATGCAAAGTGGAGACGCTGCCGAAGTGACACAGCACCCCTTGGTTTTGTAGAGCCACATGAAGACGTGTTCCCAGCCTCTGCATGAGGATACCTTTGGTGGACATCTCAAAGTCGGGCTGGCCCAGATCACGGCCATGGAAATCTCCCGGGGCAACCACAGGGACAACAAAGCTGTGAGCCGCTATCTGCCTTGGCTCTACCATCCCCCTTCTGCAATGCAGCAAGGGTAAGAACTTTACTATTCTGGCAGCGAGGCAGAAAATGCCCCTGAGTTTCCTGGAGCTCAGTAAGAGCTACCGAATGCACGGAAGATATATGAGAGTCAGTATGTTTGGTTGGAAGGTGGGAATTGAAACCAGTGGCCATACTTATTGGCTGGCCTGGGAGCATTTTGAACATAAATACGTCATGACATATGGGCTTCCAGGTAAAGAATCTGCCTGTAATGCAGGAGACACGGAGACCCAGGTTTGATCCCTGGATGAGGAAGAGCCCTTGGAGAAGGAAATGGCAACCTGCGCAAGTATTCTTGCCTGGAAAGTCCCATGGACAGAGGAGCCTGGGGGGCTATAGTCCAAGGGGTCACAAAGAGTTGGACATGTTTATTGACTGAGCACACATGACACTTCATGATATGGTACCAATAAAGCTTGTTTTGCTATTCAGTCACTAGTCACATCTGACTCTTTGATCCCATGCCCTGGGCACCCCAGGCTTCTCTCTTCTTTACCATCTCCTGGAATTTGCTCAAACTCATGCCCATTGAGTCGGTGATACCACCCAACCATCTCATCCTCTGTCGTCCCCTTCTCCGCCTGCCCTCAATCTTTCCCAGCATCAAGGTCTTTTTCAGTGAGTCATCTCTTCCCATCAGGTGGCCAAGGTACTGGAGCTTCAACTTCAGTATCAGTCCTTCCAATGAATATTCAGGGTTGGTTTCCTTTAGGATTGACTGGTTTGATCTCCTTGCAGTCCAAGGAACTCTCAAGAGTCTTCTCCAGCACCACAGTTCAGAAGCATCAATTCTTCAGCACTCAGTCATTATGGCTCAGCTCTCATATCTGTACATGACTACTAGAAAAACCATAGCTTTGACTATATAGACCTTTGTTGAAAAAGTTATATCTCTGCTTTTTAATATATTGTCGAGGTTTGTCATGGGCTTCCCAGGTGTCACAAGTGGTAAAGAACCCACCTGCCAGTGCAGGAGACATAAGAGATACAGGGTTGATACCTGGATCGGGAAGATCCCCTGGAGGAGGGCATGGAACCCATTCCAGTAGTCTTGCCTGGAAAATCCCATGGACAGAGGAGCCCATGGGCTGCAATCCATAGGGTCACAAAGAGTCAGACACGACTGAAATAACTTAGCGCACACACACACACACACACACGCACGCAAAGTTTGTCATAGCTTTTCTTCCAAGGAGCAAGTGTCTTTTAATTTCGTGGCTGTTGTTACCGTCAGCGGTGATTTTGAAGCACAAGAAAATAAAATCTGCCACTGTTTCCACTTTTTCCCCATCTGTTTGCCATGAAGTGAGGGGACCGAATGCCCATGATCTTAGTTTTTGAATGTTGAGTTTTAAGCGAGCTTTTTCACTCCCCTCTTTCACCTTCATCAAGAGACTCCTTAGTTCTTCTTCCCTCTCTGCCACACTTGCCCTTGTACAAAAGCCTCAGGTGTTTTGGTGGATGTTGAAAACTTGGAGCCTAGAATTTAGAACCACTTCAGAGCTTAGAGCTTAGAACGACTTTAACTTGTAATTTCCACTGGTTAAGTGAATTGATAGGTATTTATTTTAGCGCTTACATTGCTTCTGTGTGCCTTCAAGGAGCTCAGACTGTAGCAGGCACAGAATCTACAGCAGAGATGAAACAGCGTGCAAGGAGGCATAAGCCTCCTGCCCGAAAGGAGGCCGAGAAAAGAGAGGGGCCCATGGACTAGTTTATTAGGGCACTCAGAGCAGGCGTGACCGGCCACCTTGTATGGGCAGCTTCCAGGCCTGAAGAAAGGTTCGAAGGTGGGATTGAGGGAGAGGGAGGAAGTGACTGGAGAACGGGAAAATGGGTGGCTGTGTGTCTTAGCTCCTCTTCTGTTCCTTCCCTTCTCGTGGGTATATCGAGAATTCTCTAGTGAGAAGAAAGGGAAGAGTTTAGATAAAGAAGCTAGTCAGAAAGGCAGCCAGGTTTGTGGAAGAACGATATTTAATCCTGTGTCACCAAAGGCTGCTGTTTGCTCAGGAAGGCTAAGCTCCAAGATTAGAGTGGGAAACAAGAAAAACAGACTTAATATTTTGTAGCTCTTTGTTGCTTTGGTGTTTTATTTTCTGTCATTGCGCACACGACCACACTTTTAAACCCCTCCATCCATAAGCGTTTGTTGAGCAGCCAACGAAACGGAAAGCACAAAAATGTCTCTAACACTTCCTTCCTCCCTAATAGACCAAAAGAATTCATCGAGTGTGTCTCCCACATCCGGCTGTTGTCCTGGCTGCTTCTGGGTGCCCTCACGCACAATTCAGTGTGTCCGAATGCCTCCTCTCCCTGCCTGCCCATACCGCTGGATGCAGGTTCCCATATTGCAGACCATCTTATTGTTATCCTGATTGGGTTTCCAGAGCAATCAAAGGTAAGTGATTTCTGCAAGATTAAAACCATATGCATCAAAATTGCTAATGGAAACCCTTATCAGCCAATTATGTTTCTTCTGAGAAGAAAATGCGTCTATCACTTGCCCTCCTGTGGCTGCTAGGAAAGCAACTGTGTGCTAATGCCTTATTTAAAGTTGTTTAAATTCCCAGACTGTCTTCTCTTCCCCCTAAATTGTCTTTCGGTTTACTTTTATGAAGCTAAATTATGGCGACAAGCAAGAGTTTGCTTCCTGGGCATTTCTGTCTCAAAATAATGAAGAGAAATAAAAGGCTAGAAATATAATGAAAATTCTGTGATCAGTTTTTATAAACAGATATGAAGTGGAGGAAAAATTTATTCTCTAATTTTTCATACACTGTCTTTTCAACTCAAATCTCTAGAGATATATGAAGATGCAAAATGAAAATAAGGCCAGTTGGGAACTCACTCAAGTATATGTTAGAATCGCTTACACAGAGGAACTTATAAATTGTAGAGACAGGTGGTGTGATTAAGGACATAAAGTAAATCTGAGGCTGAATATCTATCATGAAACTGTACAAGCCAATGAGACACTAGTACTACTCAACTATGAGGAGCCAAAGTCCCTTCGTGGAGCTTAGGCGGATTCTAGGAGCTCACTGTGGGTTTGGGAGCAGCTGGGATATAGACCAGGACTAGCTCACTGGCAATATATATTTATTTATTCTGCAATAAAAAGAGCACCTGTCCAAATGACCTGAAGGATATTTGCAAAAGGAATTAGGGAGACCATTCCTTGTATTTCAGCCCAATCTGTTTGATTCCTAAGGGTGGTACTTTGTAATTCTGTGGCATTGAAAAAGTTACTTAACCTCTCTGGGCTCCAGGTTCTCATCTGTAACATAGATGAGATGGTTTGAGAATTATGAAGGTGAACCATGAGAAATCTTTAGCACAGTGTTTGGAACATCACAGGGGCTTACTCAGTCAGTACTTAACGACCAGTTAGGAATCCTGGCTTTCCTGCTGTTGCTACTGCTATCTCTACTAGTAGTCGTCATATAGCTAGTAAGAGCCGGGCAGTGCATCATTGCATATCACTTCATTTACTCCTGACTACAGCTCTTTGAAGATGATGCCATTATCCCCATTTTACAGAATTGCAAACACCCTAAAATGGTTGAATGATTGTTCTTCCTCATTAAGTTTAGGAATGTCAGTTTCATTAAAGGTGGAGAAGGTGGGTGGGCTTCCCCAGTGGCTCAGCGGTAAGGAATCTGCCTACCAGGCGGGAGCCCCAGGTCTGATCCCTGGTTCAGGAAGATCCCCTGGAGAAGGAAATGGAAACCCATCCCAGTGTTCTTGTCTGGAGAATTCTGTGGACAGAGGAACCTAGTGGGCTACAGTCCATGGGGTCACAAGAGTCAAACACGATGAACTGACTCAACCACTCCCACCACCACTGACAAGTGGGTGGGTAGATTTCTTCTGCAAACTAAGGTACCTTCTCTCTGAAAAGATGCTTGGCCTCTAAGCGCCCTACCACTGACTGAGTGAAGAACAGGTAATGACGGCTTGAAGATGATGAATCACGAGTTTGTAGCTTGGAGACAACTCCTCCGGCCTTGGATCCCTTGAATCGCATGTAGTTTGTCTGTGCTTCTTGGAAGGCCAGAGTCAGGCGGGGAGGGCTCCTTGGAGCAACACAGCCCACGAGAAGGTCATGGCTCCCTCTCTGCTTCATTTTCAGACCTCTGTGCTGCACATGTGTTCTCTGTTCCACGCATTCATCTTTGCTCAGCTCTGGACCGTGTACTGCGAACAAAGTGCCGTAGCTACAAATGTCCAGAGTCAGAACGAGTTCAGCTTCACGGCGATCCTGACAGCCCTGGAGTGTACTGCAGCCCAATCTGTTTGATTCCTAAGGGTGGTACTTTGTAATTCTGTGGCATTGAAAAAGTTACTTAACCTCTCTGGGCTCCAGGTTCTCATCTGTAACATAGATGAGATGGTTTGAGAATTATGAAGGTGAACCATGAGAAATCTTTAGCACAGTGTTTGGAACATCACAGGTGCTTACTCAGTCAGTACTTAACGACCAGTTAGGAATCCTGGCTTTCCTGCTGTTGCTACTGCTATCTCTACTAGTAGTCGTCATATAGCTAGTAAGAGCCGGGCAGTGCATCATTGCATATCACTTCATTTACTCCTGACTACAGCTCTTTGAAGATGATGCCATTATCCCCATTTTACAGAATTGCAAACACCCTAAAATGGTTGAATGATTGTTCTTCCTCATTAAGTTTAGGAATGTCAGTTTCATTAAAGGTGGAGAAGGTGGGTGGGCTTCCCTAGTGGCTCAGTGGTAAGGAATCTGCCTACAAGGCGGGAGACCCAGGTCTGATCCCTGGTTCAGGAAGATCCCCTGGAGAAGGAAATGGAAACCCATCCCAGTGTTCTTGTCTGGAGAATTCTGTGGACAGAGGAACCTAGTGGGCTACAGTCCATGGGGTCACAAGAGTCAAACACGATGAACTGACTCAACCACTCCCACCACCACTGACAAGTGGGTGGGTAGATTTCTTCTGCAAACTAAGGTACCTTCTCTCTGAAAAGATGCTTGGCCTCTAAGCGCCCTACCACTGACTGAGTGAAGAACAGGTAATGACGGCTTGAAGATGATGAATCACGAGTTTGTAGCTTGGAGACAACTCCTCCGGCCTTGGATCCCTTGAATCGCATGTAGTTTGTCTGTGCTTCTTGGAAGGCCAGAGTCAGGCGGGGAGGGCTCCTTGGAGCAACACAGCCCACGAGAAGGTCATGGCTCCCTCTCTGCTTCATTTTCAGACCTCTGTGCTGCACATGTGTTCTCTGTTCCACGCATTCATCTTTGCTCAGCTCTGGACCGTGTACTGCGAACAAAGTGCCGTAGCTACAAATGTCCAGAGTCAGAACGAGTTCAGCTTCACGGCGATCCTGACAGCCCTGGAGTTCTGGAGTAGGGTGACCCCCAGCATCCTTCAGCTGATGGCCCACAACAAAGTGGTGAGTTCAGAGATGAGTTTCTCCTCTTGGATAGAATCTCAAGAGGTGTAAACCACTCTCAGTCCTCACGTGTGTTTTTAAAGACCTCCATTGTAATAATATGCAGATGGGTTGAATTTTTACATTATACACAGGATGTTCTACCTGTGTAATAATTTTGATGAAAAACAAACCAAACAAGTAAATTCGGTCAAAACAGTTTTTTGTTTTCTCTGCCTAGTGACAAAGGACATTTACATGAAACTTCTACCTTTACAAATGTCTTGTGCTATAAAGTCAGAGAGTTAGGAAGGGGATTTACATTATTTTTGGACTCTAAGGTAATTTGGAAAAGCTTTGGCCCACTACTTTGGCCACCAGATGCCAGGAGAGCTGACTCATTGGAAAAGACCCCGATGCTGGGGAAGACTGAGGGCAGGAGGAAAAAGGGGCTGCAGAAGACGAGATGGTCAGATAACATCACTGACTCAGTGGACATGAGTTTGAGCAAGCTCCAAGAGGTGGTGAAGGACAGGGAAGCCTGGCGTGCTGCAGTTCATGGGCTCACAGAGTCGGAGGTGACTTGCAACTGAACAACAGCAACAAAATGGTCAATTAAGAGCCGAACCTTGGATGTGTTAATTGCACTAGGGCAAACATTTGAGACGAGTCTCACCTTTTTGAGTTGTCTTCTGAGGACCTAGCCTCCTCGTCTTCAAACAGAGTTCTATTTTAATGTGGATGGCTTACCTTGTGGGAAAAGATCTGAGATCGCATGGGCCCCTGTCATTGAGAAAGCTTGGAGGATGTATGGGGGTATTCTGCAAGGGAGTCCTTGAATTCAGTTGGCTACTTTGGAGGAGGATTCTCAGCTGGGAAGGCAGCATCCAGTGTCTTGGTTATGGGTGCTTCATCAGTAGAATTCTTATCTATGAAGGCCAGGGGCCTGAAACAATGCTGTAATGATGATCCGCAAAGGCATTCTGGAATGGTTTTTGATTGATTGAATAGTCTCAGAAACATGTTCTTTTAGTTATCATTGGAAGGGGGAATATATTTTTCTTTTGGTGAAGCACTTTTTTTTTTTTTCACAGAAACAGATATTATAAGGCAATTCTGTGTGGAGGGAGGTGTTTTAATTCAACTTAAAGGAAATTTGTTTGAAAACTTTAGGGTGTGCAAACAGTTCTGACCTCTGCATAGAGAATTACATTTATTAGATCATGGAGTCTAGGACTGAAGAAGCTCTTGGAGATCAAGTATTTTATTCCACAGATCCCAAGTATTTTATTTTATAGATCATGAAACTGGGATCTTAAACTAGAGATTCAGTTTCCTTTGTGAGCACTAGTTTTTGATACCATTAACACCTCTCCTCCAAATCTCTCTTAATTTCGGAAATGGATGTGTTAGTGGCGAATCTTGTACAAACCATGTTAAAAATGAATCTGAATTGATTTTAAAGTCTGAAAATGTTGTTAAACCTTACAAGCCAGTCTGGTAAAATTCCCCTGGAGTGTTTAAAATCTAGTCATAGGGTGTTCTGATGTGGGGTTATAATTTCCATTGTACTTTTGAACTGTCACAAATATGGCTGGCTTGTTCCATGGAGAACAGAACCTCAAACACAGATGGTGCCATAAATTAAACCGCCACTCCAAGTGATGAAACAGTGGCAGAAGGATCAAGGTGGAGAGAAGGACCTAAGTCCAAGAGTTCTGCAGTTGGAAATGAAGGAAGCAGAAACCATTTACCCTCTGCTATGAATCACAGCATGGTACAGATTAGGGAGATCAATACCTGAATTCCATTGGCAGCCCCGAGTTAGATGAGCAAGGCATGACAATTGCAACATTTCTCCATCTTATAAAATTCCGTTTCTGGCTGAAGTCTTAGAGATGAATAAATACCACTCCTCGTGGTCCTCTCTGGTCCTTGTGCAGAAGGTCCTCATGGGCACAGGGCATGGGTTTTCTGTGGCTGCAGATTGGGAGTGAAATTGACTTTCATGCTTGTTGTTTCAGATGGTGGAAATGGTGTGTCTCCATGTGATTAGTTTAATGGAGGCATTGCAAGAATGCAATTCAACAATTTTTGTCAAGGTAGGAACATCTTATGATTTGTTTATACCTTTTCTTGCTTCTACAAACAGTGTGGATTTATCTTGAGTGTACCCTCTGAAGAGGAACATAAAACTGATTTAACTGTAACAAAGTTGGGGCTGGAGGAATCATAGAACAACCTTCACCAAATAGTTACTGTATGAGGTTTGCTCTTGCTCTGCCACTGGGACCAACTGCAGCTGGGTTAAATATGGCACACCACGACTGCATGCAGCACAAGTAATTAAAATATTACCTGGAATGTTGATCTGAAAATGACCCTAGAGTCATAGAAATTGTTTGCTGGAGCCTCATCTAGCAAGATAGCCAGAAAGCCAAGGAAAATAATCTGTCATTGTCTGACTTGGTAGCTGATGCTTTTCTCAAAGATAAATTAATTTAGTTTCTACTATTACTGTTCTAAATCACTGTACAGTGTATGTAAGTGATTCAAGTACTTGTTGTCTATCCAGAAACCTCCTAGTGGTAAAAAGATGAACAAGTAAAGGAGAATGTGATTTCTTGCTCACTTTCTCTTTTTAAAATTGCCCTTCTTTTTCATTTCCTTCCTGTCATTCCACCTCCTTAGCTCACTGATTCTTTGTCCTTCCTCTTCTTGTACAACTTCCTTCCTTGCCTTCCACTTCTATATTCTGTTGGGCTTCCCAGATGGCATTTGCGGTAAAGAACCCAGCTGCCAGTGGAGGAGACATGAGAGAAGCGGGTTTGGTCCCTGGGTTGGAAGATCCCCTGGAGAAGGAAATGGCAGTCCACTCCAGTGTTCTTGCCTAGAGAATCCCATGGGCAGAGGAGCCTGGTGGGCTACAGTCCATAGGGTCACAAAGAGTTGGACATGACTGAAGCAACTTAGCACTCACGTCTTGTCTGTATTCTATTACCACAGCACCATGACCACCACCTTCACCCCCAACCATGGATTGCATCAGCTTAGAACCTTATAACTTCTTGTTTTTGTTCCTTGATTGACTCCCTTTAGTAAAGGACACTTGCCAAGTTAACTCACACAAAGCTGTGAATTAGCTGGATTATCTAGGTGAAATTGACTTTCAGGATGGTGGAAATGGTGTGTCTCCATGTGATTAGTTTAATGGAGGCATTGCAAGAATGCAATTCAACAATTTTTGTCAAGGTAGGAACATCTTATGATTTGTTTATACCTTTTCTTGCTTCTACAAACAGTGTGGATTTATCTTGAGTGTACCCTCTGAAGAGGAACATAAAACTGATTTAACTGTAACAAAGTTGGGGCTGGAGGAATCATAGAACAACCTTCACCAAATAGTTACTGTATGAGGTTTGCTCTTGCTCTGCCACTGGGACCAACTGCAGCTGGGTTAAATATGGCACACCACGACTGCATGCAGCACAAGTAATTAAAATATTACCTGGAATGTTGATCTGAAAATGACCCTAGAGTCATAGAAATTGTTTGCTGGAGCCTCATCTAGCAAGATAGCCAGAAAGCCAAGGAAAATAATCTGTCATTGTCTGACTTGGTAGCTGATGCTTTTCTCAAAGATAAATTAATTTAGTTTCTACTATTACTGTTCTAAATCACTGTACAGTGTATGTAAGTGATTCAAGTACTTGTTGTCTATCCAGAAACCTCCTAGTGGTAAAAAGATGAACAAGTAAAGGAGAATGTGATTTCTTGCTCACTTTCTCTTTTTAAAATTGCCCTTCTTTTTCATTTCCTTCCTGTCATTCCACCTCCTTAGCTCACTGATTCTTTGTCCTTCCTCTTCTTGTACAACTTCCTTCCTTGCCTTCCACTTCTATATTCTGTTGGGCTTCCCAGATGGCATTTGCGGTAAAGAACCCAGCTGCCAGTGGAGGAGACATGAGAGAAGCGGGTTTGGTCCCTGGGTTGGAAGATCCCCTGGAGAAGGAAATGGCAGTCCACTCCAGTGTTCTTGCCTAGAGAATCCCATGGGCAGAGGAGCCTGGTGGGCTACAGTCCATAGGGTCACAAAGAGTTGGACATGACTGAAGCAACTTAGCACTCACGTCTTGTCTGTATTCTATTACCACAGCACCATGACCACCACCTTCACCCCCAACCATGGATTGCATCAGCTTAGAACCTTATAACTTCTTGTTTTTGTTCCTTGATTGACTCCCTTTAGTAAAGGACACTTGCCAAGTTAACTCACACAAAGCTGTGAATTAGCTGGATTATCTAGGTGAATCCTGAGTCTCTAAATGCAATCCATGTATCCTTATGAGATGGATACACAGAAGAGAGGAGGAGGAAAATGGAACTGTGACTTGGGATGATGTAGCCAACGTCAGGGCTTCCCATGATGTTAAAGTGGTAAAGAATCCTCCTACCAGTACAGGAGACGTGGGCTCGATCCCTGGGTTAGGAAGATCCCCTGGAGTAGGAAATGGCAACCACTAGTATTCTTGCTTAGAAAATTCCATGGACAGAAGAGCCTGGTGGGCTACAGTCCATGGGGTCTCAAAGAGTCGAACATAACTGAGTGACTGAGCACACATGCAACCAAGGCCAAGGAAGGCCTGGGCCGCCAGAAGCCGTAAGACACGTGGAACAGAATCACCTGTAGGGTTTTTGATTAGAGCACAGCCCAGCAGCCACCTGGAGTTAAGACTTCTCGTCTCCAGAACTGTGAGATAAAAAATTACTGTTCCAGTTTGCGGCAGTTTATTATAGTCCTAGGAAACGAACAACCTGACTGCTTTACGAAACTTCCTTTTTCAAACAAGATGCCTGAGCAGCACACTTTCAAAGGACTTTCCAGGTGGCGCTAGTGGTAAAGTAGCTGCCTGACAGTGTAGGAGATGTAAGAGAGAGGAGTATGATCCCCAGGTCAGGAAGATCCCCTGGAGGAGAGCAAGGCTGCCCACTCCAGTGTTCTTGCCTGGAGAATCCCATGGACAGAGGAGCCTGGTGGGCAACAGTCCATGGGGTTGCAAAGATTCAAACATGACTGAAGCGACTTAGCATGCACCTGTGGCTGTTCCTGCAAGGCAGTTGGTTCAAGTGGGATAACTGCAGCTTACCCAGCTCCACAGGCAATAGTGGAAAGTCAACACCCTGAGAGAAACTGTATGACTGATTCTTGGGTGATCATACCTGATTTTATTTTTTACAGCTTTAGTGAAATATAATTTATAGACCCCAAACTATACATATTTAAAATGTACAGTTTACCCGTGAAACTGTCACCAGTCCAGGTAATGAACATAGTCCTCACCCTCTAAAGTTCTCTCTTACGCATTTATTAGTCTCTATTCTGCCACTTTCTGTGCCCCCACCTCCTCATCCCCAGGCACTTACTAATCTGCTTCCTGTCATAGTAGCTTAGTTTCATAGTCTAGAATTTCACATATAGATTCATATAGTAAATAAGCTTCTTTCTGCCTTCTTTCACTCAGAATAATTATATTGTGATGAATCCATGTTACATGTATCAGTAGATTATTGCCTTTATTTCTGAGTAGTATCCATGGTGTGGTTACAACACACTTCGTCTGTCCATTCATCAGTTAATGGACATCTGAGGCTATTACAAATAAAGCTGTCGTGAACACATGTGAATGAGTTTTGTGTAGCCATATGTTTTCATGTGTGTTGGATAAATACTGAGAAATGGAATTTCTAGGTTATACGTGTACAAGTGTTTTTTTAAAAAATTTGGGCCCAATGTTTTCCAAAGTGATTGTGCCTGTTACATTCATACCATCAGATGCATTCCAGTGCCTGCACATTGTCATCAACACAACGTAGTTAATCTTTAATCATTCTAAGAACTGTCTACTGGTTTCCCATCATGGTTTTAAATTGCATTTTCTTGTTGGCAAATGATGCTTGGCATCTCTTTGTGTGCTTTATTTGCTATCCGTATATCTGCGTGTAAATTGTCTATGGAAATTACATTCCCATTAAACAGATGCTGAGAGTTAAAGACTGGGTGAATCCCCAGTTTTTCCCAGGAAGATCCCTGGAGGAGAGCAAGGCTGCCCACTCCAGTGTTCTTGCCTGGAGAATCCCATGGACAGAGGAGCCTGGTGGGCAACAGTCCATGGGGTTGCAAAGATTCAAACATGACTGAAGCGACTTAGCATGCACCTGTGGCTGTTCCTGCAAGGCAGTTGGTTCAAGTGGGATAACTGCAGCTTACCCAGCTCCACAGGCAATAGTGGAAAGTCAACACCCTGAGAGAAACTGTATGACTGATTCTTGGGTGATCATACCTGATTTTATTTTTTACAGCTTTAGTGAAATATAATTTATAGACCCCAAACTATACATATTTAAAATGTACAGTTTACCCGTGAAACTGTCACCAGTCCAGGTAATGAACATAGTCCTCACCCTCTAAAGTTCTCTCTTACGCATTTATTAGTCTCTATTCTGCCACTTTCTGTGCCCCCACCTCCTCATCCCCAGGCACTTACTAATCTGCTTCCTGTCATAGTAGCTTAGTTTCATAGTCTAGAATTTCACATATAGATTCATATAGTAAATAAGCTTCTTTCTGCCTTCTTTCACTCAGAATAATTATATTGTGATGAATCCATGTTACATGTATCAGTAGATTATTGCCTTTATTTCTGAGTAGTATCCATGGTGTGGTTACAACACACTTCGTCTGTCCATTCATCAGTTAATGGACATCTGAGGCTATTACAAATAAAGCTGTCGTGAACACATGTGTATGAGTTTTTGTGTAGCCATATGTTTTCATGTGTGTTGGATAAATACTGAGAAATGGAATTTCTAGGTTATACGTGTACAAGTGTTTTTTTAAAAATTGGCCGAATGTTTTCCAAAGTGATTGTGCCTGTTACATTCATACCATCAGATGCATTCCAGTGCCTGCACATTGTCATCAACACAACGTAGTTAATCTTTAATCATTCTAAGAACTGTCTACTGGTTTCCCATCATGGTTTTAAATTGCATTTTCTTGTTGGCAAATGATGCTTGGCATCTCTTTGTGTGCTTTATTTGCTATCCGTATATCTGCGTGTAAAATGTCTATGGAAATTACATTCCCATTTTTAAAATCAAGGTTTTTTCCTTCTTACTGTTCAGATACAAGTCCTTCATCAGATATGTCATTTGCAAGGTCTTTTTCTGTTTGTCATTTCATTGTCTTCACAGTGACTTTTGAAGAGCAAAAGGTCTTAATTTTGATGAAATGTCATTAATCAATTTTTTCCTTTATTAATCCTGCCTTTGGTGATGTATTTAAGAAAACTTTTTCCTAATCAAAGACACAAAGAGTTTTATTTGTGTTTTCTTCTAGGTATTATATATGTTTTCTTCTAGGTGTTATTTTGAGTTAACTTTTGTGTATGCGTGTGGTTTGGATTGAAGTACTTTTTATGTGTGTAGATATTCAGTGATTCTAAGATTGTTTAAATTTCTATGCGTTGAATTGTCTTTGCACTTTTGTTAAAGATCAGTCATTTATGTACGGTTCTGTTTCTGGATACTCAATTCAGTTCTGTTTGTCTGTCTTTGTACTATACTGTCTGGCTTACTTTAGCTTTCTAATACGCCTTGAAATCATGTAGTGCAGCTCCTCTAAATGTCTACATCTATTTCAAGGTTGTTTTGGCTATTCTGGATCCGTTGACTTTCTAAATTTTTTTTTTTATAGATTTTTTTTTTTTTTTGGCCACTTGTATTGGTCTTTCATTTATTTATTTTCATCCATCTTTGTTCTTTGGCCCGTGTGGGCCTCCCATCACAGTGGCCTCTGTTGCTGCAGAGCACCAGCTCTGGGCGCATGCGCTCCAGAGCTCCGGCTCAGTAGTTGGACACATGGGTCCAGCCGCTCTGCGGCGCGTGGGATCTTCCCAGGCCAGGGATCGAACCGGCGCCCCCTGCACTGCAAGGCGGTGTCCTTACCCACTGGACCACCAGGGGAGCCCCTAAATAGATTTTAAGATCAACTTGTCAGTTACTACATTAAGCCTGCTGGGAATGTGGGTTGCATTGAATGCATAGATCACTTTAAGGAGAATTGAGATATTAGCGATATTGAGTCTTCCAGTCTATGAATACAGTGTATCACTCTATGTCTTGATTAACTTTTCTCAACAGTATTTTATTATTTTCCATATATAGGATTAGAATATTTTGTCAGGTTTATCCCTCAGTGTATAATACTTTTATACTTTTAAATGGCATGTTTTTGTGTTTGATTTTTATTTTCTTGTTTATTTAGAAATATAACTGATTTATACCTTATATCCTGCAACCTGTTAAACTCATCTATTAGTTCTGGTAGCTTTCTTGTAGATTTCATCAGGTTTTCTCTGTAGTCAATTATACCATGTGCAAATAGAAGCAGTTTTATTTCTTTCTTTTGAATTTTTTATACCTTTATTTCTTTTTCTTGTCTCACTACTCTGGTTAGATCCTCTAGTAAAAACTGAATAGAAGTCTTGAGAGTTGAAACCTTGTTTTGTTCCTAATCTTAGGAAGAAAACATTAATTAAATTTAAATATTAGCCGTTAGTTTTTCATAGGCACCCTTTGTTGGATTGGGTAAGGGTCTCTTCTGCTCTTGACCTGCTAAGAATTTTTGTCAGGGATATATGTAGGATTTGTCAAATGCTTTTTTGTACATTTATTGAGATGGTCATTAAATTCTTTCTTTGTTGACTGTTAACAGTGAGTTTCATCGATTGAGTTTTTGAATGTTAAACCAACCTTATGTTTCTGGGACAAACCATCTGGTCTTGATATATTATTCTTGTATATATTACTGGATTCTTTTTGCTAGCTCTTTAAAATAAGTTTTTGCATCAGTGTTTATGAGGGATACTGGACTGTAATTTCCTTTTCTTGTTATAACTATGCTTTGGTTTTGGATCAGAGTAATGATGGCCTTATAGAGTAAATTGGGAAGTATTCCTTTCTTTTCTGTTTTCTAGAAGAGTTTGTATAGGTCTGATATTACTTTTTTCCCTTAAATATTTCACCAAATTCAGCAGTGGAACTGTCTAGGCTTCGAATTTTCTTTGCAGGGGGTTGTTAAACTACAGGTTCAATTTCTTGAATAGATATGGGGATATTTGAGTTGATTGCTTATTCATGAGTAATCCTTGACAGTGTATGTCTATCCAAGAATCTGTCCATTTCATCAAAATAGTTGATGTTACTGGCATGAAGTTAGGATGCTTTTAATATTTGTAGGATCTGTAGTTATGCGACCTCTTTCATTCCTGGTAATAGCGGTTTGTGATCTCACTTTTTTTTCTCACTTTTTTCCCCTAGTTAGTCTGGATAAAAGTTTATCAATTTTAATGAGCTTTGATTTAAAACAGTGACAACAATCAGCTTTTGGTTGGTTTTCATTGACTTTCTCTATAGTTTTTGTTTCATGGATTTATCTTTTTTATCATTTTCTTTCTTCTGTTCACTTTAAATTCCATTTGCTTTTCTTGTCTCACTACTCTGGTTAGATCCTCTAGTAAAAACTGAATAGAAGTCTTGAGAGTTGAAACCTTGTTTTGTTCCTAATCTTAGGAAGAAAACATTAATTAAATTTAAATATTAGCCGTTAGTTTTTCATAGGCACCCTTTGTTGGATTGGGTAAGGGTCTCTTCTGCTCTTGACCTGCTAAGAATTTTTGTCAGGGATATATGTAGGATTTGTCAAATGCTTTTTTGTACATTTATTGAGATGGTCATTAAATTCTTTCTTTGTTGACTGTTAACAGTGAGTTTCATCGATTGAGTTTTTGAATGTTAAACCAACCTTATGTTTCTGGGACAAACCATCTGGTCTTGATATATTATTCTTGTATATATTACTGGATTCTTTTTGCTAGCTCTTTAAAATAAGTTTTTGCATCAGTGTTTATGAGGGATACTGGACTGTAATTTCCTTTTCTTGTTATAACTATGCTTTGGTTTTGGATCAGAGTAATGATGGCCTTATAGAGTAAATTGGGAAGTATTCCTTTCTTTTCTGTTTTCTAGAAGAGTTTGTATAGGTCTGATATTACTTTTTTCCCTTAAATATTTCACCAAATTCAGCAGTGGAACTGTCTAGGCTTCGAATTTTCTTTGCAGGGGGTTGTTAAACTACAGGTTCAATTTCTTGAATAGATATGGGGATATTTGAGTTGATTGCTTATTCATGAGTAATCCTTGACAGTGTATGTCTATCCAAGAATCTGTCCATTTCATCAAAATAGTTGATGTTACTGGCATGAAGTTAGGATGCTTTTAATATTTGTAGGATCTGTAGTTATGCGACCTCTTTCATTCCTGGTAATAGCGGTTTGTGATCTCACTTTTTTTTCTCACTTTTTTCCCCTAGTTAGTCTGGATAAAAGTTTATCAATTTTAATGAGCTTTGATTTAAAACAGTGACAACAATCAGCTTTTGGTTGGTTTTCATTGACTTTCTCTATAGTTTTTGTTTCATGGATTTATCTTTTTTATCATTTTCTTTCTTCTGTTCACTTTAAATTCCATTTGCTCTTCTTTTCTCATTTCTTAAGGTGATAGTGGGATTCACTGATTTGAGAGTTTTATTCTTCTATCACATGTGATTAGTGCTATATCTTTCCATCTAGCAACTGGTCTAACTGCATCCTTCAATGAGGTAGTTGTGTTCTTATTTTTGTTTAGTTCAAAATACTTTCTATCCTCCCGTTTGCTTTTCTTTTTGACTCCTTGCTTATTTAGAAGTATATAATTTAGTTTTTAAGTATTTGAGGCTTTTCTAGAGGTTTTCTGTTCTAGATTTTTAGTTTAATCCCATTGTGATCAGAGAACATACTTCATATGATTTGACTCATTTTAAATTTATTGAGGAGTGTTTTATGGCCCAGAATATTATCTGCCTTGGCAAGTGCTCTGTGTACACCAGAAAAGAATATGTCTTCTGCTGTTGTTAAATATAGTTTCCTTTGTCAGTGGGTTCAAGCTTCTTGAGAGTGCTGGTCAATTTTTTTTCATGTCCTTTGTTCTTTTTCTGTATGCTTAGTCCATCAGTTCTTGAGAAAGGGGTATTGAAATATCCCCCAAATTTATTTTTTCAAGTCAGTCAGTTTTTGTTTCACATATTACATAGCTTTTATTAGGTGCATAAGTGTTTAGAATTGTTATATATTCTTAATGATTGAATTTATGAAATAGTTCTTTTTATCTTAGTAACATCTTTGGTAATAATAAAGGCAGTCCAACTTGATTTGACGAGTGTTAGGATGGTGTACCTTTTTCTATCCTTTAACCTAGTTGTGTCTTTATATTTAAAGTATATTTCTTATGGGCAGCATAAAGTTGGGTGTAGCGCTTTTTAAAAATCCAATGTGGGGGACTTCCCTGGTGGTCCAGTGGGTATGGATACCGCCTTGCAGTGCAAGGGGCGCCAGTTCAATCCCTGGCCTGGGAAGATCCCACGTGCCACGGAGTGGCTGGACGGATGTGTCCAACTACTGAGCCGGAGCTCTGGAGTGCATGAGCCCAGAGCTGGTGCTCTGCGACAACAGAGGCCACTGCAATGGGAGGCCCACATGGGCAAAGAACAAAGATGGATGAAAAACGATAAATGAAAGACCAACAGAAGTGGCTGGCCCGACCCCCTTCCTCTCCAACCCGCCCCCCCTCCACCAAAAAAAAAAATCCAATGTGGGGCTTCCCTGGTGGTCCAGTGGGTGAAGAGTTCGCCTTGCAGTGCAAGGGGCACTGGTTCAATCCCTGGTCCAGGAAGATCCAACTTTCCGCGGAGCAGCTGGACCTGTGTGTCCAATTACGAGCCAGCATTCTGGAGCACATGTGCCCATGTCTGGTGCTCTGCCACAAGAGAGACCACTGCAATAGAAAGCTCACACAGGCCAAAGAATTAAGATGAATGAAAATAAATAAATAAATAACAAATAAAAGAGGCCAAAAAAAAAAGAGAACCAACTTGACCATCTCTTTTAATTGGGTTTTTTGGACCATTTTTACTTAATGTTTTTGTGATATTATTTGGCTTAAAATATTTTGCTATTTGTTTTCTATATTTTCTGTGTGTCCTTTGTCCTTTATCCCCTTTTATTCTACCTTCTTTTTGATTGAGTTTTTAATGATTAAGTTTTGGATATGATTTCCTCTTCTTTGGTCTAGTTTCTTTTCTTTTTTTTTTTTTCTTAATTTTGGCCTCTTTTATTGGTCCTTCATTTATTTATTTTCATCCATCTTAATTCTTTGGCCTGTGTGGACCTCCCATTGCAGTGGCCTCTCCTGTTGCAGAGCACCAGCTCTGGGCGCATGTGCTCCAGAGTACTGGCTTATAATTGGACACACAGGTCCAGCTGCTCCACGGCATGTGGAATCCTCCTGTGCCAGAGATCAAACTGGTGCCCCTTGCACTGCAAGGCAGACTCTTTACCCACTGGACCACCAGGGAAGCCCTTTTGGTATAGATTCTTAAGGGGGAAGCTGAGTCATTGATTTGAGTACCTTTTTCTATTCAGTCATCAGTTGAGTTTTTTTTAGCTTTTTTTTTTTTTTTTTTTGGCATCTTGTATTGATTTTTTATCCATTTATTTTCACCTATCTTTATTCTTTAGCCTGTGTGGGCCTCCCATCACAGTGGCCTCTCTCATTGCAGAGCTCCAGCTCTGGGCGAGGAGCGCCAGAGCGCTGACTGGTAATTGGACATACCAGTCCAGTTGCTCCGTGGCATGTGGGATCTTCCAGGGCCAGGGATCAAACCGGTGTCCCTTGCACTACAAGGCAGACTCTTTACCCACTGGATCACCAGGGAAGCCCTCTATTCAGTCATCAGTGTTTAATGCTCTGAATTCCCTCCTAAGCATTGCTTTAGCGGCAGTCCTCTGAGTGTTTATATGTTCTCATATTCTTTGAGTTAAAAATACTTCCTAATTTCCTTTTTGACTGCTTTGATCCATAGGCTATTTAAGTGTGTTTTTCAGTTATTTTATTAACTGTCTGTCTTAGTTGTTCTTAGTGGTTGACTTAGAGTTAAGAGACTGCATTTTTAACAACCGAATTTACCTTCAAATATTAATATACCACTTCATGTGTAGTATGAGAATGTACAACAGCATACTTCCATTCCTAGGTTTTGTGCTCTTAATGTCATTCATTTTATTCCTTCATATGTTATAAACCAAACTGTATTTTCTTTTTTGCTTTAAACAGTTACCTCTTAAAACAATTTACAGTTTGTTTCATATTTATTTGTATTTGTTGTGATTGCCACATTTGCACTTTTCAGTTTTCTTTATCCCTTTCTATAGAATTAAACTTCCATGTTCCTTCTGCTCAAATGACTTTCTTTATTACTTCTTGTGTAGGTCTGCTGAAGCTTAATTCCTCCAGCTCTCCTATATCTGAGAAAGTTTTTACTCTGCCTTCAGTTTTTCATATTTTCACTGGTTCTTGAATTTAGGCTAAAGTTTTTTTCCTTAGTATTTTAAAGAGGCTATTCATCCACTGTCTTCTTGCTTCCATTATTTCTGCAAAGAAATCTTTGTCATTCTTATATTTTTTTCTTCTACATACAATATGTCTTTTTCCTTGGGCTGCTTTTGAGATTTTTTTCCTTTACCATTGCTGCTAAGAAACTTGATGATGCTATGCCTTGGTGTAGTCTTCTTTGTGCTTCTTGTGCTTCCAATTGTCGAGTTGGAAAAAGTATCCACTATTGTGGCTTTACGGTTTTCTTCTAAACCTCTATTCAACATGCTCGCCATTTCCTCTGCCTTCCTAACCGTGTTGAATATAGTTATAATAACTGTTTTAATGTCCATGTTTATATCTTTGTCATTTGGGCATCTTTTCCAGTTGCCTGAGTTTTCTTCTCATTATGGAACACATTTCCTTGTTGCTTAGCACAACTCGTAATTTTTTATTGGATTCTTGACATTTCGAATTTGAACTTTGGGAGTACTAGATATTTTTTACTCCTGTAAGTATTCTTGAGCAGTATTCTCTGCCATAGCTAAATTACTCAGAAGCAGCTCTATGCCTTTGAGACCTGATGTTAAAGCTCTGTGTGGTGGGGCCGGGGCGATAGGTTGTCTAGGGCTGCTGTGTGTTCACCGCTCAGGTCATGTCTCTCTGCATGCTCTCCTTGGTGTTCTGTGATTTGCAAGATTGTGTTTCCACTTCTGACTAGTGGAAACACAAACTATTGCTATGTGATTACCAGAGATTTCCCCCTCTGATCTTCTTAGGTTACCTTTTCTTCAGCCTTGAATAGTTTTCTCATGCGTGTATACTGGCCAGTACTGAGCTGAAGACTCAAGGGGAACTCTTCAGAGATCTTCAGAGAATTAGTGCACATGCTTTCGCTGTGTACAGCTCACTCCTTACCACTCCTCTGCCTTACAAACCCTAGCTCCCTTGGCCTCCCTAGTCTCCCAGATTCATCTCCTCCCTCAGGAAGACCGCCAGACTGCCTGCATTCCTGGTCCCTGTGCTCTTGGCCTCAAATACTTTCTGGACAGTGAGTTAGGTTAATTGTAGAGCTCACCTTGTTTACTCACCCTCAGGGATCACTGTCCTACACTGTTGATGCTTAACGTCTGAAAACCATTGTTTCAGATCCTTCACCTGGAATTTAGGTTTGTTTTAGGCAGGAGCATAAGTCTGGTCTTTGTTACTCTGGCTGAAAGAGGAAGTTTCCTGACTAATTTTATTTGGAGGGCTGGAACAAGCACGGAGTGAAATGAATACAGTCCAACTGAAGTAGAAGTCATCAATGTATCCCAAGCGTAAACCAAGATAAGAGACACAGTATTACTTTGCTTTTTGTGAAAAACAGCCTCTTTTTTAGAATGTCCTTCGGTTTTCCAGATACTGTTTTTTGGAGAGGGGAAAAAAACACAATTTTATTATGACATTACAGAGCCCAGAATAAATTACATCTAATTCTTACTGACAGCTTTGTAGGAGCCACTAGCAAAATGGTACTGAAATGAATGTTATTCAATAAAGTCAAATTAGCATCCTGAAGTAGGGTGACTACTGGGTTGTATAATTTTCTTACTGAAAATAGCTTTGCATCTAAACGCAAGCCCGAATATTCTTGAGCAGTATTCTCTGCCATAGCTAAATTACTCAGAAGCAGCTCTATGCCTTTGAGACCTGATGTTAAAGCTCTGTGTGGTGGGGCCGGGGCGATAGGTTGTCTAGGGCTGCTGTGTGTTCACCGCTCAGGTCATGTCTCTCTGCATGCTCTCCTTGGTGTTCTGTGATTTGCAAGATTGTGTTTCCACTTCTGACTAGTGGAAACACAAACTATTGCTATGTGATTACCAGAGATTTCCCCCTCTGATCTTCTTAGGTTACCTTTTCTTCAGCCTTGAATAGTTTTCTCATGCGTGTATACTGGCCAGTACTGAGCTGAAGACTCAAGGGGAACTCTTCAGAGATCTTCAGAGAATTAGTGCACATGCTTTCGCTGTGTACAGCTCACTCCTTACCACTCCTCTGCCTTACAAACCCTAGCTCCCTTGGCCTCCCTAGTCTCCCAGATTCATCTCCTCCCTCAGGAAGACCGCCAGACTGCCTGCATTCCTGGTCCCTGTGCTCTTGGCCTCAAATACTTTCTGGACAGTGAGTTAGGTTAATTGTAGAGCTCACCTTGTTTACTCACCCTCAGGGATCACTGTCCTACACTGTTGATGCTTAACGTCTGAAAACCATTGTTTCAGATCCTTCACCTGGAATTTAGGTTTGTTTTAGGCAGGAGCATAAGTCTGGTCTTTGTTACTCTGGCTGAAAGAGGAAGTTTCCTGACTAATTTTATTTGGAGGGCTGGAACAAGCACGGAGTGAAATGAATACAGTCCAACTGAAGTAGAAGTCATCAATGTATCCCGCAGCGTAAACCAAGATAAGAGACACAGTATTACTTTGCTTTTTGTGAAAAACAGCCTCTTTTTTAGAATGTCCTTCGGTTTTCCAGATACTGTTTTTTGGAGAGGGGAAAAAAACACAATTTTATTATGACATTACAGAGCCCAGAATAAATTACATCTAATTCTTACTGACAGCTTTGTAGGAGCCACTAGCAAAATGGTACTGAAATGAATGTTATTCAATAAAGTCAAATTAGCATCCTGAAGTAGGGTGACTACTGGGTTGTATAATGTTGTCCTTCACAATGAACTTTAACCTGATGCCTTCAGTCAGGCAATTCATAAATCGCAAGCCCGAAGGCCTTGTGGTGGTATATTTAGAATCTCATGGTCATGTGTTCCATCAATGGGGATATAACAGAAACGCTTCTAAAATCAGCCTCAGTATTCTCCTTGATTTCCTCATACAGGTCCTTAGCCCCAAGGGCAACCCTGGAAAAGGTGACCACCCAAGGGGAAAGGACTCAGTGTTCCCTAGTCCTTAGTCCCTCAGGATTCTTGCCAGAGGTTAGTGCAAGTACTCCCCAAATGTCAAGAAGCCTTGAGCTTGCTTCTATGTTAAATGGCTCAGAAGA
Organism: Tragulus kanchil; assembly: GCA_022376925.1. NCBI lineage: Eukaryota > Metazoa > Chordata > Mammalia > Artiodactyla > Tragulidae > Tragulus > Tragulus kanchil. Next base: position 181,696,320 of record JAIOJX010000032.1, on the reverse strand, counting down.
TAGCAATAGTCTGTAGGCATTAGGCCCACAGGGCTTATTTTCACCCTGCAGATATTAGGGAGGAGGCAGTTAGACTAATTTATTTTTTTCCATTCAGAATGTCCACATGCGCCAGTCCTCTCCAATGCCAGAGAGCACAGCCTTATCTGGCACCAACCTTATTGAGGCTAGAGTTTAATTATGAGGGTTGGTGGCAGGGGAGGCAGGAAAGCGTGTCATTTTCTGATAGTTTGATCACTATCAGAGGCCCAGTCACATCTACTATCAGAGGTCCAATCATATCTTCTGGGACATGTGTGCATGCTCAGTCATGTCTGACTCTTTGTGAACCCATGGACTGTAGCCCTCAGGCTCGTCTGTCCATGGGATTCTCCAAGCAAGAATACTAGAGGGAGTTGCCATTTCCTACTCCAGGGGAGCTTCAAGAGACAGAGATCAAACCCAGGTCTCATGCATCGCCTGCATTTGCAGGCAGACTCTTCACTCCTGAGCCACCAGGGAAGCCCCTTCAGGGACACACAGTACTCCATTTCCAAACACACTAATTATGTTAGAGAGAGAGAATTAAGTGGCTGCATTTTAAACACTGTGCTTAGGAGTCAACAGACGTCCAGTGAGCAAATTGTATGTATCTACAGAAGGTTGAAAGCAGAACAACAGCCAGATTGAGCTTTGGGACCAGAACTAAAGAGAAAAAACATAATTCATCACTTCACCGAGTTTATTTTTAATGATTTGTTGAATTAAACGAGACTAGGAGCCATACCATGAGTAGTGAACAGAGAGGCCGTTCAGATGCTGTCCCCGATCCAAGCAGGATCTCTCCCTGGTCCTCTTGCTTTGTCCGTTGCCTTGCTGTCCTCCAGTTGGCCCAGGCTGACTTTTTCCCTCAGAAGACAATTTCCCTCAGAAGAAATTGTATTGAATTTGTAGTAAGATCCAAATCGCCTTATGATCTGGATCCCAGGTCATCTGTGGATGGATGAAGAGAGGCCTCATCTTGCTCTTCTGAAGTTATTTTTCATGACCCTCTCCTAAGGCCTCCCCGTTCAGCATCACGTGAATCCACTGCCTCCTCTCCTCTCACACACTCCCGCCTCTGCACTTTGCTCCCTTTGTGTAGTTTGCTAGGCTGCTGGGTGCTACCAGCTGGGTGACTTAAGTAACAGAGATTTACTGTCTCATGGTTCTGGAGGCAGGAAGTTATGATATCAAGGTGATTAGTTGGGTTGATTCCTTCTGAGGCCGTGAGGGGCCATCTGTCCCAGCCTCTTCCCTGGCCCCCGGGTTCGCTGGCCATCTTTCCTTGGCTTGTAGATCTCTGCTTCATCTTCATGTGGCTTCCTCCCTGTGTGTGTGTGTGTCCCTGTCCAGATTTCCCCCTTTCTGTAAGAATGCTAGCCAAAATCAGAGGAGAAATATCATATGACATCCATTGTAGGTAGAATCTAAAAAAGAAATGATACAAATGAACTTACAAAACACGAAGAGACTCACAGACTTAGAGAATGAGCTTGTGGCTGCTGGAGGAATGGGTGTGGCAGGGAGGGATAGGTAGGGAGTTTGGGATGGACATATACACACTGCTAAATTTAAGATAACCAACAAGGACCTACTGTAGAGCACATGAAACTCTGTCCAGTGTTATGTAGCAGCCTGGATGGGAGGGGAGTTTAGGAGAGAATGGATATATGGATGGCTGAGTTCCTTTGCTGTTTGCCTTAAATGACCACAGTGTACTTTGTTAATCAGCTATACCCCACTACAAAATAAAAAGTTAAACAAATAAACAAACATCAAGATACGTTAAAAAAGAAAGAACACTAGTCATATTGAATTAGGAGTCCTCCCTACTCTAGAATGACCTCATCTTAACTCACAACACCTTCAATGACCCCATTTCCAAATAAGATCCCACTGGAGGCTGTGCGGGCTAAGACTAGACACGGTTCAGTCCACATCAGCCTTGCTCTGTTGGACGAGGTCAGAAGGAGCATGGAGTGAAATGATATGATGCATTCGAGCACAGTCAAGATCTGAGCAGTCTGGAAAGAAATACCGTTTCCTCCTTTATTAGGTCATAGCCTTCCTTTCTCATTTAAATCCCACTGACCTAGAGTTCTGTGGAACATGCTTTGGGAAGCATTATGTTCTGTCCCTGACTTCTGGATTTATGAAACCACCAGTGTTGACTTGTGTTTGGAAGATCTGCAGTGTGGCGGAGACCAAAGCAGACAGGAGAGCTGCTGCTGGGGGCGCTTGGGCGAGGCACCTGTGACCTCCTAGGAAGGGCCTCAGGGCAAATCAGAGACAGAAGAGGGGCCGGGGCACCCCGGATGCCTGGGCGTGAGAGTTTGGCTCTCAGAGCAGTGGCCCACTGCTCGCCTGCCTGTGGACCCACACTGTGAAAGCCCCTTCCCAGCTCACTCTCACTGTCTCTCACTTTCCCAGTAACAGCCAGGCGACCGCAGGCTTGTCTTTTCCTATCACTGAAGGATTCAGGCTTCCCTGGTGGCTCGGATGGTAAAGACTCTGCCTGCAATGCAGGAGGCTGGGGTTTGAGCCCAGGGCAGGGAAGATCCCTAGGAGGAGGGCATGGCAGCTCACTCCATTATTCTTTTTTTTTTTTTAAATATTTATTTATTTATGTTTTTTGGGAGGTGGGGTGGGGAGGGAGGGGGGTAGGCGGGCCACTTCTATTGGTCTTTCATTTCTCTGTTTTCATCCGTCTTTGTTCTTTGGCTCGTGTGGGCCTCCCATCGCGGTGGCGTCTGTCGTTGCAGAGCGCCGGCTCTGGGCGCATGCGCTCCAGAGCTCCGGCTCGGTGATTGGACACATCAGTCCAGCCGCTCTGCAGCACGTGGGATCTTCCCAGGCCAGGGCTCGAACCGGCGCCCCTTGCACTGCAAGGCGGTGTCCTTACCCACTGGACCACCAGAGGAAGCCCTCACTCCAGTATTCTTGCCTGGAGATTTCCATGGACAGAGGAGCCTGGCGGGCTCCAGTCCTTGGAGTTGCAGAGAGTTGGACAGGACTGAGTGACTAACACTTTCCTCTCAAGCATTTTACTGCTTTGCAATGATGTATTTTATTTTATTTTTGGAATATAATTGCTTTACAATGCTGTGTGAGTCTCTGGCTTACAATAAAGGGAATCAGCTGTAAGTGCACCTGTATTCCCTCCCTCTTGAGCCTCCTTCCTATATCCCTCCTCCCACCCCACCCCTCCAGGTCTCACAGAGAACTGAGTTGAGCTTCTAGTGCTTTATAGTAGCTTCCCACTGGCTGTTTTACACACGTGGCGTATTAAAGGGCTTCCCTCACGGTGCATGGTACAGAATCCACCTGCCAGGCAGGAGACCCAAGGGTCAACCCCTGAGTCGGTAAGATTCGCTGGAGTAGAAAATGGCAACCCACTCCAGTACTCTTGCCTGAGAGATCCTGTGGACCAAGGAACTGGGCAGACTGCAGTCCGTGGTGTCACCAAGAGTCAGACATCCCATAGCGACTGAGCAGGAGTGTATGAAAACAGAAGTATAGATCAGTGGAACAAAATAGAAAGCCGAGAGGTAAGCCAACGCACCGATGGTCACCTTATCTTTGACAAACGAGGCGAGAATAGACAGTGGAGTGAAGTAGGCCAGTGACATTTTCTTAAGGACCACGGGCAGACAGCATCACCAGGCTGCTTGGAGACACAGTTCTAAAGACGCCACAGAGGAAATGCTATTTCAAGAAAGTAGGGATTTAATTAAATAAATACACATTTAATTTCCCTTGTTTGGTAGCTTTTAAGAGACAATCAGTCATTTACTCTGAAGTGTGTGGCTCAGGCAGTCACAGGGTGCTTATTAACCTCCAAATGCCACCAGCTCAGCAGGGCTCAGCCTCAGAGAGCCGGCTGTCTGTGTGGTAACGCGGCCATGGAGGCCCGCATCCTTCTGTGCTGTTAAAGGGGTTCTGTATGTTCACTCTGCCTGGGCAGAAAGTGTGGTTTTTGTGGGAGAATGGGGAACCATCCTAACAGGCCTTCTGTGTCTCTCCACACAGCTCATACCCATGTGGTTGCCAATGATTCAGTCAAATATCAAGGTAAGTCACTGCCGCGTGGCCTGGAAGCTCAGGTCCCTCCAGGGTAGCTCGTTGCGTTCACAGGGCTCCAGCATGCTCCACTCACTGCCTGCTCCTGGGAGCTGAGGATGCAGGAGACCCTGTGGCCCAGGGGAGGGGCTGGTGGCCAAGGTGACGGCCAGAACCGCTGTCCCACTGCTTATCCTTGAGGAAGCGGGTGGGGGCGATCCCAGAGCTGCACGAGGCTCCGTTACTTACTAGAATATAGACTGAGAAGTGCTTTTGCCTCCAGAGGATACCCCTGGGATCTGGTCCCAGACATGTCCAGTGCTATTTCCTGGCCACTAAGTTCGACTTTTCATGATGGGAAGAATTCTCTTAAGATAGCATTGAGTGAATGATAGGATTGGACAACAAGGGGCTTGCTGACCCCTCTGCCATTTTACGTAAGAAGAGACGTGGGATCAGAAGGAAGACTAACTGGACAGGGCCCCCAGCCAGGAAGCGGGAGACTGAATGTATTTCTCACTAGCAGGCCCCGGCTTGAGTGACACATTGTCCCCGTGGGGCCAGACCAGCTCCACGGCTGGGAATGTGGTTACTGGGCTTAGCATTAAGAGGGCGGAGCTGACCACCCACTCCATCCCAAACAGGGTCCTGACTCATAGGCACTGGGAGTATCAGGGGAGAAGATGGAAGTCTTCTTGCAGGATCGCCTCTCAGAGTTGGGATGGGATGCTCGCAGAAGGAAGGGAAGTGACTTCAGGGGACCCAGACACCAAGGGAGACGTCCAGCAGTCGGCTGTGACCTCGGGCTTTGAGTCCTGGTTCAGGGCACGGCCGCCATCGGTGGCCGCCCGTGGGAACACTGGCTTCTCCTGGGAATGCTGCCTGGACTTCTAACCTGAGGCATCCCACATTGCCCTCTCCCCGCGTGGTGGGCATCTGTGCCAATTTGACCTAGCACAGACTGCTGACAGGAGGCCAGCAGAATTTGATGAAAAGCTAGGAAAAGGAAGGCAGCCTTACAACATAGCTCCTTCTGGTGCACGAACTTGAGAACAGAGAGACTATAATCATGATTCGCATGTCTTGAGCCCTGCTGTGTGCCAGGCTCTGTTCTGACCCTTCCGTCAACTCATGTATCCTTACGATAATCCCGTCAGGGGATTGTTAAGAGCCCTACTTTATCCATGAGAAAATCCAAACTCAAATCGAAAACCTCATTCCCTAAGTTCTTTACTGAGGAGCCAGGATTGGAACTCAGGGAGCCTGGCCACAGAGCCCGAGAGGCCAGGTCCACCTAGTGAATAGTTCCTGGGATCATGTTTAAAGGGTCAGCCCGGATGCTGGCGTTGCGGTGCATGAGTCTAGATGGGAAGGGTGTCATCTGGGTGGATGGGGGCCAGGTGGTCTCTAAGGACATGGTACCGGCCCAGGTCCCCGGCCCTGAGTGGGGCCACCGTTGAGAGTCAGCCTTCTTCAGGCCACAGAGTCCCCGCCTCGCGCGTTCAGGTCCGCCGGCAGAGGACGTTCAGAGGGGCCTTCCCTGGTTTGAGCAGGAACCTGAGGGGGAGGGAAGCTCACCGGCCCTTTCTTGCCCTTTCTCGGCAGCACTTATCTGCGGGACTCCAGCTTCGCCTCCAGGCCATTCAGAACAATGTGAACCACCACAGCCTCAGGACGCTGCCGGGCTCCGCCCAGAGCAGCGCCGGCCTGGCCGCCCTGCGCAAGTGGCTGCACTGCACCCAGTTCAAGATGGCGCAGGTGGAGATCCAGTCCTCAGAAGCAGCCTCTCAGAGTTGGGATGGGATGCTCAGAAGGAAGGGAAGTGACTTCAGGGGACCCAGACACCAAGGGAGACGTCCAGCAGTCGGCTGTGACCTCGGGCTTTGAGTCCTGGTTCAGGGCACGGCCGCCATCGGTGGCCGCCCGTGGGAACACTGGCTTCTCCTGGGAATGCTGCCTGGACTTCTAACCTGAGGCATCCCACATTGCCCTCTCCCCGCGTGGTGGGCATCTGTGCCAATTTGACCTAGCACAGACTGCTGACAGGAGGCCAGCAGAATTTGATGAAAAGCTAGGAAAAGGAAGGCAGCCTTACAACATAGCTCCTTCTGGTGCACGAACTTGAGAACAGAGAGACTATAATCATGATTCGCATGTCTTGAGCCCTGCTGTGTGCCAGGCTCTGTTCTGACCCTTCCGTCAACTCATGTATCCTTACGATAATCCCGTCAGGGGATTGTTAAGAGCCCTACTTTATCCATGAGAAAATCCAAACTCAAATCGAAAACCTCATTCCCTAAGTTCTTTACTGAGGAGCCAGGATTGGAACTCAGGGAGCCTGGCCACAGAGCCCGAGAGGCCAGGTCCACCTAGTGAATAGTTCCTGGGATCATGTTTAAAGGGTCAGCCCGGATGCTGGCGTTGCGGTGCATGAGTCTAGATGGGAAGGGTGTCATCTGGGTGGATGGGGGCCAGGTGGTCTCTAAGGACATGGTACCGGCCCAGGTCCCCGGCCCTGAGTGGGGCCACCGTTGAGAGTCAGCCTTCTTCAGGCCACAGAGTCCCCGCCTCGCGCGTTCAGGTCCGCCGGCAGAGGACGTTCAGAGGGGCCTTCCCTGGTTTGAGCAGGAACCTGAGGGGGAGGGAAGCTCACCGGCCCTTTCTTGCCCTTTCTCGGCAGCACTTATCTGCGGGACTCCAGCTTCGCCTCCAGGCCATTCAGAACAATGTGAACCACCACAGCCTCAGGACGCTGCCGGGCTCCGCCCAGAGCAGCGCCGGCCTGGCCGCCCTGCGCAAGTGGCTGCACTGCACCCAGTTCAAGATGGCGCAGGTGGAGATCCAGTCCTCAGAAGCAGCCTCTCAGTTCTATCCTCTCTGAGCGGACGCCTCGGCTCTCAGTGTCAACACTCTGGTTTAGCAATAATGGGTTTCAAAACAAAACAATTCGATCCAAGCAGGTTGGGGAACATATTGGTACTGTACATTCTCTTTCTAGTTTAGTAATAAGACGAGCAGAGGCCAGAGAGGGCCCCAATGAAGCTTTCTTGCTACACCTTTCTGATGACTCCTTGGGCTATCTGATTAAGTGTTTCCTTACATTATTTTTTAAAAAACCAAATCATTTTTCTTTAACTAACTTCTATTTTTTTTAAGAAAAAAAAAATAGACTGGTGGGTACTCACAGAAAAGTTGTATAAGTCCCCCTGTTGCTATTTTTGATGATAGAGAATAAATAGGGTTTTTGAAACCTTTGTAGTGTTTTTTCTTAAAAATCCACTCTTGGCAATGCAATAAAAAAAGAAAAAGAAAAAAAAAAAAAACCGTCACCATAAGCCAGTGACACTTGACTGAAGCTTTTTTGTCATTATCCTGGGAAAAGTGGCAGCTTGCAAGGACCATTACAAAGTGCACTTAGAAATTAGGTGGTTAAACTGTGCCAATTGTTTTCTTTGTTTTCTAATATCATTTTCCAGGACTGTCCCGTACGTTTGATTATTTTTAAAACTAGGTTTTTTCAACTCATGAGTTCTAGGCTATACTCTTCTTGTAAGCTTGAGGACGACCACTTTAGTTTTGTGAATAATAAATTTTATTCTTTTGTTAATACTTGTATACAACTCAATTTAAAACCATAGATTGCATCCTGGACCAGACGAATTCCCCACGCTGGCACAGAACACTGCACCTGGAGCTACGTTTCATAAAACAGGATTTTAATAGTGTCACAGCACCAAGAGTTATCAGCACTTATACTTAGCATTTGACTGTGCATTCACAAATGATCCCTCTATCCCTGTAATGCACTGACGAAAACAAGACTTAATATACATTGGAGCTGTATATTGACATGCTATTAAATGCATTTTTTATTATCTTTGTGAGCCTGGGGTTTTTTAAAAGACAGTTTATAGAGCTAGGGTTTAGTTCCTGACAACCATTTCTTCCAAACTTTAAAAAATGCTTAGCTCCTCTTGACACTAAGTACAATGTTAAGAGGCGAAGGCTTTCCTTAAGATCATTTGGTGAGAGAAATACCCAATGTATTTGAAGTCCCTTCTCTCGGAGGGACTTTGAGGGCATGAGACTTTTTTATTTAATGTTGGTTATTAAGAAGTTTCTCTTTTCTTCTGGGAAGTCTGATGTCTTAATGCTTCTCAGGGGAAAACAAGTTCTCAAATGTTGAAGTATTTCACAAGAGTTCTGGAAAGACAGGGTGCCACATAACCGTTCTTTTGAAGCTGGAGAGGAACAACTAGGTCCCTAGAGGAAGAGTATAGAAAGGATTACTCTTCATAGTTTGCTAACGAACTCTTTGAAAAGGCTTTCCCGAGTCAGAATTCTCCTCTGTCCTCGTCTGTGTGCTCACGCTTCCGTGAGCCGTGTGTGTCTTGTATTATGAAAAGTCTGCATGTTCTTATCTCATGTGTAAACTACGACAGCTTTGAGCATGTGTCCTGTCTCTGTATGTCTAGGGTCTGGTGCATAGTCTGTGTTTAATTCATGTCAAGTGAATTGAATGGGTTTGATGAAGTAGTAGGTCTTTCTTGAGCTATCCAGTGGGCTCAGCAAGGGCTAAATTAGGATCCCTAGAGGTCCCGTACGTTTGATTATTTTAAAACTAGGTTTTTCAACTCATGAGTTCTAGGCTATACTCTTCTTGTAAGCTTGAGGACGACCACTTTAGTTTTGTGAATAATAAATTTTATTCTTTTGTTAATACTTGTATACAACTCAATTTAAAACCATAGATTGCATCCTGGACCAGACGAATTCCCACGCTGGCACAGAACACTGCACCTGGAGCTACGTTTCATAAAACAGGATTTTAATAGTGTCACAGCACCAAGAGTTATCAGCACTTATACTTAGCATTTGACTGTGCATTCACAAATGATCCCTCTATCCCTGTAATGCACTGACGAAAACAAGACTTAATATACATTGGAGCTGTATATTGACATGCTATTAAATGCATTTTTTATTATCTTTGTGAGCCTGGGGTTTTTTAAAAGACAGTTTATAGAGCTAGGGTTTAGTTCCTGACAACCATTTCTTCCAAACTTTAAAAAATGCTTAGCTCCTCTTGACACTAAGTACAATGTTAAGAGGCGAAGGCTTTCCTTAAGATCATTTGGTGAGAGAAATACCCAATGTATTTGAAGTCCCTTCTCTCGGAGGGACTTTGAGGGCATGAGACTTTTTTATTTAATGTTGGTTATTAAGAAGTTTCTCTTTTCTTCTGGGAAGTCTGATGTCTTAATGCTTCTCAGGGGAAAACAAGTTCTCAAATGTTGAAGTATTTCACAAGAGTTCTGGAAAGACAGGGTGCCACATAACCGTTCTTTTGAAGCTGGAGAGGAACAACTAGGTCCCTAGAGGAAGAGTATAGAAAGGATTACTCTTCATAGTTTGCTAACGAACTCTTTGAAAAGGCTTTCCCGAGTCAGAATTCTCCTCTGTCCTCGTCGTGTGTGCTCACGCTTCCGTGAGCCGTGTGTGTCTTGTATTATGAAAAGTCTGCATGTTCTTATCTCATGTGTAAACTACGACAGCTTTGAGCATGTGTCCTGTCTCTGTATGTCTAGGGTCTGGTGCATAGTCTGTGTTTAATTCATGTCAAGTGAATTGAATGGGTTTGATGAAGTAGTAGGTCTTTCTTGAGCTATCCAGTGGGCTCAGCAAGGGCTAAATTAGGCCTTTCTAATTTTTATGCGGGGACTCCTAGAGGGGATTACAGAAATGGAATGGGGCAGGAGGCCCTGGCTGCTTTCCCTAGGGGATACCTGACTTCCAGTCTGGGTTCAGCTGTAGGCCCAGCTCTTCAGGGGTCCTGAGCCCACTCTGCCACAGGTAGTTGGGATCTTGGTCCAACGCCCCCAGCAGACAAGCTCCAGAGTCATCCATGGCTTCTTCTCCAAATCCTTCTTCTTTGCCCGCTTCTTGAAGGAACTGCCTCAATTGCCCTTGTGTTTGCTCCTCTCCCCCAAGGGTTGGAGATGACTTCTCCATTCAGCCCTCTCGACTGGGTCCCCGCTAATGCCTCCTGCTGTCCAGACCTGTTTCCTTCATACCATTTACAACCTGGGGACTTGGTCCCACTCAGGCAGGTCGCTTTCCTTGCCCCTCAGAACTATGTGACTGACCCGAACCCTGTCCCTGCTGGGCTCTTGCCACTTCACTGGCTGATAGAGGCCAGCAAGCTTCTCTGGCTTATGCTTCCCTCTCCCCACTTCATTACCCGGGATCTCCATCTTTTTTTGGCATGTCATTGTGTTAACCCCTCCAGCAAGTGAGGCTCAGGCGCTTAGATGAAAAAAGCCAGGAAAGGAACAGATGGAAGCTGGGCAGGATTGGTCCTTATAAGGTGAAGGAGAAGCCATTCACCTAGGGTCAGGAGTCAGGCAACTATAGATCACCCCTGTATTTGTAAAATGTCTGTGGAAGCGTAAGCGTATCAGCCATTTACATACTGTGTTTGTGCTACAACAGCAGAATTGAAGGATCACGACAGAGACCCTATGATTCTGAAAGTCTAAACCATTACCATCTGACCCTTAACAGAAATAAGTCTCCTGACCGCTGGCCTAGGTGAAGGCCCCTGAGGAGCCCTGAGATGAACCCTCGTGTGGGTGCATTTTCCCTAAAGCCTCAGGGTTTTTGACATTGTATTGTTACTGTTTCCTCATCTGTGTAATGTGGACAATGACGCATTCTACCTCATGGGGTTGTTGAGATGATGAAGTCAAGAATGCAAGGAGAGCTTAAGACAATGCCTGGCACGTAGGAAGCGCTCGATGAAAGCAATGGGTTGCTGTTTTTCTTCTCATGTTAAAGCCTAGAGAAGTAAGCCAATTTGTCCAAGGTCTTACCTCTAGTAAGAGGCAGTGCTAGAACTGGACCTCAGGTTGTCTGACCCCAGGGACTGTGCTCTCATCTCAGCCTCTGCCTGTGTGGATTCCTGCGACCCCACCCTCCAGCCCTGGTGACACCTCCGGCACTCGCACAGGGGTCAGAGATCAGCAGAGAGGTCAGTCCTGGTTTGTCCAGTACTGATGGGTGTCTCGGAGAAGGGCCAGGAGCAGACTGTTTCTATTCCCTCGCTGAATCCTCCTGGTTGCAGAGTGTGAACAGCACATTCTGAGATTCCCAAGAATCTGCAAATGCATAGATTCCATGATTGCTTGCTGTGGCATGCCTCTTACTAGTTGGGTGACCTTGGGCGAGTTATGAAACCTCTCTGGACCTCTGTTTTGCCTTATCTGTACCATGGAGCCGTCCACCCGTGGAAAGTACAAGTGAGTGGAGGACTGAGGTGGTGCTCGGAGGACTGTGCCAGACTCTATGGACCTCCAGGAAGACCTGTGCCACTTTACAAGGATCCCACGAGGGGATGGCTCACCGCGGCAGGCTCATTCGGCTTCTCCTGCCAGTCCCTCAGAAGCAAGGCCTACAAGACCCAGGGGAGCTGAACCATGCTCCTTAGCCAAGGATGTCCAGCCTTCACTGTGCACCGTCTTCACGAGCGTGTCGTTCTGCCTGCAATGGGATATTGTCAGCAACTCTTCCCTGAGAGTCTCATCTGAGGACAAGGGATCATAGCATCTTCATCTTCATTTCCACGACAACAGGCCAGTCAGATTGGATTGGATCAGAGAAGATGGGTTACCCACCAAGACTCTTTCATGCACTGGGACTCAAGGGCTTCTGGCATTAATCGAACAATGCAGTTCACTGAATATACCTCTTTAATAGAATTCATTTGCAAATATGTATTTCGAGACTGTTTTCCTTTTTTTCCATCTGTGAAATGTGGACAATGACACATTCTACCTCATGGGGTTGTTGAGATGATGAAGTCAAGAATGCAAGGAGAGCTTAAGACAATGCCTGGCACGTAGGAAGCGCTCGATGAAAGCAATGGGTTGCTGGTTTTCTGCTCATGTGAAAGCCTAGAGATGTAAGCCAATTCGTCCAAGGTCTGACCTCTAGTAAGAGGCGGTGCTAGAACTGGACCTCAGGTTGTCTGACCCCTGGGACTGTGCTCTCATCTCAGCCTCCGCCTGTGTGGATTCCTGCGACCCCACCCTCCAGCCCTGGTGACACCTCCGGCACTGCACAGGGGTCAGAGATCAGTAGAGAGGTCAGTCCTGGTTTGTCCAGTACTGATGGGTGTCTCGGAGAAGGGCCAGGAGCAGACTGTTTCTATTCCCTCGCTGAATCCTCCTGGTTGCAGAGTGTGAACAGCACATTCTGAGATTCCCAAGAATCTGCAAATGCATAGATTCCATGATTGCTTGCTGTGGCATGCCTCTTACTAGTTGGGTGACCTTGGGCGAGTTATGAAACCTCTCTGGACCTCTGTTTTGCCTTATCTGTACCATGGAGCCGTCCACCCGTGGAAAGTACAAGTGAGTGGAGGACTGAGGTGGTGCTCGGAGGACTGTGCCAGACTCTATGGACCTCCAGGAAGACCTGTGCCACTTTACAAGGATCCCACGAGGGGATGGCTCACCGCGGCAGGCTCATTCGGCTTCTCCTGCCAGTCCCTCAGAAGCAAGGCCTACAAGACCCAGGGGAGCTGAACCATGCTCCTTAGCCAAGGATGTCCAGCCTTCACTGTGCACCGTCTTCACGAGCGTGTCGTTCTGCCTGCAATGGGATATTGTCAGCAACTCTTCCCTGAGAGTCTCATCTGAGGACAAGGGATCATAGCATCTTCATCTTCATTTCCACGACAACAGGCCAGTCAGATTGGATTGGATCAGAGAAGATGGGTTACCCACCAAGACTCTTTCATGCACTGGGACTCAAGGGCTTCTGGCATTAATCGAACAATGCAGTTCACTGAATATACCTCTTTAATAGAATTCATTTGCAAATATGTATTTCGGGCAAAGTGGGTGTTTTAACAGTAATGGTCTCAAGAAGAATGAAGGGAATTTTTAAGTTGGAACTCAATGGAATAGAACCAGACTATGTTTTTATGAGAGTTGAACCCTTTGGGAGAGGAAGAGTTACTAGTGAGAGGCTGGCTGGTTCCTTTCACTGATGGCAGGGAGCCTCTTGTGAAGGAAATTCCAGAGAAACCACAAAAACTGCCATTTATTAAGCAGCATCTAGGTCCTAAGCACTTCACATACATTATCTTATTCCCCTTGGCCATCTCCTCCCCATGAGATAGGTGTTATTATTATTCCCAGTTTGCAGGCGAGGCAACTGAGGCCCAGAAGTCATGTGACTCATTCAAGTCATATCACCTACAGACTACCTAATCCAAGTCACGCTTCTGGAGCTGGCAGTAGTGACCGTAAGGACCAGAACGCCATCTGACTCCAAGTCAGAGCTTCATCCAGTACATGTTAGTCTCTCTCTCTCCTCTCTTTTATTTATTTATTTTTAATTCGTGCAGGGCTCTTTGGGCTAAAAGGTGCCAAGAGCATGGGATAGAGAAACCTGAGGGCTCTCCCTGAGGCCGCTCAGTCTCGTTAGTATCTCTGTTTATTATTAATCACCTATAATAAATTTCTATCAAGCCCGTGTCACTTCATCTGACAAAGGCATTTTCTCTTCTACTTTGGGAATTCACTTGAAAGAATTATAGCTCACAGATTAAATCAGGTTCCCACTTAATAGGATAGTTTTATGACAAAGAATACAATTTTGTGAATTATAAATCGTGATGATTAGATTAAGGGTCTGTTAAGGATTCACTTAGCCCCATCGAGATGTGTTCCTACTTCAAATACTTGCAGCAACCCTCTGAGGACAAGGGATCATAGCATCTTCATCTTCATTTCCACGACAACAGGCCAGTCAGATTGGATTGGATCAGAGAAGATGGGTTACCCACCAAGACTCTTTCATGCACTGGGACTCAAGGGCTTCTGGCATTAATCGAACAATGCAGTTCACTGAATATACCTCTTTAATAGAATTCATTTGCAAATATGTATTTCGGGCAAAGTGGGTGTTTTAACAGTAATGGTCTCAAGAAGAATGAAGGGAATTTTTAAGTTGGAACTCAATGGAATAGAACCAGACTATGTTTTTATGAGAGTTGAACCCTTTGGGAGAGGAAGAGTTACTAGTGAGAGGCTGGCTGGTTCCTTTCACTGATGGCAGGGAGCCTCTTGTGAAGGAAATTCCAGAGAAACCACAAAAACTGCCATTTATTAAGCAGCATCTAGGTCCTAAGCACTTCACATACATTATCTTATTCCCCTTGGCCGTCTCCTCCCCATGAGATAGGTGTTATTATTATTCCCAGTTTGCAGGCGAGGCAACTGAGGCCCAGAAGTCATGTGACTCATTCAAGTCATATCACCTACAGACTACCTAATCCAAGTCACGCTTCTGGAGCTGGCAGTAGTGACCGTAAGGACCAGAACGCCATCTGACTCCAAGTCAGAGCTTCATCCAGTACATGTTAGTCTCTCTCTCTCCTCTCTTTTATTTATTTATTTTTAATTCGTGCAGGGCTCTTTGGGCTAAAAGGTGCCAAGAGCATGGGATAGAGAAACCTGAGGGCTCTCCCTGAGGCCGCTCAGTCTCGTTAGTATCTCTGTTTATTATTAATCACCTATAATAAATTTCTATCAAGCCCGTGTCACTTCATCTGACAAAGGCATTTTCTCTTCTACTTTGGGAATTCACTTGAAAGAATTATAGCTCACAGATTAAATCAGGTTCCCACTTAATAGGATAGTTTTATGACAAAGAATACAATTTTGTGAATTATAAATCGTGATGATTAGATTAAGGGTCTGTTAAGGATTCACTTAGCCCCATCGAGATGTGTTCCTACTTCAAATACTTGCAGCAACCCTCTGTGAGGGCTTCCTCAGTGTTAGGCCCTTCAGATACAGTCATCTCATTTAGTCTTCTCAACAATGGTATAAGGGAGGCACTTCTATTATTAACCCCATATTACAGACAAGGAAGCTGAGGTCTGGAGAGACAGTATTTGGGGAGTCACTCAGTAAAAGGCAGAACAAAATTTGAGTCCAGATGTATCTGCCTACAAAAACATGGCTCTTTCTGCTACCCACTCCTGGTAAGTAAGTGATGGGTCAAATCCTTTGCTCCTCGCCACATTAACCTGGAGTTACATAGGCCAGAATTCACCAGCCTGCTGGTTCAACTTGGCCCCCAGTATATTTTGCTCAATGAGTTTGAACTTTCCGTTTATCCTTTTGGTTTCAGCACTTTGGATAGAGCACACAGGCTCCGGTTTCGTATCTCTCCCACTTCTGACCTCTGCCTCCCAAGAAGGAAGACCCCACAGCTGCTCGGTGGACATCCTGTTGCCTCTGGCTTGGGGTGTCGCTCATCCACCACTCCACCCTGCAGGCCTGTGAGCTGCCTAGACCCTCTCATTTTATGGGGGTGGGATGGCCCAAGGGTCACTGAGCAAGCCAGTGGCCAAGCAGGACTTGAGGTCATGTTTCCAGCCCCCGAGTGGCTCACCTCTCCCTGGCATCCCCCCCAAATCTACATAGCTGTGGCCTGAAATACGGCCCCTGCACACCCCCACACATCAGTCCGACCTCATTTCAGGTCGGGGCTGTACTCTTCAAGGTGAGCCCCTGGCGGCAGCTCTTCCCAGCAGGGTGTGTGGGACATTGACGGAAGCCACAGATTTGGTGGAACAAAGAACTGGCTTTTTAATCATGCTGTCCAGACAGGCCCCCGCCTGCCGGCCGGTGGAGAAAGAACCTCCCGGGGCTGCCTGGCGGACGCCCTGATTTCCGCTCCTTCAAGTGGCCACTTGGAAAAGAAAGGAGCCAGCGAGTAATCAGGCGTGAAGGACAGAAACCCTCCAGGTGAGGACAATCACGCTGCTCAGAGGGAGGTGCGGAGGGATGGCAGAGGGGAGGAGTCTGAAGAGGGGGATCCAGTCAATTTCAGACGGCAGGGTGTGCCCAGGGCCTTCAGCTCAGAGGGCTCCCTGCTGGGCCAAGGCTGGGGGCAGACGGCGGAGAACACAGACAGGCTCTGCAGCCAGGTCAGCCGGGGACGCTCCCGATGATCCGCTTGCTGACCACCAGCGAGCCATTCCATCTTGCTCAGACTCAGTTTCATAAGCTCAAAATGGAGAAGGTAATTCCCTTTTCCGACATGTCTGTGACAAGTGAATGAAACAATGTCGAGTACTTATCACAGAGAGGGAATCATAAACAGGAATAAGAGCTCAACTTTCAGAAGCCCACCTCAGGAGTGCAAGCCTCCTAGAAACGCCAGGCTCTGGGCTAAGCAGCTGGTGCGCAGCCATGTCTTCTTCCAGTTGTAATGCCGTGGGACAGCTGGTGTTTTGCTGAAATGAAATCACAGTTTGCAGTGGGCCTTTGGCTCCATTTTTTGGGCTGCAGCATTCCGACGCTGCCGGGCTGCCTGTGTGACTCAAGGCTTCCTCGCGTTTCCCTGTTTGAATGAGCAACTGGGAAATCCTCACCCATATGGTGTGTCTTCTCATGATTTGGACTTCGCATAGTGTGAACACACCCTTGTGCTTGTCAGGGGGCAATATTTTGAAAATAATCAACGGAAATGTGTTTTGTTCTTCTCCAGGAAGCCACGTTCCCCAGCCTAGCTCTGGGGATGGCATGGGGTGGGAGGAGGCTCGGATCAGACAGGTTGAAAGAAGTAAGAGCCTGTCTCTTCTGGACCTTAGTGGACTGCTGGCTGAAGAAAACAGGAGACAGGGATGAGTCAGGGCTGAGGGGCCAGGTGGGCATGTCTGCAGCTTCCCTCTTACGGCCGAGAACATTGCAGAAATGCTCAGATGGAAATGAACCAGGGAGTCCAGAACAGGTAGACTCACAGCCTCGGGGAGAAGAGCCTGCTGCCCTGGTGGAGAGGGGAGGGGGCTGTGGGTCGGAGCCTGCGCCCCAGCGCCAGCAACCTCTCCCGTGTGCACGAGAGGGCGGTTCTGGGGTCCCGGAGGCTGTGAGAGAGCAGAAAGGTGGGCAGAACCGTGGTCAGGAGAAAACCCGCCACAGTGGGAACATTGGGCGCTGGAGGCGTGGTCACCCTCAGAGACAGGCAGTCACCCATCCGGGAAGCAGCCTGGCCCGGCCATGAGACGGGCCAGGACCCTGGGGACCCCCTGTGGTTGGAAGCTGGCTCAGCCTGCCCCAGAGCCCACAGAGGGAAACCCCGCCGGGGCCAGTCTGGGACACCAGCTAAAAGGGGGTAATTCCTTTTCCGACATGGCTGTGACAAGTGAATGAAGCAATGTCGAGTACTTATCACAGTGAGGGAATCATCAACAGGAATAAGAGCTCAACTTTCAGAAGCCCACCTCAGGAGTGCAAGCCTCCTAGAAACGCCAGGCTCTGGGCTAAGCAGCTGGTGCGCAGCCATGTCTTCTTCCAGTTGTAATGCCGTGGGACAGCTGGTGTTTTGCTGAAATGAAATCACAGTTTGCAGTGGGCCTTTGGCTCCATTTTTTGGGCTGCAGCATTCCGACGCTGCCGGGCTGCCTGTGTGACTCAAGGCTTCCTCGCGTTTCCCTGTTTGAATGAGCAACTGGGAAATCCTCACCCATATGGTGTGTCTTCTCATGATTTGGACTTCGCATAGTGTGAACACACCCTTGTGCTTGTCAGGGGGCAATATTTTGAAAATAATCAACGGAAATGTGTTTTGTTCTTCTCCAGGAAGCCACGTTCCCCAGCCTAGCTCTGGGGATGGCATGGGGTGGGAGGAGGCTCGGATCAGACAGGTTGAAAGAAGTAAGAGCCTGTCTCTTCTGGACCTTAGTGGACTGCTGGCTGAAGAAAACAGGAGACAGGGATGAGTCAGGGCTGAGGGGCCAGGTGGGCATGTCTGCAGCTTCCCTCTTACGGCCGAGAACATTGCAGAAATGCTCAGATGGAAATGAACCAGGGAGTCCAGAACAGGTAGACTCACAGCCTCGGGGAGAAGAGCCTGCTGCCCTGGTGGAGAGGGGAGGGGGCTGTGGGTCGGAGCCTGCGCCCCAGCGCCAGCAACCTCTCCCGGTGTGCACGAGAGGGCGGTTCTGGGGTCCCGGAGGCTGTGAGAGAGCAGAAAGGTGGGCAGAACCGTGGTCAGGAGAGAAAACCTGCCACAGTGGGAACATTGGGCGCTGGAGGCGTGGTCACCCTCAGAGACAGGCAGTCACCCATCCGGGAAGCAGCCTGGCCCGGCCATGAGACGGGCCAGGACCCTGGGGACCCCCTGTGGTTGGAAGCTGGCTCAGCCTGCCCCAGAGCCCACAGAGCCCCGCTCGAAGCACACCTGGGCTCCTCGGGGAGGGCCTGGGAAGACAGTTCTCAGTCTGAACACCTATCCCAAAGAGACGCTCATCCAAAGAGACCAGTAAACTGGAAGAAGCCCAAACACCACCCATTTTCAAATTCAGGTTTTTCTATTTCATCAACCATTCACACGCCCGTCACCCTACTCAGTGAGGTGGGAACTCTGACTAGTTACGTGAAATAAAATGCTATGTTCTCTTCCTAATGTTATGTGTATGGTGTTAAATGTGTAACCCGTAATCAGTCAATCAGTTAATTAATTCTACAGGTATTTCTGGTGCCCGTGACTTTGGGAGCCTGGAAATGTAGCAACGACTAAGACGCCAAAGCAGAGGAGGCCCCCGTCCTCACACACCCTAACTTCCATGCGAGGAGGAAGACGGGAAATGCGTACACTTATCAGCAACATCCTTGGCTGGCGAGAAGCATGTATTAAAAATAAACTAGGGCTTCCCCTGGTGGTCCAGTGGATAAGGACACCGCCTTGCAGTGCAAGGGGCGCCGGTTCTATCCCTGGCCTGGGAAGATCCCACGTGCCGCGGAGCGGCTGGACTGATGTGTCCAATCGCCGAGCCGGAGCTCTGGAGCGCATGTGCCCAGAGCCAGCGCTCTGCAACGACAGACGCCACCACGATGGGAGGCCCGCAGGAGCCAAAAGAACAAAGACGGATGAAAACAGAGAAATGAAAGACCAATAGAAGTGGCCCGCCCGCTCCCCACCCTCCCCAACCCGACCCCCGCCCAAAATAAATAAATAAATAAATCTTTAAAAAAAAAAAAATGTGAGATTCCCACAAATGTCTAGAGATCCAAAACGTTTAAAAAAAAAACAAAAACAAAAAAACAAACTAAGGCTACAGATTAGAGAAGGACCAGGGGTGACTGAGGAGAGCCACAGGTGATGACCAGGGACGGAGTGGCTACAAAGACCTGAAATGGGGCTTCCCTGGTAGCTCAGTGGTAAAGAATTCGCCTGCCGGTGCAGGAGACATGGGCTCAATTCCTGATCTGGGAAGATCCCACATGCTGCAGAGCAACTAAGTCCGTGAGCCACAGCTATGGAGCCTGTGCTCTAGAGCCTCGGAACCACAACTATGGAGCCCATGTGCCCGCAACTACTGAAGCCCGTGAGCCCTAGAGCCCGGGTTCCACAGCAAGAGAGGTCATTGCAACAAGAAGCCTGTTCAACTCAGCTAGAGAGGAGTCCCCACTCCCTGCAACTAGAGAAGAGTCTGTGGCAGCAGTGATAGCCAAAAATAAATAAATAAAATTAAAAAGTAAGTAGCCAAAAATAAATAATTAAAATAAGAGAGAGACCTGAAATGGTGAGGGGATGGCCTATGTGAGGAGCTCAGAGACCAGGGTGACCAAGGGGCCACCATGCCCCAGAGCGGGCCCTGAAACACACCTGGCGGGGAGCAGGTTGTGTGCATCTGGCTGAGGGAGGCAGGAGGCCCAAGGCGGTCAATCACATGGCCCTGGGCAACCCTGCAAGCCGCTCTGTGTGCAGGGAGCCCCACTCCCAGGAGGGCCTGATGAGGGCACCTCACCTTGGGTGGAGAAGATCCCCGAGTCTGTGGCCCACATGACTAGGGAGAGACCTCCTTGAAGGGTGGACGAGGAGGTGCTGACTGTGTCCCTGGCTCACCTCTGGCTCCCACCCTGGGGCTGGAGACATCCTCAGAGCCCAGGTGTTGGTATGGAATGAGGTGTCAGCTTGTCCCTTCACTATCCCCCTGCACAAAGCTAAAAAGCCCCCCTAAAGGTGTTCCACACAAAATGTCTCACAGGACTTGAGGATCTTCTGTGGGGACCCAAGAAGCAGGGACTGGGTGCCCAGTGACGGCCGGCTGAGTATGGACCAGGGACCACCCGAGGAGTCTGAAGTCTGGAGCCAGTTGCGAGCCCCTAAGGGGTGTGTAGAGAGGACGAGAGAGCTTGGGGCTCCTGCAGGCTGGGGATAAGGCCCCGCTGCTGAGACCTCAGTCTGCTGAGGCTGGGACCCTTCTGGGCCTTTCCATGTGCACAGTCAGGGGGAGTAGTTGGCCAGGGATTATCACTCCTGTTTTGCAGTGAGAAAATCGAGGTTCTGAAAGGGGAGTGCACTTGCTAGGAATCACGTAATAATTGATTCATATTAGTGCTAAGTGAGGAGCTTCCCTGGTGGCTCAGTGGTAAAGAATTCGCCTGTCAATGCAAGAGCCGCGGGTTCGATCCCTGGGTCGGGAAGATCCCCTGGAGGAGAGCATGGCTACCCACTCCAGTACCCTTGCCTGGAGAATCCCACAGACAGAGGAGCCTGGTGGGCTACCGTCCAGAGGGTTGGCGAGTTGGACACGACTAAAGCAACGAAGCAACGAAAGTTCTTGTCTGTCAAGAAGCAACAGAACCAGACACGGAGCAGTGGACTGGTTCCAAAGTGGGAAAGGAGCATGTCGAGGCTGTGTATTGTCACCCTGCTTATGTAACTCACATGCGGAGGACGTCACCACGGAGCTTGCTGCTATGAATTCGGCCAGGCTGGGGTGCAGGGGCGTGAGCATGAGGCCTGAAGGGTCCCACCAAATCTCCACCAGCCTTCGGGGGGACCTGCGTGGCTGGCCCATGGACGAAGGAGCTCTCACTGTGGCCCAGATGGTAGCTTTTTACTAATGACAACAGTGACAATGACAGCAGCGCCTGGATGCCAGGGCCTGTGCTGGGTATCATCAGATGACAGCTTGTGGAATCCCAGGTGGTGGGGGTGGGTGCCACGGAGATGACCGCCTCCTGGCTCAGTGAGCACTTCCACGGCTCCCCCACTGCCCTGACCCCAGGTGCCTGAGACAGGGACCCTTTGCTCCAGAGGCCCTGTGCTGAGCTGACATCCCCCCGGGGCCGTCAGGCTGGAGAGCATTCTGGCCCCAAATCTGGGCGCGCAGGGCCCTCCTGCTTGCCTCCACGGAGCTGACTCTGAAGCCATGGGGGACCCAGGTAGAGTTGATGGGCCCAGGGGCCCCATAGTCTGGGTTGGGGTGCCTCTCCAGTGGTGGCCTGCTGAAGACACTCGTGTCTGGGCTGAAACCCCTGCCCCACCCACGTTCTCGGTTGAGTGATCTTGGCCGTCTCCAAACTGTTTCCTTGGGCAAAACCGGCAAGGCTGCGGGGCAACCTTTTCTTTCTCCATTTCGCCTCAGCCATCAGACAGGAGCCCCTTCCCTCAAGAAGCCCAGGGGAAGGGGGCTGCTTCTTCAGGGCTGGGACCCCTCTGCCTGGGGGGCGCAGGGGGCAGCCACCACTGGGCTCTGAGCAGCTGGGCGAGGAGGTGCTGCAGACCGAAGCTGGGGGCTGCGTTCTGGCCTGGGGGCGGACATAGCAGGAGGCCTGACACTGGCCTCGGGTCTAGCCCATCTCCCCGCCAGCGAGGCCCGCTTGTTCTTGCCCCCACCCCGTGATCTCCATGAGCACTTGTCAAATGCGGGTGACTGGGCTGTCCAGTCTGCCGTGCACTTTGCTCCGGTTTCAGCTCTGAATGGTCCACGTTTTAGGAAAACTTCCCAGTCCTGGGCAAATGAGTATGGTTGACCCCTTTCCTCTCGACTGAGTCGAGGATTAAGATAGCTGGGTCAGGGATAAGGGGAAAGCCGGGTCCCTGGAATCCCCATAAATGCCAACCTGGGGACTTTACGAGAAAACCATGCAGAAGGCAGGCAAGCAAGGGATCAAGACCAGTCAGGTCCCCAAGATGCCAGTGCTGGAGCAGGGCCTCGAGGAAGGACCACGCCCGCACACTGTCTGCTCTCTCATCCTTCCCACCCTGCCCAGGGCCAAGCCTCCACCAACAAATGACAGCAGACAGCCATCTTTATAAGTATATTTTTATTGAAAATAAAAAGGCATGGTGCTTCCTCCCTCGTGAGTAGCAGGTCGCCCGCCCCCAACGCTGCCGGTCCTGCTTCCTGCTCCACGGCCCGGCAGAGCCGACGCCAGTGGCTCGTTGGTGGACTGGACAGCACCGACGTGTGTATTGGTCCATGGAGACAGGACTCCTCGGAACCGGAGCCCTCTTCCTGGGCCCCCTCGGCACACCATCAGGAAGGCAGGTCTCAGGGTATTTACATTCATGCATTAGGGATCTCACACTACCTGGGCTGTTGAAATCCTAACTTTGTACAGATTCCAGAGAGTACAGTAATTAGATATATATAGATAGATATCTCTTTAAATATATATAACTATATATAATATATATGTCTAAATTTTTACAGCTATTAGTCTTTCTTCCAAAACTTGCCTTAGAAGCATTTGAGGAACACCTGAAAACCCTGGGGGAGCCTATATGCCATTCCAAAGTTGGGCTTGACTAGGAGACGATCGAAAAACATCTATTGGAGAAAATGCAGAGGAAGAATGTGCCTTGTGTTCTCGAAAGTTCAGACTAGCCTGAGGACTGCTCCATATTTAAGGGCTGAAGATACATTCCTGAAAGTGAAGTTTAAGCGCAAATATCAGGCTGGGGTGGTTTTATGGATTTTTCTGTTGCTTAAGCCGAAAATCCAGTGGGGGCCTCTTTCCCTGCACCGCGAGGGCTGGCTTCCACAGGGGCAGTTCTGGGGTTGTTCTCAAGTGAATTCTCTTTTAAAAACTGGGCCCTTCTCTTCATTTTCACTAACTGGGTGAGGGGAGATTTGACAAATCCAATCTGGGGGAACGTATGCGGTTAGCTTTGCACAGAGCCTGGGCTGTGTGTCCCCAGGGGAGCGGGTACTGGCTGCAGAGTGCAGGATGGATGGGTCACTGCGGCACTCCACGGTCCCCCGCCAGGACTCTTCCCTCCGGTCACAGATGCCCTCTTTTCACCCCCAGGCATGTGTGCAGGGCTGGGTCCCGCCTGGGGGTCTGTTCATGGGGCTGGCAGTGGATTCAGCAGGAGCTGCAGGCACGTGTGCTGGAGTGGGAGCTGCCCTGCGAGGGCCCACCGCCTCTGGCCGGCCTGCCTGTCACTCGGCTCTGCGTCCTTGGCAAGTGGGGGACGTGAACTGGAGTTCCGTCACGCGCTCACGGGGTCGGGGCAGGGATGAAGGCCACGGGTGGCCCTGTGCTCAAGCATACAGGGAGAGCAAAGCCCAATCCACAGCCCAACCCAGCCCTCACACGGGGGACCCTGAAGAGAAGCGAAGGCCCTTTCTGGAAGGGTCTTCCCTGGGCCTGTCCTTGAGAGCCTGCACCTGCTGGTCAGCAGCGGGGCCTGGGTCAAGGTCACAGGGCCCTCACTGCTCAAGCCCTGCTCTCAACATAGACCCCTCCACGGGCACCAGGGATCCAGGACAACGGATGCTTTGAGGCGCAGCCCAAATGGGGCCTGGTTTTCAGTCTGTCAGTCTCCTCTGGATGTGAAGTCTCCCCTGTGGCCCACATGCCTCCCAGAGAGGGACCGACCCGGCGATCCGGGCGGCAGACAGGGTGCCCGGCTCAGGGCCTAGCCAGCCAGAGAGTGGCGCCACGGGCTGTGAGGGGCTCCCCTAGCAAGCATGTGGGCGGTGAGGGAACCATAGGGTCGGAAGTGTTTCCCAACCCACAGCAGATGGGGGTCCCCAGGCCTGGAGGGTCCCTCGTCTCCCATCTCCGTTCCTTCCCTCCATTCACCAGCCACTCTGGAGGGTTCAGCCATTTTAGAACAAAGAGACATTTGAAGGCAGGCACGGAAGAGCACTGCCTCCTCCGGGACGACGGCAGGCCTGGGGCTCTCGGGGGAGGCTCTGAGTACCAGGCCTCGGGGGCGCTGGGGCCCAGCCCAGGCGCCAGTGGCGGGTCTGGCACAGGGGTGGCCTCCATCGGGAACGGCAGGACCTGGCTCGCGGGAAAGCGTCGGCTCCTCCGAGAGGCAGGCGTGGGAACGGGGCTGGGGACAGGCGGAGTGGCCCCGTCCTTCGGGGCCCCGAGCCTGGGCTGCAGGGAGTCGCTCTGCCCTGGACGGCCGGACACCGCTGCAGGGCACGAATGGGCTTCTCGGCTCAGCCCGGAGGGGACTCCATAGGTGGGGCTCACGGCCCTCGGAACCGGGGAGTCGGGAGTCAGGGGCGAGGCCCCCGGTGTCGGAGAGGACGGGAGGGAGAAGGCAGGCCCTGGAGACTGAGACGGCGACAGACGGGGCGGCGGGAAGATGTGTGGGAGCACCTTTGAAGGGGCCGTCTCCTGGCTGCGCCCATGGCTTCTGTCGGGAACGGCGTGGTCAGGGAAGAAGCAGGCAGGCTTCCTGGTGGGCGAGGAAGAGACGGGGCCTCGGGGGGCGGTGCCGCCCGGATGCAGCACGCCGGGGAGCCTGCAGCCCCGCCTGGGGGCTGATCAGGGCCGAGGCTGGGAAGGGGAGGGCTTCTCCTTTGGGGAGCTCGAAGCCTGCAAGGCGATGAAGTCCTGGACAAGCCCGCTGTCAGTGCACGTCCACCTGCTCTCCCGTGTCCACCGGTGCCACCGAGGCGTCCCTCTGGCCCGCAGTGCAGGGCCTGCAGACTCACACCACGGCGCTGCTGGCGTCCACGCCTTTGCTGCTTTGTGAGGAAGTCATGGGGTACTCAGCAACGCCGGTGCCATTCTCCTCTTTCCTCAGCGGTTTCCTGGGGGCAGGTGAAGAGGCGGGGAAGGCAAGGGACGGGGAGGCAGGGACATCCATTAGTCACCAGTGACTGGCGGGGGCATCTTTTGCCTTTCCAGTTACCCCAACAGGTTCTGGTCCACGTCAGCATCCGGGGGGATCAATCAGAAGGTGACCATGGTCTTGTCTTACAGGGCGACCATGTAAGGTCAGCCAACCAGGGCAGAGCAAATCATGAGCTAGGGACACTGGACACATCAAGATGCACGCTCGGCTCGATGTGCTATCTGGTCCACCTTCAGCTGATCTCTCTGATATGAGCAAACAGACCTGAAGATGAATATTTGGGGTGCAGAGGGTTAAAGGGGAGAGGTGCTCGTGGCTGGGCTTTCTAGTCTTGTCTCTGCGTGGCGGCTCGGGGGGCTGCTGGTCGTGGCGGTGGAGGTGGTGATGGTGACAGGTGGCATGGACGGTAAAGGTCGTGGCGAGGGTGGGTGGAGGTGGTGGCGTTGACCGTGATGGTGATGCTGGTCACAGGAAAGGGGGGCAGGGGACTGGCAGTGGCCCCAGTGACGACGGCAGAGGCGGAAAGGGTGGGGATGAGGATGGGGGACGTCCAACCTAACCAGTGCACACTCAGGTCTCTCAAACACATCGTGTCGAATCGCTTGAGGCTCCTTCCAGAGGCCCCTCAGCCCCAGGAGCCATGGCGCCTCCACTCGCCGGGCATCGGGAAGGCTGGGGGAGGCTCTGAGAAGGCTTGCGCCCAACCGGCTGAGACTCTGAACTGGCAGCGCTGCTTTCTGGCCTGGCTCCGACGCCACCTCCCCTCTTTCCTAGTGCAGGAGGGCTTCAGCTCCTAGCTCTAGGTCTGAGGGGCCACAGGCTCTTGACAAGCCCACACCCCGTGTGCTGGGGAGCCCCACCCCACGGCACCCTCCTGCTGTCTCCTGGGCGGATCTGAGGACCCAGAGGCGGCAGCTCGGTGGCCTCCTGCATCCCCAGTAACACCGGGGCTGAGCGTGAACTGGCCGTCACTGTGCGATTGACAGCTTCTGCCTTCTCGAATGTCGCTAGAGCCTCCCCAGACCCAGTGGGAGGACGGCTGAGGGGTGAGAGCTGGAGGCCTCTGGGGAAAGGCTCTCGGCGATTCGTGTAGGGGAGGGCGGGGCTGTGAGGAGGTTGTCAGTAGTTTCAGGGGGCGGATGATCAGGCCTGTTCAGAGGCTCCATGACGAGAAGCCACGCGTTCTCTTGTTGCCTCTCACAGTGAGCCCCTGAACAAGCTTGGCCTGACGTTACGAGAGTCATTTCATGGGAAGCTGAGGCTCTGGGAGAGCTGGGCCTTGACCAAGGACGCCCTGCTAGCCTGTGGCGGGGCTACCACGGCCCAGCCCAGACCTCTCTCTACTGATCACCGTTCTGCTGCTATTGACGACAAAGCGAGCATTCCCCACCCTCTCTCCCAGACGGGTTCTGTGGTCCAGGCTTTTTGGGCAGGCCCTCCTTCATCCTCCTCTTGGAAATTCCCCTAAATTCTCAAGACTTAGAAGCCTGTCTCGTTCTGCTTTAAACCAGTACATGTCATGTTCTGGGATCTTCTAACTCAGAAGGGGCTCCGACGAGTTGCCCTGTTTGTGATGGGCTCCTAGGGATGCAGGCCTCTGAGGCGCCTTCCCCCTGGGTCTTTCTCCCTCTGTTTCCCTTACCTTCCTCCCTCCCACCCACCCCTTTTCCAGGGGCCTCAAGCAGTTCTGGCCTTACTGGGTGGGCTTGCTTTCTGACTCGGTGAGTTCTACCTGACCTGGAAAATTGGGGTGGGGGTGCATTTTCCCACAGTGAGATTCCTGTGCCCCCAACATGAGGACACGGCTGGACTTACATGACATTCTTAAATTTATCATCAATACAGAGGGATTTCATCAGAATTAGGATTCCAGAAAATGGTCAAAAGCAAAAATCTCTGCTCTGCTCCCCCTGCCAAAATCTCTGTGCCCTAAGATTTTTCTGCTTTTCTCCCTAATAAATATTCAGCCTTGATCTAGGCCTGAAAAAATCAACTGAAATGGGTCAGGGCAGGGGAGATGAGGCTTAAGGGCCTTCGTGGGTGGATAATGCAGAGACGAAGAGGCCTGGAACTCACAGGGAGATGGGTAAAGCCCGGAGGGCGCGGAGTTCCTGCCCTTTTTAGGGAGAGAGTAGGAAATGGGTAGGATGGCTTCTGCCGGAAGAAGACGAGAGGTTTCTAAAGCCGGGTTGGGCGCGGGGGCACCCCTAAGCACTCCTGGGACTTGGAGGGGTGGCTCAGAGGGCTTGGTTGGAGGAACACTGGGGTCAGGGCCAGAAGAAAGCCCCCGGGCCTTATCAATGGCTCAGCCAGCTTCCCAGGCCGGAAAGAGGGTCTCGGTGGGGGCTCCACCCAGCAAACAAGGCAACTCTGGATGAGCGCAGCACCCTCTCGGGAGCAGTCCAGGAGCCTGGGCGGGGCGAGGGAGAAAGGGGCTCTCTCAGGGGCTCTCTTGAGAACTGTACTAAGTCTGCTCCCTCCCCATGGATCTGAGCCCCAGCCACGCTGCTCCTGGGCCGGTGCCCAACCCACGCCCAAAGCCCTTCCGGGGTTCCCTGGAGCCTGGTGGGAGCTGGAGCTTTACCTACCAGGTGCCTAAACCCCAAGCCCCGGCCATTTCACTCCTGTTTGCTAACTGTTCTCTGTTTCGTAGTCTTCCCTAACTCAGAAGGGCTCCGACGAGTTGCCCTGTTTGTGATGGGCTCCTAGGGATGCAGGCCTCTGAGGCGCCTTCCCCTGGGTCTTTCTCCTCTGTTTCCCTTACCTTCCTCCTCCCACCCACCCCTTTTCCAGGGGCCTCAAGCAGTTCTGGCCTTACTGGGTGGGCTTGCTTTCTGACTCGGTGAGTTCTACCTGACCTGGAAAATTGGGGGTGGGGGTGCATTTTCCCACAGTGAGATTCCTGTGCCCCCAACATGAGGACACGGCTGGACTTACATGACATTCTTAAATTTATCATCAATACAGAGGGATTTCATCAGAATTAGGATTCCAGAAAATGGTCAAAAGCAAAAATCTCTGCTCTGCTCCCCCTGCCAAAATCTCTGTGCCCTAAGATTTTTCTGCTTTTCTCCCTAATAAATATTCAGCCTTGATCTAGGCCTGAAAAAATCAACTGAAATGGGTCAGGGCAGGGGAGATGAGGCTTAAGGGCCTTCGTGGGTGGATAATGCAGAGACGAAGAGGCCTGGAACTCACAGGGAGATGGGTAAAGCCCGGAGGGCGCGGAGTTCCTGCCCTTTTTAGGGAGAGAGTAGGAAATGGGTAGGATGGCTTCTGCCGGAAGAAGACGAGAGGTTTCTAAAGCCGGGTTGCGGGCGGGGGCACCCCTAAGCACTCCTGGGACTTGGAGGGGTGGCTCAGAGGGCTTGGTTGGAGGAACACTGGGGTCAGGGCCAGAAGAAAGCCCCCGGGCCTTATCAATGGCTCAGCCAGCTTCCCAGGCCGGAAAGAGGGTCTCGGTGGGGGCTCCACCCAGCAAACAAGGCAACTCTGGATGAGCGCAGCACCCTCTCGGGAGCAGTCCAGGAGCCTGGGCGGGGCGAGGGAGAAAGGGGCTCTCTCAGGGGCTCTCTTGAGAACTGTACTAAGTCTGCTCCCCTCCCCCATGGATCTGAGCCCCCAGCCACGCTGCTCCCTGGGCCGGTGCCCAACCCACGCCCAAAGCCCTTCCGGGGTTCCCTGGAGCCTGGTGGGAGCTGGAGCTTTACCTACAGCAGAACAAGCCTCGGCCTTAAACCCCTATCCCTCCGTCCTCTCTCAGCGCCGGACTCAGGGGGACACTGCGGAAGGACTGGGAAGCAGATGTCAGGCTCAGTAAGCCCAGGTCCCCCACTTTTCACCTGCGTGACCTTGGACAAGTCGCTTAGCCTCACCATGCCTCAGTTTCCTGGCCTATAAAATGGACACAATCCTCAGGTCCGTTTCATAGGCCTGTGTGGGGAGGATTAAATACGTTAACGCAAGTCAAGCCCCTTGAGGAGCATCTAGCACACAGTAAGTGCTCCATGAGTGCGTGTTAGTTCACAGTACGGCGCGGTTAGAAAGGGGTCTGTGGGGAGCCGCATCTATTGGCCAATGGTCTCCACAGAGATGTCCCACCTAACGTTCACCCTGCAGGGCTCCTGAGTGCTAGAGAGGCCGGTGGGGACCCAGCCCAGCCCTCCGTGAGCCGCCAGGAAGGTCCCACTAAAGCAGACAAAGGCCTTTCCGCCGTGACGCGGGAAGAGCTGGGCACACACGGCTGCCTACATGGCCTGGTTCCTAAAACCAAGAAAAGGGAAGTGAGTTTTCCGATCCCCGCCTGCCACAGAGTGGGGTTTCCCGCCTTGAGACAGCCCACCCCGGACCCTGGGCGCCCCATGGTCTCTGCTTGGAGGGCACCCTGGCAGAGAGCCCGGCAGGGAGGGCCAGGACGCCTCTCCTGGTTCCCGCCGACAGTGCCAGGACAGGTGCCCCCAGCCCCTCCTCTGCGGGGGGACCTGGAGGCAAAGACCAGTTCTGAGGGCCGGAGAGCGGAGGCTGCTGGCTTGTTTCCGGTGTCCTGTGGCGAGGTGCAAGGTCGCAGACTCCCTCCTCCACAGGTATTCATCCTGTCCACGGTGCACCCCCAACACACGCACAGACACACACGCGCGCACACGCGTGCCATGCTGCTGCTGCTTAGTCGCTCAGTGTGTCTGACTCTGTGTGACCCCATGGACGGCAGCCCGCCAGGATCCTGTGTCCATGGGATTCTCCGGGCAAGAACACTGGAGTGGGCTGCCATGCCCGCCTCCAGAAGGTCCTCCTGACCCAGGGATCGAACCCGGGTCTCCTGCATTGCAGGCAGACTTTCTATCATCCGAGTCCATTTTAAAGGTAGAACCTGGCAAGTCTATACAAATGGGCTTCCATTCCTTCCCCGGGGGAGAGGCTGGGAAAGCTGCCAAAGACAACTGTCTCCCCACCGCCATGCACCAAGCCCAGAGAGCTACCGTCCACCCGGAGAGGAGGACAGGGTCTCCAAGACAAACACGGACCTCACAAACCGGTGGCCGTGTATCCGACCAGCGGCAAGAGCCACTGCTGACTCCAGAGAAGGAAACACTTCACAGCACCCTACATGACTCAGCTGTGAACAGTGTGTACGTGACCAGACTAAGACTGAGGGAGATGCTGGCTCGTCACTGAGCCCCTCACTGGAGATGCCTGTGGGAAGGGGGTGGGGGCAGCGGGAGTGTTTTGTATTACACACCTGTGGGTAGCATTAGGTTCCTGAATCTTGTGCCTTCTACAGTGAAAAGTCAACTGATAATATTTAAGACTGACAGAAAATGTAGAGTATCCATATCACTTAGAATGCAGAGGAAAATACAAGAGGAAACAACTAACACTGAAAAGTGGTTGCCTTCGGGACTTCCCTGGTGGCCCAGTGATTAAGAATCCACCTTACAATACAGGGGATGCGGGTTCAAACCCTGGTCGGGGAACTAAGATCCCACTTGCCACAGAGTAACTAAGCCCGTGTGTGGTAACCGGAGGGACCATGTGCCATAACTAAGGCTTGACACAGCCAAATAATAAATAAATTAATATTTTTTAAAAAGTGGCCACCTCCTACGAATGAGATCTAGGGAGAAAGAGGAACAATCAGAGGGCTGTTGGTTTTCTGAATAGGCTGAGACTCATTTGACTTTTTTAGTTACTTGCGTGTATTGCTTTAATAAAATGAAAATTAAATTAAAAAGTGGTAATGTCCAAGGGATATGCATCTGATTGATCTGGGAACATACATGTACAAAAATAAATAAATAAATAAATAAATAAATAATAAAAAAAAAAAAACCAAAAAAAAAAGAAAAAAAAAAAAAAGTGGTAATGAATGATCAAAGCCTTAAGCAGACTTCCTACTCATAAAGCCCCCTCAGGAAGCACTCCTTACACTTGGGGTGGGGAAGCAACCCCTTTCCCTCATTACCCTGAGGTTGGTTCTCTTATTCCTCATTATAGCATTCATAGTCTTTTAAAACTGTTCGCTGCTGTGTGTGTGTTTGATCTGCTTTCCCCATTAGGAGGGGGTGAGCAGGAACCTAGTCTTGCTTATCACCACACCCTGGATGCCTAGTCTCAGCCCCAGCACACAGCGCATGCTCAGTGGATTCAATCGTATCGGACTCTGTGCGGCCCGTGGGCTGCAGCCCACCAGGCTCCTCTGTCCACGGCATTCTCCAGGCAAGGATAACTGGAGGGGGTTGCCATGCTCTCCTCCAGGGCATTTTCCCCACTTTCCTGCACCTCCTGCACTGCAGGCAGATTCTTTTTTTTTTTTAAGATTTATTTATTTATTTATTTATTTTGGGCGGGGGTCGGGTTGGAGAGGGAGGGGAGCAGGCGGGCCACTTCTATTGGTCTTTCATTTCTCTATTTTCATGCGTCTTTGTTCTTTGGCTCCTGTGGGCCTCCCATCGCAGTGGCCTCTGTCGTCGCAGAGCACCAGCTCTGGGCGCATGCGCTCCAGAGCTCCGGCTCGGTAATTGGACACATCGGTCCAGCCGCTCTGCGGCACGTGGGATCTTCCCAGGCCAGGGATCGAACTGGTGGCCCTTGCACTGCAAGGCGGTGTCCTTACCCACTGGACCTGCAGGCAGATTTTTGACTGCTGAGCCACTAGGCCAGCACTGGCTCGTGGGCTCACTGGCCACTGAGCAGCTTGTGCCAGTCAGTGGGTCCTCAGGCCCATCAAGCAGACTTGGGTGTTCTACTGGGAGTAACTCAGCTACGAAAAGCGGGTGCACGGGCCCGGGCACGCACAGGCACGCGCACACACGGCCGCGTACTCCCAGGAGCAGCACCTTGCTCTTTGCTGCAATTAGCGGCCGGCAGGGTCGGCCAACCTGTTCCATAGCCTTTTATTGGTCTTTCAGCCAGTACTCTGTAAATTAGAAGGAAATGGCTGTCAAGTGTCTTAATGGCAAATCGATGGCGGAGGGTGAAGCACCCAGTCCGCTGGCTGCCAAAGGAGGCCTGCGCGTTTCCCGTGCCTGGGAGTAGGGTTGGCTCCGGGGAGGGGCTGGAGGGGTGGGGCCATCTCTGGGCCCCACAGGCTTCTTTTCTGCATGAAGGGAGCGGCCAGCAGCCAGCAGGGATGCTGCAAACCCACCTAGGACAGAGGCCTCACTCTTGAGGCTCCACAGGCCTGTGGGGTGCCCGCTGGCCCTCCTACCTGGGCAGGCCCTGAGGGGAGGAGGCCTGGATGCAGCATGAGGTCCAGAACACCCAAGGGTTCTGGGGCCCGACCATAGTTCTTCACAGCAATGTCAGGGCAATGAGTCACTGAAATGCAAACTGTGTGGGCTTCCTGTGGCTGGAAGCCCCCCAGAATCTGGGTTCTTAACAGGGGATTTGGAGGTCACTGCATGTATTAGTCTCAGGGGCTAATGTGTGACATGCCCATGCTCTTCCAAAAGACTTCTCAGGGCCCCCGGTCTGGGCGAGGCCCTCCTCCTCCGGGCTCCCCCAACCTGGATGCCCCCGGGCACCTTGCTGGGACACTGGGAATGTCTGTGGACTCACGAGGTGAAGTCTGGCTCACGGAGCCTGTGTGCCTGGGTGCTCGCTTAGTCCCGTCTGACTCTGTGACCCCGTGGGCTGCAGCCCGCGGGCTCCTCCGTCCACAGGCTTCTCCAGGCAAGAATCCTGCAGTGGGCGGCCACTTCCTTCTCCAGGGGATCTTCCCCACCAGGGATGGAACCCAAAGTGCTCACAAGACCCCACCTCCCTAATATCAGAGTTGACACCCAGAGAGGGCTCGGTGGGGCGCTCCCGCTGCATCTGCTCCCCGGCCTCCTCCCATCCTGGAAGCCACAGCCCACCTGCCAAGCCCAGCCGGCACCTCCCGAATCACCTTCTGTCTGTGCCAGCTGATTCTAGAACCATCCTCCCAGCATTGTGGCCCCCAAAGGCTGTGTTGTAGACTCCCGGGGGAGCAGGCACCTTGCTCTTTGCTGCAATTAGCGGCCGGCAGGGTCGGCCAACCTGTTCCATAGCCTTTTATTGGTCTTTCAGCCAGTACTCTGTAAATTAGAAGGAAATGGCTGTCAAGTGTCTTAATGGCAAATCGATGGCGGAGGGTGAAGCACCCAGTCCGCTGGCTGCCAAAGGAGGCCTGCGCGTTTCCCGTGCCTGGGAGTAGGGTTGGCTCCGGGGAGGGGCTGGAGGGGTGGGGCCATCTCTGGGCCCCACAGGCTTCTTTTCTGCATGAAGGGAGCGGCCAGCAGCCAGCAGGGATGCTGCAAACCCACCTAGGACAGAGGCCTCACTCTTGAGGCTCCACAGGCCTGTGGGGTGCCCGCTGGCCCTCCTACCTGGGCAGGCCCTGAGGGGAGGAGGCCTGGATGCAGCATGAGGTCCAGAACACCCAAGGGTTCTGGGGCCCGACCATAGTTCTTCACAGCAATGTCAGGGCAATGAGTCACTGAAATGCAAACTGTGTGGGCTTCCTGTGGCTGGAAGCCCCCCAGAATCTGGGTTCTTAACAGGGGATTTGGAGGTCACTGCATGTATTAGTCTCAGGGGCTAATGTGTGACATGCCCATGCTCTTCCAAAAGACTTCTCAGGGCCCCCGGTCTGGGCGAGGCCCTCCTCCTCCGGGCTCCCCCAACCTGGATGCCCCCGGGCACCTTGCTGGGACACTGGGAATGTCTGTGGACTCACGAGGTGAAGTCTGGCTCACGGAGCCTGTGTGCCTGGGTGCTCGCTTAGTCCCGTCTGACTCTGTGACCCCGTGGGCTGCAGCCCGCGGGCTCCTCCGTCCACAGGCTTCTCCAGGCAAGAATCCTGCAGTGGGCGGCCACTTCCTTCTCCAGGGGATCTTCCCCACCAGGGATGGAACCCAAAGTGCTCACAAGACCCCACCTCCCTAATATCAGAGTTGACACCCAGAGAGGGCTCGGTGGGGCGCTCCCGCTGCATCTGCTCCCCGGCCTCCTCCCATCCTGGAAGCCACAGCCCACCTGCCAAGCCCAGCCGGCACCTCCCGAATCACCTTCTGTCTGTGCCAGCTGATTCTAGAACCATCCTCCCAGCATTGTGGCCCCCAAAGGCTGTGTTGTAGCCATTCACAAAGATCTCTTGGAAATCCTCCCCTAGGACTCCAGACTATGAGAGCTTGGTTGTTTTTTTTCTTTTTTTTTTTGTAAGAAAGCAGGGTTTATCACTGAATTTCCCTTTTAATGGTTTTACAGTGACATGCAATGCTTTTGTTTCCTGAGAGAAAAGGCATGTTTCAGATGAATTATTAACCAAAAAGAATCGACTCTGAGCAAGAAACCCTCCATTTACTCTGGAGAGAGGCACACAGACAGCAGCTCGGCCAGGCTCTCTCTGACACGGGTCGGCTGGGGGAGCAGGGAGGGGCGTTTGCTCTCCTGCACTCGGCCTGACTTGCGGCTGCCTTCTTCTTCCCCAGCCCACAAGGGGCTGAACCACGTTTCCCAGGTCAAGCTACCTTCTAGGAGGATTCTAGGACAACCCGCCTCTATCGCTCCTGACACTGATTACCTATCTGGGCGCCAGGGACTCCCTCTCTGGACTGTGAGGATCTGGACCAGCAGAGGGCTGGGTCTTGCCCCAGATGAGGCTGCAGCCTTAGGCACTGAGGCAGAAAAGGACTGTGTTCCATCTACCTCATGGGCGAGGGTGCTGATAGCGTGCAGGGTTCTCCTCGGCTCCTCTGTTTCCGCCAGTAGGAGGCGCCTTCAGGAGATCTGGGAGCATGGAGAAAGGTTGGAGAATTTTCTCCCCCTACTTGGTTTTCTAGGATGTCTCTCCAGCAGTTCCAACCACAGGTCCTGCTGATTAGGCCCTTTTGAGTTTCCAAGCCCTCGGGGTTTCCCTGGTGTTACACCCCCGCTGTCCTAAGGGGTGCTAACATCTCCCACCTCTTATTCATCAAAGGCTTTCAGGAATTCTCTTGTTCCCAGGACCTGCCCAAGCCCCGCCCAGGCCTTTGGCTGAAGCCCCGCCCACACCCAAGGAGCGGCCCTCCCCACGTCCCTGGAAGGAGTCCCTGCTGAGACGAGCCCTCCATCTTTTCCTGGAGGCTGACAGGCTTGGGAACCAGACCCCAGAGCCAGTGGAAGGCCTCCCCAGGCCTTCCTGGGAGCTTCCCATCTCTGCTGAAACAAAGTCCGGCAGGACACAGATGGCGGACACACCACAGGGCAGAGACATGAGTGAGAGCTGCCTCCTTAGGTTCGCCAGCTCTCCTGCTGTTGGAGCAGGAGCCCTTTTCTTCAGGAGAAGTTTGGAGCAGAGAGGAGGCCGTAGGGGCTCAGTCTTTTTGGGAGAGCCTCAGACTATTAAAAAGATGATGCATTTTGAAACCATAATTTGAAAAGATGCGTACCTCATCTTTTAAATATGTCTGTGCTCTGCCACTGAGTCAGGTCCAACTCCTTGCAACCCCATGGCCTTCCAGGTCACCAGGCTTCTCTACCCAGGGGATTTTCTAGGCAAGAATACGGGAGTGGATTGCCATTTCCTTCTCCAGGGAGTCTTCCTGACCCAGGGATTGAACCGTGGCTCTTGAACTGACAGGCAGATTCTTTACCACGGAACCACCTGGGAAGCCCAACAAGGGGTCGGGGTGGGACCAATCAGAAGACTGGAGTGGACATGTATGCACTACCAAATATGAAATACTAATAGACACCTCGTAAGGACCTACTGAGCTTCCCAGGTGGCGCTAGTGGTAAGAACCCACCTGCCAACGCAGGGTTTGGTCTCTGGGTGGAGAAGAAGCCCTGGAGAAGGGCACGGACACCCACTCCAGTATTCTCGCCTGGAGAATCCTCGTGGAGAGAGGAGCCTGGCAGGCCACGGCGCATAGGGTGGCAGAGTCAGACGTGACCGAAGCGACTTAGCAGACAAGCACCCACAGGAGAGCTCAGGGGCCGCTCCTCAGCACTCTGTAGTGGTCCATATGGGAAAAGAATCTCAAAAAATAAAGACAATGCAGCCCGTCTCTGAGGGAAGGGGGTCCTTGAGGGGACTTGTGCCCCCACTCTCTGGCAGTGCTCCAGGTGGATATTGCACAATCTTTCCCCAAAGGCCTCCCCTGGAAGGAGTCCCTGCTGAGACGAGCCTCCATCTTTTCCTGGAGGCTGACAGGCTTGGGAACCAGACCCCAGAGCCAGTGGAAGGCCTCCCAGGCCTTCCTGGGAGCTTCCCATCTCTGCTGAAACAAATTCCGGCAGGACACAGATGGCGGACACACCACAGGGCAGAGACATGAGTGAGAGCTGCCTCCTTAGGTTCGCCAGCTCTCCTGCTGTTGGAGCAGGAGCCCTTTTCTTCAGGAGAAGTTTGGAGCAGAGAGGAGGCCGTAGGGGCTCAGTCTTTTTGGGAGAGCCTCAGACTATTAAAAAGATGATGCATTTTGAAACCATAATTTGAAAAGATGCGTACCTCATCTTTTAAATATGTCTGTGCTCTGCCACTGAGTCAGGTCCAACTCCTTGCAACCCCATGGCCTTCCAGGTCACCAGGCTTCTCTACCCAGGGGATTTTCTAGGCAAGAATACGGGAGTGGATTGCCATTTCCTTCTCCAGGGAGTCTTCCTGACCCAGGGATTGAACCGTGGCTCTTGAACTGACAGGCAGATTCTTTACCACGGAACCACCTGGGAAGCCCAACAAGGGGTCGGGGTGGGACCAATCAGAAGACTGGAGTGGACATGTATGCACTACCAAATATGAAATACTAATAGACACCTCGTAAGGACCTACTGAGCTTCCCAGGTGGCGCTAGTGGTAAAGAACCCACCTGCCAACGCAGGGTTTGGTCTCTGGGTGGAGAAGAAGCCCTGGAGAAGGGCACGGACACCCACTCCAGTATTCTCGCCTGGAGAATCCTCGTGGAGAGAGGAGCCTGGCAGGCCACGGCGCATAGGGTGGCAGAGTCAGACGTGACCGAAGCGACTTAGCAGACAAGCACCCACAGGAGAGCTCAGGGGCCGCTCCTCAGCACTCTGTAGTGGTCCATATGGGAAAAGAATCTCAAAAAATAAAGACAATGCAGCCCGTCTCTGAGGGAAGGGGGTCCTTGAGGGGACTTGTGCCCCCACTCTCTGGCAGTGCTCCAGGTGGATATTGCACAATCTTTCCCCCAAACCTTCAATAGCTCCCTGTGTCTACTGAATCAAGGGCCAGCTGCTCCACTGGGTGGGACAACCCCCTCCCTTGCCGGGCCCGGGGCTTCCTCCAACCTCCCTCCAGCCTCACATCATCTCCCCCTCCCCTTGCTTCCCGGTGCTCGCTGTGTTTGCTCAGTGCCTTGGCCTGGAGTGCTTGCCCGGCTCTGCTTCTTAAAACGCCCCTCCTGCTGCCGCAGCAGGCTCTCAGCTGAAACGCTGCTGCACTCTCATCAGAGTTCACACACCTCCTGCCTCTCCTGCCTGGCTCTTGGCCTGAAGTGGCCTTTCACCCCGGATGCCTGACCATCTGCATGTTGTAAGACTTTCAACTTGATATTTTACTCTTTCTGCTTTTGAATTACTCAAGTAAAATCACACAGAACCACTGATTAAAAGGGTAAAGTTTAAATAACTCTGGTCTTATGATGGGTTCAGTATAGATGCTCTAACTTTGGACCTTAGGGAATATTTTTAAAACTTTCTTAAAAGCATCTTAATAATCCCTTTGACCCTCTGATGTCTTGCAACAGTATTGTTCTCTTTTGATTGTATCTTCTCCTAACATTATCCCCCAGGGGAGGCTGTTTTATTTTGGAGGAGGCTGAGCACTGGGAATCAAGGGGCAGGGCCTGAGCTGCTATGCTGTAACTGCAGGTGGCGGGGGTGGGGGTCATACCATGGCCTACGCTGCCATGCTTAGGGCCCTGGACATACCTCAGAACTCCTCAGACCCCAACAACAATCACACTGAGCTGCAGACCCCAACTCAAGAAGGGGAAGGTGCCTAGTCACCTTGGAAATGCAAAGTGAGATGATTGTTAACAGAAATAAGAGCAAGTGTTACTGAAAGATAATATGCTGTTTGGACCATTCACAACCTTTTGAAATACTCCTATTCATCCTTCAAAATCCCAGCTGAGGTGGGATGTTCACAGAAAACCTTCTCTGAGGCATCCCTGCCTCTCCTTCTCCCAAGAGAACCTCGCTTCCCCTTCTGCCATCCTGTTTCTGTCGTTGACTCTGGAGACAATGAAAGCCAGGGCAGCCTGTGGCGCGCCGGCCCGTGCACGGGCGCGACAGGCAGACGTCTCGGGCAGACCACTCGCAGAGCGCGTCTCGCCACTCCTCAGGGTGAGACGGTTGCTCTTTGCTCCCCGTTTACTGACGGGGAAATGAGGACCAGAGAGGTGCCTTCCGGGTGACTCTCAAGGTCACACAGCTTGAACTGGAGTGTGGATTTCGATCAGACTCCAAAACCCAGTTCCTGCTCCAAACAGGCGTGGTGCCCCCTCCAGGGGATTCGCTATCCACCCTGCAAGAAGGATTTCCCTACGCCCAGGCCACAGCGGGTACTGCCACTTACAAGTAGAAGAGCTTTATACCGCATCCAGCCTGACATGTAATCGGGGCTCATCAAATGCTCACAGAACTCTCTAGAAAGACGGGGGCATGCTATCTGAGATCAACTTTAAAAGACTTGAGCCAAGAAAAACAAACAGGGAAAAGGAAAGAGAGTAAATATTAGCCAAATCTTGATAGTCGTTGAATCAGGGTGAAGGTAGGTTCATTGTACATTCTTTCGGCTTCTTAAATGCTTAACAATTTTAAAAAAACTACAGAAGGGGTGGGCGGAGGAGCCCTGAGCCCAGCTGGAGGGCCCTCTGGCTCCCGAGCTGGGCCAACACTCACCTCTTGATGGCTTTGTAGCAAATGATGACAAGCACGGTGAGAAATACCAGCGAGGCACAGCATACCGCGATGATGACCACCAGCCCAGACCACCAGCCCTCCTCTGCGGGACACGAGGTAGCGTTGGGAGCTGAAAGAGACAGAAGCGGGTCCCTGGCTCAGTGGGTCACAGGCAGTGTCCGAGGTGGACCGTCGCGCCACCAAGACTGGCCTTGCCGCCATCCGTCACCCAGAGGAAGCCTCTCCGACCTGTCCCGCCGTCCCCACTCCCACCCAGCAGCGGCAGGTGACATCATGGCTGGCCTGCAGCCAGGTGACGTGCTCTGAGCTGGGGTTAAGCACCGCACCCTGGGCCATCCATCCTGTCTCGGTATGAGCTAACTGACAGCCAGGGTTGGGTTTAATTTCCTATGAAAAATAACAGACCATCTCCTTCTCTCAGTGGGGGCATTAAATCTGCTTCCTCTGAAAGTGGAGTGAGGAGCTGGGCTCCCAGGGCCCACGGGGTGGGGGTGGGGCGGGGAGGAGAGAAAGGGAAACCGGTCCACGTCAGTCTCTTAAGCTCATTTTCTGCCAGAGGCAAGTGTTCTCTCTTCTCGGGTTTGGTCCCTGGGGTGGGGACCTGCAGCTGTCTCAGCCAGCACAGGGTGGCTACATTTTGGAAAAGGCATTAACAAAGCATGTGATAGGGGTGCTTCAGGACCCCCTCGTCGTTACTCAGTCCCTGGGGGAGACCCCGTCCTCTCCTTTGCCACGGGCTGGGTGGGTGCACCCACACACAGAGAAGGCTCACAACAAAGTCAGCTCTGCTCTGAGAAAAGCAGAGACATCACACAGCTTTACCCCGGAGGTTCTCAAAGACCTAGGCACAACTGGAAAGAATTGCCTGGAATTGCGAACAGAATGGCAGTGAGGGAAAGAGAGAGAGAAAATGGGAGAGGGAGGGGGTGGAGGGACAGAGTCAGACGGACATACAGACTCTGCTAGTTTGGGACAGTTCTTCAACCCGTGTGCATATAAGAAAAAGAACCCAAACTATGCCCTCGCTTACTAACAGGCACCCCTAAGGGCGCGGCGTGGGGCATAAGGCTACCACGAGTGGTTTCATTATGATCATTGATGATAATTGCTGTTGTGATCATCAAGGTGTAATTTACATACAGTGAAACGCACCCACCTGAAGTGAACCATCTGATCACCTTTGACAAATGCATACGCCCGTGTAAGCCACACCTCCGTCATGACACACAGCATCTCCGTCACCCCAGAAAGCTTCCCTGGGCCTCCTTCTAGTCAGTCCTGACCCCAGAGGCAACCACTATTTTGCTTTCTAACATCACAGATGAGATTGGCTTGTTCTTGAAACTCACATAAATGGAATCATGCAGGGTATGGATTTTTTCTCTTTTTTTGTTGCCTTTATTTAGCAGTGTTTTTGTGACTCACCCACAATGTTGCATATTGCAGTAGTTCTTTCCTTGGCATAACTGAATAGCATTCCATGATATGTATACACCTGTTCACCTGTGGATGGATACCCAGGCTGCTCCCAGGTTTTGACTTTTGTGAGTAACGCTGCTGTCGACATTCATAGACACGGTCTAGACATGCTTTCTTGCTATAGACACATTCATATTTCTCTTGGATAAAGAGCTAGAAGTGGGATCACGGGGTCCAAGGGTGTATGATTAACTTCATAAGGAACTGCTATCCTGTTTTCCTCAAGAGCTCATATTCCTGATCAGAAAAGGAAAGATACAGAGAAAGGAGGGGTTTGTGGCATTGTTGCAGCTGGAACAGGAGATCCAGGAAGCCTTTATTGGCTTCCCAGAGATCAGATGCTAAAGCCCCAGAGATGGAGCTGAGATCCTCATCGCGACCAAGCAGAGACAGGTGTGTTTTGTAAGAAACGGCTAGGATGTCACCAAGGCGCATAGCTGCTCTCAGCCTGGGTAGAGACAGGCCTTCAGAAACCCTAGCACTGAAAAGCCAGTGATGGACTTCCTTGGTGGTCCAGGGGTTAATAATGCAATGCAGGGGACACAGGTTCAATCCCTGGTTGGAGAACTAAGATCCTACATGACGCAGGTAAACCAAGCCCGTGTACTACAATGAGAGAAGCCTGAGTGCCACAGCGAGAAGCCCACATGCCTCAACTAAGACTCAGACAAATAAATACTTTAAACGAGAGAGACAGAGCACAGAATTCAAAGGAGTAAGAAACTCTAGAATGAGAGAGAAGCAATTCAAAAGGAGTCGCAAACATGATGAACTTCTTTTTCTGTGAAAATCAAACACAAAATCCTTCCCCCCAACCCCGTGGTCCACTGTGGGGGTGTCCCTGGCTTGGTTGAGTCGCCCCAGCCAACGGAGGGGCACAGATCTTGGTCCCTGCTGGAGAATCGGGCCAGCAGCCAGAAACACAGGACCCCAACCCCAAAGGTTTGCATTTTCATTGCAAAGGGAAGCAGTTTGGGTTTCTGTCAATTCTCCCCTGGGCTGTAACACCTCTGGGCAAGTCTCCAGAGCCAGGCCTGCAGCCCACGGGAGTATTCGCATCAGGAGGCCACGGTTTACCCAACAGTTTTTCCCCAAGACTGGGCATTCCCCCACCGGGGGGTGGGCCCGACCCGGGCGGCCCCTCTCCCCGGGTGGCAGTTGGAA
The DNA here is from genome assembly GCA_022376925.1 of Tragulus kanchil. Taxonomy (NCBI): domain Eukaryota; kingdom Metazoa; phylum Chordata; class Mammalia; order Artiodactyla; family Tragulidae; genus Tragulus; species Tragulus kanchil. The sequence continues at coordinate 181,654,791 of JAIOJX010000032.1, read as the reverse complement.
ATCTTGGGCAGGGTGCGGGGCTGTCTTCGGTTGCCCAGCAGCTATGGATGTTAACAACAAGGAGCCAGCCACTCCCACACAAGGCAGAACTGTCCCTCCAAAATGCCACCAGGGCCCCTGTTGAGAAATTCCATCAACCCGAAATGGAAGGGCGAGTTAAATTTCATTTGGAATTAGATGCTAAATTTCAGAGCGCCCCTCTTGATGTTCATTTCTTTACATTTTCTTAATGAGGCAAGAATTTCCTTCTTGCTGACTTTTTTCAAACACGATCGATGCTGGAAGACTTGTTTGACAGAGTCCTTCGGCAGAGGGCTTCCCTCTAACATCCAGCAGCGTGTTACTCATCACTTGCATGTGAGGGAACTACCCCAGACAAAAATACTACCAGATATGAAAGCAAGTGTTTCACGAAACAGTCCAAGACATAAATCTTGGATTTTGCCAAGAAAATAGCTCCCTAAACCACTGAAAAGCCAGTGATGGACTTCCTTGGTGGTCCAGGGGTTAATAATGCAATGCAGGGGACACAGGTTCAATCCCTGGTTGGAGAACTAAGATCCTACATGACGCAGGTAAACCAAGCCCGTGTACTACAATGAGAGAAGCCTGAGTGCCACAGCGAGAAGCCCACATGCCTCAACTAAGACTCAGACAAATAAATACTTTAAACGAGAGAGACAGAGCACAGAATTCAAAGGAGTAAGAAACTCTAGAATGAGAGAGAAGCAATTCAAAAGGAGTCGCAAACATGATGAACTTCTTTTTCTGTGAAAATCAAACACAAAATCCTTCCCCCCAACCCCGTGGTCCACTGTGGGGGTGTCCCTGGCTTGGTTGAGTCGCCCCAGCCAACGGAGGGGCACAGATCTTGGTCCCTGCTGGAGAATCGGGCCAGCAGCCAGAAACACAGGACCCCAACCCCAAAGGTTTGCATTTTCATTGCAAAGGGAAGCAGTTTGGGTTTCTGTCAATTCTCCCCTGGGCTGTAACACCTCTGGGCAAGTCTCCAGAGCCAGGCCTGCAGCCCACGGGAGTATTCGCATCAGGAGGCCACGGTTTACCCAACAGTTTATTCCCAAGACTGCGCATTCACCCACCAGTGAGTGGGCTCGACCCGGGGCGGCCCCTCTCCCCGGGTGGCAGTTGGAAATCTTGGGCAGGGTGCGGGGCTGTCTTCGGTTGCCCAGCAGCTATGGATGTTAACAACAAGGAGCCAGCCACTCCCACACAAGGCAGAACTGTCCCTCCAAAATGCCACCAGGGCCCCTGTTGAGAAATTCCATCAACCCGAAATGGAAGGGCGAGTTAAATTTCATTTGGAATTAGATGCTAAATTTCAGAGCGCCCCTCTTGATGTTCATTTCTTTACATTTTCTTAATGAGGCAAGAATTTCCTTCTTGCTGACTTTTTTCAAACACGATCGATGCTGGAAGACTTGTTTGACAGAGTCCTTCGGCAGAGGGCTTCCCTCTAACATCCAGCAGCGTGTTACTCATCACTTGCATGTGAGGGAACTACCCCAGACAAAAATACTACCAGATATGAAAGCAAGTGTTTCACGAAACAGTCCAAGACATAAATCTTGGATTTTGCCAAGAAAATAGCTCCTGTGTTCAAAAAATGATCCTTATTTATCCTTGCTTGACTCAGTCTTTTCACATTAGAGAAGATCAGGGGACGCTCCAGTCAGAGGCGATGCATGTGGTGTTAAGTCGATTCAGTCGTGCCCAACTCCGTGCGGCCCTGTGGCCGCTGCCCGCCGGGCTCCTCTGTGCATGGGATTCTCCAGGCAAGAACGCCAGAGTGGGTTGCCATGCCCTCCTCCAGGGGATCTTCCCCACCCAGGGATCGAATCTGTGTCTCTTACATCTGCTGCATTGGCAGGCGGGTTCTCTACCACTAGGGCCACCTGGGAAGCCCCAGAGGAAGGCTAGGAGGTGTCATTCCAGAAAAGAGAATACATACTGAGTGAGGCTCAGGTCAAACGGCTTTCCTAGGGGGCAGGCGAGGACCCCTGGATCTTTGGACTGCAGGCCAGGTCCACCCCGCCTTAACTTGTTTCCCACTGGGTGTGGCCACTCCCGTTTTTCACAAGTGACAAAGGCTGTTTACGCTGTGGGTAGATTGACGGTTCCTGTTTAAGAAGATAGACTCACGAAGGTTCTCATTCATTCATTCACCCACCAAACGTTTACGCATAAGCCCCCGCTGTGCCTGGCCGCTTGCCGGGCGCCGGGAGTACAGAGCTGAAGGAGGTGTAAACTGTGCCTTTCCCGGGTCTGATGCCAGCTGCCAAGACTGGCCGCCTTGCTCAAGAAGTCAGGAGTCTTCAAGAGAGAAGAGACACGGAGGTGCGAACGTGCAAGGTCAAGGTCATGTGTGGCCAAGGAGAGGAAGCCACGGGGAGCCCAGGTTCAAGGGAGAGGGTGATGCCCTGCGAGAGGCAAATGGCCAGACGGAGGAGGCTGAGGCCACCAGAGTGTGAAGCCCCAGACACGAGGCTGCCGGCGCGCGGCCTTTGCTGTCACCCCCTCACTCTCGGCCAAGATTCTGCAAACAAGACAGGAGCTGTCATGATATCTCAGGGGTCAAACACCCTCTCTTCTGGAACTCAGTGAGCCTTTGTCTGCTGCATTCATTAAACACTCCCGATGCCTGTGAAGATAATGAGACTGGCATCCAGAGAGAGATGCAGAACGACATGGGCTCGGTTTTGCTTTATCAAAGGAGCTGCTATCTTTCCAGTCAAGAAATGCATCGTTAAAAGCTCCTAGCTGGGACTTCTGCTTCTGACCAACATGGAGGAACGAGGGCCAGATCTGGCATCATTATCCCCCTCCCGGAAAGATCTCAAAAATATTCTGGGAGGAAATACACAAAACAAGGGTTTTCGAAACAGTGGACATCCAGGCAAAAAAAGACAGTGATCCCTGACAGACAAGAAACAAAGGCGGCGAGCGTTCCCTGGTGCCTCGTGGTGAGGGTCCTGGCCCAGGCTCAGTCCCTGGCAGGGGAATGAGATCCTGCAAGCCAAATGGCAGGGCCAAAAGAACTCTCCCTCAAACCAAAGGGGACAATCTCTATGGCTGCTCCAGCTTACCGCCTGGAGGCAGGTTCCAAATATCAGCCTCGGAAGGGAGAGACCTCCCCCCAGGCCAGCCCACTCAGAACATCAGGGAAGTGGGGCTCAGAGAGAGCAGGTCAGATGAGAGTCCCCCAGGGGGACTTCTGGAAGAGCAGACGGAGCCAACAGCACATGAGCAATTTCACCCACAAACAGGTAATTAGATGCTGTGGCGAGTGCTAGAAAAGGAACAGAGGGAGACCAGGATGCCCCACGAGGGTCCAGAAAAGACGCAAACATCGGGAGAGGGTCGCTTCAGATGGCCCCATCTGACTGTGCATCGCGGGCTCTGAGCAGACCACGGACCTGCCTGTGGGCCCGCCTGGGGTCCGGCGTCACGGAGGAACCGTGAGCTCTGCTGCTCTTGGGGACGTGCTCTCCCTGTACTCCTCACCCGGGCGGCTGTGGCTCTCGATGGCACGGCGGAGGCAGCGTTCTCGAGGGAACCGGGAGGGCCGCCAGCATGTGCTTCGCTCCACCTCCGAGGCAGCTGTCTGTCCCCCTTTGGCAGGGGGGATACTGAGGCCACACAGCCATGGACCCGCCAGGACTGGAACCGGGTGTGCCTGGCACAGCGCTCAGGGCGAGCCTGCCTTCAACCCGGGACCGGCCACTTCCGTCTCGTCCATCAGAGCCGGCTCGGCCCGGGAGACGCGTGACTGACCAGAGGGAACTGAGTGGGGCACGGGTGCGTCGAAGGAACAGCAAGTTGGGGGAGAACAACTTCAGTTTTGAAAGATATTTTTCTAGGACTTCTAGAAGAGAGTGAGATCCACGTTCTTCGTTTTAGCCTGGCGTTTTCAGGTGAGGTGCTAATTGTTGTTGCTCAGTTGCTAAGTGGTGTCTGACCCTCTGTGACCCCACGGACGGCAGCACACCAGCCTTCCTCGTCCTTCAACGCCTCCTGGAGTTGGCGCAACCTCATGTCCATTGAGTCCATAATGAAATCATTGTGAGCTGCAGGTCGTCATTTATCCGTGACTTGGCCTCTGGGCCCGCATGTGGCCACCGGCAGGGCCAGCCCCTGACTCATCTGGCCCCTGTTTCTTGAGCGCAGCCCGAGTCCCCTGCTGGTGGTCTCATGGGCACGCAGCAGCCTCTGGGGCACCCTTAGATGGCTCTGACGTTCACAGTTTGGCGGCTCATGCCCAGGCTGCCCACGGGGCTTCCCGGTGGGTGCCCAGGAGCTGGTCTCGGTCACGGCCAGATGAGGAGCTGCAACTCAGCGCCCAGCCCGTGGGGCGGATGCACCCACCGAGCAAGGCCTGCGCAGGGTGCCCTGAGCTGCAGAGACTGTGTTCTCTGCGGGGCTAGTGGCTGTGAACCCGCTTCCCAAAACAGTGGACACACTCAGCCTTCTGCTGCGGAAACTGAGGTCAGCCTCTCGATGCAGCCGGGGACTTGCCAGCCTCAGGTCTCAGGTGCTGGGCTGGGCTTTGGGCGTGGAGGCCAAGGGGGCCACGGGATGGCCAAGGGACAGTCTGGGGGGCACACCTGGGCCCGGGTGGAGGGGCTCCCTCTTGGTGCCATGCCCTTCCGCCCCTGTGGAGGGTCTTGAGGACACCGTCTGGCACGTCTAGGAGTCACGCACATGTTGCACGTTGTCAGGGTGTCTGACGAGCATTGAAGAGGATGCCCTTCTCGCGCCCTGCCTCAGCCTGCTCACCTAAACCCTTGTTGGTTTTATCCGGTTCACGAAGACCAAGAGAGGTCCAGGAACTTTGCTAATACCCTTGTGAGGTGGCAAAACCTGGCCCCCATACCCTTCAGACACGGAGGGAGGGAGGAGGGGGGCAGACCTGGGCCTAGGGTCCCCGAGTCCTGCTTCACCTGCTGCCCCCAAGGACCGTGAAGGGCCTAAATTGGCAGAAGTTCCTTCACAGCCCTTTCCCTTCACGCCTCAGGGTCCCCTGCCCTCTGTGAGGCCGCTTCACACGGCCTGCAAGTCCACTGATGGGGGGCGGGGGGCCAGGTGGCGGCCCTGCCTCCTGGAGTTGGCGCAACCTCATGTCCATTGAGTCCATAATGAAATCATTGTGAGCTGCAGGTCGTCATTTATCCGTGACTTGGCCTCTGGGCCCGCATGTGGCCACCGGCAGGGCCAGCCCCTGACTCATCTGGCCCCTGTTTCTTGAGCGCAGCCCGAGTCCCCTGCTGGTGGTCTCATGGGCACGCAGCAGCCTCTGGGGCACCCTTAGATGGCTCTGACGTTCACAGTTTGGCGGCTCATGCCCAGGCTGCCCACGGGGCTTCCCGGTGGGTGCCCAGGAGCTGGTCTCGGTCACGGCCAGATGAGGAGCTGCAACTCAGCGCCCAGCCCGTGGGGCGGATGCACCCACCGAGCAAGGCCTGCGCAGGGTGCCCTGAGCTGCAGAGACTGTGTTCTCTGCGGGGCTAGTGGCTGTGAACCCGCTTCCCAAAACAGTGGACACACTCAGCCTTCTGCTGCGGAAACTGAGGTCAGCCTCTCGATGCAGCCGGGGACTTGCCAGCCTCAGGTCTCAGGTGCTGGGCTGGGCTTTGGGCGTGGAGGCCAAGGGGGCCACGGGATGGCCAAGGGACAGTCTGGGGGGCACACCTGGGCCCGGGTGGAGGGGCTCCCTCTTGGTGCCATGCCCTTCCGCCCCTGTGGAGGGTCTTGAGGACACCGTCTGGCACGTCTAGGAGTCACGCACATGTTGCACGTTGTCAGGGTGTCTGACGAGCATTGAAGAGGATGCCCTTCTCGCGCCCTGCCTCAGCCTGCTCACCTAAACCCTTGTTGGTTTTATCCGGTTCACGAAGACCAAGAGAGGTCCAGGAACTTTGCTAATACCCTTGTGAGGTGGCAAAACCTGGCCCCCATACCCTTCAGACACGGAGGGAGGGAGGAGGGGGGCAGACCTGGGCCTAGGGTCCCCGAGTCCTGCTTCACCTGCTGCCCCCAAGGACCGTGAAGGGCCTAAATTGGCAGAAGTTCCTTCACAGCCCTTTCCCTTCACGCCTCAGGGTCCCCTGCCCTCTGTGAGGCCGCTTCACACGGCCTGCAAGTCCACTGATGGGGGGCGGGGGCCCAGGGTGGCGGCCCTCCCTCTCTCACGCCCCGCCCCCACACAGAGCCCATTGTCTCTGGACACAAGGGACCCACTCAGGCCACTGCTCTCCATTCACAGGCACCAGGCCTCCACGGGGAGATCTGTGCCAGGGGCATCCAGCCGCCTGCCTGGGCCAGCTCGGAGCGGGGCCCTCGCTCATTTCCTCTCCAAAGAGGCCAGAGCGTGTGGGCATTTAAAGCACAGATACAAGCTCAGACCTTGGCACTTTATACGGACCCCTGAAAACAGCCCCACGTCTACAGAGAAAGAAGTTTTCTTGGAGCCAGTCCAGATGCATACAGTGAGCACCTCAGCCTAGGGGTCCTTCCCCCCTCCTCCGCCAAAGGCATGCAGGCTTTGGGTGCTGCGCTGAGACCCCTTTCACACGTCTTCCCCATTCCTCCTCCAGGCCCGAGGCTCCCAGAGCAGAAAGCTCCCGGCTGCCCAGCAACAGCCAGCAGAAGGCTCAAATTCCCAGTTGTGGGGCGAGTCTCTGCAGCCCACCTTGTCCAGAGCTCAGGGCCTCTCTTCCATCCATCCTGCAGGTTGGACACAGCAGCCTGCGTGTGGGTCCCTGTCTCCAGCCAGGGGAGCAGGGCTGTCCCAGGGCCACTTGGAGGGGATCTGTCTCGCCCACCGCCCCTCCCACAGTCCTGTCTCTGGTCTCCACTGGCTTCCAAGCCTGGCCCAGGGCCCCTCTCCTGCTCCCGCCAGCTGGGCTGTGGCGCTGTAACTGAACATTCCAGGCTTGTGTCCGCTCGCTGTGGACAGAGATCGCTGGCCTGTGGAGGCTCAGGAGGCCTTGGGCAGTTCTGGTCAGTGACATTAGAAGGCAAGCCTGCTGGACGCTTCCAGAACTCTCTCCTCGCTGTTTAAGGAGAGGCTGCCATGTTCGCCTTTAGCCCCAAATAGAGCAGCTTTGTGGGGTGGAGGGGCTGCCATGGGAAGGAGGGCGGCCTCCAAGGGCGACTTCGGAGCAGAGACTGGGGTGTGGGGAAGGAGTCCTCACACTAGTCCTTGAGGGAAGAGCCAGAGCAAAGGCCCTGAGGTCACTGTGGGCCTCGTGTGTCGTTATGACGTGGACGAGGTGGGGACAGAGGAGAGGAGGCGGCTCGGGGTCTGAGGCCATGAGAAGGGTTGGGGCTTTTACACCGAAAAATGAGGTGCCGTGGCGGAGGGTGGGGGAGGGGGAGAGAGCGGCAGGAGGTCTGACTTCCATGCTGGCTCAATCACTCTGTGTTTAGACTACAGACTGTGTGTGTGCATGTGTGTGTGTCAGGACGGAGGAGTCTGGGAGGGCATCTGGGAAGGTATTGCCAATAACCCAGGAGGGAGCTGACAGCGGACAGATGAGAGTCGGCAGAGGAGGTGGCGAGAAAAGGCAGATTCTGAATATGTTTGGAAGATGAAGCTCCTGAAACCCTGGATGTGGGTATGAGAGACAGAGGAGAATTAATGACTCAAAGGATTTGAGGGTGAGCAAGCAGAAGGCCGGAGCCGCCACTGAGGGGTGGGGAAGGCTGGGGCAGGACAGACGTGCAGGGTGCGGAGGCTGGGGGCGAAGCCTGAATTCCCTTCACACACGCCAGGCAGAAGGCAGTCCAGCAGCAGGATCCAGATTCTGAGTTCAGAAGGAAAAGCCCTGCTGGAGGAATAGACCTGGGGGTTGTCAGCACAGTTCCTGAGAAGGGAAGAGATCATCAAGTGAAGCAAGCAAGGGGAGAGCAGAGCAGAGGGTCAGGACCTGAGCCCTGAGGAGTTCCACCGGAAGAGGCCAAGGAACAGAGGAGGCGGCAGCCAAGGAAGCTGGGAGGAGAGGCCAGCTGGAGTAGCGGCCAAGGCGACGTGGCTGTGGCCAAGTCAGGGAAGGATGTCAAGGAGGAGGGGCCGGTCAGTCGGACGTGTCCACTGTGGCTGATGGACAGGCACCACGAGGCTGAGAGCCAGCCACTGGATGGAGCAGCAGGGGGTCACTTGTGACCCTCACAGAGGTGGTTTGGGGGCAGGGGGGGTGGAGGAAGAAAACTTGACGAGGGGGGGAGGGCGGCCTCAAGGGCGACTTCAGCAGAGACTGGGGTGTGGGAAGGAGTCCTCACACTAGTCCTTGAGGGAAGAGCCAGAGCAAAGGCCCTGAGGTCACTGTGGGCCTCGTGTGTCGTTATGACGTGGACGAGGTGGGGACAGAGGAGAGGAGGCGGCTCGGGGTCTGAGGCCATGAGAAGGGTTGGGGCTTTTACACCGAAAAATGAGGTGCCGTGGCGGAGGGTGGGGGAGGGGGAGAGAGCGGCAGGAGGTCTGACTTCCATGCTGGCTCAATCACTCTGTGTTTAGACTACAGACTGTGTGTGTGCATGTGTGTGTGTCAGGACGGAGGAGTCTGGGAGGGCATCTGGGAAGGTATTGCCAATAACCCAGGAGGGAGCTGACAGCGGACAGATGAGAGTCGGCAGAGGAGGTGGCGAGAAAAGGCAGATTCTGAATATGTTTGGAAGATGAAGCTCCTGAAACCCTGGATGTGGGTATGAGAGACAGAGGAGAATTAATGACTCAAAGGATTTGAGGGTGAGCAAGCAGAAGGCCGGAGCCGCCACTGAGGGGTGGGGAAGGCTGGGGCAGGACAGACGTGCAGGGTGCGGAGGCTGGGGGCGAAGCCTGAATTCCCTTCACACACGCCAGGCAGAAGGCAGTCCAGCAGCAGGATCCAGATTCTGAGTTCAGAAGGAAAAGCCCTGCTGGAGGAATAGACCTGGGGGTTGTCAGCACAGTTCCTGAGAAGGGAAGAGATCATCAAGTGAAGCAAGCAAGGGGAGAGCAGAGCAGAGGGTCAGGACCTGAGCCCTGAGGAGTTCCACCGGAAGAGGCCAAGGAACAGAGGAGGCGGCAGCCAAGGAAGCTGGGAGGAGAGGCCAGCTGGAGTAGCGGCCAAGGCGACGTGGCTGTGGCCAAGTCAGGGAAGGATGTCAAGGAGGAGGGGCCGGTCAGTCGGACGTGTCCACTGTGGCTGATGGACAGGCACCACGAGGCTGAGAGCCAGCCACTGGATGGAGCAGCAGGGGGTCACTTGTGACCCTCACAGAGGTGGTTTGGGGGCAGTGGTGGAGGAAGCTTGACGAGGGGCCATTTAGGAGAAAACTGGGGTGAAGAGGGAGAGGAGACGGAAGCAGCACTTGTGCACAGCGTGTGGGTGGGGTCTTGTTGCAGAAGGAACAGCAATATGCAGCCATAGCCAGGGGAGAAGTGGCGGGAAAGGATTCTAGGACAGGAGATGGCGCGCGTGTGCGCTCGTGGGTGTGACCCAGGGGCGGGCGCAGCCCACGCACCGGTGGGGAGAGCTGTGCTGTGGAGGACAGGTCGGGCGAGTAGGGGTGAGGGTCAGCGGAAGCTGCCTTCAGAGGGTGTCAACTGCCCCAGTGAGGAGGGAGGGAGGCCAGCAGCTGAGAGGAGGGTAGGGAGCTGGTAGGCATTCAAGGAGTGCAGAGAAGGCGTGAGCTGGTTTTCTAGGAGGGCAGGTGAGCACTGGGCTGGTGAATGGAGGAGCTTAAAGGACCAGTGAGAGGAAAGTGAGTCCATTTTGCCCAGCTGCCTTCCACTGCCGGGGGATAGCCGGCGTTGCCCAGCGTGTACGAGGAAGTGAGTGCAGGACGAGGGGCTGAGGGTGCACAGGGGAGCGGAGGCAGAGCTGGACTGAGGCAGAAACTGAGACGCATAAATGGATCCCATGAAGGTACCCAGCTCCACCGGGCTGGGTGCTGGAGCCTGGATTTGAACCCAGACATCGGGCTCTGAGGCCAACCTATAACTGCTGCACAGATTAAACAGCAAGCGAGAAGCAAGAAAAGTCTGTAAAAACCTCTGTAAAAATGTATAACAGGGCTTCCCCTGGTGGTCCAGTGGGTAAGGACACTGCCTTGCAGTGCAAGGGGCGCAAGTTCGATCCCTGGTCTGGGAAGATCCCACGTGCCGTGGAGCGGCTGGACCGATGTGTCCAATTACCAAGCCGGAGCTCTGGAGCGCGTGTGCCCAGAGCCGGTGCTCTGCGACGACAGACGCCACCTTGATGGGAGGCCCACAGAAGCCAAAGAACAAAGACGGATGAAAACAGAGAAATGAAAGACCAATAGAAGTGGCCCGCCCGCTCCCCTCCCTCCCCAACCCGACCCCTGCCGAAAAATAAAAAATAATAATTAAAAAAATGTATAACAATAACTTCGCTGTACACCTGAAGCTAATGCAACATTGTAAAACAAATACACCCCCTGCCCCCCAAAAGCAAGTGAGAGACCAACCCAGAGGGAACGATGCCGGGCGTGGAAAGCGGAGATGGTGTCACCTTGGGCTTTGGGGAACCTTTTTGAGGAGGTGACATTTTGGCTGAGCCATATAAGTTGGGGGAGGGGACAGTCCTTCGGAAAGGTCCTCTCTGAGTTGGCCTAGGACCGAAAGGGAAGGGACAGGGAGCAGGCAGTCGGCGCTCCAAGCAAGGCTCCGCTTCCCCGCAGGTGCCGGGAGGGGCTGGCGCCCTGGGGAGGGGCGCTGGGCCCTTCGGTCTGTGAGCCCCGGCCAGCTCCCCGAGCTCCACGGGACGCTCACTCCTCTGATTTATTTCTGCCCCGCATCCCGGGCACGGAGCCCAGCCGGTGGCGGTGTGGCTGCTTATCAGAAAACACACAGCTCTCAGGCCGGGCTCCTGAGGCAGGCACTAAATAAAACCTGATACATTATTAATAACTGTCTCCATCATTCCCGCGCCTAATTAGGAAAGGAAAATTATGAATTGGCCTGAAGTCTGTCTCTGTGGTGGGGGTGGCCTCCCGTTCCCGATGCCAGGGAGAGGTGAGGGTGGAGGCCGGGCAGGAGCCGAGGACAGCCGGCCGCGGCCTGGGATGACTCAAGCTGCCTCTGGCGGCGACTGCAGGACACGTCTCCCCTTGGTCTTCGCCCAGACAGCCCTCTTTGTGAGGCTCAAGGCCGGGACTTGTGCTCAGCAGCCCCGCACTCCTCCGGGAGCTGCAGCCCACCTTTGTCTGTGCCCTGCCCTGGGGACCCTCCCCTGGGGACCCTCCCCAGACCTGCTGAGCTGGTTCCTATCCAGGGCTGCAGAGGCACGGCTGCTCAGAAGGGCCGCTTGGCCAGCTTACAACAGCGCAGCGCTGTCCAGAAGTGACGAGACAGTGCCTCGGGAGAAAGCCCTGGGGGACCACCTAAGCCCACCGTCGTGGCCCCACCTCCTTATCATCCAAAGGGCAAACCCATTCGGTTGCTGAGTATCTATCTGCTAAGAGGCTCTACTGTACTGGGTTCTGGGGAAATGATGGCCGGAAAAAACAGGGCCCTGCCCTTGAGATGCAGCTTGCTGGAGAACGGACACTAAGTTGGTACCCACCAGCTAAATGCATACCTGATCCCTGCCTCACCAAGGTACTGTGCGTGGGCCTTAGGCACAAACAGCAGAAAACTACAAAGCAAACAAAAACAAATTCCCTGGGGCTTCCCTGGTGGTCCAGTGGGTAAAGAGACCACCTTGCAGTGCAAGGGGCGCCGGTTTGATCCCTGGCCTGGGAAGATCTCATGTGCCGTGGAGCAGCGGGCCCGGTATGTCCAGTTAGGAGCCAGAGCTCTGAAGCCCATGTGCCCAGAGCCGGTGCCGTGTGACGAGAGAGGCCACTGCGATGGGAGGCCCACACAGGCCAAAAAATAAATATGGATGAAAATAAATAAATGAAGGACCAGTAAAAGAGGCCTCCCCCCAGAAAAAATTAATTCCCTGAACATGAAGGGCCAGTATAGATGGACTGAGAACAAGGGGCTCATCTTAGTGAGAGGCTCGTGATCTTGGAACAGGAACACGCTCCCAGTGGCTTACGGTAAATGCACAGCACCTGGTGGATACCCAGTATGTGTTGGATCACTTTCTCCCCCTCCAGCGGGCATGTAGACAATGGAGTCTCACCACGGCCTGGTCACCTAGAATCCGCTCAGTCCAAACAGCAATAATCATGGTGAAGAAGAGGCTCAGGATTAGCTCAGATCCGCGGCTGACAAAGTCTGGCCCACAGGCCAAATCCGGCCCACAGCCCGCTTTTGTAAATACGGTTTTACGGAAACACAGACACAGCCGTTTGTTTGCATTTTGTCAGGACTGCTCTCTTGCGGCGTGGGCGGAGCTGAGTGGCTGCAGAAGAAACTCTCCCACAAAGCCTAAGCTCTCTACTCTCTGGCCTTTTACAGAGCAAGTGGGCTGATCCCTCCCTAACTTCCGGTGGTCTTCACCTGAGATTCTTAGACGAGCTTAGAAAATTGATCTCAGAGTCCCCTAAAATGATACCCCCAAACTGGCATTTTACAAGTGACCATTTCACTCCTTCCATTTTGCATTTTAGAAGGTGCATTTACTCCAAATGTCACATCCGTGCCCTGGCGGGAGGTACGCAGACATGCGGTGCAGGGCCAGCTCTGTCTGGGAGTTTTCACAGTGACAGTCTTTGTTATTGTTATCATTTTCGGCTGTGGTGGCTCTTCATGGCTGCGCTAGCTTTTCTCTGGTTGCGGCAGGCAGGAGCTACTTGCTGATAGTGGTGCGTGGGCGTCTCACGGCGGGGCTGCTCTTGTTGGGGAGCACGGGCTCAAGGGCACACGGGCTTCCGTACTTCCCGCTCCCAGGCTCCAGTGTGCAGGCTCAATAGCCGTGCCGCACGGGTTGGGTTGCTCCATGGTCCATGGGATCCTCTCAGATCGGGAATCGAACCCGTGTCTCCGGCATTGGCAGGCGGATTCTTCACCACTGAGCCACCAGGGAAGCCCACAGTGACAGGCTTGATTTGGCCACACCACGCCTGCTACGTGCTCAGTCCGTGGAAGGTTGGTGGGGAGCATCTGCCGTGGTAATATGCCAAGTACCGTCCGGGGCCCTGCTGCAGGGTGAACGACCAAGGGCAGGGTTCCCTGCATGGCATGTTCGGTGGTTCTTCAAGTCAGCTCTGGAGCCTGTGGGTACAGGCAAAGGGACCAGGACGGAGTGAGGACTGGCACCCCCAGGAGCCACCTACGCCGACTGCGCTTCCACGGAGCAGGCTGACTCCGAAGGCTGGGACGGCCCGCCACGTGGGCGTCAGGCTCTAAGACACTTCTGGCTCCTTCTCTGATGAAAGGCTTAGCCTCAGCTTAGCGGCGGCCCAGGTGGCTCCGTGTCATTCCTCCTCTGAAGGTTCCAAGCGCTCAGGAGAGCCTCTGGCCCCGCCTCCTTCCTAAAGGCCCCCAGGGTACACCTCAGTTTGGGGGGTGGGGCCAGTTTGAAGATTTTTCTTTTTCTAATGTGACCATCTTTAAGGTCTTTACTGAGTTTGTTACAATATGGCTTCTGTTTCATGTTTTGTGTTTTGGGCCCTGAGGTGTGTGGAATCTTAGCTCCCTGACCAGTTGCACCCCCTGCACTGGAAGGTGAAGTCTTCACCCCACTGGACCACCGGGGAAGTCCCTCAGGGTCTTTTCCTTTGTTGGTCATTTGGACATCAGCAGCTGCAGCTGCCCTGCCCAGACCTGGCTGGGAAGGCGTCGCACGTAAGGAGGGAGCTGCTCCCCGCCTGTGTTGGGGTGCAGGAGGTGTGCAGCCACCCTGACCATCCCAGGCACCTGCATTCTCTTTCGAAGCCTGCCCCAGGCTGCTGGAATGGCTGAGCAGAGGCAGACAGCCTGGAAATTTTACTCCCCGGAAGCCCTGAGCCCTCAACTGGGGCCAGGTACCAGGTGGGCAATCCAGCCTTGGCCACTGGCGGGGACAGCAGTGAGCCATCGCTAACCATCCCGAGTCCTCCGCAGGATCGGGCTCAGGCCTCCTGGACTCTCACTTGGCTTACTGCCCTTCTCTGTCCCCTCGCTTCCATTTCCTTCCAGTCTTCCCTGGGAATATCTCCCTTAATAATCTCGGTGACAATCTAGAGGGATGGGATGAGGCGGGAGGTTCAGGAGGGAGGGGACACATGTATCCCCTGGCTGATTCGTGTTGAGGTATGGCAGAAACTAACACAAGACTGAGCGACTAACACACACACACACACACACACACACACACACACAGAGTACTGTAAAGTAAGTACCCTCCAATTAAATCTTTTTTTAGAAAAAAAAAAAAAGATAATGCTATCAATAAATGAACAATTGATCAGGGAAAAAAATGACACTAAGAACTTATCCTATAGCATGGGGATACTCAATGCTCTCCTCAGTGCTCTGTGGTGACCTAAATGGGAAGGAAATCTAATAATGAGGGGATACACATATGCATGGGCTTCCCAAGGGTGCTAATGGTAAAGATCTCGCCTGCCAATGCAGGAGATATAAGAAACGTGGGTTCGATGCCTGGGTCAGGATGACCCTCTGGAGGAGGGCACGGCAGCACACTCCAGTACTCTTGCCTGGCGAATTCCATGGACAGAGGACGGGCTCCAGCCCATCCTGTAGCCTGGTGGGCTACAGCCCAGCGGGTTGCAAGGAGTCGAACACGACTCCAGCGACTTCACATGCAGGCATGTATAGATCTAATTGATTCACCTTGCTGTGGAGCAGAAACTAACACAACATTGTAAAGCAACTGAACTCCAGTAAAAATAATAATAAGGAAAGAATCCTTGTCTCTGTACACATTGCTTTATTTCAAATGGATAACCAACAAGGTCCTCCTGTGTAGCACAGGGAACTCTGCTCAAAGTTACGTGGCAGCCTGGACAGGAGGGGAGTTGAAGGGAGAATGGATGAGTATGTGTGTGCGTGTGTGCATGCACACACGTGTGTATGATCAGTCGCGGCTGACTCTGCAACTCCATAGGCTGCAGCCCCAGGCTCCTCTGTCCATAGGATTTCCCAGGTAAGACTACTGGAGTGGGTAGCCATTCCTTTCTCCAGGGGGTCTTCCCAACCCAGGGGCTGAACTCCTGAATCGGCGGGCACAGTCTTTACCACTGAGTGACCTGGGAAGCCCTGGATACAAATATACGGATGGCTAAGTCCCTTTGCTGTCCGCTTGAAACTATCACAACATTGTTAATAGGCTATGCTCCAGTATAAAATAAAGGTAAAAAAGAATCCTCGTCTCTAGCTCCGAGGAGGTGTTCCATGTCCAGAGCCCCAGAACACGAGCTCACCACAGTACTCAGTGATCATGGCCGGCCTTCGAAGGCATCAAACAGATGAAATTACATCCCAGAGAGATTCACATGCACTTTCTATGTTCTGGACGATTCCTTCCAGAACCTCGCTTTGCTAGTTCTCTGAGCCGAGCCCAAGTCCTGTTAAGAGTTCCTGGTTGGGTTAACCTAAGGATGAGTTTTGTCTAGGCTGCCACCCCAAAGGAACAATGACAGCTAGAAAAGCTTTGCTTTTAAAAAAATTCATCTGAGCGGGTCAGGATGACCCAATCTGGAGCGAGCGGAGATATAAGAAACGTGGGTTCGATGCCTGGGTCAGGATGACCCTCTGGAGGAGGGCACGGCAGCACTCCAGTACTCTTGCCTGGCGAATTCCATGGACAGAGGACGGGCTCCAGCCCATCCTGTAGCCTGGTGGGCTACAGCCCAGCGGGTTGCAAGGAGTCGAACACGACTCCAGCGACTTCACATGCAGGCATGTATAGATCTAATTGATTCACCTTGCTGTGGAGCAGAAACTAACACAACATTGTAAAGCAACTGAACTCCAGTAAAAATAATAATAAGGAAAGAATCCTTGTCTCTGTACACATTGCTTTATTTCAAATGGATAACCAACAAGGTCCTCCTGTGTAGCACAGGGAACTCTGCTCAAAGTTACGTGGCAGCCTGGACAGGAGGGGAGTTGAAGGGAGAATGGATGAGTATGTGTGTGCGTGTGTGCATGCACACACGTGTGTATGATCAGTCGCGGCTGACTCTGCAACTCCATAGGCTGCAGCCCCAGGCTCCTCTGTCCATAGGATTTCCCAGGTAAGACTACTGGAGTGGGTAGCCATTCCTTTCTCCAGGGGGTCTTCCCAACCCAGGGGCTGAACTCCTGAATCGGCGGGCACAGTCTTTACCACTGAGTGACCTGGGAAGCCCTGGATACAAATATACGGATGGCTAAGTCCCTTTGCTGTCCGCTTGAAACTATCACAACATTGTTAATAGGCTATGCTCCAGTATAAAATAAAGGTAAAAAAGAATCCTCGTCTCTAGCTCCGAGGAGGTGTTCCATGTCCAGAGCCCCAGAACACGAGCTCACCACAGTACTCAGTGATCATGGCCGGCCTTCGAAGGCATCAAACAGATGAAATTACATCCCAGAGAGATTCACATGCACTTTCTATGTTCTGGACGATTCCTTCCAGAACCTCGCTTTGCTAGTTCTCTGAGCCGAGCCCAAGTCCTGTTAAGAGTTCCTGGTTGGGTTAACCTAAGGATGAGTTTTGTCTAGGCTGCCACCCCAAAGGAACAATGACAGCTAGAAAAGATCACTGCTCGGCTGGCTTTTGTTTAAAAAGGAAGCAACCAGAAATGTCTGTGGCTTTGGGATAAAGCCAGCGTATTGAGGAGAAAGGAAACCCATACAGTCGGCCCATGGCTGAGCTCCGAGAGAGTAGCCACTAAGCACCGTGTGACTACCTAACTTTAATAAAGTTAAAAATTCGGTTTCTCACTTGTACTAGCCCCGTTTAAGTGCTCTGTAGCCACGTGTAGCTCATGGCTACCACATAGACAGCACGGATACAAGGCATTGACATCACTGCAGGAACTGCACTGGCTGGCACTGGTCCAGGGTGATGCGGGGTGAGATGTTCTGCTTCCCTTTCCCGAAAGACAGCCAAGAGAGGGTTTCAGACCTCATGGAAAGAAAAATATGATAGCCACGGGGCTATTTTCCAAGCCCTCTCTTCTTTGGATTATTTTACGTCATTGTCATTTCTCCTCCTCTGTAAATTGGGCAAGGCAGGACTTGTGAGTATCATTTTAGAGGGATAGAGATGGAGGGGTCCTAAGATCAAGGATGCAACGAGGGCTCCTAAAGACCAAGGAAGGATGCCATGTCAGAGAGCTGCTGGCAGAGGGACAGAGCTGGAGCTGCTGCGTTGTAAGGTTTCTGCTGCTGCTGAAGGGACATTCTAGAATCATGGGAGGAGTAGGGAGGCCCAACACGTGAGCTCTCGGAGGAGAGGTCAGTGGGCTGGGGCACAGCCGAATGCCCATGCTCGGCAGGCACCCTCAGCAGCCATGTGGCCTGGGGAGTGGAACACGTGACCGGAAGAGTCGTCCCTATGTCTGCGAGACAATGAAGCAGAAGGCTCTGCCCTCTGTGATGGGCAGTTGCGCCAAGTATCACTGTCGGGGAACGGGGCGGGAACGGGGCCAGGCTCGCGAGAACCCGCCCACTGCCCCCTCCACAGGCAGCTTCTGTGACGCTGGCCTGTCTGGAGGATGGGGCACGCTGACACTGGGTGGAAGGTCTCAACTTGGCAACTGGCTCCTGCCTGGGAATTTTATTCTCTTTCCGGACAAACAGTTCATTCTAAAGATCAAGGCCACATAACACGATGGCGTTGCTTGGAAACCCCTGCCACTTTTGAAAGTCACTTCCTCAGTCTGGACTTCAAATGCCCATCTGCTGGATGGGAGTGGTGACTTTAGTGTGGAGCAGGGTTTCTCAGCATCAACACCATTGGCGTTTGGGGCTGGATCATTCTCTGTTGTCCCTGGAGAAGGAAGCGGCTACCCACTCCAGGATTCTTGCCTGGAGAATCCCATGGACAGAGCAGCCAGGCGGGCTACAGTGCATGGGGTCACAAAGAGTCGGACATGACTGAAGCCATGGAGCACGCACTCTCTGGGGCTATCCTATCCGTGGACACCCTGGATGCCAGCCTCTACCCACTAGATGTCACAGGCACCCCTCTCCCAACTGTGATGACCAAATGTTGCCTCGGGAACAAAGTCTCCCAGTTGAAAATCAGGAACTGGAGGGTTTCCAGGGCTCTTCCCTGGCTCCTCCACATGGTGCAGACATGGAAGCCTCCAACACGGGCAGCGCCGACAGTGCAGCGCAACGCCACCTCCCAGACTGCACTGCGCCAATCCCAGGCAACAGGAGGAGCTGGACCTGATACCCTCCCAGTTGGAACCTGAGATTCCAAGCCAAGTGCCTCCACGATGACCCCCGGCTGCTGAGAGGCTGCACGGAGTAACTGCCCGTAACAGCATCCAAGAAGAGGCGAAGGCATTGTTTTCCAAAGCATCCATAATTCTCTCTGCCAGGGCAGAAGACAATGTGCCTTTGCCACCCACAGTCCAGTTCATTCGAAATCAGAGAACAAGGAGCCCTTTCACTCTGGGAAGGAGCAGGGGCCAGGCCGACATCTCTTCCAGGAAACGGTGGCCTTTGGCCTTCTCTGATTGCTGGCAAGGGTGACACAGAAGCTTGGGAGCTGGGAATAGGCACTGTTCATGTTGTCTTGCTTTTCTTTGGTGAAACAAGGGGACATAATCCAGTGAACGTTCCTCCCTGACTCACTAGGCAGAGCTTTGTCATCTTTCCTGGGGAGGAGGTCCAGTAAGAGGGGTTCTTCTCCAAAAGAAACCAGAGACTGTCCCTTTCTTAACTAGAGAGATGACACCCCCTTCTTTCCAACAGGACCCCTTTGATGGTGGAGGGCACAGTGGAGCACAGTTTCTCTGTCCTGTTCCAGGCAGAGTACCTCAAATCCCAGTACAGGAGCCCTAAGGCCCAGGATGCATTCATCCCACAGCTAGGAACAGCTTGCCCACTGTGCAGCAGCAGATGCGTGATCATTCTCTGTTGTCCCTGGAGAAGGAAGCGGCTTCTTGCCTGGAGAATCCCATGGACAGAGCAGCCAGGCGGGCTACAGTGCATGGGGTCACAAAGAGTCGGACATGACTGAAGCCATGGAGCACGCACTCTCTGGGGCTATCCTATCCGTGGACACCCTGGATGCCAGCCTCTACCCACTAGATGTCACAGGCACCCCTCTCCCAACTGTGATGACCAAATGTTGCCTCGGGAACAAAGTCTCCCAGTTGAAAATCAGGAACTGGAGGGTTTCCAGGGCTCTTCCCTGGCTCCTCCACATGGTGCAGACATGGAAGCCTCCAACACGGGCAGCGCCGACAGTGCAGCGCAACGCCACCTCCCAGACTGCACTGCGCCAATCCCAGGCAACAGGAGGAGCTGGACCTGATACCCTCCCAGTTGGAACCTGAGATTCCAAGCCAAGTGCCTCCACGATGACCCCCGGCTGCTGAGAGGCTGCACGGAGTAACTGCCCGTAACAGCATCCAAGAAGAGGCGAAGGCATTGTTTTCCAAAGCATCCATAATTCTCTCTGCCAGGGCAGAAGACAATGTGCCTTTGCCACCCACAGTCCAGTTCATTCGAAATCAGAGAACAAGGAGCCCTTTCACTCTGGGAAGGAGCAGGGGCCAGGCCGACATCTCTTCCAGGAAACGGTGGCCTTTGGCCTTCTCTGATTGCTGGCAAGGGTGACACAGAAGCTTGGGAGCTGGGAATAGGCACTGTTCATGTTGTCTTGCTTTTCTTTGGTGAAACAAGGGGACATAATCCAGTGAACGTTCCTCCCTGACTCACTAGGCAGAGCTTTGTCATCTTTCCTGGGGAGGAGGTCCAGTAAGAGGGGTTCTTCTCCAAAAGAAACCAGAGACTGTCCCTTTCTTAACTAGAGAGATGACACCCCCTTCTTTCCAACAGGACCCCTTTGATGGTGGAGGGCACAGTGGAGCACAGTTTCTCTGTCCTGTTCCAGGCAGAGTACCTCGAAGTCCCAGTACAGGAGCCCTAAGGCCCAGGATGCATTCATCCCACAGCTAGGAACAGCTTGCCCACTGTGCAGCGATGCTGAGACTGCGGTCTGCATCCACAGCCACTGTCTCTGCGTTCACACCCAACGCCAGCCCTCTAGACTGTGCCTGCCGGGCTGTTTCTGAGCCTTCACCCGTGTTTCTTGTTTGTCTTCTGGCAGATGAGCAAATGCCTCGGGTTTCAGAAGATTCTATGGAAGAATACTCTTCATATCTTAAAGATATTTCAAGAAGTTTAATAAAAATATGATAACAGCACTCACCCCGCCCACTGTTCTGCTAGGTGCTTGTGAAGCCACATTGTGTGCCTGCTTGTCATCAGACTGAGGTCTCCTGATCCATCAGGACACGTGGGTGTCACTGTCCCCAGCGAGTCCCCAGTTACAGAAGCTCCGTGAGGAGAGGTCTCAGGAGAAGCCAGGATTCCAGCACCATCTGATGTCAAAGTCCATCTTCTTTCTACCATATTCGATTGCCAACCCAGCAAAGACCAGTATTACTGGATTTTAGCGGCAGGGCACCTTGGCCCGCCTGCAAGGATAGATTTGAACATTGTTTGGGGGTGCCTGGACCTCAGACCCATGGTTTCCATGAGGGGCGCCCCTGGCCACTCTCCCAGCCCTCACCAGCGCTTTCCTTCTTCCTCTTAAAGGCGGCGGGCAGGGCTTCCTCAAGCCAAGGGTTAGTTGGAGGCATGCTCAGGACCTGGGGACACAGTGCCTGCGTCATGCCCACCCTAGACCCCAGGAGCAATGGAGACAGGACATAAAAGTCTCAGCAAGGGAGAGATTAGGGAGCAACGTTTTATACGATGTTCAGGATGAATTCTTCCCTCTTTAATTCCACACAGTCACAATCTCCCTCGACACACGGGTCCAAACTCCAGGGGTCGTTAAACAGCTCAAGCCACTGCCACTGTCGCCTGTTCTTACGTTTCATGACAGCTGGCTACACAGGTCACCAGAAGCCACTGTGCCATCACCCGCCTTTGACAGGGACATCAATGGGGCCTCCGGGTGACGGCTGGCTCATGCAGACAGGGTGATGCTTCAGGAACCAGCTGTGACCACCTGCTCCTGAAAACTCAGGAATCCACAAACAAACGCCAGGGTAGCCACGGCCCTGGGCGGAGGCCCACTCTGCCTCAGCCCCCTCTCCCGGGAATGAGGCAGAGTTTCAAAAGCTCTTCGGTGCTGACATTCCTCAGTTCTAGGGAATCTGAACTGTAAAATACGATTAATAACCCTGAAAGTTCTTAGGATATCCAGACGCTGTTCAGTAAGAAGAAATGGAGGCCTAAGGGTTCACCTAGGTATTCTGTTCCCCTCCCCAGAGGCGACTGGAACCAATTTCTTACGTGTCCCTTGAGATAGCAGGGCTATTGTAGGTATATATATATATATATATATATATATATATATATATATATATATATAATATGTTCCAAGTGAGAATCCCTTTATGGACTGTATGTTTCTGTGTCTTTCAAGCTCACATGTTAGAATGCTAACTCCCAAGGTGATAGGGTTACTAGGTGGGGCCTCTGAGAAGTGCTTTGGTCATGAGGGTGGAGCCCTCATGAACAGGATCAGTGCCCTTATAAAAGAAACCCCAGAAAGACCTCTCACCCCTTCTGCCAGGTGAAGGCAGAGCAAGGAGGCCCCTTCGATGAACCAGGAAAGGGACTCTCAAACACCACATCTACCAGCAGTTTGATCTTGTACTTCTAGCCTCTGAAATGATGAAAATTAAATTTCTGTTGTTTATAAGCCACCCAGTCCATTCCATTATAGTACCTTGAGACAGACTGAGACTGCATCCCATGCACACACTAGGGATACCAGATGGAATACACAGTCCACTTAGTACTTTCTGGCAATGCTTTCCCATTAGTATGAAAGAGCTGCCTTTCTAAAAAATCGCTGAATGGAGTGCCATGGTCTGAATGGACTATGGTTTATCCACGCAGTTCATGAGAGGCTGTCTTTAAATGCAGGATCTCAACTCTCTGTCATTTGCTGCCAAAGCCAATTTGGAAGCAAAACCTGAGTCGTGGGGAAGCGGGTTTCTTTATGGCTGTGATTCATCTCATTTAGTGTGAATATCCACTGTCCACACCCGCCTTTGACAGGGACATCAATGGGGCCTCCGGGTGACGGCTGGCTCATGCAGACAGGGTGATGCTTCAGGAACCAGCTGTGACCACCTGCTCCTGAAAACTCAGGAATCCACAAACAAACGCCAGGGTAGCCACGGCCCTGGGCGGAGGCCCACTCTGCCTCAGCCCCCTCTCCCGGGAATGAGGCAGAGTTTCAAAAGCTCTTCGGTGCTGACATTCCTCAGTTCTAGGGAATCTGAACTGTAAAATACGATTAATAACCCTGAAAGTTCTTAGGATATCCAGACGCTGTTCAGTAAGAAGAAATGGAGGCCTAAGGGTTCACCTAGGTATTCTGTTCCCCTCCCCAGAGGCGACTGGAACCAATTTCTTACGTGTCCCTTGAGATAGCAGGGCTATTGTAGGTATATATATATATATATATATATATATATATATATATATATATATATAATATGTTCCAAGTGAGAATCCCTTTATGGACTGTATGTTTCTGTGTCTTTCAAGCTCACATGTTAGAATGCTAACTCCCAAGGTGATAGGGTTACTAGGTGGGGCCTCTGAGAAGTGCTTTGGTCATGAGGGTGGAGCCCTCATGAACAGGATCAGTGCCCTTATAAAAGAAACCCCAGAAAGACCTCTCACCCCTTCTGCCAGGTGAAGGCAGAGCAAGGAGGCCCCTTCGATGAACCAGGAAAGGGACTCTCAAACACCACATCTACCAGCAGTTTGATCTTGTACTTCTAGCCTCTGAAATGATGAAAATTAAATTTCTGTTGTTTATAAGCCACCCAGTCCATTCCATTATAGTACCTTGAGACAGACTGAGACTGCATCCCATGCACACACTAGGGATACCAGATGGAATACACAGTCCACTTAGTACTTTCTGGCAATGCTTTCCCATTAGTATGAAAGAGCTGCCTTTCTAAAAAATCGCTGAATGGAGTGCCATGGTCTGAATGGACTATGGTTTATCCACGCAGTTCATGAGAGGCTGTCTTTTAAATGCAGGATCTCAACTCTCTGTCATTTGCTGCCAAAGCCAATTTGGAAGCAAAACCTGAGTCGTGGGGAAGCGGGTTTCTTTATGGCTGTGATTCATCTCATTTAGTGTGAATATCCACATGTTTCTCTGCAGAAATATTTTCAAGGGCTGGACTGCCTGGGAGTGGTACTTAATCCACGTGGGGTCCATCGAGGACACCACTTTCATAAAATCGGAAGCATTCTGATTTCTGAATCACAGCTAGTCCCATGTTTCAGATAAGGGATGTGGAACCTTTCTAGTACTTCTGTTAGGTGGAGGTGGGGTAAGCCAGGCGCAAGGGGTTCCTGGGGCCTTGGCTCCTGACCCCATCCCACCCCTAAGGCCTATTCAGCATCTCCCACACCCCACCCCAACCCCGGGGCCAACGCACAGGCAACGATTAGGAGCAACCATTTACCAGAACTTTCCTAGAGCAGGGGTCCTCAACCCCCAGACCATGAATTGCTACCATCTGTGACCTGTTAGGAACCGGGCCGTACAGCCGGAAGTGAGCAATGAGCAGTGGTTCATCTGTATTTACAGCTTGTCCCCATCGCTCACAGGCCCACCTGAGCTCCGCCTCCTGTCAGATCAGCGGTGGGATTAGTCTCATAGGAGTGCAAACTGCCCACGCGCGGGAGGCTGCATGCTCCTTAGGAGAGTCTAAAGCCCGATGATCCAATTCTGAGCTGTACAGTTATTTCATTATATATCACAGTGTAATAACAATAGAAATAAAGTGCACAATAAATGTAAGGCACTTGAATCATCCTGAAAGCATCTCCCACCTCCTGTTCATGGAAACATTGTCTTCCGTGAAACCAGTTCCTGGTGCCCAAAAGGTTGGGTCTTAGGAAAGCAGGAAAGGATCACCACGCTTCGCAAAGAACAGAGACTCCCTCCACTTCCTCCAGCTCTCACCCCCTCTCCCAACAAACCCCTCCCGCCCCGCCTACCTTCTCTCTCCTTCCTCCCTCCTGAGCTCACCCCGCCTAAACTCCCCGGTCACCTGCAGGACTCCACTCAGAACCTCGGTTCATGATTCCCATTCAACGGCACGATGAGATGCTAATTTTTAAGAGAATGCAGAAATCGGGATTTTTAAAACACGAAATCTCAATCTCTGTCATTTAAGTTGGTGAATTTTATGGCTGTGATTCATCTCATTTAGTGTGAATATCCACATGTTTCTCTGCAGAAATATTTTCAAGGGCTGGACTGCCTGGGAGTGGTACTTAATCCACGTGGGGTCCATCGAGGACACCACTTTCATAAAATCGGAAGCATTCTGATTTCTGAATCACAGCTAGTCCCATGTTTCAGATAAGGGATGTGGAACCTTTCTAGTACTTCTGTTAGGTGGAGGTGGGGTAAGCCAGGCGCAAGGGGTTCCTGGGGCCTTGGCTCCTGACCCCATCCCACCCCTAAGGCCTATTCAGCATCTCCCACACCCCACCCCAACCCCGGGGCCAACGCACAGGCAACGATTAGGAGCAACCATTTACCAGAACTTTCCTAGAGCAGGGGTCCTCAACCCCCAGACCATGAATTGCTACCATCTGTGACCTGTTAGGAACCGGGCCGTACAGCCGGAAGTGAGCAATGAGCAGTGGTTCATCTGTATTTACAGCTTGTCCCCATCGCTCACAGGCCCACCTGAGCTCCACCTCCTGTCAGATCAGCGGTGGGATTAGTCTCATAGGAGTGCAAACTGCCCACGCGCGGGAGGCTGCATGCTCCTTAGGAGAGTCTAAAGCCCGATGATCCAATTCTGAGCTGTACAGTTATTTCATTATATATCACAGTGTAATAACAATAGAAATAAAGTGCACAATAAATGTAAGGCACTTGAATCATCCTGAAAGCATCTCCCACCTCCTGTTCATGGAAACATTGTCTTCCGTGAAACCAGTTCCTGGTGCCCAAAAGGTTGGGTCTTAGGAAAGCAGGAAAGGATCACCACGCTTCGCAAAGAACAGAGACTCCCTCCACTTCCTCCAGCTCTCACCCCCTCTCCCAACAAACCCCTCCCGCCCCCGCGCTACCTTCTCTCTCCTTCCTCCCTCCTGAGCTCACCCCGCCTAAACTCCCCGGTCACCTGCAGGACTCCACTCAGAACCTCGGTTCATGATTCCCATTCAACGGCACGATGAGATGCTAATTTTTAAGAGAATGCAGAAATCGGGATTTTTAAAACACGAAATCTCTTTGGTTGTTCACTATTGCTTCTTTTTATAGACGCTGGGTGTGGCTTGCGAGGCCACAGCCCATCAGTGTGGCACCTGGTATGGCTTCCATTCCCATCCTTTGTGAGGCAACGACCCAGGTGATGGTCTCAGTAATGGATCGGCTTTAACCTACCTCTGGGAATAGAGGGAAAGGAGCTGTCATCCTAAAAAGGCGGGGAGAACTGGCTGCAGTGTTCTTAGGTCCTGGGGTACCGGTGGCTTCGCCCTGGCCTGCCTTGGCTCCTTACCTGTCTCTCTCCACAGCTGCTCCCAGAAGATGTATCTAGTTCCAGGTCTTCAATCCCCAGCCAGGTGCCAACCGCTGCCATATTTACGGTTTTAGCCCCAGCACCTTCCCCAAGCTCTTGGCTGAGCATCTCCACGAGGATCGTCCACGGGTCAGTTTAGACTGTGTCCCAAACTCAACTCCTCCCCCAGTCACCCAGCTGCTCATTTCAGAAAGTTGGGGGTCTTTGCTGACATCGCCCACCTCCACTGCTGTCTCCATTCAATCCAACAAACGTCTCACCAGTTCTTCTTTGAAGTTCACCTCTAGTCCCTTCCGTCCCCACCTGCTCCCTTGACAGCGGCCTCCTAACGGGTCCCCTTCCCCCATCCACACTCCAGGGCGCTGCCAGACTCTGCCTTGTAAACTCAGATGCAAAACTGTGCTGCCCATGTTGGCCACGCAGGTTCAAGCCCTTATAGGGAAGAGTCTAGAAACTTTCCAGGCCGTGTCGGAACTGCCAGAGTCGGCACAGAGTGGGATAGCTTCCAAGTGGGGGGATGGCTAAGTAGTGAGATGTGTGGTCAGCCGTGTTACTTAATGGCTGCACCTTGGAGACAGCACGACTTCATCCACGTCCGCCGCCGCCATCTCTCACTCGCTCTCCTGTAGTCTCTCCCGGAAGGAGGTGCAGGTTGGTGGAAATACCAGAGCCGGTAAATCCCACAGGGTTTTAAGGGGCCTACGGAAAGCATCTTAGAGTTGAGTAAGGAGATAAACTGCTTTGCTGGTTATGAGGCCCAGAGTGTCCTCAGAGATGAGACAGAAATCCTTGGTGTATTTCTGACTGTGAAGGAATGCAGGATTCTGGTCTTGGAGGCGGGGCCTGAGAGAAGGCAGTTTTGCATGGCAAATCGGTGGTGGCTTAGGGCCGGGCTCACCAGTGCCCCTCCTGGGTGTAGCCCTCCTGTGGCCCTCCGTGGCCGGGGGAGCTGGGTGCTTCAGCGCACTGGGCTCGTCTTGATGAGGGTAGGAGATGCTGCTCCCCCAACAGTGGAAACGGGGGACAGAGAGACTGAGAAGAGCAAAAGTGGGCCGACACTGAGGAAAACATTGAAAAATCTTGAAGGTGTGAAGGCAAAATTGGATAGGGCTTTATAGCGATGGATTCTGCCTGATTTGAACCAACAAACTGACAGCGTGTTACATGGCACCCATCTTGATGGAGAGGCCCCTGGCTTCTAAGAGGAATGTAGCTGTTGGGGTCCCCCCTGGATCAGTGGGCCAGTCTGTGATTTGGAGGCATAAAAGGCTGCCCATGTGGGGACTTCCCTGGTGATCCAGTGGCTAAGACTCCAAATTCCCAATGCAGGAAGTCCAGGTTCGATCCCTGGTCAAGGAACTAGATCCCACAAGCCACAATTAAAGAGTTCAGATGCGGGGCTTCCCCTGGTGGTCCAGTGGATAAAGACACTGCCTTGCAGTGCAAGGGCCGCCGGTTCGATCCCTGGCCTGGGAAGATCCCACGTGCCGCGGAGCGGCTGGACCAATGTGTCCAATCACCGAGCCGGAGCTCTGGAGCGCATGCGCCCAGAGCCTGCACTCTGCAATGACAGATGCCACCGCGATGGGAGGCCCACAGGAGCCAAAAGAACAAAGACAGACGAAAATAGAGAAATGAAGGACCAATGGAAGTGGCCCGCCCGGTCCCCACCCTCCCCAGCCCGACCCCTGCCCAAAATAAATAAATAAATAAATCTTTAAAAAAAAAAAAAAAGAGTTCAGATGCCGCAATGAAGACTGAAGATCCCATGTGCCACAACAAAGACCCAACACACACACACACACACACACACACACACCCCAAAAGGTGGGGGCTGCTCACATCCCAAGCTCCCTGTGGATTCCCATGAAATCACACCCTTAATCGACTCCTTCCCTTTCTAGTTCTGTTTCTCTCACTTCCCCTCTGCTTCCTCCTGAAAGCCATCCTTCAACTAACATACACCTGAGGTAAGACAAGATGACCAATGAAAGCCAAGAGAAACACGCCGCCCATGTAAAACTGTGTGCCCAAGTTAAACTCCATATATCAGCACCAACAGCACAGGGAGCACACGCCTGATGGACACAGAGAGCCGCGCCCTCCAGCCAACCAGAATGCCAGCAGCCACGACCAGCCTGCTGGGCCCAGTACAACACACACAGAATCCGTGTGTGTGAGCAGGCACTGTACAGAGCTCCGTGGGGGTGGGCAGGGGTGAAGTGGACCCACTCTCTGCCTTCCAGGGGACTGTGAGTCGGTGGGGACTGGGGTCACTCAGCAACGTAACCACAAGCTCTCTAAGGACCTGCGCCAGGTCTCGTCTATTCTGCTGCTGGCAAGGAGCTCCATAAATGGCTGAGAAATGAATGTGGACTAGCCTCAAGCCATCAACTGAAGTGAAACAGAATCATCAGAAGAGGGACTGTCTTCCACGGCAGCGATCAGGTCACTGAGTTTTCCAAAAATGGAAAGAATGCACTCTCCTTGGGACACCCCCGTTAGGACTTGAAATCTGGCTGCTTCAAAACAAGGCTGGTGGCTAGGCAGTTTCTCAGCAGGGTCCCTATTCGTTCTGTGAAGAGGGACTTTGTTGTGTAAATTGTCCCCTGCAGGACCTGTGTCATCACTGGCCCCAACCATCAAATGCCAGCAGCTGTTCGCTTCCACCCCACGTCTCTGTGGCAATGGAAGCGGGAATCCCCCGCATTTCTGAATGGGCCCTAGGGGCTGTTTTCACCCGGGATTGAAGACCGCAGGCAGGAGCAAAGTCAGCTCAAGGTGAGAGGGAGGAGAGCGGAGGAGGGCAGGGCACCGCCTGTGCGTGGGGTAGGGAGGGGAGATTCATCAGAACTTAGAAAAGAATGAGCGTGGAGCATGGGGAAAGAGAGAAAAGCGCCTGATACAGAGAACCCAGGGATGCTTGCCTGCAGTAGCAGATATAAAATGTCATCTGAATTAATGCCCATTCCCATCCATTTTAGTTCTCTGATTCCTAAGATGTTGATGTTCACTCTTATCATCTGCATTTCCAGCACAATCAGAGTTTAGACTCTCTGGAGTCCAGCAATTCTCCTGGCCAAGTAAGAAAGGAAAAAAATAAAATAAAATAAAATAAACAGCTCTGCCCCAGGTGGTGGCTGGAGCAACCTATTTGTAACCCAGAATTCCAGACCTGGATGGGGAGGAAGCCTTCCTGGAAGAGGCATGCTCAAGAAGGACTGGCTGCCCCCACCTGCTCTGGATGTGGGCAGAGGCCCCAGCGTAAACATCACAGTCTGGAAGCTTCCCAGACAGGCTGCTCCAAGACACCTTAACCCTCGACTGGGTTCCTTCTTTGGAAGCCAAAGGGCGAAGGGCAGCACGGATGCCACTGCCAGGTCCTGGCCAGCCTCGATAAGCCGAAGGGAGGCCCACGCCGCAGGACAAACAGACGCCGTCCCCACCGGCAGCCTGGCCCTGCTTAGAGAGCAGACTGGGATGGAGAGGGAGCATAACTCAAGTTCTTGTGACCTGGGCTGTAACAGGGATCAAAACAAGGCCAGCATCTTGGCACGATCTTTGAAAGAGATCCACGAATCTGTCGTGGATTCGGCCTTCTTCCCGTCTCCATGAGATTAACTGTCCTCAGACACGACCGGTCAGCTTAGCTCAGCTCAAAAGCTTTTGCTCTTCTGCAGTCACACCCCAGATCCTCAGCTGGGCCACCCTGAGGCAGCTCCACGCCATCCTCCTCCCCCCTCCACCGACCCAGCGTCCCACACTTCCTACAAGTGGACCATGCTCAGGCTCCCCAAAGACCTCGGGACTCCTGGCTCCCTGCTTTTCTCATGCTGTTTGCTTCACCTGGAGCGCCTCTTCCATCAGTGCCCATACTCACCCCACCTTCCCCTACCCTCGCCTCGTCTGCTCTTCGATATCCTAACTGCTGTCTGAGCCACAGTCCTGTGCCACCTCCTCCGAGCAGTCATCCTTGAGGGCTCAGAGCGCCCACCTCTGTGCCGAGCAGCACTCGGTATCTACTGCACTCTGTGCTGGATGACAAGCTATTACCCGACCCTTCACCCTGTCCCTGGTGGGCGAGCTCCTCAAGGGCAGACAGCAGTTCTGACTTACCTGTGCTGCTTGACCAAGCACCTAGTACGTGCATAGGAGGTGCTCCGTACAAGTGAGTGAGTGAGTCAGCACCCTGCTCAGCAGACAGTCCCAGGGCCAACAAACCCTTGGCAGACGCCGGTGGGCATCAGCTTCTAGTCTTCCTGTCTCCTCCCTCAGACTCTCTCCTTTCCCTCCTCATCCTCCTTCACCCCATCCTGCTGGCCCTCGCTCCAGACTGCACCTGGGATCCGTCTGCCCACCTCTCCTTCCCCCAGGCCACCGCCCAGGCCAAGCGGTCGTCTTCTGTACCTGGATGACAGCCATAGCTTACTGGCTGGTCTTCCCTACGGCCCTTCTGCCCTCCAGCCACTCTCCACTCGGCCACCCGTGACTGTCCTCGAAAGGGCCACCTTCATGGCCCAAACTTCTTTCATGGTTTCCCATGGCACTGTGGACAAAATCCAGCCCTGTTAGCATGTAAACCATGCTTCGCCAGGCTTTGCGTGGCACTCCAGCATCATTTTAAACACTATCCCCTGGATCACCATGCCCAGCTCAGCCCTGACAGTCGTTCCCACACAGAGCCTCTAGACACGCTGTTCCTCGGCCTGGAAGGCGCTCTCCTAGTCTCCACAGGGCTAGTTCCTTCTCTTTCAAATGCCAGGTGGATTTAATTGATATTTATAGACCATTCCATCTGAAAGCAGAAGAATATATGTTCTTTTCAAGTGCACAGGAACGTTCTCCAGGATAGAGCCCATGCTGGGCCACAAAGCAAACCTCAGTGAATTTAAGAAAACTGAAATCATACTAAATATCTTTTCTGATTAAAATGCTATGAGATTAGAAATCAACTGCAAGAAAAAAAAAAACCTACAAAAAGCGCCCCCCGCCACACGCACATGTGGAGGCTAAACAATATGCTACTAAATAACCAATGGAACACCTTAAAAAAAAAAAAAAAAATCAAAGCAGACATCAAAAAATATCTAAAGACAAAGGAAAATGAAAGCACAGCGATCCAAAATCTGTGGGAGGCAGCAAAAGTAGCCTAAGAGGTAGGTTTATAGTGGTACAAGGTTACCTCAGGAAACAGGAAGAATCTCAAATAAACAATCTAATGTCGCCTCTAATGCAGCAAAACAGAAGCCTACTCAGGGATACAGAGAACAAACCGGTGGTTAGCAGTGGTGAGAGAGAAGGGGGAGGGGCAGTACAGAGGTAGGGATTAGGAGGACAAATTGTTACGTATAAAATAAGCTACAAAGATATATTGTGCAACACGAGGAATATAGCTAATATTTTATACTAATCAGAAATGGAGCATAACTTAAAAATTGTGAATCAGTGTATCCCTAACCCTACTCAGTATATCATACACGTGTAACTTATATATAATATAGTACTTCAACAACAACAACAAAAGGTACCTTCTTGCTTCTGAGCATATTTTGCCTCTTTCCTATTATTTTCACTTGTCAACATTGATTCACTTCACAGAAACTATTGCTAGGCTTCTTACAGAGTGCAACCGCTCTTCTGTATCCAGAGCACCAACTTTCCACGGGGGCTCCTCCCCGGGAGACTTCTGCCCCGGGCCAGGCCCGGGCACCAGGATGCAGAGCCGAGAGGCAGCGCTGGGCGTGCCGGCCTCGGGGTCCCGGAGGAGGCCGGCGGGGCAGACCGGGGCTGTGCGGCCGACCACAGCGCTGTGAAACTGATGGAGGACTCGGGTCTCACACCCAGAAGCAGCAGGGAGCGGAGTTCGTCCATCACCTAGCAGATGCATATATCGTTTCCCTCTTTTAATCCCACCAATACCAGCCCACTCACAGAGCCCTTCACTGGAGTCTTGTACGAAGAGGACCATTCGTTGAGGGGCTGTCTGAGACCCGACACCGAGTGGCTGGGTCCTGATGCCAGGACAGCCCACGCCCAGCGTCTCTGGGACAGGCTCCCCTGGCGCTGGTAGCCACGAAGGAGCTACAGGGTCCGGCCACGCCCTCTGGTCCCTGTCCTGGTCCCCCAGGACACCGCCTCTGGGCACCCAACTTATGCAGAAGTGCCACGGGCCCTCATCCAGAGTCTGACCATCTTTCTCACTCTGCAGGTGCCGCCTGGTACCGGAGGCCCTCGCCTCCCACCCGGGTTCCTGCAGCAGCCTCCTCGCTCGTCTCCCTGCCTCCGCCCTGCCCCGGGGTCTGGCCAAGTCTCAATGCAGCAGCCACAGGGATCCCGTCAGGGGTGAGTCCGATCGCGTCCTGGGCCCCACGCAGGCCCCCACTTGACCGCAAGTACGTGGCGCCCTCGCGAGGGTCCGTCGGGCTCCACTCCACCTGCCTCTCCACGGCCTCGTTTTCCACCCCCGCCTCCAGCTCCTCCCCAGCCACGCTGGCCCCTCGCTGGCCCCTCGCTGCTCCTCGGGCACCGCAGGCCTCAGCCGGGCTGCCCTCTCCACTAGGGACGGCCTCCCAGGTCGGAGCCAGCTTTGCTCCCTCACCTCCGGGTCTCTGCTCCAGCTCCATCGCCCTCCGCCGGCCCACGCCCGGTGTGCTCTGGTTCGCTTTCCTTCCATGGCACTGCTAGCACACCCCACAGCCCACGGGGGTGTTGGGTTCATTGTTTTCTGCTCTCTCTCTCCTGCCTGAAAGGCAGCTCTGCACCTACTTTGTTCCACCGTGGAGCCCAAGCTCTTGGAACGTAGACATGCTCCAGAGATACCTGAATGAATCAAGGTCTGGGGCCCTGGCCTGGCCGCCCCCAGCCCCCGGGGACTCTGCCTCTGAACCCCACCCGTGCACCCACCTGGGACAACACTGACCAGATCTTCCACGGGGGGGCCCTCGTTGCTTCCAGACACATCCACACGCGCTCCCCTTCCCTGCCCGTGCCCTTTCCCACTCGCGTCACCTTCCTGAGGGCAAGCGCACCGCTCCCCGCCCTCCAGGTGAGCACAGTGGACTTGCCGCCTCCCTGAAGCCTCCCTGGAGGAGACTCACGTTACACCCCCTGACCTCCAGGGGTCCCAAGAAGAAGCCACACATGCGCTTCAGTTCTCAAGCTTCCTCCCCGTCCATTCTTCTCCACTCTGGAGGAGCAGGAAAATGATGCAGGAGGGTAGATACCAGCACCTGGTTACCAATCCCACGAGCTCTCTCCAGCTCTCGGCTCCTCGCCCCCTGCCCGCTCACCTCTCGCGGTTCTCCTCCGGCCCCTCTGGCTGCCCTTTCTCAGATTCCCCTTCCCCGCACCCCAGGCTCTGCCCTCCCCACGCTCTTCCCCAGGTGGCTGATCTCCAGGGGCTTCGGGACCAAGGCCACTGGCGCTCCCACCCCAGCCTTAGGGCCAGCTCAGACCTCTGCCCTCCCCTCCAGACCCACCAGCTGACCACCTCCCCTGGCACAGTGCCACCTCCAACCGCACGTGACAGAGCCTGGATCCCCCTCTCCCTCCACGTCCTGCATCCGCACGGGAGGTCTGATCAGACACACTCCCACAGCACCTGCCCTTGCCCTCTTCCCCTGCAGCGGCTGGCCACTGAGTCCTGAAGAGTCTCATGCCTCTGCGCTCGTAGCCGCTGCCTGGCCCAGGCCATAGCTTCCTCCCCTCCCTCTGCCTTCAGCCTCCTTCCACTCCGTGTCGGGCTCTCTCCTCCACTCTGCAGGGCGCGGCGCCGCCTGGGGAGGGAGTCCAGGCTTCCTGGGCACTGCCAGGCTTCGCCAGGCCCCACTCCTCTCTCGCCAGGCCTCCCTCACTTCCCGTCCTAGGAGGGGCCAGCTTGGCGTGGCTTCCCGTCCTTTGGCGCTGCGTGCCCAGCCTTCACTTGGAGACTCGTCGGCCCCCACCCCTCCCTCTCGGCTAGCCAGCACCTCCTGCGGGACACCTTCTCTAGGGCACCCCCTGTTGTCTCAAGACACTGACCACCTGCGGACCCTTGGTTTGCTCCGCTGAGTCTGCAATTCCTGCGCGCTCTGCCTCCCCCGCGAGCCCCAGGCATCCCAAACTCCCTGTGAGAAAAACCAGAACCCCGACTATGCCCCCCTGACACTTCCCTGGGTCTGCCCTGTTGTACCCATGCACCTCCTCCATCGGTCATCGCGGCAGAGAGCTCTCCATGTATTTGTCAAATGAGTAAACGTCCGTAAGTGACGTACTGCTCTTCAAATAAATCAAAGAGGTGTCCTTAGAAAAGGAGGACACTCGGTTGAACGCTGATGTGCCTTCTTGGGTGTGAGAGAGTGGTGGGGACTCCTAGCTAGAAGGAGCTGGGAGTGGACTCCGCTGGGTCTGACCAGGGTCAAGGTCACCAGAGGCGGCCACTGTGGAAGAAGGTGACAGCCTGGAGCAGAGGCTGTGTGGGCCCTTCCTGGGCTCCCCAGTGGGGCTTCCAGCTGCCGGGGCTGCAGCTCCACTTGAGGAAACAGATCCCACCCCCATCTGGCCCCAAGCAAGACACGGCCCCCAGTGCTCCCTGGCAAATGGCAGACTCTTAAAAAAACATCCATCCCCGCTCTGCCCCCTTGTCCTGGACAGTTTCTCTTCTGTCTGCCTCCTTTCGTCACGCATACATGCCAGTCTGTGTGGACGTCCCACGTCAAGCTCTGAGCGGCTTCTGCGGGGGAGCAAAGCCGGGTCAGCAGCCCCTGACCACAGGGACTGGATCAGAAACCTACCAGGTCAGGCTGGCTGCCCTGCCCTAGACACACGTGGGACATCCCGGATCACTTCTGCAGGAATGTGAACTAGCCACGTCTGACAGGGTGATCCCCCGGGCTGACACGGTTTCAAGCACCATCCCCTCCAATCGCATGGGACCCTCTCGACAGCCCTGAGGGAACGAGGTCCACACGGAGTCACCGGGTGCCAGAGCCAGCCCTCCATCCCAGTGCGCCAGGTGGGGCCCTTTACCAGGATCACGGCCCCCAGCAGGATGCCCTTCTATTAGGGGGCACACCCTCCCTGCCCTGTGCCAGACCGTGGGCGGACCCCACCCATGCTCTCTGAACACCCTCACAATAACCCTGAGTGAGGAGGCTTCGTCCTCACTGCGGGGTGGGGACACTGAGGTTCGGCGTGCCCAAGAGCACTTGAGTTTACGTGAAATGTCTAGAAGAGTAAATCCATAGAGACACGAAGGAGATTACTGGTTGCCAAGGACTGAGGGAGAGGGGTGTATCGGGAGGTACGAGGTTTCTTTCTGGGGCAAAGAAGATGTTCTGGAACTAGGTAGTCGTGACGGCTAGGACACTATAAATATGCTGACGACCACCTGTGCTTTAGAAAACCACCGTCTACTTTAAAATGGTGCAGAGTGGATCTGGAGACCCCAGGAAGCACGTGCTGGCCTGGACGTGGGCTCTTGCCAAGACCCGTGCTTTCCTCTCTGCATCTCAGGGCTGCGTCCAGACGCCTCACAAGGTCCTGAATGCCTGGAGGGTGGGCGCCAATCCTGGGGTCACGTCAGTGCCCACAGCAGTGCTGGGAGGTCACTCCTGGGAAATCTCCCTGGCCTTTGGCCCCAGTTCCATCGCCCATCACGTCTTCCTCTTTATCAGCACGGACCCCGTCCTGCTTTGGGCCTCTGGTTATGGCCGGGGGTCTCAACCTCGATTCATTCGAAAATCACCTCCCGGGAGTGTGGGCCCAGGCACCCGTCGTCTCTAAAGCTTCCGGGCATACGGACATGTAGGCGGGGCTCAAGCATCCAGCCAGAGGCAGGCAAAGCCCTGCCTAGTTCCTCTCTGCAGCCCCAGGACCTGCACGGCACAGTCTCCTGGGAAACATTTGTTCCATAAGTCAGTACATTTAGAGGGTTTTTGTTTGTTTGTTTTTCCACTACGAAGCTTCTGGGAATCTCAGTTCCTCCGCCAGAGACTGAAACTGTGCCCTCGGCAGTGAGAGCGGAGTCCGAACCCCTGGGTCCCCGGGGAATTCCCTAACTACAGGCTGGCTGAGGAAACTAAAACCTATGTGAATTTGCAATCTTTGATTTGCCGGATATAAGCACCCTCACTTCCATCCCAGTGCGCCAGTCCACGGATCCGCCCAGCAGGATGCCCTTCTATTAGGGGGCACACCCTCCCTGCCCTGTGCCAGACCGTGGGCGGACCCCACCCATGCTCTCTGAACACCCTCACAATAACCCTGAGTGAGGAGGCTTCGTCCTCACTGCGGGGTGGGGACACTGAGGTTCGGCGTGCCCAAGAGCACTTGAGTTTACGTGAAATGTCTAGAAGAGTAAATCCATAGAGACACGAAGGAGATTACTGGTTGCCAAGGACTGAGGGAGAGGGGTGTATCGGGAGGTACGAGGTTTCTTTCTGGGGCAAAGAAGATGTTCTGGAACTAGGTAGTCGTGACGGCTAGGACACTATAAATATGCTGACGACCACCTGTGCTTTAGAAAACCACCGTCTACTTTAAAATGGTGCAGAGTGGATCTGGAGACCCCAGGAAGCACGTGCTGGCCTGGACGTGGGCTCTTGCCAAGACCCGTGCTTTCCTCTCTGCATCTCAGGGCTGCGTCCAGACGCCTCACAAGGTCCTGAATGCCTGGAGGGTGGGCGCCAATCCTGGGGTCACGTCAGTGCCCACAGCAGTGCTGGGAGGTCACTCCTGGGAAATCTCCCTGGCCTTTGGCCCCAGTTCCATCGCCCATCACGTCTTCCTCTTTATCAGCACGGACCCCGTCCTGCTTTGGGCCTCTGGTTATGGCCGGGGGTCTCAACCTCGATTCATTCGAAAATCACCTCCCGGGAGTGTGGGCCCAGGCACCCGTCGTCTCTAAAGCTTCCGGGCATACGGACATGTAGGCGGGGCTCAAGCATCCAGCCAGAGGCAGGCAAAGCCCTGCCTAGTTCCTCTCTGCAGCCCCAGGACCTGCACGGCACAGTCTCCTGGGAAACATTTGTTCCATAAGTCAGTACATTTAGAGGGTTTTTGTTTGTTTGTTTTTCCACTACGAAGCTTCTGGGAATCTCAGTTCCTCCGCCAGAGACTGAAACTGTGCCCTCGGCAGTGAGAGCGGAGTCCGAACCCCTGGGTCCCCGGGGAATTCCCTAACTACAGGCTGGCTGAGGAAACTAAAACCTATGTGAATTTGCAATCTTTGATTTGCCGGATATAAGCAAATATATGGAAGACAAACAATTCCATGTACTGAATGGGAATGTTCAGTACTTAAATAAAATCGATAAAATAGATAACTCATGAGAACCTGCTGCCTAGCTCAGAGACCTCGACTCAGTGCTCTGTGGTAACAAGAGGGGCCACCTGCCTACGGACAGCAGAGCTGCCCTGGTGGGCAGCAGAAGCCAGCACAATGGTGGAAAGCAACTGGGCTCCAATAAAAACAAATGAGCATGTTCTAAAACCACCTTTAAAAAAGATCTAGGAATGATGAAAGACGTAACAGATACTAGACGCTCAAGTCCAGATGCAAAAAGTCACACTACTTATCCCCTGCTGATCAGGGTGGAGGGAAACAGGGCAGGGCAAGGCCTCTTTGTGAACGTGGGAGCTGAGGCAGGGCTGGATAAGGGGTTTGCTCAAGCAAGTATTGTATTGACAAGAGCGCCCCTTTCCTGGGAGCGGGAACACAGAAGGCCCCGGGTGAGGCCCACGTCATATTCATGCTCCCATAAGCGCCTCCTTATGGACCTCCATAAGGACCATAAGGACCGTATGCGCTCCATAAGGACCACATCCTGATCACCCTTTCATAGATGAGGACATGGAAGCTCAGAGAGGCTGAGTGACCCACACACTGCTGGTAAGAGCCAGTGCTGGGCCTGGCCTCCATGTCCTCCTACTATCAGACCAGAGAAGTGGCTCAAAAATAACAAGACAGGGCTTCCCTGGTGGTCCAGTGGGTAAGGACACCGCCTTGCAGTGCAAGGGGCGCAGGTTCGATCCCTGGCCTGGGAAGATCTCATGTGCTGCGGAGCAGCTGGACCGATGTGTCCAACTACCGAGCCGGAGCTCTGGAGCGCATGCGCCCAGAGCCAGTGCTCTGCGACAACAGAGGCCACCACGATGGGAGGCCCACAGGAGCCAAAGAACAAAGACAGATGAAAACAGACAAACGAAAGACCAATAGAAGTGGCCTGCCTGCTCCCCTCCCTCCCCACCACACCTTCCCAAAAATAAATAAATAAATCTTTAAAAAAATAAATAATAAATAACAAGACAGATACTCTGCTCTCTGCAAATGATGAACATCCAACATCCCAAGGTCCAGATCGATGGTGATGGTGAAGACCAACCGGGCGTCGACGTGGCCCTTGAAACAGGAAACGACCCAAGTGGCACAGCCCGTGCTTGGTACCCCTCGTCACTCGCTCACCCTTCCTGGTACGCCTGAGTCTGCTTCATTGTCCCTCGGCTGAGGTCACGGACATCCAAGAGCACCGAGGAGACCACCTGTGAGGGACGCCCGAGGCTTTCCTTGCTCCCTCACTCCAAGAAGCGACCGCCTCCTAGCTTCTCCTGCTCCCCACACCCACAGCCCTTGCCTCACCTCCGACACCATCTTAAGAAAAGTATGGTATTGGCACACTACTTATCCCCTGCTGATCAGGGTGGAGGGAAACAGGGCAGGGCAAGGCCTCTTTGTGAACGTGGGAGCTGAGGCAGGGCTGGATAAGGGGTTTGCTCAAGCAAGTATTGTATTGACAAGAGCGCCCCTTTCCTGGGAGCGGGAACACAGAAGGCCCCGGGTGAGGCCCACGTCATATTCATGCTCCCATAAGCGCCTCCTTATGGACCTCCATAAGGACCATAAGGACCGTATGCGCTCCATAAGGACCACATCCTGATCACCCTTTCATAGATGAGGACATGGAAGCTCAGAGAGGCTGAGTGACCCACACACTGCTGGTAAGAGCCAGTGCTGGGCCCGGCCTCCATGTCCTCCTACTATCAGACCAGAGAAGTGGCTCAAAAATAACAAGACAGGGCTTCCCTGGTGGTCCAGTGGGTAAGGACACCGCCTTGCAGTGCAAGGGGCGCAGGTTCGATCCCTGGCCTGGGAAGATCTCATGTGCTGCGGAGCAGCTGGACCGATGTGTCCAACTACCGAGCCGGAGCTCTGGAGCGCATGCGCCCAGAGCCAGTGCTCTGCGACAACAGAGGCCACCACGATGGGAGGCCCACAGGAGCCAAAGAACAAAGACAGATGAAAACAGACAAACGAAAGACCAATAGAAGTGGCCTGCCTGCTCCCCTCCCTCCCCACCACACCTTCCCAAAAATAAATAAATAAATCTTTAAAAAAATAAATAATAAATAACAAGACAGATACTCTGCTCTCTGCAAATGATGAACATCCAACATCCCAAGGTCCAGATCGATGGTGATGGTGAAGACCAACCGGGCGTCGACGTGGCCCTTGAAACAGGAAACGACCCAAGTGGCACAGCCCGTGCTTGGTACCCCTCGTCACTCGCTCACCCTTCCTGGTACGCCTGAGTCTGCTTCATTGTCCCTCGGCTGAGGTCACGGACATCCAAGAGCACCGAGGAGACCACCTGTGAGGGACGCCCCGAGGCTTTCCTTGCTCCCTCACTCCAAGAAGCGACCGGCCTCCTAGCTTCTCCTGCTCCCCACACCCACAGCCCTTGCCTCACCTCCGACACCATCTTAAGTCAGACCAGGTGTGACACCACGGCCTTCCCCTCCCCATCCTCCCGGCCTGCGCCTCCCCCCCGCCCCCCGCCACCGGGCTGAAGGGACAGCCCCCTTACTGGGAGCCCGTCTCTATAAAAGCATAAATGAGGCCAGGCCAGGCCCCGCTCAGAACCCTCTAGGAGCTTCTGTCACAATCAAAGTAAAACCCCAACCGCATCCCTGGCCTCCCAGGCCCCCCTCTGGGCCTCGCCCCCTCCCGTGTTGCTTCGCCCAACAGCCAGCAGCCACGCCGGCCCCTCGCACACGCTGAGCACACGAGGAACTCGCTCTGCTGTTCCCTTTGCGGAGAACACTCTTCCCGCAGGTCTTCCTCCCCCACAACTTCCCTTCAATGGGCTCTCAGCTGAAACGTCACCTCCTATCCCCAGACCACGACATCTGAGTGAGCCCCCAGTCACCCCCTGTCAGATCTTAGGATTTTCATTACCTCTGTAGCACAGGTCTTCTATTTTCCTGCCGATAGTTTTGGTTTGTCTGTTTTCTGTCCCAGGTCCCTTACCCTGCTTGTGCATACGCACAGTGACCCTTCCATCCTGTGCACCACTCATTCCCCAAACCTTGCACAGTCCCTGACATGCAGTAGAGCATAAACAACTTTGTCAAAGAATCAAATTAGTAGCTACCAAGGACGCGTGATGGCCTAGGCATGCACTAAGGACCTGGGGCTCAGAGAGGCTCCAGCCCTAGCCAACTAACTACCACCACGTGAAAGACTGCCGGAGAGACCCTCCTGGTGAAGCCCTCCATAACTGTGGGAGGAAAGGATGACATACTTGGGTTTTTTAACCGCTAACTTTGGGGGAGACTCCATAGCCGTAGAGAAGCAGAACAGGGAATGCAGTGACCTCTGTGGACGTCAAGGAGGGCTTTCCTGGAGGATATTTGAGCTCAGATCTGCCTGAGTTGAGGTTACCTACTTTGAGGGGAAGCCCGGCAGACACGGGAACGAGTGTATACTCCTACAAAGGGGCTGTAAGTCACTAAGCTGCGACGGACTCTTTGCGACCCCATGGGCACAAGGCTCCCCTGCCCTTCACCCTCTCCTGGAGTTTGCTCTGACTCATGTCCATGGATTCGGTGATGCTATCTAACCATCTCATCCTCTGTCGCCCCCTTCTCTTTTTTGCCTTCAATCTTTCCCAGCGTCAGGGACGTTTCCAGCGAGTCAGCTCTTCACATCAGATGGCCAAGGGCGGGAACTTCAGCATCCGTCCTTCCAGTGAAAACAGGGTTGATTTCACTTCGGATTGAGTGGTTTGAGGTCCTTGCAAAGGAGTACGTGAGGATTAAATGGGAAAAGAAGCACAAAGCTTCCACCTCAGTATGCGGGTGCTCAGCACTAGTTCTTCCTAGTGTCCTGAGTGAGTAACGAAAACAGTCTAGAACTTCCACAACCCCGCTTGCTTCTCTCTGTTAAAACTTGGCCCTCAGCACTCAGTTGGGGAACCATGGGACCCTACACCTAGCTCCAGCCTCCTGTGCCATCTTAGGGGAGCCAACCTCTCTTCTGGTTTCTCTCTCTCTTTTTTGTCATGTAAGCTATTCATAAAGCCTTTATTGGTTATAATATTGTTTCTATTTTATATTTTGGTTTCTTGGTCATGAGGCATGTGAAATCTTAGCTCCCTAACTAGGGACAGAACCTACATCCCCTGCACTGGAAGCCAAAGTCATAATCACTGGACCGCCAGGGAAGCCCCTGGGTTTTCTAAAAACAAAAAAATGCCAAAACTCAAATCCATCTCCGTGCTCTGAGCTCCTTAAAGACAGGCTCCGCAGGAATGCAGGCTCACGCCTCTGTTCTGCCGCAGCTATTTTTGGCCCCATCAGCCTCAGAAGCAGGTCTCGTGGAGGGGGTGGACACGCTCTTCCTTGAGGGCTGGTGCACGGCTCCTTCCTCGGCCGCGGCATCTGAGTCACACACGGGGACGAGTGGGCCATCACTGACATTTACAAAGTTGGCCGGGCCTGAGTACTGACGGCTGCCGTGGGCTTGCTGGTCGGGCCTTTGGCACGTGTGTTCCTTGGCTTTGTCAGGGTTCACTCCTGCCCACGGCTTCCACAAATACCTCCCCCTGGGGACGCTGGGACTGACCCTGGGGATGATCACAAGCCTGGTGACGGCTGCCCTAATGAGGTATGAGTGGCACTCTGGGCAAACCTTTTTCGTTGAATACCTAGAGGTATCTACACCTCCTTAAGTCACCCATTTCCTCCCTGAACTTCTAAACAGATGTTCGTTCCTGTGCACAGAGGTGCCAGAACCATGTTTAAGCAAATCCCAATGTGAAGCCTAGTATTTATCATTATTATTGTTATCATTAGTATTACTCATGAGCAGCCATTTAGTGAGTGTGAACTTGAGTTCCAGGTTCTGGACTATGTTGACTTTATAGCATCAAATTCTAACCACCACACATATGTAGTGGGGATTGTCATTTGCCCCATTTTACAGATGTGGAAACTGAGGCTCCAAGCAGTTATGCCTATGTTGCCCAAATCACTCATGAACAAGGCTGGACCCCAGATCTAGAGGGCAGGCAAGCCAGGCTGAGCCACTGTGCTGTAACATCACTTTTGGTTTTTAAGTCTTTTCTTTTCAGTCACTTCTATTGGTCTTTCATCTGCTCATTTCCATCCATCTTTGTATTTTGGCGTGTGTGAGCCTCGCATCGCAGTGGCCTCTCCATGAGGCATGTGAAATCTTAGCTCCCTAACTAGGGACAGAACCTACATCCCCTGCACTGGAAGCCAAAGTCATAATCACTGGACCGCCAGGGAAGCCCCTGGGTTTTCTAAAAACAAAAAAATGCCAAAACTCAAATCCATCTCCGTGCTCTGAGCTCCTTAAAGACAGGCTCCGCAGGAATGCAGGCTCACGCCTCTGTTCTGCCGCAGCTATTTTTGGCCCCATCAGCCTCAGAAGCAGGTCTCGTGGAGGGGGTGGACACGCTCTTCCTTGAGGGCTGGTGCACGGCTCCTTCCTCGGCCGCGCATCTGAGTCACACACGGGGACGAGTGGGCCATCACTGACATTTACAAAGTTGGCCGGGCCTGAGTACTGACGGCTGCCGTGGGCTTGCTGGTCGGGCCTTTGGCACGTGTGTTCCTTGGCTTTGTCAGGGTTCACTCCTGCCCACGGCTTCCACAAATACCTCCCCCTGGGGACGCTGGGACTGACCCTGGGGATGATCACAAGCCTGGTGACGGCTGCCCTAATGAGGTATGAGTGGCACTCTGGGCAAACCTTTTTCGTTGAATACCTAGAGGTATCTACACCTCCTTAAGTCACCCATTTCCTCCCTGAACTTCTAAACAGATGTTCGTTCCTGTGCACAGAGGTGCCAGAACCATGTTTAAGCAAATCCCAATGTGAAGCCTAGTATTTATCATTATTATTGTTATCATTAGTATTACTCATGAGCAGCCATTTAGTGAGTGTGAACTTGAGTTCCAGGTTCTGGACTATGTTGACTTTATAGCATCAAATTCTAACCACCACACATATGTAGTGGGGATTGTCATTTGCCCCATTTTACAGATGTGGAAACTGAGGCTCCAAGCAGTTATGCCTATGTTGCCCAAATCACTCATGAACAAGGCTGGACCCCAGATCTAGAGGGCAGGCAAGCCAGGCTGAGCCACTGTGCTGTAACATCACTTTTGGTTTTTAAGTCTTTTCTTTTCAGTCACTTCTATTGGTCTTTCATCTGCTCATTTCCATCCATCTTTGTATTTTGGCGTGTGTGAGCCTCGCATCGCAGTGGCCTCTCTCGTCCCAGAGCACCAGCTCTGGGTGCACACGCTCCAGAGCTCCGCCTCGGTAGTTAGACACATCAGTCCAGCTGCTCCGCGGCACGTGGGATCTTCCCAGGCCAGGGATCGAATCGGCACCCCTTACACTGCAAGGCAGTGTCCTTACCCACTGGACCACCAGGGAAGCCCTGCAACCCCACTTTTAAGCATGCAGTCGCTGCCAAG
Organism: Tragulus kanchil; assembly: GCA_022376925.1. Taxonomy (NCBI): domain Eukaryota; kingdom Metazoa; phylum Chordata; class Mammalia; order Artiodactyla; family Tragulidae; genus Tragulus; species Tragulus kanchil. The sequence continues at coordinate 181,611,345 of JAIOJX010000032.1, read as the reverse complement.
TACCAGCTGTATAATTTCCAATATTCACTGCTATCCATCCTCAGGTAAGTATTGTCAGCTTCATTTCACAGAGGAGGAAACTGAGGCTGAGAGAGATGAGATGTGTCCAGGGTCACAGAGCTAGCAGTTGAAGAGCTGCATCAGACTCCAAAGTCCCTTGATCTGACTGCTTTTCTCTAGGACATTGGTTCTCAACCTGAGGATGTTTTAGAAACGCAAATCGTTGGTCCCACCCTCTGTGTGCTCAGTCACTTCAGTTGTGACTCTATGCAGTTCTATGGACTGGAGCCCCCCAGGCTCCTCTGTCCATGGGCTTCTTCAGGCAAGAACACTGGAGTGAGTTTCCATGACCTCTTCCAGGGGACCTTCCCAACCCAGGGATCCAACCCACATCTCCCGCATCCCCTACAACGCAGGTAGATTCTTTACTGCAGAGCCACTGGGGAAGCCCAACTGATCCCTCACTAGACCTACTGAGTCAGGAATTCTGGAGATGAGATCCAGAAACTTATGTTTAAACAAGCCCTCCAGGGATGCCGACCACACTCTGTTTTAGGGAACCTCTGGTGGAGTGCCTCCCACAGGTGGCAACATTCACAATGCAAAGGGAAGAGCTTGGGAAACAGAGGGCAGAAAGTGGAAATGCTGTTCAAGAATCTTCCACATCTGAAGAATCCTTTCCAGGATCCTTCTCAACCACCAGGCAAGACTCAGGGCAGGGCTGTCTCCAAAGACATCCAAGGCTGCTGGGAGGCAAGCCAGGCTGAGCCACTGTGCTGTAACATCACTTTTGGTTTTTAAGTCTTTTCTTTTCAGTCACTTCTATTGGTCTTTCATCTGCTCATTTCCATCCATCTTTGTATTTTGGCGTGTGTGAGCCTCGCATCGCAGTGGCCTCTCTCGTCCCAGAGCACCAGCTCTGGGTGCACACGCTCCAGAGCTCCGCCTCGGTAGTTAGACACATCAGTCCAGCTGCTCCGCGGCACGTGGGATCTTCCCAGGCCAGGGATCGAATCGGCACCCCTTACACTGCAAGGCAGTGTCCTTACCCACTGGACCACCAGGGAAGCCCTGCAACCCCACTTTTAAGCATGCAGTCGCTGCCAAGTACCAGCTGTATAATTTCCAATATTCACTGCTATCCATCCTCAGGTAAGTATTGTCAGCTTCATTTCACAGAGGAGGAAACTGAGGCTGAGAGAGATGAGATGTGTCCAGGGTCACAGAGCTAGCAGTTGAAGAGCTGCATCAGACTCCAAAGTCCCTTGATCTGACTGCTTTTCTCTAGGACATTGGTTCTCAACCTGAGGATGTTTTAGAAACGCAAATCGTTGGTCCCACCCTCTGTGTGCTCAGTCACTTCAGTTGTGACTCTATGCAGTTCTATGGACTGGAGCCCCCCAGGCTCCTCTGTCCATGGGCTTCTTCAGGCAAGAACACTGGAGTGAGTTTCCATGACCTCTTCCAGGGGACCTTCCCAACCCAGGGATCCAACCCACATCTCCCGCATCCCCTACAACGCAGGTAGATTCTTTACTGCAGAGCCACTGGGGAAGCCCAACTGATCCCTCACTAGACCTACTGAGTCAGGAATTCTGGAGATGAGATCCAGAAACTTATGTTTAAACAAGCCCTCCAGGGGATGCCGACCACACTCTGTTTTAGGGAACCTCTGGTGGAGTGCCTCCCACAGGTGGCAACATTCACAATGCAAAGGGAAGAGCTTGGGAAACAGAGGGCAGAAAGTGGAAATGCTGTTCAAGAATCTTCCACATCTGAAGAATCCTTTCCAGGATCCTTCTCAACCACCAGGCAAGACTCAGGGCAGGGCTGTCTCCAAAGACATCCAAGGCTGCTGGGAGGGGCGCCCGAGCTGGGGCCCCACAGCAAACGTGGGCTGAGCTGCCCCATCATCAGCAAGCTCTAGGATAGACGCAGGGTCAAGGGAGCAGTGCGCTTGAAGGTTTCACAGTGAAACAAAAACAAGCACGGCAAAAACAACAAGACATAAACTGGAAAACCACGTTGCTTTTGCCAGAAGAAGGGTGGCCTACAGTAGGTGACCCACCATCCTGGCTTGTCCAGGACTAAAGGGTTTCGAGGTGAGCCCGAGGGAGCTCAGGGTGTGAAGAAACAGGATACTGGCCCAGGATAGCAGAGATGCAAATGAAAGGAATGATTGCCATGAACCCAGACTCTTGCATCTTTCCATACAGAGAAAAGCGCTAAATTCCGTAACTTGGGATGTCAGACTTTCTTTAAATAACAATAATCTTTGGATGTTCAGACTACCGGCCCTTTGGTGCCAAACATCTATATAACCTGGCTCCTCTCAGGGTCACTTGAGATGCTGTCTCCCAGGCTTGAAGTCCTGAAATAAACTCTCAACTAAAACTCTCAACTTTTGGACTGTGACTATTTTTTAAGTTGAGACTGGGTTACCAAAGGGGAAAGGTGGGTGGGAGGAGGGATAAATTAGGAGTTTGGGATCAACATACATATTCTCCTACATAGAAAATACATCATCAATAAGGACCTACCGTCAAGTGGAACCAGGGGAGCGAACACTTTCTGTCTTCAGGGACCTTCCCAACCCAGGGATCCAACCCACATCTCCCGCATCCCCTACAACGCAGGTAGATTCTTTACTGCAGAGCCACTGGGGAAGCCCAACTGATCCCTCACTAGACCTACTGAGTCAGGAATTCTGGAGATGAGATCCAGAAACTTATGTTTAAACAAGCCCTCCAGGGGATGCCGACCACACTCTGTTTTAGGGAACCTCTGGTGGAGTGCCTCCCACAGGTGGCAACATTCACAATGCAAAGGGAAGAGCTTGGGAAACAGAGGGCAGAAAGTGGAAATGCTGTTCAAGAATCTTCCACATCTGAAGAATCCTTTCCAGGATCCTTCTCAACCACCAGGCAAGACTCAGGGCAGGGCTGTCTCCAAAGACATCCAAGGCTGCTGGGAGGGGCGCCCGAGCTGGGGCCCCACAGCAAACGTGGGCTGAGCTGCCCCATCATCAGCAAGCTCTAGGATAGACGCAGGGTCAAGGGAGCAGTGCGCTTGAAGGTTTCACAGTGAAACAAAAACAAGCACGGCAAAAACAACAAGACATAAACTGGAAAACCACGTTGCTTTTGCCAGAAGAAGGGTGGCCTACAGTAGGTGACCCACCATCCTGGCTTGTCCAGGACTAAAGGGTTTCGAGGTGAGCCCGAGGGAGCTCAGGGTGTGAAGAAACAGGATACTGGCCCAGGATAGCAGAGATGCAAATGAAAGGAATGATTGCCATGAACCCAGACTCTTGCATCTTTCCATACAGAGAAAAGCGCTAAATTCCGTAACTTGGGATGTCAGACTTTCTTTAAATAACAATAATCTTTGGATGTTCAGACTACCGGCCCTTTGGTGCCAAACATCTATATAACCTGGCTCCTCTCAGGGTCACTTGAGATGCTGTCTCCCAGGCTTGAAGTCCTGAAATAAACTCTCAACTAAAACTCTCAACTTTTGGACTGTGACTATTTTTTAAGTTGAGACTGGGTTACCAAAGGGGAAAGGTGGGTGGGAGGAGGGATAAATTAGGAGTTTGGGATCAACATACATATTCTCCTACATAGAAAATACATCATCAATAAGGACCTACCGTACAGCACAGAGAACTCTACCCAATACTCTGTAATAACCAATGTGGGAAAAGAACCTGAAGAGGAATGGATGCATGTAGATGTGTCACTGGGTCACTGTGCTATACACCTGAAACTAACACAACATTGCAAATCAACTACACCCCAATATAAAATCATAATAATTAAAAAACATTTATCGGCCCTCTTAAAATTATGCAGAGGAAGTGGCAGGGCCAGCACACCAGTTCAGGCTCAGAGCCTCGGCCTCTTGATGCCGTGTCCTCAGTTTCTTCATCGCTTGGACCGTGCACACGAGGATGAGTCCCCGTGGGCCTCCCGAGTGCCCAACACAGGGCAGGACACAGAGCAGGCACTCTGTAAACCTTCACGAGGTAAACCAGAAGCCCTGGTGAGTGCAAAGCCCTGCATCCCGGAAAACCCTTTAGTCCTGGGCCAACCGGGATGGTGGGTCGCCTGCTGCTGGAGCCGACACCTGCTTGGAGCCAGTGTACCCAGAGAGACGGCAGGAGGGAGCCTCCCATGGACATCCTCTGCACAAGACGGGGCGCTGAACCATGCACGCCCTGCGGGCAGGAGCTGCCCCTCTCTTGTTCACCATGGACTTCCTAGGCCCTGGCATGGTGCCCACACCTGGGGCGCTCCATGCACACCCACTGAATGACCACACAGGCTTCACGGCCTCCTCTGGGAGAGGCTCACTCCTCAAGGATTATAGAACGACCAGAAGTTGTGGATGTGGCCGTCACAATCATCAGCTCCATCTGATGTTACTGGGCAGTACTCGCGTGCTGAGCTCCTGGGCTGAGCCCAGTGAGGACCAAGAGAGCGTACGAAACGCATTTGCAGTCACTGGTCGAATCTGCCCGGCATACCACGGCTGTGGGGTGCTTCCAGTCCCCTCCTACCCAGTGTCCACATCCTCACCCTAGGATTATAACCCCTCTAACGGGATTTTCCTTTGAGAAGCCACCACCCCCAACCCCTATTCAGACACTTCAATGGTCCAGAGTGATCACGTGAGCCAGGCCTGCTGAATCAGCACATCCCATCTCATAGGCTCCGCTGATGAAGCCCTGACTCAAGCGGGTCCAGTGAAAGCCAGCCCCAGGGCTTTAGCTGAATGACTGAGAAAGAGAAGCTCTCCTGGTCAGGAGATGACTAGCTGTAAGGCTGATGGAATCCTGGAAACTGGAGCCACAGGGCCAGGGCCAGCCTGGGAGAAGAGGCCATCCAGGGGAAATCAGGCGAGAGAGAGAGAGGAACACAGCACCATCATCATATAAGACCTGTTGCTGGAATATTCCAACACATTGGCCAAAATCCAAACATCTCTCTCTAGCGTTTGCATCAGGTGAGCACTTCAAGATGGGTTTGTGTTACTTGTAACTAAAAGAGTTGTTACTTGTAACTAAAAGAATCAAGCTACACCTGTTGTTCTCTCACCCGGAAGTGCCCTCTGGCCCCAAGCTCACATCAGGCCTCTGTCCCCTCACACCTGGCACTTCATGCCTCTCCACAGCCCCCTGCCTGGCCTCAGGCCCTCTTGAGTATCTCCAGGGTCCCCACTGGACCCCAGCCAGGCAGCTCACCCCAATCCAACCCCCACGTTGTCAGGAAAGTTGATTTTCTGAAACAAGCGATATGGGTGCATGTTACTTCTTTGCTTAATACGTCTATGGGCTCATCACTTCCCAGAGCAGAATTTCCTCAAGAATGGGGCACATGCCCTGTAGACAGGTGAACTGGTCTTAGCCGGCATGTGGACCCGGCACCCGGAAACACAGAACAAGAAATTTGAGCTCCTTTTGATTCTCTTGCCAACCTTCTGATTTCTTTCTAGAGAAACATCTCTGCACGGGGCGACCGTGGCCCTGACGACTCTCTCCAACCTGCCGCACTCCCTTTTTAGCAGAAAGAGAGAAGGCCTGGAGCTTAGACGCTTCCAAGACAGGCTAGAACGTTAAACCACTGGCTTGTTTTCACGCCATTTGTTTTTACAATCACCTTCTATTTATGTAAGTGATTCTGGTTTTGCATTGAGAGCCCCTATTCAGACACTTCAATGGTCCAGAGTGATCACGTGAGCCAGGCCTGCTGAATCAGCACATCCCATCTCATAGGCTCCGCTGATGAAGCCCTGACTCAAGCGGGTCCAGTGAAAGCCAGCCCCAGGGCTTTAGCTGAATGACTGAGAAAGAGAAGCTCTCCTGGTCAGGAGATGACTAGCTGTAAGGCTGATGGAATCCTGGAAACTGGAGCCACAGGGCCAGGGCCAGCCTGGGAGAAGAGGCCATCCAGGGGAAATCAGGCGAGAGAGAGAGAGGAACACAGCACCATCATCATATAAGACCTGTTGCTGGAATATTCCAACACATGGGCCAAAATCCAAACATCTCTCTCTAGCGTTTGCATCAGGTGAGCACTTCAAGATGGGTTTGTGTTACTTGTAACTAAAAGAGTTGTTACTTGTAACTAAAAGAATCAAGCTACACCTGTTGTTCTCTCACCCGGAAGTGCCCTCTGGCCCCAAGCTCACATCAGGCCTCTGTCCCCTCACACCTGGCACTTCATGCCTCTCCACAGCCCCCTGCCTGGCCTCAGGCCCTCTTGAGTATCTCCAGGGTCCCCACTGGACCCCAGCCAGGCAGCTCACCCCAATCCAACCCCCACGTTGTCAGGAAAGTTGATTTTCTGAAACAAGCGATATGGGTGCATGTTACTTCTTTGCTTAATACGTCTATGGGCTCATCACTTCCCAGAGCAGAATTTCCTCAAGAATGGGGCACATGCCCTGTAGACAGGTGAACTGGTCTTAGCCGGCATGTGGACCCGGCACCCGGAAACACAGAACAAGAAATTTGAGCTCCTTTTGATTCTCTTGCCAACCTTCTGATTTCTTTCTAGAGAAACATCTCTGCACGGGGCGACCGTGGCCCTGACGACTCTCTCCAACCTGCCGCACTCCCTTTTTAGCAGAAAGAGAGAAGGCCTGGAGCTTAGACGCTTCCAAGACAGGCTAGAACGTTAAACCACTGGCTTGTTTTCACGCCATTTGTTTTTACAATCACCTTCTATTTATGTAAGTGATTCTGGTTTTGCATTGAGGGTAGTTACAGAAAGTTTCCTTTAGAGACGAATTTATATAAACACAAAAGTGAGTCTGTTTAAAGTAAAAAAAAAAAAAAAAAGGCAACAACAGGAGGTATTTGGTAAATGTTTGGCAAGCAGCGACTCACAGGATGACACGTACGCTACTCAGCCAGGCACACAAGGCCCTTCACCGTCCGCCCCTTGACAATCCTCCAAACTCTCAGAGGGGCTTGAGCCTCCCAAGATGACTTAGCGTCATATCTCCACGACCTCGCTCCTCCCGTTCCAGATGCCCTTTCCCCACCTCCTCATCAACCTACAACAATTTCCTTTATTATAAAGACCCAAGTCAGTGTCACTGTTTCCCGTGGCTGGAGTTTGGCCCAGCCACCCAAGGGCTTCCCGAGCACCCTGGAGAGCAGCTTCTGTGGCTCTCTCAGCTCACCCTCTGTGGGCTCCTTGAGGCCAAGAGATCCCAGAAACGAGAATGATCTTTCAGGTTTGTGTGTGGCTCAGAGGCTCGGCCAGCACAGGAGGAAGGGAACAGACTCTCCCTGGGGGATGTGGACCCATCAGGCTCCAGCACACCTGGAGGGAGCACGGGCCTGGAGCCCGAGGAGCAGAGGGAGAAGGAATCTGAAGGCAGGGAAGGGAGTGAAGGCAGGGTGGGGGCCTGAGGCCGGGCCCCACAGATTCCCTTCAGGAAAGGGGGGAAGGGTGAGCATCTTGGGATGGCAGGATCCTGCACAGCCCTGGAGCAGAGGGCCTGGTAGGCTGAGGTGCTTGACTTTAACTTGCATTTGAATCCCCTCAGAACTCGTTAGGATGCCAACTCCTAAGCCCCACCCCAAAGGCTCTGGCTTGGCGGGTTTAAGTGGGCCCGCGCTGCACTTGAAAACGAGCACTTTGGGCGATGCTGAGGGCCACTCTTTGAGAAGCACTGAGTCACAGGGGTGAGGGAAGATGCAACACAGGCAGGGACCTAGGGCTTCCCAGGTGGCTCAGACAGTACAGAATCTGCCTGCAATGCGGGAGACCTAGGTTTGATCTCTGGGTCAGGAAGATCCCCTGGAGAAGGGAATGGCAGCGCACTCCAGTATTCTGGCCTGGAGATTTCCATAGACAGAGGAGCCTGGTGGGCTACAGTTCATGGAGTCCCAAAGAATTGGATGAAACTGAGATACTAGAACTTTACTTTCTTTCTTTCTTTTTTTTATGGAGCCAGCAGACAAAATGCAGAAATGCAGGTGAACTGCCAAAGACCCCCCAGAGCACTGCACTCCTTCCTGGACACCCAGAGCCTCGAAACAAGGCTTACCAGAGAACCAGCCTCGCCAAGGTTATTTCAAATATGCCCCAAATAACTCAGCAGAGATGTGTTTAATGAGGTGGATCCACATGTGAGCTCTCGCATTCTACAGCCGGGAACTGGAGTGATCCAACCAGCAAACAGAACCTCTTGTTAGAGACCTTAATCAACCGGCGATTGTCCGCACGGAACTTAACCCCTAAGGGTCAGGACCGAGGCCCTTTCTCGCTAAAGAAACCCCTCCTTTGTTTGCAATCAAATTGTTCACTGATGAAATCCAGGCAAACAAGTGGGGGTTGGGGGGAAGTTAGGGGAACAGGCTGCAGAGACCTGAAAGGCAGCTGTGGAACTTTGCTCCCCGAACCTCCACTTCGGCTCTAGACTAATTGCTGCCTCACACGTGAACTAAAATCAGAACACAAAACCGTGCTCACGGGAGGGGGATGTCAGACCAGCGCCCGCGGCTGCCCTCCTTCAAGGTCTGGCCTTCGGAACAATCCAGGCCGAGTCACTCATCAAATGGAGATTGACTTTTATCTGATTAACCAATGGAGAAACATCCTTCCCCATCTCACGGGAGCGTTCTGTGAGAAAGGCATTTTGCAGACTGCAGGGAAAAGTTAGGCCTTGGCTTCCCTCCTGCTCGGCCAGTGGAAAATTACAAAGAAAGCAAGGCTGCCCTCTGCTATCCTCAGGGGTTCTTCCTGGGCCCCGGAAAACACAGAGAGAAACCGGAAACAGAGCACGCCTTTGCTTACCTGGGGCGGAGAGGAGTCTGGGGGGCGGCGGGGCGGGGCGGCGGGGCAGCGGGGGCGGGGGCCGGCACTGGCAGATCTGTTGGCAGCTGTCCGTCACCTTGGAGCAGGACTTCTGGGGCTCACCGTGTGTCACCTGCAGAAACGGGCACCGGTGCCCAGGAGAGGCCAATGAGGCAACTGGGAGCCCAAACAGGCACCCCCGACCTCAGCCCCAGGCCTGGGCAGGAAGAATGGACTGAAGCTGGGCTGGCCGAAAGGGAACCACGCCGCGGGAGGCTGGCCTGGGAGGACTGGAAACGGGCGGTTTTGTTTTCACGGGACAGGGGCCGTTGGCTGGGGCATTTGCGAGAGGCAGACGACTACTTTAGGGTCAACTCCTAGAATGTCCCCACTGTACACAGGAGGAAACTGAGGCCCAGGCAGGAGAAGTGGCCGCCTGAGGTTCTTACACCCAGAGGGCGACAGGACACTGATTTCCTCTCCTCGGGAACCTGACCGCTGGCTTCTCAGGTCTTTCCTGCTGCCGTGCAGGACCAGTCCTGGCCTCCTCTCTGGCCACAGCTCCTGACAGCTTTCCTGTGTCCTCCCTCGACCAGATCTTGGAGGAAGAACCTAACCCAGCCAGCCCTCTGCTCTGGTGAGCAGAACAACCTTCCCAGTGTTCTCCACGGCCCCCGACTGGTCTTACGGGAAACATACCTGATCCAACTGCCTGCGCCCAGCCCGCACCACCCCAGCGCCTGTCCACCGCTCAGGGGATGCCAGGGCCGCAGGACCCTGCACCAGAGGGCGCCTCTGCTTCATGTTTTCGCCCATTGCTCTGCTCTCAAAGCCCTCCTTCCAGTCCTTGGCTCCTGGCCATGCTCGCTCCCTTTGCACTGGCTGTTCCAACGGCCTGGAATTTTTTCCCCACACCTTTCCACCTGCTCTGCCCTTTGTTCAGCCCGGCTATCAACTGCTCAGGGAAGCATCTCCAACTGCCCTGACCAGGTCAGAGCTCCATTTTACAGTCTCTCTTGGTACTGAGTTTCGCTCTCTGGGGCAGAAGTCCACACGGGAGTGTTTGCCTAGCTCGTCCTCCTGTTTCCTGGACTCTAAGGTCTGCGGGGTCAGGAGTCAGGCCTTTTTTCCCCTTCTAGCTATTGTATCACCTCAGGAAACACCTGGAATTCACCAGAATCTGCACCTCTTGAATCCTGGGCTGGTGTCCTTTCAATTTCAGTCCCAGGTTCCCCCGTTGCAAACTCCAAAGGGAAACACAAGAGGGTTGTGTCCACCTAGCGGTGCCAGCCCTGCTTGCACGTTGTCTCCAGGCTGGCTGCTTCCAAAGATACCTCTGCCTGAGCCTTTCCCATGCCAGTCAAGTCAGAATTCTCACAGGTGGAGCCGGGCAGGTGGATGTTACTGAAGCATCCCAGATTAAACTTCTCACGCGTGGCCAGTAAGAGGAGGCCCACCTTGGACCCACTGCCAACAGCCATCCCTATGGCAGAGCACGTGAACCTCTGAGCCTAGCATTTTCTGCCTGTCCCAGACACCAGCTGAGGTCGAGACAAGAAGGAAAGCGTTTGCAGTCACCTCCTGTCTCGGGGAGGCCCACAGCTCATTTCTCTGGTGGGTATTTCCATTGAGTAGGAACCCAGAACCCCAGTTTCTCCACAACCGGTCAGCGGAGGCCTGCCTTTGGAGGTCCGTGCAGACCTGCTGCTGCACGTGTCCCAGGCCGGCAGAGACAGCGGGCAGGGCTGGGCTGTGCCCTTTCCACACGGCAGAGATGAACAGGGTAGGCACCGGCAGGGGGAGCTGGATTAATTTATAGCCCTGACTTCATATCTGTGAGGCCACGAGCGTCTGCTCCTTTTAGTATTTTTTTTAATACATTTTTTTTCTTTTTTTCCCCATCATGCCTCTTTTTTTAAATATTTATTTTCATCCATCTTTTATTGTTTGGCCTGTGTGGACCTCCCATTGCAGTGGCCTCTCTCCTTGTAGAGCACTGGCTCTGGGCGCATGCGTTCCAGAGCGCTGGCTCTAATTGGACACACGAGCTTAGCCCCTCTGTGGTACATGGGATCTTCCCGGGCCAGGGATCCAACCAGTGCCTCTAGCACTGCAAGACAGACTCTCTACCCACTGGATCATCAAAGGAGTGTTTGCCTAGCTCGTCCTCCTGTTTCCTGGACTCTAAGGTCTGCGGTCAGGAGTCAGGCCTTTTTCCTTCTAGCTATTGTATCACCTCAGGAAACACCTGGAATTCACCAGAATCTGCACCTCTTGAATCCTGGGCTGGTGTCCTTTCAATTTCAGTCCCAGGTTCCCCCGTTGCAAACTCCAAAGGGAAACACAAGAGGGTTGTGTCCACCTAGCGGTGCCAGCCCTGCTTGCACGTTGTCTCCAGGCTGGCTGCTTCCAAAGATACCTCTGCCTGAGCCTTTCCCATGCCAGTCAAGTCAGAATTCTCACAGGTGGAGCCGGGCAGGTGGATGTTACTGAAGCATCCCAGATTAAACTTCTCACGCGTGGCCAGTAAGAGGAGGCCCACCTTGGACCCACTGCCAACAGCCATCCCTATGGCAGAGCACGTGAACCTCTGAGCCTAGCATTTTCTGCCTGTCCCAGACACCAGCTGAGGTCGAGACAAGAAGGAAAGCGTTTGCAGTCACCTCCTGTCTCGGGGAGGCCCACAGTTCATTTCTCTGGTGGGTATTTCCATTGAGTAGGAACCCAGAACCCCAGTTTCTCCACAACCGGTCAGCGGAGGCCTGCCTTTGGAGGTCCGTGCAGACCTGCTGCTGCACGTGTCCCAGGCCGGCAGAGACAGCGGGCAGGGCTGGGCTGTGCCCTTTCCACACGGCAGAGATGAACAGGGTAGGCACCGGCAGGGGGAGCTGGATTAATTTATAGCCCTGACTTCATATCTGTGAGGCCACGAGCGTCTGCTCCTTTTAGTATTTTTTTTAATACATTTTTTTTCTTTTTTTCCCCATCATGCCTCTTTTTTTAAATATTTATTTTCATCCATCTTTTATTGTTTGGCCTGTGTGGACCTCCCATTGCAGTGGCCTCTCTCCTTGTAGAGCACTGGCTCTGGGCGCATGCGTTCCAGAGCGCTGGCTCCTAATTGGACACACGAGCTTAGCCCCTCTGTGGTACATGGGATCTTCCCGGGCCAGGGATCCAACCAGTGCCTCTAGCACTGCAAGACAGACTCTCTACCCACTGGATCACCAGGGAAGCCCCCAGTGAAGGGACCACTGACTATGTTTCAAACTCTGAAAGGCACTCTTAACTCCTACCACCAAGGTCATATACTCAGATGATGAGCCTTTTCTCAATTATCTGAGGGCGATGATGAACTCAGATGTCATGGCCAAACCGCTGGCCTCTCCCCTAGCACAGGGGTCAGCCCTCTCACCACCGTCACAGAGCCTGGTCTCTGGATTCGGACCTCCTAAGATGCCGCGTGCGGCTTGAAAGCACCTTTCTCCCAACCGCAGGCCTCCGTGAGCGCATCTCTGCGGAACTTCCCCAAGTGTGCAAACTTTGAGCAAAGCTATTGCCGGAGCAATTACTTTCCCGCTCTTCCGGGTGCGATCACGCGAGGGTTCACAAGCAGCATGTCTGTTTAACCTGGCCCAACATGATGACCTATTTTTGTGAGAGGCTAGGAGGGCTCAGATGTATCACAGTGCCTCATGGGATGAAATGACAGGCAGAGAAACCGGGGCCAAGTTTCGAGGCGGAAGGGGGTGGGGAAGTGAAGGCACAGCCTACATCTTAAACATCTGGCATCTCCACTGAAAGAGGAGCGGGCACAACTGCTTAAGTGACCACAGTATCACCCCATTAGCCAACCTGGGTGGGCGGTCTTCTCCCAGAGGCGGGCCCCCTTGGGCCTCTTGTTGATTTGGTCCAGAGCAAGCCTGGGGCGGGTGATCCTCCCTTGACTGATAGCTGGTGACACGGTCTCTTTCTCCACATCTGTATGTCCGTCAAGCCTGGCTCTTGCATGGCCTTCCAGGCAAGGCGTCCTGAACCCACGGCCCCCAGGCTTGGACCCAGCTGGTGCCGCTTCACCTCACAGACCCTCTTTTTCTGGGGCACTTTCCTCCTGGTACCTCATGTCTGTTCCTCCCACACAAAGTTGTGAGCATCTGAGAGCAGAAAGGCAGGGGGGTCTTTGCTTTATCCATCTTGAGCAAGGTGACTCCTAAACCCCACTGTGAGGCAGGCACGGCAAAAGAGGCTGACTTCACCATGAGGAAGGCCGAGAGAGGGAGCTGGGGTCATCCTCACCGAGAGCCGGAGGACAGGCTGGGCTGGGCTAAGCAGTGCGCATGTCCTCCTCCAGGGGATCTTCCTGACCCAGGGGGATAGAACTCACATCTCTGATGTCTCCTGCATTGGCAGGTGGATTCCTTACCACGAGTGCCATCTAGGAAGTGTCCCCAAATTGCATAGGGCCCAGCATTCAGGTGGTGCTCAGTGCAGACAGGGGCTGAGAAGAGTCTGCCTGGCAGTGGGGAAACAGGGGATCAGCCCCATCCCCCGCCCCGATCCGGGTCCACTGGTTCCACAGGTGGCAGTGCTGTGTTTAGGCCAGGAAAGCTCAAAACCACAAGCTTGTCTCAACCCTGGCCTGGTTGGTTCACATCCGAGGGAGTCTCACAGGAGAAGAAACATTCCCATAAAGACACTGGCTCTTAGCTAGACTTGACCGAGAAGAAGCAAAGGCCTACGGAGGCCAGTGACGGTATCGTGCCTTCCCGTGACCACTTCTGATTCCCGTTCTGCCATCATGTGCCTTCCTGTCCCTGCTCAGCGGTATTTTCTCAGGGTCAGAATCCTGAGGTCCACAGAGGACCCCTAGCCACCTGGATTTGGTCCCTGGCACTATGGTCTGGGGGCACAGGGCCCATGGCAACCAGCTTCCACACCTGGCCTCCTCAACAGTCCCTGAATCGGCCCACTTCTCCTCGTCCCATTGCCACAACCCCAAACCAGGGCCCCATCACATCTCCACACCTCCCTCACCTCTCTCCTATGGCTGCCAGAAAACTACAGGGCCCCCTGTAAAGTTTTAGGTAAACAGTAAACATTACGTATAAACACATCCCAAAGACAGCATGGGATGCACTTGCGTTCAAGAACACTACTTTGTCTGAAAATTTAACTTGTCTATATTCTTTTTAAAGATGTGTTGGATGTGGACTAATTTTCCAACCTTTATAGAATCTGTTATAACATTGCTTCTGTTTTATGGGCTGGTATTTTGGCCACCAGGCATGTGGGATCTTAACTCCTCAACCAAGAACTGAACCTGCAGTCCCCTGCACGGGAAGGCGAAGTCCTAGCCACTGGACCACCCTGGAAGTCCCCAGCCTGTAGTTTTACCGGTTAAATCTGGCAGCCTTACTCTCACCAGCCCCTTGCCTCGATCTTTCCCTGAATCCTGGCCTTGTGCTGAAGCTAGAATAAGATTTCTAACACGCTAATCTGTGATCGTGTCATCTCTTTCTCAAGAAACTGTCCACAGTCCCCAGAGTTTTCAGGATCAAGTCCAAACTGTAAGACACGATGTTAGCGGCTTACAACAGAGGCCTCACCTGGGGAAACCCTCGCTGGGGTCCTTCCCACGTCCTGCCCTCTCCTCCCGCCTGGAGGATGTTCCCTCCACAGCCGGGATGCTTCCCTCAGAGCTGACTCCTGACTTCTCGTTCCCATCTTGGCTGAAGCCCTGTGTCTGCAGTTTCTCTGGATCTTCCTCCAGCTCCCATCTCTAAGCCGTTTGCCCCTACGGAGCGCTCTTGCCCATCACGACCCATTTAACAATTTCTCCGGCGCTAGACTGTCCATGCCCGTGAAGGCAGGGACCACTCCACCCCTCGCACTTAACACAGGGCCTGGCAAACAGGTGCCTCATACATGCAGCGGACTCAATAAGGGAAGTTGTCATGACGGACCACAGGAGCGGGGACTTGGCAATCGCTTGAGTCTGGGATGGTTCCTTGTCACCCCACAGAGACCTGCAGGCCCGGATCTGAGCCCATCTCCCCAGCCATGGCTCTAGGAGGGTGCCCACGAGGATGATGGCTGCTGGCATCCTTTACTGAGACAGGTCGGCCCTGCAGCGACTTGATGAGACACACTCCTGTCACACCTAATACGTTCGTCAGCCCATCAGCCTCTTCACTCGCAGACAGAAAGACTCATCTGGAAGTGAACTTAGAAGACCCCTAAATCACAAAAGCTCAGACTCTCAATTCCAGACACAGGAAGAAACAAAAAGAGAAGAGGCTAAGCTGTGCCCCCACCAACCTTGTGGCTATTTAATGTCATCTGACTTGAATGATTGAGTCTCTTTTCATCCAGGCGGCAGCCAGAGGCTCCGGGCTGGTCTCAAGGTTGGAACCTGGTGCTTTGAGGGACCCCACAGAGCTCTGGCTTCACCGGCCATCCTGCTAAAAACAGGACCTGGCTGTGCCGCCTCTCCTTGCCAGATGTTTACGACTTAGGGGGATTCTTCAGGCAAAAAGCTCAGGAAAGCATAGACAGATTTCTTTCTACTCCAGAAACTCCTATGGTGTCACAGATGGTAATCTCTCCACTTAAAGGGAAACACGTGGCTCTCTGCACTTCAACTTCTTCTCATCTCCCCTCTCTTCTGTTGCTCAAAACACCAGATCCATTCATTCCAAGCCCCCTTTCCCTTGGCTTTCAGTCCTTAATCATTTGTAGATTATTTTTTCACTGCCTCCAGCCAAGATGTTATCCATCCTACTTGTCCGGAGGATTTCTTTCTAATTGATTTTTACAAAAAATAATCTATATTGAGTAAGGGCATCTGAAACACACACACAGACACACACACACAGACACACACACAGACACACACTAGCTGGTATAAGTACTGCCTGGCTGAAGCACACTGCTTAAAAACGGAGCGACTTCACAAAACCATTTCTCCGGTGGTGGGGCTGGGTGGAGAGGTGGGAAGTCCACTGCCGCTAACCTGCTAGCTCCCACGGCCGCATTCCAGATCTTGGAGATTAACCATGTCATCCTGTTGCGCTCCACACTAGCTGGAAAATCTCCCAGAAGAGGGAAAACTGTAAACAAGTGAATATAAAAAGGAAGTGAGCTGAACAGCTAAGGTTCAGCTAAAAGTCGAACGAGAGGAACGGGTCCCAAACCGCCCGACTGTTCAGAAGTGACAAAATTCTGAATCCCGAGGAAGCACAGCGGAGTTTAATAGCTGCCGTTTCACACATTAAACAAAGCTGTCAATTCCGAAAGGAAAACAATTGTGAGGGAGACAGAGGCAAACTGAAGAAGAGAGAAGAAGGGCCTGGTGCTGGGGGAGGGGGAAGGGTGTACGCCTCCCTCCCCCACTGAAGTAGACGCACACCCTCAGACTCTCCACCCAGCCGGCTGGCTCCAGCACTGGAGCCCCTAGTTCCTTCCCAGTGGGCACCAGAGCTACCATCCAAGTGGGACAGACTGAGCTGAGTTGATGAGTGGGACTCATCAACCTTGGTGACCTGGCAAGCAGGGCTGCCCCATCCCTTCCTCTCCGAAGGGTCACCTACTGGTCAGGGCAGCTATCTGAATCGCCCTCAGCCCCCAAAATGCCAATAGGAGAACATGAAGCTGCAAATACCCCAGAGTGGGCATTTCAGTGTCCAGAATGGTAAACCTGTCCTCCAGAGCCTGCTGACCACTGACAACCAAAAATGCTGATGGGACTGTGTAGGGATCAGCAGAGTACCTGGCTGGCCAGGGAGATGAGTGATGTTACTACTACTAACACCAATAATGGCAGCAACAGCAGCTATTTATAGAGTTTAGTCTGGCTGAGACGTTGCTCTAGGTAATCTTTATCTCGTCAAGTACTTCTACCAGTACAGTGAGGAAACAGAAAGTAGGGTTCAGAGAGCTTAAGCACACTGCCTAAAGTCCCCCAGCTGGTCAGGAGCAGAGCTGTAGCTCAGTATTGAGCATGCATGCATGCTGAGTCGCTTCAGTCATGTCCAATTCTTTGCCACCCCATGGACTGCAGCCTGGCAGGCTCCTCTGGCCATGGGATTCTCCAGGTAAGAGTGCTGGAGTGGGCTGCGTGCCCTCCTCCAGGATCTCCCCAACCCAGGAAGCTGGCAACAAATCCCACTGTTTCATCATTCCACTGGCACGCTGACTATGTGTATTCTAGAAGGTAATAAGGTTCAGCTAAAAGTCGAACGAGAGGAACGGGTCCCAAACCGCCCGACTGTTCAGAAGTGACAAAATTCTGAATCCGAGGAAGCACAGCGGAGTTTAATAGCTGCCGTTTCACACATTAAACAAAGCTGTCAATTCCGAAAGGAAAACAATTGTGAGGGAGACAGAGGCAAACTGAAGAAGAGAGAAGAAGGGCCTGGTGCTGGGGGAGGGGGAAGGGTGTACGCCTCCCTCCCCCACTGAAGTAGACGCACACCCTCAGACTCTCCACCCAGCCGGCTGGCTCCAGCACTGGAGCCCCTAGTTCCTTCCCAGTGGGCACCAGAGCTACCATCCAAGTGGGACAGACTGAGCTGAGTTGATGAGTGGGACTCATCAACCTTGGTGACCTGGCAAGCAGGGCTGCCCCATCCCTTCCTCTCCGAAGGGTCACCTACTGGTCAGGGCAGCTATCTGAATCGCCCTCAGCCCCCAAAATGCCAATAGGAGAACATGAAGCTGCAAATACCCCAGAGTGGGCATTTCAGTGTCCAGAATGGTAAACCTGTCCTCCAGAGCCTGCTGACCACTGACAACCAAAAATGCTGATGGGACTGTGTAGGGATCAGCAGAGTACCTGGCTGGCCAGGGAGATGAGTGATGTTACTACTACTAACACCAATAATGGCAGCAACAGCAGCTATTTATAGAGTTTAGTCTGGCTGAGACGTTGCTCTAGGTAATCTTTATCTCGTCAAGTACTTCTACCAGTACAGTGAGGAAACAGAAAGTAGGGTTCAGAGAGCTTAAGCACACTGCCTAAAGTCCCCCAGCTGGTCAGGAGCAGAGCTGTAGCTCAGTATTGAGCATGCATGCATGCTGAGTCGCTTCAGTCATGTCCAATTCTTTGCCACCCCATGGACTGCAGCCTGGCAGGCTCCTCTGGCCATGGGATTCTCCAGGTAAGAGTGCTGGAGTGGGCTGCGTGCCCTCCTCCAGGGGATCTCCCCAACCCAGGAAGCTGGCAACAAATCCCACTGTTTCATCATTCCACTGGCACGCTGACTATGTGTATTCTAGAAGGTAATAAGGACCATTCCATCTAGCCATCTCTCTGACCCTAACACAGGTCACTCAGGTTGGTGGCTACCTGGCCTCTCTCCCAAGGGCATGGTGGGTACAAGGTGAGGATTCTATCCTCACTGCCTGCGGACAGCACCTTCGTACACTCCCCCCGTCAGTGGCCACCTCGAGAATCTGTCCACATGCTCAACTCCACTACCTGAGAGAAACGCAATCGCTTTTGTGCTGAAGTCCAGTTTGAGAAGGCAACTGTGAAGTTTATTAGTGGTTCTGACGGGAACTAAAGAAGGCATGTTCTTGGGATCATTGTTCTTTTTAAGCTTGCAAAAGCTCTAAGGCTTCTTTCTCTGCATTTCTTCAATAGAATATTGCCATCAAGAAAGCATTCCCTCCACTCTTTCCCTTCCAAGGCGCTGTCCTGCGGGCCTCAGCAGGCAGGACTGAAGTCACTTTCAGGAGTTTCTTATCTTTCCAGAGCTGGAGCATGCATGGGGAGCCCGAGCTTCCCTTCTTTCCCTAAACTCTTCCCAGGACCAATCAGAGGGGCGACCGCCGGAAGCCACAGTCGTGGGAGTTAAGTGGCAACCACCCCCTACCCCGTCCTGCCCAGGGGGCCCTCCTGGCCCGCAGCCCGAGCCGCCGCTCACCTGCACGAAGCCCCAGAGGGGGTGAAGCGCGCAGTGCAGCAGCAGCGAGGGCCAGCAGGAGCCTCGGCGCAGCACCAGGTCCCGGAGGAGCATCTCGGCTTGAGACGATCGTCAAGTACTTCTACCAGTACAGTGAGGAAACAGAAAGTAGGGTTCAGAGAGCTTAAGCACACTGCCTAAAGTCCCCAGCTGGTCAGGAGCAGAGCTGTAGCTCAGTATTGAGCATGCATGCATGCTGAGTCGCTCAGTCATGTCCAATTCTTTGCCACCCCATGGACTGCAGCCTGGCAGGCTCCTCTGGCCATGGGATTCTCCAGGTAAGAGTGCTGGAGTGGGCTGCGTGCCCTCCTCCAGGGGATCTCCCCAACCCAGGAAGCTGGCAACAAATCCCACTGTTTCATCATTCCACTGGCACGCTGACTATGTGTATTCTAGAAGGTAATAAGGACCATTCCATCTAGCCATCTCTCTGACCCTAACACAGGTCACTCAGGTTGGTGGCTACCTGGCCTCTCTCCCAAGGGCATGGTGGGTACAAGGTGAGGATTCTATCCTCACTGCCTGCGGACAGCACCTTCGTACACTCCCCCCGTCAGTGGCCACCTCGAGAATCTGTCCACATGCTCAACTCCACTACCTGCGAGAAACGCAATCGCTTTTGTGCTGAAGTCCAGTTTGAGAAGGCAACTGTGAAGTTTATTAGTGGTTCTGACGGGAACTAAAGAAGGCATGTTCTTGGGATCATTGTTCTTTTTAAGCTTGCAAAAGCTCTAAGGCTTCTTTCTCTGCATTTCTTCAATAGAATATTGCCATCAAGAAAGCATTCCCTCCACTCTTTCCCTTCCAAGGCGCTGTCCTGCGGGCCTCAGCAGGCAGGACTGAAGTCACTTTCAGGAGTTTCTTATCTTTCCAGAGCTGGAGCATGCATGGGGAGCCCGAGCTTCCCTTCTTTCCCTAAACTCTTCCCAGGACCAATCAGAGGGGCGACCGCCGGAAGCCACAGTCGTGGGAGTTAAGTGGCAACCACCCCCTACCCCGTCCTGCCCAGGGGGCCCTCCTGGCCCGCAGCCCGAGCCGCCGCTCACCTGCACGAAGCCCCAGAGGGGGTGAAGCGCGCAGTGCAGCAGCAGCGAGGGCCAGCAGGAGCCTCGGCGCAGCACCAGGTCCCGGAGGAGCATCTCGGCCCGCGGCGCCCGCTTCCGGGGCGAACTGTCAGGGGGCAAAGCTCGGGTCAGGAGGGCGCGGCTGGCACCATCCTGGTCGCGCACCCGCACCCACGAGAGTCTGGACAGGGGGGCACGCCTCGCCCCCTGGAGCACCCTCGTAATCCAAGCCTGGCCCTGCTCACCCCAGCTTGCACCCTCGCCAGCCCTTCGTGCACACTCACGGAGGCTGGCATTCCAGAACTCACACTCCATCGTCGTGCACGCCCCCGAATCCTGAGTGCCTACCTCAGCCCCATGCACACCTGCAGAGACAGCCAAGCGCTCGTCCCGAGCCCCGTGCGCCGCCCCAGAAACAGCCAAGCACAACTCTCTCCCACTGTGAGCACACTTCAAACCCGGCGGGCTCCACTCCCCCTGCGTGCAGAAACAGCCATGCACACTCACCGACTCCCGCCCGCACACTCGCGGACCCCCGCATGCACAGCACCGTGGACTCACACGCTGCGTGCACCCTCTCTGCCCCGCCGGCCCTCACTGCGCACACTGCAACAGAGGCGCCCGTGCGCGCCCCGCTAGCCCTCGCGCGTTCCGCCGAGCCCCAGCCTCCCGCCTCAGGGCGTGATCTGCCCCCGCGTCTCCATCCCCGCCCGCACCCCTCCAGTGCCTCGCGCCACCTTGCCTGGCGGCGGCCCCAGCCGATCCTCGGAGCGGGGACGAGAGATCCTCGATCCCCCCGCAGGAGAATCTATTCCCGAGCCGCCGGACGGCCCCCATTTAAAGCCAGCCGCCTCCCCAGTCCCCCGCCCTCTAGGCGGGGCCTCGGTCCTCACCCGAGCTACTGCGCGGGCGCCTAGGGGCTTCACATGCCCAGGAGGAGCGCCGGGCACAGGAGCAAAAGTTTGCGAGCGGCTTAGGCCTCCGGGGCGGCTGAGCCGGGGGCCCGGGCAGGGTGCGCTCGCACGGGGCGCAGGGCGCGGTGGCTCCGGACTGCGCCTGGCCGCGCGCGGGGCGGCACCCCGCGCCCTGGGCCGGGGCGGGCTGCCGTGGCGGAGGCGGAGGGCGGGGAAAGTCTCCTCCGAGCCTCCTGGAGCCGGCGGCGCGTGCCCTCCCCGGGTCCCCGCCCTTCGCGGTGGCGCCGCGCGGCTGCCCGGGGCGCGGGGGTGCCCGGGCTGTGGCCGCCCGTCACGCCGGCCCGCGGGAAGCCGCAGCTAGAGGCCCTGGCCGGGAGCGCCCGCTCGGGCCGCGGGGACGCGGGCGGAGGCGAGATAAATAATGCACGAAAAAGGAAAACAGACGTGAGCCCAGCCAGAGCTCGCCAGCCTCCCTCCCGGGGCTGCGCTCCCGCCTGCGCTCCCCGCCGCCGCCGCCAGCGCCGCTGCAGTGATTCCTCGTCTCCATCTAGCGAGGCTATTGTGTACTGGGCGCTTAATAATTTATTTTTGCACCCGCGAGGACGAGGACTCCCAGCTCCCGAGGGTCTTGCTCCTTTCCTGCTACCCTCCCCTCCTCCAGGTTTTTCCGAGGTGGCGAGAAAGAGGCAAAGACTGACTTGTGGAGACCCCCTTTTTTGCGCCGGATCCTGGCGGACGGCCTCCCTTCCCCCGCCTCAATCGGAGGGAGGCGAAGACGCCTGGGTGGCCTGGGCCTGAGGTGCAGGCCGCCCCTGCCGGGGCCAAGGGCTGGGTTCTGAGGTCCCCGGGCGAGGGCACCGCTCCGGCCAAGCGACTGCGTCTTGGAAGGAGTTGCGGACGGCCTCTGGGGAGATCTCTCCACCCTCCACTTCTGCTTTCCATCAGTCATCTCAAACTCCTATTTGAGCAGAGATTATCAACAAGTCGATGACGGAGTAGCGCCACCGACTACATTTCTCTGAAACAAGCTGCCCCTGGCCCCAGGGGCCGCACCACAGGTGCGCGGGTGCGCACGGCCTCTGCTGGCGCGGTGGAAGCGCTGGGCCAATGCTTGAAATATTCCCCCCGCTGTGATGGACTGAGCAGATTTCCAGAGCGCCCCACCCCGTCTGCCCCCAAGGCATGGACAATCCTATTTTTAGTTGGGGTCAGGACAGCGAGCGGAGGAGCTGACACCACAGCTCGTTCGTCCAAGGAACATTTACTTAGTTTCTTTCCCCTCATTTCTCCAGGCACCCTTAAGTCACTCCATATAAATACGGTCTTTGAATATCAGCTGCTCGGCAAACCAGCTTTCAGACCGATTTCCTAGCGACCTCTTTTGTCCTGAGTGCTGACCCCAGGCGCTTCTCCACACACACTCTGTAGAGACGCATCTCAGCCAGTTAGATGTTTGGAGCCAAGCGCAAAGGAAGCCCTGCCCCTGTCCTCCAAGAGCTTGGCGTCTAACCTAGGATACATCTGAGTCCCCGCTGCCTCTGCGGTAAAAATCGGCCTGCCAATGCGGGAGATGTAATATCCCCTGGAGAAAGAAATGGCAACTAACTCCAGTATTCCTGCCTGGAAACTCCCAGGGACACAGGAGCCTGGTGGGCTACACTTGGGATTGTAAAGAGTTGGGCACGTGTGAGAGACTGGGCGCAGACTAGGAGACAGATAATATAACGAGCCATTCTACTGCCCACTGGCATTCCGTTGTCAGTCATGATGTGACAAAACCACTCTAAGTGGAGGACAGAGCAATGAAGGCCTTTTTGCGCCGGATCCTGGCGGACGGCCTCCTTCCCCGCCTCAATCGGAGGGAGGCGAAGACGCCTGGGTGGCCTGGGCCTGAGGTGCAGGCCGCCTGCCGGGGCCAAGGGCTGGGTTCTGAGGTCCCCGGGCGAGGGCACGCTCCGGCCAAGCGACTGCGTCTTGGAAGGAGTTGCGGACGGCCTCTGGGGAGATCTCTCCACCCTCCACTTCTGCTTTCCATCAGTCATCTCAAACTCCTATTTGAGCAGAGATTATCAACAAGTCGATGACGGAGTAGCGCCACCGACTACATTTCTCTGAAACAAGCTGCCCCTGGCCCCAGGGGCCGCACCACAGGTGCGCGGGTGCGCACGGCCTCTGCTGGCGCGGTGGAAGCGCTGGGCCAATGCTTGAAATATTCCCCCCGCTGTGATGGACTGAGCAGATTTCCAGAGCGCCCCACCCCGTCTGCCCCCAAGGCATGGACAATCCTATTTTTAGTTGGGGTCAGGACAGCGAGCGGAGGAGCTGACACCACAGCTCGTTCGTCCAAGGAACATTTACTTAGTTTCTTTCCCCTCATTTCTCCAGGCACCCTTAAGTCACTCCATATAAATACGGTCTTTGAATATCAGCTGCTCGGCAAACCAGCTTTCAGACCGATTTCCTAGCGACCTCTTTTGTCCTGAGTGCTGACCCCAGGCGCTTCTCCACACACACTCTGTAGAGACGCATCTCAGCCAGTTAGATGTTTGGAGCCAAGCGCAAAGGAAGCCCTGCCCCTGTCCTCCAAGAGCTTGGCGTCTAACCTAGGATACATCTGAGTCCCCGCTGCCTCTGCGGTAAAAATCGGCCTGCCAATGCGGGAGATGTAATATCCCCTGGAGAAAGAAATGGCAACTAACTCCAGTATTCCTGCCTGGAAACTCCCAGGGACACAGGAGCCTGGTGGGCTACACTTGGGATTGTAAAGAGTTGGGCACGTGTGAGAGACTGGGCGCAGACTAGGAGACAGATAATATAACGAGCCATTCTACTGCCCACTGGCATTCCGTTGTCAGTCATGATGTGACAAAACCACTCTAAGTGGAGGACAGAGCAATGAAGGCTGGAGGGAGGTTCAGGAAAGCCTCCAAGACTGGGTAACCTGCTGGAAGTGGGGGAATATTTCAAGCATTGGGAGCCCCTCGGGCAAAGATGTGGAGATGCTTGTTCATTAGTTCCTTTATTTCATACATGGTGCCAGGGAACACCTACTAAGGGTCAGACGGAACATTCCATAGGGGTGTCCTTGGCTTTACGAAATCCACCATCTAGGAAGGAGGGGTGGGAAGGCAGTAGTTGTGTTGTGGGGGAGGAACTTCCTGGATGACTTTCCTCATCAATGGTTTGAAGCAGGAAAATGAGGCATCGATGAGCCCTATTGATCAGCTGAGGTTAAAATAACACCATGTATTCTAATGCTTTCCAATTTAAGCTAGCCAGGGTATTTGGTTTAGCCCGTGACTTCAGTCTTAAGATGTGAGAGCAGCCCCTGAGGTTCATATAGAGCTCTGTGCTACTTAAAACTGTCCTTAAGTCACGTTTTGATTCAGTTCTTACAACTCTGTGAGGCAACTGTGATTGCCTCATTTGACAAGCTCAGAACAAGGCTTTCTGGAATCACACAGCTCCTCACCTGGGACTCAGTCGTCTGGCCCCAAACAGAAGACCAGTACTTCAGGAGAGGCCAGGCAGGTTGTGCCTGTTGGAATGCCTGTGTTGTCCATTCTGGTCTTCAGTATTCTTTTACTGGACCCAGTCAATGCATTTCTTGGGTGTCTTCTGGCTCCACATCCTGCCAGCCCTCCTAACACTGAGGAATACCACCCCTCCCTGAGGGTGAAGACAAGGCTCTGTCATGGACCCCCTCATGTCCTGGCTGGACCCAGGGAGGTCTGAGGCCTCTCATCCCTTCTAGACCCAGATGGAAACCCACTCCTTGGTGCCTGACCTTTCTAACCCAGAAATGCAGGCTAGTTAAACCTTGTGGCAAATTTTGACCTACAAGAAATGGGAGGAGCCCAGCATGTGAGGGTAGTAGTTCCTTTGACCTAGTGAGACAGATAATATAACGAGCCATTCTACTGCCCACTGGCATTCCGTTGTCAGTCATGATGTGACAAAACCACTCTAAGTGGAGGACAGAGCAATGAAGGCTGGAGGGAGGTTCAGGAAAGCCTCCAAGACTGGGTAACCTGCTGGAAGTGGGGGAATATTTCAAGCATTGGGAGCCCCTCGGGCAAAGATGTGGAGATGCTTGTTCATTAGTTCCTTTATTTCATACATGGTGCCAGGGAACACCTACTAAGGGTCAGACGGAACATTCCATAGGGGTGTCCTTGGCTTTACGAAATCCACCATCTAGGAAGGAGGGGTGGGAAGGCAGTAGTTGTGTTGTGGGGGAGGAACTTCCTGGATGACTTTCCTCATCAATGGTTTGAAGCAGGAAAATGAGGCATCGATGAGCCCTATTGATCAGCTGAGGTTAAAATAACACCATGTATTCTAATGCTTTCCAATTTAAGCTAGCCAGGGTATTTGGTTTAGCCCGTGACTTCAGTCTTAAGATGTGAGAGCAGCCCCTGAGGTTCATATAGAGCTCTGTGCTACTTAAAACTGTCCTTAAGTCACGTTTTGATTCAGTTCTTACAACTCTGTGAGGCAACTGTGATTGCCTCATTTGACAAGCTCAGAACAAGGCTTTCTGGAATCACACAGCTCCTCACCTGGGACTCAGTCGTCTGGCCCCAAACAGAAGACCAGTACTTCAGGAGAGGCCAGGCAGGTTGTGCCTGTTGGAATGCCTGTGTTGTCCATTCTGGTCTTCAGTATTCTTTTACTGGACCCAGTCAATGCATTTCTTGGGTGTCTTCTGGCTCCACATCCTGCCAGCCCTCCTAACACTGAGGAATACCACCCCTCCCTGAGGGTGAAGACAAGGCTCTGTCATGGACCCCCTCATGTCCTGGCTGGACCCAGGGAGGTCTGAGGCCTCTCATCCCTTCTAGACCCAGATGGAAACCCACTCCTTGGTGCCTGACCTTTCTAACCCAGAAATGCAGGCTAGTTAAACCTTGTGGCAAATTTTGACCTACAAGAAATGGGAGGAGCCCAGCATGTGAGGGTAGTAGTTCCTTTGACCTGGCAGCAGATGCGACTGAGTAACTGGCAATGTTTTCTTCCAAAGATACGCTGGGATTTTCTGGAGCATCTCTGCTCAGAGGTAACATGAATGGACAGGTAAGACATTCACAGACCCTCCAGGTGAGAACCCAGACCAATTGGAAAGCAGGTCATGGAAATCTAGAGAGGGAGAGTGGATGGTGAAGACAATAAATATCAATCCGGGCACAAAGGCCAGCGGCAGCCATGGGACTCCAGCTTGGTGTGCTTGTGCTTCTCTATCTTGTTAGGAGGCTTTAATTGACCACTTCCAAAAACTGGACTTTTACCTCCACCTTCACCCCAGTGTTCTTGCCTGGAGAATCCCATGGACAGAGGAGCCTGGTGGGCTGCAGTCCATGGGGTCGCAAAGAGGCAGACTGAGCGACTAACACATGCTTCATTCTCAAATTGATGGCATTTTCTTCTCAAGTTATACACAAATAGCACGAGAGGAGGTGAACAGTTCTGAATAATGC
The DNA here is from genome assembly GCA_022376925.1 of Tragulus kanchil. Lineage (NCBI taxonomy): Eukaryota > Metazoa > Chordata > Mammalia > Artiodactyla > Tragulidae > Tragulus > Tragulus kanchil. Next base: position 181,585,112 of record JAIOJX010000032.1, on the reverse strand, counting down.
AAGGGGTAGGCTGTATTGGACCCTATTCAGGCCCCTGGGTTTGTTGGGCTCCATCTGTTTTCAAATTGAGCTGCTGGAGAAGACTGCTGAGAGTCCCTTCAACAGCAAGGAGATCTAACCAGTCAACCCTAAAGGAAATCAACCCTGAAAACTCATTGGAAAGACTGATGCTGAAACTGAAACTCCAATATTTTGGCCATCTGATGTGAAGAGCTGACTCCTTGGAGAAGACCCTGATGCTGGGAAAGACTGAAGGCAAAAAGAGAAGGGGGCAGCAGAGGATGAGGTGGTTGGACGGCATCACTGACTCAGTGGACATAAATCTGAGCAAACTCTGGGAGAAGGTGCAGGACAGAGGAGCCTGGCATGCTGCCGTCCATGAGGCTGCAAAGAGCCGGACACAAGTGAGTGTCTGAATAACAACAAATCTGCTTCGCGCCTGTGCTCCATGGAGAATACAGCCAGAGCCAACACCATCACATCCCCTGACACAGCGGCCATGTGCCTTCCCCAGGGCAGAGCTGAGCCTGCTGGTGGCCTCCGTCATGTCCACTGCGGAGGGGCCCAGCGGCAATGGGGCCACACCCATTGCCCACCCAATGGGGCCACCCTGGCCAGGCTCCTATCACCAATCCCATACTCAGACAAAGCCCCTCTCTGTGACGGGTGGGATCTGACATTCTAGCAGCTAGCTCTAGGGGCCAAGAACACGATCGAAAGTGTGCTGAAAGTTAACTCCCTGTGATATGAATTGTCATCAAGAAGAGACGAGAGTCTGGGAGGATGTGGTCGATGATCCATCTCCTTGTCTCTGTCCATGGTTCTGTCTGGCCTGTCTCGTGTGCCTGAGCAGTTGACTGTGTTTCCTGGCCACGCTGTGAAGGCCCCATGTTTCCTCTGCCTTTTTTCCTTCCCTGCCTCCCTGCCTATTTCTCCTCATTCTTTCTGACCTAGAAATGCACTTCCCACCCCAGAATGTGTTCTTACATTGACTTGGCTTCCGGCTCCCCTTTCTGGGGAGGGTTAGGCTTAGACAAGTTCTTAGAGGTCTTGTGGGTTCTAGAGGGCCACATGCAGAAGTTAACGTAGGTTGCCACGGCAAACAGGATGCCTTGTGTCTGCCCCCTATGAAGAACTGTGGCAAGTTCAAAGGGGCAACTCTTTTATGTATCAGAATGGTGCTCCTCAGGCCGGTACTCCTGTGCATTCGAGCACATTTTAGGTGGGAGGGGTCTCATGTGGGTTGAGAGCACCAGCTCTTGAGCCAGACTGCTTGGTTCTCATGAGCTGTGGAACCTTTGGACTGTTCCTGAACTTTACCGTTGGCCCCCTTTCCTTTGTCTGTCAAGAACTATAATAATATTCAGAGATAGATTACAGACTTCTCAGGTGGAATAACTGAGATAATTCATATAAACACTTAGCCTGATGTACAGTAAGCACTCAACAAGGGTGTCTCTAATTATTTTGATGGATCGGGGGCATAAATGCTACCCTTTAACAGGAGTGTTAATTGGCATCAGGGATCTTTTTAAATAAAACACAAGAAAGCAAAGGAAGCCCTTTTTTAAATTAATTAATTAATTATTTTTTTGGCCACTTCTGTTGGTCTTTCACGTATTTATTTTCATCCATCTTTGTTCTTTAGCCTGTTTGGGCCTCCTATTGCAGTGGCCTCTCTTGCTGCAGAGCACCGGCTCTGGGCCCATGTGCTCCAGAGCTCTGGCTCGATAGTTGGACACATCGGTCCAGCCGCTCCATGGCGTTTGGGATCCTCCCAGACCAGGGATCGAACCGGCACCCTCCGTGCTGCAGGGCAGTGTCTTTACCCAATGGACCACCAGGGAAGCCCCAGGGAAGCCCTTTTTGACCAATAAAAGAGCACTCATTGAACCATGAAACTATGCAGGTTAATTGTGTCTTGAAATGCTGCAAATAAATATACAGTTATTGAAAAAGACACTGGTGTTGTCAACATTGTTCTTTATCTCTGCTTGAATTAAGCATGTAATTGTGTATGTCACGTTTTATAGGTCACCTGTCACTCGGACCAGAGAGGCCATTTTCCTCACGGACCTCCTGTCGGGGGAGGGGGAGCCCAAGCCTTTTCTAGGGGTTGTTTCAGGCCTCAACTGGTCTTTGTAAGGTTGGTCCTACACTCTGATAGGTAACCTAAGAGCTGGATTCATTACAAAGGCTCTGTGAGCAGATTCTCCTGGCCCCCAACTCTGAGTTAAGCCCTTTCCCAGAGAACATCTTGGTCAAGATTTCTTACAGTCAGATGTTAGGACATGAAGGATAGTCAGAAAAAAACAGGATTTTAAACTTTTTCTTAAAACCTCAAATCCCTGTATCTTCCCTCCTTGGTCATCCTTCCTTTTCTTTCTTTTCTTTTTTTTTTTTCTTTTTGGTTATCCTTTCTTAAATCCTAAGAAAGACCAAAACTTTGGGGGAAAGCATCTGGACTGGGCATGCTTAGCAGCATAACCTGGCCCAGTGCCCATTTTTTTTGTCACAGGAGAGTTCAAACAGATATGATCTGAGAGAACGCTGGGTTGGAACTGCTTGGCGGGCCACCCCTCTGGACCAGCAGGTCACTTCCCAGTGTCAGCCCCTCATCCTTTTCTTCCATGCGCTCAACTAAGCAGGAGCCATCAAGATGAGGAGCTGGATCATCCTCTCCAGGATCGCACCTTCTGGTAGAGGCAGGAGAAACATACACGATCCCTACACTGCAAATAGGTCCACTTCTCTTCTCTGCTTGAAACTCACCCAAAGGACTCTCACATGGCACCAAGCCCCCTGAGCCTGGCCGCCCTCCACCTCCCGAGCCACTCACCTGTTTGCATTTGGCGTCTCTTCCTGCTGTTTCACATCGGCCTGCCCGGCTCTCTCTGTTTCCGGGATGGAGCACCCTCTCTCCTCTTGCTGACGTGACTGATTCCTAGACGGTCGTCCCTGTCTCCCACCTCCCGATCTGAGCCACTCCTCCAGCGTGGCACTCAGATTATTGGGCCCCGGGCAGCCAGGGCTGCGGCAGGGTGTGGACTCAGAGGAAAGACCTCCGAGACCGGGGTTGCTTGAATGGGGGAGGAATATGAAAGTCCCCTTCGCCTCTCTGAGCCTCTCTCCTCCTGTCTGTACAACGAAGATGCTGATACTCACTTTGCTGGGCTAGAGTGAGGAATAGTAGAAATGAAGCAGATAAAGCATTGAGCCCAGTGATTTCATAGTGGAAGTTCACAAGAAATCCCGGTTATTTCTCAGTTGCAAGCTTGTCTTCTCTCCTAATTGTTCAAGCCTTTTGGGCAGAGGTTCTTTCTTTTCTTTTCTTTTTTTTTTAATAGTGTTTAAAATTTTTATTTATTTGGCTGCACCAGGTCTTAGTTGCGGGGTGTGGGATCTAGTTTCCTGGCCAGGGATTGAAGCCAGGGCTCCTGTATTGGGAGGGCAGAATCTTAGCCCCTGGACCAATAGGAAGTCCGACCACCCTGGGGGCAGGGGTTCTGTCTTATATCTTTTTGAGTTCAGCCTCCTGGCAGCCCCCGTGCTTAATAGGAGCTCCATAAATAGTTGCGAGTGACTGAAAATCAGAGCCCTTTTGACTCTGCAGCCTCCTTTCTCAGCCATCAGATAGGAGCCGGGGATCGGGCCACCCCTCTGGACCAGCAGGTCACTTCCCAGTGTCAGCCCCTCATCCTTTTCTTCCATGCACTCAACTAAGCAGGAGCCATCAAGATGAGGAGCTGGATCATCCTCTCCAGGATCGCACCTTCTGGTAGAGGCAGGAGAAACATACACGATCCCTACACTGCAAATAGGTCCACTTCTCTTCTCTGCTTGAAACTCACCCAAAGGACTCTCACATGGCACCAAGCCCCCTGAGCCTGGCCGCCCTCCACCTCCCGAGCCACTCACCTGTTTGCATTTGGCGTCTCTTCCTGCTGTTTCACATCGGCCTGCCCGGCTCTCTCTGTTTCCGGGATGGAGCACCCTCTCTCCTCTTGCTGACGTGACTGATTCCTAGACGGTCGTCCCTGTCTCCCACCTCCCGATCTGAGCCACTCCTCCAGCGTGGCACTCAGATTATTGGGCCCCGGGCAGCCAGGGCTGCGGCAGGGTGTGGACTCAGAGGAAAGACCTCCGAGACCGGGGTTGCTTGAATGGGGGAGGAATATGAAAGTCCCCTTCGCCTCTCTGAGCCTCTCTCCTCCTGTCTGTACAACGAAGATGCTGATACTCACTTTGCTGGGCTAGAGTGAGGAATAGTAGAAATGAAGCAGATAAAGCATTGAGCCCAGTGATTTCATAGTGGAAGTTCACAAGAAATCCCGGTTATTTCTCAGTTGCAAGCTTGTCTTCTCTCCTAATTGTTCAAGCCTTTTGGGCAGAGGTTCTTTCTTTTCTTTTCTTTTTTTTTTAATAGTGTTTAAAATTTTTATTTATTTGGCTGCACCAGGTCTTAGTTGCGGGGTGTGGGATCTAGTTTCCTGGCCAGGGATTGAAGCCAGGGCTCCTGTATTGGGAGGGCAGAATCTTAGCCCCTGGACCAATAGGAAGTCCGACCACCCTGGGGGCAGGGGTTCTGTCTTATATCTTTTTGAGTTCAGCCTCCTGGCAGCCCCCGTGCTTAATAGGAGCTCCATAAATAGTTGAGAGTGACTGAAAATCCAGCAGCACTCAATCTCTGGGGAAGGGTCCCCTTGACTCTGCAGCCTCCTTTCTCAGCATACCCCTCCCCATACGTCCTTCCTGTTTATACACTTAGGCCAAGTCTGCCTCAGGGTCTTGGCCTGGCTCTTCCCTCTGCCTGGGTGCCCCTCCCCCGTTTCAGCAGGTGCCACTCCCTCACGTCTTTCAAGTCCCTTCTCTCCTGTCACTCTTCTAACCAGGCCCATCCTGACCATCCTATTTACACCGATCGCTCCTGCCCCTGGCTGTCCTTATTCTCCCTCAATGATTTTTCTCATGAGCACACAATGCTTTCTGACGCTCACTTCTAAAACTTGTTTCCCATGGTGAGTCTGTATCTCTTTTCACTAAAACGCAAGCTCCTTGAGGGCAGAGGGTTTGGGCTTCTCTCTGTTCTTGAACCGGAGCAGACCCTTCCGCCTGCTGCACCACACGCCCTCAGCCCACCTCTGGTTGCAGCACAGCACAGGCCAGCTCCTCTGTTGGCTGGGGTCCTCCTTTCCCCACCTCCCTACTGAGCTGCTCGTCTCTACGTTTCTGCTCGAGAACCAAGGAAAGCAGGCAAACACCAGAAGTGCAGCGGACCCGAACAATGGAGTCCCTGGAGTTTTGGGCACATACCTTGGCCTGCCTTATGTTTTTAAGATTTTTATCTACTTAATTGTATTTATTTATCAGAACAGCCCTTGATGCTAGGAAAGATTGAAGGCAGAAGGAGAAGGGGGCAGCGGAGGATGAGATGGTTAGATGGCATCCCTAACTCATTGGACATGAATGTGAGCAAACTCCAGAAGACAGCGGAGGACAGAGGGGGCGAGCGTGCTGCCGTCCATGGGGCTGCAAAAAGTCAGACACAGCTGAGCAGCTGAACAACAACAGCAATTTTTGTATTCATTTATTTGTGGCTGTGCTGGATTTTCATCGCTGTGCGCGGGCTGCTTCTAGCTGTGGTGGGTGGGGCAGCTCTCTCGTTGCCGTGGTGGGTTCTCATTGTGGAGGCTTCTCTCAGGGTGAGTATGGGCTCCAGGGCCTCAGCAGGTGTGACGCATGTGCTTGGTTGCTCCTCAGCATGGGGAATCTTTCCAGACCAGGGAATGGACCCACGTCCTCTGCATTGGCAGGTGGATTCTATTTTTTTTTTTTAATCTTTTTTTGTTTAATTGGAGGATAATTGCTTTACAGGGTTGTGTAGGTTTCTGCCATGCGTCAACACGCATCAGCCATAGGTATCCATGTGTCCCCTCCCACTTGAGACTTGCTTCCACCTCGCACCCCATTCCCCCTCATACCCCAGTGTCACAGGGCACTGGGGTTCAGTGCCCTGCATCATACAGCGAATTCCCCTGGTTATCTACTTTACATGGGTAACACATATGTTTCAGGGTTACTCTTCCAATTCGTCCCTCCCTCTCCTTCCCTCACTGTGTCCACAAGTCCGTTCTCTATGTCAGCGTCTCCAGTGCCGCCCTGCAAATAGGCTCAGCAGTACCAGCTCTCTAGATGCCATGAAGAGTGAAAGCGTTGGTCACCCAGTCTCGTCTGACTCTTTGGGACCCCATGGACTGTAGCTCATGGAATTCACGGAATTCTCCAGGCAAGAATACCGGAGTGGGCTGCCATTCCCTTCTCCATGGGATCTTCCTGACCCAGGGATCGAACCTGGGTCTCCCACATTATGGGCAGACTTTTACCATCTGAGCCACCATATATGTGTTAATATAGGATGTTTGTTTTCCTCTTTCTGACTTGCTTCACTGTGTATAATAGGCTCTAGCTTCATCCACCTCATTAGAATTGACTCAAATGCATTGCTTTTTGTGGCTGAGTAGTATTCCATTATATATATATATACCACAATTTCTTTATCCATTCATCTGTTGATGAAAATCTAGGTTGTTTCTACATCCTAGCTATTGTTAAGTAGTGCAGCAATGAACATTGGGGTACAGGTGTCTGTTCAATTATGGTTTATTCAGGATATATGCATGTGGTAGGTCATATAGTAGTTTAATTCCTAATTTTTAAAGGAATCTGCATACTGTTATCCATAGCTGCTGTATCAGTTTACATTCCCACCAACAGTGCAAGAGATTTCCCTTTTATCCACAGCCTCTCCAGTGTTTATTTTGGGGGGGAGTATTTGGGGGCTCCAGGGCCTCAGCAGGTGTGACGCATGTGCTTGGTTGCTCCTCAGCATGGGGAATCTTTCCAGACCAGGGAATGGACCCACGTCCTCTGCATTGGCAGGCGGATTCTATTTTTTTTTTTTAATCTTTTTTTGTTTAATTGGAGGATAATTGCTTTACAGGGTTGTGTAGGTTTCTGCCATGCGTCAACACGCATCAGCCATAGGTATCCATGTGTCCCCTCCCACTTGAGACTTGTTTCCACCTCGCACCCCATTCCCCCTCATACCCCAGTGTCACAGGGCACTGGGGTTCAGTGCCCTGCATCATACAGCGAATTCCCCTGGTTATCTACTTTACATGGGTAACACATATGTTTCAGGGTTACTCTTCCAATTCGTCCCTCCCTCTCCTTCCCTCACTGTGTCCACAAGTCCGTTCTCTATGTCAGCGTCTCCAGTGCCGCCCTGCAAATAGGCTCAGCAGTACCAGCTCTCTAGATGCCATGAAGAGTGAAAGCGTTGGTCACCCAGTCTCGTCTGACTCTTTGGGACCCCATGGACTGTAGCTCATGGAATTCACGGAATTCTCCAGGCAAGAATACCGGAGTGGGCTGCCATTCCCTTCTCCATGGGATCTTCCTGACCCAGGGATCGAACCTGGGTCTCCCACATTATGGGCAGACTTTTACCATCTGAGCCACCATATATGTGTTAATATAGGATGTTTGTTTTCCTCTTTCTGACTTGCTTCACTGTGTATAATAGGCTCTAGCTTCATCCACCTCATTAGAATTGACTCAAATGCATTGCTTTTTGTGGCTGAGTAGTATTCCATTATATATATATATACCACAATTTCTTTATCCATTCATCTGTTGATGAAAATCTAGGTTGTTTCTACATCCTAGCTATTGTTAAGTAGTGCAGCAATGAACATTGGGGTACAGGTGTCTGTTCAATTATGGTTTATTCAGGATATATGCATGTGGTAGGTCATATAGTAGTTTAATTCCTAATTTTTAAAGGAATCTGCATACTGTTATCCATAGCTGCTGTATCAGTTTACATTCCCACCAACAGTGCAAGAGATTTCCCTTTTATCCACAGCCTCTCCAGTGTTTATTTTTTTTAGATTTTTTGATAATGGTCATCCTGACCTGTATGAAGTGATCCCTCATTATAGTTTTGATTTGTATTTCTCTAATAATGAGCAACATTGAGCATCTTTTTCAGGTGTGTATTAGCCATCTGTCTATCTTCTCTGGAGAAATGTCTACCTAGGTCTACCTACCTCTTTTTAAATGATTGTTCATTCATCTTTATTCTTTGGCCTGTGTGGGCCTCCCATCGCAGTGGCCTCTGTCGTTGCAGAGCACTGGCTCTGGGTGCATGCACTCCAGAGCAATGGCTCCTAATTGGACACACTGGTCCAGCCGCTCCCAGGCATATGGGATCTTCCCTAGCCATGGATTGAACCAGTGCCCCTTGCACTGCAAGGTGGACTCTTTACCCACTGGACCACCAGGGAAGACCTTCTGGCCACTTTTTGATTGAGTTGTTGATTTTTCTGGTATTGATCTATATGAACTGCTTGAGCATTTTGGAAATTAATCCTTGGTCATTTTCACTTGCTATTATTTTCTCCCATTCTGAGGGTTGTATTTTCACTGTGCAGAAGTTTTTCAGTTTAATTAGGTCCCACGTATTTATTTTTGTTTTTATTTCCATTATTGTAGAAGCTGGGGCAGATGGATCCCTAACCACTGGACCAGCAGAGAAGTCCTTGGCCAGCCACTCTTTGAAGACTATCTTGAGGCTCATTCTTACAGCTCCTTGGGGCACCTCAGTGGACCGAGACCCTTTTGACCGTGGGGGTAACTGTTTTGACCAACACAGTCTTAACTGGGTCCTCCCTCTTCCTTCCAGGCTCAATGCCCAAACACATCACCCCCACGAGTCCTGGTCTCATGCTCTGCTTTTGGGAGAACCCAAACTAAGAAACCACTCCACTCCAAGCTTACAGCATACTTGCCTAGGACAGCCTGGTACATATTTGTTGAATGAAAGAATGGAAACAGAGACAATTTACAGAACTTTGCATCTTGCTTTATGATGAAATGTGTGGGTGACATTTTTTTGATCATTGGGAGAACTTGCTAAATCTTGTTTCTTCTTGTTTACAGTAGGATTTTCACAGAATGACTTCTGCCTGGAAGCCTGCTTTGAACTTTGTAGATTTTTCAGGGAATGAGGATTTTTTGCCATTTACTTTAGTCAGAAATGTCAAAAGCATCTGAGAGCTTGAAGATCTCCTGCTAACGCATGCGTTGACCAGTCCAGCACTCAGCTATTTGTTGTAACTTTTCAAAGAGCATGCTTATCTGCGAGTCTGATGAGAAGGATTATTTTGGTGTGTTTGTCCCTGACATAATTGAGATAATCGTGCTTATTTAGGCTCTCAATCAGCATTTGTAAAATACAGATTATGTGTCAGGCTTGGGCATGGGGGATCGGAATTGCCCGAGACAGGGTCTCTGCTGGCCTTCCAGGAGCTCCTGGCTGGTCGGGGAAACAGAGAAGGGAAGAGATGGTTATGAATATGGTGTGAGGGGCTTCCCTGATGGCTCAGTGGTAAAGAATCCACCAGCCAATGAGGGAGACACAGGTCTGGAGAGATTCTACATGTTGCGGGGCAATTTAGCCCATGCACCACAACTACTGAGCCTGTGCTCTAAGACTGTTCTCCACAAGAGCAGCTACTGCAGTGGCCACTGACTAGGGCTACTGGGCCCGAGCCTTAAATCCCTTTTTGTCCATTATTGTAGAAGCTGGGGCAGATGGATCCCACTGGACCAGCAGAGAAGTCCTTGGCCAGCCACTCTTTGAAGACTATCTTGAGGCTCATTCTTACAGCTCCTTGGGGCACCTCAGTGGACCGAGACCCTTTTGACCGTGGGGGTAACTGTTTTGACCAACACAGTCTTAACTGGGTCCTCCCTCTTCCTTCCAGGCTCAATGCCCAAACACATCACCCCCACGAGTCCTGGTCTCATGCTCTGCTTTTGGGAGAACCCAAACTAAGAAACCACTCCACTCCAAGCTTACAGCATACTTGCCTAGGACAGCCTGGTACATATTTGTTGAATGAAAGAATGGAAACAGAGACAATTTACAGAACTTTGCATCTTGCTTTATGATGAAATGTGTGGGTGACATTTTTTTGATCATTGGGAGAACTTGCTAAATCTTGTTTCTTCTTGTTTACAGTAGGATTTTCACAGAATGACTTCTGCCTGGAAGCCTGCTTTGAACTTTGTAGATTTTTCAGGGAATGAGGATTTTTTGCCATTTACTTTAGTCAGAAATGTCAAAAGCATCTGAGAGCTTGAAGATCTCCTGCTAACGCATGCGTTGACCAGTCCAGCACTCAGCTATTTGTTGTAACTTTTCAAAGAGCATGCTTATCTGCGAGTCTGATGAGAAGGATTATTTTGGTGTGTTTGTCCCTGACATAATTGAGATAATCGTGCTTATTTAGGCTCTCAATCAGCATTTGTAAAATACAGATTATGTGTCAGGCTTGGGCATGGGGGATCGGAATTGCCCGAGACAGGGTCTCTGCTGGCCTTCCAGGAGCTCCTGGCTGGTCGGGGAAACAGAGAAGGGAAGAGATGGTTATGAATATGGTGTGAGGGGCTTCCCTGATGGCTCAGTGGTAAAGAATCCACCAGCCAATGAGGGAGACACAGGTCTGGAGAGATTCTACATGTTGCGGGGCAATTTAGCCCATGCACCACAACTACTGAGCCTGTGCTCTAAGACTGTTCTCCACAAGAGCAGCTACTGCAGTGGGAAGCCCGCGCACTGCCACTAGAGAGGAGTCCCCACTTGTCACAAGTAGAGAAAGCCTGCACACAGCAGCGAAGACCCAGCACAACCAAAAATAAATATATGAAATAAAATATGAAAAATAGACATGAGATGAGAAGGGCTGAGAGTGCTGAGCACAGGCTGCAAATGTGCAGGAGGAAGCTGGTGGTTTCAACATCTCAGCACAACTGGACTTTGTGCTTCAGATGAACCACACGGCGATTTTCTGCACACAGTTGCTGTTTACAGCTCCCAGCCTTTGCTTGTACAGTTTCCTCAGTCTGGAATGCTTTCCCTCCATCTTCCTGCCAAAGTCCTGGTCATCTTTCAAATTACATCATTTCACCCAAGAAACGTTCTCTCTGCTAGCCCAACACCCCACCAAGCTCATCTTATCCCGTAGTATGAAACTTAGCCCTTAGGAATTTGTGTGCCTGCCCTTTCTACCCTCCTGTTTGAGTAATGAGTAACTGACGGAGTTGGTGGAGAGGGGCTCACGATTCAGGAGAAAAACATATTTACTCTGATGTCAAGCAGAGCTGGGTTTGGATCTCAGGACTGCTATTTCTTGGCTACAGGTTCTTGAGCATGGCTTGAGGAGAGGGTGAGAAATGAGAAAGGACAAAGATAGAGGCTGTTGGGAGGAAAGACTTGACTAGCTGGGCCTCATGAGCTGTGCTAATACATTTGGAGTTCATTTTGGGGGCAGGAAGGAAACAATGAACAGTTTTAAGCAAAAAAGAAAAAAGCATCCTACATCGTGCTTATTTAGGCTCTCAATCAGCATTTGTAAAATACAGATTATGTGTCAGGCTTGGGCATGGGGGATCGGAATTGCCCGAGACAGGGTCTCTGCTGGCCTTCCAGGAGCTCCTGGCTGGTCGGGGAAACAGAGAAGGGAAGAGATGGTTATGAATATGGTGTGAGGGGCTTCCCTGATGGCTCAGTGGTAAAGAATCCACCAGCCAATGAGGGAGACACAGGTCTGGAGAGATTCTACATGTTGCGGGGCAATTTAGCCCATGCACCACAACTACTGAGCCTGTGCTCTAAGACTGTTCTCCACAAGAGCAGCTACTGCAGTGGGAAGCCCGCGCACTGCCACTAGAGAGGAGTCCCCACTTGTCACAAGTAGAGAAAGCCTGCACACAGCAGCGAAGACCCAGCACAACCAAAAATAAATATATGAAATAAAATATGAAAAATAGACATGAGATGAGAAGGGCTGAGAGTGCTGAGCACAGGCTGCAAATGTGCAGGAGGAAGCTGGTGGTTTCAACATCTCAGCACAACTGGACTTTGTGCTTCAGATGAACCACACGGCGATTTTCTGCACACAGTTGCTGTTTACAGCTCCCAGCCTTTGCTTGTACAGTTTCCTCAGTCTGGAATGCTTTCCCTCCATCTTCCTGCCAAAGTCCTGGTCATCTTTCAAATTACATCATTTCACCCAAGAAACGTTCTCTCTGCTAGCCCAACACCCCACCAAGCTCATCTTATCCCGTAGTATGAAACTTAGCCCTTAGGAATTTGTGTGCCTGCCCTTTCTACCCTCCTGTTTGAGTAATGAGTAACTGACGGAGTTGGTGGAGAGGGGCTCACGATTCAGGAGAAAAACATATTTACTCTGATGTCAAGCAGAGCTGGGTTTGGATCTCAGGACTGCTATTTCTTGGCTACAGGTTCTTGAGCATGGCTTGAGGAGAGGGTGAGAAATGAGAAAGGACAAAGATAGAGGCTGTTGGGAGGAAAGACTTGACTAGCTGGGCCTCATGAGCTGTGCTAATACATTTGGAGTTCATTTTGGGGGCAGGAAGGAAACAATGAACAGTTTTAAGCAAGAGAAAAGCATCCTACATTTGTAATTTATAAAGACCACACTGGCATCGCGGGGAAGTGGGACACGGGCGAAGGGGTAGGCAGATGGAAGGCAGGCAAACCACATGCTGGCTGCCAGGCTGGACTTTGAGTCACACGGTCTAGGTTTGAATAGCAGTTTTTACCTGTTTGTGTGATCTTGAGCCATCATTCATACCTCCTGGAAAGAGCACAAGAGAACATAAATGGAAATGGGCTTTGTCAACTATAAAATACCATGCAAATACGAGGCATGATCAGTAATCAGCAGGGGCTTTAGACATGGTAACTTATTTATGGTAAAAGGAAGTCTGGGGCTAATATGGTGTTCCACAGAGTAGGGCCCAGGCCTTTTTAGACCCTAGCACATATGTAGGTTTCTCAGCATGTATATTTCTTTTTATCTCATGGTTCAAGATGGCTGCTTGAACTCCAGTCATCAGGTACACATTCCAACTGACTGGAAAAAGGAAGACAAAAAGAAGGGTATGTTCCTCCCCTTAAGACTCTGTATGTATCCAGTGGCGTTTCTGCTGACATCCTATGGACCTGGGCATCACCATGTAACAACACCTAGCTGCAAGGGCAGCTGGGGAAAACACTTCAGAGCAACTATGTGCCCAGCTTAAAGTCAGCAGTGCCATTACTACTGAATAAGGGAGACACTAATCCTGAGGGACAGACAACTAGCAGTTTCTTGATTCTCTTTGTCAAGTTTCATGTTAGATTTCTTAAAAGAGAAATGAAATTACATCATTTCACCCAAGAAACCCCTAGCCCAACACCCCACCAAGCTCATCTTATCCCGTAGTATGAAACTTAGCCCTTAGGAATTTGTGTGCCTGCCCTTTCTACCCTCCTGTTTGAGTAATGAGTAACTGACGGAGTTGGTGGAGAGGGGCTCACGATTCAGGAGAAAAACATATTTACTCTGATGTCAAGCAGAGCTGGGTTTGGATCTCAGGACTGCTATTTCTTGGCTACAGGTTCTTGAGCATGGCTTGAGGAGAGGGTGAGAAATGAGAAAGGACAAAGATAGAGGCTGTTGGGAGGAAAGACTTGACTAGCTGGGCCTCATGAGCTGTGCTAATACATTTGGAGTTCATTTTGGGGGCAGGAAGGAAACAATGAACAGTTTTAAGCAAGAGAAAAGCATCCTACATTTGTAATTTATAAAGACCACACTGGCATCGGGAAGTGGGACAGGGGCGAAGGGGTAGGCAGATGGAAGGCAGGCAAACCACATGCTGGCTGCCAGGCTGGACTTTGAGTCACACGGTCTAGGTTTGAATAGCAGTTTTTACCTGTTTGTGTGATCTTGAGCCATCATTCATACCTCCTGGAAAGAGCACAAGAGAACATAAATGGAAATGGGCTTTGTCAACTATAAAATACCATGCAAATACGAGGCATGATCAGTAATCAGCAGGGGCTTTAGACATGGTAACTTATTTATGGTAAAAGGAAGTCTGGGGCTAATATGGTGTTCCACAGAGTAGGGCCCAGGCCTTTTTAGACCCTAGCACATATGTAGGTTTCTCAGCATGTATATTTCTTTTTATCTCATGGTTCAAGATGGCTGCTTGAACTCCAGTCATCAGGTACACATTCCAACTGACTGGAAAAAGGAAGACAAAAAGAAGGGTATGTTCCTCCCCTTAAGACTCTGTATGTATCCAGTGGCGTTTCTGCTGACATCCTATGGACCTGGGCATCACCATGTAACAACACCTAGCTGCAAGGGCAGCTGGGGAAAACACTTCAGAGCAACTATGTGCCCAGCTTAAAGTCAGCAGTGCCATTACTACTGAATAAGGGAGACACTAATCCTGAGGGACAGACAACTAGCAGTTTCTTGATTCTCTTTGTCAAGTTTCGCATGTTAGATTTCTTAAAAGAGAAATGTGTGTCACCCATAGGACATGGAACAAGAAAGACCAGCCCCCGAGGCAATGTGGCAGGAAGGATGTGTAATTGTGTTGCATAAGAGGTTCAGGGACGCTCCTGTAATAGGGGCCCTATCTGGGGATGTATTAAAAGCAGAAAGTGACATCTACCTGCTTAGAGGCAACTTGAGCAGCCCCTCATGCTGATGCAACCTCGTGCTGATGAGCAAGACAGGGGACAGCCTCATGGAACTCACATCAGAGAGGCCGGGGTTTGAGGGCCCTTGGCAGCAACTGATCAGTGGCCTCTCAGGAGGGAGACAGACTTGAGATTTGCAAAAATGTAGAAGAGGCTCTAAACCAGAGCCCATCAACCCATGTGGACAGAGTGGGGCCACACAACCTGAACCATGGCAGGATGTTTTCCTGGAAGCTCAGATCCTTTCTTCCAGCCTCTCAACACCTCCTTAGCGGGCGGGGCTTCAGACTGAGAGCAGACACCCTTGGAGTTCCTCTGGCATCCGTGGTCCACGTCTAATTGAGCGTAGAGAGAGCTCCAGAGAGAGTCATTCTTTCCAGGTACTTTGAGCACAAAAGAATTGATGCTTTTGAGCTGTGGTGCTGGAGAAGACTCTTGAGAGTCCCCTGGACTGCAAGGAGATAAATCAGTCAACCATAAAGGAAATCAGCCCTGAATATTCATTGGAAAGACTGGTGTTGAAGCTCCCATACTTTGGTCACCTGATGCAAAGAGACAACTCATTGGAAAAGACCCTGATGCTGAGAAAGATTGAAGACAAAAGGAGAAGGGGGCAGCAGAGGATGAGATGGTTAGATAGCATCACTGATTCAGTGGACATGTGGCCAAACAAACCCAGGAAGATGATGAAGAACAGGGAAGCCTGGCGTGCTGCAGTTCATGGGGATGCAAAGCGTCAGACTTAGCAACTGAACAACAACTTTTATCTTTAGGTTCTTAGCATGCATAATTCTACCGAATTACTAGAATTAAGATGCTGGGGCCCAGTATTAGGCAAACCAGGCAGTAAGAATGACGACCTTTCTTTGGCTGTTTACTAAGTACCAGGCTCTGTTCCAAAGGTATTACAGTGTTCATTCTTTATATCCTCAAGGCAACTCTATAAGGCACCTACTATCCTTGTCACCATTTTATAGATAGGAAACTGGCAAAGATGGGCGGGCCTGCACCGTGCAGATGGATGCCCCTTGATGCGTCCACCCCCATGCCACGTGACCTGGTATTGCCCTCCTACTGACTCTGGGCCACTGTGACCTGCTTTGGACCCACTGGATGCTGGGGAGTGTAGTGCAGGCAGAAGCTTGGAAGGTGCCATATAACTGGGTTTTCTTACTTTTGCTTCTCTTCTCGTGCCCACCTGGTACCCTGGCTAGCCTGCCAGAAGGCAAAGAACACATAAAACGGACCTGAGTTGCTCCCAGCTGAGACCACTCTAGATCAGCCAACAGCCGAGTGAACCTCACCCACGGGCCATCCCAGCCAAGATCAGCAAAGCTTCTTAGCCAATCTGCAATCGATCCAGGCGCATGCGTAAACCCACCCAGCTCAGCAGAGCCTAAGCAGACCAAGGGGACCCCACAGATCCAGGAGCTAAGTAGATGTTTCTCATCTTACATCTCCCTGACTTTGAGCAGCTTTCTTGTGTCACTCGATAGCTTGTACAGGAGATAGTATGAATTCCCAGCCGATCATTGGTAGAGCCAGGAGTTGAACCTGGGGAATCTGTTGCAGAGCCCATGCTCTAAGATGTTCTTCTGTTTTATAGTTTTTGGCAAACTATGGCTTTCAGGCCAAATCTAGGCTACCACTTGTTTTTGTACAGCCCACAAGCTAATGGTTATTACAGATGAATATTTTCAATTGGTTTGATAATATGGACCAGTTACTTTGAATCTCAGCTAAATGGACATGTGGCCATACAAACCCAGGAAGATGATGAAGAACAGGGAAGCCTGGCGTGCTGCAGTTCATGGGGATGCAAAGCGTCAGACTTAGCAACTGAACAACAACTTTTATCTTTAGGTTCTTAGCATGCATAATTCTACCGAATTACTAGAATTAAGATGCTGGGGCCCAGTATTAGGCAAACCAGGCAGTAAGAATGACGACCTTTCTTTGGCTGTTTACTAAGTACCAGGCTCTGTTCCAAAGGTATTACAGTGTTCATTCTTTATATCCTCAAGGCAACTCTATAAGGCACCTACTATCCTTGTCACCATTTTATAGATAGGAAACTGGCAAAGATGGGCGGGCCTGCACCGTGCAGATGGATGCCCCTTGATGCGTCCACCCCCATGCCACGTGACCTGGTATTGCCCTCCTACTGACTCTGGGCCACTGTGACCTGCTTTGGACCCACTGGATGCTGGGGAGTGTAGTGCAGGCAGAAGCTTGGAAGGTGCCATATAACTGGGTTTTCTTACTTTTGCTTCTCTTCTCGTGCCCACCTGGTACCCTGGCTAGCCTGCCAGAAGGCAAAGAACACATAAAACGGACCTGAGTTGCTCCCAGCTGAGACCACTCTAGATCAGCCAACAGCCGAGTGAACCTCACCCACGGGCCATCCCAGCCAAGATCAGCAAAGCTTCTTAGCCAATCTGCAATCGATCCAGGCGCATGCGTAAACCCACCCAGCTCAGCAGAGCCTAAGCAGACCAAGGGGACCCCACAGATCCAGGAGCTAAGTAGATGTTTCTCATCTTACATCTCCCTGACTTTGAGCAGCTTTCTTGTGTCACTCGATAGCTTGTACAGGAGATAGTATGAATTCCCAGCCGATCATTGGTAGAGCCAGGAGTTGAACCTGGGGAATCTGTTGCAGAGCCCATGCTCTAAGATGTTCTTCTGTTTTATAGTTTTTGGCAAACTATGGCTTTCAGGCCAAATCTAGGCTACCACTTGTTTTTGTACAGCCCACAAGCTAATGGTTATTACAGATGAATATTTTCAATTGGTTTGATAATATGGACCAGTTACTTTGAATCTCAGCTAAACAAATGCTATCCCACAAAAACTGATTACATTCTTCTTATTGGTAGATCTATTATAAAGAGTTTATACTTAATAATTCTATTTCTAATTTCATCTATAATTATTTAAGGAAATTTTTTCTTACTATATAGATACCTATACAATATCCTTGATTTTGCCTCATTGCTTGGAAAGCCTAAAACATTTACTCTCCGGGTCTTTACAGAACAAGTGTGTTCACTCTTGTTCTGTGTAATAGTTCTATTGAGATGTTTGGCCTTTGAATTGGGTTCTCAGGCCCAGGAATGAGAAGAATGTGATTGTTAAGAGTTTCTAATTGAAACTCAGAAACAGAATGAGACCCCAGGTCTCTGGTCTCCTAACCCAGAGCTCTTCTGGTTTTTAGAGGAGCTGATAAATGATCAAGCAAGTCCCTTACATACGAACAATCTCCTTCCGAGATCATGTTCTTAAGTCCAATTCTGTTTGTAAGTCCAACAGACTTAGCCTAGGTCCCCAACTAACACAACTGGTTATACAGGACTGTACTGTAACAAGTTGATAATATTTTCACACAAATAATACAGAAAGACAAATTCAAAAAGAAAGAAAACATTTTTAATCTTATGGCATAATACCTTGGTGAGAACAATAGTACAGTGCAACAGCTGGTATACTGGGACGGGCGTGGAGTGAACAGGCAAGAAGAAGTGCCGTCTGGAGGAGGGAGAGAAGGTGGGAAGGACGCAACTGAAGGATTGTCAGCAGTGAGCGACAGAGGGCAAGCTGCCATGTCACTGAGGCCTGACGCTGAGGGCACAGGTTCTAGCCTCTTGCAGGAACCAAATACACTCGCATCTTTAAAAATTTGTAACTTGAAGGTTGGTACCTGGCGGACTTACCATAGTTGGATTTGTTTGTTGTTTAGTCACCATGTCTGAATCTCTGTGACCCTATGGACAGTAGCCCGCTAGGCTTCCATGGTGGCAATGAACCTGGGAATCTGTTGCAGAGCCCATGCTCTAAGATGTTCTTCTGTTTTATAGTTTTTGGCAAACTATGGCTTTCAGGCCAAATCTAGGCTACCACTTGTTTTTGTACAGCCCACAAGCTAATGGTTATTACAGATGAATATTTTCAATTGGTTTGATAATATGGACCAGTTACTTTGAATCTCAGCTAAACAAATGCTATCCCACAAAAACTGATTACATTCTTCTTATTGGTAGATCTATTATAAAGAGTTTATACTTAATAATTCTATTTCTAATTTCATCTATAATTATTTAAGGAAATTTTTTCTTACTATATAGATACCTATACAATATCCTTGATTTTGCCTCATTGCTTGGAAAGCCTAAAACATTTACTCTCCGGGTCTTTACAGAACAAGTGTGTTCACTCTTGTTCTGTGTAATAGTTCTATTGAGATGTTTGGCCTTTGAATTGGGTTCTCAGGCCCAGGAATGAGAAGAATGTGATTGTTAAGAGTTTCTAATTGAAACTCAGAAACAGAATGAGACCCCAGGTCTCTGGTCTCCTAACCCAGAGCTCTTCTGGTTTTTAGAGGAGCTGATAAATGATCAAGCAAGTCCCTTACATACGAACAATCTCCTTCCGAGATCATGTTCTTAAGTCCAATTCTGTTTGTAAGTCCAACAGACTTAGCCTAGGTCCCCAACTAACACAACTGGTTATACAGGACTGTACTGTAACAAGTTGATAATATTTTCACACAAATAATACAGAAAGACAAATTCAAAAAGAAAGAAAACATTTTTAATCTTATGGCATAATACCTTGGTGAGAACAATAGTACAGTGCAACAGCTGGTATACTGGGACGGGCGTGGAGTGAACAGGCAAGAAGAAGTGCCGTCTGGAGGAGGGAGAGAAGGTGGGAAGGACGCAACTGAAGGATTGTCAGCAGTGAGCGACAGAGGGCAAGCTGCCATGTCACTGAGGCCTGACGCTGAGGGCACAGGTTCTAGCCTCTTGCAGGAACCAAATACACTCGCATCTTTAAAAATTTGTAACTTGAAGGTTGGTACCTGGCGGACTTACCATAGTTGGATTTGTTTGTTGTTTAGTCACTAAATCATGTCTGAATCTCTGTGACCCTATGGACAGTAGCCCGCTAGGCTCCTCTGTCCATGAGACTTCCCAGACAAGAATAATCGATGGCGTAGGTGGTCATTTCCTTCTCCAGGGAATCTTCCCAACCCAGGGATTGAACCCGTGCCTCCTGCATCTCTTGCCTTGGCAGGCAGATTCTTTTACCACTGAGCCACTTGGGAAGCCTAGTTGGATATGTTTAAAAGGCCTCCAAATCTCCAGCTGGATGTCCTTGGTACCCACGGGCCTCTTCCATCCTCCTTCTGCGGTTCGTACCCAGTCGCGTGAGCACGGATGATCCTCTGTGTCTTTCTCCACCTCTGCCCCGAGCCATCTCCCATTCATCTGTGCCGTCGGCCTTGGTGATCATTTAAAAATCTGAACATTTAAGAACAATTTTCACTGGAGACAGTGGAGAAATTCGCTCCTAAATAGTTTTACAAGCTGGCCTCATTAGAAAGGAGAAATAGAATGGGAGAATTAAAGAGAAAGTTCATTTTGCTCTTGAGTGTGTTAATGAGCTGAGCCCCAGGAGGCCATGTGTAAGCTGGGCTGCAAGCAGCTGTAAATTAAATTTATTACACGCCAAGGGATTCTAATAAACATTACTTAAAAATAGCAACAGACAGTCATTTGTATTATGTCATGTGACCTGGTTATGGTGACACGTTTGTGCCGCTGCTATTAATCAGAGTTACTTTGAGAGACAGTTGGTAAATTCTTTTAGAACTACGGACACCTTCCTCTTAATTAAGATTGTTCTGGAAAAAAGCAGGGTGAGTCAAAAATAGTCATCGTTTGGAACGTGGCAGCCGGAAGGCCTTCGGTTTTCATTAGGCGATGCTTGTTATGCTTTCCAAGAGGGATAAACCTGAAAGAAAATTCGCGTTCCTTAATAAAACCCCAGGTCCTGGAAGGTTAGTGTTGCAGGATATTTCTTTTCTTAAGGTGAGGGCAGGGTGGGGGAAGGGAGTGAGGACTGCTGAGCTTGGCTGGGAGAAAGACCCCTTTGCTTGGGAGGGGGATGGTGTTCATCACTGCTGCCGTCCCCACTCCAGCCTCATGGGGGCGCTGCTTGCCCTTCACCCCTCTGGGCCCAGTTCAGTTCAGTTCAGTCCTTCAGTTGGTCCCACTTTTTGCGGACCCCATGGACTGCAGCAGGCCAGGCCTTCACCATCTCCCGGAGCTTGCTCAGACTCCTGTCCATTGACTCAGTCTGGGCCCAGTAGAGACAATAACCTTCCTCTCATCCTCTGGAATAGGGAAAAGAATGATCTGACTATGCCTAGAATGATCTTTGGAAAATACCAGATGTGAGGTTGTCACTCCCTCCTTTATTTTTTGATTTTTAAACATTATTTGTCTGTGCCAGGTCTTAGCTGTGGCATGTGAAATCTACATTTGTGGCATGTGGGATCTAGCTCCCCAACCAGGGGACTGAACTTGGGCCCCCTGCATGGGGACTACTTAGCCTTTGGCCGTCAGGGAACAATTTTCACTGGAGACAGTGGAGAAATTCGCTCCTAAATAGTTTTACAAGCTGGCCTCATTAGAAAGGAGAAATAGAATGGGAGAATTAAAGAGAAAGTTCATTTTGCTCTTGAGTGTGTTAATGAGCTGAGCCCCAGGAGGCCATGTGTAAGCTGGGCTGCAAGCAGCTGTAAATTAAATTTATTACACGCCAAGGGATTCTAATAAACATTACTTAAAAATAGCAACAGACAGTCATTTGTATTATGTCATGTGACCTGGTTATGGTGACACGTTTGTGCCGCTGCTATTAATCAGAGTTACTTTGAGAGACAGTTGGTAAATTCTTTTAGAACTACGGACACCTTCCTCTTAATTAAGATTGTTCTGGAAAAAGCAGGGTGAGTCAAAAATAGTCATCGTTTGGAACGTGGCAGCCGGAAGGCCTTCGGTTTTCATTAGGCGATGCTTGTTATGCTTTCCAAGAGGGATAAACCTGAAAGAAAATTCGCGTTCCTTAATAAAACCCCAGGTCCTGGAAGGTTAGTGTTGCAGGATATTTCTTTTCTTAAGGTGAGGGCAGGGTGGGGGAAGGGAGTGAGGACTGCTGAGCTTGGCTGGGAGAAAGACCCCTTTGCTTGGGAGGGGGATGGTGTTCATCACTGCTGCCGTCCCCACTCCAGCCTCATGGGGGCGCTGCTTGCCCTTCACCCCTCTGGGCCCAGTTCAGTTCAGTTCAGTCCTTCAGTTGGTCCCACTTTTTGCGGACCCCATGGACTGCAGCAGGCCAGGCCTTCACCATCTCCCGGAGCTTGCTCAGACTCCTGTCCATTGACTCAGTCTGGGCCCAGTAGAGACAATAACCTTCCTCTCATCCTCTGGAATAGGGAAAAGAATGATCTGACTATGCCTAGAATGATCTTTGGAAAATACCAGATGTGAGGTTGTCACTCCCTCCTTTATTTTTTGATTTTTAAACATTATTTGTCTGTGCCAGGTCTTAGCTGTGGCATGTGAAATCTACATTTGTGGCATGTGGGATCTAGCTCCCCAACCAGGGGACTGAACTTGGGCCCCCTGCATGGGGAACATGGACTCTCAGCCTCTTGGCCGTCAGGGAAGTCCCCATCCCTTCTTTAAACTCAGAATGTGTTGCTGTGACCTGGCTGGCGCCTGCCTCCTGTCCCAGTGGTCCTCACCAGTCTCCACAGGTCCCACTGTCCACACAGTCTGTTTGCAGGGCTAAGACTTTGCGACGTGGAATCAGGTTCACCTGTGTTTGAATTATGGTTCTGCCCTGATCAGATGGACCAGAACGGGTGAATGACTTAACTCTTGCCTCCAGTTTTCTCATCTATTAAATAGAAACACATGTCTAGCACATAAAGTGTCATGAGAATGACATGAAATCATCCATGTGAGGGCTGATCTCTTAGGAAAACTCTCCAGAAGCATTTAAAAAAAGGAGAAAGAGAGCCTTGGCAGTAGCTCCCTGGCCATGCTGTCTCCCAGCTTAAAAAAAAAAAAAAATTATTTATTTATTTATTTTTGGCTCTTCTGGGTTTTCACTGCTGCCACAGGCTCTTCTCTAGTTGTAGGGAGTGGGGGCTACTCTCTAGTTGAGGAGAGCAGGCTTCTGGTTGCAGTGACTTCTCTTGTTGTTGTGGAACTTGGGCTCTGGGGCACACAGGCTTCAGTAGTTGCAGCACATGGGCTCCATAGTTGTGGTTCCGAGGCTCTAGAGCACAGGCTCCACAGTTGTGTCTCACGGGCTTCGTTGCTCCACAGCATGTGGGATCTTCCCGGATGAGGATCGAACCCATGTCTCCTGCATTGGCAGGCAAACTCTTCACCACTGAGCTACCAGGGAAGCCCCGTGCTGTCCCCTTTTAATTTTCCTGGCTCCAATCAACCTCACCCCATGCTTTGTCTCATTAACAACTCTTCATCCTTTGAACCTTTCAGCTTGTTGATGTTCAGCTGTTCAAGCATCATCTGTCTTGAGAAGACTTCCGACCCCGGCCTGATGTAGAGATCCTCTTCTGGACTCCTTTCAAACACAGGTCCTTGCCCTCATCCACTTGTTATACGGGTGGCTGCCCCTGGGACTGCCGTGGGCCAGGCAGAGGGCTTCAAGGACTGAGATCATGTCTGGTTTACCTTTGCATCCCAGTGTCTGGGGCAGCTCAAGTGCTCCGCAAGCGTCTGCTGAATAAAAGCAGCAGCAGAGAATATTACAAATGGAGGAAATGAGACCCACAGAGAACAAGAGGTGAAGCTGTCTTAGCTTGGGCTCCCCCAAAGTGGAGTCTGGGGCAAGGAGTTGGGTGAAGGGAGTTTGTTCTGAAGAATAAGTAGGCAGTCAGTGCTTTTCTTGCACAGCTGTGGGTCTCTGGGGCTCTGCTCCACTGGGGACCCTCAAGGAGCTCTGTAGCATGAGCCTCCGAATTTTTCCTGGAAGGGAAGGGAGGGAGAGGACTGTATCCACCGACTCTCATGCCGGCTGGTCGGGGCCGTGAACCCCTCGGCATTGCTTGACTGCCCTGTGTTTGGGGCCAAGTGAGCACCAGGCAGGGAAGCACGACGTATCTGACATGGTCGGTGATGCTCTGCAGGGTGCCCAGAGCTGCCCACCACAGCCACAGCTGGCTTCAGAGGTGACCGGGGGGTGCAGGGCAGGCGCCTGAAGCACTGGTGACAGGTACTCATTTCTGCTTTGGCTTTGACTCCCGGGTCCTTTTGTCTCCTCCTCAGGCTTATTTCATGTGATGGAGACTATTGTGGCACACAGTTTAGGAGAGCGTGAGTGGGCATCTTGACACCTCCAGTTCCTAGGTAAGGAGGAGGCATCTTCTCTGTGGTCCCCAATTCCACTCCCACCCAGGAAACGGCTTCCCCCCTGGGAATGATGGATATGGCAGCCAGCCTCCAGGATGGTCCCGATGATTACTGCCTCCTGGGATTCATGTGCCCGGGCCAATACTGCCTGAGCAGAATCATGGCTGGCCTGTGTCACCTGTAGACTATTCCTGGTACTCACCCCATGCTTTGTCTCATTAACAACTCTTCATCCTTTGAACCTTTCAGCTTGTTGATGTTCAGCTGTTCAAGCATCATCTGTCTTGAGAAGACTTCCGACCCCGGCCTGATGTAGAGATCCTCTTCTGGACTCCTTTCAAACACAGGTCCTTGCCCTCATCCACTTGTTATACGGGTGGCTGCCCCTGGGACTGCCGTGGGCCAGGCAGAGGGCTTCAAGGACTGAGATCATGTCTGGTTTACCTTTGCATCCCAGTGTCTGGGGCAGCTCAAGTGCTCCGCAAGCGTCTGCTGAATAAAAGCAGCAGCAGAGAATATTACAAATGGAGGAAATGAGACCCACAGAGAACAAGAGGTGAAGCTGTCTTAGCTTGGGCTCCCCCAAAGTGGAGTCTGGGGCAAGGAGTTGGGTGAAGGGAGTTTGTTCTGAAGAATAAGTAGGCAGTCAGTGCTTTTCTTGCACAGCTGTGGGTCTCTGGGGCTCTGCTCCACTGGGGACCCTCAAGGAGCTCTGTAGCATGAGCCTCCGAATTTTTCCTGGAAGGGAAGGGAGGGAGAGGACTGTATCCACCGACTCTCATGCCGGCTGGTCGGGGCCGTGAACCCCTCGGCATTGCTTGACTGCCCTGTGTTTGGGGCCAAGTGAGCACCAGGCAGGGAAGCACGACGTATCTGACATGGTCGGTGATGCTCTGCAGGGTGCCCAGAGCTGCCCACCACAGCCACAGCTGGCTTCAGAGGTGACCGGGGGGTGCAGGGCAGGCGCCTGAAGCACTGGTGACAGGTACTCATTTCTGCTTTGGCTTTGACTCCCGGGTCCTTTTGTCTCCTCCTCAGGCTTATTTCATGTGATGGAGACTATTGTGGCACACAGTTTAGGAGAGCGTGAGTGGGCATCTTGACACCTCCAGTTCCTAGGTAAGGAGGAGGCATCTTCTCTGTGGTCCCCAATTCCACTCCCACCCAGGAAACGGCTTCCCCCCTGGGAATGATGGATATGGCAGCCAGCCTCCAGGATGGTCCCGATGATTACTGCCTCCTGGGATTCATGTGCCCGGGCCAATACTGCCTGAGCAGAATCATGGCTGGCCTGTGTCACCTGTAGACTATGGTGGAGTGACCGTGTGTGTCTTCTCAGACTGGGTCACGAGAGGCCACACAGCTTCCATCTTGGCCTCTTGGACATCTCATAGAAGCCAGCTGCCATGCCATGAGGCCCTCAAGCAGCAACATGGAGCGGCCCGTGTGGAGAGAAACCAAAGCTCTCCGCCAATCGCTGGTGCCAGCTCGCCCGTCACATGAGTGATGTGGATCCTCCAGCCCCAGATGACTTCAAGCCTTCAAAGGACCACAGCCCCAGTCAACAGCAGACTTCCCTGTCCTAAGAACCCAAGCCAGACCCGCCCAACTGAGCCCTTCCCGGATTCCCGAGCCACATAATCCGTGAGCATAAGAAAGAGCTATTTGATGCCACTATGTTCGGATTTGCAGCTGTTGTACCTGGACTGCCATCCTCTCCATGAGGGACCCTTAGCTTTGGTCGAAAATGGGATAGATTTTCCCTTATAATTTTAATAAGATAATGTGTCTGCATGGACTTTTTCAACCTCAGCAAGAGTCGCACCCATGATATGTGCCTGCTGCCTTTTATAAAAGTTGAGAGCGTAGAAGGCAAAGACTGGGAAGGCAGCTCAAATGGCAGGAGTCACCAGGTAGTTCATCAGTTACTGGGAGGACCTGATTCCTGTGAATTCATGTCCTAACCCAGGCGGGCTTGGCCATGAGGCAGGCAGGGAACTCGGGCATGAGTTAGGGAAGGGGAGGAAGACGAGGCTGCACTAGCCTGCTGGTGCACGGGGATCCAGGTAGTCGAATGCTCCCAGTGTGTGCACCTGCCTCTGCTGGTGGTTTAGAAGTGGGGGTGCTGCCGGGAGGTCCAGACGCACAGCAGCGGGTAGATGGGTAACGGAGATGATGTGTGGGTTTCCAGGGAATCTCATCCCTGGCTCTGTGAGTACATAGCTGTGTGGTGGTCCTTCATTCTTAATTTAGCAAATGTTTAATGCCTGCTCGAGGCCTGACATTGTGGTAAGCGATGGAAAGAATAAAAGTCACAGCACTGGGACTGCCCTCATGGTGCAGCGGCTAGGACTTCACCTTCTAACGTAGGGGCTACACGTTTGATCCCTGGTTCAGGTACTAAGATCCCTCATGTCTCAGGGCCCCAAACCCAAAACATAAAGCAGAAGCAAAGGAGCAACACATTCAATAAAGACTTTTAAAACGGTCGACATCAAACAAAAAATCTTAAAAGTGAAGGAATAGCATTTGTTGAGCATTTACTATGCACCAGAAATTGTGTCAGGCCTTTTCTATTTACTAATCCATTTAAACAGATGGAGCCAAGTAGGATGTGAGTTGCTCACAGTTTAGATTCGGGGTAGAAAATGAGCAAGGACATGGTGTGTGATGAAGCTCCATAATAAGGCGAAGGGCTAGGCTGCTATAAGGCCAGGAGGGCCCCAACCCAGCCTAGGGGAGCCACAGGCCAGGTAGGTGAGCTTCTCAGTTCAACCAAATGTGACCAGGGGTGACCCAGGCAGGGGAAGAGGCATAGGATGGGTTCGGGCCTGAAGAAAGGGGAGAGCAGACCCACAGGGGAGCTGCAAGTTATGAAATATCTCTAGGCCTCAGTTCCATCATCTGTGAAATGGGAATAATGGTTACCCTTTAGGAGTGTTAGAACGGAGAGAGATCACATGAAGCCGTTGCCCAGTGTGCTGTGGCATTAACGGGTCCTCTATAACTGACATATGTCCTTACAACGTCATATGCGTGTGGGTTAGCCTTCGCCCTCTCCAGATCTTCCGGGTCTCCTCACCGACCCTCACCGTCACAGATAGGCATGCCCCTTTAAAAACACCACTCCCCTTATCTTTCAGGGCCCTAAGCATCTTGGCGTGATGAGTGGGATTAGGCATGAGGACGTCTCCATGAAGTCAGAGGCTGCTGAGCCCACAAGCAGTCAGCAGAAAGGATCACTGGGCAGAGTCAGCAAGATTGGGGCTTCTCTTTCCATGTACATGACCTTGGACAAGCTATCATCTCCCTGTACCCCCTAGTTCTCCTCTGTTCTATGAGAACAGTGACTCCCCTCTCAGAGCTGGTAAGGACGAAGTGGAATGCACACACAATGCTGGGACCATGGTCATCCCTCGCTGCTTGAGTCTTTATGAACTTGCTTATTGTCATCCACACCATCGCCACGGTCTGCCCCACAAATTCCCTGGAAAGAACAGTGGTCCAGGAGTCAGGTGTCTGAGGCCAAAGAGGAGGGTGGCGCGGGATTGGGAACAATTTCAGATAAGAGAGAGCCACACGGGGAGAGAGGCCTAATGCATGTGCCAGATACATATGGCCTCGTGGCAGAAGCAGTGAGTAATAATGAGACATGGATGCTACAAAAATGAAAGATCAGTAGCACATTCAAGGCAAAAAGCGACTGCACTGCCTCGAGGCCTAACATGAGCAGTGCTTAATGCAGCGTGAGCTTCAATTATAGTTTACAGGGCTGGAGGCCCAGGGGGGCCCAGGGTTGCCTGCCTGCGGGGAGCTCCTGAACCACCGCGGCAATCTACCGTGCTCCAGACTCTAGTCAGCGTGCTGCCTGCGAGACCGCACCTGGGTTCTCAGGGGCCGGCTGCTCTGGCTGGGAGGAACCAGTGTGCGCTGGGACACAGAGCTGAACACCACCAGGGACACAGAGCTGAACACAGCCAGGGACACAGAGCAGAACACAACCTGCCCCTATTTTGGAAGAATCACTGTCTAGCAAGAGAGATAGGGATGAGTAGATGGTATAATAATGTGCCATTGAAAGGAAAGCCCAAGGTACTGAGGGGCACACAGAGGGGACAACTGACTGCAGACAGGGTCACTGGAAAGAGCTCCTTGTGGGAGAGATGCCTCGTGAACTTGATCTTGAAGGTGAATGATAGCCACCTTTCATTAGATATCATTAGGTATCATTAGATACCTACTATGCGCTAGGCTATTCACATACATTATCATATGTGATCCTTTGATGAGCTTGCAAAGTGACACCTATTACTGCTAGCAGGTACAAGGGAAAATACTCTAGGAGATATTAATCTGCTCAAGGTTTTTGTTCAGTCGCTCAGTCATGTCCAACTCTCTCTGACCCCATGGATGAAGCACGCCTGGTCCTCACTGTCTCCTGAAGTTTCCTCAGTCTCATGTCCATTGAGTCAATGATGCCATCCAACCACCTTGTCCTCTGTCACTCTCTACTCCTCCTGCCCTCCATCTTTCCCACCATCAAGGTCTTTTCCAATGAGTCATCTCTTCGCTTCAGACAGCCAAAGTATTGAAGTTTCAGCATCAGTCCTTCCAATGAACATTCAGGGTTGATTTCCTTAAGGATTGACTGGTTTGACCCTGTCCAAGGGACTCTCAAGTAAAGTAAAAATTATAACATTGTAATGTTAAGTTTATCACTTATGTGGAAGCAAAATATATGACAATAATATCACAAACAATATATATAATTATAATGTTCTTAAATTTGAGAAATGTGAAAAGTGAAATGTGAAGTGGTATAATATTGACTCTAAGTGGACATGCTAAGTTAGGGATGTGTATTAGAATCCTCAACAACCAGAGGAATAGTAAAAATGGTAAAAATGCAATAAAGGATATAGAATGGAAGACTAAAAAAAAAATAAATCAATACAAAATAAATCACAAGAGAAACAGAAAAGCAAAAGAGCTGAGGAAAATTGCTTTTCAATCTTGAAAACAAGCAAAATTGTAGGCATAGACCCAACCATAACAATAATTATACTAAATGTAAATGAATCAAAAGCTCTAATAAAAAGCAGAGATTTTCAAATTGGATAGAAGAGCAATTATATGCTACCTTTAAAAGATGTTCTCTAACTATAAAGGCATCAGTTTAAATTAGAAGGACAGAAATAGAGGTACCACGTGTATGCTAACCAAAGAAAAGCTAAGTGGCTGTCAGTATTAGACAAAGCAGACCTCCGAACAAAGCCAATTATTAGGAGAAAGAGGGGCATTTCATAATGATAAAGAGAAACAGAAAGACATACTAGTCATAAATTTGGTGGCACATTACAGCTTCCAAATGCAAAACACAAGGAAGTGGACCCACCCACTTGGTAATAACAAAGCATTGTCGAGGCCGGCTCGACAGCAAACAAACCCGAGGGTGCCGTGCTGCAGAAGATTAAAGACAAGATGCAGAAATAAAGTGGGGATCAGGGGGCTAGTTCCTCTCATAGGCAAAAGCCCAGTACTGGCTCCACTCATGATGTTTATTGTTTCTCATTGCTTTCTTGTACGTGCACGCACATGTGCACAAGACATCTGTTTTTTATAATCACAAAAATGGGAATAGACATATACAATGTGTAGACTCCCCTGTTCCTTTCATGTTTCATTCCAGTTTATCTCCTTCTGGCCTGCAACGGCTTTGTTTATTCTTAGACCCTAGCAACTTTATCTCCCCAAACCTAGCAACGTTCTTTCTGACTCATATCTCCAAGAGTTGCACCAGTAACATTGATAGGTAAACACCTTGCGTTCAAGGTGTTTGATGTTTTCCTAGTTCCCAGCCATCACCTCGGGTTCATGAGAAAATTACTGCCTTATTCTTTCAGACTCCATTTTGAGTTTCTATTCATCATGCCCCTGTCTGCACTGCATACCCTAGAAAGCATTTACCATCCAGAGTTGGTGATGGGAATGTTTGTTTCTCAGTAACTGGTACTACAGCTAGACTCCAATCTGTGGGCTCGGCGCTGCCCCTGGAGATGAGCAGGAAATGAATAGACTATGATCGTGACCTCGCTGTGGGCAGACCCTATGCCAGGGTCAGCCATTGAATTCTTACCATGGTCCGGCTTGACTTCATCTGCTCCTACCTGGTAGTTGATGATGTCCCATTTTCCACTTGAGGAAACTGAGCCTAATTGAAACAAGATGAAGACCCTCTTTGCACAGCCAGTGAATGCTAGAGAAAGCAGACAGGAACGGAGTAGTGCCCACCGTCTCACATTCTTTCCACCCCCACAAAGGTCTGGGGAACCCCAGGCACATAACACTTCTCTTCAAGGTCTCACAACAACCGCAGTGGTCACAGGGCAGGGGTTTCTTATTATGACTTTATAGGCAGAAGCACCAACCATAACTAACAACTGCAGTACGCTAGGTATTCCAGTCGGCCACCATAGCCACGTCCCTTCCATCTGTAGGCTGAGCCCCAGCTCCTCCTCCAGAGGTGTCAGACCGGAAGCCCTGCTGACGAGACTGATGGCCTGGTTTACCTTTCTCTTTAAAGAAGCTTCTCAAGTCTGTTCTTTACGTCTGGTCTCCACTGCTGCCCTGCCCCCAGTGTTCAGCGCAGCACTATGGGCAATGACTAGGACTTGGAAGCTACCGAGATGTCCACCGACAGATGAATGGATAAAGCAAAAATGTGTGGTACATATACACAACACAAAATTACTCAGGCATAAAAGGGAATGCATTTGAGTCTGTTCTAACGAGGTGGATAAACCTAAAGACTATCATACAGAGTGAAGTAAGTCAGAAAGAGAAAAACAAGTATCATATATTAACACATATAAACGCAATCTGGAAAGATTCTTTTTAGTATTGATGTAACACCTTGCGTTCAAGGTGTTTGATGTTTTCCTAGTTCCCAGCCATCACCTCGGGTTCATGAGAAAATTACTGCCTTATTCTTTCAGACTCCATTTTGAGTTTCTATTCATCATGCCCCTGTCTGCACTGCATACCCTAGAAAGCATTTACCATCCAGAGTTGGTGATGGGAATGTTTGTTTCTCAGTAACTGGTACTACAGCTAGACTCCAATCTGTGGGCTCGGCGCTGCCCCTGGAGATGAGCAGGAAATGAATAGACTATGATCGTGACCTCGCTGTGGGCAGACCCTATGCCAGGGTCAGCCATTGAATTCTTACCATGGTCCGGCTTGACTTCATCTGCTCCTACCTGGTAGTTGATGATGTCCCATTTTCCACTTGAGGAAACTGAGCCTAATTGAAACAAGATGACGCGCCCCTCTTTGCACAGCCAGTGAATGCTAGAGAAAGCAGACAGGAACGGAGTAGTGCCCACCGTCTCACATTCTTTCCACCCCCACAAAGGTCTGGGGAACCCCAGGCACATAACACTTCTCTTCAAGGTCTCACAACAACCGCAGTGGTCACAGGGCAGGGGTTTCTTATTATGACTTTATAGGCAGAAGCACCAACCATAACTAACAACTGCAGTACGCTAGGTATTCCAGTCGGCCACCATAGCCACGTCCCTTCCATCTGTAGGCTGAGCCCCAGCTCCTCCTCCAGAGGTGTCAGACCGGAAGCCCTGCTGACGAGACTGATGGCCTGGTTTACCTTTCTCTTTAAAGAAGCTTCTCAAGTCTGTTCTTTACGTCTGGTCTCCACTGCTGCCCTGCCCCCAGTGTTCAGCGCAGCACTATGGGCAATGACTAGGACTTGGAAGCTACCGAGATGTCCACCGACAGATGAATGGATAAAGCAAAAATGTGTGGTACATATACACAACACAAAATTACTCAGGCATAAAAGGGAATGCATTTGAGTCTGTTCTAACGAGGTGGATAAACCTAAAGACTATCATACAGAGTGAAGTAAGTCAGAAAGAGAAAAACAAGTATCATATATTAACACATATAAACGCAATCTGGAAAGATGGTGCTGATGAACTGGTTCAAGAGGAAGAGGACGTATGTATGCCTGGGGCTGATTCAGGCGGATGTGTGGCAGAAGCCAGCACAGTATTGTGAAGCAGCTATTCTCCAACTAAAACCAAATATTTTTTAAAAAGAAACAAAAAATAATGAGGCTTCTCCTTTTATCATTTATATGCTTCATGATTTCTCCCAAACTATTTTTTTTTAAGATGTACTTACTTGTTTGTTTTTGGTTGTGCTGAGTCTTTGTTGCTGCCCATGAGCCTTCTCTAGTTACGGTGAGCGGGATTACTGGCTAGGTGTGTCCCATCGTGGCGGCTTCCCTCGCTGTGGAGCACGGGCTCTAGGCACACGGGTCTCAGTAGCTGCTGTGCGCAGGCTCAGTCGTTGCCGCTTGAGGGCTCTAGCGTGCCTGCTCAGTGGTTGCGGCACATAGGTCTAGGTGCCACGCAGCATGCGGGATCTTCCCAGACCAGGGACTGAACCCGTGTCCCCTGCGTGGGCAGGCAGATTCTTAACCACTGGACCACCAGGGAAGCCCTGTCCCAATCTGTTCCGAGCACTCAGAATCCCAGGCTGGGGAATCAGGACACGTTTCCTGCTGGAAGTGATATGCCTTATCTTTCTCCATCACCCCACCCTCTCAGCTCCTAACTGCTCCCTAAGGTGTACATACTTTTTATTACAATTTCTTCTATCCAAAATCTGCTTTTATGAAGAACACTCTATGTAGATAACAAAGAACGATTGCTCTTAAGACCAGAAATCAAAGAAATTATAACACTGCGCAGAATACAGTCACAGAGAAATTTCTTTTTAGCTCATTCTCATCCAGCCATAGACTCCTCCTCACATGCTCACAGAGCATGCCTGACACGCAGACACACACCACTCACACACTGTTCACACCAGGCTTCCATGCTCGTTGGCTCACACACAAACACACACATTCACACACATGTGGAAGTATAATCAGGGTTTATCCCAGCCTCAGGAAGACCAGGGGTCAGCTGGCTTGACTTGTATTCACGAGTTTTTGATGAAGCCCTCACCAGCAGGGAAATCATGAATTATTTATCGAATTATTCAATAATTAATAAAAGTCATCACAAAAAGCTCAGACGAGACAGAGCTCTGTACATAATTCCTCACCACCATCAGCTTCTGTGTGTGTATATTTGTGTTTATGTAAAAAAGAGGTGACGATTTAAACAAAGCCTCCTCTTTTAAATTAGCTTTAAAACATGCTGTGTATGCTCCTGACTCAGTTTACAGGCTTTGTGTTCCTGGCGACCGTCAAGAAAAGAAATAGCCACAAAATTTCTGTCTGGAACTGTCCTCCCTGCATCACTCCTAATGGGTTGTGTGGCCATCATTCCACTGAGATTTGCCTTGGAGACTTTAAATATGCCTCAAAAGGACAATTTACGGTAAGAGGAAAGACAAATAGCAAGTAAGCTTATGAAAAAAGTGCTCCACTCCAACAGGAATGAAAGAAATGGAAGAGCTGTACACAATCACAATGAAACACTCTTCTTTGCGATCCAATTCGGAGAGTATTCCAAAACATGACAACATGCCAGTGTTCTGGTGACGGCGTGGCGGAGACCGGAACCCTCTCTCTCTCAAGTTGCAGGGGAAGCAACAGCCAGAACAGCTGTGTTTGGGAGTATGCTTCCAACATCTGTCCCAAGTCTGTAGAATGTCCACATGCCTGGAGCCACTTCGAGGACTTGGTCATGAAGAAGCGGTGTACAGTATAGAAATGGCCTGGTCGGCGAAGATGTCTCCCTGCAGAGTTATTTACACAAGGACCAGCCTGAGCACACGGAACCCTGTGATACGCGCATACCACCTCCTGCGTGCTTCCTCCCCGCCTCCAAACCTTCCCGCCTCCCCCTTGCTCACCAAGCAGACAGTGCCACATGTGTCCCTCTTTTAGCTGGGGACCTTGCCTCAGTGAAGAATCAAGTGGACAGGAATGCCCTCCTCGTCTTGGCCTCAAAGCAACCAGCAGGTACGCTCTGCCCAAACTCTGCCTTCACAGCCTACCAGGCCTGCCTTAGAGACTCCCAGGGCTGGCCTCTGCCCTCCGGGAGCTCCACGGGTCCTTCCAGCCCCCACGCCTTTGCGGAGGCTCTGCTGGCCGTGATGAAAGCCCCTCGCCCATCCCGGGATTCACATCCTCTCCCCTAAAGCTCAGCTGCCTGTCCTGCTGTCTAAGCCCCCTCTGCCCACCGCTGCCTGAACCTCAGTTTCCTCCTCTACTAAAGACGTCTTCTTTGCCATTCTCGCCGGTCACTGGGTGGACTACGGGAGTCTGTAGTCACTGCTGTCCGGTGTGTGCTGGGCACCCTTCTCTACCAGTTCTGTCCCTCAGCGCCTCTGGTGCTCCTGCCAGCCTGGGTCCTGGCTGTGACTCCGCAATCTTGGAAGCTGGACTGGAATGCACTGGGGGACTCCAAGGCTGCCAACTCCTGAGCACGGCCCTGGCACACAGCAGGCCTTCAGGGGGTGCTCCGGAGCTGGGGAGGCAGAAGAGAGAGCCTGGGGCCGAGGCGGAGGGTCTCCGGGCGGTGGGCAGGGCCACAGCTCCCGGTGCCCGCTGTGGGCGGGGCTGGGCAGCGAGGCCAGGCAGCTGTACACAATCACAATGAAACACTCTTCTTTGCGATCCAATTCGAGTATTCCAAAACATGACAACATGCCAGTGTTCTGGTGACGGCGTGGAGACCGAACCCTCTCTCTCAAGTTGCAGGGGAAGCAACAGCCAGAACAGCTGTGTTTGGGAGTATGCTTCCAACATCTGTCCCAAGTCTGTAGAATGTCCACATGCCTGGAGCCACTTCGAGGACTTGGTCATGAAGAAGCGGTGTACAGTATAGAAATGGCCTGGTCGGCGAAGATGTCTCCCTGCAGAGTTATTTACACAAGGACCAGCCTGAGCACACGGAACCCTGTGATACGCATACCACCTCCTGCGTGCTTCCTCCCCGCCTCCAAACCTTCCCGCCTCCCCCTTGCTCACCAAGCAGACAGTGCCACATGTGTCCCTCTTTTAGCTGGGGACCTTGCCTCAGTGAAGAATCAAGTGGACAGGAATGCCCTCCTCGTCTTGGCCTCAAAGCAACCAGCAGGTACGCTCTGCCCAAACTCTGCCTTCACAGCCTACCAGGCCTGCCTTAGAGACTCCCAGGGCTGGCCTCTGCCCTCCGGGAGCTCCACGGGTCCTTCCAGCCCCCACGCCTTTGCGGAGGCTCTGCTGGCCGTGATGAAAGCCCCTCGCCCATCCCGGGATTCACATCCTCTCCCCTAAAGCTCAGCTGCCTGTCCTGCTGTCTAAGCCCCCTCTGCCCACCGCTGCCTGAACCTCAGTTTCCTCCTCTACTAAAGACGTCTTCTTTGCCATTCTCGCCGGTCACTGGGTGGACTACGGGAGTCTGTAGTCACTGCTGTCCGGTGTGTGCTGGGCA
The DNA here is from genome assembly GCA_022376925.1 of Tragulus kanchil. Lineage (NCBI taxonomy): Eukaryota > Metazoa > Chordata > Mammalia > Artiodactyla > Tragulidae > Tragulus > Tragulus kanchil. The sequence goes on along the minus strand of JAIOJX010000032.1, from coordinate 181,549,791 downwards.
CCCTTCTCTACCAGTTCTGTCCCTCAGCGCCTCTGGTGCTCCTGCCAGCCTGGGTCCTGGCTGTGACTCCGCAATCTTGGAAGCTGGACTGGAATGCACTGGGGGACTCCAAGGCTGCCAACTCCTGAGCACGGCCCTGGCACACAGCAGGCCTTCAGGGGGTGCTCCGGAGCTGGGGAGGCAGAAGAGAGAGCCTGGGGCCGAGAGCGGGAGGGTCTCCGGGGCGGTGGGCAGGGCCACAGCTCCCGGTGCCCGCTGTGGGCGGGGCTGCGGGCGGCAGCGAGGGCCAGGCAGCTTGGGACTCAGCCAGGGCAGGACCGGGCCTGTGTGGGAACTCCCTGGGGGCTTCTCCGCTCCCAGGTCGCGATCCCCAGAGGCAGGGCAGTCACGGGGCTGCTCCCAGAGCGCTGCGGAGCCAGACTTGGGGTGAGGCCTCCAGGAGCTCGGCGCTGGTTGGCAATCAGAGTCCTTACGCTGCGTGGCGTCTGAAAAACAGCTCTTTGGGCTTCAGCCTCAGGAGCACCCCCCCACCGTTGAGTCAGCCCCGTGACCGGTTTCTGAGCTTCTTGCATACCTCCTGGGACAGAGGTCTCACCACTTGTTCCATTTGGAGTCAGTCCTGGCTTTTAGTTCTTTCTTTGACTGAGACAGTGGCTTCCTCATTGTGCCATCTCCCATCAGATTCATCCTGCCTGGGAAATCACTGGCCTTTTGTTTTCTTATATTATGTATGCATATCTTTATCTTCACAGAGGGAAGTGGTAAGGAGCTGAGGACAGCTCTGCTTTCAAATCCCAGCTCCCTTCCTCACCAGTGCTCTGCCTGGGACAGGAGATCTTACATCTGAGCCTCTGCTGTGTCACCTATAAAACGGGAATGAGTAGGATCCCTTCTGCAGTTGCCGAAAGGATTGACTGACGAGATAAAAGCCCCAAGCTCAGGGCTTGGCACAACGCGGGCGCGCGCCAGCCATTGTTCAGATTACTTCTGATTTCTCTCCCATGTCACAGTCCCTTAAAGTGGTACTTAGACACTCACAGTTCTCAGATGCCGCCCAGATCTCCATCCCAGGTTCAATCTCTACTCCCTCCTTCGCCCGGTTTCTAGAGTCCCCCACGGGGTGCGTGTGAGTACCCGTGCACGCGTGTCCGTGTGTGTGCACGCATGCACAAGTGTAGGCAGCTCAGTCACGACTCTGGGCGTTCCACGCCCGCCCGAGGTTTCCTGGCATTTCCCACCCGCCTTAGCTGAGCCTACTCCTCTCAAGTTTGCTTTATTTTGTCATTAGCACCGCCTCCGGCTTTGAAAGCAAATTCCATTATAGAAATGACAGCTGGCAGCCCTCGCGAATGCCTTTTTGCTTTGAAATGGATGATACAGAACTCTGACTAAGAAGGACTCTGTTAGCCTCTGAGAGGCACTGGGGCTCTGGGGGCATCTGCCCCCGCTGTGGGTGGGGGTACAGAAACACCCTGCTTGGGGAGGTTTATTCTAAGTCCTAATACTTTGTTTCTAGTTTCCCGGCCAGCGCTGGGCTGTCTTCACTCTGGTGTCAGCTGGAGAATGCCACTTAGGATTTTAATGAAGTTCCGATCCTGAGTTGAGTCAGAAAGCCTGGTGAGGGGAGCGGTCGGTGGGAGACCGAGGTTGCCTTCCTGCTGACAGTTGGAAACTGTATCACCCTATCAAGTCAGCTCATCGTCTAGGCCTCCGTTTTCTTAGCTGGGAAGGGGGAGGATCTTCCAAGGGTTTAAAGGAGAAAAGAACATGAAGGCGCATCCTGCTGCAAAGAACAGGCTGCCACTGCCCTCGCTGTTGCCCTTGGGCAGGCTCTCTGGAAACCGAGGGTCTGAGTGGCAGGTGCCCTGGAGTCAAGCTAGAGGTAAAGCTTTCTTCAAGGAGGAATTTTCAGGCAATTATCTGAGACCTGTTGTCCCTGCCTGCAGGAGGCGTGGGGACATCGCATTCACCATCAGGAGACCCCCGCAGGGATTACTAATAACACAGGCTCCGGGTGGTTTTCGCAGTCCTAGCTCTGCAGGTGGGTCTATTCTCCATCAGATGTCACGCTGGGTTTCCTCCCTGGTGGTTCCCTGGCCTGTCTTTTGTTGGTCACTTAACAGAGATGGATTTCAGGCATCAGGAAATACTGATTAAATCCCATCTCCAAATTACTCTGCTGTCTTCTCCAAACACTGATGATGGTTTTCTGCGAGGGCCCCTGCCGACAGAGAGGCTTTCACCTCATAGGCCAGGCTCCATTCCTCTTGGTGTAACTCGGGGGCCGGCCCGCGGTGGCGCTCAAACAATGGCTTGGGATGGGTGACAGAGGGAAGGAGAAAAGAGAGGGATGGGGGAAAAGGAGGAAGAGAGGAAGAGAACAGGGAGGAAACGAAGGGTGAATGGATAGAGGGAGGGATCGGAGGGTAGAGAGATGATGGATGGAGACTCGATCCACGGAAGAGGTCGTACTTTCTTTCACTTTTTGCACAGTACTCAGTACCCAGGTTGCTCGGTAGGGTCGCCCAGTGGAGCTGGAGAGAAGTCAGAGAAGACTTCCTGGAGGAAGGGGAATCAGTGAACCTCAGGCGCTGCATGCTGAAGGACATTCCTTCACAAATTGTTTTGACTCGGCACTTAACTTCTACATTTGTTGCTCTTGTCTCAATCTATTTTATGACTTTTATAAAGACTTGTATTTATTTATTTAGAATTTTAATTTATTTTTTATTTTCTGGCTGCACCATGTGGTATTCAAGATCTTAGTTCTCTGACCAGGGATCGAACCCACACTCCCTGCAGTGGAAGCATGGAACCCTAACCACTGGACTGTCAGAGAATGAAGCCCTTAAAGGCTTTTAAGATGGTGCTATGATACGCTCTGGACTTCTAAATCCTGCTGCAAGCGCTATGCCCGTTGGGCAGGCTCTCTGGAAACCGAGGGTCTGTTCCCTGGAGTCAAGCTAGAGGTAAAGCTTTCTTCAAGGAGGAATTTTCAGGCAATTATCTGAGACCTGTTGTCCCTGCCTGCAGGAGGCGTGGGGACATCGCATTCACCATCAGGAGACCCCCGCAGGGATTACTAATAACACAGGCTCCGGGTGGTTTTCGCAGTCCTAGCTCTGCAGGTGGGTCTATTCTCCATCAGATGTCACGCTGGGTTTCCTCCCTGGTGGTTCCCTGGCCTGTCTTTTGTTGGTCACTTAACAGAGATGGATTTCAGGCATCAGGAAATACTGATTAAATCCCATCTCCAAATTACTCTGCTGTCTTCTCCAAACACTGATGATGGTTTTCTGCGAGGGCCCCTGCCGACAGAGAGGCTTTCACCTCATAGGCCAGGCTCCATTCCTCTTGGTGTAACTCGGGGGCCGGCCCGCGGTGGCGCTCAAACAATGGCTTGGGATGGGTGACAGAGGGAAGGAGAAAAGAGAGGGATGGGGGAAAAGGAGGAAGAGAGGAAGAGAACAGGGAGGAAACGAAGGGTGAATGGATAGAGGGAGGGATCGGAGGGTAGAGAGATGATGGATGGAGACTCGATCCACGGAAGAGGTCGTACTTTCTTTCACTTTTTGCACAGTACTCAGTACCCAGGTTGCTCGGTAGGGTCGCCCAGTGGAGCTGGAGAGAAGTCAGAGAAGACTTCCTGGAGGAAGGGGAATCAGTGAACCTCAGGCGCTGCATGCTGAAGGACATTCCTTCACAAATTGTTTTGACTCGGCACTTAACTTCTACATTTGTTGCTCTTGTCTCAATCTATTTTATGACTTTTATAAAGACTTGTATTTATTTATTTAGAATTTTAATTTATTTTTTATTTTCTGGCTGCACCATGTGGTATTCAAGATCTTAGTTCTCTGACCAGGGATCGAACCCACACTCCCTGCAGTGGAAGCATGGAACCCTAACCACTGGACTGTCAGAGAATGAAGCCCTTAAAGGCTTTTAAGATGGTGTGCTATGATACTCTGGTCTTTGCTAGTTGATTCCTGAGAATCAGCTCTGCCTTCTTCGACTTCCTGCCGGGGGCCCACACTGGCCTGGGAGTCGAGACGCCTGTTTTGAGTCCGCTGCCATTGACTTGTTGTGTAGCTTGAGCAGAAGGCTCTCCCTACGCAGCCCTCAATTTCTTCATTTTCAGAATGACTCGAGGAGCCGTGAATTCATTCCTCTTCAAGAGTCAAGTGCTGTGGTATGGAGTCGGTCACTGAACACAAGGCCTATGCCAGAACTGCTGTTTGTCTCTGTCTCCCTGCAGAGCCTCTGAGTCACTCGGGGCCTTTCCAATCACATACGCATTGCTGTGCATGGAGGCTGGACCGAGCTGGAGGTGACCGTTTCTTCCCTTTCCCTTCAGGCTGCACTCAGATGCTAACATCCAACAGCGCGGGGCAGGGAAGAGCACTGGGCAGGAGGTCCCTGTGCCTGAGTTCTTCCACCAACTCGACTTGCGATCCTCCAGGCAACTCCTGCACATTCCTCACACCCAGACCAGACATCACCTCCTCCGGGAAGCCTTCCGCGATCACTTTTTTGTTCCCCTACCTGACACTCCCAGAAGGGCCTCTGTTGTCTTCTCTACTTCCTGTCACCGTGGGCTCACCTCCAGATTGGCACTTGTCACTCCCCATAGACTCTCAGCCTCGTGGGGCTGGGCCACTTATTCTTCAGCTCTGAGTTTCCGAGGTCTGGCTGGAGGTCTGGACTCTAACAGGGCTTTAGCAAGATTGTTGAATAACTGAAAGAGCAAATGACCCAGTGACTGGATGAACTAAATGATGACTCTTGCGATCTCTAACTGGAGCTCCATCCCATCCCCTCTCTGAGCCTCCTTGTGTGTAAAGGGTTAACTGGATGACCTGAGGTCTCTTTTAGTTCTAAAGACTTGATTTTATTTAAATTTGTCAATGGGGATATTCCTAGCCCCCAGGATTCCCTTATATACACATGTACTCAAGTACACACACACACACCCCAAAGCTGCCCAGTTCTCGTCCTCTTTGGCCCCTCAGTTTTGTAGGTAACTCTCTGTGTGACTTTGTTCTTTAGTGGACAGATGGCAATGTGGTTGTGGACTCTTGGGAAAGCCACCAGCTTTCCCTGGGAAGGGACTAACTCTTCTCTTCCTTGGCTCTGTGGGTTACACCTCAGGCCTTGGGACAGAGTCTCTGGTGAAAGCTGAAGGGGCCTGTGAAGGGGCACAATCCCAAACCATTCAGAAAAAAACAAATCAGGAGAGGCTTCCTGGAAGAGGCAGCATTTGCATTTGGACTTGAGGCAGAGAGGCCTGAAAATAACCGTGAGGAGTTTGCCGGTAGCTTTTAGCCATAGTGGACATTTGGAGGTGGGGAATAGCTTGGCAAGAGCTATAATCTGGGTGGAGAAATCTGGCAGCCTCAGTAGATTTCAGTAGGCCTGCGAAAAACCACACCTACAAAAAGCATACCCTGAGAGATTCTAGAAATCTCAAGTAGTTTAAGACAGCAAAAGCAAAACCAAACAAAACTGCAAAAGCAAAGATAAAGTATTCAGAAATTATGAACAGGCATGGGTTTGTATAAGCGTTCTCATGTACTGTGAGGAGGTTACACCTCAAGTCCACAGTCGTGTCCGGCTCTTTGCAGCCTCATGGACGGTGGCCCGCCAGGCTCCTCTGTCCGTGGGGTTTGGCACGCAAGAATATTGCAGTGAGCTGCCGTTTCCTTCTCCAATCTAGCAGCATGCTTGGGGTAAAGAGGCAGGCAGTGTTTGGAGGTTGAAGAAACAGCAGTGAGGGGTGCAGAGCCATGAGAAGCCATGGGTGACAAGTTGGATTCTTTTTCTTCCTCTTTGTGTTTATTTAAGCAAACCTTGCCTGAATGCGTTGACGTGGTACCGCCTGCTGGGCTGGGACGGCTTCCCAGGTGGCGCGGTGATAAAGAATCTGCCTGCCATGGAGGAGATGCAGGTTTGACCCCTGGGTCCAGAAGATCGTCTGCAGGAGGAAATGGCAAGCCATCCAGGATTCTTGCCTGGAGAGAAGGAGCCTGGTGGGCTACAGTCCACGGGGTAGCAAAGAGCGAGACACGACTGAGCAGCTAAGCAGACCCGCACGCTGGCCTGAGGTAGACACTGGCCCCGGAGCCTCCTCCCCACCCTGCAGAGGCCCAGCCTGCCAAAGCAGAAGGGCAGTCAGCGCCTTGGGCTCTGGGAACATCGCCAGCTGCCAAGGCCCGTGGCTGCCAGGCTGCAGAGCGTGCCTTCTGGACCGAGGATCGCATTCCAACAGGCTGCGTCATGACCCCAGATGCCAGGCCTCGGGCTGCGGCTTCCTCCCCACTCCCATCTCTCCGTCTGTGTGTTATCTATGGGTAAACAGAACGCTCTCTGCTCCTGAGGCCATGTTGGCGGTAGGGTACGAGTGCATCTCCAGGAAACCGATGCTCAGATGGGATCTGACCAGGCAGCCCTTGGCCAGTGATTTAATCACCCGCCAGCCTGCCCCTCACTGAGAGAAGAAACCTCCAGCCAGCCTCCCTCGGCCATAAGTCCCTTGGGGCTCTGGAAAGTCTGGAGGGACCGGAGAAGAATCCTGGGGGCAAACAAGAGCTTGACCTTCTGCCAAGGGTTGGTTTTTTTCTGTTGCCATCACTCACAGGACGCTTCCCGGGCGCCCTGGGGACGCCCACATCTGGCTGCCTGAACTCGAAGGTCCCATCTGCCCTCTTTTTCTCCTTTCAAGATAACTGGTTTCACCACACTTCCCGCTCCTTCTCAGTATGACACAAATACTGATAAAACCCACCTGAGACTTCTTGCTCGCCACTGCTTCCCGGTGGGACCTTACTGGAGTTCGCTTGGCCTTGGCACAGAGAGCCCCCCCGCCCCCTAATGGAATGAGGAGGCCAAGGCTCGGAGCAGAGGGGACCACCTGTGGGGCTGCTGCCTGTGCGTAGGAGAGCCGGGGCCTCGCCCCAGTTGGCTGAGACTCTTGCCATTCTGCCTAGGCTGTCTTCTTTCCCCTTGATGGTCTAGGCGCAGATGTGGAACTGACGACCCCTTCTTGGGGAGGCGTCAAAACACTAAGTGTTTAACCAAACCAGGGAATTCTTCTTTTTGAGCCATCACTCCTGCTCTAGAAGGTTCCATACCTCCCACTGCCTGGATGATGAAGTGTGAAGTCCTCCGTGGCCTTTTGGAGTGCCTTGCCAACAAGCATGCCTGGGTCCCAGCCCCACCCGCCACGCCCTGGCTGCCTGTCACAGACGGGACAAATAGTCCTCGGCTCAAAAGCACTAGTGTTTAACCAAACTCAGCGCCTTCTGGGAACATCGCCAGCTGCCAAGGCCCGTGGCTGCCAGGCTGCAGAGCGTGCCTTCTGGACCGAGGATCGCATTCCAACAGGCTGCGTCATGACCCCAGATGCCAGGCCTCGGGCTGCGGCTTCCTCCCCACTCCCATCTCTCCGTCTGTGTGTTATCTATGGGTAAACAGAACGCTCTCTGCTCCTGAGGCCATGTTGGCGGTAGGGTACGAGTGCATCTCCAGGAAACCGATGCTCAGATGGGATCTGACCAGGCAGCCCTTGGCCAGTGATTTAATCACCCGCCAGCCTGCCCCTCACTGAGAGAAGAAACCTCCAGCCAGCCTCCCTCGGCCATAAGTCCCTTGGGGCTCTGGAAAGTCTGGAGGGACCGGAGAAGAATCCTGGGGGCAAACAAGAGCTTGACCTTCTGCCAAGGGTTGGTTTTTTTCTGTTGCCATCACTCACAGGACGCTTCCCGGGCGCCCTGGGGACGCCCACATCTGGCTGCCTGAACTCGAAGGTCCCATCTGCCCTCTTTTTCTCCTTTCAAGATAACTGGTTTCACCACACTTCCCGCTCCTTCTCAGTATGACACAAATACTGATAAAACCCACCTGAGACTTCTTGCTCGCCACTGCTTCCCGGTGGGACCTTACTGGAGTTCGCTTGGCCTTGGCACAGAGAGCCCCCCCGCCCCCTAATGGAATGAGGAGGCCAAGGCTCGGAGCAGAGGGGACCACCTGTGGGGCTGCTGCCTGTGCGTAGGAGAGCCGGGGCCTCGCCCCAGTTGGCTGAGACTCTTGCCATTCTGCCTAGGCTGTCTTCTTTCCCCTTGATGGTCTAGGCGCAGATGTGGAACTGACGACCCCTTCTTGGGGAGGCGTCAAAACACTAAGTGTTTAACCAAACCAGGGAATTCTTCTTTTTGAGCCATCACTCCTGCTCTAGAAGGTTCCATACCTCCCACTGCCTGGATGATGAAGTGTGAAGTCCTCCGCGTGGCCTTTTGGAGTGCCTTGCCAACAAGCATGCCTGGGTCCCAGCCCCACCCGCCACGCCCTGGCTGCCTGTCACAGACGGGGACAAATAGTCCTCCCTCGATGATGCCTTCAGAACCATTCCTGACAAGGCGGCCCCTTCAGCGAATCCTTTGTGACTGCCGTTGTCATGCACTGGGATTGAAGGATTTGCTAAACCTGTGTCACAGTCTTCGGCACGATTCTTCCGAGGCAAACGGACGCAGACAGAGAGCTGGACAGAGTGAAGATAAGGAACCAAAGTAGAGCCATCTTTGCTCCGGACATCTTAGGACTGTCCCCCACGGAGCCAATCTCCTACTTTGCCTGACCTTCTAGCTCTCGTCCCACTGCTCTGGACCTTGGCCCATGGCCTGAGCCTCCCACCTGACCTCTTTCTTGCCTGGGCACCTGGTACTCTGTGCTGTCTTTGTAGGGTGTCTTTTCTGGGGAAGTAGAGAGATATACCTGGTCCCATTATACAGATGAGAAAACCAAGGCCAAGACAGGCCATCTGACTTGTACAAAGTGACTTGACCAAAACCTCATAGCTAGAAAGGCAGAACAAGTGTTTGTTTGTTCATTCATTCACTCCTTCAGGCAATATTTACTGAGTGCCTTATGTGTGCTGAACAAAGCGGATCTGATCCCCTGATCCCCTGCTCTCCTGACACCGCGCTCCTATAAAACAGGCCTGGCCTCCCAGGAGAGCCCAGGAGTCTGCCCAGTGGCTGGAAGATGCAGGGACCTCGTGCTTCCTTGGATTGGACTGGCGTCTTCCAGTGATACATGGAGATTCATGCTTTCTTTCTGGGTTTCAGGCACTCAATCCATCACGCTCTCTGGCATTCGGGACTGCCAGCAGCCTGAGCTGAAGCCTGACGGAGTCATTCTTCCTCCCATTTAATCTTTGAAATGAGAGGCGAAGGGCTGTTGATCACTTTCATAAGAGGCAAGAGATGATGGCAGCCTGATGGGGCTGTAATTCCCCGAGCCCTGTCTTCTCTCCCATCCCACAAACTGATGGGATAAGACTGTTTGCCTTCAGGGACCCTGCTCTGTCTTCCCAGCCATGTGTCCTCTGTCGCCTCCTGTTTGATTCTCCCTCGGCCTCTCCACTCAGAGCCTGCGGCGTTTTGAGTGGAGCCAGGACACATCCCTGGGTCCACCTAGGAAGCCAGCCTGGTGCTGACAGACGACAGGCTGAGGGCTTCCACGTGTGCGGGCAGCCCTGTAGCTGGAGGTGGAGGGGCTGGAGAGGTGGATGCCAGGCTGCCGTGGCCAGGTTTCTGAGGGTTAATACCTGGAGAGAGGGAGAGGAAACTAGGGGGATTCAGTGTGTCCAGAGCCTACCCTCGAGCTTTTCAGGAAGTGGGGAGAGACATAAAGAAATACTAATTTGGGGAGTAAGTCTGTGTTGATCACGTCATTGGCAAATGTTTTCTCCCATTCTGTAGGCTGTCTTTCTGTTTTATCTTTTTATACGACGCATGTTCAGTCATCAAGTCGTGTCTGACTCTTTTGCGACCCTGTAGACTCCAGTCCACAAGGCTCCGCTGGCCATAGTGTCTTCTCAGAAATAATACTGGAGCAGGTTGCCATTTCCTCCCCCAGGGATTCTTCCCAGCTCAGGGATCGAACCCGTGTCTCCTGTATCCCCTGCCTCAGCAGGCAGATTCTTTACCAATGAACCACCTATACTTAAGACCCTGATGGTGGGAAAGACTGAGGGCTGGAGGCGAAGGGGCAACAGAGGATGAGATGGCTGGATGGCATCACTGCAAAACGGATATGAGTTAGAAGAAGCTCCTGGAGATGGTGAAGGACAGGGGAGGCTGGGGTGCTGCCGTCCACGGGGTCACAGAGTTGGACACAACTGAGCTACTGGACAATAAGAGCAACACTTATACTTCAATTTAAAAGAAAAATGATATTAGCCATCAATTGATTATGAGTCACACAGATACCATCTCATTTAATCCCTGTAACAGTTGGGTGAGAGAGACATTTCTGAACTGATTTCACAGACAGGGAAACTGAGACTCACAGAAGCCAAGGACCTCACCAAGGTCACACAGTGGCTGGGCTGGGACTTCGATTCAGAGCTGAGATTCAGCCCAGAACTTCCCACTGTCCTGCTAACACGGTCCGGAAGCTTTAGGCTTAAGTGATGCCCACGTATTAAGTCATAAGAAACTTTTGTACAAACCAGAAAACGGAGTTACTGCTTTACAGAATTGAAACAGCTTCTTCAGGGTCCGGAATATCCCTGGCCATCATGGCTGAATCAGTCAGCCGCTGGTCTTCAGTAGGCACAGAAGCAGAGGAAGTGAAGTTACGTATTCTTAGGGGGTGTTTCACTGAGGTCATGGAGAAGCCTGATTACGTTTCTAACCGTGTGCGTGAGGCCCCTCTAGTGGGTAGACAGAGCTTCCACCAGCTCCGACTGGAGCACTGATAAGCCTTCCTTCTTTGGCTCCGCCCCCCGCCATTTTCCCCCTAAATCCCTTCGAGACTGCCGCCCCATCCATTGCTGTAACAAAACAACCTGAACTTAGTGAAGTTCCCACTGTTTAGCCACGTGCATAGATTCTGTGGGCTTGAAATTCAGGCAGGGCGCAGAGGCGATGGCTTATCTCCGTGGTGTGTGGGTCTCAGCTGGGGAGCCCCAGGGCTAGGGAGGACCCAACTGGCAAGGAGCTAGAATCCTCTGGAAGCTTCTTTACCCACATGTCTGGTTCCCAGGCTGGGCTGGGGGTCTGCGGCTCTGCCTTAGAGGTCACATGCCATCACTTCTGCCGTGCTTTATTTGTGGAAGCAGTTGCAAGTCCACAGAACATTGATGAATTTGCAGCTATGTTTCCAAGTTAATCATAATTGCTGCATTGTCTCTAGATTCTTTCTTTAAGAAAAACAACACAAAACAAAACACAGCTGAGGGAATCCATACGTGGATTTCTTTTTCACAACTCGGTCTCCAATTCCCAAGACAATAGTTAATAAAAAGAAGCATTTATTAGACTAGTGACTGAAGTCACTACTTCACGTGAGGAATGTGTCAGCATGATCCTGTGTTACACACGGGAAACCAAGGCTCCCAGACGGCCAGGAGGCCGCCCGGTACCAGCGAGGAAGCATTAAGAGAAAGACTCCCACCCAGAACTCCTTGTCTTCAGAGCTCACATTCTTAATGCCCGTGCTGCTGCCTGTGAGCCCACCGGCCCAGTTCTATTGGAGGACCTGGCTGTGCCCCACCAGCTTTCTGATATGGCTCTTCACATTCATCACAAGTGCAGGGTCTTTCCTGGTGGTCCAGTGGCTAAGACTCTGAGCTCTGTGCCTTCACGTCAGGGATTACGTTCAGTCAGCCGCTGGTCTTCAGTAGGCACAGAAGCAGAGGAAGTGAAGTTACGTATTCTTAGGGGGTGTTTCACTGAGGTCATGGAGAAGCCTGATTACGTTTCTAACCGTGTGCGTGAGGCCCCTCTAGTGGGTAGACAGAGCTTCCACCAGCTCCGACTGGAGCACTGATAAGCCTTCCTTCTTTGGCTCCGCCCCCCGCCATTTTCCCCCTAAATCCCTTCGAGACTGCCGCCCCATCCATTGCTGTAACAAAACAACCTGAACTTAGTGAAGTTCCCACTGTTTAGCCACGTGCATAGATTCTGTGGGCTTGAAATTCAGGCAGGGCGCAGAGGCGATGGCTTATCTCCGTGGTGTGTGGGTCTCAGCTGGGGAGCCCCAGGGCTAGGGAGGACCCAACTGGCAAGGAGCTAGAATCCTCTGGAAGCTTCTTTACCCACATGTCTGGTTCCCAGGCTGGGCTGGGGGTCTGCGGCTCTGCCTTAGAGGTCACATGCCATCACTTCTGCCGTGCTTTATTTGTGGAAGCAGTTGCAAGTCCACAGAACATTGATGAATTTGCAGCTATGTTTCCAAGTTAATCATAATTGCTGCATTGTCTCTAGATTCTTTCTTTAAGAAAAACAACACAAAACAAAACACAGCTGAGCGAATCCATACGTGGATTTCTTTTTCACAACTCGGTCTCCAATTCCCAAGACAATAGTTAATAAAAAGAAGCATTTATTAGACTAGTGACTGAAGTCACTACTTCACGTGAGGAATGTGTCAGCATGATCCTGTGTTACACACGGGAAACCAAGGCTCCCAGACGGCCAGGAGGCCGCCCGGTACCAGCGAGGAAGCATTAAGAGAAAGACTCCCACCCAGAACTCCTTGTCTTCAGAGCTCACATTCTTAATGCCCGTGCTGCTGCCTGTGAGCCCACCGGCCCAGTTCTATTGGAGGACCTGGCTGTGCCCCACCAGCTTTCTGATATGGCTCTTCACATTCATCACAAGTGCAGGGTCTTTCCTGGTGGTCCAGTGGCTAAGACTCTGAGCTCCCTGTGCAGGGGGCTGGGGTTCGATCCCTGGTCAGGGAACTAGATTCCACATGTTGCAACTTAGAGTTCAAATGTGCATCTAAAGATCCCACGCACAGCATCTGAGACCCGGCGTAGTCAAATAAGTGAGTGATGTCACAAGCGGGTTCCTCCCGCTCCCACTCCCAGAAAGAAGTATGATCCTCACAGACTCCTCTAGTCCTGATTACAGCTAGTATACGCTTGACATCTTACAGAATGGGTTCACTATAAACATACATTATGAAACCACGACAATTAACACTGGGAACAATTCAAATTTATTTTTAGCTAGAAAATGGATAAACAAACTGTAAAGCAGACAGTGAAATATTACTCAACAATAAGAAGAGATGAACGATCAATAGTTACAAGAACACGTGTGTGCGTGCGTGTGTGCTCAGTCTCTCAGCCGTATCTGACTCTTTGCGACCCCATGGACTGTCGCCCACCTGGCTCCTCTGTCCGTGGCATTTCCCAGGCAGGAATACTGGAGCGGGTTGCCATTTCCTCCTCCAAGGGATCGTCCCAACCCAGGGATTAAACCCGAGTCTCCTGCTTTGCAGGCGGGTCATTTACCACTGAGCCACTTGGAACATAGATAAATCTCAAATACCTTTGTTGAGTGAGAGAAATCAGACTCAAAAGACAGACTGCAAACTGTGTCCTGTGTGCATTTGGGAGTGGAAGAGGGGATGGCAGGACAACTCGGTCTCCAATTCCCAAGACAATAGTTAATAAAAGAAGCATTTATTAGACTAGTGACTGAAGTCACTACTTCACGTGAGGAATGTGTCAGCATGATCCTGTGTTACACACGGGAAACCAAGGCTCCCAGACGGCCAGGAGGCCGCCCGGTACCAGCGAGGAAGCATTAAGAGAAAGACTCCCACCCAGAACTCCTTGTCTTCAGAGCTCACATTCTTAATGCCCGTGCTGCTGCCTGTGAGCCCACCGGCCCAGTTCTATTGGAGGACCTGGCTGTGCCCCACCAGCTTTCTGATATGGCTCTTCACATTCATCACAAGTGCAGGGTCTTTCCTGGTGGTCCAGTGGCTAAGACTCTGAGCTCCCTGTGCAGGGGGCTGGGGTTCGATCCCTGGTCAGGGAACTAGATTCCACATGTTGCAACTTAGAGTTCAAATGTGCATCTAAAGATCCCACGCACAGCATCTGAGACCCGGCGTAGTCAAATAAGTGAGTGATGTCACAAGCGGGTTCCTCCCGCTCCCACTCCCAGAAAGAAGTATGATCCTCACAGACTCCTCTAGTCCTGATTACAGCTAGTATACGCTTGACATCTTACAGAATGGGTTCACTATAAACATACATTATGAAACCACGACAATTAACACTGGGAACAATTCAAATTTATTTTTAGCTAGAAAATGGATAAACAAACTGTAAAGCAGACAGTGAAATATTACTCAACAATAAGAAGAGATGAACGATCAATAGTTACAAGAACACGTGTGTGCGTGCGTGTGTGCTCAGTCTCTCAGCCGTATCTGACTCTTTGCGACCCCATGGACTGTCGCCCACCTGGCTCCTCTGTCCGTGGCATTTCCCAGGCAGGAATACTGGAGCGGGTTGCCATTTCCTCCTCCAAGGGATCGTCCCAACCCAGGGATTAAACCCGAGTCTCCTGCTTTGCAGGCGGGTCATTTACCACTGAGCCACTTGGAACATAGATAAATCTCAAATACCTTTTGTTGAGTGAGAGAAATCAGACTCAAAAGACAGACTGCAAACTGTAAGATTCCATGTAAGTGACATTTTGGAAAGGCCACAGTGCAGAGACAGCAGCGGGAGGGCTGGGAAGGCTTTCTCTACAAAAGGGCGTGGTGGGTAGCACGGAACACTAGTCACCTCAGAAAGGAAAGAAATGCTGGCATTTGCTGCAGCGTGACCAAACCTTGAGGACATTAGGTTAAGCGAAATAAGTCAGCCACAAAAAGACACATACTGTGTGATCTCACTTACGTGAGATATTAATGGCGTCGGACTTGTAGAAACAGGCAGTAAAATGGTGGTCGCCAGCCGCTGGAGGAGGCGGATGGGGCGCTGTCTTTAACGGGTGCAGAATCACAGCTTTTCAACTCGTAAAGGTCCCGAGGAGCCATTGCATAGCAACACAAATGTACTTAAGACTACTGCACTGTACATTTAAAATGGTCAACAAAGCACATTTTATATCGCATGAGGCTTTTAAAACCATATTTTAAGGTTACAAAATTTAAAAAGGCAAGCCAGCTTTATTGTTTTGAGGTGATGATGTATTCTATATATTGACTATATAATGGTTCCCCAACTATATGTGTTTGTCAAATTCAATAAACTAGACACTCACAAGGGAAAATTTTACTATGTGTAAATGAATACTCAACAAACATTTTACAAAATGTAGATCGTTTTAAAAAAAAAAACAAACCACAATTCTGGCACAGAAATAGTCCAGTCATTCAACATGTATTTCTTGAGTACTTATTTTGTGTTAGGCACTATTCTAGCTAGCTGCTGTTGGTACCAAGATAATTGCCATAGACTTTATTTTTATGAGAATGTAATAAAATTAGACAGACTAATGAAATAAGAGATAGTCCAGAAATAGACACGATACATGTATATAAATTTAATAAAAGATAAAGATGGCATTCCAAATTATAGAGAAAAAAATGACTTCAGTAATTTCTAACTTTATACTATATCCCCAAATAAACTCCATATAAAGACTAAAATGGAAAAAAAAGTGAATGTTAAAAATATAGAAACCATGAAAAATAAAGAAACTGTAAATATTTATGTCATCTTGGCCTGGGGAAGAATTTTCTAAGCATAAAACTGAAGGCAAAACCACAAAAGAAAAGATTAATAGGTTTGCCCACACATAAATTGAAAAGCCTGACATCAAAACCACTGTAAATAAAACTAAATGTCAAACCACAATGAAAAAATATCATTTGCAGCATGTATTGTAGAGCAAGGATTAATAGCCTTAAGGCATAAAGTAGTGTTATGAATTGATAAGACAGAGGTGAATACTGTAATAAAAATGGGCAAAGGAGATAAAATCTGAAATTTTAATTATTTTAGCTTTATATTTCACCAAGTTAGAAAACAAGTAATAAGCATCATGGGCAAAAGCATAGGAAATAAGTTCAGCATCACTAAAAATTAAAGAAGTGCAAAAGTGACAAGGTACAATTTTTCCCTGTCAAATTGAGAACAGTTTTAAATGCTAATCTTCGTGCTATTGAGCTTTGGAACTAGATGTTTCCACGTCCTGCTAATAGTAGTGTGGCTTGGTACACTGCTGGGAGATGTCCCTCCCAGGTGGCACGGGTGGTAAAGAATCTGCCTGCCAGTGCAGGAGATGAAAGAGACTCTGGCTTGGTCCCTGGGTCAGGAAGATCCCTGGATTAGGAAATGGCAACCTACTCCAGTGTTTTTGCCTGGAAAATTCCATGGAAGGAGGAGCCTGGGCGGGAGGGGGGCAGGTAGGCGCTACACCCCACGGGGTTGCAGAGAGCTGGACAGAACTGAGAGCGCACTGGCTCAAGCTGGTACCACGTTTTGGGGGGGGCAGTGGAATAACACGTATCCAAAGCCTTGAAGACCGTTCATTTATCGCCTCTCGTCCTCCATTCGCCTGTCCCCTCATTTCTGCTCTGGGATGCTAGGGTTGGAAGTCTGCAAGCTATTATTTCCAGACGCCTTGCTAGCTTCTCACCGGCCAGTAGGAGGCAACAGTGAGCGGCGGAAGAGAACCAAGCGGCTGTCTTCGGACTTCCGCGGAGGTCTGCACGCCGCCAGCAGCAGCCGTGCCATTTGCACCCCCGGGAGTGGCGCCCTCCAGCCGTCCCAGCATCAGACACGTGGTGCTCCTCCAGAGACCGCCGTGGGCCCCACTCAGGAGGCAGAGCACCAGTGTCCGTGCTCCCTCGAGAGTTCCACGCGTTGGCCTTGCCGTGACTCCAGGAGACTAAGCAGGAGCCTTCCGGGGCTCCTCCTCCACACTCCTGAGTTCCAGTAACATCCGCTCCTCCCTTCAGTTCCCCCAAGTCCTGGGTTGGTAGCTGCTTCTTGCAGTTATTAATCTCTGGTTTATCTCAGCATCTTTTGCGTTTCATCTTCTTAACACCTGTGTTTTATTCTCCCAAGTCCCCTTGCGAATACTGTAATAAAAATGGGCAAAGGAGATAAAATCTGAAATTTTAATTATTTTAGCTTTATATTTCACCAAGTTAGAAAACAAGTAATAAGCATCATGGGCAAAAGCATAGGAAATAAGTTCAGCATCACTAAAAATTAAAGAAGTGCAAAAGTGACAAGGTACAATTTTTCCCTGTCAAATTGAGAACAGTTTTAAATGCTAATCTTCGTGCTATTGAGCTTTGGAACTAGATGTTTCCACGTCCTGCTAATAGTAGTGTGGCTTGGTACACTGCTGGGAGATGTCCCTCCCAGGTGGCACGGGTGGTAAAGAATCTGCCTGCCAGTGCAGGAGATGAAAGAGACTCTGGCTTGGTCCCTGGGTCAGGAAGATCCCTGGATTAGGAAATGGCAACCTACTCCAGTGTTTTTGCCTGGAAAATTCCATGGAAGGAGGAGCCTGGGCGGGAGGGGGGCAGGTAGGCGCTACACCCCACGGGGTTGCAGAGAGCTGGACAGAACTGAGAGCGCACTGGCTCAAGCTGGTACCACGTTTTGGGGGGGGCAGTGGAATAACACGTATCCAAAGCCTTGAAGACCGTTCATTTATCGCCTCTCGTCCTCCATTCGCCTGTCCCCTCATTTCTGCTCTGGGATGCTAGGGTTGGAAGTCTGCAAGCTATTATTTCCAGACGCCTTGCTAGCTTCTCACCGGCCAGTAGGAGGCAACAGTGAGCGGCGGAAGAGAACCAAGCGGCTGTCTTCGGACTTCCGCGGAGGTCTGCACGCCGCCAGCAGCAGCCGTGCCATTTGCACCCCCGGGAGTGGCGCCCTCCAGCCGTCCCAGCATCAGACACGTGGTGCTCCTCCAGAGACCGCCGTGGGCCCCACTCAGGAGGCAGAGCACCAGTGTCCGTGCTCCCTCGAGAGTTCCACGCGTTGGCCTTGCCGTGACTCCAGGAGACTAAGCAGGAGCCTTCCGGGGCTCCTCCTCCACACTCCTGAGTTCCAGTAACATCCGCTCCTCCCTTCAGTTCCCCCAAGTCCTGGGTTGGTAGCTGCTTCTTGCAGTTATTAATCTCTGGTTTATCTCAGCATCTTTTTGCGTTTCATCTTCTTAACACCTGTGTAATTAATTCCCTATATCAAATCCTCTCTGGTTGCAACACCTACGCTTTCTCTTTTCCTGGCCCAACTTTGACTCATCGAGTCTTTACTCTAGGAATTCCATGTTTAAAAATTTACTGTAAGAAACTAATCATAGATGTGCTAAAAAATATGAGACATTAGTAAGAGCACGAAGGAAAAGAAATGGAAAGCGAATGAGCTAAAAGCCCACCAATGCAATTGATTTCTGTCTTTTCCCCAAATAGGGTAAAGTTCTAACTCTTTGAGCTGCAGGATATGAACTGATTTGGAATTAGAGTCACGGAATTAGCTAAATTAAGATGGCTTGGGAAGAGCAGAGATCCTTAATCCTGTGGGACTGGTGTCCATACAAGAAAAGGAGAAGAGGCACGAGACACAGGGAAGAAAGCTCTGGCGTGACGGTGGCAGAGGTGGCAGAGGCGGCTGCCACGAGCGGAGGGATCCCAAGGACTTCTTGCAGTCACCAGAATCTAGGAGAAACACAGGCATGGAACAGATTCTCCTTTTGAATCCCCAAGAAGGAATCAACCCACGATGTCAGACTTCCCGCCTCCAGATTTGTGAGAAAATGCATGTCTTGTTTTCGGCACTTCGTCACGGCCGCTGTAGAAAACGAATACAAGGAGGCTGGCTCAATAAATCGCTATACAGGCACATAATGGAAAAGAGAACAATGATTCAAATGTAAAATAATATTGTGGAAGAATCGGTAACAATGTGAAAAGATGTCCCCAGTGTGTTTAGAGAATAAAAGGTTACGTAAACTGAGCCCGCTTTTGTAAAGTCACGACAATCGAAAAACATGCACAGTAAACAGCCACCTGTAAGGATGCAAACTACAGCAAGACTAGGTACATGTGGAAGGTGATATGGTGACTTCTTTTTATTTTTTTTTGGCTATCTTGCTTTCTAAATAGTCTTCAGTGAGCATGTCTCACTTATGAACCAAAAATGAAGGTTTTTTTTAAAATGCATGCATGTCTGTGAACCACAAAACTCTGTAAAAACTTTAAAATAAAGAAGTAGATTTAAAAAAAGAAAAAAAAGAATATTGGAGTGAGCTGCCATTTCCTTCTCCAGGGGATCTTCCCAACTCAGGGATCAAAAAAAAAAAAAAATGCATGTTTATTTCCAGCATTTCCTCTGCTCCTTTCAAGGACCCTGTTGGAGAGGTGAAAGCTGGTACCCTCATGCTGAATATTCTTTGAGGAAACTGAGGTTCACAGTGAGGGACAGGGACAGGAAAGACATTTCCTTCCAATCCACCATCAGAAGTCTCAAGAGCACTTCTCAAGTGGGGCTGGGGGCCTCTTTCTTTCTCTCCCTGAAATTAGGCTCATCCAGGCCATCTAGAGAACAAATGCGGCAAATGTGAGCATCGGTGAGCAATGATCAAAGATGCTGTGTGGAGAAAGCGAAGAAATCTCTCTGCTATTCTTAGCCCCTCTAGTTCCATTGATTGCCTCTGTAGGATTGATTCCTACCGTGACTGAGAGGCCCTTCTGTTATTTATTTAGAAATTTATACTTATTGTTCATTTTTTCATGAAATTTCTAAACATTCCAAAGTAGAGAACGCAGAGAGCTGCCGTGAGCCCTGCCCAGCATCCAGCATCAACAACCTCAGAACTCTGCCACAGTAGCTTGGTTCCCGCCCCGCCCCTATCTTTCCCAGGAGTAGATTAAAGCTGATTGCAAACTTCATGTCATTCACTCATGAATACTTACATTTGCATCTTTAGAAAGAGGAGTGTGAGGCTATTTTCTTATATGACCTCAGCATTTCATCTAGTAACATCAATTACAATTCATCAAAATGGTCTGATACTCAGTTTGTAGTCACATTTCTCTGAAACCTTACTCAGGCTCACTGCCTTCTCAGAAGGGCTTCCAGGTGGCTCAGTGGTGAAGAATCTGCTTGCCACTAATTTCTTAAAGCTTTTTTTCATCTGAAAGTGAAAGTCGCTCAGTCATGTCCAATGCTTGGTGACCTTGTGGAGGGGCCCTGGAGTGCTCCAGGCAAGGGCACTGGATAGTGGGTAGCTTTTCCCTCCTCCAGGGGATCTTCCCCATCCAGGGATCGAACCCAGGTCTCCCGCACTGCAGGAGGATTCTTTACCATCTGAGCCACCAGGGAAACCCACTCATTTCTTAGCTAGAGTTCACTGACCCAGTCATTTGTTTCTTCATTCCATGAATATTCATTGAGTGCCCACTGTATACCTGATACCGAACGAGACACGGGGATGTGTGAAGATTCAAGTCACAAAAGATGAAAGGCTTCAAAGACTGGGAGGCAGACCTGTAACCAGATGATCCTGCGAGCTTGTGATAAGCCCTGAGTGGTGAGCGTTATGACCCATTTTGCTTGGGACAGTCTCATTGTACACCTGCTGTCCTGGAGTGAATTATTCACGGTAGTTCTCTTTTGCTCTCAAAAGTATTCTGATTTGATGGCTAACTACGTGATCCCCTTGATAATAAGAGAAATATGAGCGAGGTCCAGTGGTAAAAAGAACGTTGTGATTCTCCTGGATTATGCTGGTGCAATGCTCACATCCTCACTCAGTCCTGGTCCAGGCTGGTTCAGTCATATGTCAGTAAAGGAACTGTCTTATGGACACAAGCTATCAGTTCCTTTTCCTTTTCAAGTTTTTAGTTTGATCAGATCTATACCTTGCTCATAAAGAGCCAAATGTTATTTGTCTCACTGAATCTAGAATGATATTGCTTGCAAGATGCATTCTAATTTTCTATGCTTGCAAGCAAGAAAATAATGTTATCAGTTGTAGTTGGAACATGCAATTACAATTCATCAAAAAAATGTGAGGCTATTTTCTTATATGACCTCAGCATTTCATCTAGTAACATCAATTACAATTCATCAAAATGGTCTGATACTCAGTTTGTAGTCACATTTCTCTGAAACCTTACTCAGGCTCACTGCCTTCTCAGAAGGGCTTCCAGGTGGCTCAGTGGTGAAGAATCTGCTTGCCACTAATTTCTTAAAGCTTTTTTTCATCTGAAAGTGAAAGTCGCTCAGTCATGTCCAATGCTTGGTGACCTTGTGGAGGGGCCCTGGAGTGCTCCAGGCAAGGGCACTGGATAGTGGGTAGCTTTTCCCTCCTCCAGGGGATCTTCCCCATCCAGGGATCGAACCCAGGTCTCCCGCACTGCAGGAGGATTCTTTACCATCTGAGCCACCAGGGAAACCCACTCATTTCTTAGCTAGAGTTCACTGACCCAGTCGTTTGTTTCTTCATTCCATGAATATTCATTGAGTGCCCACTGTATACCTGATACCGAACGAGACACGGGGATGTGTGAAGATTCAAGTCACAAAAGATGAAAGGCTTCAAAGACTGGGAGGCAGACCTGTAACCAGATGATCCTGCGAGCTTGTGATAAGCCCTGAGTGGTGAGCGTTATGACCCATTTTGCTTGGGACAGTCTCATTGTACACCTGCTGTCCTGGAGTGAATTATTCACGGTAGTTCTCTTTTGCTCTCAAAAGTATTCTGATTTGATGGCTAACTACGTGATCCCCTTGATAATAAGAGAAATATGAGCGAGGTCCAGTGGTAAAAAGAACGTTGTGATTCTCCTGGATTATGCTGGTGCAATGCTCACATCCTCACTCAGTCCTGGTCCAGGCTGGTTCAGGCATATGTCAGTAAAGGAACTGTCTTATGGACACAAGCTATCAGTTCCTTTTCCTTTTCAAGTTTTTAGTTTGATCAGATCTATACCTTGCTCATAAAGAGCCAAATGTTATTTGTCTCACTGAATCTAGAATGATATTGCTTGCAAGATGCATTCTAATTTTCTATGCTAGCAAGCAAGAAAATAATGTTATCAGTTGTAGTTGGAGGATGTCATTAATGGTGAAAAACATCTTAGGTTCAGAGATGTTAACTGTGAAAAAGGTGTCTTGGAATCTATGAAATGAAGCAGTTCTGAAAAGCTTCCTGTGGAAATGGAGGCTCCATGACACTTCTCATCACCATGTTCAAATGCCTAGAAGCAAGCTCTTTCAGCTGACCTGTTCCCCACTGGTGTCTGTGATGGCTAACTTTATGAATCAACTTGACTGAGCCCGATATTTGGAGCCCTGATATTTGGCACAGCTATAGTCCGGGTGTGTTTGTGAGGGTATTTGGGGGGTGAAATTAGCCTTTAAATTGGTAGGCTAAGTAAAGCAGATTGCCTTCCCTCATGTGTTGGGTGGGTCTCATCCAATCAGTTGAAGGCCCGAATACAACAAAAAGGCTGCCTTAGAAGGAACTCCGACCTGACTGCCTTTGAGCCGGGACACTGGCATTTTTCCTGCCTTCAGACTCAAACTGAAACATTGGCTCTTCCTGGGTCTTGAGCCTGCTGGCTTTGGATGGAAATTAAACCATCGGTTATCCTGGGTCTCCACCTTACCAAAGTACCCTGCAAGTCTTGGGACTTGCTCATCCATAATCTTGTGAGCTAATTCCTTGTCATAAATGCATATATACAGAACACAAATTACCCCAAGCCTTACGAACAACTATGCGTTACCTCACACAGTTCCTCCATGCCAGGAATCTAGGAGTGACTTAGACGGGCGGTTGATCAGTCTCTCAGCGCTCTCAGGCAGCGCTGTAGTCGTCTAAAGGCTTGATGCAGGCTGGGTGTCCGTCGCCAGGAGGGCGTGCGCACACGGCTGTGGAAGGGGACCGAGTTTGTGGCTGGCTGTGGGCAGAAGTCCTCTGACTCGCCCGGCACAGGAGCTTCCCCTCGGCTCTGCAAGAGTGTCCTCAGGACCGAGCAGCTGGCTTCCCCCAGGGGGTGGAAAGCAAGAAACAGGGGTCAAGGGGTCATCCTGGAGACTGGCTACCGCAGGAGGCAAACGCTCTGAGATCTTGCGTTTCTGATAGTTTAACTGGTAATAAACTTAAGGCTAGTCTACCAGCTACATATTTTTATATCGGAGGTCATTTTTCTTCAGAATCTTGAAGGTATTGTCTCCATGATTTCTAGCTTCTGTTGGCTCTGTTGAGGGATTCAACACTTGGATTCGTCATCCTTTTCCCATCTTCTCTCTTTGCCCCTATCTCCTGAAATTTCTCCAGCATGTTGGGGATAGCGATACCAGAGCCCTCTCTGTAAATATCTGTTGAGCGATGCATGGATGGATGGGTGGACAGACGGGTGGACGCACAAGCAATGCTCGTCTCCAGCTGCCCTCTGAGGTGCGCTGGGTGACTGCTGTGGGCGACCCCCCAGCCTGCAGCTGCCACGAGGAGGAAGGAGCTGCAGAGCCCAGCTTCTGGCTCCGAGCTATTAACTCACTAAGGAACAAGGGTTCTCAGTCTGGGGTCTCTGGACCCCTCAATTGGTCTGTAGGCAGAAATAAGGGGTGTCCACGATCTGGGTAAGAAAAATGATATCATAGGCAACAGACCACCGTAGTGTCAGCAGTACTTTGAAACCAAGAAAAATCGCAGATATTTTTGTATCATATTATACTTGTCACAGGTATCTCAAAATGCCATCTCTGCTCATTTCTACTCTGATATTACGATTGTTATCAGATACTGTTAGATATGGTTTCCTCTTGCCCAGTCTTATCATTAATGTACTGAAAAACAACATATAGTACAGATCAAAAAATTGGCTTTTATAGTATTCTGATTAGTTTGCGCCAATACCATTGTTTTGGGGTTCTTTGGGCAGTTCTCTGAATTTTATTGTGTGCACTTACAAATGTTACTCAGAGAAGGGGTTGGCCAAGTCCATCAGGGCTCTGTGGACAGAGAGACTATAAGAGTATATATAAGAACAAGAATATTCTTACTGGGTATAAGAATGCCTATGTCTTAGGCGAAGCCAAGGGCGGTCTCGGAGAGCCTGGAAGCCCAGGGAGAGAGTTAAGCTCTGGTTAGACTGCCTTGGCTGGTGTGGCTGCTCTTACTGACTGCTCCTCTGAGCCCAGGGCACAGACATCTCGCTCAGGAAGGTAAGAGAGGCGAGTGATCTCCGAGAGCCGCAGGCTGGGCCAGGTTCCCTCCTCAGCATCCACACCCAGACAGCTCCAGACAGTAAGAGCCCCGTAGGGGGACACTTGGAGGGATCTGACATTCAAAAGACAAAGCTTCCTCCTAGGCCCAAGAGGCTAAAGCCCAGGTATTTCTGTGTCTCTTGGAGCCGTGGGCTCAATGGGCCTGCAGGTCTGCAGAAAGGGACGCGAGGACAGAAAGCGCCCTGGCTCGGGCGGCCAAGTTGGAATGAGCGCCTGCGCAATGCACGGCCCAGACCCGCTGCAGGACCAGCCATTGCCTCCCGTTCTCCCGGCTGGTGGGACGTCCAGCTGTTGGTGGCTCCCAGCTGTGTCCCTCGCCAGGCACAGCCTTCAGCCGGAAGGGGCTGACTCTCCCTGAGGCTGCCGCTCCTCTCTGGCTGCCGGCATCCAGTGACTGCCCCCACAGGGGTAGGAATGCCCAGCCCCTTGCCTCAATAGGGAACACTTGGAGGGCCTCCCGAGCTCCAGAGCTCCTGTGGGACTGTCTGGGGCTTTCCTTGCATCTTGATCAGAGTTCTGCTTCTCTCTCTGCCTAATCCTGGGGTTGGACGATGAGGTGGAGAGACTGAGGACTCCTCATGCTGCGTATGTCACCAAATTAAAGATGGTGTCAGTAACGCATGAGCGGGTGGCTTGTCTGTGGCCTGGGAAGAGCCCACAAAACTGTGGACACGGGACTATGACCTCGTGACACCCACTGACTCCTTCTCAGAATAGTGCTTGTGAACGCACATCCAAGTGCAGAGAATTACGATTTTGTCTTTGGGTAAACAGTCAACGGATCCATGTTAGAGCCCCTGCATGTGATGAATCTAAGGGGAGAAATGCAGCCCATAACATATCAATCTAAGGGGAGATAACGCAGCCCTTAACAAGTCTGTATGCCCTGACCCCCTTGCAAGCCGCAGGTCGAAGTTCAGTCCTATGAGCTCTTTGTGTGCAGCTTCCTGCAGCTCCCGGATCAGTTCCCTAAAGACAAACCCTGTGCCTGCCCGGCTCTGACTGTCCCCTCCCAGTGGCCCTCGAGAGGCTGCCTTGGACACAGAGGAATGTTGACACCTAACCTGGGTGCACGGACCACTTCGTGGGGCACGCTGGCTGCCCGTCCTGGATCGTCACTGTGACAACTACAAAATCTGCAAGGCCCTCAGCAGCCAGCATGTATTCCATTCACATGTCTGCAGGCTGGCCGAGTGGAAGGCCTCTGATGACCTCGGGCACATTGTGGCTTCCACCCACAAGCATCAGAAAGGGACGCGAGGACAGAAAGCGCCCTGGCTCGGGCGGCCAAGTTGGAATGAGCGCCTGCGCAATGCACGGCCCAGACCCGCTGCAGGACCAGCCATTGCCTCCCGTTCTCCCGGCTGGTGGGACGTCCAGCTGTTGGTGGCTCCCAGCTGTGTCCCTCGCCAGGCACAGCCTTCAGCCGGAAGGGGCTGACTCTCCCTGAGGCTGCCGCTCCTCTCTGGCTGCCGGCATCCAGTGACTGCCCCCACAGGGGTAGGAATGCCCAGCCCCTTGCCTCAATAGGGAACACTTGGAGGGCCTCCCGAGCTCCAGAGCTCCTGTGGGACTGTCTGGGGCTTTCCTTGCATCTTGATCAGAGTTCTGCTTCTCTCTCTGCCTAATCCTGGGGTTGGACGATGAGGTGGAGAGACTGAGGACTCCTCATGCTGCGTATGTCACCAAATTAAAGATGGTGTCAGTAACGCATGAGCGGGTGGCTTGTCTGTGGCCTGGGAAGAGCCCACAAAACTGTGGACACGGGACTATGACCTCGTGACACCCACTGACTCCTTCTCAGAATAGTGCTTGTGAACGCACATCCAAGTGCAGAGAATTACGATTTTGTCTTTGGGTAAACAGTCAACGGATCCATGTTAGAGCCCCTGCATGTGATGAATCTAAGGGGAGAAATGCAGCCCATAACATATCAATCTAAGGGGAGATAACGCAGCCCTTAACAAGTCTGTATGCCCTGACCCCCTTGCAAGCCGCAGGTCGAAGTTCAGTCCTATGAGCTCTTTGTGTGCAGCTTCCTGCAGCTCCCGGATCAGTTCCCTAAAGACAAACCCTGTGCCTGCCCGGCTCTGACTGTCCCCTCCCAGTGGCCCTCGAGAGGCTGCCTTGGACACAGAGGAATGTTGACACCTAACCTGGGTGCACGGACCACTTCGTGGGGCACGCTGGCTGCCCGTCCTGGATCGTCACTGTGACAACTACAAAATCTGCAAGGCCCTCAGCAGCCAGCATGTATTCCATTCACATGTCTGCAGGCTGGCCGAGAGTCGTGGAAGGCCTCTGATGACCTCGGGCACATTGTGGCTTCCACCCACAAGCATCAGCCATGGCACGTCAAGTCAGTGAGCATCAGCACGTCGGGGAGCAGGGACGTGCTGGCCACCTCTAGTGGGGAAAGTGCAAAGACACGCAGCGAAGAGGGCAGAGCGGGGTGATGAGACCAGCCAAGAATTGACCATGTTTGGGTACCTGTAGAAACGTGCATGAGAATCAAGCCTCTACCCTAGGTCACCACGCTTTCTGGATGCTGTGTTACAGTAGTTCAGCCTGTATCCTAGAAACAAGGCTCTGTATGCCTGCCAGGGCCGCCAGCATCAGGGAACCCTAAAGGGCGAGCCTCCCGTCCAGAGCCAGCGAGCTGGACTTCACCACTGTGCCTGTCCCCGTGTCCAAGAGATGAGCGGAGCCGCCTGAGAGGAGGGTCAGACGACAAGGGAGAAGGGAACAGAAGGCAATCCATGACACAGAACAGGAAGCCGTGCAGAAAAGATGCAGCGTTTATGGGAGACACTGGCCTCCGAGTTGGTTGGAGGACCACAGGGCAGTGAAGAATTCTGCCTGAACATCTCCCCAGGCTGAAGGGTGATCAGGCAGACAGAGTGGTACGTGGGCAGCATGGAAGGCATCTGAGTAGGAGGAGAGAGCAGCTGCATGGCCCCCGTGAACCATCACTCCCGGGGCAGCGACTTCTGCTCCATCTTGCCTGGAGCGTAAATGGAGACCAGTGGGGCTGGTGGGGACAAGGATTCACGTAGATTAGCCGTGGCAGGGACGTGTGTCCACAGAAGCCCTGCAGGGACTGCTCTTCGTCAGAACAAGCACAAATTCAAGAGATTAAAAGAGCCGATGGTCTGTGGGGTCGCGTTGGCATTAACATCCATGAAATACAGTTTCTGAAGTCACCCAGTCCATCTCTCAGCTCAAAAGCTCTTGCAAACCCATAAAATTAATGGCATATCATTTAAAATCGGTTCAGTTAACTCTCGAGCTTTATTTCAGCGCTGCTGTCCGGAAGCCAAGCCGCAACGGCAGTGGCCGCTGTTGATGCCTTGTCTTAGTTTTCCAGAGGCTGGGAACGCGCTTCCGTCTGCGGCGTGGTTGACGTCTTTCTCAGGCCTTCCTCGCGGGGGTGGCTCTGTTTGCTTTGTGGCAGGTCAAGTGCCTGTCCCCAGGGAACTTGTCCTGGGGACTGGCAGAGCTGTGCTGCCCGCGGAGGCAGGAGGGACGTCTGGGCCAGCTGCAGGAGGGGCCGAGCCTGCCGGGCTCTACCTTTCAGACCAGGCAGGAGCCTCTTCTGGGCTTAAAATCTAGAGGGGCCCTGCCCTTCACGCCTTTCTCTCGCTGGCTTCCTTTACTGCTCCTCTGTCCCTGTTACTCGCCCCGTCTCTTTCAGCATCTGCTTTCACCGCTGCCTTGGCGCTGCCTCTCGCTCTGCGGTGAAATCTGAAGGACTGTGTGTGTGTTTCTCCCTGGGTCCCTGCTCTCTTTATGTCTGTCTCTCTGTAGCCTTCTGTCTGTCTGCCTGTCCCTACTTATCTAAGCCTCCATCTCTCTGTGTCCAAGCTTTCCTCTGAGTCTCTGTGTCACTGTAGGCCATGGTGCTGGGTTTTATTGCTGTCCCCGGTGGTGACGGTCCCTGGGAAGCCCTAAAGCCCCCTCTTGGAAACTCACTACCCCCCTGTCAACAGCCGGAAGCACAGGACTTCCCCGCAGAAGAAAAGCCCTTCTGGCCCCTCTGGCAGCCTGTGCTTCCCACCTTACTTGCTTGACAATAGAACCCTTCTCCCACCCACCCCTACACTTCGGACATCCCACGCCCCGATCCCCGCGAAATGGAGACCAGTGGGGCTGGTGGGGACAAGGATTCACGTAGATTAGCCGTGGCAGGGACGTGTGTCCACAGAAGCCCTGCAGGGACTGCTCTTCGTCAGAACAAGCACAAATTCAAGAGATTAAAAGAGCCGATGGTCTGTGGGGTCGCGTTGGCATTAACATCCATGAAATACAGTTTCTGAAGTCACCCAGTCCATCTCTCAGCTCAAAAGCTCTTGCAAACCCATAAAATTAATGGCATATCATTTAAAATCGGTTCAGTTAACTCTCGAGCTTTATTTCAGCGCTGCTGTCCGGAAGCCAAGCCGCAACGGCAGTGGCCGCTGTTGATGCCTTGTCTTAGTTTTCCAGAGGCTGGGAACGCGCTTCCGTCTGCGGCGTGGTTGACGTCTTTCTCAGGCCTTCCTCGCGGGGGTGGCTCTGTTTGCTTTGTGGCAGGTCAAGTGCCTGTCCCCAGGGAACTTGTCCTGGGGACTGGCAGAGCTGTGCTGCCCGCGGAGGCAGGAGGGACGTCTGGGCCAGCTGCAGGAGGGGCCGAGCCTGCCGGGCTCTACCTTTCAGACCAGGCAGGAGCCTCTTCTGGGCTTAAAATCTAGAGGGGCCCTGCCCTTCACGCCTTTCTCTCGCTGGCTTCCTTTACTGCTCCTCTGTCCCTGTTACTCGCCCCGTCTCTTTCAGCATCTGCTTTCACCGCTGCCTTGGCGCTGCCTCTCGCTCTGCGGTGAAATCTGAAGGACTGTGTGTGTGTTTCTCCCTGGGTCCCTGCTCTCTTTATGTCTGTCTCTCTGTAGCCTTCTGTCTGTCTGCCTGTCCCTACTTATCTAAGCCTCCATCTCTCTGTGTCCAAGCTTTCCTCTGAGTCTCTGTGTCACTGTAGGCCATGGTGCTGGGTTTTATTGCTGTCCCCGGTGGTGACGGTCCCTGGGAAGCCCTAAAGCCCCCTCTTGGAAACTCACTACCCCCCTGTCAACAGCCGGAGGCACAGGACTTCCCCGCAGAAGAAAAGCCTTTCTGGCCCCTCTGGAAGCCTGTGCTTCCCACCTTACTTGCTTGACAATAGAACCCTTCTCCCACCCACCCCTACACTTCGGACATCCCACAGACTCATCTTGGACTCCCAGCGCCGGGACCCTACTCCTTGATATTTTTATCTTTCCAATTCTCTCCTTGGCTCTCTGCCTCTCTGCGTCTCTTGTTTATTGCTTTCTTGAGGCCCTGCCTCTTGAGCTCCCATCCCATGCCCATTCTTCGTCTCTCTCTCTTTTTCTCCCTCTGTTTCATGCCCTCTGCTCCTCGGGACAGCCTTGGCCTAAACCCCAAGGGGGTTTCTTGGCCTCTCCCAGGAGCCAGGGGGCTGGGAGGACAGTGTGGCAGGCTGTGAGGGTCGGGGTGAAGGGGAGAGGAGGGGCCTCTCATCCGGAGGAAGAAGAGAGCCAGAGGATCTGGATGCCGCAGCTGGAGTGAGCGTCCAAGTCCTGGCAGGGTGAGCTTCCAAGTTGCAGCGGCCAGGGCAGAGGGAGGCGTGCGGGGCCAGGCTGCCTGCCGCAGGACTGGGAGGGTGCCTGCGCCCTGCCGGCTCCCACAGACATGGCCAGAGAGACTCTAGGTTTAGACTCTAGAGGTCACCAAGAAGTTTACACATGCTCCGTGCAGCAAGCCCCTGAGAGAACAGCCTGTTCCCATCTCACCATGAGAAAACGAGGCGCAGAGAGGGTGATTGAGTTGCCCAACATCACACAGTGCACAAGTGACGCTCATGTCAGCCAACCTGACCCCCTTTCCCTGCCCTGGGACGGCCATAGCCTGTCCAGCAGGAACGTGCCCCTTCCCTCGTCCTCCTTCTGGCCTGGGTCCTCCGTGTTTGGTGACTCGAGACAACCCCCACGTGACCCCAGAGGCCCCTGTGCTAAGTCGGGGCCCGGGCCATGGCGGCGGGAGTCTGCACCCTGGCCCTGGCACGTTCTTTGCTGATCTGTCTTCTTTTCCTCCAACCTCAGCTCGATTATGCCAGGAGGAGGTGGGGGAAGGAGCTGGCCCCGGTACAGGTCTTTCTGGATCCTGGAGCAATGACTGTAGCGACTTTGGGAGCAGGTGAATTTCCAGTCCTGTCTTACGTAAGGAAATGCAAAGTTCCTATTTCCAGCCAGCCAATGTGCGTGCGTACTCCGTCGTGTCCAACTCTTCGTGACCCAGTGGACTGGAGCCCGCCTGGCTCCTCGATCCATGAGGGCTCCCCAGGCAGCATACTGGAGTGGACTGCCGTTTCCTCCTCCAGGGATCGTTCCGACCCATGGGTGGAACCTGTGTCTCCTGCATTGCTGGCAGATTCTTTACTGCTGAGCCATCAGGGAGGCCCTCATATTGCCAAATTTCCCAGGAAACTGCTCCTCGGCTATGACCTGCCACCAGGGCACAGGGGCAGGACCGAGGGTGCGTGCGTGGAGCAGGCCAGGAAGGAAGGCGACCCAGGGTGGGCTGAGCTGGGCTTCAACAGGCAACCCCAGAAGACAGTGTGGATCTGGTAGCTGAGGGAGGTGAGTGTCCGGGAAGAGCTGACCCAGTACAGGCGCGGTGGACGCCTCATCTCCTTTAACCCTCATCCCACAGGGTTGCGTCCTCCGGGCCTGAGACGGGCAGGGTGAGCTTCCAAGTTGCAGCGGCCAGGGCAGAGGGAGGCGTGCGGGGCCAGGCTGCCTGCCGCAGGACTGGGAGGGTGCCTGCGCCCTGCCGGCTCCCACAGACATGGCCAGAGAGACTCTAGGTTTAGACTCTAGAGGTCACCAAGAAGTTTACACATGCTCCGTGCAGCAAGCCCCTGAGAGAACAGCCTGTTCCCATCTCACCATGAGAAAACGAGGCGCAGAGAGGGTGATTGAGTTGCCCAACATCACACAGTGCACAAGTGACGCTCATGTCAGCCAACCTGACCCCCTTTCCCTGCCCTGGGACGGCCATAGCCTGTCCAGCAGGAACGTGCCCCTTCCCTCGTCCTCCTTCTGGCCTGGGTCCTCCGTGTTTGGTGACTCGAGACAACCCCCACGTGACCCCAGAGGCCCCTGTGCTAAGTCGGGGCCCGGGCCATGGCGGCGGGAGTCTGCACCCTGGCCCTGGCACGTTCTTTGCTGATCTGTCTTCTTTTCCTCCAACCTCAGCTCGATTATGCCAGGAGGAGGTGGGGGAAGGAGCTGGCCCCGGTACAGGTCTTTCTGGATCCTGGAGCAATGACTGTAGCGACTTTGGGAGCAGGTGAATTTCCAGTCCTGTCTTACGTAAGGAAATGCAAAGTTCCTATTTCCAGCCAGCCAATGTGCGTGCGTACTCCGTCGTGTCCAACTCTTCGTGACCCAGTGGACTGGAGCCCGCCTGGCTCCTCGATCCATGAGGGCTCCCCAGGCAGCATACTGGAGTGGACTGCCGTTTCCTCCTCCAGGGATCGTTCCGACCCATGGGTGGAACCTGTGTCTCCTGCATTGCTGGCAGATTCTTTACTGCTGAGCCATCAGGGAGGCCCTCATATTGCCAAATTTCCCAGGAAACTGCTCCTCGGCTATGACCTGCCACCAGGGCACAGGGGCAGGACCGAGGGTGCGTGCGTGGAGCAGGCCAGGAAGGAAGGCGACCCAGGGTGGGCTGAGCTGGGCTTCAACAGGCAACCCCAGAAGACAGTGTGGATCTGGTAGCTGAGGGAGGTGAGTGTCCGGGAAGAGCTGACCCAGTACAGGGCGCGGTGGACGCCTCATCTCCTTTAACCCTCATCACAGCCCTGGAGGCAGGGTTGCCGTCCTCCGCCTTTAGAATGGGACTCTGAGACGGGGCGCCAGGTCCCTGAAGCTTCCAAGCTTAGCACGCTTGCCCTGCAATGAAGCAGCTCTCCCGTGGGAGGTGACCAGGGCTTCATTCCTGGGAGGCAGTTGTTTTCATTGCTTACAGGAACATATAATCACGCGCTTCTTTAGTAATGAAAAGGCTCGGGTTGTTGTGTGGCCACGAACCTCAAAGCAGGGTCGGGCCCATGCTTCCAGTCTCCACCACTTGATTCTGATCATCCTCCACCAGGGTGCCTGGAGCTCGGGCCCCGGCTCTGCACATGGGCTGGAGGGAGACCAGAGTTTACTGGGGCTCCAGCGTAGACCTGGAAGATACTCAAGGAGAAAGGAAATTATGTATCTTGAAGGTGGTGCCATGCTTTGTTTGTCAGAGCAAAGAACTGTGTGTATGTATGTTCATTCGCTCGGTTGTGTCCAACTCTTTTTGTGGCGCCATCAACTGTAGCCCAGCAGGCTCCTCTGCCTATGGAAATTTTCCAGGCAGGAATACTGGAGTGGGTTGCTATTTCCTACTCCAGGGGATCTTCCTGACCCAGGGGTCAAACCCGCATCTCTTGGGCCTTCTGCTTTGGCAGGCAGATTCTTTACCACGGTGCCACCTGGGAAGCCCTTGAGCAAAGAACTGGGGAACGCCTATGAGCCCATCAGGAAGGATCTAGATTCACAGACAATAGATCAGCAACTACAAAGGCCCGGGGATTTTCCTGGTGTGCCTGGGGTTGGGAATCTGCCTTCCAACGCAGAGAATGCAGGTTGCAGCCCTGGTCAGGGAGATAAGATCCCACATGCTGCAGGAGAGCTAAGCCTGTGCGCGGCAATCAGAGAAAGCCCACGCAGAGCAATGAAGACCCAGCTCAGACAAAAGAAAGAAACAAGGGCTAGAAGCTCTCTGAGACTGCCAAGCAGTATAAAGTCCAAGATATATCATTTTATGCTGAAAGCAAGTTGCAAAAGAAGATATAAACTGGGGTATCATTTACTTTAAAAGATACACAATGCTTTATGTTTCCCTACGTAGTTACAAATGTCTGTAATGCACAGTGAGAGACCAGGAAAGAGGCACCCCAAACTGATGGTAGAGTTCCCTCCAGGGAAAGGATAGGAATGGAGGGGACCCTATGGTGTTGACTGGAACAGAGGTTGACACGGGGAAATTGGGGTTTCGCTGTGATGTCGAATGGCTGACAGGAAAAATATAATCACGTGTTTCTTTAGTAATTAAAAGCAAACACATAAGAAAGTAACAAGAGAAGGGCAAATCTGCTTTGTGGATAAAACATGCATGACATGGCAACGTGGCTTGATGGATTGACTCACTCATTCATTCACTCACTCAGCCAGTCAGCACTGAAGAGTCCGTGTCCTCTGGGACAGGCCCTGTCTAGAGCCGGCGCTGCAGAGATGAAAGACAGCGCTTAGGACCCAACGAGGAAGGTACGCGGCAAATGAACAATGAAAGTCGGGGTGATAAAGTCACGCCGAGGAGGCGTGACGCCCGGGGAACTGCACGATCCAGCCGGCCCACAAGTACCCTGGAATTTTTTTTTTTAATTTTGGCCTCTTTCATTATTTATTTATTTATTTATTTTCATCCATCCTTATTCTTCGACCTGTGTGGGCCTCCCATCGCAGTGGCCTCTCTCGCTGCAGAGCACCGGCTCTGGGTGCTTGCGCTTCAGAGCGCAGGCTCCTAATTGGACACACTGGTTCAGCTGCTCCGCGGCACGTGAGATCTTCCTGGGCCAGGGATGGAACCAGTGTCCCCTGCACTGCAAGGCAAACTCTTTACCCACTGGACCACCTGGGAAGCCTAGTACCCTGGAATTTTTATCTGGAGTGACATTTAGGTGGGGTTCTGCAGGATGAGAAGGAACCCCACTAGCTAACAGGGAGAGGATCCCAGCAGAGAGACAGCGTGAGCAAGTGTTGCACAAGCGCAGAGCCCAGCGCCCCTCTCTAGGTGGCCAGGACCGTCTCCCCCTCAAGCCCCCTTCCTCTGGGAGCCGGTGCTCCTGGCAACAGAGTTCGCCACGGCACCTGCAGGCAGACACCTCGGTGCTGGTCTGACGCTTGCCTCTCGGCCACATCGTCTCTCTGATCCTGTTTCTTGTCTGGAAAAGGGTGGTGGGGGCAGCGGGGGGTGGGGGTGGGGATAATTTCTACTCTGCCAAGTTTCCAGGAGCCTGAGGAAGATCAAGGCGGATAATGGTTGGAAAAGTGTGACATGCATGTTATTGAGATTCCTGTGTTGTCTGGAGAAGCTGAGCCAGTTGCCTGAACAGAAACGTTAACTTAAAAGAGGAAATCTGCATGTGCCCCTCTCAGATCCCCAGGCCTCCAACGAACCAGGGTCAGACAAAACCGTCTCGGGTTGTCTCTGAGGCGTTAGGGTCCTGGGGAGAAGGCGCGGGGGTGGGATGGGAGGAGGTGAGCTCATCATGGCTCACGAGGGCAGGGTCCTTTCCAGTGGGTCTGTGGTGGGGCCAGGCCAGGCTCGGGCCCAACGATGAAGTCACCAAATAGGCTCTTCTTTTCTCTTGGACTTGGCTGGTTTCCCTTTTTTGTTTTATGTCTTGCCAAGGAAACCAAATCTTGGAAGATTCTGCATTCTTTCCATCCTACAAAGGAGAGTTCTGGCCTTTCTTCTGGAGGTACCCAAGGTCCCCCATGCTGATAGGGCCGTGGTCACCTTGGCCCTCCATGGCTTGGGATGTGAATGTAATGCCACTCAAAACTCCCAGGGACCTTTGACTTTGTCTGGGATCAGAGCTGTGAGGTGAAGGGAGGTGACTCCACTGGCAGTGACGATGGGGAAGGGGGCAGGGAGGCTCCGAGGCTCTGCTGAGCTTGTGTGATTTCTCTCATGCCGGATTTCCACCCAAAATCGAAGACCAAGGGGCTGCCCATAGCAACTGTCCATGGAGCTGTTATCCCAGAAGGAAATCCACAACACTTGAGCATGATTGCCAGTCCTGTACGGTGCTGGCCTGAGAAACCCAGCTTTGTCATTTGCCAAGCAAACATCCACAGGTAGTTCAGGGAAAAGCTATGGTAAGCTAGAGCCTCGTCTGTTGAATTCAGCTCAAGGTACAAAGAAGCATCGTGGATGGTGAGAACTTGGGACGATGATCCCGGCTCCTGGGCCAGTGGCGTGTAGGCGGGGAACAGACACCCAGTAAAGCAGGGCATGGACGCAGACACTGTCAAGGGTCCCAAGGGTCACACTTCAGTTTAGGGTTAGGACTCCTGTGACTCAGAGAGCTATTTTATTCATGGTTATGACTCATGGGGAAAGGCCCTGATGTTGGGAAAAATAGAAGGCAGAAGGAGAACAGGACGACAGAGGATGAGATGGTTGGACGGCATCACTGACGCAATGGACATGAGTCTGAGCACACTTTGGGAGATGGTGAAGGACAGGGAAGCCCGGCGTGCTGCAGTCCGTGGGGTGGCAAAGTGTCAGACGTGGCTGAGCAACTAAACTGAACTGTTGGTTTCTAACAGTGAGAGGACACAGATGAAGAGGTGAAGGGGTCCAGGGTGGACGCCAGGAGAGATCAGGCACGCTTCCATTTGTCATCTCCCAGCAGAGTTTTACAGACAGAGATAATTCATACGCCATGTGACAACCAAAGATTGGCTGGTTTCCTTTTTTGTTTTATGTCTTGCCAAGGAAACCAAATCTTGGAAGATTCTGCATTCTTTCCATCCTACAAAGGAGAGTTCTGGCCTTTCTTCTGGAGGTACCCAAGGTCCCCCATGCTGATAGGGCCGTGGTCACCTTGGCCCTCCATGGCTTGGGATGTGAATGTAATGCCACTCAAAACTCCCAGGGACCTTTGACTTTGTCTGGGATCAGAGCTGTGAGGTGAAGGGAGGTGACTCCACTGGCAGTGACGATGGGGAAGGGGGCAGGGAGGCTCCGAGGCTCTGCTGAGCTTGTGTGATTTCTCTCATGCCGGATTTCCACCCAAAATCGAAGACCAAGGGGCTGCCCATAGCAACTGTCCATGGAGCTGTTATCCCAGAAGGAAATCCACAACACTTGAGCATGATTGCCAGTCCTGTACGGTGCTGGCCTGAGAAACCCAGCTTTGTCATTTGCCAAGCAAACATCCACAGGTAGTTCAGGGAAAAGCTATGGTAAGCTAGAGCCTCGTCTGTTGAATTCAGCTCAAGGTACAAAGAAGCATCGTGGATGGTGAGAACTTGGGACGATGATCCCGGCTCCTGGGCCAGTGGCGTGTAGGCGGGGAACAGACACCCAGTAAAGCAGGGCATGGACGCAGACACTGTCAAGGGTCCCAAGGGTCACACTTCAGTTTAGGGTTAGGACTCCTGTGACTCAGAGAGCTATTTTATTCATGGTTATGACTCATGGGGAAAGGCCCTGATGTTGGGAAAAATAGAAGGCAGAAGGAGAACAGGACGACAGAGGATGAGATGGTTGGACGGCATCACTGACGCAATGGACATGAGTCTGAGCACACTTTGGGAGATGGTGAAGGACAGGGAAGCCCGGCGTGCTGCAGTCCGTGGGGTGGCAAAGTGTCAGACGTGGCTGAGCAACTAAACTGAACTGTTGGTTTCTAACAGTGAGAGGACACAGATGAAGAGGTGAAGGGGTCCAGGGTGGACGCCAGGAGAGATCAGGCACGCGCTTCCATTTGTCATCTCCCAGCAGAGTTTTACAGACAGAGATAATTCATACAGCAACATGTGACAACCAAAGACGCTCGCCTGAGCTTTGGTGTCCACATAAGCTGTGTAGATGTGGCTGACTTTAGCCTAAGCCCTTCCAGAGGTCAAACTAGTACAACGTGGCTCAAAGCCCCCACCATAAATCATGCTGTTTGTGTAGAGAACCAGGCGTGATCCCAAGACACTCTCTTAGAAAGAATATTTCCAGGGTCAAATGGCTATTTCTCAGAAACGGACCCAGGGTCAGATCTCTCTTTGGAATTTGCAGGGTGTGGACAGCCCAGACCAGCGGTAAGTCAGTCATTGGTCAGCAGAACTCAGAAAAAACTCAGAGCCTGGTTTTTTCCCCTGCTGGGTAAGATCGGTGGAGAGCAGGGCAGGAGAGCTTACCCAGGTGGGTCATGCCTGGCAGGAGAAAGCTACTTACCCAGAACTTGACTCTCTTAGACTGAGGGAAGACTGGGAGCAGGAAAGAACCTGGGAGGACTAGCACATCCATTCAAGGAAGGACATTCAATGGATCAAATGTTGTTATAAAGATGCTATGTGGGCTGGGCTTCAGTGGCGGTCCTGTGGTCAAGAATCCACCTGCCAATGGAGGGGACATGGACTCAGTCCCTGGTTGGGGGAGATTCCACAAGCTGTAGGGCAACTATTTATATGTGCCACAACTACAGGGCCCAGTGCTCTGCAACAAGAAAAGCCACTGCAGTGAGAAGCCCATGCACTGCAACTAGAGTAGACGCCACTCTCTGAAGCTAGAGAAAGCCCCCATGCAACCACCAAGACCCAGCATGGCCAAAAATAAATTTAAAAATACATTCTTTTAAAGACGCTCTGTAAAATGAGGGGCAGCGAGGAGAGGGCTGAGGTGGATGGCACAGTTAGCCACCTGCGCCCCCTGGCACAGCCACGGTTGCATGTGAGCTGACCTCCAAGCCAGAGAAAAACACAAGCTGGAGTGGTCCCTCAGGCAGCTGAGAGGGGCTGAAGGAGGCGCATGTTTAGTGAAGGAACAAGAATGAAAATCTTACTGCTGTGTGTCGTTGTCTCTGAGATGACGACTCAGACATTAAAATGAAACTCTATCCACCCATCCATCCACCCACTTCCCGAGATGGGAGATGTCGGTGGGGAAGGCATGGAATCCTCTAAAGAGACCTGGGGCCCTGCTACCAGGAGAAAAAAGAAGGAAGATGTGCTGGACCACTCTGGTTGATTCTAGCAGGTCGTGGCCATGTGGGAATTGACTGGATGAGCTGGTCTCCAAAAGACAGAAATGAGACAGAGGAGTAAAATAAAGAGGGAAGTTTGGGCCCACAGACACAAGGATTTGCTAACAACCAGAACTTCCAAATGCAGGCAGGGCTGCCGTGGCTGGTCGTGAGCTCATTGTCACTGGAGCGTGCAAGCAGGGGCTGGGTGGCCGCCTCTCAGAGATGCTGTGGAAGCAATTGTTGCACTGGGAGGAAGAATGAACTAAGATGAGCCACTCCTCCTCCTCTCTTCCCAGAGACTGCCCCCAGCCTGGGGCATTAAGCACCCTTTATACATATTTGACACTTCCCAATTTAAATTTAAGTTTAAATTTGAATTTAAATTTCAACCCAGACCACTCTCCTTAACTCCGATAATACGTCAGCTTTTTCATGGTATGTCCAGTACTTGCACCATGTCTGATACAGAGTGGGTGTTGAGTAAATATTTTTGAACTGGATGAATACAAGTCTTGCACCTACCCCATTTCTCTTTTGCCTTGGTTTTGTACCGTCATCACTTTGAATCAGCAGCCTTCCTCCTGCAAACCATGGCCCAAGACCCTCATACCAGCTGTTCCAGTTTCGTCCTTCTCCACTCCTTACCTCCACCGAACCCCAAAGACCCCCAAGACGTCGACCAGACAGTCTGCACTGCTTGCGCTTGTCCAGTGCCCCGCCATTGCGCATGCCCTGCCTTGTCAGGCGTTTTCCTCCTCCTGAGACTGTGAGTTTCTGGAGTGAGCGACTGCATCTGATTCATCGTTGCATGCTATGTGGCCAGCCCAGGCTCTGGCCTAGAGCAGGGGCTCAGAACCCCAGCGATGCCTCCAATGGCAGCACTCCCTGCTTTCAGCCCAGGTGAGCTGGGGCTGGCCGCCCCTCCTTGTGCCTTCCACCAGCAGAGCATGTATTCAATGAATGAACTAGCTCTTCCAATGGTAGGAAATCTATTTCACTTTAATGAAATCCAATTAGTGCCTTCACTGTGGAGCCCTGGGCCCTTTCAGACTAAAGATGCTGAACGAGTGGGGGTGTCTCTTCCTCCAACCCAGAAAGGCCTTCACTGCCTCCATCTCCCTTCCAGGAATAGCTCTGCTAACAACTATTTCTCAGCTTTGTTTACCCAAAAATGAACATCTGTTTCTTCCATTTCCCTTTATCTGATTCTTTTAAATGTTACTCTGCAGAGTAGCATGGGCAGGCTAGTCATTCACGTAAGCATCCACCCTCCCACCTTCTCATTCTATCACTCATTCATTCTCCTATCTGCCCACACATTCATCCATTCATTCACTCTTCTGTCTGAACACTCATTCATTTACCCACCTGCTCTCCTTAAGACATGTCTACCCATCCATCCATCCATCCATCCATCCATCCATCCATCCATCTATCCATCCATCCATCTATCCATCCATCCATTCACCAATCCATCCCTCCATCTACCCATCCATCCATCCATCTATTCATCCACCCATCCAACCATCCACCCGTCTATTCATCCACCCATCTATCCACCCATCCATGCATCCACTCATCCATCCACACAAACAGCCAACAGACATTTTCTTGAGCACCTACTTTGTGAAATCTTTTGCCTGACCCTAGGGAAACAAGATGAACAAGATTCAGTAACTCCCCTGGATAAGATTCCATTCTAGCAAGGAAAAGGCAGCACACAGCATTGTGCTCTTGCATTCATGAGTTTTGCCTCAATAAAATCTGGGGTAAAATAGCAGCCTGATTACTTGGTAGCTCAAATCGCTTAACTTTTTTGTATCTCTGTTTTCTCCTTGCAAGTAGTGCCGTCCTCGTCAAGTTTAATCTGTAAATACTTAGTAGGAATCCTTAAGATGAGAAAATTTTTTTCATTGTTTCAGCAATCATGCTATGTGGCCAGCCCAGGTGGGCCCTCAGAACCCCAGCAATGCCTCCAATGGCAGCACTCCCTGCTTTCAGCCCAGGTGAGCTGGGGCTGGCCGCCCCTCCTTGTGCCTTCCACCAGCAGAGCA
Organism: Tragulus kanchil; assembly: GCA_022376925.1. NCBI lineage: Eukaryota > Metazoa > Chordata > Mammalia > Artiodactyla > Tragulidae > Tragulus > Tragulus kanchil. The sequence continues at coordinate 181,509,779 of JAIOJX010000032.1, read as the reverse complement.
TGTATTCAATGAATGAACTAGCTCTTCCAATGGTAGGAAATCTATTTCACTTTAATGAAATCCAATTAGTGCCTTCACTGTGGAGCCCTGGGCCCTTTCAGACTAAAGATGCTGAACGAGTGGGGGTGTCTCTTCCTCCAACCCAGAAAGGCCTTCACTGCCTCCATCTCCCTTCCAGGAATAGCTCTGCTAACAACTATTTCTCAGCTTTGTTTACCCAAAAATGAACATCTGTTTCTTCCATTTCCCTTTATCTGATTCTTTTAAATGTTACTCTGCAGAGTAGCATGGGCAGGCTAGTCATTCACGTAAGCATCCACCCTCCCACCTTCTCATTCTATCACTCATTCATTCTCCTATCTGCCCACACATTCATCCATTCATTCACTCTTCTGTCTGAACACTCATTCATTTACCCACCTGCTCTCCTTAAGACATGTCTACCCATCCATCCATCCATCCATCCATCCATCCATCCATCCATCTATCCATCCATCCATCTATCCATCCATCCATTCACCAATCCATCCCTCCATCTACCCATCCATCCATCCATCTATTCATCCACCCATCCAACCATCCACCCGTCTATTCATCCACCCATCTATCCACCCATCCATGCATCCACTCATCCATCCACACAAACAGCCAACAGACATTTTCTTGAGCACCTACTTTGTGAAATCTTTTGCCTGACCCTAGGGAAACAAGATGAACAAGATTCAGTAACTCCTGGATAAGATTCCATTCTAGCAAGGAAAAGGCAGCACACAGCATTGTGCTCTTGCATTCATGAGTTTTGCCTCAATAAAATCTGGGGTAAAATAGCAGCCTGATTACTTGGTAGCTCAAATCGCTTAACTTTTTTGTATCTCTGTTTTCTCCTTGCAAGTAGTGCCGTCCTCGTCAGTAATTGTAACAATTAAATGAGATATTCATGTAAAGTACTTAGTAGGAATCCTGGTACATATTAGATGATCAACAAGTGATCAATAATATTTTTATTTATAACATTGTTTCAGCAATCACTATTATCTATTCTGCTATACATTAATGATAAGATCTGATTACTCAGGCATTTAATGATGATGTTATACACTCAGTATTTGCTGAGCATCAACTGCGTATTCCAGTCTGTGCTAAGCCCCATACCCTTCAGGAGTTTAGAACCTTATTGTGCAGACAAAACAGATACACCTGAAATCTTTCTACAGTAATTTGTGGCAGGGGGTGGGGGGGGCGGGTTGGGGAGCGAGGGGGAGAGCAGGCCACTTCTATTGGTCTTTCATTTCTCTATTTTTCATCCATCTTTGTTCTTTGGCCCGTGTGGGCCTCCCATCGCAGTGATCTCTGTTGTTGCAGAGCACCGACTCTGGGCGCATGCACTCCAGATCTCCAGCCTGGTAGTTGGACACATCGGTCCAGTGGCTCCGTGGCACGTGGGATCTTCCCAGGCCAGGGATCGAACCAGCACCCCTTGCACTGCAAGGCAGTGTCCTTACCCACTGGACCACCAGGGAAGCCCGTATAGTAATTTTATAACCATTGACCATAATAATACTTTGGCCTCCTGATAGGAAGAGCTGACTCACTGGAAAAGTCACCCTGATGCTGGGAAAGACTGAGGGCCAGAGGAGAAGGAGGTGGAGGAGGAGATGGTTAGAGAGCATCACTGACTCAACAGACATGAATTTGAGCAAAGTCTGTGAAACGGTGGAGGACAGGGGAGCCTGGCGTGCTGCAGCCCGTGAGGTGGCAGAAAGTCAGACACGACTTAGGAACTCAGTAACAAGAATGCAACTGATACTCATTAAGTGTATAAAGCATAATTAAATGCCTAAGTAATTATATCTTATCATTAATGTATGGTGGAGTAGATAATAATAATAGCCATGGGCATCCCAGGTGGCTCAGTAGTAAAGGATCTGCCTGCCATTGTAGGAGACTCAGGAGACATGGGTTCGATCCTGGGGCGGGAAGCTCCCCTGGAGGAGGAAATGACAGCCCACTCCAGCATTCTTGCTGGAAGAATCCCATGGACAGAGGAGCCTGGAGGGCCACTCTCCATGGGTTTGCAAAGAATCGGACACGACTGAGCAACGGAGCACACACAAACACACAATTTTAACCGTGGGAATGTTTAAACTAATAAAGGCGGCTAATATTTATTGACAGCATATTATGTGCTGCATGCAGTTCCAAGCATTTTTTCCATATGAACTCATTTTATGCTTATAACAACTCAGACAGGTCGTGGTATTTTCCCGACTTTACAGACAAGAAAGACAGGGCCATGTCACAGAGCTGGTAAGTGGAGAAGGTGGGAGTGGAGCCACTTTCAGCCAAAGGGGGGCTCCGCTACAGTGCTCTACTGGAGGGCGCAGAGGGAGAGGTTCCTGTCAGCAAGCCACTTGGAGAAGAAGGCAGCCAGGTGCAGGCGGAACATCTTTGTGGAGGTGATCACCTAGCACAGCCCTTCCCCAGGCGTGGACTGTGGACCAGCCACGACAGCTTCGGCGGCTCCTGAGGCTCAGCCAGACCTGCTGCCTCAAAGTGCTGGGGCGAGGCCCAGGAATCTGCATGCTGCTCATGAGCTCCCCCTCACCCAAGCTTGAAAACCACCGCACTCATGATGAAAGCTGGGTCTTGTCTCCAACTTCACTACCTGCTTCTTGGGGGATGTCAGGCGTATCCCTGAGACCCTCTGGGACTTGGTTTTTCCTCATGCTGGGAAAGACTGAGGGCCAGAGGAGAAGGAGGTGGAGGAGGAGATGGTTAGAGAGCATCACTGACTCAACAGACATGAATTTGAGCAAAGTCTGTGAAACGGTGGAGGACAGGGGAGCCTGGCGTGCTGCAGCCCGTGAGGTGGCAGAAAGTCAGACACGACTTAGGAACTCAGTAACAAGAATGCAACTGATACTCATTAAGTGTATAAAGCATAATTAAATGCCTAAGTAATTATATCTTATCATTAATGTATGGTGGAGTAGATAATAATAATAGCCATGGGCATCCCAGGTGGCTCAGTAGTAAAGGATCTGCCTGCCATTGTAGGAGACTCAGGAGACATGGGTTCGATCCCTGGGTCGGGAAGCTCCCCTGGAGGAGGAAATGACAGCCCACTCCAGCATTCTTGCTGGAAGAATCCCATGGACAGAGGAGCCTGGAGGGCCACTCTCCATGGGTTTGCAAAGAATCGGACACGACTGAGCAACGGAGCACACACAAACACACAATTTTAACCGTGGGAATGTTTAAACTAATAAAGGCGGCTAATATTTATTGACAGCATATTATGTGCTGCATGCAGTTCCAAGCATTTTTTCCATATGAACTCATTTTATGCTTATAACAACTCAGACAGGTCGTGGTATTTTCCCGACTTTACAGACAAGAAAGACAGGGCCATGTCACAGAGCTGGTAAGTGGAGAAGGTGGGAGTGGAGCCACTTTCAGCCAAAGGGGGGCTCCGCTACAGTGCTCTACTGGAGGGCGCAGAGGGAGAGGTTCCTGTCAGCAAGCCACTTGGAGAAGAAGGCAGCCAGGTGCAGGCGGAACATCTTTGTGGAGGTGATCACCTAGCACAGCCCTTCCCCAGGCGTGGACTGTGGACCAGCCACGACAGCTTCGGCGGCTCCTGAGGCTCAGCCAGACCTGCTGCCTCAAAGTGCTGGGGGCGAGGCCCAGGAATCTGCATGCTGCTCATGAGCTCCCCCTCACCCAAGCTTGAAAACCACCGCACTCATGATGAAAGCTGGGTCTTGTCTCCAACTTCACTACCTGCTTCTTGGGGGATGTCAGGCGTATCCCTGAGACCCTCTGGGACTTGGTTTTTCCTCTGGAAAGGGAGGATGATAATGTTTGCCCCTTGACCCCTGGCTGGACAGGGTGAACAGTAGCCAGGTGCAGAGGGGTAAGCAAGGGGCACAGGGCTTGGAGTCCCAGGTGCCGGAGGAGCCCTGCAGGTGGACATCGGTGGTTCTGGGGTGGGGGGAGGGAGGTCAAGGACAAGCGTGGGCTCTTTCAGAGCCTGAGCATCCCTTGTGGGCTCTGGTTAGATTCCCTCAGGCTGGCTGTGGGTTTCCAGACCTCTGAGTATCTGTCGGAGTTTCGTCACTGACCCTTCCTTGCTGGGCGGCTTACCCCATGGCTTGCATCTCCGTGGAACATTCTCCCAGGACAAGCGGCAATGTGTGCACGGGATCTGGCGGGAGCTTGCTGCCTCCCCCTCCTCCAGCCCACGTGGCGTCTGTGTCAAGTCCCCACACACACTGCTCACCCCTCCCAGCTTGTGAGGAGCAGACAAGGTACATTAGGATGCAACCCCTGCCTCTGTCGGGTGAGTGACAAGGTCGCGCCCCAAAGAGGGCTCTCCGGGCAGGGGCTGGGGCAGGACCAGGGTCACCATACCAGCTGAGAGATGGAAATTCATCTGCCACTGTGCCTGTCGCCCTGGCTGTCACTGCAAGGGCACAGCTCTGAGATCTGACAGCCTTCCCTGTTGGCTTGTTTATTGCTTTTTTATTTGTTTTTTTTTTTAAAAAAAAAAAAACTTTGTTTTTCTTATTCTTTTCTTCCGTATTATTTCTTGGCTGCACTGCGTCGGCATGTAGGACCTCAGTTCCCTGACCGGGGATCAAACCTGGGCCCCCTGCGTTGGAAGCGAGGAGTTTAATCACTGGATCACTAGGGAAGTCCTTGCTTACTGCCCTTTAGAGGAAGACGGGGTCACCTTGGAAGCTGAGGGCACTGTTAGGCAGGTGTCAGCGGGAGCACCCATGTCGTGGTGTTCTGAGAGCTGGATCAGCGTGGGTTTGGTTAGGGAACCCAGGTCCGCGCCGGTGACGCACTCATGATGAAAGCTGGGTCTTGTCTCCAACTTCACTACCTGCTTCTTGGGGGATGTCAGGCGTATCCCTGAGACCCTCTGGGACTTGGTTTTTCCTCTGGAAAGGGAGGATGATAATGTTTGCCCCTTGACCCCTGGCTGGACAGGGTGAACAGTAGCCAGGTGCAGAGGGGTAAGCAAGGGGCACAGGGCTTGGAGTCCCAGGTGCCGGAGGAGCCCTGCAGGTGGACATCGGTGGTTCTGGGGTGGGGGGAGGGAGGTCAAGGACAAGCGTGGGCTCTTTCAGAGCCTGAGCATCCCTTGTGGGCTCTGGTTAGATTCCCTCAGGCTGGCTGTGGGTTTCCAGACCTCTGAGTATCTGTCGGAGTTTCGTCACTGACCCTTCCTTGCTGGGCGGCTTACCCCATGGCTTGCATCTCCGTGGAACATTCTCCCAGGACAAGCGGCAATGTGTGCACGGGATCTGGCGGGAGCTTGCTGCCTCCCCCTCCTCCAGCCCACGTGGCGTCTGTGTCAAGTCCCCACACACACTGCTCACCCCTCCCAGCTTGTGAGGAGCAGACAAGGTACATTAGGATGCAACCCCTGCCTCTGTCGGGTGAGTGACAAGGTCGCGCCCCAAAGAGGGCTCTCCGGGCAGGGGCTGGGGCAGGACCAGGGTCACCATACCAGCTGAGAGATGGAAATTCATCTGCCACTGTGCCTGTCGCCCTGGCTGTCACTGCAAGGGCACAGCTCTGAGATCTGACAGCCTTCCCTGTTGGCTTGTTTATTGCTTTTTTATTTGTTTTTTTTTTTAAAAAAAAAAAAACTTTGTTTTTCTTATTCTTTTCTTCCGTATTATTTCTTGGCTGCACTGCGTCGGCATGTAGGACCTCAGTTCCCTGACCGGGGATCAAACCTGGGCCCCCTGCGTTGGAAGCGAGGAGTTTAATCACTGGATCACTAGGGAAGTCCTTGCTTACTGCCCTTTAGAGGAAGACGGGGTCACCTTGGAAGCTGAGGGCACTGTTAGGCAGGTGTCAGCGGGAGCACCCATGTCGTGGTGTTCTGAGAGCTGGATCAGCGTGGGTTTGGTTAGGGAACCCAGGTCCGCGCCGGTGACGCAGGTGCCGGAGCTGCAGCAGGAGAGGGAAGGCCTGCAGGGCGTGGGAGGGGCTGCAGATGGGGCCCTGGAGCAAGGCCCCCGGAGCCTGAGGCCAGGGTCCCCGAAGGGTGGAGCGCCTGGGGAGCCCCAGGCAGAGGGCCTCTGGGGGACAGCCACTTCTATGCTGGGGAAAGGGCCCTTAGGGGTGTCTGAGGATCCCTCCTGCGAGGAAGCCTTCAGCCCTAATCTCGTGGTCTTTCCGACCCTTCCGATTTCGCAGGAGGATCTCACACGGACCAGGAGATGTATCAGTTCCCAGGGCTGTGGTCACAGAGCACCCCAGGCTCGGATTACTTCAACCACAGTCTGATGGTGGCTCCGGAGGCGGAAGCCTGGGCTTGAGGAGGAACGGGCCGGGCCGGGCTGGCTCTTCTGATACTTGGGGGGAAGAATCCACTCCAGGCCCCGTCCCTGGCCCCGGGGGCAGTGGGGGCGGGGTTGCTGGCCATCTTTGAGGATCTTCTCTGTCGAAACATCGCTGAGAGCAACTCTCCACCTTCATCTTCACGTGGTGTTCTCTTTGTGTGCCTGTGTCCAAAAGTCCCCTTTCCTCACGGACATGGGTCACCATAGATGGGGGGGGGGGTGGTCACCCTCCACCTGTATGACCTCATCTTAACTGATGACATCTGAAATGAAAGTGAAAGTGTTAGTCCCTCTGCCGTGCTCCACGGACTGTAGTCCATGAGGCTCCTCTGCCCGTGGGATTCCCCAGGCAAAGATACTGGAGGGGGTGCCACTCGCTTCTCCAGGGGATCTGCCCGGCCCAGGGATCAACCAGGTCTCCTGCATTGTAGGCAGATTCTTCCCCACTGAGCCACCAGGGAAGCCCCACTGATGGCGTCTACAAGGACTCTGTTCCCAAATAAGGCTGCATTCTGAGGTGCCTGGCACCTCCGGCTGTTCTCTCCTTAAACTCTCTCACTACGGCTTCCTACCCTCTGTCACTCAGGCCCAGGTTCCTGGCGTGCCACGAGATGTCCACACAGGGCAAGCCCACGAATGCCCCCAGGAAAGGTGGGCCTGGAAATTTAGGGCAAGAGTTCCTTTAAGGAAAGAAGCTAAATTACAAGGAGAGAATGTGATGTGATTGTAGGTATTTATCTGGGTGAGAAATACCACAAAGGGAAGGCGCTGGCCGCAGGGGAGGAGCTGAAGGCAGCCCCTCTCGTCCTCTTCAACGTCTCTGACTCATCCTTTCGGACGTGGCCTGGGGCTTCCCTGGTGGCACAGTGGTTAAGAATCCACCTGCCAGTGGAGGGGACACAGGTTTGATCCTTGGTCTAGGAGGATCCCACGCGCCGCAGAGCAACTAAACCTGTTCACCACAACTACTGAACCCCGTGCTCGGCAACGAGAGAGGCCATGAGAAGCCCACGCACCACCACGAAGAGCAGCCCTGCTCATCATAACTAGAGAAAGTCGGAGTGCAGCAACGGAGATCCACCCCGGTCAAAAAATAAAATAAGTAAATAATCTTAAAAAAAAAGAAGGAAAGAAAAGGGACTCGGCCTGGACATCCTCACCCCCAGGCGGCCTCCTCCCACCTTCAGGATGAGTGAGAACCTGCTCTCTGACCTGCACGGCCGGGTCCCTCCTCCTCTTGAGACTGAGCTCCTGGAAGAACACAGGGCCGTGCTCAAGTAGCACCCAAGGCTGGGCGGCCCCAGCACAAGGAGGAGAGGCTCGTTGAGGTCAGTGGACTGAGTGAGTGAGCCAGGCCCCCTCCTCACTCCCAAGGGGTCTGCAGCAGCTGGCGGGGCTCCCGTCACTGGGCCACCCTGAGCCTCGGGGACTCCAGCCGGGGGGACGGTGGGCACAGCTCTCAGTCCTTGCCCGGTGAGTGAGACCTTCCTCCCTGAGGCCAGCCTGGCCTCAGGAGACCCTGCCCACGGCTGGCTGTGGAGACCCTCTTAGCCCAGGTTAGGCTAGCCTTGCTCTGAGACCTGGTGACGTCAGAAGTCCTGTCACAGGAGCACTTACTGACCTGAGGCATCAGCTGGGACTCTGTTCAGAGCTCAGCAGGATGCAAGGAAGGTCACCCAACAATGGAAACAGGAAGCCCTGGGTTCAGGCCTTCTTTCTGCTGGGCGACCATGGGTAGCGCACTTAATCTCGCTGAGCCTCTGTTTTCTCAACTGTAGTATCCAGGTAATGTGAACCAGATCCCTTTAGGGAGGTCAGTGGAGATAATAATGTGAGGACACTTGATAATGTACGAAGATTTTTAAAAATTCTAAAGTTAATTTGAAAGTTCATGCTCTAAAGGCTTTGGCAAAACGGAACATTCAATAGGCAAAAAGTGAGCAAAGGATTTTAGTATTTTAAAATTCACTTGTAAAGATCTTTCCTGAGTGCATATGTAAACAGAGAGAGAGTGAGGGGCTGCTTACTTTTTAAAAGACCTTCCTAGTAATCTTGTTCTGACACCCACGAGTTCTGGAGGGGAGGCGGAACAGGAATGTTTTATCCCCATTTTACAGATGAGGAAACTGAGGCTCTGAGCTGCCATGTGACTTGCTCCAACTGGAGAGCCCTGTGGCTTGAATTTGGGGTTACCTGGCACCTTGGTGGAGGACAGAGAGGAGGTGAGAGGGGCAAACAGTCTGGGCACTGACTCAGTGCTGGGGTGAGTGTCAGAGTCTGGCTAGGCCACTGGACAAGACCCATTCTTGCCTCTCAAGTGGCTCACAGTCAAAGGCAGAGAGACAGAGCTCCCCAGGCAGAAGCAGGGACCAGGGACATTGGTCTGGATGACTCAGACCTGCAGAGCCAGGCCTGGCCTCTGGAGGGCGCTGGGGCAGTCTGGGGAAGGGACAGCGACAGGTTACAGGCATGAGCAGGACTGATCCCAGGGCTTCCTGCGGGGCAGGCCCTGCTCACTGGAAGGACAGGGCTGGAAAGGAAGAATGGCAGCCCAGAATTCCTTCTCTGCACATTAGTGTTACCCTGGGTCTGTTCCCCTTGAAATCCTCCCCACCCGTCAAGGTCAGTCAGAACCCTCTCCTCCATGCAGCCTTCCTGGATTCTCTCTGCCAAGGATGCATCCTTCCTCCAATTCCCTGAGCGCGATATTTGTCTCTTTGGCTGGAACCCTCCCCTCTCTCCCTGTCACAGTGGGACTGTCACCACACAATGGAAACAGGAAGCCCTGGGTTCAGGCCTTCTTTCTGCTGGGCGACCATGGGTAGCGCACTTAATCTCGCTGAGCCTCTGTTTTCTCAACTGTAGTATCCAGGTAATGTGAACCAGATCCCTTTAGGGAGGTCAGTGGAGATAATAATGTGAGGACACTTGATAATGTACGAAGATTTTTAAAAATTCTAAAGTTAATTTGAAAGTTCATGCTCTAAAGGCTTTGGCAAAACGGAACATTCAATAGGCAAAAAGTGAGCAAAGGATTTTAGTATTTTAAAATTCACTTGTAAAGATCTTTCCTGAGTGCATATGTAAACAGAGAGAGAGTGAGGGGCTGCTTACTTTTTAAAAGACCTTCCTAGTAATCTTGTTCTGACACCCACGAGTTCTGGAGGGGAGGCGGAACAGGAATGTTTTATCCCCATTTTACAGATGAGGAAACTGAGGCTCTGAGCTGCCATGTGACTTGCTCCAGCTGGAGAGCCCTGTGGCTTGAATTTGGGGTTACCTGGCACCTTGGTGGAGGACAGAGAGGAGGTGAGAGGGGCAAACAGTCTGGGCACTGACTCAGTGCTGGGGTGAGTGTCAGAGTCTGGCTAGGCCACTGGACAAGACCCATTCTTGCCTCTCAAGTGGCTCACAGTCAAAGGCAGAGAGACAGAGCTCCCCAGGCAGAAGCAGGGACCAGGGACATTGGTCTGGATGACTCAGACCTGCAGAGCCAGGACTGGCCTCTGGAGGGCGCTGGGGCAGTCTGGGGAAGGGACAGCCACAGGTTACAGGCATGAGCAGGACTGATCCCAGGGCTTCCTGCGGGGCAGGCCCTGCTCACTGGAAGGACAGGGCTGGAAAGGAAGAATGGCAGCCCAGAATTCCTTCTCTGCACATTAGTGTTACCCTGGGTCTGTTCCCCTTGAAATCCTCCCCACCCGTCAAGGTCAGTCAGAACCCTCTCCTCCATGCAGCCTTCCTGGATTCTCTCTGCCAAGGATGCATCCTTCCTCCAATTCCCTGAGCGCGATATTTGTCTCTCTTTGGCTGGAACTCCATTGGGCCACGGCATCATCTCCCTGTCAGGCCCTAAGCCATCTCTGGAGGGCAGTCACCTGGCTCAGCTTCTCTTCACCTACTCCTCCAGAGAAGGGGAGCTCATGACCTTGGCCAGCTGCTCTTCGTAGATCATCTTGTTTAATCCCCAGGCAATGTCCTTGTACAGCTGCGGTGATGTCACTGGTCACAGGCCGGGCTTCGAAGTCAGTCTTGGATTAAAAAACCCCCAGTGCAGGGCTTCTAGGGTGGGCAGTCTTGCAATGGTTCTGGAACTTCTCAGCATCTGGGTCTCCTCATCTGTGGGGCAGGACATCACCCCTGACCCTCACAGTGAGGGCTATTGTTATAGGAACTGGACTCAGAGTATTCAGTGAATGGATGCACGAGCGTTCAAATGTGCCTTGGCCTTGAGCAAATATTTTTTGCAACTGGAGAGAGACAGGCGTCAGGGGAAAGGATGATGCAAACTGGAATCCAGATGGTGCTAAACCGCTAGGCTTGGGGGAGGCGGCCGTGAAGTCACCCTCCTTCTCACTTCAAGTGAGTTGTCATTCTCCAGGGAGGAGGGAACGGGGCACTTGGCTCCAGCAGAGAAACAGGACCGCGTTGGCCAAGCCAGGCCGGCAGAGCGTTTGGTTGTGCCCTGATTGTGTCTCTGAGGTCGACAGTACCAGGAAGGGGAGGTGGCACCCCCCCTGGGCAGGGACCAGGGACATTGGTCTGGATGACTCAGACCTGCAGAGCCAGGACTGGCCTCTGGAGGGCGCTGGGGCAGTCTGGGGAAGGGACAGCGACAGGTTACAGGCATGAGCAGGACTGATCCCAGGGCTTCCTGCGGGGCAGGCCCTGCTCACTGGAAGGACAGGGCTGGAAAGGAAGAATGGCAGCCCAGAATTCCTTCTCTGCACATTAGTGTTACCCTGGGTCTGTTCCCCTTGAAATCCTCCCCACCCGTCAAGGTCAGTCAGAACCCTCTCCTCCATGCAGCCTTCCTGGATTCTCTCTGCCAAGGATGCATCCTTCCTCCAATTCCCTGAGCGCGATATTTGTCTCTCTTTGGCTGGAACTCCATTGGGCCACGGCATCATCTCCCTGTCAGGCCCTAAGCCATCTCTGGAGGGCAGTCACCTGGCTCAGCTTCTCTTCACCTACTCCTCCAGAGAAGGGGAGCTCATGACCTTGGCCAGCTGCTCTTCGTAGATCATCTTGTTTAATCCCCAGGCAATGTCCTTGTACAGCTGCGGTGATGTCACTGGTCACAGGCCGGGCTTCGAAGTCAGTCTTGGATTAAAAACCTCCAGTGCAGGGCTTCTAGGGTGGGCAGTCTTGCAATGGTTCTGGAACTTCTCAGCATCTGGGTCTCCTCATCTGTGGGGCAGGACATCACCCCTGACCCTCACAGTGAGGGCTATTGTTATAGGAACTGGACTCAGAGTATTCAGTGAATGGATGCACGAGCGTTCAAATGTGCCTTGGCCTTGAGCAAATATTTTTTGCAACTGGAGAGAGACAGGCGTCAGGGGAAAGGATGATGCAAACTGGAATCCAGATGGTGCTAAACCGCTAGGCTTGGGGGAGGCGGCCGTGAAGTCACCCTCCTTCTCACTTCAAGTGAGTTGTCATTCTCCAGGGAGGAGGGAACGGGGCACTTGGCTCCAGCAGAGAAACAGGACCGCGTTGGCCAAGCCAGGCCGGCAGAGCGTCTGGTTGTGCCCTGATTGTGTCTCTGAGGTCGACAGTACCAGGAAGGGGAGGTGGCAGGCCCTGGGGGCTCGCTTTGCCCAGTGCCAGGTCCCGGGAGCAAGCCAGGCATCTCTGCTCTGGGTGCATTGAGGAGGGGTCTCGTGGGCAGCCCCGTCCCTGCCCAGCTCCATCAGCAAATGACCAGGATGAACAGAGTCCAGCTGGGAGAGGCCTCCCTCATAGACAGGAAAGAATGGAAACCCTAATAGTGAAATTTTGAAAAAGCTTTTGGGCCTGAGGCCCTGAGGGAAAGAGGTTGAATCCTTTTCAGCAAGATAACGATCGGGAAGTGTGGGGTGGGGGCGGGGGTGCGTGAACCATCTTTCCCGTAAATGGAAAAGTTTGTGCTAGTCGCTCAGTCCTGTCTGACTCTTTGTGACCCCACGGACTGTAGCCCACTAGGCTCCTCTGTCCATGGGATGTCCCAAGCAAGAACACTGGAGTGGGGTACCATGCCCTTCTCTGGGGTAACTTCCCACCCAAGGACCGAACTCAGGTCTTCTGGATTGCAAGCAAATAGATTCTTTACCATCTGAGCCATGAGGGAAGCCACAAATGGAAAAAAATTGGACTGTAAAGTAAACTCAAGATGCATCCTGGGGGCTTCCCCTGGTGGTCCAGTGGGTAAAGACACGGCCTTGCAGTGCAAGGGGCGCTGGTTCGATCCCTGGCCTGGGAAGATCCCACGTGCTGTGGAGTGGCTGGACCCATGTGTCCAATCACCGAGCTGGAGCTCTGGAGCGCATGCACCTAGAGCTGGCGCTCTGCAACGACAGACGCCACCGCGATGGGAGCCCCACAGGAGCCAAAGAACAAAAGACGGATGAAAATAGAGAAATGAAAGACCAACAGAAGTGGCCCGCCCGCTCCCCTCCCTCCCCAACCCGACCCCCACCCAAAATAAATAAATAAATAAATCTTCACACACAGAAACAAAAAAGATGTGTCTTGGGAAAGGAGGGCTGTCTGGTGAGGAGCCCTCCACTCGAGGTGAAGAGACTGGCCTCGTGAGGGAGAAGCTCCCATTCGTCCTCATGGTCTGGGTTCCCCGACCCCTGGGAGCCTGTGTGATGCTCCAAGGGCAAATGTTTGGGGCCTCTTCTGCCCTAAGGAGGGAGCAGGAGAGGTCGCCCACTGCAGGAGGAAGCCTGGGGTGGGGGTATCTGCGGAGGTCCCGCTCACAGGCCCACTGGGCCCGGATGGACCCCTGGGGGTCAGTCAGTGTGGTCTGGTGCCTAGATACAGGCCACAGCACCACATTTGGAGCGCCTGCGGTGTGCCACACTCTGGGAAGGGACAAGACTGTGCTGTGACTAGAACCCAGCAGACAGCCTAACACAGCGAGGGTGGGGTGGGGGCGGGGGTGCGTGAACCATCTTTCCCGTAAATGGAAAAGTTTGTGCTAGTCGCTCAGTCCTGTCTGACTCTTTGTGACCCCACGGACTGTAGCCCACCAGGCTCCTCTGTCCATGGGATGTCCCAAGCAAGAACACTGGAGTGGGGTGCCATGCCCTTCTCTGGGGGAACTTCCCACCCAAGGACCGAACTCAGGTCTTCTGGATTGCAAGCAAATAGATTCTTTACCATCTGAGCCATGAGGGAAGCCACAAATGGAAAAAAATTGGACTGTAAAGTAAACTCAAGATGCATCCTGGGGGCTTCCCCTGGCGGTCCAGTGGGTAAAGACACGGCCTTGCAGTGCAAGGGGCGCCGGTTCGATCCCTGGCCTGGGAAGATCCCACGTGCTGCGGAGTGGCTGGACCCATGTGTCCAATCACCGAGCTGGAGCTCTGGAGCGCATGCACCTAGAGCTGGCGCTCTGCAACGACAGACGCCACCGCGATGGGAGCCCCACAGGAGCCAAAGAACAAAAGACGGATGAAAATAGAGAAATGAAAGACCAACAGAAGTGGCCCGCCTGCTCCCCTCCCTCCCCAACCCGACCCCCACCCAAAATAAATAAATAAATAAATCTTCACACACACACACACAAAAGATGCGTCTTGGGAAAGGAGGGCTGTCTGGTGAGGAGCCCTCCACTCGAGGTGAAGAGACTGGCCTCGTGAGGGAGAAGCTCCCATTCGTCCTCATGGTCTGGGTTCCCCGACCCCTGGGAGCCTGTGTGATGCTCCAAGGGCAAATGTTTGGGGCCTCTTCTGCCCTAAGGAGGGAGCAGGAGAGGTCGCCCACTGCAGGAGGAAGCCTGGGGTGGGGGTATCTGCGGAGGTCCCGCTCACAGGCCCACTGGGCCCGGATGGACCCCTGGGGGTCAGTCAGTGTGGTCTGGTGCCTAGATACAGGCCACAGCACCACATTTGGAGCGCCTGCGGTGTGCCACACTCTGGGAAGGGACAAGACTGTGCTGTGACTAGAACCCAGCAGACAGCCTAACACAGCGAGGGTGGGGTATCTGGGGGACGCTGAGGGGGCAGCCGGTCGGAGGCCTCTTCCTCGCCGCGGGGTCAGTTGCTAATGTCTGAGCCGCAGGAAGGACCCAGTCTAGAGCTGCAGCAGCCAGATGACGTCCCAGAAGACGCTGCAGGGTGGCTGAGAGCTGGCTGTCTTCCCCGGTCGCTGGTACCCAGCCCAGACACGGCGGAAGCTGGCTGAGCGAGAGCCTTGGGTGGGAAGGTCCGCATTACCTGGGTTCCAGGCTACTTGCCGGCATGGGGGAGCATCCTCAGGGAGAAGAAAGAGAGCCCTGATGGGGCAGTTTTGCTCAGGGTAGAAACCATCGGGCAGCCAGGTTCCCGTCCACTCTGCCCTTTCCTCACGGTGGCCTTGCACGGACTCCTGAGCCTCAGTTTCCCAAAGTGTGACCTGAGCGGTTGAAGTAGCTGGATCCAACTCAGGCCATTAAAAAAAAAAGTGCTTCTGGGTCACCGTGTTTTTCTGCCTCTTCCAGGCCCCTTGGGGATTCGTTTGCATTCTTGGAATGAAAATGCGAAGGTACTTATGCTCAGCCACACATTTAAATGCTTATGTGGGGTTTCTTTTGGAGAAGTGACTCCTCACTGCCAACCGAGCCGGTGCCGCCGCCTCCCCGGGAGAGGCAATCAGCCGCCCGCCGAGGCTGGGGCCCACGAGGGGCAGTCTCCGGACCTGGCGGAGGTGCCGTCCAATGAGAGCCTCACCCCAGGGGCTGTCGCGAGGCTCTTGGGAAATGTCTCATTTTTATACATAAATAAATCATTTCCAGAGATTGCTCTGATCCCAGCAGGCTGCTGCTAAAATGTTTTAAGTGGTCCTTTGCCACTGTCAACTTGGTTAAGCATTATTATCAAGTTCGCCTGTTTTGTTTTTTGCTGATTTCACAGCAGTCTGCCCATCCCTGCGTGTTAGCCTGGTCTGCCTTTGCTTGCCCTGGTTGCTTGCCTCCGGCGTCAGAGAGCTCACCTCCAAGTCACCCCTTCCACAGCAGGACTCTGACTCATGGAAGAGGGAGCTCGGATGGGACCTATCTTTCTGCAGCGCTCTCATTTGCACTCTGAGTCACTCCTTGTTTTGGCCACTCAGACCCAACTTGCCCCATGGCCACCCTCCACCTAGGGAACCAGGGCTCCTACCTCCTTCAAAGCCTGTGACGTCCTCTGTCACTCTGTCCCGGCCCCTTTTGGACCTTCTCGGGGTCTCTCCCTGACTTCCTCTGCTCCAAAGCTGTCTGTCCATGAGATGCACAAAGCATGGTCCCCTCTGCAGTGTTTGCACCTGCTGCCCCCTCTGCCAGGATACTTTGTGCAGGTTTCCTCCTCAAGGTCCTAGCTCAAATGTGACTTCCTCAGAGCAGCCATCCTAGTGCCCCCTAATGCCGTCACTCTGAGGTCATTTCCTCCAGAGCAGGTGACACTATTTAACTATTGTTCCTGTTCAGTTGCTAAGTTGTGTCCGACTCTTTGCAACTCCATGGACGGCAGCACACCAGGTTTCCAGGTCCTTCACCGTCTTCCGGGAAATTTTCTCAAACTCATGTCCATTGAATCGGTAATGCCATCCAGCCATCTCACTCTCTGTCACTCCCTTTCTTCCAGCCTTCAGTCTTTCCCAGCATCAGGGTCTTTTCCAGGGAGTCAGCTCTTCGCATCAGGTGGCGAAGCAGTGGAGCTATAGCTCCAGCACCAGTCCTTCCAGTGAGTAAGCAGGGTGGACGCCTCCCGGAGGCAATCAGCCGCCCGCCGAGGCTGGGGCCCACGAGGGGCAGTCTCCGGACCTGGCGGAGGTGCCGTCCAATGAGAGCCTCACCCCAGGGGCTGTCGCGAGGCTCTTGGGAAATGTCTCATTTTTATACATAAATAAATCATTTCCAGAGATTGCTCTGATCCCAGCAGGCTGCTGCTAAAATGTTTTAAGTGGTCCTTTGCCACTGTCAACTTGGTTAAGCATTATTATCAAGTTCGCCTGTTTTGTTTTTTGCTGATTTCACAGCAGTCTGCCCATCCCTGCGTGTTAGCCTGGTCTGCCTTTGCTTGCCCTGGTTGCTTGCCTCCGGCGTCAGAGAGCTCACCTCCAAGTCACCCCTTCCACAGCAGGACTCTGACTCATGGAAGAGGGAGCTCGGATGGGACCTATCTTTCTGCAGCGCTCTCATTTGCACTCTGAGTCACTCCTTGTTTTGGCCACTCAGACCCAACTTGCCCCATGGCCACCCTCCACCTAGGGAACCAGGGCTCCTACCTCCTTCAAAGCCTGTGACGTCCTCTGTCACTCTGTCCCGGCCCCTTTTGGACCTTCTCGGGCTCTCTCCCCTGACTTCCTCTGCTCCAAAGCTGTCTGTCCATGAGATGCACAAAGCATGGTCCCCTCTGCAGTGTTTGCACCTGCTGCCCCCTCTGCCAGGATACTTTGTGCAGGTTTCCTCCTCAAGGTCCTAGCTCAAATGTGACTTCCTCAGAGCAGCCATCCTAGTGCCCCCTAATGCCGTCACTCTGAGGTCATTTCCTCCAGAGCAGGTGACACTATTTAACTATTGTTCCTGTTCAGTTGCTAAGTTGTGTCCGACTCTTTGCAACTCCATGGACGGCAGCACACCAGGTTTCCAGGTCCTTCACCGTCTTCCGGAATTTGCTCAAACTCATGTCCATTGAATCGGTAATGCCATCCAGCCATCTCACTCTCTGTCACTCCCTTTCTTCCAGCCTTCAGTCTTTCCCAGCATCAGGGTCTTTTCCAGGGAGTCAGCTCTTCGCATCAGGTGGCCGAAGCAGTGGAGCTATAGCTCCAGCACCAGTCCTTCCAGTGAGTAAGCAGGGTGGATCTCCTTGGTTGTTCAACTACAACACGGTACAGTATTGACCTAGTCACGTGTTGCTGTCTGCCTAGAAAGCAAGTCCCCCCCGAGATGGGTCTTTATTCTGTTCCCACTGCAATCTCACGTCTAGCACACAGCAGGTGCTCAATAGATGCGTGTTCCAGGAATGTGGTGCCCGTGTCTGCAGAGCCTCCTGGCCACTTCCTCAGTAGCCACTTGACAGAAAATGGGTTCAGGCCCTCACGTCCACAGCCCCCTTTGGACTTGTTTCTCTTCGTCTAAATCCTGGATGTCCAAACTCACTAATTAGCAGCGACAGCTGTTCTCCAAACAAAGCCTCAGTGGCAGGTCCATTAAACAACACAGAGAAACAAGAAGGTGATCTGGCTGAAGCCGGGGAGGAGAGCAGAGTCCCTGTACTCTTTGGCTTGCCAGCTCCCAGCGCGTCCCCCTACCCCAGGCACCTGCAAAGACCCCTGGGGTCTGCCTGGCCACATTCGTACCCTCATTGGTAACAGAGTCTGGTTTTCCTTTGGGAACCTACCTTCACCCGTTCTCAGCCAGGGATCCCATGCCCCAGACCCGGCCGGTCAGCCAGGCCACAGTCTGGCTTCAGTGATCTGCTCAGGAAAGACACCTGACCTGAGCTGGTCCAGAGTCCAGCACTGGAAATCTCCCCCTAGGTGCATCGAAGAAGAAGTCTGTTCTTTGTTCTGGGGTTGCTGGGCTGGTGGAGCAGAGCCAGCGTCTGTGGGTATCGGCAAGGGAGAGCTTCCTGATAAAACCAAGGCAGAGGACAGCAGACTCGAGAGATGGAGAAAAAGGAAGCAAGGGCTAAGGACATTTCTCTGGACTCCTGGATCTGTCTCTACCTGCAGTCTTACCCTTTCCAGTTACCTGAGCTTATAGATTTCCTACTTTGCTTAAGCCTGTTTGAATTGGGCTTTCTCTCACTTGGAATGGAAGGAATCCTGACTGCTACATTAGGGTCCACAGAGCACGGTTTAAGAACCACGGTTCTATATCATCCTTCAAGTCAGGCAGAATGCATGTTTTGATTTCTGCTAGCTTGTTTTCATGGATGATAATAATACCAATAATAACGTTCAGTTCTTCAGTGGTTTTCAGGTTTCATCAAGTTTTCAGAAGAACACGATGGAAAAAATGACTATTTCTGTCTGTAAATGAGGAAACTGGAGCTCACTCAGTGAGGTAAAGAGCATTGCACAGTCAGCCGAGGGATTAATCACAGAAATGCCTCTGCTTTTTTTAGGATTTGTGACAAATAAGAGGGAAGTGTACTAATACTTTAATTACAGAAAGAGCTCACATAAACTGGCAAACAAAACAAATCAAAAACAATCCTCCAGTACAGAAATGAGCAATAGAGAGTTCTTCAAAGAAGTGATTTAAGAAACAATGAAAAAATGAAACATATATCCAGGCTCACCTATATAGAAGAAATTCACATGGAAATAAGGAAATACTATGTTTCTCATTTATTAATGTGTAAATATGAGAAGAAACAAAAAGACCCCAATACTAAATGCTGTCCTGGCCATAGAAAGACTGATGCTCTTCCAAGACAATCCTTTTGAAAAGAATTTGGCAAAAGCATGTTGGGCAAATGGTTTTTGAAATGGGTCAGATAATAAATATTTTCAGCTGATTGAACCAGATAATGCCTGGTCCAGCGTTTCCTCTGAAATGCTGGTCCAGAGTCCAGCACTGGAAATCTCCCCTAGGTGCATCGAAGAAGAAGTCTGTTCTTTGTTCTGGGGTTGCTGGGCTGGTGGAGCAGAGCCAGCGTCTGTGGGTATCGGCAAGGGAGAGCTTCCTGATAAAACCAAGGCAGAGGACAGCAGACTCGAGAGATGGAGAAAAAGGAAGCAAGGGCTAAGGACATTTCTCTGGACTCCTGGATCTGTCTCTACCTGCAGTCTTACCCTTTCCAGTTACCTGAGCTTATAGATTTCCTACTTTGCTTAAGCCTGTTTGAATTGGGCTTTCTCTCACTTGGAATGGAAGGAATCCTGACTGCTACATTAGGGTCCACAGAGCACGGTTTAAGAACCACGGTTCTATATCATCCTTCAAGTCAGGCAGAATGCATGTTTTGATTTCTGCTAGCTTGTTTTCATGGATGATAATAATACCAATAATAACGTTCAGTTCTTCAGTGGTTTTCAGGTTTCATCAAGTTTTCAGAAGAACACGATGGAAAAAATGACTATTTCTGTCTGTAAATGAGGAAACTGGAGCTCACTCAGTGAGGTAAAGAGCATTGCACAGTCAGCCGAGGGATTAATCACAGAAATGCCTCTACTTTTTTTAGGATTTGTGACAAATAAGAGGGAAGTGTACTAATACTTTAATTACAGAAAGAGCTCACATAAACTGGCAAACAAAACAAATCAAAAACAATCCTCCAGTACAGAAATGAGCAATAGAGAGTTCTTCAAAGAAGTGATTTAAGAAACAATGAAAAAATGAAACATATATCCAGGCTCACCAAGAGAGAAGAAATTCACATGGAAATAAGGAAATACTATGTTTCTCATTTATTAATGTGTAAATATGAGAAGAAACAAAAAGACCCCAATACTAAATGCTGTCCTGGCCATAGAAAGACTGATGCTCTTCCAAGACAATCCTTTTGAAAAGAATTTGGCAAAAGCATGTTGGGCAAATGGTTTTTGAAATGGGTCAGATAATAAATATTTTCAGCTGATTGAACCAGATAATGCCTGGTCCAGCGTCTCAACTGGCCAGTGAGAAGGCAACCATGGACGTGGATAATGCTGTGATCCAATAAAGCTTAATAAGAACAGATGATAGGTTGGAGTTGGCCTAGGGACCATGGTTGGCTAACCCTTAGTTTTAAGTATTTATTGTTAAATTATTATTAAACTGATAGTCGTGAAGACATGTACTTGCATGGAAACATTATTTTGGAGATAAAGTTAAGTGAAAAATAGCAGGTTACTTAATTGTGTATAAATACAATCATGTAAAGAAAGCCCATAGCAAACATGAGAGAAAGCAAATATACCTGAATTCATTAGCTATAGCTGTATTAAAAATCTCAATTGTAGAAGCTCAAGTCAACCATGATTATTCCTCCCAAGTCTACGGGTTGGCCGGGTTGTTGTGTTGGTCAGGGGCAGTCTTGGCTGATTTCCGGAGGTTTGGCTGGGACTGGCAGGTCGGAACTGGTCTCAAAAGGACGGCTCATCTCCGCCACGTGTGGTCGCCTCTCTTCCAGCAGATCAGTCCAGGCATGGTCACCTGGGGCACTGGCAGCCTTCAGAGAGCCCACAAACCGCTCATTTCTTTTTATTACCGAATGATATATCATTCTGTTTGGACGTACTACAGTTTATTTATTCCTTCCACTTTTGAAAGGCATCTTGGTTGCTTCCAGTTTCAGTGAATCAGGAATACAGTTGCTATAAACATGTGTGTGTGGGTTTCTGTGTGAGCATAAATTTTCAACTCCTTCGAATAAATACCCAAGAGTGAGAATGCTTCGTCGTATCTTAAGAAAACTTCTAGTTGTGGAAGAAACCACCCGACTGTCTTCCAGGGTGGATGTGTACCACTGTGCGTCCCCACCTGCACAGAACGAGAGCTCCTGCTGCTGCTCACGCACGTCGGCCTTGGACGTCCATGTTCCAGATCTGGCCGTCCTCACAGGCGCGGAGCAGTGCCTCGCTGCTGTGTTCATTTCCATTTCCCTAAAGACATATGGCCCTGGGTTGGGAAGATCCCCTGGGGGAGGGCATGGCAGCCCAGCCAGTGTTCCTGCCTGGAGAATCCCGTGGACAGAGGAGCCTGGTGGGCTGCAGTCCATGAGATCACAGAGAGTCGGACATGACTGAGCGACCGAGCACATGTATAAGACATGTGATGTTGAACATCTTTTCATACGCTTCTTTGCTATCTGTTTCTCATCTCCGGACAGATGTCTGTTCAGATCTTTTGCCCATTTTTAAATTGAGTTGTTTTGTTTTCTTATCGTTACGTTTTAAGGGTTCTTTACTTTTATGTATATGAGTCCTTTGTCAGATATGTTCTGCAAATATTTTCTCCCAGTCTATCATTTCTCTTTTTATTCTCTTAAGAGTGTTTTTGACAGAGCAAATTTTTTCATTTTAATTAAGTCCAAGTTATCAGTTTTTCTTTTATGGAGTGTCCTTTTGATAGCATAGCTGTAAACTCATTGCCAAAGCCAGTCATACGAGTTATCATCTAGAAGTTTTATGGTCTTATGTTTTATGTGAAATCTAGGATCCCTTGTGAGCTCATTTTTATGAAAAGCATGAAGTCATTATCGAGATCCTTTTGTGTTTTTTTTTTTGGTTTGTGGGGGTCTAGGTATTCTAGCATCATTTGTTGAGAGACCTTCCTTCTTCCATTTTATCATCTTTGCTCCTTTGTCGAAGATCATTTGACTATACATGTGTGGGTCTGCTCTCTGGGTTCTGTTTTCGGTTCCTTTGATCTACTAGTCTATTTTTTCCACCAACACTACCCTGTCTTGATTGCAGTAGGTTTATCATAAGTCTTGAGGTTGGGTAATGTCAGTCCTCTGACTTTGTTCTTTTTCAGTGTCATGCTGACTGTCCTTTTATCTTTCTGAATAAACTTCAGAACCAGTTTGGTGATTTCCAAATACTAACTTGCTGGGATTCTTACTGGTCTTACATTGAATGTATCAATCAAGTTGGGTCAATGGTCCTTTTTATAAATGTACAGTTGATGCTGACAGGTGAAAGTCATAATGTGGATTCCACTGTCTACACATGCACATGAAAATGTGTCTATCACAAGCGGTCGTTTAGAGCAAGTGCGAGGGACAGCAGTGGACCACTCCTCTAAGAAGCACTGCTTTGCCAGGGCCCACGGTGGCCCAGAGTTGACACCATGTGGACGGACACGGGCGCCATGACGCTGAGACAAAGGTGGGTTCTGGGTGTGGAGTTCTGTGAATGCCATGACTCATTTATTTTGCTTACATTTTCCTTTTAATGTTTGTGCAAGAGTGATACATGATTTTATTTAACTCTAGGTCTCAACAAGCCTAAAAGAGTTATTTCAATAAGTTGAGTTTAAAAACTTAAGGTGACAGTGAAGTGACAATGTGAGTCTCCTCTGTGTCATCATTGTGAGCAGAGGTCTGTTCTTTCTTAGTGGGACACAGAAACAACAGTGCATTCTAAAGCGAATGTTCCTAGATTCATGATGAACAGCATGCAGGGGTCTCTATGAGCATTCTGGGAGAAACCCCATAGCATGTGCAGAGGAGACTGTGGGTTTAACCGAGGGGACGTTTGCGAAGTCATGGGCAGGGCTCAGGGCAGTCGGCGAAAGTGGTGTAGGGTCCTCCGCTGGCCACACCTGGGAGCCTGAGGGGCAAGAAGAAGGAGCAGTTACCAAAACCTGGGGGCGGCTGCAGGAGAGGACAGCCTGGCTCCTGCTGCTGCCTTTGCAGGAAGGAGTCAGGGGAATGAGGTCCTCAGTCTCACTCTCTGGTACCCCTCGTCCTATGCTCATGCCTACCCTGTGGGGCCTCTCTGAGGAGCAGAGACAAGGAGTCACCGCAATGCTCCCAGAGACTCCCCTGCGGGACACAGCCTGCTGTGCAGTGGGCCTGGCTCTGTGGGACACATGAAAATCATCCAGTGGAGGCTGCTTCTTTTGTTTTCACCTTATGGTACAAAGTTTAAAGCTTCTGATTTTTTTTTTTTTTTTTTTTTGCCTCTCAGTCATCATTCATGTTCATCCATCTTTTATTCTTTGGCATGTGTGGGCCTCCCATTACAGTGGCCAAAGCTTCTGTATTTTTAAGTTTTACTTTATTTTTTGATTATCGCGAATAATCTTTTATTTTTGCCTTTTTTCTGCATCATGCCTCTTTTTTATTTTTATATTTATTTTCATCTATCTTTTATTCTTTGGCTTATGTGGGCCTCCCATTGCAGTGGCCTCTCCCCTTGCAGAGCATTGGCTCTGGGCATACGTGCTCCAGAGCGCTGGCTTGTAATTGGACACACCAGTCCAGCCACTCTGCAGCACGTGGGATCCTCCCGGGCCAGGGATCGAACTGGTGCCCCTGACACTGCAAGGCAGACTCTCTACCCACTAGACCACCAGGGAAGCCCTGATTTTCACAAATAATTTTTAATGAGAAAGTTGAGCTAGCTTTCACAAACTTTTTTTTTTAATATTGAGGTATAGTTGATTAACAATGTTGTATTAATTACTATTATACAGCAAAGTAACTCCATTATATACATGCATATATGTGTACATTCCTTTTTCGTCATCATTGCAGAGGTGTCGGACAGAAAAGTGCATTCTAAAGCGAATGTTCCTAGATTCATGATGAACAGCATGCAGGGGTCTCTATGAGCATTCTGGGAGAAACCCCATAGCATGTGCAGAGGAGACTGTGGGTTTAACCGAGGGGACGTTTGCGAAGTCATGGGCAGGGCTCAGGGCAGTCGGCGAAAGTGGTGTAGGGTCCTCCGCTGGCCACACCTGGGAGCCTGAGGGGCAAGAAGAAGGAGCAGTTACCAAAACCTGGGGGCGGCTGCAGGAGAGGACAGCCTGGCTCCTGCTGCTGCCTTTGCAGGAAGGAGTCAGGGGAATGAGGTCCTCAGTCTCACTCTCTGGTACCCCTCGTCCTATGCTCATGCCTACCCTGTGGGGCCTCTCTGAGGAGCAGAGACAAGGAGTCACCGCAATGCTCCCAGAGACTCCCCTGCGGGACACAGCCTGCTGTGCAGTGGGCCTGGCTCTGTGGGACACATGAAAATCATCCAGTGGAGGCTGCTTCTTTTGTTTTCACCTTATGGTACAAAGTTTAAAGCTTCTGATTTTTTTTTTTTTTTTTTTTGCCTCTCAGTCATCATTCATGTTCATCCATCTTTTATTCTTTGGCATGTGTGGGCCTCCCATTACAGTGGCCAAAGCTTCTGTATTTTTAAGTTTTACTTTATTTTTTGATTGTCGCGAATAATCTTTTATTTTTGCCTTTTTTCTGCATCATGCCTCTTTTTTATTTTTATATTTATTTTCATCTATCTTTTATTCTTTGGCTTATGTGGGCCTCCCATTGCAGTGGCCTCTCCCCTTGCAGAGCATTGGCTCTGGGCATACGTGCTCCAGAGCGCTGGCTTGTAATTGGACACACCAGTCCAGCCACTCTGCAGCACGTGGGATCCTCCCGGGCCAGGGATCGAACTGGTGCCCCTGACACTGCAAGGCAGACTCTCTACCCACTAGACCACCAGGGAAGCCCTGATTTTCACAAATAATTTTTAATGAGAAAGTTGAGCTAGCTTTCACAAACTTTTTTTTTTAATATTGAGGTATAGTTGATTAACAATGTTGTATTAATTACTATTATACAGCAAAGTAACTCCATTATATACATGCATATATGTGTACATTCCTTTTTTTTTTTTAATTTTGGCTATGCTGGGTCTTAGTTGGACTTCCCAGTTGGTGCTAGTGGTAAAGAATCCACCTGCCAATGCAGGGGACATAAGAGATGAGGGTTTGATCCCTGGCTGGGAAGATCTGAAGAAGGAAATGACAACCACTTCAGGATTCTTGCCTGAAGAATCTCATGGAGAGACAGGAGCCTAGAGGACGGCAGTCCATGGGGTCGCAAAGAGTCGGACACGACTGAAGCGACTTAGCTCGCACGCGTCTTGGCTGCAGCATGCGGCATCTTTAGTTGCAGCGTGTGGGATTTAGTTCCCTGACCAGGGACCGATGTTGGGTCCCCTGCATTAGGGTGCAGGGTCTTAGGCACTGGACCACCATGGAAGTACATTTGCCTTTTTAAAAAAGATACGTTCTTTTCTGTTACGGTTTATGACCGGGCTGCCTCTAACTCCACACACTGTCCTCACCCTGGCGCCCTGTGCTGAGGCCGCGTGGCAGAGACCAGCAGCGCAGAAGCCTTGAGCTCCATCCGGTGAGCAGGCCCGCTGGTTCTCCCCCACCCTCTTCAGGCTGTGCTGCTCCCACCCTGTGCTCAGCCTGGCCGGGTCCGGCCTCCAACAGCCTCCTCCCTCCCCTCTCCCGGCCCCATGCCCGATTTACAGGGTGAGCCGCTGTGGGGAGACGTGAAACGTCAGCTTCGGAGCTGAGCCTTGGCTCAGGGCCTGAGGACGTCAGGCCTGAGGCAGGGTGGTGGGCAGCTGGAACTCAAATTGTTTACCGCGTACAGGGCGAGTCGTGCAGGTTTCAGTCTTGGCCCGGACACCTGCTGGCCCGGCTGGCTTGTCAGGCCAGCAGGTGTCTGTTCCGATTTAGAGTTCTGCACCTGGCAGCTTCATCTTGGAAGCTACCTCTTTCGTTTGTCATACCTGCGGCGGATGCAGGATCAAAGGGCCTGTGACGTCAGAGCTGGGGCGTCACTCCAGGCTCCCTGTCTCTGGACTGGCCAGGAAACTGAGGCACAGAAAAGGAAGGGGCTGGAGCCAGGCCCAGCACTGGGGCTCGAACAAGGGGCCTGAGGGCTAGAGGTTGCTGCCTGCGTTCTAGACCTAGCCACGAGATGAGTCAGTTCGTCTTCCTGTCCTCAGCTGCCTGCTCTGCAAAATGGGGCTGAGAGTAACTCCAGACTCACTGGTTGAAAGACTCAGATGAGCCCTGAGACAGGTGGGCTGTGATCAGTTTTGAGCAATGCTGGTTCATGTTCTTCGCCCCTGTGAGCTAGCCCACAAGGGCCCTAGTATTGCTGAGGGACTAAATGAGCATGGGAAAGGCTTCACAGACTGTCAAGTGTGCATGCGTGCTACCATTATGTGAAGCGGAGTTCTGCAATGAGGTTGGGTTTCTGCAAAGCAGTGAATCTCACCCACCCCGTCCGTGGGCTAGAGGGTCCCCAAGACGAATGTCCTATGTGCTTTTCTCAGCAGTAAGCCCAGAGCTTTTACTCGTGAGATTTAAAGGAGCTACTGATGATTTAAACAAGAATCAGCCTCAGATGGTACGGCAATGACCGCTCAGCCCAGAGAGTCCATGCTGCCTTGGCCGCCACCGCAGTCATGCAGCCCTGGGTCACGGCACAGCCGCGAGGAAGCAGCTGCTGCTGGGGGTGGTTCCCAGGGCTCCCGGGAGCATGTGGGTTGGGCTGAGCCCAGCAGAGGGTCTTCTCTGCAGCATGTCGGCCCAAGGAAAAGTCTTGGCTCGTAGCCTGGCAGGGAGGCTCTGGGAGAAGCCATGTGGCCGCCCCGTGCTGAAGTCTGTCATGGACCCTGGGAGCGGTCATGACCTCTGTATCAGCCATGTGGGGGCTGCTGCAAGCTCCACGGAGAAAAGTGAATTCTGGCAATGGGCACACAAGCTGGACAAGGCCTCCAAGACCCACTTGTCCCAGGTACTTTACAGAGAAAAGGACAGAGGCCCAAAGAGGGGAAGGTCTTGCCATATAGCACAGCAGGTCAGCCTTGAGCTCAGGTCCTCAGTTTCCCGATTTAAGGCCTTTCCTAGTCACTCCAATCTCAGTAGAGGACAGCTTCCAGGCCCCCGGGACTAGCCATGGCAGCTGCTCTGTGGAGGGCATGTCCACGGAACAGCCAGGATGCTCTCAGCAGAGTGGCTGCTTCATAGACCTCCCTCATACTCTGACCTAAAGAAACGGCAGTTTCTGGAGTTGTGCAGTGTGTAGCCTGTGCCACTGTACATAGCCACCCTGGCCGGACTCAGTGTGGAGGACAAGTCCAGAAGCAGCCCATTTGCAGTGTAGACACCCCCATCACTCTTGCTAGCTGGTTTTCCTTAAGGAGAAGGGATATGTTCTAGTTAACAACTCAGGAAGGTCCACACTCCAAGGACCTTACCTCGCCCACCCTTTTTTTATGACATAAACAGGAAAATAAGGTTGAGCGGTAAGAAGGAATTTACCTGTGATCACACAGTGAGTTGGTCCCAATTTCTCTTCAGTGATCCCCCTATGGCCCTGGGAGCTGCTTGCCCTTGGTTCCACTCCCTTGGCATCCACCTGTGCCCCCACGTGCCTGGCCGCGTGCCCACCTGCACATCCTCTCCCCTTCCATCTGCTCTGCGCGCCCCTGCGGAGGAAACTTTCCCTGGATGCTGTATCCTACATTTCTCCAGTTACTCTTTGCCAGGCCTTCCTCCTCACTCTGCTCCAGATCTACCTTCGGAAGGGGCTGCCCCAGAGCCGGGCCCACTAAGGTACGAGCTCTCAGGGCCTCTCACCCAGTTGCCACCGGCTGCCGGGTGCCCTGCCCCTGCCCCCTCCTCCTCCTCTCTGGCCAGTCTGGTTGCTCTGCTGTCCTCGGTCTCGGTCCCCGCTGAGGACCCACGCCCCATAGACCGTGACCTAAACCTCTCTGGCCTCTGGCACTGCCGCCCGTCACTCCTGCTGCTCTGGTCGCCTGCTGCCCCTGCTACTGGCCGCCTGGCCCCCAGTCCGTGCCCTCCAGGAGGTGAGAAGCCTTCGAAGTGCTTGTGGATTTCTGTGTAAGATCTGAAGAGCCCGCCTGGTGCCCTGTCCCAGTCCCATCCAGTCCTTAGCTAGGTCCTCAGTTTCCCGATTTAAGGCCTTTCCTAGTCACTCCAATCTCAGTAGAGGACAGCTTCCAGGCCCCGGGACTAGCCATGGCAGCTGCTCTGTGGAGGGCATGTCCACGGAACAGCCAGGATGCTCTCAGCAGAGTGGCTGCTTCATGACCTCCCTCATACTCTGACCTAAAGAAACGGCAGTTTCTGGAGTTGTGCAGTGTGTAGCCTGTGCCACTGTACATAGCCACCCTGGCCGGACTCAGTGTGGAGGACAAGTCCAGAAGCAGCCCATTTGCAGTGTAGACACCCCCATCACTCTTGCTAGCTGGTTTTCCTTAAGGAGAAGGGATATGTTCTAGTTAACAACTCAGGAAGGTCCACACTCCAAGGACCTTACCTCGCCCACCCTTTTTTTATGACATAAACAGGAAAATAAGGTTGAGCGGTAAGAAGGAATTTACCTGTGATCACACAGTGAGTTGGTCCCAATTTCTCTTCAGTGATCCCCCTATGGCCCTGGGAGCTGCTTGCCCTTGGTTCCACTCCCTTGGCATCCACCTGTGCCCCCACGTGCCTGGCCGCGTGCCCACCTGCACATCCTCTCCCCTTCCATCTGCTCTGCGCGCCCCTGCGGAGGAAACTTTCCCTGGATGCTGTATCCTACATTTCTCCAGTTACTCTTTGCCAGGCCTTCCTCCTCACTCTGCTCCAGATCTACCTTCGGAAGGGGCTGCCCCAGAGCCGGGCCCACTAAGGTACGAGCTCTCAGGGCCTCTCACCCAGTTGCCACCGGCTGCCGGGTGCCCTGCCCCTGCCCCCTCCTCCTCCTCTCTGGCCAGTCTGGTTGCTCTGCTGTCCTCGGTCTCGGTCCCCGCTGAGGACCCACGCCCCATAGACCGTGACCTAAACCTCTCTGGCCTCTGGCACTGCCGCCCGTCACTCCTGCTGCTCTGGTCGCCTGCTGCCCCTGCTACTGGCCGCCTGGCCCCCAGTCCGTGCCCTCCAGGAGGTGAGAAGCCTTCGGAAGTGCTTGTGGATTTCTGTGTAAGATCTGAAGAGCCCCGCCTGGCTCAGAAGCCCTTCTAGGTCCAGCCCCCGGGAGACTCTCCCATCCATCCTCTGTCTTCTGCTCCCTTCTCTCCAGCCTTTTCCAGGTATTTGTGGCCTCATCAGGCTTCTGCAGTCCCCTGTCCCTTTTTGCACGTGTTCTCACTTCCTGAAGGACCCTCTCACACCTCCTTGAAGACCCAGCTCGAGAGCCCCCGCTACCAAGTGTCCTTCCTAAAGCGCCCTCGGGTGATAGCAATGCTCGAAGCACAAAGATGCCTCATCTTGTCCACTGCCCCGAGGCATCTCAGCAGGACGCAGGCCTGCGGTTGTTGGACTGAGGTCTCCTCAGGGTCACGCTCCATCTACCCCAGAACCTCCTGGAAAGCCTGTCTTGCATAAGGATGATATTTGTATAGGAATAACTTGACATCTGCTTTCATCTGTTGCGTGCATCATGGACAAGCGCTGGCCCTCTGGCAGAGCTTGGTGGCAACTGCCTTGCCCAGCACCTGGCAGTGGGTCACGGCAGCCCAGCCATGTCCTGTCCCACGGCCAGGTCACCACCTGCCTGGGAGGGCTGTCGCAGCTCACATGTCTGTCTCCCGCCAGCCTGAGACCAGGGTTGAGCAAGGTGGGTTGGTGGCCTCTCTTCGGCCCTGGAGGAAGACGGCTCTGGTACAGGGGGAGAGCTCTGGGTCGGCGCTGAGGGTCGGGACACGGCCCTGGTGAGTATTCTGTGTTGAGACGTCCTCACCTTCACCTGCTTGCCGGCTGGCGGGAGGGCCTCCCCCATGGATCTGCCTGCTCTAGACCCTTTACCTCTGACTCTTTCTCCCGGGTTGAGCTTATCAACATTATCCCAGGGACCTGACTCTGATCCGGTATTCGGGAACTTTGGGGCTGCCAATCCCACGGGGCTCCACATCCAGAATTGTTATAATAATTCTGGGAGGCCCTGGGCCCTGTCAGCACCCTTGCCCACAGGTGAGTAAGGGAGACTCCGATAAGAGGTGACGTGCTCGGGGCACATGCATGCCTCTCCCTCCAGTCCCAGTGCTTCGTCAACCCCTGAAAATTTAAGACCCGAACTGTTCGGCCGAGCGCATTTACAAGGAGAGGAGACGGTGGAGATCAACACTGAGCAGGCTGCACTCGTGCAGTTCCTGAGGGTGGAAACTCACCGGCTCCGGAAGCCGCGCTTGACGATGCCGGGAGCCACCTGGTGGCGGTCCTGAGAACTGCAGGAGGACATAAACGGCTTGACCAACCCCAGTCCTTGGAACCCCAGTCTGTGCACCCTTGGGTGGCCGAGGCCCCTCCTCCCGCCCCATTTACTGTGGCTCCACAGAGGCGCCAACATCCATCTGAGGCATTTGCTCCTTTGGATTCCAATGTAGAAATCTAGAGTCTTTGAGTCGGGTCTGACTGAAGGTGAAGCAAGTCAGGACCCTTTGGGGCCTCAGTTTCCTCCCTTGTCAGTGAAAAGGTTGGATTCCATCTCTGAGGAATCCTCTGGGCTTGAGCATTTTCTGTGTCGTGACTAAGGACAGCTGGTGGCTCTCTGATGGGGCTAAAGGAATGCTTTCTCAAGTCTGAGGTTCAGGATCTGCAAAGAGGTCCCAGCCCCCAGAGCTGGGAAATGTGCTCCGACCACTCTAGCTGGGGGAGGGAGAGACAAGTTGCACCATGCCCAGCTCTCCTCCGGGACTCCTGGATTCACCAGGAGATGTTCAAATTAAAGGCTAATTGAACAACGAGGCTGCAGCTCTGGCCCAAGGTGTGGCAGGGCCCAGGGCTGCTGACTTCATCACGCGGCCTAATATCATTACGCCTGTGCTAATAACTCACGGCCGTGGGAGGGGCTGCTTGCTGGGGCTCAGGCGCTTTCCAGCTGACGGGGCTTTCGCAGCTTCTCACCGCAAACAAATGCCACTTGGGTTCTTTCTCCATTCCAGAGATTTCCCTGGAGCGAGTGAACCTATGGGCCAAGATGGCCTGCTTCTGTCCATGTGCACCGTCGCTAAGTCGTGTCTGCTGGTCTCTAAAAGCCTGAGCAGGCAAAGCCGCCTGGTGTGTAGCCTGGGAAGAGGTGATGCTTTATCCTCATGGAGACTCTGGCCAAGGGACCCCGAGCCCAGCCTCCCAGCCCAGGCCTGGAGAAGGGGCGGCTCACGGGGAGGTTTAAGACCCGAACTGTTCGGCCGAGCGCATTTACAAGGAGAGGAGACGGTGGAGATCAACACTGAGCAGGCTGCACTCGTGCAGTTCCTGAGGGTGGAAACTCACCGGCTCCGGAAGCCGCGCTTGACGATGCCGGGAGCCACCTGGTGGCGGTCCTGAGAACTGCAGGAGGACATAAACGGCTTGACCAACCCCAGTCCTTGGAACCCCAGTCTGTGCACCCTTGGGTGGCCGAGGCCCCTCCTCCCGCCCCATTTACTGTGGCTCCACAGAGGCGCCAACATCCATCTGAGGCATTTGCTCCTTTGGATTCCAATGTAGAAATCTAGAGTCTTTGAGTCGGGTCTGACTGAAGGTGAAGCAAGTCAGGACCCTTTGGGGCCTCAGTTTCCTCCCTTGTCAGTGAAAAGGTTGGATTCCATCTCTGAGGAATCCTCTGGGCTTGAGCATTTTCTGTGTCGTGACTAAGGACAGCTGGTGGCTCTCTGATGGGGCTAAAGGAATGCTTTCTCAAGTCTGAGGTTCAGGATCTGCAAAGAGGTCCCAGCCCCCAGAGCTGGGAAATGTGCTCCGACCACTCTAGCTGGGGGAGGGAGAGACAAGTTGCACCATGCCCAGCTCTCCTCCGGGACTCCTGGATTCACCAGGAGATGTTCAAATTAAAGGCTAATTGAACAACGAGGCTGCAGCTCTGGCCCAAGGTGTGGCAGGGCCCAGGGCTGCTGACTTCATCACGCGGCCTAATATCATTACGCCTGTGCTAATAACTCACGGCCGTGGGAGGGGCTGCTTGCTGGGGCTCAGGCGCTTTCCAGCTGACGGGGCTTTCGCAGCTTCTCACCGCAAACAAATGCCACTTGGGTTCTTTCTCCATTCCAGAGATTTCCCTGGAGCGAGTGAACCTATGGGCCAAGATGGCCTGCTTCTGTCCATGTGCACCGTCGCTAAGTCGTGTCTGCTGGTCTCTAAAAGCCTGAGCAGGCAAAGCCGCCTGGTGTGTAGCCTGGGAAGAGGTGATGCTTTATCCTCATGGAGACTCTGGCCAAGGGACCCCGAGCCCAGCCTCCCAGCCCAGGCCTGGAGAAGGGGCGGCTCACGGGGAGGCACCCCTTTCCCTCTCTTCCGCCTCCCTCTGACTCTCTCTCCCATGCTCTCTGCCCACTTCCTGTTCTCTGCGTCCCTTCCTCTCACTTCCCCTTTCCTGACATGCGCAGCCGGAGCCCCATCAAGCCCCAGACCAACGAAGGCTGGCTTGACTGCTCCGGGCTCTGCCGTTGGTGTCCAGTCCCTCAGTCGTGTCTGACCCTTTGCATCCCTATGGACTGTAGCCCACCAGGCTCCGGTGTCCGTGGGGTGCTCTAGGCAAGAATGCTGGAATGGGTTTCCATTTCCTTCTCCAGGGGATCCTCCCAATGCAGATATTGAACCTGAGTCTCCTGCACTGACAGGTGGATTCTTTACCTTAGAGCCACCAGGAAAGTGTCCCTCCCAAATGCTGGGGTCCTCTGGGTCCTGGAACACATTTTAATTTGGGAAAAGTTAATAAATGGAGAAGAATTCTCATAGGAAAAATGATGACATCACATGCCCCCATCACTCTGAATTGTGGCTCAGGTGGTAAAGAATCCGCCTACAATGCGGAAGACCTGAGTTCGATCCCTGGGCGGGGAAGATCCCCTGGAGGAGGGCATGGCAGCCCACTCCAGGATTCTTGCCTGGGGAATCCCACGGACAGAGGAGACGGTGGGCTACAGTCCATAGGGTTGCAAAGAGTCGGAAACAACTGAGGGACCAAGCACAGCAACGCACAGCACAGTATGTGGTGCATCTTTTCAGTTAGTATTTGACACAATTCTGGCTTCAGGAAGGGGAGACCAGACTGGGAGACCCGTTAAGAGCCTATCTTTATGCAGGGCTCATTTATATACTGCTGCGGACCGATCACTAAAGTCAAGCCAGTAGAAGTTAGCACAGACCCATGGTTGGAAGGAGGGCGCTGCGCTTTGTGGACAAATGTGCCCAGGAGGCAGGCGGTGGGGGATGCCCTCGTGTGCACCTGCAGCCGGAGCTGCCAGACCGTCGCCGGAAATGCACACCGAGAACTGGAAGTGGGGCTGCCTACAGAGAGGGGGCTGGCGGGACAGCAGCACCGACTCAGAGGACATGAACTTGGACAAACTCTGGAAGATACCAAGGGACAGGGAGGTGTGGCGTGCTGCAGCCAACGGGGTCTCAAAGAGTCAGATTGTACTGAGAGACTGAACGATGAGAGAGAGCGGACCTGGGAGGCTGGGGGGAGGAAGGGAGAGCCATTTCTATCCTCTGTTCTTCGGCATCTTTAGGAGACAATGCACTGCGTAATTCTCCTTGGCCTTGGGGATGATGGGGTTCGGAAGCAGGCGAGCTCAGGGCGGCATCCTATGGACTGTAGCCCACCAGGCTCCGGTGTCCGTGGGGTGCTCTAGGCAAGAATGCTGGAATGGGTTTCCATTTCCTTCTCCAGGGGATCCTCCCAATGCAGATATTGAACCTGAGTCTCCTGCACTGACAGGTGGATTCTTTACCTTAGAGCCACCAGGAAAGTGTCCCTCCCAAATGCTGGGGTCCTCTGGGTCCTGGAACACATTTTAATTTGGGAAAAGTTAATAAATGGAGAAGAATTCTCATAGGAAAAATGATGACATCACATGCCCCCATCACTCTGAATTGTGGCTCAGGTGGTAAAGAATCCGCCTACAATGCGGAAGACCTGAGTTCGATCCCTGGGCGGGGAAGATCCCCTGGAGGAGGGCATGGCAGCCCACTCCAGGATTCTTGCCTGGGGAATCCCACGGACAGAGGAGACGGTGGGCTACAGTCCATAGGGTTGCAAAGAGTCGGAAACAACTGAGGGACCAAGCACAGCAACGCACAGCACAGTATGTGGTGCATCTTTTCAGTTAGTATTTGACACAATTCTGGCTTCAGGAAGGGGAGACCAGACTGGGGAGACCCGTTAAGAGCCTATCTTTATGCAGGGCTCATTTATATACTGCTGCGGACCGATCACTAAAGTCAAGCCAGTAGAAGTTAGCACAGACCCATGGTTGGAAGGAGGGCGCTGCGCTTTGTGGACAAATGTGCCCAGGAGGCAGGCGGTGGGGGATGCCCTCGTGTGCACCTGCAGCCGGAGCTGCCAGACCGTCGCCGGAAATGCACACCGAGAACTGGAAGTGGGGCTGCCTACAGAGAGGGGGCTGGCGGGACAGCAGCACCGACTCAGAGGACATGAACTTGGACAAACTCTGGAAGATACCAAGGGACAGGGAGGTGTGGCGTGCTGCAGCCAACGGGGTCTCAAAGAGTCAGATTGTACTGAGAGACTGAACGATGAGAGAGAGCGGACCTGGGAGGCTGGGGGGAGGAAGGGAGAGCCATTTCTATCCTCTGTTCTTCGGCATCTTTAGGAGACAATGCACGTGCGTAATTCTCCTTGGCCTTGGGGGATGATGGGGTTCCGGAAGCAGGGCGAGCTCAGGTCTGGGATCTGAGGCTCACCCTGTGGACCTGGCGGATCATGAAGGATCCACCCTGAAGCGGGCCAGAACTGCCTTCTTTCTCCTGCATCTTTGCTCACGGGGACATTCACCCTGCCAGGATCAGGGAGATCAGGCTTCTCCCCAGATCAGAAACAACCCACGTGGACCCAACGTCTTTGATATAGAATGGAAAATCACTGCCGTGTCTCCTCGCACAAGGGACACGCCCCAGCGGAGCCTCCGGGATGTGTCCCCGCCAGGAGGGACCCGGTCTGGGAAGCTGAGGAGCGCGAGGCGGCGGCAGGCAGACGGGGCTGCCCTCTGCTCCCACCGCCGGCCTGCCTCTGGGCAGCACCCCTCTCTCTAACGCTGCTGCAGCACGGCTGTCTTCACGCGTCTCGGGGGAGACTGGGCTCGTCTTCCAGCTACATTCTGCGCAGGCCGCAGAGTGGGCCACGAAGGAGCGGAGGCCTGCCTGCCTGCCTCAGCCCCTCGCGGGACGCTGGCCTCCGGCCCGGGTGCCGGCCACCATGGGTGTTTCAGCCCCACCCTCCAGCTGTCCTCTTCCACTGAGACGGCTGCAGCCACATCTGCACCCTTGCTCCGCGTGCGAGTGGCACGTCTCCCTCCAGGGGGCTGGCACCCTCCTAGGGGGCCCCACTCAGTCGCAGACTGGTGACATCTCTTCCAGGGTGACCTCTTCTACTCCTCGCGCACCCCTGAAATTGGAGTCCACCCAGGCTGGGCTGGAAGCGGCTGAGAGCAGCAAGCCTGCGTCCTGACGGCTCTGAGGACCCGCCTTTAACTGCAGAGGTTGCCTTGAGGAGATGCCGCCCACGGCCTGTGCCATCTGGCGGTGTGGTCGGATGGAGCTGACCCTGTCTGGACCTTTCTGCCTCTGACCGCCAGCCCGGTGCTCCCTGAAACCCCGTGTGGCATACCCTGCCTCCTGTTTCCAGGCGAGCAGTGAGTACATTAGCTTCTTTCAATGGCATTGGCCTCTGTGTTGTCCCTCAGTTACAACCTTCATGATAGATGATAAGACCCCAGAACAACTCAGCGACCGCCTGCAGCCCTCAGGCCTTAGACACCTGTCCACGCCAGTGTCCCACCCTTGAGCCCTCCCCAAGAATCTGGGTTCCGCAGGATGGCCTGGCTTGCCTTTCTTCCGGCTTTTGTTCTGATGGGCCTTTATGAGAGCCTTAAAATGACTCCGGGCAAAGTCAAGGTAGGGAAGGGGGAGGGTGGCCTTGCTGGGGTCAGCAGCAGGAGCCCTGAGGGCACTGTCATTGGGGACCCAGGGAATGCCGCTGTGAGCAGGCCGAGGGAGGGGTGTGTGCTGGAGAACCGGAGGCGTACGGCCAGAGCCTTGTGAAAGACGAAAACACGGATGCCGAAATACATGGTAACACATCCTCCACGTCGGTGTGACTTTTTTAGCGTTTCCAACCCGCTTTCATTTGCAGTCATTGCACCTTCTTTCATTCTAAGAGGGGGCAGGGCAGATGGTAGTTGCTATTCCCACTCGCAGGTGGGGAGGAATGTCCGGGGGAGGGCTCCAGGTCCTCACCCAGAGGCACGGGTCTGCCTCTGTGACTTCTCTGAACCAGGGCCTCTCTTCACTTGGCCGACTCATTTGCTTCCTTTAGAACTCAGATCAAGAGACCCAGCCTCCAGAAGCCGCCCTGGGGCTCCCACCTCTAGCCCGCAGTAAAGCACTGAAGCGCATCCTGTGGTCAGCGCTGTAGCTAAGTCCTCCTCCCCTCCTGGAACGTTCCCTCCGAGAGGCAGGGACTGTGTCCACGGGTGGCCCCCCTCTGGCCCTCCTCCAGCCCAGGCCTGACCCCACCCACAGGCAAGTGCTGAGCAGATGTCAGTGGGTAGAGGTTTGGGGATGTAGTTGGAAGCCATGAACAAACATCACTGTGATCCCAAACCCCCAGAAACAATGCCCGGTTTTCAAGGATCCCAAATCTATTCAGAAACGGAGACTAGATCTTCCTAGGGTGGGAGGTGGAGGCAGGGGTTCTGGGACCCCTCCGAGGTGCTGGATGGGATGGGACGTGGAGGCCTCCCTTCAGAATCCTGACGGGCAGGAGCACCGGCTGCGGGCCCGGGAGGCCACCAACTTCAGGGCAGACAGACTGAAAGGCTCCCTCACCGGGAGCGCAGGAAACCTTGAGCGGTGGAGAGGGCTCCCCCTGGTGGCCACCTGAGGCCAAAGCCAAGCGTCCCCAGAAGAATCCTGCCCTTTCCTCTCCTGGCCAGCCAATGGTGCAGGAAAATGGTCAAAAGGGAGAGGGGGAGCGCTGGTTTTGGAGTCAGGAGGCGCCAGTGCCACTGGTTCGCCAGGGTGCCGTTTCCCCTCTCAGCTTTCGTTTCCTCATCTAAGCATTGAGAAGGTCAGATAAAATGGATGGGAGATGCTGGCCACCGGCCAGCCCTGGGCTAAGCACATGCCTGTGTGCCTGGGCCTCCTCCGAGGACATGGCAGAGAGGCGACCGAGGCAAACCTGAGGCTCCGATTGGTTGAGTGGCTCCTCTCTAGTCACCCAGCTGGTAGGTGGAAGACTTGGGCCCCACCTCTCTCCGACTCCCATGGGTTCCTCACGGCCTCCAAGGTCACTGCCATCTCCATCCTGCGGGTCACAATGCTGGAGAGAAAGAGATTCGCAGGAGCCTTAGGGCCGTGGCGGGCCACGAAGACAGGAAGTGAAGAACCCGTCAGCCGGGCTTTCAGGCTAGGGCAAGTCGCTTCAGTTGTGTCTGACTCTTTGAGACCCCATGGACCATAGTCTGCCAGGCTCCTCTGTCCATGGGATTCTCCAGGCAAGAAGCCTGGGGTGGGCTGCCATTTCCTCCTCCAGGGGATCTTCCCCACCCAGGGAGAGAAGCCGCCTCTCTTACATCTCCTGCACTAGCAGTCGGATTCTTCACCACTGACACCACCTGGGAAGCCCTAAATCACCTCATATACAAAACGCACTGTCAGGATTTCCCTGGTGGTCCAGCAGCCAAGCCTCCATGATCCCAATGCAGAGGGTCCAGGTTCAGTCTCTGGCCAGGCCACTAAGATCCCACAGGTCATACGATGTTGCCAAAACCCCCCTAGGATTCTTGGTTTTCACTGGTATGGCTCGAGTTCAGTCCCTGGTCAAGAAACTGCAAACCTGCGTGGCGTGACCAAATAAAAAAGAAGAAACAAACCCCAACAATAAAACAAGCATAAAAAGAAAATGCACTGTCTTTGCAGAAGAAATCATGACCACCACTTGACTAGCCATCAACGGCGTTCTCTGGGCCAGCTGCTCAACCAGGAGAACATCTGGCTCCCCGGGGCTGGCGTCCTCTGCCCGGCACCGGTGGAGGGTCTGGGGGTCATTTTGAGCTCCTGTGTGTCTCTTCACAGGTGGCTGCAGAGTGCTGGTCTGGACTGGCTGGTCTCAAGGGGCATCAGCTCCCGACAGCGGCGTCCACTAGGAGCCCACAGGGACTCGGGGGCAGGCTGAGCTGCGGAAGCTGATGCCAGGCCGAGACCCTCCTGCCCTGCACCAGGTGCCTCGGGGAGGAGGGCTAGAAGCGCCCCAGAGTCGAGGGTATGGACTTTTTTTTTTTTTTCTGGTCCAGGCTTTGAACATTCCCTCCAGTGAGCTGACCATTGGATAGGACTGAGGAAACCAGAAAAGAAAGAGCGACTCTAACATTTACGTGTTCTCTTCTGGGCACCGTTCATGAACGTCTAAGTGAACATTCACCTTAACTATTTCAAAATGAATTATTTACCTTATTTAAATAGATGTTAATTAATATTTTAACTCCGGTCAGCCGGGCTTTCAGGCTAGGGCAAGTCGCTTCAGTTGTGTCTGACTCTTTGAGACCCCATGGACCATAGTCTGCCAGGCTCCTCTGTCCATGGGATTCTCCAGGCAAGAAGCCTGGGGTGGGCTGCCATTTCCTCCTCCAGGGGATCTTCCCCACCCAGGGAGAGAAGCCGCCTCTCTTACATCTCCTGCACTAGCAGTCGGATTCTTCACCACTGACACCACCTGGGAAGCCCTAAATCACCTCATATACAAAACGCACTGTCAGGATTTCCCTGGTGGTCCAGCAGCCAAGCCTCCATGATCCCAATGCAGAGGGTCCAGGTTCAGTCTCTGGCCAGGCCACTAAGATCCCACAGGTCATACGATGTTGCCAAAACCCCCCTAGGATTCTTGGTTTTCACTGGTATGGCTCGAGTTCAGTCCCTGGTCAAGAAACTGCAAACCTGCGTGGCGTGACCAAATAAAAAAGAAGAAACAAACCCCAACAATAAAACAAGCATAAAAAGAAAATGCACTGTCTTTGCAGAAGAAATCATGACCACCACTTGACTAGCCATCAACGGCGTTCTCTGGGCCAGCTGCTCAACCAGGAGAACATCTGGCTCCCCGGGGCTGGCGTCCTCTGCCCGGCACCGGTGGAGGGTCTGGGGGTCATTTTGAGCTCCTGTGTGTCTCTTCACAGGTGGCTGCAGAGTGCTGGTCTGGACTGGCTGGTCTCAAGGGGCATCAGCTCCCGACAGCGGCGTCCACTAGGAGCCCACAGGGACTCGGGGGCAGGCTGAGCTGCGGAAGCTGATGCCAGGCCGAGACCCTCCTGCCCTGCACCAGGTGCCTCGGGGAGGAGGGCTAGAAGCGCCCCAGAGTCGAGGGTATGGACTTTTTTTTTTTTCTGGTCCAGGCTTTGAACATTCCCTCCAGTGAGCTGACCATTGGATAGGACTGAGGAAACCAGAAAAGAAAGAGCGACTCTAACATTTACGTGTTCTCTTCTGGGCACCGTTCATGAACGTCTAAGTGAACATTCACCTTAACTATTTCAAAATGAATTATTTACCTTATTTAAATAGATGTTAATTAATATTTTAACTGAATTGAATTCATAACAGTGAAATTAAATCCTGTAACAACCTTGTGAGTTTCACCCTTGTATTGCACTGCTTTTCTGTGTTTGAAGAAGGAAATGGCTCCCCACTCCAGGATTCTTGCCTGGAGAATCCCATGGACAGAGGAGCCTGTGGGCTACAGTCCGTAGATAGCTTTGCAAAGAGTTGGACACGACTGAATGACAAACACTTTCACTTTCTGTGTCTGCAGAGTATTGTTCTGTCATATGCAAGCATTTA
Organism: Tragulus kanchil; assembly: GCA_022376925.1. Taxonomy (NCBI): domain Eukaryota; kingdom Metazoa; phylum Chordata; class Mammalia; order Artiodactyla; family Tragulidae; genus Tragulus; species Tragulus kanchil. The sequence continues at coordinate 181,470,137 of JAIOJX010000032.1, read as the reverse complement.
AAATACCACCATTTTCTGCACCTCCCTCCACTTCAGAATGTCTTTAAAGATTTTTTAATGTGAGGAGAACTTCATGACATGCAAGCGGTGCGTGGCTTGCCTGAATCCAGGCTGAGTATCCCTGGGGGCTACAGCTATTCTTTTTTTTTTTAAATATTTTATTTATTTATCTTTTGGGAGGTGGGGGAGGGAGGGGGACGGGCGGGCCACTTCTATTGGTCTTTCATTTCTCTATTTTCATCCGTCTTTGTTCTTTGGCTCCTGTGGGCCTCCCATCGCGGTGGCCTCTGTCGTTGTAGAGAGCTGGCTCTGGTGCGCTCCAGAGCTCCGACTCAGTAATTGGACACATCAGTCCAGCCGCACCGCAGCACGTGGGATCTTCCCAGATCAGGGATCGAATCGGCGCCCCTTGCACTGCAAGGTGGTGTCCTTACCCATGGACCACCAGGGAAGCCCCACTCCAATATTCTTGCCTGGAGAATCCCATGGACAGAAGAGCCTGGTGGGCTACAGTCCATAGTGTCTCCACATATTAAAATACACGTGGAGGACAGCCTTCGTTTCTCACCTCATCCTGCCCACTCCCTGCGGTGACCTCCCCTCTCCGTTGCACCAGACTTCCCACTGGCTCCATTCTCCAGCCTGCCTAACAACCCAGTCCGGTTTGTTGAACTGATCAGTGACCTCTGGTCTGAGAAGTGGGAGCACTTGAGTTCTTGGGGAGTCCCTTCCCTTCTCTAGGGTCCCGTTCCCTTAATGAAAACCCCAGAGACTGGGTTCCCAGAACACCAGGCCTGGCATCCTGTGGTCTGGACTGGACTCAGGGGCATCTAGCTGATTCAAGCCCACGGCAGACATCGCTAGCTGATCGGGGCATTCTAGCAGATAAGCCCTGCGGGGCCCTTGGAATCTTTCCAGGAGACACCTGCCAGCCATCACTAATCAAGTCCGAGTTGGCAGTTGAGATTAAACGGACTTTTCATTTCCAGCTGGTGCCCTGGATTCAGTGAAGAGACCCAGCAGAAAGGCGCCGGAGCCCCGCACGCAGTCAAGGTGATGGGCTTGTGGGGGTCGGCAGGCAGCCGTCCAGGGCAGTGGTGGGGACGGGGGCACGGGCCCACTGGGGGAGCCTAGCAGGGGCACGAAGACGCTGCTCCTGTGACATTCTTGTCTCATCAGCCCCCGGATGGTGAGACACACCCAAGGTGGGCTTCACTTGGGCACTCTGGACCCAGCTCAGAGGGGAGGAAAGGGGGAGGGAGGGGCATCACCTGTGAGCCAGGCACCTCGTTCGTCTTTTTCAAAGATGATCTTTCCTATTTCCAATTATCCGCCCTACTGAGAAACTAATACTAACTCCATGTTAAAGATGAAGAGCCTGAGTCTCTGTGCTTGTTGAACATGCTGATTAACCACAAACCCGTGATAATCTGCTGGGGCAGGACTCCAGCTCCACCTCTTCTAGCTGTGGGGTCTTGAGCAGGCTGCCTAGTCAGTCTCCTCATCTGTAGAGTGAGGGCAACAGCTACAGCCAGCTTGTTACGAAGGAATGAGCACACACGTTTCTGGAACATTCTCTACGGCATGGAGTAAGAGGTCTGTTTGCTAGGCTGGTTGCGTGAGTGTCTTATTCATTTTGACATCTCCAGTACCTCGCAGAATGACCTGTACATCGTAGGTGCTCATTAAATATTTTGGAACTGACCCACTGAGCTCTGACGATCCTTAGAAGAGCCCTGCACAGCTCTCCTTGTTCCCATTTCACAGAGGGAAAAACTGAAGATCAGTGTGATGAGGCGACCTGCCCAAAGTGCCAAAGCTAAGAAGCGGTGGGGCCAGCCTCCACTCCAGGTGTGTCCCCCAGAATAGTTCCCTCAGGGGCTTTACCTGCCACTTTTTCTTTAAAACGTTTCAAAGGGTCGCCTACTGTTCAGCCCCTAAACAGAGGATCTGTAACCATGGGACTTGGGAGAATTCACGAAAAGACAGTAACTCTGAGCAGAAAGAATTAGTTAACCAGTGAATTCTGAAAGCGAGATCTATAAAGTAAAGGAGATATTTGATACGTGTGTTCCAAGTTAACTTTGATTCCAGGCAGTGGAAGGTGAGGAGTGAATAGGATATAAAGTGGATTAAGAGAATTTAAGGTGCCCATAAGCTGGGTAGGGGTTGAACATAGGTTTTATCTTGTTTGTTTAGTGGAGACTGTTGAAAAGTATGGCGCCACTGCGGGGACCAGCAGGAAAGGGTGCTGTGATCTGTTAGTGATGTCTGCTTGGGGATGGATGTGACCAATGGGCAGTCAAGAGCCATCTGTAATGGAACTGATAAAAGGTTAGTTCTTTGGCTGGAAGCTGGCCCCAGGCATGGTGGCAGAGGGTCCTGATCCTTTCCCCACCTCCCAGCATTCACTCAGGGACTTGTGCGTTTTGCAACGCTCAGCCTCCAGAACAGTTCAGAGCACTTCCTTCTAGAGAAATGGAGCCTGGGGTAAGAGCAGATTCCCCAGTGAGATGGCCATGTGTCTGTCTCATTCGTCCTCACCTCATCTGCGTGTTTGCTTTCGTGTACGAAGTGACTTCTAGCCTTGGAAGTAGAGTGAGGTTTCAGACCTGGACATGCTTCCAGGCTCTCTGAAAATCTACACCTGCCTGATTTATCTGTCCTGGAAGGAGTCTCAGCATCAGGCAGTGGATTTCCAGCCTGACTGCACATTAGAATTGGTTTAAACACACACTCACTCACACACACACACACTCACATTCACACACACTCACTCACACACACACCAGAGTCTGACTCACCTCCCTCAACCCACCCAAAAAAAAGATTCCGAATTTGTGGGTCTGGGGAGGAGCCTGGAGTCAGATAGAGAAGCACTGATCTAAGACAACAGTAAAATGATGGTAACATGTTGTAAATAACATACCCTGGAAAGTTTGTATTATACACTGAAATATGTAGAGCAACCACTAAAAAAACTATATGAAGCGATATATTTTAAAAACTAGAAAACAAATGACCACATGCCAGACTTAAGCCCTAACATGTCAATAGTTGATGTAACCTAAATGGCATAAAAATTAAAAGAGACTGACAGAGTTGATTAACAAAATGACCCAATCACATATTTTCCCACAAGAGACTCACTTCAAATACAACTGTAATAGGCAGGTTGAAGGTGGAAAGATGAATAAAGATCTACCATGCAAGCATTAACTGTTCAAAAAGCAGGAGTGGCTATATCAATACCCAGTAAAGCAGGTGTTAGAGCAAAGAGAGCTACCTGGGATAAAGAGAAGCATTGTGTAATACTAAAAGTGTCCATCAACCAAAAAAAAGCAATCCTAAATGTTTGTGCATCAGAAAATAGAGCTGCAAAGTAGAGGAAGCAAAACCTGTAAGTCTGAAAGGAAAAGTGAGAGATTCACAATCATAGCTAAATACTTAGACAGCCCTCTCTCAGCAACTGATGGAACTACCAGACAGAAAACCAGCAAAGATGCAGAAGAACTGAACAGCACCATTATCTAGCAGGATCTAAGTGACATAGAAGACTCAAGCCAGCAACAGCAGACTGTTTATTCTTTTCAAGTGCTTGTAAACATATCCTGGGATAGACTGCATCCTGGGTGATTAAACAAACTTCCAAAATTTCTACAAGAATTTAAATTATACTGTTTATGTTCTCTGACCATAATGAAATCAAACTAAGATCCATAGAAAGATTTCCTCCAAATCTCTAGGCATTAGAAATTAAACAACATAAGTCATATATGTATGTATATATATATATATGTGTGTGTGTGTGTGTGTGTGTGTGTATGCATATAGGCAAGAGAGATTCATTATGAGGAATTTGCTTATGCATTTATAGAGGCTAAGAAGTCCTATGATCTGCCATATGCAAGCTAGAGACCCAGGAAAGCTGGTAGTGTATTTCCAGTCAGTCCAGAGGTCAGAGAACCAGGTGAGCCAGGTGATATGTAAATCCCAGTTCAGTTCAATGGCAGAAGATTTACGTTCTGGCTCAAATAGGGAAGCGGGAAGAGAATAAATCCTCCCTCCCTCCACTTTTTGTTTTCGTCAGGTCCTCAAGGGATTGGGTGATGCCCTCGTGCTGGGAAGGGCGAGGCCTTCTCCTCAATTTGCCACTGAAATTCTGCCCTAACAATGAAAAAAAAACGGGTTTCAAAATGACCCAATCACATATTTTCCCACAAGAGACTCACTTCAAATACAACTGTAATAGGCAGGTTGAAGGTGGAAAGATGAATAAAGATCTACCATGCAAGCATTAACTGTTCAAAAAGCAGGAGTGGCTATATCAATACCCAGTAAAGCAGGTGTTAGAGCAAAGAGAGCTACCTGGGATAAAGAGAAGCATTGTGTAATACTAAAAGTGTCCATAAACCCAAAAAAAAGCAATCCTAAATGTTTGTGCATCAGAAAATAGAGCTGCAAAGTAGAGGAAGCAAAACCTGTAAGTCTGAAAGGAAAAGTGAGAGATTCACAATCATAGCTAAATACTTAGACAGCCCTCTCTCAGCAACTGATGGAACTACCAGACAGAAAACCAGCAAAGATGCAGAAGAACTGAACAGCACCATTATCTAGCAGGATCTAAGTGACATAGAAGACTCAAGCCAGCAACAGCAGACTGTTTATTCTTTTCAAGTGCTTGTAAACATATCCTGGGATAGACTGCATCCTGGGTGATTAAACAAACTTCCAAAATTTCTACAAGAATTTAAATTATACTGTTTATGTTCTCTGACCATAATGAAATCAAACTAAGATCCATAGAAAGATTTCCTCCAAATCTCTAGGCATTAGAAATTAAACAACATAAGTCATATATGTATGTATATATATATATATGTGTGTGTGTGTGTGTGTGTGTGTGTATGCATATAGGCAAGAGAGATTCATTATGAGGAATTTGCTTATGCATTTATAGAGGCTAAGAAGTCCTATGATCTGCCATATGCAAGCTAGAGACCCAGGAAAGCTGGTAGTGTATTTCCAGTCAGTCCAGAGGTCAGAGAACCAGGTGAGCCAGGTGATATGTAAATCCCAGTTCAGTTCAATGGCAGAAGATTTACGTTCTGGCTCAAATAGGGAAGCGGGAAGAGAATAAATCCTCCCTCCCTCCACTTTTTGTTTTCGTCAGGTCCTCAAGGGATTGGGTGATGCCCGCTCGTGCTGGGAAGGGCGAGGCCTTCTCCTCAATCCACTGTTTCAAACGCTCATCTCTTCCAGAAACACCCTCGCAGGCACACCCAGACCTCTGGACACGCCGTAATCCAGCCACATTGACACACAAAATAACCATCACAGGGCCCAAGAGGACGTGCCAGGGGAAATGCCAAAACCACAGTGAAGTGATTGAAAATGAAATGGAACATGTTAAAATAGGTGAGATACAGCTAAGAGCTCAGAGAGGAAAATCTCCCTAAGTTCAAGGAACTAGAAAAAGAGAAGTCAAGCAAACTCAAAGAAGAAGGAAGAAAGTCAAATGATAAAGAGTAGAAATCAATGAAACTAAAAACAGAGAAACTATAGAGAAAATATATAAAATGCTTGCTCTTTGAAAGATCAATAAAACTGATAAAATAATCAACAAATCTGAGTAACCCTGTGACTCTTAAAGAAATTGAGTTTGTGGTTAAAAGTCCCCGACAGGGCTATGCAACAGCCTGGAAGGGGTGGGATGCAGGACTGAATGGGATATACATATGACTCATCTGGAATTGTACATATCTGCAAATAACAAAACTCTGTATAAGCAAAAAAGCAAAATAAAAAAATATATACATAAAAAAAAAATCCCCCACAGGAGTTCCCAGGCCCAGATGTTCTCATGGGAGGCCAGGGTTATGAAGCCCAAACTAGAAAAAATAAAAAATAACCAGTACAAAATAAACAAGAGCATATAGATTAATGCATCCAATGAACATAGAAAAGAGAAAAAAAATCCACAACAAATTATTAGCAAACTGTATTCAGCATATATGAAAGAATGATACACCCTAACTGAGTAGGGTATTTTCCCCAGGAATGCAAGGCTGGTTCAATATCTCAGTATCAATCAGTATAATCTACCATATCAATAGGCTAAAGAAGAAAAATCACATGATCATATAAACTGATGAAAAAATCATTTGACAATATTCAACACTTATTTGTGATTCAAAAAAAGAAAGACCTCTGTATTTAGGAATAGAGGAGAACTTTCTCAACTAAAGAAAGGGCATCAACAAAAATCCTCTAGCTAACATCATGCTTAACAATAAAAGACTGAACACGTTCCCCCCACACCAAGAACAAGGCACGGACTGCTCTTAGTTCATTCCACGTAAAAGTGTTGGATCCCGACCCATCCACTGTTTCAAACGCTCATCTCTTCCAGAAACACCCTCGCAGGCACACCCAGACCTCTGGACACGCCGTAATCCAGCCACATTGACACACAAAATAACCATCACAGGGCCCAAGAGGACGTGCCAGGGGAAATGCCAAAACCACAGTGAAGTGATTGAAAATGAAATGGAACATGTTAAAATAGGTGAGATACAGCTAAGAGCTCAGAGAGGAAAATCTCCCTAAGTTCAAGGAACTAGAAAAAGAGAAGTCAAGCAAACTCAAAGAAGAAGGAAGAAAGTCAAATGATAAAGAGTAGAAATCAATGAAACTAAAAACAGAGAAACTATAGAGAAAATATATAAAATGCTTGCTCTTTGAAAGATCAATAAAACTGATAAAATAATCAACAAATCTGAGTAACCCTGTGACTCTTAAAGAAATTGAGTTTGTGGTTAAAAGTCCCCGACAGGGCTATGCAACAGCCTGGAAGGGGTGGGATGCAGGACTGAATGGGATATACATATGACTCATCTGGAATTGTACATATCTGCAAATAACAAAACTCTGTATAAGCAAAAAAGCAAAATAAAAAAATATATACATAAAAAAAAAAACCCCCCCAGGGAGTTCCCAGGCCCAGATGTTCTCATGGGAGGCCAGGGTTATGAAGCCCAAACTAGAAAAAATAAAAAATAACCAGTACAAAATAAACAAGAGCATATAGATTAATGCATCCAATGAACATAGAAAAGAGAAAAAAAATCCACAACAAATTATTAGCAAACTGTATTCAGCATATATGAAAGAATGATACACCCTAACTGAGTAGGGTATTTTCCCCAGGAATGCAAGGCTGGTTCAATATCTCAGTATCAATCAGTATAATCTACCATATCAATAGGCTAAAGAAGAAAAATCACATGATCATATAAACTGATGAAAAAATCATTTGACAATATTCAACACTTATTTGTGATTCAAAAAAAGAAAGACCTCTGTATTTAGGAATAGAGGAGAACTTTCTCAACTAAAGAAAGGGCATCAACAAAAATCCTCTAGCTAACATCATGCTTAACAATAAAAGACTGAACACGTTCCCCCCACACCAAGAACAAGGCACGGATGTCTGCTCTTAGTTCATTCCACGTAAAAGTGTTTCCCTGAACCCTGCCCTTCCTGAGGCCCCACAAGAGGATGAAAATTCAATGCTGTGGCCTCTCTTGCTTGAGCGTGGTCAGACTTACCTGCCCATTCACATCACTTTCAAGAAGGCACAGGGGAATGCAAAGGAGTGCAGCTAATTTTATCATGCAGAATCTGTTGTCATTTATGTTAAGAAAAAGCACGTTTGCTAAGTTTGGTACCTGTGTAACACTGACTTGTGGTACACCAGCTCCACACCAATGTGCATGTGTGCAAAATGGAGGCTGAGAACTGCTTATGTAATCGAGCCGTGAAACGGGGGCCCAGAGAGGGTGAGTGACTAGTCCACGATCACACAGCCAGGGATCGGCAGCGTTCAAAGCGCTTATCTCCAAAGCCAGTGGTGAGGTCACGTCCGGGATGGGACTGAATCCCACTGACATTTGTCTCTGTCACTGCCGCCTGGGACACAGGGACGGTCTGAGGGGGCCTCTGACTTCTCTGGGTCATCCTGAGGCCTCCAGCTGCCCTGAGGGCACAGCCGTGCGGTGTTCAGCCTCAGTGGTGAGGCAAGGTCGCCAAGGCAGGAAGCCCGTGGCCCAGCAGGAGAATCTCCACCTGACATCTCCCATTACAGGGAAGGAGGAAGCCCGTCTGCTCTGATTACAGTTGACAGCAAGCCTCAGGCTGGTCTTTGATAGAAACACTCCCATTATATAAGGAGGTTACATAAGTCATCTTGTGATGTCTGCGTCACATAACCACGGACATGCTGGTTGGACCCCAGTGCCCTTGCCCTCCGTGAGGCGTTTGCAGGTTTCCTGAGCTGGGGTGGCTGAATGGTCAGTACCGCTGATGTCAAACTGTACTTTACAGGCCCTCATTTCAGCATTCCCTGTCATCAAATCAACCTCCTTGTTCTAACCCATTGTTGCAAAGTAAACAGAAACTATGCACCCTGTGTGTGCAAAATGACTCAGGACTCACTACGTGCCACAGCCTCTGCTCCACATGCTGGACTCCACCCTCAATTTGTTCACGGGCTTCTCCGCATAAAAGCAGTTGGAAAGCCCCCTGCCCCCAGATCACCTCCCGGGGTCCCTCCTGCTCGGCCGGCACAGACGACGGCCTCTCGCCTTGGCTAGGTTCAGGCTGCACCTGTGTCAGCTGATTCTAGAAGAGAGTTATGGCAGCGACATCCAGAGGTTCTGGAGGGGTGGCCCCTAGTAGTCTTAAGAAACAGAGGCAAGTTAGGGGCCGTTCACGTCACTGGTTGGATGGGCAGACGGTGGATGCTCAATCAGGACAAAGGCAATCTCCCCGCCAGTAAGCTGCCTCAGAACAGAGGAGCAAGCCACGGGAGCCCGCCTGTGCCCTCCGGCCCCTGGCACATGAAAGGGACAAGTAAAAGTCACCCAGTCGCGTCCGACGCTTTGTGACCCCTTGGATGAGCCGTGGGTTTCTCCAGGCAGGAATCCTGGAGTGGGTAGCCCTTCCTTTCTCCAGGGCATCTTCCCAACCCAGGGATCCAACCCCGATCTCCTGCATTCCAGGTGGATTCTTTACCGTCTGAGCCACCAGGGAAGCGGAAGAAGGCTGGAGTGGGCAGCTCTTCCCTCCTCCAGACCACCTTCCCTGGCACATGGTAGATGCTGAATGAACCCCCTTGTGATGAACAGTGCGGATAAACATGAGGCAAGGTTAACACAACTGGAAGGCCACAGGTCCACGGCGGTGACGGCAGGTGGTTGGGACAGACCCTCAAGTTCAAGTCCGCACAGTTCACGTGGCGTCAACAGAGCTCTCCAGAGCCCCTGCGCCAGTGTAGGGGGGCCACTGTGAAACATGCCTCTTGCTTAAAGGGATACACAGTCCAGAAGGAACACACGATTGGCCACCAGGGTCTGTCATGAAGGCCTGCTCTTTGCCGAGGCTGTTCTAGGCCCTGGAGACACAGAAATGAACCAGCAGACACGCTCCCTGCTCTCATGGAGCTCACCCAGGTGAGGCCGAGTGGGTGGGGGAAGCCAATAAAAAATAATGCTAGGCAGGAAGCAGTTGTTTCTAGTCCACAGGGCAAGTTCTATGTGGTGAGATGGCCAAAGGACTTAACTCATGAAACAGTGAGAAACCAGGCCCCAGTAGAGATCAGATTACAAAGGGCCTTCTGTGTTAAACCAAGGAGGTTAGATTTCGTCTTTGAATCTGTAAATGTAGGAATGGGAGATGGTGTCATATATGAGGCCGGTAGTTGGTTGAAGACTTCCTGGATGTTTGTGCTGGGCCTCAAGGAATGCTGAGAGGCAAGTTAGGGGCCGTTCACGTCACTGGTTGGATGGGCAGACGGTGGATGCTCAATCAGGACAAAGGCAATCTCCCCGCCAGTAAGCTGCCTCAGAACAGAGGAGCAAGCCACGGGAGCCCGCCTGTGCCCTCCGGCCCCTGGCACATGAAAGGGACAAGTAAAGTCACCCAGTCGCGTCCGACGCTTTGTGACCCCTTGGATGAGCCGTGGGTTTCTCCAGGCAGGAATCCTGGAGTGGGTAGCCCTTCCTTTCTCCAGGGCATCTTCCCAACCCAGGGATCCAACCCCGATCTCCTGCATTCCAGGTGGATTCTTTACCGTCTGAGCCACCAGGGAAGCGGAAGAAGGCTGGAGTGGGCAGCTCTTCCCTCCTCCAGACCACCTTCCCTGGCACATGGTAGATGCTGAATGAACCCCCTTGTGATGAACAGTGCGGATAAACATGAGGCAAGGTTAACACAACTGGAAGGCCACAGGTCCACGGCGGTGACGGCAGGTGGTTGGGACAGACCCTCAAGTTCAAGTCCGCACAGTTCACGTGGCGTCAACAGAGCTCTCCAGAGCCCCTGCGCCAGTGTAGGGGGGCCACTGTGAAACATGCCTCTTGCTTAAAGGGATACACAGTCCAGAAGGAACACACGATTGGCCACCAGGGTCTGTCATGAAGGCCTGCTCTTTGCCGAGGCTGTTCTAGGCCCTGGAGACACAGAAATGAACCAGCAGACACGCTCCCTGCTCTCATGGAGCTCACCCAGGTGAGGCCGAGTGGGTGGGGGAAGCCAATAAAAAATAATGCTAGGCAGGAAGCAGTTGTTTCTAGTCCACAGGGCAAGTTCTATGTGGTGAGATGGCCAAAGGACTTAACTCATGAAACAGTGAGAAACCAGGCCCCAGTAGAGATCAGATTACAAAGGGCCTTCTGTGTTAAACCAAGGAGGTTAGATTTCGTCTTTGAATCTGTAAATGTAGGAATGGGAGATGGTGTCATATATGAGGCCGGTAGTTGGTTGAAGACTTCCTGGATGTTTGTGCTGGGCCTCAAGGAATGCTGAGAGGAGAGGGCTGCCCGAGTTGAGCCCAAGAAGCAAGGCTTGTCTTTGGATGTGTCGTGAACGGTAGGTAGGGAGAACGACTACCTCCCTGCCCATCCCCGGGACCGTGGTGAGAGAATGACTGTGGAAATTCTCTCTCGGGGGAGCCTTGATGATTACTAGTGAAGTTTTTCTACCTGTCTATACAGCCCAGCGGAAGATCACTGAGAAGCCTTCTTAGGCAAGGCAGGCCCGGAGTGTGGCTGGGGGTTGTGGTGTGCTGGGCCCGCGCAGAGCCGAGGCGCAGGTGCTCAGGCCACAGGGCAAGACACGGCTGCCCCGCCCCTCTCGCCTGGTCACGCGTAGCGGCGGCTCCTGTGTTCGTGGGCCGGAAGCTGAGTGCCCCGTCCTGACGAAGGGCAGAAGAGCTGAACCCAGGACTTGACAAGAAAATCTGATCTGCGAGGCCTTCCAACCCAACAGCACCGGGCAGCGTCATGGCCTGGTGGGGCGGACGTGGGCTTTGCAGGCAGGCGGTCCTGGCTTCAAGGTTCCCGTTCTACCCGTGAACGGCCGGGAGGCCTGAGGGAGGCAATTGCGCCTCGGGCCCCTCCTCTGGGCCGGCCGCAGCCACGCCTCGGAGCTGCCTGGGGTCCATGCAGGATAGTCCACGTGCGTGCACGTCAAGCGAGCACAGGTGCCTGGCAAGACTGCCTTCCACCCACTTCTCGCTCCTTCCCTTCCTCCTTCCCTTCCTTCCGTCCTTAGAAAGTATTTGGTAGAACATACTAAGGTAGCAGACACGCTCCCTGCTCTCATGGAGCTCACCCAGGTGAGGCCGAGTGGGTGGGGGAAGCCAATAAAAAATAATGCTAGGCAGGAAGCAGTTGTTTCTAGTCCACAGGGCAAGTTCTATGTGGTGAGATGGCCAAAGGACTTAACTCATGAAACAGTGAGAAACCAGGCCCCAGTAGAGATCAGATTACAAAGGGCCTTCTGTGTTAAACCAAGGAGGTTAGATTTCGTCTTTGAATCTGTAAATGTAGGAATGGGAGATGGTGTCATATATGAGGCCGGTAGTTGGTTGAAGACTTCCTGGATGTTTGTGCTGGGCCTCAAGGAATGCTGAGAGGAGAGGGCTCCCCGAGTTGAGCCCAAGAAGCAAGGCTTGTCTTTGGATGTGTCGTGAGCGGTAGGTAGGAGAGACGACTACCTCCCTGCCCATCCCCGGGACCGTGGTGAGAGAATGACTGTGGAAATTCTCTCTCGGGGGAGCCTTGATGATTACTAGTGAAGTTTTTCTACCTGTCTATACAGCCCAGCGGAAGATCACTGAGAAGCCTTCTTAGGCAAGGCAGGCCCGGAGTGTGGCTGGGGGTTGTGGTGTGCTGGGCCCGCGCAGAGCCGAGGCGCAGGTGCTCAGGCCACAGGGCAAGACACGGCTGCCCCGCCCCTCTCGCCTGGTCACGCGTAGCGGCGGCTCCTGTGTTCGTGGGCCGGAAGCTGAGTGCCCCGTCCTGACGAAGGGCAGAAGAGCTGAACCCAGGACTTGACAAGAAAATCTGATCTGCGAGGCCTTCCAACCCAACAGCACCGGGCAGCGTCATGGCCTGGTGGGGCGGACGTGGGCTTTGCAGGCAGGCGGTCCTGGCTTCAAGGTTCCCGTTCTACCCGTGAACGGCCGGGAGGCCTGAGGGAGGCAATTGCGCCTCGGGCCCCTCCTCTGGGCCGGCCGCAGCCACGCCTCGGAGCTGCCTGGGGTCCATGCAGGATAGTCCACGTGCGTGCACGTCCAAGCGAGCACAGGTGCCTGGCAAGACTGCCTTCCACCCACTTCTCGCTCCTTCCCTTCCTCCTTCCCTTCCTTCCGTCCTTAGAAAGTATTTGGTAGAACATACTAAGAGCCCTGGAGATTTTTAAAGACGCAGACTTGACGTCCACTTGCTCAGGCATCTGCTGGGGATGGGGGTCCACTAGTGGCTGAGAGGCAAGGGCATGGCATCACAGGCAGGCAGCGCCGGGTGGGTGCCGGAATCTCAGAGGAAGCTGAGATCTGAGCGGAGTCTGCTGAGTGTCCACATGCCTGCTCTTAGAGGACAGAAGGCGTAGCAGAGAGAGGGAGGGAGACTGGCACGAGCAGATTCAGAGCGTTAGGGAGGACGGGCAAGACCGGGGCCGGGGTTGTTTGAGGGGAGTCGCCTAGCAGAGAATAGTGGAGAAGGTGGCTCCCGGGCTGGCTCTGGGTTACAGAGGGACTGGCGTGCCTGCCAGGCTGGGTGCCCCCAGCAGTGGGCAGTGTGGAGCCACGATGCGAGCCATTCCAGAGCCTAGCCTGGGGACCTCGGGCAGCAGAGCGTTGCTTTCTCCAGCCGTGGGCGCAGGGCATTTTGGAGCAGAAGGGAGGTTTCCTGCTTCCGCCAGGGTCAGTCAGGACAGGATGAACGGTGCTGCAGAAACAAGGCACACCTGAACCTCAGGGGTCTAAAATGACCGTGGTCTAACCCTCCGCCGCACAGAGCCTGCTGCAGATCGGGACAAACGAACGGGGCGTTCTGGTCCCGGCCCCCTTCAGCTCGGCAGCAGGGGAAGAGGGCACGGAGGATGCTAGTCCGGCTCCTTGGTGCCTAAACTGAGCTCTTGCCTGTTGGTGGGGCGCCATCTCCCCCAAGCCCCCCATTCAGCCTGCAGGGACGCTCGGGTCGGAGGGCAGGCGACTCGGAGCCCGGTGCTGCGGGCAGGCACCTCGCGCTGGCAGGGGCGGTCTCCTGGCCAGCACAAGGGGTGGGACCATCCCTCGTGGACATGTCCCGCCCTGCCAGCGCGCGGCGGGGAGGGACGCAGGCTTTGGAGAGCATCCTTGGCATTTTAGGCTGTGGTGCCAAGGTGTGCATGGGTGTTGGCTGGCTAGCGGGCAGGAGGAGAAGGTGGCAGAGGGAAGGGGAGGAGAGGAAGGGGAAGGAGAGGAGGAAAGGAAAGAGGCAGGGCATGGGGTGTCAGGGGCCCACCCGGCCGGCTGGCAAGGAGGCCTCGCCCATCCGCGTTTCCCAGGCGGCCTCCCTGGGCCTGCAGCCTCCCTTCCCTCTGCCCAGGGGCCGGCCCGGCTCCCTTGCTCACTCAGAGCGGCCCTGCTTGCGGCCCCGCCGGCGTTGGCACGGTGACAGTAGCCAAGTGTGCAAACTTGTGCCATTGTCCCCAGGCCAAGGGGAGCCATGGAGACTGGCTAATATGACACAGGAAAATGTTTGCTGATGGCAATTCTATGGGCTTTGTCCACCTCTTTCTCCATCATGACGACTCGATTTAAGTCCCTAACTGTTTGACTACAAATGCTAGGGGACCGTGCAACGCCAACCTTTTGTCCGGCCTCGCTGAATGGGCAATTCAGGCTTTGTGCAGCTCAATTGAGGAAGCAAACATAAAGACAAGATTCCTGAGAGCTCCGGCTCCCTTCCCATGGATATCCCAGCCCCTCGTTAGAGAGCCCTGGCCCGGCCACCTTTCCAGCATCAGCGTGCCGCCCGCCCTCACAGGCCCGCCGGTGCCCATGCCCTGGGAAGGGGGTGCGGGGAGAGGGAAAGAGAGCGGGGGAGAGAGCGAGCGAGCGAGTGAGCGAGAGTGAACCACTCACTCAAGGACAGCGGGGACAGCAGCCCGCCCCGGCTCACCCCGTCCGATTGTCCCTCCGCACTGGAGCATGGCGGCTGGAGACCTGGAGCCTCTGGGGGAGGTTTGCAAGCCCGTCTCTTCGGGGTCAGCCCCTCCTCAGTCTTGGACTTTTTAAACACACACACACACACACACACACAGACGCATGCACGCACACACACCCCGCCCCCTCGAGAAACCAGGGAACCGGGGTCAAGGGGAGGAGGGGTGCCGAGGCCGAGAGGGAGAGTGGGCTGAAGGGTAGAAATTTACCGGGAAATGATTGCATTTGGGAGCTGTCTTTTTTGTGATGGTCCCCATGGTGACAATTTGTGACGGCAAAGAATGTGGGAACGGGGCGCCGCCGCCTGATCGGGATGCTTTGTATCTGGAGAGGCGCTCCTGATTGGCCTGAGGGGCCCCCCAGCTCCGGGGACGCGTCCTCCATTCAGCCCACTCGAGGGCTGCACAGCCGCCTTCAGCCGGACCACGGAGCTGCCGGCGCGCCGGGCCTGGCTCAGGTCTGCGGCGGGGAACCGGCCGGGCCACCTTGGCGGGGGGCCCCGGTGCCCCGGGCCCCGCACCTTCGGTCAGTGTGGAGGCCCGGGCGGCTCAGGCCCCGCTGGGTGGGGGCGTGGGCCCGGCGGGAGCCTGGGGGAGGGGCGAGGGGCGGCGGGTGGCGGCCGAGGAGGCATGAAATTGCCGCAGATGCTCCTGCGGGGGCGGCCCCCGGCCCACAGCCTGCGACCAGCCCGCCAGGCAGGCCGGGGCTGGAGTGCCAGACAGGGGTCCTGCCTGTCCTGCGTGAGACCTGTGGGTGGAGCGTGGGGACGGAGGAGGGGGGCGGCTGCTGGCAGGACTGGGGGCGGGTGGGAGGAGGAGGGCACCGCCAGGCAGAGCGGGGCTTGGCCTCGCCTTACAGTGGAGCGGCTGCTCGGCTCTGAGAGTGGAAAACCTTGCTGGCAAGTCTGCCCACCGGCAGCGTGGAGTGTGGAGACGCGCGTTGCTGGTGGGCTCCCACCCCAGCGATGCCACTTGTAGGGCTGGGTCGCCTTGGGCAGGTCGCCTGACCTCTCTGAGTCTTGGCAGCAGGTGCGGGGCCACAGATCCAAGATGATGACAGCGGGACAGCAGCCCGCCCCGGCTCACCCCGTCCGATTGTCCCTCCGCACTGGAGCATGGCGGCTGGAGACCTGGAGCCTCTGGGGGAGGTTTGCAAGCCCGTCTCTTCGGGGTCAGCCCCTCCTCAGTCTTGGACTTTTTAAACACACACACACACACACACACACAGACGCATGCACGCACACACACCCCGCCCCCTCGAGAAACCAGGGAACCGGGGTCAAGGGGAGGAGGGGTGCCGAGGCCGAGAGGGAGAGTGGGCTGAAGGGTAGAAATTTACCGGGAAATGATTGCATTTGGGAGCTGTCTTTTTTGTGATGGTCCCCATGGTGACAATTTGTGACGGCAAAGAATGTGGGAACGGGGCGCCGCCGCCTGATCGGGATGCTTTGTATCTGGAGAGGCGCTCCTGATTGGCCTGAGGGGCCCCCCAGCTCCGGGGACGCGTCCTCCATTCAGCCCACTCGAGGGCTGCACAGCCGCCTTCAGCCGGACCACGGAGCTGCCGGCGCGCCGGGCCTGGCTCAGGTCTGCGGCGGGGAACCGGCCGGGCCACCTTGGCGGGGGGCCCCGGTGCCCCGGGCCCCGCACCTTCGGTCAGTGTGGAGGCCCGGGCGGCTCAGGCCCCGCTGGGTGGGGGCGTGGGCCCGGCGGGAGCCTGGGGGAGGGGCGAGGGGCGGCGGGTGGCGGCCGAGGAGGCATGAAATTGCCGCAGATGCTCCTGCGGGGGCGGCCCCCGGCCCACAGCCTGCGACCAGCCCGCCAGGCAGGCCGGGGCTGGAGTGCCAGACAGGGGTCCTGCCTGTCCTGCGTGAGACCTGTGGGTGGAGCGTGGGGACGGAGGAGGGGGGCGGCTGCTGGCAGGACTGGGGGCGGGGTGGGAGGAGGAGGGCACCGCCAGGCAGAGCGGGGGCTTGGCCTCGCCTTACAGTGGAGCGGCTGCTCGGCTCTGAGAGTGGAAAACCTTGCTGGCAAGTCTGCCCACCGGCAGCGTGGAGTGTGGGAGACGCGCGCGTTGCTGGTGGGCTCCCACCCCAGCGATGCCACTTGTAGGGCTGGGTCGCCTTGGGCAGGTCGCCTGACCTCTCTGAGTCTTGGCAGCAGGTGCGGGGCCACAGATCCAAGATGATGACATGGGTTCATGCCTGGTGCATTCCAGAAGCTCTGGGAATGCTCGGCGGCCTGAATGGGCGTCCCATGACCCAGGACCCTGTCTAGGGCTGAGGAGGGCCGAGGGGGGACCACTGTCTGCAGCCGTGGGACCTTTGAGGAGGGCTGAGCGTGGCTGCTTGGAAAGACACCAACGGCTGCTCTGTCCCCCCAGGTCCGCTCGGCCCCCTTTTCTGGAGCTACCAGCTGCCTGCAGAGCCCACCCCCTTCATGGAAAGCCCCGTGCCGTGGCCCCCTGGTGATGGCATCCGACAGTGACGTGAAGATGCTGCTGAACTTCGTGAACCTGGCTTCCAGCGACATCAAGGCAGCCCTGGACAAGTCGGCGCCCTGCCGCCGCTCGGTGGACCACCGCAAGTACCTGCAGAAGCAGCTGAAGCGCTTCTCCCAGAAGTGTTCCCGGCTCCCACGGGGCCTCCCCAGCAAGGTGGCCGAGCCTCACCCGAAAAGGGGGCCCGAGGACCGGCCCGCGAGGCTGCCCCTCGATTCGGGCCGCAGTGCCAGCCCCAGCAGGAGTGGGCCCTGCAAGGAGACGGAGCCGGGGAGCCCCTACCAGGAGGAATGCCTCTCTAAGGAGCAGAGCCTCCACGGGCCAGATCCAGGAGCTGCCAGGCCTGGCCAGGTGCCCATGAGGAAGAGACAGCTGCCCGCTTCCTTCTGGGAGGAGCCACGGCCCACCCACAGCTACCCCACGGGGCTGGAGGGGGGGCTGGGCCCCCGGGAGGGGCCTCCTTACGAGGGCAAGAAACACTGCAAGGTCCTGGAGCCCCTGGGGCCCAAGACGGCCCCGGTGCCCGCTTCCCCCAGGGCACCTGTGGACGAGGAGCCGCTCAAGATGCCCGTGGCCTCCCTGGTGGGCCGTGTCAGTGCCTGGAGCTGCTGCCCCTTCCAGTACCATGGACAGCCCATCTACCCGGGCCCTCCGGGCGCCCTGCCTCAGAGCCCCGTGCCCAGCCTAGGCCTCTGGAGGAAGAGCGCGGCGTCCCCCTGCGAGCTGGCCCGCTTCTGCACGGATGTGGAGGGCCCCGGGCAGAAAGTGTACAGACCCGTGGTGCTGAAGCCCATCCCCACCAAGCCAGCCGTGCCCCCGCCCATCTTCAACGTCTTCGGCTACCTCTAGCTGGACCGGGAGGGCCGCGGCCCCTCCTCTGGCCCGCAGGGCGCGGGACCCTGGAGCTCTCCTGGCGAGGAGCAGGCTGGGCTGAGGCGTGGCCTCTCTAGAGCCTTCTCTCTGTGCCTGGTGGGGTGGAGTGGGCGGGATGCAGCAGGGGCTGCTCAGGCAGTCGTCCAGCCAGCACTTGCAGCCCTAGAGCCAGACCTCCATCTGGAGACTGCTGCTGACCTCGGGGGATGGCATCCGACAGTGACGTGAAGATGCTGCTGAACTTCGTGAACCTGGCTTCCAGCGACATCAAGGCAGCCCTGGACAAGTCGGCGCCCTGCCGCCGCTCGGTGGACCACCGCAAGTACCTGCAGAAGCAGCTGAAGCGCTTCTCCCAGAAGTGTTCCGGCTCCCACGGGGCCTCCCCAGCAAGGTGGCCGAGCCTCACCCGAAAAGGGGGCCCGAGGACCGGCCCGCGAGGCTGCCCCTCGATTCGGGCCGCAGTGCCAGCCCCAGCAGGAGTGGGCCCTGCAAGGAGACGGAGCCGGGGAGCCCCTACCAGGAGGAATGCCTCTCTAAGGAGCAGAGCCTCCACGGGCCAGATCCAGGAGCTGCCAGGCCTGGCCAGGTGCCCATGAGGAAGAGACAGCTGCCCGCTTCCTTCTGGGAGGAGCCACGGCCCACCCACAGCTACCCCACGGGGCTGGAGGGGGGGCTGGGCCCCCGGGAGGGGCCTCCTTACGAGGGCAAGAAACACTGCAAGGTCCTGGAGCCCCTGGGGCCCGAGACGGCCCCGGTGCCCGCTTCCCCCAGGGCACCTGTGGACGAGGAGCCGCTCAAGATGCCCGTGGCCTCCCTGGTGGGCCGTGTCAGTGCCTGGAGCTGCTGCCCCTTCCAGTACCATGGACAGCCCATCTACCCGGGCCCTCCGGGCGCCCTGCCTCAGAGCCCCGTGCCCAGCCTAGGCCTCTGGAGGAAGAGCGCGGCGTCCCCCTGCGAGCTGGCCCGCTTCTGCACGGATGTGGAGGGCCCCGGGCAGAAAGTGTACAGACCCGTGGTGCTGAAGCCCATCCCCACCAAGCCAGCCGTGCCCCCGCCCATCTTCAACGTCTTCGGCTACCTCTAGCTGGACCGGGAGGGCCGCGGCCCCTCCTCTGGCCCGCAGGGCGCGGGACCCTGGAGCTCTCCTGGCGAGGAGCAGGCTGGGCTGAGGCGTGGCCTCTCTAGAGCCTTCTCTCTGTGCCTGGTGGGGTGGAGTGGGCGGGATGCAGCAGGGGCTGCTCAGGCAGTCGTCCAGCCAGCACTTGCAGCCCTAGGAGGCCAGACCCTCCCCAGCTCGGCCAGAGCCAGACAGATCGCCCACGTGCCCGTGCCGGCCTCAGGCGGTGGGGCCTTGTCCTGGCCCGTCCGGCTGCCCCAGAGGCCAGAGTTCCACATCTCTTCACCTGCCGCCCACTGTGTAAGCCAGTCTCAGTCCTGTTGTTCTTGTTCTTTGTAAATATTAAGAAGGTTAAAAGAATAAAGACATTTCTTTTGCAGTTTTCACATCTTCGGTTCCTACAGTTCATTGGTCCCCAGGAAATGCTGGCCGTGACCAGGCGGAGGGCTGTTCCCAGAGGCCGTCAGGGAAGCCTGGAGCGGCCTGAAGGCCTCTGTGTTGTCTGGGAATGGGCGTGGGGCCCAGCAGCGCCCCTCGAAGGAGGGTGGAGAGGACTCCGGAGACAGGAGGCTCTGGTTCCCCAGTCAGAGAACAGAGGCCGCTGGGGGGCCTGGGTCCCCGGGGGGCCCACACCGCTCTGGAGACAAGGAGCTGGCACAGGGCGGGGACCTGGCCTCCTGGCCCTGCCGCAGGATGGGGGGCTGGACCCTTCCTCTCGGGGCCTCTCCGCCCCACCTGCAGGATGAGGGGTGGGAGGAGAACGCTCCCCTCTGCAGTAGCTCCCACTCCAGGCACCGCCTCTGAGCGGCGGCTGGGCCGAGGCAGTCACGTCTGACCCTAGTCGGAGGGAAAGGAGCAGGGCCTCTTGTGGCCAGAATAGCTGGTGGTTTGACCAAACGGTTCCCTTTTTATTCTTTGGTTCTTTGTCCACAGGCAGAGAGCATCACCATCACCATCATCACCACCATCACCATCATCACCATCATCACCTCTAGCTAATGCAGATTCCCAGGTGGCCCGCCTGCGGGTGACTCTCTTCCTGGGCCTCACGCTGCCCCCGGCACACACAAGTGGAAAGACGAGGGCCTCTGCCTGTGACCACGCACAGAGGAGGGCCCTGGTGGTGGCGAGTGGCCTCGCTGGTGGGGCCGCCAGAGGCCTCAGCCACACTGTGCCCTGGCCCCGGTCTGGGCGGCGTGGCTCCGCGGCTGAGCGCGTGGGGGCTGACGCAGCAGCTGAGCGGCTCGCTTCACTGAGGCTCCGTTCTCACGCCTGGGGTGGGGCAGGCGTCCAGCTTGGCCGGGGACCACCCCCCCAATCCACAGTCCACTGTGGAACACGTTAAGCCCCACCCGGGGCACCTCGACTGCCTCCTCTGTAGAGGAGTGCGTGCCCGCTCCGTCTCTCGGTCGTGCCCACCTCCGCAGTGGGGTGCTATTTCCTCCTCCATTCCCAACCCAGGAATTGAACCTGCATCTCTTGCATCTCCTGCATTGGCGGGTGGATTCTTTCCCCCTAACGCCACCTGGGAAGCTCCTCAGGAAGGCAGGGACTGGACCAGAGAGAGACGGCTCCTGGCGATGGAGAAGGACAGGGAGGCTGGCGTGCCAGGGGCGCAAAGAGTCGGACACGACTGAGCGACTGAACTGAAGTCAGAGCGAGCGAGCAGGTGCGCCCGCCGCTTCTGCATCCAGGCTGCGTATCCTAACCGGTCACAAGCTCTCTCCTACGGGCCCAGGTTCCTTCCCAACCCAGGACCCAGAATTAGTGACTGCCCAGGGCCCTCACAGTCACTCGGGCCTAAACACCTGACTGCGGTTACCGCAGGACTCCCTGACGTGAGGCCTCCCCACGAAGGGGACAGCTTGCTCAGGGGGAAGTGGGTGGCTTTACGTCTGGTGACATTGGAGCCACGAGGTCACAAGACGCTGTCAGGGTCGTTCCGAGTGATCGTCTGGTTCATGGCATAGGGAATCCTCACCTCAGGCTGCTCTGGTCTTAAAGAGCAGAAAGGCGACCTGAGGAGGCATGTTCCCTCTCCCAACCTGCACGTCGTTACACGGGCCCTGCAGGACCCATTGTGATAAGGCTCAACCCGTCCACACAGCACAGCGGGATGTTAAAAGCTCTAATCCTGGCCCCACCACTTAGCAGCGCCAGGCACGCTGGTGTGGCACAAGGGATGAGAAGCTGCACTCACCAGCGTCACCTCTCCTAGCTACCTCACTATGCCTGTAGGTCCTTCCTTCCACAGCAACTTTTCATGATGTCCTTAGACTGGGCAGCCCATGGGAATGGCTACCCGGGCCATCCAACCAGTCGACGCCTACAGAGAAGGAGCCCAGCTCTGTGGGGGTCAAGCTTTTTGGGGTCTTGCTCGAGTGCATGGTGCCTGGTTCCCACAGCCCTCTGGGGTTCAATCCTTCCCACCCGGGGCACCTCGACTGCCTCCTCTGTAGAGGAGTGCGTGCCCGCTCCGTCTCTCGGTCGTGCCCACCTCCGCAGTGGGGTGCTATTTCCTCCTCCATTCCCAACCCAGGAATTGAACCTGCATCTCTTGCATCTCCTGCATTGGCGGGTGGATTCTTTCCCCCTAACGCCACCTGGGAAGCTCCTCAGGAAGGCAGGGACTGGACCAGAGAGAGACGGCTCCTGGCGATGGAGAAGGACAGGGAGGCTGGCGTGCCAGGGGCGCAAAGAGTCGGACACGACTGAGCGACTGAACTGAAGTCAGAGCGAGCGAGCAGGTGCGCCCGCCGCTTCTGCATCCAGGCTGCGTATCCTAACCGGTCACAAGCTCTCTCCTACGGGCCCAGGTTCCTTCCCAACCCAGGACCCAGAATTAGTGACTGCCCAGGGCCCTCACAGTCACTCGGGCCTAAACACCTGACTGCGGTTACCGCAGGACTCCCTGACGTGAGGCCTCCCCACGAAGGGGACAGCTTGCTCAGGGGGAAGTGGGTGGCTTTACGTCTGGTGACATTGGAGCCACGAGGTCACAAGACGCTGTCAGGGTCGTTCCGAGTGATCGTCTGGTTCATGGCATAGGGAATCCTCACCTCAGGCTGCTCTGGTCTTAAAGAGCAGAAAGGCGACCTGAGGAGGCATGTTCCCTCTCCCAACCTGCACGTCGTTACACGGGCCCTGCAGGACCCATTGTGATAAGGCTCAACCCGTCCACACAGCACAGCGGGATGTTAAAAGCTCTAATCCTGGCCCCACCACTTAGCAGCGCCAGGCACGCTGGTGTGGCACAAGGGATGAGAAGCTGCACTCACCAGCGTCACCTCTCCTAGCTACCTCACTATGCCTGTAGGTCCTTCCTTCCACAGCAACTTTTCATGATGTCCTTAGACTGGGCAGCCCATGGGAATGGCTACCCGGGCCATCCAACCAGTCGACGCCTACAGAGAAGGAGCCCAGCTCTGTGGGGGTCAAGCTTTTTGGGGTCTTGCTCGAGTGCATGGTGCCTGGTTCCCACAGCCCCTCTGGGGTTCAATCCTTCCCAGGGAGGATACCTGGTGGTGCTTAATTCACACTGTAGGAGCCTTGTCTGGAAGCAGAAATCTACCAAAGCCCCTGACATCCTGATTCTCCACGTGGAGGCGAGCTGGGGGAAGGACACACCTTGGAGCTCCTTCGTAACAAAAAACCAAACACCACAGAGACAGCCGCCGGAGCCACTCCCCCGACCGGAACGGGAGTGGGGCTGACGCCGCAGGAAACCCAGGCTCGGATCCCCAGCGCCGCGTCCCACGTACCCCCCGCTCGCCGCGAAAGGGAGCCACTGTCTGGACTCCTGAGGCTGTCCAGGCATCCCTGAGGCTGAAATCCTCCCCGGGGCTGGCTGGGTCCACGGGGGAGTGGGGGATGCACTGCCCTCTGGACCACAGAGATGGTCAAGACAGGGACCGCTGGCCCAGTGTGAGCACCGCTCGACCCCGGCGCGGCGGGACATGAACCCTTCAGCTGCTGGGTTATGCGGAGGTGGAGGTGGCGCCGCGAAGGCCGTGCCTGGGCGAGGCCCTGGAGGGACGGCCCCTGACCAGCGGCGGTGACTGACCGGCATGGACCTATGTCAATATTCTAAGAACCCAAGATGACTCTGTGCCTCCCAGGCCGGGCCCCGCGTTTGCAAATAAATGGAACCCGTGCTGAATGCCGTCTTCCCCAGTGGCTCAGCTGGTAAAGACTCCACTAGCCAATGAAGGAAAAGCAAAGAGACCACGGGTTCAGTCCCTGGGTCGGGAAGATCTCCTGGAGAAGGAAACGGCCACCCGCTCCAGCGTTCCTGCCTGGAAAATTCTATGGACCGAGGCGCCTGGCGGGCTATCGTCCATGGGGTCGTAAACGAGATGGACAAGACCGAGTGTGTACACACGTGTGCACACACACACACTCAATGCTGAATGCAGGGCCTGAGCCCTCCATCCCCTCCCCTTCCGCCGCCACCTCAAGCTTCACCTCCTCTAGGAAGACCTCCCTCCAACCACTGTCTCCATCTTGCCCAGTGCCTGTGACCCCTGCCTGCTAGGACCTGCCAGGACCTGAGGTGGCCTGAGAAGTGCTGGAGGCCTCAGAGTTTGCCCGATACCCAGCCCACCCCCACATGCGCCCAGACGTCTGTCTGCTCTGTCCCGTCATCGAATGCCAGGCCTTCTGGCTCCCTGGCAACAAAGGCCTTCTGTGGTCAGAGTTTTCCTGACTGTGGGCTGAGCCCTCCGTGGCCGCCTCCCCTGGACCGCAGGGTCAGACGTCCCCAGGCCAGGAGGACACAGGTCGCCTGTGGGGTTTCTTCAGGCTCTCTCTGCAGCAAGATGGTCGAGACGCGACTCAAGCCCCACGGGGCAGGAGCCCCAGGAATCTGCCGTGCGCACCCGGGCGAGTCCCTTCCCCTCTCTGGGCCTGCCTCCCCGCCTGTACGAGGCAGGCGTGGACACGAAGCAGCCGGGCTCCCTCCACTCCTGGCCGGAAGGTGCTACTGGGCAGCCTCGGCCTCTACAGGAGGACACTGGGACTCAGCTGTCACGGGAGGGGCACACCTGGAAAGCCACGATGTCAGAGCCAGCAGGGCCACCGAGGGCCACAAGGACGGGACCCGTGGCCCCAGAGTGCAGGCCCGGGGCAGAGCCAGGCCTGGGACCAGCGCTCTCGCTGCCCACCCTCCGGCTCGTCACCAAAGGCCATAAACAACCCTGATCCCAGTTCAGCCTCTCCTGGGACGGGCCCAAGCAGGCGCTCAGCAAGGTCACCTGCTCCGTGTCACCTGAGCGGCTTGCTGGGAGGACAGCGCGTGAGCCACGGTGCCGCCCGGTCCGTCCGTCGTGTCCGACTCTCTGCAACCGCACGGACCGCAGCCCGCCAGGCTCCTCTGCCCGTGGAATTCCCCAGGCAGGAAGACTGGAGGGGTGCCGTTTCCTTCTCCAGAGTCACTGAGACCTTCAGGGGCAAAAACTAAGGTGCTCCCGACAAGTGGGACTCAGACGTCGAGAAAGCGCTCTACCTGCCAGTCCTCGGGTTCCCACCTGCCGCGCCCAAAACGCGCGGGCGCTCCTCTCCAGAGCCTCAGGAGGACGGAAGGAGGCGGCGGGCGCACCCCACTGGCTGCCTCTCAGGTGTGGGGCCTTTGCAAGGGTCAAGGACGGCCTCCCTCGGGCACCTGCTCACACAGCAGCCAGTGTTCAGATGCTTTTCCTCTCGTAGCCCAGCCTTTGCAGCAACATGGGTAAGTAAGACACGCAGACGGTGCCAGGGAGCACGTGTGTAAGACAAGCCCGGGTGTCCAGAGACTTGTAGGCTCTGAGGCCCTGCTTGTGAAGGAGCTGTTTCCATGGCAACTGAACCAGGAGCGAGAAACCAACCTCGGCCGCTCGGATCACAGGAAGAGAGCTGCGCCTCTCCTCGTGCCGTCGCGTCTCTTCTGGTGAAAGGAGGACACGTTCTCTTGGGCCTTTCAGAAGCCCAAACCGAGGTGACATGAGCAGGCGCCCGCGCGTCCTGTCGCAGCCCGTGCCCCACCCCCACTCCCACCAGGAGCAGGGCTGAGGGCCTCCGCCCAGGAGGGGCCTGGGCGCGGGACCGCACGAGGCAGGGCGTCATCTGTGCAACGTTTATTGTACCTAAGGAAGCCCTCTGGGACCGAGGTCCTCCCACCCTGCTCCCCAAGAGCCACAGCTCTGGGGAGAGGGCTCAGAGTCACGCGGAGAGTGTCACAGAGCGGGGGGAGGGCAGGGGACAGCCCCGCCTTGAAGCCGTCCAGGAAAGAGAGCCCCGCCCTGAGCGCGCTCCAGCCTCAGCCCAGAGGCGGGCGGGGCTTCCCCGGCTCCCCGGCCTCCCGGTGCCGCCCCCCCAACGAGTTCCGCCCCGGCCCCGCCCCCCAGCCCCAGGAATGGAACTTTCTACCATTCCCCAACGGCAGAGAAGGTCTGGGATCTCCTCATCCGTGTGAAAACGAGCACGTGCCTCTTCTGCATGACACATCTGTCCTCTGCTCTGGGCAGAGCTCTGTCCCAGAGGCCGGTGAGAGCACGGAGGCTGTCCCAGTTGAGAGGGAGGCAGTCCATCCTCGTCTGTCACCAGGTCCCCTGGATTTGGGGACGCTGCTGTCCTGAGACGCAGGGAAACAGGGAGGAGCCGCTCCTTCCCCGCGCGCCCCGGTTACTGGGTGCTCTCGTATTTCAGGTATCTAATCAGCCGGCCTGGAAGCGGCAACGTGTCCAGGAGCTTTATGCGGTATTTCCCAATAGCCTTTCGAACACGCAGCCGGCAAAGGTGAGCCAGGGGCCTCGGAGGTTCTGGAAAAAGGACAGAAAGAGAGGAGAGACGCTGACTGGCCATTTGTAACCAGCAGAGGCTTTGCATCTCTGACCTGGGGCCTGTGGGAGGTACCCCACGCACGTGGCTGGCCAAGACAGGGGGTGCCTGGACTCCCTCAGTGCTCTGCAACTCCAGCCCCAGCCAACGGAACACGTGTCCCCCTTCGTTCATCTGCACAGTCCCGGCAGGCGGGAGGCAGGTTTGCTGTCCGTCACTCCGTGGTGTCCGACTCTGCAGCTCCAGGGACTGCAGCCCGCCAGGCTCCTCTGTCAACCGACTCTTCCCGGCAAAAATACTGGAGTGGGTTGCCACTTCCTTCCTCAGGAGAGCTTCCCGACCCAGAGACTGGATCTGAGTCTCCTGCACTGCAAGCAGATTCTCCACCCCTGAGCCACCTGGAAGCCCGAGGAGGGCAAGTACCAAGCCCATTCCTCGGGGGAAGGCTCAGCCAGACACCGGAGACTGGGGCTGGCACCTGCCTTGTCCCAGGCTCCTTCCTCTACACACCAGCCGAGACCCCTAGCAAATATAACCTCCAAGGGCCCCCTGCGTGGAATGCAGCTCTGGACTCTGGGAGGTGCAGAGAAGGCAGGGTCAAGGGGCAGGGACTGGGCGGCTCCCAGCAGGTCTCAGGATCCCTCTGGGCTGCCTCCTCCAGGAGGCCCCCCGGGATACCTCACTCCGTGGAGTTTTCTCCGCTGAGGAGAGAGAGCTAAGAGCAGGTCTTGATGCATCAGGTAGTGGGGTTGTTAATTTCAGTCCTGAGAACAGGGTAGGGGTTTGTAAATCAAAGAATCCGGGTGTTGAAAACTTTTTGCATGACACATCTGTCCTCTGCTCTGGGCAGAGCTCTGTCCCAGAGGCCGGTGAGAGCACGGAGGCTGTCCCAGTTGAGAGGGAGGCAGTCCATCCTCGTCTGTCACCAGGTCCCCTGGATTTGGGGACGCTGCTGTCCTGAGACGCAGGGAAACAGGGAGGAGCCGCTCCTTCCCCGCGCGCCCCGGTTACTGGGTGCTCTCGTATTTCAGGTATCTAATCAGCCGGCCTGGAAGCGGCAACGTGTCCAGGAGCTTTATGCGGTATTTCCCAATAGCCTTTCGAACACGCAGCCGGCAAAGGTGAGCCAGGGGCCTCGGAGGTTCTGGAAAAAGGACAGAAAGAGAGGAGAGACGCTGACTGGCCATTTGTAACCAGCAGAGGCTTTGCATCTCTGACCCGGGGCCTGTGGGAGGTACCCCACGCACGTGGCTGGCCAAGACAGGGGGTGCCTGGACTCCCTCAGTGCTCTGCAACTCCAGCCCCAGCCAACGGAACACGTGTCCCCCTTCGTTCATCTGCACAGTCCCGGCAGGCGGGAGGCAGGTTTGCTGTCCGTCACTCCGTGGTGTCCGACTCTGCAGCTCCAGGGACTGCAGCCCGCCAGGCTCCTCTGTCAACCGACTCTTCCCGGCAAAAATACTGGAGTGGGTTGCCACTTCCTTCCTCAGGAGAGCTTCCCGACCCAGAGACTGGATCTGAGTCTCCTGCACTGCAAGCAGATTCTCCACCCCTGAGCCACCTGGAAGCCCGAGGAGGGCAAGTACCAAGCCCATTCCTCGGGGGAAGGCTCAGCCAGACACCGGAGACTGGGGCTGGCACCTGCCTTGTCCCAGGCTCCTTCCTCTACACACCAGCCGAGACCCCTAGCAAATATAACCTCCAAGGGCCCCCTGCGTGGAATGCAGCTCTGGACTCTGGGAGGTGCAGAGAAGGCAGGGTCAAGGGGCAGGGACTGGGCGGCTCCCAGCAGGTCTCAGGATCCCTCTGGGCTGCCTCCTCCAGGAGGCCCCCCGGGATACCTCACTCCGTGGAGTTTTCTCCGCTGAGGAGAGAGAGCTAAGAGCAGGTCTTGATGCATCAGGTAGTGGGGTTGTTAATTTCAGTCCTGAGAACAGGGTAGGGGTTTGTAAATCAAAGAATGTCATTCATTCATTCAACACACGGACCCCTCCGCTGCGCTTGGCCCCCTGCTTAGGACAGAGATACAGCAATACCCCCTCAGGAGCTAGGCCTTCCACACCAGATGGTGCATCTGAGAAGGGTCTCGATGGGTGGGTAGGAGTTTGCCAGGCGAGGGAGGGAGGCAGCGCAGTCCAAGCAGGGAACGCGGCAGAGCCAAGCCAAAGAGGTGCCGCCGCCCAGGGAAGAGGGCATGTGGGGAAGGTGGAGAGGCCAGGGGGCCGCAGCGAGCCTCACTGGCACCCCCATCACCACAACTCTGACACTGTCGCGCCCTCTGACCTGAGGACAGAACCTGCCCTGGGAATCTCAGCCCTTTCTCAGCTGGGGGAAGCCTAAGCAAAAGCAAAAGCAAAAGCCCTCTGGCCGGCAGAGAACTGAGAGCCGGGAGGGTTGGCATCCTGGCTGGCTCTGGAGTATCTGATGTCAACAACACAGCATTCAGCGAAAACACAGGTGGGCAGGTGTTTAGGGAGGGCGATGCTTTACAGTAACCAGAAGAGGTGCCGGTTAAGAACTGTCTGTTAATAAATGTTCACAGCACGCTAAAGGATTCTGAGGGTGTTCTCCCCCAGGGACACAGTCTACTTGTAAATTGCCCTTCCCAGGCCGGGGCGGGTGTAGGGAACCGGAGAGGTGGGGTGACTTCTGATCAAGGACCATGCTACTCTCTAGTGGCCTCTAGCAGCCAGTCACAGCGACAGCAACCAACTCTGTATGAATTCAACCAAGGTTTATTGAGAATCTGGAGCTCTCCGTGAGGAATCAAGTCAGCACTACCCTGCTCCCTGCCCCGCCCCGCCTGGGTCTCTCCTCCGCACCGCGCCCTGTCCCACTGCCAGACCAGTAACTTTATCAGAGGCTTCAATTCAGGTGCTCCCAGGAGGCCCCGGATACCTCACTCCGTGGAGTTTTCTCCGCTGAGGAGAGAGAGCTAAGAGCAGGTCTTGATGCATCAGGTAGTGGGGTTGTTAATTTCAGTCCTGAGAACAGGGTAGGGGTTTGTAAATCAAAGAATGTCATTCATTCATTCAACACACGGACCCCTCCGCTGCGCTTGGCCCCCTGCTTAGGACAGAGATACAGCAATACCCCCTCAGGAGCTAGGCCTTCCACACCAGATGGTGCATCTGAGAAGGGTCTCGATGGGTGGGTAGGAGGTTGCCAGGCGAGGGGGGGAGGCAGCGCAGTCCAAGCAGGGAACGCGGCAGAGCCAAGCCAAAGAGGTGCCGCCGCCCAGGGAAGAGGGCATGTGGGGAAGGTGGAGAGGCCAGGGGGCCGCAGCGAGCCTCACTGGCACCCCGATCACCACAACTCTGACACTGTCGCGCCCTCTGACCTGAGGACAGAACCTGCCCTGGGAATCTCAGCCCTTTCTCAGCTGGGGGAAGCCTAAGCAAAAGCAAAAGCAAAAGCCCTCTGGCCGGCAGAGAACTGAGAGCCGGGAGGGTTGGCAT
Source organism: Tragulus kanchil (assembly GCA_022376925.1). Taxonomy (NCBI): domain Eukaryota; kingdom Metazoa; phylum Chordata; class Mammalia; order Artiodactyla; family Tragulidae; genus Tragulus; species Tragulus kanchil. Next base: position 181,440,823 of record JAIOJX010000032.1, on the reverse strand, counting down.
CCTGGCTGGCTCTGGAGTATCTGATGTCAACAACACAGCATTCAGCGAAAACACAGGTGGGCAGGTGTTTAGGGAGGGCGATGCTTTACAGTAACCAGAAGAGGTGCCGGTTAAGAACTGTCTGTTAATAAATGTTCACAGCACGCTAAAGGATTCTGAGGGTGTTCTCCCCCAGGGACACAGTCTACTTGTAAATTGCCCTTCCCAGGCCGGGGCGGGTGTAGGGAACCGGAGAGGTGGGGTGACTTCTGATCAAGGACCATGCTACTCTCTAGTGGCCTCTAGCAGCCAGTCACAGCGACAGCAACCAACTCTGTATGAATTCAACCAAGGTTTATTGAGAATCTGGAGCTCTCCGTGAGGAATCAAGTCAGCACTACCCTGCTCCCTGCCCCGCCCCCGCCTGGGTCTCTCCCTCCGCACCGCGCCCCTGTCCCACTGCCAGACCAGTAACTTTATCAGAGGCTTCAATTCAGGTGCTCCCAGGGAGCTGTGCAAACAGAAAATCCTAAAGAAAGTTTAGATTCCAAGAGGCCCAGGAATCAAGGAGGAACTCGGCAAGACAGAGTCAGGGCGCGGTGCTGTGGGTCACGTGGATGGGTAACAAGGCAGCAGTCTCACCTGGGGACGGTGGCAGCGGCGGTGGGATAAAAATAACTTCCTGTCAGTCGGCCTCTGTGTTACATGACTGACAAACAGCTGGAGACTGGACTGTGGTCCTCAGACCTGGAGAAAATCCTGGGCCAGTCGCATCTCCTTGGGACAGGCGTGTCCTCAGCGTAAGGTGCTTCTGACCCCTCACCTGCCCAGGTGAGCCCCATAATTCTTTAGACGGGTTTCTGGCTCAACTCGGCCAGGCCACGCCATCCACGCTGCTCACAGCTGCTGGACCAGGTGCAAAGCCCACCTCACTGCACCGGGCATGGAGCATGTCCAGCCTGCTCTGCTCAGACAGGGGCTCTGAGGTCCAGATGAGGCGCCGTGCCCACCGTCACCCAGCCAGTTCCTGGGTCCAGAGCTCTGGGGTCCTGCCTCCTAGGCCAGTGCTGCTCTGGGGTGCCCGTCAGCTGGCAGCACTGACCACCCGGGAGCGGGCTGAAATACAGACTTCAGGCCCTGCCCCAGACCTGCCAAGCTAAGACTCTGCATTTTAAACAAGACGCTCAAGTGTTCCGTGTGTGTAGTCCGAGGTGCCCGAGCCCATCACCCCCTCCTCCACCCCGCCACACTGCCCCCCGGTGGCCCGCAAACCCAGGCAACTTAACTCCAAAGTCCTGAGACCCCACTCTGCCACTAACTAGTGGTGAGACATGTGCCCAGGTGACCATCTCTCTGAGGGTCAGTCTCCTCATTTACTAAACAAGGGATCACGGAAACTGGATGCGGCACACAGCCTGGCATGAGAAGGTGTTCATCACGTGCCAGGAAGGGGCACAGGCCCCGAGTCAGGCAGGGAGGCCTGCCGGCAGCGGCAGTGGCAGCGGCAACCCCTACCTGCTTTCTCCTTGATGACAGCCCAGTCCTCGAAGCTGTCGATGTGCTCCTTCAGCCGCGAGCAGAGCTGCACGTTGCCCACGTAGTCCAGGAGGACGTCGATGATGGGCCCTGCCCAGCGGCTCACTTCTGGGGCCGACAGGAACTCGCAGAACTGAAACAGAATACATGCCGGCGCTGGGACCCCCAGGACCAGGAGCACGGCTCCAGCAAGCTCATCTTACAGGTGGAGCCGACAGCCGGTGAGGGCAGGGGACACGTCTGAGGACAGACACTGGGCGTGCCCAGTGGAGAATCCAGCCCTCCACATCAACACAGGCCTCTGCTGCCAAAAGTGGGAGATGGGCAACCTGGGCCTCCAAACCTCAACTTCCTTGTCTAGAAAATGGGTGTATGACACTCACTCCGAGAGTTTTTTTTAATGAGAATTAAGGTAATATAAACGTAAACTTTTAAAAAAAAAATTTTTTGGGGGGGCACTTCTATTGGTCCTTCATTTATCTATTTTCATCCGTCTTTGTTCTTTGGCCTGCGTGGGCCTCCCATCGCAGTGGCCTCTTTCGCTGCAGAGCACCAGCTCTGGGCGCATGCGCTCCAGAGCTCCCGCTCAGTAGTTGCACATATCGGTCCAGCCGCTCCGCGGCACATGGGATCTTCCCAGGCCAGGGATCGAACTGGTGCTCCTTGCACTGCAAGGCGGTGTCCTTACCCACTGGACCACCAGGGAAGCCCAACATAAACTTTTTTGCACATAGCAGATGGCCCATAAATGACGGCCATTAGCCATTGTTAGTATCTCCAAGAGAAGAATGTTTCTAATTTCCTTTTAAGATTTATTTATTTTATTGGTTGTGAGTTTTTATTGCTGCACAGGGGCTTTTTCTAGTTGTAGCAGGGCCTGCTCTCCGTTGAGGTCGGAGGGCTTCTCTTGTTGTGGGGCACAGGCTCTAGACACGTGGGCTTCGGTAGTTGGGGCTCACGGGTTTAGTTGCTCAGTGGCATGTGGGATCTTCTGGGATCTTCAAGGGAACCAGGGTGCCTTGTAGTGTAAGGTGAATTTTTAACCACCGGACCACTCGGGAAGCCCCTCTAACTTCCTTTTCATTTTACTTTGATTTACTTAAGTCATTGCCAGGGACAGGTCTTGTCCCTGCAGGTGTTGCTTTGCTGGCGGGGATCAATCCTCAGTTTTGCAGAGTTCCCCACCAATCCCCTGCCCAACTGTTCCACTGAGGCTGTGAACCAAAGCAAAAACTGAACTGCTCCTGTGAACCACGACTGCTGCCTCTAAAGCGTCCTAACCACTCAGTTCCACTGCCTCCAAAGAACGCGAAACGCCAGCTTACAGACCGGCCGAAGGGCACTAACCATTAGCCCGCACTGCCCCCACATCCAGTTATCATCTCCAGCTGCCCCCCCAGTGCCGCCCACCCCGCCTCCGGTCCACACTGCCTCCAGAGCCGGCCGGCCAGCCTCGGCAGCTCGCGGGCCCCGGGCGCCCTCCCCGCAGCGTGCCCTCCTACCTGGACCACGCCGGGCCCCTTGTCGGAGGCGGGCGCGTCGTTGAACCTGCTGGAGGGCGGCGGGGCGGGCGGGTGCGGGCCGTTGCCGTACAGGCAGGAGAAGCAGGGCTCGCCGTTGCAGCCCAGGTCCATGAGGAACTTGAGCAGCGACAGGCACTTCATGGCGAACATGATGGTGGCGGGAAGGCGGTGGGGTGCGTGGCGATGTAGGCGTCGATGTTGGCGCCGTGGTCCAGCAGCAGCTGCATGGTGCGCAGGCAGCCGTGGCGGATGGCCACCAGCAGGGGTTGATGACGTCGCGGTCCAAAAATAAACTTTTTGCACATAGCAGATGGCCCATAAATGGCCATTAGCCATTGTTAGTATCTCCAAGAGAAGAATGTTTCTAATTTCCTTTTAAGATTTATTTATTTTATTGGTTGTGAGTTTTTATTGCTGCACAGGGGCTTTTTCTAGTTGTAGCAGGGCCTGCTCTCCGTTGAGGTCGGAGGGCTTCTCTTGTTGTGGGGCACAGGCTCTAGACACGTGGGCTTCGGTAGTTGGGGCTCACGGGTTTAGTTGCTCAGTGGCATGTGGGATCTTCTGGGATCTTCAAGGGAACCAGGGTGCCTTGTAGTGTAAGGTGAATTTTTAACCACCGGACCACTCGGGAATCCCCTCTAACTTCCTTTTCATTTTACTTTGATTTACTTAAGTCATTGCCAGGGACAGGTCTTGTCCCTGCAGGTGTTGCTTTGCTGGCGGGGATCAATCCTCAGTTTTGCAGAGTTCCCCACCAATCCCCTGCCCAACTGTTCCACTGAGGCTGTGAACCAAAGCAAAAACTGAACTGCTCCTGTGAACCACGACTGCTGCCTCTAAAGCGTCCTAACCACTCAGTTCCACTGCCTCCAAAGAACGCGAAACGCCAGCTTACAGACCGGCCGAAGGGCACTAACCATTAGCCCGCACTGCCCCCACATCCAGTTATCATCTCCAGCTGCCCCCCCAGTGCCGCCCACCCCGCCTCCGGTCCACACTGCCTCCAGAGCCGGCCGGCCAGCCTCGGCAGCTCGCGGGCCCCGGGCGCCCTCCCCGCAGCGTGCCCTCCTACCTGGACCACGCCGGGCCCCTTGTCGGAGGCGGGCGCGTCGTTGAACCTGCTGGAGGGCGGCGGGGCGGGCGGGTGCGGGCCGTTGCCGTACAGGCAGGAGAAGCAGGGCTCGCCGTTGCAGCCCAGGTCCATGAGGAACTTGAGCAGCGACAGGCACTTCATGGCGAACATGATGGTGGCGGGGAAGGCGGTGGGGTGCGTGGCGATGTAGGCGTCGATGTTGGCGCCGTGGTCCAGCAGCAGCTGCATGGTGCGCAGGCAGCCGTGGCGGATGGCCACCAGCAGGGGGTTGATGACGTCGCGGTTGGGGTCGGCGCCGGCGAGCAGCAGCAGCTCCGTGGCGTACACGTTGTTGTTGACCACGGCGAAGTAGAGCGCGGAGCTGCGCCGGTCCTCGTAGAGGCGCGCGCGCTCGGGCGCCAGCGGCGCGTTCACGTCGAAGCGCGCGCCCAGCAGGGCCTCGAGCACGTCGTCGTTGTTGCGCTCGGCCGCCAGGTGCAGCGGGCTGATGCCGCTCCGGCGCACGCGCGTGCGGCTGGTCACCGGCAGCAGCATCTGCACGATCCTGCGGGCGGGGCGGGCACGCGCGGGTCACGGGGTGGCCCCGCTGAGCCACGGTGTGGGGAGGCAGGGTCCACCAGCAGGGGGCGCCGTGGAGACGGCCATGCTCCCAATGACCGCTTGTGAGAGAGCGGGTCCACTTTACAGAGAAGTAAACTGAGGCTCAGAGAGCTTCCACCACATTCTCCAAACCTCAGATGAGTGGCGCTGGACTTCAAACCTAGAATCCTTGGCCTCCGGAGTCAGCGCTTTAGAAACCTCAGCCAGGCTGGACTGCAGTTTCAAGAATCTCTTGCTGGCTTTTTTCAGGTGAAAGGGCATGGCCCACTCCCAGCTCAGGATTCTAGGGCAACTGACTAGGAGGCCTCTAGATCAACAGCGGAACCGCCTGGTGAGTCAAGCAGGCTCTAGCCCGCCCTTCCTAGGTAGGGAGGGGCTGGGGGCGGGGACAGCCATATTCAAGGGCTCGCTATGTCCCAGGACGCCCCCCAAAGATTTTACAGACATATTTGGTTTAATCTTCGCAACAGCCCATAACTATGTCTTATCATTTCGATTTTTTAGATGAAAAAATCAGTGCTCAGAGACGTTAGGAGACTTGCCCGCCACACACTGAGAAACACAAACGAGGACGTGTCCCCTCCTGACTCCAGGGCTGAGCTGTCCTGCATCTGTCTTGCTGCCCCAAGGCCTTGGTAGAGCCACCAGGCGCTAGGGGCCAGGAGAGGACACATGTGTCCGTCCCAGCCGCTCCCACCGCAGGCCCTGGTCAGTCCTCAGTGACCACAAGGTCGTCTGCCCCGTCCTGTGAGGCTCAGGGCTGCTTCGCCTGCAGGGCGGCCCCTGCCTCTCCCGGGCTCGCTGCCCGGTCTGTGGCCTGGAGAGGGCTCATCAGCTCCAGCTGAGGCTGGAGACGCCTGCCGGCCCTCACTCTGCTCTCTCTCGCAGCGTCAGGCACTGTTCTCAGCCCTTCACCTCCACTGATCTGGTATAATATATCCTCCCGACAGCCCTAGGAGGTGTGAACTAGGATTAACCTCTCTCACAAATGAGGAAACAGAAATCCAGAGAGGGTAGGTGACTTGCCCAGGGACACGCAGCCAGTAGGTGATGAAGCCAGGATTTGAACCCAGGTCGTCTGAGCCCCCTAGAGCAGCGGTCCCCAACCTTTTCGGCACCAGGGACCAGTTTCATGGAATACAGTGTTTCCACAGACCAGTTGTGGAGGGGGAGTGGTTTCAGGATGATTCAAGAGCGTTCCATGTCGTGTGCGCTTTATTTCTATTATTATTGCATCGGCCCCACCTCAGATCGTCAGGAATTACATCTGGAGGCTGGGGTCTCGTGCCCTCGAGGGAGGTCTGCGCTCTTAGCCACTCCTCTGCTTCCTGGCGAGGGGCCCCGCGACAGCCGCCATGCCGTGGGGTTTTGCATTCTTTACAACGCCTTGGCTTGTCTGACCCAGTGTGCCCTCACTGGAGCCCGTGGGGCAGCCACAGTGGTTCTATGGCCTTCTCTCTAGCCGAGGAGGCTCGGGGAGATGAAGGGACCGATCAAACACCATTCGGGGCTCGACCCCAGGACTCCTGACCTCTCATGCTTGTTCTCTCCCCCGGGCCCCTGCCACCTGCCAAGCACTTGCCGCTGACACGATTCCAGACCTTAATTCCCTCAATCCGTGCTGACCGGTGACCTCTGGTGGGCTCCCAGGAGGTGGCCATGGCAGGACAAGCAGGTGCCAGCAGGCCGGTTCCCACGCCTCTCCGCCTCCTGGCACTTGGGCTCCCCAACTCTGGCTTCCTGGAAATCTGATGCTGGGGATCTCCTGGGGGAGTCTTGCTGCAGGCCCCTGCCTTCTCCCGGGCCCCTTCAGCCTGGACCACAAGGTCGTCTGCCCGTCCTGTGAGGCTCAGGGCTGCTTCGCCTGCAGGCGGCCCCTGCCTCTCCCGGGCTCGCTGCCCGGTCTGTGGCCTGGAGGGCTCATCAGCTCCAGCTGAGGCTGGAGACGCCTGCCGGCCCTCACTCTGCTCTCTCTCGCAGCGTCAGGCACTGTTCTCAGCCCTTCACCTCCACTGATCTGGTATAATATATCCTCCCGACAGCCCTAGGAGGTGTGAACTAGGATTAACCTCTCTCACAAATGAGGAAACAGAAATCCAGAGAGGGTAGGTGACTTGCCCAGGGACACGCAGCCAGTAGGTGATGAAGCCAGGATTTGAACCCAGGTCGTCTGAGCCCCCTAGAGCAGCGGTCCCCAACCTTTTCGGCACCAGGGACCAGTTTCATGGAATACAGTGTTTCCACAGACCAGTTGTGGAGGGGGAGTGGTTTCAGGATGATTCAAGAGCGTTCCATGTCGTGTGCGCTTTATTTCTATTATTATTGCATCGGCCCCACCTCAGATCGTCAGGAATTACATCTGGAGGCTGGGGTCTCGTGCCCTCGAGGGAGGTCTGCGCTCTTAGCCACTCCTCTGCTTCCTGGCGAGGGGCCCCGCGACAGCCGCCATGCCGTGGGGTTTTGCATTCTTTACAACGCCTTGGCTTGTCTGACCCAGTGTGCCCTCACTGGAGCCCGTGGGGCAGCCACAGTGGTTCTATGGCCTTCTCTCTAGCCGAGGAGGCTCGGGGAGATGAAGGGACCGATCAAACACCATTCGGGGCTCGACCCCAGGACTCCTGACCTCTCATGCTTGTTCTCTCCCCCGGGCCCCTGCCACCTGCCAAGCACTTGCCGCTGACACGATTCCAGACCTTAATTCCCTCAATCCGTGCTGACCGGTGACCTCTGGTGGGCTCCCAGGAGGTGGCCATGGCAGGACAAGCAGGTGCCAGCAGGCCGGTTCCCACGCCTCTCCGCCTCCTGGCACTTGGGCTCCCCAACTCTGGCTTCCTGGAAATCTGATGCTGGGGATCTCCTGTGGAGATCTCAGTGGAGAGTAGGTTTATGATTCGTGACGCAATGTTTGCTTAAAATCTGCCTCTCAAACCTCCAAAGGAAATCCACACACCCAAGGGGGCTAATTGCCTCCTAATTTCTATTTGTGCAGGCTCGGGAGGCTTGACCTCGCTCTGCAGAGGCACTGGTCAAAGGCAGAGCCGGGGCCTCACCCTGGCCGGCGGCCATCGCCAGCAAATGCTCCCTAACAGCCGGAACCTGCCCACGCACGGGAAAAACAGCAAGGGAGACAGCTCCGGGCTGCTGGCCAGACGGAGGGGTATCTGGCAGGTCACAGCTGGTCTCCAGCGGTCCCCTGCCAAACCAAGGAAAGTGGCAGGAATGTGGGGATATGACTGGACGCTGCCTAGAGTCCCAGAAGTGTCATCTTAATGACAGCGAGGTCCTCTACTTGTACGCTTCTGGGGGAGCTGGCCGAGCTGAGAGTCAATGTGTCATGCCGAGTAGGGTCTGGAGAGCAGTGTGTCCAGACGCCCATTTTACAGAGGGTGAAACTGAGACCCAGGTTCGGCGGTGGGGGGAGAGAGTGAGGTTCAACTGGAGGTGCGTGGCAAAAGCACCGCAGAGTGCAGGCGTCCAGAACACCTGAGGCTAGGTCTCTCCATGATGATCTGGTTCCCCCAGCCTCGGGCACGTGTTGGTGGCCCCACTGCACGCCATCATTTCTCTCCCCAAGCCCAGCTGGCAGGCGGAAGGCAGGGGGATAGGGGATGGACCCGCTAAGGCAGGCTGGGAACTTCCCATGTCCCCCACGGACGGGTCCTGGAACCAGGTGCTCAGAATGCGCCTTCAGAAGAGAACAAAGGTGCCCACTGCCCGGTAGAAGCTCTGCTGCCCGGGAGCCCCAGGGCCCTGTCCCCAGCCCGGAGGCACACCCACCGGCGCAGCCTCCTGGGTCGCCGGGTCACGGTGGCGTGACCTTTGCCAGCATTCAGTGTCAATTTGACCGTGGACCTGACTTTCACAAGGGAACCAGCTGCCCACAAATGGCTCCGCTCCCACTACCACTGGGCAGCACTGTGTCGGCCCGGCTGTGTGCGTTTGTGTGCATGTGTGTGTGTCGGGGGGATTGCCCCTTCTCTGAGCCTGGGCGGAGCCAGAAAAGGCGCCAGCGGAGGAGAATCTGGAGGGACTCCTGCCCGCGAGGGGCCCCTCTGGGGCAGAGTTCACAGCGTTTCGCCTGGAGCTGGAGCAGGACAGGAGTTTCTCCATGAAGGAGGAGGACGAGGCCCCCAGCAGCCTTGTGCCGCCCGCGGCATGAACAAGCCAGGCCAGGGGTCTCTGTGTCCTCAGAGAAAGAATGGAGCTTACTGAGGAGGCCAACTTCTTGCTCTCATCCCTGTACCATTCAGCAGCCCTGAGGGAATCCTGACAATGCAGGTTCCTGGGTCCTGCGTGCAGGGCCAGCTTCGACAGGCCTGGGGAGGGGCCCTGAAGTCTGAGGCTGGTGATCTAAGCATCGCACCTTGAGAAACGTTGCTGCAAACCTTCATCGTTTGCCTCCAGAAGATGCAAGCAGTAGATCAGATTCCAATGGTGGAGTAGGGTCTGGAGGGGCAGTGTGTCCAGACGCCCATTTTACAGAGGGTGAAACTGAGACCCAGGTACAGCGGTAGGGAGCGAGAGGTTCAACTGGAGGTGCGTGGCAAAAGCACCGCAGAGTGCAGGCGTCCAGAACACCTGAGGCTAGGTCTCTCCATGATGATCTGGTTCCCCCAGCCTCGGGCACGTGTTGGTGGCCCCACTGCACGCCATCATTTCTCTCCCCAAGCCCAGCTGGCAGGCGGAAGGCAGGGGGATAGGGGATGGACCCGCTAAGGCAGGCTGGGAACTTCCCATGTCCCCCACGGACGGGTCCTGGAACCAGGTGCTCAGAATGCGCCTTCAGAAGAGAACAAAGGTGCCCACTGCCCGGTAGAAGCTCTGCTGCCCGGGAGCCCCAGGGCCCTGTCCCCAGCCCGGAGGCACACCCACCGGCGCAGCCTCCTGGGTCGCCGGGTCACGGTGGCGTGACCTTTGCCAGCATTCAGTGTCAATTTGACCGTGGACCTGACTTTCACAAGGGAACCAGCTGCCCACAAATGGCTCCGCTCCCACTACCACTGGGCAGCACTGTGTCGGCCCGGCTGTGTGCGTTTGTGTGCATGTGTGTGTGTCGGGGGGATTGCCCCTTCTCTGAGCCTGGGCGGAGCCAGAAAAGGCGCCAGCGGAGGAGAATCTGGAGGGACTCCTGCCCGCGAGGGGCCCCTCTGGGGCAGAGTTCACAGCGTTTCGCCTGGAGCTGGAGCAGGACAGGAGTTTCTCCATGAAGGAGGAGGACGAGGCCCCCAGCAGCCTTGTGCCGCCCGCGGCATGAACAAGCCAGGCCAGGGGTCTCTGTGTCCTCAGAGAAAGAATGGAGCTTACTGAGGAGGCCAACTTCTTGCTCTCATCCCTGTACCATTCAGCAGCCCTGAGGGAATCCTGACAATGCAGGTTCCTGGGTCCTGCGTGCAGGGCCAGCTTCGACAGGCCTGGGGAGGGGCCCTGAAGTCTGAGGCTGGTGATCTAAGCATCGCACCTTGAGAAACGTTGCTGCAAACCTTCATCGTTTGCCTCCAGAAGATGCAAGCAGTAGATCAGATTCCTGGAGTGGGTGGGGTAAAGAAGTCTGTCCTCTTGTTTTCTGGGAGGCCCTGAGCCTAGAGTCTCAGCTTCCCTTTTGATGAATGGGAACACTATTTGGCTTATGAATGTGCTGGGAAAGTTGCATTTGAATTTCGTTGATTAAGTGTTCTCTATCTCCTTTTCCCAGAAAGCTTGAAGGGGCTCGCGTGCTATGGGCTAAGTCGTTTCAGGCATGTCCAACTCTTTGCGACCCTGTGGACTGTAGCCCGCCAGGCTCCTCTGTCCATGGGGATTCTCCAGGCAAGAATACTGGAGTGGGCTGCCGTGCCCTCCTCCAAGGGATCTTCCTAACTCAGGATTTGAACCTGTGCTTCTTATGTTTTCTGCACTGGCAGACGGGTTCTTTACCACGAGTGCCACCTGGAAAGCCCCTTAAGGGACTTACAAAGATAATATAAATTAGAAGCAAAAGAGAAAGTATATTTTAAAAAGAGGGCATCAGAAGTAAGGTCCAAAGGCAAGCCAGTGTTATATGTCAGCCACAAAATTGAGTCTAAGATACTGGTTCTCTTCTGGGATGCCTGGTCAAACCCTCTGCAGCCTCAGCCCCACGGCTCATAGCCAAAGCTCTGAGGCTGGGGCCCAAGCCTCAGGGTTTTAAGAGCTCACTGGGGCTCCCGTGTGAACCCATGGTTTCAGTGTTATTCTAAATTCAGTTTAAAGGAGCCTTAGGCCATCTGCTCCTGTCTATTACCAACAGTTTATATCGTTGGTGCTGGGTTTTATTCTCATAAAGGTGCCTTTGCTAAACTGGAATTGAAAAATAAGAAAAAGTGTATCTTGGAGGTGCCTGAGACTTTGGGGTCTTGGGGGCTCCTTTCCCAGCCACGCCTGAGCGTCACGCCCTGCACCAGCTGGGGAACACGGAGTCCAGCTGCCTGAGCCACTTTCTGAACTTCAGACGGGCAGGCTGCCTGGCCGGCAGCTGAGTGTGGAACGCCTGGAGGTGTGGCAGCAGGTGCCCAGGCAGCCAAGGGAGGACCACATGGAGAGGTCCCCACGCCACACCTGGGGGCGCGCGCAGCCCTCGGGGCTCGCCTGGCCAGGACCCGACCAGGTGACAGAGGCTGCTGGGAATCTGGCTTTACCCCTGGTAGGGCAGCCCTCAAAGGTTGGCCTGGCCCTTCTCAGTCTTGGGGTCCAGAGGAAACTGGGGTCTGAGACTGGAGGGTGAAGAACCAGGGAAACGGCTTTGGAGTCAGCACAAAACGAAAGCAGGAGACTTGCTTTGGGGTAACATGCACCATTCACATAGGTGGTTCCGGGGAGGCCCAGCCTTCCTCCCTGGCCATCCTTGGGCTCCCCCAGCACTCCTGCAAATGCTCCCCCAGCTGAGACCAGACTGAGGTCACCTGGGCCCACCTGAAGGCTTTGGATGTGACTGAAGGATGCCAAGTGACCATCCCAGCTCTGGCACTCTCTGACAAGCCACTTCCCATCTCTGATTTCTGGGCCCTCCTCTGCAACATCAGGTTTGGATTAGATCAATGGGACTAGGAAGGTCCCCTGGAGAAGGGCACGGCGACCCACTCCAGTATGCTTGCCTGGAGAATCCCATGGCCAGAGGAGCCTCGTGTGCTACGGTCCTTAGGGTCACAAAGAGTCAGACACGACTGAGGGGACTTAGCCTGCATGCACTCTCCCAAAGGCCTGGCTGAGCTGCACCTGGTTGGCTGGGAGCGTTTCAGCGATAGCGGCATGGGCTTCCTCTCTCCCAGAGCCTCTGCTTCTGGGTGTCTGGGATGCCTTGCTTAAACAATAGCCCAGAGTGGCTGTGCTATGCAGGCAGGTTTGGAGAGGTTTCCTGGGTCAGCCCTTCTCTCTCTTTCTCTCTGGATCTCTCTGGAGTCAGGCTAAACCATGTCTGTTAACTGCTGCTGGATCTTTCTGGAGCTGAAGAGTAAGATGCTCGCTTGCCCGTCACCTCTATCTGACTTGAGTTGCTTTTGTCCCTCTACTGGCTTCACTGAGAAATGATGAAATGCGCCCTTTCCACACAAGAGATAACACAGACCCAGGGAGCCCCTACTGCATGCCGGGGGTTCTGCAGGGGCTTTATTCCTACGCTAGCACCAGGTACATTCATTTCACTCGACCCCACAGCAGCCCCTGAGGTGTGCAGTGGCTTCCCATTTTACAGAGGAGGGAATCGAGGCTCGGAAAGGTTAAGCAACTTCCCCATGGGCTCAGCAGAAACTCAGAGTCTGTCTGCCTCACAGCCTGCTATGTGGCCCGGAGAAGGCGAGATCTCCTGTGTGCCTGTCTGGGGTGGGACAGCAGCCTTGGTGGGGGAGCAGTCTTGAGGTATTTGTGCAGATACCTCATTTGGAAAAAAAAAGAAGGTAATTGTACCTCCCACAGTTGATCTGTTAATAGGATTATGAAAAGTAGAGCTGTTAAATGGATTAAATATGTTTAGAAAGTGCTGGTAAGTGCCACATATTTGCTGTTGGTATTGTTGTTGCTGCTGTCGTGAGCATTCACTCTCACTTGCTAACTGTGGTGGTGGTTCCACTTTTCCGCCTAAAACGGGACCTGGGCTCTGACCTCTCCCGGGCCTCCCTGCCCCTGTGGGCGGGGCTTTCGTGGAGGAGTGGGCGGGGCGGGGAGCCGCCGCGGGACGCAGGGGCCGGGCCTGGGCTGACCTGTAGTTGCCCTTCTTGGAGGCGATGTGCAGCGGGAGCATGCCGTCCTTGTTGGTCTTGTTGGCGTCCGCGCCCTGGGACAGCAGGAACTCCACCACCTCCTCGTGCCCATTCTTGCAGGCCTCGTAGAGGGCGGACGCGCTGTCGCTGGCCTGCGTGTTGATGTCCGCGCCTGGAGAAGGACAGGTGGATCAGTGCGTGATCGGGCGGTCACTGCCTTGGGTGTAACGGCCGCCTCCCGCGGGGCGCCTGCGGCCCTGACCACCCTGACACACTGGGTCACCCGGAGGACCCCAGCTCCCCTCTGCTACACCGAGACCGCGGGTCCCGTCCTGAACTGCCGTTGTGATCCTGGGATTTATGGAGCAGGTGCTATCGGCTGGCCCTGAGTGGTACTCGTGCTGTCTCTTTGAGTCCACAACATGTGGTAACCCCGTGCCATCAGTAACAGGTCACAGACAAGGACACTGGAGCCCGCGTGTGCATGCTGAGTCGCTTCAGTCGAGTCCGACTCTTTGCGACCCCATGGACTTCAGCCCGCCAGGCTCCTCTGTCCTTGGGATTCTCCAGGCAAGAATCCTAGAGTGGGTTTCTCTGCCCTCCTCCAGGGAATCTTCCCAACCCAGGAATCAAACCTGCATCTTTTTTTTTTTTTTTAAAGATTTATTTATTGATTGATTTTGGGCAGGGGTCAGGTTGGGGAGGGAGGGGAGCGGGCGGGCCACTTCTATTGGTCTTTCATTTCTCTATTTTCATCCATCGTTGTTCTTTGGCTCCGGTGGGCCTCCCATCACGGTGGCATCTGTTGTCGCAGAGCGCCGGCTCTGGGCGCATGCGCTCCAGAGCTCTGGCTCGGTAATTGGACACATTGGTCCAGCCGCTCCGCAGCACGTGGGATCTTCCCAGGCCAGGGATCGAACCGGCGCCCCTTGCACTGCAAGGCGGTGTCCTTACCCACTGGACCACCAGGGGAAGCCCAAACCTGCATCTCTTATGTCTCCTGCGCTAAAGCAGAGAGAACCTCTGCATCTGGCCCCAGGTCCCCCAGCTCATAAGTGAGGAGCCAAGACTTGAACCCAGAGGGTCTGGTGGCAGAAGCTCTGGCAGGTGGTCATTCCGCCCAGAAGGATCTAGATCTTGCCCTGAGGAAGGCCGTCATGGGTCTACGAGGGCACAGAGCCTCCTCACAAAGAAAACCCCAATCACTATTACTTAGAATTTGCTCTTCTCTGTCTTCAATTTCAAGGACTAAGAGAGGAATGGCTTCTTGTCTCCTCTGAAGGAAACACCACACTGTGCTGCCAGGAGGAGGCATCAGCCTGATGATGGTCTCCCTTCAGCCTGATCTCCTACATCTGCTCCATCTCCTGCTGGTGGAGAGAGAAGGCAGCGAGTTCTCTGCAAAGAGAGGTGCAGCCTCTTCCCCAGTCCCTCCCTATTCTGACAGGAAATGGAACTGAGGCAGCCGTGAAACATCAGTTAAGGGCTGAAATAAAAAGCATCTGTTAACCACAGATCCCCCCGCTCTGGGCATTCAGCTTATCACAAGCTCTCTGGTGAGTTTTACTTTGACGACTGGTTTCTGGTCTAGTGGAACCATCGCAGGTTTTCATAATAGACAAGAACCAGTTGAAGTTTCCGTTTCAGACTTTACAAGCTCTGTGGTCTTGGACAGCCTTTAGGAGCCTCAGTTTTTTCATTTCTCATGAGAATAACAGTACCTACCACCCAGGGTTTACTGAGAGGTTATCTAAATAAGGTAATAACATTAAGTATCTGCTATAGACAGCTGAAGAATTGATGCCTTTAAACTGTGGTGTTGGAGAAGACTCTTGAGAGTCCCTTGAACTGCAAGATCAAACCAGTCAATCCTAAAGGAAATCATTTAGGATTGGATATTCACTGGAAGGACTGAAGCTGAAGCTCCAATACTTTGGCCACCTGATGTGAAGAGAGAACTCATTGGAAAAGACCCTGATGCTGGGAAGAATAGACAGCGCTCCCAGCCGGGACCCCGAACAACGGCGCCTTGCACTGCAAGGCGGTGTCCTTACCCACTGGACCACCAGGGGAAGCCCAAACCTGCATCTCTTATGTCTCCTGCGCTAAAGCAGAGAGAACCTCTGCATCTGGCCCCAGGTCCCCCAGCTCATAAGTGAGGAGCCAAGACTTGAACCCAGAGGGTCTGGTGGCAGAAGCTCTGGCAGGTGGTCATTCCGCCCAGAAGGATCTAGATCTTGCCCTGAGGAAGGCCGTCATGGGTCTACGAGGGCACAGAGCCTCCTCACAAAGAAAACCCCAATCACTATTACTTAGAATTTGCTCTTCTCTGTCTTCAATTTCAAGGACTAAGAGAGGAATGGCTTCTTGTCTCCTCTGAAGGAAACACCACACTGTGCTGCCAGGAGGAGGCATCAGCCTGATGATGGTCTCCCTTCAGCCTGATCTCCTACATCTGCTCCATCTCCTGCTGGTGGAGAGAGAAGGCAGCGAGTTCTCTGCAAAGAGAGGTGCAGCCTCTTCCCCAGTCCCTCCCTATTCTGACAGGAAATGGAACTGAGGCAGCCGTGAAACATCAGTTAAGGGCTGAAATAAAAAGCATCTGTTAACCACAGATCCCCCCGCTCTGGGCATTCAGCTTATCACAAGCTCTCTGGTGAGTTTTACTTTGACGACTGGTTTCTGGTCTAGTGGAACCATCGCAGGTTTTCATAATAGACAAGAACCAGTTGAAGTTTCCGTTTCAGACTTTACAAGCTCTGTGGTCTTGGACAGCCTTTAGGAGCCTCAGTTTTTTCATTTCTCATGAGAATAACAGTACCTACCACCCAGGGTTTACTGAGAGGTTATCTAAATAAGGTAATAACATTAAGTATCTGCTATAGACAGCTGAAGAATTGATGCCTTTAAACTGTGGTGTTGGAGAAGACTCTTGAGAGTCCCTTGAACTGCAAGATCAAACCAGTCAATCCTAAAGGAAATCATTTAGGATTGGATATTCACTGGAAGGACTGAAGCTGAAGCTCCAATACTTTGGCCACCTGATGTGAAGAGAGAACTCATTGGAAAAGACCCTGATGCTGGGAAGAATAGACAGCAGGAGGAGAAGGGGATGACAGAGGATGAGATGGTTGGATGGCATCACCGAGTCAATGGTCATGGGTTTGAGCAAGCTCAGGGAGATGGTGAAGGACAGGGAGGCCTGGTGTGCTGCCGTCCCTGAGGTCACAAAGAGCCGGACACAACTGAGCGACTGAATTGATGGAAACATTTATGTCCCCCCGAAAATTCATATGAAACCTAATTCCCAGTGTGCTGGTGTTTAGAGGTAGAGCCTTTGGGAGGTGATCAGGTCATGTGCGTGGAGCCCTCCTGAATGGGATTAGTGCCCCGTTAAAGAAACCATAAAGAGCTTGCTTACCCCTTCCACCATGGAATGACACGGTGACAGGGACAGAATAGGATAGTTAGGTAGCTGTAAAGTCCTAGTAGGGGACTGTAGGTAGAAAGGTAAAACCTGGGAAAAGTTGGGAGGCCAGTAAGTTAACGATAACTTTATTCAATAAAGCAGGCTTGACTAAGTATACGTAGCTAATGAAGGAAGAGCTAGTGAAGGAGGAGCTAAAGATGTATGCCTTATGTCTGCATCTACGTCCACTTGAAGAAAGCGGTCTTCTACCCTCCCATATATATATTGCTGCCCACCCAATCGAGAGAGCAGAACTTTCCTGCCTGCCCACTTGCACCTCTTACAAGCGTCCTATCCTAATAAATCCATTTCTTGCCTATCACTCTGCCTCTCGCTGAATTCCTTCTGCATCGAGGCACAAAGAACCTGAGCCTCAATGGGTCCAGACGTTGGGTGAGTGATTTTTAATTCAAAGGTTGCTCGAGACTAGGGTTTTGGCTGCATTAAGTCTCAGCACGTGGATTCAAGTCCCAGACCAGGGTTTGGCTGGATTGAGTCCTAGCCATGTGGGTTTAAGTCCCAAGCAGGATTTGATCAGGTCTGGGCCCCGGGTTTAAGTCTCAATCCGAGGTAGAACACTTTCAACAGCATGAAGGTGGCTGCCTAGGAGGTAGAAACAGATCTCATGGGACACTGAGTCCCTTGGCACCCTGATCTTGGACTTCCCAGCCTCCGAAACTGTGAGAAGTAAACCTCTGTTGTCTATAAGCCCTCCAGTCTGTGGTATTCTGTGATGGCCACCTGAGTGGACCCAGAGGCGACCTCCCTGCCCGGAGCCTGGCACAGAGAGGGTGCTCGGCAGACCCAAGTTCCCCAGGACAGAGGGGCCAGGGTGCAGGCGCTGCCTCTGCCTCCATCCGAGGGCGAATTAGCGAATGGCTTAAACCCAGCTGAACTCTGGAAGCAGTGTTCCCTGGAAACCTGGACCCCTGCCGGCAAAGCCGCCTGCTCGCACAAGGAAAATATTTGGATTTGCAAATGGACTCGGCCCACCATGGGAACAGACCCTGACTCAGAGCATCAGCAAGAGAGCGGGGCAGATGTTCAGCACTGGCTCATACCCCCGCCCGCTGAGCACCCTGCCCTTTGTCCAGCCTCCTTGCCTGGCTCCCAGGACCCTGCCCGTGCCCTTTGCCCTCTGGCTGGTCAGCCCAGATTTGTCCCCAGCGGCAAGACTGTGCCCTGGGTCTGTTTTCCCAACCGCTTGGGCACGTGCTGAGTAAATGGATGCTTATCCAGGCCAAGTCCCAGGATGCACATTCTCGAGGCCGGGGCGGGTGGTGGAGCGGGAGGAGTGTGCAGCTTGGGGTCAGATGACTGCAGTCTGACTGTGATCAATTACGGTAACCTCTCTGAGCCTTAGTCTCCTCGTGGATGAAACAGCCTGAGGACACTCCCTAGCTCCCCGGCTACAGAGAAAACCCCACTGCCCACTCTGCGTTCACGCTGAGTGCTGTGCCTGCCTCATTGCAGGTCCTCAATGGCTCCTTCCCACCAGCCCCCAGGTCTGGCTTGCCTCTGCTTTCTCTGTTTCTTGAGTGGAAAGGTCACTTCCCACGAGAGTGAGAAGAAAGATCCAGAGTGTTCTTGGGGAAGATCAAAATATAATGGTCTCTTTGACAGAAAGAACATCTGCCATTGTCTCCGAGTCTTCTGTTACTGGGGCACGATCATTTGGGCAGTATTATTGTATTTTGTCCCATTAAGAGAACAAAGCGTGTTCAGCAGCAAGGAGTGCAAAGACCAGGGTCTAAATCCCAGTTCGGCCACTAATCTGCGGTGTGACCCTGGGCAAATCACTTTCCCATCCTGGTCCTCGGTTTCAGCCCCTATCAACTGACTTGTTATTTAGTTTGGAAGTTGTGTCTGATGCTTTTGCAGCCCCATGGACTGCAGCGGGCCAGGCTTTGGGATCTTCAAGGCAAGAATACTGGAGTAGGTTGCCATTTCCTTCTCCGTAGAGAGCTAGGAGATGACCTAAATGTTGTCTGAAGTTTCCCCTGGCCCTGAAGGGGGGCATGATAGATACAGAAGTTGATGGGGTGTCAAGAGGCTGAGATGCTTCCTCATCTTAGCTACATTGCTACATGACTGTAGATACAGAAGTCACTTCCTCTTTCTGGGCCTCAGATCCCTCGTTTGTGAAATGAGGACGTAGGGCTGGGTTAGCGCGGGCTAACATGAGGCACGTGTGCCACAGCCCTCCGAGTGTGTGCCTAACTGCAGGCATCGCTGGTGGATCTCAGATCTCGGCGTGTTTCCCGCTGAATCTAGACACAGCCTCCGAATCCTTCTCAACACAGCCCTCCCGGAAGACACTGTCCCTCAGTCAGAGCCAGTCCGTAGATGCCACCGAAGCTTGCCTTCCTTTAGACTTCATCTCAGGCCCTTCCCAGCTGCACTTGGGAACTCCACAACCCGGCGACCCTCAGCGCTCACCGTGCTTGGCCAGGAAGCGAAGCGCCTCCAGCTGCCCGCTCTGGGCGGCCACGAACAAGGGGGTGATGCCGTAGGCATTCTTGGCTTCCACCTTGGCGCCTCCGCTCACCAGGATCTCCATGACCTCCAGGTCATTGCGCGCCACAGACTCGTGCAGGGCGGTCCAGCCGCGGTTGCAGCGGTGGTTGGTGTCGGCCTTGTGCTGCACCAGGATCCTCACGGCCTCCACGTTCTTGCGCTCACAGGCTGTGCCGGAAAGAAGCAAGACGGTGAGCGGGGCCGCGGGCAGGACGTGGCCAGCCACGCCTTCGTCCATTCATGTGTCTATCCAGCCATTCACTCATCAGCCAGAACAAGTATCTACTACGTCTGCATCAGGTTCTAGTCTCTTTACTAAACCTAGGATATACAACTAAACTAATAGCAATATTAATCAGTACTAATATTCGCTGGTGTGCATATAGCACCGCATATGCACCAGGCACTAAATTAATTAACTTAGTTCTCCCAGCTACCCTCAAAGGAATCAAAATACTAATATTCCGCCTTGGGTGCATATAGGGCCCACCGATCTTCAAGGCAAGAATACTGGAGTAGGTTGCCATTTCCTTCTCCGTAGAGAGCTAGGAGATGACCTAAATGTTGTCTGAAGTTTCCCCTGGCCCTGAAGGGGGGCATGATAGATACAGAAGTTGATGGGGTGTCAAGAGGCTGAGATGCTTCCTCATCTTAGCTACATTGCTACATGACTGTAGATACAGAAGTCACTTCCTCTTTCTGGGCCTCAGATCCCTCGTTTGTGAAATGAGGACGTAGGGCTGGGTTAGCGCGGGCTAACATGAGGCACGTGTGCCACAGCCCTCCGAGTGTGTGCCTAACTGCAGGCATCGCTGGTGGATCTCAGATCTCGGCGTGTTTCCCGCTGAATCTAGACACAGCCTCCGAATCCTTCTCAACACAGCCCTCCCGGAAGACACTGTCCCTCAGTCAGAGCCAGTCCGTAGATGCCACCGAAGCTTGCCTTCCTTTAGACTTCATCTCAGGCCCTTCCCAGCTGCACTTGGGAACTCCACAACCCGGCGACCCTCAGCGCTCACCGTGCTTGGCCAGGAAGCGAAGCGCCTCCAGCTGCCCGCTCTGGGCGGCCACGAACAAGGGGGTGATGCCGTAGGCATTCTTGGCTTCCACCTTGGCGCCTCCGCTCACCAGGATCTCCATGACCTCCAGGTCATTGCGCGCCACAGACTCGTGCAGGGCGGTCCAGCCGCGGTTGCAGCGGTGGTTGGTGTCGGCCTTGTGCTGCACCAGGATCCTCACGGCCTCCACGTTCTTGCGCTCACAGGCTGTGCCGGAAAGAAGCAAGACGGTGAGCGGGGCCGCGGGCAGGACGTGGCCAGCCACGCCTTCGTCCATTCATGTGTCTATCCAGCCATTCACTCATCAGCCAGAACAAGTATCTACTACGTCTGCATCAGGTTCTAGTCTCTTTACTAAACCTAGGATATACAACTAAACTAATAGCAATATTAATCAGTACTAATATTCGCTGGTGTGCATATAGCACCGCATATGCACCAGGCACTAAATTAATTAACTTAGTTCTCCCAGCTACCCTCAAAGGATGCAGTGCTCCTCCCTTTCATAGGTGAGGAGAGTGAGGCATAGGGAAATGAAGCGACTTGCCCAAGGTCACACAGATAGTAAATGGCAGAACTGAGAATCAAGTTCAAGTAGTCAGGCCTGGAACCTCTTTCCCCTGGAAGGTTCCAGAATGTCCATAACTCATCTCCCTTTCCCGTGTTACCTGCTTCAGTCCTCCCTGAGGCCAGAGGAGGAGAATAAGGGCAGCGTCATATTCCTGCTCAAAACACTTCCTCAAAGGCTACTCAGGTAATTTGGGGTAAAATTTATCTTCTGAGTATAGCTTGTCAGGTCCTCCTCCACCTACTCAAACTTCCCCTTTAAGCCTCTTCTTGCTCTGGACTCTAAATGATCCCTTAGCACGGACAGCACTATCCCCAGGGAAGGTCAGCACTTGTCCAAACTGACCACCCTTGGAGGCTTCTCTGAGTCAGCTCGGTCGGGTAGGGAGAAGGAATGGGGGCTTCCCAGTGGCTCAGTGGTAAGTAATCTGCCTGAGAAGGCAGGGGGTGCAGGTTTGATCCCTGGGTGGGGAAGATCCCCTGGAGGAGGAAATGGCAGCCCACTCCAGTACTCTTGCCCGAATAATCCCATGGACAGAGGAGCCTGGCGGGCTACCATTCATGGGGGTGCGAAGCGTCAGACACGACTGAGCCAGTAAGCATGCACACGTGAGAAGGAAGGGGGGCTGCCTGTGTAGTGCTTCAAACAGGACCCCAAAGGAAGCTCCCCACTTCCCTAAGCCTTGGGCTTTTTCACCTGTAAAGCACAGATAACGAAACCTTCCCGAAAGGACGCTGTGGGAGGGTGGAGTGGGCAGGATACGAAGGCTCCAGGATGGAACTCTTGTGGCACCAGGGCCCGGGCCTCAGCTGTGAGTCAGCCAGCGTGCTGGGAGCTCTCTCCGGGACATCTGGAGATCCGGGTGACGGCTGTGGTGCCCGGGGGATGCGAGTTCTAGGAAAGACGTCTCCACTGCAGGTTTACACTGGACCTGCTTCCTGCTGCGGATGGAACGTTCCGGGCACTGACTACCAGACACACGGGAAATTGGGGATTTCTGTAGATTTTCAAAGTGTGACGGTCTTGTCCTTTCAGCCAGACCCGAAGCTGGTTGCTTAGGCGTGTAGGCATGACCTAGACACTCGAGAGGGGAGCAGTCCAGAGGGTGCTGCTGGCATCCAGTCCTCGGAGCCAGATCCAGGTCTGCCTTCACTGGCTGTGTGATCCTGTTTGCTCTCTGAGCCTTGGGGCCTCCTCTGCAAACAGGGGATGGCTGGCAGTGCTCATCTCTCACGTGGATGGATGTGAGGGTTCGGAAAAAGAACAGAGCCTGGCGTGGAGTAAACACGCGGTGAGTACCAGCTGTTGTGATTACTCGGATTGGGAGTCTGGGCACTGTGAAGGCAGCCAGTGAATGTCCTTGGATGACGTACTGAGTAAGCTAGGAGTTTTCATTTTCTCAAAAATCTTGGTGTTGCAGATTCTCTCTGGCCCCCTTTTCCTAGGTCGAATGTCCCCCCTTGGAGACGTACTGATAAGCTAGGGAGTCATTTCATCTCGGTAGGGAGAAGGAATGGGGGCTTCCCAGTGGTAGTGAGTAATCTGCCTGAGAAGGCAGGGGGTGCAGGTTTGATCCCTGGGTGGGGAAGAGCCCCTGGAGGAGGAAATGGCAGCCCACTCCAGTACTCTTGCCCGAATAATCCCATGGACAGAGGAGCCTGGCGGGCTACCATTCATGGGGGTGCGAAGCGTCAGACACGACTGAGCCAGTAAGCATGCACACGTGAGAAGGAAGGGGGGCTGCCTGTGTAGTGCTTCAAACAGGACCCCAAAGGAAGCTCCCCACTTCCCTAAGCCTTGGGCTTTTTCACCTGTAAAGCACAGATAACGAAACCTTCCCGAAAGGACGCTGTGGGAGGGTGGAGTGGGCAGGATACGAAGGCTCCAGGATGGAACTCTTGTGGCACCAGGGCCCGGGCCTCAGCTGTGAGTCAGCCAGCGTGCTGGGAGCTCTCTCCGGGACATCTGGAGATCCGGGTGACGGCTGTGGTGCCCGGGGGATGCGAGTTCTAGGAAAGACGTCTCCACTGCAGGTTTACACTGGACCTGCTTCCTGCTGCGGATGGAACGTTCCGGGCACTGACTACCAGACACACGGGAAATTGGGGATTTCTGTAGATTTTCAAAGTGTGACGGTCTTGTCCTTTCAGCCAGACCCGAAGCTGGTTGCTTAGGCGTGTAGGCATGACCTAGACACTCGAGAGGGGAGCAGTCCAGAGGGTGCTGCTGGCATCCAGTCCTCGGAGCCAGATCCAGGTCTGCCTTCACTGGCTGTGTGATCCTGTTTGCTCTCTGAGCCTTGGGGCCTCCTCTGCAAACAGGGGATGGCTGGCAGTGCTCATCTCTCACGTGGATGGATGTGAGGGTTCGGAAAAAGAACAGAGCCTGGCGTGGAGTAAACACGCGGTGAGTACCAGCTGTTGTGATTACTCGGATTGGGAGTCTGGGCACTGTGAAGGCAGCCAGTGAATGTCCTTGGATGACGTACTGAGTAAGCTAGGAGTTTTCATTTTCTCAAAAATCTTGGTGTTGCAGATTCCCTCTCTGGCCTCTTCACTTTTGCCTATCTGGTTCCCCTTGCTCGTAAAGCTGGTAGACCCCTCCGGCTCCGGCTCAGATCTGGGACCCTCTCCTGGGGGGAGACCCTCCCCCGCATCCTGGTCCCTCCCCCATGCTCCCAGGTGCCTCGTGCCAAGCTCTTCAATACCAGTAGCTGACTGTTCCATCGTCTGTGCATTGATGCCCACCAGGCTGGGCGAGCTCATGGGCATGGACCGTATTTGTTCAGCTCTGAGGCCTCAGCATGCCAGGCCCACGGGAGAGCTTGGGAGATACTGACTGACTCCATGCATGAATGACTGCAGGTTCAGTTATGTAAGATATCATCTGAACGAGGCTGCACTGTCACAGCAGACCCCGGTGGGGGGCTGTGCATTTTGCAGGCCATCCTCCTGATCACCCGCCCAGTTTCTGGACCCTTCCTGGAGGAAGGCCATGCCGGCGGGCTCACCTTTGTAGAGCGGTGTCTCTCGGGACTTGTTGGAGATGTCAGGCTCAGCCCCAGCCTGCAGCAGCGACTGGACGCAGTCCACGTGTCCCCGGCACGTTGCCAAGTAAAGGGCCGTTTCCTCCTGCAGCGTGCGCTGGTCGATGACTGCCGGGTATGCTGGGGCGGGGACAGACCAGGAGATTCATGAAGAGGAAGACACCCATCTCTCCCACAGCACAGAATTCGTCCTGATTTCCTCCCATTCCGAGTTCAGACATGCGTGCCCTCGGCCTGAATTTACCATCCAGCTCTCTTCATCCTGTTGGCCCTGGATTCAGCCACGTTCACAGGGCTGTTTTAGCTTCCCCGTCATGTTCATCCATTCAGGCGCCACCTCCTCTGGGAAGCCTTCCCTGATGGCACCCCCTCCTTCTCTGGATGACCCTGTCCTTCCCTTCCACTTCCATCAGGCACTGCAGCTGTTTCTGCCCTGAAGTGTGGCGGGCTGCCTGGGGTCCGTTTCTGAACCCCCGAGAGCAGAGGTAACTCTTCCCTGCAGGTGTCCCCCACCCACATCTGGCCTGGGGCAAAGCTGGGTCTCAGAGAGGAGGCATGAGTGGCCCAGGATCTCACAGCTGTTGGGGCCAGCCTTGGCCGGGTGCAGGCACAGCTGCGGTAGGTTCCACACCAAATCACCCCCTGGAACATTCTGGAACAAGCTGGCCGTGGCCCTCCCAGAAGTCAGCCCTGGCTCATTCCTCTCTGAGGAATGCGGCTTGCCTGTCCTGGGGGGAGGGTTGCAGAGGTGGCGGGATGGGTGAGGTGCTGTTGGGGGTTGGTGACAAGTCATTCCCTTGCTTCCAGCTTGGTGTCTTTAGTTTTGCAAGGGGAGTGGTCACTTGGTCTTGTCCCTTGTCACCGCGGGTATTGTGGGCCAAAGCTCTAGCAGGACAGTGTTCCTGCCCCTGCATCCCATCTCCACCGGGGCTGCAGCCAGCCCCACGCCTCACCTCGGTGCAGGGTCTTCAGGCAGTCCAGCTGGCCGTAGTAGGCCGCCTCATGCAGCGGCAACCAGCCGTCCTTGTTGGGCTCCGCCAGGTTCTTCCCTGCCTTGATCATAGCCTTCAGGGCCTCCTCATCGCCTTCCTTGATGGCCTTTAGCACAGGGTCCACAGGCCTGTTAAGAGCAAGGGGAGGGTCATTCCTCAGAAATGGATGGTGGACAGAGGCCAGGCCAGCAGGCTCCTCGCTCAGAGGAAAGCAGGGCCAGGAGCGGGGCTGGCCGTGGGATCACAGCGCCCGGCTTGTCCCCACTGTTCTGGGACAGGTGCTCAGCTCCAGCAGCCGTGTCCTCTGGATAAGGAGAATAATCCCTCCTAACACATGGGGGAGCTCTGGGAACCCTGCCCTGCCCTTGGCCCCTTCCTGCTCTCAGTCCTTCAAAGCTTCCTCGGCCTGCCTGCGGGGTCAGCCCCTCCCTGCCTGTGGTCATAAGCCCTCGACTCACCGCTGGCCTTTACACGCCTTTGATCATTTGCGTCTGTCTGTCTGTCTCCCCCTCTCGACTATGCGCTCCAAGGCCATAGGGCCTATGTCTTTCTTTCACCCTTCATAATTTGAGTCTCAGAGCCCAGCTCAGTGGCTGGTCCATAATAAGTGCTTAATAAACATTTGCTGCTTGAAAGAAAGGATGAGAGAGAGAAAATATGAAAGGAAGGAAGGGAGGGAGGGAGGAAGAATTCAGAATTTAAGAATCCCGACAGGGGCTTCCCTCGCGATCGAGTGGTAGGGCTCTGAGCTTCCACGGGGAGCTCAGGGAGCATGCGCTGACCCCTGGTCGGGGAACTAAGATCCTGTATACCTTATCACCAACCCACCAGCCCAACAAAACCCAGCACAATGAAACAAAACCCCAATGATTTCACTCCTTCCTCTCTTCCATTTCCCAAAAGACAGCTTCTTCCCTGTAGATGTTTGCTTGTTTCTCTAGGAATTTTATTTGTATCTCATTCAAAATCACTTCGCAATGACCTCCTTTGAGCACCTGGAGACACACTGGCCTATAAGGATAAATACGGGGCTCTGGATCAGGCCTTGGCTGTCTCTCACACCCTGGTGAGCGCCCCTGAAATTGGGGTGTTTCCACGTCTTTACCTCTGAACTGGGCACCACCTTGGGAAGTGCTACTAGAAGCGGGCCGAGCTCATTCACTTCCACAGATGGAAGCCGAGGGCCCCTTTCCAGCAGAGCTCCTAGATGACCAGGAGAGAGAGGGTTCAGGGACCCTTCTGTCCCTGCAGTTTCCAGTGACGGCATCTGCTGCACAAGACCGTGTCCCCTGTCGCTATGGTTGTTCTTTTTTTTGGTTTTTTTGGCCACTTCTATTGGTCTTTCATTTATTTATCTTCATCCATCTTTGTTCTTTGACCTGTGCAGGCCTCCCATCGCAGTGGCCTCTCTTGCTGCAAAGCTCCGGCTCAGTAGCTGGACACATCGGTCCAGCCGCTCCGCGGCACGTGGGATCTTCCTAGGCCAGGGATCAAACCGGCGCCCCTTGCACTGCAAGGCGGTGTCCTTACCCACTGGACCACCAGGGAAGCCCTGCCACGATTGTTGACATTGCTACCAGGAGGATTCGGGCTTCTAGCACCCGCCTCCCAAGTGATGGATAACTAACCCCACTGGCAGTTTTAGTGATCATTAAACACCTTCCATGAGCACAGCGCTCCAGAGTTTACCAAGTGCCTCTGCCTGCAGGCCTGTTTGCACTGAGACGAAGGCACAGACCCTCGGAGGGAACTATTCACAGGGAGCGTCTCTCTGGGGTCTTCCCAACCCCTTTCCTTACTCCTGACCCTTCTCCTCAGCCCTAGAACTTTTAGCTGCTGAAAGATGGAAATACCCGAAGGATGAATACATCTGAAGTCTTCACAATTTAAAACATCTGAATGTCAAAAAGAATCCAGGGCTAAGGCGAAGGATTAACTTCAAGGCACTTTGTCCACTGATTCATTCATTTGTTCGTTTGCTTATTTATTCTGAGCTGACTTCCTCCATCCTTGGAGAGTCAGTGAGGACCATGACAGAGACGGTCCCACTCTTGGGAAACATACTGCATAAATGGCCCCATTTTCCAGATGGAGGAGGCGAGGCCTGAGGCAGGCCTTGTCCCATTAGCCTCATCCCTGTCAGGGGCCCAGCTAGGCCCGGAGCGTCTGCAGCGCCGGCCCCTTTACCCTCCCAGCTGCTTCCTCCAGCACGAGCGGCACTTCCTCCCGACTCTCAGCCTCTCTGGTTATTAATAGCTTCAGAGCACAGACGCAGGTTAAGCTACAGACCCAGCAAGGACGACGGGTAACTGACCAGATAAGCCCTGACGTCCCCATCAACACCATCCCCGCCACCTTGACGAGTTCCTCTGACGAGCAGCCAGAGCAACCCCGGCCGGCGTCAGGAGAGGCCCCAGTGGGGTAGGTGTCTCGTCTGCCCTGGACGGTCTCCTGCAGGACCCGGCTGGCCGTTCTCATGGCCTCGGGGGCGTGCGGTGTGGTGAGAACGCTCTCCAGCCCCGCCGCCCCGCGTGGGTTTCGTCCAGCTGCAGAGCGAGCGCCCTGGAGCGCTCAGGCGCAGGCACTGCTGCCTTATCTGTGAGCTCTGCCAAAGTGCCCGCCCTGGGGGCGGGGGAGCCGCTGGGGGTCAGGCCATCGGGCACTGGGGAGCCCGGCAGGACCAGGAGGCCACTCTGTCCTCTAGCCTTCTCACTCAGCGAAGGGAGACTCAGAGAGGGACAGAGACTCCCCGGGGGCTGCCCGGGAAGTGGCCTCCGTGCCGAGACCAGAAACTGAGTCCTGCTTTTCCAGACGACCCAAACCCCGCCTGCGGCACCAGCACCGAGGAGGAGAGAGACAGGTGGCAGGGCTTGCCGAGTGCCGAGAAGACGAGCTAGAACACTGGCCAGCCGCCTGCTCCCCACGACGGGACGGCTCAAGGAACGAGGGGTTCTCACGATGGGACCCCTTTCTGGCTTTTAACAGCTTCTAGGATCCATCTAGGGGATCAGAGAAGTAAACCACAGAGCTACTTTCTGAGATTGCACCTAGCCCAACATCCTAGCACCAGGCAAGCAGAGCCCCTCCTGCGGCTCGGATTATTTCTCGGTTATTGCACCTGGCGCTTAATAAATAAAAGCAACAAAGCAAAGCAAGGTTTGTGGGTGTGGGCGCTGTGGATGTGCTCAGATAGACCCAGGCTGTTGACAGGGGTTGAAAGTGAGACAGACGTGCGGCCCATTCGTCAGCCTCAGCTCTGAGCCTCTGGGGTTCTGGGGCCATCTCCGCAGTCTCCCTCTTGCTGGGTGCCCAGGTTCACAGCCCTAAGAGGCCACCCCGGCATGTAGAGCCCGTGGGTGGGGGCGGGGGCTGAGGGGCTGATCACCAGCTCAGCCTGGCTGGCAGTTCCTGAGGATGGAGTCTGTGGTCACCAAGCCCCGTGTGGCAGGAGCCGCTGGGTCTCGGGGGGACACACCTGGAGGGGTGTGTGCCTGGGGGTGACTTCCTGGGAACTGGAGGCCTGCTTTCCACCCGCATTCCCCAGCCCCAGTCTGGAGGAGAGGGAGCTGGGATGGTCTGGGGGCCGCACCGAGGGGCACTTACGCCAGCTGGGAGGACTTGCTGCGGTTGTATTTCTGCATCACCTCCTGGAACAGGCCCTTGGGGGCTGAGGTCGGGGCGCTCTCCGGAGACGCAGCGGACCTGGAGGGTGCAGGGCAGGAGTGAAAGAGGGAAAAATACTCTGCGTATGAGAAGCGGGTCATGGCCGGAGGCAGGCACGGGGATGGAGGGAGAGCGAGGGACAGAGACTGACAGACAGACCCGGGGCTCTGAACCAGAGCAGATGGCCGGGTCCTCCCCGTGTGCTGGACACAGCTGCTGTGTCTCCAGATTATTTTTGGCCCTTGGAGGAAGCCCTGGGAGATTTAAATGACCATATAAGACAACAATGAGGTTAACCTCACCCCACGCCCAGGGTCCCCCTCCCCAGCCAACCACGCAGGAGGCAGATATGAAGCAAGGTGACATTCTTCACCCGGAGGATGTGAGACGGAGTCAGCGGCAGGTCCCAGAATGAAAAAGGCTCAGACTCAGAGCTGGCCGGGTGGGTCCCACCAGGGACAGACCAGAGATCCACCAGGAGCAGGGACAAGGAGAGCAAACCTGGGATGCCAAGCCAAGTCTGTGCCCTGCCCCCACCTCGCCAGCTGCTCATTAGAGGGTCCTGCCATCCCAGGGTCAGAACAAAACAGAAGAAAGGCTAAAAAAGCAGAAGGGGGTGCACGAGGTCATCTGTGGGTGTGGGCGCTGTGGATGTGCTCAGATAGACCCAGGCTGTTGACAGGGGTTGAAAGTGAGACAGACGTGCGGCCCATTCGTCAGCCTCAGCTCTGAGCCTCTGGGGTTCTGGGGCCATCTCCGCAGTCTCCCTCTTGCTGGGTGCCCAGGTTCACAGCCCTAAGAGGCCACCCCGGCATGTAGAGCCCGTGGGTGGGGGCGGGGGCTGAGGGGCTGATCACCAGCTCAGCCTGGCTGGCAGTTCCTGAGGATGGAGTCTGTGGTCACCAAGCCCCGTGTGGCAGGAGCCGCTGGGTCTCGGGGGGACACACCTGGAGGGGTGTGTGCCTGGGGGTGACTTCCTGGGAACTGGAGGCCTGCTTTCCACCCGCATTCCCCAGCCCCAGTCTGGAGGAGAGGGAGCTGGGATGGTCGGGGGGCCGCACCGAGGGGCACTTACGCCAGCTGGGAGGACTTGCTGCGGTTGTATTTCTGCATCACCTCCTGGAACAGGCCCTTGGGGGCTGAGGTCGGGGCGCTCTCCGGAGACGCAGCGGACCTGGAGGGTGCAGGGCAGGAGTGAAAGAGGGAAAAATACTCTGCGTATGAGAAGCGGGTCATGGCCGGAGGCAGGCACGGGGATGGAGGGAGAGCGAGGGACAGAGACTGACAGACAGACCCGGGGCTCTGAACCAGAGCAGATGGCCGGGTCCTCCCCGTGTGCTGGACACAGCTGCTGTGTCTCCAGATTATTTTTGGCCCTTGGAGGAAGCCCTGGGAGATTTAAATGACCATATAAGACAACAATGAGGTTAACCTCACCCCACGCCCAGGGTCCCCCTCCCCAGCCAACCACGCAGGAGGCAGATATGAAGCAAGGTGACATTCTTCACCCGGAGGATGTGAGACGGAGTCAGCGGCAGGTCCCAGAATGAAAAAGGCTCAGACTCAGAGCTGGCCGGGTGGGTCCCACCAGGGACAGACCAGAGATCCACCAGGAGCAGGGACAAGGAGAGCAAACCTGGGATGCCAAGCCAAGTCTGTGCCCTGCCCCCACCTCGCCAGCTGCTCATTAGAGGGTCCTGCCATCCCAGGGTCAGAACAAAACAGAAGAAAGGCTAAAGCAGAAGGATGCACGAGGGTCATCTGAGCCAGGGTGTGGAGTCAGCCAGGCGCAGGTTCAAATCCAGCTCTGGCACGTCCTGGCGGTGTGACCTTGAGCAGGTGCATCTTCTCGGGGATTGAGTCTGGTGAGGCCTGGGTGCCTGAACAGTGCAGAGGGCTCATCAGAGGGTCAGGCACAGGGCTTGACCCGTGTCCACCATTCACCGTATCATTATTTCATCTCTCTGGGCCTCAGTTTCCCCACCCCTTGGGCTGTTGTGGGGACAGGAGGGCTGAAAGGAGCAGTGGTGGACACTGTGCAGATCTGGGTTGACTGGGGCTGGCATGGGAACGGGGCGTGCTGGCCCCTCTTTTAAAAGGCGGGGGCCCTGGAGCTATGGACGCCCCAGAGGGCCCAGCCTGGTCTCCTGTGCCCCCTGGGTGGCCTGCAGGATTGGGGGGACACTGCTACAGGTGACCAGGGCCCCGTGGGCTATGGAGGCACTGGACCTGTGTCCCTGAGGCCCTGCAGGTTTTGTGGGCACCCTGAGCCAGGTGGGGGCGTGGGGAAGGATGAGGAGCAGAGAGACGGGCTGGACGCCAGTTCCCTTCATCCCTGCACCGTGGCCGTCGCCTCCCACCTCCCTTCTCCCCAGCCTGCTCCTGAGCACTGTGAGGCTGAACATGATGCCACGGATGCTTGAGCGGGGGCCAGAGTCACTTCCTTGTTTAGACATGGAGACTAAGCCTCCGAGAAGGAAGAAACGGCCCAGGGCCACCCACGGCTGCGAGGCCGCCGCCTGTCCATCGACGGAGCTCCGACACGCAGCTGCTCTGCTGGGGCCTGGTCTCTCCCACCCCGTCTTCCCTCTCCCGCCCTTAGTCCACCATGCGGACAGGCCCTGCAACTGGGAACACATCCCCGCCCCTCTTTGTGCCTCAGTTTCCTCCTTTGCAAAATGAGGAGCTGGGACCAGTCCAGGGGTCCCCTTGCCACCGGTTGTTGTGGAACTTTCACTGCAAGCAACTCACGTGGAGCCTCGGGATGCCGTGCAGACCTAAGGCCACAGCCGGGGAGGGGCTCCGAGCCCGGCCCTGCCCAGACCCTCCCCCCGGCTCTGAGAGCGGCCCGTTCAGGGTCGGTGTCTGCACTGGCCGCGTCCGTGTGTGCTAGGACACTCCAGTCGTGTCCGACTCCTTGTGACCTCAGGGACTGTAGCCCACCAGGCTCTCCTGTCCATGGGATTCTCCAGGCAAGAATACTGGCGTGGGGTGCCATGCCCTCCTCCAGGGGATCTTCCTGACCCAGGGATCCGATGTCTCCTGCGGCTCCTGCCTTGCAGGTGGATTCCTCACTCCTGGCCCTGAGAGGGGAGCCCTCATGGTGCAGGATCGTCCCCAGTTCCATGACAAAGCCCCACGCTTCTACCTCTGCATGGTCCTGGGGACCAGTCCCTCTCATCAGGGTCCATGTGTGGCCTCCCGTCACTGTTTGTGGTTAAAATGTTTTGAACCAGGTAACAAGCATTGATAAAAGCCAGCCCCCCACCACCCTCGGAAACGAGCACATTTCTCTGATGGCATAAGAGTCGCAGCAAGAGAGGGAGCGTGAGGCTGTGGGGGGCAGCGAGGCGGTGACGATGACACTCCCTCCAGGCGGCGCCTCCTCTCCGTCCTCCTCGCCCCCGGCGGGAGCCAGAGGTCCTGAGGCTCCCACAGGCGGAGGAGGAGACAGTCACACCGGGTTCATTTCCACGGGAATTTCCCAGCGCCTGCTGGTCCCACACCCTACACTAGGGCCCGGAGGTGCAGACCAGTGCTTTGACCCTCGAGATGTTCAGGGGCCTGCAGGGTGGCAGGCAAGGATGCGCTCCGGGCTCTTTCTGATGAAGCCTGCAGGCGTCACTTCCCCTCAGGCCCAGAGCAGGGACCTTCCCGGCAGAGAAAACCGCCAGGGTGAGTCATCAGAGGTGAGACGGACCTGGCAGGAAGCGGGTGCAGGTCATGACCTGGAAGGGGCCCAGGTAGGGCCCTCCGTCCTCGGTGGAGGCGGGCAGGTCGAGGGCAGCAGTGTGCCACCCTCGCCAGGTTCCAACGGCCCTACCCGAGGTCCAGCTGGTCCCGGTCCCGGCTTCAGATACGGGTCGGGCTCAGTGAGAGGGTCCCTGGGCTGGGATGGCAAAGCCCCTTGACTTCTCAGCGAGCCCCGTCTGGGTTAACAAGAAGCCGGGCCAGCCCCAGGAAGAGTGTCCATCTGGCCCGCAAGCAGGCATCTCAGTGCTGGAGGGGGTGGCGAGTCCCAAGAGTGTTCCCTGAGCCTGCCGCCTTGCCAAGCACATCCTCTGCCTCCACTCACACGCGCCCTGCATCGAGCACAGGTGCCATGCGTACTGGGTCGGGTACACAGAAAAGTGTCAGCGCTCGCTCGATCCACTCTGTACAGCCCGCCAGGCTCCTCTGTCCGCGGGATTCTCCAGGCAAGAAGATGGGAGTGGGTGGCAGGCAGATTCTTTACTGTCTGAGCCACCAGGGAAGCCCACAGTAGGCGCTTGGTAACCTTAAATGAATATCACAAAACAAGCAAGCAAGAGCCACCGAAGGTCGTACCTCCCTATGGTAATCTTCAGAAACCTCAGATTCCTGGAGAACTGGCCCCGGTCTCACGGCTGGAGAGAGGAAGCGCTCAGGCGGTTACCTTGGGTCATCACCACCATGTCCATTCCACCCATGAGCGTTCTGTTTCCCTCTCACCCATTGACCAGCTCATCCTTCCTGGGCTGATCAGAGAGGGCTCCCATGTAGAGGAGAATATGAATTCCAATTGCAGCATCTTCTGCCTTTCCACCCGAGGCTAAGGTTCATCGAGAGCTTGCTATGTATGTGTCTTATGAGAGCATGGCACAAAACATCGCATTTCATCCTCTAAACCACTTTGTGGAGGAAATGTAACTGGCTCCCTTTTGCAGATGAGGAAACCGAGGCCCAAAGAGGTTTGCTTCCTCTAGGCTGTGTGGCGAACTCCTACTTATCCTTCAAAGCCCACCTTCTAGAGTAAGATATAAATCAGTTCTTCCTGCGTCCCTCCGACACTGAAGCAAGCCTCTTTGCTGCATCCATCCTATGGCATCGTTATGTGTCTCTGGGTCTTCGCCCTCATTAGACTGCAAGCTAGGGAGAACAGGGACCAGGCCTGGTTTGCATCCGAGTGCCAGGAACATACTTGGCACTTCATACTTGTACAGTAAGGGCAAGTGGCTCATTTGAATTGTTTGCAGCTGTGCATACACCAGCCCAAACAAGTTCCCGCTTCATGTTTTCCTCCTTCGTCTTCTTGGAAATGTTACCTCAAATAAAATGCAGAAGTTTAAAGACTGGAAGACCCAGTTTCCTAGACCCATTCGGACTGGTTCTTATTAGTAACCCAGGTTCCCTGTTTCGTGAGGGCATGAGCCGTGTTTCTCTGTTGGACGGGACGTCAGGCTGGCATTCAGGGAGCCCTCAGTGGGCCAAGACTTGCCAAATGATCGTCATACATGTTCAGGCTGAACCTTTTACCTTGGGTTCAGGGCTCAATCCTTTACCTTGTGGTGAAAGAGAAACAAATTGGAAAATGGTTTTAAGAGGGAATATTGCATTTTCGCTGGGATGCTGAGCTGGCTTTCATTTCCAGGATCCCAGAGACCCAGTGGACCTTTATGCCCACACTTGCCGTCTTGGTCACAAGCGGATGACAACAAATCGTATTTCCAGAGGACGTTATTGGATTCAAAGCACAATAATTTGCATAAAAACGTTCACTGGTGTCTACAGTGATCCAGGCTCTTTGCCAGACACTGAGGATACAAAAGGGAGTAATAGCTGTTCCTTGTCCTTGAGGAGGTCACACAGTGTCACTGGGGACACTCCCGTGAGGCCAGGTGATGCCTTCCTAGGCTGACACACAAGCTTGTCCAGAAAGCCAAGGTGTCATGAGATGAGCAGTCAGGGTATGCAGGGAGGAAGTAGCGGGGAAGTGGTTCAGGCTGCAGGATGTGGCAGGGGGCTCCAACACCTGCCTCATTTGATTTGCTTTTCATAAGAAAACATGCAAGGGCGGCCTAGGCAAGTTTTCTTATTGCCTTTTTAGGGATATGGTAGCTGGGGCTCAGAAAAGTCAAGTCACTTGCCTGAGGTCACACAGCCAGTAGTGACGAGGATCGGAAGCCACTCTAAGCCCACCTCCCTGACTGGCTGATCCGCCACCTCCTCACGCAGGCATGCAGAGAGCTCCACGGTGCTGCCACAGGTCAGGCCCCCTGTGCGAGACACAAGGCCTCACAGGAAGGAAGACGGCTGAGGCCCCTGCCCTCGAGGAGTTCACAGGTTCACGGCAGAAATAAATACATAAAAACTGTAAGTCCCGGTCAGGGCAGTGATGAAAATAGCCTGGAAAGTGAGAAAGTGCGCAACCTGCTTGGCCTGGGGCTGGTCAAAGATGAGGAGGAGCTGGCTCCAGGGAGACTCGGGCGTGAGTGACGCCTGCCGTCTAAACCTGCTGTGGGTCCACATGGATGGACACGATGGTATTCGGAGAGAAGCGTGCTCAAGGCCTGTGCCAGGCCCGCGCTTGCTGCCGCGCCGTGGCCGCCTGTGCGCGCAGGCCCGCGCCTCTCTTGTGGGCGGCAGCACTGGCGGTGGGGAGGAGGCCCTCGACAGCGGAGGACGGGCGGGAGACAGAGACAGGCCCCTGCAGAGTCCGCAGAGCCGGCTGCCTGTCTGACCCTCAGCGTGGGACAGACCTCGACGGGGTCCTGGCTCTGGGGGCGCCTGTTTAGTCACAGGCAGACTGGGCACAAGCATCCGCCTTCCGCGGCTTCTGTCAGGATCCAGCGAATGCCGTGGACGGAGGGTGCAGGGGAGCAGGGGAGCAGGGAGGGGACTTTCATGAAAAATCACACGAGAGGGGTTCACTTTCCCAGCAGCCCCACCTGCTTTCCGAGATGAAAGGGCAGAACAGAACCTAGCCGGCTGCAGGTCACATCAAGGGTGCGGAGACGCAGGCTGACCCTGCCCGCCCACCAGGACCGCACCTGCGTCTTAGGCGAGGACCACAGGGCCTCGGATAAGTCCTTTCCCTGCTGTGGGACAGCTTTCTTCCCAGGATACATATTGAAGCCCCACGGTGGGCTTCTCTTTCATGCCTCTAGACGGAGGAAGTCGGGGTCCAGTGCTAAGGTTTTCGAGTGTCCCCAGGCCTCCTGGGCAGAGCTCCCACGCTGGGGAGAAGGTTGCAGCAGCCCCGAATGTGTGTCTTGTGCTGCAGCTGGGTTGAAGCAAGGATGCTCTTCTATCTGACCCCCCTGAGAAAGAGGAATCTGTGGTCTGGCTTAGGCTGAACCGGCCAGAACAGGAACCACGGCCTGCAGGGCACCAGTCGCCATGAGTCCTTCTGTTTTTCAGACTGGGACCCAGGATGGGACTTCCTTGTGGGCAGCTCTGTGACTTGGAGCCTTCATCGTCTTTCCAACTGTCTGCTCCGAGTGGTGGGCATCCCCGGCCTCTGGCCAGGCTGCCTGGCAGAAGCGGTCCAGTCTCAGAAGGGCCAAAATCACCCTTTATCAGGGGACAGGGTCAAGGCGTGCTATTACCCACCTGCATCCCTATCCATTGGCTCTCGGCATCAGGAAAGGTCTTTATGGTCACTGCTGGGATTACTATTGTTGTTCCCAGTTCAGAGAGGTTAAGGGACTTGCCCAAGGTCACACAGGAAGTGAGACAATAATATTGGAGGCTCGTGTCTCAAGGTAACACCCACACAACTGTTACATCAATTCCTACCCCTGTGGAGAATGGACGTATGCATACGTACGGCTGAGCTCCTTCCCTGTTCACCTGAAATTATCACAACGTTGTGAATCGACTGTGCCCCAATACAAAATGTATTTGTTGTTAACATCCTTTGAAAAATTATATTAAAAAATTCCTACCCCCATGCTACCCACGCCTCAAATACACACTTAACTTGGACTCCATGGTGAGCAAAGCATTTTGTTAAATTTTTATGTTTCTTTTCTAAAAGCGTTGTAAGATCCAAGGCCATTTGAAGACTCTAATTCCCTCCTGCCTCCGCTCTCCTGTGAAGGGAGTACCTAGGTGCCTAGATCGGAGGAATCCGGCATGTAGCCACGTATGGCTAGGGAGCCCTGAAGATGTGGCTAGTCTGAATTGAGATGGGCTGTGAGTGCAAAATACACACTGGATTCTAGCAACTTGATATGCGCAAGGGAATGGAAACATCTCATTTGTATTAATAACATTAATACAAACATTAATAACATTTGGAAATGATACTATTTTAGGTATAAATGAATTTTACCTGTTTCTCCTAACTTTTTAGTGTGGCTCTTGGGATATTCAAAATTACAAGTGTGAAGTGACTGGGGAGGCCACATCTTATTTCTTCTGGTATAGCGTGGCGCTGCTGGAGACGGTCCCGCTAGTGGGGCGGTGAGGTCGTACTGAGAGGGGGGAACCAGACGCAAGGCAAGATGGCTTTGGCAGGCAGATGTCCTTGCTCCTCAGTCGTGTTTTGCCTGAGAGACGGCCTAGATGGCACATAGATGGCACACAGATGGCCTAGATAGCTGGCCAGATTCAGCACGTGAGTTCCACTGCCTCTGATCATAAAGCCAGTTGATACAAGGCAAGTCATGGGCTTTGAGATCAGATAAGTTCAACATGGGCAACACTGTCTGCCCACTCTGTGACCCTGGACTAGTTACTTGGCCCTGAGCTTCAGTTTCCTCATCTGTAAAATGGGAATATTGCACAGAGCCTCCTAGAAGGTCCTCCAGAGGACAAAACGAGGCAAAGCGTGTACAGTACCCAGGGCAGTGCCTGGCGCTTTCAGAGCCCAGTGAGTATAGGTAACAAAGGTAGGTCGTTCCAGCGTGAAAATGCATTTCAGAGACCAGGGTAATTTAGTCATGGATTGACAGTGTTTGGGATCTGCGCCTGATGGATGCCCCTCGCTCACCTGGTCCATGGATAGAAGTGGGCAGGTTCACGGTTGACGCGCGTGGGCACAGTGGCCTCAGGGGTGGCTGCGCCCCGCGTCTTGTCCGCCAGGCTCTGCTCGATCGCCATCTGGACCAGCTCATCCTCGCTCAGGCTGCTGTAGAGGTTGTACTCCTCCTGGCCGATGGCACGCGGCCGGCCCCGAGCACTGATCTCGGTGGCCATCCTCCGCCGCCTCTCGCCTCAGCCTCCAGAGGGCGCTCCGCAGGGAGGAGTAAGCATCAAACCGGAGGACTCTGTGAGGAGATCAAAGCCATCCTGGTCACGCTGAATTTTGCAAAATAGCTATGTTTATACACAGGAAAGGCTGTGCTTTCTCGTGGCAATCACACAATCATTTTCCATCCATTCATTTTGTCACATGATCTACCCAATCACCCATTCATCTACCCATCCGTCCATCCACTCCTCTATTCATCCGTCCACCAGCCTGACCAGCCAGCCAGCCAACCGCCCATCTGTCCAATTATTCATCTGCTCACAGATCTAGCTGTGCACCTACCCACTCATTTATCATCCACCCTCCTGTCCATTCACTTATCCATCCATCTGTCCAACAGTCTAATAATCCATCCATCCAAGGTCCTATCCACCCACTCACCTACCTGTCCAATCATCCAGTTATTCACCTGTCTCTGCACTATTTGATCTGATGTATTTGTCTGTACCCATCCATGAATGGACAGTTCGTCCACCTACACATCTGTGTATTCTACCAACCATCCACTCATCCATCATTACTTTTCCATTCCAGAAGCCTATCTCCGCATGTAGGCATGCATCGTTAGCTGAGAGATTAGTTACTGAGCACCTCTTCTATGGCAGACACTCTTCTCAGCATTGGTGATATAACAAAGCTACTAACAGACAGAATCCCTGCCCTCATGGAGTTTACACAACTGTGCTCACCCCCTTAACAGACCTAATCCGGGCAGTGCCTGGCGCTTTCAGAGCCCAGTGAGTATAGGTAAAAATTTCAGCGTGAAAATGCATTTCAGAGACCAGGGTAATTTAGTCATGGATTGACAGTGTTTGGGATCTGCGCCTGATGGATGCCCCTCGCTCACCTGGTCCATGGATAGAAGTGGGCAGGTTCACGGTTGACGCGCGTGGGCACAGTGGCCTCAGGGGTGGCTGCGCCCGCTCTTGTCCGCCAGGCTCTGCTCGATCGCCATCTGGACCAGCTCATCCTCGCTCAGGCTGCTGTAGAGGTTGTACTCCTCCTGGCCGATGGCACGCGGCCGGCCCCGAGCACTGATCTCGGTGGCCATCCTCCGCCGCCTCTCGCCTCAGCCTCCAGAGGGCGCTCCGCAGGGAGGAGTAAGCATCAAACCGGAGGACTCTGTGAGGAGATCAAAGCCATCCTGGTCACGCTGAATTTTGCAAAATAGCTATGTTTATACACAGGAAAGGCTGTGCTTTCTCGTGGCAATCACACAATCATTTTCCATCCATTCATTTTGTCACATGATCTACCCAATCACCCATTCATCTACCCATCCGTCCATCCACTCCTCTATTCATCCGTCCACCAGCCTGACCAGCCAGCCAGCCAACCGCCCATCTGTCCAATTATTCATCTGCTCACAGATCTAGCTGTGCACCTACCCACTCATTTATCATCCACCCTCCTGTCCATTCACTTATCCATCCATCTGTCCAACAGTCTAATAATCCATCCATCCAAGGTCCTATCCACCCACTCACCTACCTGTCCAATCATCCAGTTATTCACCTGTCTCTGCACTATTTGATCTGATGTATTTGTCTGTACCCATCCATGAATGGACAGTTCGTCCACCTACACATCTGTGTATTCTACCAACCATCCACTCATCCATCATTACTTTTCCATTCCAGAAGCCTATCTCCGCATGTAGGCATGCATCGTTAGCTGAGAGATTAGTTACTGAGCACCTCTTCTATGGCAGACACTCTTCTCAGCATTGGTGATATAACAAAGCTACTAACAGACAGAATCCCTGCCCTCATGGAGTTTACACAACTGTGCTCACATTCCTTCCTTCCAATTAGCCCACAGCACCCTATTTGTCTGCCCCTCACCTCCATTTCTCTGTCCGAACTGTTCTAGAGCTGAGATTGTTAGAGGTGGGTCATAGGCTTTAGCTAAAAACCAGTGGTTAAAATCACTTGCCATGTTAATTCCAGGGACTATCTTTTCAAAACAAGATGCCTTAAGGAGAAATGGACTTTGGTTGAGGCAGCTGCTTTTAGGAAATGAGGTCACATCAACCAAGCCTGATTTTCATTCTGACTTGCTGACATGCAGTGTGACCACAGGTCAGTGGTTCTGAGCCCTGATTGAACACTAAAGTCCCAAAAGGTCTTTTTTAAAAATACGCGAAATACCAGTGCTGTGACTTGATTTGTTTGGCAAATAATCACCCTCCACTTCCGCCAGAGGCAGACTGTCTCCCTACTCCCTCCTCACTGAGACTGGGCTTGGCTGTGTGACTTGCTCTGGCCAGTGACTGTTAGTGGACGCCATAAAGCAGCCACTTGGCACTTCCAGTCCTGTCACCTTCACCTCTGCCATCTCCAGGACTCTCCGCTAGAGCCACAGACCAGAGGGAACTCCCCTGGGGCAGCCTCAGCCCAGCCCGCACAGGGGAGCTCTGTCCAGAGGCCTGCAGCCTGAAGCCGCGGAGCCTGGCCTGGCCTGGCCCGGATGAGCCAGTTGACCCCCAGACCCAGAGCACGAGATGAAGCTCACTGTTTCTGTTTGTTTCTTGATTCGGCTGCACCACACAGCTTGTGGAATCTTAGTTCCCTGACCATGAATGGACAGTTCGTCCACCTACACATCTGTGTATTCTACCAACCATCCACTCATCCATCATTACTTTTCCATTCCAGAAGCCTATCTCCGCATGTAGGCATGCATCGTTAGCTGAGAGATTAGTTACTGAGCACCTCTTCTATGGCAGACACTCTTCTCAGCATTGGTGATATAACAAAGCTACTAACAGACAGAATCCCTGCCCTCATGGAGTTTACACAACTGTGCTCACATTCCTTCCTTCCAATTAGCCCACAGCACCCTATTTGTCTGCCCCTCACCTCCATTTCTCTGTCCGAACTGTTCTAGAGCTGAGATTGTTAGAGGTGGGTCATAGGCTTTAGCTAAAAACCAGTGGTTAAAATCACTTGCCATGTTAATTCCAGGGACTATCTTTTCAAAACAAGATGCCTTAAGGAGAAATGGACTTTGGTTGAGGCAGCTGCTTTTAGGAAATGAGGTCACATCAACCAAGCCTGATTTTCATTCTGACTTGCTGACATGCAGTGTGACCACAGGTCAGTGGTTCTGAGCCCTGATTGAACACTAAAGTCCCAAAAGGTCTTTTTTAAAAATACGCGAAATACCAGTGCTGTGACTTGATTTGTTTGGCAAATAATCACCCTCCACTTCCGCCAGAGGCAGACTGTCTCCCTACTCCCTCCTCACTGAGACTGGGCTTGGCTGTGTGACTTGCTCTGGCCAGTGACTGTTAGTGGACGCCATAAAGCAGCCACTTGGCACTTCCCGGTCCTGTCACCTTCACCTCTGCCATCTCCAGGACTCTCCGCTAGAGCCACAGACCAGAGGGAACCCCCCTGGGGCAGCCTCAGCCCAGCCCGCACAGGGGAGCTCTGTCCAGAGGCCTGCAGCCTGAAGCCGCGGAGCCTGGCCTGGCCTGGCCCGGATGAGCCAGTTGACCCCCAGACCCAGAGCACGAGATGAAGCTCACTGTTTCTGTTTGTTTCCTTGATTCGGCTGCACCACACAGCTTGTGGAATCTTAGTTCCCTGACCAGGAATTGAACCCTAGTCTTCCACATTGACATCACGAAGTTCTAACCACTGGGCAACCAGGGAATTCCTGAGAAATAAATTCTTATTGGGGGTGTTGTGTTATGTAGCGTTCTTGTGGCCCTGGTTAACCAATACCCAAAAGATGAGGCCGAGGCACTTTACAAAGAGGACCTCTCAAAGCCCAGCCACCAAATGTGAGGACGCGTCACCTCCTAAGTGTCTACGTGTGTGCTAAGTCACTTCAGTTGTGTCCGACTCTTTGCGCCCCCATGGGCTGTAGCCCGCCAGGCTCCTCTGTCCAGGGGATGCTCCAGGCAAGAATACTGGAGTGGGGTGCCAGTCCCTTCTCCACCTAAGTGCTTGGGAAGAATGTACATTCAGACCCCCAATGCAACACCGCCATGCACCCTCCAGAATGGCTCAAGAGGAAAAGATGGGAAACAGAAAGTGTTGAAAAGGATGTGGAGCAACTGGAGTGCCCCTCACTCCCGGCAGGACTGTCCAAAGGGGATGGCGTTCGATAATGATGAACACATGCATTTCCTGTGATGCGCATAGCTTACTCCTGGGCTTTCTACCCGAGACTTGAGTACGGATGTTCACAGAAAGACAAGCTCAAGGATATTCATAGCAGCACTATCCATAACTCCCCTGGAAACGCCCCAGATGTCGATCAGCATCTGAATGGATTACTGCGTTGTGGCGTCTCTGAGTCCATGGACACGAGTTTGAGCTCCGAGAGGTGGTGAAGGACAGGGAAGGTAGGCGTGCTGCCGTCCATGCGGTCGCAGAGTTGAACATGACGGGTAGACTGACCTGAACTGCATTGTGGTAGATTCACGCCACAGATAGGAAGTATCATGGCAATTCTGAAACCGCTGCTCTGCACAATAACAGGATGAATCTCATGGACCAGACCGAGCACAGTAGGTCAGGTAATAACATACACACACCATTCAATTTGTATAACGTTCAAGAACAGGCAAGACTAACTTAGGGTGACGGAGGCTGGGAAAACGGTTACCTTTGGGAGTTACTAACTGACAGAGAACTTGAAGGGGCCGACCACAGTATAGTTTTTTAAGACTCTTTGATGTGGACCATTTTAAAAGTCTTCACTGAATTTGTCACAATACTGCTTCTATGTTTTGGTATTTTGAGGCCTGTGGTGTCTTAGCTCCCGGACCAGGAATCAAACCCACACTCTCTGGGTTGGAAAGTGAAGTCCTAACCTCTGGACCACCAGGGAAGCCCCCTGCATGTCTTCATCTAAGTGGTTATATGGGTGGTCAGTTCCCTCGGTAAGGATCTTGGAGGCGTTCAGGTGTGATCTGTATACTTCTCTGTGAGTACATTATATCTACTTAAAAAGCTGATGAAATTGGTTATAAAAAAGATTGTGCTTGGGCCCTATCACAGACCCATTAAGTCAGAATCACTGGGGTGTGGCCTGGGTACCCCACTTCTCTGAAGAGCTCCCTGGGTGGCTGTGAACCACAGCTCAGCAGAGTGACTGACAAAGCACGGGTGGGGTGGGGCACGGGTGGGACCCGCCAGGGGCTGAGCCCTCGGTAAATACTCTTCTGTCTGATTCCTGTCACCGCCCTTCGGTGCTCTACAAAGCTCTAGAAAATGAGAGTTGTTATTATCAAATAACTCTGGGCTTTCCAGACGCAGTGAGGGGAGCTGCAGATCCGAAGGCAGCAGAGGAGAGGAGCAGCGGCGGGGGGGTGGGGGGGGGGTTGTCTGGGGATGGGGGCTCTGTGCCCTGGCTCCCTCTTCCTGGGGTCCCTCCCCTCCGTCTGCTCCTCCCCACCCATTCTGCCTGGTTCAGGCCTAACCTTCCTCCTGCCCCAGCTGAGTAGCAGCCTTCGGGTGGGTCTCCCAGTTCCACAGCCCGGACCTCACCAAGTCCTTCCCCTGCCTGGTCAAATACAGCCCGCACCCCTTACCTGATCCTCCGCCTTTTCAAAATCCAGGCCCCACTCTCCCTCAGCCTCTTTCTCCGCATCCCTGGCCTCCTAGGTAAGATGAGGACACGCGTCTTCCCAGCCCCGTGGTTTCTACCCTCATGCTCTTGCTCCTGCATTGCTGGGCACATCTCCCTCCTTTCTGTATTTTTTAAATATGTGTTCATTGACCTTGCTGTGCTGGGTCTTAGTTGTGGCACAGGGAGCAGGTGTCCCCATGCCATGTGGGGTCTTAGCTCCCCACCCAGAGACTGAACCCACCCCCACTTGCTTTGGAAGGCAGACTCTTAACCACTGGACCACAAGGGAAATCACCCTTCTTGCTGTGTTTTAAGAACTGCTTCTCATTCCTCAAGGCCCAAAGTGAGGGCCTCCTGTTCCAGAAAGCCTACCCCGTTTCTGCCTCGGAGCATTCTCCTGCTAGGGCTTCCCCTTCCAGGCTGAGGTCAGTGGTTCCCGTGTGGACTGGACCCCGGGCCTCTCCCCAGGACCAGTGGCTCATGAGCGGAGAATGCCCGCTTCACGCTTACTGATGAGGGGAGAATGCCCGCTTCACGTTTACTGCACAAGTGATGTGGCAGACATTCTTGATAGCCCACCCAACAGCCATTGTCCCCAACTCTTCTGACAGCAGAGCCTGGCTCTGTTCGGACCCCGGTGTGCCATCTCCCATGGATGAAGCATGACTGTTCCAAGACAGCTGAGACCATCTCACCCTCTTGCTCAGTGACTTCACATTTAGCGATCGATGCATAGCCTGGTTTTGTTCAAAGGGACATAAAGGAA
This sequence comes from Tragulus kanchil, assembly GCA_022376925.1. Classification (NCBI taxonomy): domain Eukaryota; kingdom Metazoa; phylum Chordata; class Mammalia; order Artiodactyla; family Tragulidae; genus Tragulus; species Tragulus kanchil. The sequence goes on along the minus strand of JAIOJX010000032.1, from coordinate 181,397,222 downwards.
TTTCTTCTGGGGAGTCCCAGGAAGGACTTTCCTTTTCCCAATAAAAGAGAAAGCGGTGAGGAAAGTGACGCCTCTGGGCTTTCCGCCGGGGCTCCCCCTTTCGGGGATGGGGGCTCTGTGCCCTGGCTCCCTTCCTGGGGTCCCTCCTCCGCCTGCTCCTCCACCCATTCTGCCTGGTTCAGGCCTAACCTTCCTCCTGCCCCAGCTGAGTAGCAGCCTTCGGGTGGGTCTCCCAGTTCCACAGCCCGGACCTCACCAAGTCCTTCCCCTGCCTGGTCAAATACAGCCCGCACCCCTTACCTGATCCTCCGCCTTTTCAAAATCCAGGCCCCACTCTCCCTCAGCCTCTTTCTCCGCATCCCTGGCCTCCTAGGTAAGATGAGGACACGCGTCTTCCCAGCCCCGTGGTTTCTACCCTCATGCTCTTGCTCCTGCATTGCTGGGCACATCTCCCTCCTTTCTGTATTTTTTAAATATGTGTTCATTGACCTTGCTGTGCTGGGTCTTAGTTGTGGCACAGGGAGCAGGTGTCCCCATGCCATGTGGGGTCTTAGCTCCCCACCCAGAGACTGAACCCACCCCCACTTGCTTTGGAAGGCAGACTCTTAACCACTGGACCACAAGGGAAATCACCCTTCTTGCTGTGTTTTAAGAACTGCTTCTCATTCCTCAAGGCCCAAAGTGAGGGCCTCCTGTTCCAGAAAGCCTACCCCGTTTCTGCCTCGGAGCATTCTCCTGCTAGGGCTTCCCCTTCCAGGCTGAGGTCAGTGGTTCCCGTGTGGACTGGACCCCGGGCCTCTCCCCAGGACCAGTGGCTCATGAGCGGAGAATGCCCGCTTCACGCTTACTGATGAGGGGAGAATGCCCGCTTCACGTTTACTGCACAAGTGATGTGGCAGACATTCTTGATAGCCCACCCAACAGCCATTGTCCCCAACTCTTCTGACAGCAGAGCCTGGCTCTGTTCGGACCCCGGTGTGCCATCTCCCATGGATGAAGCATGACTGTTCCAAGACAGCTGAGACCATCTCACCCTCTTGCTCAGTGACTTCACATTTAGCGATCGATGCATAGCCTGGTTTTGTTCAAAGGGACATAAAGGAATTTCTTCTGGGGAGTCCCAGGAAGGACTTTCCTTTTCCCAATAAAAGAGAAAGCGGTGAGGAAAGTGACGCCTTGCCCACACCCTCGCGTTATATGTGAGGATTTGAGGCCTGGAGTGGCGGCAGCTGTCTTGTGACCACAAGGAAGACAGTGTTGCTACAGGGAACTGGACAGAGTGAAGGGCAGGTCTTCTGAGTCCTTCATGTCACTGCTGAGCTGCTGGACCAGCGCCACGTCTGCCTTTCCTGGCCTGCTGCTTAGATGGCCTCAACCACTGTTAGCTGTTGTTGTTGTTATATGCAATCAAAAGCATCTTAAAGCTTGGTTTTTAGGCCTGGCCAAGAGTCTTGAAAACAAGCCAAGGCTCTAGTCCCACTCTAGACTGTGAGCTCAAACTCCAGGGCTGGCAGCTGAGCCCTGCCATGTCCAAGGGCACCTTGACAATTTTAGTGCCAAGTTGGGTGGAGACCACAGCTCCACAGCAACTGCCAGAGAGCTGACGCGCTCCACGTGGGGTGAGAGGGCCCAGGAGAGGGGCTTTCTGACCTCAAAATCATGTTGTGCCTGAGATTTGGGATGCTGGTATTACTATATCCAGCATTACTATTGTTTTGCTGTAGCAACATCCGTATTGTTTATTATGCAAATAGCCTAGGACTGGGAATCAAGACTTGGGTTCATGTCCCAGCTCAGCAACGAGCACCTTTTCTCCTCTCTCTCGGGCCCTTGGTTTTTCCATCTGTTCAATGGGGTGCTGGACTAGGACCGCCCTTCATCCCTGGCACTATGCCACCAAGTGGTCCCCGCCACCACCTGGCCCAGGCCCTGCTTCCCCACCCCTTCTCTTTGCTCCCCTTTGTCCGAGGTCCCTGCCTTGGTGTCTCCGGAGTGGAAGCAGAGGCGCAATGCATGTGGTGCTACTCTGACCAGAAGTGCTGATGCTTGGTGCCTGGCTTGGTGTCGTGGTGTCCCCACCCAAAGGCATCTGTTCCAGACCAGGGTCAAGGGGGTGGAATACTGGAGTAAGAGTCAGAGACCTGGGTTATAGTCTCCAAGCTGAAGCCTGGCCTCCTCGGGAAGCTAGTCACAAGTGCTGTGTGACCTCAACCACATCCCTGTCCCTCTCTGGGCCTCAGTTTTCCCATTGCAAAAGGAGGGTTTGGGCTAAAAGGTTTCCAAGGGCTCTTCCTGTTCTAAAACTTCTACAATTCATTGAGATATTTGCTTAGTTCTGCGCTAGTGAACCCCTAACTTTCTGCCAACCCTCGGCGGTCCCTTGTGGCCTCTTCAATAGGTCCTCCCTGTGGACAGCGCATAGCATGGGTCATGGGGGATTTGGAACCAAACAGGAGTGGAAGGATCTCAGATCTGAGTGTTAGGAGCCCCAGGTCTTGTTTCAATTCTGCAACCCACTAGCTATGTGACCTGGGTCAAGTCACTTCCTCTTCCGGGCCTCAGTTCCTCCATCAGTAGACATGGCAATGCGACAGCCCGCTTCCCCCCGCTGTAGGAGCCATGCGCGTACTAGGCACGGGCAGGCAGCAGGGAGGCGCCCTCCAGTCCTGCACCCCAAGGCAGCCGCTGGCTCTGCAGCCCCGTGGGGGTGGTTCAGGGGCTCCTGGACAGCAGACACCCCGTCCCTGACCAGATTCCCGAGGAGGCCAGGGCAGCCAGGCGGTGCTCGCCTGGAACCGCCCCTCCCGCAGCGAAGGCCAGACTCCAGGCCCTCCCCGCGGGTCCGACGGCGTCCAGAGACATGCCCTTTGGTCATCTGTCTCATGGCATTGCCTGACAACAGTCCTAGAAAGTAAGAATGGTTTTGTTGAATTAATAGTAAATGGCAGCCCACTCCAGTAATCTGGCCCGGAGAATTTCACGACAGAGGATCCTGGTGGGCTGCCGTCCGTGGGGTCCCAAAGCGCTAGACGCGACTGAGTGACTGAGCACACGTGTCACTTGCTAATCCTTCCGCATCCTTGATCTTTCCGAACGATCTTGCTGTCCCTGTGTGCTTGATTTCATGTGATAGAGGAGGCAATTAAGATTCAGAAAGGGAGGAAAGGTCTGCATGAGGAGAGACAGCTGGAAAGCAGGCTTTGGTGTCCCCACCCAAAGGCATCTGTTCCAGACCAGGGTCAAGGGGTGGAATACTGGAGTAAGAGTCAGAGACCTGGGTTATAGTCTCCAAGCTGAAGCCTGGCCTCCTCGGGAAGCTAGTCACAAGTGCTGTGTGACCTCAACCACATCCCTGTCCCTCTCTGGGCCTCAGTTTTCCCATTGCAAAAGGAGGGTTTGGGCTAAAAGGTTTCCAAGGGCTCTTCCTGTTCTAAAACTTCTACAATTCATTGAGATATTTGCTTAGTTCTGCGCTAGTGAACCCCTAACTTTCTGCCAACCCTCGGCGGTCCCTTGTGGCCTCTTCAATAGGTCCTCCCTGTGGACAGCGCATAGCATGGGTCATGGGGGATTTGGAACCAAACAGGAGTGGAAGGATCTCAGATCTGAGTGTTAGGAGCCCCAGGTCTTGTTTCAATTCTGCAACCCACTAGCTATGTGACCTGGGTCAAGTCACTTCCTCTTCCGGGCCTCAGTTCCTCCATCAGTAGACATGGCAATGCGACAGCCCGCTTCCCCACGCTGTAGGAGCCATGCGCGTACTAGGCACGGGCAGGCAGCAGGGAGGCGCCCTCCAGTCCTGCACCCCAAGGCAGCCGCTGGCTCTGCAGCCCCGTGGGGGTGGTTCAGGGGCTCCTGGACAGCAGACACCCCGTCCCTGACCAGATTCCCGAGGAGGCCAGGGCAGCCAGGCGGTGCTCGCCTGGAACCGCCCCCTCCCGCAGCGAAGGCCAGACTCCAGGCCCTCCCCGCGGGTCCGACGGCGTCCAGAGACATGCCCTTTGGTCATCTGTCTCATGGCATTGCCTGACAACAGTCCTAGAAAGTAAGAATGGTTTTGTTGAATTAATAGTAAATGGCAGCCCACTCCAGTAATCTGGCCCGGAGAATTTCACGACAGAGGATCCTGGTGGGCTGCCGTCCGTGGGGTCCCAAAGCGCTAGACGCGACTGAGTGACTGAGCACACGTGTCACTTGCTAATCCTTCCGCATCCTTGATCTTTCCGAACGATCTTGCTGTCCCTGTGTGCTTGATTTCATGTGATAGAGGAGGCAATTAAGATTCAGAAAGGGGAGGGGAAAGGTCTGCATGAGGAGAGACAGCTGGAAAGCAGGCTTTTGGAGTCCCTACCTCAAAGCCAGGGCTCCTCCTGGGAATTCTAGGGACTCCGATCCAGGTCAGCAGCTTCCGCAGGGACTGCCCCGCACCTGTGCGGTAGGCACAGGCAGGCGCTGCCGCGGGCTCTCTGCCCCTGTGCGGAGGCTCCCACAGATGCAGCTTGACCTTGAAAGACCCCGAGGTGGAGGAGCTTCCCTCTCCTCACCGTGGGACCTGGCAGCTCTTGGTTTTCCCACTGAGATCCTCAGCCTTTGAGGGGCCTTGAGTAAGTTCCCCATCTTTAGAAACCTCATGTGCAAAAACAGAAATGCTGGTAAGGACTGCTGTTGAAGAGGTGGGGAAATTAAGAGGGCTCAGGGATGACAGGCCTGGCTGCTGGCAAGGAAGCGTGAGGTGCCTGGCTGCTTCCCCATCACTGGGTTGCCCTCTCGTAGGTTAGGGCTGCTCCCAGGGACATGGGGTGTCTCCCAGGTGGCAGGTGGAGCGGCTCAGCCTCAGCATGAGGGGACTGTTAGGGAGCAGCCTGTAGGATTAGCTTGGCTGGGTCCAAGTCACAGCTCTGGCGGTTATGAGCTGTGTGACCTCTTAGACGCTCAGTTTCTCCATCTGTAAGATGGGCCTAATAAGAGCACCTGTTTCACGGCAGAGGGAGGGTAAGGGTGAGGAGGTGAGGTCCTCTCTTGTCCTCAGTTTCTCCTCACCTTCGTGCTGCCTGACTTGATTTCTGAGACTGAGGCCTGGGGGCTGGGCTACCTTCTGGGCCTGAATCCAGGAGAGAGACCAGCGGTCCCAAGAGACCATCTGGAAGGCTGACTGGGGTAAAAATAGCCCTTTCCCAGGAAAAGTGAGAGTGTAGCAGGCCCTGCCAGTCCAGCCAGGGGCCTGTGGAGGGAGCAGTGTTTGAGGGTGGCCTGTCCAAGGGCAGCTTGGAGTAGGGGAAACCGAGGCTTCTGGGGCCCCTCCTTTGTGGGTCCCCAGACATTGGCTCCAGGAAAGTCCCGCCTTTCCCAGGTAGAATCTGTAACATGGGGGCAACAGTGGCTGTGATGGGGATGAGTTAACACAGTAAATCCCTCAGCACAATGCCTGACCCATCCACAGTTGGGCCTTGGCCTCAATTTCTATACCCGTGAAATGGGCATAAAAACACGGGCACTGGCAGGACTGGAGTGAGATTAAATCACAGCCTTTGAAAAGTGGTCCTTCTTCCTCCGGTTCCTTCCCCCGCGGCCCAGGCTCTCATGGGTGGGGTTGGGTCTTTGTGGCCACTTGGGGTTCTGTAGTGGGAAGAGTGGCTTCTTGTATGTCTTGTCAGATATTGGGGCTGGGGAGTGGCTAGGAGGGTTGGGGGCTGGAAAGGATCTGGTGTCATCTCCCAGGGCACCAAGATCCCACTCATCCGGGGACTCGAGTCAGAGGTAAGAGACCAGACAAGCCGTTTCCAGCCCTTGGATCCTCCCTCCCTGGCCTTGTCCACTCACTAGCCATCCTTTCAGGTGCATTCCTGTGGCTTTTTCACCAGGAAGCCTCCCTGATCTGACGCGAGCAGCCCTGAGCTGCCTCCTGGCACTCTGGCTGCCCGCTGTGGACCAGGCTCCCTAGAGAGTCCATAAATAGCCACAGAGAAGGGCTGTGTCCCATGCGTGCCATAACCAGGACCTCTAGACCTCAGTTTCTCCATCTGTAAGATGGGCCTAATAAGAGCACCTGTTTCACGGCAGAGGGAGGGTAAGGGTGAGGAGGTGAGGTCCTCTCTTGTCCTCAGTTTCTCCTCACCTTCGTGCTGCCTGACTTGATTTCTGAGACTGAGGCCTGGGGGCTGGGCTACCTTCTGGGCCTGAATCCAGGAGAGAGACCAGCGGTCCCAAGAGACCATCTGGAAGGCTGACTGGGGTAAAAATAGCCCTTTCCCAGGAAAAGTGAGAGTGTAGCAGGCCCTGCCAGTCCAGCCAGGGGCCTGTGGAGGGAGCAGTGTTTGAGGGTGGCCTGTCCAAGGGCAGCTTGGAGTAGGGGAAACCGAGGCTTCTGGGGCCCCTCCTTTGTGGGTCCCCAGACATTGGCTCCAGGAAAGTCCCGCCTTTCCCAGGTAGAATCTGTAACATGGGGGCAACAGTGGCTGTGATGGGGATGAGTTAACACAGTAAATCCCTCAGCACAATGCCTGACCCATCCACAGTTGGGCCTTGGCCTCAATTTCTATACCCGTGAAATGGGCATAAAAACACGGGCACTGGCAGGACTGGAGTGAGATTAAATCACAGCCTTTGAAAAGTGGTCCTTCTTCCTCCGGTTCCTTCCCCCGCGGCCCAGGCTCTCATGGGTGGGGTTGGGTCTTTGTGGCCACTTGGGGTTCTGTAGTGGGAAGAGTGGCTTCTTGTATGTCTTGTCAGATATTGGGGCTGGGGAGTGGCTAGGAGGGTTGGGGGCTGGAAAGGATCTGGTGTCATCTCCCAGGGCACCAAGATCCCACTCATCCGGGGACTCGAGTCAGAGGTAAGAGACCAGACAAGCCGTTTCCAGCCCTTGGATCCTCCCTCCCTGGCCTTGTCCACTCACTAGCCATCCTTTCAGGTGCATTCCTGTGGCTTTTTCACCAGGAAGCCTCCCTGATCTGACGGCGAGCAGCCCTGAGCTGCCTCCTGGCACTCTGGCTGCCCGCTGTGGACCAGGCTCCCTAGAGAGTCCATAAATAGCCACAGAGAAGGGCTGTGTCCCATGCGTGCCATAACCAGGACCTAACCCAAGGCCAGGTACCCAGTAGGACTTAGTAAGTGTTAGACGGGCAGTTGAGTGAACGACTGGGTCAGACCTTGAGAAGACGCCTCTTGGGGTAGACCAAAAATGTCTGATCACGAATGTCTGATCGCCTGGGTTGAAAGCCAGCTCTGCCACCAGCTGGTCATGTGATAGGAAGCAGGCTACCCCCACTGTCTCTGCCTCACTTTGCCCTTCTATAAATTGGAGACATAATAACATCAGGTCTACAGAGGGAAGATGAAACAAGGCAACATGTACAAACATGGGACAAGCTACTTGGCATGGGGTTCTTCCCAATGCCCAGGTAGGGAGATTGAGACCCAGCCTGTAAGTGACAGAGCCTGCCTGCCGCTGTTTACATCAGACCCTCTGACACTGGATACCTAGGGCAGTGCCCATGGGTTAGTTCAAAATCTGTGCTCTGGCCAAGGGCACTTGGCCTGGGGGTAGGGTGTGGCATCCAGGCCACCTTGCTTTGCCCCAGAGAGGCTCAGGTTGGCTCCCCAGGGTGGGCCTTCGCCACAGGCAGCGCTGACAAGCCTCGGCTGCAGGCGTCTGGGGTCTCGCAGTTGTCAGGATTTGAGCTCTGTCCAGACGTTAAAGTTGGAAAGCCCTGCCCACTGGGCTGATCCCAAGAACTCTGACACTGTGGCATGTGTGCTCTGGCCTTCCCTCAGGAGCTAGACCTCAGGTTTCTGAGGCTGCGTCAGGGTTGTCAGAGGCTACCGAGGGGACCTGACCACGGCTGGCCCAGGGGGGGAGACTGAGGCCCAGAGACGGGGCGCGATGGGCCCAAGTCACCGGAGAGGAGGTGATGGCCAGGGACTTGAACTTGCCCAAAGAGACTTCCATTCCCACACAACCACAGCCCCGGGCCCTCTGTGCCCACTGTATACAGAGGAGGCCAAGACGAGTCCTACACGAGCGGAGTGCCGCTCGCCACCTGAATCAGGATGAGTCACTCACAGGATGTTAGGACCCGATGATGTTCTAGAGGACTGATTGCCGTAAACTGCCTGTAGAAGCTGCCCCCAAACAGGGGGCGAGACAGAGGGGGAGAGGGAGAGAGGGAAGAAGAAAGAATAAAGAGGGTGGACCCGCTTTCTGTTTTTTGGTGGAAAATATTCTATTTTCTGAGAAGCATAGATTCTGCACAGGCCTGAAGGCCCACAATCCGAGGCGGTGCCGTGAGCGCCCGCTAAGAGAAGCAGCCAAGAATGCCACGTTTCCTTCCCAGCTCATCTCCTCGGGTCCCGCGCTGTCCAGGCCCAGGCCCGTGGCTCACCTTCGGCTCGGCCTCCCAGGCGGAGCGCAGGTCTCTCGCCTCCCAGCCCTGCAGGCGCCGGCCCCGCCCACGCCCCTCCTGGCCCACCGCCCCACCTTTTCCTACGGCAGCCAGCCTGGCTGACTTGGCACGTTCAGGTCTGGACGCAGGACTCCAGGCCCCTGCCCCGGTTTCTACCCAGGGCTCAGTGAATGCCCGGCCTTGCCTTATGCCGGCAGCCTGGACTGGGGGTGAGAAAGGGCCAGGCTCCCTGGTGTAGGTCTGAGCCCCTGACCGCTGCTGCCTGGACCTCCCACGCCGCCCAAGCACGGCCTTGCATGCTAAGCTGCTTCAGTCGTGTCCGACTCTTGGCAACTCTATAGACTGCAGACTGCCAGGCTCCTCTGTCCACGGGCTCCTCTAGGCAAGAATACTGGAGTAGGCTGATATGCCCCTCCTCCAGGGGACCGTCCTGACCCAGGGATCGAACCTGTGCCTCTTATGTCTCCTGCACTGACAGGCAGGTTCTTTATCACTAGTGCCTCTTGGAAGCCCAGATATGGCTTTGCCCAGACCTATTCTGGGCACCTGGAAGATGTGGACACTTTCTCATCTTGGCCCCTTGATGGCAGAATGTTCTGGAAGCTCTAATTCCAAGCTTCAGAGGAGGAAGTCTCAGACTGGGCAGGGGTGCCCTCCCAGAGACCCCTCCTCACCCAGCCTAACCACATGCAGGGCTGGCTCGAAATCTTTTATTTGCGATCATTGCAATATCAGCTTGGATCATTCTCCTTTCTGTTTTTGTTTGCTTGCTTGCTTGTTTTCTGCCTTTATTTAAATCTTTTCCTTCTCCTCTCTTACTTGTCCTGTCTCTTCTACCCTTCTCTTCTGTGTCCTTTCCTTTAAAAAAATTCAGGTGGGTTAGGAATCACCTGGCTTCTATATAGAGAATCCCATGGACAGAGGAGCCTATCGGGCTACAGTCCGTAGGGTCACAAAGAGTCTGACACGACTGAGCCACTGAGCAGGCACACGACTTCTCTCTGACCATCCGTGCTATGTGCTGTGCTTGGCCCCTAGTCGTGCCCAGCTCCGTGCCAGCCCGTGGACCGTAGCCTACCAGGCTCCTCTGTCCGTGAGGATTCTTCAGGCAAGAACACTGAAGCGGGGTGCTATGACCTTGTCTAGGGGATCTTCCCAACCCAGGGATTGAGCCTAGGTCTCCTGCATTGCAAGTAAGTTCTTTACCATCTGAGCCACCAAGGAAGTCCATCAGTTCCCCAAAATGTTTTCCTTAGCCACAAAGCTCCAAACAACCCATGTGTACTCTCAAGCATTAATTAGTCCAAAAGAAGGTACTGAAGATGGGAAATAAAGATACAAACAGGCCCTGTGACAGCCGCCCCCTTGGGCAGCCTGACCCTCTTCAGCTCAGCAGAGGAAGGACAGTGGGCGGGTCCAGAGATATTTTTGGGCCTCCTCTGGGATGACTTTTTTGGACCTAGCCTGTCCACAATGTACGGCACCTTATGATGCTCCAACGGTGCCAGGACGGGTCTGTTTACTGCGTGGCTGGTCCCCGGCGGGCAACAGAGACCACGACTGAGGCTGCGGGCAGCAGAGGCCCATCAGCCAGGAGGCCAGGACTTGAGTCCTGACTCCAACAGCTCATAGCTATCTGGTTAACCTCTCGGGACCTCGATGTTCACATATGGAAAATGGGAGCCACCATCGTCTCTAACTCACGAAGCCCATGGGAAGAGTCCGTGAGAGGAGCGACCGTACCTCTGGGCCCAGTGCCTGGCTCGTGGTAATTGCTGAGTGAATGCTCGCGGATATTGATTGATCTTACTTGTTTTCAGTCACCCGGGGTGGATCGTCCACAGTCCCCACCCCAAGAGGAGGACGAGCCGCACCCCCCACCCCCACAGGCCCTCCTGGGCTGGCCTGTTTGTACAGGAATGGATGATGCAATCTAGGGGAGTGCCAGCCGGGGGTGGCGGCCAGTCCCGCGGGGCTGTGCTGTAACCAGGCCTGCCCCCAGCTGTCAGGACCGTCCAACTGTTGCAGAAGTGCCTGGAGCCCCCGCCCCGCCTGCCTCACTGTGCTCTGCCCTGGGACAGCAGAGGTCAGGGGCTGTGGCTGGCACGCTGGCCCCGCCGGCTCCTCCTGGGTCCCTGGGAGCTCCCTCAACCACTCATACATAAACTTTCCCTTCAGCAAGGCAAGCTCTTCCGTCCTGCTCAGAGAGACCTCAACATCTGCCCCAACTCAGGTCTTTTCTTTTTTTAACATTTTTTAAAAATTTATTTTCATCCATCTTTATTCTTCGGCATGTGTGGGCCTCCCATTGCAGTGGCCTCTCTTGTTGCAGAGCACCAGCTCTGGACACATGTAGTTGGACACACCGGCCCAGCTGCTCCGCGGCACATGGGATCTTCCCGGGCCAAGGATCACACTGGTGCCCCTTGCATTGCAGGGCAGACTCTTTACCCACTACACCACCAGGGAAGCCCCCAACTCAGGTCTTAATCACTTATCTAAGGGTCATGGCCTCCCTGCCTCCTTGTTCCAGGCCGTTCCCCTGGCTTCCTAAGGAGCAGCCTGAAATCAGATCTTTCCTGCCCCTCCTGCACTCAAAAAGACAATCAGAACATGTTTCATCCTCTTGCCTGGCCTGGAGGGAGCTATCCGCCCCGCCACACCAGTGTCCCCTCCCAGCATCACCTTCATTTCTCACCTCCTGACCCTCCGCTCTAAGCACACTGCCCTTCCAGGACAGAGACACTGCACCGGCTCCCTAGACCCACCCTGGCTTGTCTGCTTTCGCCCAGGCTGATCTTCCACCCGCAGGCCCCTGTCCCACCCACCCTCTGCCCACCTGATGACATCTATCCATGCTTTCAAAGGCCAGCACCTCCCTGAATGTGCCTCATGGTTATACACACAGAGAGAACAGGTTTTCGTTCTTTAGGTGGTGTCATTGTTTGTCATTGCAGGTGCAGCTCAGGGCATCCAAGGCTGCTGCCAGCCCCTCCCCCTCCACACACATCCTCACAATCCTGCACATCGATAGATGCTTCACAGACACTCCATAAACGGTACAGGAAATTGACACCCCCATGCATGAAAATATCGATTCACTCCACCTAAAAGCATTTCTGAAAGTCTCTTGTCCGATACAGACGTTACCCGAAGGCTCACAGAACCAACAATAGCACCATTGATCTCTCCCTTTGCCTTGCCATTTTTAGAAGTGCCTAGCCGAGTGATATTCTAAGCAAGAATCCTCTGGAAGATTGGATGAATACATGCAGACGGCTGGTTCTCAGCGCCCCCCATCCATCCTAAAAGCCACCAGCCCTTATAGCTCAAGAGGATAGGAGAAAGAGGGAGACACACAGACATACTTTGACTCTAAGAGGCTATGAAGAGTACCGTGCCACTAAGCCCCAGCCCCAGAAGCAGTCTTTCTGTATAAGGAAATTGAAAGCATGCATTACCTGTTAGGCTCTGAAACAAGGGCACTATGCAGGGGTAAGAAAAAGGATTTTTCCTGCGAGTGTCTTAATTCAGAACATGCTCCCCAAGTTTGCCTTCAGCCCTGGCCCTGGGCTTCTGGCTGCTCTGCCAGGCAGTTCTGAAATGCTCTCCTTTGAAGCAGACAGTTTATTTCGGGCCCACCGCATGACCAATGATGGCAAGCCAAACTATAAGATGTTATGAATCTCAGATTTCCTGTTTAAAGATTGCACCGAGGAAGCCGCGCTCCTGATTTCCTCCAGGCCGCGTCAATTACGGACTTGACTTCGGAGAGCATCCCGGAGCCTTAGCTCTCCCGTGACGTCATGACTTCTGATCCTTGACACGGAGGAGGCCATATATGGGTATGTTTCTGGAACTCCCCAGGAGGGAACGAGAGAGGAGAGGGATGCAGAGAGTAAGAGACACAGAGTTGGGAGCGAAAGCCACACAAGCAAGAAAGGAAGCGTGGGAGAGACGAGGAGGGAAGAGAATAGAGAGAAAAAGAGGAAAAGTGGGAAGAAAGGATGGAGAGAAGAGAAGAGGAAAGACTGGAGACAGGGAGGCTGGGAAGGAAGCAGGGAAGGAGGGAGGCTGAGAGCAGGCAGGCAGGGAGGAAGATGGGCTGAAAGAGAAGGAAGTGAGTAAGAGTGGGCGCATTGTTAGGGCCTCTGCGGGTGGCAGGGGCAGAGCCTGGTGTCTGAGGTCCCAGGGGGATCCAGCTGCTGGAGGCTGTGGGGTGGGCAGTGGAAGAAAGGAGCAAGTAAGCCTGTGGGCAAGCCTGGGCAGAGGCGGTGGAAGGGAGCCCTTCCTCCAGGGCCAGGGAAGAATTCTCTACTTCTGGACTCGATGGACCCGGGCGGCAGAGGCAGCGCACGTGCAGGCGGGCGCACTGAGCAGGCACGATGCCAGGCGCCCACGCGCCCGCGTCTGCGTTCAGACCCCAGGCTACAAAGCCGGAAGCTGGAAATGTCGCTGGGTCCACTCCTCTAAACAGAAAATAATTTCCATTTCAAAGACCACTTCCCCGTGCAGGATATTGGACTTAGGACCCCATAGCATGGCTCACTTTCCATATTCCCATCTGGAAATTAATCTCAGTGAGTTCAGGGCGACCAGTGGTCGGGTCAATACCCTGGAGGCTGACCCGCGGCGGAGGGTGAGATGAGTCCCCGGCTGTCTCCTAGCTGCTTGCGTCACCCCCCGCTGGACCGCCCGCCAGGCCACGGTGGCTGGTGCCCCTGAAAGTTCACACTTAGCACCCTGGACCGTGTGCCGTGACAGGGACGCAGAAGAAGAGGAGGCTGTCCAGAGCTCTTCCCTGCTTGGGGACTTTTCGCAGCAGGAAGAATTCCTAGCAGGCTCCCTGGAGGGCGTCCTTGGGGTCCTGCTGCTTCCTTGGGATCCCTGCCAGACATGGGGACAGAGGCGTCGGCTCGCCCCCGCGTCAGAGACCCCAGAGGTGGCCTGGCAGTGCTGGGCCGGGAACAGACACAGGGTCTCTGCTCAGGCGGCCCTCTGTCTTGCCTCTCCCTCTTAGTCCAGACAAACCTCGTAGAGTCATGAAAGCTGGAGAAACTGGGTCTCCAAATCCTGCTGCCTGAGCCTGCCCTCAGCTTCTGAAAATTAAGAGCCTAAGTTGTAGTAAAGCATCAAGGGAACAGAAAGCGCCTTGGGGGTGGGCAGCAGGGCAAGGGGACCGGCCAGACCCGCTTTGACTGACGTATGACTACCTCTCCCGGCTGCTCTCACACAGCTTTTCCAGCAAGTGCTATCATTAGCCCCATTTCACAGATGGGAAAACCGAGGCTCGGAGAGGCTGGGGAGTTTGTCCAGAGTCTATCAGTGATGGTTTAGCAATTTAAAGCACATCTGCCTGATGCAAAAGCCAATGCTTTCAGCCCTAGCTCTAGCCTCCAAAAGTGAACGTGTTAGTTGCTTAGTCCTGTCTGACTAATGCCATGCCCTCCTCCAGGGGATCTTCCTGACCCAGGGACTGAACCTGGGTTTCCCACTTTGTAGGTGGATTCTTTACAGTCTGAGCCACCAGGGAAGTCCCTATTCCCCAGCTAATGCGTAATCCAGTTGTCGGGGCAGAATGAGGAGCGCTGCGAGGCTATGACTATCAACCGGTGAATCTGTGCTTCCGCCTGGTGCTTCACTCATCCCACGTGGGAGGCTTCATGCTGTGGAGAAAGGTCCACAGAGTCCGAGACAAACACGTTACAGACCCGTCAACTCCAAAATGCAGTCGGGCTAATGGTGATTCCCAACCTAAACTCCCCGTTAGAATCCTATTGACCTTGGCCACACCTGCCTCTGCCCCAGAGATTCTTTATCCAGAGATTAATTTATCCAAAGCAAGGCTTGCACAGCCCTGATTTTTAAAATCCTTTCATTCAAGTGTAATACGCCCACAGGAAAGCAGGCCTGTCTCAAGAGTAAGGCCCAGCTTACTCTGGGCTTACTCACAGCTAGACACCCCGGCATCTACATCACAGAGGGCGCATCGCCTGCCTGTTTCCACACTGCCGCCCGCCACCTCTGCAAGGGCGGCCGCTCTCCTGACGGCTAGCGGCTCGGGTTGTTTTGACATTCTTATGAACGGAGTCACACAGGTGTCTTCCTCCACTGAACAGTGTCGTGTGAGGTCCATATTGTTTCATGTATTTGCAGATGGTTTCTTCCCATTGCCGTGTGGGCTTCTATGCTGTGAATGTATCTCAGTTGGTCCACTCTATTGATGCTGGGCCTTGGGGTGGGACCTAGCTTTGACTGACGTATGACTACCTCTCCCGGCTGCTCTCACACAGCTTTTCCAGCAAGTGCTATCATTAGCCCCATTTCACAGATGGGAAAACCGAGGCTCGGAGAGGCTGGGGAGTTTGTCCAGAGTCTATCAGTGATGGTTTAGCAATTTAAAGCACATCTGCCTGATGCAAAAGCCAATGCTTTCAGCCCTAGCTCTAGCCTCCAAAAGTGAACGTGTTAGTTGCTTAGTCCTGTCTGACTAATGCCATGCCCTCCTCCAGGGGATCTTCCTGACCCAGGGACTGAACCTGGGTTTCCCACTTTGTAGGTGGATTCTTTACAGTCTGAGCCACCAGGGAAGTCCCTATTCCCCAGCTAATGCGTAATCCAGTTGTCGGGGCAGAATGAGGAGCGCTGCGAGGCTATGACTATCAACCGGTGAATCTGTGCTTCCGCCTGGTGCTTCACTCATCCCACGTGGGAGGCTTCATGCTGTGGAGAAAGGTCCACAGAGTCCGAGACAAACACGTTACAGACCCGTCAACTCCAAAATGCAGTCGGGCTAATGGTGATTCCCAACCTAAACTCCCCGTTAGAATCCTATTGACCTTGGCCACACCTGCCTCTGCCCCAGAGATTCTTTATCCAGAGATTAATTTATCCAAAGCAAGGCTTGCACAGCCCTGATTTTTAAAATCCTTTCATTCAAGTGTAATACGCCCACAGGAAAGCAGGCCTGTCTCAAGAGTAAGGCCCAGCTTACTCTGGGCTTACTCACAGCTAGACACCCCGGCATCTACATCACAGAGGGCGCATCGCCTGCCTGTTTCCACACTGCCGCCCGCCACCTCTGCAAGGGCGGCCGCTCTCCTGACGGCTAGCGGCTCGGGTTGTTTTGACATTCTTATGAACGGAGTCACACAGGTGTCTTCCTCCACTGAACAGTGTCGTGTGAGGTCCATATTGTTTCATGTATTTGCAGATGGTTTCTTCCCATTGCCGTGTGGGCTTCTATGCTGTGAATGTATCTCAGTTGGTCCACTCTATTGATGCTGGGCCTTGGGGTGGGACCTAGTTTTTGACTATCATGAATATCATAGCTGTGAACATTCTAGAACGTGTCTGTTGGTGAAGATCCATGTCCATTTCTGTTGGACCAACACCTAAGACAGGATTTGCTGGGTCACAAAATCAGTATCTGTCCAGCTGCAGGGACAGTCCATCCTCCAAAGCTGTGCCAGCTGACCCTCCCGCAGGCTGTATGGATGAGCTCCAGGTGCTCCGCATCCTCACCGACACTTGGCATTTCCCACCTTTTCTCACATTATCTCTTCTGACGGGCAACAGTGGGAACCCATTGTGGTTTTCATTGTCACATCTCAGACCACAAATGACAGGAGCATCTGAACCGTCCTGGCCCCAGGGGTCTTTGGAGCCTTTGTGTAAGGTCCCAGGGGTGGTCCTGTGGAACTGTCCTCCGGGGAAGGTTGTTATGGAGACAGAAGGGGGTAAAAGGGGGCTCAGATGCAGAGGCAGAAAGCAAACAATGGTCAACGTGCAGGGCAGTGGAAAGAAAGCTGGCCACCCAGAGAAAGCCCCAGCCTCACAGAGGCACCGGGAGGGATCTCTCTATCCCACACAGAGCCTCCCGCCTCTCCCCTTCTAGTCCTTACCCCTTAGTTATCATGTATTTGTCACTTGTTCCTCATTGCCTGTCTGTCCCATCTGCAGTAGCATTTCTGTTCCCTGCTGAGTACCAGTGCGTACACCAATGCCTGGAACATCGTAGGTGCTCATTAAATAACTATTGCTGTATATGCTCACATGCAAGCCACATGCCTCCTGGGTCTAACTGAGAAAGACCATGTCACATTTGCCAGCTTTGTCCTGGCTCCTGGCCACATGCACACACACACACACACATCAGACCTTGCAGGCTTCCCTCCATGTTTATTCTTTCATCTGAATTCTGTGAGCTAAGCTGGGGGGAGGGAGGCAGTTCATAGAGCCTCAAGCCTAGTAAGGACCAAGAGGAGGCTAATCCCAGCATGTTTTCTATGTGACAGCTTCTCTTCCAGGAAGGAGAGAAAGAGAGAGGGGGGAGAGGAGGACTCAGAGAGAGGGAGAGGCGGCTGTGAGCTGGGCTGTGGGAGTTGGTGCCAAGGCCTGGGACGGTTTGGACCCAGCAACAGAACATCACCCGCTAAAATTAGCACCCCTGAGATCTTGGTGTGCTGGCCCCCAGCCCTGGCTGCCTCTTGATAGCAGTTTATTTTGGTTTCAAGGGATGCAGAGGAGCAGGAAAGAGTCAGATCCACACCCTGGGGAGAGCGCTGGGGTGGAGAGGACAGAAGGCAGGGTGGGGAGGGAGGGACGTGTGTCTGCAGAAAGGAAGGAGGGGGCGAGGAGAAGACGGAGAGCAGCCCCGCCCCTCTTTCCTTCCTTATGATGAGCGCTGTGCCCGCGGTGTGCTGACCCACAGCGCCTTTCCTCCAGAGCAGTCAGGACCCGCCTCAACCTCCCAGTTCGATGGGGCAGGCAGACTCCTAGAGAGAAGACCACCTGCTTATTTATGGAGAGCGGAGTGAGGGCATGAGCTCACCCCTCAGATGGGAGAGAAGAGCAGGTCAGCCTCACACCCCCCTCACACCCTATTCCGGGAGGCGACACTCCCAAAGACAAGGCGTCACCACAGCAGGGCCCCTGGGGACTGGGGAAGGGCTGCCTGGTCCCACCCTGCTCCCTCCAACAGCCCATAGGCAGTCAGGGAGGAACAAGGAGGTCTTGTAAGGGTTTCTGTCACAATTAGCAGATTCCAGACACAAGATTTCATCGGGGGGCGCTGGGCTCTTTGTAGCCAGCTGGGGCCTCCCGGAGCCATGACCACCCGCGACTGACCCTCCGACAAGAGTGGCCAGGTCAGCCAGCCCGCCATCCAGCCCCTCAGCTCCCTGCTCTAAACCTCGCCCGCCAGCATCCAGGTCGTCAGCCATCCTCAGCGAGCAGTGCCGAGTTACCCCGCCCAGAGATGCAGAGGATGGGCCTCCACCTCCATCCCGGGCTTCAGCCTTGAGATATGCAACCTTCTGCAACAGAAGCCCTGCAGCCCAGGCCCTTCCACCTGTGAGCTCTTTCTCCAAGGAGCATCTAGCCCCGGAGGACGTCCTAACACAGTTCTGCAGCAGGTGGGGACACGCCAGTCAGCCCTGTGCAGACAGCGCCCTCCCTGGGGAGGTGGCACCTGTGCTGTTCCAGGTGGCCTCGTCCTGCCCTGCTCCAGCGTGGGATCTGGTGCCGGCTAATCCCTGCCCACCTTTCGCTTGCTGCGGGGCCTGGCTACAGCCCACACCTCTCTGAATCGCACTTTCGTCTTCTGAGAACAGGAGAGTGCTGACTCTTCTCTCCCATGGCTCTTAGGGGATTAGACGAGATCCCAGGGCTAAAACAGCCCACCCAGCGCCCCGCACGCAGGAGACACTCATCCAGGACTTCTTCCTCCCCTGCGCCTGCGCCTGCGCCTGCCGGAAGACGGTGTGGGCAAAGGGGAAGGGCGTCTGCCACGGGTCAGGTAGGCTCCGGTGAGGCTGCTGGCCCCCAGACTGGCCAGGCCCCTCGGCCCCCGCCAGGGCTTGATTGTATCACGCCGGAGTCACCCTTGGGAGCTCGCGGTAGCTTTGTGAGCTGCCGGGAACAGGTTTTCCACCAGCATGAACGTGTTCGAGTGGAGCTGGGAGCTCGATATTGCCCTTTGGCAAGATGGAAAGCCATTTCCCAACCAGGGGACGCCGGCAGCCAGCCCACCCTCCTGCCCCGGGGTGAGCCAGGCTGTGTCAGACGCTGCATTTACTGCTGGGTGGGTCCAACATCTCCTGGCCAGCCCAGGGCCATCCAGACAGAGCTGAGGCCAGACTGAGGGGCTGTTCCCTCTGTCACTGCAGTGGAGAGGGGAGGGCAGGTGCCTCTCGTATTCTGTCCCTGGCCAGCCACTCTGGAGGGAGAGCTCGTAGGGGACAAAGTGCCGCTCTAGAAATGCAGCTGTCGCGGGATGGCATCTCCGCAGGGCCGTCGGCTGAAGGGCAGCGGACTCAGCTCCCTGCTCTAAACCTCGCCCGCCAGCATCCAGGTCGTCAGCCATCCTCAGCGAGCAGTGCCGAGTTACCCCGCCCAGAGATGCAGAGGATGGGCCTCCACCTCCATCCCGGGCTTCAGCCTTGAGATATGCAACCTTCTGCAACAGAAGCCCTGCAGCCCAGGCCCTTCCACCTGTGAGCTCTTTCTCCAAGGAGCATCTAGCCCCGGAGGACGTCCTAACACAGTTCTGCAGCAGGTGGGGACACGCCAGTCAGCCCTGTGCAGACAGCGCCCTCCCTGGGGAGGTGGCACCTGTGCTGTTCCAGGTGGCCTCGTCCTGCCCTGCTCCAGCGTGGGATCTGGTGCCGGCTAATCCCTGCCCACCTTTCGCTTGCTGCGGGGCCTGGCTACAGCCCACACCTCTCTGAATCGCACTTTCGTCTTCTGAGAACAGGAGAGTGCTGACTCTTCTCTCCCATGGCTCTTAGGGGATTAGACGAGATCCCAGGGCTAAAACAGCCCACCCAGCGCCCCGCACGCAGGAGACACTCATCCAGGACTTCTTCCTCCCCTGCGCCTGCGCCTGCGCCTGCCGGAAGACGGTGTGGGCAAAGGGGAAGGGCGTCTGCCACGGGTCAGGTAGGCTCCGGTGAGGCTGCTGGCCCCCAGACTGGCCAGGCCCCTCGGCCCCCGCCAGGGCTTGATTGTATCACGCCGGAGTCACCCTTGGGAGCTCGCGGTAGCTTTGTGAGCTGCCGGGAACAGGTTTTCCACCAGCATGAACGTGTTCGAGTGGAGCTGGGAGCTCGATATTGCCCTTTGGCAAGATGGAAAGCCATTTCCCAACCAGGGGACGCCGGCAGCCAGCCCACCCTCCTGCCCCGGGGTGAGCCAGGCTGTGTCAGACGCTGCATTTACTGCTGGGTGGGTCCAACATCTCCTGGCCAGCCCAGGGCCATCCAGACAGAGCTGAGGCCAGACTGAGGGGCTGTTCCCTCTGTCACTGCAGTGGAGAGGGGAGGGCAGGTGCCTCTCGTATTCTGTCCCTGGCCAGCCACTCTGGAGGGAGAGCTCGTAGGGGACAAAGTGCCGCTCTAGAAATGCAGCTGTCGCGGGATGGCATCTCCGCAGGGCCGTCGGCTGAAGGGCAGCGGACTGCTTCATCTTTGCCTGTTCCTCGGGGACTCCAAAGTGGCCAGAGCTGTGAAGTTGCAGAGGTGTCAGCCAGACCTGGCAGGAGGCTCTAGCTTGCTGGGATGAGGGGGTCCTGGGCTCTAGGTGGGAGGCAGGCACTGGATCGGGAGTGCGGACATCCCGGGGTTGGGAAGGGGGTGCAGAGGCCCCCACTGACCAGCCCCTCCAGAGATCCAGGCACCTGCATGGTCATCTAGGGAGCGAAGCATTATCACCCTGTTGAGGAACCAAGTGCCAGCCCACACTTGGCAATGGGGACACCTCCTCCCACACGGCCTCTGACCCACAGAGAACTGAAAGATCAAAAGAACAAGAAATGTCAGAAGAACAAGAAATGTCAGAAGCAGAAGCTCCTCTGAGCCCACCTGCACGAGCACCCTGTTTCTGAGAAAAGGGAATACGAGACTGGAGAGAGTGAGGGGCCCACCAAAACTTAGCAGAAACCACAGCTTCCGGAAATTCATTCCGCCTCTCCACAGCTCCCTCCCAAGCTTATGGCGTCATTGTCACTGTTGATAATCACACCATGCGCTGGACCCCAAAACCCACGTTGCTGGGCAAATTGGCAGGAGCCCCACCACGTCAGAGGGGATGGGCCCAGAAGGCAGGCACTCAGGGGCACATTTAGAGTGCCTGCCGCCTCCCAGAGGCTCCCAGAAGTGCTTCGAGGCAGGAGGGTCGTGGTCTGCGATAGACTGCAAGCTCCGTGGCCAACTGGAGGCTGAAGCACAGGCTACCTGGCTGTTAGTGTCGCCGTGCTGCCTTGTTCCCCCTCCAGGTCAGGCAGGGGCCCCTGTCGACACAGAGTCACTCATCAGGTGACTGCCCCAGGTTTCCCCTACAGAGTCAAGTGGCTAAGGACCGAGACTCTGGAGTCATCTGTCAGCTTCACTGCTTGCCAGCTGTGTGATCTTGGATAACTTACTCAACCTCTCTGAGCCTTGGTGTTAAGATCTATAAAGTGGCGGGGTGGGGGGAGGGGCGGGGCAGGCAGGAATGATAGGACCTATGCCTCATAGGAAAGCTGCAAAGATGACATTTCATATATAGTCGTCACCCCCGCCTTCCCCTCGGTTTCACTTTTCATGGTTTCAGTTACCCTCGGTCAACTGCAGTCTGAAAAGATTAAATGGAAAATTCCAGAAAGAGACAATTCATAAGTCTTACATTGCAAGCTGTTCTGAGTAGCATGATGCACTCTCACGCCGTCCTGCCCGTCCGCCTGGGGCCTGGACGACCCCTGTGTCCATCGCAGCTGAGGGTCAGTCCCTGAGGGTCTGTTTCCATGGTCAGAGCGACGGTCGAGGCATCATGGTGCTTGTGGTCAAGGAACCATCCATGTAATAAGGAGTCCAAACAGCAGGAGCAGGGATGCTGGCAGCTAGGATCTGCCGAAGAGAAGCTGTGAAGAGCGTCTTTTAAGGGAAAAGGTGAAAGCCCACAAGTGAATAAGGAGAGAAAAAAGTCATGCACTGAAGTTGCTAAGATCTAGGGTGAGAATAAGTCTTCTATCTGCGAGACTGTGGAGAAGGGTGAAGAGAGCGCTGCGCGTTTTGCTATTCCGCCTCACAGCTCCTCCCAAGCTTATGGCGTCATTGTCACTGTTGATAATCACACCATGCGCTGGACCCCAAAACCCACGTTGCTGGGCAAATTGGCAGGAGCCCCACCACGTCAGAGGGGATGGGCCCAGAAGGCAGGCACTCAGGGGCACATTTAGAGTGCCTGCCGCCTCCCAGAGGCTCCCAGAAGTGCTTCGAGGCAGGAGGGTCGTGGTCTGCGATAGACTGCAAGCTCCGTGGCCAACTGGAGGCTGAAGCACAGGCTACCTGGCTGTTAGTGTCGCCGTGCTGCCTTGTTCCCCCTCCAGGTCAGGCAGGGGCCCCTGTCGACACAGAGTCACTCATCAGGTGACTGCCCCAGGTTTCCCCTACAGAGTCAAGTGGCTAAGGACCGAGACTCTGGAGTCATCTGTCAGCTTCACTGCTTGCCAGCTGTGTGATCTTGGATAACTTACTCAACCTCTCTGAGCCTTGGTGTTAAGATCTATAAAGTGGCGGGGTGGGGGAGGGCGGGCAGGCAGGAATGATAGGACCTATGCCTCATAGGAAAGCTGCAAAGATGACATTTCATATATAGTCGTCACCCCCGCCTTCCCCTCGGTTTCACTTTTCATGGTTTCAGTTACCCTCGGTCAACTGCAGTCTGAAAAGATTAAATGGAAAATTCCAGAAAGAGACAATTCATAAGTCTTACATTGCAAGCTGTTCTGAGTAGCATGATGCACTCTCACGCCGTCCTGCCCGTCCGCCTGGGGCCTGGACGACCCCTGTGTCCATCGCAGCTGAGGGTCAGTCCCTGAGGGTCTGTTTCCATGGTCAGAGCGACGGTCGAGGCATCATGGTGCTTGTGGTCAAGGAACCATCCATGTAATAAGGAGTCCAAACAGCAGGAGCAGGGATGCTGGCAGCTAGGATCTGCCGAAGAGAAGCTGTGAAGAGCGTCTTTTAAGGGAAAAGGTGAAAGCCCACAAGTGAATAAGGAGAGAAAAAAGTCATGCACTGAAGTTGCTAAGATCTAGGGTGAGAATAAGTCTTCTATCTGCGAGACTGTGGAGAAGGGTGAAGAAAGCGTTGCTCGTTTTGCTATCAAACTGCAGACGGTGTGGTGGGGGCTTCATTAAGATTCATCTTCGTTAAAATTCAAGGGCATGAGATGTGAACCATAGTTATACTGAGAGAGAGAGAAAGAGGGGCAGCCTTTGCATATCTTTTATCACAGTATATGGTTATAATTGTTCAATTGTACTATTGCTTATGGTTGCCAGTCTCATAATGTTCCTAATTTATAAATGTAAATGTTACCATGGGTATGTATGTATGTATGTATAGGGGGAAGTGAAAGTCGCTCAGTCGTGTCCAACTCTTTGTGACCCATGGAGCTCTCAAGGCAAGAATACTGGAGTGGGTAGCCTTTCCCTTCTCCCGGGGAAACTTTCCAACCCAGGGACTGAACCCTGGTCTCCCACTTTGCAGATGGATTCCTTACCATCTGAGCCACCAGGGAAGCCTGTATGTATAGGAAAAAGTAGTATACATAGGGAGCTTCCCTGGTGGTCCAGTGGGTAGAGAGTCTGCCTTGCAGTGCCAGGGGCACCAGTTTGATCCCTGGCC
Organism: Tragulus kanchil; assembly: GCA_022376925.1. NCBI lineage: Eukaryota > Metazoa > Chordata > Mammalia > Artiodactyla > Tragulidae > Tragulus > Tragulus kanchil. The sequence goes on along the minus strand of JAIOJX010000032.1, from coordinate 181,374,151 downwards.
CAGAAAGATCCCACGTGCAAAGGAGTGGCTGGGCCAGTGCGTGTCCAATTGTGAGCCAGCGCTTTGGAGCGCATTTCATCCAGAGCTGGTGCTCTGTAAAGAGAGAGGTTGCTGCAATGGGAGGCCCACACAGGTCAAAGAATAAAACATGAATGAAAATAAATGGAAAATTCCAGAAAGAGACAATTCATAAGTCTTACATTGCAAGCTGTTCTGAGTAGAATGATGCAATCTCACGCCGTCCTGCCCGTCCGCCTGGGGCCTGACGACCCTGTGTCCATCGCAGCTGAGGGTCAGTCCCTGAGGGTCTGTTTCCATGGTCAGAGCGACGGTCGAGGCATCATGGTGCTTGTGGTCAAGGAACCATCCATGTAATAAGGAGTCCAAACAGCAGGAGCAGGGATGCTGGCAGCTAGGATCTGCCGAAGAGAAGCTGTGAAGAGCGTCTTTTAAGGGAAAAGGTGAAAGCCCACAAGTGAATAAGGAGAGAAAAAAGTCATGCACTGAAGTTGCTAAGATCTAGGGTGAGAATAAGTCTTCTATCTGCGAGACTGTGGAGAAGGGTGAAGAAAGCGTTGCTCGTTTTGCTATCAAACTGCAGACGGTGTGGTGGGGGCTTCATTAAGATTCATCTTCGTTAAAATTCAAGGGCATGAGATGTGAACCATAGTTATACTGAGAGAGAGAGAAAGAGGGGCAGCCTTTGCATATCTTTTATCACAGTATATGGTTATAATTGTTCAATTGTACTATTGCTTATGGTTGCCAGTCTCATAATGTTCCTAATTTATAAATGTAAATGTTACCATGGGTATGTATGTATGTATGTATAGGGGGAAGTGAAAGTCGCTCAGTCGTGTCCAACTCTTTGTGACCCATGGAGCTCTCAAGGCAAGAATACTGGAGTGGGTAGCCTTTCCCTTCTCCCGGGAATCTTTCCAACCCAGGGACTGAACCCTGGTCTCCCACTTTGCAGATGGATTCCTTACCATCTGAGCCACCAGGGAAGCCTGTATGTATAGGAAAAAGTAGTATACATAGGGAGCTTCCCTGGTGGTCCAGTGGGTAGAGAGTCTGCCTTGCAGTGCCAGGGGCACCAGTTTGATCCCTGGCCCAGAAAGATCCCACGTGCAAAGGAGTGGCTGGGCCAGTGCGTGTCCAATTGTGAGCCAGCGCTTTGGAGCGCATTTCATCCAGAGCTGGTGCTCTGTAAAGAGAGAGGTTGCTGCAATGGGAGGCCCACACAGGTCAAAGAATAAAACATGAATGAAAATAAATGAATAAAAAAAAAGAGGCCAAAATTTTTAAATATAGTTAATAAAAAAGCAGTAGTATACATAGGGTCCAGTACTGTCCATGGTTTCAGGCATCCACTAAAGGCCTTGAAATGTACTCTCCATGGATAAGAGGGGACTACTGTATGCATATATTCCTTAGAATAGAGACTGAACGATGTTAGATGTTGTTAATTAGCTTAAACTTCCTGAGAGAGACAGAGGGAGGGTGGTTAGTTGAAAACAGCAGTTCTGGCCTGGGGACCATGTCTGCCCAGGGGACAGCTGGCAACTCCCGGAGACAGTTCTGGTAGCCACGACTGAGGACGGTGGGGGTGTGACTGCCCCTGGTGGGCAGAGGCCGGGGGAGCTGCTGAACACCCCACAGCTTGCAGGACGGCTTCCCCGGCACAGAGCTAAGGGCCCAGACACGCACGGCGCGGCGGTGGAGAAGCCTGGCTGGAGGAGCAGCGTGCGGCAGGCAGAGGACCTGCGGGGGCTGCTCAGAGGGACCAGGGCTCACCACCTGGTCTTTGGATTTCAGGAATAACTGCCGTCAGGAAGGCCAGGGGGTTGGAGTTGAAATACTTCATGACGGTTACAGGGAAGGCTCATTGAACAGGATTCATAAACCAGCCCTGAAGGCCACCAGCAGAAGCAGATTCAGTCGTAGTTTGAGCAAAGAAGCAGCAACAGCCTCAGCGACCACCATGAAGCTGGGGGTTTGCCACGAAGCAGGGGGTTCAGCCCGGCTGGCGAGGGCCAGGCGTCCCTGCTGGAAGCTGGTGCATTCCGACAGACCCGCGAACCCACACACACACACTGATGATGCTTAGAGCGTATCACACACAGACACAGACACACACACAAGCACTGAGAGTGCTTAGATCATATGTACACTACACATAACTTACCTTCTTTCAGTGAAGAGCTGCATTGAATCCCCCAGCGGTGAGGACAGTTGACCAATGAACTACTCGTAAAAACGCTAACTGTCGATGTCTCTTGTTTCCTAGCAATACATACTAGACCTCCCTCTCTTTCTTGGTACCCATGTGCATGTGCATGTGTGTGGTGAGAGGCGCCTGGCACCTTGAAAAGAGCTCAGGACTGGTCTTGGCCCTTCTGGACAGTTCTCTGTGACTTTATACAGATCTTTCCCCTCTCTGGAGACCCGAGGAAAAAAGAAAGGCGCTGAGCTGGTAGGAGCCCAGGCGCCTCCAGATTCCAAGTGCCTCTGAGACCAGAAGGAGACGCCATGAGAGCCCCATCTCTTTGCATTTTGAGCATAAACATTCTAAGACAGCTGAAATTCACAGTCAAGCCTACGTAAGTATTTTCAAAGCCAGAAATTAAAAAACAAAACAAAACGGGACAGCAGTGATGTTGAACACGTCTATGAGTTCCGGTTCACTCAGTTGTTACAGTGGCCAGACTGAAAGTTCACTTTCTCTTTGCTCTGTTCTCTCCCTTCCTCCCTTCCTCTCCGAGTCCCCTGGTGTCACTCAAGCCAGCCGGCGTCCCCTCCAAACTGCACTGTCATCGCTCCTGGCCGCTGAAGAGCGTGTGACCTGGGCACACGGGCGCCCACAGCCGGGGCTGTGCTGGGAGCCGTGGGGGACGCCTGCCAGCCTGGGCTCCACTTCGTGTCGGGGTGGGGCCTGTGGGTGGCCTGGCCAGCGGGCCCCTCAGGCTGGTCCCTCTCTCTGGGCCTCCTGGCCTCTATTTAGCAGCAAGGCTCAAGAGCAGGATCAGGTGTCTGCCCTGCCACGCGTCCTGGGAGAGGGGCTGCTGGGGCCTGCAGACAGTCTCCTGGCCGGGGTGCCCAGTGGCCTGGCTCCTGACCCACACAGCCTGTTGGAGTGAGGGTGCTGCATCCCCCGGGGGCATGTGAATCTGGGGAAAATCAGAACAGGCTGCATTGACGCATGCTGCCTGGGTGCCTTGGCGGGCTCTCCGGGGCCCCGCGGCCAGCCCCCATGCCGTCTGCAGCCTCGTTCTCTCCGTGCGGCACTCCCACTCCACCTGTCTGCAAGGGACTACGCTGGACCCTCCTGGGTCAGCGGCGGCCTGTGTTCCCGCCCTTTGGGCAGGTTCTGCAGAACAGCTGGTGAGAGGGTAGAGAAGGCGCCGCATGAGGGGTCTGCTGAGTGTCTGTCTCCCCTCTTCCAGCTGCTGGGAGCCTTAGCCCCTTCAGGGCCCCAGGTTCTCAACTGGGAGTCAAGAGTCACGAGGAGTACCTTCCTCATGGGGCTGGTGTAAGGCTTAAATGAGGAGGCTAGGGCAGGGCTGTGTGAGGCTCAATGACTGTACCTGTTACTATTTTAACCTCAAGGCATGAACTAAATGCTGTGAGCCCCACTAAGAGCCAGAAGCTGCTGGGACGTAGAACCACCACACCCCAGCCCCGGGGAGGCACAGTCTGGGGGGCAGGGAACAGGGGCCAGGAAGAGGAGTTGGGGAAGGAGGGGGAGGGCAGGCAGGAAGGAGGGGCGGGGTTAGCGTCAGGGTCAGGAGACCAGCCCACAGAGGAGGTGAAGCTGTCTAGGCGCACAGGTGGATGTGGGGCATCCCAGGCCAAGGTCTTGGCGTGAGCCAAGGCCCATGGCTTTGAAACCCATGGCCAGCTGGGGAGCCACGGGACATGGGCCTGGCCAGAGTGCAGTGCGTAGGGAAGGGCAGACGTGAGCTGGAGGAGTCAACAGTATCCAGCCAGCAGAATGGTGCAGGCCGCGCTAAGGGCTTGAACTGTGCACGAGACGATGGCGAGCTGGTTTGATGTCCTTCGGGGCTGCCAAAGACGGGTCTTTATTCCTAACCCTTCTATATCAGTCCAGGGCCAGCATTGCAGGAGGTAGGTAGCTTGCCACTCTGTCAGCGACCCCGGTTCCCACGTTGCACTGGGATCCCTTAATGTCTGGCATCATCTGCAGGTTGAGGTGGGGCTGCCACAAGTTCCAGAATTCCGGAGTCTGGGAAAACCAAGATTAAGTTTCCTGCAGATCCCGCGTCTAGAGGGGGCCCACTTCCTGGCTCATAGGTGGCTGGCTGTCTTCTCATTATATCCTCACATGGCCAAAAAGCAGCCAGCGGGGGAGGGTTCTTTCATTTCTACAGCCTAGAGCAAGGTGCACATTGGGGGCAGGGGTTTGGGGGGAGAGGAGCGAGGTGGGCAGAGATGGAGTCCGTGAGGGACGAAGCAAGAGAGGGGGTCTTTTTTGGGAAATCCTTGGACAAAAGTCTGGGGTGGATGTGACTCCCACTTCACTCTGGGCCTTCACTGGAGGGGGTTCAGCTGCACAGAGAAGAAGAGAGAAGACCGTGGACACAGGAAGGAGGCAATGGGGGAGGGCGTTGTGGAGGACCAGCCCTGCACGTGCGGGCAGCCGTGGGTGGGGCGCCCTCCCACCTGCCTGCGTTTCCCAGGAAGATCAGTCAGGATTAGAATGGTAAACGGTAGGTGCTGCAGACCGTGAGCCTATGGGGTAGGGGGGCAGTCTGGGTGGAGGCAGCCAGCCTAGAGCAGGGGCCATGGGAGCTAGGATAACAGAGGCCCTGAAATTAGTAGAAGTCTTGGGAAAGGCTTTGGACACTAGCGGTCATAGACCCTGACCAGCTTGGAGCCCACTGAAGCCATGCTTTGGGAGAGCAGAGCGAAGGCGCCTGAGGGCAGCTGGTCGTGTCTGCTTGGCCTGCACTCGGCACCTCTTCCTGGAAGACTAGGGGCCTCTGTGTAGCGTCTGTGGCTCGGCCCCATCCCGCCCAGCCTGCTGGGAAAGTCCTGTCCAAGCCTCATCAAGGGGGCGGAGCCCAGGGGGATTAAGAAGCGCTGGTCTCCTTTCCACACTGTCAGATGCCTACGCTGCCCTTTGGTGCCTGGCGGGCTGATGAGGGCGTCGCCCAAAGTTCCTGCCCTCTGGCTTCTGACAGGGTCCAGTCAATGGGAGGCCAGGTTGGCTGGACAGGAGAGAGGGCGGGTGTTTATCTGCTTTGGGCCCAGGTTCCCAGGGACACTGTGCTGCATGGCTCAGGCTCTTCAGAAAACTTCTCACCAGCCTCCGGGGCATCGTTTCCTCCCTGGAATGGTGTCAACTGCTCCTGGACTCCAGGTTTCTTAGTCTGTCCTGGTGCCCTTGACCCGGCCCACCTCTCTGTCCCTTCATCACCTTCTCTTCACTGAAGCTTTTGCATGTGCCTGCTGTGTCTCATTGATAAAATAGAAGATATCCAGTTAAACTTGACTTTCAGACAGAGTGGCCCAGAGGTGGACAACTCGACTTTGGGAGAGAACGAGTCCCTGTGACTGGATATGAGTCTCAAGCTGAGAGGATGGCCCCGTTTTCTGAGGCCCCAGTAATAGCAGATGCTGTACTGAACACCCCACACGTCACCCTCAGGTCCTCACAGGTCCGTACATAGGCACTGCCCCAATTTACAGGTGAGGAAACTGAGGCCCAGAGAGCTAAAGTGGCTCCATGATGGTGACGCACTGGGTTGGTGGGGGAGCCGTGCCTTAAACCCAAAGATGCGTATCTCCAAAGCTGTGCTTGAACACATGCATCTACTGAGCACCTACTGTGTGTCTGGTACTCGTCTTCTCTGTGTCTGTGTGCTCACCTGCTAAGTTGTGTCCAACGCTTTGTGACCCCCTGGACTGTAGCCCGCCAGGCTCCTTTGTCCGTGGGGTTCTCCAGGCAAGAACCCTGCAGGGGCTTGCCTCTCTCCTCCAGGGGATCTTCCCAATCCAGGGATCAAAACTGAGTCCCCAACATCGGCACGTGGATTCTTTACCCACCGAGTGACCCGGAGAGTCTACTCTTCTTCTACACACTCTTCATTCAGTCCCAGTCTTTGCCCTGACGGAGATCAGATTCCAGCGAGGAGAGAGACGACCCAGAGTAACGAGACCAAAATAGAACTGGACAAGAATTTGTTGTTATTCAGTTGCTAAGTCGTGTCCGACTCTCTGTGTCCCCATAGACAGATGCGTGCCTGGTGTCTCTGCCCTTCGCTATCTCCCGGAGTTGGCTCAAACTCATGCCTGTTGAGTCACTCACGCCGTCCCAGCGTCTCATCCTCTGCCACCCCCTTCTCCTCCTGCCCTCGGTCTTGCCCAGCATCAGGGTCTCCTCCAGTGAGCCGGCTCCTGGCATCAGGGCCAGAGCACTGGAGCTTCAGTTTAAACGGCAGTCCTTCCAATGAATATGCAGGGCTGATTTTCTTTAGGGTTGACTGGTTTCATCTCCCTGCAGTCCAGAGTGCTCTCAAGAGTCTTCTCCGGCAGCACAGTTCAAAGGCATCAATTTTTTGGCTCAGCCTTGTTTATGGTCCAGTTCACACATCCATACACGACGACTGGAAAATCCATCCCTCTGACTATACGGGCCTTTGTCAGCAAAGTGATGTCTCTGCGTTTTCACACAGTATCTAGGTTTGTCATAGCTTTTTTCCAAGGAGCAAGCAACTTTTTAATTTCACGGTTACAGTCACTGTGCACAGTGATTTTGGAGCCCAAGTAAGTAAATATGCCACTGTTTCCATTTTCCACCATTTTACATTTTTCCCAGTGGCTCCATGATGGTGACGCACTGGGTTGGTGGGGGAGCCGTGCCTTAAACCCAAAGATGCGTATCTCCAAAGCTGTGCTTGAACACATGCATCTACTGAGCACCTACTGTGTGTCTGGTACTCGTCTTCTCTGTGTCTGTGTGCTCACCTGCTAAGTTGTGTCCAACGCTTTGTGACCCCCTGGACTGTAGCCCGCCAGGCTCCTTTGTCCGTGGGGTTCTCCAGGCAAGAACCCTGCAGGGGCTTGCCTCTCTCCTCCAGGGGATCTTCCCAATCCAGGGATCAAAACTGAGTCCCCAACATCGGCACGTGGATTCTTTACCCACCGAGTGACCCGGAGAGTCTACTCTTCTTCTACACACTCTTCATTCAGTCCCAGTCTTTGCCCTGACGGAGATCAGATTCCAGCGAGGAGAGAGACGACCCAGAGTAACGAGACCAAAATAGAACTGGACAAGAATTTGTTGTTATTCAGTTGCTAAGTCGTGTCCGACTCTCTGTGTCCCCATAGACAGATGCGTGCCTGGTGTCTCTGCCCTTCGCTATCTCCCGGAGTTGGCTCAAACTCATGCCTGTTGAGTCACTCACGCCGTCCCAGCGTCTCATCCTCTGCCACCCCCTTCTCCTCCTGCCCTCGGTCTTGCCCAGCATCAGGGTCTCCTCCAGTGAGCCGGCTCCTGGCATCAGGGCCAGAGCACTGGAGCTTCAGTTTAAACGGCAGTCCTTCCAATGAATATGCAGGGCTGATTTTCTTTAGGGTTGACTGGTTTCATCTCCCTGCAGTCCAGAGTGCTCTCAAGAGTCTTCTCCGGCAGCACAGTTCAAAGGCATCAATTTTTTGGCTCAGCCTTGTTTATGGTCCAGTTCACACATCCATACACGACGACTGGAAAATCCATCCCTCTGACTATACGGGCCTTTGTCAGCAAAGTGATGTCTCTGCGTTTTCACACAGTATCTAGGTTTGTCATAGCTTTTTTCCAAGGAGCAAGCAACTTTTTAATTTCACGGTTACAGTCACTGTGCACAGTGATTTTGGAGCCCAAGTAAGTAAATATGCCACTGTTTCCATTTTCCACCATTTTACATTTTTTTCCCAGAAAAAGAGTGGGCTGAGACCAAAGGTGAGCTGGAGTCAAGAGGGTCTGAGACGGTCAGGGGAGGCCACTCTGAGTGATGCATCGGAGCTGAGATTGGAGAGGCAAAAGGAAGACAGTATTGATATTACGAAGAGCTGGGAGTTGAGTGCTCTGGGCGGAGGGAGCCACAGGTACAAAGGCCCTGGGGTGAGCCGGGGAGGACCAATGTGGGGAGAATGGCCGAGGTAGGGGGCAGATCCTTGGGGGCCTGGTCGTCCAGGGTTTAAACGTCACTTGTAATCTCAGGAAGTGATGTGCTGCACAGGATTCGTGCCTATTTCTGACAACCACCTGTTAACTCTTCAAAGCGTTTGCCTATTAGTAGCTTGAAATCAGCCATGGTGGGAGTATCTACACCATGGAAATTGGCAGGCACCACAGGTCATGGCTTTGCACCCTGGTTAAACAGTTATCTGCATCACACAGGTTTTAGAGAGGGAAGTGGGGAGGGTGAATTTTCACTTCAAAGAGCCCTTTCTGGCTGCAGGGGGAGAGTGGCCTGCAGGAGACAGAGGTGCAGGATGCCCAGCAGGGATGGTCACTGCACTGGGCCATGTCAGAGAGATGAGAGTTTGGACCAGCGTGGGCCAGTAGATGGATATGAATGGTTTGGAAGGCAGACCCAGTCAGCCTCGCTGAGATGACCCCATTGCTGAAGCTCAGAGCAAGGAGGTAAGTGCCCATTGTCTGGGGCAGCTGTGATGGAGCCCAGGCCTCTCTGTTCCCTAAGCCTCAGTGTTTCCCCAGATTGCCACGAGGATTCTTCCTGGGAAAGGTTATAGTGTAGGACAAAGAGGAAATAGTTAATGGGTGCCCCTCGGCCCTAATGGTCTTCCCAGGTGGCTCAGGGGTAAAGAATCCAGCTGCCAAGCTGGAGACGTGGGTTTGATCTCTAGGTGGCAAAGATCACCTGGAAAAGGAAATGCAACCCACTCCAGTACGCTTGCCTGGAAAATCCCACGGGCAGGGGAAACGGGAGAACTACAGTCCATGGGGTCGCAAGGAGCCAAACGTGACTTAGTGACCAAATGACAACTCCGCCCTCATTCCTTGTGGTCCGAGCAGCCCCTTCCCTTCCCGCTTCTCAGGATGGCAGTTTCTCTCAGCTGCTGTGAGGGATTGGCGTGGAGGTCATAGACACTGGAAGGCCTTGCCCTCACTGGTGGCCCTGGGGCCATGACCGGTGCCTCTGTGCCCCATCCCAGGAGGGCCTGGCCTAAGGAGGGCTGCCCCAGCTCTGGGACTTGGGCTCTCCCCTGGGGGCAGGGCAAGGATAGGGGCTGGAGCCAGGCTGGCCCGGAGCTGCCCTGGCTTTTGTCGCATGGGAAGAAGGGTCAGGGACATATCTGAGAGTGTGTCTCAGTGAGGCTGGGAAAGCTAAGCTGTGCAGAGTCTTAGCAAGATTCCGGCAGGATCACTGTGCTTGTCTGCCTCACACCCGCTCCCCCTGAGCCACTCCCCCCGGCACCCCTCCTCACCCCCACCAGCTCCATACGCTCCCTGCCTCGTCCCTGGAGCCGCCTTTGGCATCAGTCCCAGCAACAGGGCTCCGCTGCTTCAGGCCCTCCTGTGAAAGCTCACTCTCAGAAAAGCATCCAGCGCCAGGCGATGAGTGCCGCTGTGAAGAGCACGAAACAAAGCTAAGGGCTTCCCTGGTGGTCCAGTGGGTAGAGAGTCCGCCTTGCAGTGCAAGGGGTGCTGGTTCGATCCCTGGCCCGGGAAGATCCCACATGATGCAGAGTGGCTGGATCGGTGTGACCAATTACGAGCCAGCGCTCTAGAGCGCGTGCGCCCAGAGCCGGTGCTCTGCAGCGACAGAGGCCACTGCGATGGGAGGCCCACACAGGCCAAAGAATAAAGATGGATGAAAATAAATAAATAAAAAAGAGGCCAAAATTTAAAAAAAAGAAAGAAAGAAAACTAAGGCTGAAGGAGTACCTCTCAGGTGTCAGGCAGAGCTACTTGATTTTCTCAAAGAGTTAAAATTAGAGAACTATTTCCCTTCATCCTCTGCCCCTAAAATATTAATATTAATAATAATATCTGGAAGCTTATTCCTATCCTTCCAGATTTTCCTCTTTGTACAGACACACACACTCACTACCAAAATGAGATGCTATTACATATTCCACAAGGATTATTTTATTTAATCCTACATTGTTATGATCTCTACTTAGCATTTCTGGAAAATGAGGCTCAGGGAGGTTGTGTACTTTTCCCCCGGTCACACAGCTGATAGAACTGCCTGGCTCCACAACCTCACTCTGCATTCTGGGCATCACCTATGGGTACAGAAGGCCAGCCTTGTCCCTGTTGGGGAATATTTGGGGCTGCAGAGAAGGTAGGGTTGGAATTCTGGACAAAGGCCTGATGTGGCCCTCCCTTCTGCTGTGCTGTTAGATTCAAGTCCTGAGGTCAAATTCTAGCTCCAGGGTCCTTGTTAAAGCTTTTGGATAGGGGGTTCTATTGCCATTTAATTGTGGCTCTGTCCTTGAAGCAGGCTCCCTGTAGCAGTCTATAATAGACAACTTGACCTTGAACTTCTCTCTTTGGAAGTCCAAGCACAGGACTGCCCTGGAAGGGCTGGATCTGGGCTCCTCCCCAGAGGTGAACCTCGGCAGTCCCTGCGCCTCTCACCTCTGTCTCCTCTTTTCTGAAGTTCCTTCCAGCCCGAAGGTAAGCCCCTGACTCCTCCCCTAGTCACTGAAGCTGGCTGGAGAGGGGACGGGGTGGGAGAAGACCAACCAGAGCAGCGAGGAGGGCTCAGGACAGCACAGGGGGTCTGGAAGGAAGAGGGAGTTTAAAAACAGGCTCCGGACCCCAGAGCCCAGGGTCCAAATCCCAGAGCAGGACCTAAGCCGGTGTGCAAGGCCCGCAACTCCACAGACTCCCTATTTGGCTTTACATTCTGCCATCACTATCTTGAAATTCTTCATTTTCTGAGTAAGGAGCCCAGCCTTTTCCTGTTGTGCTGGATCCTGCAGATTGCACAGCCAGTCCAGCTACCGGTTATGAGCTGTGCGCCCTTGGCAAGTGACTTCATCTCATGAGTCCTCACTTTTCTCATCTGCAGAATGGATCGATGTTTTCACTTTCTGCAAGAATGGTGCTGAGAATTCAAAGAGAGACCCCAGGCCAACAGCCAGGCAGCAGGAAGTCCATACAGGTGTCATGCCCCGGTAACTGTGGCTGTCTTTCCACGAGGCTCAGTATGTCCCTGCAGGGTCACCCAGTCACCAGGCTCCTCTGTCCATAGAACTTTCCAGCAAGAACACTGGAGTGGGTTGCCATTTCCTTCTCCAGAGGATCCTCCCGACCCAGGGGTTGGACCTGAGTCATCGGGGAAGCTCCATCGGTATGGCCAGACAGGGAGACGTATCCCTGGGGCCACATGCAGTCTGTCTCCCAGCCTTGCTCACGGGGGGATATTTCAGGCCAAACATAACATCCTCACTGGGAAGCGCACGATCCCACCACCCGCACAAGCCCCTGCCTGTGGTTATATCGGCTCCAGTGGTTCAGGGCCGTACGGTCCTGGGAGACGAGGTAGTGGGGGTGAGTCGGGGAAGAGACGAGGGTCTGGTGAGGCCGCTCCAGAAGCTGCTTTCATCAAAAGGAGGGCCAGTCCCACGCCTGACGCCCAGGGGCGCTGACGGAGCCTCCCCCAGGGCAGGCTCCCTCACTCTGTATCCTTGTGGGACTCCATGTCCCTGCAACTCAACCTCCCAGATGTTTCTAGAATCCCAGCTTCCTAAATTCATAGCTCAGCAGCTTCCCAGTGGTGAGATCTTGGGCAGCATACTTAACCTCTCTGGGCCTCAGTTTCCCCATCGACAGAATAGCAGGTTGACCGCACTGGTGTGTCACGTTAAATGAACCTCACGTGGAAAGCCTTCGCAGGTGCGCTGACAAACATCCGACGCTGCCCCGGCGGCCCGCCCGCCTCCCTTCACTCGGAGCCCATCAGCAGGCTCTGAAATGCCAGCCTGGCCATGTCGCTCCTCTAGCTAAAGGCCAGTTCTTTACCACTCGCACCACCTGGTAAGTCCAAGAACCACCTCGGACAGTACCAGATCTGGGGGGCCTTCCTCCACCCGTCCTCCACACGCATCCTCACCCTGATGTTGGCTCTGACCCTCCGGGCAGCCCCAAACCCTGGATTTCTCTCCCTCGGCACCTCTGAACCCAAGGCCAGATCCAGGATCCCCCGTGTCGGTTTCTAGGTTGGTCTCAATGAATGTTTTCTGGGATCCAGAACCACGGAGGGTCAGACAGACACCTCCTTTGGGACCTGCTCTGGGACTCCTCAGCCAGCTGGGACCACTGCTGCTGAAGGGCCATGAGGGGAATGCTGGCGCGTGCGAGCTGGTGAACTGGCCCGGAGTAACCACCAGCCCAGCTCCCCTGGGTTTGCTGTTGCCCCGTGTTCAGAGAGCCTGGCCCTGCCTTAGCCATAGCCCAGGCCCTGCCCAGCTCCAGCCTCAACCCAACCCTGTCCCTGCCCCTGCAGAGCCCCTCCCTCCACCTCTGCCCTCCCCGCAGCCCGTCCTGACCCCCAGCTCTCTTCCCCGTGAGTCCCACCTAGGCTGACCCCTGCAGAGCCCTGGCTCTGGTTGAATGGGACCTTTGGTGGGAAGGCCTGCCCGGATAACTGAGCAGCAAATGGAACAGGTGTATCAGAGCGGGGAACCACACCAGGGCTCCCCCCAGTGACGTGACCCTGCACCAGGTAACAGGGCTGTGCCTTAAGCAGGGCCAGGGACGGACAAAGGACCAGGTTTAGGTCCCAGAGGTCTCTTCTGTTCCCAGCCCCTTCCCCCATGGGGGCCTCCACGCCTTAAAGTATCCTTGTGGGACTCCATGTCCCTGCAACTCAACCTCCCAGATGTTTCTAGAATCCCAGCTTCCTAAATTCATAGCTCAGCAGCTTCCCAGTGGTGAGATCTTGGGCAGCATACTTAACCTCTCTGGGCCTCAGTTTCCCCATCGACAGAATAGCAGGTTGACCGCACTGGTGTGTCACGTTAAATGAACCTCACGTGGAAAGCCTTCGCAGGTGCGCTGACAAACATCCGACGCTGCCCCGGCGGCCCGCCCGCCTCCCTTCACTCGGAGCCCATCAGCAGGCTCTGAAATGCCAGCCTGGCCATGTCGCTCCTCTAGCTAAAGGCCAGTTCTTTACCACTCGCACCACCTGGTAAGTCCAAGAACCACCTCGGACAGTACCAGATCTGGGGGGCCTTCCTCCACCCGTCCTCCACACGCATCCTCACCCTGATGTTGGCTCTGACCCTCCGGGCAGCCCCAAACCCTGGATTTCTCTCCCTCGGCACCTCTGAACCCAAGGCCAGATCCAGGATCCCCCGTGTCGGTTTCTAGGTTGGTCTCAATGAATGTTTTCTGGGCTCCAGAACCACGGAGGGTCAGACAGACACCTCCTTTGGGACCTGCTCTGGGACTCCTCAGCCAGCTGGGACCACTGCTGCTGAAGGGCCATGAGGGGAATGCTGGCGCGTGCGAGCTGGTGAACTGGCCCGGAGTAACCACCAGCCCAGCTCCCCTGGGTTTGCTGTTGCCCCGTGTTCAGAGAGCCTGGCCCTGCCTTAGCCATAGCCCAGGCCCTGCCCAGCTCCAGCCTCAACCCAACCCTGTCCCTGCCCCTGCAGAGCCCCTCCCTCCACCTCTGCCCTCCCCGCAGCCCGTCCTGACCCCCAGCTCTCTTCCCCGTGAGTCCCACCTAGGCTGACCCCTGCAGAGCCCTGGCTCTGGTTGAATGGGACCTTTGGTGGGAAGGCCTGCCCGGATAACTGAGCAGCAAATGGAACAGGTGTATCAGAGCGGGGAACCACACCAGGGCTCCCCCCAGTGACGTGACCCTGCACCAGGTAACAGGGCTGTGCCTTAAGCAGGGCCAGGGACGGAGAAAGGACCAGGTTTAGGTCCCAGAGGTCTCTTCTGTTCCCAGCCCCCTTCCCATGCCCTGGCCCAGGCTTAGTCCTGAGCCTAAGGGGACAGAGCCCTCCGTGGTTGCTGATCAGCCCAGCTGGGGAGGACCCAACCTATAGCTACTCAAAGTCAGGTAACAGGGGCCAAAAGGGAGAGTCCCAGGACAAGCCAGCGATGTGGGAGGCTTGCAAAGGGGGGTTATCAAGAAAGGCCAGCCTGGAAAGGAAGGCAAACATAGCCCAAGTGCCCCAGGCTGAGGTCACCAGCGCCTCTCCACTCCTTCTCTTTGGGAAATGAGTCAGGGGGAAAGGGAAGGGAAGGCCACAGGACCTCAGAGAATCAGGCCCTCCACTCCACCCACAGGTGGATTCTGCAGGGGACACGCATGAGGACAGAAGCCAGCATTGTGATGTCACGGGTTACCCGTAGCTTTGTGCTCCTGGAGCTCTCGAGTGAGTTGGCTGGGCCCCTCGCTCCTCTCTGTACTCGGGTATGCATATCTGATTCATATCTGAGGCTGGGGCTGGAAAGGCTGCCCATGTGGCCCGCCCCTTCTTTCCCCGCCCCGCCTCCATGTGCAGCCTGACTCCGTGGGAGTCCAGTGCACAGCAGGCTTAGGGAGACTGTCTTCTTTCGGGCATAACTAGCAACTAGACTTAGGTGAATGGCCTAGGAACTCTTTGCAAGGTTGTGTTGAAACTGCCCGTTTGAAGCTGGCCGCCTTCCCAGCTTGACCATGATCTAGGCGAAGTGTCTGTCTCAGCCTAACTACAGAAGCTCAGCACGTGTGATGTCAGTTAAATGCATACATGGTTGGCAGGAGGGGTGGGCAGAGACAGGGGTCAAAGGCGCCTCCTCCCTCGGTGGGCTGCTCGGCCCCGGGTCCAGCTCTGCCCCTTGGACTCTCTCCTGGATGCTCTTGGAAGTCAGCACCTGTTGGAAGTCCAGGCGCCTTGGCACCCGTGGGCCTTGACGGCCCCCATTTCTGGGGTGACGGTGACCGTGACGCCGTGGCCGAATGGCACATTTGGTCCGCCCAGAGCGGGGGCACTGCTCAGAGACCCAGAGGTCTCTTCTGTTCCCAGCCCCTTCCCATGCCCTGGCCCAGGCTTAGTCCTGAGCCTAAGGGGACAGAGCCCTCTGTGGTTGCTGATCAGCCCAGCTGGGGAGGACCCAACCTATAGCTACTCAAAGTCAGGTAACAGGGGCCAAAAGGGAGAGTCCCAGGACAAGCCAGCGATGTGGGAGGCTTGCAAAGGGGGGTTATCAAGAAAGGCCAGCCTGGAAAGGAAGGCAAACATAGCCCAAGTGCCCCAGGCTGAGGTCACCAGCGCCTCTCCACTCCTTCTCTTTGGGAAATGAGTCAGGGGGAAAGGGAAGGGAAGGCCACAGGACCTCAGAGAATCAGGCCCTCCACTCCACCCACAGGTGGATTCTGCAGGGGACACGCATGAGGACAGAAGCCAGCATTGTGATGTCACGGGTTACCCGTGGCTTTGTGCTCCTGGAGCTCTCGAGTGAGTTGGCTGGGCCCCTCGCTCCTCTCTGTACTCGGGTATTCATACCTGATTCATATCTGAGGCTGGGGCTGGAACGGCTGCCCATGTGGCCCGCCCCTTCTCTCCCCGCCCCGCCTCCACGTGCAGCCTGACTCCGTGGGAGTCCAGTGCACAGCAGGCTTAGGGAGATTGTCTTCTTTCGGGCGTAACTAGCAACTAGACTTAGGTGAGTGGCCTAGGAACTCTTTGCAAGGTTGTGTTGAAACTGCCCGTTTGAAGCTGGCCGCCTTCCCAGCTTGACCATGATCTAGGCGAAGTGTCTGTCTCAGCCTAACTACAGAAGCTCAGCGCGTGTGATGTCAGTTAAATGCATACATGGTTGGCAGGAGGGGTGGGCAGAGACATGGGTCAAAGGCGCCTCCTCCCTCGGTGGGCTGCTCTGCCCCGGGCCCAGCTCTGCCCCTTGGACTCTCTCCTGGATGCTCTTGGAAGTCAGCACTTGTTGGAAGTCCAGGCGCCTTGGCACCCGTGGGCCTTGACGGCCCCCATTTCTGGGGTGACGGTGACCGTGACGCCGTGGCCGAATGGCACATTTGGTCCGCCCAGAGCGGGGGCACTGCTCAGAGACCCCAGACTTCAATGAAGCTTCCGTCCAGCTCATCCCTGCTGTGCATCCTCGAACTGGTCCCACGGGGCCCCCTCTGAAGCTCTGTTTCCTTTTCTAGGAAGCGAGACTGGAACCTGGCTTCTGAGGACCGGAAGAGAGAGTTGCTGCCTTGGCTGTGGCCATCCATCTTCCTCCTGCCTGGCCCATGCGGCCCTCATCTTCCAGCGGAGCCTGAGGTATGACGGGCAATGCTGGCGGCCGTGGGCACAGGCCAGGAGGGGCGATCCCGGCCGCAAGGACAGGGACCTGCAGGGGCTGTTCCAGGAACTCTGCCAACTCCAGGCGAAGTACGAGCCGTCCTGAGCCCCGCTGTGCCCCCAGCCCCAGCCCCAGGGCCACCTGCCGCCGGCTAAGCAGCCAGGACTGAGCAAAATTGCCTGAGGAAGCCATGGAGAAATTCCTGAGGGCTGGGGAGGGGTTGACGCCCAGGCGTCCATCAGGAAGGACAGCTGAATTGTGACTAGTAAGGGGTGAGGCTTGGCTCCCGCCCTTTGACCTCAGGCCATGGCCCGTCCCAGGCCCTGCGCAAGCATAGTCTCCCGCGACAAATGCAGGGCTGGGGGCGGCATCTCTGCGCCCGTCAGCTCAGTCTTTCCAAAATCAGCCCTCAAGGCTGCTGCGGTGGCTCCAAGCAGATGTCCTGGGGCCTCGCCCCCAAGCTGCCCCTCAATCTCAGGCTGCCCACAGAAGCCTGAATGTGATGCAGAAGGATGTATCTGTAGGAGACTTTATGGAGAAAAGGTCCAACCATCCGTCAGATTCTCGCAGGGCTTCCCAACCTCAGTGAAGTGTAGCACCAGGGCTCACGAGGCCACTGGAGAAGAAAATGGCACCCGCTCCAGGGGTCTTGCCGGGACAGAGGAGCCTGGCGGGGCGCAGCCCACGGGGTCGCACCGAGTCGGACAGCTGAGCAGAGACTCCTCACTCCTCACGCCCTCGCGGGGCCCCACGTGGTATCCACAGCGGGGACGGCAATGCATCAGGACTGCACGGATGAGAAAACGGGGCCTGAAGTCGCAGAGTGGCTTGCCCTGGAGCACTCAGCCGTCACTCAGAGATACGCGCTGTAGCCTTGCCCTGCTCTGCCCTCTGCCCTTGACCGCTGACCTTGAATGAGCCCAGAGGAGGACGACTGCGGGGCCTCATCTCGCTGGGCGATGCCCTGGACAGTCAAGCTGGTTGGGCAGCAGCAGGGGGCGTCTTCCCTCTGGGGGCTGCTGGGGGCCAACCTCGGAAGCGCTGGGAGTCCCAGACCGGCCCCACTGTCCTACAAAGGAGAGTCTGGTTACCCCGGTACAGATGGCCCACCCAGGCACAGGCAAGTGAAGCCCCTAGCCAATCACTGGCTACTGGGGGCTCAGGACATCTGCCACCTGCTCATCCTGCAAGAAGGGCTCTGTAGACCCCATGCCAGCCAGGCCCAGCCTCTCTCTCCCCCGGGGCCCCCTTCTCAGGGTCTGACCACAGGCCTCGATTGGACCTGTCGGTGGCTTAGTTTACTCAGCAGTAAAACAGGAGTGGAGGGATGCAAGTCAGTGGCCCTCTGACGGGGAGAGTGCCTGGCTCAGCCCAGATCCCCACAGATGCAGAGACTGGCCCTCGCCGGGGGTCACGGCCTGGGAGCCGCCCCACCACGGCCTCGCGTCCGGCGCGCTCACCGGCACTGCAATGTCTCTACAGGCAGAGGACACTGAAGAGGGAGGTCGAGAAGCACAAGCTCTTTGAAGACTATCTGATCACGGTCCTTGAGAAAATCCCCAAGGGAATGTATGTAGCATCCTCAGAAGGTCTCTCCTCTTGTGGCTCCCCCCCAGTCCAGGACCCAGGCACGTGTGACCCGGCTGAGTGGTGAGCTCGCCTGCCCAAGGGGATTTCCAGGCTGGTGCCACAGTGGCCGAGCCAGCCTGGACGCCAGTCATGTGACCGTGTGGCAGGTGCCCAATGTCTCTGTGTACTGGAAGCAACAGGAATTCTATGGACCAGACCATTTTATAATCACCTGCTCAGTTGGTTAGAAAGCGCCTTCAGATTTTCTGTACCATCTTAACGGGAAAATCCGAAGTGACGCCCACGCCCAGTGGCCCCCTTGCCACGGATGAGAAAACGGGGCCTGAAGTCGCAGAGTGGCTTGCCCTGGAGCACTCAGCCGTCACTCAGAGATACGCGCTGTAGCCTTGCCCTGCTCTGCCCTCTGCCCTTGACCGCTGACCTTGAATGAGCCCAGAGGAGGACGACTGCGGGGCCTCATCTCGCTGGGCGATGCCCTGGACAGTCAAGCTGGTTGGGCAGCAGCAGGGGGCGTCTTCCCTCTGGGGGCTGCTGGGGGCCAACCTCGGAAGCGCTGGGAGTCCCAGACCGGCCCCACTGTCCTACAAAGGAGAGTCTGGTTACCCCGGTACAGATGGCCCACCCAGGCACAGGCAAGTGAAGCCCCTAGCCAATCACTGGCTACTGGGGGCTCAGGACATCTGCCACCTGCTCATCCTGCAAGAAGGGCTCTGTAGACCCCATGCCAGCCAGGCCCAGCCTCTCTCTCCCCCGGGGCCCCCTTCTCAGGGTCTGACCACAGGCCTCGATTGGACCTGTCGGTGGCTTAGTTTACTCAGCAGTAAAACAGGAGTGGAGGGATGCAAGTCAGTGGCCCTCTGACGGGGAGAGTGCCTGGCTCAGCCCAGATCCCCACAGATGCAGAGACTGGCCCTCGCCGGGGGTCACGGCCTGGGAGCCGCCCCACCACGGCCTCGCGTCCGGCGCGCTCACCGGCACTGCAATGTCTCTACAGGCAGAGGACACTGAAGAGGGAGGTCGAGAAGCACAAGCTCTTTGAAGACTATCTGATCACGGTCCTTGAGAAAATCCCCAAGGGAATGTATGTAGCATCCTCAGAAGGTCTCTCCTCTTTGTGGCTCCCCCCCAGTCCAGGACCCAGGCACGTGTGACCCGGCTGAGTGGTGAGCTCGCCTGCCCAAGGGGATTTCCAGGCTGGTGCCACAGTGGCCGAGCCAGCCTGGACGCCAGTCATGTGACCGTGTGGCAGGTGCCCAATGTCTCTGTGTACTGGAAGCAACAGGAATTCTATGGACCAGACCATTTTATAATCACCTGCTCAGTTGGTTAGAAAGCGCCTTCAGATTTTCTGTACCATCTTAACGGGAAAATCCGAATGAACTTTCTGGTCAACCCCAAAGCACAGGGCTGGGCATTCAGCCAGCACCCAGGGAATGTCAGCTGTGATGATTATCTCTTTTGTCTCTAGTCTTGCTCTTAGACGCTAAAATGACGCAGACACATGAAATGGGCTTTTGTGTTTTGCTTGATCATGATTTGTGGCAGAATCCACTGTTCTGGGAACTTGATAGGCAAGGGAAGGGAACTCAAACATACATATTCATATTATCATCATCATCATCATTATTATCTTTATGCCATCAATCATAAAAATAGCTATCATTATTTACGAAATATTTAGCCTGTGCTAAGCTCGCTAGTAAATCTTTTGAACCCCTTCTTAGGGGCTTCTGGGGCTTTCCAGGTGGCTCTGTGGTAAAGAACCTCCCTGCCAATCCAGGACACTCGGGAGATGTAGGTTTGATCTCTGAGTCAAGAAGATCCCCTGGAGAAGGAAATGGCCACCCACTCCGATATTCTTGCCTGGGGAAGCCCATGGACCAAAGCGCCTGGAGGGCTAGAGTCCATGGGGTCACAAAGCGTCAGACATGGTGTGGGAGCGTCTGAGAACTGTGTTACCTAGGCTCACCGATGTCCAGGGACTTGCCCGAGGTCACCTGGCCAGGAAGTGGTGGAGCTGGGTCTCGGACTCTGGCCTGTATGGTTTCAGAGCCACTGTGCTGAGAGCTGTGGGAGCCCCAGGGACTCAGCGCTGGGGTCAGGGAAGGCTTCAGGCAGGAGGGGCGCTCGGGAGGCTCACAGGTGCTCAGCTCCGCCGGCCGAGGGAACAGCACCCACGTAGGCGGGGCCACAGCCCTGCGTGGTGGCTCTGGGGCTGTGAGTTCCAGTGTGCTGGAGCACCAGGACCTGGCAGGGGTGGCTGGCGGTGTGACTGTGAGGTTGGGCAGCACCAGAGAGCCTCGAGCGCCGAGCCAAGGAGGGGCGCAGGGCTCCAGGCCACACGCGGGGCTCCACGTGGACCTGGCACCCAGTGCCCCTCGTTTGGGAGCTTCCTAGTTCAGCCGTGCAACCCTGCTCAACCCATCCGGGAGGAGCCAGCACCCACGCTGGGGACATGGTCCCTCAGGACAGCTCCGAGCCCTGTCCTCTTCCGGCAGGGCCCCCAGCCAGCAGTCCCTCCGGGGAGGTCCGGGGGCTGGGGCAGGGCGGGGGCGTCTCCGGCCTCACCTGGCAGGCTCCACGCTGAATGCTGGCAGCCTTTCTGAGGCTGGTGCTTCTCCTGACGGCCGGGAGATGGGTGATGGAGCCTTCCCACCTCTGGGGCGCCAGCGGACAGAGCCGTCCCAGCCACCTTGTGAGCACCCTGCAGGGGGCCGCTCAGGGCGGGGCCGCCTGTGCCCGCCCACCCTGCCATGCCCTGTGTCTGTCTGCAGGCGACTGCCCAGGGGAGGAGCCCAAGGAAACCCCGGGGGAGGCCACGGTGGAACACCATGAGAAGCTCCTCGCTGCCGGCCAGGGCGTCCCGGAGCTCCCGGAGGCCTTCTTCAAGATGAGCCAGGCCGCCCGCCGGAGCCTGGAGGCTCTCAAGGACAGCCACGGGGCTCTCATCCGGGTAACAGCTGTCTGGAGCCTGGCCCCCCTGCATCGGCAGAGAATCAGGGTGCAGGCACTCCCTCCCTCTGCACCTCAGAAGAAGGCCTTGAGCAGGGTGGGCTGCTGAGGGTCTGGGAGGGGAGTTGTCACTCCGGAGCCTTGTTCTGCATCCCTTTCCCTCCCCTTCTGCTGCGTGTCTCCTCCAAAAGATTCAGTTTATCCTTAAAAGGTGATCTTCATGGTAGAAAAGTCAGAAGTTCTAGATTTTGACACACTGAGGTTCCAATTCCCCCTTAGCCTCTGACTAGCTGCATAATTCTGGGGATGTTCAGACTCTCTCTGAGCCTCACTTTCTTCATCTGTGAAATGGGGGCAATTGAACCTAGTCAATAGGCTGTTGGGAGACACCACACAGAAACTATCTCAGAGTCAATGACCCAGAGGTCATCTTTCTCATATTTGGTTAATCTTCTAATACATTCCACTTTCGCCCCAAGGGATGGTCATTCCATGCAGAGGAACCTGCCCTGGAAAGGGCATGGCATGGTGAACTTTTGTGCTGCACCTGGGGCCTGGGGACATGGAGGCCAGGCTACAGGAAAGGAGAGGCTGATGGGAGGATTGACTCTTGAGAAGGACCATGGCTTGGAGTTTGCAGCCAGGCTCTGCCCCCTAGTGGTAGCACTGAAAACCTACACTATTTTGTGTCTTGTCTTTTTTTCTTTCCTTTTTTTCTTTTCCCGAGAAAGGAACACCGTGAAAAGCACTTAACATGTTTTCTCTCAGTTAAATTTCACCCCAAAACCCTAGGCAGGTGCCTCTCTTCTCAGAGCTGAGACTAGCAGAGGAGAGAGAGGTGTGCAAGTGCACGGCTAGATCCTAACTTTATTGAGAATTTGAATATTTTTCTCATCATAGATTATTCTTTGCATTGACTTTGATCTTTTTAAAAACCACTGCATTAAATATTAATTATATTAATTCTGAGATAAATGTTGCAGCTTAATCCCAGGCAGGCTACGTTTCTTATTTTTGAAGTAAGGAAACTGGGGCTCAGAGAAGTGAGTGTGTATCCTGTGTTCCCCCCCACATTCCCGCGAGGTTCGGGGAGAGTGTGCCCCGCAGGCCTGTGCCACTGAGGCCTTCAGAACCTTGTCCCCCTCCCAGCAGCCCGTGCAGCCGGAAAGACCCAGACAGGTGGCTTTATGGTGAAGGAGACAGGGCTCTAGGAGCTGAGATGGGATTCAAACCCCAGTCAGTCTGAAAAGTGAAAGTGTTAGTCGCTCAGTCATGTCCAACTCTTGGCGACCCCTTGGACTGCAGCCCACCAGGATCCTCTGTCCATGGAATTCCCTGGGCAAGAATACTGGAGTGGGCTGCCATTCCCTTCTCCAGGGGATCTTCCCGACCCAGGGATCGAATCTGTGTGTCCTGCTCTGCAAGCTGATTGTTTACCCTCTGAGCCACCAGGAAAGCCCTAGACATACCTTTCCCTCCATCCATCTCCTGTGGCTTTGAATGGTTCTGACCTCCTGGAACATTCCCTTCCCCATCCACACCTCGTCCAGACCTCCCTGAGCACTAAGCTCCTCAGGACCAGGCCCGGGGCAGATGCCCTGGGAGAGTACGCTGCCCCCAAGTGACCCAGCCACTCTCATCACAGAGCCTCAAGATCCGGCTGTGCCAGCTGCGGAAGAGGTGCCACCGCAAGCAGGAGCAGTGGCGGCAGCTGGAACACGGCGTCACCCACCAGAAAGGCACAGGGAGCCGTGAGGGGAGTTCAGTCTGCTGGGCGGAGGGCAGGGGTGCGGCAAGGGCTGGGGGCTGCTGTCTCCTCCTTAATATCAGCCCGCAACACACACGCGCGCGCGCCACTTACCCACTTCTCCCTGGTGGCTTGCTGTTGCTCAGTTGCCACGTCCGACTCTTTGTGGACCCCATGGTCCGCAGCACATCAGGCCTCCCTGTCCCTCACCATCACCTGGAGTTGGCCCAAGTTCATGTCCATTGACTCAGTGATGCCATCCAACCATCTCATCCTCTGCTGCCCCTTCTCCTTCCGCTTTCAGCATCAGGGTCTTATGAGTCGCTCTTCGCACCAGGTGGCCAAAGGATTGGCGCTTCAGTTTCAGCATCAGTCCTTCCAATGAGTATTCAGCCTTGCCTTCCTCTAGGATGGACTGGTTTGATCTGGTGGCTGTTAGCTGTCAAAGGGCTTCTCTAAGATGAAGCAGCTGTCATGTTACAGACAGGAGAACTGAGGCTACAGACAGTTAAGGCAGCTGGGATTCCCCCCATCCAGTCCTAGGGCCTGGCATGTGAACTCCTAAATACTGGTTGATCCTTGCTCATGCCTATTTCACAGTGGAGAAGAGTGATGCTTGAAAAGAGTAAGTCAGGGCTGAAAGTCAGGAGCCAGGGTGTATAGGTTTAATCCCTTGAGCTGCTCCTTCCTGGGCTGGGGAATGTGGACTTGCTATCCTCTGGACACCCGGGTCCTCCCCAGAGCCTACGGCCTTCTGGCCTCAGAGGACTCTGAGAAGCCGTGGGGAAGCGAGGCTGGGGCACAGGGCCGTGCCAGGCACACCGTACGTGGATGGGACGCAGTTAGTGAGACCCCCTCGGGTCCTGTGGGGGAAGGACCCGACACAAGCGTTGGGGTCTACAGGCTCCTGGCTTCCAATCAAGGAGCGCTGGGTCAGCCACAGTTTATAAAGCCCGTCTGGATCTTTCTCTTTAAGGTGGGAAGCAAGGGAGCCACACCTGATCATGACCAGAAGGCCTGAGCTGCCGGACTCTGGAGCTTCCCCGCGTGAGGACCCCTGGGTTCCTCCGAGTCCCCTCGGATGCTCCCCTGGGTGTGGAAGTCTGTCCGCAGCCAGGATGACCCTCTGGGAAGTCAGTCAGTCCCATGTTGCTCTTTGCAGGGGGCGATGCTCTGGCTCCGGGGTGTGGAGGGTCTCATCCAAGACCCTTGGGTGTGGGGCCCAGACCAAGACGGGAGGGTGCCTCCTGGGCCCAGGGCGCTTCTCTGGCCTGGGCGAGCGGGGGAGGGGGGATGGAGAAATTCCGAGAGAGGCCCCAGCCTGCTCCCCTCCGCAGAACGAGCTGCTCAACTATGTGCACGCAGCCATCGACAACATGGCCCAGCAGTGCTGTTCCTCGGCCGACGGCATGCCCAGGGGCCTGGGCCCCTTCTCCAAGCTCGACCTGATCCAGGTGAGCACCTGTGCTGGCCTGCTCCGACCCAAGCCTGTCCCGGGCCTCGGCTCCGGCGCCTCCGTGGTGAGTTGCCCCGGCCGCCCTCCCTCCATGGCGGCACGGGGCCTGAGTGGGCATGCTGGGTCTCGGGATCTCTTTCAGCCTCTAGACAAGCTTGTAACGCGCACCTATGGGTGCAGGGTCAGAGGGCTGGAAAGGAACTCCTGCCCTGCCTCGTCTCAGTGTGGAGCCCCACCCTGGCGCAGCACACACACACACACACACACGGGGTACACACTCACACTGACACATATGGTCTTGCCGTGAACCCATGTTTCATGCATATGAAACACACACTGACACTCCCGCCAACACAAGATGCACACGGATGTGGTCACCTGTAAACACAGGGAGGGACATCTTGGTGACCAAGGGGCCTCTGTGCCGGGCCTCCTGTGAAACGTCACCCTCTTCTCAAGTCCACGGAGCTCTCCCCATCAGTCACAATGCAGATGCTTCAACAATGGAGGTCGTGTGATCAGATGGGCGTCCACCAATGACAGCATAGCTTGTCTCTCTGAAGAGGGTGGGAGGTATTAGATGCAGCCAATTGAATTAAGTGCCTCCCACCTCGTCTGCCCCTTCCGCGCTCTAGCCAGAGGCTCAGTGCTCATCTCTACCTCTTGACGCTGGGTTGGCCAAGTGACTTGTTCTGGCCAATGGGATGCGAGTGGATTATGACACGGGCGGAGGGCTTCAGACTTCCTGTGCAGTGGGGCTTCTGTGTCGGTGGGAGCCCCCTGCTGGGCGGGAGTCGGGCCCCTGAGGAATGCTGAGCCGTCGAAACGGAGTGAGGAGCTCCGTGCCGCCTTGTTGAGCCGTGGATCGGAAGAGTCTACCCTTTCATTTTTTTCTTTATACTTTTGTGTATTTTCCAAAGTTTCTGCAATAAGCATGATTAATATTATAATCAGAAGAGGAAATCTTTTTATTCAAAAATTGGGGAAATTAATTGGAAACCCCCTCTTCTTGACCTCTGACTGATCCTAACCTTTGGCATCTCCAGGTACAAAGCGGACCGTCAAGGTTTACACCCACAGGACTCTCTGAAGCCAGGGCGCTTGGGCCCTGCACACTGTGCTGCTTCCAAGTTCAACAGCCCCGGTTTCCTGAATGCGCCTCCACTCTCTGAATGGTCTCTAACCTTTAAACCTGGTGGCCCGATCTATGTTCCCTTGGAGAAGGAAATGGCAATCCACTCTAGAATTTTTGCCTGGAGAATTCCATGGACAGAGAAGCCTAGCGAGTTACAGTCCATGGGGGTCTCAAATACACGCACGCACACACACACACACACACACACACACGTGTATATATATAGGGCTTCTCTAATGGCTCAGTGGTGAGGAATCCGTCTGCAGTGCAGGAGACCCAGGCTCCATCCCCGGGTGAGGAAGATCCCCTGGAGGAGGGCATGGCAACCCACTCCAGTATTCTTGCCTAGAGAATTTCATGGACGGAGGAGCCTGGGGGGCTGCAGTCCACGGGCTCACACAGAGTGAGACACGACGAAGCAGCAGCAGTAGTAACAATCTGAGTTCCATTCTCCAGGTCAGAAGTTGGCCAGATGGGACAACAGGAAATTTCTGGAAGAGACTTCCCTGCCATGGCCCCAGGTGAAAAGATGCTGGGTCTTCCTGCCTTCACTGCCAGCCCATCACCCGGGGGCATCAGGCTCTGCTCAGCCCTATTCTTGGCCCAGGAATGACCGGGCTACTTCAAGGCTTATGCTCAAGACTATAAATGTCGGCCAGATCACAGAACATCTCACATGTCTTCAGAATCTACTGTATAGCACAAGGGAGCTCCCCTCAGTGCTCAGTGGTGACCTAAATGGGAAGGAAATCCGAAAAGGGGGAGGCAGGCCTATGTATCTGTACAGCGGATCCACTTTGCTGGATGGTAGAAACTGACACAACGATGCAAAGCAACTATATTCCGATAAAAAATTCTTTAAACATCTCAAACGTCTTCAGACCGGAGTTCGCCCGGCACCAACAGGCCCCTGTCTCTTACGAGGCATCTTCAGAGGCTGCTGAGCTGTTTCTGTGCCTCTTGGTGCCGAAGTCCTCTTGCCCTGGCTGCTGGCGAGCAGGATGCCTGGCCCTGGGTCCCCAAGCTGCGCTCCAGCTCTGTGCACGGGGAGATGTGAGGCCCAGAGCAGCACCGTCCTCACCCCGAAATCTCTGTGCCTGGTTGGGACCTGACACAGGGCAGCTGTTCAGTGCTGGACAAGCACGAATGTATGAGTAAATTCAGGGAGCTAGGGTCCCGCTGGGTTTTTGTGTGGTAAGAACTTCCTGACGGGGGCTTCCCTTGTGGCTCAGTGGATAAGAACCCGTCTGCCAATGCAGGAGACACAGGTTCAATCCATGATCCGGGAAGATCCCACATACCACAGAGCAGCTAAGCCCACGCATCAACAGAGACCTAGCAGAGCCAAAAATAAATAAAACTTTATTAAAAATAAAAAGAAAAAAGAACGTCCTGTTATGTTATAATTCTCCTATATAAGATGCTGCCTACAGGCCACTGGGTCCTCCCCACCACCCGTGAGCTAGAAAGAGGCAGCTTCCCAACCCCATTCTTCTAAAGGGGCAGCTACCATGCAGTGCGGTTATGCGGCTCGTCCAAGGCACACAGCTGCTCGGTGGCTGAGCTGGGCCATTAACTCAAGCCCATCAGGCTCAGAAGGGAACAATGTAGCTGGAAACAGGTTGGCCCAGCAAGAAGAACAATGAGAACAGGAGCTGACATGCACTGGACGCTGCTGATGCCGCCCACGTCGCTAAGCTCACCTTGGCCCCTGCTGCCTTCATACCCGCCCTGTATCTCAACATGGGAATCACAGAACATCTCACATGTCTTCAGAATCTACTGTATAGCACAAGGGAGCTCCCCTCAGTGCTCAGTGGTGACCTAAATGGGAAGGAAATCCGAAAAGGGGGAGGCAGGCCTATGTATCTGTACAGCGGATCCACTTTGCTGGATGGTAGAAACTGACACAACGATGCAAAGCAACTATATTCCGATAAAAAATTCTTTAAACATCTCAAACGTCTTCAGACCGGAGTTCGCCCGGCACCAACAGGCCCCTGTCTCTTACGAGGCATCTTCAGAGGCTGCTGAGCTGTTTCTGTGCCTCTTGGTGCCGAAGTCCTCTTGCCCTGGCTGCTGGCGAGCAGGATGCCTGGCCCTGGGTCCCCAAGCTGCGCTCCAGCTCTGTGCACGGGGAGATGTGAGGCCCAGAGCAGCACCGTCCTCACCCCGAAATCTCTGTGCCTGGTTGGGACCTGACACAGGGCAGCTGTTCAGTGCTGGACAAGCACGAATGTATGAGTAAATTCAGGGAGCTAGGGTCCCGCTGGGTTTTTGTGTGGTAAGAACTTCCTGACGGGGGCTTCCCTTGTGGCTCAGTGGATAAGAACCCGTCTGCCAATGCAGGAGACACAGGTTCAATCCATGATCCGGGAAGATCCCACATACCACAGAGCAGCTAAGCCCACGCATCAACAGAGACCTAGCAGAGCCAAAAATAAATAAAACTTTATTAAAAATAAAAAGAAAAAAGAACGTCCTGTTATGTTATAATTCTCCTATATAAGATGCTGCCTACAGGCCACTGGGTCCTCCCCACCACCCGTGAGCTAGAAAGAGGCAGCTTCCCAACCCCATTCTTCTAAAGGGGCAGCTACCATGCAGTGCGGTTATGCGGCTCGTCCAAGGCACACAGCTGCTCGGTGGCTGAGCTGGGCCATTAACTCAAGCCCATCAGGCTCAGAAGGGAACAATGTAGCTGGAAACAGGTTGGCCCAGCAAGAAGAACAATGAGAACAGGAGCTGACATGCACTGGACGCTGCTGATGCCGCCCACGTCGCTAAGCTCACCTTGGCCCCTGCTGCCTTCATACCCGCCCTGTGACGATGACTATCCTACTTGACAGATGAGGAAAGGGAGGCTCAGAGAGGCTGAGGGCTGGCCTGAGGTCACACAGCCCAGGGAGCAGACCCCTCTGTCTCCTTTCGGAGTTGGTGGTGGGGGTGGGGTTATGTTATGAAGGTATGAACCAGGAGCTGGCGGGCAGGAGTCAATGGCTTGAGTTCAAATCTGGGTGAAATCAAGTCCCCAGGTGGCACCAGGGAGAGTGTCCTACTACAGATCCCTGCTGCTCAGAGTGCAGTCCGGGACCTGTGTCATGGGAGTCCCTGGGAGTTCGTGAGAAAGGCAGAGAATCTGCATTTCCACAAGATCCTCTGGGGAGCCAAGTGAATGGTAAAGCCCTGGTCTGATTGCTCGAAGGCAAAGTTGTATTATCCTCCAGCGAAGGTGTGACTCCTCACCGTTCTGCTGGGTTCAGGGCGGGGCGTCTAAGAACTGAGAGGAGCCCCGTCTCCAGCCAGCCAATCAGCCAGCTGGGCTCTCTCCAGCCAGCCAATCAGCCAGCTGGGCTCTCTCCGGCCAGCCAATCAGCCAGCTGGGCTCCCTCTGAGAGTCGCACCTGGTCCTGCTCGTGCTTCAGGGCGGCTCCTTCTGCCCTGACCTCCTTTCCCTGCCCCTCTCCATCTGCTGCCAGCCTCACCGCCTCCATGAAGCCTCCCCGCTGCCCCTACCCACAGCCCGCCTCTGGGCTGCATTCCCCTTGCACGAGGCTCTCAAGAGCACCTGTCTCCTCCTAGGTGTCCTTTGTTTGAATTTTTAGCTTCCCCACCGGAAGGAGAAGTTCTCAAGAAGAAAAGCCGCGTCTTAACCACATACTCTAGCACCCAGTGTGGAGCCTAGCACAGACTAGGCTCTCCGGAAGTAAGTTTTGAAAGAACGCATTCTTCTATCTTCCGAGTGAATGAATGAACAAAGGAAAGAAAGCCTTCAACAAAGGAGTGAAGCTCTAAGTGAAGAAAGTTTAAGGCCTCTAGGAGCTCCGAGTGAGGGATATTTTGGAGGGCAGAGGGATCTTGGCTACCAGTTGGCCATCAGATCATCTGTGCCCCATAGATCGGTGCAGATGGATACCTGGGCCAGGCCACCTTCCAGGCTGAGCTGTCTCCCCAGCAGTGGCTCAGGGGGAGACTTGCTCAACTAGGCAAGGGTTCATGAATTGTCCAAGGGAATTCTTAGGAGAAAGCTTCCTCTCTCCCCTCTCCAGCACATCATAAACCATAGGAATGCGGTGGACCCCTCTGTCTCCTCGGAGTTGGTGGTGGGGTGGGGTTATGTTATGAAGGTATGAACCAGGAGCTGGCGGGCAGGAGTCAATGGCTTGAGTTCAAATCTGGGTGAAATCAAGTCCCCAGGTGGCACCAGGAGAGTGTCCTACTACAGATCCCTGCTGCTCAGAGTGCAGTCCGGGACCTGTGTCATGGGAGTCCCTGGGAGTTCGTGAGAAAGGCAGAGAATCTGCATTTCCACAAGATCCTCTGGGGAGCCAAGTGAATGGTAAAGCCCTGGTCTGATTGCTCGAAGGCAAAGTTGTATTATCCTCCAGCGAAGGTGTGACTCCTCACCGTTCTGCTGGGTTCAGGGCGGGGCGTCTAAGAACTGAGAGGAGCCCGTCTCCAGCCAGCCAATCAGCCAGCTGGGCTCTCTCCAGCCAGCCAATCAGCCAGCTGGGCTCTCTCCGGCCAGCCAATCAGCCAGCTGGGCTCCCTCTGAGAGTCGCACCTGGTCCTGCTCGTGCTTCAGGGCGGCTCCTTCTGCCCTGACCTCCTTTCCCTGCCCCTCTCCATCTGCTGCCAGCCTCACCGCCTCCATGAAGCCTCCCCGCTGCCCCTACCCACAGCCCGCCTCTGGGCTGCATTCCCCTTGCACGAGGCTCTCAAGAGCACCTGTCTCCTCCTAGGTGTCCTTTGTTTGAATTTTTAGCTTCCCCACCGGAAGGAGAAGTTCTCAAGAAGAAAAGCCGCGTCTTAACCACATACTCTAGCACCCAGTGTGGAGCCTAGCACAGACTAGGCTCTCCGGAAGTAAGTTTTGAAAGAACGCATTCTTCTATCTTCCGAGTGAATGAATGAACAAAGGAAAGAAAGCCTTCAACAAAGGAGTGAAGCTCTAAGTGAAGAAAGTTTAAGGCCTCTAGGAGCTCCGAGTGAGGGATATTTTGGAGGGCAGAGGGATCTTGGCTACCAGTTGGCCATCAGATCATCTGTGCCCCATAGATCGGTGCAGATGGATACCTGGGCCAGGCCACCTTCCAGGCTGAGCTGTCTCCCCAGCAGTGGCTCAGGGGGAGACTTGCTCAACTAGGCAAGGGTTCATGAATTGTCCAAGGGAATTCTTAGGAGAAAGCTTCCTCTCTCCCCTCTCCAGCACATCATAAACCATAGGAATGCGGTGGCCAGTCACCCTGGGCTGTTCCAAGGAATGAGGGAGGAGAGGGCCTCAGGACAGGCAGTACCCCCACTGCACCCAAGACGGTGCCCATCTCTGTGAAGCCAGCAGAGGCCTGCTCTGGGGTGAGTAAAGCCGCACGGGCCCATGGAGCACTTTCAGTCTTCCCTGGCCTGTTTAACACACGGAGCTGGCTTGGGTGTCACGAAAGGGGAATAAAAGCACCCAATGGGCCTTGTCTGTGTGCTGTGTGCGTGATGTGTGGGCATCAGCATGCGTGTATTTCTGTCTGTTAATAGTGTATTCAGGTGGCCGGATACATTATCACTAGCTCTAGGGGATGGATTTGGGAAGTTCTTTTTAAAGACTTTTTTAAAACCCTTTTTATTTTGAAACACTGTAAGACATTTCTTACCACATTCGGTTTGTAATATAGTCAAACTGTACATTCAGTTTGTAATACATTTCTTGCCACATTCAATTTGTAAAGAATACAGAAACATCTGCTACCATTCATCCCGCTCCTCCCAATGGCAACATCTTGCGTAACTGGAGTACAATGTAACAGCCAGGAAATAGGCATTGAGACAATCCATTGCATTTATTCAGATGTTACCCAGTTTTTTTCAGCCTTCATGGTACCTGTATGTGTGTGTATTTAATGTATGCAGTTTATCACACACGTAATTTCCTGCGGTCATCGCCACAGTCAAGATACAAACAATCCCAGCCAACGAATCCCTGGAGCTACCCTTTCGTAGCCATGGTCTGTGCTCTCTTCCAGCCCCCCTCAATACCACAACACCCCACAACCACCGCCAGGTTCCTCATCTCTTGAATTTCGCTATTTCAAGAATATTATATAGGTGGAAATTTACAGACATCACCCTTACTCCGATGAGATTTTGGAGGCAGAGGATCTTGGCTACCAGTTGGCCATCAGATCATCTGTGCCCCATAGATCGGTGCAGATGGATACCTGGGCCAGGCCACCTTCCAGGCTGAGCTGTCTCCCCAGCAGTGGCTCAGGGGGAGACTTGCTCAACTAGGCAAGGGTTCATGAATTGTCCAAGGGAATTCTTAGGAGAAAGCTTCCTCTCTCCCCTCTCCAGCACATCATAAACCATAGGAATGCGGTGGCCAGTCACCCTGGGCTGTTCCAAGGAATGAGGAGGAGAGGGCCTCAGGACAGGCAGTACCCCCACTGCACCCAAGACGGTGCCCATCTCTGTGAAGCCAGCAGAGGCCTGCTCTGGGGTGAGTAAAGCCGCACGGGCCCATGGAGCACTTTCAGTCTTCCCTGGCCTGTTTAACACACGGAGCTGGCTTGGGTGTCACGAAAGGGGAATAAAAGCACCCAATGGGCCTTGTCTGTGTGCTGTGTGCGTGATGTGTGGGCATCAGCATGCGTGTATTTCTGTCTGTTAATAGTGTATTCAGGTGGCCGGATACATTATCACTAGCTCTAGGGGATGGATTTGGGAAGTTCTTTTTAAAGACTTTTTTAAAACCCTTTTTATTTTGAAACACTGTAAGACATTTCTTACCACATTCGGTTTGTAATATAGTCAAACTGTACATTCAGTTTGTAATACATTTCTTGCCACATTCAATTTGTAAAGAATACAGAAACATCTGCTACCATTCATCCCGCTCCTCCCAATGGCAACATCTTGCGTAACTGGAGTACAATGTAACAGCCAGGAAATAGGCATTGAGACAATCCATTGCATTTATTCAGATGTTACCCAGTTTTTTGCAGCCTTCATGGTACCTGTATGTGTGTGTATTTAATGTATGCAGTTTATCACACACGTAATTTCCTGCGGTCATCGCCACAGTCAAGATACAAACAATCCCAGCCAACGAATCCCTGGAGCTACCCTTTCGTAGCCATGGTCTGTGCTCTCTTCCAGCCCCCCTCAATACCACAACACCCCACAACCACCGCCAGGTTCCTCATCTCTTGAATTTCGCTATTTCAAGAATATTATATAGGTGGAAATTTACAGCACATCACCTCTTTGAGACTGGCTTTATTTTCCACTCATAATGTTTATTTTCACACATAATTCCCTTGAGAGTCATGTAAGTTGTTTTGTGCATCAACAGTTCTTCCTTTATATTGGTGCGTAATATTCCACGCTATGGATGGAGGTCCTACAGTTTGAGGAACCACCACATGTTGTAGAGAATTCGGGTCTTCTGTTTTGAAGATGAACGTAAAGGTTTTGTATGAACAGAAGCTTTTCATTTCTCTGATGAGATGCTGGAGGGCACAGTTGCTGGGTTGTTTGGTAAATACACTTTTAGTTTTGTAAACGACTGCAGTACTCTTCTCCAGAGGGGCATTACCATCTTGCTTTCCCACCAGCAGTAAGTGAGTGGTCCAATTTCTCTGCATCCTCATGTTTGCTGGAATCTCTCTTTTTAGATGTTATTCTGACAGGTATGTCATGGCATCTCATCGTGAGCTCGGTTTGCATACCACACTGGTTAATGCTGTGGAATATCTATTTGTATACTTCTTTCCTAACTTATATCCTCTTTAGTAAAATGTCTATGTCTCTTGCTCATTTTCAGGAAGTTCTGATTAAAAATAAGAGCTCATGATATCTCTAAAGATGAGTGACTGAGCGGTTGGAAAATTTCAAAATTTTTTTTTCTTTCATACCAAATAGTGTAGCACATCAGTTTAAAAGATTTCAAAAGTCGATAGAAGGGCTTCCCTGATGGTCCAGTGGGTAAGGACACCGCCTTGCAGGGCAAGGCGCTACCATTCATCCGC
Source organism: Tragulus kanchil (assembly GCA_022376925.1). Classification (NCBI taxonomy): domain Eukaryota; kingdom Metazoa; phylum Chordata; class Mammalia; order Artiodactyla; family Tragulidae; genus Tragulus; species Tragulus kanchil. The sequence continues at coordinate 181,340,962 of JAIOJX010000032.1, read as the reverse complement.
TCCTCCCAATGGCAACATCTTGCGTAACAGCCAGGAAATAGGCATTGAGACAATCCATTGCATTTATTCAGATGTTACCCAGTTTTTTGCAGCCTTCATGGTACCTGTATGTGTGTGTATTTAATGTATGCAGTTTATCACACACGTAATTTCCTGCGGTCATCGCCACAGTCAAGATACAAACAATCCCAGCCAACGAATCCCTGGAGCTACCCTTTCGTAGCCATGGTCTGTGCTCTCTTCCAGCCCCCCTCAATACCACAACACCCCACAACCACCGCCAGGTTCCTCATCTCTTGAATTTCGCTATTTCAAGAATATTATATAGGTGGAAATTTACAGCACATCACCTCTTTGAGACTGGCTTTATTTTCCACTCATAATGTTTATTTTCACACATAATTCCCTTGAGAGTCATGTAAGTTGTTTTGTGCATCAACAGTTCTTCCTTTATATTGGTGCGTAATATTCCACGCTATGGATGGAGGTCCTACAGTTTGAGGAACCACCACATGTTGTAGAGAATTCGGGTCTTCTGTTTTGAAGATGAACGTAAAGGTTTTGTATGAACAGAAGCTTTTCATTTCTCTGATGAGATGCTGGAGGGCACAGTTGCTGGGTTGTTTGGTAAATACACTTTTAGTTTTGTAAACGACTGCAGTACTCTTCTCCAGAGGGGCATTACCATCTTGCTTTCCCACCAGCAGTAAGTGAGTGGTCCAATTTCTCTGCATCCTCATGTTTGCTGGAATCTCTCTTTTTAGATGTTATTCTGACAGGTATGTCATGGCATCTCATCGTGAGCTCGGTTTGCATACCACACTGGTTAATGCTGTGGAATATCTATTTGTATACTTCTTTCCTAACTTATATCCTCTTTAGTAAAATGTCTATGTCTCTTGCTCATTTTCAGGAAGTTCTGATTAAAAATAAGAGCTCATGATATCTCTAAAGATGAGTGACTGAGCGGGTTTGGGAAAAATTTTAAAATTTTTTTTCTTTCATACCAAATAGTGTAGCACATCAGTTTAAAAGATTTCAAAAAGTCGATAGAAGGGCTTCCCCTGATGGTCCAGTGGGTAAGGACACCGCCTTGCAGGGCAAGGGGCGCCAGTTTGAGCCCTGACCTGGGAAGATCCCACGTGCCGCGGAGCGGCTGGACTGATGTGTCCAATCACCGAGCCGGAGCTCTGGAGCGCATGTGCCCAGAGCTGGCCTCTGCAACGACAGACGCCACCGCGATGGGAGGCCCACAGGAGCCAAAGAACAAAGACGGATGAACATAGAGAAACGAAAGACCAATAGAAGTGGCCCGCCTGCTCCTCTCCCTCCCCAACCCGACCCCCGCCCAAAATAAATAAATAAATAAATCTTAAAAAAAAAAAAAAAAAGTCGATAGAAGACCTTTACAGTTTGAATTTTGCTATCGAGTCTCACATAGGATATGGTGGGGAGAGTGGGAATACCTACAGTTATTTATTCCTGCAATGATTCATGACATGTTTCTATTTCCTGTGATTTCAGAAATACTTTTATTTTGCCTCTAAGTCATCATTTTTATTTTTCATACATCTTTATTCTTTGGCTTGTATGGGCCTCCCATCGCAGTGGCCTCTCTTGTGGCAGAGCACTGGCTCTGGGCGCATGTGCTCCAGAGGGCTGGCTCGTAATTAGATACACCAGTTCAGCTGTTCCTCAGCATGTGGCATCTTCCCGGGCCAGGGATCGAACTGGTTCCCCTTGCACTGCAAGGCGGACTCTTTACCCACTGGACCACCAGGGAAGCCCCTATTTCCTGTGATTTCGTATAAGAAATTATTCTAGCAGTAAGTGAGTGGTCATTCTCGCATCCTCATGTTTGCTGGAATCTCTTTTTAGATGTTATTCTGACAGGTATGTCATGGCATCTCATCGTGAGCTCGGTTTGCATACCACACTGGTTAATGCTGTGGAATATCTATTTGTATACTTCTTTCCTAACTTATATCCTCTTTAGTAAAATGTCTATGTCTCTTGCTCATTTTCAGGAAGTTCTGATTAAAAATAAGAGCTCATGATATCTCTAAAGATGAGTGACTGAGCGGTTGGAAAATTTCAAAATTTTTTTTTCTTTCATACCAAATAGTGTAGCACATCAGTTTAAAAGATTTCAAAAAGTCGATAGAAGGGCTTCCCCTGATGGTCCAGTGGGTAAGGACACCGCCTTGCAGGGCAAGGGGCGCCAGTTTGAGCCCTGACCTGGGAAGATCCCACGTGCCGCGGAGCGGCTGGACTGATGTGTCCAATCACCGAGCCGGAGCTCTGGAGCGCATGTGCCCAGAGCTGGCCTCTGCAACGACAGACGCCACCGCGATGGGAGGCCCACAGGAGCCAAAGAACAAAGACGGATGAACATAGAGAAACGAAAGACCAATAGAAGTGGCCCGCCTGCTCCTCTCCCTCCCCAACCCGACCCCCGCCCAAAATAAATAAATAAATAAATCTTAAAAAAAAAAAAAAAAAGTCGATAGAAGACCTTTACAGTTTGAATTTTGCTATCGAGTCTCACATAGGATATGGTGGGGAGAGTGGGAATACCTACAGTTATTTATTCCTGCAATGATTCATGACATGTTTCTATTTCCTGTGATTTCAGAAATACTTTTATTTTGCCTCTAAGTCATCATTTTTATTTTTCATACATCTTTATTCTTTGGCTTGTATGGGCCTCCCATCGCAGTGGCCTCTCTTGTGGCAGAGCACTGGCTCTGGGCGCATGTGCTCCAGAGGGCTGGCTCGTAATTAGATACACCAGTTCAGCTGTTCCTCAGCATGTGGCATCTTCCCGGGCCAGGGATCGAACTGGTTCCCCTTGCACTGCAAGGCGGACTCTTTACCCACTGGACCACCAGGGAAGCCCCTATTTCCTGTGATTTCGTATAAGAAATTATTCTAGGCAAAATGCTGCCACTTAGGAGATGAACAAATTTTAATCCTCCTTCAGCAAGTGGCAAAAAGGTGAGAATTGAGGGAGCTGGAGAGTCAGTCTGAGAGGAAAAACTATTGAAGTCGGGGAATGACATGGTCTTTTGAGGGCTGCCGAAACTGCTATCTGGGCTCAGAGAGGTACAGTAACTCACTCAAGGTCACACAGCAATCTGGTGGCAAAGCCCAAGTCTGGCTGACCTCAGAGTTAGAACAGCTCCTCCCTACACCCTGAGCGGTTGTCAAGCTCATTTAGGAGACACGGAGAATTTCACTGTGGATGGCTATCCCAGCAGATATTTCCATGGCTGCTGGTAGCGAGATTTCACCAACTGTACTTGGAAACACATCAGAGCATGGAGATGCAAGCAGCTTGATTTATTCAGAAAACGGCATGGGGGAGCAGCAGTGTTTCTGTTAACAAGAGACTTGTATGGGAGGATTCACCATGGCTCTTTTGAGAGAGGATCCACTTCACTTCCACAGGCGCCTAGCACTGCTTTGTGTGCTGAGACACTCCACGGGGGCAGATGAAAGCATCTTTCCAGGCCACAGTCTAGAACTCCGCCCGCCCCGCTCCCACTCCAGGCTCTCCAGTGGCAGAGGAGGGTTGACTCAGATTTTCAGGGGTCTGGTATTTGAACCTGAAGCAAACCAAATATCTTCCCACTTTTGCATTTACTTCTGAAAATTTTAGGTGAGTGAATTCGCTTTCTATTTCCTAATACTTCGTTCGTACACGAAAAGAGCACATTTTCTTCCCTGTAAAATTTTTGAGAAAAGCAGATGATCCAGGAAGCTTCTCCATGTTTATGCTTCAAGCTTTGCCTGGCAGAGCTCGGGGGCCCCCGGGACCTGGACTGACAAGCCAGCACTCACCCCACACAACCTCCATCATCTGTGAACACGAGCTTGAGTTTCAAGAAGCTTTTACCAGCCCCTCCAAGGCCAGGCTTTTCTGAGCTTTGCTCTCCAGAGAGCTTCCAGGGTCACAGAGCCCGTCTCCATTTCACGTCCCGGGGGTTGGTGTTTGGGGGACTGACGGAGGCGCTGAGCTCTGCTCGGCCTCGCGCAGGCTGCGCTGTTGGGGCATCACCCTAGAGCCCCTCTCTCCAGCGGCCCCACCACCAGCCTCCGCGGGTCCTGTCCCTGTCACCGCCTGCGCCTGCGTACGGTCCAGGGCCCCGCCTCTGTGCCCCGCCCTGGTCTCCAACCCTCTCGCCTCTGACCCTCAAGTCTCCTGCTTCCACGCCTGCCCTCTCAAAACCCATTCACCTCATAAAGCCAAAGCAGTCTCTCAGAAAAGCACATCTGATTATGCCCCCTGCTTCCTGCCCCTTCCATGGCTGCCTATTGCCTTGAAGACAAACCCCTTCCTAAAACCTCAAGGCCTGCATGACCTGGTGCTGGGCCCCCCTCCACGCTGAATGCACCGGCTCCTCTCCCTGGACGGTCAGCTGTGCTGTTCCCTTTGTCTCTAATGCTTCATCCCATGGTCTTTGCTTGTGCCGATTCGTTCAATCAGACGAGTTTTTCTGGAGCACCTACTATGTGCCAGGCACTGGGGTGTGCTCTGGTCCCCGGGTTCCCACCCTCTCAGAACTTCCGCCAGGCAGAGACACGTGAATAGACATGAGCTGCGATAAATCCTGGGACAGGTGATCACACAGAGCGAAGAAAGAGACTCAGAGGCAGGGGACAGGGAAGAGAAGGACAAACGAGCCCTCTTCCAACTCAGCCTTCAGATCTCCATCAACATGCACCTCCTCCGAGGAGCCCTCCCACCCCCGGAGCAGCCCAGGGCCACAGGGACTGCTCCCAAAGCCCCTCGCGCTCTCCCGTCCCAAGGCCTGCGGAGTCTGCTATTGGACGGGGACTCGTGGGCCTGAAGCAGAAGGGAGGCGTGGTGGTGTGGAGCATCCACTCTGTCTCCCGTGGGGGCCTGAGGAAGCACCCTCAGAGCCCACCCACACAGTCACCCCAGAGATGTATCATTAACCCCACTTCCTAGAGGAGCAGAGTGAGGCTGAGAGCAAGAGGGGCTGTATTCGTCATTTAGTGTTGCACAGCAAGTAACCCCAAAACGCAGCTAAAAGAATGGTGTTTCCTACCTCATTATTCCTGAGGGCTGGGGATCAGGGCATGGCTTGGCCAGGTCCTCCGGCTCAGCATCTCTCCACAAGGCTTCAACTAAGGGGTCAGCCAGGGCTGTGGTTTCATCTCAAGGCTCAGCCAGAGGGGAATCGCTTTGCAAGCTCCCTCACGTGGCAGTTGGCAGAGGAAGTTCCTCCCGGCCTGCCAGACGGAGGCCTTCAATTTCTCACTGGCTGTGAGCAGAACGCCTTCCTCGGCTCCTTGCCCTGTGGCCCTCCTCACAAGGCACACGCTTATAGCACAGTAATGAGAGAGACGAGAGAGTGAGCCAGGCAGAAGCTATGGTCTTTGGGTAACCTGGTCTCAGAGACACTGAGACACGCCACAACTCTGGTACTCTGTCGCAAGCAAGTCCTTGGGTCCAGTCCACGCTGCCAAGGAGGAAAGTCCACAAGGGTGTGATCACAGGAAGTGGGGGCTCTTCAAGGCGCCCCATTACAAAGGTCCCGTACCTGCTCCAGGTCTTGTAGCCAGGCTAAGCTCCAGCCTCCTTCAGGAGCCGGGCTCTCTGCCCTGCCTCAGGGAGGTGAGGATCGGAGGGTCAGGCAGCTTCTGCCAAGCCCAGGACGCCCCAGCCAAGTGGCCTCGGCTCTCTGTCAACCACGCCCGCTGCTTTCTCCTCCCATGGAGGAGTTCAGCTCAAGCCTGTGTTGAGTAGAGCCTTCAGATCTCCATCAACATGCACCTCCTCCGAGGAGCCCTCCCACCCCGGAGCAGCCCAGGGCCACAGGGACTGCTCCCAAAGCCTCGCCTCCCGTCCCAAGGCCTGCGGAGTCTGCTATTGGACGGGGACTCGTGGGCCTGAAGCAGAAGGGAGGCGTGGTGGTGTGGAGCATCCACTCTGTCTCCCGTGGGGGCCTGAGGAAGCACCCTCAGAGCCCACCCACACAGTCACCCCAGAGATGTATCATTAACCCCACTTCCTAGAGGAGCAGAGTGAGGCTGAGAGCAAGAGGGGCTGTATTCGTCATTTAGTGTTGCACAGCAAGTAACCCCAAAACGCAGCTAAAAGAATGGTGTTTCCTACCTCATTATTCCTGAGGGCTGGGGATCAGGGCATGGCTTGGCCAGGTCCTCCGGCTCAGCATCTCTCCACAAGGCTTCAACTAAGGGGTCAGCCAGGGCTGTGGTTTCATCTCAAGGCTCAGCCAGAGGGGAATCGCTTTGCAAGCTCCCTCACGTGGCAGTTGGCAGAGGAAGTTCCTCCCGGCCTGCCAGACGGAGGCCTTCAATTTCTCACTGGCTGTGAGCAGAACGCCTTCCTCGGCTCCTTGCCCTGTGGCCCTCCTCACAAGGCACACGCTTATAGCACAGTAATGAGAGAGACGAGAGAGTGAGCCAGGCAGAAGCTATGGTCTTTGGGTAACCTGGTCTCAGAGACACTGAGACACGCCACAACTCTGGTACTCTGTCGCAAGCAAGTCCTTGGGTCCAGTCCACGCTGCCAAGGAGGAAAGTCCACAAGGGTGTGATCACAGGAAGTGGGGGCTCTTCAAGGCGCCCCATTACAAAGGTCCCGTACCTGCTCCAGGTCTTGTAGCCAGGCTAAGCTCCAGCCTCCTTCAGGAGCCGGGCTCTCTGCCCTGCCTCAGGGAGGTGAGGATCGGAGGGTCAGGCAGCTTCTGCCAAGCCCAGGACGCCCCCAGCCAAGTGGCCTCGGCTCTCTGTCAACCACGCCCGCTGCTTTCTCCTCCCATGGAGGAGTTCAGCTCGCAAGCCTGTGTTGAGTAGAGTCTTCGCTATACAAACAGAAGAAACATTAGCTTTCAAAACCCAGGCTTGGGAGGAACCCACAAATGGGCACTTGGCTGAAAAAGCAGCCTGTCTATTACCCTCCCAAGGCCACGGGTTATGTTTAAGCTGAAGAGTGAGCTGAGATGTGGTATAACTGAGCCTTCTAAAGTTATTTCTCTTCCAGGTTTTCTTACCTCTTGTTTGAAAAGCCTGAGCAGTCTGGTGGGTACAAGGAATACCACATTCCTTTGCAGTTTTCCCCCTAAAATTAACTCTCACTGAGTGTCCCATCTCCAGGGCCGTGGAAAGGGCCATCTCAGTCATCTGAGGGGGTCCCTCCCACCCTCCTCCAACCCTGTGTGGGTTCTGCGCTGGGGCAACAGATTCAGATCAGAGAGCCGGACATCACTCCCACGTCGTGGTGGGAGTGATGAGGCCAGTGAGTCCCGTCAGTTCTGGGCACAAATAGGCGTGGTCAGGGCCCCGCACACAGCAGATGCACGATTAATCGTGGTTGACTGTTGAGGGAGTGGTCTTTGGTTCTGTGGCCACAGGCTTTGCTCAAAAACACAAGGTCTCCAGAAGAGAGAGACAAAAGCGTCCGTGGCCAGAACTGCCCCCCACCCCCTCCCTGCCCTGGGCACACAGGACTCTCCTCTGGGGCAGGGCACAGCGCTAGGCTTCCCTTGTTCTGGGACACCTAATTCCACCACTTCTCCAATTCCAGAAGGTTCTCTCTATTCAGTTAGGAGCAACTTCGGTACCCTCTGTCGCAAGCAAGCCCCCAGTCCACGCTGCCAAGGAGGAAAGTCCACAAGGGTGTGATCACAGGAAGTGGGGGCTCTTCAAGGCGCCCCATTACAAAGGTCCCGTACCTGCTCCAGGTCTTGTAGCCAGGCTAAGCTCCAGCCTCCTTCAGGAGCCGGGCTCTCTGCCCTGCCTCAGGGAGGTGAGGATCGGAGGGTCAGGCAGCTTCTGCCAAGCCCAGGACGCCCCCAGCCAAGTGGCCTCGGCTCTCTGTCAACCACGCCCGCTGCTTTCTCCTCCCATGGAGGAGTTCAGCTCGCAAGCCTGTGTTGAGTAGAGTCTTCGCTATACAAACAGAAGAAACATTAGCTTTCAAAACCCAGGCTTGGGAGGAACCCACAAATGGGCACTTGGCTGAAAAAGCAGCCTGTCTATTACCCTCCCAAGGCCACGGGTTATGTTTAAGCTGAAGAGTGAGCTGAGATGTGGTATAACTGAGCCTTCTAAAGTTATTTCTCTTCCAGGTTTTCTTACCTCTTGTTTGAAAAGCCTGAGCAGTCTGGTGGGTACAAGGAATACCACATTCCTTTGCAGTTTTCCCCCTAAAATTAACTCTCACTGAGTGTCCCATCTCCAGGGCCGTGGAAAGGGCCATCTCAGTCATCTGAGGGGGTCCCTCCCACCCTCCTCCAACCCTGTGTGGGTTCTGCGCTGGGGCAACAGATTCAGATCAGAGAGCCGGACATCACTCCCACGTCGTGGTGGGAGTGATGAGGCCAGTGAGTCCCGTCAGTTCTGGGCACAAATAGGCGTGGTCAGGGCCCCGCACACAGCAGATGCACGATTAATCGTGGTTGACTGTTGAGGGAGTGGTCTTTGGTTCTGTGGCCACAGGCTTTGCTCAAAAACACAAGGTCTCCAGAAGAGAGAGACAAAAGCGTCCGTGGCCAGAACTGCCCCCCACCCCCTCCCTGCCCTGGGCACACAGGACTCTCCTCTGGGGGCAGGGCACAGCGCTAGGCTTCCCCTTGTTCTGGGACACCTAATTCCACCACTTCTCCAATTCCAGAAGGTTCTCTCTATTCAGTTAGGAGCAACTTCCCATACCCTTATTCCCCCAAGTCTCATCATTCTTTTTTTTTTTTTTAAATTATTACAGAGTTTTGTTGTTCATAGACATATATGTTTCCAGATCAGTCATATGCATATCCCTGGTCCCTTCCCCCTTCCCAGTGCCCCCATCCTAAAGTCTCATCATTCTTTCTGGAAAGATCTTTTCTTAGCAATAGAAGCCTCTTTCTCAGCTTCACCCCTGGGAGTGGGAGCCAGGGCAGCCCGCCGACACCAGGCCTGGCTCACAGCTCTGCTCCCCAGGGGCGGCGGAGGGGGACCGATTCTTTCTAACCTTGCCCAGCAGTGAAACAGCACACTCGTTTGTATCTCAGATTTTCCAGCCACAGCTGCAGGCTCTCATGCAAGGGGTGGGGGCAGGCGGGCGGCCGGGAGGACGGTGATGACATCCTGCAGGGAAAGGTGTCACCGCCCAGGGTCCTGGTCCTCCTCCGGAGCACCCTGCCAGCAGTTCCCAGAGCCCAGAAGGCCAGGTGGCTCGGGGAGTCAGGAATCTGCCTGCAATGTGGGAGATGGGGTTTGATCCCTGAGTCGGGAAGATTCCCTGCAGAAGGATATAGCAACCCACGCCAGTGTTCTTGCCTGGAGAATCCCATGGGCAGAGGAGCCTGGTGGGCTACCGTCCATGGGGTCACAAAGAATCGGACACGACGGGGTGATTAACACACACCAAAGCACGCCAGAATGTAAAACACTAAAACAGCTCTTGCCGACAGGGATGTGGCTGTGCCCGAGAACGCACCATCTGAGTCTCAGGACAATGACTTGGAAGAGGGCAGACGACTCCTCTTTCCTGCAAAGACACAAAGCTCCTTGGGGCTTCTTCCTGCTACACGCAAATCCCCGGCCCCTGTAGGCTTAGCCACACAAAGGTGAAAAGGACCCAGGCCCCATTCAGCCCCAGGAAAAGCCCACACATGTGGGGCACTTAGTGGACACACGCACAGCCTCGTGTGCTTTTCAGGGTCATCTCGTTTAGTGCTCCTGACTGTCCTTTGAAATGGGTATGAGCGCCCTCACTTCACAAATGAGGAAGCAGAGAGGAACACCTTCCTCAAGGAGGGATGCCATGGCTCATACATGTAATTACCATGTCCTCCTGTCCCCTCTCAATCTCAGTCGGAAAGGACAAGGACATTGAAGGACAGAGATGATGTGGTGGAAATTCAGAGCAATTCACGACCAGCCGGGAAATCTGGGAAAGGCTTCCAGCAGGAAAAGCCAGAATTTGAAGGGTGGGGATGGGGGACTCTGGCAGGTGGAGCCCGTGAAAGGCCATTCCAAGAGGAGTGGAGGCTTAGCGGTGGGCAAACGGGGACGGTTCTGGCTCCTTGAAGCCAGCCTCTTAAATTCCTATATTAAGGAAGTGGGGAAGTGAGGGAGAGAGGAGATGAGAAAGGTGGGCACACTCTAGTGTGTCAATGGGGCCAACTTGGCAGAGACCTCTGGGCCAGCCTGGTCCCCGACCAGCCTGCGAAAGGCCAGGGCGGGAGTCCCCGGGGCTGCAGAGCCCAGCCCCTTGGCTGGAGCACAAGACACTCTTCTTCAGACCTGTGAGGCCGTACAGCCACCCCCACCAGACCCTTCCACCCAGACGCCTGGACACCAGGCAGACGCGGAGCGGGAGGAGGAGAGCAGGCTCATTCCAGGAAGAACACAGAGCAGCCCCCAAAAGGGCTGTTCACATTTTTCAACTCGAACCCAGATTGGAAACTAGCGAGAGACTTCTTTGGTGGTCCAGTGGTTAAGATTCTGCACTCCCGATGCAAGGAGCCCGGATTTAATCTCTGAGCAAAGAGTTTGCCTGCCTCCACTAAAGATCCTGCAATGAAGATCGAAGATCTCACATGCTATAACTAAGACCTGGTGCAGCCAAATAAATAAATTAAAAAAAAAAAAAAAAGAAAGAAAGGAAAGTGATGGACTATTTGGAAGCTTTTTATGTTTCTTCTTCTAACCCGATTTTAGGAAGCTCAAGAAGTCTGATTGTCGTTGTTCTTGTCAGCCACGATGTCATGTTCGACTCTTGGTGACTCTATGGACTGCAGCACGCCTGGCTTCTCTGTCCTTCACCATCTCCAGGAGTTTACTCAAACTCGTGTCAACTGAGTCAGTGATGCCATCCAACTGTCTCATCTGTCTCCTGCTTCTCCTCCTGCCCTCCATCTTTCCCAGCATCAGGGGCTTTTCCAGTGAGTCAGCTCTTTGCATCAAGTGCTTCAGCTTCAGCATCAGTCCTTCCAATGAGTATTCGGGGTTGATTTCCTTTAGGATGGACTGGTTGGATCTCCTTGCTGTCCAAGGGTGCAAGGCAAGGCATGGGGAGGTCACAGCTCCCGCAAGCATGTGCATTGTTCTTCAACACAGCGAATTCAACCCCACCTCTGGAGTCTGGCTGCCTGGGATTAAATCATTCCCTGTGCTGGGTGAATTTGGGCAAGCAGCTTAATTTCCCCATGCCTCAGTTTCCTCATCTGTAAAACAGGGATAATGGAGCCTACCGCCATACACTACTTGTGAGCCAATTAAGATAACATAGGTTGAGAGTTTAGGATGGTGCTTGATACATAGTAAGTGCTCAATAAACACTAGCTTTTATTGTTATTTCACCTTAAGCTTTGATTGATCCCAGACTCCACACCCAGTAAATGACACACACTTGAAAGATGCAGATGTTTGTCTACTTGAGAGCCTAACCTGGTATCTGGGGCAGGTGAGTAAGAGGAGGGAGGGGGAATTAACTAACACACACTCCAAGGAGCGTCAATACTTATGAAAGGGGCACATACAACTCACCGGAGCCCCTTTCCACCACCCCAAAGCACTTCCAGCAGTCAGAGACAGGTGAGTGCGTCTCTGAATGATACATATTTGCCTGTTTGATGTTCAGGAATAACGAGCTTGTATGCAGGGTGAGTCAAGCCTGGTTCATAGTCTGTGCCTTGTATACAGCCATACGATTCCAGAGGCACAGAATCAGCCATCGTGGAAAATTCATTCCTTCAACAAACATTAATTGGGTGCCTGACAACCTACTGATTCATGAGTTGGAAGGGGGTAAAAAATTATTTAGAAGGTAGACCTGTAGGCTGGAGATAGGAATGGCAACCCACTCCAGTGTTCTTGCCTGGAGGATCCCATGGACAGAGAAGCCTGGCGGGCCATACAGTCCACAGGGTAGCAAAGAGTCAGACGGGGCTGAGTGACACTCACTCGCTCACACATGCAGGCAGGTAGCTTAACGTTATCGAGCATGTTTTCTAAGCACCTGTCATCTGATCTTCAGCAAACTACACTTTTATGACCTTATTATGAGTTAACAAGGGCTAGCTGATCTTTCAGAAGACTTCAATTTGTAGTTTTGGTCAAAAGCTCTTCAGTCTTCACAACTGAAGACTGGTCTCTCTGGGTTGGGCTAACTCCTTTGCTAGTTAAAAGGTTTCTGTGTCTTTAAAAGGAGGCGGTACCCTGTCAAATGGGCCCTAAAGCATAGGCTGAAAGCGCGTGAGATCCCACCCACTTTCTGTGACGTCCTGTAGCCAAGCTTCTGGTTGGTCGCTTCCCAAGTCAATCGCGGGGCGTGTGTCTTGCTGGGACACAGTGGAGGGCTAACCTCTGGTTTGCAGAGCGGTCGGTGCATTCGCCGCTCGCCCCACGCCCTTGCAGGGGGGCCCGACATAGTAAGTGCTCAATAAACACTAGCTTTTATTGTTATTTCACCTTAAGCTTTGATTGATCCCAGACTCCACACCCAGTAAATGACACACACTTGAAAGATGCAGATGTTTGTCTACTTGAGAGCCTAACCTGGTATCTGGGGCAGGTGAGTAAGAGGAGGGAGGGGGAATTAACTAACACACACTCCAAGGAGCGTCAATACTTATGAAAGGGGCACATACAACTCACCGGAGCCCCTTTCCACCACCCCAAAGCACTTCCAGCAGTCAGAGACAGGTGAGTGCGTCTCTGAATGATACATATTTGCCTGTTTGATGTTCAGGAATAACGAGCTTGTATGCAGGGTGAGTCAAGCCTGGTTCATAGTCTGTGCCTTGTATACAGCCATACGATTCCAGAGGCACAGAATCAGCCATCGTGGAAAATTCATTCCTTCAACAAACATTAATTGGGTGCCTGACAACCTACTGATTCATGAGTTGGAAGGGGGTAAAAAATTATTTAGAAGGTAGACCTGTAGGCTGGAGATAGGAATGGCAACCCACTCCAGTGTTCTTGCCTGGAGGATCCCATGGACAGAGAAGCCTGGCGGGCCATACAGTCCACAGGGTAGCAAAGAGTCAGACGGGGCTGAGTGACACTCACTCGCTCACACATGCAGGCAGGTAGCTTAACGTTATCGAGCATGTTTTCTAAGCACCTGTCATCTGATCTTCAGCAAACTACACTTTTATGACCTTATTATGAGTTAACAAGGGCTAGCTGATCTTTCAGAAGACTTCAATTTGTAGTTTTGGTCAAAAGCTCTTCAGTCTTCACAACTGAAGACTGGTCTCTCTGGGTTGGGCTAACTCCTTTGCTAGTTAAAAGGTTTCTGTGTCTTTAAAAGGAGGCGGTACCCTGTCAAATGGGCCCTAAAGCATAGGCTGAAAGCGCGTGAGATCCCACCCACTTTCTGTGACGTCCTGTAGCCAAGCTTCTGGTTGGTCGCTTCCCAAGTCAATCGCGGGGCGTGTGTCTTGCTGGGACACAGTGGAGGGCTAACCTCTGGTTTGCAGAGCGGTCGGGTGCATTCGCCGCTCGCCCCCACGCCCTCGAGGCCCCCGCCGCCTAACCCGACGGCAGAGCCCGCCAGTGGCTCCCGCGGCGCCCTCCCGCACCGGATCGCTCCTCGCTGGGGCGGGACCTGGCCGGACGGCTCCGGTCACTATGGTCAGTGGTCACGGGGGGCAGTGGGGAAGGAGTGGTAAGGGGGCGCTGTCGGCGGGTCGCCTCCGGGGCGCATGTGCAATCGCGGGGCGTGGGTCGGGCGCGAGGCTCAGCCCCCAGTGTCAAACCCGCGGCGTTCGGATCCCCAGAAATACCGGCGGTCCCGGTCCTTCCTTGGAAGGCTCCCGTGGACGACCAGCGAAGGAAACCTCAACCCGGCCCGCAGGCTCCCCGGAGCGTTCCTCCCGGTGTCCCCGAGTGCCGCCCCGACGGCGGGAACAGCGGGGCTCCAGGCTTGAGGATCGCCTCCTTTCTGTTAAGTAGCTCCCCAGCCAGCAGCTCACCGCCGCACCCTCCTGAGGACTCAGCCACTGGAGACCCACCCACGCCCAAGCCCCACGAGTGGACCTGAGGGTGCCGGGGGTGGCTGGACGTCCTCTCCGTTCAGCTTGCCAACAGGAAGTCTTTACAGTTAGGACCACGTGGAGAGACTGACTCAAGTTGATAGACAGGCGAATTAGGGGTCTGAAAGTCCCCCAGAGACCCTCTGAACCAGGCAAGACCCAGGGCGGAGAGGCCAGGACTGATCATGGTGGGCTTGAACTCCCAGTGCAGTGCTCTTTGTATTACTACATCAGTCCATCTTGGGGGTGAGCAGAGACAGGGGAACAGCCCCTTTGCAGAGGGCTGGGTGTGAAGAATGCCTAAAACTGGTCAACTCTGACCCCCTGCTCCAGGGAGCCGGAGCATGTAAGGACGGGTGGCCGGGCGTGTGGTCACAGTTCTGAGTGCTCCACCCCCTGGACACCCAGGAGGCTTTGGCTGGTGGCTTCCCCTCCCCAGCACTGGCTTGCACATCTGTATAATGGGCTGCTGTGGGGCCCCCGTGAGCTGATGCCCGTGGAGCACTTGGCCAGGGCCTTCCCTCCCTGTGGCAACAGCGTCCTGGACCTGGGTGTGCACAGGTGCCGGATCTTCACGTGCCCCTCCTCCCTCCCAGGTCTGAGCAAGGAAGTGGGTCACCGGCCGTTGTGGGCTGTCGCTGGCTTGGGGCACGGGTCACAGCCTGGTCCTGGTCTGACACGGTCCCGGCGCGGCGTGGGCGGCCAGGTCCTCTGAGCCGGCCTGTCCTGGACAAACCGGCCTGCTGCTGGGTGTGGCCGAGGGCTTCAGGGGCACGTGGAAGGGCCCATTTCCTGTTTCTAGCCAGTGCCTGAGGGTCTGCCTGGAGACGAATGGGTTGAGCCACCCTGAAGCCAAGGGCACGGGGTAGCTGAGAGCATGGCGGGGCAGTGGGGACTGATCTGGCCTTCATGCTGCACGGTGAGGCCTCTGATCCACCCTCCCGTGTGCCCTGGGCTCAGGAGACCAGAAGTTGAGGACCGGTAGAGTCAGGGCACCGGGCCTCACCCTGCACGGGACAGCACGGGTGCCTTGCCGAGGGATGCAGTGGTTACCTCGCCAACAAGAGGGCTGCCTGGGAAGCATGGGGAGGGGAGCAGGAAGCGGCAGCGCAGGGTGTGCGCTCTTCTGTTGACTCAGCATTTATCTGAGGAACCCTGGAGACCCACCCACGCCCAAGCCCCACGAGTGGACCTGAGTGCCGGGGTGGCTGGACGTCTCCGTTCAGCTTGCCAACAGGAAGTCTTTACAGTTAGGACCACGTGAGAGACTGACTCAAGTTGATAGACAGGCGAATTAGGGGTCTGAAAGTCCCCAGAGACCCTCTGAACCAGGCAAGACCCAGGGCGGAGGCCAGGACTGATCATGGTGGGCTTGACCTCCCAGTGCAGTGCTCTTTGTATTACTACATCAGTCCATCTTGGGGGTGAGCAGAGACAGGGGAACAGCCCCTTTGCAGAGGGCTGGGTGTGAAGAATGCCTAAAACTGGTCAACTCTGACCCCCTGCTCCAGGGAGCCGGAGCATGTAAGGACGGGTGGCCGGGCGTGTGGTCACAGTTCTGAGTGCTCCACCCCCTGGACACCCAGGAGGCTTTGGCTGGTGGCTTCCCCTCCCCAGCACTGGCTTGCACATCTGTATAATGGGCTGCTGTGGGGCCCCCGTGAGCTGATGCCCGTGGAGCACTTGGCCAGGGCCTTCCCTCCCTGTGGCAACAGCGTCCTGGACCTGGGTGTGCACAGGTGCCGGATCTTCACGTGCCCCTCCTCCCTCCCAGGTCTGAGCAAGGAAGTGGGTCACCGGCCGTTGTGGGCTGTCGCTGGCTTGGGGCACGGGTCACAGCCTGGTCCTGGTCTGACACGGTCCCGGCGCGGCGTGGGCGGCCAGGTCCTCTGAGCCGGCCTGTCCTGGACAAACCGGCCTGCTGCTGGGTGTGGCCGAGGGCTTCAGGGGCACGTGGAAGGGCCCATTTCCTGTTTCTAGCCAGTGCCTGAGGGTCTGCCTGGGGACGAATGGGTTGAGCCACCCTGAAGCCAAGGGCACGGGGTAGCTGAGAGCATGGCGGGGCAGTGGGGACTGATCTGGCCTTCATGCTGCACGGTGAGGCCTCTGATCCACCCTCCCGTGTGCCCTGGGCTCAGGAGACCAGAAGTTGAGGACCGGTAGAGTCAGGGCACCGGGCCTCACCCTGCACGGGACAGCACGGGTGCCTTGCCGAGGGATGCAGTGGTTACCTCGCCAACAAGAGGGCTGCCTGGGAAGCATGGGGAGGGGAGCAGGGAAGCGGCAGCGCAGGGTGTGCGCTCTTCTGTTGACTCAGCATTTATTGAGCACCTATTGTTTGCCAGGCACCATTCTGGGCCCCTTGGTGATGTTTCTGAGTAGTAATTGTGTGTGTGTGGGGTGGGCAGAGGAGACTGTCTTTGGAACACACCGTGTTTTCTTTCCGTATCCATTTCGGAGTCACTGGGCTAGGGAAGGGTCCCCGGTAGAAGATGTGGAACCCCCGCGGGAAGGCAGTGGCCTGGTGAGGACAAGGCCGGGGGCTGCCACTGGTGGAGGCTGTGGGTAGTGAGGGGTCTCGTGTTCACTCAAAGGGCATTTAACATTCAGTGAAGAAGGAGAGTCAGAGTGAAAAGCAAACCCACAGGGCCCTTCTGTGCTTTGTTCTTTGGTTTGTTAAACAAGCCCCCAGTAGGTGCCCTAGACCAGCCCCATGCTGGGCTGGGCATTGAGGAGAGAGGCAAGGGCCTGCCCTCTCAGGAACTCACTGCCTTTTGGACAAAACAGAACTGGACACAGTAATTCCTTATCGGTCGTGACCTAAGAGGCCTAAGGGCTTGAGGAGCATAGCAGGAAACCCGCACACTCTGAGGGAGCGGGGGTATCAGGGAAGGTTTCACAAAGGGATCTTTTGAATAGGATATTGAAGGATGTGTAGGAGTTTTCAGGATGGATTTGGGGAAGAATGTGTTCCAGTCAGAGTGGGGCAGTGTGGTTACAGATCTGGAAACATGGTTAAGAGTGGGACATTCTGGGGATGGCGAGTGGTCTATATGGATGCAGGCAGCTAGGGAGAGGGAGGAGAGATGAGTCTAGAAAAGCAAGTGGGGTCAGAATGTGCTGTGAAGGGTTTCACACGCTGAGCCGTGGGGTTTGCATCTTATTCTGCAAATGTGGTGGCAGGGGAGCAATAATGTATTTTTGATAAATAAGAGGTGGCTGATTTGGGTGCTCTCTCTGGCCCTGGAGTGGACAGAGGGTTGGAAGTGGCCAGGCTGGAGTCAGACCAGCTCATCCCTCTGTTTTCTCATCCCCTTGCTGTGCATTCTGGGGGCATGACTGTGTGGCAGGCGCTGGGGAATCTGGTCATGACAGGCAGGCAAAGTTCCTGCCCTTATTGAGTTGACATTCTGGTGGAGGGAAATGACAAAAAGCAAGTCAACCAGTGAACCTGTATGTCCGAGAACCCTCTGAAGACATAACTCAACTCAAGGAGTTGGGGGAGGGGCAACTTTAGAGAAGGCGGTCGGGGAAGATGGTGGCCTCCTGTGAAGAGGCAGAGACTCATTCCATGCACAGGAGCTCCGAGGCAAAGGCCCTGAGGTGCAAATGGGTGCGTCTTGTTGGAGGAACACACGGAGGGTCCCTGGGGCTGGAGTCCTGGACAGTGAGGAGAGCCGGGCTGGACGGCGGTGCTCACCCAGAGGCTGAGTCCTTTCCCGAGGGAAGGAAGCCGCTGGAGGGAAGTGGGGAAAGGCGCGCCCTCGTCTGGTTCGCGAGGTGAGAGCCCGAGCCGGATGCGCGGACGATGGTGGGGCTGGGAGCTGGAGCGGGAGCCAGGAGGCCCGGGCAGACGCTGGCGCAGCCTGCCCGGGCCAGAGGAACAGAGCCGAAGGCGGAGGCGAAGGGGAGGAGGCCTCCTGAGTCTGCAGCAGGAGTTCTGTCTGCGGGGAGCGGCTTTTGAGGATCTGGTGATGCCTGAAGGGGCTGGGGGTGGAGGGAGAAGGCAGTTAGGGCACAGTAATTCAGGGACCTTGGTCAGACATCCCAGCGGCTGTGGTGTTTGGGACTGGACCTCTAGGGAGAAATCAGGGCGGGAGAGGAAGATCTGAGGGCCGGTCAGGAGGATGCTGAGAGTCCAGGTGCCAGGTGAGAGGGGGCCGGCCTCTGCAGTCCGACTGTCTGCAAGGCCAGTCGGTCGACCCGAGGCCGTCAGGGCCCAGGGGCAGGGTCTTCCCATTTCCTGCTCTGAACTGCAGAGATGGGGCCCCTGAGGGGCGGGCTGAGTCACAGGGCCCTGGAGACCCACGTCCCCATCCCCAGGACCCGCGACTGGGCACCTCACATGGCAGCCGGGGCTCCGCAGGTATGATGAGTTCAGGGTCCGGAAATGGGGAGGGGACCCGGGGCTACCCGCGGAGGTCTGACGATGTCATCACAAGTATCCTCGTGAGGAAGAGGCAGGAAGCTCGGAGTGAGAAGGAGCCGTGGCCGTGGAAGAAGGGATCATGAACCAAGAAGTGCAGGCAGCTTCTAGAAACGGGCCAAGGGCAGGAAGTGGGAAGTGAGCCTCCAGAAATGCGAGATAATAAAGCGTGTTTTACATCGCCACGCTTGGACGAACTGATTACAGCGGCAGTAGGAGGCCGCTTAGAGCAGGAGGCTCCCCTGAATCTTTGGCCTCCAACTGATTTTGATCCCTCATCAATGAAAGTGTTTGATTCTCCCATATGGGGGTGCATTGCACATCATACCCTAGCAGGGAATATTACTCAGCCCTAAAAAGGAATGAAATTGGGTCATTTGTAGTGATGTGGAGGGACCTAGAGTCTGTCGTACAGAGTGAAGGAAGTCAGAAAGAGAAAAAGAATAAATATCAGATACTAACACATATATATGGGATCTAGAAAAATGGTGCAGATGAGCTATTTGCAGGAATAGAGGCATAGACATAGAGAACGGAGGTGTGGACCTGGGGTGGGGGGCAGGGGAGGGTGGCGCAAACTGGGAGACTGGACTTGACATGTGTACACCACCACGTGCGGACGGACGGGGCGTGGGGCCTGCTGTGCGGGGCAGGGAGCTCAGCTCCGCGCTGTGACGACTCAGGGGTGGGATGGGGGCAGGGTGCCCAGCGCTGTGAAGACCTAGGGGTGGGACGGGGCTGGGGGAGAGAGGCCTAAGAGGGAGGTGATGTGTGTGTAGCTGGCTTACTGTGTTGTGCAGCAGAAACTAACACAACATTGTACAGCAACTGGACTCCAATAAAAATAAAACACAAAGATATTTCCTTCCAGCCCCTGCAAACAGCCCCCTGTGGAGACCCCAGCCCCAAGCAGGCAGGGCCAGGTGCGGGGCCACCGGGAGCCTCCCGAAGTGACAGGGACCGTCCGCGAGGGGCAGCGGGCTGCGTTCTGGGCGCTGCCCTGCTGGTGGGGAGGCTGCAGGCTCTGGCCTCTGCCGTGGAGGAGCTGGGAGCTTGTGGTCAGGCCACGCGCTGCGCTGTGGCTTCTAGGGGGCCGGGGCTGGTTAACGAGGCTGACTCATGGCCTGGGGTCAGTCCCACCGCGGAGCAGCCTCAGGGAGATTGGGCAGGCCAAGGACTGGCCGTGGAAGAAGGGATCATGAACCAAGAAGTGCAGGCAGCTTCTAGAACGGGCCAAGGGCAGGAAGTGGGAAGTGAGCCTCAGAAATGCGAGATAATAAAGCGTGTTTTACATCGCCACGCTTGGACGAACTGATTACAGCGGCAGTAGGAGGCCGCTTAGAGCAGGAGGCTCCCCTGAATCTTTGGCCTCCAACTGATTTTGATCCCTCATCAATGAAAGTGTTTGATTCTCCCATATGGGGGTGCATTGCACATCATACCCTAGCAGGGAATATTACTCAGCCCTAAAAAGGAATGAAATTGGGTCATTTGTAGTGATGTGGAGGGACCTAGAGTCTGTCGTACAGAGTGAAGGAAGTCAGAAAGAGAAAAAGAATAAATATCAGATACTAACACATATATATGGGATCTAGAAAAATGGTGCAGATGAGCTATTTGCAGGAATAGAGGCATAGACATAGAGAACGGAGGTGTGGACCTGGGGTGGGGGGCAGGGGAGGGTGGCGCAAACTGGGAGACTGGACTTGACATGTGTACACCACCACGTGCGGACGGACGGGGCGTGGGGCCTGCTGTGCGGGGCAGGGAGCTCAGCTCCGCGCTGTGACGACTCAGGGGTGGGATGGGGGCAGGGTGCCCAGCGCTGTGAAGACCTAGGGGTGGGACGGGGCTGGGGGAGAGAGGCCTAAGAGGGAGGTGATGTGTGTGTGTAGCTGGCTTACTGTGTTGTGCAGCAGAAACTAACACAACATTGTAGAGCAACTGGACTCCAATAAAAATAAAACACAAAGATATTTCCTTCCAGCCCCTGCAAACAGCCCCCTGTGGAGACCCCAGCCCCAAGCAGGCAGGGCCAGGTGCGGGGCCACCGGGAGCCTCCCGAAGTGACAGGGACCGTCCGCGAGGGGCAGCGGGCTGCGTTCTGGGCGCTGCCCTGCTGGTGGGGAGGCTGCAGGCTCTGGCCTCTGCCGTGGAGGAGCTGGGAGCTTGTGGTCAGGCCACGCGCTGCGCTGTGGCTTCTAGGGGGCCGGGGCTGGTTAACGAGGCTGACTCATGGCCTGGGGTCAGTCCCACCGGCGGAGCAGCCTCAGGGAGATTGGGCAGGCCAAGGACTGGCCTTGCCCACTGGGCCTCCGGGTGGGCCCAGGAGAGGCCCGCCCCTCAGAGCCTGGGCTGGGGGTGCACACAGAGGCGCCGTTGGCTATGCCATGGGGGTTTGTAGGCAGCGGCGTCAGCCCGAGGCCTGGCTGTTGAGAAGCCATCAGGAAGTGATGGTAGGACACGTGTGAGGGCCAGGTGGGTTCTCTTCGTGGAGGGTGAGAGGGGCCAGAAAGGCCCCAGGCCTGTCGGATACCTTTAATTAATGTGCTCGATGATCAGGGTCCAGGTTTCTCCTTGGATCACTTCACTGTGTGACCTCAGGCAAACAGCTTGACCTCTCTGGGCTTCAGTTTCCATGTGTAAAACAGAGCTACCAGGGGCTTAAATGGGATTATCCCCAGTGCAAATGGCAAATGGTAACCTCCCAGCAAAGGTAACTCATTCATCCAGCGGTCCTTCCAGGAGTACTATGACCAAGGTGACAAAGGACCTCGTCCCAGTGGAGCGTCATGCTCTATTGTCCCCTCTCCTGAAAGCTGAGGGAGGCTGGCTTCCAGCCCTCAGCTGCGTCTGTTCCAGGAGGGCCCATGGAGAACTCACAGGAGGGGCAGGGGTCGGGCTCGGGTCACACGTCGTGCTGTGGGTCAGACCCTTAAGGCCTGAGGCGTGGAGCTGCTAAAGCCCAGCCCTTTCAGCTTGACCCTCCCCACTGGGCTTCCCTGGTGGCTCAGACGGTAAAGACTCGGCCTGCAGTGCAGGAGACCCGGGTTCGCTCCCTGGATCAGGAAGGTCCCTTGGAGAAGGGAATGGAAATCCACCCCAGTACTCTTGGAGAATTCCTTGGACAGAGGAGCCTGGTGGGCTACAGTCTGTGGGGTGGCAAAGAGCCGAACACGACTAAGTGACTCACACACACCCACCCCGAAGCTCCTTGTGACCCCACTACCTCCTGGGGGTCCCTGGAGGTGCCTGCGCAGTGCTGGGCACGAGGTTGCCCGTGGGCCGGGATGGGGGGCGCAGCCACGGCAGGGGGGGAGCTCCCGCCTCCCTCTTGCCGTGGGCCTCTCTCTTGATCTGGCGGGTCGCACTTTCCCCTGAAGTTGTCAGGGCTTCCAATGCCGCACGACTGGGGCAGGACCCGTGGGTGGGGGTGGAGGGGGAGGGCTGGGGCCAGCCTGGCTTTTCCCTGGTCTCGAGCTGGTTGAAGAACGCTGTGTGAACAGGTTCTAGATATGCAGAGCGGCTTGGGCGAGAAAACAGGGAAGTGGGAGGAACTCGCCCTCTGTCCATTTGGAGGTGCTAGGCGTCTGGACGAGGGGTGGGGTCGCGCAGGGCCCACTGCACCCAGGAGGGGCTGATGTGCTGGGTCTGTAGTCTCCAGGCAGTGGGAGGAGAGAGGACGGCCCGCCACACGACGCAGATCTGAACACCAAGCCCACGCTCTAGTGCATCCGGTTAGTGCCCAGGGTGGCCGGGGAGGAGCCAGTGATTAGAGAAACCTCTGTCTTCCCTCTGAAATATATTCTTCCACTCAACAGCTCAGAGCTGTTTCAAAGTAGAGGCGCCATCTGCCTGACTTAATTAATTAGCACCTGTTTGCAAGCCAGCAGTTAAGGGCGCAAATCCTTTTAGTGGCCTGATGAGGCCTGACAGGACATTGCCAGGCGCGGCCTGTCCCTATCCCATAACGCCCTGGGAATTTTCGGCCGTGATTTAAAAAACCACCAATTACAGTCAGCCAAGGTCAAGCCCAGAGTATTGTGCCTGGTTTACGGGCCAGTGAACTGAGGCTGTTCTTCCAGCCGTGTGACCAGGGTCATGCTCATGGGAAGTGGGGCGGGGAGCACCTGAGCTGACTTGAGTCACTGGACGTGCCAGCCAGGGACGCGAAAGGTGCTCAAGTAGAAACTCAGTCGCCCCTCCCACTGGCCCTGTAGGCACACCCGGGACCACGAGGGGGCGCTGGAGCCAACTCGAGCCTCCACACCGGGCAGGTCAACCTGCCTGGGAGCCATTTGTCAGAAAGGGTGGATCGTAAAAAGTATTGAGTGAAGAAAATATCCACGATATGTGTAGAATCATTTGCACATTTAAAACATGTGCATACGTAAAACAACTTCATATTTTTTTAAAAAAACCGTGCATTCCGCTTATATGAAGTCCCAAGGACAGACGCGTTAATAGAGACATAAGCAGAATGTGGTTGCCAGGGCTCAGGGGTGCTGAGGGGAAGGCGATGGGAAGTCACGGTCTGTGTGTGTGTGCTCGGTCGTGTCCAACTGTGTGCACGCCCACGGGCTGTAGCCCGCCAGGCTCCTCCATCCGTGGGATTTCCCAGGCAAGAAATTTCCCGGAGTGGGTTGCCATTTCCTCCTCCAGGGAACCTTCCCTACCCAGATTTGAACCCAAGTCTCTTGCATCTCCTGCCTTGGCCGCTGGATTCTTTACCACAAGCACCAACTGGGCAGAGTTTCAGTTTGAGAAGATCTCACACCACTAACTTCTCACTTAAAAATGATTATGGCGGTATAGTTTGTGTTACGTATGTTTTACCCCAATTTTTAAAACACACACCTGTTGAAAGACACAGGGAATCCCTCTAAAGGGTGATGGCAGGAAGGGGACAGGGATGAGGGATGAAGGGAGAAATTTGACAAAAGACCTGGTGCGGACTGTGGGTCTCCTGACCCCCAAGTGAGACGAGCTTGACTCTCCCCGAGCCCCTCCCCACCCCTGAACTTCTGTTTCATATTTTTCTTTTTAAGCTGACTGTTTTAAATAGCTTAGGTAAATTTGCTATTTACTTTGCAAAATTGATACAACTGTGGCAAGTGGAAAACCTAGGCAGCCTTCCCTGGTATGAGGCCAGTTCCCTTCTCCTGTCCCACCTTTAATATTCTCCTTTTGACTGGGGCTGGCAGTTTTCTACCATCTGAAGTTTTGTCTTGGCCAAAAGGTCGTTCGGGTCAACCCAGCAGGGACGCGAAAGGTGCTCAGTAGAAACTCAGTCGCCTCCCACTGGCCCTGTAGGCACACCCGGGACCACGAGGGGCGCTGGAGCCAACTCGAGCCTCCACACCGGGCAGGTCAACCTGCCTGGGAGCCATTGTCAGAAAGGGTGGATCGTAAAAGTATTGAGTGAAGAAAATATCCACGATATGTGTAGAATCATTTGCACATTTAAAACATGTGCATACGTAAAACAACTTCATATTTTTTAAAAACCGTGCATTCCGCTTATATGAAGTCCCAAGGACAGACGCGTTAATAGAGACATAAGCAGAATGTGGTTGCCAGGGCTCAGGGGTGCTGAGGGGAAGGTGATGGGAAGTCACGGTCTGTGTGTGTGTGCTCGGTCGTGTCCAACTGTGTGCACGCCCACGGGCTGTAGCCCGCCAGGCTCCTCCATCCGTGGGATTTCCCAGGCAAGAAATTTCCCGGAGTGGGTTGCCATTTCCTCCTCCAGGGAACCTTCCCTACCCAGATTTGAACCCAAGTCTCTTGCATCTCCTGCCTTGGCCGCTGGATTCTTTACCACAAGCACCAACTGGGCAGAGTTTCAGTTTGAGAAGATCTCACACCACTAACTTCTCACTTAAAAATGATTATGGCGGTATAGTTTGTGTTACGTATGTTTTACCCCAATTTTTAAAACACACACCTGTTGAAAGACACAGGGAATCCCTCTAAAGGGTGATGGCAGGAAGGGGACAGGGATGAGGGATGAAGGGAGAAATTTGACAAAAGACCTGGTGCGGACTGTGGGTCTCCTGACCCCCAAGTGAGACGAGCTTGACTCTCCCTGAGCCCCTCCCCACCCCTGAACTTCTGTTTCATATTTTTCTTTTTAAGCTGACTGTTTTAAATAGCTTAGGTAAATTTGCTATTTACTTTGCAAAATTGATACAACTGTGGCAAGTGGAAAACCTAGGCAGCCTTCCCTGGTATGAGGCCAGTTCCCTTCTCCTGTCCCACCTTTAATATTCTCCTTTTGACTGGGGCTGGCAGTTTTCTACCATCTGAAGTTTTGTCTTGGCCAAAAAGGTCGTTCGGGTTTTTCCATACGATGTTACAAAACACCCGAACAAAGTTTTTGGCCAACCTGGTGCTTGTCACTCCCTGTTTAAGATTAACTGGATCTGCCAGTGACATCTTCTGGGAAACTGCTCATCAAATAGAACTGACAGCGAGGCCTCTTCCTCACCATTTGCTGGTGTTCCTGGGGGCAGTCCAAGCGCAAGCCGTGTTCAGCCCTGCTGTGTTATTTTTCTCATCATCCATTGTTTAAAAAGATCCAAGCCATCGTTCTAAGTCACAGGTCTTTTGAGCCTTGTGTAAAAACAAGAGTTTTATTTTTTAGTGAGGTAGGTACATGGTGGGACTTACCCTCTGGCAATGCCAAAGAACACTCAAGCTGCAGCTGTGCCTAGTTCAGATGCTAGCAAGGCTGTACTCAAAATCCTCCACGCCAGGCGTCAGTGGTACGTGAACTAAGGCCTTCCAGATGGACAAGCTGGGTTTAGAAAAGGCAGGAAACAGAGATCAAACTGTCAACATGGGTTAGACCGTGGGTAAAGCGAGGGAATTCCAGAAAAACAGCTATTTCTGTTTCATGCGTATATGTATATTCCCTCTGTTTTGGGGTTTCCTTCCCATTCAGGTCACAACAGAGTAGAGTTCCCCGTGCTGCAGGAGGTTCTCATCAGGCCACTGCTTTTAAACTGGAGACCACTAGAGGCTTAACCGTCCTTTACGGTATTTTCCTGCTGGAATCGGAGCCTTTCCCAGGGTGGCTTGGAGGCAGGAGTGCAGCTCCCGCTTCCCTGAGCCCTCTTCTGGGCAGGCAAAGCACGCAGCAGAGACAGGCCTGGGGTGCTGGCTCTTAGAACCTATGTGCCCTGCCCTTCCCCTGGCCCTGGGTCCTCCTTCGGCCTTTAGATGACTTCCCTGCCCTCGCGAGGCCCTGATTTCGCTCTTTGGGTGGGAACTGATCTCCACGCAGAGCAGGGCCGCGATACGAACTTTCACCAGTAGGTGGTGCCAGCTGGTCTAACCTCTGTTCAGCTTCTAACAGTGCCAGGTGCGAACTGGCTGGGTTCTGTTGGATGAATAAAAGAAGGAATAAGTGAGTGAGACAGGACGGTCAGAAGGAGACAAAGGGACATATCCTATGACAGTAGAGCTACAGGCTCTGTAAATTTGAGCTACTATATTGTTTTCTTCCCATGTTACTGGCCTCCAGCGCTGTGTAAGTTTGAGGCGTACAGTGTAGATACTTGACTTCCATACGTCATGAAAGGATTACAGGTTGGGTGAGCATGCATCATCTCATATAGATACAGAATTTAAAGATAGAAGAGATATTCCCTGTGATGAGACCTTTAGGATTTACTCTTATATCGTGTTGCACATTACATCCCTGTACTTACTTCTCTTATAAAGGAAAGTCTGTACCTTGTGACCACCTTCCTTCAGTTCCCTCCACCCCCACCCCGGTCTCTGGTAACCACAAATTCGATCTGTGTCTGTGAGTTTGTTTTTGAAGTGTACTTGACCTGCAGCCCTATGCTAGTTCCTGTTAATGCAACACAGTGACCTGACAGTTTTCTACACTCAACATGGTCATGGCAGTGAGTTTAGTTACTGTCGCCAAAGGTGTTCCATCATTATTGACTGTGTCCCCCACACTGTGTATTTCATGCCCAGACTCCTTTATTTTGCTGCGCACCTCTTAACCTCCCTCACCTATTTCTGTGCTCACCTCCAAACCCTCCCCTCTGGCAACCACCTGTTAACCCTGTTTCTGTTCATTTCTTTAGATTTCACACATAAGTGATATCATGTCACATCTGTCTTTCGCTGTTTTCACTTCATTGGGCATGACAGTCTCTAGGTCCGTCCATGCTGCTGCTGCAGTATGGCTGAGTAGTGTTCCATTACCTGTTACACCACATCTCTATCCATTCATCTACTGATGGGCACTCAGCTTGCCTCCATATCTTGCCTGTTGTCAGTAGCACTCGAATGGACATGAGGTGCCTGTCTCTTTTCCAATGAGTGCTTTGGTTTTCTTTGGGTGAATACCCACAAGTGGAATAAGTGGGCGATACAGTATTTCAGTTTTTGATTTATTTGAGGAATCTCCACCCTGTTTTCCATAACGACGATACCAATGTATATTTCCATCGGCAGTGCACGAGGGTTCCCTTTTCCCCACCTCCTCACCAGCCTTGTTGTTTGTTGTCTCTTGAGAACAGCCATTGTAACAGATGTGAGGTCATGTCTCGTGGTTTTGGTTTGTATTTCTCTGATGGTTAGCGGTGTTGAAAATCTTTTCATGGGTCTGTTGGCCCTCTGTATGTCTTCCTTGAAAAAGTAACCGTTCAGATCCTTCTCTGCCTGTTTTTTCTTTTTTTTTACTTTTTTAAAAAAATTTTATTTTACTTTTTACTTTACAGAGTTTTGTTGTTTACAGATATGTATGATCCCAGATTAGTCATATGTATATCCCTCCCATCCCACCCCTCCATCTCCCTGTTTTTTTAATTGGGCTGTTTGTGTTAATGATGTTGAGTTGTATAAATTCTTTATATATTTTGGATATTAACTACCTAGTCAGATAGATCATTTGCAAATATCTTCCCCCCTTCAGTTGGTGACCTCTTCCTTTTTTTGAAAGTCTCCTTTGCTGTGCAAAGCTTTTTAAAAAAAACAGAAATGTTCATAGTGACTTTATTCATAGTAGCCCCAAAGTGGAAACAACCCCCAAATCTTATCAACTGACAAATGGAACAAAATGTGTTATACAACAGAATGTTACCTGCCAATAAAAGGGAATAAAGTACAGATATATGTGGCAGCATGGATAAATCCTGAATATATTGAGAGAAATCAGTCATAGAAGAGCAATTGTATGATTCCATTTATATGAAATGTTCAGAAGAGACAAATTTAGAGGGAGTAGGTTTCTGGTTGGAAAGCTTTTTAGTTTAATGGAGTCCCATTTGTTTTCTTTTCTGCTTCTGTTTTCCTTGCCTGAGGAGACAGAGCCAAAAAATACAACTGAGACGAGTGTCAGACACACCTTTGTAATTCATGTTAGGCCCATTTAATCTGATTCTGTGCACTGGTGTAGCACTTTTTTGGGAATGGACATGAGGTGCCTGTCTCTTTTCCATACTTTTTTGGGTGAATACCCACAAGTGGAATAAGTGGGCGATACAGTATTTCAGTTTTTGATTTATTTGAGGAATCTCCACCCTGTTTTCCATAACGACGATACCAATGTATATTTCCATCGGCAGTGCACGAGGGTTCCCTTTTCCCCACCTCCTCACCAGCCTTGTTGTTTGTTGTCTCTTGAGAACAGCCATTGTAACAGATGTGAGGTCATGTCTCGTGGTTTTGGTTTGTATTTCTCTGATGGTTAGCGGTGTTGAAAATCTTTTCATGGGTCTGTTGGCCCTCTGTATGTCTTCCTTGAAAAAGTAACCGTTCAGATCCTTCTCTGCCTGTTTTTTCTTTTTTTTTACTTTTTTAAAAAAATTTTATTTTACTTTTTACTTTACAGAGTTTTGTTGTTTACAGATATGTATGATCCCAGATTAGTCATATGTATATCCCTCCCATCCCACCCCTCCATCTCCCTGTTTTTTTAATTGGGCTGTTTGTGTTAATGATGTTGAGTTGTATAAATTCTTTATATATTTTGGATATTAACTACCTAGTCAGATAGATCATTTGCAAATATCTTCCCCCCTTCAGTTGGTGACCTCTTCCTTTTTTTGAAAGTCTCCTTTGCTGTGCAAAGCTTTTTAAAAAAAACAGAAATGTTCATAGTGACTTTATTCATAGTAGCCCCAAAGTGGAAACAACCCCCAAATCTTATCAACTGACAAATGGAACAAAATGTGTTATACAACAGAATGTTACCTGCCAATAAAAGGGAATAAAGTACAGATATATGTGGCAGCATGGATAAATCCTGAATATATTGAGAGAAATCAGTCATAGAAGAGCAATTGTATGATTCCATTTATATGAAATGTTCAGAAGAGACAAATTTAGAGGGAGTAGGTTTCTGGTTGGAAAGCTTTTTAGTTTAATGGAGTCCCATTTGTTTTCTTTTCTGCTTCTGTTTTCCTTGCCTGAGGAGACAGAGCCAAAAAATACAACTGAGACGAGTGTCAGACAGCACGCGGCCGTGTTTTCCTGTAGATGTTCAGTGGTTTCAGGTGTTCCATTTAAGTCTTTACACCCTTTTGAATCTGATTCTGTGCACTGGTGTATTGGAATCTATCAAAGGAGTCAGTTCAGACGTTACAAGGTCAGGGACTTCCCTGGTGGTCCAGTGGCTGAAACTGCGTGGCCAGTGCAGGGGTTCCAGGTTCGATCCCTGGGCAGGAACTAGATCCCACGTGCCACAACTGAGAGTTTGCATATTGCCACTAAGACCCCACACAGTCAAATAAGTAACTAAGTATCTCAAAAAAATTCTTTTAAAGAAGTTACAAGGGCTTCCCCTGGTGGTCCAGTGGGTAAGGACACCGCCTTGCAGTGCAAGGGGCGCCAGTTCGATCCCTGGCCTGGGAAGATCCCACGTGCCGCGGAGCGGCTGGACCGATGTGTCCAATTACCGAGCCGGAGCTCTGGAGCGCATGCGCCCAGAGCCGGCGCTCTGTGACGACAGCCGCCACCGCGATGGGAGGCCCACAGGAGCCAAAGAACAAAGACGGATGAAAATAGAGAAATGAAAGACCAATAGAAGTGGCCCGCCTGCTCCCCTCCCTCCCCAACCCAACCCTCACCCAAAACAAATAAATAAATAAAGAAGTTACAAGATGATTCCCCTTTCATGATGGGGCCAACCCTGACTCCCTGCTGAGGACCGCGGCATTTGGGTTATAAGTCATATACCTGCAGGTGCTTTTGAGATGGTCACAGCTTCGCTCCTTTTTCTGTCTTTCAGAGTGAAACATCTTTCAACCTCATATCAGAAAAATGTGACATTCTCTCCATTCTTCGGGATCATCCTGAAAACAGGATTTACCAGAGGAAAATCCAAGTAAGGCAGAGGGGCAGGAGGAGGGGAGCCTGCAGGAAGTGGGCTGGAGCTGGGAGCGGATAAAAGCATGATACCTGATTTTGAAATGTTCAATTGTATGATTCCATTTATATGAAATGTTCAGAAGAGACAAATTTAGAGGGAGTAGGTTTCTGGTTGGAAAGCTTTTTAGTTTAATGGAGTCCCATTTGTTTTCTTTTCTGCTTCTGTTTTCCTTGCCTGAGGAGACAGAGCCAAAAAATACAACTGAGACGAGTGTCAGACAGCACGCGGCCGTGTTTTCCTGTAGATGTTCAGTGGTTTCAGGTGTTCCATTTAAGTCTTTACACCCTTTTGAATCTGATTCTGTGCACTGGTGTATTGGAATCTATCAAAGGAGTCAGTTCAGACGTTACAAGGTCAGGGACTTCCCTGGTGGTCCAGTGGCTGAAACTGCGTGGCCAGTGCAGGGGTTCCAGGTTCGATCCCTGGGCAGGAACTAGATCCCACGTGCCACAACTGAGAGTTTGCATATTGCCACTAAGACCCCACACAGTCAAATAAGTAACTAAGTATCTCAAAAAAATTCTTTTAAAGAAGTTACAAGGGCTTCCCCTGGTGGTCCAGTGGGTAAGGACACCGCCTTGCAGTGCAAGGGGCGCCAGTTCGATCCCTGGCCTGGGAAGATCCCACGTGCCGCGGAGCGGCTGGACCGATGTGTCCAATTACCGAGCCGGAGCTCTGGAGCGCATGCGCCCAGAGCCGGCGCTCTGTGACGACAGCCGCCACCGCGATGGGAGGCCCACAGGAGCCAAAGAACAAAGACGGATGAAAATAGAGAAATGAAAGACCAATAGAAGTGGCCCGCCTGCTCCCCTCCCTCCCCAACCCAACCCTCACCCAAAACAAATAAATAAATAAAGAAGTTACAAGATGATTCCCCTTTCATGATGGGGCCAACCCTGACTCCCTGCTGAGGACCGCGGCATTTGGGTTATAAGTCATATACCTGCAGGTGCTTTTGAGATGGTCACAGCTTCGCTCCTTTTTCTGTCTTTCAGAGTGAAACATCTTTCAACCTCATATCAGAAAAATGTGACATTCTCTCCATTCTTCGGGATCATCCTGAAAACAGGATTTACCAGAGGAAAATCCAAGTAAGGCAGAGGGGCAGGAGGAGGGGAGCCTGCAGGAAGTGGGCTGGAGCTGGGAGCGGATAAAAAGGCCTCGCATTTGGACCAGGTTCCTGGACAAATGAAAGGGCTCCCAGAAGATTGCCATGTTGGACACTTGCCTTAGTGAGAAATCCTTTAGTTGCAAAAAAGAAAGAAACGGCCATTAAAAAAAAAAAACAACAAGCTGGGCACTCCCCTGAGTGTTCTTTATTCCCTGAGACCTCATGACAGCACTGCCAGGTCAGGACTTCTGTTATCCACATTTAACAGCTGATGGAACCAAGGCACAGAAATGAAATGGCCAGTGTGCGATCCCACCACACACGCGTGGAGAAGCTGGCATTTGGGCCAGGCAGCCTGACCGCATAGAAGCAGTTCTCTGTAACCACTTCTTTCTCAGGAGAGAAAGCCCACTCCAGCCGGACTCCAACAAAGGGGAGATGGCTGGGGGGTGCAGGGACGGTCACGGATGAGGACGAGCCTGTATGTCCCCCTACTGCCCCCTGGCCACCTCTTGGCCCTGCGCCAGGACCAGTTCCTGCAGCCCCCTTGGGCGACGAGAAGGCTTTCCAGGGAGCGCATCCCTCCCTGCATCCTGCCTCTGGGGGGCTCTCTGCTCCACTCCGATGGGAGCTAGGACTCCCTGACCTCTTGAAAGCCACGCTCGGCTATCAGAATCCTGACTGTAGGCAGGCCTCCGAGGGAGCCAGGACGGAAGCTGACAGCTAGGAGCAGAGCTGGAGCAGGTGCCGTGGGGAGGACACGGCTCTTGAGAAATGCTTGGAGGACTGGCCAGACTGCTTGGCAGTGTTTGAGGAGGCCCTTCCTTCCCACCGACTCTGCAGCCTCCTGGCCCACCTCACAGCCAGACCCACCCTCACTGCCCCTGACCAGGCACACCTGTCCCTGCTGAGGACCGGCATTTGGGTTATAAGTCATATACCTGCAGGTGCTTTTGAGATGGTCACAGCTTCGCTCCTTTTTCTGTCTTTCAGAGTGAAACATCTTTCAACCTCATATCAGAAAAATGTGACATTCTCTCCATTCTTCGGGATCATCCTGAAAACAGGATTTACCAGAGGAAAATCCAAGTAAGGCAGAGGGGCAGGAGGAGGGGAGCCTGCAGGAAGTGGGCTGGAGCTGGGAGCGGATAAAAAGGCCTCGCATTTGGACCAGGTTCCTGGACAAATGAAAGGGCTCCCAGAAGATTGCCATGTTGGACACTTGCCTTAGTGAGAAATCCTTTAGTTGCAAAAAAGAAAGAAACGGCCATTAAAAAAAAAAAACAACAAGCTGGGCACTCCCCTGAGTGTTCTTTATTCCCTGAGACCTCATGACAGCACTGCCAGGTCAGGACTTCTGTTATCCACATTTAACAGCTGATGGAACCAAGGCACAGAAATGAAATGGCCAGTGTGCGATCCCACCACACACGCGTGGAGAAGCTGGCATTTGGGCCAGGCAGCCTGACCGCATAGAAGCAGTTCTCTGTAACCACTTCTTTCTCAGGAGAGAAAGCCCACTCCAGCCGGACTCCAACAAAGGGGAGATGGCTGGGGGGTGCAGGGACGGTCACGGATGAGGACGAGCCTGTATGTCCCCCTACTGCCCCCTGGCCACCTCTTGGCCCTGCGCCAGGACCAGTTCCTGCAGCCCCCTTGGGCGACGAGAAGGCTTTCCAGGGAGCGCATCCCTCCCTGCATCCTGCCTCTGGGGGGCTCTCTGCTCCACTCCGATGGGAGCTAGGACTCCCTGACCTCTTGAAAGCCACGCTCGGCTATCAGAATCCTGACTGTAGGCAGGCCTCCGAGGGAGCCAGGACGGAAGCTGACAGCTAGGAGCAGAGCTGGAGCAGGTGCCGTGGGGAGGACACGGCTCTTGAGAAATGCTTGGAGGACTGGCCAGACTGCTTGGCAGTGTTTGAGGAGGCCCTTCCTTCCCACCGACTCTGCAGCCTCCTGGCCCACCTCACAGCCAGACCCACCCTCACTGCCCCTGACCAGGCACACCTGTTCCTTCTTAGTGCTCTTCCTCCAGGAAGTCTTCCTGGACTGACTGGCAGTCTGGCATAGATGCCACAACAGGAAGTCCTCCTGGACTGCTCAAGGCTGGTGTAGATGCCACAACAGGAAGTCCTCCTGGACTGCTCAAGGCTGGTGTAGATGCCACAGCTCCGTGGCACCCCGGAGCTTCCCCTGTCCTCCTGTCAGTCATCTAACCGTCCGCCTTGCCCCCAGCCCGTAGGCTCAGGAGGGCAGGGCACGGCTCCCCGTTCACACTCAGTGCCTCACACAGGTCGCACTCTGCGGTATTTTTACTTTTGTGGGATGAGCTGAGACACCGTGAAGGGCCGCCGGTCTGAGAGGAGGGAGCAGGCGTTGCCTGGGGAGGTCAGGACACGACGGCGGGGTGCTGTTGGTACGGACTCCCACCTTTCCTTTGTCCCCGCAGGAACTCAGCAAAAGGTTCACCGCCATCCGCAAGACCAAGGGGGATGGGAACTGCTTCTACCGGGCCTTGGGCTACTCCTACCTGGAATCTCTGCTGGGCAAGAGCAGGGAGATCCTCAAGTGAGTGCAGCTCGAGGGGCCTGGGGGCTCCCAGCTCCTACGCTGTTTTCTGCTTGTTTTTTTGCTACCTCCTCAGCGCAGCCTCGGACACCCCAGGGCAAGCGTGGCGGCCCGACACTGGGGGCTCGCCGGCCTCGCGGTGGAGGCGGGGCAGCCGAGGGGCCGGCGGGGCTGGACTCGTGACCTAGCGGTGCTTGCAGCCCTCTGTCCGAGTTCAGCCCTCGGGTCTGGGTGTGCCTAGGTGAGGAGAGGCACCCTGGGTGTGTTCTCGAAGCCTCGCTCCAAGGAAAAAACAAAACAGCGTTGCCCATGGTTCTGGACAGCTTAGCTGCCCCTGGATCTGCGTGTGGAACCCAGGCGGCTACCCGGCCGGCCTGGATCTGCCGTGGACGTGGCCCAAGGTCTCTGTCCCACATCGAGACCCTCCCTTGGGCCCTCAGGCTTTGGCTGTTAGGACCCTTCCCCACCGACTCTGCAGCCTCCTGGCCCACCTCACAGCCAGACCCACCCTCACTGCCCCTGACCAGGCACACCTGTTCCTTCTTAGTGCTCTTCCTCCAGGAAGTCTTCCTGGACTGACTGGCAGTCTGGCATAGATGCCACAACAGGAAGTCCTCCTGGACTGCTCAAGGCTGGTGTAGATGCCACAACAGGAAGTCCTCCTGGACTGCTCAAGGCTGGTGTAGATGCCACAGCTCCGTGGCACCCCGGAGCTTCCCCTGTCCTCCTGTCAGTCATCTAACCGTCCGCCTTGCCCCCAGCCCGTAGGCTCAGGAGGGCAGGGCACGGCTCCCCGTTCACACTCAGTGCCTCACACAGGTCGCACTCTGCGGTATTTTTACTTTTGTGGGATGAGCTGAGACACCGTGAAGGGCCGCCGGTCTGAGAGGAGGGAGCAGGCGTTGCCTGGGGAGGTCAGGACACGACGGCGGGGTGCTGTTGGTACGGACTCCCACCTTTCCTTTGTCCCCGCAGGAACTCAGCAAAAGGTTCACCGCCATCCGCAAGACCAAGGGGGATGGGAACTGCTTCTACCGGGCCTTGGGCTACTCCTACCTGGAATCTCTGCTGGGCAAGAGCAGGGAGATCCTCAAGTGAGTGCAGCTCGAGGGGCCTGGGGGCTCCCAGCTCCTACGCTGTTTTCTGCTTGTTTTTTTGCTACCTCCTCAGCGCAGCCTGCGGACACCCCAGGGCAAGCGTGGCGGCCCGACACTGGGGGCTCGCCGGCCTCGCGGTGGAGGCGGGGCAGCCGAGGGGCCGGCGGGGCTGGACTCGTGACCTAGCGGTGCTTGCAGCCCTCTGTCCGAGTTCAGCCCTCGGGTCTGGGTGTGCCTAGGTGAGGAGAGGCACCCTGGGTGTGTTCTCGAAGCCTCGCTCCAAGGAAAAAACAAAACAGCGTTGCCCATGGTTCTGGACAGCTTAGCTGCCCCTGGATCTGCGTGTGGAACCCAGGCGGCTACCCGGCCGGCCTGGATCTGCCGTGGACGTGGCCCAAGGTCTCTGTCCCACATCGAGACCCTCCCTTGGGCCCTCAGGCTTTGGCTGAGTTCGGCTTCTCAGACGTCCCCGCCTGTGCAGACCACCCGGGATCTTCAGATGCAGAATCCACATGGGCAGCTCCTGGACGGGGCATTTCTCACCAGCTGCCAGGAGAAGCCACCGCAGCTGCCGGGGTCAGATTGCACTGAGTAGCAAGGAGCTGACATCTTCTTAACCTGGGAGGTCTGGCAGGCCTTAGAGAATTGATGAAGACCCCCAGCTTCCTCGTAGGACGCCCTCCTCCACGGCACCAGGAAAGAGTGCAGAGTGGCTGCGTGTCACAGAGCACGTGGGGTTGATCCCCGGACCCTGGTGCCAGAACTCCTCTGCTGAGCCAGGTTTCTACCCTCCCTCCTTCCCTACCTCCACCCTTGCTCCCTGCAGCCATCACCCAGCTGGGTGCCACACGCAGACCGTGAGAGACAAAGCTCTCTGCCTGTTGTGCTAACCTGGGAAGGACAGTGGGTACAGACAGATAGCAATCGGTGTTGTGGGAAAGAAAGTCAGGCAGGGAAGCGCCTGGTGGTCCAGGGCTAGAGGTGGCAGGTTTGCGTTGGGCTTGGAGAGGCAGTGGGGGCAGGGCCTCGTGGGCCTTTAGAAGGGCCCTGCAGGTCACCCTGAATGAGGTGGAACCACAGAGGGTTTAGCAGAGCTAGGGGTCTGCCCTCAGGCTGCTGCCTGCAGGAAGAATGAGGCCTGTGCGCACCCAGGGAGCAGCAGGGGCTGTGACCCGGAGAGCCCAGAGGAGGGGCGGGGCCTGAGCGGCTGGAGGGGCGGGGCCTGAGCGGCTGGAGGGGCGGGGCCTGAGCGGCTGGAGGCGGCCCGCCCGCCGGGATCCACTCGTGGCTGGGCTGCAGTGCGTGAGCGGAGAGCGGAGCGTGTGTGCTGAGTGCTTCGCCTACTAGTTACTGGAACAGAGAAGCCCTCCCTGCACGGGGAGGCTGGGGAATCAGGAGAGGCACGTTGCTGAGTCTGAAAAGCCGGGGAGCATCCAGGTGGCCCCAGGGAGAAGCGGTCTGATACTCTGGTGTGACTGGCTTTAAGCAGTCATCGTGGGGCCGAGGAACTGGGAGCTGGGAGGAGAGGTGCAACACGCAGTTCAGTCCAGCCGCTCGGTCGTGGCCGACTCTCTGCGACCCCGTGGACTGCAGCTCACCAGGCTTCCCTGTCCCCCACCATCTCCCTGAACCTGCTCCAACTCGCGTCCATTGACTCAGTGATGCCGTCCAACCATCTGTCGTCCTTTTCTCCCTCCTATGTTTCTCAACATCAGGGTCCTTTCCAATGAGTCATCCCTTCGCATCCGGTGGTCACAGGATTGGAGCTTGGCGGCAGCATCCGTCCTGCCAATGAATATTCAGGGTTGATTTCCTTTAGGATGGACTTGTTTGATCTCTTTGCCGTGCAAGGGACTCTCAAGAGCCTTCTCCAGCACCCCAGTTCAGAGGCCTCAATAGCGCTCAGCCTCCACCCTTGCTCCCTGCAGCCATCACCCAGCTGGGTGCCACACGCAGACCGTGAGAGACAAAGCTCTCTGCCTGTTGTGCTAACCTGGGAAGGACAGTGGGTACAGACAGATAGCAATCGGTGTTGTGGGAAAGAAAGTCAGGCAGGGAAGCGCCTGGTGGTCCAGGGCTAGAGGTGGCAGGTTTGCGTTGGGCTTGGAGAGGCAGTGGGGGCAGGGCCTCGTGGGCCTTTAGAAGGGCCCTGCAGGTCACCCTGAATGAGGTGGAACCACAGAGGGTTTAGCAGAGCTAGGGGTCTGCCCTCAGGCTGCTGCCTGCAGGAAGAATGAGGCCTGTGCGCACCCAGGGAGCAGCAGGGGCTGTGACCCGGAGAGCCCAGAGGAGGGGCGGGGCCTGAGCGGCTGGAGGGGCGGGGCCTGAGCGGCTGGAGGGGCGGGGCCTGAGCGGCTGGAGGCGGCCCGCCCGCCGGGATCCACTCGTGGCTGGGCTGCAGTGCGTGAGCGGAGAGCGGAGCGTGTGTGCTGAGTGCTTCGCCTACTAGTTACTGGAACAGAGAAGCCCTCCCTGCACGGGGAGGCTGGGGAATCAGGAGAGGCACGTTGCTGAGTCTGAAAAGCCGGGGAGCATCCAGGTGGCCCCAGGGAGAAGCGGTCTGATACTCTGGTGTGACTGGCTTTAAGCAGTCATCGTGGGGCCGAGGAACTGGGAGCTGGGAGGAGAGGTGCAACACGCAGTTCAGTCCAGCCGCTCGGTCGTGGCCGACTCTCTGCGACCCCGTGGACTGCAGCTCACCAGGCTTCCCTGTCCCCCACCATCTCCCTGAACCTGCTCCAACTCGCGTCCATTGACTCAGTGATGCCGTCCAACCATCTGTCGTCCTTTTCTCCCTCCTATGTTTCTCAACATCAGGGTCCTTTCCAATGAGTCATCCCTTCGCATCCGGTGGTCACAGGATTGGAGCTTGGCGGCAGCATCCGTCCTGCCAATGAATATTCAGGGTTGATTTCCTTTAGGATGGACTTGTTTGATCTCTTTGCCGTGCAAGGGACTCTCAAGAGCCTTCTCCAGCACCCCAGTTCAGAGGCCTCAATAGCGCTCAGCCTCTTTATGGTCTCTCACATCGGTCCAGGCACCGAGAAGCTGTGACTGGAGGGAGAAGGCCGTAGGGGGGTCGCTTTAAGGTCCCCGTGGAGCGGGGACCAGGAGTGAGGGCAGGCTGGGCGTGGCCTGGCCAGAGATGGTGTTGATGCACCGGGAGCCATGGCCAGTCAAGGGACCTTTGAAACGTCGTATCCCTATTTCTGGGAGTGGGGGGCAAGGACGTCACTTTCCTCATCTGTGAAATGGGTGTACTGCCCACCTCCTGTGGCTGCACAGGGGAGGGGAGAGATCAGTGTGTGGTCCACGTGGACGGGCGTTGAAAGGCACGTGGGGACAGAGGGGTAGCGAGAGGACAGCTGCCGGTCACGGCAGCGCCCCCTGAGTCTCTAAGCACCAGCCTTCTTCCGTCAGGTTCAAAGAGCGCGTCCTGCAGACCCCGAACGACCTCCTGGCAGCTGGCTTCGAAGAGCACAAGTTCCAGAACTTCTTTAACGCTGTGAGTTAACCTGGCACAACCCCCAACGGGCCCGGCCTTCCTCGCGGGCAGGACAGACGAGTGCGGGCTCTGGCCGCAGCCCTCTCTCACTCCTCGCAGTTGGGGAAGGACTGAGGGTCACTTGCTGCTTGTGGGCACACCGGGAGGACCGGGAGCCCAGAGTCCCGCCCTTCCTTTGGGAGGAGGCACCTCCAGGGGACCAGCAGCCCTCAGGCTGCAAGCTTCCACCAGCCGCCTCCAGCCCGCCCCTCCCTCCCCGCTCCCCCGGCCCCACGAGGGAGGGCGGCGAGGTGGGAGGACTCTCTTCAGCCACGCCGGGAGGAGCGAGAGGCGGGGCAAGGGACTCACTCCAAAGGGTTTCTGACCCTGTCCCTTAGCTCTGGCCGGACCTCTGACTCTGGTGCCCCAAGTGGAGGATTTCCAGGTGGACATGCCCGTGGTGGGGGCCCCGTGGAGGGAGGCCTGTCCAGGGAGGCGCGGGGCCTGCCTGCCCCACCCTGCTGAGGACCCGGGCGCAGTTTTACAGCGTGGTGGAGCTGGTGGAGAAGGACGGCTGTGTGTCCAGCCTGCTGAAGGTGTTCAATGACCAGAACTTCTCAGACCGCATCGTGCAGTTCCTGCGCCTGCTCACCTCGGCCTTCATCAGGAACCGCGCGGACTTCTTCCGACATTTCATCGACGAGGAGATGGACATCAAAGACTTCTGCACTCACGTAGGTCCTCGGGGTCCGGGCTTGGGACGTGGCCTCCTGCCCTGGGCTCTGCTCTCCTTCCTCTCTCCTTGGATCTTGAACCCGACATTCCCCAGCCAGGGGGCCGGGGTGTCACATCTACACTGCAATTCAAAGAGCACTGCTGGGCCACCAAGCCGAGCAGACCCTCCTTGAGCGGCCTGCATGGTGTGGCGTTCAGCAAGTCACTTCCCCTCTGATTTTCTCGTCCAAGGGCTCTGGACTGGGCTGTTTACAATGACAGAGTAGCAACCCCAGAGTCGCATGTGCCCAAGACATGTTCTGTGTATGACGTATGGCACTGACCCGAGAGCGCTGCCAACACTTAAACATTGGGCAACTTTCAAATGGATGTCTGGATTTCTCTGGAAAAATGAGAAGATCCGGCTCCCTGGGCCTTATTCTTGCCTGGAAACAACCACCCGGAGCTAAGCGCCCAAGTTCCTGGGACTCACTGACCAGCTTGTGGCCATCTCGGCCTGGCTCCGACGTGCGCACGTGCTCGCCCAGGCCTCTGTCAGCTCCTAGGCTTGAAGTCCCTTTATGATAGAGTCCTCTTCTGCTCCGAGGCTCTTTGTGCATTAGGCAGCCCACGCTAAAAAAGCTCCTGCCCTCCTCTCCAGATTCTTCAAAGCAATATGTTCTCACATTCAACAACGGGACCAGAACCAAAAAGGTCTAGTTAAAAGCCTCACAGTTCCAGCGATTTCTCTCTTCCCTCCCCCTTGAGCCTGCGTTTCCTCCTCTAGACAATGCAGATGTCCGCATTTGCCTCGAGGGAGGCTGTGGAGCGTATCTCCCGGCGCAGAGGTTTTGAGCTGGGACCCTGAAAGCCAGGGTGGGCCCTCTTGCTCGACCTCTGCCCCGCCTCCGTCCTCAACTGGTTCTTTTCCCACTGTGGCCTTTGCAGGAAGTGGAGCCCATGGCCATGGAGTGTGACCACATCCAGATCACGGCGCTGTCGCAGGCCCTCAGCATCGCCCTGCAGGTGGAGTACGTGGACGAGATGGACACGGCCCTGAACCACCACGTGTTCCCCGAGGCCGCCACCCCGGCTGTCTACCTGCTCTATAAAACTTCCCACTACAACATCCTCTACGCGGCCGATAAACGCTGATTCATCTTAGGCCACGCTGTGGAGCCCGATGGGACTACATTCTGAATGGAACATTACAGCTTTTCAGTTTTTTAAGCGATCTAGACTATGGTGAGAGAGCGTGCGGCCTTTGGGCCAGGTGCTGAGAGGAAGGCCTGCTCCTCGCTGTGGACCACTGGTACTTTGGGGATGTTTTTAGTATTTATTTTCACGGGAGGATCACAGGTTTTCTCGCAGTGGGCTGGGACGCCAGAACGCCTGGCTCGCCCCAGCTCCGAGACCTCACCCAGGTCACCTCCCCTCTCTGGGCCCAAGTCTTCAGTGGGCAGAGGTTCCTGCCAGGTGGACATTCTGTGCTTGTGTAAAAATGTCCTCTGGTTTATTTTCACCAGGGGGAGTGCCTCCCTGTGGGCGAGGAAACGCTCACAATCAGCTATCTCACCAGTTGTATAAAAAAATCAAGTTTTCAAAAAAAAAAACTCACCAGTCTGCTGCTGGACTGGACTTTGGATGGTGGCCGGAGGCCAGCTCGGATCAAGGGCTTCCGTGCACCTCTGAACGTTCTTGATGGAGTGCTTTCACACCCCACACTTGAGGAGGGAGAGGCTTTTACGCCAGTCTAGAAAGGGGCCGGCAGCAACGAAGCCCAAGCTGTCAGGCCCCTGACCTCCCTCAGGGCCAGGACTGCCTGCCTTCGGGGGGGCACCGTGCAGGGTCCGCTGCCAGCCACCCCCTGGACAGACACCGAGAGAGACGAGGACCCGGGACTAAGACGTCGTCTCGCCGCTTTCTGGCCGTCCCCAGCACACCCGGGACGTAGGGTCGAGCTACTCGGCCCGGTGGCCACACCGATCGGCCCACGCAGCCAGGCTCCAGCGGGGCGGAGCTGACGGGCGCTTAGAGGCTGTCTGGCTGCTCTCCCGCCCCGCCTCCCCCCTTGCGGGCTGGCCAGAGCTTGGGTGGGAAAGACCAGAGCCGAGCCAAGGCGACTGGCAGTGGGGGCCCCGCGGTGGCAACTGCCCGGTAGCCAGGTCTTCTCCTCCTCCACCCGGACATGGCCCCTCACAACCTCCTCGCCTCGCTGCCTCGGGTCTTGAGGCGCCCTGGGCCCGGCTGGGGCACTGCCGGCCAGCCATCTTCCTCTCCGCGAGGAAAGGGAGCACGCAGGGGTGTGGATCTGCTTCCTTGACCCAGGTCCTCAAAGGGCCCGTTCCCAAGGGTCCGTGCGGTCTTCCGGTGCTCCCGGGTCACAGCGGGGTCTGCCGACAGCCAGACTGCTTGGGACGGGGTGGCCGACCCTCCCAGTCCTCGTACACACACGGCTGGTGGGCGTCCGTTCTCTGCCGTTGGGAAGACCGATGGGCTCTTAATCCCAGGCAGGAACCCAGGTTCCCATACTGCCCTTGGCTGGAATGGGGACCCGAGGCTCAGGCGAAGTGTCACTCGTGCACAGGAATGGAAACCCCGTCTGGCCTTGGAATAGCTCGGGGCCTGCTCTGGGGAGGAGCGCGCGGGACGGGCAGGCTGTTGAGTGGCTGACACGCTACGTGACCCGTGAATGTCAGGATCCCTGCTTCCAGCCCGCAAGACACGAAGCTGCGTCCCGGGCCTCCAGCCCGCAGTTCAGTCCAGTCCAGTCAGCATGGGCAGCCCCGTTGCCAACGGCACGTGCAGCTTGTGCGGCCCTCACGGAAGCAAACTGTGCTCTTTGGCAAAAGGCGGGAGAAATGCCCCCTAAGTGCGTCTGTGCTGGCCCTCCAGCCCGGAGAGCCCGCCGGTGCTCACAGGGGACCCGCTTCCCAGGAGAGGTCTGTCAGTTGAGGATCACAACACCCGAGGGAGGCAGGCTGTTCACACGGCCTTGCCCTCTGCTCCCCATCTTTCACACAGCCACCGGCCACATCCAGACCACTGCTCTCCTCCCTTCGCACCTGCCCTCAGATCTTGCCTCTGCAGGGAAAGCCGGGGGAGAGGAAGCATTCCGAGGAACTTCAGGTAACAGTTAACATCCAGTGACCCACGGCCCCGGCCCCGCTCGTCTGCAGCAGCCTGTCCTGCCGGCTCTCTCACTCCCGGGTCATCCCCCACCCCACCAAGCTGCCTCTCTGCAGACCAGAAGCTGGAAGGAAAATTGCGCCCAGAGTTTGTCTTTACAACTGCACGTGCGTTATGTGCCTTCCAAAGGGAATTTATCTGTGTGAATAGTTAGCAAACTCTCCTGGCTTCTGGTACCGACTTTAAGCACAAAAGTGGCTCCAGACCCAGGCTATCTGGCTGCGATCGGTTTCGTCACTAACTAGTTATGTGACCTTGGCCAAGTCACTCCACCCCCGGCCCCCCGAGTTCCCGTCCCCCCACTAGTGAACTGGAGATGGTCGCAGCACATCAGGAATTACTGGCTCAGGTGGACGAGTGTTGTGTGAAGATGACTGCGAGACCTGATGTGTAGTGAGGGCCCTGCAAGGGAGCTGCCGCCCTGCTCGCCCTTCCCGAGGGGACGAGGGCCCCGCTGCAGCGCAGGGCCGCCGCCTTGGTGCTGGCCCTGCCGTGTCCCAAAGCGAGGGAGACGTCAAGGACCAGATGCGTTCCCACACTGAGCAGAGACGGGCCTGGGTGGTGGCTCGAGTGGCCCCGGGACCCTGGCCCTGGGGGACAGGCCAGGCTGTGACCTCGGGCAACTGGTGAAAACATCTGCCTAGCATTAAAATGGTTCCCATAGCGACTTTTTGTCCTGGCTCCTTAATGGCTGGTACCTGGCATGCACCACAGATCCACTACCTTCCCATGGGCCTGCACGTGTGAGTGGACTGGCAGGGCAGGAGGTCTTTGTTTAGTCAAAGGTCCAGCCACTCAGGAACCTCCGTCCTGGGCTGGAGGCGCCAGAGGACACAGGCCAGAGCCTCGCTTCGTCAGGTCAGAGCACAGAGCGCAAAGCCCGGCTCTTCACCCCACCAAAAAAGAGCCTGCTGTTTAAGAGGGCCAGGCCAGGATGTCGGGGGACACCGTGGCGCCTCTGGCCTGCGATAGGAGTCCTCGGGCCTCTCGTGCTGCAGCTGCTGCTAGGCGACCGTGAGCCCGCTTGCAGGTTCCGCGTCATCTGGAGAAGGCAGAGCCCCCGCCATCCTGTGACGACCGTCCCTCAGGAGCTGCCTTCAGACGAGGGCCGTTTCTTCTGCATTCTCCTCCGTCCATTTTGGCCACACTGGAAAAAAAGCTGGGAAAATGCGCCCAGAGTTTGTCTTTACAACTGCACGTGCGTTATGTGCCTTCCAAAGGGAATTTATCTGTGTGAATAGTTAGCAAACTCTCCTGGCTTCTGGTACCGACTTTAAGCACAAAAGTGGCTCCAGACCCAGGCTATCTGGCTGCGATCGGTTTCGTCACTAACTAGTTATGTGACCTTGGCCAAGTCACTCCACCCCCGGCCCCCCGAGTTCCCGTCCCCCCACTAGTGAACTGGAGATGGTCGCAGCACATCAGGAATTACTGGCTCAGGTGGACGAGTGTTGTGTGAAGATGACTGCGAGACCTGATGTGTAGTGAGGGCCCTGCAAGGGAGCTGCCGCCCTGCTCGCCCTTCCCGAGGGGACGCAGGGCCCCGCTGCAGCGCAGGGCCG
This sequence comes from Tragulus kanchil, assembly GCA_022376925.1. Classification (NCBI taxonomy): domain Eukaryota; kingdom Metazoa; phylum Chordata; class Mammalia; order Artiodactyla; family Tragulidae; genus Tragulus; species Tragulus kanchil. The sequence goes on along the minus strand of JAIOJX010000032.1, from coordinate 181,297,398 downwards.
CCGCCTTGGTGCTGGCCCTGCCGTGTCCCAAAGCGAGGGGAGACGTCGAAGGACCAGATGCGTTCCCACACTGAGCAGAGACGGGGCCTGGGTGGTGGCTCGGGAGTGGCCCCGGGACCCTGGCCCTGGGGGACAGGCCAGGCTGTGACCTCGGGCAACTGGTGAAAACATCTGCCTAGCATTAAAATGGTTCCCATAGCGACTTTTTGTCCTGGCTCCTTAATGGCTGGTACCTGGCATGCACCACAGATCCACTACCTTCCCATGGGCCTGCACGTGTGAGTGGACTGGCAGGGCAGGAGGTCTTTGTTTAGTCAAAGGTCCAGCCACTCAGGAACCTCCGTCCTGGGCTGGAGGCGCCAGAGGACACAGGCCAGAGCCTCGCTTCGTCAGGTCAGAGCACAGAGCGCAAAGCCCGGCTCTTCACCCCACCAAAAAAGAGCCTGCTGTTTAAGAGGGCCAGGCCAGGATGTCGGGGGACACCGTGGCGCTCTCTGGCCTGCGATAGGAGTCCTCGGGCCTCTCGTGCTGCAGCTGCTGCTAGGCGACCGTGAGCCCGCTTGCAGGTTCCGCGTCATCTGGAGAAGGCAGAGCCCCCGCCATCCTGTGACGACCGTCCCTCAGGAGCTGCCTTCAGACGAGGGCCGTTTTCTTCTGCATTCTCCTCTCCACGTCTCTGGTGACATTCTTGGGCCACACTGCTGACTTTTAAAACACACCAAAGCAGGGGATTCCCGGTGGCTCCGTGGTGAAGAATCCACCTGCTAATGCAGGAGACATGGGTTCCGTCCCTGGCCTGGCAGAAATTCGACACGCCGTGGGACAACTGAGCCTGTACCCCACAACTGGCCTGTGCTCCAGAGCTGTGACTCCTGAAGCGCCTCGGCCTCCAGCCCGTGCTCAGCACCAAAAGCCACTCCGACTAGACAGCTGCTCCCACTCGCCCCGACCAGAGAAAGCCTGCACAGGAGAAAAAACCCAGCGGAGCCAACAACAAGCAAACGAATGAATGAATGAAACACTGAAAAAAATATCTGTATAAAGAAAAATTTAAAAACCAAAGTAGTTTTCTGAACTTGCCTCGGGCCTACAAGGAGATGCCCAGGGTTCTAATCCCACCAGCGCTGCCACTCGGGTGCCGTGGGACCCCGAGCAAGTCTTCACCACGCAGCGTGGAAAAGGGTCCTAGTACGACTTACGTCGCAGGGTCTGGATGGAAACCACACGATATAGTAGACAAAAGTCCCGAACCGACACTCAGCAAACACCGGAGGCTGAGTCCAGGTTAAGCACCCTGCTGCAGTCACCCGCGGGGGCTGAGGGAACGCAGCGGCCAGCCACGAGGCCAGGGGAGCGTCCACTCGGAGGCCCAGGCCTGGCTGTGCAGAGACGCCTGCTGCTCCCGCGCCTCTGGCTCCTCACCCGGCCCGGCCAGAGAAAGCGGCGGCGGTGGTGCCGGGGGGTCACCTGGCCCCTCGGCTCACATACACCAGGCCCGGATCTCGGCGCAGGGGCTGCTCCCGCGCTCGGGGAGCTCAGCCAGATCCCGGATCCCAGCGCAGCCAGTGCCGCGGGAGCCCGGAGGAGGAAGACCTCACCTCCTGGGGCCAGCAGTGCTCACGGATGGGAAGAGGCCACCAGGCCAAGGGAAGTGCTGGGACAGAGGCTCGGGGCAAAAGCATGGCGGCACGAGAGCACGGGCAGCACCCACGCTGTCGCAGGGGGGAGGGCAGCAGAGAGAGGAGCTGGAGACCGGCCAGGGCCGGGGCCAGGGCTGCACGCCTGGCAGCCGGACGCCGTGCGCTGCTCCAGCCCGCTGCTCCAGGGGCTCTGGGGCGCCGAGGAAGCCGAGCTCTCTGGGAACCCGAGCGGGACCCTCTCTCGCCTGCCCACTGCCCAGGGAGGCTCAGGCCAGACAACAGCCGTGAGGCGGAAAGAGCTAAGGAGCTGTCAGGATTCTGCTGTGGAGAAACGCGGAATACACGCTGGGACCCAGGCAGAAAGGACTTCAGAGTGACCTGAGAAACTCGCCGGCCTCCTGCTCCCTCCACTCTGGGGGGATCCCGCAGGCAGAGGACCACCACGGGGTCCTGTCGCTCTGGCTGAAAACCAAGGCAAGCGCTGGTTCTGACCGCTGTTTTTAATTGAGGAAATCCAGTTAAACATACAAGAAGCCTGTCGACAATGAAATGCAGAAATCTACAAGCTGGTACATAGAATTCTTACTCTGAAACAACACAAATGTACACAAAGTCGCTCCTGCTGGAGGGGTGGGCCGTGGAAGAGAGGGGGACTTCCGGAGCCGGGACCGACGGTGGGGGGAGACAAAGGCGGGCAGGGGTCCCACACACCCAGAGCGCGGGCCCCGCAGAGGCGGCCCGGGGCGCTCAGCGCGCGCTCGTGCTCGCCTGGGGCTGCTCCTGCCGCTGCTCCTTCGGCTGCGGCTTCTTCTTCTTCTTCTTCTGTCGGGAGAGGCAGCTCAGTGCGGACTCCCGGCTTCCCGGGGCAGACGCGAGCGCGGGCAGCTTGCCAGACTGAGTGGGATACTTGGTTTTCAGGTCATCTTTGAACAACGGCTGCGAGAGTAAATGGCGCAGCTCCTTCTTCAGGACCTTCATCTGCTTTTGCTTCCGATTTTTGATTTCTTCCTCGGCCACCAGGCCAGGGGGGGAGCTCAGCCAGATGGCCCCATGGGGAGCCCGGAGGAGGAAGACCTCACCTCCTGGGGCCAGCAGTGCTCACGGATGGGAAGAGGCCACCAGGCCAAGGGAAGTGCTGGGACAGAGGCTCGGGGCAAAAGCATGGCGGCACGAGAGCACGGGCAGCACCCACGCTGTCGCAGGGGGGAGGGCAGCAGAGAGAGGAGCTGGAGACCGGCCAGGGCCGGGGCCAGGGCTGCACGCCTGGCAGCCGGACGCCGTGCGCTGCTCCAGCCCGCTGCTCCAGGGGCTCTGGGGCGCCGAGGAAGCCGAGCTCTCTGGGAACCCGAGCGGGACCCTCTCTCGCCTGCCCACTGCCCAGGGAGGCTCAGGCCAGACAACAGCCGTGAGGCGGAAAGAGCTAAGGAGCTGTCAGGATTCTGCTGTGGAGAAACGCGGAATACACGCTGGGACCCAGGCAGAAAGGACTTCAGAGTGACCTGAGAAACTCGCCGGCCTCCTGCTCCCTCCACTCTGGGGGGATCCCGCAGGCAGAGGACCACCACGGGGTCCTGTTGCTCTGGCTGAAAACCAAGGCAAGCGCTGGTTCTGACCGCTGTTTTTAATTGAGGAAATCCAGTTAAACATACAAGAAGCCTGTCGACAATGAAATGCAGAAATCTACAAGCTGGTACATAGAATTCTTACTCTGAAACAACACAAATGTACACAAAGTCGCTCCTGCTGGAGGGGTGGGCCGTGGAAGAGAGGGGGACTTCCGGAGCCGGGACCGACGGTGGGGGGAGACAAAGGCGGGCAGGGGTCCCACACACCCAGAGCGCGGGCCCCGCAGAGGCGACCCGGGGCGCTCAGCGTGCGCTCGTGCTCGCCTGGGGCTGCTCCTGCCGCTGCTCCTTCGGCTGCGGCTTCTTCTTCTTCTTCTTCTGTCGGGAGAGGCAGCTCAGTGCGGACTCCCGGCTTCCCGGGGCAGACGCGAGTGCGGGCAGCTTGCCAGACTGAGTGGGATACTTGGTTTTCAGGTCATCTTTGAACAACGGCTGCGAGAGTAAATGGCGCAGCTCCTTCTTCAGGACCTTCATCTGCTTTTGCTTCCGACGCTCTTCTTGCTCGTCAAATTTTCCTCCTTAAAAAAAAGAGACAGTATTTCCTCTGACCGGTAGGAGCATTTTGTTTCCCCTCATATGGTAACACCTGACGAAAAACGTTTTGGAACTCGTGGGGAGACTGGGCTCAACAGTTCTCCGCGAAAGCCAGCGCCGGCTAACTTCCAGCACAGTTTAGGAGACCTCAGGGGCGCTCTGCCCTTTACCCATCAAGACAACCCCAGAAACTATCTTTACAGTTGAGGAAACGCGGGCCTCTTGCTGAAGCGCACAGAGCCAGCTGTCAGACTGAGACCAGGACCCCAGTTTCCGGGCCTGCAGACCACTTCTGTTCCCATGGCCCGCCACCTGTGGCCGGGCAGTGGGTGGCGGGACAGCGACAAGCCGCCTGTGCAGCCCAGCCTCCCGCGTCCCCAGCGGCACCGTGAGCGCCCCTGCAGGGCCAGACACGGCCTCTCCTCGGGAAGGCGAGCCCGGGCCTTGGCACCCAGCCCTCGCCCAAGCCCGAGCTCCCAGGCTGAGCACGGACAGTCGTCAAGCCAGCTGACTGGGCTCCTGGCCTCCATGCGGAGCACCTGCCGGGGGTGATTCTGGGGTCAGTTCTAAACGTGGTTCTAGCACTTCTCAGAGTCCGGAGCTTCCCCAGGGCAAGGACACGCAGACTCATGCCTGAACCCTCAGTCTCCGGCCCAGGCTCCGAGCGCGGCCTGGTGCGGGAGCGCTTTCCCTGCACAAGCCGCTTCTCTTGAGCCTCCAGTTCCCAAACATACAAACAGCTCCTGCTCGGCGTGCATCCTGAGGCTGGAGCGCATTGAATGAGAGGACGACGGACGTGTTCCATCAGCCTGGACACAGGTGACGACAGAGACCCTGAAACACGCCCAGCACTGTCTACTGGCCAGGCGCCACTCAGTGCTTTAGACCCAGTCCATCTTCACAAGCCCACGAGGCACGCGCTTTACGATCTGGTCTTGCACACGAGGAGAGCTGAGGTACAGAGAGCTGAGTAACCTGACCCGGGCACAGAGCTGCTTAAGGGCAGAGGCAGGAGTCCCACACGCAGTCTGGCCGCAGAGCCTGCCCGACGGCACCGGTCTCCACCGCCTCTCCAAACGAGGGGCGAACTACAGCCTCCAGACGCACGACGGCAGGAGGGGACGAAGGCGGAGGCCTCTCCTGAGAGGAGGGCAAGGCATCCTGCCAGCTGTGAGGGGACCCGGGGGAGGGGAGGTTCTGACAGCAGCTACAGGCTGAATGAAGCCTTCCTCAAGAGCGCCCGCCCCTTACCCTTGTACATATCTTCTTCCAGCTCAATCTCCAGGGCAGCCGCTGCCTGCTCAATCCACGAGTTGTGCAGACAAGCCTGGAAGTTCTGATACTCGGCCTTTTCAATCTGTCGAGCTAGACGGATTCGCTCCTGCGGAAAGGAACAGAAAGGACTCATTCGACAGAGGGTTCAGGCCTCTGGGAAGAAACACCTCAGCTCTCATCAAAAGGCATTTTCTTTGGTTCCTGGTTAAAGCAATCGCAGCTCGTGAGCATGTAGCCATGAACCCCAAGAACCAGCTTTCCAAGCCAACCTGAACAGCCTCTCTTCTTGACAGTTCACCCTGGTCCCACCTACATGTGTCCAAAGGGGCACCGTGTCCCCAGACACCACGGCGGGCCTCCACGGCTGAGTGAGACCTGAGACGCCCACAGCCCTGAGGCGAGGGCTCAGGGGAGGGCTGAGGGAGGGCTCCGCTCGCACTCACAGTGCTAACACAGAGCTGCCTTTCCCGCCTGTCGTCCCCTGCCCCAAACACTGCAAGTCTCCTTCTTGTGCACGCTGGGTTCAGATCTCAGTGACAGGAAACACCAAAAAGATCAGAAGGACTTTGTGATGTGGGGGAACAGCCACGCGAAGCCGGGTAGCCCCTAGCCCTCCCTGAGCCTCCACCTGTCCACCGCACCTCCCACCACGCCTCCCCGCACAGCTGACCCTCCTTCTGAGCCAGACGAGCCAGAGGAGCGGGAAAGTCTTTGCTCCCTCCATTCCCGGAATTCCATCCCTTCTCCGTCTCTGCCTGCAGAAAGGCGGCTTGGAGGAAACCAGAGCTCCTCCCGGCGTCGCCACACGCCCCCAGGGCTCCCTCTGCCCTGAAGCTGCCCACCTCGCGAGCCAGAGGGTTTCTATGCCTGATGTGCAGCCCATAATACGTGGCACCCACTCAGTGACTGTTTATTGGTAAACCCCCAAAGGTAGGAATTACAGCCATCTGCTTCAAGGATGTGATAAACCTTTAGTTTCCGCCTCAGCGAGACCTAGTGCCCTCACTTCCCTACAACCATCTGTCCAAGGAGACGTCCAGCCAGCTACGCTCACCGCCTTGTCCGGTGGAGGGGGCGAGGGTGGGAGTTTCTGGCCACAGGAAAGGAAGGGCTCATGAGAAAAGTGCCTCACACTCTGGACGCTCCCCTCCTCCCTTCTTTGAGGCACGGTGCCCTCCGCTTCCTTTATAAACAGACCTCCCTCCCCAGCGACTGGAGGAACTGCAAGTCAGCTGCCGAGAGGGGTCCTGCAAGAACCCCATGGCAAAGGGAGGGCGTCGCACGATCACTGCCCGCGCCAGCACCAGGCCTCCGGCTTCCCTCTCACCTTGACTGCGTCCATGTACTTGGTCTGCACAGGGAACAGCGGGATATCCTCATCCTTCTTGAGGGTTTTGTAAATCTTCTTGAAGTTGACCACATCCTCAGGCCCGACCAGCATCAGGCTGAGCCCTTCACTGGCGGCACGAGCGGTTCGACCACTTCGGTGGACGTAAATCTCTGAGGTGCGGGGGACCTGCCGAGAAGGACCGGGGAGGTCAACACGTGGCTGTCCCCAAACACTGCTCTTCCCCTCGAGGCCAGCCAAGGCGCGACCCTCTTCCCTCCCTCCCAGCCAGCAGCTAGCAACCTCTCCAGCCCTGCGGACAGACCCAGCCCTTCTCCCCGAGCCCCACGTCGGAACTGTCCCCAGGTGCAGCCTGCACTGTGCAGGCCCTGCCTCCTGCCCCTGCCCCAGTTCAGGTCCTCAGGACCACTCAAATGGACACGGCAGTCCTCTCCTGTCGGGTCTGCAGTGCCCCACCGCCCCGACTCAAGCCATTCCCGGAATTCCATCCCTTCTCCGTCTCTGCCTGCAGAAAGGCGGCTTGGAGGAAACCAGAGCTCCTCCCGGCTCGCCACACGCCCCCAGGGCTCCCTCTGCCCTGAAGCTGCCCACCTCGCGAGCCAGAGGGTTTCTATGCCTGATGTGCAGCCCATAATACGTGGCACCCACTCAGTGACTGTTTATTGGTAAACCCCCAAAGGTAGGAATTACAGCCATCTGCTTCAAGGATGTGATAAACCTTTAGTTTCCGCCTCAGCGAGACCTAGTGCCCTCACTTCCCTACAACCATCTGTCCAAGGAGACGTCCAGCCAGCTACGCTCACCGCCTTGTCCGGTGGAGGGGGCGAGGGTGGGAGTTTCTGGCCACAGGAAAGGAAGGGCTCATGAGAAAAGTGCCTCACACTCTGGACGCTCCCCTCCTCCCTTCTTTGAGGCACGGTGCCCTCCGCTTCCTTTATAAACAGACCTCCCTCCCCAGCGACTGGAGGAACTGCAAGTCAGCTGCCGAGAGGGGTCCTGCAAGAACCCCATGGCAAAGGGAGGGCGTCGCACGATCACTGCCCGCGCCAGCACCAGGCCTCCGGCTTCCCTCTCACCTTGACTGCGTCCATGTACTTGGTCTGCACAGGGAACAGCGGGATATCCTCATCCTTCTTGAGGGTTTTGTAAATCTTCTTGAAGTTGACCACATCCTCAGGCCCGACCAGCATCAGGCTGAGCCCTTCACTGGCGGCACGAGCGGTTCGACCACTTCGGTGGACGTAAATCTCTGAGGTGCGGGGGACCTGCCGAGAAGGACCGGGGAGGTCAACACGTGGCTGTCCCCAAACACTGCTCTTCCCCTCGAGGCCAGCCAAGGCGCGACCCTCTTCCCTCCCTCCCAGCCAGCAGCTAGCAACCTCTCCAGCCCTGCGGACAGACCCAGCCCTTCTCCCCGAGCCCCACGTCGGAACTGTCCCCAGGTGCAGCCCGTGCACTGTGCAGGCCCTGCTCTCCCCTGCCCCCTGCCCCAGTTCAGGTCCTCAGGACCACTCAAATGGACACGGCAGTCCTCTCCTGTCGGGTCTGCAGTGCCCCCACCGCCCCCGACTCAACCCCAAACTCCCAGTGTCGTCTGCATGAGTCAGAGCTCTTAACCTTAAAAACCCCTCACCCACGGAAGCTCCAGTGGCTCTGCATCCACTCCGCATGGATGACTCATGGTCATCATAATCAACACTTAGGAAACAATTACAACGTGCCAGGCAGTTCTAAGCAGGCCACATGTATCACTCCATTTATTCTTCCCAACAACAGGACACATGCTTTCATGATCAGCCATACTGAAACTGCAACACACATAAATATTAAGCCATTTCCCCTAGGCTACCCAACTAAGCGGTGGGGCCAGGATCTGAAATGAAGCAGTCCAGCTCCGAAGAGCACGCTGACCTCAGGCATGCCGCCTCTGCTCCGGTAAAAAGTGGATGTACTGGGCTTCCCCTGGTGGTCCAGTGGGTAGGGACACCGCCTTGCAGTGCAAGGGGCGCCGGTTCCATCCCTGGCCTGGGAAGATCCCACGTGCCGCGGAGCGGCTGGACCGATGTGTCCAATCAGCGAGCCGGAGCTCTGGAGCGCATGCACCCAGAGCCTGCGCTCTGCGACAACAGAGGCCACTGCGATGGGAGGCCCACAGGAGCCAAAGAACAAAGACGGATGAAAATGGAGAAATGAAAGACCAATAGAAGTGGCCCGCCCGCTCCCCTCCCTCCCCAACCCGACCCCTGCCCCAAATAAATAAATAAATAAATAAATAAATCTTTAAAAAAAAAAAAAAGTGGATGCAGTATCCACAGATGCTGTGGCGTGGACGCTGAGCACCTCTCCCTCCCCTACACCCACAGCACACGCCGGCTGAGGGCGGCCTTCTCTGCCGAGCCCAGCTAGTGCTCTGCGTCTTCCCCAATCCAGCACTCCCCGCACCGCCGCCCACGGGTCAGGACGGCACCGGGAGTGAGGCACCCTCCACTTTCCTCCTCCAGCACACCACCTTCTTCTCACTCCCTGGCAACCGTCCACTTACACACGTTCTCGCCTCCTTCCTCTGCCACCTCTACACGCCCAAATCCTCTCCATCCTTAAATGCCGAGCATCTTGTAGAAAGCACTTTCCAACCTCCGAACCTCCCGAACTAGACGTTACTCCTCCATCCGATTTTATTTTGCAACTTTTGAATATCTTCTTACGATTATGGCTGTGGGCATCTCACCTCCTCCAGTGGATGTGATCTTTCTTTAGGGGCTGGAACTGTATTTTGTTCTTATGCATATTTCCCATGGCCCATGAACTCATGGTCATCATAATCAACACTTAGGAAACAATTACAACGTGCCAGGCAGTTCTAAGCAGGCCACATGTATCACTCCATTTATTCTTCCCAACAACAGGACACATGCTTTCATGATCAGCCATACTGAAACTGCAACACACATAAATATTAAGCCATTTCCCCTAGGCTACCCAACTAAGCGGTGGGGCCAGGATCTGAAATGAAGCAGTCCAGCTCCGAAGAGCACGCTGACCTCAGGCATGCCGCCTCTGCTCCGGTAAAAAGTGGATGTACTGGGCTTCCCCTGGTGGTCCAGTGGGTAGGGACACCGCCTTGCAGTGCAAGGGGCGCCGGTTCCATCCCTGGCCTGGGAAGATCCCACGTGCCGCGGAGCGGCTGGACCGATGTGTCCAATCAGCGAGCCGGAGCTCTGGAGCGCATGCACCCAGAGCCTGCGCTCTGCGACAACAGAGGCCACTGCGATGGGAGGCCCACAGGAGCCAAAGAACAAAGACGGATGAAAATGGAGAAATGAAAGACCAATAGAAGTGGCCCGCCCGCTCCCCTCCCTCCCCAACCCGACCCCTGCCCCAAATAAATAAATAAATAAATAAATAAATCTTTAAAAAAAAAAAAAAGTGGATGCAGTATCCACAGATGCTGTGGCGTGGACGCTGAGCACCTCTCCCTCCCCTACACCCACAGCACACGCCGGCTGAGGGCGGCCTTCTCTGCCGAGCCCAGCTAGTGCTCTGCGTCTTCCCCAATCCAGCACTCCCCGCACCGCCGCCCACGGGTCAGGACGGCACCGGGAGTGAGGCACCCTCCACTTTCCTCCTCCAGCACACCACCTTCTTCTCACTCCCTGGCAACCGTCCACTTACACACGTTCTCGCCTCCTTCCTCTGCCACCTCTACACGCCCAAATCCTCTCCATCCTTAAATGCCGAGCATCTTGTAGAAAGCACTTTCCAACCTCCGAACCTCCCGAACTAGACGTTACTCCTCCATCCGATTTTATTTTGCAACTTTTGAATATCTTCTTACGATTATGGCTGTGGGCATCTCACCTCCTCCAGTGGATGTGATCTTTCTTTAGGGGCTGGAACTGTATTTTGTTCTTATGCATATTTCCCACAGACAGATCCAGAGTCTTCCCCACAAAGAGGAAGAACTGAACTGGCACCCTCAAAGATTGTTAAAATCTTAAAAACAACAATAATCACGCCGGAATAGCTAGCATTTACTGAGGACGTACACTGTGCTAGGTGATCCACCAGCATCAGCTCATTTAACTCTGGCAGCAACCCTGTGGGCTAGGCAGTACCACAGTGAGACTGAAACCAGAGATACGAAGGACCACGGATAAACGCTAACCCACCAAGCAGCAGCCAACAAGCGTTTACACACTGAAGGTGTGGTTCTGGAGCCCATGGTCCTGCCTCCCACCCTGTGCTAATTTTTCCTAGTCCCACGAGCTAACAGGAGCGTGAGCATCGACAGCAGCGAGCATTCAGGAAGTGCCACCTGGCTTTCTAAACTCACACAATAAGCGATTTCACCTTAGTAAGAACTGATGAAGGCAGTTATAGTAACTGCTTGCAACAAATGAAAACACCAAGGCACAGAGAGACTAAATAACCCACCCACGGTCCCACAGCCGGGGTTTAAGCTCAAGCAGGAAGGACCTTCTTAAAGTTCAGCATGTAATCATCTGGCATGCTGAACTTGACTATGCCCATTGCGTGGAAGAAATTAAGCCTCTAACCTGCCAGTGCTCGGAAGCCAACCCAGATCAAAAAGAGAGGGGCTGGGCTTCCCCTGGTGGTCCAGTGGGTAAGGACACCGCCTTGCAATGCAGAGGTCACCAGTTCAAGCCCCGGTCCGGGACAACCCCACACGCCGGAGGACAACCAAGGCCAAGAGCCACAACTGCCGAGTCTGCGACACAAGCCCAGCGACCGAGCCCGGGCTCCGCGCCAAGGGAGGCCACAGCAACGAGAGCCCACGGCTGCCCCAGAGGGCGGGCCCCAGACACCACAACTAGAGAAGGCTTGCATGCAGCAACAAAGACCCACCACAGCCAAAAAGTAAACGGGAAAAAAACACACGGAGGGGCTACTTGGCATCAGACAATGTCAAGAGGGTTTGGAGAACGACTCTCACCACAGTATTCCAAAGGTGACAGCAGCACCCTGGTTACGAGTCACCAGTGGGACTCTCTGCCGCAGGAGGCTGTGGGACCGACAATCCCTCCTCCCTCTGCTCGCTCCCTCCCTCAACCTTTGCTTGAACAACGCCCGGCTCAACATTGGAAGGTGCCCACAAGTTCCCTGACGTCCCACCTGGTAATGGATGACATGCTGGACTTTAGGAATGTCCAGGCCACGAGCCGCCACGTCCGTCGCCAGGAGGACACAGCTGTGGGGGAGAGAAAGCTCGTTAACAGCGATGAGGCCGCCCCTCCGCTCCTCGCCTCGCCCCGGGCACGCTACACGCCACAACACCCTGCAAGATCACACTATCTCATACCGCCCTTTGAGAGGTGAAGAAACTGGCTCAGAGATTCACTTCCCAAGGTACCTTTGCCGCCATTCGGCTGTGGAGCCAGGATCCAAACCTGGGTTCCGCTGGCCACCACGGACCAGCAACTCTGCAGTAACACACACTATCTTCAGCGAAGTAAGTGGGCTCACATTCTAGGTCGGTGACCTCCTCTCCCGTCACCCTCCCACCTGATCCCTCCTGGCAGACAGACAGACATCCCCGCTCGCTCTCAAACACTCCACACAGGTTCCTACCTCCAAGCCCTCGCTTACTGCACCTCAGGCCACAAAGAGCTTCCTCCGGCAGTCCCGAGCCTTCTTTCCTTCTGCTCTCTGCTCAAATCTCACCTTACCAGAAAGCCTCCGGGACCACACCCCCATCCACACTTCACTTCCTAGCACTCAGCACCAGCTGACAAACTAGCCACTGATTTTCCAGGTTACTACCTCCCTCCACCGGGATGCGCGCTCCCAAGAGTGGGGACCCTGCGGACTCCCTCTTCTACGACAAGCCCTACAACAGCGCCAGGCTCACACAGGCGAGAATGCGTCCTGGGTGGTGTTTCTTAATGTATGCGTAGTTTGAGGGGGTCAAAAGCACCTGAGGTATGTCTTAAAAACAAATGTACCAGATGAGAGTGAGCCTATCTCATGCTATGCAAAAAAAAAAAAAAAAAAAAGCTACCTTCTACGGACAAGGCTCCCCAAGAGACAAGATAGCTTCCCCCATCCAGGCCACCTGGACCCAATGGCTCGTCTGTGGACGGGCCTGACTTACTCCTTCAGATGGGCAAACTGCTCCAGGTTTCTAAGCCTCTGCTTTTGGTGCATGCAGGCGTGCAGGGTCAGGGGCATGATGTCCAGGACTTTGAGGAGCCCCGAGAGGCGCTTGATGCAGGAGATGCTGTTGGCGAACACCAGGGTGCGGCCCGGGTACTGCATCAGGAAGTAGTACAGGTACAAGTCTTTCTCCTCAGCCTCACAGTGGATCTTGGTCTCCGTCAGTGTCTCCACGGTGGCCTCTTTCCTCGTGAGGTCGATGACCTTGGGCTTGCCCCTCAGGCCAATCTTCTGCACGAGGAGGTCAAGTTTGGCAGTTTTGTCGATTTTCTTCGCATGCTTCTTGTGAAGGATTCGAGCAGGTGCTTGATGGACCAGGGTCAGTGTGGCCGAAAACACAAGGGTCTGTCTCTTCGGGTTGTACTGGGACTCACGGAGCACCTCCAGCAGCTGGGAGAGCTCAGCAAAGTGGCCTTTCTCGACCATCCGGTCAGCCTCGTCGATCACCAGGCACCTGCAGACCCAGAGGCCCGCATCGCCTGGTTAGCAGCAGGTAAGAGGGAGTCACCGGGGCAGACTTGACCATTCGCTTGGAGCCCCCATTCCTGCACTCTCAGCCCCTTCCCCCCTCTGAGCCTTCTTTCCTTCTGCTCTCTGCTCAAATCTCACCTTACCAGAAAGCCTCCGGGACCACACCCCCCCCACACTTCACTTCCTAGTACTCAGCACCAGCTGACAAACTAGCCACTGATTTTCCAGGTTACTACCTCCCTCCACCGGGATGCGCGCTCCCAAGAGTGGGGACCCTGCGGACTCCCTCTTCTACGACAAGCCCTACAACAGCGCCAGGCTCACACAGGCGAGAATGCGTCCTGGGTGGTGTTTCTTAATGTATGCGTAGTTTGAGGGGGTCAAAAGCACCTGAGGTATGTCTTAAAAACAAATGTACCAGATGAGAGTGAGCCTATCTCATGCTATGCAAAAAAAAAAAAAAAAAAAAAGCTACCTTCTACGGACAAGGCTCCCCAAGAGACAAGATAGCTTCCCCCATCCAGGCCACCTGGACCCAATGGCTCGTCTGTGGACGGGCCTGACTTACTCCTTCAGATGGGCAAACTGCTCCAGGTTTCTAAGCCTCTGCTTTTGGTGCATGCAGGCGTGCAGGGTCAGGGGCATGATGTCCAGGACTTTGAGGAGCCCCGAGAGGCGCTTGATGCAGGAGATGCTGTTGGCGAACACCAGGGTGCGGCCCGGGTACTGCATCAGGAAGTAGTACAGGTACAAGTCTTTCTCCTCAGCCTCACAGTGGATCTTGGTCTCCGTCAGTGTCTCCACGGTGGCCTCTTTCCTCGTGAGGTCGATGACCTTGGGCTTGCCCCTCAGGCCAATCTTCTGCACGAGGAGGTCAAGTTTGGCAGTTTTGTCGATTTTCTTCGCATGCTTCTTGTGAAGGATTCGAGCAGGTGCTTGATGGACCAGGGTCAGTGTGGCCGAAAACACAAGGGTCTGTCTCTTCGGGTTGTACTGGGACTCACGGAGCACCTCCAGCAGCTGGGAGAGCTCAGCAAAGTGGCCTTTCTCGACCATCCGGTCAGCCTCGTCGATCACCAGGCACCTGCAGACCCAGAGGCCCGCATCGCCTGGTTAGCAGCAGGTAAGAGGGAGTCACCGGGGCAGACTCGACCATTCGCCCCTTGAGACCAGCACCACCGCCACCAGGGCCCCTCCCTCGCACGTGCTTGGCTTTCTAAGGGCCAAGTCTGCCCAGTGCCACACGACGGCACTTTGGGACGGGGAGACGGCTTTGCAGCACGTCAACTCGGGCCCACTTGAGCACAGGGGTCGGGGCAGGGGAGATACTCTCACCTGAGCTGCCGGAGGTTGCTCAGATGAGGGTGCTTTTCTTTAACCAGCTCCCACAGCCGGCCTGGAGTGGCGATCACAATCTCAGGCTGGCGGTTCAGCATCCTCTGCTGTTTCTGTGTGGACATCCCGCCAACCAGAATAGCAGTGTTAATGCCTGCGGACACAAAACAGAAGGAACACTGTTAGTCTGAGGGCTTATTTCTTCCACTGCTGACTGGCGGCCCCGGATCAGCAAAGGCTGCCCGTCCCCAGCACAGCTCGCTCCCCAGGGCAGTGCTGAGAGCTGGCCTGCCCCGTCGATGCCATTACGAGGGCTCGCCAGCTCTTTTATGGTTGAGGCCATAGCCACGTCCCCAGCCTCACGTATTCCTCCTCTTTCCCCTCCCTCCGCAACAGTAGCAGTGGATCTGAACCCAGGCGTGGTGACGTCCAAAGCCCTGGAAAAGCCGACCGGGGGCGCGCCGCAGCACGGGGAGAGATGTAACGCACGGGCAGCTGTGCCACACCGTCCTGAGCAGCTCCTGCCCGTTCGCCTCAATTCAGAGTCACCCGAACCTCCTCGAACGCCTAGGGCGCTCTCCTCCTCTCTAGCGGAGGACCTTCCCGAGTACCCAGCGTGCGAGGCACACAGGATCCTGCAGGCACGGCGCTGAGTCAAGTGCCTTGGCCCCACAAGAGCTTCGTCAAGAACTGAGCCTTTTACTAGAAAATCGAAACCCCCACCAGGCCGCCTGCCCAAGGAACGCCCTGAGCAAATTAACTGCTAACGCCCTAAGGCAGGAGTCTGCACACTGTGTTAACAGGAAACATGTGTGTCGTGGGCTAAATGGTGTCACAACTACCCCATTCCACCCTGCACTGGTGGTGCAAAAGTGGCCACAGACAGTAGTAAATAAACAGGTGTGGCAGCACTTAATTCACCAAAAACCCACCCCGCAACGATGGCGTGCCGAACCCTGGCCCAAGCAGCCACAGCACCCAGGAAGGTAACTGATTTCTCATGCAGCTACAACAGCATTAGCTATGTGTTATCCTTGGGAGAATAAAGAATGGGTCAAACACTTTTCTGTTGGGCTTAATTCTCTGGCAAATCACATTCCCTCCAGAGGGCGGGAGGCACATTCACCTCTGCCACCCCAGCGACTGGGATCCTGTCAGCAAACAGTGGTGAAACGGGGCCAAGCCTCACCTGTAAACCTGGCCACAGCATCCACGTGTTGCTTGACTTGCACAGCGAGCTCTCGAGTGGGGGCCAGAACCAGTCCCAGCAGAGGGCGCTCTGGACGTGCCCTTCCGCCCCTCAATGCCGGCTGTACCTTTCCCGTCTGCTCTTCCTGGCGCTCCTCCTCCTGGTTTTCATTCTGTTGGGGGACGGGCGTCCCCCTGACCAGGGAAGAAGGTCCTTCACCAGCGTCCGCCTCGTCGTCCCAGGAGGGCCGCGCCGGCTCGGAGACGGAAGCCCCCGTCGTGGCTCCTGCCTGGCCGGGGGACGGCCCAGCCTCTGCTCCAGCCTCCCTGGGGAGAGCGTCCCCCTCGAGGTCAGCCTCATCAGGCGAAGCTCCATGCTCCGTTCCAGCCCCGTCTGGGGCCCCCGTCTCAGCTCCAGCCTCAGTGCCGGTCTCTCCGAGAGAGGCTCCTGCGCGACGCAGAGCCGGGGCAGGCTTCCTCTTCAGCCGCCACTGCAGCACCGTGTGGATCATTGGAATGGCAAAGGCGAGAGTTTTCCCACTTCCTTCAAAGAAAAACACACAAACAAACAAAAACAGTGTGAATCAGCAAAGGTACACACTCTTACCTGAGGTTCTATCCTTTACGTGGAATAAGGGACCCTGAAATGGCCCCAGGCCACCCTGACCAGTCCAAAGCCCCTTCCGCCTACACAAGCACCCGCAGCGCACTGCCACCAGGGACGCCGGGAACTAGGGATCTGAGGGGAGTCTGGCAGACTGGCACTGACAGACAGTAGTAAATAAACAGGTGTGGCAGCACTTAATTCACCAAAAACCCACCCCGCAACGATGGCGTGCCGAACCCTGGCCCAAGCAGCCACAGCACCCAGGAAGGTAACTGATTTCTCATGCAGCTACAACAGCATTAGCTATGTGTTATCCTTGGGAGAATAAAGAATGGGTCAAACACTTTTCTGTTGGGCTTAATTCTCTGGCAAATCACATTCCCTCCAGAGGGCGGGAGGCACATTCACCTCTGCCACCCCAGCGACTGGGATCCTGTCAGCAAACAGTGGTGAAACGGGGCCAAGCCTCACCTGTAAACCTGGCCACAGCATCCACGTGTTGCTTGACTTGCACAGCGAGCTCTCGAGTGGGGGCCAGAACCAGTCCCAGCAGAGGGCGCTCTGGACGTGCCCTTCCGCCCCTCAATGCCGGCTGTACCTTTCCCGTCTGCTCTTCCTGGCGCTCCTCCTCCTGGTTTTCATTCTGTTGGGGGACGGGCGTCCCCCTGACCAGGGAAGAAGGTCCTTCACCAGCGTCCGCCTCGTCGTCCCAGGAGGGCCGCGCCGGCTCGGAGACGGAAGCCCCCGTCGTGGCTCCTGCCGGGCCGGGGGACGGCCCAGCCTCTGCTCCAGCCTCCCTGGGGAGAGCGTCCCCCTCGAGGTCAGCCTCATCAGGCGAAGCTCCATGCTCCGTTCCAGCCCCGTCTGGGGCCCCCGTCTCAGCTCCAGCCTCAGTGCCGGTCTCTCCGAGAGAGGCTCCTGCGCGACGCAGAGCCGGGGCAGGCTTCCTCTTCAGCCGCCACTGCAGCACCGTGTGGATCATTGGAATGGCAAAGGCGAGAGTTTTCCCACTTCCTTCAAAGAAAAACACACAAACAAACAAAAACAGTGTGAATCAGCAAAGGTACACACTCTTACCTGAGGTTCTATCCTTTACGTGGAATAAGGGACCCTGAAATGGCCCCAGGCCACCCTGACCAGTCCAAAGCCCCTTCCGCCTACACAAGCACCCGCAGCGCACTGCCACCAGGGACGCCGGGAACTAGGGATCTGAGGGGAGTCTGGCAGACTGGCACTGACAGCCGAGGCCACCCACACCTAAAGCCAAACGCCCCAACAATGAAACCTAGAGACGGGCAAGACTGGGGCGGGCAAGACTGGGGCGGCGGGGGTAGGCGGGTGGGGCTGTTGTGTTGCTGCTGTGAAAGAACACAAACACTGATGGGCAGGGACTGCAGATCTGCATGATGCTTTCCTGAAGGTTTTCTCTGGTGAAGAAGGAGGGGGTGAAAGAAAAGTTTCTTAGTTTTTGAGAAAACGTTAAAGCTTTTGTCTTTTGCTTGAACATTTTCAAACTAGCCTCTGAACATATATGGAGCCCATCTATGTGATCAAAAACAAAACACCTCAGGCTGAGAATTTATAAAGTGGTTCCAAAACTATAATGCCCCCAAAATGCAAGTAAGTGACCTCTCTATGAAGAAACTTTTTTTTTTTTTTTTTATCCATCTTTATTCTTTGACCTGTGTGGATCTCCCATTGCAGTGGCCTCCTCACTGCAGAGTACTGGCTCGTAAATGGACACACCGGTCCAGCCGCTTCAAGGCACGTGGGATCTTCCCAGGCCAGAGCCTGAACCAGCGCCCCTTGTACTAAAAGGAGGACTCTTTACCCACTGGACCACCAGGGAAGCCCTATGAAGAAACTTTTATCATAGGCCTCAAAAAACTCTCACAGATGATTTTTAGAGGAAAAAGAGATGAGTTCTTGTTTATAGTATCTTGTTCCTAAGAGCTACCCATTTTCTGAGAAGAATTCTACCACGTATTTCTGAAGAAAAATGCCAATTCTAGACACACTCCTTCAGAAAACTGAAGAAAATACTTCAAGTCATTCTGAGGCCAGCATTACTGTTTCCAAAACCAGTGACATTACGAGAAAACTATAAACCAATACTGACTGATGGAAATTCAAAAATCATCAACAAAAATTTAGCAAATCATTAATCCAACAATGTACAAATGGAATAATACATTGCAACTAAGTTTATCATCATCATCATCAACAAAATGAAAATGAAAAAATGTAACTCAATATTTGCAGAAAAGAGATTTAAAAAATATACTAGCAACCATCTCTGATAAGAATCCTTCTGCAAACTAGAAATAGAAGAGAATTTTCTTAACCTGTTAAAGGATAAATATGATAAACCTACTGCTAAGTCATATTTAATGGTGAAATACTGATCAAGGACAAAGCAACGGTGCCCACTATACCATCTGAATTCAAATGGCACTGGAATTTTAGCCACTGTAATAAGACACAAATAAACAAAAGGCATCCAAACCAGATGACATAAACGCCTTTAGAGAAAATCCTATGTATGCTTTAAGAAAACTAGTTAATGGTAGGCAAGCTGCAGGATACAAGATCAACATAAACATATGCATATTTCTACTAGCAACAGAAATAGGAAAATTTAAATTTCTACTTACAAAAGCATCAAAAATATGAAATAGTTAAGGATAAAGCTGATAGATGCACACATGTTGAAAACTGCAAAATACTGCTAAGAAAAAGTGAAGACTTTAAAAAAGGGAGCACAGACCACATTTATGGACTGAAAGATTCTAAATTGTCAGAAACTATCCTCAGTTGGCTTTGTAACTAATGCAATTCTAATCAGAATACCAGATGGCTCTTTTGAAGAAAATGAAAAGCTGAGTTTAAAATTCATATTGAAATGCAAAGGGCCTCCAACAGCCAAAATCACTTAGAGAACAAAGCTGGAGGACGTGCGCCACTTGGTTTTGAGACGCGCTCCGAAGGCACTGGAGCTGGCCCTGTGCGGCGCCGGCGACCAGGCGAGCGGGACAGACGGGCCGGCGACCAGGCAAGCGGGACAGACGGGCCGGCGACCAGGCAAGAGGGACAGACGGGCCGATGGCAAAGAGTGGCCTCCCGAGACCAGCCCACACCTACACAGCCACCGACTCTCAGAAAAGATGTGCTGCATGCAGTGAAGCGACAGAAAGACAGACATGGACAGTGGACATATGGACATTGTGGGGAAGGATCAGAAGGTGGGAGGCATAAAGGAAGTAGCATGAAGGCCTGTACTATCATAAGTGAAGAAAATAGCTCTAGTCATTGCTCTGTGAGAAAAGGGGATCCTTCAGGGGCGCTGTGTGATGGTCGGGAGGGGAGGGAAGGGGGGGATATACATATGACTAATCTGAGAACATACATATCTGTAAACAACAAAACTCTGTAAAAGTTAAAAGTAAAATAAAGGTTTAAAAAAAAAAATAAAGCATATGTCCAATCAAATACAAAAAAAAAAAAAAAAAAAGAAAAGATGTGCTGGCAACTGAGTGGAAAGAGAGTAGCTTTTCAACAAGCAATGCTGAAGTAATTAGATACCCAGAAGCAAAACGAAACTAAACCGCTGATCTGTATTTCTCACCACAGAAAAGATCGGACTGAAACACAGAACCCAAAACTGTAACACTTCCACATGAAAATATAGGAGAAAATCTTTGTGATCTTGTGTTAGGCAAAAGAATCTTAGGTAAGCAAATCTGTAAAAAACTGTTTAAGCGTCAACAAAATTAAGCAACTCCTGCTTTTCAAAAGACAATGTAGGGGGCTTCCCTGGTGGTTCAGTGGAGAGGGAGTCCTCCTTGCAATGCAGCGGGGGCACCAGTTCAATCCCTGGCCCAGGAGGATCGCCTGTGTCATGGAGAGGCCAGACCTGTGTGTCCAATTACGAGCTGGCACTCTAGAGCACATGTGTCCAGAATCAGTGCTCTGCAGCGACAGAGGCTGCTGCAGTGGGAGGCCCACACAGCCCAAAGAATAAAGATGGGTGAAAATAAATATATAAAAAAAAACAATAAAAGAGGCAAAAGTTTAAAAAAAAAAAAAAGGCAATGTAGGGAGAAAGAAAAGCTAAGCTATAAACTAGGGGAGAAAAATGCATGTCACATATCTGATAAAGGAGAGTATCTAGAATATATAATGAATTCAGTAATAAGAAGACCACAACCCAATTAAAACACAGACAAAAGAACTAAACAGGTATCACCAAAGATGATGATATGGATGACAATTCGGCACTCGAAAAGACGCTGCCCAACACGAGGAAGGACCACTAAAAATTTTAAAGGCTAAATTACAGTCTGACCATACGAAGTAAGCACTGGTAAGGACATGGACCAATTTGAACTCTTATAAGTTGGTGACCATGTAAATGGTACTATCACTGTGGAAAACTCCTAAAAAGTTACATTTACCCTAAGACCTAGCCATTCCACATCTAGGTATTTAGCCAATAAATCAAAATAAACCTTCACACACGGACTGCTATGCCAATATTTATGATGGTTTTACTTGTAAATGTCAAAAACCAGAAAGACCAGAACCATTTATCAACACAAATGAACAAACTGCACTATGTCCTTATAGGGGAAAGATACTCATCCATGAAAAGAAATGAACCACTGGTATATGCAATAACATGGTTGAATCTCAAAGTATGCTGAGTTAAAGTAGTTAAAGTTAAAGCATAAAGTATGTTCCCAAAATACATACCTGTATTTTTTCCATTTTAAAATTCTGGAAAATGCAAACTAATCTATAGTGATAAATGAGGTTACCTGAGGGTGAACAAGGAGGAAGCCCAGGAAAGGCGGGGCTATTTAGGGGCCTAAGCATCTTTCGGGGTGATGGATACACTCATTATCTGCGTTGGCAGCAGTCTGTCTACAGCAGTTTGTCTCTGAGACTGTGGATTCAGAGCATTCTAGAGAAACAGCCCAACAGAGCTGTGGTCTAAATCCCAAAAGTCCGTCTCTAGCCTCAGTGGCTCACACCTCGCCTCTGCCTTCCAGAAACTGACTTCCAGGCCTCTCGGCACATACCTGAGTCCCATAGCAGCACTTAACAGCACACAGATCTGGCCCAGAATCCAAGCACCCATGCTTTCCGTGGGGCAATTTTAGGGACAGTGTCTACCCTCAGTGAGGCTGTTTCCTCTTCAGCAATATGGAAATAATAATGGAATCTATCTCAGAGTGGTTGTGAAAACTGAGTTCACCAATATAGCATGCACCCTCTGATAAGGAGAGTATCTAGAATATATAATGAATTCAGTAATAAGAAGACCACAACCCAATTAAAACACAGACAAAAGAACTAAACAGGTATCACCAAAGATGATGATATGGATGACAATTCGGCACTCGAAAAGACGCTGCCCAACACGAGGAAGGACCACTAAAAATTTTAAAGGCTAAATTACAGTCTGACCATACAAGTAAGCACTGGTAAGGACATGGACCAATTTGAACTCTTATAAGTTGGTGACCATGTAAATGGTACTATCACTGTGGAAAACTCCTAAAAAGTTACATTTACCCTAAGACCTAGCCATTCCACATCTAGGTATTTAGCCAATAAATCAAAATAAACCTTCACACACGGACTGCTATGCCAATATTTATGATGGTTTTACTTGTAAATGTCAAAAACCAGAAAGACCAGAACCATTTATCAACACAAATGAACAAACTGCACTATGTCCTTATAGGGGAAAGATACTCATCCATGAAAAGAAATGAACCACTGGTATATGCAATAACATGGTTGAATCTCAAAGTATGCTGAGTTAAAGTAGTTAAAGTTAAAGCATAAAGTATGTTCCCAAAATACATACCTGTATTTTTTCCATTTTAAAATTCTGGAAAATGCAAACTAATCTATAGTGATAAATGAGGTTACCTGAGGGTGAACAAGGAGGAAGCCCAGGAAAGGCGGGGCTATTTAGGGGCCTAAGCATCTTTCGGGGTGATGGATACACTCATTATCTGCGTTGGCAGCAGTCTGTCTACAGCAGTTTGTCTCTGAGACTGTGGATTCAGAGCATTCTAGAGAAACAGCCCAACAGAGCTGTGGTCTAAATCCAAACGTCCGTCTCTAGCCTCAGTGGCTCACACCTCGCCTCTGCCTTCCAGAAACTGACTTCCAGGCCTCTCGGCACATACCTGAGTCCCATAGCAGCACTTAACAGCACACAGATCTGGCCCAGAATCCAAGCACCCATGCTTTCCGTGGGGCAATTTTAGGGACAGTGTCTACCCTCAGTGAGGCTGTTTCCTCTTCAGCAATATGGAAATAATAATGGAATCTATCTCAGAGTGGTTGTGAAAACTGAGTTCACCAATATAATGCATGTAACACCCTGCGTGATGTATTTTAAACGTTAAATAAATGTTTTAATACTGTTACCTCCATCCCCCTTTCCTGGGGCTTCCTCCCTTTTCCATTTCTATGTCTTGTATACAAGACCTCCCCTCAAATTTCCTTACCACTTTTCCAAAAATCTAAGGCACAAAACATCTAGATAATCTAGTTCTGAAATGGAGCAGGACCCAACAGTCGTTCCCTACCACATTCTCTGCCTGCCTTTTGTCTGTGGTAAATTTTAGCCAAAGAATAAGTTTAATGAGATAAATGTAGAAAAAAAGGAAAGCAGTCCAACAAGATGAAATTGTAATAGTTTAGTCAATAAACATAGTTAAGGACCTTTAGTTCCTTCTCAAAGACTATAGGTAATATTCTGAGCCATGCCCTACGAGCTATCCTACAGACACAGAAACCCCACCAGCTTGAAGACGTTACACGAGCGACTGCAGCCATGACATTGTTGTTATTTAGTCACACGTCCTGCATTGGCAGATGGATTCTTTACCACTGAGCCACCAGGGAAGCCCATAAGCTGCCACATTTCTGAGAACTGCCCTCAAGAAAATGGAAACAGACAGACTTTGGGACTGAAGATTAATTGTACTTAAAATCAATCACAATGACGCTGGTCAGACCACCGGTGACCCAGTTCAAGCCGACACTGCCATTTCTGCATGAAGCCCCCTCCCTTTACCTACAAAAGCTCTTGACCACTGGTGGTCATGGGAGGGGGAGGGGCAGTCGGCCTCTGGACAAGTCTTCCCCCTTTCTCCACTGGCGGCATCCAAAATAAAGCAAACTTTCCTTTCCACCAACCTGGCCTCTTCACGGGCCTTTGAGCAGCGAGCAGACCTCACCTTGGTTACAGTTCTATGCCACACAACACAGGAGCCACGAGCCCCACTTCAAGCACTTAAAATGTGGTTGTTCTAAGTTGAGATAAGTGGTTAAGCTCAAAACACACATTAGACTTTGAAAACAGTATAAAAATAAGAATGTAAAATATCTAACAGTTTTATGTTGATACTGAAATGTTATGTAATTGGTTAAATATATGGCAAAATTTCTCACCTTTCTAAAAAAACTGATTTTAATATGACTCTTAGGAAATTTTAAATTACACACGTGGCTCACATTACATATACATTTCACACCACATATATAGGTTATATACATATATATAAAGAAGGCTGAGCACCTAAGAACTGATGCCTCCAAACTGGGGTGTTGGGAGTCCCCTGAACAGCAAGGAGATGAAACCAGTCAATCCTAAAGGAAATCAACCCTAAATATTCATTGGAAGGACTGATGCTGAAGCTCCAATACTTTGGTCACCTGATGCGAAGGGACGACTCTCTGGAAAAGACCATGATGCTGGGAAAAACAGAAGGCAGGAGAAGGGGATGACAGAGGAAGGCATCACCAACTCAATGGACTTTTGAGCCAGCTCTGAGAGATGGTGAAGGCCAGGGAAGCCTGGCGTGCTGCACCCCGTGGGGTCTCAAAGAGCTGTGTATGACTGAGCAACTGAACTCAAATCAACCGATACAGGTTACTGCTGGTCAAGCTGGACTATAGTTCCAGGCCTGGTTTTGCTCCTTTCCCTCAAATCAACCGATACAGGTTACTGCTGGTCAAGCTGGACTATAGTTCCAGGCCTGGTTTTGCTCCTTCCCCTGTCAGTAGTTTAGTGGTCCCAGGGTAAGTCAACCTGTCATCACTTCACAAAGTCTGAGGTGGTTTTACAAAGTCTGAGGTCCCCAAGGGAATGAGGGCCCTTTAAATAATGCCTAGTCCCAACAGTCACTTCCTGCCCAAAGCTGCCTACAAAATCTACCCACTGGTTATCACACGCTCAAATTCTTTTGATGTCAATAAACCCACCAACTCTCAACGTAGCCCTCTGTATCTGTGGACAACTCTTTTAAGAATCAGACACTTCTTCCTTATGCTAATAAAGATCTACCTCTCCAGAGAGCTGATCTGACTAGCCCTACTTTACCCCTGAATCACTCAGAAAAGGCTCAAGAACTAAAAAAAAACCCTACCATTTACAGATCACTTACAATGTATTGTGCAAATTTTAGTTTATTGACTTTGTTACTAGCTTACTATTGTGTAAATGCATAAATTTAGTAAGTATTTACACTTAACCCACAGAGCAAAAAAGGCTTCCCTTGTGGCTCAGTACTAAAGAATCCACCTGTAACGCATGAGACCTGGGTTCGATTCCTGGATCGGAAAGCTCCCCTGGAAAAGGGAATGGCAACCCACTCCGGTATTCTTGCCAGGATAATCCCTTGGACAGAGGAGCCTGGTGGGCTACAGTGCATGGGACTGCAAAGAGTTAGACGCGACTCAGCAAACCACAAAGCACAGAGCAAGAGAAGCAGGTACTGAAATTATCTATCTCCATCTTATAATATGACCTGCAGGGTTCAAAGAAATAAAGTGACCTGCCTAGGGCACCGATCAGAAAGTGACCTATTCCAACCCAGGGCTAGCTGACTTCTAAAGGCCTGCATTCAGCAGGGCTTTTGGGATCTTGTTCCCAACAGCCCTGGTCTCCCAGCCATCCAGGCTGCTAGCAGCCTCAAGCTCAATCCAGAAGCAGTCTGGCCCTGGCCAGATGCGAACGGCCTTACCTGTCTCAGCAGCCCCAAGGATGTCCAGTCTGTCACGAATGGCAGGTGCCAAGGTCAGCGCTTGGATTGGTGTGGGGGCAGAGAAGCCTAGAAAGCTGAGCGCTCGGAGGACCGGCTTGGGCACGAACAGATCCTGCCAGGCAGACACGTCTGCTTGGTGATCATGCGCTTCAGGCATCCACATCTTTGCTTTTTTCGGCACCTTTGGAGTGGCACCCTGGGAAGGGTCTGCTTTTTTTTTGCCTTTCTTTTTCTTCTTTTGTGGAACAGTCTGGACTGGGCTCTCCGATGCCATCCCCCCTGCCTCTGGATCAGGACCATCTGCGCCATCTCCCTGGGGCTCGGCCTCGGTATCGTTGACTCCACCTCCTTTCTGGGCACCAGCTCCTTCGGTTTCCACATCTTTACTTTTCTTCAACTTCATCTTTTTCTTTGAGGAGCTGGACCCTCCTTCCTCTTCTTCTTCTGAAACAGCTTGTGCCTTTCTCTTCTTGGGCTCCTCCTTTGAGAAGAGGCTGGAGGAACACTTGGCAGGGGAGACCAACCGATAATCTGTCAGTTCCTCAAAGCACACCAAGTCGTCCATCTGTCCATTTGCAAACATATTTGGGTCAATCTTCACCTCCTTCCATTTTCCCACAACTTTGATTCCCTTCTTCTGAAATCTGCCATAGTTTGCTGGCTTCGGTCTTGATTTTTTCTCAGGGTACTAAAGAATCCACCTGTAACGCATGAGACCTGGGTTCGATTCCTGGATCGGAAAGCTCCCTGGAAAAGGGAATGGCAACCCACTCCGGTATTCTTGCCAGGATAATCCCTGGACAGAGGAGCCTGGTGGGCTACAGTGCATGGGACTGCAAAGAGTTAGACGCGACTCAGCAAACCACAAAGCACAGAGCAAGAGAAGCAGGTACTGAAATTATCTATCTCCATCTTATAATATGACCTGCAGGGTTCAAAGAAATAAAGTGACCTGCCTAGGGCACCGATCAGAAAGTGACCTATTCCAACCCAGGGCTAGCTGACTTCTAAAGGCCTGCATTCAGCAGGGCTTTTGGGATCTTGTTCCCAACAGCCCTGGTCTCCCAGCCATCCAGGCTGCTAGCAGCCTCAAGCTCAATCCAGAAGCAGTCTGGCCCTGGCCAGATGCGAACGGCCTTACCTGTCTCAGCAGCCCCAAGGATGTCCAGTCTGTCACGAATGGCAGGTGCCAAGGTCAGCGCTTGGATTGGTGTGGGGGCAGAGAAGCCTAGAAAGCTGAGCGCTCGGAGGACCGGCTTGGGCACGAACAGATCCTGCCAGGCAGACACGTCTGCTTGGTGATCATGCGCTTCAGGCATCCACATCTTTGCTTTTTTCGGCACCTTTGGAGTGGCACCCTGGGAAGGGTCTGCTTTTTTTTTGCCTTTCTTTTTCTTCTTTTGTGGAACAGTCTGGACTGGGCTCTCCGATGCCATCCCCCCTGCCTCTGGATCAGGACCATCTGCGCCATCTCCCTGGGGCTCGGCCTCGGTATCGTTGACTCCACCTCCTTTCTGGGCACCAGCTCCTTCGGTTTCCACATCTTTACTTTTCTTCAACTTCATCTTTTTCTTTGAGGAGCTGGACCCTCCTTCCTCTTCTTCTTCTGAAACAGCTTGTGCCTTTCTCTTCTTGGGCTCCTCCTTTGAGAAGAGGCTGGAGGAACACTTGGCAGGGGAGACCAACCGATAATCTGTCAGTTCCTCAAAGCACACCAAGTCGTCCATCTGTCCATTTGCAAACATATTTGGGTCAATCTTCACCTCCTTCCATTTTCCCACAACTTTGATTCCCTTCTTCTGAAATCTGCCATAGTTTGCTGGCTTCGGTCTTGATTTTTTCTCTTTCAGCTTCATGGTTGCTGAAAAGAAGAGAAATTTTCCATGAGGTTGGACACTGAGAAGCACAGGATTCAGAGGCAACAGATAGTTTCTAAGTAGCCTGTAGAGTAGTATCAGGTCCTACAAAAACAGTGAGGCCGCAACGATGGCTCTAACGCTGATGCTGCCAGCTGGAGAAGACCACCGAAGGAAACGAAACCCAAGCCAAGAGCAGGCAGCCTGGCCTGCAGCAGAGAGGGCGGGAGGTGTAGCAACGACAGATGAGCACGATCTGGTTTGCATTCCAGATCCAATACTTACTGCTTGGGTGCCCTTGGCAGGTCCTGCGCCTTAGTCGCAGAGTTCTCATACTTTAAAGAGGGGGGAGTGGTGTACTTGCTAAATCACAAAATGTTCTATGCAACAAATAAAACCATGTAGAGCCTGGAGGCTGAAGTCTACCACATCCAAGCCATTCTGAAGCCAGAGTAAGCATCGAAGCAGGGGGTCGCTGCAGGGTGGGTGAGGGGGTCAGCTTTACTAAGAGCGCACAGCGTTTTCTTTCGTCACAACTCTGGCTCCAAGACGGCAAATGCCTGGGTCACCCACCCTGACCTTTGCCCACTGGCTTAGAACCCAGTCGGCGTTTTCATTCCATTTTAAGAGATTTAAAAACCACTTATGCCCAAGTCGTTTGACTGGAACTTGATCTGCGTTCTGCCTTGTCAGGAAGGCAGAGAAACATCACAGATTCCGTGGAAAGGACAAAGGGAAACCTTGGTGACCCTGGTCAGCCTGGGTCTGGGGTGGTCGTAAGAATCACTACGAGCCTCAGCTCCCTGTCTGGAACGTGGGGCTGCGGAGGGTCTGCGGCTCCCTGGATCGCCACGCGAAGACGAAAAGGTGACGCACTTCCAGAGCCGCCGAGCATGGCGCCCCGTGGGCAGAGCGCGCCAGCGCGCGAGGACGCTTCCCCGTCCCCCAGCCGCCCCGCGTCCGCGCCGCCGCGACCACAGACGACCCCCACCCACCAGGGAAGGCGCGGGGGACAGGCACCCGAGGGCGAGGATGCGGAGTGGGACCCGCAGGGCGAGCGGGGGTCCCCCCTCCCCGCCGGCGCCTCGTCGCGGGCACAGCCAAGCCTCGGCGTCCCTAGATAGGGACCCGGAGGCAGGGTCGGCAAGGCCTCCGGTGCCGAGACCCCGACGGCCTGGAGAAGCCCACGGGGAGCTCGCCCCCAGCGCCCCTCGGTGCAGGCCCAGCCCCGCTCCCGCTCCCGCACTCACCGGGCGCTCGCCAGCCGCGGCTCCCTCCGACGCGAACGCAGCGCCTCCCGCAGGCGCACTACCTCGCCCCCGCAGCGTCCGCCGCAGTTCCGGGGCGGGGCTTGCGCTCACGCATGCGTTCGCGCAACGCCGGAAGTCTCGCCCCCGTTCCGGACGCCGGTACCGGATTCGGCGCGGCTGACTGCGGGAGCCTGAGTGGTGAGTGGGTCGCGCCGGAATTTGCTTCTCCCGGGCTTAGGAAGCTAGCGCAACAGGTGAAGTCCGCCTTGCTTGCTCCAGGATACGTCTACGCTAGCCCGTGCACGGGAAGGCAAGTCTGTATCGTTGCTTCAGTTTTAGCGCACTGGCTGTTTAGCTGTTGGATGTGTGCCTGGAGCCTCGCCAATATTTTAGCATTTAACTTACAACCCAACCATTGCAGTATTCTTGCCTGGAGAATTCTATGGACAGAGGAGCCTGGCGAGCTACAGTCCATGGAGTCTCAACGAGTCTGACTCGGCTTGAGCGAGTAGCATTTTACAACTCAACCAGCCTGAATCGGAGGTTCTGTTTTCTCTTCGGAGGCTTTTTTCACCAGATTTTCAAGCCTCACTATTGCTCACTGATGGTTGGGGAAGGTCGGCCTGCATTCCAATCAATCTAAACTGGGTCTTTTGTTATACGCAGGCATCAATTTCACAGTAGGTAATCATTTTTTTATGTAGAGAGAGGTTTGTCTTAAAGAACTGAGTCACAGGGATTGTAGAAACTAAGCGAATGCAAGATCTGATATAGTCCAGCAGGCTGGAGACTCAGAGAAGCGTCCTAAAGCAGTCACCTGGCAGAATCCCTCCTTGCTAGGGCAGGGAGGTGGGGGAGGCGGAAGTCAGTTTTTGTTCTATTAAGGCCTTGAACTGCTTGGATGGGGCAGTCTACTTTGCTCAAAGTCCACAAATTTAAATGTTAATCTCTTGTGGGACCGCCCTGGTGGCCCAGTGGTTTACTATCTGCCTTCCAATACAAGGGATCCTGGTTCAATCCCTGGTTGGGGAACTAAGATTCCACGTGCTGCAGAGGAACAACCAGGCCCTCACACTGCAATGAAGATTCAGCACACCTGAAAAAATTTTTAAATAATAACAATAATAATAATATTTTTTAGACATTTGTTGTTGTTGCTCAGTCATGCAGTCCTGTCTGACTCTGCAACCCCGTGGACCGCGGCATGCCAGTCTTCCCTGTCCTTCACCGTCTCCCCGAGTTTGCTCAAACCCATGTCCGTTGACTCAGTGATGCCATCCAATCGTCTCATCCTCTGTTGCCCTCTCCTCCTGCCTTCAATCTTTCCTAGCATCAAGGTCTATTCTAATGAGTCATCTCTATCCATCAGGTGGCTGAAGTATTGGCGCTTTAGCATCAGTCCTTCCAATGAATATTCAGGGTTGATTTCCTTGAGGATTGACTGATCTTCTTGCTGTCCAAGGGACCTCAAGAGTCTTCTCCAACACCACAGTTTGAAGCCATCAATTCTTCGGCACTCAGTCTTCCTTATGATCCGACTCTTAACATCCATACATGACTACTGGAAAAATCACAGCTTTGACTGTACAGACCTTTGTCAGCAAAATGATGTCTCTGTTTTTTTCATACGTTGTCTAGGTCTTAAATGTTGTGCTGTGCTGTGCTTAGTAACTCAGTCGTGTCTGACTCTTTGTGACCACATGGACTGCAGCCCACCAAGCTCCTCTGTCCGTGGGGATTCTCCAGGCAAGAATACTGGAGTGGGTTGCCATGCCCTCCTGCAGGGGATCTTCCCAACCCAGGGATAAAACCCAGGGCTCCCCCATTGCAGGCAGATTCTTTACTGTCTAAGCCACCAGGGAAGCCCCAAAACTGTAAGAATCACAAAGACACAGTAGACAGCAAGCTGTTAGGAAAGAGCCCATTTGGGAAGAGTTCCCGGGCGAGATCCACAGGTCCGAGAGATGGGCTAGGGAAATCGCACCCCAGAGATGAGACGAGAAGGTTTTATTAGGGAGGAAAGGGGAGAAGAAAAAGGGAGGATTCTTCAGAGTAGGCGCAGAAAGCGAAGTCTTTGTCTAAACTGAGCGGGAAATTAGTGATGAGTCTGCTGTCCTTGTAATCTCGGGGACAACCCCAATGGGATCCTGGTTCAATCCCTGGTTGGGGAACTAAGATTCCACGTGCTGCAGAGGAACAACCAGGCCCTCACACTGCAATGAAGATTCAGCACACCTGAAAAAATTTTTAAATAATAACAATAATAATAATATTTTTTAGACATTTGTTGTTGTTGCTCAGTCATGCAGTCCTGTCTGACTCTGCAACCCCGTGGACCGCGGCATGCCAGTCTTCCCTGTCCTTCACCGTCTCCCCGAGTTTGCTCAAACCCATGTCCGTTGACTCAGTGATGCCATCCAATCGTCTCATCCTCTGTTGCCCTCTCCTCCTGCCTTCAATCTTTCCTAGCATCAAGGTCTATTCTAATGAGTCATCTCTATCCATCAGGTGGCTGAAGTATTGGCGCTTTAGCATCAGTCCTTCCAATGAATATTCAGGGTTGATTTCCTTGAGGATTGACTGATCTTCTTGCTGTCCAAGGGACCTCAAGAGTCTTCTCCAACACCACAGTTTGAAGCCATCAATTCTTCGGCACTCAGTCTTCCTTATGATCCGACTCTTAACATCCATACATGACTACTGGAAAAATCACAGCTTTGACTGTACAGACCTTTGTCAGCAAAATGATGTCTCTGTTTTTTTCATACGTTGTCTAGGTCTTAAATGTTGTGCTGTGCTGTGCTTAGTAACTCAGTCGTGTCTGACTCTTTGTGACCACATGGACTGCAGCCCACCAAGCTCCTCTGTCCGTGGGGATTCTCCAGGCAAGAATACTGGAGTGGGTTGCCATGCCCTCCTGCAGGGGATCTTCCCAACCCAGGGATAAAACCCAGGGCTCCCCCATTGCAGGCAGATTCTTAACCATCTAAGCCACGGGGGAAGCCCCAAAACTGTAAGAATCACAAAGACACAGTAGACAGCAAGCTGTTAGGGAAAGAGCCCATTTGGGAAGAGTTCCCGGGCGAGATCCACAGGTCCGAGAGATGGGCTAGGGAAATCGCACCCCAGAGATGAGACGAGAAGGTTTTATTAGGGAGGAAAGGGGAGAAGAAAAAAGGGGAGGGGGATTCTTCAGAGTAGGCGCAGAAACGAAGTCTTTGTCTAAACTGAGCGGGAAATTAGTGATGAGTCTGCTGTCCTTGAGTTGTCTGTGGGCATGGGGGTGTGCAGTTCTTGTTACTTTCTGCACCTGGTGAAGAATCTCCATGGCCAGGGCAATCTCCTTATCGCAGGCCTTGAGAGAGTCTCAGGCACCAGCAGATCAGCAACCGGCCCTATGATGCTGACCCTAACCCTATGATGCTGACCCTTTAGGGCCAGGGAGTTTGCAACTGCCGTATTAGCCCTTTAATAGCCCATAAACCTAACAAAAACCTCCTGTAGTCAGCAGGATTTGAACCTTCCCTGGGAAGACTTCAGTGGATTTCTAGTCCATCACCTAACCACTTGGCCATGACTCCACCTCCTCCCAAAACACCTTCACAAAAACATATAGAATAGGGCTTCCCTGGTGGTCCAGTGGGTAGGCACACCACCTTGCAGTGCAAGGGGCACCAGTTCGATCCCTGGCCTGGGAAGATCCCACGTGCTGCGGAGCGGCTGGACCAATGTGTCCAATTACCGAGCCAGAGCTCTGGAGCGCATGCGCCCAGAGCCAGCGCTCTGCGACGACAGAGGCCACCGCGATGGGAGGCCCACAGGAGCCAAAGAACAAAGACAGATGAAAATAGAGAAATGAAAGACCAATGGAAGTGACCTGCCCTCTCCCCTCCCTCCCCAACCCGACCCCCACCCAAAATAAATAAATAAATAAATCTAAAAAAACATATAGAATAATGTGCAACAAAATATCTGGGCATGATGGCCCAGCCAAACTGATACATAAAATTAACCATCAAAACATCCTTGGAGAGAAAAGAGCAGTCTTTGTTTGGACGTCTTCCATGACAGAGCCAGCTCTACTGGATAGCCAAGAGGCATCTGCAAGCTACACTGCCTAAAGTGAAATAGCTTTTTGCATCTTTCTCTCTCATGGCTCCACTCAGTTGACCCTGAAATTGCCAAAAGCAGCCATTTGGGGAGGAAGCTGAGCAAAGAAAGGTGCAGATTCTGTCTCCCTTCCCTTCTGGAAACTGTTTGGGAGCCTGAATCAGATCTAAGCTGGGGAAGTGGGAGAAGTTATAAATTGCACATGAGATGGAAATTTTGACATCAGAGCTGTTTATTTAAAATCGGAGGCCTTGAGGGGAGTTTTGCAAAGGCAAATTAGTGATGAGTCTGCTGTCCTTGAGTTGTCTGTGGGCATGGGGGTGTGCAGTTCTTGTTACTTTCTGCACCTGGTGAAGAATCTCCATGGCCAGGGCAATCTCCTTATCGCAGGCCTTGAGAGAGTCTCAGGCACCAGCAGATCAGCAACCGGCCCTATGATGCTGACCCTAACCCTATGATGCTGACCCTTTAGGGCCAGGGAGTTTGCAACTGCCGTATTAGCCCTTTAATAGCCCATAAACCTAACAAAAACCTCCTGTAGTCAGCAGGATTTGAACCTTCCCTGGGAAGACTTCAGTGGATTTCTAGTCCATCACCTAACCACTTGGCCATGACTCCACCTCCTCCCAAAACACCTTCACAAAAACATATAGAATAGGGCTTCCCTGGTGGTCCAGTGGGTAGGCACACCACCTTGCAGTGCAAGGGGCACCAGTTCGATCCCTGGCCTGGGAAGATCCCACGTGCTGCGGAGCGGCTGGACCAATGTGTCCAATTACCGAGCCAGAGCTCTGGAGCGCATGCGCCCAGAGCCAGCGCTCTGCGACGACAGAGGCCACCGCGATGGGAGGCCCACAGGAGCCAAAGAACAAAGACAGATGAAAATGGAGAAATGAAAGACCAATGGAAGTGGCCCGCCCACTCCCCTCCCTCCCCAACCCGACCCCCACCCAAAATAAATAAATAAATAAATCTAAAAAAACATATAGAATAATGTGCAACAAAATATCTGGGCATGATGGCCCAGCCAAACTGATACATAAAATTAACCATCAAAACATCCTTGGAGAGAAAAGAGCAGTCTTTGTTTGGACGTCTTCCATGACAGAGCCAGCTCTACTGGATAGCCAAGAGGCATCTGCAAGCTACACTGCCTAAAGTGAAATAGCTTTTTGCATCTTTCTCTCTCATGGCTCCACTCAGTTGACCCTGAAATTGCCAAAAGCAGCCATTTGGGGAGGAAGCTGAGCAAAGAAAGGTGCAGATTCTGTCTCCCTTCCCTTCTGGAAACTGTTTGGGAGCCTGAATCAGATCTAAGCTGGGGAAGTGGGAGAAGTTATAAATTGCACATGAGATGGAAATTTTGACATCAGATGAAGTGCTGTTTTTATTTATGCATTATTTTTATAATAAAGCTTTTCCTGATTGTTATAGATATGATGTGAAAATGGCATTCTTTCTGAGTTGGTTTCAAACTGAGAAGAAAATAGCTGCCAGATTTCCTCCCTTTGCAAAGTAAGTTGCTTGGTGAGCCTTAGCCCTGGCAAGGAAATTGTCTCAAAACCAGCTCTGTGACCCTTAGGTCGGCTCCTGGATGGGGCTGATCACCAGAGACCAAGCCTGATCAGCCCCATGCCCCAATCCACCAGAGCTAGGAGAGCGATAAAGATGAAGTTACTATTACAGGTCACCCACGTGGGGGCCAGGTCCCCTGGACTGTGACCCAGGAGACTGCCCTGTGGCAACAACAGCAGCAAAAACATTTTGCTTAATTTAGCTGGAGTGACTTCTGTAGTCAAACCCTGATTGATAGATACATGAAACACACAGATAAACACACACAAAGGCACACAGAAGTTATATTTGGAAATAATCATTTTTAGTATTTAAGAGGCTGAGCATATTTTCAAATATTTATTGTCAACATACAATTCTCCCTTAAGGAACCACCTCTTCTAGTCTAAGTTTACATTTAAAGACGGTTCTTAAAAAATTGTTTCATAAGAGTGCTTTACATTGGGGGTTCTAATGATGCAGGTGTTTTTGTTGTTATTGTATTTGTCTGCTCTCAGTAGATCATTTGTCTCTTATCCTTATTCATGGTGTTTTTAATGTCACATGTATTCTGATGGCACCAATCTTTTCTATTCCATAGGTTGTTTCTCTAGCTTTTAGTGACAAAATTCAGGGAAACCAATTGACCTGTTTCTCCAAGTAGGGGCATCCCTCATACCCTGAATTGTGCCAGGAACTTGGGGTCAGTACCCGGTGACACAGAGAAGGGGTTCTCTGTCCCATGGACAGGGGCCTGCACTATCTTGGGAAAACTGAACCAGGTTAGGCTGACCTGCTGGGGCTAGAGCGACGCAGGGTGGGCGTGGGGACCAGACAGGCCCTGGCTTTGGTCCCTCGTTTCGCTCTAGGGACAAGGCTTCCTTTCCCAGGACACTCAAGCCTATTCCAAGCAGTGGCCTCTTCCACCCCGATTCTGCCCCTTCTTTCAGCTCCTGTCCCTTGTCCCCACCCCACCCCCCAAGCTTCACGCTGACATTCTCACTGTCTTCTTATTATTATTCATCCTTTCATTCAAAACGTATTTACTGAACTCCTGACCCATTAAAAGAAGACAGATGCATCTGTACTTTTCATGAGACTTATTCCACTAGGGCCGAGGGCCAGAAAGAAGTACATGCCGTTGTAGCCCTGGTCTGTGAATGCCTGTGTGCCGCCCACCGAGCCACATCAAGGAAAATCCACTCACCCTGCTTGCAATTTAGGATTCCAACCCAGGCACTGGTCGGAGGTCTAGCTCTTGACCGCCAACTCATGCGACCTCCTTGGTTATGACAGATACCAGATTAGGGCTCCGTGCCATTTGGCAGCCGCGGGAAAATGTTCTGTGCTGTTGATTTGTAAATTGCGGGGTGGGGCAGAGAAAATAAAGTTCGCAAGAACTGCAGGGGAGCTTTATGAAAGGGAGGGCCAGGGATTTCTCACACATCCAAGAAGGGAGTTCTAAGAGGAAGTAATGCTCCTGCAGAAGCCCGCCTCCCCCTCCTCCCATTAGCCGTCCTAAGAAGGGTGAGAGTACTATGCTCCTGCAGAAGCCCGCTTCCCCTGCAGGTGTTTTTGTTGTTATTGTATTTGTCTGCTCTCAGTAGATCATTTGTCTCTTATCCTTATTCATGGTGTTTTTAATGTCACATGTATTCTGATGGCACCAATCTTTTCTATTCCATAGGTTGTTTCTCTAGCTTTTAGTGACAAAATTCAGGGAAACCAATTGACCTGTTTCTCCAAGTAGGGGCATCCCTCATACCCTGAATTGTGCCAGGAACTTGGGGTCAGTACCCGGTGACACAGAGAAGGGGTTCTCTGTCCCATGGACAGGGGCCTGCACTATCTTGGGAAAACTGAACCAGGTTAGGCTGACCTGCTGGGGCTAGAGCGACGCAGGGTGGGCGTGGGGACCAGACAGGCCCTGGCTTTGGTCCCTCGTTTCGCTCTAGGGACAAGGCTTCCTTTCCCAGGACACTCAAGCCTATTCCAAGCAGTGGCCTCTTCCACCCCGATTCTGCCCCTTCTTTCAGCTCCTGTCCCTTGTCCCCACCCCACCCCCCAAGCTTCACGCTGACATTCTCACTGTCTTCTTATTATTATTCATCCTTTCATTCAAAACGTATTTACTGAACTCCTGACCCATTAAAAGAAGACAGATGCATCTGTACTTTTCATGAGACTTATTCCACTAGGGCCGAGGGCCAGAAAGAAGTACATGCCGTTGTAGCCCTGGTCTGTGAATGCCTGTGTGCCGCCCACCGAGCCACATCAAGGAAAATCCACTCACCCTGCTTGCAATTTAGGATTCCAACCCAGGCACTGGTCGGAGGTCTAGCTCTTGACCGCCAACTCATGCGACCTCCTTGGTTATGACAGATACCAGATTAGGGCTCCGTGCCATTTGGCAGCCGCGGGAAAATGTTCTGTGCTGTTGATTTGTAAATTGCCGGGGTGGGGCAGAGAAAATAAAGTTCGCAAGAACTGCAGGGGAGCTTTATGAAAGGGAGGGCCAGGGATTTCTCACACATCCAAGAAGGGAGTTCTAAGAGGGGAAGTAATGCTCCTGCAGAAGCCCCGCCTCTCCCTCCTCCTCCCATTAGCCGTCCAAGGTGAGGTCTACCTGCCACCAAGCCTGGGATGAGAGTGACTCACTGACTCCTTGAGGGTAGACGTCATCCAGGGAGGGACTATTTAGCCGGCTGGAGCCATTAGCAGCCTCACTGTGTGACGGACTTCCCACTCTGCTCTTCCTTTCCAGCCAGTTCCCTCCGGGGTAAGCAGGGGCCTGGGGGTGGGGAGGGATGGGAGAGGCAGGACTCCGCAGCCTCCCTCTGCCTCCCGCCAGGGCTGCGGTCACTGTGGCCTTGAGCCCGCCTTCAGCCTGAGACTTTGGGAGCCCCTGGTCTTATCCTGACCCGGGTGACTCTGAAGCCCTAAGACTTAGTGGTGGGCAGAGGGCAGGGGACAGAGGCTGGGTGTTAGAGGTGGACGTGATTCTAGAGATCAGGGAACCTAGCCAAGGGTTGTTAACTTCCCAACTGTGGTCTGAGCAGATGTCGGGGACGGGCTGGAAGCGGCCCACAGGCTGCCGAGAGAGGGCAGGGCTGGGGCAACAGAGAGGTGATGCCCGCGACCTCAGTCCGTCCTAAATCAGGCAGAGGACTTCAAGTTTCACACTCTGTTTCTCAGAAAGATAGTGGTGATCTTGGCTCCACAACTCACGTTCCCATAGTGACCCCAGGATGTCAGCTAAAGCCATAGATTACGGAGAAGGAGCTGCCTCGGGCCCGCTCTTGCCAGAAAACCGGGTGGATGGTGAGTGGCCTTGGGAAAGTCCCAAGGGTGGGTGGCCCAGGGCTTGGGGTACCTGGACATGGGCAGAGGGGGCCTGGGGTATGGCCTGAAACTGCCACTATGTGCACGGGGCCTCATCAAGCCTCTTCCCTGCTGGGGCCTCAGCCTCCTGCGCTTCAGTCAGGAAACCCCAGCTCTCTGTGGGGGCAGATCTCCGTCTCTCTGTCCGCTCCTTGGTTCACCTCCACGCATCTTTGTCACCTCTCAGCACAGCTGCTACTGCGGTCCCCTCCCTGCCTCAGAGTCCTTGGGAGCTTCAGGAAATGGTGCAGGGTGCCCACCCCGCTGTGAGCGCCCACTGTGCTTTTTTGATTTTTTCCAGAGGAAGAAGACCCTTCCCGGTCATCCGACCAGACCTCGGATGGTTCTCCTCGTGGGAAGCGACAGCAGGGGCCACATCAGGAGCCAGATGGATCTGGCTCTGATGCCGGAGACCCACCCAAGTCTGAAGGTGGACGTTTCTCCCATTATGCAGGTAACCGATCCCTGAGCACCAGTTCACAGATCCTCACCCTCACCCACTGCTCAGCTCAGCCTTCTAAGTTGTCAGTATAAGGCCAGCCTTCCTGATGGAATCTCTCTGACACATTGTCCAAAAAGAAAGGCAGAATATGCTCTGGAGATGAAATAAATGATGCTCTAGAACCAGAGGGACCACACTTCAGGACTTAGCTCTGCCTCTGACGTGCTGGGTGACCCAGAGCTTGTTCCTTGCCCTCTCTGAGCCTTGACAGGTGTGTTTTAAGTATAAAGGTAAGATGAGGTCACTGTTAGGGGTCTCGCAGAGCCAATTCCCACCCAGTTAGGTGGGCAGAGATGCTGCTCAGGCTGAGTTGCCTGACAGCCATCAGGCTCTGGCTCAGGCACGGCTCCTTGCCAGTTAAAGTCCATTGCCCGTGGCCACCCTGTTGGCCCACAACACCCACGGCAGGTAAGTTTCATTTCTCCATTTGTGCTCCTCCCATGAGGCCCCGGAGCCTGGTCACTAATGTCATCCCAGGACATGCCCTTCAAGAGCAGGCTCACCTCTAAGGCAGGGCCAGCCCAGGGCAAGAGCACCAAAGGTACATGCTTCTTTTTTTTTTAAATCATGTGATAATGCACATGGAATTAACTTTACCAAGATGACAGTTGGTCAGCATACATTGAATAGTGTTTTTTTTTAAAAAAAAAAAAAAAGATTTATTTATTTATTTTGGGCGGGGGTCGGATTGGGGAGAGAGGGGAGCGGGTGGACCACTTCTATTGGTCTTTCATTTCTCTGTTTTCATCCGTCTTTGTTCTTTGGCTTCTGTGGGCCTCCCATCGCGGTGGTGTCTGTTGTCTCAGAGCGCCGGCTCTGGGCGCATGCTCTCCAGAGCGCTGGCTCTGTAGTTGGACACATTGGTCCAGCCGCTCCGCGGCATGTGGAATCTTCCCAGGCCAGGGATCGAACCGGCGCCCCTTGCACTGCAAGGCGGTGTCCTTACCCACTGGACCACCAGGGGAAGCCCCATTGAATAGTGTTAACTACATATTCATTATGGTGGGCCTGATCTCTGGAACTCTTTTCATTGCCATAGATGGAAACTCTGTGCACATTATTAACCATCCATGTCCTCCTCCCCCCAGCTCCTGGCAGCCACAGTTCTTTCTGTCTCTAAAATTAGACTAATGTGATCTCATTTCCTTGTAAGTAGAATCATACTGGATTTGTCTTATTCTGGCGGGTTTAGTGTACTCAGCATAATGTTCCCTGGGATCACCTATCGGTCAGAACTCCCTTTGTTGCTGTTCTCTTGTATGTACACTCCACGTGTGATGATGCGTTTCTCCACTGGTGGACGCTTGGGCTGCTTCCACTTCTTCACGGCTGTGAAAAGGCTGCCGCGAATATGGGGTGCAAAAAGCTCTTCAAGACCCTGTTTTTAGTTCCTTTGGTTCTGTATCCAGTACCTGGATTGCTGGGGCATATGGATTTCTATGTGAAGGCTTTCAGAAGTGCCATACTCTTTTCCCTCGCCAGTGCATCACGTTATATACCCACCTACAGTGGCACGCGGTCCAGTGCCTCCAAGTCCTAGCCAACACTTGTTATCTTATTTTATTTTTTCAATAGTAGCTGTCCTAATGTAAAGTAGTATCTCACTGTGGTTTTGATTTATATTTCACCAATGATTACTGATATTGAACATCTTTTTATATGCTTGTTGGCCATTTGTATATCTTTAGGGAAATGCCCATTTGAATTCTTTTTTTTGGTGGGGGGGGAGGGAGGGGGATGGGCGGGCCACTTCTATTGGTCTTTCATTTCTCTATTTTCATCCGTCTTTGTTCTTTGGCTCCTGTGGGCCTCCCATCGCGGTGGCCTCTGTCGTTGTCGTTGCAGAGCGCCGGCTCTGGGCGCATGCGCGCCAGAGCTCCGTTCGGTGATTGGACACATTGGTCCAGCCACTCTGCGGCATGTGGGATCTTCCCAGGCCAGGGATCGAACCGGCGTCCCTTGCACTGCAAGGCGGTGTCCTTACCCACTGGAACACCAGGGGAAGCCCGCATTTGAATTCTTTGCCCAATCTTAAACCAACTTCTTTGAGTTTCCTCTTACAGGAATTCTTTATACCTTATCCCGAATAGTTATCCCTTACCAGACATGGTTTGCCAAGGTTATCTCCCATTCTTGGGTTGCCTTTCTCCTCTGTGGATTGTGTCCTGTTGTAGTCCATTAGGGCTATTGTAACAAAATGCCATAAACTGGATATCTTAAACCGATTAAACAGAACAGAAATTTACTTCTCACCCTTCTGGAGCCTGGAAGTCACAGGTCGCGGCACCAGTAGGCTCTGTGTGTGGTGAAAGCTCACTTCCTGAACAGCCATGCCTATAACCTTCGGTGGCTGGAGGAACAGAGGAACTGGGCAGAGCATGTCTGTTTCACAAGGAAATTAATCTCAATCTAGAGGCCTTTGCCCTTAAGACCTCATCACCTCCCATAGGCTCACCTCCGAACACCATTGCCTTGGGTATTAGGTTTCAACATGTGAATTTATGGGAACACAAACATTCAGCTCCTAACATGACCTTGGGATGCACCAAAGTGCACCGCATTCATACTTCTTTCCCTGAAATTGGCCTCCGTGTTCCCCAGCTTGTACTTGGCACTGCGGGAGGCACTGGTGAAGGAGGATTGACACTTGGCCTTAAAAGCAGAAATGACAGAGAACCATGTTGCCTTGGAAGATTCTGAGACGGCAGGAGCGCCACGGACGCACGCCTGAGTCTTGAGGTGGAGCTGGCTCAGGAGCCCTGGGGACGTGTGGCAGAGTCCTCGGAAATGTTCCTAGATTTAGCAGGCAAAAAAAAGATTGAGTGCTGAGGGCTTGGGAATGGCTTTGATTCATTCCCCAGGATAGAAGCAGAAGCCAGATCAAGAAGGACCCCTTCGTCCTCACGAAAGAGGTGAACTTTCATCTCTGGCCACAGTGGGCAAGGAAGGATTTCAACACCTTCCCTCTTTGCTGTACCCAGCAGCCAGCAGATCTGGGTCATTCTGTGGGCTGTCCCGAGCCCTGACCCTGAACAAGAAGAGGTGACGCTGACCAGGGCGGCAGGGGTAGAGCCAGAGCCAGACAGAAGCGAGGCAACCTCAAGCCCAGGGCTGTCGGCAGCCACTAGGCAATGACGCACAAGAGAGGCGAGGGACGAGCCTCTTCTAGAGCCTTCAGAGAGCGCCTGGCTCTGCCTCCACCTTGACCTTGGTCAGGACCTCCAGAACTCTGAGAGAACTTGAGAGAGTAAGCACAGCTGGTGAAGCAGCCTCTTATCTCCATCGGGTGGATTGTGTCCTGTTGTAGTCCATTAGGGCTTGCCATAAACTGGATATCTTAAACCGATTAAACAGAACAGAAATTTACTTCTCACCCTTCTGGAGCCTGGAAGTCACAGGTCGCGGCACCAGTAGGCTCTGTGTGTGGTGAAAGCTCACTTCCTGAACAGCCATGCCTATAACCTTCGGTGGCTGGAGGAACAGAGGAACTGGGCAGAGCATGTCTGTTTCACAAGGAAATTAATCTCAATCTAGAGGCCTTTGCCCTTAAGACCTCATCACCTCCCATAGGCTCACCTCCGAACACCATTGCCTTGGGTATTAGGTTTCAACATGTGAATTTATGGGAACACAAACATTCAGCTCCTAACATGACCTTGGGATGCACCAAAGTGCACCGCATTCATACTTCTTTCCCTGAAATTGGCCTCCGTGTTCCCCAGCTTGTACTTGGCACTGCGGGAGGCACTGGTGAAGGAGGATTGACACTTGGCCTTAAAAGCAGAAATGACAGAGAACCATGTTGCCTTGGAAGATTCTGAGACGGCAGGAGCGCCACGGACGCACGCCTGAGTCTTGAGGTGGAGCTGGCTCAGGAGCCCTGGGGACGTGTGGCAGAGTCCTCGGAAATGTTCCTAGATTTAGCAGGCAAAAAAAAGATTGAGTGCTGAGGGCTTGGGAATGGCTTTGATTCATTCCCCAGGATAGAAGCAGAAGCCAGATCAAGAAGGACCCCTTCGTCCTCACGAAAGAGGTGAACTTTCATCTCTGGCCACAGTGGGCAAGGAAGGATTTCAACACCTTCCCTCTTTGCTGTACCCAGCAGCCAGCAGATCTGGGTCATTCTGTGGGCTGTCCCGAGCCCTGACCCTGAACAAGAAGAGGTGACGCTGACCAGGGCGGCAGGGGTAGAGCCAGAGCCAGACAGAAGCGAGGCAACCTCAAGCCCAGGGCTGTCGGCAGCCACTAGGCAATGACGCACAAGAGAGGCGAGGGACGAGCCTCTTCTAGAGCCTTCAGAGAGCGCCTGGCTCTGCCTCCACCTTGACCTTGGTCAGGACCTCCAGAACTCTGAGAGAACTTGAGAGAGTAAGCACAGCTGGTGACAGCAGCCTCAGGAAACTAATACGGGCAGACCTCATTTTATTGGACTTTGCAGGTATGCTGTTTGTTTGTTTGTTTTCTTTTACAAGTTGAAGACTTGTAGCAACCTGGAGTTGGTTCACATTTTTAACAATAAAGCATTTTTTATTTAAGATACACACATGTTTTAGACATAAGGTCATTGCACACTTCGTAGACTCCAAGTCTAGTATAAACGTAACTTCTGTATGTGCTGGGAAACCAAAAAATTATGTGCTACTTGCTTTATTGATGTGGCCTGGAACCAAACCCACTGTGCCTCCACATTGTGTCTAGACAGGGATTGAAAATCTCGTTGTGGTTAAGGAACGGTTGAGGCTGTATTGGAGACAGAATCTGTAAAAAGAGGAGCCGGGGGTGTCTCGTCAGGCTGCTGCCGCGGGCGGCGGCGAGGAGGCAGTTGCTGTGAGTGACGAGGATTAGGGCTGCACTGTCTAACAGAGCTTCACGCCATGATGACTGTGCTCTCTGCGTGATCCAATACGGTAGCCACTAGTCACATATGACTAATGAGCCCTGGGCCATGTGACCCAGAATCTGAGTTGCAATTTTTTAATTTCGTTTTAATTCACTAAGATAGCACACATAGCTAGTGGTTCCCTCAACGAGCAGCATAGGCCTAGGGTGTGTGTGGTAATAGAGTCCGAGATCCTTGGAGGTAAGAGCAGAAAGACCAGGTTGTTGGAAATACCGTCCTCACGAAAGAGGTGAACTTTCATCTCTGGCCACAGTGGGCAAGGAAGGATTTCAACACCTTCCCTCTTTGCTGTACCCAGCAGCCAGCAGATCTGGGTCATTCTGTGGGCTGTCCCGAGCCCTGACCCTGAACAAGAAGAGGTGACGCTGACCAGGGCGGCAGGGGTAGAGCCAGAGCCAGACAGAAGCGAGGCAACCTCAAGCCCAGGGCTGTCGGCAGCCACTAGGCAATGACGCACAAGAGAGGCGAGGGACGAGCCTCTTCTAGAGCCTTCAGAGAGCGCCTGGCTCTGCCTCCACCTTGACCTTGGTCAGGACCTCCAGAACTCTGAGAGAACTTGAGAGAGTAAGCACAGCTGGTGACAGCAGCCTCAGGAAACTAATACGGG
This sequence comes from Tragulus kanchil, assembly GCA_022376925.1. NCBI lineage: Eukaryota > Metazoa > Chordata > Mammalia > Artiodactyla > Tragulidae > Tragulus > Tragulus kanchil. The sequence continues at coordinate 181,253,970 of JAIOJX010000032.1, read as the reverse complement.
CAGACCTCATTTTATTGGACTTTGCAGGTATGCTGTTTGTTTGTTTGTTTTCTTTTACAAGTTGAAGACTTGTAGCAACCTGGAGTTGGTTCACATTTTTAACAATAAAGCATTTTTTATTTAAGATACACACATGTTTTAGACATAAGGTCATTGCACACTTCGTAGACTCCAAGTCTAGTATAAACGTAACTTCTGTATGTGCTGGGAAACCAAAAAATTATGTGCTACTTGCTTTATTGATGTGGCCTGGAACCAAACCCACTGTGCCTCCACATTGTGTCTAGACAGGGATTGAAAATCTCGTTGTGGTTAAGGAACGGTTGAGGCTGTATTGGAGACAGAATCTGAAAAAAGAGGAGCCGGGGTGTCTCGTCAGGCTGCTGCAGCGGGCGGCGAGGAGGCAGTTGCTGTGAGTGACGAGGATTAGGGCTGCACTGTCTAACAGAGCTTCACGCCATGATGACTGTGCTCTCTGCGTGATCCAATACGGTAGCCACTAGTCACATATGACTAATGAGCCCTGGGCCATGTGACCCAGAATCTGAGTTGCAATTTTTTAATTTCGTTTTAATTCACTAAGATAGCACACATAGCTAGTGGTTCCCTCAACGAGCAGCATAGGCCTAGGGTGTGTGTGGTAATAGAGTCCGAGATCCTTGGAGGTAAGAGCAGAAAGACCAGGTTGTTGGAAATACCATCTGTGCAGAAATGGAACCCCTCAGGACTGGTCAGGGGTCCTGATGGAGAGAGAGAGATTGGTGAGCCAGGAGCTACAATCTTCCAGAAGTGGCAAGGATCTGAAGGCTAACTCTGCACCTTCTTGCTCCTTCCTGGACCAAGGCTCTTCTTCATGGGGAGGTGGCTGAGCTCACTCCCATAGCTCCTGAAATCTCTGAAACTCTTGGTCCCAGCTGCCTGAGCACCCCAGTCCCTGCCCCTGTCAGGCATCCCTACCAGCATCAAGAGCTCTGAGCAGTTCAGTGTGGCATGGGCGTGCTGGAACTCCATGCTGCCCGGGAGGGGCTCCAGCCACAAGGCAGGACTCACAGAGGAAGCAGGGTGACTTCCGATGGGAGGAGTGGGCATACTTCCTGCAGAAACGGACAAGTAGGCTGAGCCCTGGAGGATGGGGGGCTTCTAATCCAGTTGTAGCCTGGGAATAGCATAGGGGGCCTGGAAGATGAACAGACCAGAACAGTCAGATATCTGCCATTGCGAAAAAAAAAAAAGAAGCATGTTTTTCTTGATGCTTTTTTTGAGAAAATGATATTGACCTTAAAGAGCAGCATGAACCTTTTCAAGGCAGGTGCCTCTCCCCATCTGGAACATCACAGAGCTCTGGACTCTTGTCCATCCACCTCTGACTCTCAGAGAAGCAGACTTCTCTGGAGCAGCAGGAAGAGGCTGGATAGGGGCTGCTCCCTCCTCTGACCTCAGCTCCAGGGAAGCCTTCCCACTGAGGCAGCAGGGAGGCGGGGGAAGGTAAATGCTGGCTGTTCACAGGGGTTCTTTCTGTCTCCAGGCAAGGCTGCCTTTGCTGTAATCGGAGGAGGTAAGTCTCTCTGGGAAGCTCAAGACCCCATCTGCCCCTGACCCTGGGCTCCTGAAAGCACCTGGCCTTGACCAAGTACAAGATTGCCTTGAGCACCAAGACCTGGGGTGGAGTGGACAGGGGACAGAGGTGGAATCCTTGGGAAGGTAAGGGGGCAGAAAGACCAGGTTGTTGGAAATACCATCTGTGCAGAAATGGAACCCCTCAGGACTGGTCAGGGGTCCTGATGGAGAGAGAGAGATTGGTGAGCCAGGAGCTACAATCTTCCAGAAGTGGCAAGGATCTGAAGGCTAACTCTGCACCTTCTTGCTCCTTCCTGGACCAAGGCTCTTCTTCATGGGGAGGTGGCTGAGCTCACTCCCATAGCTCCTGAAATCTCTGAAACTCTTGGTCCCAGCTGCCTGAGCACCCCAGTCCCTGCCCCTGTCAGGCATCCCTACCAGCATCAAGAGCTCTGAGCAGTTCAGTGTGGCATGGGCGTGCTGGAACTCCATGCTGCCCGGGAGGGGCTCCAGCCACAAGGCAGGACTCACAGAGGAAGCAGGGTGACTTCCGATGGGAGGAGTGGGCATACTTCCTGCAGAAACGGACAAGTAGGCTGAGCCCTGGAGGATGGGGGGCTTCTAATCCAGTTGTAGCCTGGGAATAGCATAGGGGGCCTGGAAGATGAACAGACCAGAACAGTCAGATATCTGCCATTGCGAAAAAAAAAAAAAAAGAAGCATGTTTTTCTTGATGCTTTTTTTGAGAAAATGATATTGACCTTAAAGAGCAGCATGAACCTTTTCAAGGCAGGTGCCTCTCCCCATCTGGAACATCACAGAGCTCTGGACTCTTGTCCATCCACCTCTGACTCTCAGAGAAGCAGACTTCTCTGGAGCAGCAGGAAGAGGCTGGATAGGGGCTGCTCCCTCCTCTGACCTCAGCTCCAGGGAAGCCTTCCCACTGAGGCAGCAGGGAGGCGGGGGAAGGTAAATGCTGGCTGTTCACAGGGGTTCTTTCTGTCTCCAGGCAAGGCTGCCTTTGCTGTAATCGGAGGAGGTAAGTCTCTCTGGGAAGCTCAAGACCCCATCTGCCCCTGACCCTGGGCTCCTGAAAGCACCTGGCCTTGACCAAGTACAAGATTGCCTTGAGCACCAAGACCTGGGGTGGAGTGGACAGGGGACAGAGGTGGAATTCTTAAGGTGACAAGAACCTTGCCAAGAAGGCACCGAGGGAAAGCCATTCACAGCACTCCCTTCCCATCTCAGCTTCTCTCAAGTGCAAACTGGGATCCAGGAGAGTTGTTAGGTCTCTCTGAACCCATGACGTTTCCTCAGAAAGCAGAGCCAAGGGTTCCTCCAAAGGGCTGTAGGGAATGTATGAGCTGAACTGTGCAGATTCCTCAGAACTGCCTTACAATCCCTGTGGCTCGTCCAGTGAGCCCAGCCAGGGTCATCCACGGGCCAGGGTCCTCCGACACGGTGGCCAAAATCAAAGAAAATGAAACATTTCTGTCACACCGGCCGCAGTCTCAAGTTCTCAGTGGCCACATGTGGCCACCGTGTGGACAGGGTAGATACAGAAAGCTTCCTGGTTGCAGGAAGTCCTCTGACTGCCCCGTCTGCAGGTGGAGGGGACCCTGGGAACGCTCACAGGCAGCTGCAGGGCGGCAGGCAGAAGCTTCTACCCCAACACCTCTTCAGAAGAGTGGCTCTGTCCTCATACTGTCGGCCTGTGCTTGTGGGAAAGATGCCCATTTCCCATCCAAAGGGGGTATTTGAAGACTGCTGCTTGTTCCAACTTCATTTCATAAAGGGGAAAGTAAGATCCATGTTAGGGTTAGAGCCTGATGTTGGGGAAAATAGAAGGCAGAAGGAGAAGGGGACGACTGAGGATGAGATGGTTGGATGGCATCACTGAGTCAATGGACATGAGTTTCAGTGGCTCTGGAAGATGGTGAAGGGCAGTAAAGCCCGGCGTGCGGCAGTCCTAGGGGTCGCAAAGAGTCTGAGACGACTGAGCGACTGAACTGAACTGGCAGACCAGGGAGGCTGGCTGAGGTTCCCAGGAGCACTGCCAACATGAGGCACGAACAGGCCTGGGATCCAGGTTCTTGGTGGGGGTGGGAGTGTGTCCCACGCACCCACTTGTGTCCAAGTCTACAGCCTTCCTTTGCCTTGGGCTCCAGGGCTCTCAGGAGAACAAAGTGGCTCCCTCACCTCACTCCCCGCCTCAGAAGGTGTCAGGGACATCGGGGAGTCTGTCCCATGGGGCCAACCCGAAGGCCCTCTTCCCCTTCCAGCTGCGGCCGTGGCGGCTGTGCCCGTGCTGCTAGGCGCCGTGGGCTTCACCGGGGCAGGCATCGCTGCCGGCAGCCTGGCGGCCAAGATGATGTCAGCGGCCGCTGTGGCCAACGGGGGCGGAGTTGCCGCCGGCGGCCTGGTGGCCACTCTCCAGTCCGTGGGTGAGTGTCGGGGAAGGAGACGGGGCAGCGTGGGCCACACCGGCCCAGGATTCGGGCCAGAGGCCAAGCCTGAAGGAGGGCTTCTTTCCTTCTTCCAGCTTGGTGGTCATCAGTGTCCCTGGTCCTTTGTGTCCCCCTCACGGTCTCCTCTTCTGGTTGGGGCTGAGGGTGGTGGGACTTGAGCAGTGCGGCCCAGGAGGCCTGCGTGCCCCATCAGCCCTACAAAACCCAGGCAGGTGCCCTGCCCTCTTTGGGCCCAGCCTGGTGCTGTGGATGGAGGCGCAGCCTGTCCTTTCTCAGAGGCTCTGTCCTGTCACTGAAGGACTGGCCATCAGAGCTCAGGCCTCTCCTTTGGGCAGCCATGTGCATCACCCCTCCCCAGCATCCAAAGGGGTATTTGAAGACTGCTGCTTGTTCCAACTTCATTTCATAAAGGGGAAAGTAAGATCCATGTTAGGGTTAGAGCCTGATGTTGGGGAAAATAGAAGGCAGAAGGAGAAGGGGACGACTGAGGATGAGATGGTTGGATGGCATCACTGAGTCAATGGACATGAGTTTCAGTGGCTCTGGAAGATGGTGAAGGGCAGTAAAGCCCGGCGTGCGGCAGTCCTAGGGGTCGCAAAGAGTCTGAGACGACTGAGCGACTGAACTGAACTGGCAGACCAGGGAGGCTGGCTGAGGTTCCCAGGAGCACTGCCAACATGAGGCACGAACAGGCCTGGGATCCAGGTTCTTGGTGGGGGTGGGAGTGTGTCCCACGCACCCACTTGTGTCCAAGTCTACAGCCTTCCTTTGCCTTGGGCTCCAGGGCTCTCAGGAGAACAAAGTGGCTCCCTCACCTCACTCCCCGCCTCAGAAGGTGTCAGGGACATCGGGGAGTCTGTCCCATGGGGCCAACCCGAAGGCCCTCTTCCCCTTCCAGCTGCGGCCGTGGCGGCTGTGCCCGTGCTGCTAGGCGCCGTGGGCTTCACCGGGGCAGGCATCGCTGCCGGCAGCCTGGCGGCCAAGATGATGTCAGCGGCCGCTGTGGCCAACGGGGGCGGAGTTGCCGCCGGCGGCCTGGTGGCCACTCTCCAGTCCGTGGGTGAGTGTCGGGGAAGGAGACGGGGCAGCGTGGGCCACACCGGCCCAGGATTCGGGCCAGAGGCCAAGCCTGAAGGAGGGCTTCTTTCCTTCTTCCAGCTTGGTGGTCATCAGTGTCCCTGGTCCTTTGTGTCCCCCTCACGGTCTCCTCTTCTGGTTGGGGCTGAGGGTGGTGGGACTTGAGCAGTGCGGCCCAGGAGGCCTGCGTGCCCCATCAGCCCTACAAAACCCAGGCAGGTGCCCTGCCCTCTTTGGGCCCAGCCTGGTGCTGTGGATGGAGGCGCAGCCTGTCCTTTCTCAGAGGCTCTGTCCTGTCACTGAAGGACTGGCCATCAGAGCTCAGGCCTCTCCTTTGGGCAGCCATGTGCATCACCCCTCCCCCAGCAGACGCCCTGGGGCTTCAGGAAGCAGAGGAGGGAAGAGAGGTGGGATGTCTGGCCTTGGGCTCCGGTCGGCCCTGAGGTCTCTGACCTGCAGCGGTCTGCCTGGCCCCTTGTGCTCTCTCCTCCTCTTGCCAGGGGCCGCCGGACTCTCCGTGTCATCCAAAATCCTCGTGGGTTCTGCTGGGTCAACTTTAGGGGCCTGGATATGGGGTTCAAAAAAGAAGTCTCCTCCACCAGGACCCAGTGCTGAAGCAGAGGGGGCTGACGATGACCCCACCCAGGCCTCAGGAAGTCAGTCCCCCAAATGATAAGTTCTCTACCTCCCAGAATTCTTAGAAGGATCCTAAAAAATAAAGACAAATTGCTGTGACCTTTCGTGGGCGTCCATGGTATGTTCTTGTTACCAGACGTGTGGGGGGCGCGGGCAGTGTGCAGCTGCAGAGCCGGGGGGCGGGCGTGGACTCTGTCAGAATGAGCAGAAATCAGGGACAGGAAGCCAGGTCGTTTCCCAGTCCTGCCGCACAGTCGTGACCCTGGGAAGGTCATGTCTCCCCTTTGAGCCTCAGTTTGCTGCTCTTCGGATGGGAACTTGAACCGCCTGTCTTCTAAGGTCTCAGCCAGAGGTAGCATGATAGGATAACTTGGCCAGAGGTCAGTTTGAACCGTTGACCCCCAGTTACCAAGCCCTTAACCCTCAGGCAGCACTGACCCTTTCCCCCCACCCACCTGAGACTCTGGATCTCACTGCTTCATGACTGACTCATCAGCAACGCTGTCTGCCTGGCCTGGTGGCCTTTCGAGCTCTTTGGGTGCGAAGAGGGTTTGTGTTTCTCCAGAGAGATCGGTCTAAAGCTCAGGGTCCACTGGACCCAAGTGAGACTGCCCAGAACCTGCAAGGACAGACAGGCCTCCCCACCGTGGGGCTCCCAAGAGGCAGGTCGATGCAGAGCACTCACTTCCTAAGGCCCCCTGGGTGCCCCGCCTTGAATCCAGTGCCAGGCTCCACCATGTTGACCTGGCACCTGGCACCTGCCTGCCGACGCAGATAACCCACAGCAGCTTCTGGAAGCCCTGCTTCCACTTTAAACTTGAGCCTGAGATCTCAGCCTATTGGCTTCAGAACTCCAGCCAGGGTCCCCACGCTGCATTCACACCGGTCTTCCCTTACAGCCCCTCCTCCACCTGGCTGTCTCCTGATACTGCCTCAGTTCTCTCCTCCTGGTCCCAGCTGGCTTCTGGGGTTCCCTCCCAGGCTCCGTGGATTGGAGGAATCTCTATCTGCTTAGTGTGTTAAGAGAGAACAGGGCATCCCTGGTGGTCCAGTGGGTAAGGACACCGCCTTGCAGTGCAAGGGGCGCCGGTTCGATCCCTGGCCTGGGAAGATCCCACGTGCCGTGGAGCGGCTGGACCGATGTGTCCAACAACCGGGCCAGAGCTCTGGAGCGCATGCGCCCAGAGCCGGCGCTCTGCGACAACAGTTGCCACCGCGATGGGAGGCCCACACAGGCCAAACAACAAAGATGGATGAAAATAGACAAACGAAAGACCAGTGGAAGTGGACTGCCCACCCCCCGCCCTCCCCACCTCCGCCAAAATAAATAAATAAGTAAATGTTTAAAAAAAAAAAGGGCTTCCCCTGGTGGTCCAGTGGATAAGAACACCGCCTTGCAGTGCAAGGGGCGCCGGTTCGAGCCCTGGCCTGGGAAGATCCCACGTGCCGCGGAGCGGCTGGACCAATGTGTCCAATTACCGAGCCGGAGCTCTGGAGCGCATGCGCCCAGAGCTGGCACTCTGCGACGACAGAGGCCACCGCGATGGGAGGCCCACAGGAGCCAAAGAACAAAGACGGATGAAAATAGAGAAATGAAAGACCAATAGAAGTGGCCCACCTGCTCCCCTCCCTCCCCAACCCAACCCCCACCCAAAATAAATAAATAAATCTTTAAAAAAAAAAAAAGCTCCACTTGAGAAAGTTTTAAAAAAAAAAAAAAAATGGAGAGAACAAACCTGCACCACAGGGGGTCAATTCCTTTAGCTCTGCCTTTCGGACTCTGTTGCCTGCACATAGTCATGCTTTTACTTTTGTAAAAGAATGTTTCCTCTAGCCTGAAGTATACAGGCCAGCCTGTTTTCAAGGCTCAGACCCTTAAAGGTAGAACACATCTCCATTAAAAAGTTGCAGAAGGGGATACTCTCCTATCCCCCTTCCAGTGTCTATGCTGGAAACATTTCCCTGTCCTTTCTTACTTTAATAAACTTTTCACTACACGAACAAAAAGTTGCAGAAGAGAATAACATTTGTCTAGTTGAAGGTTTATAGGAACGTTGTGACCAGGCCTACGGCAATAGTACCAAGAACAAAGGCACCAAGATCTTAGCGATCAGCCACATCCCCTCCTGTTTTAGTATGTAAAAAGCCTAAACTCTAGCTTGAAGAAGATGATTTTCTGGGACACTGGTCCACCACTTCAGTCTGCTGACTTTCTGAATAAAGTCTCTATTCATTGCCCCAACAACTCATCTCTCAATGTATTGAATTGTCCCGTGGTAAGTAATATGAGTTTAGATTTCATACAGGTGCAGTGTTGGGAGTTTGAGGCAAGCACATATGTCATGGCATTGGCCAAACAACAAAGATGGATGAAAATAGACACGAAAGACCAGTGGAAGTGGACTGCCCACCCCCCGCCCTCCCCACCTCCGCCAAAATAAATAAATAAGTAAATGTTTAAAAAAAAAAAGGGCTTCCCCTGGTGGTCCAGTGGATAAGAACACCGCCTTGCAGTGCAAGGGGCGCCGGTTCGAGCCCTGGCCTGGGAAGATCCCACGTGCCGCGGAGCGGCTGGACCAATGTGTCCAATTACCGAGCCGGAGCTCTGGAGCGCATGCGCCCAGAGCTGGCACTCTGCGACGACAGAGGCCACCGCGATGGGAGGCCCACAGGAGCCAAAGAACAAAGACGGATGAAAATAGAGAAATGAAAGACCAATAGAAGTGGCCCACCCGCTCCCCTCCCTCCCCAACCCAACCCCCACCCAAAATAAATAAAAAAAAAAAACTCCACTTGAAAAAATTTTAAAAAAAAAAAAAAAATGGAGAGAACAAACCTGCACCACAGGGGGTCAATTCCTTTAGCTCTGCCTTTCGGACTCTGTTGCCTGCACATAGTCATGCTTTTACTTTTGTAAAAGAATGTTTCCTCTAGCCTGAAGTATACAGGCCAGCCTGTTTTCAAGGCTCAGACCCTTAAAGGTAGAACACATCTCCATTAAAAAGTTGCAGAAGGGGATACTCTCCTATCCCCCTTCCAGTGTCTATGCTGGAAACATTTCCCTGTCCTTTCTTACTTTAATAAACTTTTCACTACACGAACAAAAAGTTGCAGAAGAGAATAACATTTGTCTAGTTGAAGGTTTATAGGAACGTTGTGACCAGGCCTACGGCAATAGTACCAAGAACAAAGGCACCAAGATCTTAGCGATCAGCCACATCCCCTCCTGTTTTAGTATGTAAAAAGCCTAAACTCTAGCTTGAAGAAGATGATTTTCTGGGACACTGGTCCACCACTTCAGTCTGCTGACTTTCTGAATAAAGTCTCTATTCATTGCCCCAACAACTCATCTCTCAATGTATTGAATTGTCCCGTGGTAAGTAATATGAGTTTAGATTTCATACAGGTGCAGTGTTGGTGGGCAGTTTGAGGCAAGCACATATGTCATGGCATTAAAGGACCTTTGGTCAATTACAGAAATGACTACATTTCGGTGCCTTTTCAATGCATCTGTATAGTTCATCTCACCAAGAGCATCTACCCCGGAATCTGGCCTGATCTTCTGGAGGAGAACAAACACAGGGACAGAATGGAGGAGTCAGTCTTTTCTTTCCAGACACGGTTCAGAAAAAAGCCCAGCTAAGATCCACAAAGCCAGCCCACTGCTGGCGGCAGATATAGGAGGGAGCCCAGCCCATGTCTGAACCCAGGAAAACCACATGTCTGAACTACTGATGCACTGAATCACGAGCCAAATAAATATTTGGGGGGTGGGGGCATTTGTTACCCACCAGTAGCAACTGATAACATGAAACAATGTATGTCCTCTGTTGAGAGATTCAAGCTTTATGGCATGGAGAACAGAAAAGCAGACATTAATTGTAATTGTAGTTATCTGGGAAGATCTGCTTGGAGTAGGTGATGCTGTATTTAAGGCTCATGTAGTTATATGTAATAGAATCTTGGTTCCAACTGGCTCAGGGTTCAAGGGACTTCCTGGCTTGCTGAAGTGAACAGTAAAAAGGTCCTTTGGCTTCAGGCAAAGTGAATCCAAGGGCCTCCCCTTTTTTTCCTATCCCTCCTCTCTGTGTTACCCAGTGCAACTTTGTATGCCCAAGGCACAAGAAGCTTAAACTTACCTAGATGGGGTCTAGGGGTTCTGGCAGGGCCATGCGAGGAGAATGGGTGAGCTCCCCAAAAGGTTTCAGCAAAGCTGCTTTAAAAGTCAGGGGAGGGCTTCCCCTGGTGGTCCAGTGGGTAAGGACACCGCCTTGCAGTGCAAGGGGCACCGGTTCGATCCCTGGCCTGGGAAGATCCCACGTGCCGCGGAGCGGCTGGACTGGTGTGTCCAATCACCGAGCCGGAGCTCTGGAGTGCATAAGCCCAGAGCCGGTGCTCTGTGACAACAGAGGCCACCGCGATGGGAGGCCCATGGGAGCCAAAGAACAAAGACGGATGAAAATGGAGAAATGAAAGACCAATAGAAGTGGCCCGCCCGCTCCCGTCCCTCCCCAACCCGACCCCCACCCAAAATAAATAAATCTTAAAAAAAAAAAAAAAAAGTCAGGGGAGGCAGCGGTGTCTCTGGGCACATGGCTGACTCTGACGCCGTCCCCTGGCTGGTCTATGGTGAGGACACGGGGCAGTCACCATGATGAATCCTTGGGTGCCAGGAGGTCCATGGGCTACATGCTCCTGATCATCAAGTAATTAGTCTCTTCCATTTGGTGGTGGTTGTTCGCAGCTGAAAACTTCAGGAAATACGCATTATCTAAGTGCTTCAGAGAGGAGCTTTTGTTGTTCGGCTGCTGAGTCTGACCTCATGTCGACCGCCAGGCTCCTCTGTCCACAGGATTTCCCAGGCACGAATACTGGAGTGGCTTGCGTTTCCTTCTTCAGGGGATCTGCTCCACCCAGGGACCGAACCAGCGTCTCCTGGATTGGCAAGTGGTTTGTTTACCACTGAGCCACCAGGGAAGCCCTCAGAGAGGAGCCATAGCAGAGGCTATTGGGGTGGGGTCTGTCCCCGGAGGCCCCATAGGGTCCTGCTGAGTTGCGCCTGCTTTCTGAGGCATCAGAGTCGTGCCATGGCTGCCACGCTCACAGTTCAGCAGAGGCATGTTGGCATGGTCTGGAGGCTGCATTATTCTTTTTCCTGTTCTCCGCCCCCACAAAAAGAATTTATTTTTTCTTGAACCTTCTGCTGCAGAGTAAGGAAACTTTCTTCTGAAGTCTCTCTGGTAAATGTTGCTGGAAGTATCCTAAATGGAGTCATCTGTTTATTCCTAAACCAGTTACTTTGACCCAAGGGATGGGTTATGCTGGTTGGTTTCACTCATTCTGGCTCATGTTTGGAGGTTGGCAGGAGAGCTCAGGCCTCTGACAAGCCTGGGTCTGGACAGGGACTCCAGGGCCTGAAAGAGAAGTAAGCTCCGATTTTAAAGAGGATAGGAATAGGGGACACTGGTGTGGCCAAAGACCATGGCTGTCCCTTACGGACAACACGAGGTCTGTCCCCTGACAGAGGATTGGTCCTGGGGGGGAAACTGGAGCAGACTCCCAGCCAGGCTGGTTGTGTCTTTCTCCGCCTTTTTAAAATCTTCCTACTTCTTCAGGGATTAGGAGAGAGCAGGATGGATCAACAGGCAGGGTATCTATAGGTTTTTGTCTGTTTGTGTCTATCTTTAATTAATCTTTATCAGAGTATAGTTTCTTTGCATTATTGTGTTAGTTTCTACTGTACAACAAAATGAATCAACTCTATGTATACATGTATTTCCTCCCTTCTGGGCTTCCTTCCCGTTTAGGTCACCACAGAGCATCACGTAGAGGTCCTTGTGCTGTCCAGTCAATTCTCATGAGTTCTCTATGTTATACATATGGTCAGGGCTGCCCAGTCCAAGCTTGCCGTGCTCACCCAGGACAGGCCAATACATCGGAGAGGAGGGCTTGAGGCAAGGAATACAGTTTCATCCTAAAAGCTGGCAGACCAAGAAGACAGCAGACTAATGTTGCAAAATAATCATCTTACAGGGTCTGGATACCACTTTCTTTTACAGAACACAGAGGAGGGAGGACAAGGTGAGGATGTAAAGTAAAAGTCTGTCCCCGGAGGCCCCATAGGGTCCTGCTGAGTTGCGCCTGCTTTCTGAGGCATCAGAGTCGTGCCATGGCTGCCACGCTCACAGTTCAGCAGAGGCATGTTGGCATGGTCTGGAGGCTGCATTATTCTTTTTCCTGTTCTCCGCCCCCACAAAAAGAATTTATTTTTTCTTGAACCTTCTGCTGCAGAGTAAGGAAACTTTCTTCTGAAGTCTCTCTGGTAAATGTTGCTGGAAGTATCCTAAATGGAGTCATCTGTTTATTCCTAAACCAGTTACTTTGACCCAAGGGATGGGTTATGCTGGTTGGTTTCACTCATTCTGGCTCATGTTTGGAGGTTGGCAGGAGAGCTCAGGCCTCTGACAAGCCTGGGTCTGGACAGGGACTCCAGGGCCTGAAAGAGAAGTAAGCTCCGATTTTAAAGAGGATAGGAATAGGGGACACTGGTGTGGCCAAAGACCATGGCTGTCCCTTACGGACAACACGAGGTCTGTCCCCTGACAGAGGATTGGTCCTGGGGGGGAAACTGGAGCAGACTCCCAGCCAGGCTGGTTGTGTCTTTCTCCGCCTTTTTAAAATCTTCCTACTTCTTCAGGGATTAGGAGAGAGCAGGATGGATCAACAGGCAGGGTATCTATAGGTTTTTGTCTGTTTGTGTCTATCTTTAATTAATCTTTATCAGAGTATAGTTTCTTTGCATTATTGTGTTAGTTTCTACTGTACAACAAAATGAATCAACTCTATGTATACATGTATTTCCTCCCTTCTGGGCTTCCTTCCCGTTTAGGTCACCACAGAGCATCACGTAGAGGTCCTTGTGCTGTCCAGTCAATTCTCATGAGTTCTCTATGTTATACATATGGTCAGGGCTGCCCAGTCCAAGCTTGCCGTGCTCACCCAGGACAGGCCAATACATCGGAGAGGAGGGCTTGAGGCAAGGAATACAGTTTCATCCTAAAAGCTGGCAGACCAAGAAGACAGCAGACTAATGTTGCAAAATAATCATCTTACAGGGTCTGGATACCACTTTCTTTTACAGAACACAGAGGAGGGAGGACAAGGTGAGGATGTAAAGTAAAAAGACCATTAATCTTCCAAACATCTCCTGAACGATCAGTTTCGGGGAGGGGATATGTTAGGGGATATGTTAATGTCTTCCTTCTTGCAGCCATTCATAGGTGGACAGGGTCAGGATGCCTCCCTGACTGAAGGTAGTCTGGTTTGACATTCAGGGTGAGGGCAGAGTCCCCGTGGCAGGACATTATGTATGGACACTGTCCTTTCCGTGAACAGAAGTGACAGGGAGCAAAAGTTAAAGAAACAACACGTACAAGGTTTTGTTCTCCTTGTAGCATCAATAGCGTGTGTGTCTTGATCTCAATCTCCCCCTGCCTCTCGTCCCATTGCCTTTTTACTTCTAATTTTACCAAATGGGGTTGTATTACTTGCTAATGAAGACCAACACTTTACTGCAAATACATTGCCAAGGGTGCAGCCTATTGATAATGGGAGAGGCTGGGCACGGGGTACGCGGCAGAGTATTGGAAAAATCTCTGTTCTGAACCTCAGTTTTGTTCAGAACCTAAAACCGCTCTAGGAAATGAGATCTATTAAAAATTACCTAATAAAACTTCACTTAATAAATATTCATTCATTTATTAATAAATATTCATTCTAATAATAAATTCACACCTGAGAAATACTATCCATTAATATATGCATTCTGCTCTTAACAACCTAAAGGACTACAGATAAGGCTAAAACTGCTTTGGGTCTGACCCCATCCTCTCCCATTGTCACGGTCCCTGACTCCCACTTCCAGAAGTAAGTGGTGTGCAATTTGCTAAGTACTTTCCATGACTTCTGGGACTTCCCTGGCAGTCCAGTGGTTAGTTCTCCACACTTCCACTGCAGAGGGAGTGGGTTCATTCCCTGGTCAGGGAGTAGCTCCTGCATGCAGCAAGGCATGGCCAAAACCAAAAGTTTTTAAAGTAAATATAAAGCAACCTCCATTGGTAGATAAGTAGATAGATGTGTGAGATAGAGCTCTAGCGATAGACAACTTCATGTGGTTTTTATTAGTAGTGGTATTAAATTTTATTTATTTATTAATTTTTTGCAATTGTGGGTTTTCACTGCTGCCACAGGCTCTCCTCTAGCTGCGGAGAGCAAGGGCTACAGGTGAGCAGGCTTCTTGTTGCGGTGACTTCTCTTGTTGTGGAACTCAGGTACATGGGCTCAGTAATTGCTGCCCACGGGCTCAGTAGTTGCGGCTCTGAGGCTCTAGAGCACAGGCTCAACAGTTGTGGCTCACAGGCTTCGGTGCTCCGCAGCATGTGGGATCTTCCCAGATCAGCGGTCAGACCCATGTCTCCTGCATTGCCAGGCGAACTCTCTACCACTGAGCTACCAGGGAAGCCCTCCATGGAGTTGTTTTGACTCATACATACTGTTGTGCTTCTAGCCTTTTCCTCTTCCTATTATTTTTAACTCCTGCTTAGGATTCCACAATAATCATACACCATATGCTATTAAACCTTTTCTCTATTTCACTAGTACTTGTGAAGCTGGATCTTTTTTTCAAAAAAAGTTGCCTATTTTGGAAGAATCTCAACATAAGCTTCAAAGCTGAAAACAGTGGGAGAGAAGGACCTCCACTCCTGAGAGAGCTGCCGGCCCTGTCCCTTTGGGCTAACAATTCTGTGGCTCTCAGGCCTGAGCACCTGTATCCAATCTGTATAAGGGAGGGTTAAGGGTTCATTGGAAAAGATGCTTTAGAGGGAGTTCGGTCCACCAACCAGCAATGACTGGCTGCTTTTGCAGAGTGCTTTGATCCATGGCTTAATGACACGGAGACCTCTGTCCTCGTGGAGATCTAATGGGGCCCTGGAGCATACCTTAGTTTTTCTTGGTCCGGATCGTGGAGCCCCCAGGGTAGGCAGTGTGAGAGCTTTTGAGACCTGTGACTGTCGGGTCCATCCGGGGCTGACTGTCCACAGCTAGTGGGCAGTGGGGGGAGGCTGGACCGTCAGAGCTTGGTGTCGGGGGGGCCTGCGTTCCTGTGGGTCACACAGAGGCTTGGAGAGGTGATGGGGCTTGTGTCGTCTCGAAAATACTCAGCCGAGAAGGCGCCCACCTATGTGTGGGGACCCAGGAAGAAATGGATGCCTCTGGGGCAGGAAGGCAGGGAAAGAAAAAGGGTCCAGAGAACTCAGGTCAAGAGCCGAAGGAGAGGGCTCCACGCAGAGTCGACAAAGACTCGTGAGCTCATCCGTGAAGTGGGGACCATGGTATCTCTCTATGGGATTGTTGTCTGGATAAAATGCTTAACACCTGCCTGCCCAGTGCTTGGCCCAGAACCAGAGGCTGGCCCAAGAGGGTTCCCTTGTTGAGGGCTCACCCAGTGCCCTGGCGACCTGTCTTTGGCGCCCTCTGGTGGGAGCCATTCAAACTGCCAGCTCTGCGTAGGCTCTCGGACCCGGCCACCAGCAGCTCACCCTCTGGGTCCTTGACAAGGGCCTGCTTCCCCAGGCTGGTCGCCTCCACTTCTGTTCTCCGCCACCGCTCCTGTGCCCATCCTGGGTTCCCTCGGCCTTCTGGGCAGGGCTTGTGGCCATATCTAAACCTTTTCCCTCAAATTTCCCACTAGTACTTGTGAAGCTGGATCTTTTTTCAAAAAGTTGCCTATTTTGGAAGAATCTCAACATAAGCTTCAAAGCTGAAAACAGTGGGAGAGAAGGACCTCCACTCCTGAGAGAGCTGCCGGCCCTGTCCCTTTGGGCTAACAATTCTGTGGCTCTCAGGCCTGAGCACCTGTATCCAATCTGTATAAGGGAGGGTTAAGGGTTCATTGGAAAAGATGCTTTAGAGGGAGTTCGGTCCACCAACCAGCAATGACTGGCTGCTTTTGCAGAGTGCTTTGATCCATGGCTTAATGACACGGAGACCTCTGTCCTCGTGGAGATCTAATGGGGCCCTGGAGCATACCTTAGTTTTTCTTGGTCCGGATCGTGGAGCCCCCAGGGTAGGCAGTGTGAGAGCTTTTGAGACCTGTGACTGTCGGGTCCATCCGGGGCTGACTGTCCACAGCTAGTGGGCAGTGGGGGGAGGCTGGACCGTCAGAGCTTGGTGTCGGGGGGGCCTGCGTTCCTGTGGGTCACACAGAGGCTTGGAGAGGTGATGGGGCTTGTGTCGTCTCGAAAATACTCAGCCGAGAAGGCGCCCACCTATGTGTGGGGACCCAGGAAGAAATGGATGCCTCTGGGGCAGGAAGGCAGGGAAAGAAAAAGGGTCCAGAGAACTCAGGTCAAGAGCCGAAGGAGAGGGCTCCACGCAGAGTCGACAAAGACTCGTGAGCTCATCCGTGAAGTGGGGACCATGGTATCTCTCTATGGGATTGTTGTCTGGATAAAATGCTTAACACCTGCCTGCCCAGTGCTTGGCCCAGAACCAGAGGCTGGCCCAAGAGGGTTCCCTTGTTGAGGGCTCACCCAGTGCCCTGGCGACCTGTCTTTGGCGCCCTCTGGTGGGAGCCATTCAAACTGCCAGCTCTGCGTAGGCTCTCGGACCCGGCCACCAGCAGCTCACCCTCTGGGTCCTTGACAAGGGCCTGCTTCCCCAGGCTGGTCGCCTCCACTTCTGTTCTCCGCCACCGCTCCTGTGCCCATCCTGGGTTCCCCTCGGCCTTCTGGGCAGGGCTTGTGACAGCTCTCAGCTCTTCCAGCTCTGCCTGCCTGGCTCCGCATTTGGTCTGTGGGACACCGTCAGGAGCTCTCAAGGGGCCGCTTCCCCCAGCCCCCGTCAGAGTGGTCCCCTTGCCCTCCTCTCTCTGGAAGGCCTACCACCGGTTGCCTGCCTTTAGCCTTTGTAGACCCAAGTGAGACACCTGTCTTGCTTCTCTCAGATTACGAGGATTCCTGTCAAGTTTTCCGAGAGGATCCCACGAGGCCCAGCTGGCCGAAGCTCTCCCCTCTTGTCACCCACGGGGCATGGAGGAAAGCACCAGCCACCGATGCGCCCTTGTTCTCTCTTTCTCCTCCTCCTCCTCTTCTCCAGTCTCAACTCCCTACCTCATTAGTCAACTTGCTCTGAAACTATCCTGTCTCTCATCATAGTGTTCCAGCAGAGGTTACAAGGTCAAGGCTCTTGGCACATGACTGACATGCTCCCTGTCTTTAAACCCCAGTTGAAACAGCAACAAATGTTCAATAATTCCAAGAAAGTTCTGTATTTAATATTCATATGTGCTAAAAATACAAAACCGGGCTTCCCTGGTGGTCCAGTGGGTAAAGAGCCTACCTTGCAGTGCAGGGGGCACAGGTTCGATCCCTGGCCCGGGAAGATGCCATGTATCACGGACTGGCTGGACCAGCGTGTCCAACTGAGCACATGCGCCCAGAGCAGGTGCTCTGCAGCGAGAGAGACCACTGCAATGGGAGACAAAGACTCGTGAGCTCATCCGTGAAGTGGGGACCATGGTATCTCTCTATGGGATTGTTGTCTGGATAAAATGCTTAACACCTGCCTGCCCAGTGCTTGGCCCAGAACCAGAGGCTGGCCCAAGAGGGTTCCCTTGTTGAGGGCTCACCCAGTGCCCTGGCGACCTGTCTTTGGCGCCCTCTGGTGGGAGCCATTCAAACTGCCAGCTCTGCGTAGGCTCTCGGACCCGGCCACCAGCAGCTCACCCTCTGGGTCCTTGACAAGGGCCTGCTTCCCCAGGCTGGTCGCCTCCACTTCTGTTCTCCGCCACCGCTCCTGTGCCCATCCGGGGTTTCCCCCTCGGCCTTCTGGGCAGGGCTTGTGACAGCTCTCAGCTCTTCCAGCTCTGCCTGCCTGGCTCCGCATTTGGTCTGTGGGACACCGTCAGGAGCTCTCAAGGGGCCGCTTCCCCCAGCCCCCGTCAGAGTGGTCCCCTTGCCCTCCTCTCTCTGGAAGGCCTACCACCGGTTGCCTGCCTTTAGCCTTTGTAGACCCAAGTGAGACACCTGTCTTGCTTCTCTCAGATTACGAGGATTCCTGTCAAGTTTTCCGAGAGGATCCCACGAGGCCCAGCTGGCCGAAGCTCTCCCCTCTTGTCACCCACGGGGCATGGAGGAAAGCACCAGCCACCGATGCGCCCTTGTTCTCTCTTTCTCCTCCTCCTCCTCTTCTCCAGTCTCAACTCCCTACCTCATTAGTCAACTTGCTCTGAAACTATCCTGTCTCTCATCATAGTGTTCCAGCAGAGGTTACAAGGTCAAGGCTCTTGGCACATGACTGACATGCTCCCTGTCTTTAAACCCCAGTTGAAACAGCAACAAATGTTCAATAATTCCAAGAAAGTTCTGTATTTAATATTCATATGTGCTAAAAATACAAAACCGGGCTTCCCTGGTGGTCCAGTGGGTAAAGAGCCTACCTTGCAGTGCAGGGGGCACAGGTTCGATCCCTGGCCCGGGAAGATGCCATGTATCACGGACTGGCTGGACCAGCGTGTCCAACTGAGCACATGCGCCCAGAGCAGGTGCTCTGCAGCGAGAGAGACCACTGCAATGGGAGGCCCACACACGCCAAAGAAAAAAAGATGGATGAAAATAAATATAAATAAAAGAGGCATGATGGGGAAAAAGAAGGAAAAAAAGGTATAAAACCATGCCTGGAAATGTGTGGGAGTGTGCTCAGTTGCTCGTGTCTGACTCTTTGTGACCCTATGAGCTGTAGCCCCTCAGGCTCCTCTGTGGGGGATGAGTATCCAGGGAAGGTTCCACAGGGTTCTGTGGCCTTGGCAAGAGAGGAGGAAGCTGGGTGTGGCTTTCGGTTTCCCTGGAAAATGAAAGTTATCTCATTGGCTGCCTGCATCCCTTGGGGGCTGTTCTTCAGTTGTGGTGAAGCTGCTATAAACATCCCGAATCAGATCTTTCCCTGAACACAGCCAAGCTCCAGACCACCGGCTCAGTCCCACAGCTTCAGAAAGTCTGCCCCTCCGGGTAAGACAGGGAGCAATGGGCAGGGGCTGCTCCTTCCTGCGGCCCCCACCCTCGGGGAGCTGGTGGGCTCGGGAGTGCGGGGGAGACCCATGTGGTCCCACGGGGAGCGTGGTCTCGTGTTTCTCACCTAGCCAACTGCAGTCAGAGACACTGGGTCTTCGGAGGGAAGGGACTTCCTCTCTCCCCCTTCACTGCTCTGGGGGCAGTGAGCCTCATCCATGCCCTGGTGACCCTCAAGTCTCGAGACCAGGTTGGGGTGAGACCGGCAGAGAAGAGACAAGCATTAGGAGGAAGCAAACCTGAGCCATTCCAAGCCCACGCTCTGGAAGCCGCTAGACCTGTGTGAGCGCCCGCTTTGCGGGCAAAGCTTTGTGACCTTGGCTGAGTCCCACCCTCTCTGTGCCAATGTTTTTCCTTCTCATGAAGTGAGGATGATTACCTTATTCTTCTCAATGAGTTAGGGAGGAGAGGGCATGAGAACAGGAACCAGACCAACTTGGCCCTTGGCATACGACTGAAAAACAGGTCAGTGATTGGTTCTGATTTGCTAATTATGGCACCTTTTAAGTGACTCCGTGGAGATTTAAGGAGATTCTAGAAATCTGCGTCATGAGTGAAGCTGACCACCCCAGGAAATAAAATCTCCCTCCACGTCCCCCATCCAGCTTCCCTCACTTGGGTCCCTCCGCACTCCAGCACCACATCCTGGGCCCTTCCCAAGCCCGCATCCTTTATAAGCCCAGAGCAACCTCTCTACCCCCTGGAGCCCCTTGAGATTTTGGGGCAGTCCTGGTGTCCCTATCCCCCGTCAAGGCTCCACTCTTTTGGCAGGTTTGGTGTCGATCCATTTCCGGGGGCCATGGAATTCACCCAGGCTGCCCTGGTCATCTCTAAGCTGGCTTCCAAGATACTATCTGCAGGGAGCCTGGCCAAAGTGGGCGGGGCAGCCTCCAGCAGCATCTTGGCGCTGCCTTCCCTGGGTGAGTGCTCCTGGCGGGGACTGGTGGAGGCCCGGGGTGGGGAGTGGGCGGGTGGGGGCTCCAGGGAGTGCACGGGCCCCTGCCCAGGGAGCCTGGGACCCAGAGAGTGGTCTCACCCTCAGCCTCTCAGGACCCTGATGGGCCCTGGGGACAGTGCGGATGTCAGTCCAGGGAATCTGGGTCCCTCCCTCTCCTGCCTCGACTAAGCGGCCCTGCGGCTTCATCCTCTGGCTCTCATTTCTTCCAGAATTCACTGCCAGAATTCACCTCCTTTATGTTTTTACCCAAGTGACCAACCAGCCTTTTGTTAAGTTAGTCCTGCTAGATTTCAATTCCGGAGCACTGATTTGAACACCGTTCTTTGGTTCAGGCTCCTCTCCTTCTTGCAAGCCCTGTCTTTGGTTTTATTTATTCTTGCGATTTATCTTGCCTTTGCCTGCTATTCATTCCCCCTTAGCACGGTAGCCCTTCTAATATGTGGATCATGTATCTGTTTTTCATACACATTTTTGGGAAATAGGTGTCGTTTTGTTTGCCTGTGGTTTAATTTACATGTAGAAGAGTCTGTGGAGTCTCTCATCGGATTGCTTTTTCCCCCTGCACTGAAAACTCTGCTTTTGAGCTTCAGCAGGGTGGATAAGTAAGCCTGTAATCCTTGTCTTGAACTGCTGCGAAAGGCTCCTGTGTGAACTCACCGGGTCGTTCACCTTCCTGTGCCCTGGGGTGGATGCTCGGGGCTCCCCCACCTCTGCGACAGCCAACAGTCCAGGGTGAAAGCAGGGTGGGTCGGGGCTGCTCGACCTCTGAACTCTGGTTCCTGCGCACTCACCCGCAGTTCTTCCTCAGGGCTCACCCTGCCGGCCAGCAACGCCCTGGCAGGGGCCACCTCTGCCCTGGGATCCTGGCTGGGGATGCTGAATGCCTCCTGCCTGCTGGGATCCCCTGCTGCGGCCTTGACCGCTTTGCCAGTAGGAGGTAACGGGCCCTGGGGGATGATGCCCGCCCCCACCCACCTTGGACCCCCACCCAGTGGTGGGAGCGTGACCGGAAAGTGAGGGCCGTGGCTCCAGCCAGCAGCCTTTCCTCCAGGTCAGAGAGAGGAGGACACCTCCGCTCAGGAGAAGCAATTCGTGAGATGAAATAATCCGAAGAGCTAAATCTTATCAAACACTGTGCTATCCTAAGTTTAGCACTTGACATTTACTTCTCCTAACAAGCCCAGAGGAGGATGAATGGCCCCTAATTTACAAGTGAAGGAACCTTTGTTCAAGGGACCCGGGCTGGGAGGGGGTGGGGGGACGGCGAGAGGGCCGGCGCGCAGCTGCTCCGGAGCCTGGGACAGGAAGTAGAACAGAAGTGCAGGGGCCCAGGCCTGGAGGCAGCCTCAGGGCAGGCAGGTTCTGAACAGCCCAGAAGGGCCAGGCCCTCTCCCCAGGAGAGCCGGGGGAGCCCAGCAGGCAGCCATCAGACCCACAGCACCCTCTCTCCACCGGGCCGTCCGTGTGGAGGGGCCCAGTGGCGCCAGCCGGGCACCATCTCTCCTCCCACACACTAGTACTGAGTCTCAAATACTCTAACCTCCAATACTCTTGATTCCGGAGTCTCTGGTTTCATCCCCCAGCCAGGTGGCCCACGGGTCGCTTTGCTGTTGTTCAGTCGCTCAGTCATGTCCCACTTTTTTGCGACCCCATGGACTGTAGCCTGAGAGGTTCCTCTGTCCATGGGATTCTCCAGGCGGGAACACTGGAGTGGACAGCCATTGCCTTCTCCAGGGAATCTTCCCAACTCAGGGATCGAACCCGCATGCTCTGCACTGGCAGGCCTAGTCTTTACCACTGAGGCGCCTGGGAAGGCCTACGGCTCGCTTAGGATGTGGCTTTTGTATCCCTCATCTCTTTACTTCCTTCACTGCCACCTCAGAGCGATCCTCTAGGGAGGCTGGCTGAGCCTACGTCTGCACACGTTGCTATTTTTAAAACTCCTGGCTCCAAAATTGCAGTCCTGGCTCCTATGGCTGCCGCTGACCAAGACCTCTGCCAGCGGGTTCCGGGGACCCTCACTGTCAGGCAACCGGGCAGCTATGGTCCGGTGCTGTGAGCGGCTCCAGCCACGGGGGAGCAGGATGGATCTGGTGGGGAGGGTCGGGGGCAGCCTTCCAGAGAAGGGGCCACAAGTGGGGCCTTGAAGCATCAGGAGCATTCGAGGCTTCCAGCCCTGTTGTCAGGTAACACCCAAGCATTCACCCGGGCTTGTCTGGATGTCAGCCGAGTGCTGCAAAATGAAACACCTCTCTACCTGAGGGTTTACTGCTATCTGAACAGTTCTTTCTGTACCTGCAGAGGTCATATAATGCCCTCCACTTCCACACTCATGGGCTTCCCTGGTGGCTCAGATGGTAAAGAATCTGCCTGCCACGCAGGAGACCTGGGTTCAATCCCTGGGTTGGGAAGATCCCCTGGAGAGCGAATGGCTACCCACTCCAGTATTCTTCCCAAGGACCAAGGAGCTGAACTAATATCCCAGCTCAGAGGGTTGATACTCATTTCCTGCGCCTTCTCCCCCAACTCCAACCCCACCCAGTCAAACCAACATGACCTAAACTACTTTGCCAAGAATCCTGCATTCATCTGTATCCTGTCTTCCTACATCTGACGCTCTTGTTTATGTTTGACCAACAAATCTAGCTTGGAAAGCAGAGGGAAAGAAAAAGAGAACTTCTGAGCTACCCACAAACAAGCCCCAACCAACCAGTCTGCAGACAGATGAACAAAACACACAACAAAACCCATACTTCATGACTGAATTTTCCAGGCGGGAACACTGGAGTGGACAGCCATTGCCTTCTCCAGGGAATCTTCCCAACTCAGGGATCGAACCGCATGCTCTGCACTGGCAGGCCTAGTCTTTACCACTGAGGCGCCTGGGAAGGCCTACGGCTCGCTTAGGATGTGGCTTTTGTATCCCTCATCTCTTTACTTCCTTCACTGCCACCTCAGAGCGATCCTCTAGGAGGCTGGCTGAGCCTACGTCTGCACACGTTGCTATTTTTAAAACTCCTGGCTCCAAAATTGCAGTCCTGGCTCCTATGGCTGCCGCTGACCAAGACCTCTGCCAGCGGGTTCCGGGGACCCTCACTGTCAGGCAACCGGGCAGCTATGGTCCGGTGCTGTGAGCGGCTCCAGCCACGGGGGAGCAGGATGGATCTGGTGGGGAGGGTCGGGGGCAGCCTTCCAGAGAAGGGGCCACAAGTGGGGCCTTGAAGCATCAGGAGCATTCGAGGCTTCCAGCCCTGTTGTCAGGTAACACCCAAGCATTCACCCGGGCTTGTCTGGATGTCAGCCGAGTGCTGCAAAATGAAACACCTCTCTACCTGAGGGTTTACTGCTATCTGAACAGTTCTTTCTGTACCTGCAGAGGTCATATAATGCCCTCCACTTCCACACTCATGGGCTTCCCTGGTGGCTCAGATGGTAAAGAATCTGCCTGCCACGCAGGAGACCTGGGTTCAATCCCTGGGTTGGGAAGATCCCCTGGAGAGCGAATGGCTACCCACTCCAGTATTCTTCCCAAGGACCAAGGAGCTGAACTAATATCCCAGCTCAG
The DNA here is from genome assembly GCA_022376925.1 of Tragulus kanchil. Lineage (NCBI taxonomy): Eukaryota > Metazoa > Chordata > Mammalia > Artiodactyla > Tragulidae > Tragulus > Tragulus kanchil. The sequence continues at coordinate 181,230,582 of JAIOJX010000032.1, read as the reverse complement.
AGGGTTGATACTCATTTCCTGCGCCTTCTCCCCCAACTCCAACCCCACCCAGTCAAACCAACATGACCTAAACTACTTTGCCAAGAATCCTGCATTCATCTGTATCCTGTCTTCCTACATCTGACGCTCTTGTTTATGTTTGACCAACAAATCTAGCTTGGAAAGCAGAGGGAAAGAAAAAGAGAACTTCTGAGCTACCCACAAACAAGCCCCAACCAACCAGTCTGCAGACAGATGAACAAAACACACAACAAAACCCATACTTCATGACTGAATTTTCCAGAACAAGATCCTCAAACCCCATCTCCAGATAACTCTAGGCCAAGGCATGCAGATGCATTCAGGATGGGTTCTTTGACTCCCTGGCCCCATCGCCAAGCTCAAGGATTTCCCTTAGGAAATCTCGCTTCTCTGGATGAAGGAGGCAGCCTCCTTCCTTCCTGCGTCTCCCAGCCTGGGCAGCGCCTTCTCTGTAGGTAGGTGTGTGGGCTCAGGGAGTGGAGGGGTGTGGCCACTTACAGAATGTTCTTTTGGTTTCCAGCCAAGACTGCTGCAGCTCTGGTGGGAGGAGGTGAGTCTGTGCCCGGCTATCCTCGTCCTCGTCTGTCCCCAGACCCTGGGAGTTGGGAGCAACTGGCCTTGCACCTGCCCCAGCCGGCCCCAGGCCTCCTGTCCCCTGTGGGAGAGGAGGCACGGGAACAAGAAGCACGGAGTTTCCACACAAACACACATGGAGGCGGCCCTAAGAGGGCCCCAACTTTCTTGCCGGCCGGCCACTGTGTGACCTTGGATGTGGCTTTGAACTCCTCTGAGCTCAGCTTTCCTCGTGAAAAATAGGCCAAGGGTGCCCCTTCAGGGTGACCGTGGCGGGGATGTAGGACGAAACGTGTGTGTAGTTTGGACACATGAGATGCGTTAACCGGAAACCATTGGCTCAGCGGTGACTTCCAATGGCTCTGTGGGACGCCATAGAGGCCCAGAACTGGGATCCAAGCAGGGCTCAGAATGGGCTCCCGGCTGTACGCTGGGCCCTGGGTAGGCTCAGCTTCTATTAAAGATGTCCTCCACAAAGACAGGAAGCTTGCCCACGCCCCTCGCACCCTCCCCAGTTCCAGCATCTTACTGAGGCAGCACCCGAGGCCTTTCCTAAGGGCCCGGTGCCGACCATCTCCCTGTCCCCGGTGATCCCACAGCCCTTTCCTGTGCTTTCCCCATCAGCGGGGTCCACCCTGGACGCCTGACTGCTGGCCTGGCCTCCCGGAGTCTTTCCCAAGCTCAGAGTTTGCCCCTTCTCCAGACGCCTGGAAGGTCCCCAAGCTTGCTGCAATGTGTGTCTTTGTGGGCAGGGCAGGGTGTCCATTTGCCCCTCACCCCGGCTCCTCTCCCCCTACAGCTGCGGCCATGGGGGCTGTGCCCGCGGTGCTGGGTGCAGTGGGCTTCACCGGGACAGGCATTGCCGCCTCCTCCGTGGCAGCCAAGATGATGTCGATGTCCGCCATCGCCAATGGGGGCGGAGTCGCCGCCGGCAGCCTGGTGGCCACTCTCCAGTCTGTGGGTGAGCTGATCTCCGTAGGGCTTCCTCTGGGGCCCAAGGAAAAGGAGCGGAGCCTGAGCGTCAGGCCCTGACCGCAGCCCTGCCGGGCCCAGTCTGCCCGTCCCCCGGCCTCGCCCTCTGTGATCTCTCTCTGGGTTTCTCTGAAGCAGACGCAGGAAGGAAGGAAGGTGCTCTAGCCTGGGGTGTGCTGGGGGCAGCTGACTCGGCCCAAAGCAGATTTGCTGGGTTAACTGGGGTGTCTCTGTCGCACCTGGGGTGCTAGAGAGTGAGGCAGCTCCCAGCTCTGGACTGCATCACCCTAGTTGATGCCTTTGGGTACCTGCCTGCAGCAGCCTTCCCCCACACGGAGATCCTTGAGGGCCGGGAGAACAGACAGGGGTTCTGGGTGGGCTCTCTGGGCCTGGGGTCCTCTAGCCAGAGCCCTCCCTCTGCTCACCCTCTGCTTCTCCCCCAGGAGCAGCCGGACTCTCGCTGTCATCCAAAGTCCTGGTGGGCTCTGCTGGGGCCGGCCTTGTGTCTAGACTGGTGGGCCTGTGACTGAGCCCTGTCACCCCCTTGGCAGAGGCTCTGACGAGGCAGGGCCCCGCCCGCCAGCCTGATGCGGGGAGGGACCCAGTCCTGGGGGGACAAGTGCCAAAGGCTGTACGCCCGGAGGAAAACAAGAAATAAAAATGAGCTAGTGCAACCCCTCCAGCTCCCTTCTTTCTTGCTGGCCTGAGGTCATCTCGGGGCGGGGAGGTGGGAGGCTCACCTCTCTTAGAGTGACGTGGTGCTGGGGTGTTCAGAGCTGACCTGGGTTTAAACGTGAAGACTGGAGGCTGCTCCTGCCTGGCATACGATTCTGTGACCCCAGGGAGGTCACTCTGGTCCACATTCACCCTTCTGTCTATGGTGACGTGATCTAAATAAACCCAAAGGTCTCAGCTAGGGTGGGTGTTGGGTTCGGCTCCTGTGTAAAGTCAGGAATGGAAAGGGAGGGGACATCCTCTTCGGAGCCTCATTAGCAGGCCCCACCCCTGCCCTTTACATACAGTGGCTGTTTCCCCAGTGACCTGCCTGAGGCTCAGAAAGCGAGGGCTCCAGGATGGCACTACTTTGTCCCCATGTCAAAGTCCAGTGTCCTGGGTTTTTTTCTCTAACAGCTAGAAAGGAAATCTAGTTTGTCATTAGTTCTGAGCTTTCCGCTAATGGAGCTAGTGGTAAAGAACACACCTGCCAATGCTGGAGACCTAAGAGATGTGGGTTGGACCCCTGGGTTGGGAAGATTTTCCTGGAGGAGGGCATGGCAACCCACTCCAGTATTCTCGCCTGGCGAATCCCATGAACAGAGGAGCCTGGCGGGCTGCGGTCCATGGGGCCACAGAGAATTGGTCATGACTGAAGCGACTTAGCATGCCTACATTGATCTTTCTACTTCAGACCCCTGGTGCTTAAATATCCTTCTCTCCCCAGTACAGGGCCTCTTAGAAGCTCCTTATCAGCAGGTTGGGAATGCTCAGAAAATGCTCTTTCGTGCTGATTCACTTGTCCTTTCCACAAACTCTTTGAGCTTGTGCTGTGGGATCAGGCACTGAACTGGAGGTGAGGGAACTTGCCCTTTCCAAGGCAGCACTCATGGTGAGCTGAGTGGATGGACCAACGGGCACTGGTCCATTGATACTGACCTCTGATGACACCAGGGACCAGCCCAGGGCTCTGGAGGTGCCCAGAGGGAAGGCACAGAGCAATAGGGCCCTCGTCCTTTTGTTAGGGGAAGCTCACTGACTGAAACCGCCCACCCTGCCCAGGCACCATAGTAACCAGTTGAGTGAATTATTTTAGGACAGGAGGTCCTGATAAACAAGACAGAACTGATAAGCACCACCAACTGGACGAGTTCAGGAACAGTTCCAAGGAGACACTATGTGTCTAACCACCTCTCAGAATCCTTCTCGCTGGCCTCCATCTTGGATGAGCAATGTGTGCACCACCAGGAAGGACCCTGAGTCAGAGTGAGTGGCCCCAGACAGCCTGGAAGTCAATCCCATCACTGTAGCACCAACGACCGTGAGCCCCGAGGCAGAGCGGTTCTCCCGGGTGCCCTTGCCCTGTTGCTCTCCACCTGGCGCCTTTTCCAACAAAATCTCTTGCTTTGTCAGCACATGTGTCTCCTTAGACAATTCATTTCAGAGTGTTAGACAAGAGCCTGCTTTCATGCCTTGCTAGGGGTCCCCTTTCCTGCAACACTTTCAGGGTGTTGTGTTGTGAGGCACAGTCAGTGAAGCACCCAACTCCGCTCGTGGTAGATGGAAATGAGGTTTATTTAGGCTGGCGCCAGTGACTACCCACAAGAGACTAGGTTTCCTGCGAGGGCCCTGACTGGAGGTAAAGGGCAGTTTTTAAAGGCTGGTCCAATCAATGGCACAAGACCCTCCCATTTGATCGAGATTGTACACACATGCTCATTCCATTTCACAATCAACAGAATAGTCCAGGGGATTCTTTGTTAATCGCAGTCAGTTACAATTAACAGACAACAACCAATGCTAGCAGATGAATCTTTAACCAGTAACCATCAGTAAACCATTATGCACTCCCTTTTACAGTTGCAACAAAAATACTGTAAGGACGGCTTATGAGCAACAGAGATTTATTTCTCCTCGTCTAGAGGCTGGGAAGTCCGAGAGCTAGGCTGCAGCAGGCTTGGTGCCTAGGTGGCTGTCTTCACTGTGTCCTCACGTGGTGGAAGGGGCAAGGGGGAGCTCTGTGGCCTCTTCTAGAAGGACGCTAATTCCATTCACGAGGGCCCACCCTCAGGGCCTAGGCACGTCCCAACACTGCCCCCTCCTGGTGCCTTCGCCCCGGGGGTTGATATTTCACCTTATGAATTTGAGGGGGACACAGACATCCAGGTTCCAGCAGGCCTATTGGGGAAGGGGAGCTTGAGTTCTGTCCTGAAGGTCTGGGAAAGTGTTGAAGGGTTTTAATATGACAATGACCCAATCGCAGGCCCTCCACCCCTGCAGACCCCGTCCTAGGTGCCCTCAGCAGTCGGACAGGATCTCAGCTTCCCACAAGAACCAAACTTGAGAGTCTGGTTCTATGGATTTTAAAAGTTAACTCGCCCATGCCCTCAGGCGACTCCTCATGGGGTCCTTGAAGCATAGCTGTACCCCACCAAAGGAGTGAACTCTTAGTGTGTTCATTCAATACTCGTTTCTTTCCCTTTCCGTCTTTTTTTTTTCTTTTGATGTCTTGGAGAATCTAAGAAAGACTTTGATGGAGCCTTCCCTCCAAAATGTACACAGCCCTCAAATAATTAACTTCCAAACTCCTTCATTGAAGTCTCTGAAGGTCCTCCTTGGAGCCAAGGGCAAACCCCCTGCCTTAAAGGCGCTTTGTCTGACTTGGATCTGGAAGGAGGAGAGGGCAGCCTCTCTCCCGTCTGAGACCTCCAGACAGCTCAACAGGCCACCCCGGGACTCCCATTGTTCTAGACTCTTGTGTCCTGACCTCATTTCTGGTCCCGCTCAGAAAGTCAGCGTTCCACTCACTGTCTCCTCTGACGTCGAGTCCGGGGCCTCCGCCTCTGGGTTCTGTGCTGTTGTAATCTATCCTTAGTTCTAACATGGCTGAACTCTGGCTTCTGTTGACCTGCTGACCCTGTTAGGCCTTGCCACGGTGGTACCTGCAAAGATAGGATGTGCTGCAGCGAGCTAGCTGCCAGCTCAGAGCCGACTGGCACCCCACAGCCTGGAGTTGTTTTTCTGTGCGGTCAAAGGTAGCAATTGAACCCAGTCCCCTGTTGCTTGTTTATTGCTGCCTATAAAAGCTTTATGAAAATGCTGTTCAGGGCTCCGCCATCAACTGCAGGCGTGAGCCTCGGACAGTTACCCCTCCCTCCCCAACCCCCCCCCCCCCCCAAAAGATTTTCTTTGAATTGGTATGATTTTTGCCTCTTTGTTTTTGACGCTCGATTGTGGACTATAACAGTGCCTCTGGTATCAGGTTTGGCTTCTGTAGCAACAGGATTCTAAGCACAGGGCCCAGTGATCCTCAGCCTTGAGCACCCCTCATCCCCGCCAGCCTTTGGGTATGGACAATCCTGAGACTATGAGGTTAAGACTCCCACAGTTATGCTAAGTTCATAGGACAAAAGGGAAATTGTGCCTGTGGGTCTAATCCAATCACTGTGAGGCCTTTAAAAGCAGTCTTCTCTGCTCATCACAGAAGAGGAAGGTGTGCGATTTGAAACAAGGGAATTTGAAGATTCCTCCTGCAGTCTTCACGTGAGAGCCCCCACGAAACCTTGATTTGGGCCTTGTGAGACCCTATACAGAGGACTTAAGACCGCCAGGCCTTCTGACCTTCTGACCAACAACGGGGAGATAATAAGTGTGTGCTACTGTTTTTTTATTTTGGCTATTACAGAGCCCAGAGAGACGCCAGAACCTTGGCCATCGGAGTGGTGTCTGCTACTGGAGGCTGGCATTACGGTGGACCGGCAACAAGAGGGCTGCTGGAAGTCCGTTCAGGAGGCAGGCACACGCCCAGGTAGCCCCTCCAGCAGGGGGGCTTCAGTTATGATGAGGTTGGGTCTCTGGGCCAGGAGGCCCCAGGAGCATCACTAAGAATGAGAATCTCCATGCAAAGGTTGAGATCCTCAGTTTTCCTCATTGGCAAGAACTGAGATTGCTGCAGCTAGCCTATAACATCCAAAACAGAGGGAGGGGGATTTGTCTTGGAAAATCTGACCAAGAAAAGAAACTGCTCATGTTTTGATATCTGGAAGGATATGGCCATTGAGAGGTTCAGCCAGACCACATACACTCTCCAAGTCAACAAGAGCACTCCCGTGGCAGAACCTGCCATGGTGTTGCCAGATTCTTGGCTCCCTCTCCACAGATGCTGAATAGATAGAAAAACATGATCCGAGAGGATACATGCTCCCCAAGGTTCATTGCAGCCCTGTTTACAATAGCCGAGACAGGAAACAACCTTCATGTCTGTCAACAAAGGGATGGATAAAGACATTGTGGTACATATATGCAGTGGAATACTACTCAGCCATTAAAAATTATGAAATAGTGTCATTTGCAGCAACATGGATGGACCTAGAGATTGTCATACTGAGTAAAGTAAGCCAGACAGGGAAGAAATATTGAATGGCATCCCTTGTATGTGGAGACTGAAAAGAAATGTTACACGTGAACTTATTCACAAAACAGAAGGAGAGTCACGGACTTAGAGAACACGCTTTGGGTTACCAGTGGGAAAGGCTGGGGGAGAGAGATAGGGAGTTTGGGATGGGTATGCAGGATAACCAACAAGGACTTACCGTGTGGCACTTGGAACTCTGCTTTCAGCCTGGACGGGAGGGAGTTTGAGCGAGTTAAAGCGCCCCCCTTTTCTGACCCTATACAGAGGACTTAAGACCGCCAGGCCTTCTGACCTTCTGACCAACAACGGGGAGATAATAAGTGTGTGCTACTGTTTTTTTATTTTGGCTATTACAGAGCCCAGAGAGCGCCAGAACCTTGGCCATCGGAGTGGTGTCGGCTACTGGAGGCTGGCATTACGGTGGACCGGCAACAAGAGGGCTGCTGGAAGTCCGTTCAGGAGGCAGGCACACGCCCAGGTAGCCCCTCCAGCAGGGGGGCTTCAGTTATGATGAGGTTGGGTCTCTGGGCCAGGAGGCCCCAGGAGCATCACTAAGAATGAGAATCTCCATGCAAAGGTTGAGATCCTCAGTTTTCCTCATTGGCAAGAACTGAGATTGCTGCAGCTAGCCTATAACATCCAAAACAGAGGGAGGGGGATTTGTCTTGGAAAATCTGACCAAGAAAAGAAACTGCTCATGTTTTGATATCTGGAAGGATATGGCCATTGAGAGGTTCAGCCAGACCACATACACTCTCCAAGTCAACAAGAGCACTCCCGTGGCAGAACCTGCCATGGTGTTGCCAGATTCTTGGCTCCCTCTCCACAGATGCTGAATAGATAGAAAAACATGATCCGAGAGGATACATGCTCCCCAAGGTTCATTGCAGCCCTGTTTACAATAGCCGAGACAGGAAACAACCTTCATGTCTGTCAACAAAGGGATGGATAAAGACATTGTGGTACATATATGCAGTGGAATACTACTCAGCCATTAAAAATTATGAAATAGTGTCATTTGCAGCAACATGGATGGACCTAGAGATTGTCATACTGAGTAAAGTAAGCCAGACAGGGAAGAAATATTGAATGGCATCCCTTGTATGTGGAGACTGAAAAGAAATGTTACACGTGAACTTATTCACAAAACAGAAGGAGAGTCACGGACTTAGAGAACACGCTTTGGGTTACCAGTGGGAAAGGCTGGGGGAGAGAGATAGGGAGTTTGGGATGGGTATGCAGGATAACCAACAAGGACTTACCGTGTGGCACTTGGAACTCTGCTCAGTGTTAGGTGGCAGCCTGGACGGGAGGGGAGTTTGAGCGAGAATGGACACGTGTATACGGATGGCTGAGTCCCTTCACTGTCCACCTGAAACCATCACACCATGGTCACTCAGCTGTACCCCAGTTAAAACAAAGAGAAACGTGGAGACAGACCTTGAGAAATATGGAGGAGATAGAAAGATGGCTTTATCTTCTGCAAGCAAGGGTAAGGCTGCAGTTTACTCCAGCGGTCCCTAACCTTTCTGGCACCATGGATCAACCGGTTTCATAGCAAACAATTGTTCCATGGACTGATGGGGCGGGAGATTATTCAAGCGCGTTTCTTTCATTGTGCGCTTTATTTCTACTTTTATGACATCAGCTTGACCTCAGATCATCAGGCATTAGATTCCAGAGGTTTGGGAACCGCTGGTTTACATAGTATCGGGGTGATAGGTTAGCTTTGTGAAGGATGGATGAGTTAGATACTGCAGATTAGTAACTGCTAAAATAAAACCGGGAGTGATTAACCCTTTCAGATCTATTTATGTTTCTTCTCTACCCTGTTCCTGGTTCCCCTTACTTCCCTTGTCTCAGGAGAGGAAAGAAACCTCATTTCTACTTTTATTGCAATAATGGGACATCTATGAAGGCTCAGACATGAAGGGGAAGCAGGTGTAATTCTCTCCTCCCACCTCCGCATCTCTGGCCCTCTCTCCTCTTTCACTCCTGGCCCTGAGGCATTCGTCCTCTGAGAGAGGGGCAGCTTCACCACTGGCTCCCCCCCGCCCCCCAGGGGCTGCAGGGCCCAAAGCTGGCTGGTCTGAGACTGTGGCCCACAGAGGTGGGGGAGGGGAGTGGGCCCAGGAGGGATACAGACGAAACTGCCTTGCTAGCATCTGCAGTGGGGGAGGGAGAAAAGGGCTTCTGTTTCCCAGGAACCTGCCCTCTGTCCTCCTGAGTCCCTGCAGCACCTTCCGAGACATCTCTGGGCACCTCGCTGCCCCCAGAGCAACTCTCAAAGCACTGGGTCAAGAGCAGCACAGTAAACAACAGTAAAACTATAAATTTAATCTGGTTAAGACACTGCCTGTGACTCGTCACATAAAATCCACATACTATTCCGAGAGAGGCCACACTGTTGCCCTGGTTTTTATAGACGTTGTTGAAAGAACCCGTAAGACACGATCCAATGTCCCTAACTTCAGCTGCTATTGAAAATGGGCATCTTTATTTTCTTGGCTCCAAAATCACTCTGGATGGTGATGATAGCCATGAAATTAAAATACACTCGCTCCTTGGAAGAAAAGCTTTGATGAACCTAGACAGTATATTAAAAATCAGAGACATCACTTTGCCAACAAAGTGCGTTACAGTCAAAACTGTGGGGTTTTTTCCGGTAGTTGGTATGGATGTGAGTGTTAGACCATAAAGAAAGCTGAGCGCCAAGGAACTGATGCTTTCAAACTGTGGCACTGGAGAAGACTCTTGAGAGTCCCTTGGACTGAAAGAAGATCAAACCAGTCCATCCTAAAGGAAATCATCCCTGAGTATTCACTAGAAGGACTGATGCTGAAGCTGAAGCTCCCATACTTTGGTCACCTGATGCGAAGAGCTGATTCATTGGAAAAGACCCTGATGCTGGAAAGATTGAGGGCAGGAGAAAGGGATGACAGAGGATGAGATGGTTGGATGGCATCACTGACTCAATGGACATGAGTTTGATTAACTCTGGGAGGTAGTGAAGGACAGAGAGAAGCCTGGCGTGCTGCAGTCCATGGGGTCTCAAAAAATCAGACACAACCGAGCGACTGAACAATGACACTCTTTCCATAACTCACATCTACTTGATGGGTTATTTCCAGAAGATTTGGAGTCTTTACCTGGATCACTGCCCATCAGCCTGCAACTTGTAAGTAAGTGACTTGTGTTCAGGGAGATAGAATAGTTTTCATAATGAAACAAACAATTTCAAATTGATGAAGAGATCTGAGGTGGGGATGGTGTCTTTCAACAATAACAACCTTTGTCCAGCCAGCCCCCTACGGGACTCTCTAGAGTGCCTTTGATTTTTCAGCAGAAAAGGAAACTGAAACTGTGCCAGGTTTCCCCTGACAAACAGCAGACTTAGGAACTGTCCACTGGTTGGAATGTTTGCTCTCAAGGCCCCTGACCCATGGTTTTGTGCAGGGTAGTGTTGCCGAGATCTTAACTCCCTGTCTACCGATGCTGGATAGAAATATCGAGACAGAGTTTGGAGGGAAAAAAGTAGCTTTATTATTATTATTATTATTATTGCAAAGCAAAAGGGAAACACAGTAGGCAAGAGGCTCGAGAACTGTGCCCTCTTTTCATGGGAATAGGGAGAGGTTTTATATTCTTACGAAGGTCTTGCATTTTTTTTTCTCTTTTGCAAATTTCAAGATGGCCACAGCTGGCATCAGGCAACTTAGCAGCCAGGTCTGGTGTCCCTGAAATGACCAACTCCTGACCCTTTCATTTCTTTGAAATGCAGAATGCTGCAAGAGAATGTAGGGGAAGAAGAGGGCCAGGTGCGGAGTGTAATCTATACGGAGTCAGACAATAATTCATTTTGTTTAGCTTTCTGAAGGGCAAGTCCAATTACAAGTGCTTGTTAGTAGTAACTGCTAAAGAAGAACCAAGATCGTTGAACTCTTGCAGGCCTGGTATGTGCCAAAGGCCATTCACTCATTTCTGCTTTCGCTGCAACAATAGGCCAGTGGGTGGGCCAGCTCCAGAGCTGAGCTGTGTTCTCTGCTGGGATTCCTGCAGACCTGGGCTGGTCCGGTTCCTGACCAGGTGGGTCACCATGAGACAGACTTTGGCGCCCCCTGTGTGAGCTTCATCCTAATGAAAGGAGATGAGTGCGGCCTGGAAACAGGCAGGTTTCAGGAAGAATCTAAGTGGGTGCTATGGCTGTCTAGGGTCAGCCCCCTGAGTGGGACCCGAGGAGAGGGTGGGAAGCTGTCTTTGTCTGAGACCCCAAGAGGAAGATTTAGATGCAAGTCATTAATTTGGGGGTGACCCCAGGGAGCACACCACGGGGTAATGGCGGGGTGAGACGGGCAGAGACAGGAGGCTGAGAATGGGCCCTTTCGTCAGTTTGCAGGGGCAACTGAGGCTGAATCCTGCTGGAGACCTTTGGCGGGGAGAGGCTTATCCCCCTTCTAAAATCCGTCACTGACTGGGGTCTAAAATCCGTCACTGACTGGGGGACCAACGCCTGACACCTCCAGCCTGCTAGGCAGGCTTCAGGGGCAGGGCCCGGCAGCGGGGGTGCAGCCCCCCCCTGCCAGTCTTGCCTCCAGGATGGACACTTTCCTTGGGTTTCCTCCCGCCGCCAGTCTTTCTTGGGAGCACCCAGTGCGTCCCTGGAGAATAACCTTGAGGGTGGCCTGAAGCATCCGTCCTTGTGACTGTAGCTCCCAGGGTCCCCGGTGCTCGTGCCAGGCTATCCTTGCCCTTGAGTGATCAGTTAAGGCGTTTAGATGTACTTGTGCACCGGCTAGCCAGGTCTGGTGTCCCTGAAATGACCAACTCCTGACCCTTTCATTTCTTTGAAATGCAGAATGCTGCAAGAGAATGTAGGGGAAGAAGAGGGCCAGGTGCGGAGTGTAATCTATACGGAGTCAGACAATAATTCATTTTGTTTAGCTTTCTGAAGGGCAAGTCCAATTACAAGTGCTTGTTAGTAGTAACTGCTAAAGAAGAACCAAGATCGTTGAACTCTTGCAGGCCTGGTATGTGCCAAAGGCCATTCACTCATTTCTGCTTTCGCTGCAACAATAGGCCAGTGGGTGGGCCAGCTCCAGAGCTGAGCTGTGTTCTCTGCTGGGATTCCTGCAGACCTGGGCTGGTCCGGTTCCTGACCAGGTGGGTCACCATGAGACAGACTTTGGCGCCCCCTGTGTGAGCTTCATCCTAATGAAAGGAGATGAGTGCGGCCTGGAAACAGGCAGGTTTCAGGAAGAATCTAAGTGGGTGCTATGGCTGTCTAGGGTCAGCCCCCTGAGTGGGACCCGAGGAGAGGGTGGGAAGCTGTCTTTGTCTGAGACCCCAAGAGGAAGATTTAGATGCAAGTCATTAATTTGGGGGTGACCCCAGGGAGCACACCCACGGGGTAATGGCGGGGTGAGACGGGCAGAGACAGGAGGCTGAGAATGGGCCCTTTCGTCAGTTTGCAGGGGCAACTGAGGCTGAATCCTGCTGGAGACCTTTGGCGGGGAGAGGCTTATCCCCCTTCTAAAATCCGTCACTGACTGGGGTCTAAAATCCGTCACTGACTGGGGGACCAACGCCTGACACCTCCAGCCTGCTAGGCAGGCTTCAGGGGCAGGGCCCGGCAGCGGGGGTGCAGCCCCTCCCTGCCAGTCTTGCCTCCAGGAGGGACACTTTCCTTGGGTTTCCTCCCGCCGCCAGTCTTTCTTGGGAGCACCCAGTGCGTCCCTGGAGAATAACCTTGAGGGTGGCCTGAAGCATCCGTCCTTGTGACTGTAGCTCCCAGGGTCCCCGGTGCTCGTGCCAGGCTATCCTTGCCCTTGAGTGATCAGTTAAGGCGTTTAGATGTACTTGCACCTGCCTGCACCGGCCCCACCTCTTCCTGTGCTCCGCCCCAGGCAGCTCAGGGCTCTCCTTGGAGGAATCTGACCTCCCTGAGGATTCAGGCCATCTGGTGGCCCTGCCTCTTCAGCTCTCTTAGGGGTTCAGGCAAAGTTATGCTTTTGTAGGTTTTCTGGCTTTTTCTTATAGTCGGTGGGAGACTATAGTCTTCTCCTTATACATTCTCTCCAGCTTCCTTCCTTAGCGGTCCTTCCTTCTTGATACTGATAGGTCACGAGGAGCCCACAGAATGCAGCACCTGCGATCTGGAGGCCTCCTCAAGACTATCTACTGAGGGTGGAAGAAGCAGTTTTAGAGCTTATATGTCCTCCTCTAAAAAGACTCCAGAGAAGGAGGCCTCTCAGGAGGGAAGGGAGAGCTCACTCCGGATGTGAACAAGTCGCAGGGGAGACCAAGATCTCTTGTCACCGGGGCGGGAACTGGTGAATGCCAGTTCCCTTTAGACTTTCCAGACACAGCGTAGGGGCCATTCCTGACTCCTCCTCCTTCTCGCAAGGTACCCACTGTAGTATCTGGCACACGGCACAGCCCCTGTCCTGGTGGTCTGCTTGTCAGTGTCCCCACAGCACTCTGAGTAAGGCCATTGCCCTGCTCGCCGCCGGGTGTCCAGCGCCCATCAGAAAGGAAGGGCAGAGGGCCCCGGGGTGAGTGGCTACCCCTCACCGCTGCCTCCCCAGGAACCTCTGCCATCTCTGTCACTGAGTGTGGCTTTTCAGGTGGCTCAGTGGTAAAGAATCTACCTACCAACGTGGGAGACCTGGGTTTGATCCCTGGGTCAGAAAGGTCCCCTAGAGGAGGAAATGACAACCCACTCCAGTATTCTTGCCTGGAGAATCCTATGGACAGGAGTCTGGAGGGCCATAGTCCATGGGATCACAAAGAGTTGGACACGACTGAGCGCTCACACATCATTGACTGAGTGGTAAATTGAGTCCCACTGACGGCCCACCGCTGGCCCTGGGTTATACAGCCCATCCTCTGGAAGATGGGGCCAGCCAGAGCCTCCTGGCAAGTGGCGCTGTGCTTGATCAGCCTGCCCCTCCACCAGAGGGCAGGTTGGAGTGTAGTGGTTTAGTTGCTAAGTTGTGTCCGACTCTTTGCAACCCCAAGGACAGTAACCTGCCAGGCTCCTCTGTCCGTGGGATTTCCCAGGTAAGAGTACTGGAGCGGTTGGCCATTTCCTTTTCCAGGGGATCTTCCCAGTCCAGGGATTGGACCTGCGCCTCCGGCATTGGCGGGTGGATTCCTTACCACTGAGCCACTGGGAAGTCCATCAGGTTGGCAGAATTTCAAACCCCAGTGTTTTGACTGATGACAGCTCCAGGACACAGCTGCAGAGGTGCACAGGGGAAGGCTTATGAGGAAGTCTCTTTGGGAGGCAGTAGCGCATTTTGTTGGAATGACCATGGGCTTTGGCCTCCACCAAAGTCCCCTGTTTGAATCCTAGACTGTGACCTCCATAGCTCTCTGACCTTGGGCAAGTGGACCAACTTCCAGGAGCCCCCTTTCCTAATCTGTAGGATGGCGATTGCTGTCAGGCTTGGAGCACCATGTGCAGACTCCCTGCAGATATCAGGCCTCTGTGAATGGAGGCCAGCGTCACCACGGCTACTGCCCGTCTGGCACCGCAGAGGTCCCTGGCTCTGCTGAGTTGGCTGATGGAACCTCCCCATCCCTGGAAGATCTGAAGGAGGTGCGATGCCTGTGACCCTTAGCAGGGTAAGGGCTCCCTCCCGTGGATGAACTTGACCATTGATCTGCTTGATAATCGTCTCTTCTCCTTCCTTCCTTCCCACCCCTGAAGCTCAGCATTCCCAAAGGCGGATCTCAAGAGGCAGAAGCTCCTGAGAATGTGAACATGAGGGAGCTGCTGGGCTGAGACGTGGGTCCCGGCTTTGCTGAGGCAGCAGGCAGGGGTGCTCCCAGGGTGACGGGTGGCTGGGAGCACAGCTCAGCATCGCGCACATGGAGACAAAGGGTTCCTCAGTGGGACTCAGCCCTGCTTTTCTGCTGCCCTTTGCGGGCTCTTCTCCCATCTCCCTCCCTGCCCCTGGCCCTCCTGCTCCTGTCCCCAGAGCTGGTCTCTGCCAGAGCCTCCTGGCAAGTGGCTGTGCTTGATCAGCCTGCCCCTCCACCAGAGGGCAGGTTGGAGTGTAGTGGTTTAGTTGCTAAGTTGTGTCCGACTCTTTGCAACCCCAAGGACAGTAACCTGCCAGGCTCCTCTGTCCGTGGGATTTCCCAGGTAAGAGTACTGGAGCGGTTGGCCATTTCCTTTTCCAGGGGATCTTCCCAGTCCAGGGATTGGACCTGCGCCTCCGGCATTGGCGGGTGGATTCCTTACCACTGAGCCACTGGGAAGTCCATCAGGTTGGCAGAATTTCAAACCCCAGTGTTTTGACTGATGACAGCTCCAGGACACAGCTGCAGAGGTGCACAGGGGAAGGCTTATGAGGAAGTCTCTTTGGGAGGCAGTAGCGCATTTTGTTGGAATGACCATGGGCTTTGGCCTCCACCAAAGTCCCCTGTTTGAATCCTAGACTGTGACCTCCATAGCTCTCTGACCTTGGGCAAGTGGACCAACTTCCAGGAGCCCCCTTTCCTAATCTGTAGGATGGCGATTGCTGTCAGGCTTGGAGCACCATGTGCAGACTCCCTGCAGATATCAGGCCTCTGTGAATGGAGGCCAGCGTCACCACGGCTACTGCCCGTCTGGCACCGCAGAGGTCCCTGGCTCTGCTGAGTTGGCTGATGGAACCTCCCCATCCCTGGAAGATCTGAAGGAGGTGCGATGCCTGTGACCCTTAGCAGGGTAAGGGCTCCCTCCCGTGGATGAACTTGACCATTGATCTGCTTGATAATCGTCTCTTCTCCTTCCTTCCTTCCCACCCCTGAAGCTCAGCATTCCCAAAGGCGGATCTCAAGAGGCAGAAGCTCCTGAGAATGTGAACATGAGGGAGCTGCTGGGCTGAGACGTGGGTCCCGGCTTTGCTGAGGCAGCAGGCAGGGGTGCTCCCAGGGTGACGGGTGGCTGGGAGCACAGCTCAGCATCGCGCACATGGAGACAAAGGGTTCCTCAGTGGGACTCAGCCCTGCTTTTCTGCTGCCCTTTGCGGGCTCTTCTCCCATCTCCCTCCCTGCCCCTGGCCCTCCTGCTCCTGTCCCCAGAGCTGGTCTCTGCCACAGCCTGCCGAGCAACACCCATCCTGGGATCCTGAGACAAGTCCCTGGCTCCTCTCCTTTCAGCTGGGGTTGGTGTCTAGAGAAGAAAAGTGGGTGCCCTGGGCTCCCCTCCTGTCATGGGGTTGGTGGCCTAGAGGCAGCGGCTCTCTGGGCATGGGACAGGGTGCAAGGAGATGGGGCGACCAGAGTCAGCAGGCTCTGAAAGGACAAGTCAGGAGGCAGGAGTGGATGGCGGCGGAAGGGGAGGACCAGGAGTGCGACCTGGAACAGAACCACAGTGTGTCAGATCTGAGCCCGGATGAAAGGGATTTCAGCTCTAGGAAGGCGCATAGTAGCGTATTTCTTAAAAGACAGAACAAAATGCTTAACGCTTACCACAGAGGTAATGATATATGCTCTTTGTTGAATAACTAAAACGATATAGAGAAATTGAAACTTCCAATTCACAACTCACAACCCTCTCAGGCCTGCGAGGAGCAAAGACAGGGAGGTCCATCTGCAGGTGACCTTTATTTCTCATGTTTCTCTGACTTGAGTGGGGGTTTTGGAGGTTCCACTTGGGGTCTATTTTCTCCTGGCTGCTCCCCTTCAGCTCTGGGTCCAGCTGGAGGAGAGGAAGGAGGCGCCTTTTTTGCACCTCCAAGCAAAGCCCCAAAAGCAGATCCAACGGAGCCCAGGAGGATGTTGGATGATGTGGAGAGTCCAGCGGCCCCTGGAGAAGGGACAGAGGGTGAGCGCAGGCAGGGGACGGGGCCGCAGCCGGCGCCTATCACAGGCCTGAGGCCCAGAGGCCCGGGGGATGCCTCCG
Source organism: Tragulus kanchil (assembly GCA_022376925.1). Lineage (NCBI taxonomy): Eukaryota > Metazoa > Chordata > Mammalia > Artiodactyla > Tragulidae > Tragulus > Tragulus kanchil. The sequence goes on along the minus strand of JAIOJX010000032.1, from coordinate 181,213,993 downwards.
TAGGTCTCGTGTCCCCCAGGGCTCTGACTTGGGTAGGGGAAGCTAGAGGCGCTGAGACAGAGAAAGAGAGAGATAAGAGGGAGAATCCATGGGAAGTGAGAGAGAGACCCCAAGAGCTATCGGTCCCACTGGAGCCCAGAGAGGGAGGGGACCTACCTAGGCCAATCAGGTGTCAGATTTGGGTAGGGTTGGGAAGGTCCCCTGGAAAAGGAAACGGCAACCCACTCCAGGATTCTCGCCTGGAGAATCCCGTGGGCAGAGGAGGCTGGCGGGCTGCAGCACTTGGGGTCACAAAAGAGTCGGTCAGGACTTAGCGACCAAACAGCAACAAAGATCCAGGGCCCAGCTATCACATACCCTGGGCTGCGTCCCTTCTTCTCTTTTCCAGAACTCTCACCCCTCCACACCCTCCTTCCCCGCCCCCCGCCCCGCCTCACCCAGGACTCAGAGAGAACAGTGAGGGAGAGACTGAACCAGGGACAAGGAGGAGCACCGGGCTGGAGGGAGCTCACAGGTCCTCTCTCAGGCTTCGCCTCTGGGCTGAATCTTGTGCTGGTCTGGTCCCCCTCCCCTCTGCTTCCCCCTCCCCGTCCCCCAGCCGGCGGGACACTTACCCACGGACTGGAGAGTGGCCACCAGGCTGCCGGCTGCAACTCCGCCCCCGTTGGCCACGGCGGCCGCTGACATCATCTTGGCGGCTACGGAGGAGGCGGCGATTCCTGCCCCGGTGAAGCCCATGGCGCCCAGCACCACGGGGACGGCCCCCACGGCCAGGGCTGTAGGGCGAGAGGATCCGGTTGGGGGCGTGGGCTCAGGGTGGTAGACCCCTTAGGAATCCCCTGACACTTTCTGGGGACTGTCTGCTTGGAGCCGACTGCAGACAGCCGCTTGGAGAAGAGTCCCGACATAAAGAAAAAGGTCGGGGGCTGTGGAGCCAGTTAGGGACTGGAGGTTAGAGGAGGCACCTGGTTGGCTCTCTTAACTTGCTGTGTGCCAACCGGGAATCTGCTGTCCCTCCCTGGGCTTCAGGCTTTTGTGTGTGTGTGTGCGTATGAAACGGCAGTGATTCATGCCGTGATTCATGGTGAAATAAACCATAAACCACTGCCCTTTATAGCAGCGAATCCTCTTTGCAGTGAAATCGTCCCCGAATGTGCTTTACACGTGGGGACTAGAGGAGCAGCTACGTTGGGGATCGCGGGGTCCCTTTCCGAGGGAGCACCGCTCTCGGCTCCTAAGATGCACCCCGACGGCTCCGGGAGTGGAGGGGGGCGCCGCCTCTCTAGGGGCTCCCGCCCATCCCGGGACCGCAGCCGGGCGAGGGCCCGCCGGTGCAGGGGCGCAGGTGAGTCACCTCCTCCGATCGCAGCCGCCGCCGCTCGTTCTAGCGAGAAATACAGAGCGAGATGGATGTGTTACTGAGGGAAGGAAGCGAGTCCCCCGGGCCCTGGAGGGGTGGAGTCTGGGAGGCCCGCCGCCTGCCCAGGACGCCAGCCGGTGGGGAAGAAACACTCACTTATCATGGTGACGCCCTCCTCGCTCGCTGCCGCAGCGCACAGGAAATGGCTAAGCCCCGCGAGATGCTGCGTTTCCCAGAGAACCAATGCAGACGCGGTCCGCCCTCGCAGGATCTCTGCCCAGACTGGACGCGGGGACGCGCGTCCCGCGCGCCGGCCGGCCCGCCCCCACCGCCTTCCCAGCCCGACCCCGGGGTCTCACTCGCCCGCTCCGCACCTTCACCCCATTCATCCTTCTCCTCCCCCGCCCTTTTCAAAAACCCACCCCTGGTTCCCTCTGGGCGGATTTCTCTCTTGTGTGATGGCTCCACCAAAGGGAAAAGAACTTTAAAACCCCAGAAGGACGCGGCAAATGCACCAGGGCTCCAAAGGCCACATTTTGCCCCTTGATGACATAGTTTGTTTTGGTGCAAAAGTAAACAGAACGGGGCTTCCCTGGTGGTCCAGTGGGTAAGGACACCGCCTTCCAGTGCAAGGGGCGCCGGTTCGATCCCTGGCCTGGGAAGATCCCACGTGCCGCGGAGCGGCTGGACCGATGTGTTCAATTACTGAGCCGGAGCTCTGGAGCGCATGCGCCCAGAGCCGGCGCTCTGCGACGACAGAGGCCACCGCGATGGGAGGCCCACAGGAGCCAAAGAACAAAGATGTTTCTGAAAATGGATGGATGAAGGACCAATAGAAGTGGCCCGCCCGCCAGCCCACCCTCCCGTCCCATCCACCCCCCAAAAATTAAAAAAAAAAAAAAAAAGTAAACAGAACGTAAGTTAAAAAAGGAAATTTCACTTCCAGAGGGTGACACTGGTAGATCTCAGTGCGTTTCCTTCCAGTCCGTTTCCCCAAGACCACCATCACCATCACTCTCAGAACATGTCATCTCACCTCCAAGTTCCAGTCACATTTGCACACTTCTTTGCAAATTATTCATTTTAATTTACTATTTATGTTTCCTCAGGCTGTGTAATATTCTTAAGCAGGATTTTTAAAAAATTTATTGAGGTACAGTTTACACAAAATAAAACGTTTTTTTTTTTGGCTGTGACATGCCAGAATTAAGATCTCAGACCAAGGATCTAAGCAGAGACACCTGCGGTGGAAGGGCAGCGTCTTAACTGCTAGACTGCCAGGGAAGCTGTTAAACTCAGCTTCTGAGGGTACAGTTCTATGCGCTTGTGCTCAGTTGCTCAGTCAGGTCCAAGTCTTGGCAACCCCCATGGACTGTAGCCCACCAGGTTCCTCTTGTCCACTGGGGTTTTCCCAGGCAAGAATACTGGATTGGGTTGCCATTTCCTCCTCTAAGGGAATCTTCCCAACCCAGGGACTGAACCCAGATCTCCTGCATTGCAGGCAGATTCTTTTCTATCTGAGCTGGTACATTTCTATGGGTTTGGACCAACCTTTACATTCTGTGCGCCCAGCAACTCAGATACAGAACATTTTCATCACTGATCCCCTCCACTGATTCACTCATGCCCCTTTGTAATCAACCCCTCCCTGACCCCAGCCTCTGGAGGCCTCTGATCTGTTTTCTGTCCCTACAGATTTGGCTTTTTTTCAGAATTTCAAGGTGATTTTTGCTTGTCATCAATCAGTCTGTCCTGGGGATAAACTATAGTTCAATGTATCAGCGCCCCAACAACCACCTCTAAGGGTTTAATTCTAATTTTTACTCTATAACTTATCCAGGCTTGAATGCTTACGTCATGGTGCACAAGTATTTTCTGATAATACAGTCCTAGAGGAGGAATTGTTGGCTCAGAAGCTATCCTTTTTTAGGGCACTTGATACTTTATTATTGTTAGGTTGTATTCCCAAAATGTTGCTTCAGTTTATACTCCCCCCATGGGTATGTGAAAAGATGTATTTTTCTCTACTCCTAACCAACAATTAGCTTGGTCATTAAAAGAAAAAATCTTTTCTGATGAAAGGTAAAAAAAGATGGCTTTTTAATGTACTTTTCTTTTTTTACTGTTAATCAGGTTAAACTATTTTTAAGTGACTTAGGCTTATGCAGTCTTATTTGGAATAAGGTCTGGTATTCTTAAGCAGGATTTTAAAAATTTATTGAGGTACAGTTTACACAAAATAAAACGTTTTTTTTTTTGGCTGTGACATGCCAGAATTAAGATCTCAGACCAAGGATCTAAGCAGAGACACCTGCGGTGGAAGGGCAGCGTCTTAACTGCTAGACTGCCAGGGAAGCTGTTAAACTCAGCTTCTGAGGGTACAGTTCTATGCGCTTGTGCTCAGTTGCTCAGTCAGGTCCAAGTCTTGGCAACCCCCATGGACTGTAGCCCACCAGGTTCCTCTTGTCCACTGGGGTTTTCCCAGGCAAGAATACTGGATTGGGTTGCCATTTCCTCCTCTAAGGGAATCTTCCCAACCCAGGGACTGAACCCAGATCTCCTGCATTGCAGGCAGATTCTTTTCTATCTGAGCTGGTACATTTCTATGGGTTTGGACCAACCTTTACATTCTGTGCGCCCAGCAACTCAGATACAGAACATTTTCATCACTGATCCCCTCCACTGATTCACTCATGCCCCTTTGTAATCAACCCCTCCCTGACCCCAGCCTCTGGAGGCCTCTGATCTGTTTTCTGTCCCTACAGATTTGGCTTTTTTTCAGAATTTCAAGGTGATTTTTGCTTGTCATCAATCAGTCTGTCCTGGGGATAAACTATAGTTCAATGTATCAGCGCCCCAACAACCACCTCTAAGGGTTTAATTCTAATTTTTACTCTATAACTTATCCAGGCTTGAATGCTTACGTCATGGTGCACAAGTATTTTCTGATAATACAGTCCTAGAGGAGGAATTGTTGGCTCAGAAGCTATCCTTTTTTAGGGCACTTGATACTTTATTATTGTTAGGTTGTATTCCCAAAATGTTGCTTCAGTTTATACTCCCCCCATGGGTATGTGAAAAGATGTATTTTTCTCTACTCCTAACCAACAATTAGCTTGGTCATTAAAAGAAAAAATCTTTTCTGATGAAAGGTAAAAAAAGATGGCTTTTTAATGTACTTTTCTTTTTTTACTGTTAATCAGGTTAAACTATTTTTAAGTGACTTAGGCTTATGCAGTCTTATTTGGAATAAGGTCTGGTATTCTTAGAACTTTCTTCCATCAGGGTGGTTTCTTTTTTTCCTTATAGATATATACGAAATTCTTTATGTTTAATGATCTTAATTCTTTCTTATAGATGTTACAAAGTTTTGTTTATACTTCATCATTGCCTCTTTTTTTTGAGGGGGTAGAGGAACACTTTTTAACACAGAAAAGTTGTTAATATTTATGCAAGTATGCCAATATTTTAATTTATTATTTTTTTCTTTGTATGCCCCAAAGAAAACTATTCCTACTAGCTATCAGATACAACATCATTTGTATTTTGAGGGGGTAGGGGGTTGTTCTGTGGCTTTACTTTATAAAATTAACTTTTTAATCCATCTGGGTATAGGGTACTTTACATATCTATGTATATCTTAGCCAACCAGCTCATATATAAAAACCATTTATTAAATTCTAACATCATTTGTTTAATCATCTTCCATTTCCTCTTTGATTTGAAATTCTAGCTTTGTATTTAAAATTCGTATGCTTGTACATATCCCAGAGTATCTCTTTTGGAATATTGTGTTCTAATGAGGATCTCTCCTGACAATAGTATTACACTGTTTTAATATTTATAAGTTGAATATTTTATTTCATATCCGTGATCATTTTCATTTAGGTTTATAAAACTTCTGGCTTTTCCTACCTATTAGTTCTTCAGATGAAGTTTACAAAAATTTTCTCAATTCCAGAAAAAAATTTTTCTACTATTTTAATGGAAATTGAGCTAATTTTTAATATAAATATTCAGGGAGAAATATTTTTACAAAAGAATTTTTTTAATATAGGAAAATGAGAAGTCTATCTATTTACTCTTTTTTCCCCTAGGTAAAGTTTTGTAGTTATCTTTGCATAAGAACTACATATTTTAAAATGAACTTTATTTTGAAAGAAAGCTCTAGATCTAAGGAAAGACTGCAAAGATAGTATAGAGAGTTCATACATACCCCACACTGGCATGTGCATGCTAAGTCACTTCAGTCATGTCCAACTCTGCAGCTCTATGGACTGCAGCCCGCCAGGCTCCTCTGTCCATGGGATTGTCCAGGCAAGAATATTGGAGTGCGTTGCCATTTCCTTCTCCAGGAAGGAAACTCTTGGTAAAGTTCAGAACAAGTCAAAGCCCAGTGTCTTCCTGGTTTGCAAGGTAATTGAAATTCCTCGAAAATTCAATCTATATTAAAATTAAGCAAAAAATACTTACGTGCAAAAGATGGTGAAGTTCTAGGTTTAGACACTTATGCGAAGAGGCTTTTGAAATCTTGCTAGGATAACTTATAGTTGTGCAGGAGTGTCCTGTATATTTCAGGATGTCAGGCATCTCTGGTCCTGATGTACTCAACGCTAATCACTAGGGGTTGTTCTGTGGCTTTACTTTATAAAATTAACTTTTTAATCCATCTGGGTATAGGGTACTTTACATATCTATGTATATCTTAGCCAACCAGCTCATATATAAAAACCATTTATTAAATTCTAACATCATTTGTTTAATCATCTTCCATTTCCTCTTTGATTTGAAATTCTAGCTTTGTATTTAAAATTCGTATGCTTGTACATATCCCAGAGTATCTCTTTTGGAATATTGTGTTCTAATGAGGATCTCTCCTGACAATAGTATTACACTGTTTTAATATTTATAAGTTGAATATTTTATTTCATATCCGTGATCATTTTCATTTAGGTTTATAAAACTTCTGGCTTTTCCTACCTATTAGTTCTTCAGATGAAGTTTACAAAAATTTTCTCAATTCCAGAAAAAAATTTTTCTACTATTTTAATGGAAATTGAGCTAATTTTTAATATAAATATTCAGGGAGAAATATTTTTACAAAAGAATTTTTTTAATACAGGAAAATGAGAAGTCTTTCTATTTACTCTTTTTCCACTAGGTAAAGTTTTGTAGTTCTCTTTGTATAAGAACTACATATTTTAAAATGAACTTTATTTTGAAAGAAAGCTCTAGATCTAAGGAAAGACTGCAAAGATAGTATAGAGAGTTCATACATACCCCACACTGGCATGTGCATGCTAAGTCACTTCAGTCATGTCCAACTCTGCAGCTCTATGGACTGCAGCCCGCCAGGCTCCTCTGTCCATGGGATTGTCCAGGCAAGAATATTGGAGTGCGTTGCCATTTCCTTCTCCAGGAAGGAAACTCTTGGTAAAGTTCAGAACAAGTCAAAGCCCAGTGTCTTCCTGGTTTGCAAGGTAATTGAAATTCCTCGAAAATTCAATCTATATTAAAATTAAGCAAAAAATACTTACGTGCAAAAGATGGTGAAGTTCTAGGTTTAGACACTTATGCGAAGAGGCTTTTGAAATCTTGCTAGGATAACTTATAGTTGTGCAGGAGTGTCCTGTATATTTCAGGATGTCAGGCATCTCTGGTCCTGATGTACTCAACGCTAATCACTAGGACTGGTAAAAACATGCCAACAATTTTCCAAGATGTCACCTAGGTGGCAGTAGCATCCCAGTTAAAAACTAACATCGTAAGCGGTAACTTAAAAAACCTGAAATGTTTATAACTATTTAAAAAGACAATAAAATGAATAAAAACAATGATATTCATATTTGGAGCATTCATTTTAATAATTTGAGCATGTTGAACATTTAACCAGTGCATAAAAATCTGAGATCATAACTCTGGATGCATCATTTTAGAGTTATGATCTCAATTTTAATGGTCTACTTTGGCAAGAGGTTTTTTAAAATTTTTTCATTCTTATTTTTTAGTTAATTAATTTTATTTTTTTAAAATTTTTTTACAGAGTCTTGTTGTTCACAGACATGTATGTTTCCAGATCAGTCATATGCGTATCCCTGGCACCCTCCCCCCTGGCAAGAGGTTTAATCTTGTGATTATAAAAATGAAAAATATTCTATTTGAAACCAATCTTATAAGGAAAACTTAAAGTTCAAAACTGGATATGATAGACCGTATGCTGGGCCATACAGCAAATCTTAATACATTTCAAAAGACTGTGAAATATACAGGGTACATTATCTGGCCACAAAAGTGTTCAATTAATAATCAATAACAATACGGTATCTGGAAATTTCTCAAATATATGGGAAAAGAACAGCATAAGTCTAATCCATAGGACAGATTAAAAATCACAAGTGAAATTAGAAAATATACAACTAATTAGTACATAAAAATATTTTTGTTACAGCTTTAAATGTTCATATTAGTAAAAAGATTTAAAATAAATCATTTCCCAATTAAGAGGAGCAAATTAAATCCAAAGTAATATAACAAATATAGAAAAATATAAAATATAAAAATATAACAAAGACATATAACAGAAAGTAAACAACTAGAAAACAAGCAATAGGGGGGAAATGCCCAAACCCAACCTTTTCTAGTAAGACATTAAGAAAATCTATCTTGAGTTTTCCTTAATCAAGAGAAAAATGGAGACAGAATGAAAAATAGTCTACATGAGTTTGTCCTGTATATTTCAGGATGTCAGGCATCTCTGGTCCTGATGTACTCAACGCTAATCACTAGGACTGGTAAAAACATGCCAACAATTTTCCAAGATGTCACCTAGGTGGCAGTAGCATCCCAGTTAAAAACTAACATCGTAAGCGGTAACTTAAAAAACCTGAAATGTTTATAACTATTTAAAAAGACAATAAAATGAATAAAAACAATGATATTCATATTTGGAGCATTCATTTTAATAATTTGAGCATGTTGAACATTTAACCAGTGCATAAGAATCTGAGATCATAACTCTGTATGTATCATTTTAGAGTTATGATCTCAATTTTAATGGTCTACTTTGGCAAGAGGTTTTTTAAAATTTTTTCATTCTTATTTTTTAGTTAATTAATTTTATTTTTTTAAAATTTTTTTACAGAGTCTTGTTGTTCACAGACATGTATGTTTCCAGATCAGTCATATGCGTATCCCTGGCACCCTCCCCCCTGGCAAGAGGTTTAATCTTGTGATTATAAAAATGAAAAATATTCTATTTGAAACCAATCTTATAAGGAAAACTTAAAGTTCAAAACTGGATATGATAGACCGTATGCTGGGCCATACAGCAAATCTTAATACATTTCAAAAGACTGTGAAATATACAGGGTACATTATCTGGCCACAAAAGTGTTCAATTAATAATCAATAACAATACGGTATCTGGAAATTTCTCAAATATATGGGAAAAGAACAGCATAAGTCTAATCCATAGGACAGATTAAAAATCACAAGTGAAATTAGAAAATATACAACTAATTAGTACATAAAAATATTTTTGTTACAGCTTTAAATGTTCATATTAGTAAAAAGATTTAAAATAAATCATTTCCCAATTAAGAGGAGCAAATTAAATCCAAAGTAATATAACAAATATAGAAAAATATAAAATATAAAAATATAACAAAGACATATAACAGAAAGTAAACAACTAGAAAACAAGCAATAGGGGGGAAATGCCCAAACCCAACCTTTTCTAGTAAGACATTAAGAAAATCTATCTTGAGTTTTCCTTAATCAAGAGAAAAATGGAGAAAACAAAAACTACCATCATCAAGAATGAAAGAATAGTTACACAGTGAAGGGAAAAGAAGGAAATATGAAAATCCACTTTAAGTCTGTAAATTTGACAATGTAAATGAAAGGGACACATTCCTCAAGAAATTAACAAACTGACCCAAGAAGAGATAGAAAACCTGAAAAACTCTTTATATCAAATTAATTTAATTCATAGTATAAATTATTCCCCCACAAAAATCTCCAAGTCCAAATGGTTTCACTGATGAAGTCCATCAGATATTTAAAGGGAGAAAGGCTACCAAGTTTGTACAAATTCAGAAAATGAGAAAGAGTATTTCTAACTCACTTCATGAAATCAATACAGCCTCAATACCAAAATTTAATAAGAGCATTTCAGGAAAAGAAAACTATAGGTTAGTATCCCTTAAAAACATAGATGCAAATAACTTGGACAAAATGTTAGCAAATTAAATCTACAAATAGATACAAGAGACAATGTCATGAACTAGCAAATTTGTCCTGAGGAATAAAGCTAGCTCAACATTTGAAAATGAGTCAAGTAACTTCCCACATGTACAGAATAGAGGAAAAAAAAAATCATATTCCCGTCTACTAGATGGTTTGATTAAAAACTCTAAGCAGTTTAGAAATAAAAAGAAACTTCTGCGATCTTACTAATGTTTTCTATGGGAAAAAATCAGCAAAAAGCACCATTCTTAATCCTGCTATACTGGCTGCATTCCCTCTCCTGTTGGGAGGAGGCAAGGATGCCCACTCTCCCTACCTCTGTTTAGTTTTGCCCTGTTTCGTTGTCCTCAACAGTGCAGTGAAGAAAAGGGGAGGGGGAGGAAGGCATAAAGATTAGAAAGGAAGAGGTAAAATGTTTTCTATGTAAAATATGATTGTTTATGTACCAAGTCCTAAGTAATTCACACAAAAACTGCTAGAACTAACAAGTGACCTTAAAGTACTGCACAAATCAATTGTTATTTATAAATACTACCAACAAAAGTGAAAGTTACACAGCATCAAAGGATCTTCCGAATGACACATGCAATATCATCAAAACTGTAAGACACTTAGGAATGTATTATCAAAGTGTGCATGATGTGTACAATGAACTAGAAAACATCGCTGAGAGAAATGAAAGGGAACCTGAAAAACAGAAAGATAAACCATATTCATGGGTTCGAAGACTGAATTTTAAGTTATCAATACTCTACAGATGAGACCAACCTAGACAGTGAATTCTAAAGCAGAGACATCACCTTGCAGACAAAACTCCATATAGTCAAAGCTATGGTTTTCCCAGTTGTCATGTGTAGATGTAAAAGTTGGACCATGAAGATGCTGAGCACTGAAGAACTGATGCCTTTGAACTGGGGTGCTAGAGAAGACTCCTGAGAGTCCCTTGGACCGCAAGGAGATCAAATCAGTCAATCCTAATGGAAATCAGCCCTGAGTTTTCAATGGAAGGACTGATGTTGAAGCTGAAGCTCCAATACTTCGGCCACCTGATGCGAAGAGACAACTCACTGGAAAATACCCCGATGTTGGGAAAAATAGAAGGCAGAAGGAGAAGGGGACAACAGAGGATGAGATGGTTGGATGGCATCACCAAATCAATGGACATGCGTTTGAGCAAGCTCCAGGAGACGGTGGAGGACAGGGAAGCCTGGCGTGCGGCCGTCCATGGGATCGCAAAGATTCAGACACGACTGAGCAGCTGAACAGACTGATTTTACAGACTGACCTATATATTCAGTGTGATTCATTAATTCCTCTCCCAGGTGTTTGCTCAAGAGAAATGAAGATATATGTCACACTTCTGGATTGGCACACGAAGTCCAAAACAACTTTATTTGTTAAAAGAACAGCCCCATGTGAAAAGAATCCGAAATGTATAGTAACAAGTGAATTATATGAGCATTCTATTTTCATTGAACTTGAAAAAATGATTAGATATGCAGAGTGGAAAAAAAAGCTAAAGCCTTCTGTTTTCCTGTCACTAACCCCTGCTGATGCTTTCAGGTTCGAGCTCTGCCATTGTGCCTGCCTGTTACGTAGTCCTTGGCTTCCTGGTGACTCAGCAGTAAGAAATCCTCCCGACAACGCTGAAAGTTACAAATGGATCTTCCGAATGACACATGCAATATCATCAAAACTGTAAGACACTTAGGAATGTATTATCAAAGTGTGCATGATGTGTACAATGAACTAGAAAACATCGCTGAGAGAAATGAAAGGGAACCTGAAAAACAGAAAGATAAACCATATTCATGGGTTCGAAGACTGAATTTTAAGTTATCAATACTCTACAGATGAGACCAACCTAGACAGTGAATTCTAAAGCAGAGACATCACCTTGCAGACAAAACTCCATATAGTCAAAGCTATGGTTTTCCCAGTTGTCATGTGTAGATGTAAAAGTTGGACCATGAAGATGCTGAGCACTGAAGAACTGATGCCTTTGAACTGGGGTGCTAGAGAAGACTCCTGAGAGTCCCTTGGACCGCAAGGAGATCAAATCAGTCAATCCTAATGGAAATCAGCCCTGAGTTTTCAATGGAAGGACTGATGTTGAAGCTGAAGCTCCAATACTTCGGCCACCTGATGCGAAGAGACAACTCACTGGAAAATACCCCGATGTTGGGAAAAATAGAAGGCAGAAGGAGAAGGGGACAACAGAGGATGAGATGGTTGGATGGCATCACCAAATCAATGGACATGCGTTTGAGCAAGCTCCAGGAGACGGTGGAGGACAGGGAAGCCTGGCGTGCGGCCGTCCATGGGATCGCAAAGATTCAGACACGACTGAGCAGCTGAACAGACTGATTTTACAGACTGACCTATATATTCAGTGTGATTCATTAATTCCTCTCCCAGGTGTTTGCTCAAGAGAAATGAAGATATATGTCACACTTCTGGATTGGCACACGAAGTCCAAAACAACTTTATTTGTTAAAAGAACAGCCCCATGTGAAAAGAATCCGAAATGTATAGTAACAAGTGAATTATATGAGCATTCTATTTTCATTGAACTTGAAAAAATGATTAGATATGCAGAGTGGAAAAAAAAGCTAAAGCCTTCTGTTTTCCTGTCACTAACCCCTGCTGATGCTTTCAGGTTCGAGCTCTGCCATTGTGCCTGCCTGTTACGTAGTCCTTGGCTTCCTGGTGACTCAGCAGTAAGAAATCCTCCCGACAACGCAGGAGATGTGGGTTCGATCCCTGGGTCAGGAAGTTTCTTTGGGGAAGGAAATGGCAACCCACTCCAGTATTCTTGCCTGGGAAATCCCATAGCCAGAGGAGCCTGGCGGGCTACAGTCCACCGGGTCACAAAGAGTCGGACATGACTAAACGACAACAACAATATGCAGTCCTCAGGGCTGCCTGTAGCTGACGCCTCCTGCTGCTACACTTTTGGAAATCCTATTGAGGCTCAGTCAGTCCTCCAAGTCATGATGAAGTGACTAAATTTTCCTGGCCAGTGTCATGCTTCAGGAGATGTGGCAGCACCAGGCACCAGGCCAAGAATTCTGAGTCTCTACCAGCCTTGCCGACTGACTACCTACCTACAGCTAACTTGGTTGGGTCGACTGCAGTTCTGAGGACCAGCATTGGAGACGATGAGATTCCTGGCTTTGCGGGCCCTCCTGTGGCAGTAGCTTAGACCCAAGCATAGCTAGGAGTGTGCTAAGTTGCTTCAGTTGTGTCAGGTCGCTTCAATTGTGTTGCGACCTGACAGACTGTAGCCCGCCAGGCTCCTCTGGCCACGGGATTTCCCAGGCAAGAGTACTGGAGTGGGCCACCACTCTCTTCGCTAGGAGATCTTCCCGACCCGGGATCTAAGCCGTGTCTCTTAGGTTTCCGGCGCTGGCAGGCGGGTTCTTTACCGCTAGCGCCACCTAGGAGGTGGTCTGGGTACCATACACACAGCACCCAGCCTGATTTGAGAGGGAGATTCATTTGAGGACTGGAGCAAACTTGTGAACTGCAAACAGAAAAAACTGCAAGGTTCTAGTTCTTGGAGCAAATTCCTGCAATCAGTAGAAGAGGTTTGCCAGTACCTTCTTTTTTGGACCTCTCCCCAACTCTTACTCATGCCATTAAAGGTTGTCTCTTTCCCATTCACAGGATGGGCTCCTGGGGTGCTCAGTCTTGAACATGGCCCCACTTCCCAGACCACACTGACAGGACCAGCGCTGGACCAACCTTGGATCTTCTCCTGGAAATTGGAAAAGAGACACAGAGATACTAACTGAGTAGCTAGGTCTACTAGAAAGGACAGGGGCGTCGCAGGGAGCTGCTTACATAGCTGTTTTTCACCATCTCCATGTGTACTGAGTAGGAGAGAAGGCTGATAAGGAGAAACAGGGCAAGTGTACAGAAAGATGCCAAAGTGAGAACGGAGAGAGCGCCCATCATATCTTAACTCTAGACCCCATGAGATCTGGCTGCATCCAGCTTTCAGGTTCTAAGATTCTCCTAGACCTTATTATTTATGCTATCTAAAGTCCTACCACATCCTTCTTGGTGCTGGCTTCTACTGCTGCTCATTCATTCTCTCATTCGTTTATTCATTCAGCAAATAATGATTGATCATTTGTATATATTAAGTATTGCCATAGAACTTGGCAGGGGTGGGGCACGAACAAAAAGTAAAATGTGCTCTCATTTCTCTCATAGATAGAATGGTAAGTGCAAAGATCCTGAGGTAGAAGGTGTTTGAAGAACAGCAGGGAAGCTAATATGACAAAAGGAGAGAGTGAGGACAGAGACGAGATCAGAGTGATGCAGGGAGTGTGGAGAGGCGGAGGCTGTGTGCGTATGTGTGGAGGTGGTCCAGCGCCTTGTGGGCATTTGAAAGGACTTTGGTCTTGCTTTAAGTTAGAGAGGAAGCAATAGGAGGGGTTTAAGTACAGGAGATGTGGGTTCGATCCCCTGGAAGAAGATCCCCTGGAGGAGGAAATGGCGGCCCACTCTAGTATTTTTGCCTGGAGAATCCCATGGACAGAGGAGCCTGGCAGGCTAAGTCCATGGAGTCACAAAGAGTTGGACACAGTTTTGCAACTGAACGCATGATCCTAGCACACCTGGTTATGTGTCGTCAGACATTGTTGTTTGTTTTAGAGCCTGGGGACATCCACTTGAGACACTGAACAGGCAAAGGCGTCACAGGGCCCTAGCTCACACTCGCTGGAGGGCGCATGTGTGAGACCTTGGCAGCACTTGGGGTGTATTTTTTTTTGGGGGGGGGTGTATTTATAGGAAGAACGGGGGCTCAAACAGGCTGAGCTTGGGCACCGGCCACTTGACATCTCCAGGTCTTTGCCTATTTGATTCTTTCTCTTTTAAGAGATTCCATCTCTCTTCTTCCATGATACTGAGAACTGAAAGGCAGGTTGGGTCTGGTCTCTTGCTTGGCAGAAGGGGCCCTCCTCACCCTGCTTGTGTCTCCATCAATAGACAAAGGGGACTGTGGAGCTGTGGGGGAGGGGAGGCCTACAGTGAGGGAGGCAGCTCCCAGACCCTCCCAGGTCTTTGATTTTAAACAAGTGGAAATGTTCCTCGAATTGAATTCACTATGCAAATCCTTTCTCCTATTTCATTGACACACAGGGTCTTCTCAGTGATTCTTTCTTTGTCCCACTTCTGATAGACAGGTGGACTGAGATACAGTGTCTCTTTTAATATGCTTTTTAAAATTTACTTATTTTGGGCTGTGCTGGTTCTTTGCTGCCCTGGGGGCTTTTGTTTAATTTCAGAGAGAGGGGCTGCTCCTCACGGTGATCTGTGGGCTCCTCCCTGAGGTGGCTTTCCCCGCTGTGAAGCACCGGCTCTAGGGTGGGCAAGTGGAGCGGCTGCAGTTTCAGCCTCCGGAGGTTGAGCTCAGTACTTGTGGCACGCGGGCTCAGTTGCTCCAAGGCATGTGTAATCTTTCCGGACCAGGGATCGAACCCGTGTCTCCTGGATTGGCAGGCAGATTCTCCACCACTGAGCCACCAGGGAAACCTGAAACAATGTCTTTTTTTTTATGTTTATTTATAAATATTTTATTATTATTTTTTTAACTTTTATTTTACTTTTAACTTTTACAGAGTTTTGTTGTTTACAGATATGTATGATCCCAGATTAGTCATATGTATATCCCCCACTTCCCACCCCTCCCGACCATCACACAGCACCGCTGAAGGATCTCCTTTTCTCACAGAGCAATGACTATAGCTATTTTCTTCACTTATGATAGTACAGGCCTTCATGCTACTTCCTTTACGCCCCCCACCCTTTGTTCCTTCCCCACAATGTCCATATGTCCACTGTCCATGTCTGTCTTTCCATCACTTCACTGCATGTGCCATCATCACCATCCTACTAGATTCCATATATATGTGCTAATACATTTATTTGTCCTTCTCTTTCTGATTGACTTCACTTTTTATGATACATTCTAGATCTAGCCAACTCATTAGGGCTGATTCTTCTGCATTTCTCTTTACAGCTGTGTAGTATTCCATTGCATATATGTATCAGAGCTTTTGTATCCATTCGTTCGTTGATGGACATCTAGGTTGCTTCCATGTTCTAGCTATTGTATAGAGAGCTGCAATGAACATTGGGGTACAGGTGCTTCTTTCAGATTTGATTTCATCAGGCTATGAGCCTAAGAGTGGGATTGCTGGGACGTATGGTGCTTCTATTTTTAGTTTTTTAAGAAATCTCCAGATTGTCTTCCATAGAGGCTATATCAATTTACATTCCCACCAGCAATGCAGGAGTGTTCCCTTTTCTCCGCACCCTCTCCAGCATTTATTGTCTGTTGATTTGTGGAAGATGGCCATTCTGACGGGTGTGAGATGATATCTCATTGTAGTTTTGATTTGCATTTCTCTGATTATAAGTGAAGTTGAGCATCATTTCATGTGTTTTGGGGTCATCTGTGTGTCCTCTTTGGAGAGGTGTCTGTTTAGGTCCTTTACCCATTTTTTGATTGGGTTGTTCATTTTTCCAGTGCTGAGTTGTCTGAGTTGCTTGTAGATTTTGGAGATTAATTCTTTGTCTGTTGTTTCGTTTGCTATGATTTTCTCCCATTGTGTGGGCTGTCTGTTCAGCTTTTTTGTCATTTCTTTTGCTGTACAAAAGCTTTTCAGTTTCATGAGGTCCCACATGTTCATTTTTCTTTTTAGTTCTGCTATTCTAGTAGGTGGGTCAGAGAAGATCTTGCTTTGATTTATGTCCTTGAGTTGAAACAGTGTCTTAATACAAGAAAAACTACTCTCCAAATGCCACAGTAAATGGCAGTACATGCTGGCGAGGGCGGGGCAACCCAGAGAGTTGCTGTCCTGTGCAAAGGGAGGCTCAGATTCGAGATGTTTCCTTGGGGGATGGGGTGGGGGTCCTGTAAGGTCAGATCTTCTGAATTTTGAAGACTAGTGAAGTCTCCAGAGAGTCTTCCATTGAGACAGCATCAGCATCCATAACAGAAACTGCATCCTGGCCATCTTGGCCTTGGACAGATCCAGCCCGCTGGTCACCACACCCGGGCCCCAGGCCTCTGGAGAAGGACTTTTCCTTCCCAATGTCAGTCTTTCCCATGACACTCAGAATGTGCCCCGCCCCCTGGAATGACCCTCGTCCATCTCTTTTGCATGGGAGGGAACTAGCTTATTTTAGAGTTACCTTGGTCTGTTTCTTGCCATCCTGGAGAATTAGGGAGAGTGCTTACCAGTCTAAGGAGCAACCTGTCATGGCTTCAAAGTGAAGCTAATGGAGTCTTTATCAAGATAGGGTTTGTTTCTTCACTCAGCAAATATTTATTGACATTTCCTACATGTCAAATATTCTTTTATCCCCAAAGTGGAGTTAACAGAGCCTCTGTCCAGGGCCGGTTCCCAAGGAGAAGGGACAATACCATGCAGATGGTCCTGGATAGTCAGGGATGCCCCATTTCTTCAATCTATTAAAGATGCTGTCACTGGAAAATGGATCCCAAGCCACAAATCCTTGTTGACACAACATTGGAACTGTTTTTCAAGTGTGTGTAACCTCACACCATAACAACTTACCATGATGCTTTACAAGTCTCATTACCTGATGGCCAGCGCTATGCAGTGAGACCATCATCGCCAGGAAAAATTGCAAAACTTTTACTCATTCTGCCAGATGATCTTTATACACATCTGAAACTTGCTTTGACTGAAGGAATCCCATGGTGCTCTGTTGTACAAAAGGGCTCTGTATCTCTCTCTCTCTCTCTCTATCAACTCATCCAGTTGGTTCTATTACTCTGACTAATACACCCTCTCTACCCATTTGACTCCTTCACACTTTCAAGTCCCTATCTCCTAAAACCTGGCACCTGCCTTGTCCCTGCCCCGCCCCTGCCTTAGGAAAGAAGCTCAGTCTGGGTCTCAGTCCAAGGCTAACACTCTGACTCCTGTCGTGCCTTCCACAGCTGTGCTGGCATCTCAGTAAGGTAGCTGAGAGTCCCTATCTTCTCTCACTTCGAGTGCAGATGCGGGCCTTGTTGGTCCTGGTTGTTCCTAGCTCTGCAGCTGCTTTCCTGCCTGTTCTGTGAACTCTACTTCTTCCAGGCTTGGCCTTAGGTTCCCAGGATTCTGGTGCCCTAAGGTGCATTATCACTATGTACGCCTGGAGCTGAGGCCACGTCTTCAGATAAGCTAACACAGTGTATGGAACGCTCACCTTCCCCTCTTTCTTGCTCTCCTTTTCTCTCTCTGTATTTCTTTTCCTCCCATTTTATTTTTCCAGTTCCATCACATGACGTATAGGTTTGCTGTGGTCACAAGAATGCTGCATAATAAACTGTCCCCAAACTCAGTGGATTTACACAACAATTGCTTTTTCCCTTTGGCTCTGCAGACAGGCTGGGGCAGCCCTGTTAGGCTAGGCTGGGCTTGGCCAGGTGACTCTGCTTCAAACTGTGGCAACCCCAGCAGCGCTGACTTTCCCTGACTCTGCGATGATTTCCCAAATTTTTTGTGGAGTTAACAGAGTGTCCAGGGCGGTTCCCAAGGAGAAGGGACAATACCATGCAGATGGTCCTGGATAGTCAGGGATGCCCCATTTCTTCAGTCTATTAAAGATGCTGTCACTGGAAAATGGATCCCAAGCCACAAATCCTTGTTGACACAACATTGGAACTGTTTTTCAAGTGTGTGTAACCTCACACCATAACAACTTACCATGATGCTTTACAAGTCTCATTACCTGATGGCCAGCGCTTGCGCAGTGAGACCATCATCGCCAGGAAAAATTGCAAAACTTTTACTCATTCTGCCAGATGATCTTTATACACATCTGAAACTTGCTTTGACTGAAGGAATCCCATGGTGCTCTGTTGTACAAAAGGGCTCTGTATCTCTCTCTCTCTCTCTCTATCAACTCATCCAGTTGGTTCTATTACTCTGACTAATACACCCTCTCTACCCATTTGACTCCTTCACACTTTCAAGTCCCTATCTCCTAAAACCTGGCACCTGCCTTGTCCCTGCCCCGCCCCTGCCTTAGGAAAGAAGCTCAGTCTGGGTCTCAGTCCAAGGCTAACACTCTGACTCCTGTCGTGCCTTCCACAGCTGTGCTGGCGTCTCAGTAAGGTAGCTGAGAGTCCCTATCTTCTCTCACTTCGAGTGCAGATGCGGGCCTTGTTGGTCCTGGTTGTTCCTAGCTCTGCAGCTGCTTTCCTGCCTGTTCTGTGAACTCTACTTCTTCCAGGCTTGGCCTTAGGTTCCCAGGATTCTGGTGCCCTAAGGTGCATTATCACTATGTACGCCTGGAGCTGAGGCCACGTCTTCAGATAAGCTAACACAGTGTATGGAACGCTCACCTTCCCCTCTTTCTTGCTCTCCTTTTCTCTCTCTGTATTTCTTTTCCTCCCATTTTATTTTTCCAGTTCCATCACATGACGTATAGGTTTGCTGTGGTCACAAGAATGCTGCATAATAAACTGTCCCCAAACTCAGTGGATTTACACAACAATTGCTTTTTCCCTTTGGCTCTGCAGACAGGCTGGGGCAGCCCTGTTAGGCTAGGCTGGGCTTGGCCAGGTGACTCTGCTTCAAACTGTGGCAACCCCAGCAGCGCTGACTTTCCCTGATGGTCTGTGGGCGGTTGGCTCTGATCCAAGTGAATTCATTCTGGAGTCCAGTTCGATGGGGTAGCAGCTGCCCAGGGGAAGTTCTTTTTATGGTGATGGCAGAAACAGACAAAGTTTCTTAAGGCCTCGGCTTGAAAGCTGCACGCTGTCACTTCTATTCCATTCCATTGGCCAAAGCAAGTCACACAATCAAGCCGAAGATCTGAGAGTGTGGAATTACCCTGTCTGATAGGAGGCCAGGACAAGGCTGCGAATATAGGGAGGGGTGAAGACCTGGGGCCAGTGAATCCATCTGTCACTCTGGTCAGTGCTCAGTCTGTACTATTTATCCTACATGCTGACTTGTAAATTCTCTGGGTTTTAAATGTACATAGAGGAGCATTTAAAACTATTGTCTGCAAGGAGTTTTTTAACTCGATTTCCTCAAGATCATTTTTGTCTGCAGAAAATAGAGAGGGCCAGGCTACCTGTGGTACTTGAAAAGAAAAACAGAAGAGACTTTTCAGAAAAAAAGAAAACCAAACAAACCCACAATGCTTCAGCCATGAGTTGAGGCTTTTAGGACCAGGGCCGGGGACTCCATCACCGTGAACTAGAAACGTCCATTAGCAGAGCCATTAGCATGCAGCCACCAGAGCTGAGGCCAAGGACGCGACCTCGGGGTCAGACCAAAGCTTTTAATCCATCTGCAAGGCTGCAGGGAAGAGATGAAGAACAAGCCCTACGCCAAGAGCCATCCACACGCTGTCTCCCTTAATGCTCCCCACAGTTTCATAAAGCCGGTGTTTTTGAAGCCATGACACACAGCACTGACATCTATGCAGTTGTGACACCTCTCCCTGGGTAATCACTTGAATGGAATTTTGTGGAGTGTGAGGCGGTCCATTTCCCAGCATTGCTGGAAAATTTTGAAATGCAGGTCAAGTCCTCTCACCCTCAGGTTATATCAAGAAGCTTGCTTAACAGAGAACCCAGTGTAAGTCACTCACTGAATGTGCAGGCTGGGTCTCCAAGACAACCTGCCGCCCTGAGGATGAGGCTGCTCTGTGGCTCCTCCCATGCCCTGACTGACCTCCGTCTCGGCTCACCGGGTACCGGCCCTGGGATGTCCTAGGAGGTGGGGACAGGCTGACCACCACCAGCTCTCCTGGAAGAACCAGGGACCTTCCCAGCTCCCTGCTCCCTACCTTCTCTTTCCATTTGCGTTGGTCAACACTTGGGGGTCTCCAGCCAGCAGAGCAGGAACGGCTGCCCCTCCAGCTGCCTTTGGTCCACGGGTTTGGCGACTGGGGAAGAGAGGGGTGGAGATGACGCAGGCAGGCAGAAGGAAGCACTGCCTGTTTCCTGCTCTTCTCCATCATTTCATCTTGTTCATTTCTCATCGGGCTACATCTGGCCACCCCTTCCTTTCCTTTCCTTTCACCTCACCAGGAAAGCGAAAGTAGCACGACACTTAAGGAAACAAGCCTCCAACAGCTTTCTCAAGGCCACGAAGGCAAGGATTTTACATTTTGTCTGCAGAAAATAGAGAGGGCCAGGCTACCTGTGGTACTTGAAAAGAAAAACAGAAGAGACTTTTCAGAAAAAAAGAAAACCAAACAAACCCACAATGCTTCAGCCATGAGTTGAGGCTTTTAGGACCAGGGCCGGGGACTCCATCACCGTGAACTAGAAACGTCCATTAGCAGAGCCATTAGCATGCAGCCACCAGAGCTGAGGCCAAGGACGCGATCTCGGGGTCAGACCAAAGCTTTTAATCCATCTGCAAGGCTGCAGGGAAGAGATGAAGAACAAGCCCTACGCCAAGAGCCATCCACACGCTGTCTCCCTTAATGCTCCCCACAGTTTCATAAAGCCGGTGTTTTTGAAGCCATGACACACAGCACTGACATCTATGCAGTTGTGACACCTCTCCCTGGGTAATCACTTGAATGGAATTTTGTGGAGTGTGAGGCGGTCCATTTCCCAGCATTGCTGGAAAATTTTGAAATGCAGGTCAAGTCCTCTCACCCTCAGGTTATATCAAGAAGCTTGCTTAACAGAGAACCCAGTGTAAGTCACTCACTGAATGTGCAGGCTGGGTCTCCAAGACAACCTGCCGCCCTGAGGATGAGGCTGCTCTGTGGCTCCTCCCATGCCCTGACTGACCTCCGTCTCGGCTCACCGGGTACCGGCCCTGGGATGTCCTAGGAGGTGGGGACAGGCTGACCACCACCAGCTCTCCTGGAAGAACCAGGGACCTTCCCAGCTCCCTGCTCCCTACCTTCTCTTTCCATTTGCGTTGGTCAACACTTGGGGGTCTCCAGCCAGCAGAGCAGGAACGGCTGCCCCTCCAGCTGCCTTTGGTCCACGGGTTTGGCGACTGGGGAAGAGAGGGGTGGAGATGACGCAGGCAGGCAGAAGGAAGCACTGCCTGTTTCCTGCTCTTCTCCATCATTTCATCTTGTTCATTTCTCATCGGGCTACATCTGGCCACCCCTTCCTTTCCTTTCCTTTCACCTCACCAGGAAAGCGAAAGTAGCACGACACTTAAGGAAACAAGCCTCCAACAGCTTTCTCAAGGCCACGAAGGCAGGCAGGGCAGAGCTGACCTTGAGCTCAGCGTGGCAGGAGGCTCCACACTGCATATCCCCACCCTCACACCACACTTAGGTGGGCTTCTCACAGTGCTTCTCATACAAATCACCTGAGAGGGCGGCCCTAGGAGTCTTGGTAAAAGATTCCAATTGAGCAGGCCTGGAGAGGGACCTGGGAGCCTGCATTTCTAACAGACTCCCCCGTGGTCCTGATTCTGCTGGGCCATGGACCAGACATTGAGTAACCAGAGTATCTGTCTGTCTGTTGCTCAGTTGTGTTCGACTCTTGGCGATCCCGTGGACTGTCGTCCATCAGGCTCCTCTGTCCGTGAGATTTTCTAGGCAAAAATACTGGAGTGGGTTGTCATTCCCTTCTCCAAGGGAATCTCCCCAACTCAGGGATCAAACCCAGGTCTCCTGCATTGCAGGCAGATTCTTTACCGTCTGAGCCACCAGGAAAGCCCAGAGTATATAGTGCTTTACAAAGAACATCTACGTGTATTATTCCTCTCTTTCCTTTTTTTTTTAAGCACAGAAGGTCTTTTTATTTAAGCAAGTTGATATGTATGCGTTGGCAGAGACAACTATGCAATTTACATAACATCTCTCTTGTTTTAAATGGCAACATATGTGGTTACTATATCAAAACTTTAGCAGTTTTGCTATAGAATTTTTAAAAGCCTTACCTATTTGTCTAGGTCTGCATATTTTCCACTCTCTCCAACAAAGTCAATCATGTATCATTCCTCTAGATTCTTGCGGCAACCCGGCAGAGCTGGGGGAGGAGGGAGGAGCTGGTGCGTTTATCTTTTAAAGATGAGGAGGCTCAAGTCCAGAGAGTTGGCATGACGTTTCTGAGGCCTTCTGGGAAGCCAGCAGCGTCAAAATTGGAGCCCAGGCATCTGGTTAGGAACCTGATGCCAAGTTGGCCATGCTGCTTGGCTGCTAAGACATGGCTACATGAAGCTGTGACTTCCAGCCTGCTGGGTGAAACCCTGTGGCAGCTGTGAGCACATCGAAGGTGTTTAATGTCACCCGTGGCCCGTCGCTGAGCACAGCCTTGACATTGTGGTGACTGTTCTTTTATTCCCAGGTCTCATCATTCCTGGCCTAGTGAGGTCTCCCAGTAAAGTGAAAGACTTTGGCAAAGTTGTGTGTGATCGTGGGTGGAGACCACACACATCTCAGAGGCAGAGCTCCCAGTTTCCCTGAGCAGGATCAGGTGTGCTTAGTGGGTTGTCCTTGGCAGTGGAAATGGGCCATATAAATTATACATTGAAATAATAGAGGCTGCTGCAATCCACCAGAAGGCCTGTGACGGCAGAGAAGGTGGACTTCTCTGCTGAGGAGCTGGGAGCCGTGCCGAGGCGTCCAGGGAAGTCAAGAAGGAACAGAGTTTGGGGCCAGTCATTCAACTTCTGGACTTGCTGTTGGGAGGGAACTGTGCTATTTCCTATGGTCATATCTCGGGGGCCTTTAGCAAAGGATCAACATACCCAGAGGTGCAGATCTTGAGCAGGAGAAAGATGGATGGAAAGAGTCCAGTCAATGAGTGATGACTTCAGCCCCAGTGAATCTGGGAATGTTGTGATTGGAGGGGTGAAGGTGAGAGAGCCTAAGAGCCCAGCTCATCCACTGGTCAGTGGGGGAGACAGAAGCCCATAGATGGGGCTGCTTGAGATCACCCTGCTTATTGTGGGCAGTACAGGGGGCGGGGCAGGGTGCTGCTTCTCAATTTTAGTCTCAAGTTTTTTTTCTGCGTCATCTCTTTGCCTTTTCATGGACCAGATCTTGTGTGACAGGCTTTTTTTTTTTTTTTTTTTTTTGGCTGCTTTGCAGAATTAAGTTCCCCAACCAGGGATTGAACTCATGCCCTCTGCAGTGGAAGCACAGAGTGCTAACCATTGGACCACCAGGGAATCTCCTTGGGTGATTTTTCTTAAGCAAGACAAGGGGCCCTGAATTAAGACCAGTGACAGACTTCCTTGGTGGTACTGTGGAGAAGAATTCACCTGCCAATGCAGGGGACTCAGTTCATCAGTGGAGTGAGTGGGGCCCTGGTCTGGGAGGATTCCACATGCCTCAGAGCAAGCGACCATGGTGAGAAGCCGGTGCACTGCAATAAAGATCCAGTGCAACCAAAAAATAAAATAAATCATTTTTAAAAACAGGTGAAAGCTGGGCAGCAGACCTTAGAGATTCAGAGAGAAGAACTCATTCTGGAGGGTGCACAGGGGGAAAAGGGAGAACCCTTGGGCATCAGGGAAAGACACACGTTCCGGCAGGTTGTCACCCCTTCTGGTCCTTGTGCAGGACTGTTTCCTTGAGGTGCTCTTCAGCTGGCCACTGCAGAACGCCTTGCAGCAGATTCCTCTGTGTATTTGTCATCCCCTCAGTTTGTCAATCAAACGTGTGGGTGACCCGGTAGGCCAAGTCCTCACCCCCTCCAACAAACCTGATGTGACATCTCCTGTCTGCCAGCCAGATCTCGAGCCTGGCACTGACCCCAGAGATCAAGATCATGGTCTCTGCCTTTGGTGACCGTTGCCACAACATTCTTTTATTTTTTTAATGTTTGTTTTAATTTTCTGTATTTGTTGGTCTGGGTTGGGTCTCAGTTGGCCAGGTGTTCGTTTGTGGCACATGGCATCTTTAGTTGAGGCATGCAAACCCTTAATTGTGGCATGGGGGATCTAGTTCCCTGACCAGGGATGGAACCTAGACCTCCTGCAGTGGGAGGGTGGAGTCTTAGCCACTAGACCACCAGGGAAATCCCTACAACATTCCTATGCAAAAACATGGATATTACGATAGCTATAGTTTCCACAGCAGTGCTACTCAACGGGCCCACGAGCTTCTACAAAAGGAGCTTGCTCCATAACATAAGCCAACGCACTATTAACTCCACCGGGAAAGTCTTCCTGTGAAAACCAAAGCTCGGCTACAGCCTAAGTTGTTGATTCATCCACTAGCATGAGATCCTCTCTCGTCATGGAACCTAATGGTAATTGTGGGCAGCAGGTGTACGGATCACAGATTAAGTGGCCCTGTTCCTCCAACACTTTCTGTGCATCAGGCACACAACTGTGGAGAAGAATTCACCTGCCAATGCAGGGACTCAGTTCATCAGTGGAGTGAGTGGGGCCCTGGTCTGGGAGGATTCCACATGCCTCAGAGCAAGCGACCATGGTGAGAAGCCGGTGCACTGCAATAAAGATCCAGTGCAACCAAAAAATAAAATAAATCATTTTTAAAAACAGGTGAAAGCTGGGCAGCAGACCTTAGAGATTCAGAGAGAAGAACTCATTCTGGAGGGTGCACAGGGGGAAAAGGGAGAACCCTTGGGCATCAGGGAAAGACACACGTTCCGGCAGGTTGTCACCCCTTCTGGTCCTTGTGCAGGACTGTTTCCTTGAGGTGCTCTTCAGCTGGCCACTGCAGAACGCCTTGCAGCAGATTCCTCTGTGTATTTGTCATCCCCTCAGTTTGTCAATCAAACGTGTGGGTGACCCGGTAGGCCAAGTCCTCACCCCCTCCAACAAACCTGATGTGACATCTCCTGTCTGCCAGCCAGATCTCGAGCCTGGCACTGACCCCAGAGATCAAGATCATGGTCTCTGCCTTTGGTGACCGTTGCCACAACATTCTTTTATTTTTTTAATGTTTGTTTTAATTTTCTGTATTTGTTGGTCTGGGTTGGGTCTCAGTTGGCCAGGTGTTCGTTTGTGGCACATGGCATCTTTAGTTGAGGCATGCAAACCCTTAATTGTGGCATGGGGGATCTAGTTCCCTGACCAGGGATGGAACCTAGACCTCCTGCAGTGGGAGGGTGGAGTCTTAGCCACTAGACCACCAGGGAAATCCCTACAACATTCCTATGCAAAAACATGGATATTACGATAGCTATAGTTTCCACAGCAGTGCTACTCAACGGGCCCACGAGCTTCTACAAAAGGAGCTTGCTCCATAACATAAGCCAACGCACTATTAACTCCACCGGGAAAGTCTTCCTGTGAAAACCAAAGCTCGGCTACAGCCTAAGTTGTTGATTCATCCACTAGCATGAGATCCTCTCTCGTCATGGAACCTAATGGTAATTGTGGGCAGCAGGTGTACGGATCACAGATTAAGTGGCCCTGTTCCTCCAACACTTTCTGTGCATCAGGCACACAACTGAACACTTGATGTGTGTAGATACACACACGTATAGGGGCCTTCCTGGTGGCTCAGTCACTAAAGGATCCCTCTACAATGCAGGAGACCGGGGTTTGATCCCTGGGTCAGGAAGATCCCCTGCAGAAGGAAATAACATCCCACTCCAGTGATCTTGTCTTGAGAATTCCACGGACAGAGGAGGCTGGCAAGCGACATTCCATGGGGTCACAAAGAGTCAGACGCGGCTCAGAGACTAGACCACCATGCTCATATACATGTATGCATGTGTATTGATTTTATTCTTTAAGTTATGCATCAAAACTGACTTCCTCCACTTCTTGGGTATAGACCTACGAACTTTGACATAGGTTTAGGCTCAAGTAAACCCCACCATAATCTAGATACAGTACAGATCCATCACCCCAACAAACTCCCATCTGATATCTCTTTCTAGGGACCTTCGTCCCCCATCCTGAACCCCTGGAAACCAGTGACATGGGGACATAAGTGGGGAGCCAACTCAGACCCTGAGAATGAAGGCAATAACTTAGGGCTAGAACCACATGGCGCCCCGAGGCTGCACAGAGCGGAGCTGAGTGAGACAGCTTCCTGGCATCACGCCCCTTCCTTAACAGAGACTTTCTGCTCACACCCATCTGCCAAGGAGTCTGGGTTACAAGGCTCTCAAGGCGGGTGACAATTAGTCTCTCCTATAGCAGGGCTTCCCCGGAGGCTCAGTGGTGAAGAATCCGCCTGCCAACACAGGGGATGAAGATTCCATCCCTGGTTGGGAAGATCTCCTGGAGGAGGAAATGGCAACCCACTCCAGTATTCTTGCCTGGAGAATTCCGTGGACAGAGGAGCCCAGGTCCGTGGGGTCACTAAAGATTCAGATACAACTTAGTGCCTGAACAACAACATAACAATGAGATTCTAGACATATTTCGTTCCTTGATTTCTCAAAAAATATATTCAGTCTGACCTGGTGTCATTGTCAAGGTCTAGGACAGGCTGACTGTCTACTCTGGGCCTTCCTCCAGCGCACTCCGGGTTCACTGTCCGTCACAACCCTTGGCGCTGTGAACTGCTTCCTCGGCCAGTGCAGCTGGCCTGGGTGGAGCCTCTGCTCTCTGAGGGGTGCTGTGGCTCCAGGGAGGGGACAGAAGACCCCTCTTCCTCTTTGTGACTCTGCCATGAGGACTCGACCTATGGTATGAAGACCACGGTCTTCACGGAGTGGTTCCCTGGCATCTCCTCAGCCATCCTGTCCAGGGCCATTGCCTGAACACTTTGCATGCCATTCTCGAGGAGCCTCAAAATCCCATGAGTTCCTGATACACTCTCAGGGAGTCGCAACGCTAAATCTTTAAAATGAGTATGCATTCTTAAGTTTATCCTAATAATGACCTTTATGTATGTATGTGTGTGTATATATATATATATATATATATATATATATATATATATGTATAATATATGTATATAGATATATATTTCAAATCATCTTTAAAAACAAAATTCAGAAGAACCTCAGGGAACTTGATCAAACCGTGACATTCTTCTAAACCAAACAGGGTTAGGCACACTATTTAGAAAGTAGGTGTCTCAAACAGGGGACTGGCAAGAAACAGACAATGCAGTTCACTGAGATGGTTTGCTAAAGAAACCATAGGACTTTAGAGCTGTTAATATCGGGGGCATAAAGGGCTTTGGGAAGGAGCTGTTACCAGGACAGGGAGAGGAGAGAGCTATGCCGAGGGGCCTTCTGTGGTCTCAGGGGTGTAGTCTCTCCTATAGCAGGGCTTCCCGGAGGCTCAGTGGTGAAGAATCCGCCTGCCAACACAGGGGATGAAGATTCCATCCCTGGTTGGGAAGATCTCCTGGAGGAGGAAATGGCAACCCACTCCAGTATTCTTGCCTGGAGAATTCCGTGGACAGAGGAGCCCAGGTCCGTGGGGTCACTAAAGATTCAGATACAACTTAGTGCCTGAACAACAACATAACAATGAGATTCTAGACATATTTCGTTCCTTGATTTCTCAAAAAATATATTCAGTCTGACCTGGTGTCATTGTCAAGGTCTAGGACAGGCTGACTGTCTACTCTGGGCCTTCCTCCAGCGCACTCCGGGTTCACTGTCCGTCACAACCCTTGGCGCTGTGAACTGCTTCCTCGGCCAGTGCAGCTGGCCTGGGTGGAGCCTCTGCTCTCTGAGGGGTGCTGTGGCTCCAGGGAGGGGACAGAAGACCCCTCTTCCTCTTTGTGACTATGCCATGAGGACTCGACCTATGGTATGAAGACCACGGTCTTCACGGAGTGGTTCCCTGGCATCTCCTCAGCCGTCCTGTCCAGGGCCATTGCCTGAACACTTTGCATGCCATTCTCGAGGAGCCTCAAAATCCCATGAGTTCCTGATACACTCTCAGGGAGTCGCAACGCTAAATCTTTAAAATGAGTATGCATTCTTAAGTTTATCCTAATAATGACCTTTATGTATGTATGTGTGTGTATATATATATATATATATATATATATATATATATATGTATAATATATGTATATAGATATATATTTCAAATCATCTTTAAAAACAAAATTCAGAAGAACCTCAGGGAACTTGATCAAACCGTGACATTCTTCTAAACCAAACAGGGTTAGGCACACTATTTAGAAAGTAGGTGTCTCAAACAGGGGACTGGCAAGAAACAGACAATGCAGTTCACTGAGATGGTTTGCTAAAGAAACCATAGGACTTTAGAGCTGTTAATATCGGGGGCATAAAGGGCTTTGGGAAGGAGCTGTTACCAGGACAGGGAGAGGGAGAGAGCTATGCCGAGGGGCCTTCTGTGGTCTCAGGGGAGGTGCTGGGAGATGGCAATACTGACAACACCCCCTCCCATCCCCCCTCCCCACTC
The DNA here is from genome assembly GCA_022376925.1 of Tragulus kanchil. Taxonomy (NCBI): domain Eukaryota; kingdom Metazoa; phylum Chordata; class Mammalia; order Artiodactyla; family Tragulidae; genus Tragulus; species Tragulus kanchil. Next base: position 181,185,091 of record JAIOJX010000032.1, on the reverse strand, counting down.
AGGGCTCCTCATTCACTGAGCTCAGCAGGAAGCGAGAGCGAAGGGTCCAAGTCCTGCATCCTTGGGCAACAGCCTCCACGGACAAGAGCCTGGGTCTGGAGAGGCACCTGGGCAGAAGGACTGGCTGCAGCCAGCTCTGTGGGGGACAGAGGATGAGTGTAATAGTAAGGAAAATCAGCAGGTCCTTAAAGCTCTCTGGGTACCAGGAAGTATTTCACGGGCTGCTCATAGATAACTCATTTGATCCTGCAGGGCAAAGAGCAAAGGACATAGAGCGAGGCGAGGATCCTGAGGCATTCCTGGCAACTTTTGATGGAAGGCATGAGGGAGGAGGTGGATCAGAGCTGGTCGCACAGGTGGAGTGGCTTGAAATGCCCAGGCAGAGGCACAAAAGAGAAGTAATCATTCCCGGATCAAAATGCACAATGTATGTCACAGGCCAACAGCGGTGAGTGGCATTTTGTATGCAGCGTGAGGGAGGGGAGGAGAGTGGAGGAGGGGCTTGCATGCTCAGGCAGGATGGCATCAGGAAGAAGTCACTGCCTTCCTGCACCTGCCGCCAACAACCAGTTCTCTTTCCTCACACCCTCTGAGGAGGCCAGGCCTGAAGAAGGAGGCCTCGGAGATAATTGATACCAACAGCTGTCATCATTATGAAGTTCCTTGTATGTCAGAAGCATTTATGCCCATTTCCTCTAAGACTCAGCACAATCCTGCAACATAGTTATTACTGTCCTTGATCAACAGATGAGGGAATTAGGTCCAGAGAGGGCTAGCAAGTTGCCTAAGGTCACACAACTAACAGGTGATAGAGCTGAGGTTCAATTTCAAATCCAATGAGCTTCCAGTTCGACTACGGATTTGGGTTTTAAAGGAGAAACAGACAATGCAGTTCACTGAGATGGTTTGCTAAAGAAACCATAGGACTTTAGAGCTGTTAATATCGGGGCATAAAGGGCTTTGGGAAGGAGCTGTTACCAGGACAGGGAGAGGAGAGAGCTATGCCGAGGGGCCTTCTGTGGTCTCAGGAGGTGCTGGGAGATGGCAATACTGACAACACCCTCCCATCCCCTCCCACTCAGGGCTCCTCATTCACTGAGCTCAGCAGGAAGCGAGAGCGAAGGGTCCAAGTCCTGCATCCTTGGGCAACAGCCTCCACGGACAAGAGCCTGGGTCTGGAGAGGCACCTGGGCAGAAGGACTGGCTGCAGCCAGCTCTGTGGGGGACAGAGGATGAGTGTAATAGTAAGGAAAATCAGCAGGTCCTTAAAGCTCTCTGGGTACCAGGAAGTATTTCACGGGCTGCTCATAGATAACTCATTTGATCCTGCAGGGCAAAGAGCAAAGGACATAGAGCGAGGCGAGGATCCTGAGGCATTCCTGGCAACTTTTGATGGAAGGCATGAGGGAGGAGGTGGATCAGAGCTGGTCGCACAGGTGGAGTGGCTTGAAATGCCCAGGCAGAGGCACAAAAGAGAAGTAATCATTCCCGGATCAAAATGCACAATGTATGTCACAGGCCAACAGCGGTGAGTGGCATTTTGTATGCAGCGTGAGGGAGGGGAGGAGAGTGGAGGAGGGGCTTGCATGCTCAGGCAGGATGGCATCAGGAAGAAGTCACTGCCTTCCTGCACCTGCCGCCAACAACCAGTTCTCTTTCCTCACACCCTCTGAGGAGGCCAGGCCTGAAGAAGGAGGCCTCGGAGATAATTGATACCAACAGCTGTCATCATTATGAAGTTCCTTGTATGTCAGAAGCATTTATGCCCATTTCCTCTAAGACTCAGCACAATCCTGCAACATAGTTATTACTGTCCTTGATCAACAGATGAGGGAATTAGGTCCAGAGAGGGCTAGCAAGTTGCCTAAGGTCACACAACTAACAGGTGATAGAGCTGAGGTTCAATTTCAAATCCAATGAGCTTCCAGTTCGACTACGGAGCCATCTGTCTCTGAAACGGAGACAACAGACACGTGGAAATGTAGAGAACTGACAGGACCATGTGCAGAAATGAGGGGGCATCCAGACTAGGAGGAGAGGAAAGTTGGGAATATCTGGGACTGGGGCTCCCCTGGTGGTCCAGGGGTGAAGAATCTGCCTTGCAATGGAGGGGCCATGGGGTGGTTCCCTGGTCATGGAACTAAGACTACACAAGCCACAACTAGAGAGCCCACGTGCCTTGATGAAAGGTCTTGGCCCTGCGGCAACGAAGACCCCAGACAGCCAATTAAATATTTTTTTTTTAAAAAAAGATTATCTGAGATCATTCTAGAAAGACAGTAGGCATGAATTGAACTTGGAAGGACAAGGTGGATTACCATTAGTGGAGAGAAGTCTTCATGGTGGGGAGCAGTGTAACCAGTCGTCTGGAGGCACAGGGGAGCACGGCCCAAGCAGAAGCAACCAGCCTGGTGGGAGCAGGGGCTGAAATGTGAAAGGACTTCACACTAGAAAGTGTGGGGGCCGAGACTTTGGACCAGATTCAGTGGGACTTAGGCATCAGTTCAAGAGAAAAGTCACACCATGTAAGCAGTGATTAAGAAAGACTAAAATCCAGGTTTCCCCCCACAGCCGGGATTTGGGAGAATGCGTGTACCACAGCGATACAAGTCAGGTTTTAATAACAAGGGGCTTTGATGTACAGTCCTTGTCTAAGTTTTTCCTCCAGCATTGGACATGTTTTTAAAAGGCTGTCATTCAAAATGTAGCTAACATATGAAGTTGAAAGTCACTGCCTTCCTGCACCTGCCGCCAACAACCAGTTCTCTTTCCTCACACCCTCTGAGGAGGCCAGGCCTGAAGAAGGAGGCCTCGGAGATAATTGATACCAACAGCTGTCATCATTATGAAGTTCCTTGTATGTCAGAAGCATTTATGCCCATTTCCTCTAAGACTCAGCACAATCCTGCAACATAGTTATTACTGTCCTTGATCAACAGATGAGGGAATTAGGTCCAGAGAGGGCTAGCAAGTTGCCTAAGGTCACACAACTAACAGGTGATAGAGCTGAGGTTCAATTTCAAATCCAATGAGCTTCCAGTTCGACTACGGAGCCATCTGTCTCTGAAACGGAGACAACAGACACGTGGAAATGTAGAGAACTGACAGGACCTTGTGCAGAAATGAGGGGGCATCCAGACTAGGAGGAGAGGAAAGTTGGGAATATCTGGGACTGGGGCTCCCCTGGTGGTCCAGGGGTGAAGAATCTGCCTTGCAATGGAGGGGCCATGGGGTGGTTCCCTGGTCATGGAACTAAGACTACACAAGCCACAACTAGAGAGCCCACGTGCCTTGATGAAAGGTCTTGGCCCTGCGGCAACGAAGACCCCAGACAGCCAATTAAATATTTTTTTTTTAAAAAAAGATTATCTGAGATCATTCTAGAAAGACAGTAGGCATGAATTGAACTTGGAAGGACAAGGTGGATTACCATTAGTGGAGAGAAGTCTTCATGGTGGGGAGCAGTGTAACCAGTCGTCTGGAGGCACAGGGGAGCACGGCCCAAGCAGAAGCAACCAGCCTGGTGGGAGCAGGGGCTGAAATGTGAAAGGACTTCACACTAGAAAGTGTGGGGGCCGAGACTTTGGACCAGATTCAGTGGGACTTAGGCATCAGTTCAAGAGAAAAGTCACACCATGTAAGCAGTGATTAAGAAAGACTAAAATCCAGGTTTCCCCCCACAGCCGGGATTTGGGAGAATGCGTGTACCACAGCGATACAAGTCAGGTTTTAATAACAAGGGGCTTTGATGTACAGTCCTTGTCTAAGTTTTTCCTCCAGCATTGGACATGTTTTTAAAAGGCTGTCATTCAAAATGTAGCTAACATATGAAGTTGATGTTTTTTTCCTTTTTCTGACTTACTGAGTTCAACTGATCCTTATATTACTTTTCTGAAAAAACAACTACCTCCAACCAAAACCTATGAGTGCATGTGTGCCCACACAGGTGGCACTAGTGGTAAAGAACTTGCCTGCCCATGCAGGAGGCATAAGAGACTCGGGTTCAATTCCCGGGTCGGGAAGATCCCCTGGAGAAGGGCATGGCAACCCACTCTAGTGTTCTTGCCTAGAGAATCCCAAGGACAGAGGAACCTGGTGGGCTACAGTCCATAGGGTCACAAAGAATCGGACATGACTGAAGTGACTTAGTATACGCAGCTGCCCACACAGCACTGTGAAGAGCCCTGTTGTTGGATAATGGAGATGGTGGGCACCAGCACTGCCATCTGTCCCCCGACTTTCCTGGACCCTGGGCAGGTGCTGAATAGGAGGGCTTGCTCAGGGGAACCTCAAGGTTTTGATGGCTAGCATGGGCCCCGCCTGCAGGACTCTGCTTAGAACCTTAGTGAAAGAGTTCCTTTTCCATGGTAAAAGCCAAAAAGCTGGCTTTGAGTTCATTTTTATAAAATCGTCCAATCAGGGTTAAGGAAGCGTAAATGAAATTACCCTAGGGATCAAGGAATGATCAAACTAGAGAAAGACGAGACCGATGGCTAAGATGCTCAGTGGTCATTTGGGATGCCCAAGTAGCTGACTGTCCAAGGCCATGGTTACGGCGCACCTGCCCAGTGTCAGGCTCTGTGTTAGGCCGATGCAAGCATGAGTGAGGTCAAGTGTCTGCCCTCAAGCGGGAAGCCACAGGGGCTGAAATGTGAAAGGACTTCACACTAGAAAGTGTGGGGGCCGAGACTTTGGACCAGATTCAGTGGGACTTAGGCATCAGTTCAAGAGAAAAGTCACACCATGTAAGCAGTGATTAAGAAAGACTAAAATCCAGGTTTCCCCCCACAGCCGGGATTTGGGAGAATGCGTGTACCACAGCGATACAAGTCAGGTTTTAATAACAAGGGGCTTTGATGTACAGTCCTTGTCTAAGTTTTTCCTCCAGCATTGGACATGTTTTTAAAAGGCTGTCATTCAAAATGTAGCTAACATATGAAGTTGATGTTTTTTTCCTTTTTCTGACTTACTGAGTTCAACTGATCCTTATATTACTTTTCTGAAAAAACAACTACCTCCAACCAAAACCTATGAGTGCATGTGTGCCCACACAGGTGGCACTAGTGGTAAAGAACTTGCCTGCCCATGCAGGAGGCATAAGAGACTCGGGTTCAATTCCCGGGTCGGGAAGATCCCCTGGAGAAGGGCATGGCAACCCACTCTAGTGTTCTTGCCTAGAGAATCCCAAGGACAGAGGAACCTGGTGGGCTACAGTCCATAGGGTCACAAAGAATCGGACATGACTGAAGTGACTTAGTATACGCAGCTGCCCACACAGCACTGTGAAGAGCCCTGTTGTTGGATAATGGAGATGGTGGGCACCAGCACTGCCATCTGTCCCCCGACTTTCCTGGACCCTGGGCAGGTGCTGAATAGGAGGGCTTGCTCAGGGGAACCTCAAGGTTTTGATGGCTAGCATGGGCCCCGCCTGCAGGACTCTGCTTAGAACCTTAGTGAAAGAGTTCCTTTTCCATGGTAAAAGCCAAAAAGCTGGCTTTGAGTTCATTTTTATAAAATCGTCCAATCAGGGTTAAGGAAGCGTAAATGAAATTACCCTAGGGATCAAGGAATGATCAAACTAGAGAAAGACGAGACCGATGGCTAAGATGCTCAGTGGTCATTTGGGATGCCCAAGTAGCTGACTGTCCAAGGCCATGGTTACGGCACACCTGCCCAGTGTGAGGCTCTGTGTTAGGCACAAGGTAGTTGCAAGCATGAGTGAGGTCAAGTGTCTGCCCTCAAGCGGGGAAGCCACAGTTGTGGGTTCTCAGGTTCAAGGTCCCTTCCCTGACACACATACACCTGTCCCATTCAGGAATAGGTACCTTATTTGAGATCCACAGTACTGTGTGTTTACCCTGATTACATTGCTCACCACACTACACAGTTGCTTGCTAACTTATCCATCTCCCAGGTGGTGCTAGTGGTAAAGAACCTAACAATGCAGGAGACAAAGAGAGGAGGGTTTGATCCCTGGCTTGGAAAGATCCCTTAGGAGAGGGCATGGAAGCCCATTCTAGTATTCTTGCCTGGAGAATCCCATGGACAGAGGAGGTTGGTGGGCTACAGTCCATAGGGTCGCGAAGAGTTGGATACGACGGAAGCAACTAAGTATAGTTCAATCTTAAACAATTGACTGTCCAGTAACACAGGTCAGTTGGTCCAGTTGCTCAGTCATGTCTGACTCTTTGAGACCCCACGGACTGCAGCACGCCGCGCTTCCCTGTCCTCCACCATCTCCCTGAACTTGCTCAAGCTCATGTCCATTGAGTCAGTGATACCATCCAATCAGCTAAGGATACTGAGACCCAGTTAAGGGAGTGGAGGGATCATTTTGAGTTATCTGGAGACTGCTTTCTTAAGAGAAGTGATTTATGGAACACGCTCTCGAAGTGCAGGAAGAAGCCGTTTCATGTGCTTCTGGGCTCCAGGGTGACTGTGGAATTCTGGGAAACTGCAGCCGTGCACAGGCTAGAAGATGCTCAGCCAACGGGGACAGGCTGGGCTACCAGGAGAAAATGCCAGTCACCTTGACCCTCTCCCTCCCAGGGCAGAGGATGTGGCCTTGTTTCTGCCCGTCCTTGTTCTCCTACAAGGGGAGTGGCTTAGGGCGACGCTGGTCATCACTCTCAGAATACTGACCTCAGTCTCCTGGCTCACCTACATCATGGGGTCTCGGCCTGGGTATCTGTGCTTGGCCAGGATGCAGGACAGCACTCAAAAGGGAGAAAAAGATACCCAAAGGGCACCACCCCCTGGGGAGGTTTTTGTGGGTTGTCAGGTGAGGCATCATGGATCCTTCCTCCATCCCTCCCTCCCCATGACCTGAAGTCTCTTCTGACCTTGGCCTTTTCTGTTCTTTCACCTGGTTCTAGAAATAGTCCTTAGGCCTCTGGATGATCATCGGCTAACTGTACAGGTGATGAAACACGCAATCTCACAGTCCCTTCTCCACTGTTAAGCTCACTCCAATTATGTGGGCTTAATGAGCTGACACAAGACCCGAGTGGTCACACACATACCAGGCAGTTGTGGTTTCTTAGCAACAAAGTGGAGACTGTGTTAAGTAGGTCTGTTTGTGTGCAGAACCGCGGTGACTTGCAGGCAAATGGACCTTTCATACGTGTATTGATTTCTTCTCAAGACTCTGCCGCAGTGCAGCCACCTGCCAGAGAGTCTGAAAGGCTAGGCTGCTCTTGAAATGGTTTCCCGGGTCTGGAGCTGATTTTAATTTTAATTGTGTCTGTTTATGCCTACCATCTACTGTGTGTTGTGCTTTGAGTGGTAGCAATGTGGCTGAAATGGCATAGACTATCTGTTCTTAACATCTACTTGAGTTTCCTTTCTACTTTTCTTTGGAAAAAAAGAAAAGAAAAAACCGTTTATTTATTTGGCTGCACCGGATCTTAGTAGTGGCATTTGGAATCTTTTTTTTCTTTTTAGTTGATGCATGTAGAATTTAGTTTCCTGACCAGGGATGGACCCCCGCATTGGGAGTGCAGTATCTTCGCCACTGTGGCAAGCCATGAGGCAAGTCCCCACCTTCATTTCTAAACCTATCAGTCCCTCCCTGTCCTTGGGCTAAGGACATGCCTTATTTCTCGTCAGCTCCTGTAATAAATGTTCAGGGAGAAAATGCCAGTCACCTTGACCTCTCCCTCCCAGGGCAGAGGATGTGGCCTTGTTTCTGCCCGTCCTTGTTCTCCTACAAGGAGTGGCTTAGGCGACGCTGGTCATCACTCTCAGAATACTGACCTCAGTCTCCTGGCTCACCTACATCATGGGGTCTCGGCCTGGGTATCTGTGCTTGGCCAGGATGCAGGACAGCACTCAAAAGGGAGAAAAAGATACCCAAAGGGCACCACCCCCTGGGGAGGTTTTTGTGGGTTGTCAGGTGAGGCATCATGGATCCTTCCTCCATCCCTCCCTCCCCATGACCTGAAGTCTCTTCTGACCTTGGCCTTTTCTGTTCTTTCACCTGGTTCTAGAAATAGTCCTTAGGCCTCTGGATGATCATCGGCTAACTGTACAGGTGATGAAACACGCAATCTCACAGTCCCTTCTCCACTGTTAAGCTCACTCCAATTATGTGGGCTTAATGAGCTGACACAAGACCCGAGTGGTCACACACATACCAGGCAGTTGTGGTTTCTTAGCAACAAAGTGGAGACTGTGTTAAGTAGGTCTGTTTGTGTGCAGAACCGCGGTGACTTGCAGGCAAATGGACCTTTCATACGTGTATTGATTTCTTCTCAAGACTCTGCCGCAGTGCAGCCACCTGCCAGAGAGTCTGAAAGGCTAGGCTGCTCTTGAAATGGTTTCCCGGGTCTGGAGCTGATTTTAATTTTAATTGTGTCTGTTTATGCCTACCATCTACTGTGTGTTGTGCTTTGAGTGGTAGCAATGTGGCTGAAATGGCATAGACTATCTGTTCTTAACATCTACTTGAGTTTCCTTTCTACTTTTCTTTGGAAAAAAAGAAAAGAAAAAACCGTTTATTTATTTGGCTGCACCGGATCTTAGTAGTGGCATTTGGAATCTTTTTTTTTTTCTTTTTAGTTGAGGCATGTAGAATTTAGTTTCCTGACCAGGGATGGAACCCCGCATTGGGAGTGCAGTATCTTAGCCACTGTGGCAAGCCATGAGGCAAGTCCCCACCTTCATTTCTAAACCTATCAGTCCCTCCCCTGTCCTGCTGCTGGAGTGATCTTAAGGACATGCCTTATTTCTACGTCAGCTCCTGTAATAAATGTTCAGGAAGAAGACCCATGTCCCATGTCACTTAGCGAGTGAGGGGCACGAATAGGATTCAGACCCAGGCCAGCCCACGGTACCATGTCCAGCATGTCCGGTTTGGGGTTTGACACTTGAACGGTGTCTGGGAGGTATTTTATTACTCCCCTACAGCCCAGTAGCAAATGCTCATTGTTCTGGAAGGCTTCCTCCTGGATCACGATTCCCTAGGAGGAAATAAAGCCAGACTCTCGACTCCATGGTGTGCCCTGCCTGCTCCATCGCTGGCGTTCTATTATTGACAATATGTGCTGAAGAGCCAACGAGTGAGTGGTTCTAATTCCATTTGCAGCCAAGGTTGACGCGTGCCATGCCGACAGAAGCGGAACCTAATAGTTTCCATTACCCAACAGTCAGGAGATTATTTGGCCATGAACGACAGTAGTTTGCAGGTGACCAGAGAATTATAAGCTCTCCTTGTTCAAATGACTGTTCTCAGCGACTGTTGTGGTGACACGGGAAGAGAGATGGAACTGCCCCCTCTTATGAAACAGCGAGCTGGTGTGAGTCCGGGATGAGACTTCACAGGCCTTGGGGCGACGCAGATGCCAGCCGACCGCCTGGGACTCTGACGACCGAGGCAAACGCCGTCACAGCACACAGCATCAAAGACCCTCGCTCGGTCTTGCTGAGAAGAGGTGTGCCTTTGATATCAGCTCAGTCTCTTTCACCCTGAATGTGGGCCCTTCTGCTACAGGTTTCCTTTTAAGGTGCTTTTGGGCTACAGCACCTATTTTAGTTGGGAGTCCAAATATAGGTGAACAAAGGCTCTGCTTCAACCCCCCCCACTCCCTCCCCGCCCAAGCCAACCCTAGCCCATTCTGCATCTTCAAGCTGTACCCAGATGTGATGCCTGGAGAGGCTAGTGGCTCATCAATCACCCTCTCATTTGTGTCTATTCATTAAACATTTTTTCTCTTATCATACACACTCATCAATTTCTTGCCAAGTGCCAGATACACTGGGAGATATAAAAACGAATGAAGAAGCCCCACTCACGGAACACAGTATCCTGGTCTGTGGATTTTTTTTTTAGTTCTCTTTTCTTTTCTTTTTTTTTCTTGTTTCTCGGTCTTTTTTTGTCCTCTTTTTTTTTTTTTTTCACACCCTTGTGTGGAGGACTGACTTCCAATAGATCGCAGCGAGGGAGCTGCTCTGCTACAAACCCTGAGCCAGAAGCAGGTCGTCTACAAACGGTTTAGCACCAGGTACCCCATGAACGTGCGGTGCGTGACAGGTGAGGGGGCGGCCACCTTTCTGGCCACGCCTGGATCCCAGAATCCTGGGACGAAGGGCTTTCGGCACCGGACCGGTCACGATGGGTGGCGGGGTGCGCCATGCCGCACCCCGAGGGACGCGGGCGGCGGCAGGCCAGCGGGAACGGCGTGGGTGTGGGGTGGCTTTTATCAAAGATTTTCAGGCAAAGATAGGATCTTACAAGTCAGCAATGCAAACTTCTTAATAATGAATATCAGACATCACTGTGTCTAAAAGGCTTTCCACTATTATGCCTGAGGTTTCGGCGTCTCCTTTCTCCCCTCTTCCTCAGTGGGCCTGTCTTTCATTCCTACCGGCCAAATGACCCAGGGAAGACCCCCGAGGGCTCAAGATTCATCGAGGCACTCTCCTTCAACAGGAGGCACCATCTTTTCCTGTCTTTTTCAGGGGGACGTGTGAGGAGTATTGTGGACTTCCCAAGTGGTTCGGGGTAAAGAATCTGTCTGCAGCGGGGGAGAAGAGCATTCTCCACAGGGGAGAAGACCCCCTGTGGGAGGAAATGGCATCCCACTCCAGTATTCTTGCCTGGAAAATCCCATGGACAGAGGAGCCTTGTGAACTACCATTCATGAGGTTGTGAAGAGTCAGATACGATGTAGTGACTGAGAATGCCCATCTAAGTTAGATCACACACTTCCTCCTCCATCGCCCTTCACATACTCCTGTATTGCCTGAGAAATAACTCTTGAGTAGCTAAAATTAGTTTGTGTATTAAAACACTTACATGGTCTAGTGGTGATGACTGTGCGTCCACTACAAGGGGCCCAGGTTGATCCCTGAGCATGCAACATGGCCACAATAAAAATTTGAAAGATGAAAAAATAATATTAAACATGAAAAATAAAACAAAGACACAGACAAGTAACTAATGTGTGATGTGGCCAGATTTCAGCTAAAAGGGGACAGAGGGGCTATAAGCAGCTCCAGAGCTCTGAAACCCAAATTACAAAACAAAGTATTGTCCTGGCAAACGAACGCAGAACCCAGCCTCAGAAACCAATGCACAAGGAACGCCTGCCTTTGTCCACAGGTTGTGCTTGGTTCCCCTGCTACTGCGCATGCACCAGCGTCCCATCGGACCTCACTTACCGAACACAAGTTCAAAGAAAAAGCTGAGAATTTCAAGAAGGTGACATGAGAGTGTGAAACCTCAAGCAGAGGGCCTCTTCTGAGCAGCTGGCCCTCCTGTGACTGCCCAGGAAGCCTGTGAAGCTGGCCCTGCCTAGCAGATGCATGTGTGCTAAGTCACTTCAGCCATGTCCAACTCTTTGCAATCCTGTGGATTGTAGTCCACTAGGCTCCTCTGTCCATACAATTCTCCAGGCAAGAATACTGGAGTGGGTTGCCATGCCCTCCTCCAGGGGATCTTCCCAGGGATCCAGCCCACATCACTCTGTCTCGGTCAAGGAATCCCAGAAGACCCCGAGGGCTCAAGATTCATCGAGGCACTCTCCTTCAACAGGAGGCACCATCTTTTCCTGTCTTTTTCAGGGGGACGTGTGAGGAGTATTGTGGACTTCCCAAGTGGTTCGGGGTAAAGAATCTGTCTGCAGCGGGGGAGAAGAGCATTCTCCACAGGGGAGAAGACCCCCTGTGGGAGGAAATGGCATCCCACTCCAGTATTCTTGCCTGGAAAATCCCATGGACAGAGGAGCCTTGTGAACTACCATTCATGAGGTTGTGAAGAGTCAGATACGATGTAGTGACTGAGAATGCCCATCTAAGTTAGATCACACACTTCCTCCTCCATCGCCCTTCACATACTCCTGTATTGCCTGAGAAATAACTCTTGAGTAGCTAAAATTAGTTTGTGTATTAAAACACTTACATGGTCTAGTGGTGATGACTGTGCGTCCACTACAAGGGGCCCAGGTTGATCCCTGAGCATGCAACATGGCCACAATAAAAATTTGAAAGATGAAAAAATAATATTAAACATGAAAAATAAAACAAAGACACAGACAAGTAACTAATGTGTGATGTGGCCAGATTTCAGCTAAAAGGGGACAGAGGGGCTATAAGCAGCTCCAGAGCTCTGAAACCCAAATTACAAAACAAAGTATTGTCCTGGCAAACGAACGCAGAACCCAGCCTCAGAAACCAATGCACAAGGAACGCCTGCCTTTGTCCACAGGTTGTGCTTGGTTCCCCTGCTACTGCGCATGCACCAGCGTCCCATCGGACCTCACTTACCGAACACAAGTTCAAAGAAAAAGCTGAGAATTTCAAGAAGGTGACATGAGAGTGTGAAACCTCAAGCAGAGGGCCTCTTCTGAGCAGCTGGCCCTCCTGTGACTGCCCAGGAAGCCTGTGAAGCTGGCCCTGCCTAGCAGATGCATGTGTGCTAAGTCACTTCAGCCATGTCCAACTCTTTGCAATCCTGTGGATTGTAGTCCACTAGGCTCCTCTGTCCATACAATTCTCCAGGCAAGAATACTGGAGTGGGTTGCCATGCCCTCCTCCAGGGGATCTTCCCGACCCAGGGATCCAGCCCACATCACTTATGTCCCCTGCACTGGCTGGTTGGTTTTTTACCACTGAGCCACCTGGGAAGCCATACTAAGTACTCAAATGTTGGTTAGTGAATGAGCAAACCTCTTAAACACAAGCTTCATTAACCAAAGCTCAACTATTGGTGAGCTTTATTCTACGATCCACTTAAATGTGTGTGAGGAATTCTCTCACACACCCACCAAATGAGTCTTCTCGACTCCAGCTGGGTATCCTACGATTTAACTCAATTCTGATGCTATCTACCTCAAGGTAACATCAGATCCTACAGGTTAAGGACTCAGCCCCACAGAACGGCCCGCTCCCTCCCCAGATGCTAATCTCAAGCCCAGGTTGTCACAGACGTGCCTGGTGGTCCAGTGGTTAAGCTTCTGCCTTCCAATGTAAGGGGCCTGGGTTTGATCCCTGGTCAGGGAACTAAGGTCCCAAGTGCTGTTGATTGTGACCAAATATTTTTTAAAAAATGGGGAAAAAAACAAGTCTAGGTTGTCACCAGTGCTTCTGACCCATCAGCTAGCTATATATCAGAGGTTCTTCCCACGACCTCTTCAGATTCACTTGATTCGCTAGGGTGGCTCACTGAACTCAGGAGAAGCGCTTGCTTCACTTTATTGGTTTACTACGAGAGGATGTGATAAAGGATACAGATGAACTGCCCGATGGAAGAAATGAAGGCGAGGGGCTTCTTGTCCTCTCTTGGACCCCTCTCTCATCACCTCCACCTGCTCACTCACCTAGAAGCTCTCTGAGCCTCCTAGCGTTGGGACTCTCAGGCGGCTTCTTCATGGAGGCATGGCCAACGACCAGCTCCATTCCCACCTCCCTCCCTCTCTGGAGGACAAGGGGTGGGATAGAGAGTTTCAAGCTTCTATTAAGGTCTGGTCATGTGGGCGTTCAGCCCCCATTCAGGAGCACACCTGCAGTGGCCGCCACAGAACAAGAGACGCTCCTGGTGTTTTTATCACTTAGGAAATTGCAAGGGCTTTTAGGAGCTCTGTGCCAGGAGCAGGGCAGAGGTCATTGTATGTATTTTCTATTATCTCACAATTGTCTATTAATGGTGGATGTGATAGAAAATTAAATCTCTCTAATATTGGAAACACCTTCTGAGCCAGGAGTCTTAAACTCTTTTTTTCTTTGGAAATGTGTTAATCAGCTGCAATACCGAGTGGATTTGAGTTTTACCAGTTCTGTGTGTTGAAAGAGAAAGACCGTCCTCAAGAGACAGGAGGAGGGGAATTGATTTTGTTTTGCTCTCAGTTAATTAAAAAAAATTTTTTTTTACAGAGTTTTGTTGTTTACTGCCAAACATCAACATGAATCAGCCATATGTATACATGTGCTTCTTCCCTCTTGAACTTCGCTCCCGTCTCCCTCCCATCCCACCCCTCCAGGCTGTTACAGAACCCCTGTTTGAGTTCGCTTAGTCTTACAGCAGATTCCCATTGGTTATCTATTTTACATATGGTAATGTAAGTCTCCATGCTGCTCTTTCCACACATCTCACTCAGTTAATTTTTGTTTTTCATTAATTTTTAGAAGTCATGAAAGGCAAGTGCACCATTCTGTTATTGCCTATGTACATGTGACTTATACAAACAGTTGGCTCATATGCACCTGACACCACTGTGTCTAAAAGTCAGAGACTGTCACACACCTCTGGGCCTGTCTCCAGACAGAAGGATATGTTCTCTGAAAGGTACAGGTTGCTGTGAAGAAAGCTGATGGACTGACATTATCCGATTTATTTTTAACTGGTCAAGGGGAAGCAAGAGGGTCATAAAACATTTATGGTAGAGAGAAGCAAGTCCTTGCAAAGGCAAGATGAATGTTCTTGGTGGACAGACTGTGATATATTGATAACCACACTGGTTCAGAAAAGCTTAAGTGGATAATCTGTTGAGGGAACACTGCTACAATCCTTTGGGGACCCTGGAGGCCTTGGACTTTCCTGTGTCTTCAGGTGCTGATGCACCCAAGGTGAATAAATGCCATTGAAAGAGGTTGGAATGCAGTCTTCCCAGAGTGGGTGTGTGGGGAAGACATCAAATGACAGACACCTGGCTCCTAACTTCATGTCTCAGTCTTTCGTAAATGAAGACCACTGTTAACGAAGCAACTCAAGAGAATCAGATGTACATGACGTTTCTGTACTCATTCAGCCAGCATTTTTTGAGCCCTGTGCCAGGGTGAGATGATTGAATAGCATTACCATCTCAATGGACATGAAGTTGAGCGAGCTCTGGGAGACAGTAAAGGACGGGGAAGCTTGGTGTGCTGCAGTCCACGAAGGTGCAGAGAGTTGGACACGACCCAGCGACGAAATCACAGCAAATGCCAAGTACTGTGTTAGATGCTGGGGCCTTGAAGCAAAATTCAGCTAAGTCCTGGTCCTGGAGAAGTCCTCAGTTTACTCTCAAGAGAAATGTGGTGGAGGGGTGGGGTGGCCGGGGAGCTCTCCCAGCTCCTGGTGCCTCAGGAAAGTGACCGTTCACACCCAGAGTGCTGATGCGGGAGGAAGTCATTCTACCCCTCAGAGGTTGGGAAGCTATGAGTTGTCATGGCAACAAATTACACAGCTGGAACAGGGTGTGAGGGCCCCAGCTGTGAGTGTCCTGTATCCTGCTCCCGGAGTGAGCGCGCACTTCCTTCTTACTGCCGAGCCCACTTTCCTGCATGTGGGTTTACCTGGAGAAGAAGCGCGGGTGGAAGGGGCTGCCGGGAAGGGGAGAGGAGATGGAGGAACACCACAGAGTCACGGAGAATCATAGGTACAGTGTAGCGTAACTCTTAGGGGACCCTCGTCACGTGCCAGGCATGCCTGTAGCCTCACCTCAGTTGATTCTCACCTCACACTCTGGCCGTCCTCTTTCCCCCATTGTAGAGGTGAGAAAACTGAGACTTGGATGGGCCGTAGCTAAACGGTGGGCAGCAGGGCTGAGAGGAGAAGCTGGGGCTGTCGGATTCCCAGCCTTGGACTTTCCTGTGTCTTCAGGTGCTGATGCACCCAAGGTGAATAAATGCCATTGAAAGAGGTTGGAATGCAGTCTTCCCAGAGTGGGTGTGTGGGGAAGACATCAAATGACAGACACCTGGCTCCTAACTTCATGTCTCAGTCTTCGTAAATGAAGACCACTGTTAACGAAGCAACTCAAGAGAATCAGATGTACATGACGTTTCTGTACTCATTCAGCCAGCATTTTTTGAGCCCTGTGCCAGGGTGAGATGATTGAATAGCATTACCATCTCAATGGACATGAAGTTGAGCGAGCTCTGGGAGACAGTAAAGGACGGGGAAGCTTGGTGTGCTGCAGTCCACGAAGGTGCAGAGAGTTGGACACGACCCAGCGACGAAATCACAGCAAATGCCAAGTACTGTGTTAGATGCTGGGGCCTTGAAGCAAAATTCAGCTAAGTCCTGGTCCTGGAGAAGTCCTCAGTTTACTCTCAAGAGAAATGTGGTGGAGGGGTGGGGTGGCCGGGGAGCTCTCCCAGCTCCTGGTGCCTCAGGAAAGTGACCGTTCACACCCAGAGTGCTGATGCGGGAGGAAGTCATTCTACCCCTCAGAGGTTGGGAAGCTATGAGTTGTCATGGCAACAAATTACACAGCTGGAACAGGGTGTGAGGGCCCCAGCTGTGAGTGTCCTGTATCCTGCTCCCGGAGTGAGCGCGCACTTCCTTCTTACTGCCGAGCCCACTTTCCTGCATGTGGGTTTACCTGGAGAAGAAGCGCGGGTGGAAGGGGCTGCCGGGAAGGGGAGAGGAGATGGAGGAACACCACAGAGTCACGGAGAATCATAGGTACAGTGTAGCGTAACTCTTAGGGGACCCTCGTCACGTGCCAGGCATGCCTGTAGCCTCACCTCAGTCGATTCTCACCTCACACTCTGGCCGTCCTCTTTCCCCCATTGTAGAGGTGAGAAAACTGAGACTTGGATGGGCCGTAGCTAAACGGTGGGCAGCAGGGCTGAGAGGAGAAGCTGGGGCTGTCGGATTCCCACGCCTGTGCTCTTAGCGCTGAGTTTCAGTGGTTCTGAACTGCAGGTACTCCAGGGAACCTGGGAGCGTGGAGGGGAGAAGGGCTAAGCTTCAGGCCCCTGGGCCCAGCTCAGACCTGCTGAATCGGAAGGCCTGGGGTCCGGGCGGGGTAGGCATCAGAACATGAAGGGATCTTGGGGGATTTTGGAAGTCTGAGTGGGACTGAGAGAGAGGAAGTGACTTTCCCCAGGTCTGAGAGTGAACTGGAACTAGGATCAAGGTCGTCTATGCCAGCTTAGGGGGCTTAAAGGAATCCCGTAGAGGGTACGGTAGGCCTGACCGCTGAAAGCTGTCTTTCATTTATGATCATAAGGCTCCATCTAACGGGTGCCCCAATCAAGAAAAAGAAGAGAGACACCCCAACCGGTGCTTACTCTGTTTTCTTTTCAGCATTCCTGCCTGCAAGGCCAACCCACTTCCTCTCCCAGTTACCAGGGCAACCGTCACCCCACCTTGGCAGTCAAGTACATACGCAGCGTCTTGCACCCACGTCCAGGGCCCTGGGCCGGGGACCCAGCCCTACAATCAGCCTCCCGCTGCCTCTCCAGGCAGCCAGCAGCCTCAGCTCCCCGCTCTCAGGGCCCATCACCCCATCATCGCTCTGCAGACACCCCTCCCCACACTCATACGCGGCGTTCTGCTTCCCTCGCCCACTGCCTCCCGGGAGACAAATGTGCAATCTGCTCTTGGCGTGTATTTTCACCTCTGGAGGGAGGAACCTGCCCTCGAGTTGGGGCACAACCCAACACACCCGGCCCACGCACGAGAAAACACCCTCCCGGAGGAGGGGCGCGGTGGCAGAGAACGCCCTCTCTCCCTCCAGAGACAGCTGAGGGGGTGGCGGGAGTTTGGGAGAGTTTGCAAAGTGGCGATCAGGAGAGGGGCTGAGGCAGTTACTAGGGAGGAGGACCGAGGGGAAGCTGAGCACCCAGATCCTGTTACTAATGAAGTAGCTCCCTGCCAGCCCAACCCCAGGGCTCTCTGTCAAGGAAAGGGGACCCCTCCTCCATCCCCACATTCGCCAGGCGCCTGCGCCTGCAGGTGGTGACGCTTCGTGTCCTGGGTTCAGGGAGGGGCGTGGAGGGGAGAAGGGCTAAGCTTCAGGCCCCTGGGCCCAGCTCAGACCTGCTGAATCGGAAGGCCTGGGGTCCGGGCGGGGTAGGCATCAGAACATGAAGGGATCTTGGGGGATTTTGGAAGTCTGAGTGGGACTGAGAGAGAGGAAGTGACTTTCCCCAGGTCTGAGAGTGAACTGGAACTAGGATCAAGGTCGTCTATGCCAGCTTAGGGGGCTTAAAGGAATCCCGTAGAGGGTACGGTAGGCCTGACCGCTGAAAGCTGTCTTTCATTTATGATCATAAGGCTCCATCTAACGGGTGCCCCAATCAAGAAAAAGAAGAGAGACACCCCAACCGGTGCTTACTCTGTTTTCTTTTCAGCATTCCTGCCTGCAAGGCCAACCCACTTCCTCTCCCAGTTACCAGGGCAACCGTCACCCCACCTTGGCAGTCAAGTACATACGCAGCGTCTTGCACCCACGTCCAGGGCCCTGGGCCGGGGACCCAGCCCTACAATCAGCCTCCCGCTGCCTCTCCAGGCAGCCAGCAGCCTCAGCTCCCCGCTCTCAGGGCCCATCACCCCATCATCGCTCTGCAGACACCCCTCCCCACACTCATACGCGGCGTTCTGCTTCCCTCGCCCACTGCCTCCCGGGAGACAAATGTGCAATCTGCTCTTGGCGTGTATTTTCACCTCTGGAGGGAGGAACCTGCCCTCGAGTTGGGGCACAACCCAACACACCCGGCCCACGCACGAGAAAAAACACCCCCTCCCGGAGGAGGGGCGCGGTGGCAGAGAACGCCCTCTCTCCCTCCAGAGACAGCTGAGGGGGTGGCGGGAGTTTGGGAGAGTTTGCAAAGTGGCGATCAGGAGAGGGGCTGAGGCAGTTACTAGGGAGGAGGACCGAGGGGAAGCTGAGCACCCAGATCCTGTTACTAATGAAGTAGCTCCCTGCCAGCCCAACCCCAGGGCTCTCTGTCAAGGAAAGGGGACCCCTCCTCCATCCCCACATTCGCCAGGCGCCTGCGCCTGCAGGTGGTGACGCTGCGTGTCCTGTTCAGGACATGGCCAGAGTACTTTCACGGGATTGGGCTGTTCATGGGGCCACGGAGTCTGTTTCAGGACTTTGAAAGCACCCATTCCATCCAGCTCAATGCCCTGCCTGCTAGGCTGCACTCCCCTGACCTCCTTCCTCAATGGCTGCAGCCAGTCAATTTTCCCGAGCAGCTCTATCCTGACCTGGATGGCAGACACCCCAGCTGTTGGCCCCCTCACTGTTCCTTCCCCCATCCTCCTGCTTGGACATATCAGGCTGTCTGGGAGTCTCTGCATCTCCCCTGTCTCGTAGGCTCTGAGACACTTCGACCTTAAGGACCAGGGACTGCTGTGCTAATTACCCTACTTTCTCCATCCCTCCCAGCCTACGAGGTTGAAGCCTTCTTTTCCTAATTAGGACTGAGACCTTCCTCCAGAGGGCTTGGGATTTGGCGCCCCCACAAGCTGCTGAAAGAACCAGGTGAAACCATTAGCTTGCCGGGGACTTAAGTCCCCAAGGAGCCAAACGTGGCCAGTAGAAGATAGAGGGCACTAGGAGGCCTGACCCGTTGGCTTGCCACAGGCGGTTCCTGGGCCGGGCTTCTGTACAGCCGGTCTGGAGCATGTTCCCTGCGACTGAGCACCTGGCTATGCCTCTTGATGAACTGGTGGCCCAGTGCCTGTACCTCCTTCCCTTCCTGCCCTGCCTTGCGTCACTCCCCTCACTCTGGCTGCCCTAGGACCACGCCTCCCAAGGAAGGGTGAACACCTAAGACTGTTTCCCCAGGGAATGTGTGCTAAGTCAGCAGTAAGGTTTAAACAGGACAGCAATCTCACTTCATGGTTATCGAGCTTCATCCCCTCCCTTGACAGAGGGAGCAGAGGGCCTGTGAGTTCAGTGATTTCCCTCAGTTCACAACTAGTTCATAGAGAAAGAGAAAGTGAAAGTGTGGGTCTCTCAGTCTTGTCTGACTCTTTGAAACCCCATGGACTGTAGCCCACCAGGCTCCTCTGTCCATGGGATTCTCCTGGCCAGAATACTGGAATTGGTTGCCATTTCCTGCCCCAAGCCCAATACGCCTGATGTCCGTATGAGAAGAGAAAATTTGGATGCACTGGGAGACACCAGGGGTGCCTACACATAGACCAGAGACCTGTGAAGACACAGCCACCCGTAAGCCTCAGGGGAAAGCAACCCTGCCAACACCGCGATCTTGGATTTCCAGCCTCTAGGCTGCGAGACAGTACACTTCCGTTGTTGAATCACCCAGCCTGTGGCGTTCTGTTATGGTGGCCCTAACAAACAAAAACATTTTGCTTTCATAAAAGGCGTTCTGAGCTGGCTGCCTTGACAAGGTGACATTTGAGGAAAACCCTGAAGGAGGTGATGGGGTGGGCTGTCTGAAACGCCCGTGGAAGGGCACCCGAGGCTGAGGGAGTGGCAAGCTTCAGGGCTCTGGCTTCACACCTCGAGTGCTCAAGGGACAGCATAGACACCATGTGTACAGAAAGCAGAGTGGTGAGGGAGAAAGCCGGAGACCAGAGACCTGGCAGGATGTGGGAGGACATTCTCTGCATGAGATGGGGAGCAGCTGCAGGGTGTAGAGCGGAGCTTCTCCGTTGGGAAGAAGGGGACTTTGCATCCAAATCTGGCATTGTCTGAAGATACTTTCCAGAGTCATAACTGAGAAGGTGTGAGGAGAGGGTCAGGATCGGACACTGGCATCCAGTGGGTAGAGGTCAGGGAGGCTGCTTACGCACAGGACAGAATTTCTCTCCAGCTCCCAAATAAAGAATTACCAAGAATCCCATAGTAACAAGGTGGAGAAGCCCTGGTGGAGAGAGCACAGGATCATTCTGGCTGGGTTGAGAGCAACTTTAAAAAAAGAACAGGGAGCTCTCCGAACATCCAGTGCTTATGAAGCGGACCTTTCACTGCTGTGGCCTGGGTTCAATCCCGGGCCAGGGAACTATTAATAAAATCCTGCAAGCTGTGTGGTGTGGCAAAAAAAAAAAAAAAAGAAGAATAGAAGCAAAGGCTCCATTAATCCAGGTGACTTGGCCCAGGGTGGCAGAAAATCTCCTGGCTAAGCCTGGCATGCTGCCGTTTATGGGGTCACAAAGAGTTGGACGTAGCGACTGAACAATGACAACCACGCTGACTTAGTGTTTCCTGGCTTAGTCTCCTTGCCTCTCCTATCTTTCCCTTTCTAATTTCTCAGCAAGCGTTAACAGAAGCCTTGCTGTGCGTTAGCTGTTGTGCCAGGTGCTGGGCAGATTCCAACAGGTATGGCCCACTGGGAACCTGATCCAGTTCACTGGGACCCAAGCTGGTGAGAAGGGAGCTGTTCCAGGGAGCAGCTGCTGACTTGGGGAATGTCCCCTTGAGGCCGCAGGTAGACTTGTGACCGTTGTCAGCAGCTGCCGTCTACGCACACATTAGAGAAACCACAGAATGAGCACTGCCTGGCTGATAGCTCCATCCGGCCCGCTGTGCAAGCCTGAAACTTGGAAAGCATCCTTAATGCCTCTGCCCCCTCACCCTCTCCCCTCCACCCCTAACCCACTCCCAGCCACCTCCAAAGCCTCTCTTGAACCTGTTCACACTGCTCCATCTCCATGACTCTAGTCCAAACTCCTATCATTTCCCACCTGGTCTCTCTGTGGACACTCTGGTGTGCCTAGAAGCTTTGATCAGTTAGGACAGACGGGCTATGCTGCAGTAACAGAAAACATGAATTCCCAGTGGCTTAACACAACAAAGGTTTATTTCTGACTTCTGCAAAAGTAGGTGAGGTGACACTCCATCAGTCTCCTCTCTGTAATTTTCCCCTCACAGCAGCTATTATTGCTGTTGTTTGGCTGTTCAGTTGTGTCTGAGTCTTTTGAGACCCCACGGACTGCAGCACACCAAGCTTCCCTGTCCTTCACTGTCTCCTGGAGTCTGCACAAACTCATGTCCATTGAGTTAGCGATGCCATCCAACCCTCTCATCCTCTGTTGCCCCTCTCCTCTTGCCTTCAATCTTTCCCAACATCAGGGGCTTTTCCAATGAATCATCTGTTTGTATCAGGTGGTCAAAGTATTGGAGTTTCAGCTTCAGCATCAGTCCTTCCAATGCATACTCAGGATTGATTTCCTTTAGGATTGACTGGTTGCATCTCCTTGGTGGCCAAGGGGCTCTCAAGAGTTTTCTCCAGCACCCCACTTCCAAAGCATCAATTCTTATAGTGCTCTGCCTTTTTCACGGTCCACCTCTCACACCCAGACATGACTACTGGAAAAATCATAGCTTTGACTATATGGACCTTATTTGGCAAAGTGCTGTCTCTGCTTTTTAATACACTGTCTAGGTTTCTTATAGCAGTTATTATAGTTTGTAGTTATCTATTTAATTATATCAATTATTGGATCATTTCTATTGCTTTCCCTAAGGTGTGTACTCCTCGATGGTAGGACCTGTACCTGACTTGCATGTGTTCCCAGACGCAGAACAATGCCTATTATATGACTACAATCAGTGCCTCAGTATAACATACAAAGCAGAATTCTTGAAATATTTTTTGAACGGATGAATGGATGAAGGCAGTGGCTGCACTACAACTGGGAACCACATCATCTCCCAGATGTAAAATATTCTAAAACACTTCACACATAAAACATGATACGGAACACATATGTATATTTTAAGCCTGACAATAAAACACTCATGTATCACTACCCAGTGTAAGAAATAGCATATCACTTGGGACTTCCCTATGGGTCAGTGATCAAGACTCCACACTTCCACTACCAGGGTAGGGGGCAGACTCCATCCCTGTGAGAACTATGATCCCACATGCTGATTTTGGTGCAGCTGAAAAACTGAAATAACAAATAGGTCACCAATGTCCATGTGCCCCTCCCTGGCCACATCTCAGTCCTCGAGATGAACAAAAGACTGCATTCTCTACCATCTCATTTTCAACATTTTAACCACATATGCCTATTACATAGAGTATTGCTATATATAAATAGTTTCATACTGTATGTGACAGTAGGTAACATTATATACATAGTATTATACTGTATGTAATCTTTGGCAAGGTACATTTGTTGTTCAACACCTTTGAGCAATACAGAGGTGTAGAATTATATACTTAGGGATCATTTTTTTTTTCTTTATTTTAAAGGTTTTACAGAGTTTTGTAGTTCACAGACATGTATGTTCCCAGATCAGTCATAGGCATATCCATGGTCCCCACCCCCCCAGTTCCCCCCATCCCACCCCTCCATACCTTCGCCCCAAGCCAGTGTAAGCACTCCTATTCCCTTAGCTCTATGACACTAGCTATCTTTTCCACACATAACAGTATAGGTTTCCATGTTACTCCCTCCATGCTCTCCCATCCCTATTTCTTTCCCACAATGTCCCTATGTCTATGCTTTGTCTGTTTTTCCATGAGTTCTTAGGGATCATTTTTATTGTCATAGTTTCCCCCTGATTGAGTGCAATACAGTGAATTTAACCTCCTGTTGCTGGGCATTGGAATTGTATGTATAATTTGCATTGCTGTGAACTTTCTTGGGCATGCCTTTGTGCGGGTGTGCAAAGAGTTCCTCTAGGGTCCACAGTAAACACCTTGAAGGGAGAAACTCTAATTTGCCAGTTAATGGCGTGGCTTCCAAAGTATTGGCATTGATTTTCACATCCACCAGTGCCGTGCAAGAGTTTTCTTCTCTCTACATCCTTCAGACACCTGGTCCAGTCAGACTTTAACATTTTATTTTTTTTCCTGTCTAGTGGGTGCCTATATTTACCCTCCCCTGATTATTGAGGTTGGGCTTCTTTTCATAGATTTAAGGGCTTTTCATCTGCAAAATGGTTGTTTATATATTTTACCCAAGTTTCTATTTAGTTGTGATTTCCTACTGATTTTTTTGGAGTTCTTAATTCTAGACAGCAATTTTTCTATGGTTATTTTATTGTAAATATCTTTTCCTGGTCCATAGTCTTTTTTGTTATTGTCTGTGCGTGTTTTGATGAATACAAATTCTAAATGTTAAAGTAGTGACATTTAACAGTCTTTCATAGTGTGTTTTTTGTTTTGTATAAGAAAACTCTTCCTATTCTGATGTCATAAAACTATTCTTCCATATTTTCTTACAAAGGTTTTAAAGACTTGTCTTCTATTTAGTTTTTATTCACTTGAAATTGACTTTGGTCTGAATTAGAGATATAATTTAAATAGTTTTCTCATTATTGTATTATAATTACATAGTTTCCTACTGCTGCTGTAACAAATTACCACAAATCTAGTAGCCTGAAAAACACAAATTATCACCTTACAATTCTGAGGCTAGAAGTGGTTTCACTCGGCTAAAATCAAGGTGTCAGCATGGCATTCCCATTGGGAGGCTAGAGCTTGTTTTGATTCTTTCCTCCTTCTAGAAGCTATCCACCTGGGCTTCCTTCCACCTTCAAAGCCAGCAATGGCCAGTCCAGTTTCTCTTGCATCACATCATTCTGACACTGACCTTCCTGACTCCCTCTTTTACTCATAAGGACCCTTATGATTATATTGGGCCCATCTAGGTTATCCCAGAAAATCTTCCCAACTCAAAATATTTAAACTAGTCACATCCTTTGGGTTTCCCAGGTGGCTCGGTGGTAAAGATACTGCTCGCCAAGTAGGAGACACAGGTTCCATCCCTGGGTTGGGAAGATCCCCTGGAGAAGGAAATGGCAACACACTCCAGTCTTCTTGCCTGGGAAATCCCATGGACAGAGGAGCCTGGTGGGCTCCAGTCCATGAGGCTGCAGAGGGGTTGTACACAATTTACCAACTAAGTCACCCTTTTGTCATGTAAGGTGTCACAGGTACACATTCAGAGGGTCAGGATGTGGACATCCTTGAGACAGTGTTATTTTGTCTCCCACAATAATTAATTGATTCAGCACAATGTATTTAACCTTTTCTGAACCTGGATACAGGGGAACATAGATTTGGTGATAAAAACAATAATAACAGCAGACACTGAAGGTTTGTTGCACGCCAGGAATTTCTCTAAGGACTGTATACATATTCCCTCATTTAATTCCTGCATGACTTTGGGCTAAGGCCAGTACTGATATTTCTTAGAGATGAGTCACATGAGGGACAAAGTGATAAGTACCTTGCCCACAGCTGGAAGTGGCAGAGCCAGGACTGAGACCTAGGCAGTTGGGATCCAAAATTCATGCACCCAACCAGCATGCTGCTGTTCAAGGAACAGGATTAATAAATCAGCAGAGTTCCTCTCAGATGCTCAAGCCTAAGTCACATCACTTCTCTGAGCCTCAGTTTCTTTAAAATTATGCACGCCTGCCATGCATGCTGCTGAAATTACCACAAATCTAGTAGCCTGAAAAACACAAATTATCACCTTACAATTCTGAGGCTAGAAGTGGTTTCACTCGGCTAAAATCAAGGTGTCAGCATGGCATTCCCATTGGGAGGCTAGAGCTTGTTTTGATTCTTTCCTCCTTCTAGAAGCTATCCACCTGGGCTTCCTTCCACCTTCAAAGCCAGCAATGGCCAGTCCAGTTTCTCTTGCATCACATCATTCTGACACTGACCTTCCTGACTCCCTCTTTTACTCATAAGGACCCTTATGATTATATTGGGCCCATCTAGGTTATCCCAGAAAATCTTCCCAACTCAAAATATTTAAACTAGTCACATCCTTTGGGTTTCCCAGGTGGCTCGGTGGTAAAGATACTGCTCGCCAAGTAGGAGACACAGGTTCCATCCCTGGGTTGGGAAGATCCCCTGGAGAAGGAAATGGCAACACACTCCAGTCTTCTTGCCTGGGAAATCCCATGGACAGAGGAGCCTGGTGGGCTCCAGTCCATGAGGCTGCAGAGGGGTTGTACACAATTTACCAACTAAGTCACCCTTTTGTCATGTAAGGTGTCACAGGTACACATTCAGAGGGTCAGGATGTGGACATCCTTGAGACAGTGTTATTTTGTCTCCCACAATAATTAATTGATTCAGCACAATGTATTTAACCTTTTCTGAACCTGGATACAGGGGAACATAGATTTGGTGATAAAAACAATAATAACAGCAGACACTGAAGGTTTGTTGCACGCCAGGAATTTCTCTAAGGACTGTATACATATTCCCTCATTTAATTCCTGCATGACTTTGGGCTAAGGCCAGTACTGATATTTCTTAGAGATGAGTCACATGAGGGACAAAGTGATAAGTACCTTGCCCACAGCTGGAAGTGGCAGAGCCAGGACTGAGACCTAGGCAGTTGGGATCCAAAATTCATGCACCCAACCAGCATGCTGCTGTTCAAGGAACAGGATTAATAAATCAGCAGAGTTCCTCTCAGATGCTCAAGCCTAAGTCACATCACTTCTCTGAGCCTCAGTTTCTTATAAAATTGGAAAAGTGGTGCCTCTCTTCTGTGCCTTATGGGGCTGCTCTGGGGAACCACTGAGACACGCTGTAACAAAGCAGGTCAGATAAGGAAAAGACGGCTCTGAGCATCCTTCTGCATGTCACTGGCAGATCCAGGACTGGGGGTCAGGTTTCCTGCCAAGGCAGGCTATTTCTACCACAGGATAGTAACCATAGCAGACTCTTTAAACTGAATATTTTCCCTTTATCAACCTCCTGTCCATGAGAGCTGTCTGTGTATTTCACTTGTTCACTAAAAATATCATCAAGTCACAGAGGATGCTGTCACCAAATCAAGTATGAGATAACATCATGCTTCTTTACTGAAACTTCCCTGGTGGCTCAGATGGTAGAGAATCCGTTTGCGTAGTGGTAGACCTGGGTTTGATCCCTGGGTTGGGGAGATCCCCTGGAGAAGGGAAAGGCTACCCTCTTCAGCATTCTTGCCCGGAGAATTCCAAGGCTCGTCCATGTGTTGCAAGGAGTTGGACATGACTGAGAAACTTTCGCCTTTTCTTAATTGAAACAGGTAATGCTTACAAGTGTTGTTTTTTAAGTAGCAGCTACAAATCAAGAGGAAAAGGAGAATTTCAGACATTGATAGAAGACAGAGGCTGCAAGATATTAGCTAAGGAAAATCACCTTCATTGTGTCTTTGCTTTTTCTCCATCCCGATTCCATCAAGATCCACCCGTTTGTGCTTTCCCTTGAATTCTCCGTAGTGGAGCTGGGATCAGGGAACTGGACTTTCAGCTTTGGGGTAAACCTTGACCGTGTTTTGATTTGACCTTCAAGGCAATAATGGTAAGAAAGAAAAATAGCAAAGAGTGGGAGTATTCACTCTATCCGATATTAGGACATATATCAATCACAAAGTCGTAGCCATAAAATCAGTGTAGCACTGGTACAGGAACTGTTCTAGATCAACAGAAGAGCAGTGAGCATCTAGAAACAGAGATAGGTGTCTAAGGAGACTTGTCATGGCTAGGTGGGTAAAAGGATTGTCCAGTGGGTACTGATGCTCAAGCCTAAGTCACATCACTTCTCTGAGCCTCAGTTTCTTATAAAATTGGAAAAGTGGTGCCTCTCTTCTGTGCCTTATGGGGCTGCTCTGGGGAACCACTGAGACACGCTGTAACAAAGCAGGTCAGATAAGGAAAAGACGGCTCTGAGCATCCTTCTGCATGTCACTGGCAGATCCAGGACTGGGGGTCAGGTTTCCTGCCAAGGCAGGCTATTTCTACCACAGGATAGTAACCATAGCAGACTCTTTAAACTGAATATTTTCCCTTTATCAACCTCCTGTCCATGAGAGCTGTCTGTGTATTTCACTTGTTCACTAAAAATATCATCAAGTCACAGAGGATGCTGTCACCAAATCAAGTATGAGATAACATCATGCTTCTTTACTGAAACTTCCCTGGTGGCTCAGATGGTAGAGAATCCGTTTGCGTAGTGGTAGACCTGGGTTTGATCCCGGGGTTTGGGGGAGATCCCTGGAGCAGGGAAAGGCTACCCTCTTCAGCATTCTTGCCCGGAGAATTCCAAGGCTCGTCCATGTGTTGCAAGGAGTTGGACATGACTGAGAAACTTTCGCCTTTTCTTAATTGAAACAGGTAATGCTTACAAGTGTTGTTTTTTAAGTAGCAGCTACAAATCAAGAGGAAAAGGAGAATTTCAGACATTGATAGAAGACAGAGGCTGCAAGATATTAGCTAAGGAAAATCACCTTCATTGTGTCTTTGCTTTTTCTCCATCCCGATTCCATCAAGATCCACCCGTTTGTGCTTTCCCTTGAATTCTCCGTAGTGGAGCTGGGATCAGGGAACTGGACTTTCAGCTTTGGGGTAAACCTTGACCGTGTTTTGATTTGACCTTCAAGGCAATAATGGTAAGAAAGAAAAATAGCAAAGAGTGGGAGTATTCACTCTATCCGATATTAGGACATATATCAATCACAAAGTCGTAGCCATAAAATCAGTGTAGCACTGGTACAGGAACTGTTCTAGATCAACAGAAGAGCAGTGAGCATCTAGAAACAGAGATAGGTGTCTAAGGAGACTTGTCATGGCTAGGTGGGTAAAAGGATTGTCCAGTGGGTACTGCTGGGGCAAGTGGCTCAGCATGTGCAGAAAATCACATTGTATTCCTATGTGCAGTACATGCCAGGTAAGCTCCAGACAAATTAAGACATGAGCTATGTACAAGTGTGAAGCAAAACAGGGGGAAATGTAGGAAAATATTTTGCAACCATAGGTAGGAAAAGATCCTCAAACAAGATCCCAAGAGGGCCTTCACGTCTTCACAAACCTGTAATTGGATGTATCTGGCTACATCAAAATTAAGGATTTTCCCTACACTGTAGGACAGCAAAGACCAAGCTAAAATGATGCAAGAAAGACTAGGGGATACTGGCAATGTCCAAGGCTGACAAGGAATTAATACTTAGAATATATAAGAAACTTAAACAATTCATTCAGAAAAATAATAGGAAGTAATAGAAAAATAGGCAAAAGATGCAAGCAGGGGGCTTCCCTGGTGGCCCAGTGGGTAAGGACACTGCCTTGCAATGCAAAGGGCACCAGTTCGATCCCTGGCCTGGGAAGATTCCACGTGCTGTGGAGCGGCTAGACCGATGTGTCCAATTACCGAGCCAGAGCTCTAGAAGCGCATGCGCCCAGAGCCGGTGCTCTGTGATAGCAGAGGCCACTGCAATGGGAGGCCCACACAGGTCAAAGAACAAAGATGGATGAAAAGAGATAAATGAAAGACCAACAGAAGTGGTCCGCCCTCCCCCTGCCCGCCCCCTTCCTCCCCAACCCGCCCCCACAAAAAGGAAAAAAAAAATCTTAATAAAAAAAAAGATGCAAGCAGGTAGTTCATGGAAGGAAAAACATCTCAATGGCTCTATGTACATGTAAAATGGTTATTCCTAATCATGAAAATTTGGCTTCTCTGGTAGCTCAGGGGTAAAGAATCTGCCTACCCAGTAGGAGATGTGGGTTCCATCCCTGGGTCGGGAAGATCCCCTGGAGAAGGAAATGGCAGCCCACTCCAATATCCTTGCCTGGGAAATCCTGTGGACAGAGAAGCCTGGCAGGCTACAGCCCATGGGGTCGCAAAAGAGTCCAACACTCCTTGGAGACTAAACAACAAATCATAACAATTAAAATGTAATACTAACTTACCAATGTCAGATTAATATAAATTAGGAAATAATACCAATAGTCAGTGTACAAAGTGGAGAGACAGGAACATCTCTGTCTTCACTGATGGAGTGGGAAGCCATCCTGAAGAGTACTATCAGGGCAGCGCGAAACCAAGCACTGTAGATCCTATAACCAAGCAACTCCATTCTTCTCTTAAGGTCCGTAAGAGACATGTGTAATACCCATTCCAGGAGCTGCTAGCAGTCTAACTGTTCTTTATTTAAAGAAATGATAACAATCGGGGAACATACATATCTGTAAACAATAAAACTCTAAAAGTTAAAAGTAAAAGAAAAGTTTACAAACAAACAAACAAAAGAACTGATAAGTAAAATGTTGTAGATGCACAAGTCAAATACCTTTGGCGGTCATAATTAATGAATTCCTCATAGACACAGCCCCACGGATAGCTCTCTAAGTCTTTAAGTAGAGGGAAAAACAGAGTGAGTTCTTATCACAACATCATTTATGTACATTACAAATAGATACTTAAACTAAAAGCAGTATCTTTTGAGGATATATACATGTACTGGAACATATCAAACGAGAGAGAATGCATTTGGGGCAGGATAGAAGAAAATCGGGAATGTGGAGATGGAATGAGTGGAACATAACAAAATAAAAAAGCGATAGGTCCTGCTGGGCTTTTTGGGCTCCACAATCATGGCTCCACATGACTGCAGCCATGGAATTGAAAAACGCTTGCCTTTTGGAATAAAAGCTATGATGAATCTAGACAGCATATTAAAAAGCACAGACATCACTTTGTCGACAAAGGTCTGTATAGTCAAAGCTATGGTCTTTCCAGTAGCTGTGTATGGACGTGAGAGTTGGACCATAAAGAAGGCTGAGCACCAAAGAATTGATGCTTTTGAGTTGTGATGTTGGAGAAGACTCTTGGGAGTCCCTTGGACTGCAAGGAGATCAATAGCCAATCCTAAAGGAGATCAACCTTGAATACTCATTGGAAGGACTGATACTGAAGCTCCTAATACTTTGGCCACCTGATGGTTAGAATCGACTCATTGCAAAAGACCCTGATACTGGGAAAGATTGAAGGCAAGAGGAGAGGGGACAACAGAGGATGAGATGGTTGGATGGCATCACCGACTCAATGGATTTGAGTTTGAGCAAACTTTGAGAGTTAGTGGAAGACAGGGAAGCCTGGCAGTGCTTCAGTCTAGGGGATGGCAAAGAGTTGAACACGACTGAGCGACTCAACAAGGTCCTGCTGACTCTTAGCAGCTGAAGCATGATGAACAAAACTTGTCTCTGAGGTCCAAAATAAATGCGCCAACTCCCCCTTCCCTCGCATCCTATTCTTAACAGAATCCAATGCAAGCAACTCCAAGTCGCTGCCCAGACCTGGGCTCTTCTCCATTAAGGAACTACCTTGTCAAGCCGTAGGTTCCCTACACTTCAAGCTCTACTCTCATTGCACATCCTACAACCAAAAGATGCCCAGGCTTCAACCCGAAACGGGCTTTTTCTTTTCTTTTTGAAAAATCCTGTTTTAAGTCTCTCCTCTCCAGGAGTCCTTTTTCTGAAAGCTGCCCTTCCCACATGCAAACCCCTCCCGGACTGTATTCCCAGGTAACCCGTCCCCAGCAACCCCCGCACACACGAAATTCTATTTGCTTATTTTGGGTACACATCCCTCCCCCAAGGCTAGAGCAGAGTTACACAGCTCCTGCGCTGGGGTGGGCGGTCCCCCGAACAACTGCACTACAATTACAGCCAGTTAAGCCAGATTCCGGCCCACCACCACTCCTTTCATTCCCCCCGCATTGGTTCACCTCCGCCCCCGGCTACCGACCCCTAACCGCCTCCACCAGCTGCAGTAGGTTGGAGGCCCTGCGCACGCGCTACGGCTTGGGGCGCGCTCGGTCGGGGGCGGGGCGAAGGGGAGTGGAGGGCGGTTGGGGGTAGCCGCGACGTTGCGCGGCCGTTGCGACCCGCCCGCGAGCGCCGGGCGCCCGGGAGGGGGCGGGACTGAGGCTGGCCCCTCCCCCGAACCGGCCCCGCCCCCGCAGCCCGCCCTCGCGCCTCGCCCCGCCCCTCGCCCCGCCCCCTCGGCGGCCGCGCTCCTTCTCCCGCCTCCCGCTCTCCTCCCGCCCGGCTCCGGCGGCCGAGAGCGGGAGAAAGTGTGGCTGGTGGGCGGCCGCGGGGCTGCGCGCGTCCGGCATCCCGGGGCCGCTCCTGCCCGGGCGGCGAGGGGTCCCGGCGGTCCATGCATCCGCCGCCGCCCGCCGCCGCGATGGATTTCAGTCAGAACAGCCTGTTCGGCTACATGGAGGACCTGCAGGAGCTCACCATCATCGAGAGGCCGGTCCGCCGGAGCCTCAAGGTGCGCCCCGGGGAGGAGGAAGTGCCCGCAGGGCGCCCGGCGGCTCGCCCTTGCCCCGACCCCCGCCCGCCCGCTCCACGGGGCGGCCCGGGACCCTCTCGGAGTCCTGCTAGACCCCCAGTCCCCGCTCCAGCCCCCGATCGCCGTGTTACCCTAACTCGACCCCTCTCGGGCCCCCTTCTTCGACGTGGCTCGGGTTCTCCCAGCCTGGACCCCCAGCCCCGAGGGACGGGCGCCCGGGGCCAGCCCGCGGCCCCTCGGACGCCCTCGGGTTTCCAGGCGCCCGGCCCGGCCCTCCCCGGGGCCCGTTCCCCAATGCGCACCCCCAGGAACGGCCGGCCGAGCCCCTGCTCTTCGGGGCGGCCCGGCGTCGTCTCCCGCGCCGCTCCTCTCTCGGGCCGGGGCCCCTCGGTGGCGGCCCCTCTTCCCCGGGCCCTGCGGGAGCTGCCCTCTCGCCGCCGCAGCCCGCCGATCCCGCGTCCTCCTCTTGGGGCTACCCATCCCCCCGCTTCGGCTCCCTGGTGCTGCTGCTGGACCCAGTCCCACTCTTCAGTTAACAGGGCCCCGACTCTTGCCCCTGCCTTTTCCAGACACGTCCCTGATCCCTTCCCCACTCCGTCCTCCTCGGAGCAAGCCCAGGGCCCGCTTCACCTCCCAACCAAGCAGCCCCCGCCGGCCGTCAAAGCCCTCTCGACCCTTTGTCCCGGTCCTGAGTCACCACGTGTCCTTTCCTTCCAGCCCCTCCGCGACTCCAGCAGGGCCCTTAGGGGAGTCAGCCTTCACCAGCCCCCACCTGCCACAGCTCCCCCACCCGCAGGGTCATCTCCCAGAGGCTCCCGCCCTCCTCTCTGCTGCCAAACCCAGTTGACCGACCCCCTCCCCCCAGGGCGCCTTTAACGCTTTTCACTCCCACCTGCCGCAATATCTTTGATTTTCTTCCAGCCCCAGAGCTTATTCCCTTCCCTCTCCCACTCCGGATTTCCTCTTTCTCCTTCTCCCCCGGCTGCAGTCTTTATCCCCCCACTTTGTAAGCATTTCCTGGGATGGAAATGCTGGCAAAACGCTCCTGGATATTAGAGATTAAAACTATGCATATATTTTGTATGTGCACATACAATTGATTTCAGCAAGGCTCTGAAGCCACAGTGTGATTCTCAGGCTTCAGTCTAGAAGCTAGAAGAGTCAACCAAAGAAAGCAAGCCCCAGGCCCCCCGCACTCCACCACCTAAACCCAACAACTAGAGACATCTGTGATTCAAGGTTGTCAGACCCCTTGGTTACTCTTCAAGGATAACGGTTAATTGTGAAAGTTTTTCATTAGTTTGTACTCGTATAGGGTCCCTGAAGGCAAGACTGAGCTGATGTTTGTGGACATAATTTGTAATTTTACACTTGACAGACACCAGAAGAGATAGAAAGACTGACAGTGGATGAAGACCTCAGTGATATTGAAAGGGCTGTTTATCTGCTCAGGTATTTCGTAAAGTCTTTGTGATCATTCCTTCTCTTTTTCTGGGGCAGCATCCACGCATGATTTCTGAAATGTCGTGTCACAGTTAACGTTCAGATCGACTTAACCCCTAGAACAGAGTACTTCTGCATGCGCAGCGCTTCACTAGGTCCTGAATTCAGATTTAGATATGGACTTAATGAATTGGAGAACTGAAATCATGTAAGATACCTAACTTATTGAACATGGTTGGAAGAGGAACAAAACAACTAATGATTCGAGTTCAGTCTCATCAAAAAAATAATCTTGCAGCTTTGGTTGTGCCTTCGTAAGAGCCAGTAAATTTAGATGTCTTAGATTTAAGAATATCCAGTGATTAATTTCAAGTTAATTGTACAGTTTGAGCTTTATATGGTATCCTTTCCTTCCAGCCCCTCCGCGACTCCAGCAGGGCCCTTAGGGGAGTCAGCCTTCACCAGCCCCCACCTGCCACAGCTCCCCCACCCGCAGGGTCATCTCCCAGAGGCTCCCGCCCTCCTCTCTGCTGCCAAACCCAGTTGACCGACCCCCTCCCCCCAGGGCGCCTTTAACGCTTTTCACTCCCACCTGCCGCAATATCTTTGATTTTCTTCCAGCCCCAGAGCTTATTCCCTTCCCTCTCCCACTCCGGATTTCCTCTTTCTCCTTCTCCCCCGGCTGCAGTCTTTATCCCCCCACTTTGTAAGCATTTCCTGGGATGGAAATGCTGGCAAAACGCTCCTGGATATTAGAGATTAAAACTATGCATATATTTTGTATGTGCACATACAATTGATTTCAGCAAGGCTCTGAAGCCACAGTGTGATTCTCAGGCTTCAGTCTAGAAGCTAGAAGAGTCAACCAAAGAAAGCAAGCCCCAGGCCCCGCGCACTCCACCACCTAAACCCAACAACTAGAGACATCTGTGATTCAAGGTTGTCAGACCCCTTGGTTACTCTTCAAGGATAACGGTTAATTGTGAAAGTTTTTCATTAGTTTGTACTCGTATAGGGTCCCTGAAGGCAAGACTGAGCTGATGTTTGTGGACATAATTTGTAATTTTACACTTGACAGACACCAGAAGAGATAGAAAGACTGACAGTGGATGAAGACCTCAGTGATATTGAAAGGGCTGTTTATCTGCTCAGGTATTTCGTAAAGTCTTTGTGATCATTCCTTCTCTTTTTCTGGGGCAGCATCCACGCATGATTTCTGAAATGTCGTGTCACAGTTAACGTTCAGATCGACTTAACCCCTAGAACAGAGTACTTCTGCATGCGCAGCGCTTCACTAGGTCCTGAATTCAGATTTAGATATGGACTTAATGAATTGGAGAACTGAAATCATGTAAGATACCTAACTTATTGAACATGGTTGGAAGAGGAACAAAACAACTAATGATTCGAGTTCAGTCTCATCAAAAAAATAATCTTGCAGCTTTGGTTGTGCCTTCGTAAGAGCCAGTAAATTTAGATGTCTTAGATTTAAGAATATCCAGTGATTAATTTCAAGTTAATTGTACAGTTTGAGCTTTATATGGTACTTACAGGAAAAACTCTACGAATACGGTAGTTCAATTTTTTTTCCTCAGGATAACCTGTTTATATTACTTCTGCTATGTGCACTTTGTAATTTTGCCTAAGAGATTTTAAAATTTTAGTTGAGTCTGCTCTCGCTTAAGGTTCATCTTGTAGTCTCTACAGAATTGCTTAAGCCAAATGGTTATTACAAATGGTTATTTATGAGATTTCTCTCAATTATTTTAAAAAATTGTGGATTTAACTTCTTAAAAGCTAATGTGAACATTAATGAATAAATCTATAAAAATGCTTCAGAAATAGGAATTTTCCTAAGGCATTTCGTGTATATTGTTTTAAATTTTTTCTTGCGCATTTCCCCCCTCCTCTTTTGGCAACTTAGTTTTTGCTTTTGTATTTTGGAATCAGATTTTGAAAACTGTTGTTATTCACCTCCTTGGGGTATTTGTTATCCTAGTTTCCTTAGCTCAGGTCTCCTTTGCCAGTTTCAGGTGCTGGCAAGTTTCTTGTTCTTGTTTTGTAGATCATGTTTCTAGTCCCATGTTATTCTTAAGTGACTTTTTTAACTTCTTATTTTCTCAGTTATTCTGTAGCCTATTAGTGACATCTGGGTTCTGTTCTTAAATCAGAATTTCAACATGCTTATAATTTAGATCATTTTCCTCAATCATTCTGTTACTATAAAATGTTTCCAAATCTTAGACTTTATGTTGATGCTATTTCCTTTTCTCTTGTGGTGATAAATGGTAGCCTGCTCTCATCATTTCTACCTATTTATTTTCTTTATTATTTTAACAAAAATTTTTATTGGAGAAGAATTGATTTACAGTGTTGTGTTAGGTCCCAGTGTTATCTACCTATTGAGTTTAAAAGCAGATGGTTTTATTTATGTATAAATTAACAGTATGTATTTTTGAAACATTTTCATAGAGTATGCTCCATTTAACCTGTTTGATAATTGTGGTATATTTGAAGTACTTTATTCCTTAATGATGAATGTATCTAACATGGTGAACTGAAGTTTTAAGCACCTGCCTTTTCGCACAGTTCTTCTGCATGGAGTTGGCAGGTGACTGGGGAAAGCTGGGTGGGCTTCTTTCAGTGTGGAGCAGCTGAGGATGTGAAGTCAGTGCCTACTTAACTCCTACTGAATCCTCTCCATGTAAATGCTTGGCTTTCAATTAGGAAATAGAGTCTTGCTCTATTTCCTTGCGACAGCAGATACTTTATTCTAGGTATCTGTGACAAGGCTTCTTTTTTTAGGATAGCTTATTTTCTGTTTTGCTTTTATCGTTCGCGAACCAGGTCGTCTAAATTGTCACTATTTCTTGGACGCAGGACATGAGTTTCATCCAGTTCTGGAATTTACAAAGCCCTTATAGAGACAGATGGGCCTGTCCTTCTTAGACAGGAGAGTTTTGAAAGAGATCTGATGCCTCCTTGAGTTTCTCGTGGCTCCTGTACCTTGAAGGAGGCTTGTGAGGTAACTCGAAAGGCAGACAGTAGTTCAGTTGTGCAGGGGTGCTCCAGCTGAGTTCTTCTTTTGTATTCCTGCCATCTCTCCACCTCCTGGGAGAAAGTGGGGTTTCACTTTAGGACAGCTTCTGAAGAAAGAACACGAGGCCCGCCTGAAAGGTTCTTTCTTCCCTGGGATCCAGGGGAGGGTGTGGGATTGTCTTATGGACGTGTTCCCAACTTTGCCTCTGTTAAAGCTGTTAAAGCCTCTTGTCTCATGTATTGAGCCTTCTATTTTAAATGTAATGTATTCCCCTTTTTTTTTTTTTCGTTTTTGTACTTCTCAATGCTGTAGAATCTAATACTGAGTTCTCTTTTTTCTATGGTCTTCAGGTTTATTTTTGAGTCCTTCACCTTTTCTTCTGGTTTAGATAGTCACTATCCAGAATTTTCCTCTTTGCTTTTGAATATCAGATTTGTTTCTTTAGCTCTCTTTGTATATTACATCTGTTTTGGAGATTATGTTACATTAGAATTCATAGAGTATGCTCCATTTAACCTGTTTGATAATTGTGGTATATTTGAAGTACTTTATTCCTTAATGATGAATGTATCTAACATGGTGAACTGAAGTTTTAAGCACCTGCCTTTTCGCACAGTTCTTCTGCATGGAGTTGGCAGGTGACTGGGGAAAGCTGGGTGGGCTTCTTTCAGTGTGGAGCAGCTGAGGATGTGAAGTCAGTGCCTACTTAACTCCTACTGAATCCTCTCCATGTAAATGCTTGGCTTTCAATTAGGAAATAGAGTCTTGCTCTATTTCCTTGCGACAGCAGATACTTTATTCTAGGTATCTGTGACAAGGCTTCTTTTTTTAGGATAGCTTATTTTCTGTTTTGCTTTTATCGTTCATGAACCAGGTCGTCTAAATTGTCACTATTTCTTGGACGCAGGACATGAGTTTCATCCAGTTCTGGAATTTACAAAGCCCTTATAGAGACAGATGGGCCTGTCCTTCTTAGACAGGAGAGTTTTGAAAGAGATCTGATGCCTCCTTGAGTTTCTCGTGGCTCCTGTACCTTGAAGGAGGCTTGTGAGGTAACTCGAAAGGCAGACAGTAGTTCAGTTGTGCAGGGGTGCTCCAGCTGAGTTCTTCTTTTGTATTCCTGCCATCTCTCCACCTCCTGGGAGAAAGTGGGGTTTCACTTTAGGACAGCTTCTGAAGAAAGAACACGAGGCCCGCCTGAAAGGT
Organism: Tragulus kanchil; assembly: GCA_022376925.1. Lineage (NCBI taxonomy): Eukaryota > Metazoa > Chordata > Mammalia > Artiodactyla > Tragulidae > Tragulus > Tragulus kanchil. Next base: position 181,147,677 of record JAIOJX010000032.1, on the reverse strand, counting down.
TCTTTCTTCCCTGGGATCCAGGGGAGGGTGTGGGATTGTCTTATGGACGTGTTCCCAACTTTGCCTCTGTTAAAGCTGTTAAAGCCTCTTGTCTCATGTATTGAGCCTTCTATTTTAAATGTAATGTATTCCCCTTTTTTTTTTTTTCGTTTTTGTACTTCTCAATGCTGTAGAATCTAATACTGAGTTCTCTTTTTTCTATGGTCTTCAGGTTTATTTTTGAGTCCTTCACCTTTTCTTCTGGTTTAGATAGTCACTATCCAGAATTTTCCTCTTTGCTTTTGAATATCAGATTTGTTTCTTTAGCTCTCTTTTGTATATTACATCTGTTTTGGAGATTATGTTACATTAGAATTCAGAGTCAAGTATGGAAATATCAGTAGGAAGTGCTTTATATTAGTGGAAGTTCAGATAAGCATTTAAACTGAACCTAGTATCTAAAAAACCATTATATTGGACTGCTGTCCAATGGAAAGCAGAGTACACTGTTCATTATCTTACCCTAAAATATGGGAGATCAATTATTAATGCTGTTTTCCTAATTAAGTTTAGACCATTACAGTGTTTGAAGATTTGACACAGATGATTCTGTGGTTTTGCGTAAAAGCGATGCTGCTGTGCCCGTCTGTGGCGTTTAGCAGTGAAGCAAAATGACTTTCCTAACAGTCACAGCTTATGGCTTAGTCAAAAGCCTCTCACAGCATCTCCTAGTTCTGGCCTTCTCATCATCACCTCCTAGTTCTCTCCCTTCTTCGTGAGTTTGGTGTGTATTTTAGGAGTGTATTTAAAACATGTGAATGGTTTGGTTAGAGAAAGGTCAGCCTTTACTCACATATGTCATTGCCTGCGAGATAAACTTCAGCTCTTTAATCTGGCCTAAGTGACCCCATCTTAGCTGGGCAAGAGGATGTCCCACAGGTCTTCAGCGTTTCTTTTTACTAGCTCGATTGAGATGTGGTTCCTAGGCCGTTTGTGGTTGGATGGCTTTGGGTTTTCACACAGTTGTGGATTTGTCACCACAGTCCATTTTAGAACATTTTCATCATGTCCAAAAGAAACCCCATCCCTGTGAGCAGTCAGCTTCCCTGTGGTGTTGCTATTTCTGCCCCATCTTCCCAACCTTTGGGAACCAGTAGTCTACTTTCTTTCTCTATGGATTTGCCTATTCTGGACATTTTACGTAAAGAAAATTATGCAACACGTACAATCTCTGGCTTTTCTGGCTTCTTTTCAAGGTTCTTCCATGTTGTAGCCTGTGTTAGTACTTTGTGTCTTTTTATTGCTGAATAGTATTCCACTGTGTATGTCCCCTTCTGTTTGTTTATTGGTCAGTTGATGGACACGTGGGCTGTTTCGATCTGTCCTTGAAACAGTCCTGTTGCCCTGTTCATGGAGAGACATCACATTCATCTGTTTTGGAGATTATGTTACATTAGAATTCAGAGTCAAGTATGGAAATATCAGTAGGAAGTGCTTTATATTAGTGGAAGTTCAGATAAGCATTTAAACTGAACCTAGTATCTAAAAAACCATTATATTGGACTGCTGTCCAATGGAAAGCAGAGTACACTGTTCATTATCTTACCCTAAAATATGGGAGATCAATTATTAATGCTGTTTTCCTAATTAAGTTTAGACCATTACAGTGTTTGAAGATTTGACACAGATGATTCTGTGGTTTTGCGTAAAAGCGATGCTGCTGTGCCCGTCTGTGGCGTTTAGCAGTGAAGCAAAATGACTTTCCTAACAGTCACAGCTTATGGCTTAGTCAAAAGCCTCTCACAGCATCTCCTAGTTCTGGCCTTCTCATCATCACCTCCTAGTTCTCTCCCTTCTTCGTGAGTTTGGTGTGTATTTTAGGAGTGTATTTAAAACATGTGAATGGTTTGGTTAGAGAAAGGTCAGCCTTTACTCACATATGTCATTGCCTGCGAGATAAACTTCAGCTCTTTAATCTGGCCTAAGTGACCCCATCTTAGCTGGGCAAGAGGATGTCCCACAGGTCTTCAGCGTTTCTTTTTACTAGCTCGATTGAGATGTGGTTCCTAGGCCGTTTGTGGTTGGATGGCTTTGGGTTTTCACACAGTTGTGGATTTGTCACCACAGTCCATTTTAGAACATTTTCATCATGTCCAAAAGAAACCCCATCCCTGTGAGCAGTCAGCTTCCCTGTGGTGTTGCTATTTCTGCCCCATCTTCCCAACCTTTGGGAACCAGTAGTCTACTTTCTTTCTCTATGGATTTGCCTATTCTGGACATTTTACGTAAAGAAAATTATGCAACACGTACAATCTCTGGCTTTTCTGGCTTCTTTTCAAGGTTCTTCCATGTTGTAGCCTGTGTCAGTACTTTGTGTCTTTTTATTGCTGAATAGTATTCCACTGTGTATGTCCCCTTCTGTTTGTTTATTGGTCAGTTGATGGACACGTGGGCTGTTTCCACGCAGTCTGTCCTTGAAACAGTCCTGTTGCCCTGTTCATGGAGAGACATCACATTCATCCTTAGTCGCTCTACCCCATCCCAGGAACACCTTTCATTATGTTGATGCCTCTCCAACATCTTCCGCAGCCAGGATCTAGCTGTGGTCTGCATCTTCTATAGACCTTTCCCGTCTCCTGGAACTGCGTAGATCTCAGACCTCTCTGAGCTCCCATCTCTTAGTGGCTGCATCCCTTGGTATTCCGTAACATACAAGAGTCATACGTGTTCTTCAGTGGACTGTAAGCTCTTAGAGAGCAAGGGGTGCTTTATTGTTGCTATTTTGCTTCTGTCTTGTTCTGTGCTGTGAGATAAATATATACCTCTTAATGGAATACAGTGTATTTATTTATTTATTTTAAGATGACCAAAAAAAAAAATGCCAGGTGAATTCAGCAACTTTTGACTCTTTTGTTTTGTAGGCCATAGAATCAGTTAGATTTAGGTTATATCCTGTTCTATTGCTTACTGTCTGTGTGACCATGGGCAAGTGATTTATGGTTGTTAAATCCGAGGTTTTTTTATCTGTAAAGTGGAAAATAATAATTTTTCTTTCTTAATGTTGTTGTATGCTTTGTAGAGCCCCAGACTCCAAACGGGTACCCAATTAATACTAATTCCCATCTGTTTCCTAATTCCTTACTACTTACCTGCTCAAGATACATTTCACACTTTTTTTTTTCTAAAGATTTATTTATTTATTTATTTTGGGCAGGGGTCGGATTGGGGAGGGAGGGGAGCAGGCGGGCCACTTCCATTGGTCTTTCATTCCTCTGTTTTCCGTCTTTGTTCTTTTGGCTCCTGTGGGCCTCCCATCGCGGTGGCCTCTGTTGTCGCAGAGCGCCGGCTCTGGGCGCATGCGCTCCAGAGCTCCGGCTCGCTGATTGGACACATCAGTCCAGCTGCTCCGCAGCACGTGGGATCTTCCCAGGCCAAGGATCAAACCGGCGCCCCTTGAACTGCAAGGCAGTGTGCTTATCCACTGGACCACCAGGGGAAGCCCACATTTCACACTTTTAAAAGAGGCTACCAGTATTAATTTTGCCTTCCAATAATTCCAGTGATAAAGGTGAGGCAATAAAGCATATCTATAGGTTTGTGATAGATAATTTATTAACTTTATTTGCTGATGGTATTTTTAGATACATTGTTTGATTTTAATAATGAATTATTTGGCTTCCCTGGTGGTCCAGTGGGTGGAGAGTCTGCCTTGCGGTGCAAGGGGCGCCAGTTCAATCCCTGGCCTGGGAGGATCCCACATGCCGTGGAGCGGCTGTACTGGTGTGTCCAATTATGAGCCAGCGCTCTGAAACACTTGTGCCCAGAGCCAGTGCTCTGCAGTGTGAAAGGCCACTGCAATGGGAGGCCCACACGGGCCAAGGAATAAAGATGGATGAAAATTCATAAAAAAAAAAAAAAAAGAGGCCAAAATTTAAAAAAAAAAAATTATTTTTGGTTGCACTGGGTCTTCATTGCTGCTACGGGCTTTCTCTAGTTGTGGCAAATGGGGCCTACTCTTTGTCGTGGTTACAGGGGCTTTTCATTACAATGGCTTACCTTGTTGCAGAGCACAGGCTTCAGTAGCTACAGCATCCAGGCTCCATAGTAGCGGCTCACAGGCTCAAGAGTGTGGGTTCAGTAGTTGTGACACACAGACTTAGTTCTGCAGCATATGGGATCTTCCTAGATAGGGGATTGAACCCGTGTCCTCTGAATTGCCAGGCAGATTCTTTACCACTGAGCCACCAAGGAAATTCCCTTTGCTACTAGTATTTATCAGAATCTTCACATATTATAATTGTTTTAAACTGATGATAAGGTCAGCCTGTAAAAGCAATATTTGCTATTTGTATTATGCATTAAATGTGTTGACTTAATGTATCTAGCTTTTATGTTGCTCACTTTTAAAGTCACTTTAAAACCGTCTGTAGGGACTTCCCTGGTGGCCCAGTGGGTAAGGACACCGCCTTGCAGTGCAAGGGGCGCCGGTTCGATCCCTGGCCTGGGAAGATATCACGTGCCGTGGAATGACTGGACCGATGAGTCCAACTACCTACCCGGAGCTCTGGAGCACATGCACCCAAGGGCCGGTGCGCTGCAGTGACAGAGGCCGCTGTGATGGGAGGCCCACACAGGCCAAAGAACAAAGATGGAAATAAATGAAAGATCAATAGAAGTGGCCAAAAGAAAAAAAAAAAAACCGTCTGTACATTGCACTGGGAATTAGAAAACATTTTGCACTTTGCCTTTTAGGGACAGTTGAATAAAGTACATCTTTAATTAGGAGCTTTTACCCTTCTTCCATGACTACGCTCCCTTTGCACCTTTTTAAAGAAATAGTAAGTGCTCCCCCTAGTGACTGCACGCAGGGAGACTTGTGTTGCCATATCTACAGATCAGTCCGCGGGGACAGGACTCAGTGACCTGACTGAACTGACTGAAATCTGAAAATGAAAGTGCTGTCAGCTGTGGCTATTGCTAGTCTCATCTGGGAACTCCTGCACTCAAGACTAGCACAAGGTAGCAATGAGGTCATGAGGAAGAACTCCAGAGATTAGCTTTGCTACTGGCTAGCTTTCCGTTGTTTTATCTTTAAAGTATTGTTTAACATACTGGAAATGTATGAAAATCTCCTTTGTATGCCTTTATTTCTAAAATCTTCTGTCTCCACACTTCTTTTGCCTTTACTATTGTCTTCATTTCTTTTTTTTTTTTTTTGATACCTTCTGCTATTTAGTACAGTTTTGGTGAGGTGGGGTGCTTAAGGGCTGTGTGTGTGAGTATGAGTATGTGTGAGTGTGAGATTGGGGTGGAAGTGGATCCTGAGTAGCCAGGATTGCTCACACAGTTTCCTCACTGTTGCACATGAGAGACACATTACAATTTTTAATACCTCACAATTGATATGAATAGTTGGTTCATTAATTTCTTTGAATTTGTTAATGTGGGGAGTCATAAAATTGATGCATGCTTTCAGTATTTCATTTTAGTGTAAAAAATACATTTGTTTGCCAGAGTTTTGTTGTAGATGCACTACCTTTTTTTTTTTTTTTCAATTTTGGCCTCTTTTATTGTTTTTTATTTGTTTATTTTCATCCATTTTCATTCTTTTGGTCTGTGTGGGACTCCCATTGCAGTGGCCTGTCTGGTTGCAGAGCACCAGCTCTGGACGCATGCGCTCCAAAGCCCTGGCTCTTAATTGGACACATTGGTCCAGCTGCTCCGTGGCACGTGGAATCTTCCCGGGCCAGGGATCGAACCGGCGTCCTTTGCACTGCAAGGCAGACTTTTTACCCACTGGACCACCAGGGAAGCCCTACACTACGTTTTGCGTCTAGTCTGTTCAATACAGTTCATAATCCTTTTTCTTGCATAGATACCTCCCTTATGTATTTAGTGTCAAGTTCAGGTTTCTTTAAAGTTGAGCTGAGAATTTAAAGATGCTTTAGAAGCAGTCTGAAAGCCCATTTTAGATTTTTATTTTTTTTTTTTACTCATCTTTTGCAAGTTGTCTTGTTCTTCCTAATTCAATAGCAGTTTTCTTTGGCAACTTATCTTTTGAGTTTTTCTAAAACTTTCAATTTAGTTGTCATAGAAACGACTCCCTCTTTGCATTCATCTGTTTATATAATATTTAATTAAATTATGTAATTGCAATATCAAGTAAATTGGGATAAACTGGTCTGAGAACAAACAGGGCTGACTCTTGTTACAGCTCACCTGGCTAGAGAAGAAGCATGCGGGCACGTCAGAGAGCAGCCTATCAGCTTTCAGCTTGCCTTTGGCAGCGAAGTGGAGCTTGTTGCTTCGCTGGGAGTCTTCTAACACCTTGTTGAGAGAGACATGATCCCTCTTCAGGGAATGCGCTGTGATGGTCTCGCTCCATCCTTACATACCCATGATATCCCTCTCTTGTCTCTGTATTGAGTTTGGTCTATGGTCTGATCTGTTCTTCCTTCACCGTTGTATTCTAAAATAAGGAAATAATGGATTAAGAATCTCTGTTAAAGAATTACTCTCGTCAACACATATTGTGGTTTTTTTTAAAAACAAAATTTTGGAACATAAGCAGAAAGGAGCCCACATCATAAATATACAACTTGTTATACGTTTCACAAGTTAAAAAGCACCCATGTAACCAGCATTCAGATGAAGAAACAAGATGTAACTGGCTGCATTAGCCTAGTTAAGGCCTCCCATCGTAACATTCTTTTGGTCTGTGTGGGACTCCCATTGCAGTGGCCTGTCTGGTTGCAGAGCACCAGCTCTGGACGCATGCGCTCCAAAGCCCTGGCTCTTAATTGGACACATTGGTCCAGCTGCTCCGTGGCACGTGGAATCTTCCCGGGCCAGGGATCGAACCGGCGTCCTTTGCACTGCAAGGCAGACTTTTTACCCACTGGACCACCAGGGAAGCCCTACACTACGTTTTGCGTCTAGTCTGTTCAATACAGTTCATAATCCTTTTTCTTGCATAGATACCTCCCTTATGTATTTAGTGTCAAGTTCAGGTTTCTTTAAAGTTGAGCTGAGAATTTAAAGATGCTTTAGAAGCAGTCTGAAAGCCCATTTTAGATTTTTATTTTTTTTTTTTACTCATCTTTTGCAAGTTGTCTTGTTCTTCCTAATTCAATAGCAGTTTTCTTTGGCAACTTATCTTTTGAGTTTTTCTAAAACTTTCAATTTAGTTGTCATAGAAACGACTCCCTCTTTGCATTCATCTGTTTATATAATATTTAATTAAATTATGTAATTGCAATATCAAGTAAATTGGGATAAACTGGTCTGAGAACAAACAGGGCTGACTCTTGTTACAGCTCACCTGGCTAGAGAAGAAGCATGCGGGCACGTCAGAGAGCAGCCTATCAGCTTTCAGCTTGCCTTTGGCAGCGAAGTGGAGCTTGTTGCTTCGCTGGGAGTCTTCTAACACCTTGTTGAGAGAGACATGATCCCTCTTCAGGGAATGCGCTGTGATGGTCTCGCTCCATCCTTACATACCCATGATATCCCTCTCTTGTCTCTGTATTGAGTTTGGTCTATGGTCTGATCTGTTCTTCCTTCACCGTTGTATTCTAAAATAAGGAAATAATGGATTAAGAATCTCTGTTAAAGAATTACTCTCGTCAACACATATTGTGGTTTTTTTTAAAAACAAAATTTTGGAACATAAGCAGAAAGGAGCCCACATCATAAATATACAACTTGTTATACGTTTCACAAGTTAAAAAGCACCCATGTAACCAGCATTCAGATGAAGAAACAAGATGTAACTGGCTGCATTAGCCTAGTAGCCTCCCATGAACCCTTGCCCAGTTCCCCGATTCCCTGCAAAGGGCTTCCTCTATCCTAACGTCGCACACCATAGATCCATTTGCCTGATTTTGAAGTCTGCATAGTAAGAACCATAGACTGTACTGTTTTTTGTTTAGCTTCTTTTGCTCAACCTTGTCAAAAAGAGATCTGTTCATACTGTTGCATGGAGAAATGGATTCTTCATTCTCATGTCTGTGTGGCTGTTATTCCATCATATGCACATATGAACATACGGCGTCATTGACTCTTGGTGGGCATTTGACTTCAGATTTTGGCCTTTACGAATGATGCTGCTGCAGACATTCTTGTACAAGTCTTTTGGTGAAGATGAGTATGCATTTCTTTTAGATATTTTCATAGGAGTCAAACTTCTGATCACAGCATACACATATGTCCCACTTAGAAGATACTGCTTAACAGTCTTCCCAAGCGCTTGTACCAGTTTATACTGCTTCCTGCAGCAGTGCATGAATGGTCCCACCCTGCACTTTGTACGAAAGAAAAGTGACAGACTTTTTAGTATGTAAATTTCTAGTACATCAATGATGAGCTAGCTACCTAATAGCCCATAGAACTTTCTGTTTTTCCATGTCTGATTTACTTATGTCATGCAACTTTTCTTTCCCTGTAAGAGAGTTTCTGTGAATTTTTACACTTAGTGTTTATTCTACTAGGCTGGTTAGGAGACTCTTGGTTATTAGAAGGGCTTCTTTCAGGGGTGCCACCTCCAGTTGCTGTGCTTTTAATGATTCCAAGGGTTCTATTTTTTAAAAAAAATCATCCAAGTCATCCACTGTGAAAATGATGCACACATTTCCTGCCTTTGTGCGTGGAAATTGAAGGCATCTTCATTTTCCCGTCGTAGGATAAGTGGGCCCGCGGTTTCACATATTCAGAGGCGTGCATAATGGATTCCAGCTGTATGTCTTGCAGCGTCGCTGGGGCCTCGTTACTTAAGCCCTTGGCAAACCCTGAGCTTCCTCTTTTGGAAAAGTACTAGGTCTCTGAATCTAGGGGGTTTGGAGATTATTTCCCATCTCCCTTTGCTTATCTTCTGCTATGAGAACAACAATGGGAGGCATCTGTTTTGTTTTTTCCTATTTACCAGAGCTTCAGAAGGCTCTCTATGTCACCAGTAGAAAGCAGAATGCTCTCACGGGATCTGTAGGAGAAGCTTAAAAATAAAGAGTAGGGCTTCCTGGTGGTCCAGTGGGTAGAGTCCGCCTTGCAGTGCAAGGGACACCAGTTTGATCTCTGGCCCGGGAAGATCCCACACACCATGGAGCAGCTGGACCAGTGTGTCCAATTATGAGCCACCACTATGGAGCACATGTGCCCAGAGCCAGTGATCTGCAACGAGAGAGGCCACTGCAGTGGAGGCCCACACATGCCGAAGATTAAAGATGGATGAAAAATAAGTAAAAATCCAATAAAAAGAGGCCAAAATTAAAAAAAAATAGAGTAAGCTATTTTCATCAATGTAAAAGTGACCCATATAATGTCATTGGAAAGACCTAGAGCTTAAAAACAAGATGCAGTTGTGAGAAATTTGAGCAGTTTTCATCTTGTTAATGACAGCTGTTTATATGATACGCTATTTGTGGGACTTCCCTAGTGGTCTAGTGGCTACGACTCTGTGTTCCCAATACAGGGGACCTGAGTTCGATCCCTTATTAGGGAGCTGAATCCCACATGCCTCAGCTAAAGAGTTCGCATGCCACAAGGAAGACCGAAGATCCCACATGCTGCACTTAAGATCCAGAAGAGACCAATAAATAAATAAATATTAAGCAATGAATATAAATAAATACCTACATGTGTCTATGAGAAGATATACTATAAAGCGATCCTAAAACAAATGCTTGGATAAAGATTCAGATAAAATGCAGATTAAGTTCTATAACTGCAGTGTACCTATATTATGACACATATGTGTTTATGTTATGAATGTGCATATATGTTTGTGTGTGTATATATTTATTTTCATGAGCAATCAGTTCATACTGATTGAGACATGACTTGAGACATACATATTTGAGACATGGCTAAGTGAGACACAAGGAGATTGACTTTTGTCTGCAAACTCAGCTAATTAGTGCCCAGTAAAAATTTGAGGTTCTATTGCTCAGCCCCCAGTCTTGCTGTGTAGTGGCTACTTAGTACTCACATTATTAATTATTGACTACACCAAGTGGTAAAAACTCTTCTTAGAATTAGGGTCACATGAAGGGAATTAAACCATGAATAAGGTTCAGTGAGTTTTAAGTTTTTTTTTGCCTCTAAGTCGTCATTTGTTTTCATCCATCTTTACTCTTTGACATGTGTGGGCCTCCCATTGCAGGGGCCTCTCCCATCTCAGAGCACCGGCTCTGGACATATTTGCTCCAGAACGCTGGCTGGCAATTGGACACACCGGCCCAGCTGCTCCACAGCACATGGGATCTTCCCTGGCCAGGAATCTAACCAGTGCCCCCTGCTTTGCAAGGTGGACTCTTCACCCACTGGACCACCAGGAAAGCCCTCGGTGATCTTTAAATCTACATTTCTTTCAACACAGATACTTTGCGTTTGTTTTTTTTTTTTAATTTTGGCCACTTTTATTGGTCTTTCATTTATTTATTTTCATCCATCTTTGTTCTTTGGCCTATGTGGGCCTCCCATCGCAGTGGCCTCTTGTTACAGAGCACTGGCTCTGGGTGCATGTGCTCCAGAGCACCAGCTCGTGATTGGACACAACGGTCCAGCCGCTCCGCAGCACGTGGGATCTTCCCAGGCCAGGGATCGAACTGGCACCCCTTGCACTGCAAGGCAGACTCTTTACCCAATAGACCACCAGGGAAGCCCGATCCTTTGCTTTTTATAATAGCTTTTGTTAGCCATTGTTGGCCACCAAAAGTGGAAGGCAGGAGAAACCGCTTATTCTTAGTTCTTCACAGTCACCACCTTATGACTTTATGATATTGGTATGTGGTAATGATGTCAGAAATAATAGCAAAACCTATTATATCCTTGTATACGGATGTGCCTTATAGTCTAATTTTCCCCCAAATCAGAGATGCTAATAATGGAGAAGAGTTATAATGCAACTAACAGTTACTTTAGAATAAATCTTACAAATTTAGGTGGTTGTTGTTCAGTTGCTATGTTGTGTCTGCATGGGACATACAGTTTGAGACACAAGGAAAAAATTGACTTTTGTCTGCAAACTCAGCTAATTAGTGCCCAGTAAAAATTTGAGGTTCTATTGCTCAGCCCCCAGTCTTGCTGTGTAGTGGCTACTTAGTACTCACATTATTAATTATTGACTACACCAAGTGGTAAAAACTCTTCTTAGAATTAGGGTCACATGAAGGGAATTAAACCATGAATAAGGTTCAGTGAGTTTTAAGTTTTTTTTTGCCTCTAAGTCGTCATTTGTTTTCATCCATCTTTACTCTTTGACATGTGTGGGCCTCCCATTGCAGGGGCCTCTCCCATCTCAGAGCACCGGCTCTGGACATATTTGCTCCAGAACGCTGGCTGGCAATTGGACACACCGGCCCAGCTGCTCCACAGCACATGGGATCTTCCCTGGCCAGGAATCTAACCAGTGCCCCCTGCTTTGCAAGGTGGACTCTTCACCCACTGGACCACCAGGAAAGCCCTCGGTGATCTTTAAATCTACATTTCTTTCAACACAGATACTTTGCGTTTGTTTTTTTTTTTTTAATTTTGGCCACTTTTATTGGTCTTTCATTTATTTATTTTCATCCATCTTTGTTCTTTGGCCTATGTGGGCCTCCCATCGCAGTGGCCTCTTGTTACAGAGCACTGGCTCTGGGTGCATGTGCTCCAGAGCACCAGCTCGTGATTGGACACAACGGTCCAGCCGCTCCGCAGCACGTGGGATCTTCCCAGGCCAGGGATCGAACTGGCACCCCTTGCACTGCAAGGCAGACTCTTTACCCAATAGACCACCAGGGAAGCCCGATCCTTTGCTTTTTATAATAGCTTTTGTTAGCCATTGTTGGCCACCAAAAGTGGAAGGCAGGGAGAAACCGCTTATTCTTAGTTCTTCACAGTCACCACCTTATGACTTTATGATATTGGTATGTGGTAATGATGTCAGAAATAATAGCAAAACCTATTATATCCTTGTATACGGATGTGCCTTATAGTCTAATTTTCCCCCAAATCAGAGATGCTAATAATGGAGAAGAGTTATAATGCAACTAACAGTTACTTTAGAATAAATCTTACAAATTTAGGTGGTTGTTGTTCAGTTGCTATGTTGTGTCTGACTCTTTTGCACCCCCATGGACTGCAGCTCACCAGGCTCCCCTGTCTTCCACTATCTCTCAAAGTCTGCTCAAATTCATTGAGCCAGTGATGCTTAACCATCTCATCCTCTGTCTCTGCCTTCTCCTTTTGCCTTCAGTTTTTCCCAGCCCCAGCGTCTTTTCCAGTGACTCACCTCTTCACATCAGGTGGCAAAAGTATTTGAGCTTCAGCTTCAGCATCAGTCCTTCCAGTGAATATTTAGGGTTGATTTTCTTTACAATTGACTGGTGTGATCTTCTGTCTCAAGAATCTTCTCCAGCACCTTAATTCAAAAGCATTAGTTCTTTGATGATCAGCCTTTTTTATGGTCCCATGCTCACATCCAAACATGACTACTGGAAAAATCATACATAGCCTTGACTATACGGACCTTTGTCAGCAAAGTGAAATCTCTGCTTTTTACTACACTGTCTAGGTTTGTCATAGTTTTCCTTCCAAGAATCAAGCATTTATTTTTTCTCCATGACACTCTCAAAGGACTAGTATTTCATTCAAAAAGTAGCACAACAGCAAAGTGGGAATTCAAGTTAAAATACAAGGTGTATCATCAGTGTATGGATGGAATTTTAAAATTTCATGGCTGCAGTTGCCATCTGCAGTGATTTTGGAACCCCCAAAAGTAAAATTGGTCACTTAATTTTTCTCCTTCTATTTGCCATGAAGTGATGGGACTGGATGCCAGAATCTTAGCTTTTTTTTCTTTTTTAATTTACATTAAGACAGATAAAAATACTTTTTGAGTACTTATTTTGTGTTAGACTGGGGAAATGAGTGGCCTTGTATCTGCAGATACTTGCGATCAAGGAAGTATTTATACTTATTTAAGGAGGCAAACACACTTTTCTTAAGGTTTAATAGAAGTCATCTCCAGTAATAAGTATGTTGGGCATTGAGAAGGCAGTATGTAGTGTCAGAAATACTTTATATTAAGTATCCACATTGCAGGCAGATTCTTTACCATCTGAGCCACAAAGGGAAGCCTGAGAATACTGGAGTGGGGGGCCTAGACCTTCTCCAGGGGCTATATTAAGACAGATCAGATTTACTCTCTGAGGCCAAGACTTGCTCATCTATCTATTGAGAAACCTTGGGTAAGTTTCTTATTTGAGTCCAAGCCTCTTAAACTAAATTGGGAATAATAAAACCTACATTGTAGGATTGTTAAGAAGATTAGAGAAATGTGGGCAGAGGGCAAAATGCTTGGTGTAGAGTCGTGTTCAGGAAAGAATAATTGCTCTTGGTCTTTTAAATCAACTGCTGCCAAGTCAAGAGCATTCTTCACTTTGGCTGTATGGGAAAATTTGTATCCAAAAAATTCAAGTAGTTATAGAAGTCTCTCTCCAGATGGTGCCCTTTTGCAGTTAATCCTCTACCCTGACCCTAAGCAACCAGAGATCTGCTTTTTGTCAGTTTACGTTAGTAACGTTCTGTTCTAGAACGTAGATGTATGTTTTCATATCTCTTGGCTAAATGCCTGAGAATGGAACGCTGGTCATAAGATGAGTATGTATATATATATATATTTTTAAATTTCAATTCTGTTGAGGTGTAATTGACATCTAGTAACTGGCGCATATTTAAATTGCACAGTTTGATGACTTGAACACCCATAAAACCATCATCACCATTGAGCCAGTGAACACACCCATGATTCCCATATGTGATTTTGAGCTTCTCTGTAGTGTCCTCTTCCTTCTTTCTGATACCCTCCTCCCGCTCCAGGCAGCCACTGATCTGCCTTCTGACACTAGATTCGTTTTCAATATGTAGACTTTTATAGAACTGAATCATACAGTAGCTGCTCTTTCATCTGGTTTCCTTTTCTCACCACCATTTTTTTTGAAGTTAATTTGTGATGTTGCATGGATCAGTACTTTATTCATTTTTTATTATGATTATCATTCCATTTTTAAGATACAGCCCTTTTACTTCATTCACCACGCATTTTTTTGCAAGTTATTTGTATATTAGGGTTTTCAGAAATACTTTATTAAGTATCCACATTGCAGGCAGATTCTTTACCATCTGAGCCACAAAGGGAAGCCTGAGAATACTGGAGTGGGGGGCCTAGACCTTCTCCAGGGGCTATATTAAGACAGATCAGATTTACTCTCTGAGGCCAAGACTTGCTCATCTATCTATTGAGAAACCTTGGGTAAGTTTCTTATTTGAGTCCAAGCCTCTTAAACTAAATTGGGAATAATAAAACCTACATTGTAGGATTGTTAAGAAGATTAGAGAAATGTGGGCAGAGGGCAAAATGCTTGGTGTAGAGTCGTGTTCAGGAAAGAATAATTGCTCTTGGTCTTTTAAATCAACTGCTGCCAAGTCAAGAGCATTCTTCACTTTGGCTGTATGGGAAAATTTGTATCCAAAAAATTCAAGTAGTTATAGAAGTCTCTCTCCAGATGGTGCCCTTTTGCAGTTAATCCTCTACCCTGACCCTAAGCAACCAGAGATCTGCTTTTTGTCAGTTTACGTTAGTAACGTTCTGTTCTAGAACGTAGATGTATGTTTTCATATCTCTTGGCTAAATGCCTGAGAATGGAACGCTGGTCATAAGATGAGTATGTATATATATATATATTTTTAAATTTCAATTCTGTTGAGGTGTAATTGACATCTAGTAACTGGCGCATATTTAAATTGCACAGTTTGATGACTTGAACACCCATAAAACCATCATCACCATTGAGCCAGTGAACACACCCATGATTCCCATATGTGATTTTGAGCTTCTCTGTAGTGTCCTCTTCCTTCTTTCTGATACCCTCCTCCCGCTCCAGGCAGCCACTGATCTGCCTTCTGACACTATAGATTCGTTTTCAATATGTAGACTTTTATAGAACTGAATCATACAGTAGCTGCTCTTTCATCTGGTTTCCTTTTCTCACCACCATTTTTTTTGAAGTTAATTTGTGATGTTGCATGGATCAGTACTTTATTCATTTTTTATTATGATTATCATTCCATTTTTAAGATACAGCCCTTTTTGTTTATTCATTCATCAGCTGAGGGACATTTGGATCACTTCTTTTTTTCTGCCATTATTTTTGGATATTTTCTAATTTAGGGGTATTACAAGCTAAGTGGCTGTGAACATTCATTTAGGGGTCTTTGTATGGCCTGTGCTTTCTTTCCTTTGGTGAACAGATGGGGAATGGAATGACTGGGTCATCTGGTAGGGGTATGTTTCCATTTTTAAGAAACCGCCCAACTGTTTCCAAGTGGTTGTACGCTTTTGCATTTCCGCTGGCAGTGTGTGAGAGTCTGGATTGCTCCATGTGTACACTCTGTATGTGTAGTCCTTTGGGTGTGAGACCATTCTGGTGGTCTTACCAGTGGTCTATAGTAGTGGTGTTTCACTACATTTATAATTTGAATTTCCTCAGTGACCAGTGGATATTGAGCAAATGGCCACCCACTCCAGTATTCTCTCCTAGGGAATCCCATGGACGGAGGAGCCCAGCAGGCTACGGTGCACGGGGTCGCAAAGAGTTGGATATGACTTAACGACTAAAACAAAACAACGAGTCAGACATAGATCTTGGTGAATGTATGTTTAAATCTTTTGCTTGTTTGTTGGATATATTCTTTGCAAATATTTTCTGCCAGTCTGGCTTGCCTTTTAATTTTTGTAAGACTACCTATCTTTTATTTATTTATTTTTTTTTTAATATGGAACGCTTCACGAATTCGCGTGTCATCCTTGCGCAGGAGCCATGCTAATCTTCTCTGTATCGTTCCAATTTTAGTATATGTGCTGCCGAAGCGAGCACTACCTATCTTTTAAAGAGTAAAGCTTCTTTGCTGTGCTGTGGTTGAATTTTGATGAGGTCTGATTTACTGATTTTTTTTTCATTATAGTTAGTGCTTTTTGTGATATTTAGGAAATCTTTGCCAAATCTGGGTCATTAAATTTTTTTTCCTATGCTCTTTTTTAGAATTTTGAGGTTTCAGCTCGTAATTTCAGGTCTGTGGTTCATTTCCATTTAAATTTTATATGTGGTATAAGGTGAGGGTCGAGGGTAATTCTTTTGCCCTTTTGTTTATTCATTCATCAGCTGAGGGACATTTGGATCACTTCTTTTTTTCTGCCATTATTTTTGGATATTTTCTAATTTAGGGGTATTACAAGCTAAGTGGCTGTGAACATTCATTTAGGGGTCTTTGTATGGCCTGTGCTTTCTTCCTTTGGTGAACAGATGGGGAATGGAATGACTGGGTCATCTGGTAGGGGTATGTTTCCATTTTTAAGAAACCGCCCAACTGTTTCCAAGTGGTTGTACGCTTTTGCATTTCCGCTGGCAGTGTGTGAGAGTCTGGATTGCTCCATGTGTACACTCTGTATGTGTAGTCCTTTGGGTGTGAGACCATTCTGGTGGTCTTACCAGTGGTCTATAGTAGTGGTGTTTCACTACATTTATAATTTGAATTTCCTCAGTGACCAGTGGATATTGAGCAAATGGCCACCCACTCCAGTATTCTCTCCTAGGGAATCCCATGGACGGAGGAGCCCAGCAGGCTACGGTGCACGGGGTCGCAAAGAGTTGGATATGACTTAACGACTAAAACAAAACAACGAGTCAGACATAGATCTTGGTGAATGTATGTTTAAATCTTTTGCTTGTTTGTTGGATATATTCTTTGCAAATATTTTCTGCCAGTCTGGCTTGCCTTTTAATTTTTGTAAGACTACCTATCTTTTATTTATTTATTTTTTTTTTAATATGGAACGCTTCACGAATTCGCGTGTCATCCTTGCGCAGGAGCCATGCTAATCTTCTCTGTATCGTTCCAATTTTAGTATATGTGCTGCCGAAGCGAGCACTACCTATCTTTTAAAGAGTAAAGCTTCTTTGCTGTGCTGTGGTTGAATTTTGATGAGGTCTGATTTATTGATTTTTTTTTCATTATAGTTAGTGCTTTTTGTGATATTTAGGAAATCTTTGCCAAATCTGGGTCATTAAATTTTTTTTCCTATGCTCTTTTTTAGAATTTTGAGGTTTCAGCTCGTAATTTCAGGTCTGTGGTTCATTTCCATTTAAATTTTATATGTGGTATAAGGTGAGGGTCGAGGGTAATTCTTTTGCCCTTTCATAGCTATAGTGTGTGGTAGAAAGGGCCAGAATCAGGGGACCTGGTGTCTGTTTCTGAGGTCACATTCAAGTTACTTATGTTCTTCAAACACTGTTTCCCCCTCATCAGTAGGACTTACCACTGGTGATGTTTATCTTGATCACTTGGTTAAAGTTGTATCTGCCAGATCCCTCCACTGTTTCAGTGGTGAGAGAGAATCTTTCAGCCTTGTTCCTGATCTTAGGGGAAGACATTCAGTCTCTCATCACTAGATAAGAGATAGGTCTCTAATTGCGTGTGTGCTCAATCCTGCCTGACTCTTTGCGATCCCGGGGACTACAGCCCGCTGGGCTCTTCTGTCCATTGGATTTTTCAAGCAAGAATACTGGGGTGGGTTGTTGTTTCCTCCTCCAAGGGATCTTCCTGACCTAGGGATGAAACCCATGTCTCCTGTGTCTCCTGTTCGGCTGGCAGATTCTTTACCACTGAGCCACCTGGGAAGCATCTAATAGATATCATTAAGTTAAGGAAGTTTCCTCTAGTTATTTTTAATTTGCTGACGTTTTTTTTTTTTTTTTTTTTAAAGTCATGAATGGGTATTAAATCTTGTTATTTTTTTTTTCCTGAATGTATTTGTAACCCATATGATTTTTTCTTATTGAGTACTTTAATATCATAAATTACACTGATCAATTTTCTTTTTTTTGGTGGGGATGGGGTGGGGAGTCGGGGGGAGGGAGGGAGGCGGGTGGGCCACTTCTATTGGTCTTTCATTTGCCTATTTTCATCCATCTTTGTTCTTTGGCCCATGTGGGCCTCCCATTGTGGTGACCTCTTGTTGCAGAGCACTGGCTCTGGGTGCACGTGCTCCAGAGCTCCGGCTCGGTAATTGGACACATCCGTCCAGCCGCTCTGCGGAACGTGGGATCTTCCCAGGCCAGGGATCGAACTGGCGCCCCGTGCACTGCAAGGCGGTGTCCTTACCCACTGGACCACCAGGGAAGCCCTGATCAATTTTCAAATGATGAATCAGCTTGCTTTCTTGGTGAACACTTGGTGAAAATTTTATCGTAATCGTGGTCATTTCCATTTAAATTTTATATGTGGTATAAGGTGAGGGTCGAGGGTAATTCTTTTGCCCTTTCATAGCTATAGTGTGTGGTAGAAAGGGCCAGAATCAGGGGACCTGGTGTCTGTTTCTGAGGTCACATTCAAGTTACTTATGTTCTTCAAACACTGTTTCCCCCTCATCAGTAGGACTTACCACTGGTGATGTTTATCTTGATCACTTGGTTAAAGTTGTATCTGCCAGATCCCTCCACTGTTTCAGTGGTGAGAGAGAATCTTTCAGCCTTGTTCCTGATCTTAGGGGAAGACATTCAGTCTCTCATCACTAGATAAGAGATAGGTCTCTAATTGCGTGTGTGCTCAATCCTGCCTGACTCTTTGCGATCCCGGGGACTACAGCCCGCTGGGCTCTTCTGTCCATTGGATTTTTCAAGCAAGAATACTGGGGTGGGTTGTTGTTTCCTCCTCCAAGGGATCTTCCTGACCTAGGGATGAAACCCATGTCTCCTGTGTCTCCTGTTCGGCTGGCAGATTCTTTACCACTGAGCCACCTGGGAAGCATCTAATAGATATCATTAAGTTAAGGAAGTTTCCTCTAGTTATTTTTAATTTGCTGACTTTTTTTTTTTTTTTTTTTTTTAAAGTCATGAATGGGTATTAAATCTTGTTAATTTTTTCCTCCTGAATGTATTAGTAACCCATATGATTTTTTCTTATTGAGTACTTTAATATCATAAATTACACTGATCAATTTTCTTTTTTTTGGTGGGGATGGGGGTGGGGGAGTCGGGGGGAGGGAGGGAGGCGGGTGGGCCACTTCTATTGGTCTTTCATTTGCCTATTTTCATCCATCTTTGTTCTTTGGCCCATGTGGGCCTCCCATTGTGGTGACCTCTTGTTGCAGAGCACTGGCTCTGGGTGCACGTGCTCCAGAGCTCCGGCTCGGTAATTGGACACATCCGTCCAGCCGCTCTGCGGAACGTGGGATCTTCCCAGGCCAGGGATCGAACTGGCGCCCCTTGCACTGCAAGGCGGTGTCCTTACCCACTGGACCACCAGGGAAGCCCTGATCAATTTTCAAATGATGAATCAGCTTGCTTTCTTGGATGAAATCTACTTGGTGAGTTTTTTTTTTTTTAATGTTTGTGGACACTTATTTGCTACTATGTTTTTATGGATTTTTACATCTATTTTAACGAGAGATAATTGGTTTGCAATTGTCTTAAAATGACTTTGCCTGGTTTTTAGTTTTAGGGGAATGCTCATGAAATGACTTGAGAAGTGGTTTTCTATTTTTCTGGAAGACAGTTGTCTAGAATTGGTATTATTTCTTCCTTAAATGTTAAGCAGAATTCACCCATTACACCATCTGGGTCTGGAATTTTATTTTTGAAAGATTTTAAACTAAGAATTCTACCTATCTGATAGTATAGGACTGTTGGAGTCATTTATTTCTTCTTGAGTGAGCTTTAGTAGTTCTGTCTTTCAAATACTTAACTCTCTTTCATCTACATTATCGAAGTTTTGGGCATCAAATTATGGTATACTAGTCTTTCCTCTTCAGGTTTGTGGGGCCAGTAGTGATGTGTTCTGTCTTTTATTCCTGATAGAGTAATTTGTGTCTTCTCACTTTTTTTCTCATTTAACATGGCTAGGGGTTTTCCAGTTTTGGGGTTTTTTAAAATCTTTTCAAAGAAACAGCTTGTGGTTTCATTATTCTTATTATTTTTAATGTTTTCCTGTTTTCAATTTCATTGATTTTATTCTAACACTTGTTATTTCCTTCCTTCTGCTTGCTTTTGTTCCTTAACTTTAATGATATGAAACCCATGAGTCATTTAGAAGTACACTGTTTCATTTCCAAATATTTGGAAATTTTCGGCACATCTTTTTTTTTTTTAATTTTGTTCTCTTTTATTGGTTATTGATTTGTTTATTTTCATCCATCTTTATTCTTTGGCCTGTGTGGGACTCCTATTGCAGTGGCCGCTCTTGTTGCCAAGTACTGGCTCTGGGTGCATGTGTTCTAGAGCACTGGCTGGTAATTGGATACACCAGTCTAGCCGCTCCGCGGCTCGCGGGATTCTTCCGGACCAGGGATCGAACTGGTACCCCTTGAACTGCAAGGCGAACTCTACCAACTGGACCACCAGGGAAGCCCTGCACATCTTTTTTGCTCGTAATTTCTAACTTAGTTCCACCATGGTTTGAGCATGTACTTGGTCTGACTTCTGTGACCTCTGCTTTTTCCCCATGACAGCTCTGACTTCATTTCTCACTCTTCCCTTCTCTGCTTGCTGTGTGCTCCAGCCATCCTTGCTGTTCACTAAAGGCACCAAGTACACAGTACCTCAGCGCTTTTGCGCTGGCTGTTCCTTCTGCTTTTCATGTTTTCTCAGGTATCTGCAT
The DNA here is from genome assembly GCA_022376925.1 of Tragulus kanchil. NCBI lineage: Eukaryota > Metazoa > Chordata > Mammalia > Artiodactyla > Tragulidae > Tragulus > Tragulus kanchil. Next base: position 181,127,010 of record JAIOJX010000032.1, on the reverse strand, counting down.
CACTCGCACTATCATTTCCTTCAGATCCTTTCTCAAATTTGGGCTGCCTACTTGTCTCAGATAAATGGAGGTAGCATCTACACTTCACTGTCACAGGTCGCAAGCTTGGAGCATCCCTGTTCCTCTGCTATTTAACCTGATTAAATCTTTCTTCTACAAAATAGGAACATTCACACAGGTTTTTGTAGTTTTCTGATATACACATTAAGAAAATATTTGTTTAGTCAAGATGATTTTCAAATACTGGATTAGCAGAAGTGCTGGATGATCAAAAATTGAGTGTTTTGCTGGTGGGTAAGTAGATGTGGCCTCCTTTTCTTTTTCCTTTAAGAAAAATACTTCTTAATGTTATAAAATGACATATATTTTATTGGTTAGCTCTAGTTTCTTATTTATTATACAGGAGTATATATATATATATATATATATATATATATATATGTTATATAAAATCAGGCTTCCCAGATGGCACTGTGATAAAGAGCTTGCCTACCAACGCAGGAGATGTGGGTTTGATCCCTTGATTAGGAAGATCCCTGGAGAGGGAAATGGCAACCGACTCCGAGAATCCCATGGACAGAGTAGCCTGACAGGCTACACAGTCCATGGGGTTGCAAAGAGTTGAGCACAACTGTGTGACTCAAGAACAATAACATTATACACACACACACGTGTGTGTGTGTGTGTGTGTGTGTGTGTGTGTGTGTATAAAATCAGACTCAGGACTGATTTTATGTTTTTTTTTCTGTTCAGCAGTGAAAGCTATGTACAGTAACTTGAGTTTTTCTTTTAATCACTGTTGCTAAGAAACACAGAGCACAGCCACTAACCAGCTGTGTGACCTTAGAGCATCATTTAGCTCCTCCAGATTCTGCCAGTGAAGTGAGGGAGCTGTAACTAGCCCCATGTCTTTGCTTTTTCTAACTTAGTTCCACCATGGTTTGAGCATGTACTTGGTCTGACTTCTGTGACCTCTGCTTTTTCCCCATGACAGCTCTGACTTCATTTCTCACTCTTCCCTTCTCTGCTTGCTGTGTGCTCCAGCCATCCTTGCTGTTCACTAAAGGCACCAAGTACACAGTACCTCAGCGCTTTTGCGCTGGCTGTTCCTTCTGCTTTTCATGTTTTCTCAGGTATCTGCATCACTCGCACTATCATTTCCTTCAGATCCTTTCTCAAATTTGGGCTGCCTACTTGTCTCAGATAAATGGAGGTAGCATCTACACTTCACTGTCACAGGTCGCAAGCTTGGAGCATCCCTGTTCCTCTGCTATTTAACCTGATTAAATCTTTCTTCTACAAAATAGGAACATTCACACAGGTTTTTGTAGTTTTCTGATATACACATTAAGAAAATATTTGTTTAGTCAAGATGATTTTCAAATACTGGATTAGCAGAAGTGCTGGATGATCAAAAATTGAGTGTTTTGCTGGTGGGTAAGTAGATGTGGCCTCCTTTTCTTTTTCCTTTAAGAAAAATACTTCTTAATGTTATAAAATGACATATATTTTATTGGTTAGCTCTAGTTTCTTATTTATTATACAGGAGTATATATATATATATATATATATATATATATATATAAAATCAGGCTTCCCAGATGGCACTGTGATAAAGAGCTTGCCTACCAACGCAGGAGATGTGGGTTTGATCCCTTGATTAGGAAGATCCCTGGAGAGGCAAATGGCAACCGACGCCGAGAATCCCATGGACAGAGTAGCCTGACAGGCTACACAGTCCATGGGGTTGCAAAGAGTTGAGCACAACTGTGTGACTCAAGAACAATAACATTATACACACACACACGTGTGTGTGTGTGTGTGTGTGTGTGTGTGTGTGTGTATAAAATCAGACTCAGGACTGATTTTATGTTTTTTTTTCTGTTCAGCAGTGAAAGCTATGTACAGTAACTTGAGTTTTTCTTTTAATCACTGTTGCTAAGAAACACAGAGCACAGCCACTAACCAGCTGTGTGACCTTAGAGCATCATTTAGCTCCTCCAGATTCTGCCAGTGAAGTGAGGGAGCTGTACTAGACATGCTGGCAAGACTCCTTTTTGCTCTGTGACTCTGTAAACTTAACTCCATGCTCACCCTGGTGATCAGCTTTCCTCAGGCGGTCAGTACATCTATTTCTCTGTTGTTGTTCTTCAGTCGCTCAGTTGTGTCTGACTCTTTGTGACCCTATGACCAGCAGCACACCAGGCTTCCCGGTCTTCACCGTCTCCTGGAGTCTGCTCAAACTCATGTCCATTGAGTCAGTGATGCCATCCAACCATCTTGTCCTCTGTCATGCCCTCTTACTCCTGTCCTCAATCTTTCCCAGCATCAGGATCTTTTTCAACGAGCTAGCTCTTCGCGGCAGGTGGCCAAAGTATTGGAGCTTCAACTTCAGCATCAGTCCTTCCAATAAATATTCAGGATTGATTTCCTTCAGGATTGATTGGCTTGATCTCTATGCTCCTTCAAAAATACTTATGTTTTGCTCGTTTGAAAAAACCCCCAAACTCAGGAAATACTAGTCAAGTATGATTCTTTCGGCTAGTATTTTCTAAAGTGTATTAAAATGTCCAGTATCTTGCATAGTTAAACATGCGTTCTACTTTAAATTCTTTTGTTTTGTGTGTGTTTGCTCAGTAGTGTCTGACTCTGCAGCCCCATGGACTGTAGACTGCCAGGCTCCTCTGTCTGTGAAATATTTCCAGGAAAGAGTATTGGAATGGGTTGCCATTTCTTCCTACAGGGGATCTTCCCCACCCAAGGGTCAAACCCTAGTGTTTTGAATGGGCAGGCAGATTTTTTCCCTCTGAGCCACCTGCGAAAGCCCGTTGTTTTGTGTAGGTAAACAGAATACAAACAAGAATAGAATGATTTGGGATTTAATTTAACCATTATTTCACAGTAAAAGTCATTACATACTGTTATTTTTTTAAAAAGTCCATTACTCTGCTTAGTTTCTTCATGATTCTTGCATGAATAGCTTGTGAAGCTAGCCTTGTGGACATAGTATTAAAACTTGAGATATATTTATAAATTAGGTAAGATATATACATCACTATTTGCTTATATAAGTCCATATTTACTCATTGAGTTACAAATGATGTCAGTAGCAATTATAGTTACTTAGACAATATTTGTCTTCAAGATAACTATAATTAGAGGACTGATAGTTCATATATAGCTGAAAGGAATGATAGGAATGTCTGAGGTCGTTCTTTTACTCTAAGGGACAGTAGGGAGAAAAATGGGCTTTGAAAATATACATGTGAAATTAAGTTCTTATTGAGGAACCCATGAGGGACCTTAGTTTTATGGTTTTATTTAAATTAAATTCTTGCTCTGTGGAGGTAATGTCATGACTGCAGCAATAACCAGCTGGTTAACCTTGAACACTAACTACCTGGTTCACCTTGTGGTGCTGGAGAAGATTCTTGAGAGTTCCTTGGACAGCAAGGAGATCAAACCGGTCACTCCTAAAGGAAATCAACCTTGAATATTCACTGGAAGGACTGATGCTGAAGCTCCAATACGTTGGTCCTCATATTGAGAATTTGAGAAGAGAATTCATTGGAAAAGACCCTGATGCTGGGAAAGATTGAGGGCAAAAGGAGAAGTTGTTGGTAGAGAATGAGATGGTTAGATAACATCACCTATTCAATGGACATTAATTTGAGCACACTCAAGGAGTCTGTAAAGAGCAGGGGAGCCTGGAGTCCTGCAGTCCTTATGGTCGCAAAGAGTCTGACAGGACTTGGTGGCTGAATCACAGCAAGCCTGGACCAGCTTCTGTACTCTCTGTGGATGCTGGTGTCTTCATTTCACATCCTGCCCTTGGCATTATAGGAGAGGTGACTCGGGTGAAATATTTCCAGGAAAGAGTATTGGAATGGGTTGCCATTTCTTCCTACAGGGGATCTTCCCCACCCAAGGGTCAAACCCTAGTGTTTTGAATGGGCAGGCAGATTTTTTCCCTCTGAGCCACCTGCGAAAGCCCGTTGTTTTGTGTAGGTAAACAGAATACAAACAAGAATAGAATGATTTGGGATTTAATTTAACCATTATTTCACAGTAAAAGTCATTACATACTGTTATTTTTTAAAAAAGTCCATTACTCTGCTTAGTTTCTTCATGATTCTTGCATGAATAGCTTGTGAAGCTAGCCTTGTGGACATAGTATTAAAACTTGAGATATATTTATAAATTAGGTAAGATATATACATCACTATTTGCTTATATAAGTCCATATTTACTCATTGAGTTACAAATGATGTCAGTAGCAATTATAGTTACTTAGACAATATTTGTCTTCAAGATAACTATAATTAGAGGACTGATAGTTCATATATAGCTGAAAGGAATGATAGGAATGTCTGAGGTCGTTCTTTTACTCTAAGGGACAGTAGGGAGAAAAATGGGCTTTGAAAATATACATGTGAAATTAAGTTCTTATTGAGGAACCCATGAGGGACCTTAGTTTTATGGTTTTATTTAAATTAAATTCTTGCTCTGTGGAGGTAATGTCATGACTGCAGCAATAACCAGCTGGTTAACCTTGAACACTAACTACCTGGTTCACCTTGTGGTGCTGGAGAAGATTCTTGAGAGTTCCTTGGACAGCAAGGAGATCAAACCGGTCACTCCTAAAGGAAATCAACCTTGAATATTCACTGGAAGGACTGATGCTGAAGCTCCAATACGTTGGTCCTCATATTGAGAATTTGAGAAGAGAATTCATTGGAAAAGACCCTGATGCTGGGAAAGATTGAGGGCAAAAGGAGAAGTTGTTGGTAGAGAATGAGATGGTTAGATAACATCACCTATTCAATGGACATTAATTTGAGCACACTCAAGGAGTCTGTAAAGAGCAGGGGAGCCTGGAGTCCTGCAGTCCTTATGGTCGCAAAGAGTCTGACAGGACTTGGTGGCTGAATCACAGCAAGCCTGGACCAGCTTCTGTACTCTCTGTGGATGCTGGTGTCTTCATTTCACATCCTGCCCTTGGCATTATAGGAGAGGAATCACTATTTCACACAGCTTTTACGGATCGGTTTTGGGTTGACCAATGAGCTTTTACATGTTATATGGATTTGTCTGTATTTTTCTGATTTGGTGCCCAATTTACAGTAGCATCAGTCAGATAAGCAGACAGGATGGAGGCATATTGTGTTAGAGACTCTCTTCTGTGTGATATTCTGCACTTCTAGACTTACCATCTCCCTAACATAACTTCCAAATCCGTGGCTCTAGCTGAGGCTTTCCTCCCTGACTTTGGACCAGGAGGCTTGTCAGATGCCACCACCACCACCGCCATGTCTCTGCCAGAATGCCTTGCTGGGTTTTCAGACTCACTGTGCCCAAATTGAAATTCTTCACTTTTTGTCTAAATATGCCTGTACATGTCATTGGAGCCCGACCATCCTTCTAAGTGATGCTGGAGGCAGATCTGGGAATGATTTTATACTCTTTCTCTCCATCATTAGTTTTGTATCAGGTCCTATTGATCTTACTTCTGCAATAAGGCATTCCTTCTTTGCCACTCTTAATTCAGATACACAGAATCAGAGCACTCTGTCTTCATTATTTTCTGTTTCCATAGCTCAGTGACTGGCAAATCCTGAGAGAGGAGAGAGTCTTTATAACGACTGAATAAATTCCATCAGCCTGTCTTGCATGTGATTTCTTTTAAGACATGACTGCAGCAATAACCAGCTGGTTAACCTTGAACACTAACTACCTGGTTCACCTTGTGGTGCTGGAGAAGATTCTTGAGAGTTCCTTGGACAGCAAGGAGATCAAACCGGTCACTCCTAAAGGAAATCAACCTTGAATATTCACTGGAAGGACTGATGCTGAAGCTCCAATACGTTGGTCCTCATATTGAGAATTTGAGAAGAGAATTCATTGGAAAAGACCCTGATGCTGGGAAAGATTGAGGGCAAAAGGAGAAGTTGTTGGTAGAGAATGAGATGGTTAGATAACATCACCTATTCAATGGACATTAATTTGAGCACACTCAAGGAGTCTGTAAAGAGCAGGGGAGCCTGGAGTCCTGCAGTCCTTATGGTCGCAAAGAGTCTGACAGGACTTGGTGGCTGAATCACAGCAAGCCTGGACCAGCTTCTGTACTCTCTGTGGATGCTGGTGTCTTCATTTCACATCCTGCCCTTGGCATTATAGGAGAGGAATCACTATTTCACACAGCTTTTACGGATCGGTTTTGGGTTGACCAATGAGCTTTTACATGTTATATGGATTTGTCTGTATTTTTCTGATTTGGTGCCCAATTTACAGTAGCATCAGTCAGATAAGCAGACAGGATGGAGGCATATTGTGTTAGAGACTCTCTTCTGTGTGATATTCTGCACTTCTAGACTTACCATCTCCCTAACATAACTTCCAAATCCGTGGCTCTAGCTGAGGCTTTCCTCCTGACTTTGGACCAGGAGGCTTGTCAGATGCCACCACCACCACCGCCATGTCTCTGCCAGAATGCCTTGCTGGGTTTTCAGACTCACTGTGCCCAAATTGAAATTCTTCACTTTTTGTCTAAATATGCCTGTACATGTCATTGGAGCCCGACCATCCTTCTAAGTGATGCTGGAGGCAGATCTGGGAATGATTTTATACTCTTTCTCTCCATCATTAGTTTTGTATCAGGTCCTATTGATCTTACTTCTGCAATAAGGCATTCCTTCTTTGCCACTCTTAATTCAGATACACAGAATCAGAGCACTCTGTCTTCATTATTTTCTGTTTCCAGAGCACAGTGACTGGCAAATCCTGAGAGTGGAGTGAGTCTTTATAAAACGACTGAATAAATTCCATCAGCCTGGGATCTTGGACACACTGTCCCTTCTGCTCTCTCTCGTCACTGATTCCTGCTCATGGCTCAGGGCTTGGCTTTTCAGGGAAGGCCTCCTTGACCTCCACGCTAGGAGTGTTCTTGATAGCACCGTGCACTGTTCCTTTATAGTTCCTTCAGGACACAAAATGATTTCGTTGATTTTTTATTTTAAAGTACATGTCTTCTCTGACTGTAAAGCTCTATCACTGTAACCCTGCCAGAACCTAGCTCAGGGTCCAATATGTGATAAGCACTCAGTCCATATTAGTTGTCTAATAGATTCTCTGGCTAGATGTAAAGCATCATTACTGGGTGCTAAAGACTCCAGCACTGGTACCCAGCAGCTATTGAATAAACTTTTGGTGAATTATTGAACATATCAGCCCACCCGTCTTCTGTAGGTTAAGTAATCATGTCTCCTCCCTCCCTACAATAGCATTTGTCATCCTTTCTTTCTGCACGTGCCAGAGAGTTGGCCTGATTTTTCTCTTTTAAAAATAGCTATCGGTTACTATTCTGTTTCCTTTCTGGGTTCCTAGCTAACTGGATTGATTGATATGTAATCCCAGTCCTCTTGGCTAGCCCCCTTCCCTTGCAGTGTCATATATCAATTTTTTTTTTTAACTTTTTTTTTTTTTTGCCACTTCTATTGGTCTTTCATTTATTTATTTTCACCCATCTTTGTTTTTTGGCCTGTGTGGGCCTCCCGTTGCAGTGGCCTCTCTCACAGCAGAGCACTGGCTCTGCGCTCCAGAGCTCCGACTCAGTAGTTGGACACATTGGTCCAGCCACTCTGCGGCATGTGGGATCTTCCCAGGTCAGGGATCAAACCGGCGCCCCTTGCACTGCAAGTCGGTGTCCTTACCCACTGGACAACCAGGGAAGCCCATCAATGTGGTTTTTTTTTTTTTTAAAGATTTATTTATTTATTTAGGGCAAGGGACAGGTTGGGGAGGGAGAGGAGCAGGTGGGCCATTTCTATTGGTCTTTCATTTATCTATTTTCATCCGTCTTTGTTCTTTGGCTCCTGTGGGCCTCCCATCACGGTGGCCCCTGTCGTCACAGAGCGCCGGCTCTGGGTGCATGCACCCGAGAGCTCCGGCTTGGTAATTGGACACATCGGTCCAGCCACTCCGCGCAGCACGTGGGATCTTCCCAGGCCAGGGATTGAACTGGCACCCCTTGCACTGCAAGGCAGTGTCCTTACCCACTGGACCACCAGGGGAAGCCCTCAATGTGTTTTTAAAAAGTATTTTTAAATGGGTTTTTTGCTACCATCTGTTAATGGGAACATAGAGAGGCTGATTAAAAAGAATAGCATGAGACATGACAATGTTTTTAGGAATCTTCCAAGTTTGTGTAGTTATTCTTGAGCTCAGATCTTGCATACCTTTCAATATTCCTGTTATAGCTCAATATTTAGGGCGGACATTGGTAATCTTCCCTTTTACTCTTTTAAATTACTGTAGAACAATTATTTTCAAAAAATTTTTTTTAACCATGATTCATAGTAAGGAATACATTTAAAATTGTGACTTCGTAGATACACATATGTGTTTGTGTGTGGTAATTAATATATAAAGTTGAAACTAAATTTTAACAATTATTATCCTTCTATGTATGTTAAATTCAAAGCATGTCACAGGTAACATGTACTATTGTCCTGTTAATACTGAAATATTATACAGAAAAAACCCAAAGTAAAAGAATATAAAAACAAAAATAAGGAAAGATTTATTAATGCAGCAGGTGTCTTTGCTCTGTAATAAGCTGATTCTGCCCCAAAACAAAGGAGGCTAATGCTCATCTTGAGTACTGTTGTGAGATCTGATGCGCGGTGTGAGGGAGAGAGGAAAGGTAGAGTAACTCTGAGGTGTGTGTGGGTGGAGAAGCAGAGGGCGCTTGGTACCTCTGCTGGTAAAAAGGAGGGAATTGTGAGCTCAGGTTTTCATATGTGAAGTTGGAGAGCCATTCAAATGGAAATGCTCTCTTTATAACTAGTGATACCACTGTAGTCAGGAGTCTGTCTCCTCTTCACAATGCATGTCACTTCTGCATACAGTGTTGACGTGGCATTGGGACGATGAAAGATACATAGTGGAAATTATCAGTAAAAGAATTTTTTGTAACATAAATATCACTAAATACTTTGTGTGCACATTTTTCTTTTGCAAAATTATCAACTTGGTTTGGCAGAAAACAACAAAATTCTGTAAAACGGTTATCCTTTAGTTAAAAAAAAATAAATGAATTTAAAAAAGGAAAAAAAAGTATCAAGTTGGAGACATTTTTTTAGGCTGTAAGTCCCACCACTTCTTGTGCTAGATGGAATGATGAGCCTGAGGGGTATAAATAGCCCAAGAGTATGGATTTTAAAATCATAGGTTGGAATCTTGGCTCTGATTTTTATTAGTTGGACAACTTTGGGGAAGTCACATTTCCCCAACGCTCCCTGGGGCTCCATTTTCTTCAATTTTAAAATAAAAAGAGAACCATCCTGCCCTGTTGGCGAGAATGTAAGTTGTTACAACAACTATGGAGGAGAGTATGCAGGTTCCTTAAAAAACTAAATTTAAAGTTATTGTATGCCCTGAGTCCCACTACTGGGCATATACCCCAGAAAATATCCAAGAAAACCATAATTCACCCCTGTATTCATTGCACCATTATTTACAATAGCCGGGCCTTGAAGCAACCTGGATGTCCATGGACAGATGAATGGATAAAGATGTAGTACATGTGGTTAATATACAATAGAATATTACTCAGCCATAAAAAGGAATGAAATTGGGACATTCGCAGTGATATGGATGAACCTAGGGTTTGTCACACAAGAGTGAGGTAAATCAGAAAGAGGAAAGCACGTATTGTGTATTTAAGGCATATATATGGAATCTAGAGAAAACGGTACCGATGAACCTATTTGCAGGGAGAAATAGGGATGCCGATGTAGAGAATGGACTTGTGGACGCCATAGGGGGAGGAGAGGGTAGCATTGACCTAGACGCATGACCATGTGTGAAACCGAGAGCCAGTGGCAAGCTGCTGTGTAGCACAGGGAGCCCAGCTCCGTGCACTGTGATAGCCTCCGGAGGCGGGATGGCGGGTGGGAGGAGGAGGCTCGAGAGGAGGGAATATGCGTGCATGCAGCTCTTCCACATGGCTGTGGAAGAAACTAAGATGACATTGTGAAAGTTTTGCTCCAATAAAAATAATTCACAATATACATAAACGGTTATCCTTTACGTTAAAAAAATAAATGAATTTAAAAAAAGTGTGCACATTTTTCTTTTGCAAAAATATCAACTTGGTTTGACAGAAAACAAAAAAATTCTGTAAAACGGTTATCCTTTAGTTAAAAAAAAATAAATGAATTTAAAAAAGGAAAAAAAAGTATCAAGTTGGAGACATTTTTTTAGGCTGTAAGTCCCACCACTTCTTGTGCTAGATGGAATGATGAGCCTGAGGGGTATAAATAGCCCAAGAGTATGGATTTTAAAATCATAGGTTGGAATCTTGGCTCTGATTTTTATTAGTTGGACAACTTTGGGGAAGTCACATTTCCCCAACGCTCCCTGGGGCTCCATTTTCTTCAATTTTAAAATAAAAAGAGAACCATCCTGCCCTGTTGGCGAGAATGTAAGTTGTTACAACAACTATGGAGGAGAGTATGCAGGTTCCTTAAAAAACTAAATTTAAAATTATTGTATGCCCCTGGAGTCCCACTACTGGGCATATACCCCAGAAAATATCCAAGAAAACCATAATTCACCCCTGTATTCATTGCACCATTATTTACAATAGCCGGGCCTTGGAAGCAACCTGGATGTCCATGGACAGATGAATGGATAAAGATGTAGTACATGTGGTTAATATACAATAGAATATTACTCAGCCATAAAAAGGAATGAAATTGGGACATTCGCAGTGATATGGATGAACCTAGGGTTTGTCACACAAGAGTGAGGTAAATCAGAAAGAGGAAAGCACGTATTGTGTATTTAAGGCATATATATGGAATCTAGAGAAAACGGTACCGATGAACCTATTTGCAGGGAGAAATAGGGATGCCGATGTAGAGAATGGACTTGTGGACGCCATAGGGGGAGGAGAGGGTAGCATTGACCTAGACGCATGACCATGTGTGAAACCGAGAGCCAGTGGCAAGCTGCTGTGTAGCACAGGGAGCCCAGCTCCGTGCACTGTGATAGCCTCCGGAGGCGGGATGGCGGGTGGGAGGGAGGAGGGCTCGAGAGGGAGGGAATATATGCGTGCATGCAGCTCTTCCACATGGCTGTACGGAAGAAACTAAGATGACATTGTGAAAGTTTTTGCTCCAATAAAAAATAATTCACAATAAATAAATACATAGACTGCATATATATTGTCCAAATTAGCAGGATAATATATGCAAAGCATCTTGCCTGGCACACAGACCCTTAAATGTAGTTTTCTTTTACCTTCCTCTAGTGCTATTAAAAATAGAATGTGATTTTTACATGTGTGATTCTGTACATGGTGAGTGTAAGCAGGTTGATGGTTCTCCCACTTTGTAAGCTTTTGAACCTGGTGCTTTGAAGATGGAACGTTAAGGATTCAGTTGTATGGTACTAATGTGAAAATACACCACATTTGGAAAATTCTTGGTGTTATGGATTGGTATTTGGTTTCTTCTGCTTTGGGCTTCCACAGTGGCTCAACAGTAAAAAATCCACCTGTAATGCAGGAGATGCAGGAGACTCAAGTTTGATCCCTGGATCAGGAAGCTCCCCTGGAGGAAGGCATGGCAACCCTCCCCAGTATTCTTGCCTGGAGAACCCCGTGGACAGCGGAGCCTGGTGGGCTGCAGACCATGGCTCTGTAAAGAATTGGACACAACTGAAGTGACTGAGGACCTCTTCTGCTTTGGATTCTTGAATCATCTTTGTCTTTAAAGGAAGTTTTGTCTTTCTAGAAAGTTTAATTCTCTGAACTAATCATTTTAAAAATGTGGTCCTAGTCATTAAAGTAAACTTTATTTTGGGCAAAGAAACAAGTATCAACCATGTCAAGTTTAGTTTTCATTGGGAACTCAAAGCACGGCCTGTGTGACATCTGTTTCATTGTTACGGATCCAAACGCAGTGTCAGCTGCTAAATGTGTTGTATTTTGGGTTTTGAAATGAGAACTGCAGTGATCTTGATCTGGATTTCAGGCTCCATACATACAAATCATTTAGGAACCTACACACAGTCAGTGAGCAGAATGACTGTTTTCAGGTTAATTTCTCTGGTAGAAACTGTGTTATGTGGTCACCTTTGGGTAGCATCTGCTCCTTCCCCCTCTTCCTTTTTCCATTGGTTTAGGATTCAGTAAATTGGGAGGGTTGTCTAGCAAGTTCCTGCTACACAGTCAGAATTTTTAGCACGTGAATCTGCCTTCCTCTTTAGATTTTGATCTCTCAGAAGGTTGAAACAAAGAATGAGAATAGAGAAAGATGATATTGTCAGTATCTAGGTCTATTCTAACATGCAGCTTACTCTTTGTGGGCAAAGACATGGGTTTCATGAATTGGCATAGACAGCCTTATTTTTGAGAAAAATAGAAGGTAGAAGGAGAAGGGGGCGACAGAGGATGAGGATGGATGGCATGAATTTGAGCCATCCAATGGACCTGAGTTGGAGCAAGTTCTGAGAGATGGTGAAGGACAGGGAAGCCTGGTGTGCTGCAGCCCCTGAGGTCGCAAAGAGTTGGACACGACTTGAGCGACTGACCTGAACTGAAAGGTAATGTTTCTGAAAGTGCTTTAGGCAAATATGATATACTAAGAATTTTTGGCCCTTTCCTTGAGCTCCCACAAATTAGTTATCTTTTTGTTTGCCTCATATCATTGAGAAGTGGCTTTTTTGGAGATTGTTTTTTAAAAGCACCGTTATTACACAGTTTTCTCTAGTGGTGCTGCATAGCTTGCAGGCAGGAGAGGGATGGAAAATGCGGTATTCGCCCAGTGCACAGATGGGAGCAGAGGCAGTGTGTGCCCCTGGAGTTGGACAGGCTGGACCATGTTGGGCAAGGGTCGTCGTCATTCCAAGCCCTGATTTCCTCATCTGTAGAATGGAGCTAGTAGTCGTATCTAAGGCTTCAAGTAAGGTATTTATTAGCATAATGCCTAGCATATTGTATATTGGACTTCCCTGGTGGCTCAGGTGGTAAAGAATCTCCTTGCGATGCAAGAAACCCAGGTTCAGTCCCTGGGTTGGGAAGATCCTCTGGGGAAGGGAATGGGAACCCACTGCAGTATTGCTGCCTGGAGAATTCCACAGACAGAACAGCATTGGATATTAGATACTATTCTTATTGCTGTTATTTAGGAGGAGAAGAATTGAAGAAGTAAGTTTATTGTGTCAGTGGAGTAATAGGGAGGTTCAATCTGCCGAGGAAGAAAGTAAGACTAGGAAGAATATTAGAAACTGGAGATTAAGTAGGAAGTGAAGGGACTAGAAATGTGAGGAGGCTAAAAGATGAATTTAACAATAGAAAACTAGCTAAGAGTTTATGGACAGTGAAGGAGCTCACAGAGTTTGAGATTCTAGGTAATGCATGATCCAGCCTGTGATGATGGTTGCTGATGTGGAGACAAATTCAGTTTAAGTCCGTAGATCCTTCTGGAGTGCTTCCTGTCTGCTAGATACTGTGCTGAGCGTCGGGGGATGTGAAGTGTAAGCCAGACGTCACTGTAGTAGAGGGGCCAGAACCAGCTGTTTCTCATTCAGCTGAATGGAGTTGCCCATGACTGGGGCACAGCTGGAATGGCAGCGAAGACTGCGAGACCTTTTATTGTAGCGAGAAATACTTGAGTGCATTGACTTGGTTTCCATTGGTTTACGATATGACTGTAAATGGCTCTCTGAAATAGGTGCCTTCTCCCAGTGGGGATAAAATAATTAGTAACCTTAATTTAAATGCCAGCTGTCCTAAATTCAATTATTTCACTAGTCTTCCCCCACCCCCATCTTTCCTTTTTAGCCACTAGTGTACAGGTCAGATGATTAACCCAGTTCTTTTCAGTTTAGGGGAGTGCTTTGTTGAGTGAGTGGGACCGTGTCCTTTTTGTCTCTGAGTGAGTATCCTCGAAAAGGAACATGCCTCCAAGAATAGCACAGTTAGGGCAAGAAAGAGCAGCTCTTGTGGTAGCCAGGAGGATTGTCCCCTGTGCCTTTCAGTTGGAAGATGGAAGCTTTGAAGTGTAGAAAGCTTATTTTGTAAAAAACAAATCTAGTATTGATTTATTTTAACATTTATTTTAAAATTACATATCCCATATCACATAGCAATAAACTGAATTTTATATTGTTGACTTCATCTCACACTGATTATTTATGGGTTCCTTCCATTTGGTGATGGTGGTAGTATGCATGTGTGCTCAGTCATGTCCTACTCTTCGCGACCTCATGGACTGTAGCCCAGCCGGCTCCTCTGTCCATGGGATTTCTCAGGCAAGAACACTGGAGTGGGTTGTTATTTCCTCCTCCAGGGCATCTTCCCCGCCCAAGGATCGAACCAGCATCTCCTGCGTTGGCTGGCAGATTCTTTACCACTGAACCACATGGAAATCCTGATGGTAGCCATAGATCCACACATATTTGGTTTATTTAGACTGACTATGATTGAAGTCAGCAGAACGTAACAGCAGATCCACAGCTCAGTACTCCACTTTAATGGACACTCAAGTCTATTGTTCTCCACAGTTGTCTGACACACAACCCTTTCCCAAACTCCTCCTTATAATTTCCTCTAATGTGCATCTAATCAGATGACATGTTGCTCTGTCTCTGCTACCTGTTCTTTGCCACATCACTTTCCACATTGTTATTTTGAAGGGGAGCCCTGTTGCCAGAGCTGTAGATAGAAGTAGTGAACACAGGCATTCAGGTCAGGTGGGCTTTGTGCTTCATTTGGGCAAGCTGCTACTGTGTACTTGGCTCAGTTCACATTTATAGTCTTAACAAAAAAAAGGGAGAATATGAAGTTTTCTCCTTCCTTTATTTGACCCTTCCTCTAACACAGTTGCACTCAGGGTATTATGTTCTTCAGCATCAGTATTATCTGGGAATGTGTTAGAAATCAAGTCCTCAGGCCTCACCAAGATCTACTAACCCATAAATCTCTAGGGGTGGGGCCCAGTTTTAACAAGGGCTGCAGGGTGATTCTGATACAGGCTAAAGTTTGGGAACCACTGCACTGGCATATTGTGGTTAGCAACCTGTACACATCTCCTTGATAGCTCTGACAGTATATTTCTGCTAAACTTAGTGCATAGGTTGAAAATATGAAATTGCCATTGTTGTAGGTGAGTAATTATGTTGGCAATTTCATATGTCTCAACTGATACTTAGTTTGTGTAAACTAGAATTCCTTAGACATTTTTTGTTGGGATGTTGACATTCTTTAAGGCTTCCTTGGTGGATCAAAAGGTAAAAGAATCCACCTGCAATGCAGGAGACAGGAGTTTGATTCCTGGGTCGGGAAGATTCCCTGGAGAAGGAAATGGCACTCTACTCTGGTATTGTTACCTGGGGAATTCCATGGACAGAGGAGCCTGGAAGGCTATAGTCGATGGAGTCACAAAGAATTGGACATGACTGAGTGACTTCTACTGACATTTTATTGTATGATCAGCAGTCCTGTGTGTGGTGTGGAGTTTTAGTGGCATCCTCGAATCCTGCCTTCTGGATTATAGTAGCATCTCCCAAGTCATGATGGTGAGGAATGTCTCCAGACATTGTTGTATGTGCTCTGGTGGTGCTGGGGGTGGTAGGGTGGGTCACTCTCAGCCAAGGACCAATAGCTGACTCAGTTGCTTTCCCTTCTAAACAATGATACTTAAGAGAATAAAATATTTTCTCCCTGAGTGGGAAAAGGCCATACATGGATTAATTATGAAATCAAATTTAGATTTTATGTTTGATAAAGATGGTGATAATTATAATTTAGGTGTACTTTCTTTCTATATTTTTTCATGTCTTATTTAGAGGAAGCAGAGTCACCTATAGATTATTGTTTTCTTTTCTAATATCTTATAGCTGTCAGAGTTGAATGACAATCTATGTCTTCTTTCCATTACTAAGTAACTTGCTCATTTTCTTGGATGCCTAAAGGATATTTTTTTAAGTTCTATAATGCATCTCAGTGTTAATTATGCTGGTATAATTTTCTGAGGCATACAGTGTGCTCTTTAGAATCTTTTTTTTTTCAAGTAAATTTTTTGATGGTTCCTTTGCTTTGATTGCTTCTTTAGGGGGCTCCTATTATAAGTATGTTGGATCTTTGTTGTTACATGTTGGGTTGGCCCAAAAGTTTGTTCAGGCTGTTATGGAAAAACCAGATCAAACTTTCTGACCAGCCTAATATATATCTTTCTTTCAAGTATTTTGAATCTTTTTCAATTCAAAATTTTTATTCTTCCCACCTTTTATTCTCCTTAAGGCATAATCTATTTTATTTTTTCACTCTTGAGATCTTTCTATTTTAATCTTTAAAAAAAATATACATTCTTTCAATTCTTCACTAAGTTTCATCACTTTGAGTTATCATAATTATGATCCATGTGGCTTTTTCTGTATCTTATATATTTTCTTAATTTTTTTTCCGTTTGCTTGTAAAGAAATAGTAGGTTGGCTGTTTTGTGGGCTTGACTGTCTTTCAGTCTTTAAGAATACTAGTTCCATCCATATTCTCTTTTTCAAAAAATGTAACTATGGAATTTGATCACGATACTTATATATTTGTCATATTTATGTGAACAACATATCTATCTGAACAACACGAACGTGAAATTGGTTTCATAAACCTTATAAGGAGGTATGGTTCAAGATTTGTTATTTAGTTCCCAAGTTGTGTCTGACTCTGCAGGCCTGTGAATTGCAGCATGCCAGGCTTCGATGTTCTTTACTATCTCCTGGAGTTTTCTCAACCTCATGTCCATTGAGTTGGTGATGCCATTCAACCATCTCATCCTCTGTCACCCCCTTCTCCTCATGCTCTCAATTTTTCCCAGCATCAGGGTCTTTTCCAGTGAGTCGGCTGTTTGCATCAGGCGGCCAAAGTGTTGGGAGCTTCAGCTTCAGCATCAGTCCTTCCAAAGAATATTCAGGGTTGACTTCCTGTACAATTGGTTTCATCTCCTTTCTGTCCAAGGGACTCTCAAGAGCCTTCTCCAGAATCACAATTCAAAAGCATCAATTCTTTGGTGCTCAGCCTTCTTGATGGTCCACCTCTCATATCCTTACATGACTACTGGAAAAACCATAGTGAACCTTTATAGCAAAGTGATGTCTCTGCTTTTGAATACACTGTCTAGGTTTGTCATAGCTTTTCTTCCAAAGAGCAAGTGTCTTTTAATTTCATGGCTGCAGTGACTGTCCGCAGTAATTTTGGAGCCCAAGAAAATAAAGCCTGCTACCATTTCCATGTTTTCCCCCATCTATTTGCCATGAAGTGATGGAACTGGATGCCGTTTTTGAATGTTGGGCTTGAAGCCAGGTTTTCCATTCTCTTTCACCTTCAACAATATAGTCTTGTCTTTCTCCTTTCCCAATTTTGAACCAATCTGTTTTTCCACTTCCAGTTCTGTTACTTCTTGACCTGCATACAGGTTTCTCAGGAGGCAGGTAAGGTGGTCTGATATTCTTATCATTTTAAGAATTTTCCAGGTCACAATAGTTTTTCTAATTTCAGGGTTCTAGAGTGCATTTCTTCTTTTATTATAGTGTTCAAAATTAGGATGCCTTACTTTCTGAAGTTTCTTGGTTCTGTTTCTCTGGAGCACTTTTATTAGGACTGTCTCTTTCCTTTGTGGTCTGTTGTTTCTGTGCTGTTCAGTTCAGATTCTGTTTCGTAGAACTTCTCTTGAAGGCGGACCTTTGTTTTAGATTTTTTGAGAAATTGTGGGGATTAGACTGCTTCAGTCCCTCCAGATATTACTATGGATTCATTGAGCTCACTAGAAGTGTACAGAATCATTCACACTTTTAGCTGCTTCCCATATGTGCATGTATTTTGGGTTTGTGTTGGAAATCTTGTCACTTATGTTTGAGATTTCACATGTAGTAGTTTTTAAATTTTGCTCTCCTGGCTGCTGTCTTTTTTGATGGGAGATTCAGGAATGTGCCAATGCTATGTGTTCACTGCTGCCATCTTCCTAGATGCCCTTTTACCAGTCTTTCTCTTTTGTACTTGCATTTTTTATTTTGCACAGGTTTATTGAAGTATTGTTAATGAACTGCATATATGTAAAATGTATCATCTGATGAGTTTTGAGATATGTATATACCATTGAAACTCTCACCATGGTTAAGATAATAAACATACTCATTATTCCTTAAGTTTTTTCATGCTCTCTTATAATCGCAACTTCCTTTCACCCCCTCATTTTCAGGCAGCAACTGATCTGCTTTCTGTCACTGTAGTGTAGCTTGCATTTTTCTTTTTTTTAGATTTATTTATTTATTTATTTGGGGGGGTGGGGAGGGAGGGAGCAGGCGGCCACTTCTACCGGTCTTTCATTTCTCTATTTTCATCCGTCTTTGTTCTTTGGCTCCGTGGGCCTCCCATCGCGTGGCGTCTGTCATCGCCGTGGGCTTGAAGCCAGTTTTCCATTCTTTCCCCAACAAAGTCTTGTCTTTCTCCTTTCCCAATTTTGAACCAATCTGTTTTTCCACTTCCAGTTCTGTTACTTCTTGACCTGCATACAGGTTTCTCAGGAGGCAGGTAAGGTGGTCTGATATTCTTATCATTTTAAGAATTTTCCAGGTCACAATAGTTTTTCTAATTTCAGGGTTCTAGAGTGCATTTCTTCTTTTATTATAGTGTTCAAAATTAGGATGCCTTACTTTCTGAAGTTTCTTGGTTCTGTTTCTCTGGAGCACTTTTATTAGGACTGTCTCTTTCCTTTGTGGTCTGTTGTTTCTGTGCTGTTCAGTTCAGATTCTGTTTCGAGAACTTCTCTTGAAGGCGGACCTTTGTTTTAGATTTTTTGAGAAATTGTGGGGATTAGACTGCTTCAGTCCCTCCAGATATTACTATGGATTCATTGAGCTCACTAGAAGTGTACAGAATCATTCACACTTTTAGCTGCTTCCCATATGTGCATGTATTTTGGGTTTGTGTTGGAAATCTTGTCACTTATGTTTGAGATTTCACATGTAGTAGTTTTTAAATTTTGCTCTCCTGGCTGCTGTCTTTTTTGATGGGAGATTCAGGAATGTGCCAATGCTATGTGTTCACTGCTGCCATCTTCCTAGATGCCCTTTTACCAGTCTTTCTCTTTTGTACTTGCATTTTTTATTTTGCACAGGTTTATTGAAGTATTGTTAATGAACTGCATATATGTAAAATGTATCATCTGATGAGTTTTGAGATATGTATATACCATTGAAACTCTCACCATGGTTAAGATAATAAACATACTCATTATTCCTTAAGTTTTTTCATGCTCTCTTATAATCGCAACTTCCTTTCACCCCCTCATTTTCAGGCAGCAACTGATCTGCTTTCTGTCACTGTAGTGTAGCTTGCATTTTTCTTTTTTTTAGATTTATTTATTTATTTATTTGGGGGGGTGGGGAGGGAGGGGAGCAGGCGGGCCACTTCTACCGGTCTTTCATTTCTCTATTTTCATCCGTCTTTGTTCTTTGGCTCCCGTGGGCCTCCCATCGCGGTGGCGTCTGTCATCGCAGAGCGCCGGCTCTGGACACATGCGCTCCAGAGCTCCGGCTCGGTAATTGGACACATCGGTCCTGTGGCTCCGCGGCATGTGGGATCTTCCCAGGCCAGGGATCGAACCGGCGCCCCCTGCACTGCAAGGCGGTGTCCTTACCCACTGGACCACCAGGGAAGCCCTAGTTTGCATTCTTTATAATTTTATTTAAATTTTTTTTTTAAATATTAGAACATAGTTGATTAACAATGTTGTGTTAATTTCAGTACAGCTAATTGTTTCAGTTATATACATACATATATCTATTCTTATACAGGTGGAATCACAGAGTAGTATGTATTTTTAGTGTGACTTCTTTAATTTAGAGCAGGTATTTTGAAATTTACCCATATTGTCGTGCATATCATTGTACGGATATATCACAATTTGGTTATCTGTCCACCTTTTCTAAAGTGGTTGTACTTTTCTGCATTTCCATCAGTGGTCCATGAGAGTGCCTTCTCATCCTTGCCTGGGTTTCGTGTGTTCAGTCTTTATAAATTTAGTTATTCTAGTGGATATGTAGTGGTATCTTACTGCAATTATAATTTGAATTTACCTAATGATTAATTTTGTTGAGCATTTTTTTCAAGTGCTTATTTGCTGTTTGTTGATTCCCTTTGGTGAAGTTTTTCAAGTCTTTTTTCTGTTTTTTTTTTATTGGATGTTCAGATCATTTACTTTGAGTTCTTTACCTGTTCTAGATATAAGTTGTTTGAATATGTGTCTTGAGTATGGCTTGCCTTTTCTGTTTTTGTAATAGTGCCTTTGAAAAATTACATGTTTTACATTTTGATTAAGTTCATTTTGTTGATTTCTTTGTTAGAATTTGTATCGTTGTGTCTGACTTATGAAATATTTGTCAAACCCAGGGCCACTAGGTTTTCCTCTAGGCGTTCGATAGTATTTGTCTCTTGCATGCAGGCCTGTAATCAATTTTGAGTTAATTTTGGTCTACTGTTTCAGGTTGGGGAGAGATTCATTGTGTTTTGTATATGGCTGTCCATTTGTTCTGGTACCATTTGTTGAAAAGGCGACCATTTCTTTATTGAATTGTCTCGTCACTCTTGTGAAAGCTCAGTTGCCACTTAGATTTGGGTCTCTTTCTACGCTCTGTGCTCACCCTCCTTTTTTATTGATCTATGTGTGCCTGTCTTTGTGTCATTGCCATGCTATTTGCTATTTTATTTATTGTAAGTCTGTAATGCATCTTGAAATCAGATTGTATTAGCCCTGCGACATTATTCTTTTTCAAATTTGTTTTGGTTTTTCTGGATCCTTTGCATTTCTATACAAGTTTGAGAATAAACGTGTTCATTTCTACAACAAGTGTAGTGAGTTTAGATTATATGTTTTTCAGTTTGGGAGACTGACATCTATCCAGTGTTGAATCTTTCATCCTTAGGTGCTAGATTTCTCCTCAAGGCCTTCTTAATGTCTCTCAACATGTTTTGTAATTTTTTAAAAAAATTTTGGCCTCTTTTATTGTTTTATTTATTTATTTATTTTCATCCATCTTTATTCTTTGTCCTGGGTGGGCCTCCTATTGCAGTGGCCTCTCCCATTGCAGAGCACCAGCTCTGGGCATATGTGCTTCAGAGCACTGGCTCATAATTAGACACACCCATCCAACCACTCTGTGGCACTAGGGATATCATCCTGGGCCGGGGATCGAACCAGTGCCCCCTGCACTGCAAAGCAGACTCTTTTCCCTCTGGAAAGCCAGGGAAGCCCTACTTTTGTAATTTTTATTTATTTATTTATTTATTTTATTTCTGGGCGGGGGTCGGGTTGGGGAGGGAGGGGAGCGGGCGGGCCACTTCTATTGGTCTTTCATTTCTCCATTGTCATCCGTCTTTGTTCTTTGGCTCCTGTGGGCCTCCCATTGCGGTGGCATCTGTCGCTGCAGAGTGCTGGCTCTGGGCGCATGCGCTCCAGAGCTCCGGCTTGGTAATTGGACACATCGGTCCAGCCGCTCCACGGCATGTGGGATCTTCCCAGGCCAGGGATCGAACCGGCACCCTTTGCACTGCAAGGTGGTGTCCTTACCCACTGGACCACCAGGGAAGCCCTAGCTTATGTTTTAAAAGCAACTAGTTTTTTGCATGGAAATGGTTTTTCAGAAGAATCTGAAAACTTTTTCTGAAGAATTTAGGCCACTAGAGTATCACAGATTATTTTGGTCAAGCCTTAGTGACCTAATGATTTCTTTATCAAAAAGCTATCTTATAAATATGTCATACTGACATTTAAGAATTTAGAGTATCTGTCTTAAGCTTCTGGCAACTCAGAGTCAGTCACGGTACATTGCCATGCTATTTGCTATTTTATTTATTGTAAGTCTGTAATGCATCTTGAAATCAGATTGTATTAGCCCTGCGACATTATTCTTTTTCAAATTTGTTTTGGTTTTTCTGGATCCTTTGCATTTCTATACAAGTTTGAGAATAAACGTGTTCATTTCTACAACAAGTGTAGTGAGTTTAGATTATATGTTTTTCAGTTTGGGAGACTGACATCTATCCAGTGTTGAATCTTTCATCCTTAGGTGCTAGATTTCTCCTCAAGGCCTTCTTAATGTCTCTCAACATGTTTTGTAATTTTTTAAAAAAATTTTGGCCTCTTTTATTGTTTTATTTATTTATTTATTTTCATCCATCTTTATTCTTTGTCCTGGGTGGGCCTCCTATTGCAGTGGCCTCTCCCATTGCAGAGCACCAGCTCTGGGCATATGTGCTTCAGAGCACTGGCTCATAATTAGACACACCCATCCAACCACTCTGTGGCACTAGGGATATCATCCTGGGCCGGGGATCGAACCAGTGCCCCCTGCACTGCAAAGCAGACTCTTTTCCCTCTGGAAAGCCAGGGAAGCCCTACTTTTGTAATTTTTATTTATTTATTTATTTATTTTATTTCTGGGCGGGGGTCGGGTTGGGGAGGGAGGGGAGCGGGCGGGCCACTTCTATTGGTCTTTCATTTCTCCATTGTCATCCGTCTTTGTTCTTTGGCTCCTGTGGGCCTCCCATTGCGGTGGCATCTGTTGCTGCAGAGTGCTGGCTCTGGGCGCATGCGCTCCAGAGCTCCGGCTTGGTAATTGGACACATCGGTCCAGCCGCTCCACGGCATGTGGGATCTTCCCAGGCCAGGGATCGAACCGGCACCCTTTGCACTGCAAGGTGGTGTCCTTACCCACTGGACCACCAGGGAAGCCCTAGCTTATGTTTTAAAAGCAACTAGTTTTTTGCATGGAAATGGTTTTTCAGAAGAATCTGAAAACTTTTTCTGAAGAATTTAGGCCACTAGAGTATCACAGATTATTTTGGTCAAGCCTTAGTGACCTAATGATTTCTTTATCAAAAAGCTATCTTATAAATATGTCATACTGACATTTAAGAATTTAGAGTATCTGTCTTAAGCTTCTGGCAACTCAGAGTCAGTCACGGTAACACAACAGGTAGCTTCATTGTACTAGAAGAGAGTTGTATGATTCTGCAGTAGCTGATTTGTCGCTGTCCCTGCTGTTAGACTTTTAATATTTTACCGTAATGAAATTTACCAAATTTATTTTTATAAAGTATAGCCAATTAGCAGGGAGTGTTTTTTTCAGTAAGACATGTAGATAGAGAATCTTGTTTTGGCTTAAACCTAGTTAATAACTCCATGCATTTGTTACAAGATTTACCTAATGCTATTTTTGTTCTGGCTTTATTTTTATATCTAGTTGATGCATTTAAAGTTTAAAATTGTCGTTAAGTTTGATGTTCATTATTAAAAGCAGCTGTTTTCAAGTTAGTCCCTGCTTTTTACAATGTAAATGATGATTACAAATTTATAGTTACAAATCTTAAATTTGTGTTTTCTTTGTAAGTGCTGGTCAAGATATCCAGGGAACAAGCGTGATTGCAAATCTTCCATTACTGATGCGTCAGAACCCTGCTGAGACGCTTCGGAGAGTCTTGCCAAAAGTCAGAGTAAGTTGTGAAATAAGATTTGAATTCACCATTTTTTCCCAGTAATGTGTTGTCATTGCCAGGAGAACATTTCAGAGCTTTTGATGGCTGATCTTTTGTACCTAATCATTGAGTGGAGGAAGTATTATAAATATTTTGAATTGTTTTGAACATATTTAGGGGAATTAGCTGATGGAAATGTAGTAATATGGATCTTAAACTCCAAAGATTTCTCTAATCATTTTCTCAGTAGAGACATTAGAATTTTTTTCAGTAGCTCAAAACAGATCTTAGTCTTATAAAATCATAGCTGTCTTATTTGGCATTCTGTTGATGTAGATATATATTAATAGTATTTCTAGAACTTTGATAATGTAATTTAACTGATAGTCCTGATGATCACCCTTCAGTGACTGGTCAAGAAGCATCAAATAAAGATTGAACTGTGGCCCCTGCAGTTTTAGTTTTTTATGTAATTGCTTCCTAAATTCCTTCAGAATTAGTTTTCCTGTGATTAAACAATAGTTGATCTACTAGAACTTCCTTTTCTCTATTTATTATATATTGATTATTAACATACAGTATTAAATACTTAATACATGTTATTTATTATTTATTTATACTATATGCAAAGTGTTGTTCTATAACAGAATTTGAATGAACACAACAGATAATGCCTTGTGTCCTCAGGGAGCTTATCTACTAATGAGGTCAAGGTTACATAGTATTGGGGATTCTCTTTGCAAATAGTGAGTTTTGTAGACTTTGCTTTGGCTTTCTGTTTGGTTTAACTCTTTAGATAATTTTTAAATTATATGAGTTTAAAATGCTATATTAGTGTGTCCTTGGCTTTATTTTTATATCTAGTTGATGCATTTAAAGTTTAAAATTGTCGTTAAGTTTGATGTTCATTATTAAAAGCAGCTGTTTTCAAGTTAGTCCCTGCTTTTTACAATGTAAATGATGATTACAAATTTATAGTTACAAATCTTAAATTTGTGTTTTCTTTGTAAGTGCTGGTCAAGATATCCAGGGAACAAGCGTGATTGCAAATCTTCCATTACTGATGCGTCAGAACCCTGCTGAGACGCTCGGAGAGTCTTGCCAAAAGTCAGAGTAAGTTGTGAAATAAGATTTGAATTCACCATTTTTTCCCAGTAATGTGTTGTCATTGCCAGGAGAACATTTCAGAGCTTTTGATGGCTGATCTTTTGTACCTAATCATTGAGTGGAGGAAGTATTATAAATATTTTGAATTGTTTTGAACATATTTAGGGGAATTAGCTGATGGAAATGTAGTAATATGGATCTTAAACTCCAAAGATTTCTCTAATCATTTTCTCAGTAGAGACATTAGAATTTTTTTCAGTAGCTCAAAACAGATCTTAGTCTTATAAAATCATAGCTGTCTTATTTGGCATTCTGTTGATGTAGATATATATTAATAGTATTTCTAGAACTTTGATAATGTAATTTAACTGATAGTCCTGATGATCACCCTTCAGTGACTGGTCAAGAAGCATCAAATAAAGATTGAACTGTGGCCCCTGCAGTTTTAGTTTTTTATGTAATTGCTTCCTAAATTCCTTCAGAATTAGTTTTCCTGTGATTAAACAATAGTTGATCTACTAGAACTTCCTTTTCTCTATTTATTATATATTGATTATTAACATACAGTATTAAATACTTAATACATGTTATTTATTATTTATTTATACTATATGCAAAGTGTTGTTCTATAACAGAATTTGAATGAACACAACAGATAATGCCTTGTGTCCTCAGGGAGCTTATCTACTAATGAGGTCAAGGTTACATAGTATTGGGGATTCTCTTTGCAAATAGTGAGTTTTGTAGACTTTGCTTTGGCTTTCTGTTTGGTTTAACTCTTTAGATAATTTTTAAATTATATGAGTTTAAAATGCTATATTAGTGTGTCCTTGGGTTTATTTTTAGGCATATATAGCATGCTTCCAGTGATATAGATCAGGGGTATAACATGCTATTGTCCACGTTTCTGTGCAGGTGATGTGGATTTTTTTTTTTGCTAGTTGCAGTAATGAGTTGAGAAAATGTTTATTTTAGTAGTGCCTGTGATTCAAAAGCAAATGAGGCTTTTTCATGTCTGTTTTTCCCAGATCATTCTGCAATGTCAGTGAAAATAAGTCTATACAGTCTAGGTTTAATTTCACATTCAACTGAAGTGTTATTAACTGACCTAAGCTTGTTCATATGTCACCTGGGAGTACCAGTTGAACAGCAATAGAAGGAAGCAAGTGTGGGCCCTCTTAACTAAAGAGTCATTGTGCATGAGCAAATTAGATTTATAGCCCAAAATACTGAGCACACTGCATGCTCTGTGTTGAGCAGGCTGCATCTGGGCCAAGACAACATACTGCAAGTTCAAAGTTTCATAAAGCAAGAATGAAAGATGAGAGACAGTGTTGAGCTGAGATAGATAGTGTTGAGCTTTAGAGGTCTCTAAATTATATTGAAAAAAGCTATTTGCTGAAGAGTTCTCTGTAAAGTTAATTAAACTAATGCCTGATAAATCTTAATTTCATGGGAATGTATGAAGAATATTAGGTAGAGCATATTTATACAAAGAATCAAATGTTTCTGCTGAAACTGTATAACTGACTTATAGAGGATAAGAGTATATTAAGCTTTAAAAGTTTAATTCATAATACAGAAGATTAACTGAATAAATGGATATAAAGAAAACATATACTAATGAACATGTACTGAGAAAATCTTACTTGCCAAATGATTTCACTCGTTTCTTTAATCAACAAGCAGTCATTTATTTAGGATGCTCATCTATCTTGCTCTGTACTATAAAAGGTAGAAAACAATCCCTCGTAAGGTTCTATATCAGAAAGATAAAGAGACTATGAAAACCATGAAAGGACAAGCATAGGAGCGTATGTAACTTTAATTCTGACTTTATATAAAAATGCTGATGAATTAAGCAAATGGGAAAGACGTTTTAATGGGGATGATAATGCTGACTTTAATAGAGGGTTTAATGTATACAATGTAGGCAGGTAAACATTTAAGCAACCTCACAGTATTCTTGCCTTGAGAGTTCCATGGATCATCTGCAGGTGATGTGGATTTTTTTGCTAGTTGCAGTAATGAGTTGAGAAAATGTTTATTTTAGTAGTGCCTGTGATTCAAAAGCAAATGAGGCTTTTTCATGTCTGTTTTTCCCAGATCATTCTGCAATGTCAGTGAAAATAAGTCTATACAGTCTAGGTTTAATTTCACATTCAACTGAAGTGTTATTAACTGACCTAAGCTTGTTCATATGTCACCTGGGAGTACCAGTTGAACAGCAATAGAAGGAAGCAAGTGTGGGCCCTCTTAACTAAAGAGTCATTGTGCATGAGCAAATTAGATTTATAGCCCAAAATACTGAGCACACTGCATGCTCTGTGTTGAGCAGGCTGCATCTGGGCCAAGACAACATACTGCAAGTTCAAAGTTTCATAAAGCAAGAATGAAAGATGAGAGACAGTGTTGAGCTGAGATAGATAGTGTTGAGCTTTAGAGGTCTCTAAATTATATTGAAAAAAGCTATTTGCTGAAGAGTTCTCTGTAAAGTTAATTAAACTAATGCCTGATAAATCTTAATTTCATGGGAATGTATGAAGAATATTAGGTAGAGCATATTTATACAAAGAATCAAATGTTTCTGCTGAAACTGTATAACTGACTTATAGAGGATAAGAGTATATTAAGCTTTAAAAGTTTAATTCATAATACAGAAGATTAACTGAATAAATGGATATAAAGAAAACATATACTAATGAACATGTACTGAGAAAATCTTACTTGCCAAATGATTTCACTCGTTTCTTTAATCAACAAGCAGTCATTTATTTAGGATGCTCATCTATCTTGCTCTGTACTATAAAAGGTAGAAAACAATCCCTCGTAAGGTTCTATATCAGAAAGATAAAGAGACTATGAAAAACCATGAAAGGACAAGCATAGGAGCGTATGTAACTTTAATTCTGACTTTATATAAAAATGCTGATGAATTAAGCAAATGGGAAAGACGTTTTAATGGGGATGATAATGCTGACTTTAATAGAGGGTTTAATGTATACAATGTAGGCAGGTAAACATTTAAGCAACCTCACAGTATTCTTGCCTTGAGAGTTCCATGGATCATCTGAGGGGTCACAAAGAGTCAGACACGACTGAGCGACTTTCACCTTTTCACTTCAAATAATAAAACCTATGTTTATGAGCAAATCATTTTAAATCATAATGTTCAGAGATTGTTGCAATTTATTGATATTCACAGCACCTTCTTTAATTCTGTCTGGCTTCTGTGAGTGATAACTTCCAATGGATGCAAGTGTGACAAAAATCACACAGAGCTGCTTTACTCACTTTTGCCATGGCCCTCCTTTCTTAGCTAATTCTCTAAGAAAAGCCATCTTGTGTCTCAAAGTGAGCATTTGGAAATAATGACTTTCTCGTCCATTCATAAGTATTTATGGGGTACCTCCCACTATTCTAAGTTCTGAGAAGAGAGAGGTGAACAACACAGAGAATTTGCCCTCAAGGAAGTTTCTGGCGCAGGGGCGAAACAGCCCTTGCACAACTGGGTGAGTGTGAAGAACAGGGCGAAGTGGAGTGGAGTGGAGTGGGAGAGTGTGAGGGCACCGACTGAGCGATGGAAGGTCAAAGAGACATCTCTGAGGAACTGAAAAGTGAAGGGATGGAATGGGAGAGATAGCCGTTTGAGGAGGTGAGAATGAGGACTCTGGGGAGAGAGCACAGGAGTTGCTGGTGGAGTCCAGTGGGTCAGGGTAGGTTGTGACTTGAAGAGGCTAGAGAAATGGCCAGTGGCACAGCATGCAGAAGTCATTCTTTCTTGGAACAGTGGAAGGCCCTGAAGACTTGAAGCTGGGCAGGACTTTAAGAAGGACTTCGCCGTTGACGTTTTGCAGTGATCATTTTACTGAGTCTGTGGAGACTGGGTTGGATGGGGAGGAAGCAGCATCGCTGGTCCTTGTGGTGTGTGAAGCTGACTTGGAACAGGGTAGCTAATAAGACAATCGAGAATGGTGGATATACCCAAGATGCATTTATTGAGATAGAATGAACTTAATGATGGACCTGATGTGGGAAGTGAGGGATGAGTTCCAGGTTTGTGGCTTGTTTCTACTAGTTTTGAGTGTCTTGGCTGATAGTTTATTATATCATTGGGGAAAATGATTTGAATACTTACTAATTGTAATCTTCTAAGACTGACTTACTTTTAAAGAATTTAAAGACAAGAATAAAAATATTTTGCACAATAATCATTCTTCAGCGTCTTCTCATATTTATAACAATCATATAAACCGCAGTTAGAATTTACACTGTACCTTGTCTTTACCTTGAAGAACATCAGATAAAGTGATGGGGATTTTTATGGTATTATAAAATTTTATCAAGCACAATGTTTTTAATTCTGTTTTTGTTTTGTTTTATTGCATTTGCATTTCATCTTTATAGTGATGTATTAACTGAAAAATAGTTTTTTTTTTTTAATTTTGGCCTGTTTCTATTGATTTTTTATTTATTTATTTTTCATCCATCTTTGTCCTTTGGCCTGGGTGGGCCTCCCATTGCAGCGGCCTCCCTTGTTGCAGAGCACCGACTCTGGGCGCATGCGCTCCAGAGCGCTGGCCTGTAATTGGACACTCTGGTCCAGCTGCTCTGCCGCACGTGGGATCTTCCTGGGCCAGAGATCAAATTGGTGCCCCTTGCACTGCACTGGACCACCAGGGAAGCCCTGAAAAATGTTTTTTAAAGTAGGTTGCTGTATTCACCATTTTAGAGATGGAAGAACTTAAAAATAAAATGGCAGAGAGGCAGGATTAGAACTGACCTAACCATAGTATTCTACAGTTTACTTTCTAAATTATATCCAGAGTGGATGACAAATGACGGTGCAGTTAGATCACTCCTCTCAAGGTTAATTTAAACTAGAATCCGGAAAGGAAATGTTTTGACCTCCAATTTAAATTCTCTGTCTAATTCTAAATATGATATACTTCTGAATATACAGTTGGCCTTTGAACAGCATGGGTTTGGACTGCTTGGGCCATCTGTACTTGAACTTCTTCAGTAAATATGGTTCTTCATGATGAGGAGCTGGTTGAATATGTGGTTTACTGAATCTGGGATACAGAGGGAGGCCAACTGTCAAGTTTTATATGGATTTCCCATGAGTGGAGGGTTGGTGCCCCTCAACCATGTTATTCAAGGATCCCCTGTAGTTACTACAGCTATTTTTTTGTGATTTAATCCTAAGATATGTTTTGAAAAGGAAAACAGTCTCTTTTTTTCCCCCTGTGGTCTTTATTAAGTTTGAATTCTTCTCACAATATATTAAGTTGAATTAATATTGGATGTTATATTTGATTTGAACTTCTGGTGTCTAGAAATGAAAGAATTTATCAGCATAAGTTTCTAAAATACTGTGGTCCTTTATAAAATTTAAAACAGTGATATAGTTAACCATGTGATATTGGTGACTCCTTTAGAAATGAAGTGCAAAAAAAGGCCCTACCTGTTGAGTTACTGAATCCTGTTACTGTTTTTTTTTTCACTTATTTTGGGAACTAAAATATATGGAGTAACACCATCTATTAGAAGGTGCGCATTCAGGGACAGATATAGTAAAGCCAGCATTTGTTGAAGTCTTACCATGTATCAAATGCTCTGTCCAACATTTTACTTCTTGTTTATGAATCTTTCTCTCTTTGAATGTTCTAGACAGTTCTTTACAGGTCACAACTTAGGTCGGTAACTTTCCCAAAGTCACAAAACTAGCCAAGGGATGTGCTGAGGTTTGAAGACAGAATCTGACTCCGAGATCCTCCCTCTTAGCGCTGCACCATCGCCTCATTAGCTGGTCATGATGCAACAGATACGTTATGTATTGTTTTATTTCCTAAGCCTTAGTGGTCTCATCTTGTGATGACTGCAGAAGTCTCTTCACTGGACCTGTTGTTCCCCTTTGCTCTCTGGAGCCGATTTGGCCCAAGAGATCTTTTATTTACTTATTTAGGAACAATGTACACATTAGTCTGACAAAGATAACTGTATATAATTAAAGTGTATAGTGTGATGATGTGATATATATTATACATCGTGAAATGCTTACCCCAGTCAAATGAATTAATATATCCATCATCTTGCATAGTTCATTTTTTTTTCTACAGAGAGATCTTTAAAAGATCTTTCAGAGAGATCAGTCATATCTTCATGAATGAAAACTACTTAAGTGGTTGGGTGGGCAGAGCAGTGGCCTCCCAGAGATATGGGGCCCTCATCCCTGGAACCTATACATGCTGCTTTCTTGAGAAAAATAAGTTCTGTAGATGTGGGTAAGGGCCTTGAGCCGGGAGACTATCCTGGATTTTCTGGGTGGGCCCTAAATGCCAGCACATGATCCTTATGAGAGGAACGCAGAGGGAGGTGTGACCCAGACCCAGAGGAGGAGGCAGCGTGGGGACAGGCATGGGCTGCGGTGATGCAGCCACCAGCCAAGGAAGGCCAACACCTACCAGAAGCTGGGAGAAGCAAGCACCTGATCCCACCTAGGAGGGAGTGTGGCCTTACCAACCCTTTGATTCTGGTTGAGTGGTACTGATAAGGACTAATGGCCTCCAGAACGGTGAGAGAATCCATTTCTGTTGTTCTAGGCCTCTCTGTTTGTGCTAATTTATTATAGCCACTGCAGGAAAGTGGGTCAGTGGTAAAGAATCTACCGGCCAGTGCAGGAGACACGGGAGACGTGGTCTTCGATCCCTGGGTCGAGAAGATTCCCTGGAGTAGGAAATGGCAACCCAGTCCAGTATTCTGGCCTGGACAACCCCATGGACAGAGGAGCCTGGCGGGCTACCATCCACGGGGTGGCAAAGAGTTGGACGTGACTGAGCATGCACACACAGCAAAGTTAACAAGGAACTTCCACTCTAGCCAGAATGAAACGCCTCACTGTCCTCTAAAATGACCCCGACTGGCTTTCTGACCTCATCACCTACTATTCCTTTCTGTTTCTTCCATAAGGACAGAAGGTTTATCAGTCTGATTCATCACTCTGTCCCCAGAATCAAGAATAGTGCTTGGCAAAAGTAGGCACTCAGAAATAATTTTACAATGAGCATTGATGGAGTTTAATATTCTGAGACTGTAAGTGTCTATCTGAAAGACTGATGACATGTTGGCCTGGACCACTAATGGCATTCTTGGATGAGCAGTAAAAACAGTGTATCAGTGGAGAGACATGATGCTGACTTATGTTTCTAGAGAGATCTTTTTCACAGGGAGGAGTGGGACAAAGATATATAATAGGGAAGGGATAAAGGAGACATAATTAATCATTTGTAACTTTATTACTTAAGATTAGTAAATGTGGTCTCCAGTCTTTTGATTCTGAGAAGATCTATCAGTTCTACCTTTATTATAAGCTTCTCCCACTGTGACTGAATATTTCATATCTACTGAACAGATTTTAAAAATTCTTTTAAAAACTTTCTATAGATAGCCTCTACTATGTAAATAAATATATTTGTTACTGAAAGTTTTACTTATTTTTTAAGTTCTATTTCAAGTGGCACAGAAATGTAGATAACCAATATAATACTGTGAAAGGCCCTTTCTGTGGGCCAGTCCCTGTGCTCGGTGCTTCAGACACATCCTTTTAAATGTCTTATAACAACTCCATATATTTATCCTCATTTGACAGTTGAGAAAACCTAGACTGAAAAAATTCAGTGTTTGACTGTGATATTTTGTTGAAGCATACAATTATATAATGTACTCTTACAGTACACCAAGCGAAAAAGAAAGAGTCTTAACTAAAGGAACTAAAGAGCACAAACAGATGATACAAATTGCCTTTTCTTTTGGTTTGTAGTTCAAAAATAAAAGTACAGTCTTCCTCACTGCAGGTGATGTCTTCTGAGATAAGTTAAAAGTTAAGTTCTGAAAAAAGAAGGGTTTTGTAAAGGCAACATGATTCTCCATAATAAGCAGAACAGGATGTTCCGGACTCCCTACAGGTCATGAAAAACCCACAATAGAGTAGGTCTCTACTGACAGGCTAAGCATTTAAGGACACTCTGATGTGCAGTAAGGTGAAGAAGAAAGTGAAGTTATTTCTGTAATGTCAGATTGATAGAGAAAAATCATCAGGGTCAGAATTGATCTTAGGAGGAAATTTTGGGCTAAGAGCATACAATTGGAAAAAAAAAAAGAGCATACAATTGTGTAACTTGTTTTTCCAGTTCACTAAGAAAAAAAGTTGGTGAAGGAATGTCATCCCAGTCCAGTGTTCTTGCCTGGAGAGTTCCACGGACAGAGGAGCCTGGTGGGCTACAGTCCATGGGGTCTCAAAGAGTCAGACACGCCTGAATGACTAACACTTCTAAGAAAAAAAACTGTAGTATTAACCAATGAAATTAGAGAGTATGGACAGATGGTATAAAATGACTCTCTCTTCTCTTGTTTACAGCTCAAAAATAAAAGCACATTGACCACACATTGCATTTTGAAAATAATGTCTGTGTTATATCTTTTTATGTATACCTATAAGGACAAAATAGAGTAACATCATTAATAACTTGACAATAGTAGTAAATTCAGTGAAAACATTGTAAATACAGTTTTTTCTGGGCTTATATAAAACATTACATAAGCTACTATTCTTAATAGAGCTAAAAATACTGCCTTTCAGTATGATAAATTCTAGTGGAGACCAATGTTCTCACACGTGTTTCTTAGTCATTCAATCATTTGTTATTTTTGTCCTGCCTACAATCACAATGAGCTGGAGCTACTGAATTTCTTAATTAGAAAATCTTTTATTTCTGTGAAATGGGACCACCATTTCTCCTTGAATACTGTTTGTGACTTTAATGATTTCGATGATACAAAGGATAATTATGGATATTTGTATTTAAAATCCTTGCAAAATTATAAAACTAAGAAGATAGTTAATACTCCACTGTAATAAAAGTCTATGATTTAAAACTGTATGGATTTATTAGCCTTTTGACAATGTGGTGAAGTAGATATCCTAGAAAATGTTCTCATATCAGTACATCTAGAAACTCTATTAGATAAACTTCAACAATCATGCTTTTAAATGCACAGTTAAGCCTGTGAGAGAGTAAGAAATACTCAGAGCTCAGAAGCAGACCAGTCCCTTCCACTTCTATTGAGATGTGTGCAAGAGAACATCATTCCCATTCTAACAGCAGTGGCTTATTCTTAAAATTCACATAATCACAACTTTTCTTGAGTCCATCGAAGTGCTCACAAAGCAACAAATGAACTATATTCAAAAGAGCTCTGAGGGAAAATGGGACCCGGCGACGCTAACTTTTGACAAGAGTTTTGGAGGAGGAAGTAGCCACCATTGTTAGAAATGTTAGATAACGCTGTTGCAAATGTTAGAAAAAATCAGCTCAAGTGTTTAAAAATCAGAGAAGTGAGGCTTCCCTGGTGGTCCAGTGGGTAAGGACACCGCCTTGCAATGCAAGGGGCGCTGGTTCGATCCCTGGCTTGGGAAGATCCCACATGCTGCGGAGCGGCTGGACCGATGTGTCCAATTACCGAGCGGGAGCTCTGAAGTGCATGGCCCAGAGCTGGTGCTCTGGGCAACAGAGGCCACTGCGATGGGAGGCCCACACGGGCCAAAGAACAAAGATAGATGAAAATGAACAAATGAAAGACCAATAGAAGTGGCCCACCCACCCCCCTCCCTCCCCACCCGACCCCCCCAAAGAAAAATTAAAAAAAAAAATCAAACAAGTGTTTCAAGATTGATCTGTGGATTTGCATATCAGTTTGGAATAGCTCTGAGCTCCAGACACAGGGGAACTTGACACTCACTCGTGGGCTCTTTTCCAGAGACCTCCTTGCCTTGGGCAGGGTAGGAGGCTGGAGAGAACGGGAGTGGTGGTGATTGTTGCTGGGCAAGAGGGAACTTCGCACTTCCTTACAGTGCCATGTGTCCACATACAGGGAACTTCAGTAGGTAAAACTGAATGGAAATGCTTATTTTATGGACAGAGAAACCTGGCAGGCTACAGTCCATGGGGTTGCAAAGAATCAGACACAACTGAGTGACTAACACACGCACACACACACACAGAGGATGATCAGGTACATTGCTAGCTCTGCTCCACGCTATGTCTCCAGCTCCTTGACTGTCACTAAATGGATGTTTTCCAATATTTGAATGTATGTCATCAGTGGAA
Source organism: Tragulus kanchil (assembly GCA_022376925.1). NCBI lineage: Eukaryota > Metazoa > Chordata > Mammalia > Artiodactyla > Tragulidae > Tragulus > Tragulus kanchil. The sequence continues at coordinate 181,092,198 of JAIOJX010000032.1, read as the reverse complement.
GTCCCTCAAAGGTAGGGTACCATGGCTTTGACTTTTCTCCAGTTTCCCAGCATACTTAGTGCCATGTTGGTGCTTAATGACTAGGAGTTCCCTGGCAGCTCAGTGGTAAAGAGTTCACCTGCTTAGCAGGAGATGCAGGTTTGATTCCAGGGTCAGGAAGAACCCCTGAAGAAGGAAATGGCAACCCACTCCAGTATTCTTGCCTGAGAAATCCCATGGACAGAGGAACTGGGTGGGCTACAGTCCATGGGGTCACAAAGAGCTGGACACGACTGAGCAACTAAATAGCAACAGCAAGTTAATAAGTAGCTGTGCATGACATTAAAATTATATGATCAGAATTAGACTTTCATTGGCTTGGAGAAAGCTTAGGAGAGAAGGAAAAGTGCTATGACTGGCTAGAGAGAAGAGGGCATTGCTCGTGTGTAGAAATGGGCCACACTTTCCCATGTAGTCTCTCGCTGCTCCATAAGCAATTTATCATTTTTTAAATAAGTGTTTAATTATAGTGGATTATTTGAAACGTTTATTTATAGCGCTTGTGTCCATGAGTTATTTCTTTGATGGGTTATTTTTCAGTTCAAGTCTAAATCGTGAACTTACCAATGATTCTGAAATGTGTGAGAAATGACTTACCACAGTCGTTCCAGCTCAAAGTTCTGTTTCAGAGCCGTGGTCTTGAAATGTGCTGATTTGTTCGGGTGTCCTGGTGATTTTGCCTGGTTGGATACTTCATTACACGTCTGGAGGCATGAAGGGATTGATTCTATTGGTATTGTTATTTCCTTTTTGGAAAGATTGTTGTTGTTGTTCAGTCCCTCAGTTGCGTCTGACTCTTTGCGACCCCATGGACTGCAGCATGCCAGGCTTCCCTGTCCTTCACTATGTCCTGGAGTTTGCTCAAACTCATCTCCATTGAGTCAGTGATGCCATCCAACCATCTCATCCTCTATCATCCCTTTATCCTGCCCTCATCTTTCCCAGCATCCAGGTCTTTTCTAATAAGTTGGCTCTTCACGTCAGATGGCCAAAGTATTGGAACTTCAAGCATTAGTCCTTCCAGTAAGCATTCAGGGTTGATTTCCTTTAGGATTGACTAGTTTGATCTCCTTGCTGTCCAAGGGACTCTCAAGAGTCTTCTCCAGCACCACAATTTAGAAGCATCAGTTCTTTGATGCTCAACCTTCTTTATGGTCCAGTTCTCACATCCATTCATGAAAACTGGAAAAATCATGGCTTTGACTCTATGAGCCTTTGTTGGCAAAATGATGTCTCTGGTTTTTCATGCACTGTCTAGTTTTGTCATAGCTTTTGGAAAGATACCTTCCAGTATTCTTTTTTTTTTTTTTTAAAGATTTATTTATTTATTTATTTAGGGCTGGGGTCGGGTTGGGGAGGGAGGGGAGCGGGTGGGCCACTTCCATTGGTCTTTCATTTCTCTATTTTCATCCGTCTTTGTTCTTTGGCTCCTGTGGGCCTCCCATCACGGTGGCGTCTGTCGTTGCAGAGCGCTGGCTCTAGGCGCATGCACTCCAGAGCTCCGACTTGGTAATTGGACACATCGGTCCAGCCGCTCCATGGCTCGCAGGATCTTCCCGGGCCGTGGATCAAACTGGTGTCCCCTGCACTGCAAGGCAGACTCTTTACCCACTGGACCACCAGGGAAACCCTTATAAATAGTATAATTTTATTGTGAAAAGAGTTGTTTACTATTACTGTTAGTACTAAAAGTTTCCACACTGTGACTCTCAAAACACCAGATATTTTATATGTGCTAGGCTTATATATTAATATATGTCCCAGGTTAGAATTTTCATATTTAAATCCCTATTATTATTTAATTTCAAAATAATCAGTGATGTTATCTCTAAAAACATACAAAGATACTTTGTAATTTTTGAATTCCTTTATCATTAACAACAGTCTTTATGGTAGATATGTTTATCAGTTTTATTTAAGAAGTTTAGTCCCCAGATCTGTGAACCGGAAATATTTGCTGTTTTGGAATAAGCCACTGATTTATTTACGCTTCTCTATGCAGTGTAGTATAAAGGGAAAGGTTTTCTTGATGCACATAATGTGGGCTTATTGGAGACAGCGGTTTCCTTCTCTGCAAGGACTGTATTATATTGTTTACAATGCTTTCTCGCACCAGTCATGGTAACTAAAGACTGAATTTAAACATAGAAGTGTCTATTACATTTTCCTTCCTTGAGTGGGAATTGTTTTAGTGTACCATTCACTCATTTATAAAATGTCTTATTTCATTTTTGAGGAATTCGAGTTGGAATGCCGGCCACACGATAGTATGTAAGAGGAACAGTAACTGGCATTAAGGCATGCACTTAAGCAATAGAGGAATTTACTTTTCAGTGTCTTCCAAGGTCCATGAGGATGCACACTTATTTACCCAGAGAGTATGGATCTCACTCTGTCCAGAGGGGGTGACTCTGTGGAGGAGAACAGTGAACTGGTAAGTATCCAGTTCTTATTGTATTATGTTTCAGAAAAATATGTTTAGAAATCAGTTGAATTTTAGCAGTGATGAAATCTCTTAGTCTGTGCTGGTTTCTTAACAGTGGACAGTCCCAGATGTTGAAGTCAGCACAAGAGAAAAAGCCAAATCCTGATAAGACTTGAGGATTTTTCGAAAATTAAATGCAAAAATAGTTGGGGCACATGTTGCTGCGGGAGTCAAGACTAAGTAATACAGTAAGAAGATATGAAGTTGGAGAGCTTTTCCTGTTCTTCTGTTGCATAAAGTTTGCATACGTACAAAACCCAGGACCTTAATGACTTTAAGAGGGACAGAATCACGTCTCTTGGAACTTAAAACAGCAGACTCGTGTGAGCTGGAATGCACTCTGTGGCCCTCACAATTTATTTAAATATTCCTTTGCAAAGTGCTTTCTGTTTCTAAATAAAAGCTGTTCCTCTGAAACCTGTAAGTGATGTATCCTGGCCACATCAAATCTTCTACAAGCATTTTCCAAATCCACAATTGTTAGTGTGGAACACATGGTTGTTTCGGAAACAGTAAAACAGTGGGATGTGGAAGGGTCGATTTCAGAGACCAGTTACTGCTCTGCCATAAGCCTCACTGTTGCTTCTCTTTTTCTTTTCAGCCAGGAGCTCTTAAAATACGTAATTGACTGTTGGTTAAAAAAAAAACTTGTGAAATGACATGTGTGTGTATGTGTGATATAAAAGTTTAAAACAAAACACAACAAAAATCAGCCACTGTAGAATGTGATCAGTCTTCTGGGGGTGAACCCCACCACACAGACATCTGCCACAGCAAAACCACTGCCAGATCCTGCCGCTACCACCTGCAGCCTCAGGGCTGATGTAAGCCATGCCTTAGTAAATGTGAAGAAGAATGCAGAGTCGATAAGGAAGAATTTAATCCTTGACTTTGGCATTAGACAAACAAAGCATGAAGTCTTAGAGTTGCCAATGACAAGCTTGCCGGCCTTCAGCAAAATGCCTGACAGCTCTGAGTCTTCGGCTATAGAATGACCCAGGTGTCTCCTAGTGTGATGACTGGCAGTGGTCCCACCTCGTTGAATCAAGGACTCTGGGCACATGGTCTAAAATCACAGTTACAGAGACACTGGGGTGGAAAATGTCAGGAACATCTGCATATTGACGTGATAGAGAATTGAGAACGCATTTCTATATAACCCATTGTTACTTTGCCTTATATCTAATTCTCCCAATCCCTAATCTTTAGGACTCACTTCAAAATCTCTTAGAGCCACCTGTTAGGAGATGTGGAAAAAGTGTGTGAAGGGAGAGTCTCACAAGCAGGAAGTTTAGGTGAAAGGGCAAGAGATACTCAGTCATCCAGCAGTTACTCACCAAATGCCTGTGCGTGCTGGAGGAGCTGGGGAGGCAGTAGTGAACAAATCAGACAAAAACCTGTGCGGTCATGACGCTTGTGTTCGAGGTGTGGGACATAGACCGTAAGCAGATGATGTGTTGCGTGCTGGCTCATGGTGAAGGTCAACCCGTCGGGTTGTGGTGAGGGCTGGACCAAGAGGGTGGTTTTCAGTTTAAAACAGGATCATCAGGGAAGGGCTCCCTGAAAAGGTAATATGAGCATAGAGGCTGGAGGGAGTTCAGAGAGCCAATCATGTGGAAATCTGGGAAAAGAAGAAATTGGAAAGAGATCTTTGTAAGTCACTGAAAAGATTTGGACTTTTCACGTGAGTGGGTTGGAAAACCACTGGAGAGTTTTGAGCAGAAAAGTGACATGATCTGACTTGAAAAGAATTTCTGTGGCTTCTGTGGAGAATTGATAATAGAAAGGCTGTTAGATAGAATCTGATAGAATCAAGCACTGGTTAGCAGGTTATTGGTGTAATTCTGCCTGAGAGGATGGTGACTTGGACCACTGTGGTAGTGTTGGAGGTAATAGGTGGTCAGATTTTGGGTCAGGATTGGCTGGTCATTTGATTATGGTAAGTGAGGGGTTGAGAGGAGTCAACTTGACTTTGGCATTAGAAAACATGAAGTCTTAGAGTTGCCAATGACAAGCTTGCGGCCTTCAGCAAAATGCCTGACAGCTCTGAGTCTTCGGCTATAGAATGACCCAGGTGTCTCCTAGTGTGATGACTGGCAGTGGTCCCACCTCGTTGAATCAAGGACTCTGGGCACATGGTCTAAAATCACAGTTACAGAGACACTGGGGTGGAAAATGTCAGGAACATCTGCATATTGACGTGATAGAGAATTGAGAACGCATTTCTATATAACCCATTGTTACTTTGCCTTATATCTAATTCTCCCAATCCCTAATCTTTAGGACTCACTTCAAAATCTCTTAGAGCCACCTGTTAGGAGATGTGGAAAAAGTGTGTGAAGGGAGAGTCTCACAAGCAGGAAGTTTAGGTGAAAGGGCAAGAGATACTCAGTCATCCAGCAGTTACTCACCAAATGCCTGTGCGTGCTGGAGGAGCTGGGGAGGCAGTAGTGAACAAATCAGACAAAAACCTGTGCGGTCATGACGCTTGTGTTCGAGGTGTGGGACATAGACCGTAAGCAGATGATGTGTTGCGTGCTGGCTCATGGTGAAGGTCAACCCGTCGGGTTGTGGTGAGGCTGGACCAAGAGGGTGGTTTTCAGTTTAAAACAGGATCATCAGGGAAGGGCTCCCTGAAAAGGTAATATGAGCATAGAGGCTGGAGGGAGTTCAGAGAGCCAATCATGTGGAAATCTGGGAAAAGAAGAAATTGGAAAGAGATCTTTGTAAGTCACTGAAAAGATTTGGACTTTTCACGTGAGTGGGTTGGAAAACCACTGGAGAGTTTTGAGCAGAAAAGTGACATGATCTGACTTGAAAAGAATTTCTGTGGCTTCTGTGGAGAATTGATAATAGAAAGGCTGTTAGATAGAATCTGATAGAATCAAGCACTGGTTAGCAGGTTATTGGTGTAATTCTGGCTGGAGAGGATGGTGACTTGGACCACTGTGGTAGTGTTGGAGGTAATAGGTGGTCAGATTTTGGGTCAGGATTGGCTGGTCATTTGATTATGGTAAGTGAGGGGTTGAGAGGAGTTAAAGATGACTCCAAAGTTTTTGGGTTTAAAGTTGGAAGGACAGAGTTACGTATTATTTACTGAGTTGAAGAAGATGGAAGGAGGAATGGATTTGGGGGAGAGCTCAGTTCTCCCAAAAAGTGATGAAATTCCTACTAGATATCCTAGAGTGGTGTAGAGGGGACAGCTTGGATATGCAATGGTCATCATGTAAATGCTCAGTTTGCAAAAGCTGGCAAGTCATTGTATTTCTTTGTAAATGATTTAAATCAAATCTCTAAGAATATGAGGCTATAATCTACATTTTATGTATTAGGACATAATGCAGAAAGACTGATTTTCCTACAATCACAGATAAGTAACTGTTTTATTGATGCAAGTTCCACATTTTTCTACAGACTTTACTATATTAAAAATATAAAAATAGTCGTACAAGGGAAATTCCAGTAGTTGTCATAATTGATTAAACAAAGTAGTACTCTTAGCTACTTTTACATTATGCACGCCTACATGTCTTCTAGAGAAATATAGGTGAGATCTTTGGTGAGGTTTATATGAAAGATAGGTTTTTTTTTCATTCTTTGATGTGTTGGACTATTCTAATGTAGACTTTGACTTAAAAAGGTGAGTGGAGATGGTTATGAATATAATTTTTAAAAACATTGTTATATTAAACAAAATTCTTTTTTTAAAACACAGTTTACTCCATAGTAACTTGTATTCTTGTCACCTGTTTAATGGGGAAAATTCATGTGCACAGTCTTAACGGTATTCCTTTTTTATAGTAGAATGCATAATATTTACTTTTTGAAGCAGAAATACAAGTAGTAAAAACACATGCAATTGTCTAAGTTCTGACATTATTCGTTAGGTGGAATGCAAACTGTGCAATACCAATAGCAAAATAGAAACTGAGGTCTACCCAAAATGTCAGCTCTGTTATCCAAATGTGTATGTACTTTTTATAATTTCTATGCAGTAAAGCAATGGCATGTTATTTTATAAATTCCTAAGACATTAAAACTTTATGTGATCTAATGAGTTAAACACTCAGGTACAGATTAATGTAGTTTTCTTAAAGTATTAAGAAGTACAGTGTTTGGGTTAAAGGTTAGGAATTGGATTTTTGGTAAGTGAGGGGTTGAGAGGAGTTAAAGATGACTCCAAAGTTTTTGGGTTTAAAGTTGGAAGGACAGAGTTACGTATTATTTACTGAGTTGAAGAAGATGGAAGGAGGAATGGATTTGGGGGAGAGCTCAGTTCTCCCAAAAAGTGATGAAATTCCTACTAGATATCCTAGAGTGGTGTAGAGGGGACAGCTTGGATATGCAATGGTCATCATGTAAATGCTCAGTTTGCAAAAGCTGGCAAGTCATTGTATTTCTTTGTAAATGATTTAAATCAAATCTCTAAGAATATGAGGCTATAATCTACATTTTATGTATTAGGACATAATGCAGAAAGACTGATTTTCCTACAATCACAGATAAGTAACTGTTTTATTGATGCAAGTTCCACATTTTTCTACAGACTTTACTATATTAAAAATATAAAATAGTCGTACAAGGGAAATTCCAGTAGTTGTCATAATTGATTAAACAAAGTAGTACTCTTAGCTACTTTTACATTATGCACGCCTACATGTCTTCTAGAGAAATATAGGTGAGATCTTTGGTGAGGTTTATATGAAAGATAGGTTTTTTTTTCATTCTTTGATGTGTTGGACTATTCTAATGTAGACTTTGACTTAAAAAGGTGAGTGGAGATGGTTATGAATATAATTTTTAAAAACATTGTTATATTAAACAAAATTCTTTTTTTAAAACACAGTTTACTCCATAGTAACTTGTATTCTTGTCACCTGTTTAATGGGGAAAATTCATGTGCACAGTCTTAACGGTATTCCTTTTTTATAGTAGAATGCATAATATTTACTTTTTGAAGCAGAAATACAAGTAGTAAAAACACATGCAATTGTCTAAGTTCTGACATTATTGCGTTAGGTGGAATGCAAACTGTGCAATACCAATAGCAAAATAGAAACTGAGGTCTACCCAAAATGTCAGCTCTGTTATCCAAATGTGTATGTACTTTTTATAATTTCTATGCAGTAAAGCAATGGCATGTTATTTTATAAATTCCTAAGACATTAAAACTTTATGTGATCTAATGAGTTAAACACTCAGGTACAGATTAATGTAGTTTTCTTAAAGTATTAAGAAGTACATATCCTCACATATTGTTATTTTGTGGAATATGACTGTTTGATTTCTGTCGCCTTGGATTTTTAAAACACTGTCATTTCTGACCTCTCACCCGTGTAATAGCAAGTTCTTTCTGATTGCACAGGAAGCCCTGCATGTGGCGGGAGTGGAGATGCAGCTAATGGCTGCCGTGTCATTTTTGACCATTCTTCAGGACGAGTCGGTGTCAGTCCATACATACGCCCACTCCTTCCTCCACGTCATCCTGCTGCACCTGGAGCACAGGGACGCAGGTCAGGGCCTGGCGTGCGGCAGCCTTTACGTACTCACTGTTTCTTGTATGTGGTGATGGTATTTGAATCACGGTAGTCTGATGACCATAACTGAGGGAGGCCAGTCTCCCTAAGCGTTGATTAGTGTGAGACTAAAATTCACGATGGCTGTTTTTGAACAAACTCAAAAAATTAAGTGCCCTTAAAGCCCAAAGACCCATTCATTCATCTTATGATTTGTACTTTCTTCTATTTGTTTCTTATACAACATTTATATTTATAGTATAAGAAAAATGTACTCTTTGAAGATAAACCCCTCAATATTATTATTATTATTATTTTTGGTTGTGGGGGGCGTGGGTTGGGGAGGGAGGGCAGACCACTTCTATTGGTCTTTCATTTATCTATTTTCATCCGTGTTCTTTGGCCCGTGTGGGCCTCCCATCGCAGTGGCCTCTGTTATTGCAGAGCACCGGCCCCCTCAATATTATTTTTTAAAAATACAAATGTCTGGACTTTCCTGGTGGTCCAGTGGGTAAGGAGTCCGCCTTGTAGTGCAGGGGGCACCGGTTCCATCCCTGACCCAGGAAGATCCATCGTGCCGCGGAGTGGGCTGGACCGGCGTGTCCAATGACAAGCCAGCACTCTGGAGCGCATGCGCCAGAGCCATTGCTCAGCAAGAGAGAGGCCGCTGCAATGGGAGGTCCACACAGGCCAAGGAATGGGGATGGATGAAAGTAAAAAACCAATGAAAGAGGTCAAAATTAAAAAAAAATAATAATGTTTTCCAGATATTGACTGAGACAGAAAATAAAGAAACTTCTTACAAGTAATAAAGATAATTATTGCTATTTTATAATTAAAGGCTATTGTAAATATTAATGACTGAGTTGAAACTAGATTCCCTGATGGCTCAGACAATAAAGAATCCGCCTACAATGCAGGAGACCTGAGTTCGATCCCTGGGTTGGGAAGATCCCCTGGAGAAGGGTTCCCCTGAAGCAGCAGCCCACTCCAGTATTCTTGCCTGGAGGATCCCATGGACAGGGAAGCCCTGCGGGCCACAGTCCAGGGGGTTGCAAAAAGTCAGGCAGGACTGAGCGACTTTGACTTCAACCTGAAGCTGAATTTGTAAGCGGGGTAGTTGGCTTAGGTTTTGTCTTTGTCTTTCAGGGGTCAGCAATGCCTGGCTGGAGACTCTTCTGTCTGTGATAGAAGTGTTGCCCAAAGAAACCATAAGGCACGAGGTAAGGCATTTTTCATATAAATGTTAATATTTTAGTTATTTTAAGGTTTTTGATAAAAATGGTATTTCAAAAAGAATAGTCATTTCCTACTCTGAAAGCAGCATAGATTTCACTATAGAAAACTTGAGTAAGTAGAGCATATAGAAGGAAAAAAATCATGGCTCTGTACTTAGCTATCTTTACCATTCTGATGTATTTTCATATCAGATTTTCTTCTCCCCATATATTGTGCTTTTTACCATGTTAGTGATCATATTGAATTTATACATGTTTTTTACTTAGCATTATTTTCCTTATTATTTACTCTTACCACTCTTTGGTAGTAGCTATGAGTATTTTACTTATTAAACATTTAAGCCTGTTTTCAGTATTTTATTATCAAAATAAGGCAGTAATGAGCTCTGTAGAGCTATTCCTGTTTTTTCAATAATTCTCTTTAACTTCCAAAAAAGTGGAATTGTTGGATTAGGGGGCATTAATATTTTTAAAGCTTCTGACTGGTAATATGAGAAAATGCATGTTTTGCATATATATGGAATCTAGTAGGATGGTGATGATGACACATGCAGTGAAGCAACGGAAAGACAGACATGGACAGTAGACATATGGACATTGTGGGGAAGGAACAGCGGGTGAGAGGCATAAAGGAAGTATCATGAAGGCCTGTACTATCATATGTGAAGAAAATAGCTATAATCATTGCTCTGTGAGAAAAGCAGATCCTGCAGGGGTGCTGTGTGATAGTCTGGAGGGGTGGGAAGGGGGGAATATACATATGACTAATCTGGGAACATCCATATCTGTAAACAACAAAACTCTGTAAAAGTTAAAAGTAAAATAAAATTTTAAGAATAAAAAGAAAATGTGTGTTTCCCTGGGCTTTAATCAGCAATAAGCATTCCAGTTAAATTTTTAAAATGTGTATTTATTTGTTTGGCTGTGCTGGGTTTTGGTTGTGGCATGTGGGGTCTGATTCCCTGACTCTGGCCCCTACATTAAGTGCACGGAGAGTGAACCACTGGGCCGCCAGGGAAGCCCCTGCAGTTGTAATATTTTGCTTGCTTCAGCACAAATATAAAAATTAATCTATATGGAAGAAGAACAAAAGCTTTTAGCTGTACACTGTTTGAGCAAAAACAAATTGCAGAGTATCTAATAATTAACTTTTTTCTTTTGAAAAACGCGTATTTTATGACTATATGTGCATATAAATGACTAGAGAATTCACCATGTGCTTTAATTCAGTTTTTTGTGTGCCTGATTGTTTTCAATATCATGATTTATCAACGTCCTTAATAATCCAGAAGGCAAATAAAACGATCCAGGTGATGAACAACTATGTACCTCAAAGTGTAATTGAGGGTCTATTCAAAATATTTGGGACACTAAAATGTTCTTTGGAGAATATAGCTGACATTAATGTCAAGAAACTTTAAAAGCCTGTTTTCAGTATTTTATTATCAAAATAAGGCAGTAATGAGCTCTGTAGAGCTATTCCTGTTTTTTCAATAATTCTCTTTAACTTCCAAAAAAGTGGAATTGTTGGATTAGGGGGCATTAATATTTTTAAAGCTTCTGACTGGTAATATGAGAAAATGCATGTTTTGCATATATATGGAATCTAGTAGGATGGTGATGATGACACATGCAGTGAAGCAACGGAAAGACAGACATGGACAGTAGACATATGGACATTGTGGGGAAGGAACAGCGGGTGAGAGGCATAAAGGAAGTAGCATGAAGGCCTGTACTATCATATGTGAAGAAAATAGCTATAATCATTGCTCTGTGAGAAAAGCAGATCCTGCAGGGGTGCTGTGTGATAGTCTGGAGGGGTGGGAAGGGGGGAATATACATATGACTAATCTGGGAACATCCATATCTGTAAACAACAAAACTCTGTAAAAGTTAAAAGTAAAATAAAATTTTAAGAATAAAAAGAAAATGTGTGTTTCCCTGGGCTTTAATCAGCAATAAGCATTCCAGTTAAATTTTTAAAATGTGTATTTATTTGTTTGGCTGTGCTGGGTTTTGGTTGTGGCATGTGGGGTCTGATTCCCTGACTCTGGCCCCTACATTAAGTGCACGGAGAGTGAACCACTGGGCCGCCAGGGAAGCCCCTGCAGTTGTAATATTTTGCTTGCTTCAGCACAAATATAAAAATTAATCTATATGGAAGAAGAACAAAAGCTTTTAGCTGTACACTGTTTGAGCAAAAACAAATTGCAGAGTATCTAATAATTAACTTTTTTCTTTTGAAAAACGCGTATTTTATGACTATATGTGCATATAAATGACTAGAGAATTCACCATGTGCTTTAATTCAGTTTTTTGTGTGCCTGATTGTTTTCAATATCATGATTTATCAACGTCCTTAATAATCCAGAAGGCAAATAAAACGATCCAGGTGATGAACAACTATGTACCTCAAAGTGTAATTGAGGGTCTATTCAAAATATTTGGGACACTAAAATGTTCTTTGGAGAATATAGCTGACATTAATGTCAAGAATATATAAAATTTTACGTTTGTTCTCTAAATCTTTTCTCCTTAGATTTTGAATCCACTTGTTTCTAAGGCACAACTCTCCCAAACAGTCCAGTCTCGTTTAATTAGTTGTAAAATTTTAGGAAAATTGACCAACAAATTTGATGCCCTTGCGTGAGTATTTGTATAGAAGTTTTTGCTTACTTTATTAAATTGATTTAAAATGTGTAATGATTATATGATTAATAGTTATATTAAATCTGTATTCTGTATTATACACATTTAGCTGATTCATATTTATAGAATATAGAAATCTTAGAGGTCTACTATTCTGATGCATTTCTTCTTGATATGGCTTTTCAAAATCAATAAAGGTAAAATAGCTTTTTTTCATTTCCCATATTAGTCATCTCCATCATGTAACTAGTGTAGCTCTGAGGATAAAATGGTATTATCTCACAGACTTCAAAAATTGATAAACATGACATAAAGATAGATTTCTGCTTTTTTCTGTTATTGCTATAAATTCATTATGCTGAATAATTTACCTTACTTTGAGGTTTTATGGAGGTTGTTTATAATTCATATGCTGCTCTCTGCCCAGATGATCCATACCAAGTGGAAAGAATGGAATGTTGTATAATGGGACACAAGAGTGAGATGTAACAGTGGAAAACATTTTGATTGATAGCTGCTAGAGTCAGATAGTCCACTTGCCTGTAGGATTTTTGCTTGCTTCAGCACAAATATAAAATTAATCTATATGGAAGAAGAACAAAAGCTTTTAGCTGTACACTGTTTGAGCAAAAACAAATTGCAGAGTATCTAATAATTAACTTTTTTCTTTTGAAAAACGCGTATTTTATGACTATATGTGCATATAAATGACTAGAGAATTCACCATGTGCTTTAATTCAGTTTTTTGTGTGCCTGATTGTTTTCAATATCATGATTTATCAACGTCCTTAATAATCCAGAAGGCAAATAAAACGATCCAGGTGATGAACAACTATGTACCTCAAAGTGTAATTGAGGGTCTATTCAAAATATTTGGGACACTAAAATGTTCTTTGGAGAATATAGCTGACATTAATGTCAAGAATATATAAAATTTTACGTTTGTTCTCTAAATCTTTTCTCCTTAGATTTTGAATCCACTTGTTTCTAAGGCACAACTCTCCCAAACAGTCCAGTCTCGTTTAATTAGTTGTAAAATTTTAGGAAAATTGACCAACAAATTTGATGCCCTTGCGTGAGTATTTGTATAGAAGTTTTTGCTTACTTTATTAAATTGATTTAAAATGTGTAATGATTATATGATTAATAGTTATATTAAATCTGTATTCTGTATTATACACATTTAGCTGATTCATATTTATAGAATATAGAAATCTTAGAGGTCTACTATTCTGATGCATTTCTTCTTGATATGGCTTTTCAAAATCAATAAAGGTAAAATAGCTTTTTTTCATTTCCCATATTAGTCATCTCCATCATGTAACTAGTGTAGCTCTGAGGATAAAATGGTATTATCTCACAGACTTCAAAAATTGATAAACATGACATAAAGATAGATTTCTGCTTTTTTCTGTTATTGCTATAAATTCATTATGCTGAATAATTTACCTTACTTTGAGGTTTTATGGAGGTTGTTTATAATTCATATGCTGCTCTCTGCCCAGATGATCCATACCAAGTGGAAAGAATGGAATGTTGTATAATGGGACACAAGAGTGAGATGTAACAGTGGAAAACATTTTGATTGATAGCTGCTAGAGTCAGATAGTCCACTTGCCTGTAGGATTTTATCTTAATGAAGTTGTTTAGCTGCCAATTCCAATTTCTTTTTTAAAAAAATCCAGTCATATACATAATTTAAAAGTATCTGTTAACATGCACATGTAATCACAAATGTAAATTTACATTCTAAACTATTGCCATTCAGTTGCTCAGTCATATCTGATTCTTTGCGATCCCATGGATGGCAGCACACCAGGCTTCCCTGTCCTTCACTAGCTCCTGGAGTTTGCTCAAACTCATGTCCATTGAGTCGATGATGCCATCCAACCATCTCACCCTCTGTCACCCCCTCCTCTTGCTCTCAGTCTTTCCCAGCATCAGGGTCTTTTCCAATGAATCGATTCTTCACATCAGGTGGCCAAAGTATTGGAGCTTCAGCTTCAGCATCAGTCCTTCCAGTGAATATTCAGGGTTGATTTCCTTTAGGACTGACTGGTTTGTAAGCTATAAAGCTCTATGTTAAAGTATGTTATTATTAAGCTAAAATTTTCAGGATAATTTTTTGAATATATTAATTACTCTGTAATACCCATTTACGTGTTTCTTTCTTCTCTCTCTTAGCATTAAAAGAGAAATACTTCCCTTAGTAAAATCACTCTGTCAAGATGTAGAATACGAAGTTCGATCTTGTATGTGTCGACAATTAGAAAACATAGCTCAAGGCATTGGGTGAGTACACTTTCAATTTCTCATCACATTTTGTTTCTAAATTGTCAGACATGCATATCCTGTTCTGTTTCCTTGAAAAAAGGCTGTTGAAGGACTAAACTTTCTGTCATCTTTAAAAATGATCATAGTAAGTACCTTCTGATGAGTTTGTATTAAAAGAGATAAAAGTCAAGCTTGCTTATTTCTTTCATCTTGTTATTCTCCTGTATTTTACCCGGTTTTGTCATCATGACAGGGTTAGATTGTGATCACCAGCATCTAGACTGGTAAATATGGATTCCTACAAAGATACGAGGTCAGGCTGTCCGAAGACTTGTATTCTGTATGCTTCTGGCTGTGAAACAATAGAAAGATATTCTCATAAATCTATTCACTTGAGCAGTATACAACCTGCATCTGCTTCCTGAAGGAATTCCTCACCTATAATCCAGTGTGCTGAGAGAAGCTAATGAAGAGGGAAAATGTTTGCCTCATACATACAGGTCCACAACAATGTCTTATTTCCCCTCAACTTTTATGGTCCAACAAATGGACAAAGAAAATGCATATTGTGCTTCATAAAGAAGAAATACAAGCTGTTAATACGCATATATTCAGCCTACTTGTTCCACCATGCTAGTTGTCAGAGAAATGTGCTCACTTAATGAGTGTAGATTGAGCAGCTGCTGTAAGCTGTGTAAGTAACGATGCAATGACTGTGGGTGTTTCTTATATTTAAACATTCTTTCCTGGCCAGACTGCAAGCTCCAGAGAGGAGGAGCCATAGCTTCATGATTGTTCCTATTTTATGCTACTCGGTGTAGCTTGGTGCCCAATCCTTAGTTAAGTTCTTACCCCCAGATTTACTGATTTGATTTGTCTTCTTGTACTGCTTATTGTGCAGGACAGAACTTACCAAAAGTGTGTTGCTCCCTGAATTGATAGAACTTTCTAGGGATGAAGGCAGCAGTGTGCGGCTGGCAGCTTTTGAAACCTTGGTCAATCTGCTCGACATATTTGATACAGGTAAGTCCTCATGTGGGGATGAGCGCATAGCTTCGCTTCCTATGAGAGCTCTGTGTTTCTTGTGTCCTGTCACTAGTGAGGCAAAACGGTCACCAGCTGTGGGATGGTCAGTCTTTGTGATGAGGGCGAGGCGTCCCCTCTCTCTTGCTGTGGTCCTTCCTCTTTCGGCGCCTTCTCAGCTGCTGCTTTCCACTCCTGGCATCTGGTGGTGCTGTGTGTTCCTCACCCTTCTCTCTTTTCTCATCAGCATGTGTCTGACTCATGTGTGTAGCTAAGACTTTGGGTGGGTGATTGACTTTTTTTTTTTTAATACTGTTTTTTTTTTGGCCACTTCTATTGATCTTTCATTTATTTATTTCCATCCATCTTTGTTCTTTGGCCTGTGTGGTCCTCCCATCGCAGTGGCCTCCCTCATTGCAAAGCACTGGCTCTGGGTGCATGCGCTCCAGAGCTCTGGCTCAGTAGTTGGACACACCAATCCAGCCACTCCGCGACATGTGGGATCTTCCCAGGCCAGGGATCAAACCAGAGCCCCTTGCACTGCAAGGGAGTGTCCTTACCCACTGGACCACCAGGGAAGCCCTGGTGATTGGCTTTTAACTTGCTCAGCAAACCGACCCTAAGACAGATCTTGACTGAAACAATATCTAAATGAGTTTCCTTTATTCTGTATTTTAATGCTGAAGATCTGTTGGCAACAAGAGGAGAAGTCTGGGCAGGGATTTTGGGTGGGAATCAGTAGGGAGGTGTTTTCTTCATGTTATGCAGATCAGATAACCAAGACAGTTAGTTACTCTACTGAGTGTGTGATTAGACAGATGTTGGATGTTAGCTGATCAGTGCATATTGACTATTCTGGTAGGGTAAAGTTTGAAAGGGCAGATGTCAAGTACTCAGGAACTTACCAAAAGTGTGCCCAATCCTTAGTTAAGTTCTCCCTGAATTGACTGCTTATTGTGCAGGACAGAACTTACCAAGTGTGTTGCTCCCTCAATTGATAGAACTTTCTAGGGATGAAGGCAGCAGTGTGCGGCTGGCAGCTTTTGAAACCTTGGTCAATCTGCTCGACATATTTGATACAGGTAAGTCCTCATGTGGGGATGAGCGCATAGCTTCGCTTCCTATGAGAGCTCTGTGTTTCTTGTGTCCTGTCACTAGTGAGGCAAAACGGTCACCAGCTGTGGGATGGTCAGTCTTTGTGATGAGGGCGAGGCGTCCCCTCTCTCTTGCTGTGGTCCTTCCTCTTTCGGCGCCTTCTCAGCTGCTGCTTTCCACTCCTGGCATCTGGTGGTGCTGTGTGTTCCTCACCCTTCTCTCTTTTCTCATCAGCATGTGTCTGACTCATGTGTGTAGCTAAGACTTTGGGTGGGTGATTGACTTTTTTTTTTTTAATACTGTTTTTTTTTTGGCCACTTCTATTGATCTTTCATTTATTTATTTCCATCCATCTTTGTTCTTTGGCCTGTGTGGTCCTCCCATCGCAGTGGCCTCCCTCATTGCAAAGCACTGGCTCTGGGTGCATGCGCTCCAGAGCTCTGGCTCAGTAGTTGGACACACCAATCCAGCCACTCCGCGACATGTGGGATCTTCCCAGGCCAGGGATCAAACCAGAGCCCCTTGCACTGCAAGGGAGTGTCCTTACCCACTGGACCACCAGGGAAGCCCTGGTGATTGGCTTTTAACTTGCTCAGCAAACCGACCCTAAGACAGATCTTGACTGAAACAATATCTAAATGAGTTTCCTTTATTCTGTATTTTAATGCTGAAGATCTGTTGGCAACAAGAGGAGAAGTCTGGGCAGGGATTTTGGGTGGGAATCAGTAGGGAGGTGTTTTCTTCATGTTATGCAGATCAGATAACCAAGACAGTTAGTTACTCTACTGAGTGTGTGATTAGACAGATGTTGGATGTTAGCTGATCAGTGCATATTGACTATTCTGGTAGGGTAAAGTTTGAAAGGGCAGATGTCAAGTACTCAGGAACAAACCACTATTGTATAATTGTCGGATTACCTCGGATTAACAATATTTTAACTGAACTAGGAGAATCTCTTAAAGGTTATTGCGTTGTAGACAACTATAATGTGTGGATATTAGAGAATAATAATTTAGGCTATTTGATAAACCAGAAGACTAACAATGGCCTGAAGAATGAATGAATGACTCACTGTCCTTGTCCTAATAATGGCGCGCCCTTGGGCATCCAGGCCGGAAACCCGGGCATCATCTCTGACTCGGGGCCTTTCCTGCCACACAGTCGGTTGTCACCGATTTGTCATGAGCTGTGTTCCCGGATGTATTTCCTGCCATTCTCTCCCACTCCTCTGGCATCCTCTGGGATCTGGTGCTCCAACCCCACTTGCCATTTTCTTGGCATGCCAAATTCTTTCCACCTCCAGCCTTTCATGTTCTTTTTTTTTTCACTCTTCCCTCTATTTTTCTCCTAGCTAGTTGCTTCTCCTTCAGTGCCCAGTTCAAGTCCAGTGTCCTCGCTGATGTCGTCTAAATCCCTTTATACGGGTTGGCAAACTATGGCCTGTGGGCCAGATCCCACTGCCACCTGTTTTTGTAAATAGAGCTTGTTGGAAGGCAGGCACACTTACTTGTTTATATATTGTCTGTAGCTGCTTTGTGCCAGAGTGACAGAGTTGAGTATTTGTGAGAGATAAACTATAAAGCCTAGAGTATTTGCAAAAATGTTTCCTGACTCCTACCTTATGTTAACTAGTAAAATAATGATCACATTGTTTCATGGTGTTTTGGGTGTTTGACTTCTTTGCTGGTCTGAATTTTTCAGGTTCAGAAACCATTTATTCATCTTTCCATCTCTGTTAATGTTTGTTCTCTAAGAAATTCAGTAAATGTTGGATGAATGTTATTTAGTAAAGACAGTAAATACGGTGCTCAAATGTGATAATAATAACAGTAATAATAATACCAATAATCCTGTTACAGAATTTTAGTTAGTATTGTCAGGCGCTTAATTTTGTTGTTCAGTCGCTAAGTCGTATCTAACTCTTTGTGACCTCATGGGCTTGAAAGGGCAGATGTCAAGTACTCAGGAACAAACCACTATTGTATAATTGTCGGATTACCTCGGATTAACAATATTTTAACTGAACTAGGAGAATCTCTTAAAGGTTATTGCGTTGTAGACAACTATAATGTGTGGATATTAGAGAATAATAATTTAGGCTATTTGATAAACCAGAAGACTAACAATGGCCTGAAGAATGAATGAATGACTCACTGTCCTTGTCCTAATAATGGCGCGCCCTTGGGCATCCAGGCCGGAAACCCGGGCATCATCTCTGACTCGGGGCCTTTCCTGCCACACAGTCGGTTGTCACCGATTTGTCATGAGCTGTGTTCCCGGATGTATTTCCTGCCATTCTCTCCCACTCCTCTGGCATCCTCTGGGATCTGGTGCTCCAACCCCACTTGCCATTTTCTTGGCATGCCAAATTCTTTCCACCTCCAGCCTTTCATGTTCTTTTTTTTTTCACTCTTCCTCTATTTTTCTCCTAGCTAGTTGCTTCTCCTTCAGTGCCCAGTTCAAGTCCAGTGTCCTCGCTGATGTCGTCTAAATCCCTTTATACGGGTTGGCAAACTATGGCCTGTGGGCCAGATCCCACTGCCACCTGTTTTTGTAAATAGAGCTTGTTGGAAGGCAGGCACACTTACTTGTTTATATATTGTCTGTAGCTGCTTTGTGCCAGAGTGACAGAGTTGAGTATTTGTGAGAGATAAACTATAAAGCCTAGAGTATTTGCAAAAATGTTTCCTGACTCCTACCTTATGTTAACTAGTAAAATAATGATCACATTGTTTCATGGTGTTTTGGGTGTTTGACTTCTTTGCTGGTCTGAATTTTTCAGGTTCAGAAACCATTTATTCATCTTTCCATCTCTGTTAATGTTTGTTCTCTAAGAAATTCAGTAAATGTTGGATGAATGTTATTTAGTAAAGACAGTAAATACGGTGCTCAAATGTGATAATAATAACAGTAATAATAATACCAATAATCCTGTTACAGAATTTTAGTTAGTATTGTCAGACGCTTAATTTTGTTGTTCAGTCGCTAAGTCGTATCTAACTCTTTGTGACCTCATGGGCTGCAGCACGCCAGGCTTCCCTGTCCTTCACTGTCTCCCCCCGTTTGCTCAAACTCATGTCCGCCGAGTCAGTGATGCTATCTAACCACCTCATTCTCTGCTACCCCCTTCTTTTGCTTTTAATCTTTCCCAGCATCAGGGCTTTTTCCAGTGAGTCGGCTCTTCACATCAGGTGGTCAAAGTACTGGAGCTTCAGCTTCAGCGTCCATCCTACCAATGAATATTCAGAGTTGATTTCCTTTAGGATTGACTGGTTTGACCCTAATGAAGTAGTAATTTTTTTCTGAAAGTTTCAGAGTGTGTGGGACATTTAGGGAGTATTGAGAATCAAAATTGAAATATTGTTAACATCAGAAACTTATGACCTAAGTAAGCATACTTGAAGACTCAATTCAAGTTTTAAGAAAGAGATAAGAAGTAAAAGGGAAGAAATTCATTATGCAGAGTGTAATGTGAGCTCCCTTAATCAAAAATGAAATGATGAAAGGCAGCATGGTGTGCGATGTATGTGGAGGAGAACCCCTGCTGCTCACGGAGTGCGGAGTGGTGTCGGCACTCAGCAGGTATTCAGACTGACTGCCGTCAACTTTCTAATTTGTAGTCACTCTTTAGTGCCCATTCTGTGTGACCCATGGTGTCAAGTGCAGACCCTTGTTGTTCTTCAGTAGCTGTCCAAAGTAACTGAGTGTGTCCAACTGTTCGTTGACCCCGTGGACTGTAGCTCACCAGGCTTCTCTGTCCGTGGGATTTCCCAAGCAAGAATACTGGGGTGGGTTGCCATTTCCTTCTCCAGGGGATCTTCCGGACCCAGGGTTCAAACTTACATTTCCTGCATTGACGGGTGGGTTCTTTACCACTAAGCCACCAGGGAAGCCTCAAACCCTGCTTAGCCTGGCATAAAAGTTCTCGATTTCCACTCACCTTTCATTTCCTCTCTATATCAACTTCTATCATCACTGTTGTCAGATATTTTCTATTACTCTGAGACTAACACAGTGGTGTTAGTCTGTTAGTGATGTTTTCCTTTCTGGAATTTGTGTGTATACATTAATTTCCACATGTGCAGTGTGGGCAACTGGATCTAAACTATGTTTTATCTTGTTTTTCAGATGACAGAAGTCAGACTATACTTCCTGTAGTGAAATCATTTTGTGAAAAATCTTTCAAAGCAGATGAATCAATTCTTATTTCTTTATCTTTCCATTTAGGAAAACTCTGTCATGGACTATATGGTATGACATGTCCTAGGAATGTCAAGATTACAGATAATTTTTCCTTTTTTTTTACCTTAGCCATTAAACTTCAACTCTTTAGTTGTAAAGCCTACTACTTAAATGTGTAACTTTATGGCTTTTTCACTGATAGAACCTATGTGAAAGAAAATGACAGTGAAATAGGCATAGCCTTTTACAGTTCTGAATATCTTTATGTATTAGTTGGCGTATGGTCATAGAAGCTTAGGTATATTAATTATTGGGGCATAGTAATTATACCCTAATTAATTTTTTGAATACTTAACATATAACGTGAGCAGTTCAACTTAGAATTTGAATAATACTTGTAACTCTTGGCATTTTAAACATATTATTCAGTTCTCACTTGCTAAAATAATGTCAGCATTAATTGAAATAATCTTGCATAGCAAATAATATTTTTATGTGGATTGTAGACTTTCAGTAGACCAGTGAAGAAAAGTGCTGTAATATATGATGAGTTACTAGCTCTTTAAGGTAGTATATGAATGTGGAACCAGTTATTGATCAAAAATATTTTGGGTTTATTTTGCCATCATTCAGATTTTTTTTTTTTTTTTTTTTTTGCCATACATGACAACTTCTGGGATCTTAGTTCCCCAACCAGGGATCACACTCCAGCCCATGGCAGTGAAAGTGCCCGGTCTTAACCACTCCACTGCCAGGGAATTCTCTCAGATTCTGTTTTAAGCTGCTTCTCTGCAGATGTATATGTGTGTGTCTTTTCTGTGGGCAATTTTAGAATAGTCACTAGAAGTTAATAGCCTCAATGGCTGCTGTCTTATTATTGTGGTGAGTCCCTAGTGGTATATACTATGGTACATGCTGCAGAAATGAATGCAGCTGTAATTCCTGTCTCTCATAGTTTATATGATCAAAATTAAAATATTGTTAAAATTAATGTAAGGGGAAGACCCATTAAATTTCTTCACAGCTGTTACTGTTTTCTCATTCTTCCTTGTATTTATGAGTTTCAACCATCTATTTAAATATTTGGTTCCAATTATATTTTTGCTGCACTTTGCTTTTTCTCTTTTTAAGTTTTGTTTTCAGTTAAAATGTTGAGTGACGTTTTTACATGTGTGTTTTAGGAATTTTTACTCCAGATCAGCACTTGAGATTTTTGGAGTTTTATAAGAAACTTTGTACATTGGGTTTGCAACAAGAAAATGGACACAGTGAAAACCAGATTCCACCGCAAATCTTAGAGCAGGAGAAGAAATATATTTCAGTACGGAAGAACTGTGCTTATAACTTTCCGGTAATAAACTATACATTTGCATTGGCTCCACATTTTAATTATAAATATACTTAAAATATGTGAAGAGATGACACTGAAAATTACTGTTTATTTGACATTTGCTAGTTAGCATTACATCTGGTGCATATTGGTGTCATTTATATTTGTCTCTTTGTATATATGTTAGAATTACATGAATGTTTTCGGATCTTCCAAAT
Organism: Tragulus kanchil; assembly: GCA_022376925.1. Lineage (NCBI taxonomy): Eukaryota > Metazoa > Chordata > Mammalia > Artiodactyla > Tragulidae > Tragulus > Tragulus kanchil. Next base: position 181,070,149 of record JAIOJX010000032.1, on the reverse strand, counting down.
ATGATTCTAGCTAAGCTATGATTCAGAGAACAGTCAGTGTAAGTGTAATGATTATAACATTGGTATTGATGCCTGTTTTTCTCTTCTCATTCATCATCTTCCTTTGCCTCCACCAGGCCATGATTGTGTTTGTTGATCCCAAAAACTTCCACATGGAACTCTATTCTACGTTCTTCTGCCTTTGTCATGACCCTGAAGTACCAGTCAGATACACTATTGCTATTTGCTTTTATGAAGTAAGTCTGAAAAAGTGGTGCCACTCTATATCTGTGGTTAACTTTATATCTGTTGTTAACTTTACCTAATTCTAGATTTTTTTTGATGTATTGGACACTTGTGTTTGCAGATTTATTAAGAGATACAGTCTCCATATCTCTTTAATATTCTAGTCCTAAATATTGAAAAGTTCTCAGAATTCTGTTTAGAATTTTTACAGAATTTATTTATGTATATGAATTATGTTCACTTATCATGTATGAATCCATTCATTCAATATGTCTTTTCTAAAATACTATCTCTTACTTTAAGCCAGACGTCATGGTATGGATATGGCTGTTGTAGATCCACAAGTAATCAGTTTTTAGGGCTTCCCTGGTGGCCCAGTGGGTAAGGACACCGCCTTGCAGTGCAAGGCGCGCCAGTTTGACCCCTGGCCTGGGAGGATCCCACGTGCCGCGGAATGGCTGGACTGATGTGTCCAATTACCGAGCCGGAGCGCTGGAGTGCATGCGCCCAGAGCCGGTGCTCTGCAGCAAGAGAGGCCACCGCGATGGAAGGCCTACATGGGCCAAAGAACAAAAGATGGATGAAACTAGAAAGACCAATAGAAGTGTCCGGCCACCCCCCTCCCTCCCCAAAAAAGAATTAACTGATCTGGGAACATGCATATCTGTAAACAACAAAACTCTGTAAAAGTTAAAAGTAAAATAAAAGTTTAAAAAAAAAAGTCAGTTTTTATCTGCTTTATCATGTTTCTATTTAACACTGCACCTAAACTTAAGAACTTGAGAATGAATAGAAATTTGATATAGTTTTTATTTAAATTCATGGTTTTTACCTCAAATGAACCCTATTTTGTGAACACAGTTTATGGATTCAGCTGTTACGACAGCTCTTCCTCATGTGAGAGCAAAAGTGGGATGTTTCATTTTTTGACCTTGCTGAGAAACACGTGGGATCTTACCTCCCCAGCCAGGGAATGGACTCATGCCCCCTGAAGTGGAAGTGTAGAGTCTTAGCCATTGAATCACCAGGGAAGTCCCCCAAAAGTGAACTTAAATTTTACGATGAATGTCACTTTAACCCTTGAGGTCGAGATGTAGGGTGTGTTTCTCGAGTGACTGCAGTTAAGTGCACATGTGCTATCCCTGCCATAAGCATATGTGAGCTATGACTTGCCAGCTTCAGGCTTTCACGTAAAAGTATCTGAGTGACTTGGGACGTCCCTAGCGGTCCAGTGGTTAAGACTCCAAGCTGCCAAAGCAAGGGCTGAGGGTTCGATCCCTAGTTGGGAACTAAGATCCCACATACCCTGAGGCACAGCCTAAAGACAAAATTAAGAAAAATTGGAGTGACTTTATAAAATATTTCTTTCCTTTATAATGAAAAATATATTCTTACTCTTATCTAAAAAGAGAATATCTTATCCCCTTCCTTCCACAGTTCAAAGCATTGTTAGGTTAGCTCAGACTATGCAGGGTATCCATAGCAGCACTAGAAATGTTGCTTAAGACTCTTGGCTAGTGAGTGATAGTCATTGCTTCTTTTGAATCCTATTTTTCTGGTTTGAATGAAATAAATGTTTACTGTGCCAAGTCCAGGAAATATTCCTTTCAAATGATAGAATTAATTATAATAATTCAGTGTTGAACAAGGGAGTCATCTTTGTACATATATGCATAGGAATGTGCTTTTGGAAGCGGAGAGAGGGCAGAGGGCACTGGCGGCTGCATGGGCTGTTTGTAGTGTGTGTGAAGCGAGCATTTAGCCTTGGTTGCTGCCATACACTCTTATATTTGTCTAGATTGGTTCAGGAGGTGGTTGCGTGAAATTAGAGCCTGAGAAGGCAATGTTTATGCAATATGAGAGTTTCTATTTATGTTTATTTTTATCTCATGCCTTTACTATTTTATTTTTAATTATGTTTTATAGTGGATGCAATGTGTTAGCACCATAGAAACAGACATATTGAAATATGTACGCAGAAACATTTCACTGATAGAAGTGAGTTTGGAAATCATTGATTTAGCTAGTTGCTGGGGGGCTAGTTTCTGTATTCTCACAATCTTACCATGTAGGTGGGTGAAGATGATGCTTGACTCCATAAATGAATACTTAGTCTAGGTTTGTCCTCTTAAATAATGAAAATCCACTGGTGAGTTAAATTTCCCTAACAGGGTTATTGCTAGATTCTGATAATTACTTTAGTATATTCCGAGTTTATTCTTGGTTTTCAGGAAAATAATATTCTGAAAATCCTTTCACGTCAAAAGCAACCTTATAGAGCAAAGATTTTTGAAGTACCTTGTTTATCCAGGAACCCCTTTTAAATTGAAACCCCTTTTAAATTGAAATTGAAACTACTAAAAAAAAACCCCCAAAACCCCCACTATGTTAAAAAAAAAAAGTACTGAAAGGTGAAGTAGAAACTGGTGAGTTTACCATTGTAGATTTTTGCCATTTCTTGTCTGGAAGGGGAAGAAAAGAAAAAAAACAAACAACAGTTCACAAAGGAGCAGGATTAGTCTAAACTTAAGACCCTGATGCTGGACAAGATTGAGGGCAGGAGGAGAAGAGGGTGACAGAGGATGAGATGCTTGGATGGCATCACTGACTCAATGGACATGAGTTTGAGCAAACTCTGGGAAATGATGAAGGACAGGGAAGCCTGGCGTGCTGCAGTCCATGGGGTCGCAAAGAGCTGGACGTGACTTAGTGGCAAAACAGCAACTCCCAGCTCCTCTCTTGCTGATTGATGTTTTTGATGAGAAAAATCTTTGAAGTTTTGCTTGCTTAGGAGTTTGCACTGTCCCTGTGTGACTGGCTGGCCTTCAGTGGAACTTGTCCCCTCCGGAAGCTCTAAACCAGCATGAATGCTCCCCTGCCCGGGCTCTCTTGAAAGACCCTCTGGGCTGCTCTGAGAGTGAAAGATGGCCTCCAGGCCTCCACGGGCACATGATTGCTTGTGATGGGACAGTTATGGGCAAGAAGTCCATTCTTCCACAGCTCCCACCCCAACCCGTGCACTTCCCCACTGTCATGTGTCCACACAACACCAGTGTGTTACAGCGATGCAGACCACAAAGCTTGTTAACTGTGCAGGAGACTTTTCTAGCAATCTAATTTTATATTTATGTTGCAGCCAAGTCTCACTTCAGAAGTGAATCTAGCAGAGATTCTTTTATTAAAAAAATGTTGTTATAACATCTATATGTTTAGTAGTCTCAAATCTGAGAGACTTTATTACTGCTTTTTAGGTGTCTAAGCTTCTGAATTCTGGAGTATATTTAATACATAAAGAACTAATAACATTGTTGCAAGATGAATCATTGGAGGTAATATCTTCTTACTGTTTGCTTTTTGTTTCTTTTACCTCGTGTTTGAATATATCAACGCCTTTTTTATTTTCCTGCTTCTTGGAAATTCATAACTTCTAATAGCTGACTAGCCCCAGAAGCTTGAAATTGATCTGCTGCTATATCATAGACTAGAAATTGGGAAGGTCTTTTATAAAAATATTGTTTCAAAATATATATGTCTATTTATTTGTTAGGTTTTGGAAAACTTTGAAAATGCCAAAAAGTAGACAGACTAGAGAGTACTTTAAGTTTAAATCACTATTTCTGTTCAGTATTTTCCTATATTTTTTCATTTTCTATTTTTTCTCTATAAAGGTTTTTTAAGTTTTACCCAATTGTGATCATATGTTGTATTACCTTTTATATCTTTTTATTTCCCTTGGCATTGCAGAGGCTCTGAGACACTTTATTCTGGTGCTTTATCTAGTGTATCCTATTGACCCAGAGAATAGCTTGCCAAAGCTCAGCTTCTCAACATGGGACATCACTTGGGGTGTTGTCTGACTTACACTGCTTTTCAAAAGTTGGGAGGCAGTTTTGAGTATGGTTTTAGGCTGTCTCATTTCTAGACTATTTGAATAATATCAAGAGGCAAACATACTAATCTCTTTTCAAAGGTAGTGTGATCATGGTAGTTGGTTTTGTTTCTAAGACTTTGTGGGAAAAAGGTCACAGAGCAGGAGTATGGAAGCCCCTAAAATGCTCTTTGGCAACTACTTACAATTTCCATGTAGAAATTGGCATGATAATTAATCAAAGATTAGAAAAACACAGCTACCACCAAAAGGGTAATCAGTATCTTGGTTAACAGGTGTTAGATGCTCTCATAGATCATCTGCCAGAGATCCTGGAACTCATGTCTACTGGTGGAGAGAGCAGTGTTCAAGAAAATAAGGTAATCCCATGGATCGAAAGAGCTTCTGGACGTGATATGGGTGCCCTTACTCTACAGAGATGTTGCGAGGAGTCTGTGAAAGAATGAATGTATGAAGAACATTTAAAGCAGTGCTGGCCACGTAGAAATAAAAGTCTGATGAGTCTGAACAGCTTGAGTCTCCTCTACCATCCTTTCCACAGTCCTTACTTACTGTCCTTGGGGTTTATGTTCCTATTTTCCGTTTTTATTAATTTTATTACTGCAAGGATCACAACTGGTGAGGACAAACAGTAGAAATTTAAAAGATCAAAGTTAGGTAATTGTGAAATAGAATAAATCTTACTTTAATTAGGAGGATTGTGAATCTGTCTCTTTCGAAATCTGTTGGGCAATCATAAATTTTACTCATAGTTTTTTTTTTTTACGAGTATTTGATTTTACTAAATAATGACCTTCTCTGACAACTGCAGTACCTCTTAAGTTCAGAAATGATAAATAAGAGTTTTCCCTTCCCCAGTGAATGAGGACTGAATACCTTGGCTGAGTGCTGCAGCTGATGAATTTAATTATCTTTGGTTCTCTCGATGTGTTTCCTTCTTCAGTTGTCATCTCTGCCAGACTTGATTCCAGCTCTCACAGCTGCTGAGCAGCGAGCTGCGGCCTCTTTAAAGTGGAGAACTCACGAGAAGCTGCTCCAGAAATACGCCTGTCTGCCTCACATCATATCGAGTGATCAGATTTACTATCGTTTCTTACAAAGAATGTTCACAATCATGATGACAAATGTGAGCCCAGTATCTCTCACCTGATTTTCTCTGATACCTGTTTTGAAATTAACCAGATTCTCCACAGTCCTGAAAGAGGACAGCAAGCTCAGTTTGGGCCCTTCTGCCTGAAGGGGTGTTGTAACCCTTGCTCCCCCAAACCCCGCCTCGTCCTCCTTTCCATCAGCTCTGCCCAGCTGAAGAGCGGGATGGCGCAGGGAGTGTCCACATGCTGACTTGAGGCTTGATCCCGTGCTTCTGGAGGGAGAGACTGGCGGGAGTCAGCGCTGTCAACTGCAGAGTGGCTTCTGCTCTGATGTACACCTTCCGTGTCTCCTGGCCTCAGCTGTGCTCTGTCTTCTTACTTAAGGATATCCCTCAGGCCCCCTGGTATTAGTTTGGTCTTTTTTTCTTTTATAGCGCCTCAACAGTGGCTTAAAACAGATAAAATTTGTACAAAAACCATGGATGCCTTGCTATGGATAACCTCAAAATTGAGAGTTAAAAACGAGGCAGGGATACAAAAAGCTTATATTCAGATTTCCCCATAGAGCAAATTGTCTGCCTTTTTCCCGTAACATTTCCAGTGGATCATTTAACCCGAAGTTCACTATACATTGAATATGACATCCTGTTATAATTTTTTTCCAAGGATACAAAAGTTCTACATAATGTATATGTTTGGAAACTTTTATTTCCCGTTTTTTGGAAACTATTTTAAAAGTACTTTGAATTCGCACGGTTCTCAAAAAATCAATAATAGAATCTAGTAGCCATCTTAAAAACCCAAATCAGTTTTAGCTTCAAAAAATTTAAAAAGGGGGAAAAGTATTACTGGTGTCACTTTACGACTTCACTAAAAAGATAGGCATCTATCTTATGAACTAACACCTCTTCTAAAGGGGACAACAGAGGACCTGGTGGTTGGACAGCATCACTGAGTCAATGAACATGAGTTGGAGCAAGCTCTGGGAGATAGTGGAGGATGGGGAATTCTGGCATGCCGCAGCCCATGGGGTCACGAAAAGTCGGACATAACTGAGTGCCTGAACTGAACTGAATTGAACACCTCTTCTTAAACTTTATTTCATGTATCAAAGCATAGCCTAGGGATGGAAGGTGGTTTTATAGATTTAATAATCTTAAACAGTAACGCTGGCAAAAATAGCTTTGTTATTGGAGGAAAATGCATGAATGCACCACATAGAAAATTTCCATAAAATCAAGCAGAATTTATCAAAGGCTGTAGTCGGCAATCAGCTTCTGTTTGCTGTGTTTCACGCTCTGTTCTGAGAGCTAGGGATTTGGCTTTGAACAAGAGACAGTCCTGCTCTAACGGACCTTAGATTCTGAAGAGGTGATGGATGGCATGGGAGGGGTAAACAGTATAATAAAACAACTGTATTAACAGGAGGTGGCGATTACTTCAGGCCCTGGTATTAGTTGGTCTTTTTTCTTTTAGGATATCTCAGGCCCCTGGTATTAGTTTGGTCTTTTCTTTTATAGCGCCTCAACAGTGGCTTAAAACAGATAAAATTTGTACAAAAACCATGGATGCCTTGCTATGGATAACCTCAAAATTGAGAGTTAAAAACGAGGCAGGGATACAAAAAGCTTATATTCAGATTTCCCCATAGAGCAAATTGTCTGCCTTTTTCCCGTAACATTTCCAGTGGATCATTTAACCCGAAGTTCACTATACATTGAATATGACATCCTGTTATAATTTTTTTCCAAGGATACAAAAGTTCTACATAATGTATATGTTTGGAAACTTTTATTTCCCGTTTTTTGGAAACTATTTTAAAAGTACTTTGAATTCGCACGGTTCTCAAAAAATCAATAATAGAATCTAGTAGCCATCTTAAAAACCCAAATCAGTTTTAGCTTCAAAAATTAAAAGGAGGAAAAAGTATTACTGGTGTCACTTTACGACTTCACTAAAAAGATAGGCATCTATCTTATGAACTAACACCTCTTCTAAAGGGGACAACAGAGGACCTGGTGGTTGGACAGCATCACTGAGTCAATGAACATGAGTTGGAGCAAGCTCTGGGAGATAGTGGAGGATGGGGAATTCTGGCATGCCGCAGCCCATGGGGTCACGAAAAGTCGGACATAACTGAGTGCCTGAACTGAACTGAATTGAACACCTCTTCTTAAACTTTATTTCATGTATCAAAGCATAGCCTAGGGATGGAAGGTGGTTTTATAGATTTAATAATCTTAAACAGTAACGCTGGCAAAAATAGCTTTGTTATTGGAGGAAAATGCATGAATGCACCACATAGAAAATTTCCATAAAATCAAGCAGAATTTATCAAAGGCTGTAGTCGGCAATCAGCTTCTGTTTGCTGTGTTTCACGCTCTGTTCTGAGAGCTAGGGATTTGGCTTTGAACAAGAGACAGTCCTGCTCTAACGGACCTTAGATTCTGAAGAGGTGATGGATGGCATGGGAGGGGTAAACAGTATAATAAAACAACTGTATTAACAGGAGGTGGTGAGCGCTAGGAAGGCTGATCTTAATTGTTTGTCTCAACCTAATTACTTGGTAGGCATCTTTGTGTCTAGAAAGCTAATCAAGAATACTGGGGTAAGTTGTCATTTCCTCCTTTCGGGGATATTTCCGACCCAGGGATCAACCTTGTGTCTCCTGTATTGGCAGGCAGATTCTTTACCACTGAGCCACCTGGGAAGCCCCTAGAAAGCTAATACATATACAAAGTTATTCCATATTTTTAGACTCTCGTATCAGGACGAAAAATGATTTAGAACCTGATGTGAACAAAGTACTTTCAAGTCCAAGGGATTTGCTTTGTGTTTCTTTTACACGGAGGTCATTGTACACCTAAAGGAGATTGGTGATTTCCTAGAGCACGTTTTCCATGATCAAAAAAAGACAGGCACCTGACACAGGCTGTGTTCTCAAAAATGTTTGTTGAATAAACGAGTGACATGGTCTAGAGGTGCCTGAGATGCATTTGGGGAGAATATCACTTAAGATGAGGTGGCAAGGAAATGGGAGTCAAATATAAATAAAATCTGGATGATTGGGAAATGACTCTAAACTGGCATTGACTTTGCAATGTGACAGCTGAGTTGATTTGCCTGAGTGAGAATGTTAAAATACGAAGCCACTTCCACAGTGACTTCAGAGGCAGCCAGCACTGCTTTTACTTGTTGTCAGTAACTTAAAAATTGATGTGTGGGGCCAGATTATTCAGGGCTTTCCTGGTGGCTCAGCTGGTAAAGAATCCACCTGCAATGCGGGATACCTGGGTTTGATCCCTGGGTTGGGAAGATCCCTGGAGAAGGGAAAGGCTACTCACTGCAGAATTCTTGCCTCGATAATTCCATGGCTCATCCATGGGTCACAAAGAGTTGGACAGGACTAAGCAACTCCCACTTCACTTTCATTTTCCTAGCATTACACTTGTGTAATTGTCTTTCTCGTTTCTTTAAGAACGTCTTACCTGTCCAGAAGGCAGCATCACGCACTCTGTGCATTTTTCTACGTTACAATCGTAAACAGGAACAGAGACATGAGGTCATTCAAAAATTGATTGAACGTAAGTAATCATTGTCTCTCGTTTGGAGAACAGGAAGTAAATAAACTGGCTGGCCTTAGTTAGGTCTGACTTATGTGTCACATTGCCATGAATAATTAGACCAGTATTGCTAAACATTTGTGTTTGTTTGACAGTGTCAGATCTGTGATGAATGAAAGATTCATCTACTCTAGGTTACTTTTTGTGAATTTCTACATTTAAGAAGTTAAAATACACACACTTATTTTTGAAAGCCCAGTTTCTAGTCTGATGAATAGAATTTGGAACTAAAATATAAGTAGGCTATCCATGAATCCAATCATTTGTTTTGTATTCCTATTTTAAGTATTAGAGACTGTGGGATCTGTTCTCTTGAATAGACTTGATAGTCCACAGGAATCTGGATCTAGTGAGCCTAGGTGGTTCACAGTGTCTTAAAAAATTGTCAGTTAACACATACAAATTTATTTTAATTTGCTGTATGCTCAAATCAAGACAGAAACCTTTTGTTAAAGTGTTAATTGTAGAGATAGTGGCACACATCTCTATGTACTCAGTGAATCTGTTCATTATTTTGTACTTATTTTGACCATAGTGCTTAATGCTTTTATTAAACTATTATCCAGCTTAGGCAGCAAATGGGTTTTTCTGATTATTGGAGTTTACCATTTTAAGTATGGATCACTGCTTTTCAAAAAAAAATAGAGTACATAAATTCCATTTAAGAAAAATTTTGCTCACTGTATTTTAATATTTCCTTTACTATATTTTAATTCAGTTTTCTTTTTTTAGTGTTATGGTTTGACCTTTAGAATGTTTTGTTTTGAATGGCAATTCTATTTGGTTTTAACCATTAAGAATTTTGCTTTTGAACATTTGTGTAATTAAGGAAAAAAATTATCCTTTAAATATTGACCTGAATTATTTTCAGTGATAACTGTGTTTATGTATGATTTTCCTTTAAAGCATTTGTAAAGAAACAAGAGGAAAAAACCAGTTAATTTCATTGGTCCAAAGATTTTGAAGTTCTACAGACTTGCATTTGAATTCTAGCTCTGTAATTTCCAGCTCAGTGACTTTAAACTCTGAATCTCACCAGCTGTGTGTCTGGACTACTTACAAAGCCTCTTTAGGCATCAGTTTTCTTGGTATCTAATTCATTTCATTGAATTGATTTTTCAGGATTTAATGAGATAATATGTATAAAGTACATAGCACATAGAGGGTGATCAAAATAGTAGATAAGTTCCTTCAATATTTGATAACTGCTTATGGACTTGAATGCAATGTTTAATAAATTTGTTTCTGTTTTTTATCCTGACATTAATTTGGGGGTATATAATATGATTTTTTCCCCTTGTTTCTTTTCTGTTTATTTTTTATTTTGTGGCCACTTCTATTGATGTTTCATTTATTTCTTTCCATCCATCTTTGTTCTTTGGTCTGTATGGGCCTCCCATTGCAGTGGCCTCTCTCGCTGCAGAGCACCAGCCCTGGGCACATGTGCTCCAGAGCCCCAGCTCGGTAGTTGGACACATCGGTCCAGCCGCTTCACGGCATGTGGGATCTTCTCAGGCCAGGGATCGAACCAGCGCCCCATGCACTGCAAGGCGGTGTCCTTACCCACTGGACCACCAGGGAAGCCCTCCCCTTGTTTCTTGTTTTTGATAAACAAATTGTGGGTATATAAAAAAAACTATCATGGGCTTTGTGATTTTAGTCGCATGAAATTTTATATAGGAAAAGTCAAACTTAAAATTTTTTTTGTATTGCTTTAGAACTGGGCCAAGGAAAAAGTTATTGGAACAGGCTCCGATTTTTGGATACCTGTGAATTTATTATAGAGATCTTCTCCAAGTCATTTTTCTGTAAATATTTCTTCCTACCTGCGATTGAACTGACACATGATCCAGTAGCAAATGTGAGGTATGGCACCAGTCCAAGAGTATATTTGAAAAAATTGTATATTTTAATGTATCTACTGTAATAAATATGTAAGAGTGTTTTCTCGGTGAATTTAAAATCATTAAGTAAGGACTTTATAATTTTTTGAAAAAAGATTTTGAGTTCTACAGACCTTTTTGGTCCAAAGATTTTGAAGTTCTACAGACTTGCATTTGAATTCTAGCTCTGTAATTTCCAGCTCAGTGACTTTAAACTCTGAATCTCACCAGCTGTGTGTCTGGACTACTTACAAAGCCTCTTTAGGCATCAGTTTTCTTGGTATCTAATTCATTTCATTGAATTGATTTTTCAGGATTTAATGAGATAATATGTATAAAGTACATAGCACATAGAGGGTGATCAAAATAGTAGATAAGTTCCTTCAATATTTGATAACTGCTTATGGACTTGAATGCAATGTTTAATAAATTTGTTTCTGGTTTTATCCTGACATTAATTTGGGGGTATATAATATGATTTTTTCCCCTTGTTTCTTTTCTGTTTATTTTTTATTTTGTGGCCACTTCTATTGATGTTTCATTTATTTCTTTCCATCCATCTTTGTTCTTTGGTCTGTATGGGCCTCCCATTGCAGTGGCCTCTCTCGCTGCAGAGCACCAGCCCTGGGCACATGTGCTCCAGAGCCCCAGCTCGGTAGTTGGACACATCGGTCCAGCCGCTTCACGGCATGTGGGATCTTCTCAGGCCAGGGATCGAACCAGCGCCCCATGCACTGCAAGGCGGTGTCCTTACCCACTGGACCACCAGGGAAGCCCTCCCCTTGTTTCTTGTTTTTGATAAACAAATTGTGGGTATATAAAAAAAACTATCATGGGCTTTGTGATTTTAGTCGCATGAAATTTTATATAGGAAAAGTCAAACTTAAAATTTTTTTTGTATTGCTTTAGAACTGGGCCAAGGAAAAAGTTATTGGAACAGGCTCCGATTTTTGGATACCTGTGAATTTATTATAGAGATCTTCTCCAAGTCATTTTTCTGTAAATATTTCTTCCTACCTGCGATTGAACTGACACATGATCCAGTAGCAAATGTGAGGTATGGCACCAGTCCAAGAGTATATTTGAAAAAATTGTATATTTTAATGTATCTACTGTAATAAATATGTAAGAGTGTTTTCTCGGTGAATTTAAAATCATTAAGTAAGGACTTTATACTTGTTTTGAAATTCTTGGTAGTCTTAACTGAGCCTCAGTGCGACTTGAAAGTGTGATCTTTTAACCCTGTTTAGGTCTTTAGTTTATCGGGTTGATAGCGGTAGTCACAGCCAGACTGATTACACACATTGACATGAAGACACATTGATATCAAGAGAAGACTGAGCAGATATGATTAGCTTATCTATCCTTTAAGAGTAGAGGAAAAAAATAGTTCGAAGTTGGTTTGGAGAAAATCTGTCCATTTTTATAGGCCCGTTTATACAGAGAAGTAGGACTGTTTCCAAGTCTTTTTTCTTGTCTTTTTCCCTTGTTCAGCTGTCTCACATTTTTGAAATCCAGTAAATGGTCATTGGACTTGATTAATTTACTGCGAAGTTAAATGAAACAGGCCTGAAAATGGCTTGCTTGTAAATTGAAAAAAAAAAAATGAATAAATGTGTTTGGCTCTTTTTTCCCTCCTCAAATAAGCATATTATTTCTTTTAAAATGTGGTAAAATGTGCATAGCATAAAATTTGCCACTTTAACCATTTTGTACAACTCAATGGCACTAAGCATACACATACACACATACACTATTGGAGTTAACGTACATTGCATAAGGAGTTGAAGAGAATGTTAAACTGTCCGGCAGGAGATTTCTGTGTCTGTGCTTTGTCTCTGTCCTGCGTTTGAGGAACCCAGGTCCCTAGGAGGTACAGTCGGAGACAAGACTTTCTGAATGGGACTGCAGCGCTCTCGGCTGAGTAGTCATACGCCAGCCACGCTTCATGCGCATTTCATGCCGTGCGACATATATGCGTCTTTTATAAACAGCTGATGTGCCTTGTAGGCAACATGTAACCACATAATACTTCTTTTTTTGGCCACTTCTATTGGTCTTTCATTTATTTCCATCTTTTTGTTCTTTGGCCCGTGTGGGCCTCCCATCGCAATGGCCTCTATTGCTGCAGACCACCTCCCATCGCAATGGCCTCTATTGCTGCAAACGCATGTGGGCGCATGCGTTCCAGAGCTCAACTCGGCCGCTCCGCGGCATGTGGGATCTTCTGAGGCCAGGGATCGAACCGGCGTGCCTTGCACTGCAAGGTGGTGTCCTTACCCACTGGACCACCAGGGAAGCCCCCATGCAATACTTTTTTACAGTAAGAATCAGCCAGGCAATAAGTGTAGACTGATAGTATGACTATTGAGAGAAAATATACGGTAAGAAAGAATCCCATGGACAGAGGAGCCTCGCGGGGTACAGTCCATAGGGTCGCCAAGAGTCGGACAGGAGGGAAGCAATTTATATTATTAGAAACCCAGCTTAAGAATGTCGTGAGCATTATTGAAGAGGAACAAATCTATAGACATTAGTTTTTTGTGTGTTTTTAGGGTGAGAAGAATACAGAAAGTACAACTGCAGTGGCTCTAGAATATTTTGTGCATCTTACCTGCGCTGTATAAATGAGAGCTGCAGTTGCCTTGCCTTGAGATTTAAAGTAAATTTAAAGTGATTTAAAGTAAATTGAAAGACCCTGTTGACACTTCTTTAGAATTTACCTCTTGTAAATAACAAGCAGATCCAACCACATTGTAAACCTTTTGCAAATTTAAGTTTTGATTCCAGAAAACTAGCTTTCAATGTGATGAATTATCCCTTATCAGGCAGTTCCCAAAAGTTATTTGAAAGGAAATGAAATCATCCCTACTCGAATGAGTGTGACCAACAGCATAGCATTGACTGTAAGAGAAAGTGGCTTGTCGACTCAAAAACCAAAGGAAGTTGAATCTTCCTCTGTGAATCCTGGTGGGGTTGTTTGAATAGGCGGTCATCCTAGAGTCCTGTGTCTTGGTTCTGACTCTTCTGCCTGGGGAGCTGCCGGTCGGACACATGGATCCAGACGCGGCACGACATACCAAAGCCACGCTCCCTGGACTCTACACCAGCTGTGTGTCTGGGCCACTTAGAAAACCCCTCTGTGCCTCAGTTTCCTTGGTACATAATGCACAGAGTGCTCTGAGTAATAAATGCTGGAGATGGTATACATAAAGAATTTAGCTGACCTGAAAGGTATGGTCCCTCATCTCAAAGTCTTTATACTCTTCTGGGCCCAGGATTCTCACTGAGATAAATCACTGCCAAGGCTTCAGGAGCTTCTGTTGAATGTAGGTTTTCTAAATGTGCCTTGGGTTATGAAGAATGAAGTGTGCATGGACTGCACATTGTTTCTGTTTTTTCCTTAAGTGGATGTTTAAAATTTAAATTCACTGAGTCTAGACAATACTAAGGCTAGAAAAAGCCTGTTGGTATTCAAGAAAGCCTTCCCTTCCGCTGCCAGAAATGAAAACAGTTCTCTTTGGGGTCATTGGGACCTCTTAACTAGAAAAGGCGTAACCCTGCTTAGCAGTATCTGGTGAGTGCTGGGTAAGTTGGGGACCATTATTGCTGTATACAGAGATGAACATTCTAGAGCCAGAGCTTCTTTTGCCTTTTTGGGTTAAATAAAAAGCAAATTTTCTTGTATCTGAAGAATTGTTGTCTGGAGCTCAACTGAGTAGGCATCCTGGAAACTCCAGAAGCAGGACTTAGTTGTCTCAAGCTTTGGCAATAGAAATAAAAAGTATTTGGAGAGTATTCAGATAAATGAACAAATACAGCCCTGGCAAAACAATAGCATTTTAGCTTAGTAAATAGAACATTTCCTGCACCGCCTTTTACTAGAAAGTTTTTTGTTTGGTTGGTTAGTATGTTGGGTTTGTTTTTTTTCTTCTTCTTTTTTACTTTCCTGGATATCTTCTTACCTCTCTGGAATTCTTCAGTTTGCTTGTTGGTTCCTTATCAGCCCCTCTAGGCCTTGGTGGTGCCATAGAAACTCTCCTTTTATCTCTTCTTTTCAAACTGCACTTAACTACCTGCGTGGTCCTCCAGGTCCCTGGCTCACGAAGCGTCTGTGTGCTGAAGATTCCTGACAGCACGTCTCCAGCATTGATGTACCCCCTTCCCCCCCCGCCCCCCACCGACAGAGACTCACTGAGCCAACTTCCCCAAATATTTCCAGATTGTCTATCCAGTTAATCCCTATCTTCCTCATCCGCACTTACTCCTTCTGCTGCTGTCTCCATCTCAGTAAATAACCATTTTGTCTTGCCACTTGCTCAGGTCACAACTTTGACTTCTATTCTGTCACATCACCTCCAGGCCCTCAACACATCCTCTGCTTGTAAAATATATTCAGAAGCAAGCCACTTCCCACCACCTAACTGCTGCCACTCTGGGTCAGAAATCAGAGTGAGATCAGGCTGCCACCATCGTCTCTGGCCCGGATTCTTTTTTTTTTTTTTTTAATTTTATTTATTTATCTTTTAGAGGGTGGGGTGGGGAGGGAGGGGGATGGACGGGCCACTTCTATTGGTCTTTCATTTCTCTATTTTCATCCGTCTTTGTTCTTTGGCTCTTGTGGACCTCCCATCGTGGTTGGCCCGGATTCTTGAAAGAGCCTCCCTATGTGTCCCTTCTGTCCTTGTCCACCTACAGGGTAATCAACACTGGGACCAGATACTTTCCAAACATTGAATCACATCATTTCACCCCACAGTACAGACAGAACCTTCCATGGCTTCTCACTGCTCTCAGAATCAGTCTCCAATCCGTGGCCTGCAAGAGCCCGGATGAACTGGCCTCCAGTTTCTACTCAGAGACCTCTAGCTAACTTCGTCTTTGCCCTGTTCTCGCCCCTCTAGCCAGTTTGAGACAATTTGTTAATTTGGGGAAACTCTTAAGGCAAGCTCCCCTCATAGGGCATTTGCTCTTACTGTAATGGGCTTTTCTAGATAGTCACATGGCTTGGTCCTCAGTTTAAATCTTTAATGTAATTTTTTCAGTGAAACCTTCAAGGAAACTCTCTCTGACCACCTGTGTGAAACTTTTACACCCCTCTGCTGGGTATACCTTCCTTTTCTTTCTCTGCCTTATTTTTCTTTGCAGCATGGACTACTGTCTGACTGACATGTTATTTGTTTATCCTCTCTCCCTACCTGGGAACTAGATGCAAGCTCAATGAGAGCAGAGAATTGAGTGGGTTTTATTCACTGCAGTGTCTCAGCACCCAGAATAGTAAATGTTTGGCTCTCATGGTCCCTCTCCAAAGACCTTTGTTGCATAATGAACTCTCGGGCTTGCTAAAGCTTGAATTTTCCTTTAGTTTCACGTAACTGTTATTCCTAGTTATTAAATTCACTCATACATTAATACTATTGACTTTATTATAGAATGAAACTTTGCTACTTGTTGCCCAAAGTAAAGTCTACTCTGAAGATCCCTGCCGATAAGCATCTACTTCAGCAGTTGGAACTCTGTGTGAGAAAACTCCTCTGTCAAGAAAAAGATAAAGATGTTCTGGCTATTGTAAAAAGAGTAAGTATCCCTCTTGCTTTGACATCTGCCTTTTTCTTGCATTAAGACGACCTTAATCATAGCTTCACTATTTTAGCTTGATACAGGGTAATACTATGTTAAAATATTTATATCATTGCTAAAGGAACAAAGACACAGATTCAATTCCTGGGTCGGGAAGATGCTCTGGAGGAGGAAATGGCAGCCCACTCTAGTATTCTTGCCAGGGAAGTTCCATGGACAGAGGAGCCTGGCAGCC
The DNA here is from genome assembly GCA_022376925.1 of Tragulus kanchil. Lineage (NCBI taxonomy): Eukaryota > Metazoa > Chordata > Mammalia > Artiodactyla > Tragulidae > Tragulus > Tragulus kanchil. The sequence goes on along the minus strand of JAIOJX010000032.1, from coordinate 181,053,623 downwards.
TACAGTCCAAGGAGTCACCAAGAGTCGGACGTGACTGAGCGGCTGCACACAGAGAGGAACAAGGATTAGTGACTGCTTTGGTGGATGTGTGCTCCTGCTGGACTTGAAAGTTCCATCTGGAGGGCCTCTGTGCTCAGTCGCTCAGTCGTGTTTGACTCTTTGCAGCACCATGAACTGTAGCCCACCAGGCTCCACTGTCCATGGGGTTTTCCAGACAAGAGTATGGAGGTGGGTTGCCATTTCTTCCCCTAGGGGATCTTCCCGACCCAGGGATCAAAGCCAAGTCTCCTGAATTGCAGGCGGATTCTCTACTGTCTGAGCCACCAGGGAAGCAGTAGGACATTCAACTTTTATTTCCGGTTATATGAGCTCTATGAGAGAGCTTGTATTTTAGATACTCAATAAATATTATTCAGCTGATAATGAATACTTAATTCACCAGACTATCAACAATTGATGGTAATCAAGAAAACTTTGTGGGTAAAATCAGGAAAGTCACATTTGCTAGAAATCTAGCCCTGAATGGGCCTTCAGTGATCTGTTTGACTTTGAAGAAACTCTGGACCTGGAAATGTTAAGTGTCTGCCTAAGGTCTTGCTAGTAGGTCTGCCCCAGGGCTGAAATATAAAGCTCCTTAATCCTTTTTAATTATGTAACATTGCATTTTATGGTTTTTTGTTTGTTTTGTTTTGGCGAGTGATCTTATATGGATTGTTTGGCAATGCTGGAACACTAAAAGTATAAACATTTGGGTTAGTGAAGTCAAACTATAAAATGCTTTATAGTCTTCAAAACCTTTTTGCTGAATGCCTGACTAATATTTTTATAAAGTTAAAGTCATTATGCAATTTCTGTGAATCTGCATGTGAGCTTCAAGACCTTTCGTTTTCACAATGAAAAAAATTCGTTTATTAATGTCTTAAATAAATTGGTGTTGATGGTGAGGGGGAAAAAAAGAGCCCTTTTGTCTTTTTTCTTTTCTAGAGATTATTGCCAGATGTGTGTAAGGAACTTTTTAATAAAGTGATTTGAAAACAATATCAATTAGTATAATTTTATTGTGCTGAAATGTAGATTCTTCTTTCCTTAACTGAAAAAAATCAGAAATACCCAGAGTCTGCACATGCATCTAAAAACAGCTGTATATGTAAGAATTGCAAAGACAGGACGGACAGCAAGCTGTTAGGGAAAGAGCCTATTTGGGAAGAGTTCCCCGGGCGAGATCCACAGGTCCAAAAGGTGGGCCAGTGAAGTCACACCCCGGAGATGGGACGAAGAGGTTTTATTTGGGAGGAGAAGGGGAAAAAGAGAAAGGGCAGTGGGTTTCTTAGAGCAGGCGCAGAAACAAAGTCTTTGTTTAAATTAAGCGGGAAATTAGTGATGAGTCTGCTGTCGTTGAGTTGTCTGTGGGCATGGGGGTGTGCAGTTCTTGTTACTTTCTAGACCAGGTGGACAGTCTTCACGGCCAGGGCGAGCTCCTTATCCCCGGCCTTGAACGACTCCCAGGCACCAGTAGATCAGCAACAGGCCCCTTGCTGCTGATGTTAACCCTTTAATAGCCTATCAACCTAACAGTATATACCTTTGTTTCTACTTGTCTGTCTTTATCATTTAATGACAGAAGTGTAGGCAATGGAGTGAAATTTCAAAATAGTAAGCATGAGACCATTAGTTACTTTTGAGAGAATTTATTAGCTGAAGAGATAGCTCAAGCTGACCCCATAAATGGGGGCTATATGGATATAGATAAACTGGGCTCCAGGATCACTCCATATCTTTCGTTCCTTTCCACAGAAACGTCTGATCCTTATGACATTTTAACCAACAGAAAAACCTTTGCTCCAAAAGCATTCTGTTAATTGGGTATTTATCTTTCAGAATACATTGGGCTGAAATAAATTAGTTCAATCGAACATTGGCCCGTCTAATCCAGAATTCTGTCTCTCATAGAGGACAGTACTTCTTCACAAGAGTGCCCCTGATGGCCAGGATAAAGTACGTTTATTCCTATGCCCAAGGCTATCTAATGCAAACATGGTATTTGAAGTTTTATTTTTATGCTGAAATTTATGAAAATGTGATAAGCCAAACAATGGCTGGCTTCATCTATATTTAGCTAAAGGATTTTTTTAAAACTTCAAAAATTATATTGTATTTCTGAAAACTCAAGAAGGAGTGGCACCGAGAGTTATTAGAAATTAAACTGCACATACTTTAAAAAATTGCTCTAGACTTGTTTAAGATTAAAAACTTTTAAAAGCTTAAAATGATCCTGGCATTCATATATAGTAGTTGATTAGAAATACAGCATAGAGTTAGGAAGAACTTTAGAAGTTTTCTAATTTAGCCTTTCACAGAGCTGAGAAGAGTCTCCTTTGAACTTCCCTGTGAAAAAGAAGTCTTTTTAAGAAATGATTGGTTGATTAATTTAATTGCTGTTGGATGATTTAAAACATGTTTTCTTGCAGACGGTGTTAGAGCTGGACCGAATGGACATGTCCATGGATGCTGTAAGTGCACTCGCTTTACCTCCTGTTGAAAGGAACATTTAAAAGTCGGCAGGACTCATCATTAATGCATCACAATTTCATTTTAACTTTTCAACTTAGTTTCAGAAAAAGTTCTATGAAAAAGATTTGTTGGATCAAGAGAAAGAAAGAGAAGAGCTACTTCTTTTGGAAATGGTATGTTTCCACATAGACTTCCTCTTTCCTGTCTGTTATTAACTCTGCTTTATTATTAAACTTAATTTCTTTCAGTATCACACTACTTTTACTTTATGAATGACCATAGAAGAGTCTTGATCTTTTGAAACGTGTTCTTTAAGGACTGGAAGGAAAGCTACGTTTGAGAGCGTCTTTTAAAAATTGCCTTATTGAAATATAGTTGTTGCTGTTCAGTCGCTAAGTTGTGTCTGACTCTGTGAGGCCATGGACGGCAGCCCGCCAGGCTCCCTGGCCTTCACCGTCTGCCCGGGGCTCGCTCAAACTCATGTCCATTGACTCCGTGATGCCATCCAACCCCCTCATCCTCTGTCTTCTCCTTCTCCTTGAATTATGGTTAAACTGCAGATGCTTAAAATTTGGTGAATTTTGGCCTATGGACGTATCCATGAAAGCATACAAAACGCCAAACACTGCTATGCCCTCAAAACTTTGGTCGACCCTCTGTGATCCACCCCCCTCAAACACTGCTATGAATCAGCAAAAATGGCTTCATCTATATTTAGCTAAAGGATTTTTAAAACTTCAAAATTATATTGTATTTCTGAAAACTCAAGAAGGAGTGGCACCGAGAGTTATTAGAAATTAAACTGCACATACTTTAAAAAATTGCTCTAGACTTGTTTAAGATTAAAAACTTTTAAAAGCTTAAAATGATCCTGGCATTCATATATAGTAGTTGATTAGAAATACAGCATAGAGTTAGGAAGAACTTTAGAAGTTTTCTAATTTAGCCTTTCACAGAGCTGAGAAGAGTCTCCTTTGAACTTCCCTGTGAAAAAGAAGTCTTTTTAAGAAATGATTGGTTGATTAATTTAATTGCTGTTGGATGATTTAAAACATGTTTTCTTGCAGACGGTGTTAGAGCTGGACCGAATGGACATGTCCATGGATGCTGTAAGTGCACTCGCTTTACCTCCTGTTGAAAGGAACATTTAAAAGTCGGCAGGACTCATCATTAATGCATCACAATTTCATTTTAACTTTTCAACTTAGTTTCAGAAAAAGTTCTATGAAAAAGATTTGTTGGATCAAGAGAAAGAAAGAGAAGAGCTACTTCTTTTGGAAATGGTATGTTTCCACATAGACTTCCTCTTTCCTGTCTGTTATTAACTCTGCTTTATTATTAAACTTAATTTCTTTCAGTATCACACTACTTTTACTTTATGAATGACCATAGAAGAGTCTTGATCTTTTGAAACGTGTTCTTTAAGGACTGGAAGGAAAGCTACGTTTGAGAGCGTCTTTTAAAAATTGCCTTATTGAAATATAGTTGTTGCTGTTCAGTCGCTAAGTTGTGTCTGACTCTGTGAGGCCATGGACGGCAGCCCGCCAGGCTCCCCTGGCCTTCACCGTCTGCCGGAGCTCGCTCAAACTCATGTCCATTGACTCAGTGATGCCATCCAACCACCTCATCCTCTGTCTTCTCCTTCTCCTTGAATTATGGTTAAACTGCAGATGCTTAAAATTTGGTGAATTTTGGCCTATGGACGTATCCATGAAAGCAGCATACAAAACGCCAAACACTGCTATGCCCTCAAAACTTTGGTCGACCCCTCTGTGATCCACCTCTTCTGCTCTAGTCCCTAGCAACCACTAATCTCGTTTCTGTCACAGTGAATCAGTTTGCCTTTTCTAAAATTTATATAAATTGAATCCTGTATGAGTACTTTTGGGGTCATGCTTCTCTCCATCAGCCTAATTATTTTGAGATTCATTTATGTCATTCTGTGTATCAAGAGGTCACTCCTTTTTATTCCTGAGTAGTAGTCCGCACTGTGGATATACCACAATGGGTTTGCCCGTGTCTTAATGAGCATTTGAGCCACTTATGGCCTGGGAATGTTAGTGAAGAAGTCTCTGTGGACACATACTTATGTTTCTCTTGGAGAAATAACCTAGGAGTGGAATACATAGGTCATATGGTAAAGTGGGTGTAACTTAAAAACAAAGACGGTTTTACAATAGCGGCTGTGCCAGTTTCTGTCCCCACTGGTGATGGTGGAGAGGTAGAGTTACCTCCTCTCCGCTTAAGGCTTGGCAGGGTGAGGGTGTCGTGGAATCTCACGCGGTTCGGATTTCATACCCCTGATGCCTGCCGAGGCAGAGCCTCCCTTCCTTTGTGTATTGGCTACCCTTCTATCTTAGATGATGAAGTCTCTTTGCAGATTTTTTAATTTAAAACTATTTTTTAAAAATTTTGGCCACTTTTGTTGATTTATTTATTTATTTATTTTCACCCATCTTTATTCTTTGGCCTGTGTGGGCCTTCCATTGCAGTGGCCTCTCTAGTTGCAGGGCACTGGCTCTGGGCACATGTGTTCCTGAGTGCTGGCTTGTAATTGGACACACTGGTCCAACCAGTCCAGCCGCTCCAGGGCATGTGGGATCTTCCCCAGCCAGGGATCGAACCTGCACCCCTTGAACTGCAAGGTGGATTCTTTACCCACTGGACCAGCAGAGAATCCCCTTTTTTCAGATTTTTTAAAAGTGGGTTGTTTGTCTTCTTCTTATCAAGTTGTTAGAGTTCTTTATAGGCTCTGAATACAATTCCTTTATCAGATATACATTTTATGAATATTTTCTTGGAGTCTTGCTTATTTTTTAGTTTACTTAATGTTGTCTTTTGAAGAGCAGAAATTTTAAATTTTGATCAAGTATAACTTATCCTATTTTTTCTTAGCATAGCTCATGCCTTTTTGTTCCCAAGAATCCTTTGTCTATCCCCAAATTATAAAGACTTTTTCCTATGTTTTCTTCTAGAAATGTTAGTTTTAGGTTCCGCATTTAGGTCTGTGATTCATTTCAAGTGAATTTTTATGTTTATTTTTCCATCTGAATAAGCAATTTTTCTAGCGTCATTTGTGGAAGATTTTTCTTTACCCATTGAATAGCCTTAACACCTTTTTTTTTTTTTCGTGGAGTGAGGGAGGCAGGTTGTGGAGGGAGGGTGCGGTGGGCCACTTCTCTTGGTCTTTCATTTATCTATTTTTCATCCATCTTTGTTCTTTGGCCCGTGTGGGCCTCCCATCGCAGTGGCCTCTGTTGTTGCAGAGCACCAGCTCTGGGTGCATGCGCTCCAGAGCTCCGGCTCGGTAACTGGACACATTGGTCCAGGCGCTCCACGGCACATGGGATCTTCCCAGGCCAGGGATCAAACTGGCACCCCTTGCACTGCAAGGCGGTGTCCTTACCCACTGGACCACCAGGGAAACCCAACACCTTTTTTTAAAAAAAAAAATCAGTCACACACACACACACACACACACACACATCTGTGTGTGTGTTAAATTCTGGACTCCCTATTCTGTTCCACTGATTTATATGTTTGTCTTTCTGGCAATTCCAAATGGTCTTGAATGCTGTAACTTTATAGTAATTCTTAAAATCAGGTAGGGTCAGTTCTCAAACTTATTTTTTATAAGTTGCTTTGACTAGTTGAGGTCCTTTGCTTTTGCTATAAAGTTTAGAATCAGTTTCTAAAAAGCCTGAAATTTTAATTAGGATTGTGTTAATTAGCAATGATCTGATATATCAACTTGGGCTTCCCTGGTGACTCAGATGGTAAATCCACCTGTAATACAGGAGACCTAGGTACGATCCCTGGGTTGGGAAGGTCCCCTGGAGGAGGACATGGCAATCCACTCCAGTATTCTTGCCTGGAGAATCCCATGGACAGAGAAACCTGGCGGGCTACAGTCCATGGGATCGCAAAGAGTTGGATAGAACTGAGCGAGTAAGCACAACATAGATCAGTTTGGAGCATTGCCCTCTAAACATTGTGAGTCTTCTAATCCAATATTGGCTTATTAGATCTTCTTTACCTCTCATTGGTTTGGGTGGTCTAGAGTTCAAGAAAGTCTCTCATTAGGTGTATTTCTAGTATATTATATTTCTTGCATTGAGGATGGAATTATAAATTTAAATTTTGCTTTCTGGTTTTTTGTTGCTGGAGCTTAAGAATACTATTGATTTTTGAATATTTACCTTGTATTTTTCAGACATGCTAAGTTTACTAATTTGGTCTAGAAGCTGACTTTTAGATTTAATAGGACATTCTACCTGAGCCATTATGTCATCTTTAAGTATAGCAAGATTACTTCTTCCTATTCAGTGTTTTTGCTCTTTATTTCTTCTGTCATATTAAAAGGTCTAGGACCTCTGGTATAATAAAAGATCTCTGGTTAAGTAAAAGTGATGCAAGTAGGCATCTTTGTCCTTTTACTTATTTTAGGGGGAGACAGTTTAATCTTTCACTATTAAGTGTGACGTTCCCGGTAGGCTTTGTGTAGATGCCCTCTATCCTGTCTGTTCCTTGTCTGGTGAGAGTTCTTATGAAAGACTGTTGAGTTTTGTCAGATGCTTTTGCTACATTTCCTGAAATGATACCTGGTTTTTCTACTTTGATTGTATTGAAACACTGAGTGGTACCATTTTCAAATGGTAAATTGATTTTATATTTTGGGGAAAAACTCTTATTTGGTGTGATATATTGTCCTTTTTACTTTATTGTTGGATCCTTGGCTAATTGAAGGAATTTTGCCTTTTGTATTCATGGATTCATAGTGAAACTGGTTTGTAATTTTGCGAGTCATTTTTGGGCTCTTTTAAATTTGGTTTTAGAGTTATTTGGCCTCATAAAATGAGATGGATAGTGTGACCACTTCCTCTGTTTTCTGACAAATTTGGTATAAAATTTATTCTTTTCCTTGAGTGTTTGATAGAATTCACTATGAAACTGTTAAGGCTTAAGCATTCATCTTGGAAGGATTTTGATAAGTGACTCAGTTACTTCAATAGCAATAAAAGTCTTCATATTTTCTGTTTCTTCTTTTATCAGTTTGGTAAGTTGCTCTCCCCATACCCTGATCTGTCCATATCACCTAAGTTGTCAAAGTACAAGTTAGATTATTCTATGGTAATAACCCATTTTATTCTTATCTTAATGATTGGTGTTTTCTCTTTTTCTCTCTCTTGCTGACATTCTTTTTTTTGGAATTGCTTTTTTGGTGGTTTCTCTAGAGATTGTAATATGCATCAGTTCAGTTCAATTGCTCAGTTGTGTCTGACTCTCTGTGACCCCATGGACTGTAGCCCGCCAGGCTCCTCTGTCCATGGATTTCTCCAGGCAAGAATACTGGAGTGGGTTGCCATTCTGTTTTCCAGGGGTAGTATGTGTGCCTAACCTTTTATAGTCTTCTTGTTGTTAATATTGTACCACTGTCTTTAACAGTGACACAGGTCCCTTAATCTACTTCATACTGTTGTTTATGAAGTGTGAATTTCATCTGCATTGAAGATCCCATCAGACAGTCTAATGGGTTTTGCTTTGGGTTGTTGTATGTATCTTGAAGAACTTAAGAGAGTAAGCCTCTGTGTTTACTCATATATTTAGCATTTCCCGCGCTCTTCAGTCAGTGATTAGGACCCAGATTTCCTTCTTATTTTTTTCCCCTCAGCCTAAAGAATTTTCTTTAGAAGTTCTTGGAGTGCAAGTATTTTGTGACAGATTATCTTAGTTTTCCTTTATCTAAAATGTCTTATTTTTGCTTTCCTCTCTAAAGGATATTTTTATTGAATACCAAATTCTGGGTGTATAGTCTTTTACATACTGTACTTTAAGGAAGTATTTCTGTCTGCCTATTCTCTGTAATATCTGATAAAATATCTGCTCTCATTTGGAATATTGTTCTGTATATAATGTTGTTTGTCTCTGACTACTTCCAAGGTATTTGCTTTTATCTTTTGCTTTTAGCAGTTTGATGTTAATGTTTTTAGGCATGATCTTCATATTTATCCTATTTTGGATTTGTTGAGCTTTCTGAATCTGTAAAAATGTATCATTGCCCAGGTTTGGGAAGGTTTGACCTGTTGTTTGTTTAAATATATCTTCTGCCCCAGTTGCTAACTCTTGTACTTCTGGGTCTCCAATTATACATATTAGATCTTGTGATTCATCCCAGAAATCCATGAGGCTTTGTTCTTTCTCTTTCCCCCCACGTAAACTCTGCTTCTCAGAGTGAAAATCTCTGTTGATCCCTCTTTAGTATCACCAATTCTTTTCCTGCCTTCTTCACCTGGCTGTTGAGTCTATCCAGTGGTTTTTAAAGTTCCCAGTACTGTGTTTTTCAGTTCTAAAATTCCCATTTATTTCTTTTTTGTGTTGTCTCTTTCTCTGCAAAGAATTGTGCTGTACAATTAAAAACTTAAGTGGAAATTCTTTGAAAAGCGAATTGCATTATTTCAGCTCAGGATTGTAGGTAATAGAAGCAAGCTTAGGGAATAAGCAGGCTCTACAAATTTTAAGACTTTAACCTAAATCCGAGGCAAAAATCAGAGAACAGAGAAAGATCCACAGATGATCCTACTTTTAGAGTTACCAAACAAGGACTTCAAGATGACATTGATTAATATGATCAAGATAGTAGAGGAAAAAGATAAAACAGGTATCTCTACTGTTAGGTTCACTGAATGTTATTTTTCAGTTTTGCATGCTTTATTTTCAGTTCCAGGATTTCATTGAATAGTTTTTTATGAAGTCTAATTCTATGTGGAAAGTTTTTATCTTGTCTATTTTCTCTGTCTTTCTTTTTTTTTTTTTTAAACATTTATTTGATTTATTTATCTTTTGGGGGGGTGGGGTGGGGAGGGAGGGGAGCGGGCGGGCCACCTCTACTGGTCTTTCATTTCTCTATTTTCATCTGTCTTTGTTCTTTGGCTCCTGTGGGCCTCCCATCGCCGTGGCCTCTGTTGTCGCAGAGTGCCGGCTCTGTGCGTACGTGCCCCAGAGCTCCAGCTTGGTAATTGGACACATCAGTCCAGCCGCTCTGCGGCACGTGGGATCTTCCCAGGCCAGGGATTGAACCAGCACCCCTTGCACTGCAAGGCAGTGTCCTTACCCACTGGACCACCAGGGAAGCCCGATCTGCCTTTCTTTATTTAACATGTGCACTTGAAAAGAATGTGTGTTCTCCACTGTTGAGTAGTTCTGTACATGTTGGTCATACCGTCTTTGTTCAGAACTGGATATGATTTTTCTTGGCTATTCTGTTGAGATAAAGAAGTATTTGAGTGTAGTAACATTTTGTTTCTTGGTCTGGGAGCTAATTATATGAGTATGTTCCTTCTGGGAAAATTTATTGAGCTGTACACTTGTAATTTGTGTACTTTATGTGTATTATACTTCAATAAAAATTAAATGATATTTGAAAGATTTATTTTTCTATTGATCTTTTAAAAGAATATTATTTTTCTATGTATCATTTAGAAATGGAAAGGGCCAATAGTACCACTGTTTTGCTGATAAGAACTAGTAAATACCTTCTATAAATTAAAGGCTCATCACAGCAGTGATACTCAATTCATTGTTTTATCTTGACAGCCCTCCAAGGGCACAATTATGTAAATGTTAAAAAAAAAAATCTGAAAGAACTGTGACTTCTTTAGATACTAATTTGGAAAAAAAATTACTTCTGTTAGGTATTTTTGTGAACTGTAGCTATATCTCTAAAGCTTAGAGTATTTTCCGATTAGAACATTTTTCTAAATCTGCTTATGCTTCCCTGTAATGCTAAGGTACTGTTTTGTTAATAGGAACATTTAGAGAAAGAAAAGCAACAGAATGATGGAAGGCCTGCAAGTGATAAAACCTTTGAAAAGAAACGTAAGTAGTTTTCCCACATCCCTATCGCCAAGATGCACAGTTGATGTTGCATCCCAGCATTCTGAGGTTTTCTGGCTAGGCTGAGGTTTTTTTTAAATTAATTTGATTGAAGGATAATTGCTTTACTGTATTGTATTGGTTTCTGCCCTAACTCAATATGAATCAGTCATACGTATACATATGTCCCTTCCCTCCTGAACCCCCCATGCTGAGTTTTTAATTTTATATGGAAAATCACTTCACTTTCTTTGACTTACCAAAAGTTGTTCTTATAAATGGGTGCTGATACAGATTTAGAAGGACCTGAATAAAGGGTGAGGATCAATGTGGAGGTTCAGCTCCTTTAAAGAAAAGGTTGAAGATTGATGGCTGCATTAAGATTGTAAAATTGATCATTGCATAGCTAAGATTGAAAGATTTCAACATATAAAGAGTAAGATTTGGAAAAGTGATTGCGGAACTTAGGCTTTGGGAATAGGAAAGAAGATTAAACAGTGTTTTAGTACATTTTGTTTCTTGGTCTGGGAGCTAATTATATGAGTATGTTCCTTCTGGGAAAATTTATTGAGCTGTACACTTGTAATTTGTGTACTTTATGTGTATTATACTTCAATAAAAATTAAATGATATTTGAAAGATTTATTTTTCTATTGATCTTTTAAAAGAATATTATTTTTCTATGTATCATTTAGAAATGGAAAGGGCCAATAGTACCACTGTTTTGCTGATAAGAACTAGTAAATACCTTCTATAAATTAAAGGCTCATCACAGCAGTGATACTCAATTCATTGTTTTATCTTGACAGCCCTCCAAGGGCACAATTATGTAAATGTTAAAAAAAAAAATCTGAAAGAACTGTGACTTCTTTAGATACTAATTTGGAAAAAAAATTACTTCTGTTAGGTATTTTTGTGAACTGTAGCTATATCTCTAAAGCTTAGAGTATTTTCCGATTAGAACATTTTTCTAAATCTGCTTATGCTTCCCTGTAATGCTAAGGTACTGTTTTGTTAATAGGAACATTTAGAGAAAGAAAAGCAACAGAATGATGGAAGGCCTGCAAGTGATAAAACCTTTGAAAAGAAACGTAAGTAGTTTTCCCACATCCCTATCGCCAAGATGCACAGTTGATGTTGCATCCCAGCATTCTGAGGTTTTCTGGCTAGGCTGAGGTTTTTTTTAAATTAATTTGATTGAAGGATAATTGCTTTACTGTATTGTATTGGTTTCTGCCCTAACTCAATATGAATCAGTCATACGTATACATATGTCCCTTCCCTCCTGAACCCCCCATGCTGAGTTTTTAATTTTATATGGAAAATCACTTCACTTTCTTTGACTTACCAAAAGTTGTTCTTATAAATGGGTGCTGATACAGATTTAGAAGGACCTGAATAAAGGGTGAGGATCAATGTGGAGGTTCAGCTCCTTTAAAGAAAAGGTTGAAGATTGATGGCTGCATTAAGATTGTAAAATTGATCATTGCATAGCTAAGATTGAAAGATTTCAACATATAAAGAGTAAGATTTGGAAAAGTGTGCGACTTAGCGAAGGAAAGTCATTCATATTCTTTGTGTTGTCTTGGATGTGTGGAGATGAAGAACTCAGAGAAAAGGATAGCACTTAAAACAGTTTGTTTTAGGTAGAGACACCAAGACGCCAACAAGTCTGCCCAAGAGCATCCCTGTTTCTGTTCCTGGATCCTCTTCTGCGACTCCATCCACAAGTAAGAAACTTGTCTTTGGTTTTGCTTTTTTTTTTCTTTTATAAATGATAATTACAGGGAAGTCACTCCATGCGATAAACTGTTGTTCAGAAGCTCCTTTTGCCTTTTACTGTGAGTTGTTTTGGTGCTTCTTAAGGGGCAGTGTAGTGTGAGACATGCTCCAGTCAGGTCAAACCAAGGAGGAGAAGCGGCACCCATCAATGTATTACTCCGAGTGGTGGGAGCTGGAGGGATACGCGGTGGGGCAGCCAGGCATGAACTGATGAACTAAACAACTGCATCTGCCTTCTGCTTGTTACTCTAGGTAAAGAAATCAAGAAATCCAAATTGATTCGAAGCCAGTCATTTAATAATCAAGCTTTTCAAGCAAAGTATGGTAACTTAGAGAAATGTACTAGGTATGATCCGTCAGCTCTCCACATTCTGACTTAATTTTTATTTTATAGTCATATCTTTATTTGTGTGAGATGTTCCCATTATTATGTGAAATCAGGGTTAATTTTTTGAGGTTTTTCCATTGGTGAATAATTTATGTTACCTTCTATAAAGAGTGTTCATATTAAAAAAATAGCAGTCCTACCAATTTGCTTAAGAACAGATATCCTGGAATTCTAGAAAGACTACTGCCCTGATGCTGTGTAACAACATCATGGAATCTTTACATCATTTTATGAGGAGGGTGGTGCTGTAGCACATTGGCCATGCAGCTTCTAAATGGGCATGACATGCCCATTCACTAAGTGAATATGGATATCTGTTTGCTGGTTGTGTTGTTTCTGTCCGTGAAGAAACTACTGGTCTGTTTCTGTGGTAAAGTGGTCACAACAGAGTTCTTTTGACTGTAGCTGAGTGTCTAGTCTCCCTTTTGACCCAGTGACAAAATTACACACAGTTAAGGTTAGGGGAGCATTAGTATAAATTAAACAACCATGACTTTTTAAATTTTTTTTTAAAGATTTATTTATTTATTTTGGGCGGGGGTCGGGTTGGGGAGGGAGGGGAGCAGCGGGCCACTTCTATTGGCCTTTCATTTCTCCATTTTCATCCGTCTTTGTTCTTTGGCTCCTGTGGGCCTCCCATCGCCGTGGCCTCTCTTGTCGCAGAGCACCGGCTCTGGGCGCATGCGCTCCAGAGCTCCGGCTCGGTGATTGGACACATCAGTCCAGCCGCTCCGCGGCACATGGGATCTTCCCAGGCCAGGGATTGAACCGGCGCTGCTTGTACTGCAAGGCAGTGTCCTTACTCACTGGACCACCAGGGAAGCCCAACCATGACTTTTACATATACTATTTGAATGTGAAAGTCTCTCGGTTGTGTTTGACTCTTTGCAACCCATGAATGAGCCATGAAATTCTCCAGGCTAGGATCGAACCCTCGTCTCCCGCATTGCAGGCAGATTCTTTACCAGCTGAGCTACAAGGGAAGCCCATACGTGTTGTATACATATTGTGAATATATAACAGATGCATGTCAATCAACAAACAAAGCAATTTTAAGGAAACATAAATTTCTTTAAAGCTATTTATCAAGAAAAAGAAAATGTTTGGAAAAAATATTTTTCGTTTATTATTTTTTTATAAAATATTGGGAAAAAAGCTTATTCTAGATATTCAGCTAAGTTTTTGGACATTATTGGTAGGATTATTTAGACTTCCTACCCAATAGGGTGATCTCAAGATGGACAAAAGAGAATAGAACTAAAGATACATTATTCCCAGGAAAACATTATCCATATTACCTGTCTTGGGCTGTGCATCCAAAGAATACACATTCTTCTGATGTGGCAGAAGTTTAAGGAAACGTTTTTAAGTTAAAGTGATTGTTGTCAGGCATGGAATGTAAAAAATAAATGAGAAATAAAAGCAGAAAGCATGTTTCATAAGAAGTAGAGGAAAACATTAAGATTAGAAAAGATTGAGTGGTAGATGACTAGGACTGCAAGAAGCACAGTCTTGTATTTTAACTAAATCATGTTCTTTTCTAGTAAAAGTTCTACAGCAGCATGTACACCTTCTGTCTCAGGGTTAGCAAAGACCTCTATGATTTCACTAACTGGTAAGTGAAAATCTGAGCTCTTCAAAAATTGTCACATTTAATAAAATACGGTTTTCTTTAAATAATCCATTTCTTTATTTCTAGATACAATTTTCTTTAATTCATGTCTTTATCAAATAGCAAGGAAATAAGACTTTCCCCCAGCAGTTAAGATGCTTGACAATACTGTTTTGTTTTCATTGTGTCAAGAGTCAGAATTCAATCCTTTTAAAAGAGGAAAAGGACAAAGTGATAGGATAGGTTTAATCACGGTCTGAAGATCTGCTCAGGCATAGACTAAAAGATTTTGCAGTAATTTTTAAGGAAGTTAAAAACAGCAGGGCTTCACTGTGGATCATATGCAGCTAACCAGTTACAGTATTGCATATGTGAAAGCTTATGCCAGGGGTCAGCAAACTGCTCTATAAAGGGCCACATGGTACGTATTTTGAATTCTGTTGTTCAAACTGATTTCTGTCACAATTACTCAACTGTGGTATTGCAGAGTAAAAGCAATAGACACGACATAACAAGTCGGCGTGGCTTTTATTGGACACGCTATTTTTGTGTCTCAGAGAGTGAGGTGGTCTGGGAGAGGGGTGGAACCTGGGGAGTGGTCAGTAAGTGACGGAATCCGAGCTCACATAGCAGTCATCAGTTAAGTTTGCCCTCTTATGTGGGTGTGGCTTATGGAGCCCCAAGACAATGTCAGCGAAGATCACTGATCACAGACACTACCATAAATACACAGCAATGAAACAGTTGGAAATATTGCAGGAATTATCAAAATAAGACACAAAGATAGAAAGTGAGCAAATACTGTTGGAAAAATGGTTCTGGTAGACTTTCTGGATGCAGTGTTGTCACAAACCCTTCAATTTATTATTTTTTTTTTAAAGCATTATCTGTTTTATCTGCAGTGAACTGAAGAGCAGTATCTTTGACACTGAGGACAGTGTCACTGTACAATTACATATCTGCTCTATGAAGAGAAAATGGGAGCAGAATGTCTCTTAACACATGTATTAGGTGCTCACAGAGAGGTTTTATTTACTTTGGGGGCTTAAGACGGGCTTCAAGGTGATTGTCATTTGAGCTGACCCTTAAGGTGTGCAGAGAACCTGTCAGAAGCAGAAGCCACCTGTTACGTCTTGAGAGGACAACAGCAGGCTGTCTGGGTGGGTGGAGAAGGGCGTGGCGGGAGGGGCAGCGCCGACACGAGGGAGCGGTCAGAGGCACAGCGCGGAAGGTCAGGTCGATGCCTCCACTTAGCATGAACCCCTCAGTTGTCAACTGTAGCATTCCAAAGCTGAGTGGGCACCACACTGGGGGAAGTGGAAAGGGAATTCTAGTAAGGATTCATGGAAACAAACCACAATGTATCCATTGCTGGTGGGTATGAAAATCTGGAACTTTTTGAAAGCAGTTTGGTCAAGTTCATCAAGTATCCTACTTTTTAGATATATTTGCTCAAAAAAATCCCATTTCAGATGACCTGTCATAAAATAAGAGACATAAAACAGGAAAAAACTGTCACTGTGCCCACCCTTGGTATGATGTGAGGTAAATGCTACTTCACCTCTGTCATCTGCACTCAAGCCTATAACCTTAGCCTAATTGTGAGAAAAGCATCAAACAGATTCCAGTAAAGGCACATCCTACACAAGGCTTGACCAGTCCCCCTCACAGCTCTTAAGGTCATCAAAGGCATGGAAAGGCTAAGAAACTGTCCTAGCAAAGGAGAGCCTAAGGAGGCCTGATAAGTAAGTGTGCTATGGGGTCCTGGATGCTGTCCTGAGATAGAAACAGGCACTGGGCGATACGAAGAAATCTGAACATGTTGTAGACTTTTCTTAATAATGCCATGTCACCAATGGCTCACTGACTGTACCAAGTATTGTCTATGAATGTAAGGTGTTAATAATAGGGGAACTAACTGTGGAGTAGGTGGGAATTCTTCATACTCTCATCTCAGTTCTTCTGTAAATCTAATACTTTACAAAATTATTTCTGTTTAAAGATAACATTTAAAATAACTTCAAAATATGAAGAGAAATTTTGGGACAGTGTCACTGTACAATTACATATCTGCTTTTTCTTTTAACACATGTATTAGGTGCTCACAGAGAGGTTTTATTTACTTTGGGGGCTTAAGACGGGCTTCAAGGTGATTGTCATTTGAGCTGACCCTTAAGGTGTGCAGAGAACCTGTCAGAAGCAGAAGCCACCTGTTACGTCTTGAGAGGACAACAGCAGGCTGTCTGGGTGGGTGGAGAAGGGCGTGGCGGGAGGGGCAGCGCCGACACGAGGGAGCGGTCAGAGGCACAGCGCGGAAGGTCAGGTCGATGCCTCCACTTAGCATGAACCCCTCAGTTGTCAACTGTAGCATTCCAAAGCTGAGTGGGCACCACACTGGGGGAAGTGGAAAGGGAATTCTAGTAAGGATTCATGGAAACAAACCACAATGTATCCATTGCTGGTGGGTATGAAAATCTGGAACTTTTTGAAAGCAGTTTGGTCAAGTTCATCAAGTATCCTACTTTTTAGATATATTTGCTCAAAAAAATCCCATTTCAGATGACCTGTCATAAAATAAGAGACATAAAACAGGAAAAAACTGTCACTGTGCCCACCCTTGGTATGATGTGAGGTAAATGCTACTTCACCTCTGTCATCTGCACTCAAGCCTATAACCTTAGCCTAATTGTGAGAAAAGCATCAAACAGATTCCAGTAAAGGCACATCCTACACAAGGCTTGACCAGTCCCCCTCACAGCTCTTAAGGTCATCAAAGGCATGGAAAGGCTAAGAAACTGTCCTAGCAAAGGAGAGCCTAAGGAGGCCTGATAAGTAAGTGTGCTATGGGGTCCTGGATGCTGTCCTGAGATAGAAACAGGCACTGGGCGATACGAAGAAATCTGAACATGTTGTAGACTTTTCTTAATAATGCCATGTCACCAATGGCTCACTGACTGTACCAAGTATTGTCTATGAATGTAAGGTGTTAATAATAGGGGAACTAACTGTGGAGTAGGTGGGAATTCTTCATACTCTCATCTCAGTTCTTCTGTAAATCTAATACTTTACAAAATTATTTCTGTTTAAAGATAACATTTAAAATAACTTCAAAATTATTAAATGCTCAGATAGAAATTTAGCAAAGTATTTGCTAGATACACACTGACATTGCTGGGAGAAAATTAGACCTAAATCAATAGAAAGCTATACCATGTTCATGGATTCGGAAACAATATTGTTATGATTTCCTTTGCTTTTAAACTGAGCCAGAGATTCAATGCAATTCTGATAAAAATGTGTGACGATCTTTTTGAAAGTTCCTGTGTATTTAAATACATGGAGCTGAATGTATTGAAAAAGAAAAATATCAACTACTGGATTTCATCATTTATTACCAAAGCATCTGTACTCGAGACTGTATGACCTGCACTAATGTGCATAGTCAGCTGAGTTGCAAGGAAGGCTCCATGATGAATCTATGGTGATAGAATTGTATTTCTGTTTAGTAAAATTTTTGATACTAAAACAATTGAATATCCATAATAATCCCCCCCAAAACTGAACATGAATTCTTATCTCACACCATACACAAAATTAACTCAAAATGTATTATAAACTTAAACATAAAAGCTAAAACTGATATTTCTGAAGGAAATAGAGAAGTGAGTCTTTTTGGTTTTGGAATTGACAAAATTTTCTCAAACCATAAAAAATTAATGTGTTGGACTTCATTAAAATTTATAGCTTTGACACTTTGAAATAGAGCATTAAAAAGATGAAAGGCAGGACACAGATTGGGAGAAAATATTCATGTTACATATACCTGACAAAGGACTTGTATCCAGAATATGCTTTTTTTGTTGTTCAAATTGAAGTATAGTTTATTTACAACGTTGTTAGTTTAGTTGTACAGCACAGTGATTCAGTTACATATATATTCTTCAGGTTTTCTTCTGTTATAGGTTATTGAGTATAGTTCCTTGTGCTATCATGGACCCTTGCTGGCTATCTATTTTATATATAGTATTGTGTATGTGGTGTTTCCAGCCTCCTAGTTTATCCCTCCTGCCACCCTCTATGTTTTCTGTGTCTGTAAATCTAATACTTTACAAAATTATTTCTGTTTAAAGATAACATTTAAAATAACTTCAAAATTATTAAATGCTCAGATAGAAATTTAGCAAAGTATTTGCTAGATACACACTGACATTGCTGGGAGAAAATTAGACCTAAATCAATAGAAAGCTATACCATGTTCATGGATTCGGAAACAATATTGTTATGATTTCCTTTGCTTTTAAACTGAGCCAGAGATTCAATGCAATTCTGATAAAAATGTGTGACGATCTTTTTGAAAGTTCCTGTGTATTTAAATACATGGAGCTGAATGTATTGAAAAAGAAAAATATCAACTACTGGATTTCATCATTTATTACCAAAGCATCTGTACTCGAGACTGTATGACCTGCACTAATGTGCATAGTCAGCTGAGTTGCAAGGAAGGCTCCATGATGAATCTATGGTGATAGAATTGTATTTCTGTTTAGTAAAATTTTTGATACTAAAACAATTGAATATCCATAATAATCCCCCCCAAAACTGAACATGAATTCTTATCTCACACCATACACAAAATTAACTCAAAATGTATTATAAACTTAAACATAAAAGCTAAAACTGATATTTCTGAAGGAAATAGAGAAGTGAGTCTTTTTGGTTTTGGAATTGACAAAATTTTCTCAAACCATAAAAAATTAATGTGTTGGACTTCATTAAAATTTATAGCTTTGACACTTTGAAATAGAGCATTAAAAAGATGAAAGGCAGGACACAGATTGGGAGAAAATATTCATGTTACATATACCTGACAAAGGACTTGTATCCAGAATATGCTTTTTTTGTTGTTCAAATTGAAGTATAGTTTATTTACAACGTTGTTAGTTTAGTTGTACAGCACAGTGATTCAGTTACATATATATTCTTCAGGTTTTCTTCTGTTATAGGTTATTGAGTATAGTTCCTTGTGCTATCATGGACCCTTGCTGGCTATCTATTTTATATATAGTATTGTGTATGTGGTGTTTCCAGCCTCCTAGTTTATCCCTCCTGCCACCCTCTATGTTTTCTGTGTCTGTGAACCTCTTACTGTTTTGAAAATAAGTTCATTTGTGTCTTTTTTTTTTTTTTTTTAGATTCCACATATGAGTGACATACATGATATTTATTGTTTCCTCATTATTACTTCATTTAGTGTGGTAAATCTCTAGATCCATTCACATTACTGCTAATGGTATTGTTTTATTTTTATGGTTGAGTAATATTCCATATTCTACCACAACAACTTTATTCATTCATTTGTTGATGGACGTTTAGGTTGCTTCTAATGCCTTGGCTATTATAAATCGTGCTGCAGTGAACTCTGGGGTGCATTTATCCCTTTTCATATTATGATTTTCTCTGGGTATATGCCCAGGAGTGTGCTTTATCCCTTTTCATATTATGGTTTTCTCTGGGTATATGCCCAGAAGTGGGATTGCAGAATCATGCTCTCTTATTTTTTTTAATTTTTATTTTACTTTTTACTTTTACAGAGTTTTGTTGTTTATAGGTATGTATGATCCCAGGTTAGTCATATGTATACCCCTCCCACCCCTTGGTAACTCTATTTTTAGTTTTTAGCATATACAATCATCGTAAAATCAGGCAACTGATTTTAAAATGGGAAGAAGATTTGAACATGTACTTCGCAAAAGAAGATTTACAAATAAATAAATAAGGTGTTTAGGATCAGTAACCATCAGAGAAGTGCAAATTAATGCGATGAGAAGAAAATTACACACACAAGGAGATACCACTTCATACCCACTAGAATGTTTAAAAGTACAGTATCAAGTGTGTGCGAGGACATGGGGTAACCGTCCAGGGCTCTGATGGGTTGCTGCTGGAAATGCAAAGTGGTATAACCACTTCGGACAGCAATTTGGAAGTTTCTTATGAAATTAAATATACACGGACTATGCAACTCAGCAGTTCAAGACTTTTAGCTGAAGATAAAATATATGTTCACACACAGACTTGCACACAATCATTCACAGCAGCTTTATTTGTAATAGATTGTAATTTGGGGGTGAGGGGAATCATAACATCTGTCAACAGAATGGATAGACCCATTTTGGCATATTTGTGCAATGGGAATATACATTTGGGCATATTTGTGCAGTGGGAATACCAATTCGCAATAAAAAGAATGAAGTATTGACATACAAAATGAGTGTGAATTGCAACATAATTATGCTGAATGAAAGAAGTCAGACAAAAGTCCGTACTGTCTTGAGTCCATAAAATGCAGTAGTGAGGGACAGGGGGCAGGCGCACGTGGTTGCCTGGTGAGGAGGAGGGAATGGAGGGATGGCGAGGCAGGAGGAAGCCTGGCTGGCGTTCACTCTTGGTTGTGGCAGTGGCTTCATGGTGTATACAACTGTCAGAGTCTTAGCTTTGTCGATTCTTGTATGTAAATTACACCTTAATCAAGTTGGCTTTAGAAGAAGGGGAAAAATTCAGCTGTCATGAACCTTCTCTGCAGTTCTCATCTCTGTTGGATTCTGTCTAGCTGACCGTGCCTGTGTTGCTTTCAGATGACTCATTCCGGACTCGTAACTCCAGCAGTGCTCCCAGTTCCTTTTCAAATACCTCCTTGCCCCGAGGGACTGGGAGCTCAGTTGATCCCAAGAGCAGTGGAAGTAAAGATACTCAACCACGGAAGGCTACCTTGTAAGTAACCCAGTGATGTACTGCCAAGCGTTTTTTTCTGTTCTTTTTCTTGGTGAACTTTCCTTTCCACTTAAATAGTTTCCAAAGAAATAGGAAATATCTGTAGTGAGGAAATGTTATCAGTTAAAAAGCATTATTATTATTATGTGCCTCAGTTATATTACATACATAATTTCTATGTGGCAAAGACATTGTTACCTTAGGGGAGTGACGAGAAACTTTCAGTGGCTCCCAGTAACAGCTGAGAGCTATTTATTTTTTCTGCAGAATGTTTGCATGCTGGAAATGCAAGGAACCTTGGACAGCAATTTGGAAGTTTCTTATGAAATTAAATATACACGGACTATGCAACTCAGCAGTTCAAGACTTTTAGCTGAAGATAAAATATATGTTCACACACAGACTTGCACACAATCATTCACAGCAGCTTTATTTGTAATAGATTGTAATTTGGGGGTGAGGGGAATCATAACATCTGTCAACAGAATGGATAGACCCATTTTGGCATATTTGTGCAATGGGAATATACATTTGGGCATATTTGTGCAGTGGGAATACCAATTCGCAATAAAAAGAATGAAGTATTGACATACAAAATGAGTGTGAATTGCAACATAATTATGCTGAATGAAAGAAGTCAGACAAAAGTCCGTACTGTCTTGAGTCCATAAAATGCAGTAGTGAGGGACAGGGGGCAGGCGCACGTGGTTGCCTGGTGAGGAGGAGGGAATGGAGGGATGGCGAGGCAGGAGGAAGCCTGGCTGGCGCGTTCACTCTTGATTGTGGCAGTGGCTTCATGGTGTATACAACTGTCAGAGTCTTAGCTTTGTCGATTCTTGTATGTAAATTACACCTTAATCAAGTTGGCTTTAGAAGAAGGGGAAAAATTCAGCTGTCATGAACCTTCTCTGCAGTTCTCATCTCTGTTGGATTCTGTCTAGCTGACCGTGCCTGTGTTGCTTTCAGATGACTCATTCCGGACTCGTAACTCCAGCAGTGCTCCCAGTTCCTTTTCAAATACCTCCTTGCCCCGAGGGACTGGGAGCTCAGTTGATCCCAAGAGCAGTGGAAGTAAAGATACTCAACCACGGAAGGCTACCTTGTAAGTAACCCAGTGATGTACTGCCAAGCGTTTTTTTCTGTTCTTTTTCTTGGTGAACTTTCCTTTCCACTTAAATAGTTTCCAAAGAAATAGGAAATATCTGTAGTGAGGAAATGTTATCAGTTAAAAAGCATTATTATTATTATGTGCCTCAGTTATATTACATACATAATTTCTATGTGGCAAAGACATTGTTACCTTAGGGGAGTGACGAGAAACTTTCAGTGGCTCCGAGTAACAGCTGAGAGCTATTTATTTTTTCTGCAGAATGTTTGCATTCAGGAAATTTAGCTCTGAGAAGACGCCGACTATAATTGCATTCCTTTAAACCACTAGCTTGGGCTTCCCTGATGGCTCAGCAGTAAAGCCATCAGATGTGAGTTCGATCCCTGGGTTGGGAAGATTCCCTGGAGGAGGAAATGGCAACCCACTCCGGTATTCTTGCCTGGACAATCCCCACGGACAGAGGTGTCTAGTGGGCTATGGTCCATGGGGTCGTGAGTCTGACACGACTGAGCAACTAAGCATCTGTTATATCAGATTACTCTCTCTGTTCTTTCATTGTTGAGTATGCTTTTTTCACTTTATGGAATTTTCTCTTGCTCAATATTTATAATATATGATGTATAATCAATTATATCTATAATCGATTTAAAAAAATAATAATTTAGAAATAACCACAGGAAGTTTGTTGCTTTTCTCAGTATTTGGAAGCAGGAGTATTGGTGTCACAGTTGCTTTGTCGCTGTGCAGCTGAATCTCCAAGCCCGCAGCTCTCTCCACGTTATGTGGTTCTCATTAGACTTCCTCATGAATGCACACTGCCACATAACTGAGATAGGCGACCAGTGTCTACCTTGGTCATGTTTCTGTAAACTGCTATCCACCATTCAGCACCATGGCATATCCAAATGAAAATCTATCCTTTTTGCTTAAAATAAGCCTGTAAAGTGATTTTAGAAAGTATTAATTATCTCCATTTTGCTGTTTAAAAAATTCTATGGAATACATTCTCTAGCTTTTCAGTGTCGTAAAGATGACACATCTGGCATTGAAGAACATCAGTGTCTTAAAGGAAGTACAGGCTTGTGTCATATCTTGCGTCTTAATAGGCCAGATGATTGATAATTTTAGGTTGTGTTACTTTCTGTTACAGTTATAGAAAATGAAAAACAGGAAAAGTATGAATTGAATGCTATATTGGATGCACATGAGATTTAGTAACCAAAGGTTATTTTAAGTAAACTTTAATGTGTAATTCACTTGTCTACTTAATCATAGTTCTCATATATTAGGCTTATTCAAAGTAGGTTATATTTATTTCTTTAGTTTGTAAGTATTATATGGATAAATTTTTTCATGTTTTTTTCTTCTTTCCTTCTTTTTTCTCCCTTTCTCTCTTCCTTCTCTTCTTTCTTCCTTCCTTTCTGCCAAAGGAAATCCAGAAAATCCAATCCTTAGATCATCTACTTGATGAAGGAGGCAAAACAGACAACTGGGGATAATGTGATGGGTGAACAAAAGCTAAACCAGTGACTGATGGCTAGGAAAGAGAGAGAAAAATAATAATAGCAGCTGATGTTGTTAAACAGTCCATATTTGAAATTCTGTTCCCTAGGAGGTATAATACATATTTCTTGAACAATAATGTTACAGAATTCCAACGTTATAGTGAAGTGTAATGAAAAACAGCCTTAGGTATGTGCTTTAACCACTGCTACAAAAGAGATAAGTCTGCATTTATTTGTGCAGGAAACCATCTATTTAACTGTGCTAGAGTTTATCATTTAAAAATTGGATGAAAGGTCCAAATCAACTGAAATCGCCCTGCCTAGATAATCACTTGGAGGGGACTTGGGAGTAAAAAAAGACACTGCATTTTCTCACAAATCTCCAAGCCCAATTGAAACATCACACTGAAACAGGGTACGAATAGCTGTCAGAAATTATATCAGTCCTGTGATTGTGGTGACAAGATGTTGTACCTGGACATTCTGAAATTAAAATTTGGCAATGAAAAGTCTACCAAGATTTCTGATAACTTTTAGCTACAACTACCTTAATAATAATAGCTTATTGATTTCCTTTATTTCCTAGAAGAATTTATTTTATAAATACTTTGTTTACATTTTAGATTGTATTTGTCCTTACTGAATTCAAAATGATGAATCTAGTTCGAATCAGCTGTTATTCCAAGCTATCATGCTTAAGCTCTGTCAACAGCATTTATTTGTACTAATGCTACTATTTCCATCACAATTTGCCTGTGGAACCTATACCGTTCTTAATTTTGAAAATGTCAGTTCTTGAGATATACTGTATGAAGCTATTGTCAGCTTCTCTATTTCAAAATGCAATCAGCATATAACTATATTGATAATAGAAGATATTTGTTTTTTAAAAGATATATTGATGTATGATAAAGATGATCTGATTTGTGAATGCATATGCGTGCGGTTACTTTTATAATGTGAAATAATGAATAATGGATTTACTCAAAATAAAACATAGGTTAATGAGACACCTGTGTTTGTGAAAACAGTTTTAAGTACTTTTCTCCCTTTCTCTCTTCCTTCTCTTCTTTCTTCCTTCCTTTCTGCCAAAGGAAATCCAGAAAATCCAATCCGATATCTACTTGATGAAGGAGGCAAAACAGACAACTGGGGATAATGTGATGGGTGAACAAAAGCTAAACCAGTGACTGATGGCTAGGAAGAGAAAAATAATAATAGCAGCTGATGTTGTTAAACAGTCCATATTTGAAATTCTGTTCCCTAGGAGGTATAATACATATTTCTTGAACAATAATGTTACAGAATTCCAACGTTATAGTGAAGTGTAATGAAAAACAGCCTTAGGTATGTGCTTTAACCACTGCTACAAAAGAGATAAGTCTGCATTTATTTGTGCAGGAAACCATCTATTTAACTGTGCTAGAGTTTATCATTTAAAAATTGGATGAAAGGTCCAAATCAACTGAAATCGCCCTGCCTAGATAATCACTTGGAGGGGACTTGGGAGTAAAAAAAGACACTGCATTTTCTCACAAATCTCCAAGCCCAATTGAAACATCACACTGAAACAGGGTACGAATAGCTGTCAGAAATTATATCAGTCCTGTGATTGTGGTGACAAGATGTTGTACCTGGACATTCTGAAATTAAAATTTGGCAATGAAAAGTCTACCAAGATTTCTGATAACTTTTAGCTACAACTACCTTAATAATAATAGCTTATTGATTTCCTTTATTTCCTAGAAGAATTTATTTTATAAATACTTTGTTTACATTTTAGATTGTATTTGTCCTTACTGAATTCAAAATGATGAATCTAGTTCGAATCAGCTGTTATTCCAAGCTATCATGCTTAAGCTCTGTCAACAGCATTTATTTGTACTAATGCTACTATTTCCATCACAATTTGCCTGTGGAACCTATACCGTTCTTAATTTTGAAAATGTCAGTTCTTGAGATATACTGTATGAAGCTATTGTCAGCTTCTCTATTTCAAAATGCAATCAGCATATAACTATATTGATAATAGAAGATATTTGTTTTTTAAAAGATATATTGATGTATGATAAAGATGATCTGATTTGTGAATGCATATGCGTGTGCGGTTACTTTTTATAATGTGAAATAATGAATAATGGATTTACTCAAAATAAAACATAGGTTAATGAGACACCTGTGTTTGTGAAAACAGTTTTAAGTACTTTTCTGCAGCTTTTATTCTGTAATTAAAGACAGTCCATTTTTAAGTAATGAACTGGAAAAGGGCACAGACATCAACGGTGAATTACTGTAGGGATCGCTACTCAGTAAGGCTTTCATACTGTTTGTTTTTTGCCTCTCTGTACATATGGTCTCATTTTTGGCTTTTTTTAGTGCTGCTTAATATCTTTCATTGAAGGACAATCAGGTAAATGGAATTGTTGAACCATTTATTTTGTCAGGAGTTAAAATTGATCAGGTATGAGAAACTTGATGACACTGATTAATTCATACATTCTTTGTGGATGTCGTTTACCTGTGCTAGTGACATCACCTACTGACACCACTAACGTCGTCAACACGTTACCATCTGGGAGAGAGCACCGGGGGTGCACAGCGGACGCCAGAGCAGCATCAGCTTTTCTAGCCCTCCGGTTCATAGTCAGCATTGACTCTGATACTTTAAATAAAATGCAGAATTTCAGCGTATTTGTTCAAAACTAAGTTTAGCAGAGTTAGGAACTCTTCTCCACCATGCCTGCAGGAGAAGAAGAAAGTCATTTGACAGAGAAAAGTCACTACTGCATATAAAGCTCAAAAGGACAACAGTCAGCTGCAGTCTTATCTTAGGCACAGAATTATCAATTAAGACAGTCAATCAAAATTATATTTAGAGGTTTTCCTCTTTCCCCAGAGAATGTGATCATTTCTAAAATTGTTGGAATGTCTGTTAAAATTATACTTTCAAGGTGGTGGTGGGTTAGTCGCTAAGTCGTGTCTGACTCTTGCGACCCCATGGACTGCAGGTGGCCAGGCTCCTCTGACCATGGTTTCTCCAGGCAAGAATACTGGAGTGGGCAGCCGTTCCCTTCTCCAGGGGATCTTCCAGACCCGGGAATCAAACCTGAGTCTCCTGCATTGCAGGCGACTCTTTACCGACTCAGCTAGGAGAGAGGCATACTTCCAAGGACAAGGTATAAAAACAGTAGCAAACAGGTTGGTGACAGTTATGAATATCCACACATATCCCAATTTACAGTGAAAAAAGAAGATTGACACTCTTGTAAAAGTTCTCAGTTTAGCAACGTATCAAATAGGTCCTTTAAGCCAGCAGCTGTGTGACAAAGACAGATCTCTCTCCAACTGTTGCTACAGAGAAAGCAGGACATCTCTGTCAACTATGGAAACCTGCAGTTTTAAGGATAGGTTCTAGAATTTCACTAGTCATTTTAAGCCAAATAACAGACCTGCAGAACCAGTCTTACTGGCAGAAATGGAGGGGGCTAAGAGGAGTTACTCGATAGAGGGGAACAGATAAGCTTTGCTCCCATGACCTCCTCGCATTTAAAAGTCACTTCTGTTACTTGATTTCCTGAGCTTTATAAAGACGTCTTATTCTGGAGGAGTGAGGCCATTTTGCCTATCCCCTAACCAGTGGCATATGTGAAATGTTTGCATAAATGCAACAGACTCTTCAGCTTGTCTAGGGGTATTACCGTGAGGATAAAATGAATTCAATTAATCCAATAATCTGATCTCAGTTGCTGTGTGTGTGAGGGAGTGAGTATGAGCGTGTGTGTGTGTGTGTGTGTGTAGGAACAGTTTTTAAAATCTGACAGAAGTTAGAATGTCCAGAATTACCCCCTTCAGTTGAAACCTTGAATTTTTTCATAAGATCAATTATATTTTCCCTGGATCTAGATATTTTCCACCATGCATATATATTGAGAAAACCTAAAACCTAATATCCTTGGAGCTTCTTAAGTGTATGTGGGGAAATACTAATTTTTTTTATGTAGAATAGGGCCATTTTCTGCCTTAAAGAGTAATGTGTTAGATATCATTTTTAGGTCATTATTGTTTTATGCAAATATGTGCAGAGAGAAGGTGAGCATTTGAGTATATGTCGTATGAATCCTGTGATAATAATGAACCATTCTATAACAGTGTTTGGCCATATTTATTTCAGAGAGTGTTGTGTTCTCATTGGTTTTCTTCTCTAGATTTCATTTCTGAAAAGATGAATAATTTGACTGGACCCTCTTATGTTTCTCTTTCTGCTATTTCCACTAATGAACCTCTTTAATTGAATAGTCACAAGTCACTTAAGGGTGCTAAATGAAGTTAGTCCTCTATTTTTGTTTCTTTCTAGGCACTAAAGTGGCCTGGCATACCAGTATCAGTTACTACATATGGAGGGCATACAGGAATGAACTTACGTCCAGGTTTTAGAATGGTGAAGAGTCAGTCTCTAGCTTGCTGCTTATTATTATTATCTATTCACATTAAGTACTAGTCACATAACTCTTTGTGTTATAATAAGATGAACAATTGATACGTTAAACTCAAGTATATGCAAGTTGGATACCAAGCAGAAAAATCCAGTTAGGTGGTCAGTCAACATAGCTGATATTCCAAGAATAGTTAACTGTACTCATGAGTCTCTGAATTTACTCCTAAAATATTCTCTTGTCTCCACAATAGAAAATGATTGGCTATGAACGTGTTTGTTATTTTTCTGTGAACCTTGGGACAGAGTCCACATTCACGTTCTGTTTCATCACAACGGGAAACTGAGTCGTGAGCACATGCCGCCTGTTGACCTGCATCCCATCAGATGCTTTAGGCAGGAAGAGGGAAGAGCAGAACGGGCTTGGGGACTGGAGCTGGGAGTGGCAGTCCACTGACTCGGCCATGGCTGCCCTGGGTGACCCTTTCCTTCCTCTGAGATGTCCTGAGTGATTTCTCCCTGAGAGGCGGTAGCCACAGGTCCTCAAGGCCACAGTTACTTTTTGTAGTAAGCAAGTTCCATACTTTGCATTAAGTATAAAGACAGATATTACCAGGAATATATTCATCTTTATACAAATGCAATCATAAAATGTTTTTATTATATACATGTACATGTGTATATGCGTGTGTGTGTGTGTGTGTGTGTGTGTGTGTGTGTATAAAATGGAGGAGGCAAAAGTGCCTGGGGCCCATGAAAGCCTTGCATGTGTGTGTGCTGTCACTTCAGTCGTTTCCAACTCTTTGTGACCCCGTGGACTGTAGCCCATCAGGCTCCTCTGTCCATGGGATTCTCCAGGCAAGAACACTGGAGTGGGTTTCTGTGCCCTCCACCAGGGGATCTTCCCAACCCAGGATCAAAGCCACATCTCTAGTGTATCCTGCATTGGCAGGCGGGTTCTTTACCACTAGCACCCCCTGGAAGCCCTGTGAAAGCCTTCCTGAGGCCCTTTCTCTGGTTTCCCATTTCTCGGCTTTGTATTATAAAGCTAAGGTACCGAATTGGAAGATCTGTGGCTCAGGTAATAACTCCATGGACTAGACGAAGTCACATTGTGGCAGATGCTGTGATCAGGCCTGACTATAGCTATTTTTTCCCCTAGTATTGGTCGCCAAGAAATCGTTGTATAGTAGGTTAAAATAAAACAGTAATTGCACCAGGGAGTAGTAAAAGAGTGAAGCACATGACCATGGAGAATGTATACTTGTTGACTTCTCAAAGACTTCATCTTGAAATAGAATTCTGGTAAGTCCAGATACCAAGATGGGTTTCGTTCATAGCACAGGCTTTTGGAAACAGACCTGAAACACCAACCAGCCAGTACAAACATCTCCTTAACATAAGCTTGAAATGAATATGCAGATTTATCTAAGAATGGCTCAAACTAGCCCTTGAGGACAAGGGAGGTCACCCAGGGCCCGTGCCCCGTGTGGGTTCAGACGCCTCAGATCCAGCATCACGGTAGCTCCAAGGACTCACTCATGCAGCTCACGGGAGAGTCGGATTCACCACCCTGCCCAGAAACAGCACAGTTCTGGAGGTTTCTTCATAGATGAGGAAGAGAAATGGCCGGTCCACCCTGACAACGGGAGGCATGGAGTAAGCAGTGATTTCTGACACGGTTCCTGCCATGGCCTGTGTTCCTCCTTCATCCACCTCAATCGTCGCTCTTTGTAACACCTAGAAAAGGAAATATCTGGAAGACCATTTGTGTGCCTGTGGGGGTGAGGGGATTTTGTTACGGTCCTTACCCACGGGGCTATGCTCTCAGGATTAAGTGGAACAGGGCTCATCTGCAGAGAGGAACAGCCTGAGGCTGCCCCAGCAACTGCCTGAGAGACCTCCCAGATACCAGGAGATACCAGGACCTCAATTGTGGGATTCATTCTGTGTAGGGACCAGGGGGCTCTGTGGCGGGCCAGTTCACACACATACATCAAATCAACAGAGACGAGCATGTACTTTGTGCTACTGGTGTTTTCAAATCTATTTTCATTTGGCTGTGCTAAGTCTTAGTTGCCGGATGTGGGATCTTTAGTTGTGTCATGCAAACACTTAGTTGCAGCATGTGGGATCTAGTTTGCTGACTAGGGATCAAACCTGGGCCCTCTGCCTTGGAAGCCTGGAATCTTAGCCCCTGGACCAGCAGGGAAGTCCCTGTGTTACTGATTTTTGAGCTGAGCTGGTGTTCCTCCTGGAAGGTTTCCATGCTGCCTGTAACCCCTGAGAGCTTTGACCTTCCTGGCCCGCGGTGGCGTGGGAGTGGGCAGGGATGTGCTATAGTCTCCTATAGCCGCTTCCCAGAACATGACACTGCTCTAAGGTGGTCCCTGAACTCAGGTGACCTGGATTTAGGTAGCCTGTCTTGTTCGTGAGGTCCTTTTGTCTAGGAACCTCCTCTCATGTGAGAAGGAACCTGTATAGTTATCCTAAAAGGAGATAATGAATACAGTGTATTAATAATAACACCTAGACAGCCTCTTAAGTTTTTGGAGTGAAAATTCCCTTCCTGGGGTAAACAGGGAGGATATCAAAAATTTACTATTTAAACTGTAAAATCAGACCACATTTCTTCAACCTTTCATGTGTTTGTAGCAGAAATGCATATGTTTGAAGCTCTAGAGGCAAACTAGGGAGAAAATACAAATTGAGGGAATTACGTGCCAAAAAAATTATATACTACATAAAATATATAATAGAATAAATAAATATATATATATATATATATATAATATGAATAAAACTCAAGAACAGTTTTAGCCATTTGTGGACTGAGCTGCTTTTCAAATAAGCTTCTTGTCACTGAAAACAAACAAACAAAAACAGAAGACTGTCTTGTAGGAATATATCAGAGAGGGTTTCCACAGGAGGTGGGAAGTGAGCCAGATAATCTCTGGGGTTTTCTTTCATCTCTATAGCAGCGATCTTCACTGGCAGTCAAGTGGTTAAGATGATGCTTCCAATGCTGGGAGTGTGGGTTCGATTCATGGTCAGGAAGCTAAGATCCCACATGCTGCAGAGTACAGCCAAATTTTAAAAACCAACAAAACAATGGTAAAGTGGTGCAGTTTCATGAAATTCTAAGTGAGCCTGTGAACCAATTCCATTTTAGAGTACATTTCTCCTTGAAAACTGAGAAGAGAGGGACCTCTTCATAAGAGAAATTAGTTAAACAGATGTTTAAATAAAGTAGCTCCAAATTCTTAAAACATCCAGCTTGGGTGCTGTTTCAAGTCTCTGGGAATTTCAGTGTAATTTGCTACTACAATTTGGCCTCTTATCGATGTTCAATGGGATGCAAAACTATTTGTTGCCTTGGGCCCCCCAAAAGAGCCTGACATACCTTGGATACTTTCAGATTTCTTTCGGTAACTGAGAGATCACTCAGGTCAGCCCAGGGTGAGAAGATTCTTCTGACTCCCATCTGTTTAAGCAGCTCATGCATCTGATACTTCTGGTCTAACTTGAACTTTGGAAAGAAAACTTCCATTTTTCTGTGGTACAAGTACATGTAATGGTGAATTGTAGACAAACGCCATCAGTTCTGAACAATAAAAAGACCAAACCTTCTTTTCACCTTCCTCCAAAATTAGTCCCAGTAACAAGTCTCCTTCAGTTAACAATGGCTCATTCTGGTTCTCTTTTGTGATGGTCTGACTCAGAGAAGAGAGTTCTGACTTATCAAATATGTATACTTCAGCTTCAGGAAACCAGTTTTATTTCCCAGCCAATGACTTGGGTTCTCTAGGGAAGGATGCCATAGTTTGTATCCATTTCCCTGTGTTTTAAAGTCAAACCAGCCAAATGCTTTCCTCTAGGAATCCTGCAGACTCCTGCATGATGGCTGTTTTTGGTTCTGATTCTGCAGACTGCCAGGATTCCAGGAGAATCTTGGGAGTCTGGGAATGGCCAGGGGGAGGGGAGTGAAGGAAAGTTTCAACCTCCCACCTATTTTTAGCCAGAGAAACACTGATATTTTCTGTGTCTGTCTGTCTGTCTGTCTTTCTCTCTCTCTAACTGTATTGAGTTGGCCCAAATGTTCATTCAGGTTTTTCCATGACATCTTATGCATATACACATTGGAATTCTTATCTTTGTTTAGAAAGATGAGCTCAAAAATAAGAATGAAAACTACGAATTTGTATTAAGTTAGTCTTAAACAAGTCCCAGTGTCTTCATCTGGGAAGTAAAGTCCAAATACCAATACCAATTTCACAGTGTCCCTCAGAGAAGTAAGTGACCTAATCAGCACCCAAAACGATGTCTGGTGTGGAGCAGAGGCTCAGTGAACATTCATTTCCTTCAGCTCCCTCAGCCCTTCCTCCTTCCTCTCTTGTGGAGTTGAGCAGGGCTGTCAGACTGGAGTATAACCCAGGCCATGACATGCCTTGAAGACTGATTTATTCACCTAAACATTTGTTGAGGGTGCAATATGTTTGAGTCCTTTGCTAGGCTCTAAGAATTTGAAGAAGAAGAAAGAAGATAAAGTGAACCCTGGGACCTGTAGCCAGACTCCTGAGTCACATTCTGGAGGGACAGATTGAGGAGGCATCAGCATGGCCGCCTTACTGGTGCTGACTTCCTCAGACCCCGATAGGTGGACTAACTTGTTTCTCAAGCATTTGGGAGCCTGCCCTATGTTCCTGCCCCTGCTGTCTGTGCTCAGCCCCCTCCCCAGGTCATCACATCCAGTCTTACTGATGTGCTACTGACTCCCCACCTTGGACCCTGCCCTGCACACCAGATCCAGCTGCCTCTCTGATAGCCCCACCTGGATGTCTAATAGGTGTTTCTGACCTAGATGTTTCCGACTGCACTTTGGAGCATACCCCTGGCATGCTCTTCCCACAGGCTCCCTTTCCAGTAGGTGGTGAGAGGTACATAGGCAGATTTGATAAGGAATCCTGCAGACTCCTGCATGATGGCTGTTTTTGGTTCTGATTCTGCAGACTGCCAGGATTCCAGGAGAATCTTGGGAGTCTGGGAATGGCCAGGGGGAGGGGAGTGAAGGAAAGTTTCAACCTCCCACCTATTTTTAGCCAGAGAAACACTGATATTTTCTGTGTCTGTCTGTCTGTCTGTCTTTCTCTCTCTCTAACTGTATTGAGTTGGCCCAAATGTTCATTCAGGTTTTTCCATGACATCTTATGCATATACACATTGGAATTCTTATCTTTGTTTAGAAAGATGAGCTCAAAAATAAGAATGAAAACTACGAATTTGTATTAAGTTAGTCTTAAACAAGTCCCAGTGTCTTCATCTGGGAAGTAAAGTCCAAATACCAATACCAATTTCACAGTGTCCCTCAGAGAAGTAAGTGACCTAATCAGCACCCAAAACGATGTCTGGTGTGGAGCAGAGGCTCAGTGAACATTCATTTCCTTCAGCTCCCTCAGCCCTTCCTCCTTCCTCTCTTGTGGAGTTGAGCAGGGCTGTCAGACTGGAGTATAACCCAGGCCATGACATGCCTTGAAGACTGATTTATTCACCTAAACATTTGTTGAGGGTGCAATATGTTTGAGTCCTTTGCTAGGCTCTAAGAATTTGAAGAAGAAGAAAGAAGATAAAGTGAACCCTGGGACCTGTAGCCAGACTCCTGAGTCACATTCTGGAGGGACAGATTGAGGAGGCATCAGCATGGCCGCCTTACTGGTGCTGACTTCCTCAGACCCCGATAGGTGGACTAACTTGTTTCTCAAGCATTTGGGAGCCTGCCCTATGTTCCTGCCCCTGCTGTCTGTGCTCAGCCCCCTCCCCAGGTCATCACATCCAGTCTTACTGATGTGCTACTGACTCCCCACCTTGGACCCTGCCCTGCACACCAGATCCAGCTGCCTCTCTGATAGCCCCACCTGGATGTCTAATAGGTGTTTCTGACCTAGATGTTTCCGACTGCACTTTGGAGCATACCCCTGGCATGCTCTTCCCACAGGCTCCCTTTCCAGTAGGTGGTGAGAGGGGTACATAGGCAGATTTGATAAGGAGGCTAGCGGGTCCCAGGGACAAGGAGGAGAAGAGGAAGGACAAGGAGAAATAAAGGCAAAGATCTTCAGTGGTGAGACTGAAAACCTCTGGTCTCCTGAGGCCTGGAGACTGTCCTAGCTAATCTCATGTTGACGTTGTGTGTGTGGGCCCACAGGGCCTTTACAACCTTAAGATATTCCTTTAATTTATTGTTTTGGTAACTGACTGGAAGATACAAATTGTCATGCTTCAACTAGCAAAGGGGGATCCTCCTCTATACCCCTTCCAGTGTCTATGCTGGAAGCTTTTCCTATCCTTCTTTACTTTAATAAACTTTTCACTGCATGAAGCTCTGAGTGACCATCGTC
Source organism: Tragulus kanchil (assembly GCA_022376925.1). Classification (NCBI taxonomy): domain Eukaryota; kingdom Metazoa; phylum Chordata; class Mammalia; order Artiodactyla; family Tragulidae; genus Tragulus; species Tragulus kanchil. Next base: position 181,019,250 of record JAIOJX010000032.1, on the reverse strand, counting down.
GAGTCTTTTGATCACAATATGAATTCTTCTCCATTGGAGATTAAGAATCTGACACCATTCATGGTAACCTAATGTCGTCTACCACCTATCAGTGGCAAATCCTTTCAGCTGCTGAGGCCAAAAGTGTCATCTTTAGACTCAGTCCACTTGCCAGTCCTGACACCTCCAGCTTCACAGATCCAGGACTCACGGCTCCTCCTCACCTCCACTGCCACTACTTATCCGGGTGGCTACCCTGACCACGTGACTTGTCCCCGTACTCCTCCCACACTGCCCTTGTGTCTTTTCTCAGCACAGACCATGTTGCTCCTCTGCTGGGCTCCACTGGCTTCCTGTCTCCTTTGGGAAAAGTCCACATCTTTTCTAGGGCCTGTAATGTACTGTCTTGCGTGAAGCTGCTGGTTCCTCTGTGACCTTATCTCCAACTGCAGCAGCTCCACTGGCCACCTTGCTGTTCCTCGAGCCCACCAAGCACACTCCCAACCCAGAACTTCCACGCTTCTGCCCGTAGCTCTTCTCCCCGCCAGAGCACCCTCAGAGCTCTCTCCTTCATCACATCCAGTCTTACTGATGCGCTACTGACTCCCCACCTTGGACCCTGCCCTGCACACCAGATCCAGCTGCCTCTCTGATAGCCCCACCTGGATGTCTAATAGGTGTTTCTGACCTAGATGTTTCCGACTGCACTTTGGAGCATACCCCTGGCATGCTCTTCCCACAGGCTCCCTTTCCAGTAGGTGGTGAGAGGGGTACATAGGCAGATTTGATAAGGAGGCTAGCGGGTCCCAGGGACAAGGAGGAGAAGAGGAAGGACAAGGAGAAATAAAGGCAAAGATCTTCAGTGGTGAGACTGAAAACCTCTGGTCTCCTGAGGCCTGGAGACTGTCCTAGCTAATCTCATGTTGACGTTGTGTGTGTGGGCCCACAGGGCCTTTACAACCTTAAGATATTCCTTTAATTTATTGTTTTGGTAACTGACTGGAAGATACAAATTGTCATGCTTCAACTGGCAAAGGGAGATCCTCCTCTATACCCCTTCCAGTGTCTATGCTGGAAGCTTTTCCCTATCCTTCCTTACTTTAATAAACTTTTCACTGCATGAAGCTCTGAGTGACCATCGTCGAGTCTTTTGATCACAATATGAATTCTTCTCCATTGGAGATTAAGAATCTGACACCATTCATGGTAACCTAATGTCGTCTACCACCTATCAGTGGCAAATCCTTTCAGCTGCTGAGGCCAAAAGTGTCATCTTTAGACTCAGTCCACTTGCCAGTCCTGACACCTCCAGCTTCACAGATCCAGGACTCACGGCTCCTCCTCACCTCCACTGCCACTACTTATCCGGGTGGCTACCCTGACCACGTGACTTGTCCCCGTACTCCTCCCACACTGCCCTTGTGTCTTTTCTCAGCACAGACCATGTTGCTCCTCTGCTGGGCTCCACTGGCTTCCTGTCTCCTTTGGGAAAAGTCCACATCTTTTCTAGGGCCTGTAATGTACTGTCTTGCGTGAAGCTGCTGGTTCCTCTGTGACCTTATCTCCAACTGCAGCAGCTCCACTGGCCACCTTGCTGTTCCTCGAGCCCACCAAGCACACTCCCAACCCAGAACTTCCACGCTTCTGCCCGTAGCTCTTCTCCCCGCCAGAGCACCCTCAGAGCTCTCCTTCATCTTAAGTGTCTGCTTATGTCTACCTTCTCGGCCAGGCCTTCCCTGGTGCCCACCCACACCTCATTAGAATGTGAGCTCCATGAGGTGAATGAGCATCATGCATGCATCACAACACAGGGCATGTGGGAGAGCCTTGATAACGACGGGCCGAGTGCATGAAAGAGCCAGGCGCTGTGAGAGATGCTGATAGAATGGAAAAGAGGACCGACACAGCCCCTGTGGCTGGAAAGCCCACAAGCAGAGGGCACAACTGGGCATGCCCATGAGGAAGGGGAAGCCGAGCTGAAGCGGGGCGACAGGAAGGCTGTACCTGGTGTTCATGTTCCTGAGCCACGTGTCCACCAGGTCTGTAGTCAAGTAGTCTTCGAGGGTGAGGTGGTCACCTATCCCTGCCGTAAGGACCACCAGCATGGAGCTGTTTCCTTGGTAGGGCAGTTTGAGGACGTGGCACTGAAAATTCTTGTCAAAAGTGGAGGCAAACTTGCCTGACCTGTACATCATGGGCACTTTGATTGCCTTGTACTTGTCCAGGTAGAAAGTGTCCATTTCGGTGAGGGCAGGGTCAAAAGGGATCAGCCACTTCCCTGAAGAGGTGAGAAAGGATGTCATTACAGAAAGGACCATCCCCCAAAGCATAATTCTTACTCAAGTAATAAAGGGTCAGGGTTCTGTCCCTCTTCCTGCCGATTAGGAAAGGCATCCTTATCTGGTTTGTTTAGACCATAGCTCAGGCAGCCAAGGACAGAAGAGCCTGGCTTACTGCAGTCCATGGGGTTGCAAAGAAAAAGACATGACTTAGCCACTCAACAACAACAGACATCTAAAATACATTCCCCCAAGATCAGCCTTTCCCAGGCTTCTTCCCCAGCTGGTAAAACACACATCCAGGGACTTCCCTGCTGGTCCAGTGGTTAAGAGTCCACCTTCCGGGACTTCCCTGGTGGGCCAGTGGCTAAGATCCATGTTCCCAGTGCGAGAGGCATGGGTTCGATCCCTGGTCAGGAAACTAGATCCCACATGCAACTAAAAAATCCTACATGCTGCAACTAAGACCCACTGCAACCAAGTAAATAAGAAAAAAAAAAAAAGAGTCCACCTTCCAATGCAGGGAACAGAGGCTCGAACCCCTAGTCCAGGAAGACCCCAGATGCTGCAGGTTAACAAAGTCCAAGTGCCACAACTACGGCATAGGATGCAACAAAGACCTGACACAACCAGAAACAAACGTTAAACACACATGCACACACAAGTCCACCCAGAGGTCCTGCTGGAGTCATGCATAGAAGCAAGGAGATGTCTCCTAACACCCTGGCTCCCTCACTGTTTTGGACAAAACAGAGTGAACAAAACTCGCTCCTTCCAGATGATGCCGGAAGGACCCCTCTTGTTTACTCTGGCTCCCTGTGGTTGGTCAGCTGCCACCTAGAGGAGACGCTGGGCCTGGCCCAGCCCTGTCTCCAGGAAGGGCTCTCTGACTGCTCCTTTGGTGCACACAGCCTTCAAGCAGAGGCCACCAGGCATGATAACATTGCCAGTTGGTGAAGCCCTGAGGGGAGGGGCACCTTGCCAACAGGTAACCACACAACCCAGGGGAGGCCACCAGTGTGCACACGCATGACTCTCTACACAGACATCTGTCCAGCCTGGCCTAGCGAAAGTCCTCCTCCCAGACTTTGCAAATCCCTCCTGTCACCTTCCTGCTCCAACAGTGGCCACACAAGGCCAGTGGTCCACGAGAGAGGCAAGATGGAAAGGACCTGGGAGTAGTGCCTCGTCTGAGTTCAGCTTCTGCCATTTACCATGTGACCTTGATCTAGCCAACTTTTCGAGCCTCCCTTCTCTGTTGTAGGCAGGAGTGTCTGCATTTTCTATGCTGGGACTTGGAGGACAAAAGACTTTGTCACTTGCCCCAGATCACAGCAGTAGAGCGTGAAGAAGCAAAGATGTAACCCTAAATCTCTCAGGTGATATGCCTTCAAAAAAAAAAAAATAGTAACCCAGAAGGTTCCCTGTGTCAGAATGTCAGAGGAGAGCTGTGTAGACATGCTCAGGAAGCCAGTGGTAGACCCTGCAGGTGCATGGGTTCGATCCCTGGTCAGGAAACTAGATCCCACATGCAACTAAAAAATCCTACATGCTGCAACTAAGACCCACTGCAACCAAGTAAATAAGAAAAAAAAAAAAAGAGTCCACCTTCCAATGCAGGGAACAGAGGCTCGAACCCCTAGTCCAGGAAGACCCCAGATGCTGCAGGTTAACAAAGTCCAAGTGCCACAACTACGGCATAGGATGCAACAAAGACCTGACACAACCAGAAACAAACGTTAAACACACATGCACACACAAGTCCACCCAGAGGTCCTGCTGGAGTCATGCATAGAAGCAAGGAGATGTCTCCTAACACCCTGGCTCCCTCACTGTTTTGGACAAAACAGAGTGAACAAAACTCGCTCCTTCCAGATGATGCCGGAAGGACCCCTCTTGTTTACTCTGGCTCCCTGTGGTTGGTCAGCTGCCACCTAGAGGAGACGCTGGGCCTGGCCCAGCCCTGTCTCCAGGAAGGGCTCTCTGACTGCTCCTTTGGTGCACACAGCCTTCAAGCAGAGGCCACCAGGCATGATAACATTGCCAGTTGGTGAAGCCCTGAGGGGAGGGGCACCTTGCCAACAGGTAACCACACAACCCAGGGGAGGCCACCAGTGTGCACACGCATGACTCTCTACACAGACATCTGTCCAGCCTGGCCTAGCGAAAGTCCTCCTCCCAGACTTTGCAAATCCCTCCTGTCACCTTCCTGCTCCAACAGTGGCCACACAAGGCCAGTGGTCCACGAGAGAGGCAAGATGGAAAGGACCTGGGAGTAGTGCCTCGTCTGAGTTCAGCTTCTGCCATTTACCATGTGACCTTGATCTAGCCAACTTTTCGAGCCTCCCTTCTCTGTTGTAGGCAGGAGTGTCTGCATTTTCTATGCTGGGACTTGGAGGACAAAAGACTTTGTCACTTGCCCCAGATCACAGCAGTAGAGCGTGAAGAAGCAAAGATGTAACCCTAAATCTCTCAGGTGATATGCCTTCAAAAAAAAAAAATAGTAACCCAGAAGGTTCCCTGTGTCAGAATGTCAGAGGAGAGCTGTGTAGACATGCTCAGGAAGCCAGTGGTAGACCCTGCAGGTGCATGGGGTCCCCAGAGCCGGGACAGCAAAGGGACACATGTCTGGCACTGTGCCTGGTACGTCCTACCTATTCACAGTACGTTTCAGTCTGTTTGTGAAACCTGAGAACAGCATGTTTCTAGGAAACCACTTGGCATTAACCAGACACAGGCCCAGCCGGAAAGAAAGAGACAGTTGTAGAGACTCAGGTTCTGGAAGGTCAGAACACTATCCAAGTACCTTTGAACAAGATGTAATCCACAAGGATTAACTGGGTGTCAGGATTAATCTCATCAAAGAGTTTGGAAATTTTCCCCTGAGTCTCTTGGGTAACGTAATGATTCATGAGTTTTTTGGCCTGGGAAGCATTGCGAAAATTCACGGTCACACACTTCATATCGAAATACCTCTTGGAGAGAGAGAGGAAGGTCTCTTTGATGTCGAAGTCCTTGTGGATGAAGGCGAAACTCCCCTGGGCGAGGCCCAGCTCCGGGTTGTGGGAGAGGCTCTCTCGAAGCCGCCTGAAGAGGCTGGGCAGGCGCGGGGCGGGGGGCTGGTGCCCTGAGGGCTCAGTATGGTTCACAGCTGACCAGGTCCGATTCACGGCGGGCCGGGTCTGGTTCACCGCCAGACGGGTGTGGTTCAAGACCTTCAGGCGGAGTTCCCTCCATCTGGGCTCTGCTCTGCCCTCGGCTCCCAGGGTCAGGGCTGCCATGGTCCAGGCCAGGCCGAGTGTGGTTACAAGACCTTCAGGCGGAGTTCCTCTCCATCTGGGCTCTGCTCTGCCCCTCCGAGAGAGGCAAGATGGAAAGGACCTGGGAGTAGTGCCTCGTCTGAGTTCAGCTTCTGCCATTTACCATGTGACCTTGATCTAGCCAACTTTTCGAGCCTCCCTTCTCTGTTGTAGGCAGGAGTGTCTGCATTTTCTATGCTGGGACTTGGAGGACAAAAGACTTTGTCACTTGCCCCAGATCACAGCAGTAGAGCGTGAAGAAGCAAAGATGTAACCCTAAATCTCTCAGGTGATATGCCTTCAAAAAAAAAAAAATAGTAACCCAGAAGGTTCCCTGTGTCAGAATGTCAGAGGAGAGCTGTGTAGACATGCTCAGGAAGCCAGTGGTAGACCCTGCAGGTGCATGGGGTCCCCAGAGCCGGGACAGCAAAGGGACACATGTCTGGCACTGTGCCTGGTACGTCCTACCTATTCACAGTACGTTTCAGTCTGTTTGTGAAACCTGAGAACAGCATGTTTCTAGGAAACCACTTGGCATTAACCAGACACAGGCCCAGCCGGAAAGAAAGAGACAGTTGTAGAGACTCAGGTTCTGGAAGGTCAGAACACTATCCAAGTACCTTTGAACAAGATGTAATCCACAAGGATTAACTGGGTGTCAGGATTAATCTCATCAAAGAGTTTGGAAATTTTCCCCTGAGTCTCTTGGGTAACGTAATGATTCATGAGTTTTTTGGCCTGGGAAGCATTGCGAAAATTCACGGTCACACACTTCATATCGAAATACCTCTTGGAGAGAGAGAGGAAGGTCTCTTTGATGTCGAAGTCCTTGTGGATGAAGGCGAAACTCCCCTGGGCGAGGCCCAGCTCCGGGTTGTGGGAGAGGCTCTCTCGAAGCCGCCTGAAGAGGCTGGGCAGGCGCGGGGCGGGGGGCTGGTGCCCTGAGGGCTCAGTATGGTTCACAGCTGACCAGGTCCGATTCACGGCGGGCCGGGTCTGGTTCACCGCCAGACGGGTGTGGTTCAAGACCTTCAGGCGGAGTTCCCTCTCCATCTGGGCTCTGCTCTGCCCCTCGGCTCCCAGGGTCAGGGCTGCCATGGTCCAGGCCAGGCCGAGTGGGGAGAAGACCACGTTGCCGTCGTGCCACATGGAGATCTTACGCAGTAGGCTGAATCCCAAGTTGGAGGTCTCCCAGGAGATCTTCTGTCCCTCAGCGGTCAGCCAGGGGGAGTTTCTCTCCTCTGCTTCCTCCGCCTCCTCCGGAGCCTGCAGTCTCTCACTGGTCTCGTTCTGGGCCCTGCGGGTCGGCAGAGTCTGTAGCCCAGCCTGGGTCCCTGGTGAGCTGGGAGCAGGGCTGGAGCCGGGCTCCAGCCATGTCTGGGCCAGGAGGCAGGGCAGCAGGAGGCTCAGCACTGCCCGCATCTGGGCAGCGTGGGGGCCGGGGAGGGGTTGCCCCGTCAGCAGCAAAGCTTCCTGGGGAGAGAAGGGGGCAGAGACTGTCTTTAGCTCCTGGTGCACATCTCCCCACAGAGTACAGCTCGTCCAGGGACCTCGCTTCCTTCCAAGGCAGGGCTGGGGAGACCCTGAGCAACTAGGGGTCCCACTTGTAACCTAAGTCAGCGAGGTAGGGGGATGTCTTATTTCACAGAGCCAGACTTCTGCCAGTTTCCCTCCGGAACTATGCCTCCAGGACCATGCCCATGTCCTCATCTCCCCCAGCTCCACTCCCACTCATCCCATCTCCCAGGGGGACAGAAGGCGGGCCAGTGGAGTGGGACGGAAGAGGACACGGTGTGGTCTGGGGCCTCACTGGGTGTGGGTCAAAGCACCCCCGGGAGCCTGGAAGTCTCCCCGGACCTTTCACTGCTTCATTCATTGCCCTGGGTCGCTGAGCTGGGGGGACCTGGACCTGGGGAACACGTTTGGCTGGGGACTTGGGGGGTCTGGGTGGCTGTGGGGGTGACGGCAAGTGCCGAGTTCGCCTCTCTGTGACAGGTCCCCCCATGCCTCCCCTATAGTGCTCCCCACAGCCCTGGGGCCCAGGCACAGAGCTCCTCCTAGGACTTCCTGTCTTCCCTCTCCCTGGAACCCCCAGGATAGGAACGGATGATGAGCCAACTCCTGCCACCCAGGCCTGGGCTGAGCACCTCTTGGACGGTCTCACCCAGTCCTCACTGTGACCTGTGAAGTATGTCCTCCTCACCACCCCGGGGCTTCCTGTTCTAGTGGGGCCAGCCTCCAGAACAGACAGTGGGGCTCTAAGCCCCACGCTCCCCACCATTGTCCCCTCTCTGGCCGCACCTGATCACCTTCAGTTTCCATCTGAATCAGCCCCTGTGGGCTGGGCTGGGCCGCCAGCCTGTCTGCACACAAGGTTCCGGTATCCAGCTGACACCCCCAGAGAGGCTGACTGGGAAGGTCATGGAAATGCACCTTCCCTCTCTTCTGGACCCACCACCCCAGAAGGGCCTGGGTGGGTCAGCACCCTTCAGCCCAGTGGGCGCAGGGCAGGGGAGGCCCATCCGCAGAGACTTTCATTCTGAGCCGGGTCACCTGAAGCAAAGTGTAGTGACAGGGGGAGGTTCTCTGGCCTCTTCTTGCCCTCTGGGGCTGTGTCCTCGCTGTGTCCTCTACAAGATGATTCCTAGCTCTGGGGCTCAGGGCGTTGCTCTTGGCATTTGTTAAACGGTATCATAGGATATGGAGCTTCACTCCTTCCACCGCTTGAGTGGCATGACCTGACTCAGGGAAATACTCCTCTGTTTTCTAACTGTCAGTATTTAGGAAGCTCTGTCCGATTCCTAACGGCAGGCCTGCATTCTGTAGGTCGCTCCAGCACTGTATGTGCTGGATGTAGAGACCTCCTGGCGTGTGCCCAGGTTCAGGTCTTGATTCGGTCATGGGTTTTGGCACCCCTTGTAAATGAATGACACAGCAGGATACTCTTAAATTCATAGTCACCTCTGTCTGCGATGGTTCCCAGGTGGTGCTAGTAATAAAGAATCCACCTGCCAGTGCAGGAGATGTGGGCTTGAGCCCTGGGATGGGAAGATCCCCTGGCCAAGGAAATGACAGCCCACTCCAGTGTTCTTCCCGGAAGAATCCCCTGGACAGAGGAGCCTGGCAGGCTCCAGTCCGTGGGGTTGCAGTGCTGGACATGACAGAGTGCGCACTATTATTACTATTCTGTCTGTGACAGCCATCAAGAGATGACCCAGAGCAACTGATAGATGCCCCTCTTTCTGACTGCTAAGTCTTGCCTGAAGCTCCACCTTCACTCTGGGGTGTCCTCCCAGAGTTTGGATGTTTCCAATCGCAGTTCCTCTGCTATTCCTAAATCAATTCATCTCTGCTTAATTGTACGTGTTATTAGTTTTGTTTAAGCGACTCAGTGGTGAAGAATCTGGCTGCCAGTGCAGGAGACACGGGTTCAATCCCTGGTCTGGGAAAATCCCACATGCCAGGGAGCAACTAAGCGTATGAGCTACAACTACTGAGCCACGAGCTGCGACTCCTGAAGCCTGCGTTCCTAGAGCCGGTGCTCTGCAGCGAGAGAAGCCACTGCCGTGGAAGTCCATGCACCACAACTAGAGAGTCGCCGCTGCTCGTCGCAACTAGAGACAAGCCTGTGCAGCAAGCTAGACCCCGCACAGCCGAAGATAAATACAGTTTAAAGCAAACTCTTTTTGTCGTTTGTTTAAGGATGACACAAGGATGCAGCACCCTAAATAGAGCCTGAGCAGAAAGAAACAAATGTGCACCCACCCTGTCTCAGCCCCGAATGCACCTGGAGCCGCAGCCCCACCCCCAGCTCTGGACGCAGCGGGGACTCCCTCGCCGGGGCAGACAGGTCTCTGGGAAGAAGGCCAGGGAGTCGTGCGGGGCCTGCACAGTGAACGCTGTGGCCCTGGCCTCTTGGGCCTTAAAAGCCGCTTCCTCTGGCCTCCTCTCTGTGGAGGAAGCCTCCTACCACCCCCACCTGCTCGCTCACCCTAGCCAGTCCAGGAATGAGGGCTCAGCGCTGCCCAGGTTCCCACTCCCTCTCCCGGCAGCCCACCCAGGGAGGACAGAAGGTCTCCTCTCCCCAGCCCTCACGAGGCAGACGCCGTGGAGCCTCCCTTGAAGCTACTGCCTCTTACCAGTGAGTGGCCGCCTGGTGCCTGGGAAGGTCCTTCATTCAGGGCAAAGGCAGAAGGTTAGGGCTTGTAGCCGAAGGCCTGCAGCAAATATTTGCTGTTCCAAAGTGTGAGCCCCCATGGCGCTGTTACTGATTAACACCCTGCTTGGAGATGGTGGTGTTTCCGGGAAAACCAAGATGGAGAGAGAGGCTTCCCATAATCCTCTGCACCCCTGACTAGGAGAGCCACGCCTCCATGAGGACATCTGCTTCTCAAGCCAGGCAGTGCCCTCGCGAGCTCCAGGCCCTTGTGGGAGGCAGCTGCGCCCTGCAGCAGGTGCTGAATGCCTCGCAGGAGGGAAGGGCCGGATCCCACGGAGGCCTCCTGGGTGGCCAGCTCAAACCCGAGCCCTGTGTGAGGAGGGAAGGCAGAAATGATTAAGATATGCTCCCTCCACACGCCAAGGAACTTCAGTCCAGGGGGCGAGGTGTTGCTGAGTCACTAAGTCATATCTGACTCTTTGTGACCCCAGGGACTATAGTCTGCCTGGTTCCTCTGTCCATGGGGTTCTCCAGGCAAGAACGCTGGAGTGGGCTGCCATGCCCTCCTCTGGGGGATCTCCCCCACCCAGGGACTGAACCTGCGTCTCCTGCATCTCCTGCACTGGCAGGCAGCTTCTTTACCAGTGTGCCACTTAGGAAGCCCTCCCGGGGGAGAGGCAGACCCTTTGATCACCACGAGCCACACAGAGCCTATTTCAAGGTCAATTCTCTGCTTCACCGGGTTAATGGACTCGTGTGAGTGAAAGCTTCAGACACCCGAAGTCAGGCTGATGCAGCCTGTTTAAGACAAAACCTCTCGGACCCACTAGACTCATTTTTATAGTCTAAATATTTTATTAATATGTGCTCTTTACTACCTTGAAGTGAAGTTTGAAGTTAATAGGACCTACCCACAAAACCTAGGGCTTCCCTTACAGCTCAGCTGGTAAAGAATCTGCCTGCAATGCAGGAAATCCCTGCTATGCAGGAAATCCCAGTTCGATTCCTGGGTCGGGAAGATTCCCTGAAGAAGGGATAGGCTACCCACCCACAAAATTTAAATGATAATAATAATAGGAAGGGAGAAGGACACTATAAGAAAATAGTGTTTCTTTTAGCATGTAAATGCTGGCATAGCTACAGTGAAAGAGGCAGTGACGCTGTCAGATGGGGACCAGGTGAGGGCCCTTCTGCTGCACACGTGTTGCACCGGCCATTCCACACCGCAGCTGTCACTGCCAGTGATGCGGTTTTCTGTAACGATGACTCATGCTTAGTTTCCGAAAAAACAACATATCTTCCTCTGATTTATCTTCACAGAAAATTCCATGGGAATTAAACATGGGGGTGGGGAGGGAATAGTGTTTTTTTCCTAACATTTATATTTTATTCACTTATTTTTTGCCTCTAAGTCATCGTTTATTTTTCATCGACCTTTATTCTTTGGCCTGTGTGGGCCTCCCACGGCAGTGGCCTCTGTCATTGCAGAGCACCGGCTCTGGGCGCATGTGCTCCAGAGTGCTAGCTTGTAATTGGACACACCTGCCCAGCTGTTCCTCAGCACGTGGGATCTTCCCTGGGCCAGGGATTGAACCCGTGCCCCTAGCACTGCAAGGCAGACTCTACCCACTGGACCACCAGGAAATGGTGTTTTTATATGAAATAAAATACTCGTGTCCCTGTAAAAGTCTAAGCACAGATTATTTCTAAGTGGGGTTTTCAAATGTCCCACTCACATGGACTTGCTGTGGGACACAGGAGTCACACGGCATCGCTTCATCGTGGTGGACAAGCCGGTGTTTCAGCATGTCTAGCGTGTGTGGCCCACTCACTAAAAGCCAATAGTTCTGTTCCAAATCATTGTGGAAATCGGAAGTCCTCCGGCGAGTTTCCTGAGTGCTCCTTTGGTTCAGTACCTGCTCTGTTGACAACCATCTCTGGTAGCTCAGATGGTAAAAAATCTGCCTGCAGTGCAGGAGACCTGGGTTCGATCCCTGGGTTGGGAAGATCCCCTGGAGAAGAAAATGGCACCCCACTCCAGTGTTCTTGCCTGGAGAATCCTGTGGACAGAGGAGGCTGGGCGGCTACAGTCCACGGGCTTGCAGAGTCGGACACAACTGAGGGACTTTCACTATGACTACTATAGCTGCTCTGTTGAGCATGGCTGCCTGAAGAGGTCAAAGCTAAGCACGTGTGTGGAGAAGGCTGGACCAGGGCTCTGGACTCAGCGTCTCTTTCCATCCCGGGAGTCCTGCAGCTGAGGGGCTGCTGGCAGCCAGGAGGCAGGGCTGCCTCACTGCTGGGAGGGCTTCCACTCAGTCGTGCGTCTGGGAGGAACCCGTGAGCGTGGACCTGTGGAGTGCAGTGCTCACAGTGGCTTCAGAGGTGCCGTAAAAGTCATCTTGGAGCATCTGACCATTTCGGAGGCTCTTCAAATTTCTGCAGGAATTTCAGAAAATGGCTCTTTATAAGAAAGGCAACAGAATGTCTGGAAAGAGTGTCAGGGCCTCCATCAGACACCCTGGGCTTGAATCTAAGTCATCGTTTATTTTTCATCGACCTTTATTCTTTGGCCTGTGTGGGCCTCCCACGGCAGTGGCCTCTGTCATTGCAGAGCACCGGCTCTGGGCGCATGTGCTCCAGAGTGCTAGCTTGTAATTGGACACACCTGCCCAGCTGTTCCTCAGCACGTGGGATCTTCCCTGGGCCAGGGATTGAACCCGTGCCCCTAGCACTGCAAGGCAGACTCTACCCACTGGACCACCAGGAAATGGTGTTTTTATATGAAATAAAATACTCGTGTCCCTGTAAAAGTCTAAGCACAGATTATTTCTAAGTGGGGTTTTCAAATGTCCCACTCACATGGACTTGCTGTGGGACACAGGAGTCACACGGCATCGCTTCATCGTGGTGGACAAGCCGGTGTTTCAGCATGTCTAGCGTGTGTGGCCCACTCACTAAAAGCCAATAGTTCTGTTCCAAATCATTGTGGAAATCGGAAGTCCTCCGGCGAGTTTCCTGAGTGCTCCTTTGGTTCAGTACCTGCTCTGTTGACAACCATCTCTGGTAGCTCAGATGGTAAAAAATCTGCCTGCAGTGCAGGAGACATGGGTTTGATCCATGGATTGGGAAGATCCCCTGGAGAAGAAAATGGCACCCTACTCCAGTATTCTTGCCTGGAAAATCCCATGGACAGAGGTGGCTGGGCGGCTACAGTCCACGGGCTTGCAGAGTCGGACACAACTGAGGGACTTTCACTATGACTACTATAGCTGCTCTGTTGAGCATGGCTGCCTGAAGAGGTCAAAGCTAAGCACGTGTGTGGAGAAGGCTGGACCAGGGCTCTGGACTCAGCGTCTCTTTCCATCCCGGGAGTCCTGCAGCTGAGGGGCTGCTGGCAGCCAGGAGGCAGGGCTGCCTCACTGCTGGGAGGGCTTCCACTCAGTCGTGCGTCTGGGAGGAACCCGTGAGCGTGGACCTGTGGAGTGCAGTGCTCACAGTGGCTTCAGAGGTGCCGTAAAAGTCATCTTGGAGCATCTGACCATTTCGGAGGCTCTTCAAATTTCTGCAGGAATTTCAGAAAATGGCTCTTTATAAGAAAGGCAACAGAATGTACTGGAAAGAGTGTCAGGGCCTCCATCAGACACCCTGGGCTTGAATCTCGAGTCTTTCAGATTCCTGGCTGCCGGACCTTAGGAATATAATCTAACTTCTGTGAATTTGCTTTTCCTTCCCCATAAAATGGCCCATGGATATCTCAGCAGCACCCAGGAACCAGGGAGTCGGTGGGCAACAGTGTTCCTAAGGGGGCTGGTCCCCTGGCCGGCAGGAAGCACGGCTCAGAAGTCCTCCACCTTCAGCAAGGATGAACCCTGCACCGCTCCCAGCAGGTCAAGCTCCGTGCCTGCCCCATGTGATGTGAGCTCTTTCACCAGCTGTGTGGCCCTGAACAAGCTCCTTAACTTCTTTGTGACTCAGTTTCCTGATCTGTGAAATGGGGCTCCCAGGGCTGGGCTGTTAGGACTGCTGTGAGGCTTAGGTGAAATAGGGCCTGAAGAGGGCTTGCTACCTGGTAGGAGAGCTAATGAATGATATCTGTTGTATACCTTTAGAGCCAGAATGGACCTCAGAGGTAATCCAGACCCTGGATAAAGACCTGACAGAGGAGAAGATGAGGGGGAAAAAAAACCACACTCAAACTGTTACTTGCTGAGTAATGAGAGTCATGTCTGACTCTCTACGACTCCGAGAACTGTAGCCCACCAGGCTCCTCAGTCCATGGGATTCTCTAGGCAAGAATACTGGAGCCGGTAACCATTGCCGTCTCCTCCCAGGGGTCGATCCTGTGTCTCTTGCATTGCAGGTAGATTTTTTACCACCTGAGTCACCAGAGAAGCTCAGAATTTACGCGCCCACACCCACGGGTAAGCCCTTCCTACCAGCGGTGGTGCCAGAATTCGAGGCCACCTGACTTCCCGTCTGCATTTGATTTCAGCCGGCCACCCGCCTCTGCAGAGAGAGACGGGGAAAGATCTGATGGGAAGGTGTAGGGGGGTGAGGGTAGGGGCGCAAAATCAGCTCAACTGGGATAGAACAATCCTTAACAGCCCCTCGGCAGGTAGCACAATGCTTCCAGAGCCACTGCGCAGGGCGAGATCTGGGGTTTCTAAAGCAAAATTGTTCTGGAACCCGAGGGGCTCAATGCTTGAAAAACAGCTAGAGCCAGTTCTGGACAGAATCAGGCTCCAGGAACCAGAAAACCACTATGACCTTGCTCAGCGGTGGGTCAGATCAAGAGGAAAGCTTGGGCGAGTGTGGGGGTGAGAGGCAAGCAACAGCTTCAGAAGTCCTCCACCTTCAGCAAGGATGAACCCTGCACCGCTCCCAGCAGGTCAAGCTCCGTGCCTGCCCCATGTGATGTGAGCTCTTTCACCAGCTGTGTGGCCCTGAACAAGCTCCTTAACTTCTTTGTGACTCAGTTTCCTGATCTGTGAAATGGGGCTCCCAGGGCTGGGCTGTTAGGACTGCTGTGAGGCTTAGGTGAAATAGGGCCTGAAGAGGGCTTGCTACCTGGTAGGAGAGCTAATGAATGATATCTGTTGTATACCTTTAGAGCCAGAATGGACCTCAGAGGTAATCCAGACCCTGGATAAAGACCTGACAGAGGAGAAGATGAGGGGGAAAAAAAACCACACTCAAACTGTTACTTGCTGAGTAATGAGAGTCATGTCTGACTCTCTACGACTCCGAGAACTGTAGCCCACCAGGCTCCTCAGTCCATGGGATTCTCTAGGCAAGAATACTGGAGCCGGTAACCATTGCCGTCTCCTCCCAGGGGTCGATCCTGTGTCTCTTGCATTGCAGGTAGATTTTTTACCACCTGAGTCACCAGAGAAGCTCAGAATTTACGCGCCCACACCCACGGGTAAGCCCTTCCTACCAGCGGTGGTGCCAGAATTCGAGGCCACCTGACTTCCCGTCTGCATTTGATTTCAGCCGGCCACCCGCCTCTGCAGAGAGAGACGGGGAAAGATCTGATGGGAAGGTGTAGGGGGGTGAGGGTAGGGGCGCAAAATCAGCTCAACTGGGATAGAACAATCCTTAACAGCCCCTCGGCAGGTAGCACAATGCTTCCAGAGCCACTGCGCAGGGCGAGATCTGGGGGTTTCTAAAGCAAAATTGTTCTGGAACCCGAGGGGCTCAATGCTTGAAAAACAGCTAGAGCCAGTTCTGGACAGAATCAGGCTCCAGGAACCAGAAAACCACTATGACCTTGCTCAGCGGTGGGTCAGATCAAGAGGAAAGCTTGGGCGAGTGTGGGGGGTGGAGAGAGGCAAGCAACAGCTTCTGAAGTCCTTGCAACCTGCACGCACGTGGGGCCCACTGCTGCTGTCTGCTGAGTGGCCGCTCCCGCCCTCCCTCCCCAGGGGCCGTCCGACTTCTCCCTCCTGCTCCAGGCTGCCCCCACCCCGGCTCCCCTGGCTCCAGTGACCCCTGGCAAAACTGCAGGGTCACTCCTCCGGCCCCTGTGCGGCGAAGCGGAGGGCCAGGCACCTCCACCTCGGTTGCCCCGAGAAGCTGAGCTCAGGGCCGTGGTCGGCGAGGTGGGGATAACTTCTGGGTTACTAGGGGGGTTGACTTGTTGCACCTGCATCTGCCTAGCAGGATCAGTGAACTCACCCCGCTTTTCCTTGAGATGGGTGTTCTCCTTGGTTCAGGGGAAAGGGCCTCTGAGTCGGAGGGACATGATAAGTCAGTTTTCTTTAGTGAGTGTAAGGAAACAGATGATCAGAGAGGTCGCTAAACGTGTTTAAGAACACACAGGTTCAACTCGGTCCCAGACCTCTGGATCCCAAGGCAGTCCACCAGCACCGGCACCTTTTGCATGTGAATTCTCTACTCTGATATCTTGCTGAACTCTTGTACTGAGTTTGTTTTATCATTCATATGCTAAGAGTATGCGGCTATATTACATGTCATCTGCAAATAGATTACAATTCTATGCCTCTGCTTTCTCTTGTCTAAGTAGATAGTCTAGCACCCCCAGGGCAATGTAAAATGATTGTGAATATAACAAAGAGCCTTGTCTCGCTCTTGACCTCAGTGGGCATGCATTTAGTGTTTTCTTATTCAGATGCCAAGTTTCCGCATATATATGGAGTCTAGAAAAAACAGTACCGATGAACCTATTTGCAGGGCAGGAATAGAGATGCCAACACAGAGAACAGACAGGTGGGCACAGAGCGGGGAGGGGAGGGTGGGTGAATTAAGAGTGTAGGACTTACACACGTACACGACTGAGTGTAAAACAGGGAGCCAGTGGGGAGCTGCTGTAGGGCACGGGGGGCTCAGCTTGGTGCTTGGTGACGACTTAGAGGCGTGGGATGGGAGGTGGGAAAGGGTCAGGAGCAGAAACAAACACAACGTGGTAAAGCAATTATGCGCCAATAAAGAAGATGCTGACATTAGAAAGGTATAAATATGTATATCTAAAGAACATGAAAGAGAAAACTGCTGTCGTGTCCGACTCTTCGAGACCCCATGGACTGTAGCCCACCAGGCTCCTCTGTCCACAGGCTTCTCCAGGCAAGAGTATTGGTCTGGGTTACTGTTCCCTTCTACAGGGGATCTCCCCAACCCAGGGATCAAACCTGTGTCTCCTGCATTGCAGGCAGGTCCTTTACCAACTGAGCCACCAAAGTGTCCCCCACTTCCTTTCTTTCATGATATTGCTATATCTATCATCTAATTATCCACGTATCATCCATCCGTTCTCTCTCTCTTCTCTATTTATGCGTCTGTTTGGTTCTCCTTCACCCCATGTCATACTTTCTGCCCTGAACTGTGAGTGAACTCTCTTTCTCCTGCAGTCTTTCTTGATCACCCTCTACTGACAAAGCTTAATCTGATGCCCAGGGCTGAAGACAGCTGTCTAGAATGTCCGATCAGTTTTTGCAGAGCAGCAATGAAGGGGGGATTTGGAGTTCAAAAGCAATATCTTGATAAATATTTTCATTTTAAACTATCAGTTATACTTTCTCTGTGTCATTCACTGAATCGTGTCTGACTCTTTGTGACCCCGTGGACTGTAGCCCGCCAGGCTCCTCTGTCCATGGAATTCTCCAGGCAAGAATACCGGAGTGGGTCGCCATTCTTTATTTGAATGTGTTTAAAAATATTTTTTCTTTGTCCACAAGTTTGTCTTTCCAGTGCTCTTCATTCTTTTGTGTTGGTCTAAGTTTCCATCCAGAATCATCTTGTTCCTCTGTAAAGAACTACTTAAAAATGGTGATAAGCTTCCTCAGCTCTTGTTTCTCTGAAAAAAATCCCTTAATTTTGCCTTTGATTTTGAAGGGCTTTTTTTTTTTTTTTGCTTTTTGAGAGCTATGACATTTCTCCCCTAGCACTTTAACTAATTCTTTTGTGTTTTGACTTGTGTGATTCTTCTTTCATTTTAATATTTTTGCTTAGAAATAATTTCAAACTTACATTTACAAAAATAATAGTGTTTCCATATACCTTTCACATATCTGCAGGACAACAATCAAAATCAGAACATTATTTTATATTGCTGTTACTCAGTTTCTCACTCGTCTCACTCGTCTCCTTCAACCACGCCTGTCAGCAGTCGCAAGGGCGTTTATTACAAGAAGGGAGCCGGGGGAGGAGGCGGGGGGAAGCTCCCACTCCTTCCTAGGGGTCCCGGCATGCGCGGGGCGCTCTTGGGCTGCCTCCTTAGGTCAGATTCACCACTTTGGCCAGGAAGAGGCTGCTCCACGTGACGTCATCAAAGATCATCATGATGAAGGGATAGTTGAAGCGGAGGGAGAGAGGCTTGGGCGACACGCTCAGGGGCGTCTGGCTGCGGGCGGCTGCCTCCCGGCCCTTCTCGTCCAGCTGCACCGCGGCCCTGTGGACCACCTGGTGGGAACAGACCCGGAGTGGGGGGTGAGCGCCGCTCCTGCACTTCAGTTGCTTCCACCCTCAGTTTTCTGGCCTGCGAAGCTGAGGTTCAAAGAAGGTCGCTCACTGGTTCCTCAGCTAGGGCCAGGACCTGTCCACCTCCGGGGTCTGGGACCCACTTGGTCGTCCTCCCTAGGAAGCCAGCAGGCGGAACCCTTCAGTGGGAGGTAAAGGGACTTGGGGCTGAAACTGGACTCCAGCCTCCTACCGGGTGCCCCTTCCTGGGTCCAGGGCTGGTGGAGGGAGACCTGCCTCCCTCTCCACTCTGCCCGTCAATGCAAGGCTTCAGTTTATGCAGAAGGCTTGTCCCCACTCTGGAGGGAAAAGTGTCATTGGTGACTTTTCAAACACTCCTTGGTATGATCAAAATTAGAAGGTATCCTCAAGTCAATTAAAAGTCTTGAGTAGCTGTGCTGAACACCTTGGACAGGGCAGAACCGGCTGATGAAATAACCACACTGATGGGTGAGGAGGGCCTCCCTGGCAGCCCAGCGGTAAAGACGCCACCTGCCAAGGCTGGAGACTTGGGTTCAGCCCCTGGGTGGGAAGGATCCCCTGGCGAAGGGCGTGGCAACCCACTCTAGTATTCTGGCCTGGGCAGGCCTGTGGACAGAGGAGCCTGAGGGGCTACAGTCCACGGGATCGCCAAGAGTGGGACATAACTTAGGGACTAAGCAACCGTGGGACAGGACTCTCACTGACGGAGCCGCTGGGATCGGAGCTCTCTGCACTTGGCCCACGTGGCTAGGGAGAAGCCCTGCAGTGTGTCTTGGGAACATGAGACTTTGAGTCAAATGTCAGCCTATTTACTGACTCGGTGACCTTGCTGAGTTAGTCACCGTCCCAGCACGGGAGCGTCCTCCTCTGGGGCCTGGGCAGCACCCGCCTTGTGAGGAGGTAGCGGTTGGCTGAGTCCTCCGCACATCGGCACCGTTGTGAGCCGTGCTGTGTGCCGGGCACCCAGCGGTCACAGTGTGTGTGCGTGAGGGCCCGGGCTGCTGCCCCTCTCCCGTGCCCTCTTTTTTTTCTGTCATCCATAGGCCTGTGAGATCCTATGACTGAGGCATCCCTAGTGTCTAGCACAGTTGGGCCACATGAGCATGTTCAGGAAGATTTTCTGAATGAAGGACGACAGGATCTAAAGCTGAAGGATGGAGAGTCGGTGTGATCTCAT
Organism: Tragulus kanchil; assembly: GCA_022376925.1. Taxonomy (NCBI): domain Eukaryota; kingdom Metazoa; phylum Chordata; class Mammalia; order Artiodactyla; family Tragulidae; genus Tragulus; species Tragulus kanchil. The sequence goes on along the minus strand of JAIOJX010000032.1, from coordinate 180,999,897 downwards.
GGAGACATTTCCTTGTGCGGGGAGCTGCTCGCCCTCCTGCCACGGTGATTTCGTCTTCCACAGAGCTCCCTCTACAGGGTCTGGCAGGACGGACGGACATCTGAGCCGTGGAGCCACCTTGTCACCAGCTTCCTGTGTGACCTTCGGGACGTCGTGTTCTTGCTGAGCCTCTGTTTAGCCTGTTGTCAAACAGGCTTGGCAAGACCTCTCAGTGGGGGCCTAGAATGGGCTCCGTGTTGCCTATTATTATCTGTACTGTGAATTCTGGTGGAGGCAGAAGGAGGGGCTGTGAAGAACCTACCTTTGACGTCGGCAGGGCCTCTTGGGTGATGCCTGAGAAATGTGCCCTGTTGTTGAGCAAGTCTGCCATGCCCATGTCCCCCATGATGCCCCCGAGGTCATAGGCGCCGGAGATGGAGATCTTCGGGATGTAGAGGTCCACCTGTCTGCTCAAGTAAGCAGATGGGATTAGACTTTACGGGGCTGGACGCAGTCAGCCAGACTCCTGATTCCCCCGGGACCCCTCCAGACCCCCACCTCCTGGTCGGACAGCTCTTTGGGCACAGGAGAGGGGAGGAGGCGGAAGGCAGGGTCTGCTGCTCCCTCCCTCACACAGGCGGCTTCCTCCCTGGGTCTTTGAACTGCAGAGTCCTTTATCTCAGCTCTTTCTTGGAGCCGATTCCACCTGATCCAGCTAAACCACTGGACCTGAAGGAATGAGTCCCTACACAAGTCCTTGTGGGCAAAAGAAATAAGAGCAAAAAAAAAAAAAAAAAGGGATCAAATAAAACGTATAAGCTTTTGCACAGCAATGGAAACCATAAACCAAATGCAAAGACAATCTATCAGCTGGAAGAAAATATTTGCAAATGATGCTACCAACAAGGGCTTAATTTCCAAAATACACGAACGGCTCATACAACTCAATATCAAAAAAACAAACCACCCAATCGAAAAATGGGCAGAAGACCTATATATTTTTCCAAAGAAGACATACAGATGGTCAACAGGCACATGAAAAGATGCTCAACATTGCTAATCATTAGAGAAATGCAAACCCAAACCACAATATCACCTACACTAGTCAGAATGACCATCATTTAAAAAGTCTACAAATAATAAATGCCATAGAAAGTGCAGAGAAATAGAAACCTTCCTACAGTGATGGTAGGAATGTAAGCAGGTTCATCCACTATGGAAAACAATATGGAGTTTCCTAAAATATTTACCATATGATTCAGCAATCCCACGCCTGGGCACATATCCAGAGAAAACTCTAATTTAGAAAGATACATATACCCCTGTGCTCATTGCAACACTATTTAGAATAGCCAAGACATGGAAGCAACCTAAGTGTTCGTCATTAGATGACTGGGTAAAGAAGATGTGGCATGTATACCACGGAATATTAGTCAGCCATGAAAAAGAAAGAAATAATGCCATTTGCAGCAACATGGATGGACCTAGAGAATATCATACCAAATGAAATAAGTCAGATAGCAAAAGAAAGATATTATATGATGTAATTTATATGTGGAATCTAAAAAATAATACAAATGAATTTATTTTTAAGGCAGAAAGAGTCTCACAGACATAGAAAACAAACATTGTTACTCAAAGGGAAGGGGTAGGAGGGATAAATCAGGAATATGGAATACACACTACCCTATATAGAAGAGATAAACAACAAGGATTTGCTGTGACTATAGCACAGGTGACTATAGTCATTATCTTGTGAAGACCTATAGTGGAAAACAATGAAAAAAAAGGAGATGTATAACTGAATCACTTTCCTGTGCATCTGAAACAAATACAGTATTGGGTATCAATGGTATTTCAGTTAAAAAAAAGGAAGTCCTGTGGTCCTGCAGGCAGAAACGGAGGAGTGGGGGGAACAGGCGGCTGCGAGCGGGGTCCTGGCCCCAGCCCCGGCGCTAACGCTGTGTGGCTTTAGCCAGGTCCCATCCCTCTCTGTGCTGTCCTCAGCTACACCGCAAGAGGGAGAGAAGATGCCTGAAGCCCTAAGTCAGTGATCGGGTGCGGGCTGCCCAGTGGGGAAGCGAAAGCAGGAGACCTCTGCACTGAGCACAAGCCTCCCTGGGGACGTCTGGAGGCTGGCGACCTGGGGAAGTGAGGAGGCATCCATGACCAATGAGACCTGTGACTTATCCGGCGGAGAAATAGCAAGAGAAGCGAAGGGAAGGAGACCCGCACCAGGCGGCACCTGGACGACCTTCCTGGCCTCCTTCGTCTTGTCCAATCAGCGCACGTACACACCTTACAAAGTGGAGTCAACACCTTCAGTTTCTGGATGGAGAGACCAAAACTCAAGAGAGGCCGAGGGATTTCTTCCAGTCACACCACTGGCCAGCCGCAGGGCCATGAGCCCCGCTGCACCACCCCAGGGCGCCCTCACAGCCTGCGGCAGCGGGCAGGCACCAGCAGAGCGAGGGACCTGGAGGAAGGCGCTGGCGAGAGCACCGCGGGAGGGGCCCTTTGGGAGGCAGGGTGGCAGCTGGGCTGGGCCGGAGCGCAGAGGCACTGGAGCTGGGGCCGGGGGCGGTGAGGAGGGAGACGTGCCCACGCAGGGCTGGACGGGAGGAGCCGCGGGCCACAGCACTGGGAAGAAGCGGAGAGCTCGTGCCCAATCACAGATGATGTCCAAAGGGGCAGCGTTCTACCTTGAGTGTTGTTTTTTTTAATCTAGAGGAAGATGGCACATATTATTGATGACTGTTGTTTAAGTATTTCAGCAAAGAGATTATTTCTGGAGTAAAGAGAAACGGTATCCTTCGCTCAGTCATGTCCAGCTCTTTGTGATCCCATGGACTGCAGCCCATCAGGCTCCTCTGTCCGTGGGGATTCTCCAGGCAAGAACACTGGAGCGGGTTTTTCAACAGGCCCGGTTCAGGATTTGAATCACGGAGCATCATCACCACCTAGTGGCCGTGTGCCTGAATTACAGGGTCCCTTTGAGAGGCCGGCATGAGGTAGGGATGGGATGGTTGACCAGAAAAACTGGCAAATGGATTCCGTACTATCGACCATACCAATGGGGCTTCCCCGAGGACTCAAAGGGTAAAGAAACTGCCTGCAATGCAGGACGCACGGGCTTGATCCCTGTGCTGGGAAGATCCCCTGCCGAAGGAAATGACAACCCACTCCAGTACTCTTGCCTAGAAAATCCCATGGACAGAGGAGCCTGGCCTCCACGGGGCCGCTTACTGTCCAACACGCCCGAGCACATGATGAATAGATGGATGGATGGATGGACGGATGGACGGACGGACGGGTGGCCCACACAGTCTCACATGCACACACACTGGAAGGAGGGACGGTTGGCTCAAGGACACTAAGAATGTCTTCCTGCCTCCCACACGACTCTAGGGATCTCTCTGGAACCCCAAGCCGGCCACACCCTTCTTCCCTGTGGAAGAGACGCCCTAGCACATCCCAGCTGCTCCTGGAACTGGATTAACCCCTCCGGGAGCACCAGCACGCAGCAGCTCTCCAGAGGCAGCTCTTATAATAAAAAGAGCCCCGAATCATAGAACGCAAACCCTGCCTCTCCATAATAAAGTAGAAGCGCTTCTTTCTGGATTTGTCTGCCTGCGAAATTCTTGGATTGCCACGTTCCCCCGAGGTGGATTTGGCTCATCCTCTGCTGCTGCTGGCACTCCGGCCCTGGCCTCCCCGATGGGGTTGGTGCCCTCGCCTCTTCCACCGATGCCCTTGGAGTGCCTCGTGCTGGCTGAACGTCCACGCAGGCGTAAGACACAGCTCAGACTGAAAGCCACCTGCTCTATGGCCTCTTCTCCAGGCGCTGAGCCCAGCGTCCCACCCTCCCCCAAGTTTTACATAGTAGGCGTCTCCTCCCCTCTCTCGCTCTGACAGACAGTGCCTCCGTCATTAGCTCCACTAGAATCTGTCTTCTGCTCTATAGCACATTACTTCTGCTTTGCCCAGAGTCCGGTGCATAGCAGTTGCTTCCATATATGTAGGTTGACTGAATGGATGGATGAATGACATGGTGCCTGGCTCAGGAACCTTCTTGAGAGACTCTAGATCCAAGTGCAGCTTCCTTCTCCTACACTCCCCCTTATCTTTGCGCCTGCGTCTTCCACCCCTCCCCCCCACCAGCTCCCACGTTGATTGGTTCATGTAACGAGGACACTCTCATCTCCTAAGAGCGAGGATCCTCTTCTCAAGAACATCTGCTCCCTCCTCCAAGGTGAGGATCAGGGCTGGACAGTAGCTTGACTATAATTTCCACTTTCCTTTAGCTCAGAGGTTCCTGGGGAACATGAGGGTATTATGTCCTATGTCCTTACTTGTCTACTAGTGGGTGGACGGATGGGTGGATGGAAGGAGTGTTAGATCTCTCAAGTGACTTAGCCGTCCACAGGTGGATGTTCCAGGTGGATACAGTGGTCAGGCTCGTGATGCAGGTCTTTGGTCTCCCAGGAGTGTTTAGCTTGGACTCAGGTGAGCAAGATAGGAGGACGGATCACGGTGGGTGGTGAACTCAGTTTCAGAAAAAGATGAAAGATGTGCTAACACAGCTGTGATATTACCTTCCTGATTAAGAAGGCTCTCCCTTCACGGAATACCCCAGAATGTCCCATGTCAATGGACAGACAGATAAATAAATGTGACTTCTGGGTCAGAAAACCCATCGCTCAGAAAAGCAGTGAGCTGTGGCGGGCAAGTCGAGGGGAAGAAGGGTAGCCAGGTGGACCCCTTTTCTACTTGCCCCACTTTCTGGGAACAGCAGAAATTGACTCAATTGGGGAAGGGCTTACCTGATGGTTAGGGACTTGGACCACCTCCGAATGGTGTCCCGGCTCAGCGCAGCCGTGACCGCGTCCATCTTCCCCTCGGCTGGGAGGACAAAGAAGACCGTCTCGTTGCCCGTGTAGTCCAGCTGGACCAGTTGGCAGGGGATCGCCGAGTCATTCAGGTACTTGATGGGGCTTGACTGGAACATCATGGGCACCCTCACTGCGGTCGTCGTGTTCACGTAGAAGTTCTCTTCTCTGGTGCTTTCCAGGTCAAAGGAGTGCGCCCACGTGCCTGGGGGGAGGACAGGGGTGGGTGGGGTGTGAGAGCAGGAGGAAAGCACAGCTGGGCGCCAGGCACGGCCGTCCAGCCAGTTCCACAGTGGCCTCCTCCACCCGGAGGGTCCCCCCAGAGCCGCCGGAACTTTGGGCCAAGATGTGCAATTCCCACAGATATAAACCCTGCTCCGCCCTCCTCTGGGATACATATGGTGTGTGAAGATACATATGAGGTATATATGATTTCTGAGACTGACTTCTAAAAATGGAAGGAGGGAGAAAACAGAGAATGCTGGTCCCGGAATTTGGGAATAGAATTCAGCGAACTAGACTTTGGATTGAGTGGATCTTGGATGGGAGGGCTCTGGACATGATGCTGGGGGAACTCATCATCCATTCCACCCCCACTCCCTGAGGTCCTGGCCGCAGACGCCCAGCAGGTGGCATGGCCACCCCGTCAGCTCTACCCACGTTCCTGCAGGAGGCCCTCCCCTCCTGAGGGGCCCCGAGGGCCACAGCACCCTTCCTAGAGGCAGAGCCAGGGTGAGCCGAGATTGTCGGGGCACAGACTCCCACTCCCTGCTGGACTTGAATCTGCTTCGCCATGTTCCATGTGGCTTCATGCAATCTATTTGGTCCTCTTCTGATGGGGAACTCACTCCCTGAGCAGACAGGACCTTCCTCTAGTGGTCAGCGCGGATGGAAAAGAAGCTGCTCCTGAGACGAAGCCAGGCCTGCCTGATGGTCACGCCTGCCTGCTGAGCCTCTTCAGCCCTTGAGTTTATTCCAAGCAGCTCCAAGTCCTCTAGCAGATGATAGAGTTTTCATCCTTAAACTTTGCTCTGTGCTTTTTACTGAGTAATTCTATTCTAGAAACAAGTATAACATATAGCCAGCTTGGTAGAAAACCAAATACAGAATGGGATCTGAGCTCCTCTTTAAGGGAGAAATGGCCTGGAGAATTCATGGGAGCATTCAGAGGTATTTCCAGGCAAACATTCCCAGACTCCTTGGCTCTCCCATGGTCAGGTATAAAGAATACTGTCTTTGGTACGGGACCACAAAAGATCTCGACTAGCCAAAGCAATCTTGAGAAAGAACAACAAAGCCAGAGGCACTATGTCTCCTGATTTCAAACTGTATTATAAAGCTATAGTAATCAGAACAGTATGGCCCAGGCATAAGCACAGATACCTAGACCTATGGACCAGAATCGAGAGTCTAAAATAACCCCTTGCATATATATAGTCAGCTAATATAAGACAAGGGAACAAAAAAGGGGAGGCCTTGTTATCCTAGAATACTCTTGCTGCAGTTTTACCCTAGGAGTGCTGGCACGGGCTCCAGAATCTGTCATTTTCACAGGTCTCCATGGTGATTTTTATGAACAGGCTCTTTGGGAAACATTGCTCCAAACTGGTGAGGAGGGGCTTCGGTTTGCCTGACCAAGTGCCTGACTCACAGCCAGACCCTGGAGCAATACCCGCAGACCGTGAGGCCCTCAGATGGTCCATGGTCACATGGCTGGTGGTAAACTGTCCTTCTGAGTGTCATTTTGATCCTTGGTAAGGATGATACAGCACCACCTTTCTAATAGGATTGTGGTGAAGATGGAAATTCACAGATATGTATGTGCTTTAAGATCAAAGGCTTTGCCTCAGAGTACACTCTGAATTTTTTTTTTTTTTTTTTACACTCTGAGTTTTGATGACTTTTCCCGAGTGGGATGGGTGAGGGGTACCTTTAAAGAAGATGTAGTTGACCAGGATGAGCATGACTTGGCTATCAGGCTCCAAGAACAAGTCCACAATTTTCCCGTGTGTCTTATTCTTGATGTGCTCATTGATGTGTCTGCTGGCTCCTTCCCAGTCCTGCAAATCTGCGGTCAAGACCTCTAACTCATAGTAGCGCTTGGTGTCTGCTGCGAAGGACTCCAGAAGCTCCAGGCTGTGGTCAAGGAACAAGGTATTGCCCATGGTCATTTCCACGGTGGGGTCTGACTCCCTGAGGAGGTGGTGGAGGTGCCGGAAGCGCTGGTGGATCTCAGCTTCAGACCTCTCTGTGAGGTTGAAGCCCAGGCCTTGGAGCAGCTGGTCCCGTGCGTGGCCTCTGGTGCCCAGGGACAGCATAGCCAGGGCGGTGGAGATGCTCACAGGGGAGATGAAGACGTTCTTGCCTGGAGCTGAGCCCACTAAGTGCTTATATAGGGTGAAGGCAAAGTCAACGTTGTTTGGAGCCAAGTCCCGGTGAGGGTTCCTTGTGCTCGAGTCTGTGTCGGAGTCCTTAGCCTGGACGGTCCAGAGCCCCCTGGTGGACAACCAGAGGAGACAGGTGTAGAGGGCGGGCAGCATCGTCCAGGATGGCCAGGCCCTGCAAACAAGACACGCTCGTTAGAAGATGTGGGGGCTGTGAGGCAGTGGGGCATGGTAAGCAGTGGGCAGAGGCCCCACTGAAGGACTCGCTCAAACGCTAAGTCCTTGCTCCACATTGACTTGTGACCTGGGGCAAGTACCAACTACCTGTCCAGGTGCCTACGGTTTTGCTTCACCGATAATGAAGTATATATGATTACTGTGATTTTAGATAGGCAGAAGTAGAAGCTCAGAAAGGTTCAGTCAACTGATGTATTCAAAGTACGAAAAGAAAAAAAAGCTATCAATATTCCATCCGTCAAAACTGTCCTTCAAAAGTGAGGGAGAAACTAAAACATTTCCAGATAAACAGAAGCTGAGGGAGTTTATTACTGTTAGACCTCTTCTACGAGGAATGCTGAAGGGAGTGCTTCTGGTTAAAATGAACGAAAACCAGAAAGCAAATAGATTCTGTAAGAAGAAATAAAAATATCTGATATATATATATATATATGAGCAACTAAAAAGCAAGAACTATGTAATTTTGATTTGTTATTCCACTTGGTTATATTTTCTATATGATTTAAAAGACCAATGCATAAAAAGTAATTATTCATGTATGTTTGTGGACACACCATGATTAAAGATGTAGTTTGTGACTTAAATACCTGAAGGGATGTGGGATGGAACTATATAGAAGCAGTTTTGTATGTTATTGAAATTGATCTGGCATAAAGTCAAATGAGAGTGTTGTAACTTTAGGGTATTAAATGCAATTTCCATGATAATCTGAAAGAAAACTAGTTATAGAGTAACGACAAAGGAAAGTGAGAAGGGATGAAAATGTTTCATTACAAAAAAAATCAACTAAACACAAAAAATAGTGAGATAAAGGACAAAGAAAATTGTAAGGTATATAGAAAACAAATAGGAAAGTGACAGAGTAGTCCCTTCATATGAATAACTCCTTTAATGTAAATGGACACAATTCTCCAATCAAAAGACAGAGACTGACAGAATGGATTTAGAAAAGAGAACCAACTGTATGCTTATTACAAAAGATTCTTTTTAGATCCAGATATGAAAGCAAAAGATATGAAAGTGAAAGAGTAGAGAAAGATATTCCATGTAAATAAACAACAAATGAGAAGGGAGCTGGCAGAAGGAAGGAAACAGTAAAGATTAGAGACAGATAAATAAACAGGAAAACCTGGAGAAGATGAATGAAACCAAAATATAATATGATATAGTGTTATGATAGATACAATTATAATATAATCTCACCTGCATAATGGGGCAAGTATATATGATTTTACTGTTTGATTTTAGATAGGCAGAAGTAGAAGCTCAGAAAGGTTCAGTCAACTGATGTATTCAAAGTACGAAAAGAAAAAAAAGCTATCAATATTCCATCCGTCAAAACTGTCCTTCAAAAGTGAGGGAGAAACTAAAACATTTCCAGATAAACAGAAGCTGAGGGAGTTTATTACTGTTAGACCTCTTCTACGAGGAATGCTGAAGGGAGTGCTTCTGGTTAAAATGAACGAAAACCAGAAAGCAAATAGATTCTGTAAGAAGAAATAAAAATATCTGATATATATATATATATATGAGCAACTAAAAAGCAAGAACTATGTAATTTTGATTTGTTATTCCACTTGGTTATATTTTCTATATGATTTAAAAGACCAATGCATAAAAAGTAATTATTCATGTATGTTTGTGGACACACCATGATTAAAGATGTAGTTTGTGACTTAAATACCTGAAGGGATGTGGGATGGAACTATATAGAAGCAGTTTTGTATGTTATTGAAATTGATCTGGCATAAAGTCAAATGAGAGTGTTGTAACTTTAGGGTATTAAATGCAATTTCCATGATAATCTGAAAGAAAACTAGTTATAGAGTAACGACAAAGGAAAGTGAGAAGGGAATGAAAATGTTTCATTACAAAAAAAATCAACTAAACACAAAAAATAGTGAGATAAAGGACAAAGAAAATTGTAAGGTATATAGAAAACAAATAGGAAAGTGACAGAGTAGTCCCTTCATATGAATAACTCCTTTAATGTAAATGGACACAATTCTCCAATCAAAAGACAGAGACTGACAGAATGGATTTAGAAAAGAGAACCAACTGTATGCTTATTACAAAAGATTCTTTTTAGATCCAGATATGAAAGCAAAAGATATGAAAGTGAAAGAGTAGAGAAAGATATTCCATGTAAATAAACAACAAATGAGAAGGGAGCTGGCAGAAGGAAGGAAACAGTAAAGATTAGAGACAGATAAATAAACAGGAAAACCTGGAGAAGATGAATGAAACCAAAATATAATATGATATAGTGTTATGATAGATACAATTATAATATAATCTTCAAAGAGATTAACAAGATTGATACGCATTTAGCTAGACTAAGTAAGAAAAAGAGAAGTCTCAGGTTACTAAAAGCAGACATGAAAGTAGGGGTATGACTACTGACACCACGGAAAATTTTTAAAATTATGAGAATACTATGAACAAATTGGAAGTTACACACCAAAAAACTGGATAAAATAGATGAGATAGAATTTATAGAAATACAAAACATACCAAGATTAAACCACAAAGAAATATAAGATCTGAGTAGACCTATAAGTAGCCAGGAAATTGAATAGCTCATTGAAAACCTTTCAATAAAGGAAAGCCTGATGACATGGCTTCAGTTTTGAATACTATCAAACATCTAAAGAAGAATGCACAAAAATTTTCCTCAAACTTTTCCAAAATAATTGAAGAGAAAGGAACACTTCCTAACTCACTCATTGCCCTGATACTAAAACCAGACAAAGATACCGTAAGAAAAGAAAACTACAGACAAATGTTGCTTATGAACATTGATGTAAAAATACTCAACAAAATGCTAGAAAATAGCATTCTGCAGCATATTAAAAGGGCTTTTACACCATGACCAAAGTGGGGTTTATTTCTGGAATGCAAGGTCAGAATGGCCATCATCAAAACACCTGCTAACAAGAAATGTTGGAGATGGTGTCGAGAAAAGGGAGCCCTCCTGCACTGTTGGTGAGAACGTAACTTGGCACAGCCACAATGGCGAACAGCAGAGTAGTCCCTTCATATGAATATCAGTAAATGGACACAATTCTCCAATCAAAAGACAGAGACTGACAGAATGGATTTAGAAAAGAGAACCAACTGTATGCTTATTACAAAAGATTCTTTTTAGATCCAGATATGAAAGCAAAAGATATGAAAGTGAAAGAGTAGAGAAAGATATTCCATGTAAATAAACAACAAATGAGAAGGGAGCTGGCAGAAGGAAGGAAACAGTAAAGATTAGAGACAGATAAATAAACAGGAAAACCTGGAGAAGATGAATGAAACCAAAATATAATATGATATAGTGTTATGATAGATACAATTATAATATAATCTTCAAAGAGATTAACAAGATTGATACGCATTTAGCTAGACTAAGTAAGAAAAAGAGAAGTCTCAGGTTACTAAAAGCAGACATGAAAGTAGGGGTATGACTACTGACACCACGGAAAATTTTTAAAATTATGAGAATACTATGAACAAATTGGAAGTTACACACCAAAAAACTGGATAAAATAGATGAGATAGAATTTATAGAAATACAAAACATACCAAGATTAAACCACAAAGAAATATAAGATCTGAGTAGACCTATAAGTAGCCAGGAAATTGAATAGCTCATTGAAAACCTTTCAATAAAGGAAAGCCTGATGACATGGCTTCAGTTTTGAATACTATCAAACATCTAAAGAAGAATGCACAAAAATTTTCCTCAAACTTTTCCAAAATAATTGAAGAGAAAGGAACACTTCCTAACTCACTCATTGCCCTGATACTAAAACCAGACAAAGATACCGTAAGAAAAGAAAACTACAGACAAATGTTGCTTATGAACATTGATGTAAAAATACTCAACAAAATGCTAGAAAATAGCATTCTGCAGCATATTAAAAGGGCTTTTACACCATGACCAAAGTGGGGTTTATTTCTGGAATGCAAGGTCAGAATGGCCATCATCAAAACACCTGCTAACAAGAAATGTTGGAGATGGTGTCGAGAAAAGGGAGCCCTCCTGCACTGTTGGTGAGAACGTAACTTGGCACAGCCACAATGGCGAACAGCATGGAGGTTACTTAAAACACTAAGCATAGAGCTCCCATATGATCCAGCGATCCATTCCTGTCCATATATTCAAGGAACACCATAATTCAAAAAGAAGCTTGTACCCCAACATTGACAACAACAGTATTTACAATAGTCAGGACATGCCCTTCAGCAGAAGAATGGATAAAGAAGATGTGGTACAGATACACAATGGAATATTACTCACCCATAAAAAGGAATGAAAATACCACTGCTTCAATATGGATGGACTTAGAGATTATCATATTGAGTGAAGTAAGTCATATACAGATAAATATAATAAGATATCGCTTATATATGGAATCTAAAAAAAAAAAAAAACGGTACAAATGAACTTATATAGGGTCACAGATATAGAAAACACACTTATGCTCACCAGGGGAGTAAGTGGGGGAGAAGGGATACATTGGGAGATCGGGATTGATGTACATAGACTAGTATTATAAAATAGATAACTAAAAAGAACCTAGTGTATAACACAGGAAACTCCATTCAATACTTTGTAGGGAACTCTATGAGAAAAGAATCTAAAAAAAAGAGAGGATATTTGTATGTGTACAACTGGTTGACTTTGCTGTACAGCAGAAATTACCGCAACATTGCAAATCAACTATGGAAATGAAAGCCTCTCAGTCGTGTTGGCCTCTGCAGCCCACGGACGAGCCATGGAGCTCTCCAGGCAAGAACACTGGAGGGGGCAGCCTTTCCCTTCTCCAGGGGATGCTTCCAAGCCAGGGACAGAACCCCGGTCTCCTGCATTGCAGGTGAATTCTTTACCATCTGAGCCACCAGAGAACTCCACTAAAACTTTTTAATGAATGCCAGGAATGGCAAGGTCTGGAAGGTTGCTTATGAACATTGATGTAAAACTACTCAACAAAATGCTAGACAATAGCATTCTGCAGCATATTAAAAGGGCTTTTACACCATGACCAAAGTGGGGTTTATTTCTGGAATGCAAGGTCAGAATGGCCATCATCAAAACACCTGCTAACAAGAAATGTTGGAGATGGTGTCGAGAAAAGGGAGCCCTCCTGCACTGTTGGTGAGAACGTAACTTGGCACAGCCACAATGGCGAACAGCATGGAGGTTACTTAAAACACTAAGCATAGAGCTCCCATATGATCCAGCGATCCATTCCTGTCCATATATTCAAGGAACACCATAATTCAAAAAGAAGCTTGTACCCCAACATTGACAACAACAGTATTTACAATAGTCAGGACATGCCCTTCAGCAGAAGAATGGATAAAGAAGATGTGGTACAGATACACAATGGAATATTACTCACCCATAAAAAGGAATGAAAATACCACTGCTTCAATATGGATGGACTTAGAGATTATCATATTGAGTGAAGTAAGTCATATACAGATAAATATAATAAGATATCGCTTATATATGGAATCTAAAAAAAAAAAAAAACGGTACAAATGAACTTATATAGGGTCACAGATATAGAAAACACACTTATGCTCACCAGGGGAGTAAGTGGGGGAGAAGGGATACATTGGGAGATCGGGATTGATGTACATAGACTAGTATTATAAAATAGATAACTAAAAAGAACCTAGTGTATAACACAGGAAACTCCATTCAATACTTTGTAGGGAACTCTATGAGAAAAGAATCTAAAAAAAAGAGAGGATATTTGTATGTGTACAACTGGTTGACTTTGCTGTACAGCAGAAATTACCGCAACATTGCAAATCAACTATGGAAATGAAAGCCTCTCAGTCGTGTTGGCCTCTGCAGCCCACGGACGAGCCATGGAGCTCTCCAGGCAAGAACACTGGAGGGGGCAGCCTTTCCCTTCTCCAGGGGATGCTTCCAAGCCAGGGACAGAACCCCGGTCTCCTGCATTGCAGGTGAATTCTTTACCATCTGAGCCACCAGAGAACTCCACTAAAACTTTAAAATGAATAAAAAGTAAATGATATAATAACAAATACGAATAAGCGGCCAGATAAAGAGATGAAGGCAAGGTCTGGAAGGTCTGGAGTACAGGAGCTCCTGTCCCCGTGACTTATGTGTGTACCGCCTCCTTGGCATGTAGATTCAGAAGCTCTCTGAACCGACACGCTGGCAGTATGTATGGACATCTCCTCATGTAGGCGGGATTGGTCATGAACTTCATCTCTAGTTCGTCACTCTTCCCTGCAGGACAGGGCTGCAAGTTCCAGGTCTGAGCTATGACTTGGTGTTTTCAGGTGAACAGTCCTCCATCCTGAAGGCATCCAGGAGGTCACCAGCGTCTCCTCATTAGAGCAAAGGACGCTGCTGCCGCCCAGGAAATTCCAAGGGATTTTGGAGCTCTGCCTCAGGAAGCAGGGTCAAAGGCCAAATATTAGAACAAAAGATGTGTCTCGTATTCTGAACACTTAAGAAAGTACCACGGTTTTAGGAACTCTGCGCTAGGAACCAAGCGTATAGGTCAGTCTGTACTTTTTCTATATTTCACAGTGGCATCTACATACAGTCGAATATTATTCAGCCAGAAAAATGAAATTCTGATACTTGCTACAACATGGATCGATACTGAAGACATGTTAAGTGAAATAAGCCTGTCACAAAAAACAAATAGTGTGTGTTTCCGCCCACATGAGAGCCCTGCGATGGGTCTTCTAGTCGCTAAGTCGTGTCTGATTCTCTGCAACCCCGTGAAGCGTATAGCCCGCCAGGCTCCTCTGCCCATGGAGTTCTCCAGGAAAGAATCCTGGTGGCAGCCGTTCCCTTCTCCAGGGGATCTTCCTGACTTAGTGATAGAAGCCCTGCCCTTGCAGGCGGATTCTTTACTCACAGGGCCACATGAGAGCCCCAGGGCAGTCGAGTTCACAGAAAACGAAAGTCCTTTAGTAGTTAACAGCAGCTTGGGGGAGGGCGATGGAGCTTAAGGGGAAGAGTTTCTGCTGTGATGATGAAAAAGTCCTGCACGTGAGCGGTGGTGATGGTTGCACAACGATGTGAATGTGCCTAGTGCCCGACAGTAAGTGTGAGTGAATGACTGTCGCTCAGTCGTGTCGGACCCTTTGGCCCCCGTGGACTGCAGCCCGCCAGGCTCCTCTGTCCTTAGGATTCTCCAGGCAAGAGTACTGGAGTGGGTCACCATTTCTGCATCATTAAACCTGATTCGAAGGCTCAATATTTGTATATCTTATCACAACAAAAAATTAATTATAAGTCATTAAAAATGTTTGATAAGAGCAGTTAAAGAAATACAGCTGAGGTTCTTCGAAAAAGTCAATAAAATCGACACACCACTGGCCAGACTCATCAAGAAAAAGAGAGAGAAGAACCAGATCACCAAAATCAAAAATGAAAAAGGAGAGATTACAACGGATAATGCAGAAATCCAAAGGATTATAAGAGACTATTATGAACAACTCTATGGCAACAAACTGGACAACCTGGAAGAAATGGACAGTTTCTTAGAGAAGATTAATCTCCCAAGACTCAACCAGGAAGAAATAGAAACTATGAACAAGCCAATCACAAGCTCAGAAATCGACCTTGTGATCAAAAATCTACCCAAAAATAAAAGCCCAGGGCCAGATGGTTTCACAGCCGAATTCTACCAAACATTTAAAGAAGAGCTAATGCCTGTCCTTCTAAAACTCTTCCAAAAAATTGCCCAGGAAGGAACACTTCCAAACACATTCTACGAGGCCACCATCACCCTGATACCAAAGCCAGGCAAAGACATCACAAAAAAAGAAAATTATAGGCCAATTTCACTGATGAATCTAGATGCCAAAATCCTCAACAAAATCCTAGCAAACAGAATTCAGCAACACATCAAAAAGCTCATTCATCACGATCAAGTTGGGTTCATCCCAGGCATGCAAGGATTCTTCAACATCCGCAAATCAATCAATGTGGTACACCATATCAACAAATTGAAAGATAAAAATCACATGATCATCTCAATAGATGCAGAAAAAGCCTTTGACAAAGTACAGCATCCATTTATGATAAAAACTCTTCAAAAAATGGGCATAGAAGGAACTTATCTTAACATAGTGAAAGCCATATATGAGAAGCCCACAGCGAACATTATCCTCAATGGTGAAAAACTCAAAGCATTCCCTCTAAGATCAGGAACAATACAAGGGTGTCCACTTTCACCACTCTTATTCAACATAGTCCTGGAAGTTCTAGCAACAGCAATAAGAGAAGAGAAAGAAATCAAAGGAATCCAGATTGGAAAAGAAGTCAAACTCTCTCTATTTGCAGATGACATGATATTATACATAGAAAATCCCAAAGACACTATTACAAAACTACTAGAGTTAATCAGCGAATTCAGCAAAGTCACAGGATACAAAATCAATATACAGAAATCACTGGCATTCCTATACACAAACAATGAAAAATCAGAAAATGAAATCAAAGAGGCAATCCCCTTCACCATCGCAACCAAAAGAATCAAATATCTAGGAATAAACCTACCCAAAGAAACAAAAGAACTGTACACAGAAAATTACAAGACACTCATGAGAGACATTAAAGAAGAGTTAAACAGATGGAGAAATATTCCATGTTCCTGGGTCAGGAGAATCAATATTGTGAAAATGACCATACTACCAAATGTCATCTATAGATTCAATGCGATCCCTATCAAACTTCCAATAACATTCTTCACAGAACTAGACCAACGAATAACACAGTTCATATGGAAACACAAAAGACCTCGAATAGCCAAAGCAATCCTCAAGAAGAAGAATGGAACTGGGGGGATCAGCCTCCCCAACTTCAGACTCTACTACAAAGCAACAGTCCTCAAGACAGTATGGTACTGGCACAAAACCAGAAATATTGACCAATGGAACAAGATCGAGAACCCAGAGATAAAGCCACGCACCTATGGGTACCTTATTTTTGACAAAGGAGGCAAACATATAAAATTGGACAAAGACAGCCTCTTCAACAAATGGTGCTGGGAAAATTGGACAGCTACATGCAAGAAAATGAAGTTGGAACATACCCTGACACCATACACAAAGATCAACTCAAAATGGATTAAAGACTTAAACGTAAGGCCAGAAACCATCAAACTCTTAGAGGAGAATATAGGCAAAACCCTCAAGGACATCAATCAAAGCAAGATCTTCTCTGACCCACCTACTAGAATAGTGGAACTAAAAAGACAAATAAACATGTGGGACCTAATGAAACTTAAAAGCTTTTGTACAGCTAAAGAAATTACAAAAAAGCTGAACAGACAGCCCACAGAGTGGGAGAAAATCATAGCAAATGAAACAATAAAGAATTAATCTCCAAAATCTACAAGCAACTCAGACAACTCAGCACTGGAAAAACGAACAACCCAATCAAAAAATGGGAAAAGGACCTAAACAGACACCTCTCCAATGATGACATGCAGATGGCCCAAAAGCACATGAAACGATGCTCAACTTCACTAATAATTAGAGAAATGCAAATCAAAACTACAATGAGATATCACCTCACACCCGTCAGAATGGTCATCATCCACAAATCGACAGACAATAAATGCTGGAGAGGATGCGGAGAAAAGGGAACACTCCTGCATTGCTGGTGGTAGTGTAAATTGATACAGCCTCTATGGAAGACAATCTGGAGATTTCTTAAAAAACTAAAAATAGAAGCACCATATGACCCAGCAATCCTACTCTTAGGCTTATACCCTGATGAAATCAAAACTGAAAGAAGCACCTGTACCCCAATGTTCATTGCAGCTCTCTATACAATGGCTAGAACATGGAAGGAACCTAGATGCCCATCGACGAACGAATGGATCCAAAAGCCCTGGTACATATATACAATGGAATACTACACAGCTGTAAAGAGAAATGCAGAAGAATCAACCCTAATGAGGTGGCTGGATCTAGAACGTATCATAAAAAGTGAAGTCAGTCAGAAAGAGAAGGACAAATACAGTATATTAACACATATATATGGAATCTAGTAGGATGGTGATGATGGCACATGCAGTGAAGCGACAGAAAGACAGACATGGACAGTGGACATATGGACATTGTGGAGAAGGAACAGTGGGTGAGAGGCGTAAAGGAAGTAGCATGAAGGCCTGTACTATCCTAAGTGAAGAAAACAGCTATAGTCATTGCTCTGTGAGAAAAGGGGATCCTTTAGGGGTGCTGCGTGATGGTCGGGAGGGGAGGGAAGGGGGGGATATACATATGACTAATCTGAGAACATACATATCTGTAAACAACAAAACTCTGTAAAAGTTAAAAGTAAAATAAAGGTTTAATAAAAAAAAAAAAAAGAAATACAGCTGAAGTCAGAATCAGTAAGCGGACACTATTTCTGCAAGGCTAGTGGTCCAAAGCCCTGTGTTTTATGGGACCCGCCCCCCCGCTTATTCCTATAAAGGAACGCAGGTCCCCCTGCACCAGCCCACCTACCAGACGAGCCATGCTGGCAGGGTGCCGGGAACCCACGGGGAAACCAGCCCCCCAGGAGAATGTGCGCACACTGGAGGGTCTGCTCCAAAACACCCCTGCGGTCCTTTCACATAATTAGAGAAATGCAAATCAAAACTACAATGAGATATCACCTCACACCCGTCAGAATGGTCATCATCCACAAATCGACAGACAATAAATGCTGGAGAGGGTGTGGAGAAAAGGGAACACTCCTGCATTGCTGGTGGGAGTGTAAATTGATACAGCCTCTATGGAAGACAATCTGGAGATTTCTTAAAAAACTAAAAATAGAAGCACCATATGACCCAGCAATCCTACTCTTAGGCTTATACCCTGATGAAATCAAAACTGAAAGAAGCACCTGTACCCCAATGTTCATTGCAGCTCTCTATACAATGGCTAGAACATGGAAGGAACCTAGATGCCCATCGACGAACGAATGGATCCAAAAGCCCTGGTACATATATACAATGGAATACTACACAGCTGTAAAGAGAAATGCAGAAGAATCAACCCTAATGAGGTGGCTGGATCTAGAACGTATCATAAAAAGTGAAGTCAGTCAGAAAGAGAAGGACAAATACAGTATATTAACACATATATATGGAATCTAGTAGGATGGTGATGATGGCACATGCAGTGAAGCGACAGAAAGACAGACATGGACAGTGGACATATGGACATTGTGGAGAAGGAACAGTGGGTGAGAGGCGTAAAGGAAGTAGCATGAAGGCCTGTACTATCCTAAGTGAAGAAAACAGCTATAGTCATTGCTCTGTGAGAAAAGGGGATCCTTTAGGGGTGCTGCGTGATGGTCGGGAGGGGAGGGAAGGGGGGGATATACATATGACTAATCTGAGAACATACATATCTGTAAACAACAAAACTCTGTAAAAGTTAAAAGTAAAATAAAGGTTTAAAAAAAAAAAAAAGAAATACAGCTGAAGTCAGAATCAGTAAGCGGACACTATTTCTGCAAGGCTAGTGGTCCAAAGCCCTGTGTTTTATGGGACCCGCCCCCCCGCTTATTCCTATAAAGGAACGCAGGTCCCCCTGCACCAGCCCACCTACCAGACGAGCCATGCTGGCAGGGTGCCGGGAACCCACGGGGAAACCAGCCCCCCAGGAGAATGTGCGCACACTGGAGGGTCTGCTCCAAAACACCCCTGCGGTCCTTTCCCTGTCCCGCTCCAAACCCAGAACCTCACGAGAGGCGACCATTCCTCTGACCGCCCTGAGCGCTCCTCCAGCCCTCTGGCCAGCCTCCCTCTGAAAGGGTTTTACCTCGATTTGAGGCTTAAACCCACAGCCCAGACCTGATCGAACCCTTCTTGGGACTTGAACCCACATGGCTGGAGCTTGAATTCCAGCCAAAACCCTGTTTGGGACTTGAACCCACATAGTCACAACTCAATCCCAGCCAAAACCCTGTCTGGGACTCAAACCCATGCAGCCAGGACTTAATCCAGCGCTCACCCAATGTCTGGACCCACTGAGGCTCAGGTTCTTCGTGCCTTAACACAGAAGGAATTCAGCGAGAGGCAGAGTGATAGACAAGAAGAGGATTTATTAGGATAGGGTACTTGTAAGAGGTGCAAGCGGGCAGGCAGGCAGGAAAGCTCTGCTCTGCTCTCTTTCCGACTGAATGGGCAGCTATATATATAGGATGGTAGAAGACCGCCCCCCTCAAGCAGACGCAGATGCAGGACATACATCATTAGTTCCTTCTTCGCCAGCTCCTCCTTCATCAGCCATTTATACCCAGTCAAACCTGCTTTACTGAACAAGGAGCAGCTCTCCTGAGTTATCATCGACTCACTGGCCTCCCAGCCTTTCTCAGGTTTCACCCTTCTGGCTACCATCCCCTCCTAGGACTCTACAACCACCTGCCTGTGCTACTCTGTCCCCATCACCTCCACGTGATGGAAGTACACTTCCTGCTCCCAGTCGCTGGCTTCTTGGCTTTGATCACAGCCCCGCCCACTCCTCCCCAGCTGCCTGGCTCCCAGGGGTCCCGGGCTCAGGGGGGCCCCAAAAAGTACATAAAAAAAATTAAAAGTAAAAAAGGTTTAATAAAAAAATAAATACAGCTGAAGTCAGAATCAGTAAGCGGACACTATTTCTGCAAGGCTAGTGGTCCAAAGCCCTGTGTTTTATGGGACCCGCCCCCCCGCTTATTCCTATAAAGGAACGCAGGTCCCCCTGCACCAGCCCACCTACCAGACGAGCCATGCTGGCAGGGTGCCGGGAACCCACGGGGAAACCAGCCCCCCAGGAGAATGTGCGCACACTGGAGGGTCTGCCCCAAAAACACCCCTGCGGTCCTTTCCCTGTCCCGCCCAAACCCAGAACCTCACGAGAGGCGACCATTCCTCTGACCGCCCTGAGCGCTCCTCCAGCCCTCTGGCCAGCCTCCCTCTGAAAGGGTTTTACCTCGATTTGAGGCTTAAACCCACAGCCCAGACCTGATCGAACCCTTCTTGGGACTTGAACCCACATGGCTGGAGCTTGAATTCCAGCCAAAACCCTGTTTGGGACTTGAACCCACATAGTCACAACTCAATCCCAGCCAAAACCCTGTCTGGGACTCAAACCCATGCAGCCAGGACTTAATCCAGCGCTCACCCAATGTCTGGACCCACTGAGGCTCAGGTTCTTCGTGCCTTAACACAGAAGGAATTCAGCGAGAGGCAGAGTGATAGACAAGAAGAGGATTTATTAGGATAGGGTACTTGTAAGAGGTGCAAGCGGGCAGGCAGGCAGGAAAGCTCTGCTCTGCTCTCTTTCCGACTGAATGGGCAGCTATATATATAGGATGGTAGAAGACCGCCCCCCTCAAGCAGACGCAGATGCAGGACATACATCATTAGTTCCTTCTTCGCCAGCTCCTCCTTCATCAGCCATTTATACCCAGTCAAACCTGCTTTACTGAACAAGGAGCAGCTCTCCTGAGTTATCATCGACTCACTGGCCTCCCAGCCTTTCTCAGGTTTCACCCTTCTGGCTACCATCCCCTCCTAGGACTCTACAACCACCTGCCTGTGCTACTCTGTCCCCATCACCTCCACGTGATGGAAGTACACTTCCTGCTCCCAGTCGCTGGCTTCTTGGCTTTGATCACAGCCCCGCCCACTCCTCCCCAGCTGCCTGGCTTACTGACAACCTCCAGGTTCCCGGGCTCCAGGGTCCCCCAAGTCAGAGCAAGATCTCGGCGTGCTATTTATGAACTGGGTGACAGGGGGCGCTGTTGAAACTCTGCCTCCTTCCTCAATGTAAAATAGAGCGGATGACGACGCCCACCCTGGTCGGCCCAGTTTGCCTTCTAAATGTCTGGGTTTCGTCTCCTCCTCCAGTTTCAGGACGCAGCCCAAGTTCCGGGCTTGCCGTCTCTCCCGGTTGCGCCGCCCCCTCAGCTGATCTCCATGCCTTTTGCTCACCTCCTGCCAACCGTTCTTTCCTCTGCCGCTAGGGCATGTCTCCAGAATCCAGCGGCTGGGCTGTCCCTTGCAGACAAGCTTTGAGGAAGTCCCATTGTCCCCAGCAATGCAGATCCTCAGTGCTCTAACAGAGAGCCACACATCCTGTCCCAGGTGGCAGCCCCACCCCCAGCCTCAGTCTGAAGTCCCCGTCTCAGCAATTGGGGGTGTCTTGCTGGTATCCTCCCGGCACAGACCAGACTTTCATCCCTCTGCTGTGGACAGGCCAGGAAGGTCATCCTGTTCTCCAATGTTTGTGAAACCTGGCTCTGGCCTGAGAACTGGAGATAGAGATGGGCCTGTAGTCCAGTCCTGCCCCGTGTGGCTCCACTCTGTTGGCCCGTCCCCGCCCTGTCATGCCTGGATTGCTCCCTCTTGTCCTTTGGCACTCAGGTCCCAGCTCACCTCCTCCAGGAAGCCCTCTGTGCTTCTGTCACTGCTGTCTGATGGTAGCTAGTGAGATCTGTGCCTCAGCCCTCGCCACCTCCACACTCATCTTTGGTCCCTTCTTTGGCAAGGACCCCAGGCAGTTCACAGCCTGGAATGGCATGGGCTTGCCCCCAGTAGAGGTTCTTCTCCCTTCCCTTCTCTTGCTGCCATTACCTGTACCTCATCCCCTCCTGTGCTAATTTTCCAAAATGGAGATTAAAACTCTACCCACCTCACAAGTCAGTTGTGACTATCAGTCCCAGCTTTTATCAGTCCTTTCTTTAATGACCTCACTTGCTGGGTCATCCTGCTCCATTGTACAGATGAGAACACTGAGGCACAGGAGTGAGAGCTGAACTTCCAAGTTCTGCCTTCTGACGTTACAGCCTGTGCCATGCTGTGCTGCCTTTCTCTGAAACAGCTCTCTGAAAAGTACCCAGCAATGCAAACATGCAGAGTGTCAATATTATCCATGGATTTCACTTCATGTAGGTCCTCCTTGTTCCTCATTTTTCAAGTCACACATGCAGGACACATCCAGGGTGTTCTCTGTTTTCCCAAATGCTCCGCTGTAAGTGAGGTACAGTCCTAGGCCCTGTGCGTGTAAACCTCATACGGTGTGGTGGAATGCTGCTAGCTGCTCTCTATCTGCAGGATCCTGCCCCAGGTCACCAGGAGAGGAGGCGTGTGCGGCTCTGCAGCATGCACGGTCCCTGCTGGGTCACCTGGGCACAGCTCTCCCCGGCCTGTGCTCCCCGGCGGGGGCGCTGTGCTGTGCGGATCTACCTGGGTTCTCAGCCTCGTCTCGAGGCGGCTGGAGCTCCTTCAACGGCCTTAGGAGCACTGTGGGATAGCTGCGAATGGCTCTGAACTCAGCCTCCACTCCTGCAAGGCAGGCGCGCAGGAAAACACCCAACCCCCCTGTGGGTGTCCCACAGACCGTGGAAAACCCTCCCCGGGGCTGCCTCCGATCCCTGCGGGTTTCCCTCGTGCTCAATGCTCCATTTAAAAAAAAATACCGAGCAAGACTCAGTCATGGCTCATTTCTGGAGGCTGGGAAACTGTCACTCACCGTCTGCAGCTACTGGCTTGGTCCTGCTGTCCTGGATCGTGTCATGTGTACAGTAAGTCAGCAGGGCCGCTGTGGCTAAATCTTGTTGGCCAGATTCCCTGCTGGTTAATGGTTAGAGGGGGGCCAGTGGCCTTCACCATGCGGTGGTCCCCTCCCCCAGGTCGTTAACCAATGAGAGACGTCCCAGGTACTTTAAGTAAACACAGCAATGCTGCAAATTAACTTCTACATTCGATTCTCTGAGGTTTTATTTTATAATAGCAAAAAAAAAAAAAAAAGGCTGGAGTTATGTTAATGCTTGTGGCTGCCTCGTGGCAGGGGGCCCAGAAGCCACAGGTGCCCTTCATGAGCACAACGGCACTAACCCTGTGAAGCACCACGTGCCCAGCTTTGGCTGGGAATGAGGCCAGCAAGGTCCTGCCTTCAAGGGGGTAACAGCGTGAGGGAAAGACAGACGTGGAGTAAAAGCAGCCGAGTGCTTCCCAGGGATGATCTCATTTAATCTTCACAATGGCTTGGTGAAGCAGATGCTACTATTATCACTCTTTAAGGGGGGAAGCTGAAGGGCATGACACTCAAGGGAGCTGCCCTTGAGATTCACGTCTAACTCTGAAACCCTGAACCCTAGCATCTTCCCTTCCTTCTTCCCTGTGTTTTCATTCCTCAGTTCTCTTTTGACTGCAGGTGACAGACCAAACTCAGTGTTAATGCAGAAAAGAATAAATACTGGGTCTCTTGAAGGATAATTCTGAAGTGGGAGGGCTTCAGGCCTGGCTGGATCCAGCAGTCCCAAGGTGGTCATTAAATCTTTCTCTCTCTCTTTCAAATTCTTTCTTAGCTCCAATTTATTCTTCTTTCCTGCTTTAGTTTCTTAATAGTGAGAGAAGAGGTGACCCCTGCAGGTTACCTGGCTCTAACAGGTAATTTGATATTAGAAGGAGAGAAACTCACTCTTTTCAGTGTTCATGACAGTCGCCCAGAGGACATGGTTGCCCATCCTTGGACTGATGCAGTGTGCAGAAGAATACAGCATTGTGAATGGCTAGCCAGGGTCCCGAGGCCTCTGCGAGACTGATGTTACTGCCTTTCAGGGATGAGGGGAGATGTTTCCCTGGGACCCACAACTCAGTGGAGGGTTTTGAGAGACTTTAGTTTTATTAACAGTTATTGGCCTTTTTAAGATTTTTATTACTTAAGCTAACTATAAAAATTATAACTAAGGAGTGTACTATTTTTCAAATCTCTGTCATATCAGTAATTATTTCGAATTTAATAGGAAATGTTAGCATCTTCATTCATAACTGTTCATTTATATATCTCTCTGTCAGTTGTTAGTTGGTATACTTTGAGACCATTGAAACTTATGTACTTCTGATTATTATGTCGTCTTGCTCTATTGTTCAACTTTCTTTTATCTTTGCTTTTGTGGCACATTTTTGTCTTAAATTCTACTTTATCTAATAAGATTGCCTTCCCAACTTTGTTTTGGTTCACACTTGCCTGATATATTCCATCTTTTCATTGACAAACTCTCTGTGCCTTCTTGTTTTAAGAACGTCTCATGTACACAACATTCTGTTGGATTTATCTTTTATTATCCAAAAATGGAAGTCTCTGATTTTCAGTTGGCAGAATTAGCCTATTTACATATATTTTAATTATGGTTCTTTTAGGACTGGCGAAGCACTTCATCTCATACTTTTTGTTTACTGTATATTCTTTTTCTTTTTGTGTCTTTTGCATCTTTTCATTGAAAAGGTTGAGTTTTCTGCCACTGGTTTAAAAGCTACGCATTCTGGTTTTGGTCCTATGAAAGTTTCCCTTTACTAAAAATGCTAAAAAAAATCCCTCCAGCTAAGACCCTAGCGATCAAGGAGCACAGACAAGCCATCTTGCTGTGCCTTGTCTGAATTCCTGTCCACAGAACCTAAGAGTATAATAAATAGCTGCTTGAACCTACTAAATTTTTGGATAACTTTTGAGGCCACACTACCGAGGACAGATATTGGTTCCTGGAAATGGGCGATGCATAACAAAAGCCTAAAAATATGACAGTGGTTCTGGGGTCTGTTGGAAAATGGAAGTTGAAAAGACCTTGTAAAGACTCTGACTCTGGTGGTCCTTGAGGCGAGGGCTTAAGGGAAAGTGAGGGTCAGGTCATAGGCAGCTGGAGGAAGACGGTGGAAAGTTAAGCAACACTGTCATCTGTGGAAACATGAAAGTAGAGAATGTGACAAGGGAACTGGTAGCTGATGAGATACCCAGCAGACTGTTGAACGCAGGCCCCTGCTGCTTTCTGCTGCTTGAGACAGTAAACTGTGAGGAAATAGATAAGCTTAAATTTTTTTGTTACATATAAAACAGCCAGGACTTTCTGGGTCAAAAACAGAACAAAACAAAACAAGAGTAGGTCAGTGGGTAACGACACTGCCTTACAGTGCAAGGGGCACCAGTTATGTACTTCTGATAAGCTTTATTGTTCAACTTTCTTTTATCTTTGCTTTTGTGGCACATTTTTGTCTTAAATTCTACTTTATCTAATAAGATTGCCTTCCCAACTTTGTTTTGGTTCACACTTGCCTGATATATTCCATCTTTTCATTGACAAACTCTCTGTGCCTTCTTGTTTTAAGAACGTCTCATGTACACAACATTCTGTTGGATTTATCTTTTATTATCCAAAAATGGAAGTCTCTGATTTTCAGTTGGCAGAATTAGCCTATTTACATATATTTTAATTATGGTTCTTTTAGGACTGGCGAAGCACTTCATCTCATACTTTTTGTTTACTGTATATTCTTTTTCTTTTTGTGTCTTTTGCATCTTTTCATTGAAAAGGTTGAGTTTTCTGCCACTGGTTTAAAAGCTACGCATTCTGGTTTTGGTCCTATGAAAGTTTCCCTTTACTAAAAATGCTAAAAAAAATCCCTCCAGCTAAGACCCTAGCGATCAAGGAGCACAGACAAGCCATCTTGCTGTGCCTTGTCTGAATTCCTGTCCACAGAACCTAAGAGTATAATAAATAGCTGCTTGAACCTACTAAATTTTTGGATAACTTTTGAGGCCACACTACCGAGGACAGATATTGGTTCCTGGAAATGGGGCGCTGCATAACAAAAGCCTAAAAATATGACAGTGGTTCTGGGGTCTGTTGGAAAATGGAAGTTGAAAAGACCTTGTAAAGACTCTGACTCTGGTGGTCCTTGAGGCGAGGGCTTAAGGGAAAGTGAGGGTCAGGTCATAGGCAGCTGGAGGAAGACGGTGGAAAGTTAAGCAACACTGTCATCTGTGGAAACATGAAAGTAGAGAATGTGACAAGGGAACTGGTAGCTGATGAGATACCCAGCAGACTGTTGAACGCAGGCCCCTGCTGCTTTCTGCTGCTTGAGACAGTAAACTGTGAGGAAATAGATAAGCTTAAATTTTTTTGTTACATATAAAACAGCCAGGACTTTCTGGGTCAAAAACAGAACAAAACAAAACAAGAGTAGGTCAGTGGGTAACGACACTGCCTTACAGTGCAAGGGGCACCAGTTTGATCCCTGGCCTGGGAAGATCCCACGTGCTGCGGAGCGGCTGGACCGATGTGTCCAACTACCGAGCCGGAGCTCTGGAGCGCATGCGCCCAGAGCCGGCACTCTGCAACGAGAGACAGGCCACTGCAATGGGAGGCCCACACAGGCCAAAGAACAAAGATGGATGAAAAAATAAATACGTGAAAGACCAATAGAAGTGGCCAAGAAAAAAAAAAAGAGTTTCTTCTTCTTGGCCAGGGATATTACCTTTGAGAAATACTTGTTTTGGTAAGATTGCTTCTGTCAGATTATCTTTTTCTCAGTTCTTGGGAAGCATGGCAGTTAGATGTATATGTATTGTGAAGTAGCTTCTCTAAGTCTGTGGCCTTTTAACTCTCTTTTACAGAATCTTTGGATAAACATAGCTCACAGTGGAGTCCAATGCTTTGATTTATTTTTCCACAGTAACTGCCCTATTGAAGAAATCCTTGCCTGTCTCAATGTTGTGAAACAGATTTTCTTACGAAGCTTCTACTGCCCTTTCTCTCTCTCTTTTTTTTTTTTTTTTTGAGTATGGTGTGAAGAAGGGGTCAAATATGCAAACTTCGCTTTTTCCATGTGCATGTTGACACCATGTAGTGATGACAGGGCATGTGTGTTTTAAACGTGTCAAAGAAGACACGATACATTGCCTCTTTGCGGAGATTGAAGAGGCACGGTGTTTGCAATGGTGGATTTCAGAGGAGGAGTTGGCCTCTAGTTGTTGTAGGGCTTTAGCAAGAAGCTCCTTGTAGGGTTTGGGGTGACCCCTGAACGACCAGTAAGTCACTGTCCATGGCTTAATGCTGTGTCGAGGTCCTTCAGTGGAAGAAACATGTTCTCTGAGGGACATTATTGGGCAAATTGACAAAACTAGAATACGAATTGTATATTAGAGGAAAGTATTGATCCTGTGCCAAATTTCCTGAAGTGAATAACTTCACTGAAAAAATAACACCCCCAATTCTTAGGAGATATGCATGGAAGTATTTAAGGGTAAAAAGGTCATGATGTATAAAATTTATAGTTTTTTAAAAAAAACTATGTATGTATACACACATACATACATGCACATATGCACATACATACATGCACACGGGCTTCTGTGAAGACTTGGATGGTGTCCTAAGCCTAGTACAGCCGAGGACACAAGGTAAGGCCTCAGTCAAGAGAGCCTTTGCTAGGACTGTTATTTTATCTCCCCTGGTACACACCAAGTGCTGGATTGGCCTTAGGCAGTGTCTCGTTGGAAGGCTTTTCCTTTCATTCTCAACCTCTTAGGCCCTGATTGGAGAAGGACAATGGCACCCCGCTCCAGTATTTTTGCCTGGAGAACGTCATGGAAAGAGGCGCCTGGCAGGCTGCAGTCCACGGGGTTGCAAAGAGTCAGTCATGACTGAGCAGCTGAGCACATAAACCCTAATAAGAGAAAAACAGTTAAAAAAAAAAAAGCAAAATTTCTGAAGCACTGTTGAGTCAGGTGTCCCTGGTTTCCTGTGTGTCCCCTGAGTCACTGCTCTGTGCCCTCCAGGCCCTGGCCAGCGGCCTCCAGGCGGGTGGAACTTGCTCCCTACTCACCGGGAGACCTGTTCCAGTCGTTCCTCCGGGCCAGCCCCTGCTGCATCTGGGTCTCATTTAGGAAAGATGGACCCACCTTTCAGGATTCAGCCCAACTCCAGGGAGGAGCTGTGGGCTGAAGCCCTCTAAGAACGACCGTCTCCTCCTCTGGGTTCACCCCATTATGAATAGGCTGCTCCAGGTTCCTCGTTCCCAGCTCTGGCAACCACAGAAGCTGTGCCTGGGAGGGAGGCTTGCTCCTAGCTCCTCCAGTTGTGCGTCTAAGTGCTATCCGGAATCCTGTCTCCAGGAAAACAGGGTCCTTGCTGGGCATTGTCCCTCAAGCCAGAGACCTGCAGGGATGAACTCACCAGGGAGGAGCCTTGGATGGCCTTTGCGGAGCCCTGGTCAGCTGTTTACCCGAGGGATCATGAACTCTTGTCGGCAAAAAGGATGCCAACCTGTACTTGTGGCCAGCAGGGGCGTGGTGTAGCTAGGCTGGGTTGAATCTCCTACTTTAGAGGCTGGACTTGCGCTGACCCTCGCTGGTCCTAGGGCCTGTCACTGTTGTGAGTCAGGGAAACTGCCGGGCTCCACCTCCCACGAGCCTGCCATGCTGGGGCCACCTGCCCGACCCGAAGGCTCGGGCTTTGGCCAATTCCTGGACCAAGCAAGACTCTAACCAAGACACTCCCCACGCCCGCCCCCATCCCAGGCTCTCCTCCTCCTCCTGAGCAGGCAGGAGAACAGTCCAGAGGCACCATTCCTTTGCTGATAAGGTTCTGCAATGACAGACTCACCCCGTTTATCTCCCTTCTCATTTCTCTGCAATTTCCTGCTCTGCTCTGGTATCACCGCCCTATGTAAGGTGCTGGGCGTTGGATCTGGTGCCTCGTGAGGGCAGTATTTATTGAGCCTTTGCTGGGTACCAGCTGTGATGTTTCGTGGATACTGTTCTACTTGATCCTCACATGAACCCTACCAGGCAGGCAATTATTATCATCTAGGCTAGTAAAGCAGTCAAGAGCAGGGCCCCTGGCTCTGAATCTAGACCTTAGCTGTCTGGTATCAGGCAAGTTACTAAGCTCTCTGTGCCTCAGCTGAGAAAGAGAGATCCTAGTTTCTAGAATCACTCTAGGTGGTTGTGAAGACTGCATACGTGTAAACAGTATAGGACAGTGCCTGACATATTCTAAGTGCTCGTGCGTGCATGCTAAGATGCTTCAGTCGCACCTGACTCTGTGACCCCATGGGCAACATCCGCCAGGCTCCTCTGTCCGTGGAATTCTCCAGGCGAGAATACTGGAGGGGTTGCCACGTCCTCCTCCGGGGGATCTTACAGGGACAGAACCTGCTTCTCTTGTGACGCCTGCATTGTGGATTATTTACCGCTGAGCCACCAGGGAAACCTCTAAGTGCTACATGTGCTGAGGATTGCAGGCGCGCCTCGTTTTGTTGTACTTTGTGTTACTACACTTTGCAGATACGGCACGGCGGAATTCATTTGTTTGTTTGTTTACTTATTGGGCTGCACTGGGCCCTAGGTGCAGCACGTGGGATCTTGGGTCTTACTGTGGCCTGTGGAATCTGATTAGGGATTGAACCCAGGCCCCCTCATTGGGGGCATGAAGTCTTAGTCCACGGACCCCCAAGGTGTACCCTCAGACACTGTGGTTTTTACAGATTGAAGGTTTGCAGCAACCCTGTGCCCTGCAAGTCTATCAGCGCCAATTTTTCCAACAGCGTTTGCTCACTTCCTGTCTGTGTCACGTTGTGGTAATTCTTGAAATATTTCAAACCTGTTCATTACTGATATATTTGTCACGGTGATTTGTGATCAGTGATCTTAGGCATTACTATTGCAAAAAGATTTTGACTTGCTGCAGGCTCAGATGATGGCTAGAGTATTTTAGCAATAAAGTCTAAAATTAAGGTATGTTCACTGCCTTTTTAGACACAATGCTATTGCATACTTAAGAGACCACAGTACACTGTAAGAAGCTTTTATATTCCCTGGAAAACAACAACAACAACAATACATGTGACTCGCTTTATTGCAATATTTGCCTTATTGCAGTGGTCTGGAACCAAACAGTAGTATCTCTGAGGTATGCCTGTATTGTTATTCTTGTTTAGCAGACTGGGAAACTGTGGCAGAGGGAGGTTGGAATGTTACCGAGTCCAAGTTCACACTGCTAACCATACCAGAGGTGAATGAGTCAACAGACAAGAGGCTGGGGCAAGGAATCGTGACTTCATTTAGAAAGCCAACAGACTCAGAAGATGGTCCTAAGGAACCATCTACCCAGAGCCAGAATTGAAGCTCCTCTCATACCACAAGGGGAGAGCAGGTAGCTCATTGTTGCAGATTTCTCAAGCCTGGTCAAATCCCTGGAGGTGCTGTGATGATGCTTCGGTTTTGCTCTTTTGTTTTTTTTTGCAGCTGTCTGCCTCAGTGTCTTCAGGATGTTCCTGTAAACCTCCTGGACGAATGCTATTTTCTGTGAACGTGTTATACCCTTAAAGATCAAGCCTGGTAGGCAGGGCCTAGAGCATGAACTATCATGTATATTTCAGGCTGTAGGTAACATTCTTTTACAAAAGGTGCAGAGCCAGCAGGACTGAACCCAGGCAACAGAGCCCAAAGGTTAGAGCTAAAGGAGTAGATCCAATGAGGGGTCAGGTTTGTTCTCTGTGGTAAGACTACCTTAAAAGTCACCCTACTAAACCAAGGAATCAAAATCGGAACCCTCATCCCTTCGCTGAAGGCCTTACCAGCATTCCACTGCCTTCACCTTCCCTGATTCTTTCCCTGCCTCGTCCCACATCAAAGCTGGCATTATGGGGGCTCTGGTCTTACTCTTGAGCGTTTCTGCAGGGCTGTTCTGGCCCCAGGGGTATGATGGGCGTATTGGATCAGGGTGTGATGGTGATGGACGCCCCTGGCAGTCCAGCTGTGGCCTCCAGATTCACAAGTGGGCAGGGACCTGAAAAAGTTCAAGAAACGTGGGTTAGGACAGGCCATTGGTTCAGGTATCAGCAGAAGCTTGCCGGGGCCAGGACCCAGTCCCGGCTCTGTGCCTCGCTCTGTCACCAATTTGCTCTGTGACCTTGGGCGAGTTGCTTGACTTCTCTGAGACTCAGTTGCCTAACGTCCCACCTTCCCTGAGGCCAGAGGAAGCAGGAGATTAGCATCTAAGCACTGAGAGAGAAACTGTCACGGGCTTTGTGTTGGTCAGCCCTGTCTCCAGCATCATTCTGCCGATGGCAGATGGTGTGGTTTAGGCACATGGTCCACTCTCGGCAAGCCTCGAATTTCTGGCTCGTTGAGGTGAAGGGTCAAGCCCACCAGAGAGCATCATTGTGGTGATGAGCGAAAACTTCATGTAATGCATTTAACACAGCATGGCTGGTGCATTTCTTTTGCCAACGAATAATCAATAGCCCATCTGAGAAAGAAATGAAAGATTTTGTTTGAGCCAAAATGAAAATTTTAAGTCAGGAGACTGTTTCTCAGAAAGTTCCCGGGACCGTCCTACCTGTTAGAGGTCAAGGCACAATTACGCACGGTTTTTTGAAGAAGTACGTCAAGGCAACACACTGATAGTTTACATACTCTGAGGTGAGCCGTGAGTCATCCTGACCCCGGACAGGATTGAGAAAGGTGTATATTTCAGGCTGTAGGTAACATTCTTTTACAAAAGGTGCAGAGCCAGCAGGACTGAACCCAGGCAACAGAGCCCAAAGGTTAGAGCTAAAGGAGTAGATCCAATGAGGGGTCAGGTTTGTTCTCTGTGGTAAGACTACCTTAAAAGTCACCCTACTAAACCAAGGAATCAAAATCGGAACCCTCATCCCTTCGCTGAAGGCCTTACCAGCATTCCACTGCCTTCACCTTCCCTGATTCTTTCCCTGCCTCGTCCCACATCAAAGCTGGCATTATGGGGGCTCTGGTCTTACTCTTGAGCGTTTCTGCAGGGCTGTTCTGGCCCCAGGGGTATGATGGGCGTATTGGATCAGGGTGTGATGGTGATGGACGCCCCTGGCAGTCCAGCTGTGGCCTCCAGATTCACAAGTGGGCAGGGACCTGAAAAAGTTCAAGAAACGTGGGTTAGGACAGGCCATTGGTTCAGGTATCAGCAGAAGCTTGCCGGGGCCAGGACCCAGTCCCGGCTCTGTGCCTCGCTCTGTCACCAATTTGCTCTGTGACCTTGGGCGAGTTGCTTGACTTCTCTGAGACTCAGTTGCCTAACGTCCCACCTTCCCTGAGGCCAGAGGAAGCAGGAGATTAGCATCTAAGCACTGAGAGAGAAACTGTCACGGGCTTTGTGTTGGTCAGCCCTGTCTCCAGCATCATTCTGCCGATGGCAGATGGTGTGGTTTAGGCACATGGTCCACTCTCGGCAAGCCTCGAATTTCTGGCTCGTTGAGGTGAAGGGTCAAGCCCACCAGAGAGCATCATTGTGGTGATGAGCGAAAACTTCATGTAATGCATTTAACACAGCATGGCTGGTGCATTTCTTTTGCCAACGAATAATCAATAGCCCATCTGAGAAAGAAATGAAAGATTTTGTTTGAGCCAAAATGAAAATTTTAAGTCAGGAGACTGTTTCTCAGAAAGTTCCCGGGACCGTCCTACCTGTTAGAGGTCAAGGCACAATTACGCACGGTTTTTTGAAGAAGTACGTCAAGGCAACACACTGATAGTTTACATACTCTGAGGTGAGCCGTGAGTCATCCTGACCCCGGACAGGATTGAGAAAGGAGTCTTATCTCCTAAGGGTTTACTTTGCTGGTGACATTCTTTTTTCTTTTTTGGCGGGGAAGCATTCCTGTGTCTTCTAAGGGGATCCAGTTAATGTGTAATGCAGACACATACTGAAGGGAAGGAGGGTAGAAGCTTAAATGGTCAGACAGAAAGTTTTATGTTTAAAATGTTCTTGCTCTGCCTTAAGGTACTTTTACTTCGTCGCCTTTTTGCTTCTGCTCTTGCCGGGTTTGAACATGGCTGTCACGGTGGCATCATTGAACAAGTTGGGGAGTATAGTCTGTTATTCTAAAATCTGGAGAAGTGTGGAAGCCCTAAAAAATTCTTTTCTTCCCTTACATTTGGCAGAGTATGCCAGAGAAATCATTTGGGCTTAGAGCCGTCTTTGGGAGGAAATTTTTTTATTTATGGATTTAATTTCTTTGGCAGAGAACTATTCAGATTTTCTGTTTCTTCAAGCAGTATTTTTTGTAAGAAGAAAATTTGCTGATTTAATCTAGCTTTTAAAATTTATGTGTATAAAGTTTTCATAACATTCTTTTATTTATCCTTTAGCATGTTCCAGATCCTTAGTAATGGCCTGTGTTTCTTTTCTTTTTCATTGTTAATTGAAGTATAGTTGATTTACAATGTTATATTAGCTTCCAGTATGCAACATAGTGAGTCGATATTTTAAGATTATACTTCATTAAAAAAAAATATTTATTTATTTGTTTTTGGCTATTCTGGGTTTTCGCTGCTGCCACAGGCTCTTCTCTAGTTGCAGGGAGTGGGGGCTACTCTAGTGGAGGTGAGCAGGCTTCTTGCTGTGGTGACTTCTCTTGCTGTGGAGCTCAGGCTCTAGGGCACATGGGCTTCATAGTTGCGACACATGGGCTCCAGAGTTGTGGCTCCGAGGCTCTAGAGCACAGGCTCCATAGTTGCCGCTCACAGGCTTGGCTGCTCCACAGCATGTGGGATCTTTCTAGATCAGGTATTGAACTCATGTCTCCTGCATTGGCAAGCAAGCTCTTTACCACTGAATCACCAGGGAAGCACCTATACTTTGTTTTAAAATTATCATGAAACGTTGCCTATATTTTCTCTGTGATGTACCCTTGCTTGTTCATTTTATACATAGTCGTTTGTACCTCTTAACCCCCTCCCTCTGTCTTGCCATTCCTTTCCTCCCTTCTGGACACTGGTAATCATTAGCTTGTTTCCTGTATCTGTGAGTCGGCTTCTGTTTCATTGTGTTCACTCATTTTGTTTTTTAGATTCCAAGTGTTAGTGATGGCATACAGTGTTTGTCTTTCTCTGTTTGACTTAGCATTTCTCATTAAGCATAATGCCTTCCAAGTCCATTCATATTGTTGCCAATGGCAGAATTTCATTCTTGTTATATAGCTGAGTAATATTTCTCTCTCTCTCTATCTATCTATATACATATCTCTGGTGATGGACACTTAGGCTGCTTCCAAATCTTGGCAATTTTAAATAATACTGCTATGAACATTGTGATGCTTGTATGTTTTCAAAATAGTGCTTTCATTTTCTTTGGATATATACCCAGGAGTGAAATTGCTGGATCGTAAAGGATGAGATGGTCGGATGACGTCACTGAATCAATGGACAGGAGTTTGAGCAAACTCTAGGAGACAGTGAGGGACAGTGAAGCCTGGTGTGCTGCAGTCCATGGAGTTGCAAAGAGTCAGACGTGACTATGCGACTGAAAAACAGCAACAACAACAAATGATAGTTCTATTTTCAGTTTCCTGAGGAAACTCCGTATTGCTTTCCGTACTGGCTGCATCAATCTACATTTTCACCAACAGTGTACTAGGATTTCCTTCTACCCACAACCTTGCCAACATTTGTGACTTGTAGCCTTTGATGACAGTCATTCTGACAGGTGTGAGGTGGTGACTCGTTGTGGTTTTGATTTCCATTGTTCTGATGATTAGTGATTTTAAGCATCTTCTTATGTGCCTGGTGGCCGTCAGTGTGTCTCCCCTGGAAACATGGCTGTTCAGGTCTTCTGCCAATTTTAAAATCTGGTACTTTAAAAAAAAAAAAAAAAAAGTTGTTTACCTGGTTTGGATATTAACCCATTATCAGGGCTTCCCCTGGTGGTCCAGTGGGTAAGGACACCGCCTTGCAGTGCAAGGGGCGCCAGTTCGATCCCTGGCCTGGGAAGATCCCACTTGCCGCGGAGAGGCTGGACCCATGTGTCCAATCACTGAGCCGGAGCTCTGGAGCGCATGCGCACAGAGCCGGCGCTCTGCGACAACAGATGCCACCGCGATGGGAGGCCCACACGGGCCAAAGAACAAAGATGGATGAAAATAGAGAAATGAAAGACCAATAGAAGTGGCCCGCCCACTCCTCTCCCTCCCCAACCCAACCCCCGCCCAAAATAAATAAATAAATCTTAAAAAAGAAAAAAACAACCCATTGTAGTCATATTATTTGCCAATATTTTCTCCTGTTCACTACATTGTCTTTTCATTTTGCTGATGCAAAATCTTATAAGTCTAATTAGGTCCCATTTGTTTATTTTTGCTTTTGTTTCCTTTGCCTTAGGAGACAGATACAAAAAAAAACATATTGGTACAATGCATGTCAAAGAGTGTTCTGACTTTGTTTTTTTCTAAGTTTTTAAAAATGTTTTCTTGGTCTTACATTTAGGTCCTTAATCCATTTTAAGTTTATTTTCATATGTGGTGCAAGAAAATGCCCTAATTTCATTACTTTACACATAGCTGTCCAGTTTTCCCAGCATCGCTGACTAAAGAGATTGTCTCCACTCCCCTGGCTATTCTTGCCTCTTTTGTCATGGGGTCATTGGCCATGGGTAAGTGGATTTATTTGGGTTCTCTCTTCTGTTCCATCCCTGTTTTTTGTGTCAGTGCCGTATCTGTACGAAGCTAACCACGAGTTCCTACTGCTCCTCTGGTCAATGGGTCAGTTTAGTTCCCTCTTGCTCACCTGTAAGTTCCTCCTCCAACCAGGCTCCCCAGCCACCAGCCTTCAGTTCACATCATCAACTGTGGAGTTCCCACATACATGTAGAGCAGTTTCAGAATTGTTAGCATATGCTCCTGTAAAGCAGCTTTACTAACTATAACACAGTGCTTATGTACAATTTCCTTTGCCTTTAATCTTACATGCTTCGCTCACTTCTACATTGGCTGAGGTCAGCCTTCCTCTTTGGCCCACTCGCTCGCCCCTGCCCTCTTCAGTCAGGTGTTTCATGTATTTGTAACCCATGCAGACTGCTGAGTCACTTCTACGTTCTGTTCTGTATTCTCCAGTTTCCTAAGTACATTTTTCTTTTAATTTGCATATTATCGATTTAATAGTCTGTGCTATCAAGTTCTTTGAATGTTGACAAATGCATAATGTTATGTATCCACAATTACAGTAGCATACCCATTGCTTTCTAGATCTAAAAAATATCTTGTTTCCCCTAGTCATCCTTTCCTCCTCTCCCTGAACTCCGTACGACCACAGATTTCATTACTGTTCTATGGTTTTCCTTTGCTAGACTGCCGTGTACCTGGGACCATATTAGTAGGTCATCTTTTTAGACTGGGTTTTGTGACTTCTAACTATGTACTTGAGGTTACTTCATGTCTCTGTGACTTCACAGCTCATTTGTTTTTATCATTTGACCTTTTTCTTACTGAATAATATTTTATTGTATGAATATATCACTTTATTTATCCATGCTGAACTCCTGAACATCCTCGTCCTACTGAACTCCTGGTGGCTCAGCCGTGAAGAACCTGCCTGCGATACAGGAGGCCACTTTCAATGCAAGAGATGCAGGTTCAATCCTTTAGTCAAGAAAAGCCCGCAGAGAAGGAAATGGCAACCCACTCTAGTATTCTTGCCTGGAAAATCCCATGAACAGAGGAGCCTGGTGGGCTATAGTCCATGGGGTTGCAAAGTGTCGGACATGACGTTGTGACTAAACCACCACCATTGAAGAACATCTTGGTTGCTTTCAGCTTTTGGGAACTATGAATGAAGTTGCTATAAACACTTACGTGCAGATTTTTGTGTAGACAAACTTTTCAAATTGTCTGGGAAACTATGTAGGTGCAATGCTAAGTCCTGTGAGGCTCCCCAGCCACCAGCCTTCAGCACATTTACTAACTTAGAATTGTTAGCATATGCTCCTGTAAAGCAGCTTTACTAACTATAACACAGTGCTTATGTACAAT
Source organism: Tragulus kanchil (assembly GCA_022376925.1). Taxonomy (NCBI): domain Eukaryota; kingdom Metazoa; phylum Chordata; class Mammalia; order Artiodactyla; family Tragulidae; genus Tragulus; species Tragulus kanchil. The sequence continues at coordinate 180,962,811 of JAIOJX010000032.1, read as the reverse complement.
TTCCTTTGCCTTTAATCTTACATGCTTCGCTCACTTCCACATTGGCTGAGGTCAGCCTTCCTCTTGGCCCACTCGCTCGCCCCTGCCCTCTTCAGTCAGGTGTTTCATGTATTTGTAACCCATGCAGACTGCTGAGTCACTTCTACGTTCTGTTCTGTATTCTCCAGTTTCCTAAGTACATTTTTCTTTTAATTTGCATATTATCGATTTAATAGTCTGTGCTATCAAGTTCTTTGAATGTTGACAAATGCATAATGTTATGTATCCACAATTACAGTAGCATACCCATTGCTTTCTAGATCTAAAAAATATCTTGTTTCCCCTAGTCATCCTTTCCTCCTCTCCCTGAACTCCGTACGACCACAGATTTCATTACTGTTCTATGGTTTTCCTTTGCTAGACTGCCGTGTACCTGGGACCATATTAGTAGGTCATCTTTTTAGACTGGGTTTTGTGACTTCTAACTATGTACTTGAGGTTACTTCATGTCTCTGTGACTTCACAGCTCATTTGTTTTTATCATTTGACCTTTTTCTTACTGAATAATATTTTATTGTATGAATATATCACTTTATTTATCCATGCTGAACTCCTGAACATCCTCGTCCTACTGAACTCCTGGTGGCTCAGCCGTGAAGAACCTGCCTGCGATACAGGAGGCCACTTTCAATGCAAGAGATGCAGGTTCAATCCTTTAGTCAAGAAAAGCCCGCAGAGAAGGAAATGGCAACCCACTCTAGTATTCTTGCCTGGAAAATCCCATGAACAGAGGAGCCTGGTGGGCTATAGTCCATGGGGTTGCAAAGTGTCGGACATGACGTTGTGACTAAACCACCACCATTGAAGAACATCTTGGTTGCTTTCAGCTTTTGGGAACTATGAATGAAGTTGCTATAAACACTTACGTGCAGATTTTTGTGTAGACAAACTTTTCAAATTGTCTGGGAAACTATGTAGGTGCATGAGTGCTAAGTCATGTGAGAAGATCATGTTTAATTTTGTAAGTAGCTTATGGCTTATCTTTTCATTTCATTTTTAAGCAATATCTTTTGAAGTGTAAACATTTTACTTAAGTGAAGTCCAATTTATTTTTCATTCCCAGGCAAACTGGATGACTGGTCACACTAATTTGGAGACAAGAGAATGAATCCTTTTTTTTTTTTTCTTAAACTTTCATTTTACTTTTAACTTTTACAGAGTTTTGTTGTTTACAGATATGTATGTTCCCAGATTAGTCATATGTATATCCCCCCCAACCCACCCCTTCAGACCATCACACAGCACCCCTGCAGGATCCCCTTTTGAGAATGAATACGTTTTTCAAGCAATGGTGTATCACCTAAAGGAAGAGACGATCTGTCTATCTCTTTTATCTATCTTTATTTATCTACCTATCTATCATCCATTCATCCACCCATTCATCCATCTATCTTAAGAAGGAAGAAATTGCATCCTGGTAGAAAAAGCCTAGTCTAGTGGATTTGTGATGGAGGTGGTGATAGAGGCAGGGTTGCTGGTGTGGGGTCCTCGAGGACTTGAGATAAAGCACAGCCAATGGTATAGATGGAGGGGTGGCCTCAGCTAGGTCAGGTGCTCCCCTGTAACAGGAAGGAAGGTAGACACGTGAGCAGAGCTGCAGGTGGGTGGGAAGATGGTTGCCTGCATTGTGCCAGGGAAAGGAAGTAAGGTCCCCAGTTCAGGGCAGGAGGTGTTGGAGGCTTGCTGGAATGTGTGAAGTATTTACTTAACACGGGGAGCATGAAAGGGCTGAAACAGAGAATGATTGCTGCCAGGGATCAAGGGCTATCTTGCTGTGACCATAAATAATAGAACGAGGACAGTCTGTTTGTTGTGCCTTTCTCTAGCTACATCCAGCAGTTTGAGTGTAGCCAAGAAATACCATGGAGAACTGGAGGGTCTTGCCATGAAGCTGTGATAGAGCAGAGAAGGGTGCATAAACTGAGGGTACGCTGGCCACGGAGCTCCAGCTGGACAAGGACGAAGTGGGGACCGAGGGAGGAAGGTGAAAACTAGTACGATCCATGGGTGGTGCATTCCCGGGACTTAAGGGGCGTTGGAGCTGCGTGCCAAGGGAAATGAGCTGGAAGGAGAAGACGCAGTGTTAGAGGGTGGACCGCACGGGCTCGTGGAGCAGTGGCGGTGGTGACGCTGGGCACGGGACGACTGTGACCACACAGCTCCCATGGCTTCTTATCAGCCGCCAACTGCTCCCTGGCACCAGTATGGTGTCAGGCTGCACCTTTCTCCTTCACAGTGATTCGTTCTGAGGACTGGGCTCCTTGCCCATTCAGCTTAAAATGCCATCTGACACACTCCCGGGAAGAGCATGGGTCTTATTTGTAGTGCAGTTTACTCCCATACCAGGGGTAGGGGCAGCACAACAGGTGTCCTGGGTGTGTCCACCAACGGCTCTCTGAGAATGGGACTCTTTTCCATTTCTACATCTTTTCTGCCGTGGCACCATGCTGCGCACACATCTGGGCCTCCGTGGGTGCTTTCTCAGATAACACACAGGGCGGAGTGTCGGCTGCAGACTTGGGAAGAGCTCGGTCCCTGCTCTACACATCTTTTCACGGGAGGATTCCCTCATGGGGAGTGTTTGTGCTGGGTCATCCTTTGCAGGAGCACAACAGAGGCCTGGCAATGTGTTTACACACAAGATAAGACTGCGTAGGTCTTCTTATCAAAGAGAGAGACCCTGAGAAGCGTTTCTTCTGAGCCACTTCTAGAGGGGACTTGCAAGCTGGCTGGGGCCGTTGGGTGCCAGCAGACACTGATGGCAGGATGGCCCCATTCTCTTCGATGTCACACAAACAGGCTCCCAGGTCACAGTCAGTGGGTTTCCCATGTCCTGCCCGGGCAGCGGCCAGCCCAGGGGCATCCACACACCCTCACCCGAGGACGTCGTCTGCTGCTTTAATGAACTGAACACAGCTCTTCTATAATCCAGGTGGCACGGAAACTGGAAGGCAGAGGAATCTGAACAACAGGCTCACTTAATCATGAGAAGGGTGCATAAACTGAGGGTACGCTGGCCACGGAGCTCCAGCTGGACAAGGACGAAGTGGGGACCGAGGGAGGAAGGTGAAAACTAGTACGATCCATGGGTGGTGCATTCCCGGGACTTAAGGGGCGTTGGAGCTGCGTGCCAAGGGAAATGAGCTGGAAGGAGAAGACGCAGTGTTAGAGGGTGGACCGCACGGGCTCGTGGAGCAGTGGCGGTGGTGACGCTGGGCACGGGACGACTGTGACCACACAGCTCCCATGGCTTCTTATCAGCCGCCAACTGCTCCCTGGCACCAGTATGGTGTCAGGCTGCACCTTTCTCCTTCACAGTGATTCGTTCTGAGGACTGGGCTCCTTGCCCATTCAGCTTAAAATGCCATCTGACACACTCCCGGGAAGAGCATGGGTCTTATTTGTAGTGCAGTTTACTCCCATACCAGGGGTAGGGGCAGCACAACAGGTGTCCTGGGTGTGTCCACCAACGGCTCTCTGAGAATGGGACTCTTTTCCATTTCTACATCTTTTCTGCCGTGGCACCATGCTGCGCACACATCTGGGCCTCCGTGGGTGCTTTCTCAGATAACACACAGGGCGGAGTGTCGGCTGCAGACTTGGGAAGAGCTCGGTCCCTGCTCTACACATCTTTTCACGGGAGGATTCCCTCATGGGGAGTGTTTGTGCTGGGTCATCCTTTGCAGGAGCACAACAGAGGCCTGGCAATGTGTTTACACACAAGATAAGACTGCGTAGGTCTTCTTATCAAAGAGAGAGACCCTGAGAAGCGTTTCTTCTGAGCCACTTCTAGAGGGGACTTGCAAGCTGGCTGGGGCCGTTGGGTGCCAGCAGACACTGATGGCAGGATGGCCCCATTCTCTTCGATGTCACACAAACAGGCTCCCAGGTCACAGTCAGTGGGTTTCCCATGTCCTGCCCGGGCAGCGGCCAGCCCAGGGGCATCCACACACCCTCACCCGAGGACGTCGTCTGCTGCTTTAATGAACTGAACACAGCTCTTCTATAATCCAGGTGGCACGGAAACTGGAAGGCAGAGGAAAAATCTAGAAACCAACAGAGGACATGACACTGGTGGAAGGTCATGAGAATGAGCTGGGTCTATAGGTCCTCCAAGGAATGTTTGCCAATGAGTTTGGCTTATCATTGTACAATTGTTATGGATCTTGGTTTGCTCATCTGTGAACTGGGGCTAATAACTCAGACCGATGTTATGCAAAGACACTCTACTTTTGTCCATATCTTCAGTTGTAGCCTTTTTTTAAAATTTAGAGCCCAAAACATTGGATATCATGGCAGGCTGGTAGGGGTGGAAGGTGGCACACCGTCTTCCCATCTGACTTTGGCCTTACTATGGGATCATCATTTCCCCCATAGACAGAAGGCAGGGGCTGCCTTCCTTAAAACACTAACAACAGGAAAAGCCTATCGAAATGAAACTGTGGAGAGGGCACGTGGGAGGGCCCCCCAGACTGGTGGCATCCTCCTCTTCTGCTCCTGTCTCAGCCACAATCAACCATGCTCTGTGCACTGCTTGCAAGGGATCCAGGGGACCTCCAGGCTTCTGGTTTGGGCAGTGCGTGGAATTGGGAAAACTGACTGAGACTTAAAGGAACAGGAAGAGAGGACTTTCTTTGGGTGTGGAGGAGGGAATGGGAAGAAATGCATCTTTTTTTTTGAACATGCTGAACATGAGGCGCCTCTTGGAGAGTTGGACAGAGGTGACCAGATGGCTGGTGAGGAGTGGATCTGGAGCTTGTGGGAGGCGGGGCTGGACATAGGGCGTGGAGAGGCTTCAGTGCATAGGGACTTTGGAGGTTCCTGGGGGAGGGGGCAAGTTCACCCGAGGGAGAGTGAAACGTCAGGAATGATGAGTGGCTGAGGAGCAGCTCTGCGGTCTGCCAGTATTTAACCAGCTTGGTGGGCGCAGGGGCGGAGAGGTGGAAGGAGAGTCAAGAAAGCCATGCTGAGGCCAGAGAGGAGGGGGTTGAGGAGGGGAGGTTAACAACACGGGTAAATGTTCCAAAGGGAGGTGAACACAGAAGGGCAAGGCTCTCCTGCTCAAGATGTAGCTGTTTTGGGGGTGGTAGCTTGATTCCAGGTGGCACGGAAACTGGAAGGCAGAGGAAAAATCTAGAAACCAACAGAGGACATGACACTGGTGGAAGGTCATGAGAATGAGCTGGGTCTATAGGTCCTCCAAGGAATGTTTGCCAATGAGTTTGGCTTATCATTGTACAATTGTTATGGATCTTGGTTTGCTCATCTGTGAACTGGGGCTAATAACTCAGACCGATGTTATGCAAAGACACTCTACTTTTGTCCATATCTTCAGTTGTAGCCTTTTTTTAAAATTTAGAGCCCAAAACATTGGATATCATGGCAGGCTGGTAGGGGTGGAAGGTGGCACACCGTCTTCCCATCTGACTTTGGCCTTACTATGGGATCATCATTTCCCCCATAGACAGAAGGCAGGGGCTGCCTTCCTTAAAACACTAACAACAGGAAAAGCCTATCGAAATGAAACTGTGGAGAGGGCACGTGGAGGGCCCCCCAGACTGGTGGCATCCTCCTCTTCTGCTCCTGTCTCAGCCACAATCAACCATGCTCTGTGCACTGCTTGCAAGGGATCCAGGGGACCTCCAGGCTTCTGGTTTGGGCAGTGCGTGGAATTGGGAAAACTGACTGAGACTTAAAGGAACAGGAAGAGAGGACTTTCTTTGGGTGTGGAGGAGGGAATGGGAAGAAATGCATCTTTTTTTTTGAACATGCTGAACATGAGGCGCCTCTTGGAGAGTTGGACAGAGGTGACCAGATGGCTGGTGAGGAGTGGATCTGGAGCTTGTGGGAGGCGGGGCTGGACATAGGGCGTGGAGAGGCTTCAGTGCATAGGGACTTTGGAGGTTCCTGGGGGAGGGGGCAAGTTCACCCGAGGGAGAGTGAAACGTCAGGAATGATGAGTGGCTGAGGAGCAGCTCTGCGGTCTGCCAGTATTTAACCAGCTTGGTGGGCGCAGGGGCGGAGAGGTGGAAGGAGAGTCAAGAAAGCCATGCTGAGGCCAGAGAGGAGGGGGTTGAGGAGGGGAGGTTAACAACACGGGTAAATGTTCCAAAGGGAGGTGAACACAGAAGGGCAAGGCTCTCCTGCTCAAGATGTAGCTGTTTTGGGGGTGGTAGCTTGATTAGACAATTTAGGTCATGAGCCCAGAAGCAAGACTCACGTTTGGTGGATTGGGCAGAACCTCGGGCTAGCTCACGCGGGCAGGGCTGGCTTCCAGGAGTGCCAGCTGGGCTCTTCAGAGGGCTGGAATGTAGCTGAACGCTCTGCTGTCACCATATGGAAATGTGATTTTTGAACAAGGGCCCCACATACTCATGTGCACTGAGACCCACAAATTCTGCAGCAGGTCCTAAACATGTGGCTCTGTCAGGAAGGAGGGAGCTGGGACTGTAGCTGGAGAAGGAATTGGAGTTTGAGTGTTCAGGTGGAGGTCTAGTTTGAATGTTCAGGTGGGAGGTATGAGAGAGAGAGGAGTTAATCAATAGATGAAGTCTTGGCTAGGGAGTAGGGGGTGTGAGCTGGCCTGATTACATCTTGAACAAAACATGGATTGATTTTGTAATAAACTGCAAAGGGATCTAAACAGCCTTTAGAGGATCGTGTGTACGGATGTTAGCCATTCAGCTGTGTCCAACTCTTTGTGACTTCATGGACTGCAGCCCACCAGGCTCCTCCGTCCATGGGATTCTCCAGGCAAGAATGCTGGAGTGGGTAGCCATTCCCTTCTCCAGGAGATCTTGGCCCAGCGATTGGACCCAGTTCACCTAGAAACATCTAGGTGCACCACCTGCATGGCTTTTATACTGTCTGTGCCACCAGGGAAGCCTCTGAGGCACTTACGACATGCTCAACCCTGGGTGGGCACGGAGGGAAGATTTAGAGTAATTGTATCACTGCCTTCATGAAGCATACCTCATTTGAGGCCATGGATGCCTGTTGTCCCCATTCTTACTTCAGAGATGGGCAGTGGAGAGAATAAAGCTCTGGAAACCCCGAACTGACGGAAAGAACCCCAAGTAGGCAAAGTTTATGCTGAATGAACAGAATTTCATTAGAGTTAACAAGATTAAGCTTCCTATCCACCAGACAGCATGGACTTCCCTGACAGTTTGAAGGATCAAGAGTCCACCTGCAATGCGGGAGACCTGGGTTCAATCCCTGTGTCAGGAAGATCCCCTCGAGAAGGAAATGACTACCCACTCCAGTATTCTTGCCTGGAGAGCTCCATGGACAGAGAAGCCTGACGGGTTACAGTGCATGAAGTCACAGAGAGTCGTACACAGTTGAGCAGCTAACACACACCAGGCAGAGTAGTGAATTAAATATTCAGTGGCTTCTGTAAGGATGTGGACTTGAGCTTAATTCTGAAGGATGGGCAGAACTGGGGCTAAGCAACCTCTGAGCAGTGCCTCAAGGAGACTCAGTGTCCATTGTGGTCACCTAGTACTCGTTCAGGTTTTTTTTAAACCATTTTTAGTCCCCTTTGGCACTTCCTCAGACATATTCCTCTATGCAAAAGCCCAAGGACCAAGAGATTAATATCAAAGTAGCAATAATCACGATAGTAATATATGCAAGGATAACAATCAATCTTATTTATTTGTTGATGGTCTTCCAGGTGGTAACATATGTACTATCTCCTGAAATGACCTTATGAGAAGGCATTGGACCTATCTTGCAGACGAGCCCAGGAAAGATTGAGTAACCTGTTCGAGAGCAAACAGTGTGTAGCGATCAAGGCAGATTTGGCATGCAGAACTTTGTGGCACCCAGATCTGTAATCTACTGTAACAGGTGACTTCTTGGGAATGGGCACATTCTGTGGTTGCCACAGAGGTAAGACAAGTGGAGGCTCAGTCTTTTCTTTTTTTGGCTGCACTGGGTCTTAGATGCAGCATGTAGGATCCAGTTCCCTGACCAGGGATCAAACCGAGACCCCCTATATTGGGAGCTCAGTGTCTTAGCCACTAGACCATCAGGGAATCCTTCTTGGAAGATCAGTCTTGAGTGTTGAAAAGAAAACTGTTCATCTGGCGCTGGTTTAAAACTCATCTCTATAAAGACACACAGATAGATGCACAGATAATTTCTTCTTGCTTTAATAATTTGTTCCAGAGTTTCTTTGAACGTTCTTCCTTGGGATGAAATGGCCCAGAGTTTTTATCTGATATGTTAATTTCAAACTATTGGTAAGGGCTGCCTGGGAGATTGAGATGAAAAGGTTTTGGAAGGAATTCCCTGGTGGTCCAGTGATCAGGACTCAGCACCTTCACTGCTGTGGACCTGGGTTTGACCTTGGGTCAGGAAACTAAGATCCTGAAAGCCGTGCATGGCACAGCTAAAAAAAGAAAGAAAGCATCTGACACTCCATCTTTCTGTGTGAGAGTGCCGTAATTCATTATCCATGACTGTCTTGACCATGAGCAGAGGAAACCAGGTTACTTAAACTAATGGAGTTCCCAGAATCTAGGACACTGGTAAAGATGTGAGGCATCCGGCCTGGGAGAAGCGATGTGGGGAAACAGAAGAACCCAAGACGTAAGACTCCAAATAGCAAAATATCCCAAGTAACTGCCCCATGAGAGCCTTGAAGGAGGGAAAATGAAGTCATGTCTAGGCAAGAGAGGAGTCAGGCCCAGGAAACGTAGGAACTTTAAGGCATTTTAGAGATCGTCTAGGATAAGTGGAAGTCGTTCAGTCGTGTCAGACTCTTTGAGACCCATGGATGAGCTATGGCATTCTCCAGGTAAGAGTACTGGAGTGGGTAGCCTTTCCCTTCTCTGAGGAATTGAACCCAGGGTTCCAGCATTGCAGGTAGACTCTTTACCAGGGAAGCCCAGTCTAGGATAGGACAGTAAATGATCTCCCTCCAAGCAGCCATCTCGGATCCATCCTGTGGATTCTGAGGTTGTGCCTGGATAAAGATGACAGCAGGACCATGATTGATTGGTGATGTCTGCTGTGGATGTGAGATTGGAAGGCATTGTGCATGGCCACGGGTTTGCTATGTTTAGTCTGGGCTCTTGAGTGTTTGACAAAACCGAGACCCCTATATTGGGAGCTCAGTGTCTTAGCCACTAGACCATCAGGGAATCCTTCTTGGAAGATCAGTCTTGAGTGTTGAAAAGAAAACTGTTCATCTGGCGCTGGTTTAAAACTCATCTCTATAAAGACACACAGATAGATGCACAGATAATTTCTTCTTGCTTTAATAATTTGTTCCAGAGTTTCTTTGAACGTTCTTCCTTGGGATGAAATGGCCCAGAGTTTTTATCTGATATGTTAATTTCAAACTATTGGTAAGGGCTGCCTGGGAGATTGAGATGAAAAGGTTTTGGAAGGAATTCCCTGGTGGTCCAGTGATCAGGACTCAGCACCTTCACTGCTGTGGACCTGGGTTTGACCTTGGGTCAGGAAACTAAGATCCTGAAAGCCGTGCATGGCACAGCTAAAAAAAGAAAGAAAGCATCTGACACTCCATCTTTCTGTGTGAGAGTGCCGTAATTCATTATCCATGACTGTCTTGACCATGAGCAGAGGAAACCAGGTTACTTAAACTAATGGAGTTCCCAGAATCTAGGACACTGGTAAAGATGTGAGGCATCCGGCCTGGGAGAAGCGATGTGGGGAAACAGAAGAACCCAAGACGTAAGACTCCAAATAGCAAAATATCCCAAGTAACTGCCCCATGAGAGCCTTGAAGGAGGGAAAATGAAGTCATGTCTAGGCAAGAGAGGAGTCAGGCCCAGGAAACGTAGGAACTTTAAGGCATTTTAGAGATCGTCTAGGATAAGTGGAAGTCGTTCAGTCGTGTCAGACTCTTTGAGACCCATGGATGAGCTATGGCATTCTCCAGGTAAGAGTACTGGAGTGGGTAGCCTTTCCCTTCTCTGAGGAATTGAACCCAGGGTTCCAGCATTGCAGGTAGACTCTTTACCAGGGAAGCCCAGTCTAGGATAGGACAGTAAATGATCTCCCTCCAAGCAGCCATCTCGGATCCATCCTGTGGATTCTGAGGTTGTGCCTGGATAAAGATGACAGCAGGACCATGATTGATTGGTGATGTCTGCTGTGGATGTGAGATTGGAAGGCATTGTGCATGGCCACGGGTTTGCTATGTTTAGTCTGGGCCAACACGCTCAGTTTATACATGAAGAACCACAGGCTGAGAGAGACACAGGGTTACGCATCCTGGAAAAAAGTGAGGATTAGAATCCTCTCTCTTGCCTCATCAGCATGTAGTCCTCCTACTTCACTGTATGTTTTCTCAGGATTACCAAGAAATCACTGCCAATTTTCACAGTGCTTAATAGGAGTAAACACTTGATATCGATTCTGAAATCACCGTTCCTGCTGACCTTCACTTCTGGCTATGTACTGTTGAACAAACAAGCCTTTGAGCCTGTTTATTAGTACTCATGATGTGTATCTTGTCTCTCGATTTTTGCTCCCATTTCCTGAGCACCTACTATGTGCTTTGAGCTTTACAGGCCACTCTTAACCCTCCCGATGACTGGCGTCTTTGAGAATGAGAAGGTTGAGGTCAAGTGGCTCACCCAAGAGGAGGCAGCTTGTGAAGGGCTAGGGCCAGGAACAGAACCCAGACTCTAGCCATTCTTTTGTGATGACCAATTACTTGGGTTCCTGTGTGGTTTTAACCAACCTTATCTTCCGTCTTCACTTGTAGAATATCACTGGGTGTCAAAATCAAGAGTGGAAAAACCTCTTTGCGTATATTCCCTTGTCGGACATGAGCTGGCTTTTAAATCCTGATGCACAATGACTTTTCTTCCTTAGTCAAGCACTCGCCTGTGGTCAGTTCCCAGCTCCTCAAACCTTGCTGTAGAAAGTCTCTCTTCTAAACCACTGTCGAGCGCCCTCCTTCCGTCTGTGTCTGCTCCAGGAGTTTAAGGAGGTGATCAGGACACTGCCAGCCCTCAGGGTGCCTCACTCTGTGCAGACTAGGAAAAAGCATCTGTCCTCGGGCTGTTATAACGAAGTACCACCAGCCGGGTGCCTTGAACCACTGAAATGTATCGTCTCACAGTTCTGGAAGCTAGGCGTCTCTTGATTTCAATCAAGCTGTTGGCGAGGTTGAGTCTTTCTGAGGGCTGTGAGGAAAGGGACTGCTCCAAGTCTTTCTCTTTTGTCTTTGTGCTCACTCAGTGCTCTCTTATCTTCATACTGTCTTCTCTCTCAGTCCGTATCTCTGTGTCCACATTTCCCTTTCTTAAAAGGACACCAGTCATACTGGACTGGGGTCCAGCCTAATGACCTCCTTGTAAGCTGATGACCTCTATGAAGACTCTGGGCTTCCCCGATGGTTCAGTGGGAAATGAATTTGCCTGCACTTCGGGAGACGCGGGAGACTTGGGTTTGATCCCTGGGTCAGGAAGATCCCCTGAAGGAGTGAAATGGCAGCCCCCTCCAGTATTCTTGCCTGGAAAATCCCATGGGCAGAGGAGCCTGGCGAGCTTTGGTCTACAGGGTCACAAAGAGTCTTCCCAGTCCGAGCATGTCCCCACGTACCCATACAGACTGTCTCCAAGCAAGGTGCTGAGGATCAATGTACAAATTTTGGAAGGGACACAATTCAACCCATAACAGCATCTCCTCGGCTTGTGCGCAACTCAAAAGAAATGCTATTCCAACCCCCGCCGCCATCTTACAGTGCCAGTTTTATTTGTTTATTTTAATCTGTTCTTAATTGGAGGACAATTGCTTCGCACTGTTGTGTTGTTTCCATGATCCTTCAAGGTGAATCAGCCACAGGTATGCACACGTCCCTCCCTCTTGAACCTCCCTCTCTGTAAACACAGTTACAAAACATAGAGCAAAGTGGAAGGAGTTTCACTGTAGACACGTTAAGTCTACCACCTAGATTCTTCCGTTAATATTTTCATATGCTCGTTCCCTGGTAACTCAGCTGGTAAAGAATTCACCTGCCATGCAGGAGACCCCAGTTCGATCCCTGGGTAGGGAAGATCGGCGGAGAAGGAATAGGCTGCCCACTGCAGTATTCTGGGGCTTTCCTGGTGGCTCAGATAGGAAAGAATCCCCCTGCAATGTGGGAGACCTGGGTTCAGTCCCTGGGTTCGGAAGAGCCCCTGGAGAAGGGAAAGGCTACTGACTCCAGTATTTTTGCCTGGAGCATTCCGTGGCTCGTCGATGGGGTTGCAAAGAGTTGGACACGGCTGCGCAGCTTTCACTCACTCATGCTTGCTTTATCACCTGCTCTCTGGAATAATTAGGATCTTTGTGCAAATTGAAAAGAGCCAGGGGGATGTCACCCCATGCCAGGGCACACCTCTTGGTGAGTGTCGCTGGGGTGAATTTCAGGCCCCACACTGTCTCTGCCAGCACCCGTGTGCAGTATACACCCTGCACCACTGTCGTCACTGAGCCCCAAGACAATCCTCTGAAAGCAGCAGCAACAAGTGCCTCTTGGAAGGACTTGGGTTTACCCTGGGTCAGGAAGATCCCTAGCTGATTGGGAGCCCTTGGGTTTTCTTAGCCTGGAAAATCCCCCATGGGCCAGGAGGAGCCTGGCGAGCTTTGGTCTACAGGGTCACAAAGAGTCTTCCCAGTCCGAGCATGTCCCCACGCACCCATACAGACTGTCTCCAAGCAAGGTGCTGAGGATCAATGTACAAATTTTGGAAGGGACACAATTCAACCCATAACAGCATCTCCTCGGCTTGCGCAACTCAAAAGAAATGCTATTCCAACCCCGCCGCCATCTTACAGTGCCAGTTTTATTTGTTTATTTTAATCTGTTCTTAATTGAGGACAATTGCTTCGCACTGTTGTGTTGTTTCCATGATCCTTCAAGGTGAATCAGCCACAGGTATGCACACGTCCCTCCCTCTTGAACCTCCCTCTCTGTAAACACAGTTACAAAACATAGAGCAAAGTGGAAGGAGTTTCACTGTAGACACGTTAAGTCTACCACCTAGATTCTTCCGTTAATATTTTCATATGCTCGTTCCCTGGTAACTCAGCTGGTAAAGAATTCACCTGCCATGCAGGAGACCCCAGTTCGATCCCTGGGTAGGGAAGATCGGCGGAGAAGGAATAGGCTGCCCACTGCAGTATTCTGGGGCTTTCCTGGTGGCTCAGATAGGAAAGAATCCCCCTGCAATGTGGGAGACCTGGGTTCAGTCCCTGGGTTCGGAAGAGCCCCTGGAGAAGGGAAAGGCTACTGACTCCAGTATTTTTGCCTGGAGCATTCCGTGGCTCGTCGATGGGGTTGCAAAGAGTTGGACACGGCTGCGCAGCTTTCACTCACTCATGCTTGCTTTATCACCTGCTCTCTGGAATAGTTAGGATCTTTGTGCAAATTGAAAAGAGCCAGGGGGATGTCACCCCATGCCAGGGCACACCTCTTGGTGAGTGTCGCTGGGGTGAATTTCAGGCCCCACACTGTCTCTGCCAGCACCCGTGTGCAGTATACACCCTGCACCACTGTCGTCACTGAGCCCCAAGACAATCCTCTGAAAGCAGCAGCAAGGCCGTGGAGTATCTACAAAGCCCTTGCCCCTTTATACAAATAAGTTTGTACTTGGGAATTATTCACCGAACTCACATGGCACTCCTAACGTGTAGCCCAGGACTTGCATGCGGTTGGCACTGTGTACAAGAGGGTCAAATGAAAGACTTCTTGATTGACTGAATCTACTTCATAAGCTTAGTTTATTGAACACTGAGCAGGCGACAAAGCTGTGTCCAGACTCCAAAGACAGGGGCTGCCTTCCAGGAAGAAACACGTTCTTCTCAGAAGCAGCTCTGATGGCTCAACTCTTTAAATGGTTCCAGGTGACAACCGTCCTGAGGCTATGGGTTGTCCGTTAGCGTTGCTGCCACTGGGTTTCTGTTCCTCCCCCTGATACTGCCTTGTCCCCATGGGAGAACCATTCCCCAACATGTAGCCTCAGGAGATGAAAGCTACATACTTGTGGGGGACTCAGCAAGACCACACTCAGTCCAAGTGAGTAGCATCGAAGATCTAGCCAACAAATTGAACAAAACAAACTTGATCAGGGCAGTGACTTCGGGGATTTCTGATGCTCGCCTCGCTGGAGTCTGAGTTAATATTAACAGGCCCAAGGTGATGTGGGCTTGTGTAATCGGGGCCTGGCCACCTCCTCCCCAGGTGACGACCTGTTCATCCTCTGTGTTTGTGGTGCCTCTGCGGCCCTCTCGTTAAATGTCCGGGGAGGAGGCTGGGGGGCCGGGTCTCTGGACAGCAGTGGGTGGTGCTGTGTATACAGATCAAGTCTTCATGTGATTCTGTCAAAACATAAATCATTTCGAGCCTCTGCTGGATACTCTTTCTGGGTTGTGGGTCACTCCGAACAGAAGCTGGTCCATACACATCTAGGATGCCCCACTCCCCCCACACCCCTGCCCTCTGCAAATCAGGGCGGCAATCACATCTCTGATCTTTTCTGTTCGTGCCTTCCTCTTCTCTCCTCCAGGCACTTGTCTCCTTGCTTCCCTTGAACCAGCCAGACCCATTCCTGCCCCAGAGCCTTTTTTGCCTCATTACGCTTAGACCCCCATCCCAATCTTGGTGAGTGTCGCTGGGGTGAATTTCAGGCCCCACACTGTCTCTGCCAGCACCCGTGTGCAGTATACACCCTGCACCACTGTCGTCACTGAGCCCCAAGACAATCCTCTGAAAGCAGCAGCAAGGCCGTGGAGTATCTACAAAGCCCTTGCCCCTTTATACAAATAAGTTTGTACTTGGGAATTATTCACCGAACTCACATGGCACTCCTAACGTGTAGCCCAGGACTTGCATGCGGTTGGCACTGTGTACAAGAGGGTCAAATGAAAGACTTCTTGATTGACTGAATCTACTTCATAAGCTTAGTTTATTGAACACTGAGCAGGCGACAAAGCTGTGTCCAGACTCCAAAGACAGGGGCTGCCTTCCAGGAAGAAACACGTTCTTCTCAGAAGCAGCTCTGATGGCTCAACTCTTTAAATGGTTCCAGGTGACAACCGTCCTGAGGCTATGGGTTGTCCGTTAGCGTTGCTGCCACTGGGTTTCTGTTCCTCCCCCTGATACTGCCTTGTCCCCATGGGAGAACCATTCCCCAACATGTAGCTTCAGGAGATGAAAGCTACATACTTGTGGGGGACTCAGCAAGACCACACTCAGTCCAAGTGAGTAGCATCGAAGATCTAGCCAACAAATTGAACAAAACAAACTTGATCAGGGCAGTGACTTCGGGGATTTCTGATGCTCGCCTCGCTGGAGTCTGAGTTAATATTAACAGGCCCAAGGTGATGTGGGCTTGTGTAATCGGGGCCTGGCCACCTCCTCCCCAGGTGACGACCTGTTCATCCTCTGTGTTTGTGGTGCCTCTGCGGCCCTCTCGTTAAATGTCCGGGGAGGAGGCTGGGGGGCCGGGTCTCTGGACAGCAGTGGGTGGTGCTGTGTATACAGATCAAGTCTTCATGTGATTCTGTCAAAACATAAATCATTTCGAGCCTCTGCTGGATACTCTTTCTGGGTTGTGGGTCACTCCGAACAGAAGCTGGTCCATACACATCTAGGATGCCCCACTCCCCCCACACCCCTGCCCTCTGCAAATCAGGGCGGCAATCACATCTCTGATCTTTTCTGTTCGTGCCTTCCTCTTCTCTCCTCCAGGCACTTGTCTCCTTGCTTCCCTTGAACCAGCCAGACCCATTCCTGCCCCAGAGCCTTTGCACCTCCTGTTCTCTCTGCCTCATTACGCTTAGATGCCCACATGGCTTATTCTTGCACCTGCCCTGGGTTTCAGATGCCACCTTCTCAGTGAGGACTTCCCTGACCACTCTTTTCGAGTGTGTTTCACACCCTAGCACCCCCCGTTCACTGTCTTTTCATTAGTTTTTTTGGCTGATGAGCTCACTGCTCTCTCCTATTCTGTATATGGTATTGATTTATCCAGATTGTTGACTGTAGCCCCTGCTGAGTTCCTGTGGACGGGCATTTTGTCTGCCTTGTTCATATCTGCACAGCCAGTGCTGGCATTTAGTAAATGCTCAGTGAATAATTCTGAGAGAAATGAAAGTGTTTACAGAAGAAATCATGCTTTGTACACTGTTCTGTATTTTATTTTTTACTATGTGTGTGTGTGTATATATATATATATATATATTTTTTTTTTTTTTCTTTTAGAGGTTTCCTCCTATGAGCCTATGCAGAACTGGCCTTATATTTTAAAAAATCTGCATGATACTCTATTTTAGTGACACCCAATTTTATATAATTATTTCCCTATTATTATGAACATTGAAGAGTTTTTGCTCTTCTAAAAATGCTGTAGTTAAAAAGAAGATAATCTTTTTAAATATTTGCTGTTTGTAAATATTTCCGTGGGATGAATTCCCAGTAGTGGACTTCCTGAGTCAAAATTAGTTTTTTAAAACTTTAATAGATGTTAAAACTTATCTTGCACAAGATGGCACAAGTTTATACTCCCCCAGTCTATTGTATGAATGTCTATTTCCTCACATATAAATCAGTACTGAGAATTTATGCCAGTAAACTCATATTTATGCCAATCTAATAGGTGAGAAGTGGCACTCTGATTTGTGTTTTAAAAATAATGAGTAGATTGAGAATTCTTTCATATTTTCATTGGCCATTTATATTTATTTTTTGCAGTCTGCTTGCTTAAATACTTTGTCCATTTTTCTACTGGATTACTTACTGTCTTAAATATTTGAAAGAGTTCTTTAAAACTAAAATGATTCTCTTTGTTATGTCTGATACATAAGTCCTCAGTTTGTTCTTTGATTTTGTTTATGGCATTTTTTGACATGGTATTGAATATATACTTTTAAACTGTGTGTGTTAGTCTCTCAGTTGTGTCCAATTCTTTGTGACCCCATGGACTGTAGCCCACCAGGCTCCTCTAGCCGTGGGATTCTCCAGGCAAGAATGCTGGAGCAGGGGGCCATTCCCTCCTCCCGGGGATCTTCCTGACCCAAAGATCGAATCTGGGTCTCCCGCATTACAGGCAGATACTTTACCTTCTCAGCCATCAGGCAAGGCCCATTTTTAAACTAATTGATGTGAAATTACCATTGAAGTTGCAGGATTATGAATTGTAACTCAAAATGTTAGAAATTTCACCGGCTTCTTTAGAAAATATTGCTCATATAATTATTACTATTACATTTAAACATAATCTGTGCAATTTTTTTTTGATAAGTAAGGAATAGATTTATTCAGATTCAGAGAAAGCACACTCCACAGACAGAGTGTGGGCCGTCACAGAGCGAATTCAGCGGCCTATTTTGGTTTTAATAGTGGTAAAATTCATATAAAATTTACTGTCTTACCCAGTTTTTTTTTCACACAATTCAAAAGAATAGTTTATTGCTTCTTATGAATGGCATTTATGCCCACCCACAGTAAAGCCAACTGTCCGCAATGCAAGAGACCTGGGTTTGATCCTTGGGTTGGGAAGATCCCCTGGAGAAAGAAGTGGTTACCCACTCCAGTATTCCTGCTTGAAGAATTCCATAGACAGAAGAGGCTAGGCCGCAGTTCATAGGGCCACAAAGAGTGGAGCATGACTGAGCGACTAACCCTAACTATAACCCTACATTTACTATAGAATAACACTCCCTTACTATAGAGTAGCATTTCTTTTATTTTTCCATAAAAAACATTAAACATTTTTTTATTTCATGGTGGAATATACTTGAAATTGGAAATGCCATGGGCAGAGGAGCCTGGCAGGCCACAGTCCATGGGGTCTCAGAGTCAGACAGGACTGAGCACCCACAGTTTATCCACAACGTTCTGTGAGTGTCAGGCGCAAAGTGACTCCATTGTACATACGCATGTATCTGCTCTTTTTGGAGATTCTACTTCCCTTACAGGTTATTATAGGGTATGGAGCAGAATTCCCTGTGCTATGTGGTAGATCCTGATTGATTATGTATTTTATATATAGTAGTGGGTTTATGTTAATCCCAACTTTTCCAGTGTTCAGTTTAATGAAATTAAGGACAGTCACATGGCTATGCAACCAGTCTCCAGAACTCCTTTCATCCTTCAGAAGTGGAGCTCTGCGCTCACCAAACATCAGCTCCCATTCCTCTCCCCAGCCCCTGGCACCCACTGTACTGAGTTCCCTCTCTATAAATTCCACTGCTCTGGGCACCTCATGTACGTGGAGTCATACAGTGTTTTCTCTTTTGTGACTGGTTTATTTCACTATGCATAATGTCTTAGCTCATCTGTATTATAGCTTGAATCTTCCTCTTTTTAAAGGCTGAATAGTATTCCACTGTATTCACAGACCACCTTCTGTTCATTCAGCTGTTGATGGACGTTTGAATCGCTTGTTCTTATCTCTGTTGGCAGGTCTGTGTCTTGACCTCTTTGGTGTTCCTGAAGTTGATTGGAAAGGGTTCTACAGGGTGCGGCTTCTTGACATTGTTCAAAAATGCAGGCTTTTGCTTCAGATTCTTCTCAGTGAAGAGTATACCAGTGGTGGTCAGCTGGAGCTAGCGTCTGGCTGACTGAGGGTTTCAAGGAGATTCCCAAAGCCTTTGTGGATATCAGCCTAAGGTGCCTTCTTAAACTTGGAGCCTGTGCCCTTCAGGATCTGGGTGGGAGTATCATCTTGGGGCTCCTAGTAGAGCACCACAAAGACTATAGTGATGCTCGCTGGGGAGTTGCTCTTGGACTGATGGGCCAGCTCATGGAACAGGCTTCTGGTGAAGCTGGAGAAGTATGGGGCACTAACTATCGGGGCTAGATTGATGCATGGCGCCAGGGACCCAGCCGTACAGACCTGCCAGCAGGAGGAGGTCCCACATGATAGAGGCTGTCCTTGTCCTGCAAGACAGAGAAGGGCATCCGCCTGGGTCAGACCACACAATGTGTCTCTCGGCCACTAATTAACACCATATCAAATCAACCACAGTTTATCAAGCATCTATGCGCCAAGCACGTTCCTTGAAAGACTCAGAACTATAGCAGAAATGGTATGGCGCCTACCACACACCAAGTCCCGTCCTAAGCTCTTTGCTGTTTGATCTCACCATGTTCTGGTAACAGTCCTATGATGTAGGTCACAGAGCAATCCTGGGCTTACGGATGAGGATGCTGGGCTCCTAGAGGTTAAGTCACTTGTCCCAGGTTCCAGGACAGACAAGTAGCAGAATCAGAACCACACCCTGAGGTAGCCTGGGTCTGGGCTTCATGCTCTAGACAGCTCTGCTAACATCCACAATGACCTTGAGGTGCAAGCGCCCCAGACCTTAGTTTTCAAAGAGGAAAGTGGGGCACAGAAAGTGGATGATTATCCAGGAAGCAGACCAGATCAGGCTCAAGGATGATTGGATCTGAAACAGGCTTAGGAGGACTTCCATTGAACCCCGTTTTCTTTTTTATTTTTTTTTTTAATTTTGGCTTCTTTTTATTGATTTTTTAAAATCCTTTTTTTTCATTCATCTTTATTCTTTGGCCTGGGCGGGCCTCCCATCACAGTAGCCTCTTTTGCCACAGAGCACTGGCTGTGGGCACAGGCACTCCAGAGCACTGGCTCGTAATTGGACACACCAGTCCAGCCGCTCTGCGACATGGGGGATCTTCCAGGGCCAGGGATTCGAACCGGTGTGCCTTGCACTTGCACTGAAAAGCAGACTCTTTACCCACTGGGCCACCAGGGAGGCCCTGAACCCTGTTTTCTCATGGACAGAAAGGCTGCTGCTTGGAGTGGGAGGGATCTTGCTTAGTGATTCCAGCCCAGATTCTCCCTAAACCCCACACACTTTTTCCATTTCTCTTTTTCTTACAACTATGACAGCTCTCACTTTTCAAGCCCCTAGAGTGTGGAGCTGATTAGCATCTGATTCTGTTATGTTCTAGCTCGCTGGGAGTTGCTCTTGGACTGATGGGCCAGCTCATGGAACAGGCTTCTGGTGAAGCTGGAGAAGTATGGGGCACTAACTATCGGGGCTAGATTGATGCATGGCGCCAGGGACCCAGCCGTACAGACCTGCCAGCAGGAGGAGGTCCCACATGATAGAGGCTGTCCTTGTCCTGCAAGACAGAGAAGGGCATCCGCCTGGGTCAGACCACACAATGTGTCTCTCGGCCACTAATTAACACCATATCAAATCAACCACAGTTTATCAAGCATCTATGCGCCAAGCACGTTCCTTGAAAGACTCAGAACTATAGCAGAAATGGTATGGCGCCTACCACACACCAAGTCCCGTCCTAAGCTCTTTGCTGTTTGATCTCACCATGTTCTGGTAACAGTCCTATGATGTAGGTCACAGAGCAATCCTGGGCTTACGGATGAGGATGCTGGGCTCCTAGAGGTTAAGTCACTTGTCCCAGGTTCCAGGACAGACAAGTAGCAGAATCAGAACCACACCCTGAGGTAGCCTGGGTCTGGGCTTCATGCTCTAGACAGCTCTGCTAACATCCACAATGACCTTGAGGTGCAAGCGCCCCAGACCTTAGTTTTCAAAGAGGAAAGTGGGGCACAGAAAGTGGATGATTATCCAGGAAGCAGACCAGATCAGGCTCAAGGATGATTGGATCTGAAACAGGCTTAGGAGGACTTCCATTGAACCCCGTTTTCTTTTTTATTTTTTTTTTTAATTTTGGCTTCTTTTTATTGATTTTTTAAAATCCTTTTTTTTCATTCATCTTTATTCTTTGGCCTGGGCGGGCCTCCCATCACAGTAGCCTCTTTTGCCACAGAGCACTGGCTGTGGGCACAGGCACTCCAGAGCACTGGCTCGTAATTGGACACACCAGTCCAGCCGCTCTGCGACATGGGGGATCTTCCAGGGCCAGGGATTCGAACCGGTGTGCCTTGCACTTGCACTGAAAAGCAGACTCTTTACCCACTGGGCCACCAGGGAGGCCCTGAACCCTGTTTTCTCATGGACAGAAAGGCTGCTGCTTGGAGTGGGAGGGATCTTGCTTAGTGATTCCAGCCCAGATTCTCCCTAAACCCCACACACTTTTTCCATTTCTCTTTTTCTTACAACTATGACAGCTCTCACTTTTCAAGCCCCTAGAGTGTGGAGCTGATTAGCATCTGATTCTGTTATGTTCTAGGCCAGGAGAGGGCTCTTGAACTAGATCGTGTGAGAGCCCTCAACTTTGTGGACCCCACAGACATTTAATTTTGTCTCGTGTTTTATAGGACGTGAACAGTGAGGCTCAGAGAAGGTCAGTACTGTGCCCCGGGCTCCACAGCTGGTCAGACAGAGCCAAGACGGACAGATCTCTGTGCTTCCAGTCTGGTGCTCTGCGTGCAGCTGGGTGTTCATCTGATAACTATGTCCTGACGTGGGAGCTTGGCTGCTTCTAAGGGCCGAGCGGCCAGGGAGTCAGGGGTCTCCAGCTCAGTACTTGTTCTGGGCTGGACAAGTTTATGCTGTCAAGTGCTGTCTTGTGCACTGTTGGGTGTTTAGCGACAGTCCAGAGAAAATCAGGTACGAGTAGTCCCTCCCAAGTTCCTGGATGTGATGATCATGCATCACCTGAGGGTCCTCTGGGGTCAAAGCGCTCCATGGGACTCCACTGTCGGGCGGAGGAAGGACTCGGAGCGCAAGACCCACTTGAGGCCTCATTTTTCCTCGTTGGAGAGACTTTTCTTGTTTCAGAATGGGCATGAGGCAAGCGATTCCCACAGAAGGAATTTCTCACTGGGGCCAGAGTGTTTAGTGGACTGTCAGCTTGGGGGACTCGGAGAGTTCATTTTTCTCAGGTGGAGACCTTGTCAAGGAATCCCAGGTTCTGCTGTGGCGGGTTGTGCCAGGCCTTTGGGAGACCATGGAAAAATCTGTTTATCTGTCATCTTGGGAACTCGGACACCTCTGTGGTCCTTCAGCTACCAGGAGCCCAGTGACCACGACCTTTAAGACTTGCTGACGACAACTCTTGAGTGTCATGGCTGCTCACAGCCAGCACTCAGACGTAGCCACGGCTCTGGGGGAGAAGCCTTTCCTGAGCTCTCTGGGGACCTGGGGGGCGGTGGGTTTCGCTTTTAGCTTTTAGGATCAGCGAGGGGCCAGCAGATAGAAGACGGGGCCATGAACCCAGATAAGAAAGGGCAGGAGGTGACAAAACAGCTTTCAGGGTTATCTGAGGAGTTAATGAATACACGTCAACCTTTCAGAGGAGGTGTTCCAACAGCAAGGTCAAGGCCAGGGGTCCACGGTGCAGAAGGGTGGGAGTCAGGGAGCAGAGAGGGAGCCCTTGGCCTTTCCAGGGGCAGCTGAAAGGGCGTCTGCTTTCTCCTGGAAGATGGTGAGTGGTGGGCATGGAATCTACAAGACGAGGTCCAGAACTCTGGCTCAGGCTGGAGTTTAAAAATCAAGGTAAGAAAGAATCTTCTCAAGAAAAAAATAAAAAGCAAAGAAAAAGGAAATGATGGTATTTACCTCAAAACACAAATGAAAACAAACAAACAAAAAGGGAAGAACCCTGAGACAGGGAAGCATTTTCGAGAATGTGGCTTGGGAGCGGGGAGCCCCCCAAGGGACCTCGTGCCTGCCTCCTGTGTGTGCCGGACGTTTTCTTTCAGTTAAATAGTCAGCGATGTTTTCATCAAGTTGTTTGTGGCTGCATTTTTTGCCTTTAACTATTTCATTACATTTTTATTACATTTACTCCTCTCCCTCACCTTCATTGAGATGTAATTGACTTATCATATTGCATACGTTCAAAGTGTATAGGATATTTGGGATTAACACATACACACTATTGCTATTTAGTCACTAAGTTCTGTCCAACTCTTTACGACTCCATGGACTGTAGCCTGCCATACTCCTCTGCCCATGGGATTCTCCAGGCAAGCATAGTGGAGTGGGTTGTCATTTCCTCATCCAGGGGATCGTCCCAACCCAGGGATCGAACCCATGGCTCCTGCTTGGCAGGCAGATTCTTTACCACTGAGCCACCTGGGAAGCCCACCATGCACATACTACTATATATAACAAACTGACTTCCCTGGTAAAGAATCAGTGGTAAAGAATCAATGTGTAATCAGTATTTTCCATGTCTAAATGAGCATGCGTGTGTGAGAAGCCAGAAACACCTTGACCTTTGTCTTTATTTTATGAATGAGTCTCAGATGATCCCACCAGTCAGGGAAGAGCTGCCTCTTAACCTTAAAGGTTCCTTTATTTATGATGAAAATCTAATGGGTACGTTTTTTTGCCCTGCAGCTGATGGGGGGCTGTCGATGTCCCTTCCACATGGTCCCTGTCTGAGCCTGTGCTTGTATGTCTCCCTCTCCTCAGGCTCAGGGCAGAGCTGGGTCCCCGCCTGGAGATATTGAGCAGCCTAGAGCTCCACGCAGCTATGTTTTAGCTGGTGCTGGGGAAGCGAGGCAGACCCCATGTGGACTGAGAGGCTGACATTCTTCCCAAGGTCTGAGATGGACTGGAGAACGTCCAGCATTAGGGCCACCCCGGCTGAAGAGGGAGTGACCTGCCTTCAGGCCTGTGCTGATCAGCTCTTCCAACCTCCTGAGCTCCCACTTCCACATCTGTATCTTGGGGATGACTATTCCCAGCTGTGTCCTCCAAGGACCGATTTTGAAGCTCAGAGTAGGCCATGATTATGTTTAAAAACTGTACAAAGAAGAACAGGCGAAGATGAGGCTTCTGGCTGTCCTGCTTTGTTTGTGGCACACGCTTGTCCCCCTTTAGTTAGTTAATGTTTTCTTAGGCTCCAAAATCACTGTGATGGTGTCTGCAGCCACAAAATTAAAAGGTGCTTGCTCCTTGGAAGAAAAGCTGTGAAAAAACTAGCCAGAGTACTAAATAGCAGAGATAGTACCTTGCAGACAAAAATTCATGCAGTTAAAACTGTGTTTTTTCCAGGAGTCATGTACAGATGGGCAAGATGGACCGTAAAGAAGGCTGAGCACCACAGGACTGCTGCTTTTGAACTGTGGTGCTGGAGAAGACTCTTGAGAGTCCCCCGGACTGCAAGGAGATCAAGCCGCTCAATCCTAAAGGAAATCAACCCTGAATATTCATTGAAAAGACTGAGGCCAAAGCTGAAGCTCCTATCTTTGGCCACCCGGTGTGAACAGCCAACTCAGGAAAAGCCCCTGACGCTGGGAAAGACTGAAGGCAGGAGGAGGAGGAGGTGGCGGGGGATGAGCTGGCTGGATGGCATCATCGCCTCAATGGACATGAGTGTTAGCCAACTCCGGCAGATGGTGAAGGACAGGGAAGCCTGGTGTGCTGCCATCCAGGGGGTCACCAAGAGCTGGACGTGACTTAGTGACCAAACACCAACTTGTGACAAAATTTGCCTCTTGGGTATTTCTCCCTGACCCAACACACACACTGTGAATGGACTCTTGTGGTTCCCATATGTACCAGTGAAATCCCTCTGGGGTTTTAAGCTAGTTTGAATTGGGTCTCTGCCAACCAGAGTCCAGACCAACGCAGTGACAGGGCATGTTTTTGTGAAACGATGGTATCTCAGGTGGATTCCCTGGACTCAGGATCTCCAAGTGGCCTTTGCGTCTGACTCTTTGACGCGCTCAGAATGCCGGTGCTGGGCAGCAAGTCGCGTTATTTGCTCAAGGTTGTGAGTGGGAAGAGTTCCAGCAGATGTGGGGGCTCTTCCTCGTAGAGGACCCCAGGCGTGCGCCGTGGCCCCAGCTCGCCTCATGGCTGGAGGAGGAATTTAGCACTGCCTGAGTCCTGCGTGACCCATCTGGTGTGACGTGGCAAGATTTGGAGGAACGAGGAGAGCCTCTAAAGCCGGCTCTGCCACTCACCACGACCCTGCGACCACGAGCCTCCCTGAGCCTCAGTTTCTGCAGCCACACAAAGTGCCACACAGGAGCGCAGAGCAGCTCCACTCCCAATGCCACAGTGCCACCATGAGGAGTCCCTGAGACAGTGCGTGAATGGCCCCCCGGGAGCCAGGCTTAGAGAAGGGGCTCCCAGAGACAGTGCACTTCATCCCTTACACCGTCACTCTCCTCTGTGGTCCTTTACAAACTGTTTTAACACTCAGATGTGAACCTCAGAGCAACTCGAGATGGGTTTTGGTGAAGATACTGAGGATCCTGTTTGAACACTGGTATGTGAACCTTGCAGCCGCTCCAGATGGGTTTTGATGAGCATAGTGAGGATCAGAGAGGTCTGATGACTTTGCTGAAGTCACACAGCCAGGAAATGGCAGAGTCTGCACTCGATCCAAGTTCTTCGAAGGCAGGAGGAGGAGGAGGTGGCGGGGGATGAGCTGGCTGGATGGCATCATCGCCTCAATGGACATGAGTGTTAGCCAACTCCGGCAGATGGTGAAGGACAGGGAAGCCTGGTGTGCTGCCATCCAGGGGGTCACCAAGAGCTGGACGTGACTTAGTGACCAAACACCAACTTGTGACAAAATTTGCCTCTTGGGTATTTCTCCCTGACCCAACACACACACTGTGAATGGACTCTTGTGGTTCCCATATGTACCAGTGAAATCCCTCTGGGGTTTTAAGCTAGTTTGAATTGGGTCTCTGCCAACCAGAGTCCAGACCAACGCAGTGACAGGGCATGTTTTTGTGAAACGATGGTATCTCAGGTGGATTCCCTGGACTCAGGATCTCCAAGTGGCCTTTGCGTCTGACTCTTTGACGCGCTCAGAATGCCGGTGCTGGGCAGCAAGTCGCGTTATTTGCTCAAGGTTGTGAGTGGGAAGAGTTCCAGCAGATGTGGGGGCTCTTCCTCGTAGAGGACCCCAGGCGTGCGCCGTGGCCCCAGCTCGCCTCATGGCTGGAGGAGGAATTTAGCACTGCCTGAGTCCTGCGTGACCCATCTGGTGTGACGTGGCAAGATTTGGAGGAACGAGGAGAGCCTCTAAAGCCGGCTCTGCCACTCACCACGACCCTGCGACCACGAGCCTCCCTGAGCCTCAGTTTCTGCAGCCACACAAAGTGCCACACAGGAGCGCAGAGCAGCTCCACTCCCAATGCCACAGTGCCACCATGAGGAGTCCCTGAGACAGTGCGTGAATGGCCCCCCGGGAGCCAGGCTTAGAGAAGGGGCTCCCAGAGACAGTGCACTTCATCCCTTACACCGTCACTCTCCTCTGTGGTCCTTTACAAACTGTTTTAACACTCAGATGTGAACCTCAGAGCAACTCGAGATGGGTTTTGGTGAAGATACTGAGGATCCTGTTTGAACACTGGTATGTGAACCTTGCAGCCGCTCCAGATGGGTTTTGATGAGCATAGTGAGGATCAGAGAGGTCTGATGACTTTGCTGAAGTCACACAGCCAGGAAATGGCAGAGTCTGCACTCGATCCAAGTTCTTCAGATGCTCAGGTCTGGCGTTGAAAGGTCTGGAAGTTGGGTGATATTCGTATCATTAGTGGAATTGGTAGAAGTTGGAAGTCTCCAGGCAAATGAAGCTCAAGAGGTGTGAAACATTTTGGGAAACGGCCTGCTCTTTATCCTTTATGCTCAGTTATGTGAAGCAGCACAGACGCAGTCGTTTTAACATAAATGGTATATGTAAATTGGATGGGACTCAAGCCTGTGCTTTAGGGATGTGCGCATCCCAGTGGGGGGTGTGGTCCCTGGGTTTCTGTAGGATGAGGCCACTCTTCCCCTGGCCACGTGTGTTCCGTGAGAGTTCAGGCAGCTGGCTTCTCCAAGCCGGGCTCCAGCCAGGCCTCCTGACGACAGCAGCCCTCCAGCAGGGCCTTGGCGGGTGGGAAGAAGCTACATGGCCCTCAGTGAAAGGGGCTGCTCCTGGTGCAGCCTCGAACGGTGACCAGAAAGCTGTGGTCTCTGTCCAGGGAGGATGGGCCCTGGCATAGGAACACAGAAACAAGTGGAAACGTGACCCCCGACGCAGCCTGGCTGAGGCAGAGCAGGGGGACGGGGCCTGGGGGCTCCAGTCGGCTGTCCTTCCCCGCCTGTGACCTGGGAATCACTGTCAGGACATTCTGGGGCCGCCTGTGCGTGGCACCTCGGCCGCGTGATTAGGGAAGACAGGAGGGAATGGGGTGGGTGTTTGAGAAAGTGCCGGAGACCGGGACCTTCGCTTCTCTGGGGAGATGAGACCTGCCTCTAGGAACGGCATGTTTGAGGGTCCTGGGGCAGCTATGGAGTGATAAAGACAGAAGTATGTTTTCCCAGTCCAGACCTGTGGGAAAGCGTCCTTGGAAACACCCGCTAGAGCTTTTTGCAGGAAAGACTTACGAGCAGTCAGCGTCCAAGCCTGGCTCAGGGGCTGCTGTGGGACAGGAGGAGGACCCCGCTTTCTCTCTCTGCTGCCGAAGACCCTGCAGCCCCGGGGCCCCCCTGCAGCCCCGGGTTTTGATGAGCATAGTGAGGATCAGAGAGGTCTGATGACTTTGCTGAAGTCACACAGCCAGGAAATGGCAGAGTCTGCACTCGATCCAAGTTCTTCAGATGCTCAGGTCTGGCGTTGAAAGGTCTGGAAGTTGGGTGATATTCGTATCATTAGTGGAATTGGTAGAAGTTGGAAGTCTCCAGGCAAATGAAGCTCAAGAGGTGTGAAACATTTTGGGAAACGGCCTGCTCTTTATCCTTTATGCTCAGTTATGTGAAGCAGCACAGACGCAGTCGTTTTAACATAAATGGTATATGTAAATTGGATGGGACTCAAGCCTGTGCTTTAGGGATGTGCGCATCCCAGTGGGGTGTGGTCCCTGGGTTTCTGTAGGATGAGGCCACTCTTCCCCTGGCCACGTGTGTTCCGTGAGAGTTCAGGCAGCTGGCTTCTCCAAGCCGGGCTCCAGCCAGGCCTCCTGACGACAGCAGCCCTCCAGCAGGGCCTTGGCGGGTGGGAAGAAGCTACATGGCCCTCAGTGAAAGGGGCTGCTCCTGGTGCAGCCTCGAACGGTGACCAGAAAGCTGTGGTCTCTGTCCAGGGAGGATGGGCCCTGGCATAGGAACACAGAAACAAGTGGAAACGTGACCCCCGACGCAGCCTGGCTGAGGCAGAGCAGGGGGACGGGGCCTGGGGGCTCCAGTCGGCTGTCCTTCCCCGCCTGTGACCTGGGAATCACTGTCAGGACATTCTGGGGCCGCCTGTGCGTGGCACCTCGGCCGCGTGATTAGGGAAGACAGGAGGGAATGGGGTGGGTGTTTGAGAAAGTGCCGGAGACCGGGACCTTCGCTTCTCTGGGGAGATGAGACCTGCCTCTAGGAACGGCATGTTTGAGGGTCCTGGGGCAGCTATGGAGTGATAAAGACAGAAGTATGTTTTCCCAGTCCAGACCTGTGGGAAAGCGTCCTTGGAAACACCCGCTAGAGCTTTTTGCAGGAAAGACTTACGAGCAGTCAGCGTCCAAGCCTGGCTCAGGGGCTGCTGTGGGACAGGAGGAGGACCCCGCTTTCTCTCTCTGCTGCCGAAGACCCTGCAGCCCCGGGGCCCCCCTGCAGCCCCGGGTCCCCCTTCAGGGGAGCTGAAGGCTCTGGGAGCAGGGGCAGCTTCTGGGTGAGGGGCTCT
This sequence comes from Tragulus kanchil, assembly GCA_022376925.1. Classification (NCBI taxonomy): domain Eukaryota; kingdom Metazoa; phylum Chordata; class Mammalia; order Artiodactyla; family Tragulidae; genus Tragulus; species Tragulus kanchil. The sequence continues at coordinate 180,934,223 of JAIOJX010000032.1, read as the reverse complement.
GCGCCGGGGCCACAGTGAAAGCAGTGGCGGTGTGGCACTGAGCAGGAGGCCCTGGTGCAGGCTGGGTGGAGGTGGGGGGCCTCGGGCTGCGGTCTGAGCTGTGGGATTTGCCCCTGGGGATCCCAGGAGAGACGGACAAACCTAGAGCTTTTCCATGGTGATGGGGGAAGAGTCAGTAAGTTCTACGACTCAGCCAATAATTCCTTCTGGCCTAGCACAGGGCCAGTGTGGATGAAGCGCAAGCTGGAATCAAGATGTCTGGGAGAAATATCATAAAGAGTCTTTCGTTGAAAGTGAAAGAGGGGAGTGAAAAAACTGGCCTAAAACTCAACATTCAAAAAACAAAGGTCCTGGAATTCAGTCCCATCACTTCACGGCAAATAGATGGGCAAACAATGGAAACAGTGACAGATTTTATTTTCTTGGGCTCCAAAATAACTGCAGTGGTGATTGAAGCCAGGAAATTCAAACACACGTGCTCCTTGGAAGAAAAGCTATGAGAAACCTAGACAGTGTATTCAAAAGCAGAGACATCACTTTGCTGACAGAGGTCCATAGAGTCAACGCTGTGGTTTTCCCAGTAGTCATGTACGGATGTGAGAGCTGGACCATAAAGAAGGCTGAGCGCCAAAGAACTGATGCCTTTAAACTACGGTTTTGGAGAAGACTCTTGAGAGTCCCTTGGACACCAAGGAGGTCAAACCAGTTAATCCTAAAGGAAATCAACTCTCACTATTCATTGGAAGGACTGATACCAAAGCTGAAGCTTCAATCTTTTGGCCACCTGATGCAAAGAGCCGACTCATTGGAAAATGCCCTGATGCTGGGAAAAATAGAAAGCAAAAGGAGAAGGGGATGACAGAAGACAAGACGGTGGGATGGCATCACTGAGGCAATGGACATGAGTTTGAGCAGGCTCTGGGAGAGGGTGAAGGACAGGAAAGCCCTGCGTGCTGCCGTCCATGGTGGGGGGGCCCCCCAGAGAGTTTCCGGCCACCGAAGACCCTGCAGCCCCGGGGCCCCCCTGCAGCCCCGGGTCCCCCTTCAGGGGAGCTGAAGGCTCTGGGAGCAGGGGCAGCTTCTGGGTGAGGGGCTCTGCGCCGGGGCCACAGTGAAAGCAGTGGCGGTGTGGCACTGAGCAGGAGGCCCTGGTGCAGGCTGGGTGGAGGTGGGGGGCCTCGGGCTGCGGTCTGAGCTGTGGGATTTGCCCCTGGGGATCCCAGGAGAGACGGACAAACCTAGAGCTTTTCCATGGTGATGGGGGAAGAGTCAGTAAGTTCTACGACTCAGCCAATAATTCCTTCTGGCCTAGCACAGGGCCAGTGTGGATGAAGCGCAAGCTGGAATCAAGATGTCTGGGAGAAATATCATAAAGAGTCTTTCGTTGAAAGTGAAAGAGGGGAGTGAAAAAACTGGCCTAAAACTCAACATTCAAAAAACAAAGGTCCTGGAATTCAGTCCCATCACTTCACGGCAAATAGATGGGCAAACAATGGAAACAGTGACAGATTTTATTTTCTTGGGCTCCAAAATAACTGCAGTGGTGATTGAAGCCAGGAAATTCAAACACACGTGCTCCTTGGAAGAAAAGCTATGAGAAACCTAGACAGTGTATTCAAAAGCAGAGACATCACTTTGCTGACAGAGGTCCATAGAGTCAACGCTGTGGTTTTCCCAGTAGTCATGTACGGATGTGAGAGCTGGACCATAAAGAAGGCTGAGCGCCAAAGAACTGATGCCTTTAAACTACGGTTTTGGAGAAGACTCTTGAGAGTCCCTTGGACACCAAGGAGGTCAAACCAGTTAATCCTAAAGGAAATCAACTCTCACTATTCATTGGAAGGACTGATACCAAAGCTGAAGCTTCAATCTTTTGGCCACCTGATGCAAAGAGCCGACTCATTGGAAAATGCCCTGATGCTGGGAAAAATAGAAAGCAAAAGGAGAAGGGGATGACAGAAGACAAGACGGTGGGATGGCATCACTGAGGCAATGGACATGAGTTTGAGCAGGCTCTGGGAGAGGGTGAAGGACAGGAAAGCCCTGCGTGCTGCCGTCCATGGTGTCGCAGAGAGTCGGCCACGACGGAGCGACTGAACTGAACTGCGTCACGCTCTGTATATCTCACCTGTGCTTCTTATGCTCAGAATATCTGAGCGTTAGAGAAGATCAGTCGAAGAGCGGCTGGACGGAATGAGCACAGGTCTGGGCAGAGGAAATGTTGAAATATCCTAATGCGGTGGACACATGCGTGGTTGCCATGGCCTGGATTCTGCACACGTCCTGGGGACGTACGGAGACTCTCGCACGGGGGCGGATGAAGGATCCACACATCACACTCACACTCGGACTAGGTCTGTCATTCTTTAATGCCATGGAGGGAGGGGTGAGTTCCCCTGGGAGGGAAGGGCTGAACCGGAGAGCCATCTATTTTTGGGTGGGGTTCACCACCTTTCCCACAAAGAGGGGAGACTTGGTGGTTTTGTCGTAGATGATGGTGATGAAGGGTTTGTTGAAGTAGACGTCCAGCGGGAGGGACATGGGGAGGGCTGCTATAAACGTGGCCCCCGCGGCTTCTGTCCCTTTCTCGTCGACGGTCAGCATAGCCTTGTGGAGCGCCTGGAAGGGGAGAGCACTGAGGTCCCATCGGAGTGGAAACAAGCCCCCCGCCAGGCCCAGGAGCTGGGCGAGAAGGAGAGCCTTGCCTAGGGAGGGGCCCACTCTGGCCTCACTCATCTCATCGCCTGTGCTTCCCCGTCGCTGTCCTCCCCGCCCTGCAGAGGACACACAAGGCCTCACTCTCAAGGCCTCTGTCTGAACCATGAAGGCATGCTCTTCTCTTCCCGACCAGCCTCTTCAGCGTCTCTGGGAAGCAGCCCCCCACCTCGGGAGAGATTTTCTTGCACTCTGTATCCTTTTGTGCTCAGTTGCTGCCGTCGTGTCCTATTCTATGTGGCCCCATGGACTGCAGCCCGCCAGGCTCCTCTGTCCATGGGATTCTCCAGGCAAGAATACTGGAGTGGGTGGCCATTTCTACCCCAGGGGATCCTCCCAACCCAAGAGTCGAACCGGGCCACCTGCCTTGCGGGTGGATGCTTTCACCAGCTGAGCCACCAGGAAGGCCCTGTTTCCTTGGAAAACCCCCCTCGGATGCAAAAACGGGGGCAGAAGACAAGACGGTGGGATGGCATGTATGAGTCTCAGAGGGTGAAGGACAGGAAAGCCCTGCGTGCTGCCGTCCATGGTGTCGCAGAGAGTCGGCCACGACGGAGCGACTGAACTGAACTGCGTCACGCTCTGTATATCTCACCTGTGCTTCTTATGCTCAGAATATCTGAGCGTTAGAGAAGATCAGTCGAAGAGCGGCTGGACGGAATGAGCACAGGTCTGGGCAGAGGAAATGTTGAAATATCCTAATGCGGTGGACACATGCGTGGTTGCCATGGCCTGGATTCTGCACACGTCCTGGGGACGTACGGAGACTCTCGCACGGGGGCGGATGAAGGATCCACACATCACACTCACACTCGGACTAGGTCTGTCATTCTTTAATGCCATGGAGGGAGGGGTGAGTTCCCCTGGGAGGGAAGGGCTGAACCGGAGAGCCATCTATTTTTGGGTGGGGTTCACCACCTTTCCCACAAAGAGGGGAGACTTGGTGGTTTTGTCGTAGATGATGGTGATGAAGGGTTTGTTGAAGTAGACGTCCGCGGGGAGGGACATGGGGAGGGCTTCTATAAACGTGGCCCCCGCGGCTTCTGTCCCTTTCTCGTCGACGGTCAGCATAGCCTTGTGGAGCGCCTGGAAGGGGAGAGCACTGAGGTCCCATCGGAGTGGAAACAAGCCCCCCGCCAGGCCCAGGAGCTGGGCGAGAAGGAGAGCCTTGCCTAGGGAGGGGCCCACTCTGGCCTCACTCATCTCATCGCCTGTGCTTCCCCGTCGCTGTCCTCCCCGCCCTGCAGAGGACACACAAGGCCTCACTCTCAAGGCCTCTGTCTGAACCATGAAGGCATGCTCTTCTCTTCCCGACCAGCCTCTTCAGCGTCTCTGGGAAGCAGCCCCCCACCTCGGGAGAGATTTTCTTGCACTCTGTATCCTTTTGTGCTCAGTTGCTGCCGTCGTGTCCTATTCTATGTGGCCCCATGGACTGCAGCCCGCCAGGCTCCTCTGTCCATGGGATTCTCCAGGCAAGAATACTGGAGTGGGTGGCCATTTCTACCCCAGGGGATCCTCCCAACCCAAGAGTCGAACCGGGGCCACCTGCCTTGCGGGTGGATGCTTTCACCAGCTGAGCCACCAGGGAAGGCCCTGTTTCCTTGGACCCCCTCATATTTGTAGAACCAGATTCTAAGCTTCTCGGGGACCAGGACATTGATTCAGAGCTTCATGTTGCTCAGACGGTGAAGAATCCACCTGCAATGTGGGAGCCCTGGGTTGGACGCCTGGGTCAGAAAGATCCCCTGGAGGAGGGAAGAGCTCCCCACTCCACTAGTCTTGCCTGGGGAATTCCATGGCTCGTTCAGGGGGTCGGAAGTTGGACACGGCTGAATGACGTTCACTTTTGCTTTCACACACCTCATCCCCACCTAGGCTTTCCGTTCACGGCCTGTCACTGAGCTGCTGTTGTTTCTTTGGGTACCTGCAATGCTCCTGAACCAAGGCCATCTTTGGTGGAAATCACCCTGCAACTCAGACCTGGTGATTCGCCCGTAGCTCCCGGTGTCGCAGACGCAGGCGCCAAAGGGCCTTGGCCATCCCTCAGCCTAGGTCTCTTGTCAGGGGGAGGTCCTCGGGGACCAAAAAGAGACGTCCCCGGCCAAGGATGAGCCAGAGAGTAGGTGACACAAGCTCGCACCAAGCCTGCGAGGCCACCTCTGCCCCTCGGTCCCCTGACCACACTGCAGTCATGGGGGAGCGGTGGCGCTCTCGGGGGCCTCAGTCGGCTGTGTGCCTGTGTCCCCCTGGCCCTTCCGCAGCCTCGCCCTGAGCTGCGCCCCCTGTGTCCATTCCGACCGACAGGCGTCAGGGACTTACTCACCTTGGACACCTGCAGAGGCTGGTCCTCGGTGATCCCTGAGAGGTCAGCTGCATTGCTGAATACCGTGGTGATGCCCAGCTTGCCCAGGAGAGTTTTCAGATTGTAGGTTCCAGAAATGGACAGTTTGGGAAAATACAAATTGACAGAACTGTCAGGAAAAAAAAAGTTCGCAGAGTTGAAAGCGCTTCCTTTTCTGGTTGTCCCTCCCCGTTGGTGCCCTCTCCCCATGCTCACGTGACGCTGTGAGGTCAGCCTTGGTCTATTCTACTTTTAGCTCCTCTATACCCAGGGCCAGAGAATATCAGAATCCCAGGGATCCTCCTGTCCTACAGAGCCTCTCAAATGCCACCTCCTCTGAGATGGCCCCCAGGCGAATTCAGGGTGTCCTCTGGAAGGACTCTGCACACTCCTCTGTGGGGTGTGGTCACCCTCCACCCCTAGAATGGGAGCCCAAGAGGGCCGGGATCCCAGGAGACCGTGGGATGTGGGGGCAGGTCTCGAGATCCATAGGCTGAGTGCATGATGAGTCCTTCTCTGGGTTTTCATCTCTGTTTTATATTACACATGATAAAATAGCTCCTCAGGTAGGAGCATATATACAAACACAGAGACATGCACTAATTTGGGGTGCATGATGGGGACTCGGTCAAATGACACTCATCTAGGGACAGAGGGACTAGCACTAGCCTTAGGCAGGTTCTTACCATTTCCTGCTCTGGGCGCCTGCTTTTCCAGCCTCTCCAGGCCAGTTTCCCCTCTTCCTGGCACAGACTTTCTGTCCTGTAACCCAGACTCGTCTACCGCCTTTGCCAGGAAGCCCGTCCTCTTCATCTGGGTTTGCCCCCACCGTGTGTGGACGCTGCTCTCCCGGCACTGGGTGCTGGCCGCCCCGCAGAGACTGAGTCCCCAAAGATAGGATGTGACCCCCTCCGCCCTGGGCACCATCCCTTCTGTGGAGTGGGCCTGGCACTCCTGCATGGGTGCTGGCCTCTGTGGGAAGCACGATCAGGCACAGTGGTCGACCCGCCACCCCCCTCCCCGCCCCCGCTGGCTGGACTGGGCGCAGCGGCGCCCAGGTCTGCGCCTGGTTGCGGAGGTCACCTTGGATATCTCTTTTCCAGGAACTTGCTGAGGAGCTCCTTGGTGAGCGTCTCCTCCAGCTGCTGCATCTTGCCCTGGTCGGGCAGGAGGAAGAAGGCCGTGGCCTCGCCTCGTAGTCCATCAGCAGCACCCAGCTGGCAAGCTTGTCGCAGTAGTGGAGGTCGAACATGCCCAGGCGGCATCCTCTAGTTCCGGTCTCCAACGTGACGCTGTGAGGTCAGCCTTGGTCTATTCTACTTTTAGCTCCTCTATACCCAGGGCCAGAGAATATCAGAATCCCAGGGATCCTCCTGTCCTACAGAGCCTCTCAAATGCCACCTCCTCTGAGATGGCCCCAGGCGAATTCAGGGTGTCCTCTGGAAGGACTCTGCACACTCCTCTGTGGGTGTGGTCACCCTCCACCCCTAGAATGGGAGCCCAAGAGGGCCGGGATCCCAGGAGACCGTGGGATGTGGGGGCAGGTCTCGAGATCCATAGGCTGAGTGCATGATGAGTCCTTCTCTGGGTTTTCATCTCTGTTTTATATTACACATGATAAAATAGCTCCTCAGGTAGGAGCATATATACAAACACAGAGACATGCACTAATTTGGGGTGCATGATGGGGACTCGGTCAAATGACACTCATCTAGGGACAGAGGGACTAGCACTAGCCTTAGGCAGGTTCTTACCATTTCCTGCTCTGGGCGCCTGCTTTTCCAGCCTCTCCAGGCCAGTTTCCCCTCTTCCTGGCACAGACTTTCTGTCCTGTAACCCAGACTCGTCTACCGCCTTTGCCAGGAAGCCCGTCCTCTTCATCTGGGTTTGCCCCCACCGTGTGTGGACGCTGCTCTCCCGGCACTGGGTGCTGGCCGCCCCGCAGAGACTGAGTCCCCAAAGATAGGATGTGACCCCCTCCGCCCTGGGCACCATCCCTTCTGTGGAGTGGGCCTGGCACTCCTGCATGGGTGCTGGCCTCTGTGGGAAGCACGATCAGGCACAGTGGTCGACCCGCCACCCCCCTCCCCGCCCCCGCTGGCTGGACTGGGCGCAGCGGCGCCCAGGTCTGCGCCTGGTTGCGGAGGTCACCTTGGATATCTCTTTTCCAGGAACTTGCTGAGGAGCTCCTTGGTGAGCGTCTCCTCCAGCTGCTGCATCTTGCCCTGGTCGGGCAGGAGGAAGAAGGCCGTGGCCTCGCCCTCGTAGTCCATCAGCAGCACCCAGCTGGCAAGCTTGTCGCAGTAGTGGAGGTCGAACATGCCCAGGCGGTTCATCATGGGCACCTTCACTGTGGTCCCCTCGTCCACCTGGAAGTCCATCTCCGCGGTCTGCTCCGGCATGAAGGGCTTCTTCCACTTTCCTGGAGAGAAGAGACAGGGGACATCAGCCAGCGGTGGGGGAGGGAGAACGGCAGGAGATTAAGGCAGCCCCGAGCCTCCTGGTGAGGCCCTTCTCGCTGAGGCCGAGCTTTGCGTGTGCGCTCCGTCGCTCCGTCACATCTGACTCTTTGGGACCCCGTGGGCTGTTGCCTGCCAGGCTCCTCTGTCCATGGGGTTTCCTAAGCAAGACTGCTGGAGTGGGATGCCTTCCTACTCCAGGGGACCTTCCTGACCCAGGTATCGAACCCACGTCTCCTGCATTGGTGGGCAGATTCTTTACTACTGAGCCATGTAGGAAGCCCTGTGCCTCAGCTTTACCATCTGTAAAATGGATCTAAAGTGAATAAGATGTCCACAGAAAGGACTTGGGCGAGGATAATGCAAGAGTGGTGTAGGATTCAGAATTTCAGTTTTGTGGAGGCTCATCAGTGGTGGAGGAAGGAGTAGAATCTTGGTCTTTCTGACTCCCATGGTCTCACTATTTCCTCTGCACTGGAGTTGTCAGAAGTGTGTTCCAGGATTTGTTTTTTTTTAAAAACTTTTATTTTACTTTTAACTTTTACAGAGTTTTGTTTACAGATATGTATGTTCCCAGATTAGTCATATGTATATCCCCCTCATCGCACCCCTCCAGACCGTCATACAGCACCCCTGAAGGATCTGCTTTAGGATTTGTATTTTTGACTCTCTATTTTGGGAGGCATTGCCTGTCATACTCCTCTCCCAGGCAGGGATTTACAGTGCACGTTGTAGGACATTAAGGCTCTGAAAGGTCCCTCAGAGATGATGACTCTTTGATCGTTTAGCCTATAATTCCTTAACCCTATTTGATCACAGAAAGTTTTAGTAGTCGTGTGTGGGGAATTGAATAACACATGCAGAGATGCGTGACTATCTCCCATTCTGCGCTGCCTGGAAAATGAAGAGCTGAGTGTTTGAGAATATGCTGGGGGTGTTTCTGTGGGGACAAGTTCCAATGGATTATGCCACCTTACCTTTAAAGAATATGTAATTCACCAGGGCAAACACGGCGTCTTGGTCAAGATCCTTGACCAAATCCACAATTTTCCCGTGGGTTCCCTTTTCTACATAATCATTGATTTTCTTCTTGGCCTCCTCGGCATTCCTGAAGTTGATGGAGAAGGCTTCCGAGTGGTACAGGTTCCGGACATCCTCCAAAAACTTATGCGCCAGCTTCGCGCTCTCGTTGACGAACAGGCCGTTGCCGGTGGTCAGCTGCAGCTGGTTGTCTGGCTTGTTGAGGGTGTGGAGGAGGTGCTGAAAGCCCTCGTGGATCTCAGACTCTGCCGTCTCGGTGAGGTTGAAAGCCAGGCCCTTCAGGATCTCGGTGTGAGTGGCACCCTTGGCTCCCAGGGAGACCATCGCAAAGGCAGTAGCGATGCTCACTGGAGAGAAGAAGATGTTGGTGGTGTTGGACTCCTGGGCCACCTGGCGGTACACGCTGAAGGCAAAGTCGGCCAGGTTGGGGGCAATCTTATGGCAGGCTGCTTCTTGGTGGGATGGGTCATCTGTCTCCTGGACAGCGTGTCCCTGGAGACCCTCAGCCAGCGAGATGGGGACCAGACAGCACAGGGCTGACAGCAGCAGGAGCCCCCGCATGGTGGCGGATGCCATCGCCCTGCAAGAGAGAGAAGGGTGCCACACCTGGGTCAGACCGCACGAGGAGTCCCTTCGGCCACTGACGACACTACGTCAAAGCAACCAGTTTATCAAGTATCTGAGTGTCAAGGGCTTTCCTACATCAGCATCGTCCAAAGACTCAGAACAACAGCAGAGACTTGATGGTGTTCTCTACAGAAGCTCTTCCCTGTCTATGAGGCAGGTCCCGAGACAGCCCTGGACCTACAGATAGGAGGCCAGGCTCTTAGAGGCCGAGTCCTTTGTCCGAGCTTCCGGGGCAGACAAGGAGCAGGCCCGGAGCCACGCCCCGAGGCAGTCCAGGTCTGTGGGGAACAAGTTCCTCCCATTCTGCGCTGCCTGGAAAATGAAGAGCTGAGTGTTTGAGAATATGCTGGGGTGTTTCTGTGGGGACAAGTTCCAATGGATTATGCCACCTTACCTTTAAAGAATATGTAATTCACCAGGGCAAACACGGCGTCTTGGTCAAGATCCTTGACCAAATCCACAATTTTCCCGTGGGTTCCCTTTTCTACATAATCATTGATTTTCTTCTTGGCCTCCTCGGCATTCCTGAAGTTGATGGAGAAGGCTTCCGAGTGGTACAGGTTCCGGACATCCTCCAAAAACTTATGCGCCAGCTTCGCGCTCTCGTTGACGAACAGGCCGTTGCCGGTGGTCAGCTGCAGCTGGTTGTCTGGCTTGTTGAGGGTGTGGAGGAGGTGCTGAAAGCCCTCGTGGATCTCAGACTCTGCCGTCTCGGTGAGGTTGAAAGCCAGGCCCTTCAGGATCTCGGTGTGAGTGGCACCCTTGGCTCCCAGGGAGACCATCGCAAAGGCAGTAGCGATGCTCACTGGAGAGAAGAAGATGTTGGTGGTGTTGGACTCCTGGGCCACCTGGCGGTACACGCTGAAGGCAAAGTCGGCCAGGTTGGGGGCAATCTTATGGCAGGCTGCTTCTTGGTGGGATGGGTCATCTGTCTCCTGGACAGCGTGTCCCTGGAGACCCTCAGCCAGCGAGATGGGGACCAGACAGCACAGGGCTGACAGCAGCAGGAGCCCCCGCATGGTGGCGGATGCCATCGCCCTGCAAGAGAGAGAAGGGTGCCACACCTGGGTCAGACCGCACGAGGAGTCCCTTCGGCCACTGACGACACTACGTCAAAGCAACCAGTTTATCAAGTATCTGAGTGTCAAGGGCTTTCCTACATCAGCATCGTCCAAAGACTCAGAACAACAGCAGAGACTTGATGGTGTTCTCTACAGAAGCTCTTCCCTGTCTATGAGGCAGGTCCCGAGACAGCCCTGGACCTACAGATAGGAGGCCAGGCTCTTAGAGGCCGAGTCCTTTGTCCGAGCTTCCGGGGCAGACAAGGAGCAGGCCCGGAGCCACGCCCCGAGGCAGTCCAGGTCTGGAGTCCACGCGCTTGATGGCTCCACCAACAGCTGCAAGGAGGCAGCCTCTATTTTGTAAAGAGGAAACGGAAGCCCAGGAAGTGGATGATTACCCAGGAAGCAGGCCTCCTCAGATTCAGGGATAATTAGATCTGCAGCAGCCCGAGGAGGACTTCCACTGAACCCGGTGATCTATTGGACGGAGAGGCTGCTGCCCAGAGCGGGTGGAATCCAGCTCAAAGCCGTGCAGCCAGAACAGGAGAGCTGTGAGGAACCCCAGCCGGGGGCACTGCGCCCAGCACTCCCAGAGCTGTTCCTGGTGGAGGTCTGCCCTCACAGTCAGTCTGTGGCTTCAGACACAGGTCCGGGCTGCCATGGTGCCGGTCGGCTTAGCGACCCACCCTGCTCGCCCCGTCTGTCCCAGCTCTGGGCTCGGCACGGGTGTGGGCGTTGAAAGTTCTGGTTCCTCAAGTGGACTATGTGTTTGTGTGTGGGGGAGTGGGTGAGTAAGAGGTGAAGAAGCGTCTCTTCTTTTGACAGGCCTGGATTCTCATCTACCAGCTGTGTGACCTTGGCTGAGTTGCTGAGTCTCTCTGGTCCTCATTTTGTCACAGGTAAAAAGAGTGTTGGGACCGTTTAGTGAAGTAAGTTTTGACACCACCCCTGACATTGAAGGCATCGGAGAGAGCAGATTATATTGAGAGAGGCTGGTAGACGCACAGCCAGAAGCCTCTGGAGGGTGGCAGGCAGGAAGACAGCTCCGTGGCTGGGGGAGGCAGCGAAGATGCCAAGGCCTGTGGCTGAGCAGAGAGGTCAGGCTCCATCTAGTGACGGCCAAAGTCAGTGTCCCTCACAGCGACCCAGGGCCAGCTGTGCCCCACAGAGCTCCCTCTCCTCCCCATGGACCCCTGCCTGGGGCCGCCAGACTGAGGCCTCCTGAGTACTGAAGTCCAGTACTGGAGGAACTGAAGTCCAGGCAGAGGAGAAGTGTGCCCGCAGCAACATAGCCAGCCCCTAATATTAGCCACACAACGAAAACTGTCTTTTTAATAAAATACAATGACAAAGGAGCTCTTGAACTTGGCACATGAAAACCCAAGGGGGAAACGCTGGAAGCCAGGAATGCTGGGTTTCACTTACCCCCTTGGACTTTTTAAAAGTTTCCTTCCGATAAACAAGATGGAGCACTAAATGGGTTTCTTTCCTTCACTGTTTTCCCTCTGGCCTTCAAGCCTCTAAATAATCCAAATAGAGCAGGCCACAGATTGTGTAATGCCTGTTTATATTTTTCTTAAACTGGCCAGTGGTTTCAGAGCCGACAATGGTGCCGAGATTCATTCTGTATATTTCCATCGCCCTTGGGTTCCTCTCTGCCTCCCCACTGGATTTTGGGGTGGTCCTTCATGGTCTATGGAAATTCCCCGTCTTGGCAAGGCTCAGGGCCGAGGTGGGATTTGAGCACCTGCAAGGTAGGGGACACCACACATGCCAGGTGGCCTCCGGGCCCGAGGCTGGGGCTCGCGGTCCTCACAGGGCCGCCTCTGTCCCCCCTTGGGCAAGCGTCCACGTGTTCCGGGGCCTCACCCTCCCCAGTGGTATAAACCGAGGCTAAGAGGAACGTGAATGAGGTCCTTGTGTACCAATGCTGGATTTTTAATTAGGGGGTATCTGGGTTTGGCAGAACAAGATGGATTAAGATGTCCCACAGCATCTCTCCTGCTGAGAGGCCTGCGGGCCTGGTGAGCGTAGCAAGGCCGGCGTGGGGCTGAGGGGACGCGGGGCTGTAGCTGGGCGAGCACCTCCCTGTCCCCACCCCTCCATTTGCCTGCGGGTTACACCACCTACTCCAGCTTCCTCCTTTTACAGTAAACGGTCTGAGGCCAGGAAGGGGTCGGAACCTTGCCAAGGCCACCCGGTGAGTCAGGGACCAGGCTGGCTGGAACCAGCCTTGGTTTTCCCACCACTCGAATGACCGATGGGACGGTATGTCCCAAGGACTCAGACTCTGCGAAGGTCAGAATTAGGTCCCGATGCTCCAGACACTGGTCTTGAGACTCTGTTGGCTTCCTTTTGCCTCCCAGTCTGTTCCTTAGAATTTCGGGGTGCCAAGACTTCTCTTTCCTCTCCCTTCTATCAAAGGCAGTCCCTCCCACTCCCCAGAGCCTAGTACTAAGGAGCTGACCAGAGAGGAGAGAGTACATGGTGATGTGCCCAGAGGGATGGGGACCAGACTTCAGATCAACAGAATGAAAATGGCAGGTGACACCTCTGGGGTCTGGGGCAGGTCAGGGAGAGTCAGTGAGCTGTCCCTTAGCCTAAACTCATGCCATTTCCCCCAGGACATAAAATCAGTGGCTAAGAGCGACCCCGTGGGGTCCAGGGAGCTGACCTAAGGTCCCAACCTGCTGGCACCTGGCACTACGTAAGCCCAGGGTGACTCAGCGCCGCCACTTACAGGCGAGTGACTCCGCTCTGTGAGCCTCTCTTTCCTGTAAGTGGAGGGAAGAACCTCCTACAAGGCAGACGTGAAGAACAGATAAGGCAACGAGTGGGTGGGCACCAGCGGGTGTGGAAGCCCCACCTGGGGACAGGTAGGGTCCACGCTTGAGAACGGGCAGATGGCTTCCTGACCAGCAGCTACACATGGCCTAGGGCCAGAGAGAGGAACGCTGCTCAGCAGAGAATGGCCTCTGTGCTTAGAAAACGCTCAGTCTGATTCTCCAGGTCTTTATTGCCCACGATCTGCCAGGCCCTGCTCCCCGCCAGCGGCAGCACCCGCTGCCTCCTCCTCACCACACTGAGTGAACAGCGGCATCCACGCACCATCTCATCTGGTCTTCCCTCAGAGCTTACCCTGTGAGGTGGGAGTTACTATAGTCCTAGCTTACAAGTGGAGACAGAAAGGAGATCCAACCAGTCAATCCTAAAGGAAATCAACCTTGACTAGCCATTGGAAGCACTGATGCGGAAGCTGAGGCTCCAGGACTCTGAGCACCTGATGCGGAGAGCCGACTCGTGGGAAAAGACCCTCGTGCTGGGAAAGATGGAGGACAGGAGAAGGCGGAGACAGAGGATGAGATGGTTGGATGGCGTCACCGACTCAATGGACATGAGCTTGAGCAAACTCCAGGAGATCCGTAGCTGAAGATGGAGACTCTGTTGGCTTCCTTTGCCTCCCAGTCTGTTCCTTAGAATTTCGGGGTGCCAAGACTTCTCTTTCCTCTCCCTTCTATCAAAGGCAGTCCCTCCCACTCCCCAGAGCCTAGTACTAAGGAGCTGACCAGAGAGAGAGTACATGGTGATGTGCCCAGAGGGATGGGGACCAGACTTCAGATCAACAGAATGAAAATGGCAGGTGACACCTCTGGGGTCTGGGGCAGGTCAGGGAGAGTCAGTGAGCTGTCCCTTAGCCTAAACTCATGCCATTTCCCCCAGGACATAAAATCAGTGGCTAAGAGCGACCCCGTGGGGTCCAGGGAGCTGACCTAAGGTCCCAACCTGCTGGCACCTGGCACTACGTAAGCCCAGGGTGACTCAGCGCCGCCACTTACAGGCGAGTGACTCCGCTCTGTGAGCCTCTCTTTCCTGTAAGTGGAGGGAAGAACCTCCTACAAGGCAGACGTGAAGAACAGATAAGGCAACGAGTGGGTGGGCACCAGCGGGTGTGGAAGCCCCACCTGGGGACAGGTAGGGTCCACGCTTGAGAACGGGCAGATGGCTTCCTGACCAGCAGCTACACATGGCCTAGGGCCAGAGAGAGGAACGCTGCTCAGCAGAGAATGGCCTCTGTGCTTAGAAAACGCTCAGTCTGATTCTCCAGGTCTTTATTGCCCACGATCTGCCAGGCCCTGCTCCCCGCCAGCGGCAGCACCCGCTGCCTCCTCCTCACCACACTGAGTGAACAGCGGCATCCACGCACCATCTCATCTGGTCTTCCCTCAGAGCTTACCCTGTGAGGTGGGAGTTACTATAGTCCTAGCTTACAAGTGGAGACAGAAAGGAGATCCAACCAGTCAATCCTAAAGGAAATCAACCTTGACTAGCCATTGGAAGCACTGATGCGGAAGCTGAGGCTCCAGGACTCTGAGCACCTGATGCGGAGAGCCGACTCGTGGGAAAAGACCCTCGTGCTGGGAAAGATGGAGGACAGGAGAAGGCGGAGACAGAGGATGAGATGGTTGGATGGCGTCACCGACTCAATGGACATGAGCTTGAGCAAACTCCAGGAGATAGCGGAGGACAGGCAAGTCTGGCACGCAGCAGCCTACGGAGTCGCAAAGAATGGGACATGACTTAGCCACTGAACCACAGCGACAACATAGATGGAGAAACTGAGGACTACAGAAGTTAAGTAAATTGCTGAAAATAACAGAACTGAGTTGGTTGCTTACAGAATTTTTTTTTTTGGAACTCAGCATGCAGGATCTTAGTTCCCTGACCAGAGATCAAACCTACATTTCCTGCAGCAGAACTGTGAAATCTGAACCACTGGATGGCCTGAAAAGCTAACTGAGTTTAATCTTAGGTATTTTGATTCCTGAGTTTGGCGTTTATCCATTCTCTGAGTATAAAGGTGAAGGCCGAGGCCTCGGAACAGAAAACCTCAGAGGTGGCCTGGCTGAGCGAAGATGGGCAGCATCTCCTGTGGCTAAGATTAGAGGCCAGGAGACCGGCATGCCAAGTTCAAACTGGCCATCAGCTGTGTGACCTTGGACTAGTTACTCAACCTCTCTGATCCTCAGTTCCCTGGGGCTAGTAAGAGTATATTTCCCTATGGAATATTACATCAATGAAATGGGTGCACAGTGCCAAGAAATGCCTGGCATGCCGTCAGTTCTCTGGGGGAATCAGTTGTTATTGGCACTGTGGCTCTTTAAGAATCCTCAGAAGGAATCTGGTTTCCTTGGCCTTGATGATTTTTGTAGTCTATCTCCAACACCAGTGATGGAAAAACCATATCCTTCCTAATGTCCAGAGACCAAGGCCAGTGGGAGTGGGGTAGAGGCAGGAGGGCAAAGGTTATCTATGCTTTGCCCAAAAAGGACAGAGAGGTTGAGTAACCGTCCAGGGTCACCGAGCATCAGAGGTGGCTCAAGGCCAGCCCAGGCTTCCCATTCCACAGCAGGTGCCTGAGACTCAGGGGATTAGGTTGGCAGTGGGCCTGAGGTCAGAAGCGGCGACTCTGGAGGGAGGCAGCCTGAGCTTGAATCCTGGACGGTGTGTAATTTGCAGTAAGCGATGAACCTCCCTGTTCTTGGAGTCATCTGTACAATGGGAATGCCGACTCTTTAAGCCATGCAGCTGGGAAAAGACCCTCGTGCTGGGAAAGATGGAGGACAGGAGAAGGGGGAAACTGAGGGGGCGTCACCGACTCAATGGACGACAAACCAATGGGAAATCTGGCACGCAGCAGCTACGAGTCGCAAAGAATGGGACATGACTTAGCCACTGAACCACAGCGACAACATAGATGGAGAAACTGAGGACTACAGAAGTTAAGTAAATTGCTGAAAATAACAGAACTGAGTTGGTTGCTTACAGAATTTTTTTTGGAACTCAGCATGCAGGATCTTAGTTCCCTGACCAGAGATCAAACCTACATTTCCTGCAGCAGAACTGTGAAATCTGAACCACTGGATGGCCTGAAAAGCTAACTGAGTTTAATCTTAGGTATTTTGATTCCTGAGTTTGGCGTTTATCCATTCTCTGAGTATAAAGGTGAAGGCCGAGGCCTCGGAACAGAAAACCTCAGAGGTGGCCTGGCTGAGCGAAGATGGGCAGCATCTCCTGTGGCTAAGATTAGAGGCCAGGAGACCGGCATGCCAAGTTCAAACTGGCCATCAGCTGTGTGACCTTGGACTAGTTACTCAACCTCTCTGATCCTCAGTTCCCTGGAGATAGTAAGAGTATATTTCCCCTATGGAATATTACATCAATGAAATAGGTGCACAGTGCCAAGAAATGCCTGGCATGCCGTCAGTTCTCTGGGGGAATCAGTTGTTATTGGCACTGTGGCTCTTTAAGAATCCTCAGAAGGAATCTGGTTTCCTTGGCCTTGATGATTTTTGTAGTCTATCTCCAACACCAGTGATGGAAAAACCATATCCTTCCTAATGTCCAGAGACCAAGGCCAGTGGGAGTGGGGTAGAGGCAGGAGGGCAAAGGTTATCTATGCTTTGCCCAAAAAGGACAGAGAGGTTGAGTAACCGTCCAGGGTCACCGAGCATCAGAGGTGGCTCAAGGCCAGCCCAGGCTTCCCATTCCACAGCAGGTGCCTGAGACTCAGGGGATTAGGTTGGCAGTGGGCCTGAGGTCAGAAGCGGCGACTCTGGAGGGAGGCAGCCTGAGCTTGAATCCTGGACGGTGTGTAATTTGCAGTAAGCGATGAACCTCCCTGTTCTTGGAGTCCTCATCTGTACAATGGGAATGCCATGGTAACTACCTGAGAAAGTTGTCATGAGGCCTAAATGGCAGCTGCCTGCCCAGAGCGAAGCCCAAAGCCCCCACGACGGAGCCCTCTGCAGCTTCCCGTCTGCGCTGCACACAGGATGCCCAGAGGCCTGCTGGGCACAGCGGGGCCCGCTTGGTGCCTCCGGCTGAGACCTGGTGCGGTTCTGTTTCCAGGCACTCGTGCAGAGAATGGAGGCCTGATGAGCAGCTGAAACTCTGAGCTTCTGGTGGGGCCTAGCTTCCCTTCCAGGTCCCAACGTGAGCCAGGCTCCTCACTGTCCCTCCCCCAGCCTTATCATTCTCATCTGCAGAAGCGGAAAAAGATGCGCACCTGAGCAGATGCGGAGGTGGCGAGACTTACAGAAGACAGCCGACGGGAAAGATACAGGCACCGCGCCAGCAGAAGCCTGCTCCTTCCGGGGTCCAGGGACGCCAGAGCCAGCCTCTCCCCACTTCTGCTCGCAGAGGGCCCGTTTAGTCACTGGGAGGTGTGGGGAGGCCCTGCACAGGCTTGGGGAGCAGGAAAGGAGCTCCAGGGCAGCTGCTGCTATGACAACAGGGGGCCCCGCCGCAGCCCGCTCCAGCCTCCTTGCGTCCCCAGGGCCTGCTGAGCCGTGCAGAGCCCCAGAGGCCTCTCAAGAGGAAGGAAGAGGTCTCGGCAGCGGAAGGCATACTTACGATTCACTGTCCCAGGTCGGGGCTGGTGACCGAGGCCGAGGAGACCGAGCTCTGTCCCTGCCCGTATTTAAGCAGTGGACCCAGAGGGACGAAGGGGGAGGCTGCCGGTAAAGATTAACCAAGGTCACCCAAGTTATCAGGGGAGCAAACAAGGACTAAGTCCATGAGCTGGACACTGAGCCACCATCCACGCTGTCTGTATGTGCTCCTTCCGGGAGGCATGTCACCCTGGGCTCCGTTCACCAAAGCGAGTCTCTGCCCAGCTAAGAAACCGCAGCATCCTGCGCCCAGGCTGGGGTGGCACTGGCTCCGGCGCTCTCTGGGGTGGCGTGGCTTTGCTGGCCTGGGCGCCTGCTGGGGAGTTCTCCCGGGCTGCCCCACTGGCAGCTAGGGCTTCCCTTTATGGAGCCACCTCGAAATGCTCACGGCGGGGACTTCCCTGGTGGGTAAGAATCTACCTGCCAATGCAGTGGACGTGGGTTTGATCCCTGGTCTGGGAAGATTCCACATGCTGTGGGGTAGCTCAGCACATGCAGCTGCTACTGGAGTCTGCACGCCGGGAACCTGGGGTCCACAGGAGAAGCTTCTGCCATGAGAAGCCCGTGTCCTGCAGCCAGAGAGTAAACCCCTCGCCACAAGTGGAGAAAGCCCACAAGCAGCAACAGAGACCCAGTGTGGCCAAAATACATACATATATACATACATATATATATATATATCCACTGCTAAAGATGCAAGGGGCCGAGTATGAGTCCAACTGGCAGTTGGACCCGCTCTCCAGGTTTCTCCGGGCGGGAGGAGGCGCAATTCCTGGCCGGCCTCAAGCCCGTTTCTGTTTCCACTGACTGGCTCCCGGCGGACTAACAGGATCCACGGGCTGCCGGGGTTTTCCTGGGGCCCCATCCAGGAGCTACTGCAGGCTTTGGGGGGCACTGGTGGTGGCTGGTCTGGTGGTGTGGGAGGGAGGCCAGCAGGGACCTACGGGGCAGTGCACAGTGTGATGCCAACGGTCTTGGGCTTTTAAATGGCTTGTCAGCCAAAGGCTCCAGAGAGGGGTGATTCTAATCCATTAAAAAACCTCAGGCAACTGACATCATGCTGCGTGCCCCACCCCCTGCCCCCCTGGCACACCATGGGCGCTCTGCGGGTGTCTGGTGAGGCGGTGGACAAGCGTGCCTTTGTCCTGCCCTCATCCCTGGCCCCACCCGTGGACCTCTGGCCGGGGAATCGTCTACAAGTTCCCCTCGCACACAGGCTTAGACCAGGGAACCCAGCACCCCACTCGCCGGCCATGAGACCTCAGGCAAGCCATTGAACCGCCCTGTGTCTCAGTTTCCCCATTTGTAAAGTGGGGATGGTGACAGTCCCTCCCGCACTGGGCTGCTGCGAGGTTCGATGAAGTAGTTTCAGAGCTCAGAGCCCAGCGACGCTCTCTGGGGTGGCGTGGCTTTGCTGGCCTGGGCGCCTGCTGGGGAGTTCTCCCGGGCTGCCCCACTGGCAGCTAGGGCTTCCCTTTATGGAGCCACCTCGAAATGCTCACGGCGGGGACTTCCCTGGTGGGTAAGAATCTACCTGCCAATGCAGTGGACGTGGGTTTGATCCCTGGTCTGGGAAGATTCCACATGCTGTGGGGTAGCTCAGCACATGCAGCTGCTACTGGAGTCTGCACGCCGGGAACCTGGGGTCCACAGGAGAAGCTTCTGCCATGAGAAGCCCGTGTCCTGCAGCCAGAGAGTAAACCCCTCGCCACAAGTGGAGAAAGCCCACAAGCAGCAACAGAGACCCAGTGTGGCCAAAATACATACATATATACATACATATATATATATATATCCACTGCTAAAGATGCAAGGGGCCGAGTATGAGTCCAACTGGCAGTTGGACCCGCTCTCCAGGTTTCTCCGGGCGGGAGGAGGCGCAATTCCTGGCCGGCCTCAAGCCCGTTTCTGTTTCCACTGACTGGCTCCCGGCGGACTAACAGGATCCACGGGCTGCCGGGGTTTTCCTGGGGCCCCATCCAGGAGCTACTGCAGGCTTTGGGGGGCACTGGTGGTGGCTGGTCTGGTGGTGTGGGAGGGAGGCCAGCAGGGACCTACGGGGCAGTGCACAGTGTGATGCCAACGGTCTTGGGCTTTTAAATGGCTTGTCAGCCAAAGGCTCCAGAGAGGGGTGATTCTAATCCATTAAAAAACCTCAGGCAACTGACATCATGCTGCGTGCCCCACCCCCTGCCCCCCTGGCACACCATGGGCGCTCTGCGGGTGTCTGGTGAGGCGGTGGACAAGCGTGCCTTTGTCCTGCCCTCATCCCTGGCCCCACCCGTGGACCTCTGGCCGGGGAATCGTCTACAAGTTCCCCTCGCACACAGGCTTAGACCAGGGAACCCAGCACCCCACTCGCCGGCCATGAGACCTCAGGCAAGCCATTGAACCGCCCTGTGTCTCAGTTTCCCCATTTGTAAAGTGGGGATGGTGACAGTCCCTCCCGCACTGGGCTGCTGCGAGGTTCGATGAAGTAGTTTCAGAGCTCAGAGCCCAGCGACGGGGGTGCCTGTGAGTCCTGTGCCCATGGATCCCCCAGGTGTGGCTCTGGGTGGGGGGTGAGTAGGCTCAGTGTCCCTGTGAGGGGAGCAAGTGCTGCCCCCTAGTAGGGGCAGAAAGGAGTTCTGGGAGGGAAGGACTCTTCCTTCTCATCTCTCCGGACTCTGCAACTCCACAGAACCTGGCTTCAGAACCCCGACGCTGTGCCCGGAGCTGACTGAAGGTTGTCTCTCCCAGGGCTCTGCATCCACCCACAGCTTGAAGACCTAGCATGTGGTGAGACAAGCTCTGCCCTCCGTACCTCCTGGGCACTCTTCCCTTCCCCATGCCTCAGTTTACCCGTCTGTACAATGGTCTCCCTCCACGCCTGGCTACCCCTTCCAGCTCTTGCACTCAATGGGCCTAAGCAAGGGTCCAGGCTGTTGCCACGCTTGGCCCTTTTAACCTGGTGGTCTGGGGCCGTTGGGAAGGAAGCACCCACCCACCCCCACACCCTGGTGGCTCAGATGGTAAAGAATGTGCCTGCAATGCAGAAGACGTGGGTTCAATCCCTGGGCCAGGAAGACCCCCTGGAGAAGGGAATGGCGACCCACTTCAACATTCTTGCCTGGAGAATCCCGTGGACAGAGGAGCCTGGTAGCCTGCGGTTCATGGGGTTGCAAAAAGTCAGACACCATTGAGTGACTAACATACTGCCCATCCTCCTTACCTTCAGTTCCCGGTTCCTGTGGCAGAAGGAGCTCCTGTCCCGGGGCTCCCGGAGGCCGTGTGCCCTGAGCGCGGCTCCCAGGCTCTGCCAGCGCAGGAGGAAAGAGCTTCTGGGTGGCTTAGGCAGCAGGTCTGTGAGGGGCGGGGACCCAGGGCAGGAAACCACCTTGCATAAAGCTGCCAGGAGCGAGGCAGATGCCAGATGGCGCTTCCCGGCCCAGGCAGGCTGGTGTATCCCCTGTTGTCCCCGCTGTGTCTGGCTGTGTGACCCAGGACGTCACCCGGCTCTTTTGAGCTTCTGTAAGCGGGGTGCACCTGGCCCGAGGAGATCAATAGGCCTAAAGTGGGGATGGTGACAGTCCCTCCCGCACTGGGCTGCTGCGAGGTTCGATGAAGTAGTTTCAGAGCTCAGAGCCCAGCGACGGGGGTGCCTGTGAGTCCTGTGCCCATGGATCCCCCAGGTGTGGCTCTGGGTGGGGGGTGAGTAGGCTCAGTGTCCCTGTGAGGGGAGCAAGTGCTGCCCCCTAGTAGGGGCAGAAAGGAGTTCTGGGAGGGAAGGACTCTTCCTTCTCATCTCTCCGGACTCTGCAACTCCACAGAACCTGGCTTCAGAACCCCGACGCTGTGCCCGGAGCTGACTGAAGGTTGTCTCTCCCAGGGCTCTGCATCCACCCACAGCTTGAAGACCTAGCATGTGGTGAGACAAGCTCTGCCCTCCGTACCTCCTGGGCACTCTTCCCTTCCCCATGCCTCAGTTTACCCGTCTGTACAATGGTCTCCCTCCACGCCTGGCTACCCCTTCCAGCTCTTGCACTCAATGGGCCTAAGCAAGGGTCCAGGCTGTTGCCACGCTTGGCCCTTTTAACCTGGTGGTCTGGGGCCGTTGGGAAGGAAGCACCCACCCACCCCCACACCCTGGTGGCTCAGATGGTAAAGAATGTGCCTGCAATGCAGAAGACGTGGGTTCAATCCCTGGGCCAGGAAGACCCCCTGGAGAAGGGAATGGCGACCCACTTCAACATTCTTGCCTGGAGAATCCCGTGGACAGAGGAGCCTGGTAGCCTGCGGTTCATGGGGTTGCAAAAAGTCAGACACCATTGAGTGACTAACATACTGCCCATCCTCCTTACCTTCAGTTCCCGGTTCCTGTGGCAGAAGGAGCTCCTGTCCCGGGGCTCCCGGAGGCCGTGTGCCCTGAGCGCGGCTCCCAGGCTCTGCCAGCGCAGGAGGAAAGAGCTTCTGGGTGGCTTAGGCAGCAGGTCTGTGAGGGGCGGGGACCCAGGGCAGGAAACCACCTTGCATAAAGCTGCCAGGAGCGAGGCAGATGCCAGATGGCGCTTCCCGGCCCAGGCAGGCTGGTGTATCCCCTGTTGTCCCCGCTGTGTCTGGCTGTGTGACCCAGGACGTCACCCGGCTCTTTTGAGCTTCTGTAAGCGGGCTGGTCGCACCTGGCCCGAGGAGATCAATGCAGATGCAGGTGTCTCTCTTTGGCCCAGAGCCTGGCATCCATGTCTTGGCAGGTTTCCAGGGCCACCTGTAGAGGGAGGAGGCCTGAGCCACCTCTGAAACGCACAAGGGAGCCCCTCAGAGACCCAGATGGGCTGTGTATATGGGGGAGAGGGCATCTCAGACCCCGGCTGCCGGAGGAAGGGATGCAGGACATCAGGGGGAGTGAAGAAGGCATGGGCAGGGTGTGGAGAACGTGGGGGGCTCTGGGCTGGCACCTATCCCTTCCAAGTCAAGGGCTCCACGCTAAGCCCTTCCTCGTCTCCCCATCCTTACATGCCCACTTCTCCAGCACTTCAGGCTGCAGAGAGCGCCTCTGGGCATGCCTCCTGGGAAGAAGGGGTGGGGTGACCCGGGAAAATTGGCAGCACGGAGTGCCCAGGGTAGGTCCACACGGGGGCCCTTCTCCAGGACATGAATCACAAGGCAAGGTGGAGAAAGTCTTGTCCACCGGGCTATTTCTGGAGTTGTTGATTCCCAGGGAGTGAGTGTGTCGTAAGAAGATGCTGTGGGTGGGCTGTGACTCAGGGGCATCTGGGGAGATGCCATCCACCCCCCACAGTCCTGCCTAGATATGGGAGGGATGGAGAGAAGCACGAGAGAGAGGCGTGGGGTCTGCCACGGGAAGGCAGTGCGGGGAAGGGTGTGTGAGGAGCCCTGGGCCGAGTAGACTGAGGACCAGAGGCCCCTCCTGGTCCAAAGGGTGACGGTGCACCTCAGGGAGGCACCACTTGATGACGGAGCTTCCCAGAGTGTGGGACCCCACCCTGCTGACTGCCTCAGCCACACGCAGACACGCGCGCACACACACATCCCATGCACCCCCACACTCGGATCTCCTCCTACTCACGTGGGAGCCCCCTTCCAGGCACCAGCTCCCTTCTTGGGGGGGCAGTTTGGCTTGGTGGCTCAGGCGTGGGCTCAGGGGCTGAGCATCTGGGTTTGCGCCTTCTCTCCTCTCCTCTCTCACGGGATCTTCGCCACCGAGCCTCTCTGAGCCCCCGTCTCTTCGTCTGTGAGACGGAGGAGAATGAGCGCTTCTCCCAGGACTGTGAAGAGCCAGTGGGGGGATCACACACAAGGCCGAGCACACCCTCAGGTGGGCCCAGCGTCCATGCCAAACACGTGTCAGCGGCGATGTCCTGAGCCTGGAAGACCCTCCGGACGTGTCCCAGGGTCTGAGCAGGAGCAGACTGGACGCAGCGCGTTTGCCCAGGGACACCGCTTCAGGTTCAAACTTCTGAGTATCCCTGAAGGCAACCGATCCCTCTCCCAGGGGCTCGTCTCATTTTATGTCCATAGGTCACAGGGCCAGGTTCGATTGTCATATTTCTGAGCACCAGTGACGTGCAGAGGGCCGAGTTGGGCAAGGGGTGGTTGGAGCCAGGGGAGCCTCACTCAGAGAAGGAACGCATTTCAGCTCTCTTAGCCTCAGTTTCCTCCTCTGTAAAGTGAACTTCCTTAGAGTCTCTTTTGCACAGGACTGTGGCGAGGCTTAAAGGTAGGAATCTGAGTGGGGGTTCAGCAGGCGTCTCTGTTGGCGTCACTGGCACCATGTCTGTCTTCTCATCACTTGTTCACATATGCGCAGGGTGGGCTGCAAAGTCCAGGTTTTTGATGCCGGGAGATGCACTGAGTCTGCGTCATGCGTCCACCTCATCCTGGCCTCTTGCAGCTCTACCGACTTGAAGCACCCTCGTGGGCCCTCTTTCCTCTGTGCACACCCTCTGTGGTCTCTTTCCTGTGCGCAATTCCAGGTCAATTTTTGCTTTTTCTGGAATTACCTGATGTATGCACAGTCTCTCCTTCCACTCTGCATCCTTGCCTAGGCAGCTCTTTGCATTGTAAGTGACCACACAGTTACTATGAACAGAAGGAGGGAAACGCCCAGCTGCTGCTTCCTCCTCTTCTTGATAAAATTAATAAAAGCAATGTTTTTATTGTCACTATTTTCCTATACTTTATTTTAACTTTAAAAGGCTTCGGGCTTGGGAGCATCTGGGTTTGCGCCTTCTCTCCTCTCCTCTCTCACGGGATCTTCGCCACCGAGCCTCTCTGAGCCCCGTCTCTTCGTCCTGTGAGACGGAGGGGAATGAGCGCTTCTCCCAGGACTGTGAAGAGCCAGTGGGGGGATCACACACAAGGCCGAGCACACCCTCAGGTGGGCCCAGCGTCCATGCCAAACACGTGTCAGCGGCGATGTCCTGAGCCTGGAAGACCCTCCGGACGTGTCCCAGGGTCTGAGCAGGAGCAGACTGGACGCAGCGCGTTTGCCCAGGGACACCGCTTCAGGTTCAAACTTCTGAGTATCCCTGAAGGCAACCGATCCCTCTCCCAGGGGCTCGTCTCATTTTATGTCCATAGGTCACAGGGCCAGGTTCGATTGTCATATTTCTGAGCACCAGTGACGTGCAGAGGGCCGAGTTGGGCAAGGGGTGGTTGGAGCCAGGGGAGCCTCACTCAGAGAAGGAACGCATTTCAGCTCTCTTAGCCTCAGTTTCCTCCTCTGTAAAGTGAACTTCCTTAGAGTCTCTTTTGCACAGGACTGTGGCGAGGCTTAAAGGTAGGAATCTGAGTGGGGGTTCAGCAGGCGTCTCTGTTGGCGTCACTGGCACCATGTCTGTCTTCTCATCACTTGTTCACATATGCGCAGGGTGGGCTGCAAAGTCCAGGTTTTTGATGCCGGGAGATGCACTGAGTCTGCGTCATGCGTCCACCTCATCCTGGCCTCTTGCAGCTCTACCGACTTGAAGCACCCTCGTGGGCCCTCTTTCCTCTGTGCACACCCTCTGTGGTCTCTTTCCTGTGCGCAATTCCAGGTCAATTTTTGCTTTTTCTGGAATTACCTGATGTATGCACAGTCTCTCCTTCCACTCTGCATCCTTGCCTAGGCAGCTCTTTGCATTGTAAGTGACCACACAGTTACTATGAACAGAAGGAGGGAAACGCCCAGCTGCTGCTTCCTCCTCTTCTTGATAAAATTAATAAAAGCAATGTTTTTATTGTCACTATTTTCCTATACTTTATTTTAACTTTAAAAGGCTTCCCTGGTGGCTCAGATGGTAAAGAATCTGCCTGCCATGCAGGACACCTGGGTTCAATCTCTGGGTCGGGAAGATCCCCTGGAGAAGAAAATGGCTGCCCGCTCCAGTGCTCTCTCCTGGAGAATTCCATGAACAGAGGAGCCTGACGGGCTATCGTACCCTTTTGAATGTATGGCCATTATAGACTTTCACCTTTTATGAGGCTCAGCCCCTGTCCTGTTTAATGATAATCAGTATTTCCTTTTGGATGGTCACATTTTGGCCAAGAGGAGTCCCTTTCATTCATCTCTTCCCGCCTTTCAGCAGCCCTAGCTGCAACTCAGAAAGCATGCACTTGTTTTTGAGCAGTGACCCCACGTCCCAGGCCCATTTTCTTTTTCTTTGTCCCCGAGACATGGTATCAGCGATTTCTCTGGGAGAGAAAGAGAATGGGGGTGCAAAGGTCCTTCCAGGCCGGCACCACAGGGAAAGCCAGATGTGCAGGACTTTGGGACTTGTTTTTCGGAAATGTAAGCCCCGCGTGGGTGTCTCAGATAACAGAGAGCAATAGGGCTCTTCCCGTTTGCCCAACACAGACCTTGGGTTAGCGGTTCAATTTACCTTGTTGGCTTCTCTCCTGTTGACTTTAAACATTTCTGTTTGCTTGGCTTTCACAACTCTCTGACTGCCTTCATTTTATGATACAACCCCCCAAGTTAACTCCAATGTGTGATCTGTCACCATCTGCATGATATCATAGTCTCTCCTTGGTGAGTCTGACTATCCCCAGGCTCTGTGCCAATCCTGTGCAGTGGGCACCACTAATATTCCCTTAGTACGGATGAGGACACCGAGGCACGCTTCCAGGACGCCGACAATGCCGCCCCCTGCCTTGCCTCTCTTCTCCTAGTCCTCCTTTCTTCCCTCTATTTACAATCACCTTCTGGGCCCTCTTTCTTAATTACCCCACCTAGTAATGCACCTTTTCATTTGTTAACTGATTCACTTCATACTATAATTGATCACCGTTTGGCTTAGAGTCCAGTGAGAAGATGTGGTCTCAATCGCTGGAGACTCACAGCCTAGAGGGAGTCCAACCCCAGCCACCCCTCCCCGGACCACGGAAATTCATAGAGAGAAAAAAGCTTCCTGGTGGCTCAGATGGTAAAGAATCTGCCTGCCATGCAGGACACCTGGGTTCAATCTCTGGGTCGAAGATCCCTGAGAAGAAAATGGCTGCCCGCTCCAGTGCTCTCTCCTGGAGAATTCCATGAACAGAGGAGCCTGACGGGCTATCGTACCCTTTTGAATGTATGGCCATTATAGACTTTCACCTTTTATGAGGCTCAGCCCCTGTCCTGTTTAATGATAATCAGTATTTCCTTTTGGATGGTCACATTTTGGCCAAGAGGAGTCCCTTTCATTCATCTCTTCCCGCCTTTCAGCAGCCCTAGCTGCAACTCAGAAAGCATGCACTTGTTTTTGAGCAGTGACCCCACGTCCCAGGCCCATTTTCTTTTTCTTTGTCCCCGAGACATGGTATCAGCGATTTCTCTGGGAGAGAAAGAGAATGGGGGTGCAAAGGTCCTTCCAGGCCGGCACCACAGGGAAAGCCAGATGTGCAGGACTTTGGGACTTGTTTTTCGGAAATGTAAGCCCCGCGTGGGTGTCTCAGATAACAGAGAGCAATAGGGCTCTTCCCGTTTGCCCAACACAGACCTTGGGTTAGCGGTTCAATTTACCTTGTTGGCTTCTCTCCTGTTGACTTTAAACATTTCTGTTTGCTTGGCTTTCACAACTCTCTGACTGCCTTCATTTTATGATACAACCCCCCAAGTTAACTCCAATGTGTGATCTGTCACCATCTGCATGATATCATAGTCTCTCCTTGGTGAGTCTGACTATCCCCAGGCTCTGTGCCAATCCTGTGCAGTGGGCACCACTAATATTCCCTTAGTACGGATGAGGACACCGAGGCACGCTTCCAGGACGCCGACAATGCCGCCCCCTGCCTTGCCCTCTCTTCTCCTAGTCCTCCTTTCTTCCCTCTATTTACAATCACCTTCTGGGCCCTCTTTCTTAATTACCCCACCTAGTAATGCACCTTTTCATTTGTTAACTGATTCACTTCATACTATAATTGATCACCGTTTGGCTTAGAGTCAGTGCGAGTGAGAAGATGTGGTCTCAATCGCTGGAGACTCACAGCCTAGAGGGAGTCCAACCCCCAGCCACCCCCTCCCCCGGACCACGGAGGCCCTTTCAGTTGTCCCAGTGAGGGGGGAGATGGAGGAGGGATGAATTTAAGAGCTAAGCAGGACGCAGGAGCAACAGATGAGAGCTGGCATTGGGTGTGAGCTCCAGGAGGCACTGGGGCAGACCCCAGGGTTCCCTGGAAGCCAAGGACAGTCTTTCCCTTCCCCATGAAAAAGACTCCAGAGGCAGATCTGCAGTCACCTGGCAGGGCCCTGTAGACAGGGGAATTTCACAGCATCTCTCCTTCACCCCTCTCTTTCCTCTCTGTCTCAGCTCTGCGGCTCAGGCCCCTGTCACCTCATCCAAATGCCTCTCCTCCTCCTGGGTACCAGTCAGGTAGCTGAGACCCCTCCCAGAAACCGTGCTTCCCCAGAAGCCATCTCCACTAGAGGCTGTTTATTCTCACAGCTGCCACGTGAGAAGGTCCAGCCTCCTGGCCCCACCACTGCCTCCAAGCCTCTCGTCCATGGCAGTCACGTAGCCACTGTCCTGGACAGCCCTGGCATCTCCTAGCCTCACATCCTCTCCTTCCCGGACATCCACAGGCCCAGGGCTCGCAGCCTACATCCCAGGGGAAGGGTGCCTGGCCTCAGCCGGGGCTCTTTGCATTACCATCCTTGTAGATGGACTTCTCAGCCCCTGGCCCCTCCTCTCCTAAGTCCTCCTTCACGTCTCTCCACCCACACATGGTCCACTTTGCCTGATGTCAGGTTGGAGGCCTCTTCGGTCAGCTCTTCATCTTCAGCCCCTACTTGGTTGCCCCCTCCCCTCTGATCCAGAATCTCACGTGCCTACTGCCAGTGGGGACACGTGGAGAAGGTGTGGTGTCATCTGCGTAAACCTCATGGTCCATCTGGTCCATCTCTTTGGTCCATTTCTGTGAATACCTTTGTGATCAATAGAGGCACGTCCCCAGAGGTGCCCAGGTCTTCATCTCCAGGATCTGTGAATGTGTCACCTTCCATGGCAAACAGGACAATTGCAGATGTGATTAAGATGAAGGGTCTTGGGATGGAAAGTATCCTGGGTTATCCAGGTGAGCCTAATATAATCACAAGGATTCTTACAAAAGAGAGACAGGAAGGTGGGAGTAAGAGGAGACTTGATGATGAAAACAGAGTTTGGGGTGACATGACGAAGGGACCTTAGACCCAGAGATGCAGGCGCCTGGAGAAGAGCTTTCTTCCAGAGTCTGCAGAAGGGATTGAGTTTAACCCTGCTTCCACCTTGATATTAGGTTAAACATTTAAAAAGAACTGCTTATTCACTTTTTATATTTTGGCTGCACTAGGTCTGTGCAGGCTTTTCTTGTTGCAGAGCACAGCTTCAGTTGCCCCTTGGCATGTGGGATCTTAGTTCCCTGACCAGGGATGGCAATGGCGTCCTCTGCATTGAAAGGGGAGGCTTAGCCACTGAACGACCAGGGAAGCCCTTTGATGTTCATTTCTGACCTCCAGGACTGGGAGCCAATAAATCCATGCTGTTTTAGGAAGTAAGCTATTTTGTTCCAGCACCAACAGGAAACTCAAGCTTCAGATTCCTTTGGTTTCCCTTGTGCCCACCTGGCACTCTCCATCCATCCGGTCACCCCTGTCCCTCGCCCCATCGCCAGCACTGGGGAGCATTGCTGAAGCCCCCCATCTCACGCCCCTGGGCTCATCCCAGCCTCCCCTCCACAGGGGTGGGCAAACAATAGCCCACAGGCCATCCAGTCTGCCGCTCGCTTTTGTATGGCCAGCCAGCCAAGATGGCTTCTACACGTTTAAATGATTGAGAAGAAAACTGAAAGAAGTATAAGATTTTGTAACACACACAGAAAATGATCTGAAATTTGGTGCTCAACGTTCACATTTAGTGTTTTACAAGGGCATAGCCACGCCTGTTGGTTCATCGTCCAAGGCTGCTTTCATGCTCCAGGGGCAAAGATGAATGGTTATGACAGAGGCCGTATCGCCTTCAAAGCCTAAAATATTTACTATCTGGCCTTCCCAGAGCAAATACGCTGAGCCCTGACCAGACCCCAGTCACGTCACACCTCCCTCTCGCCGCCGCACTGTCCCTGGCCCGCCGCTGCCACCTCGGCTGCCAGACTTGGCAGGCTGCTCGCCACCCTGCCAGGGCACCACCTTTCCCTTCCTCACCGCCTGACTGACCCGGCGTGTCCCTCCACATTCTTCCAGGACAGACTCGTCCATGCGCCTCCCTGACGCCTGACCGCCCCCACGCAGAGTCCCTGCTGGCTGCTTGCACAGCACCGTGTCCACCTCCCTTACAAACACTTATCGTGAGAACTGACACTTCTTCATCATGTCGAGTGCCAGACACCATCCTGATTATTTCAAAGAGTGAACTCTTCGTCTCCCCACAATACACCTATGCAGAGGGTATTTTGCTATCCTCATGTTACCAACGAAGAAACTGAGGCTCAGAGATGTCAAGCAACTAGCCCCAGGTCACAGAACCAGGGAATGGCAGAGGGGAGACCTGTGTGTGACCGCAGGTCAAGGCGCAAACTTCACGGCTCAGTTCTGCCCCAGACTGCAGTTACCTGAAGCCAGAGTCCTGTCCTTTCTGTCTCTCTGACTCTGGGCTGAGTCCCAAACAGGTGCTCACAGGGCGCTTGATGAACTGTTAAGACAAATGAGAGAGAGTAGAAATGGAGCCTTTCAAAAAACATCAAATGGTTAAGGTACCTTGCCAGGGTGAACATGTAGAAACCTTTAGGATGCTACAAATTTGCAGGGTGCGTGCAGCTTCTTAGATTAAAGGACGTCAGTTGTTCTGCCTGTTTGAGCCCAGCCGGAAGTCATGATCTGAGCAGTCTCCCATGCACCCCACCCTGGGAGGACGGAGAGGAGCGGGGCAGCCGCTTGGCCTGGGCTGAGTCTGGTGGCTCTGCTGGCCTGGCCTCCCCCACCAACCAGAGCTGCTTCCCCGTCTACCTCCTCCTCTGTCCCACAAGAACAGGGGAACCGTTCACGTGAGCACAGCAGAGCAGGGACTGAGTGGTAAAGGTGAAATGTCAGCAAGGAAGGGGCTTGTGTCATGCCTGCTTTCTCCTTCCCCGGTTCTCCCTGGGGCTCAACCTGGCAAGGCAGGGGCCTCGCTTTTTGGTCCCGGTGCCCAGGGACTGATCCCAGTTGCCCCTGACCCCCAGCTACTCCTAGCCTCACCCCAGTCAAGCTCCCCATTCTCTGCTTGGCTACTGGGTGCCGGGCATTGTGTACAGTCTCTCATCTTCCCAATAGCTCTGCAAGGAAGATCCTGTCATATCCACCCTGCAGGTGAGGCTCAGAGAGTAAGTAGAATAAATTTATAAAACCTCTCTTTTGAACCCTCGTCTCAATCGCTACCACCTCAATATCACTTCCCTTCCTTATTTTTATGTTTGTGTCTTTACATCAGTAAAACCATCCTGCATGTACAGCTCAATACGTGCTGACATTTGTGGACATCTCTGTAACTGTCACTCTGATTGATACATAAAGAACAAATCCTTCCATTCAGGAAGTTCCTTTTTCATCCATCTCCCAATCTACCCCTGAAGGTAGCTTCTGTTTGGGCATTGATCTCCACAGATGAATCTTGCCTCTTCTAGAAAGGCATGTAAATGGTACATTTTTGTGTCTTTGGTTCAGCATCATGTTTTTGAAATTCATCTAAGTCGTGGCCTCTATCAGCCATTTGCTCATGTTTCTTGCTGAGTACAATTCCATCATAGGGATGGACCACAATCAGTGTATCTGTTGAGAATGTCTGGGCAGTTTACATGTGGACAACTAG
The DNA here is from genome assembly GCA_022376925.1 of Tragulus kanchil. Taxonomy (NCBI): domain Eukaryota; kingdom Metazoa; phylum Chordata; class Mammalia; order Artiodactyla; family Tragulidae; genus Tragulus; species Tragulus kanchil. The sequence goes on along the minus strand of JAIOJX010000032.1, from coordinate 180,902,750 downwards.
GTCTTCAAGCTCCTGTGTGCATTCATGAGCAAGTCTTTGAGTGAACATGTTTCATTGCTATCGGGTAGAATGGCTAGTGATAGGATCTTCTAGATGGACCCCATAAGGAACTGTCCTCTCTCCTTTCTACCATCCCTTTCCTGGTGTTCAAAAGGCTCCCAGGACTGGAAGTTCAGTCAGTTCAGCTGATCAGTTCTGTCGCTCAGTCATGTCTGATTCTTTGCGACCCCATGGACTGCAGCACGCCAGGCGTCCCTGTCTTTCACCATCTCCCGGAGCCTGCTCAAACTCATGTCCATTGACTCAGTGATGGCATCCAACCATCTCATCCTCTGTCATCCCCTTCTCCTTCTGCCTTCTATTTTTCCCAACATCACTGAGTCATCTCTTCGTCTCAGGTGGCCAAAGCATTGGAGCTTCAGCTTCAGCATCAGTCCTTCCAATGAATATTCAGAGACGCAGTTTAAAATCCCAGGCCTGCCTTTAGAAGCTGAGAATCTGGATCCAGAGGCTTCATCTCCTCCTGGAAATGGGGATGGGGATGATAATTTCATCATCATGGGGTTCTATTAATCAATCAAGGGAGCATTGATTGCATGTGAAGGGTTGATCATGAAAATTCTGGCTCAGTAAATATGATTTCCCTTTTTTGTTTTCCTTGGGGCTGTGTGGTGATGATTTTAACAGCAGGCAACTAGAAATGAAATAATTCAGTTAAAAGAACAAAAAACAATATTGCCCCCAGAATGCAGGCAAAAATCAATGATTTCCATTTTACTTACACAGATGTTAGGCCTTGTATTCAACCTTATGGAGGGTTGAGCAAGTTAGGTAAACACAGCTAGGTCAACACTATCTCCTGGGAAGGGGGTCTGTGCAGAGCAAACAGTGGGGATGTGTGTTTTCTTCCATCTGTCCTTGTCCTCTTCCTCCTGCCTCCATGGGGTTCAAAGGAAGAAAGTGGGGGAGGCTCTGTAAGGGACTGGACTTCGGGCACTGGAAGTTAGGAGATGGGACTCAGGACGCTGTGGCCTCCTCCCTTAGACTGAGCCTCTGGCTCACCAGGGAGGTTCAGGCAGTTCGAAGGGTTGGAGGCAAACACTGTGCACACACACACAGACATGGTACCCTCAAAACAAGACCTTTAGGGCTCCCCTTTCTTATAGATAGAGCTCGGGAATATGGTGGTTTCAATCCTGCCTGGTGCTCTGGCAAGAAGGTAGGACTTGGGGACAGTCAGAATTGGCTTCAGTTGACTGTGAAGTTGCTTAACCCCTCACGTCTTCACTGTCCTTCATCTATAATTGGAGATTTTGGTTCCAAGGTCCAGGGTGACTGTTAGGGTAAAATTAATGGGTATATGGGAAGGACTGGTACCTCATGGACACTCAATAAGAACTGATTCCTCCTTTCACCATCTCCCGGAGCCTGCTCAAACTCATGTCCATTGACTCAGTGATGGCATCCAACCATCTCATCCTCTGTCATCCCCTTCTCCTTCTGCCTTCTATTTTTCCCAACATCACTGAGTCATCTCTTCGTCTCAGGTGGCCAAAGCATTGGAGCTTCAGCTTCAGCATCAGTCCTTCCAATGAATATTCAGAGACGCAGTTTAAAATCCCAGGCCTGCCTTTAGAAGCTGAGAATCTGGATCCAGAGGCTTCATCTCCTCCTGGAAATGGGGATGGGGATGATAATTTCATCATCATGGGGTTCTATTAATCAATCAAGGGAGCATTGATTGCATGTGAAGGGTTGATCATGAAAATTCTGGCTCAGTAAATATGATTTCCCTTTTTTGTTTTCCTTGGGGCTGTGTGGTGATGATTTTAACAGCAGGCAACTAGAAATGAAATAATTCAGTTAAAAGAACAAAAAACAATATTGCCCCCAGAATGCAGGCAAAAATCAATGATTTCCATTTTACTTACACAGATGTTAGGCCTTGTATTCAACCTTATGGAGGGTTGAGCAAGTTAGGTAAACACAGCTAGGTCAACACTATCTCCGGGGAAGGGGGTCTGTGCAGAGCAAACAGTGGGGATGTGTGTTTTCTTCCATCTGTCCTTGTCCTCTTCCTCCTGCCTCCATGGGGTTCAAAGGAAGAAAGTGGGGGAGGCTCTGTAAGGGACTGGACTTCGGGCACTGGAAGTTAGGAGATGGGACTCAGGACGCTGTGGCCTCCTCCCTTAGACTGAGCCTCTGGCTCACCAGGGAGGTTCAGGCAGTTCGAAGGGTTGGAGGCAAACACTGTGCACACACACACAGACATGGTACCCTCAAAACAAGACCTTTAGGGCTCCCCTTTCTTATAGATAGAGCTCGGGAATATGGTGGTTTCAATCCTGCCTGGTGCTCTGGCAAGAAGGTAGGACTTGGGGACAGTCAGAATTGGCTTCAGTTGACTGTGAAGTTGCTTAACCCCTCACGTCTTCACTGTCCTTCATCTATAATTGGAGATTTTGGTTCCAAGGTCCAGGGTGACTGTTAGGGTAAAATTAATGGGTATATGGGAAGGACTGGTACCTCATGGACACTCAATAAGAACTGATTCCCCTCCTCTGCCCTCTTCCCACTTGGTCTTTTAGCTTGATTTGGGCATGAAGAAGTAGAGAACAATGTCATTCGAAATACACTGGAGAGGGTAAGAGCCAATATACGAAGAAAGTAAAGAACATGCACAGGGGGCTCTGGAAGGAGACAAACCTGGAATAATGTGCTTACCAGTGGAGGTGACTTTAACTTCCTTCTGCATATTCTTGTGTGTTGATATTTTCACAAGAAAGAGCTGCTTCTACAAAAAACACATCTTCGATTCCTTTGAACTGAACCAAACAGAAGGACACTGTTCTTACATGGGCGACAGCTTCTTGCAATATTTCTTAAAGAGGAGATGGCCTTAGGAAGTCTACGCCCTACCCTTGGGAAGTCTGCCTGATGGAGTGGAAAGGCTTCTGTATGGAGTCAGTTCTAGTCAACTGTCAGTAACTGTGGGACTTCATGAAAATTACTTCATCTCTGTGAGCCCAGCAATGCAACAGAGGTTGTGCCTACTCTAGCGTGTTTGGAGGAGGTCTGAATGTGATAAAGGTGTACCATCCAAGCATCGAGAAGCTTCTTAGCGAGTGTGGTGGCAGTTTTCATCCCCTACGATGTGCCCATCACATTCTTCATGGATATCGTCTCTGGCAGCCTTCCAACAGCTCTGTGAGGTAGTCACCGTCTGTTACCATCTCGCTCTGCAGATGTGCAACCGAAACTCAGATCATTTAAGGGACTTTTCCGATTCCGCCCTGGAAGACTAGCAGTGTCCCTCCTCCCCGTCTGTATATCATCGTGTGTATATTAGGCACACTATGGCTAGGTCATATTTTGGCTTTGATCCTGATGCCTGGGGAGGCTGTAAGGTCTGTGTGTGCCATTCACTTGTCCTCTTGCAGTTCACACCATGTATGTTCCCTCTAATCAGAGACTGGAGACCTCTTTGGGGATTGGACTCCCCATGGCTAGATTTCCTTTCATTTACAAGAAAAAGACTCTGGGGAATCCAATATTTCTGCATGTAAAGAACATCTTCTAGATGTTCAGCATCCATCAAGATCCTTGTTCAGGTTCTTTGTCATAATATATAATTGTGTTGGTCATCTGGTCAATTAGGCAGGTTAGAACTGTTCTGAACAGTTAAGGGCAGCCATGACTCACAACTATATATGTGACAAAGGCTTGGATAAGCCTCATGGGCTGATGTGTCTTTATTAATAAAATTAAGAAGTATCTCCAGTGTGTTTCTTCACTTATTGATAAGTTATATCTCTATCTCTATCTATCTATCTATCTATCTATCTATCTATCTATCTATCTATCTATCTATGACTGCCCTGATGCTTTCTTTGCCTTAATGACACAAAGAAAAATAGGTATTTTAAAGAAGAGGAATAAAAATATTAATACAATTTTGCTATATTTTTTTCTATATCTTAATAGCTCCGCTGGATCCCTTTAGGCACCCAGGGATTAGGCAGGCGAAGACATGTAAGGCTGCAGAAGTCCAGAACTGGTGCATCATAGTGTAGGTGACCATCGCTAGAAATCTACATGGATAGTAACATGAGCAATGCAAAATGTGAGTTTAGTAAGCTTTCTTTGCTCAAAAATGCATGGACACAGCTTAAATTCAAAGTATAAGGTTGGTTACAATCATTGGGAACAAAGACTGGAGAATTTAAATCCTTTTCCAGAAATGTGAGTTGGCCCCTCTAAGCCTGACCATTAATTTTCATTGCAGTTGGTGGATCTGCCATTTCCAACAGTTTAGCAAAGAGCCTGAGCTGCCAGAATGGCTTTGGTACTTGTCCTTGTTGGGCCCTTTGACTCGAACATTTCTCCCCTACACCAGGGTGTCCTCATGAATGGTCCTGCATCATGTTGAGGCCATGCCTCCAATGGGCCTTCGGAGAATGCTTTCTTTGGCCACCATTGGCAACCTCAGCCTTCCTAATTAGGACACAATGTCCTTGACCTGCTTTGTTGGTCTTCATGGCACTTAACCACTGCCTGACATTATATAGTATATCTATATTTACACTATATATTTTATGTGTTAATTGTAATACACACACACACATATTTGTTAATTTATGCCTGTTCCTCTCACTGGGCTGTAAGTCTATGAACATGACACATTGTTTCTCCCATTGCTGTATCCTCTAGAACAATAGCTAGTATATTATAGGACTTCAAAAAACATTTATTGCATGATTGTATTAGTGGACTTAAACTCTAAAACGCTAATGTATAAAGGCTTGATTTCCTTTAAGCTTGACTGTTTGATCTCCTTGCTGTCCAGGGGACTCTCAAGAGTCCTCTCCAGCACCCCAGTTTGAAAGCACCAAGTCTTCAGTACTCAGCCTTCTTTTTCTTTTTGAAATTTTGCCCTCTCTTCTTGTTTTTTTATTTATCTATTTTCATCCATCTTTGTTCTTTGGCCCGTGTGGGCCTCCCATTGCAGTGGCCTCTCTCGTTGCAGAGCGTTGGCTCTGGGTGCGTGTGCTCCAGAGCACTGACTCGTAGTCAGACACACCTGTCCAGCTGCTCCTCGGCACGTGGGATCTTCCCGGGCCAGGGATCGAACCGGTGTCCCTTGCACTGCAAGGCAGACTCTTTACCTACTGGACCACCAGGGAAGCCCTGTACTCAGCCTTCTCTGTGGAACAATTTTCACATCCATACATGACTAGTGAAAAAACTGTAGCTTTGATTATTTGCATCTTTGTTGGCAAAGCCATGTCTCTGATTTTCAATGTGCTGTCTGAGTTTGTCATAGCTTTTCTTCCAAGGAACAAGCGTCTTTTAATTTCATGACTGCAGTGAATTTGGAGCCTAAGAAAATAAAGTCTGTCACTGTTTTCACTTCTCCCCCATCTGTTGCCATGAAGTGATGGGACCAGATACCATGATCTTAGTTTTTTGAATGTTGAGTTTTAAGCCAGTGTTTTCACTCTCCTCTTTCACCCTCATCAAGAGGCTCTTTAGTTCCTCTTCACTTTCTACCATTAGCATGGTATCTGAGATTGTTGATATTTCTCTCAACAATCTTGATTCTAACTTGTGCTTCATCCAACCTGGCATTTTGTACGGTGTACGTGTACTCTGCATTTAAGTTAAATAAGCAGGGTGATAATATATAGCTTTGGTGTGCTCCATTATTCTATGTCTGGTTCTAACTGTTGCTTCCTTTTTTTCTTTTCTTTCTTTGGGCCACTTCTATTGGTCTTTCATTTATCTATTTTCATCCATCTTTGTCCCTTGGCCGCTGTGGGCCTCCCATCACAATGGCCTCGCTGCCACAGAGCACTGGCTTTGGGTGCATGCGCTCCGGAGCACCGACTCGATAATTGGACACATTGGTCCAGCCGCTCCGCGGCACGTGGGATCCTCCCAGGCGAGGGATCGAACTGGCACCCCCTGCACTGCAAGGCGGTGTCCTCACCCACTGGACCACCAGGGAAGCCCCTGATGGTACCTCTTTCGTGTTTCCTCATCTAAGAGATCTCACCAATCTCTGAAATCAGAGTAATTTCATACCATGTTGTTTTATGTGTAAGCTGAGTTCAGGTATAAGAGGCCGTGTACCAGTCCCTTGTCAGATTACTAACATTCGCCCCAGCTCTTGCAGGGACCATGGCTCTCTGTCCCGTGTGTTTGCATCCAGGATTCCTGAATGCCCATCCCTTCCGCATAGAATGACATTGGTTTCCTATTTAGCAGCGCAGGCTCACTTCCCTGGCAGTCCAGTGGTTAAGACTCCATGCTCCCAATGCAAGGGACCTGGGTTCAGTCCCTGGTCGGGAAACTGGGATCCCTTATGTTATGTGGGATGGGTAAAAAATAATTTAAAAAATAACAGTAAAACATTTTAAAATTAAATAAATAATAAGAGAAGCATAAGATAAATGTTAGATCATGAAGGACACTTACAAGGGGCTAAAATGGGCAATGAGGGTGCATATGGAAACCCACTTTTGGTCAGGTGGTCAGGGGAATCAATTTCGAAGTGGTGAAGTCAAGTCAATGCTAATGGGATAAAGACTGAAGGGAAAACGTGGTGGGCAAAGCACACAGTAGCAAATGGAAAAGCCCTGAGGCAGGGAAAAGCTTACTCCAAGACCTACAGGAAAATGTGTGTGGTTGGAACATACTTAATAATTGCAAGTGGGTATATGGAGGGAGATACTCGCTGGAGAGAGGACGGGCAGGGAATAAGAGCACACATTGTGAACCCCAAACTTCAATATGGTTTCTTTAAACCAAAAAGACTAATAAACCTTGAGCCTTCCTTTTCACAGCAGGTGGTTTGTGCGCTCTGTCCTCTGTCTTTGCGACTCTATGGACTGTGGCCCGCCTGGCTCCTCTGTCCATGGGATTCTCTAGGCAGGAATACTGGAGTGGGCTGCCATGTTGTTCTTCGGGGGATCTTCCTGACCCAGAGTCGAACCTGAGCCTCCTTCACTGGCAGATGGATTCTTTACCACTGAAGCACCTGGGAAGCCTGGTAAGTGGTTCAGGATGCAGCAGCTTCTCCATTTCCTTGGAGAGGATGTCTTCATGTGGCCCAGATCACTGAGTGCTCAGACGCTCCTGTGAGGCGGCAGGCCTCTGACATGCGTACGGATCATTAAGGCATCTCAAATGCTTGCTTATCGGATGCAATCAACACAGTGCCCGCAGTCCTGTGAATCACTGTGATTATGTTCACAAGACTTCAGTCATGCTCTGGCATCCATTTGACGTCCACACAGCCAACACGGGGGAGGAACTGGGTGTGGAATCCGAAAACACGCATTCCAGGTAAGTTTTGACTCTGATTCCATGGGTAACCTGAGCAGAGCGCTTTCCCAGACAGAAGTCCAGCATGGAATGGGGTAAGCCTGGAAGAGGCTTTACTTCAGCTTTGCCTGTGTAAAAGAGCGTCCCCTGCTGGAGGGATGGGGGAACACAAAGTAACTACTGCACAAGCTTACCTGAGCAGGGCTTCCCTGTGACTCCGGAGGTAAAGAACCCACCTGCCAGGAGACACAAGAGACGTGGGTTTGATTCCTGAGTCAGGGGATGATCCCCTGGAGAAGGAAATGGCAACCGGCTCCAGTATGCATGCCTGGAAAATTCCATGGATGGACGAGACTTGCAATACAGTCCAGGGGGTCGCAGAGTCCGACACAACTGAGCCTGCTTGCACGCATGGCTTGGCAGGGACCAAAGCATCTGGATTAGACAAGGCAAGGGCCTGGAAGACACTGCACGAACCCCGGGTCACCATTTTATGAATCCTGTCCTTTATCAGCATGGCCCCTTTCCTCAGGTCTCCTGCAGACCTGCAGGATTCCCTGCCCTCTCATCCCACAACCCTGTCCTCTGGAGCAGCTCTGACCATGGGACAGTGTAGAGAGAGCTGCTAAGGCTGGAACGCCCTCGGCTCCCCGTCCTGCTTCCCTTGTGGTGGGAGGTCAGGCATCAGTGGTAAGCCAGAAGGAAGATATTGAACAAAAAATGGTTGGTTGACTTGTTCCTCTGTATTCACTCACTCATGCACTCACTCATGAGTATGAGTATGTGTGCTGTGGTCAAGGACTCCTTAAAAAAAATCCGATGTACCGTTTTGGTTCCTCTGCCCGGAGAAACACTGGCACATGAGGCTCAGGGCTGATCCAGGGGCCAGCCAGGGTGTTGCTGTCCCTTGAGGGCTGGGGGCGGCCGTACATACGAAGGTTCTAATTGTGTGAGATTAGCACACGCCCTTGGAGTAAAAGCAGCTTTCAGCTTGCTTGTGCTTCTCATTTCTTGGTGTCTTATCTCTTTGTCCCAGTAATTAATTTTGCTTTTTCATCTCTTTGATGCTTTTAAAAATTCTGTTTAAATGCAGGTTTTCTGATTGTTATCAGCAGCAGAGTTGACCCCATTAAACAAGCTAGCCATTACCTAGAAAACAGGTCTTTATTTAGTTCATTAATTATCTTTTCATCAGCAAATGCCTGTGTTTCTCCTTACTTAGCAACTGTGGGAAAGCAGAAATCTGTTCTTGTATTTCTCAGCCCTTTCAAAGCACCCAGCAAAGGGTCCTTTTACTAAAGTTCTCTCTCTGATGGTCTTGAAGCAAAAATAGCCCATAGATGTGTGTGTGTGTGTGTGTGTGTTACTGCCTGCAGTTTTAAAATAAAATTTAATTTTCAAATAATTTTAGATTTACAGAAATGTTACAAAGACTGAGTTCCCAATTATCCAGTTTCTCCTGTTGCTAACTTTTTAACCTAGCTGGCTACATTTGTCACACTAGGAAACAAACATTATATTACTATTAACTAGCCTCCTGCTTCTCTGGTGGTTCAAATGGTAAAGAATGTGCTTTTGATGTGGGAGACCTGGGTTTGATCCCTGGGTTGGGAAGATCCCCAGAGAAGGGCAAGGCAACCCACTACAGTTTTCTTGCCTGGAGAATTCCATGGACAGAGGAGCCTGGGGGACTGTCATCGATGGAGTCACAGAGTTAGACAGGACTGAATGACTAAGCACAAGTTACAGACTCCAGACTTTATTCAGATTTCCAGTTTTTTAAAAAAATAATTGCCAGTATTCAACATTAAGAGATTCTTAAACTTTTGCTTAGAAAATTTGAAGGCAGCATCGGGATATTCCTCTCTGCCAACAATTGTCTGAGGCCAAGTAATAACAATAATAATAAGCATAAACATAGTCAGCATTGATGAAGCACTTATTAGAGAAGGAAATGGCAACCCACTCTAGTGTTCTTGCCTGGAGAATCCCATGGACAGAGGAGCCTGGTGGGCTACGGTTCACTGGGTCACAAGAGGCAGACATGACTGAGCGACTAAGCAACCATCACCACCACTACCACCAAGCACTTCTGTGACCAGCACTGTTCTTATTTACATGTATAAATACATTCTATTCTCATTAAGTCTGTAGGTCATTCCTGGCATCATTCGTGTTTTTTTTTTTTTAAAGATTTATTTATTTATTTATTTTGGTGGGGGTGGGGAGGGAGGGGAGCAGGTGGGCCACTTCTATTGGTCTTTCATTTGTCCGTTTTTCATCCATCTTTGTTCTTTGGCCCGTGTGGGCCTCCCATCGTGGTGGCCTCTGTTGTTGCAGAGCACTGGCTCTGGGCGCATGCGCTCCAGAGCTCTGGCTCGGTCATTGGACACATCGGTCCAGCCGCTCTGCGGCACGTGGGATCTTCCCAGGCCAGGGATCGAACTGGTGCAAGGCAGTGTCCTTATCCACTCGACCACCAGGGAAGCCCTGGCATCATTCGTGTTTTGTAGAAGAGTAAATCGAGGCACTGAGAGGTCAGGTAGCAGGTTACCTAACTGGAGAGTGGGTAAGCAGGATCCAGGGCCAGCTATCCCGTGTTCCTGACCTCCACGGGTACCACCTCCTGTCCCTTTCAGGCTATTGTCCTCCATCTGAATTTTTTTTTTTTTTTTTTTTTACTCATTTACATTTCTTTCCAGGTCTCAGTAGATTTCAAAGCACCTGCTTTTTGGCAGCTGTTCCAGGTAGCCCTTCATGGCTTATAAACCCAGTCCTTCACAGGTTATAAAGCACATGCCCGTCCATGACCTCATCAGGTCTCTAGAATCGAGGCTACTTTACCACTGAGGGGCTCCCTCTTGGCACAGGGCTAGGATGCGGCAAAGCAAACACCCTGGAGCAGCTGCTGTTTTGGAGGCGCCTCCAACTTCCTGCTCCCTCCATCTGGTCAGGGTGGGGTTGCTGATCGTTTCCCTGATGCTAGATGGCCAGCCAGTCTTCTGAGACAATCTTCAATGGCATTGGTCTCTTCCAAGACCCTCCTGAGTCACAGGCAGCAGTGAGCCCTACAAGGGGAGGGCCAGGTCGGCGCTTAGTCACAGGAAGTGTACCTTCACCCCAAATACTTCCGTGCCACACCAAGTGACCCCTGTTCACTGGGCAGAGAGGGGTTCGACCCTGTCTCTCCTCTATTGTTGAAGCACAAGTCACCCGACCAACGCTGGCACTGGTTCATGGAGATTCACACCAGCCTGGGGTCCCTTGTGGACCTTTACTCTCTGACCTGTGCCCACTGGACACTATTTCAGATCTCTGGGCCCAGAACTGGGCCAGGGAAACAGGGGGATTTCAAACAGCTCTGGATTCTCATTAATCTACTCTCAAACAGGGTGCAGTGTAGAGGTAAGGTACGTATCAGAGAGTGAAGAAGACACTTTTTCCTGAACATAAATGGTTTCCAGCTTCCTTCCCTGGTGGTTCAGCAGTAAAGAACCTGCCAGTTCAGGAGACTCAGGCTTGATTCCTGAGTCGGGAAGATGCCCTGGAGGAAGGCATAGAAACCCACTCTGTGTTCTTGCCTGGAGAATACCATGGACAGAGGAACCTGGTGGGCTACAGTCCATGGGGTTGCAGAGTTGAACATAACTGAAGAGACGTAGCATGCAAGCTGTGTCAGAGGCTGTGTATGAATCTTAGGTTTTCTGCGCTTGGTGTGTCCTTTCGTTGTAAAGACAGTGGTGAGCGGATCGTTTCTGGCAGCATTTATTCACAGCTTTCCTGTGAGGCAGATCGAAGTGGCCTGCAAATAATCTCATTTTCATAAAGTGGACTAGGTCCCTTCTGTGTGGTCACTCCCCTGTGCATTGGCTGAAAGAGAGGCTTGGTACTGAGACCAGCAGACACGTCCTCCTGCTGAAGCTCTTTGCTTTACCCTATGAGGCCTGTTTTTGGTCTCCTTGAAAGCAGCTATTATGAGCTCTTTCTGGAGGCGATCTGTGCTGACTGTTCTGTTAGAAATGTGCTTGCTTGTGGTTATGTGCCTGTGTCTTCTTATCTAGATTATACGGAAAAATAGGTCTTAGAATTGGGAGGAGGCGATTGGAACATTCTGGTGTGAAGAATAGAAACTGCACCAAGAACTGGGAGGGTTGCTCAGTACCCGGGGTCACACGGAGTTCTAGGGTGTGGCACGAGTCCCAGAGCCTGGGGGGAGAGAGTCAAAGGAGACACTCAAGAGTGCAGGCGCAGGCTTCATCACTCGGCTACTCATGCAGCCGGACGGCTCCACCAGCTTGGGAGAGGAAGGGTGCGGAAGCCACCAACCAACGCAACAGCCATGGCAGCAGCAGAGGAGGAGAAGGTCCTGCGTGGCAGTGAAAGGTGGACAGAGGGGATGATGTCTCCCGTGATCTGACAGCCAACCGTCTCCACCACGGCGACCACTTCCCTCCCATGTTGTAAACAAATATTTAAAGGTCTACTCTCAAACAGGGTGCAGTGTAGAGGTAAGGTACGTATCAGAGAGTGAAGAAGACACTTTTTCCTGAACATAAATGGTTTCCAGCTTCCTTCCCTGGTGGTTCAGCAGTAAAGAACCTGCCAGTTCAGGAGACTCAGGCTTGATTCCTGAGTCGGGAAGATGCCCTGGAGGAAGGCATAGAAACCCACTCTGTGTTCTTGCCTGGAGAATACCATGGACAGAGGAACCTGGTGGGCTACAGTCCATGGGGTTGCAGAGTTGAACATAACTGAAGAGACGTAGCATGCAAGCTGTGTCAGAGGCTGTGTATGAATCTTAGGTTTTCTGCGCTTGGTGTGTCCTTTCGTTGTAAAGACAGTGGTGAGCGGATCGTTTCTGGCAGCATTTATTCACAGCTTTCCTGTGAGGCAGATCGAAGTGGCCTGCAAATAATCTCATTTTCATAAAGTGGACTAGGTCCCTTCTGTGTGGTCACTCCCCTGTGCATTGGCTGAAAGAGAGGCTTGGTACTGAGACCAGCAGACACGTCCTCCTGCTGAAGCTCTTTGCTTTACCCTATGAGGCCTGTTTTTGGTCTCCTTGAAAGCAGCTATTATGAGCTCTTTCTGGAGGCGATCTGTGCTGACTGTTCTGTTAGAAATGTGCTTGCTTGTGGTTATGTGCCTGTGTCTTCTTATCTAGATTATACGGAAAAATAGGTCTTAGAATTGGGAGGAGGCGATTGGAACATTCTGGTGTGAAGAATAGAAACTGCACCAAGAACTGGGAGGGTTGCTCAGTACCCGGGGTCACACGGAGTTCTAGGGTGTGGCACGAGTCCCAGAGCCTGGGGGGAGAGAGTCAAAGGAGACACTCAAGAGTGCAGGCGCAGGCTTCATCACTCGGCTACTCATGCAGCCGGACGGCTCCACCAGCTTGGGAGAGGAAGGGTGCGGAAGCCACCAACCAACGCAACAGCCATGGCAGCAGCAGAGGAGGAGAAGGTCCTGCGTGGCAGTGAAAGGTGGACAGAGGGGATGATGTCTCCCGTGATCTGACAGCCAACCGTCTCCACCACGGCGACCACTTCCCTCCCATGTTGTAAACAAATATTTAAAGGTCTTGAATCCTTCCTTGGGAGTGCAGGATGACTAGGAATGGAATCTGCCAACCTGGTCAGATTTGCCATCTCTAACTTTATGGCTTGAGGTGATGAGGTCTTTGGCAAGAAGACATCCGTGAGGGTGTCTTGAGAGGTTGGTATGGTTTGTTCTAGCTCTAAAGGAGAGAAACAGAAAGGCTAGTCTCACACTGCCTCATTCACCAGAAGGCTCATCCCAGTGCTTTGTATGCGTGTGTGTGCTTAGTTGCTCAGTTGTATCCAACTCTATGATCCCATAGACTGGGGCCCACCAGGCTCCTCTGTCCATGGGATTCTCCAGGCAAGAAAACTAGAGTGGGATGCCATTCCCTTCTCCAGGGCCTCTTCCTGAGCCAGGGATCAAACCTGGGTGTCCTTCATTGCAGGTGGATTCTTTACTGTCTGAGCCACCAGGGAAGCCCAACCTTGATGCTCTAACCAGCACAGTTCAGCTCTGCCAAGAGAATCCTTTCTTCTGTGCTTGCCTGGCTGGATGTCACTCGGAGCTATTAAAACCTCAGTCAGTATTTTTCCAACTCTGTCATCAAATTTCCCCAAGCTGCAGAGAACAGTGGATGTATTTCCCTGGGGTCCAGAGCAGGTGGACTCCTTTGAAGACCTGGCAAACTTTACCTTTCGCTCTGTAATGCATCAGTGTTTGTTTTGACATGAAAACAACGTTTAATCAGTTACTACTGAGTAAATGGAGGGTCTGCTTATCTCAAGGCTGGTTTAGACTTGTCACTCACTGTGGGTCATAAGCCACACACACTAATTTTCTGTTAGGGTGCAATCCCTCTCTCCCCACTAGCCTCTCTCCAGAGAAGAGGTTACTCTCTTGGTTGCTACCATAGAGAATTGATGGGATAAAAGCGGGTGGTCGCAGTTTTCCCGAACTGCTGAGTTTGAAGTTTCTCCCAAAGAAATTTTAAACCCGATCCTCCAGTGAAAGGTGGACAGAGGGATGATGTCTCCGTGATCTGACAGCCAACCGTGTCCACCACGGCGACCACTTCCCTCCCATGTTGTAAACAAATATTTAAAGGTCTTGAATCCTTCCTTGGGAGTGCAGGATGACTAGGAATGGAATCTGCCAACCTGGTCAGATTTGCCATCTCTAACTTTATGGCTTGAGGTGATGAGGTCTTTGGCAAGAAGACATCCGTGAGGGTGTCTTGAGAGGTTGGTATGGTTTGTTCTAGCTCTAAAGGAGAGAAACAGAAAGGCTAGTCTCACACTGCCTCATTCACCAGAAGGCTCATCCCAGTGCTTTGTATGCGTGTGTGTGCTTAGTTGCTCAGTTGTATCCAACTCTATGATCCCATAGACTGGGGCCCACCAGGCTCCTCTGTCCATGGGATTCTCCAGGCAAGAAAACTAGAGTGGGATGCCATTCCCTTCTCCAGGGCCTCTTCCTGAGCCAGGGATCAAACCTGGGTGTCCTTCATTGCAGGTGGATTCTTTACTGTCTGAGCCACCAGGGAAGCCCAACCTTGATGCTCTAACCAGCACAGTTCAGCTCTGCCAAGAGAATCCTTTCTTCTGTGCTTGCCTGGCTGGATGTCACTCGGAGCTATTAAAACCTCAGTCAGTATTTTTCCAACTCTGTCATCAAATTTCCCCAAGCTGCAGAGAACAGTGGATGTATTTCCCTGGGGTCCAGAGCAGGTGGACTCCTTTGAAGACCTGGCAAACTTTACCTTTCGCTCTGTAATGCATCAGTGTTTGTTTTGACATGAAAACAACGTTTAATCAGTTACTACTGAGTAAATGGAGGGTCTGCTTATCTCAAGGCTGGTTTAGACTTGTCACTCACTGTGGGTCATAAGCCACACACACTAATTTTCTGTTAGGGTGCAATCCCTCTCTCCCCACTAGCCTCTCTCCAGAGAAGAGGTTACTCTCTTGGTTGCTACCATAGAGAATTGATGGGATAAAAGCGGGTGGTCGCAGTTTTCCCGAACTGCTGAGTTTGAAGTTTCTCCCAAAGATAAACTTGCCTGTGAAACCCGATCCTCCATTAAATAGGAAAAATCCTGATGGTGAGCCTAGTAAGAGGCCCCTTGCCCCTTGCCCAACACAAGACCTTACCTCTGTCATCCACTCAGGCAATAACTTTACAAATTACCACATGTTAATTCACTCGTTTCATTTTCTAACTACTGCTGAGGATCCACTGTGTCTTACTTTCTGGAGCTGCAGAAATCAGCAATACAGATATCTTTCCTACCCAGATGGAGCTTTGAGTCTACGGGGAGACAGATTAGAAAAAAAAAAAAACAGTCATAGAATAAATTCATAGCCACAAGCTGCTGTGACAAGTGCAATGAAATAAAATAAAATGGAGCGTTTGAAGGGTTTAACAGAATGTAGTTCAGCTTTTGAGGGACTCACCAAAGACACTCTTTTTAATAAAACAAATTCTACCTAGGCCAATTAGAAATCTCAAATCTAATGTAAAACATGATAATGTAATAAGCAAGGGCAAAATTATCTCATTAAAAACTAATTTTATGAGATATTTTAATATGATTTCCATTTATCTGCCAGTTATATGAGTGTGTATCTGAAGAGTTGTTAAAAGATTTTTTTCTTTACATTGTGGCCTCTTTTATTGGTTTACTTATTTATTTATTTTCATCCACCTTTATTCTTTGGCCTGTGAGGGCTTCCCACTGCAATGGCCCCTCTTGTTGCAGAGCACCAGCTCTGGGAGTACGCGCCCCAGAACGCGGGCTCATAATCAGACACACCGGTTTAGCTGTTACGCAGCACGTGGGATCTTCCTGGGCCAGGGATTGAACTGATGTCCCTTGCACTGCCAGGTGGACTCTTTACCCACTGGACCACCAGGGAAGCCCCCTAAGGATTTAAAAAAAGAATATTCAATTAACTTACTTTTGACTCTGCTGGATCTTCCTTGCTAATGCAGCTCTTTCTCTAGTTGTGGGGAGCAGGGGCTGCTCTCCAGTTGTGGTGTGTGGGCTTCTTGTTGCTGTGGCTTCTCTTGTTGCAGAGCATGGGCTCTAGGTGCCTGGGCTTCCATAGTTGTGACTCCCAGGCTCTAGAGCACAGGCTCAGTTATTTGGCATACACATGCCTAGTTGCTTCAAGGCATGTGGGATCTTCCTGGACCAGGGATCTACCCTGTGTTTCCTCTGTTGGAAGGCAGATTTTTTACCACTGAGCCACCACAGAAGCCCAAGAATTGTTACAGATTATGTTCACTGTGGTTCTAGTTCTTTATGTGGTTAATAAACATTCAAATTTTGGACAATGCATAGATACTGGGATTGGAAAGATTATAAGTAGTTACCTTCAGTGTTGTAAGAAAAACATTGAATTAACCAGTCAACTGCCCCTCAATTCTTAGTTATACATCAATTGTATTTAATTTGTGATTTGGGTGCATTTGGAACATGAAATAAGGTGAAGGGTTGTTAGACTTGCTGTAGATATATTTCCTACTCCCTTCCAGGACCAAAGTGTTCCGAAAAAAAGTCCATCATCTTTCTTCCAAATCTCATCCCCTACCTGTGTCTGAAATCTCAGTTGGGTGGCTACTTAACCCAGCCTTTGGCATGAGGCAGAAAGTCAAGACTCATCCAAGATGCCTGGCTAGTCCCACAGTTGGATTCTTAAGTCTTTGCAATTCTCAATGCTGTTTCCAGTTTATCTCTGCCTTTACATTCTTGCTATTCTCCCATCAAATCTCATTTGGATGGCAAAAAAAGCTTTCCCATAGAGATCACAGATCAACATAGGAATTCCTCTTAGGTAGACTTGAGTTCAAGTTTCAGCTCCAAACACCAACAACCTCAGTGATCTTGCTGGGCCTCCCTGGGCCTCCTTTTTCAACTTGGGGAAATGGGATGGCAAAAAAAATTACACATGCCTCTTAGGGCTGTGTAAGGATGAACCAAGAGAGCAGGCAGGTAAACTATCTAGCAGAGAGCAAATTGTCAACTCTTAACCCATGGCATGTATAGTCAAAGCTATGATTTTTCCGGTAGTCATGTACGCATGTGAGAATTGGACCATAAAGAAGGCTGAGTGGCACAGAATTGATGCTTTCAGATTGTGGTGTTGAAGAAGACTCTGGAGAGTCCCTTAGACAGCGAGGAGATCAAACCAGTCAACTCTAGAGGCAATCAATCCTGAATATTCATTGGAAGGACTGATGCTGAAACTCCAATACTGTGGCCCCCTAATGAGAGGCGCTGACTCATTGGAAAGGACACTGAAGATGGGAAAGACCGAAGGTAAAAGGAGAAGGGGATGGCACAGGATGAGACGGCTAGACAATATCACTGACTCAATGCACACAAATCCAAGTGAGCTCCAGGAGACAGTGAAGGACAAGGAAGCCCGGTGTGCTGCAGTCCATAAGGTTTAAAGAGTCAGGCACAACCTAGCAACTGAACAGCAACAAAAAAACACATGGTAATTATGGTGGTTGTGAAGGAGGAAAAGAACAAACTCCTTCTCCTAGGAGACTTCATCTTGTAAGAAAACTTTCCCCTGTAACTGTGGTGAACTTTGAGCTATGTTTAGAACTATGCAAACCTGGAGTTTAAAAATGTGTAGGGCTTCCCTGGTGGTCCAGTGGTTAAGGACACCACCTTGCAGTGCAAGGGGCGCCAGTTCGATCCCTGGCCTGGAAAGATCCCACGTGCTGCGGAGCATCTGGACCAATGTGTCTAATTACTGAGCCGGAGCTCTGGAGCGCATGCGCCCAGAGTCAGTGCTCTGTGACAACAGAGGCCATTGAGATGGGAGGCCCACACGGGCCAAAGAACAAAGATGGATGAAAATAGATAAATTAAAGACCAATAGAAGTGGCCCGCCCTCCTCCCTCCCCAACTCCCCGCACCCCCCCCCTCCCCAAAGTGTGTAACCTTAGAAACAGAAGTCGTAACTCCAGAAATAACTCAGTCCACCAGACCTGTATAAGCTAAGAAGACAGGCCTGGAGTTTAGGCCAAAGGTTAACTCTGCATCTAAGCCTCCCCGGGGCTAAGGAAACACTGTCATTTAAAGGTTGACCATCAATTGTAAATATACTTAATCTATGTTGACTAAAACCAGGCTTCATGCTGGAATGTAACCTGTGGTTTTCTCTAATCATATTTTTCATTGGCAATGTTTATGAAAAAACTTTGGAAGATGTGGAGAGGCGCATTTGAGCGTGTACACTTTGGGTATAAATGACTGTCACAAAATTCTGTTGGGGTACTTGGCTAAGGGGAGACTCAGCCAGTGGGCCTGCCTGTGTAATAAATTTCTGCTTTCCACTATCAGCTCTGTCCCTCTGTGAGTCTGTTTCCTGGAAATCAGCTACAACGGTTGTAGTCTCCCTGCCTGCCACTTAGCCCTCCTTTCAATCCGTCCCCCACCCTGTGGCCAGAGAGCTTTCTAGAATGAGCGCTGCTCATTTACCACCACCTCTGTCACTCCATCACTTTAAATCTCCGATGATTTCATTTCATCAAAAGACTGTCGTCCAAAATTCTCAGCATCAGCAGCCTTGCTGGCAGGGTCTGGTTCTACTGTGATGGAGGAGCTGGTATTCTATTTACCCTTCCACCTGTCGACTAAAAAAGATGAACAACTTGAGAGTTGTGGGTTAAGGTTTTTTTTTTTTTTTTTGATTAAGTTTTATTTGGGGCGTAATTAGGACGGCAGCCTGGGAGGCAGCACCACAGATAGCTCTGAGAGACTGCTCCAAAGAGGCAGCAGGAGGAGGGTCGATATTGAAGGATTTTGGTGAGGGGGGAGTTTCATATCATTAAACAGTCGTTTTACAAAGGGTCTGCAGCTAGTCACGAGGATCTGATGTCACCATGAAGAGATTTAGTGCTTTTCTAAATATGAGGAGATGCAAAGATTGAGATGATAAAATCTGTTCCTAAAAGCATCCACCTGTCTAAAGACCTGAGCACAGAGTGCCTCTACCCAACCCTGATGTCCATCAGCAGGTATTGAAGGTCAGCAGCTCTCAACAGCACCAGGTCTCAGCCTCACCCTGATCTCCTTCAGAGGATATTGAAGGTCAGCAGCTCTCAACAGCACAGGATCTGGTCTCTGCAGAGGCAGACGGCAGATGTCCTTGCTGTCCTAACATTGCCAGTGTAATTGGTAAATGCCAGTTTGTAGTTGATGCACCCATAATAAAAGTGTGATATACTTTTATTTAGTGGTGGGGGGGGGGAGCCACAAATCACTGCAGGAGTGCAATCCTTATAACCCTAAGAGATGGAGGCACAGGATAAGAGCCCACACTCACTGCAGTTTTCTCCCCAAGGTTGTTTTCCAAATTATTATGCAGGAAACAAAGCCTGAGTAGTTAGTGATGGCTTCACCCCGGGGAGAATATAGAAGTTTGGATTAAGGATAGTCAAGGTGACCTGGACTTTTGAGTTAAAGTTTAAGATGGGTTAAATTCACGTAAAGATGCAGAAACTTTACATTTGAAAAGCTCCATTTCCCCTTATCTTCACATCAATCACACTATTATAGTCATTGTAATATAGTCATTATAGGTCACCCATTATATTCAACCTACTTTAACCTCAGAAGAAAATGTTAAAATTTTAGCTTCAAATAAGCATGGTCATTTTGAAGAAATTAAAAGGAATAAATAAGTATTTATGTTACCCATTTATTTACAAGTTTAGCAGAGTTGCTCCTGAAAATCTGGTTTCCCTCCAGTACAGGCTTGAAGGATTTCCTGTAGTTTTTGGTGCCTATGCCCTCTTTTAATTTTTCTTAATCTGAAAATGTCATCATTTTGCCTTTATTCTTAAAGGATGTTTTCTCTACATCTATAATTCTGGGTCAACTATCCTTTTCTTTTAAAAGATGATCTTAAAATTCTTTCTGTGGAGCCCTATACCAAGGTCACAGGTGTAGAGCCCTGTACTAAGGTCACAGGATAAAAATCTCTGAAGCTGACCAAGCCCCATAGCAACCATTGCTATGAGCCTCCAGATCTAAGCCGGCTAGTTACCAGATCCCATATTAGGTAAAATAATCACCCTACCATCCACCCTATAGCATCCTAACCAATCACCTAATGCCACCGTTCCAGAAGGAATTTTCTCTGTCCTGAGGCTATAAAAATTGGCTGCAAGCCTAAGGAGGCATTTGGTTCTCCCGTGAGCTGACCCGCTGTTCTAACAGTGTTTCTCACTCTAATATAGTTTATTCTCTTCTCGTTCTGCCTCATGTCTGGAAATTCTTTTCCAACCTGTGCATGGACCATGACACTTTCTACCATCTTCTTGCCTGCCTGGTTCTGCTGAGGTGTCTATGAAAATACATATTGTGATGAAATATCATTTTGTTTCAGTCCACTTTCAAGATTTTCTAGTCAGGGTTTTCAGCAATTGAACTGCCATGTCCCTCAGCTCAGTCACTCAGTTGTGTCCAACTCTTTGTGACCCCAAGGACTGCAGCATGTTGGGCTTCCTTGTCCTTCACTATCTTCCAGAGTTTGCTCAAACTCATGTCCGTTGAGTTGATGATGCCATCCAACCATCTCATCCTCTGTTTGCCCCCTTCTCCTGCCTTCAGTCTTTCCCACCATCTGAGTCTTTTCCAATGAGTCATCTCTTTGCATCAGGAAGACAAATATTGGAACTTCAGCTTCAGCATCAGTCCTTCCAATGAATATTCAAGCTTGATTTCCTTTAGGATTGACTGGTTTGATCTCCTTGCAGTCCAAGGGACTCTCAAGAGTCCTCTCCAACACCACAGGCAGGTGCTCCAAGCATGATTTATTTATTTATTTTATTCTTGCTTACCCCATTCAACATTCTTTGGAATTCTTAAATCTGTACTTTTATGACTTCCACCAAATCTTGGAAACTTGGGCCATCATGTATTTTCTGTACCATACTCTCTCTTCCTCATGGTTCTGGTACTCGGGTACTTGATATCTTGACTATTTTAGCGTTGTAACAAAGGTTCCTGAGACTTTGATGATTTTTTCAGTCTCTTTTCTTTCTCTTCATCAGATGAGATAACCTCTATTGATTTATTTTCAAGTACATATGGCTTATTCCTCTGTCATTTTCACTCAACTCTTAAGGTGATTTGGTATATTTTTTATTTTGGATAGTGCATTTTTCAGTCCTAAAATTTTCATTTGGTTATTTTTTAGACTTTCTCTTTTTCCTGAATTTTTAAATTTTTTATTTATTGTGAGAAAAGGATCATTCTCCTCAGCGAGCACTGTAGTGCTACCTGCTTTAAAGTCATTGACTCTTTGTGCTTTGAGTCATTTTGGATTGTATCTTGGACATCGTGAATGTTATGGGGTGAAGGGGTTAGATTTTGTCATATTTCTTTGAGAGGTATGGCTTTTGTTTTAGTAGGCTGTTACCTTGGTCAGACCTATGACAACACAGATGAATCTCACAAATGTAATATTGAGTCAAATAAGATTGAGACAAAAGATTATGTGTTATTTCCATTTATGCCAAGTTCAAAGCCTGTGTAACAAATCTGTGCTATTAGAAGTCAGGGTGCCTTTTACCTTTGAGGGAGAAGTCATGATTTGAATGGAGCACAGTGGGGTGGAGTGGAAGTTTCTAGAGTACTGGTCATATTCCATTTCTTTTTAAATAGATTTATTGAGGTTTAATGGACGTATACCAGCTGTACATCTTGAAAGTGTATACTTTGATAAGTTTTGACGTATGTCTACACTCATGATATCATAACCACAATCAATAACATGAATATGAACAGAATCCCTACCCCCAAGTGTCCCAGTGTAGACCCATGTTTATCCCTATATGCTCAGGAAGTAACTAGTCTTCTCTCAATCATTACAGATTATTTTGCATCTTTTTAGGCTTTTTATAAGTGGAGTTGTACATGATGTATTCTGTTTGTTTTATTTCTCTCATTCAACCTCTATGCGGCTTCTATGGTGAAATGCCTGTTCAAGTTCTTTCACCCATATTTTTAATGAAGATTTGTTTGGTTTTCTCATCATTTGGAGACAAGAGTTCTTATATATTCAGGAGACAAGTCCTTTATAGATATGTGACTTGCAAATATTTTCCCCTAATAGTGTCATTCTGTTAACAGTATTGTTTAAAGAGAGAAGTTCTTAATTTTTATGAACTTCTCTTGAATTTACTTATTCTCTTCTGAATTGTGCTTTGGTGTCATATCAAGTAAATTTGACCTAATTCAAGGCTACAAAGTTTTTCTATGTTTTCTCTTAGAAGTTGGTGGTTTAGAGTTTTAGATTTACTTCTATATACATCTGGAGTTAATTTTTGGATTAAGTGTAGATTGAGATCAAAAGTTTTTCCTGTCAAATTGTTTCAGCACCATTAGTTGAAAAGAAAATATACTGCTACCTGCTTTAATTTGCTTTGAGTCATTTTGGATTGTATCTTGGACATCGTGAATGTTATGGGGTGAAGGGGTTAGATTTTGTCATATTTCTTTGAGAGGTATGGCTTTTGTTTTAGTAGGCTGTTACCTTGGTCAGACCTATGACAACACAGATGAATCTCACAAATGTAATATTGAGTCAAATAAGATTGAGACAAAAGATTATGTGTTATTTCCATTTATGCCAAGTTCAAAGCCTGTGTAACAAATCTGTGCTATTAGAAGTCAGGGTGCCTTTTACCTTTGAGGGAGAAGTCATGATTTGAATGGAGCACAGTGGGGTGGAGTGGAAGTTTCTAGAGTACTGGTCATATTCCATTTCTTTTTAAATAGATTTATTGAGGTTTAATGGACGTATACCAGCTGTACATCTTGAAAGTGTATACTTTGATAAGTTTTGACGTATGTCTACACTCATGATATCATAACCACAATCAATAACATGAATATGAACAGAATCCCTACCCCCAAGTGTCCCAGTGTAGACCCATGTTTATCCCTATATGCTCAGGAAGTAACTAGTCTTCTCTCAATCATTACAGATTATTTTGCATCTTTTTAGGCTTTTTATAAGTGGAGTTGTACATGATGTATTCTGTTTGTTTTATTTCTCTCATTCAACCTCTATGCGGCTTCTATGGTGAAATGCCTGTTCAAGTTCTTTCACCCATATTTTTAATGAAGATTTGTTTGGTTTTCTCATCATTTGGAGACAAGAGTTCTTATATATTCAGGAGACAAGTCCTTTATAGATATGTGACTTGCAAATATTTTCCCCTAATAGTGTCATTCTGTTAACAGTATTGTTTAAAGAGAGAAGTTCTTAATTTTTATGAACTTCTCTTGAATTTACTTATTCTCTTCTGAATTGTGCTTTGGTGTCATATCAAGTAAATTTGACCTAATTCAAGGCTACAAAGTTTTTCTATGTTTTCTCTTAGAAGTTGGTGGTTTAGAGTTTTAGATTTACTTCTATATACATCTGGAGTTAATTTTTGGATTAAGTGTAGATTGAGATCAAAAGTTTTTCCTGTCAAATTGTTTCAGCACCATTAGTTGAAAAGAAAATATACCCGTTGAATGGTCATTTCCAACTTTGTCAAAAATCAATTGAACCCATATTTGTGGGTCTATTTCTATACTTTCTATCCTGCTCCTTTGATCTATTTGTTTATATTTCTGCTCTGTGGTTGCACAGCATTGTAGCTTTATAATAAGCCTTGCAATTGAGTAATAGAAGTTCTCCAACTTTGTTCTTTTTTTTTCTAAGCTATTTCATCTATTCAAGTTCCTTTGCTTTTCTGTATGAAGTTTAGAATAGGCTTTTCAATGTATTCATTAAAGCATGATACAATCACATTGATTCTATACATAGATTTGGTGGAATTGATATGATAACAATGTTGCATTTTTCGGTATATGCAGTCTCTTCTGTGATAAAAAGAAACAGACTGACATGAAAAGTCATGAGGCAGAGTATGGGTTTCCTGAATGGCTCAGGCATGTCACTTCCCCATTCTGAACCTGTTTGCTTCTCTGTCATTGAGGGAGAATAATACTCTGTGTGACTAAGGCAGATGGTGATGGGACAGCTGGCAGTGTTTCAAGGCTAACAAAGCACTTTTCACATACTGAGTGCTATTGTTAAATACTTTGTGGGTTTGTCAAAGTGAATGTCCAGTACAGGAGGCGTGGTGCTATTTGGATATATTTTATCCTCTCCTGGGCTTCTCTAGTGGATCAGACGGTGAAGAATCCACCTGCCATGCGGGAGACCTGGGCTGGATCCCTGGGTGGGGAAGATCCCCTGGAGAAGGGAAAGGCCACCCCCTCCAGTATTCTTGCCTGGAGAATTCCATGTCTCGTCCATGGGTCACAAAGAATCGTAGACAGCTGAGAGACCTTCACTTCACGTCACTTCTGTCCTCTCCCATCATTGTAATCACAGCCACTCTCGTCCTCCTGCGGTGCTCTGCCCTCCTGGCTGGTTTCCGTGTACTCACCAAGTCAACCGTCAGCCTCATTTTGTGATCATCCCAACTCGATGTCCATTAAATGGCATCCATGGCATTTCTGCTCTCATTTGAAATGTTCACTGCATTTCTAGTCTAATTCGTAAGCCTTTCAATTTTCTTCTACGTGGTGCCTATTTTTCTGGCTGTTTCTGTGGACTCTTGTGTCTATTTTTACTAACTTGATGTTTCATTTTTATCTGCCATGGGGGCTGGACTCAACTAGTTCTCTCTTTAAAACCCTGGGTTTTATGCCACCTAGTGGCTGTTGGGAACTAGCAGTTCTTGGAAAGAATGTTCTGGATACCACCTGTGACCAAGCCCTGGCTAGGTCCTTGCACTTGTCTCAGGTGTCCATGGATTCTCTCTCCTGTAGCTGTGACTCCCACCTGCTCTAGGCATGGACTTAGGAAGACCTGGTAAAACCTGCTCATGTCTCTCTCCACCACAGTCTGGGCTTAGGACTCAGGTCCCACAGGGGCCAAGACTCATTCCTACTTATTCCACCTATATCAAATGGTGTACTGGGGTTTATATTTACCATTTTCTATATGCTTTGTATTTTTCTCTATTCAACAGTCCTTTTCCTCTCCTTTCTCGCCTTATTTAGTATTGATATTTTATCATTTCACTTTTCTCTGCTGGATTAGAAGATAAACACTTGTTATTCTCCTAGTGCTAACCTTTCAAAGTACCGCATGTGTTCTTTGATTTATCAAGGTACAATGCTAATCAGTACTTTGGCCCTTCTCCTTTAAGATGAGGACATGAGAATACCTTAATTTCATGTAGTCCTCTCTCAACAAACAAGCTGTTGTTTTTGTTGTACATTTTAGATCCCATATTATGCAGTGTTATTTTTCTAATTTCCTGTGAAGTTTTAGAGGATTATTTTAATCTTCAGAAACATGGTTGATGGTTTTTGTTTAGTAATTCCAGATATTTTTCTTGTCTGTTATTTATATTTATTTTTGTGAGTGTTGTGCTATCTCTTCATATTTCAGATCAGTTATCTTGGATAGTGTGTGTACACTATATTTGAAAAATTATTTGGAGGACTAACCGAGGATTAAGTATCTTCCTCCAGATAAGATTGTGTTGTTTGGACCACGTGTCCAGAATTTGATCCAGATGTAACTTTAAGAGCAAAGTTGCATTAAGATGATCTCAGATCACTAATACTCTGACTTTTGCTGAGGTTATCAAAAATGCTGCTCAGAAGAAAATTTAAAAAGTGCTGCTCAGCCTTTCAGCAGTCTCTTTGAAATCAGAAGCTTCATCTACATCAGCAAGCATCTGTTTGTTCATGGTGTCCCCAGCTTACCTTTCAGGACACTCTTCTTTTCCTGGAACTGGGCTCAGTAAGCCTCACAATCCTTTTTGCTTTTTGATGTTTCATGGGAAAATTTTGAAAAATATTTATTGCATATGTTTTCATTGTCTTTGGTGGGAGAGTTGGTTCAAAGTGCCTCATTGTCAGTAAAGAGAGAATGCTTATTTTCTTTATTTTTCATTTGCTATTTTTAATTTTGTTTTCAATATTTATTTATGTGGCCTCACTGGGCCTTAGTCGTGGCATGTAGGATCTAGTTCCCTGACCAGGGATTGAACTCAGACCTCCTGCATTGGATGTGGGGGGCGTCTTAGCCACTGATTTTGTTTTAAACCAAACTGTTAACATTGATTGTTCTGGGACCATGGAACTCTAGGGGAGAGTTTTGATTCTGATGTTGTCAACTACAAATTGGCACTTACCAATTTCATTGTCAATGACTGAACAACAAGGACATTTGCCACCTGCCTCTGAAGAGATTGAACCCTGTGCTGTTGGGAGCTGCTGACCTTCAACATCCCCTGAGGTAGTTCAGGGTGGACTGAGGCACTCTGCGCTCCAGGGGATCTGGTGGGTCAGGTCTTTAGACAGGTGGATGTTTTTAGGAACCAATTTTGTTATCTCAATCATTGCATCTCCTCATATTTAGAGAAGCACTAAATCCCTTCATGGTGGCATCAGATCCTCCTAACTAACTGAAAACACTTTGTACAGTGACTGATAATTGATATTAAGCTCCCCTTCATCAAAACCTCATATATTGATTTTCCTCCTGATGCCTCTTTGGAGCCATCTCTCAGAGCTCTCTGAGGTGCTGCCTCCTGGGTTGCAGTCCTAATTGTGCCCAAAATAAAGCTTAACCCGCAATTCTCAAGTGGTTTATCATTTTTTAGTTGACACTGTATACCATTGGTGTATTTCTTTTATAATTAAACAAATGTAATTCCAGAAAAAATTTAAAAGTGCTGCTCAGCCTTTCAGCAGTCTCTTTGAAATCAGAAGCTTCATCTACATCAGCAAGCATCTGTTTGTTCATGGTGTCCCCAGCTTACCTTTCAGGACACTCTTCTTTTCCTGGAACTGGGCTCAGTAAGCCTCACAATCCTTTTTGCTTTTTGATGTTTCATGGGAAAATTTTGAAAAATATTTATTGCATATGTTTTCATTGTCTTTGGTGGGAGAGTTGGTTCAAAGTGCCTCATTGTCAGTAAAGAGAGAATGCTTATTTTCTTTATTTTTCATTTGCTATTTTTAATTTTGTTTTCAATATTTATTTATGTGGCCTCACTGGGCCTTAGTCGTGGCATGTAGGATCTAGTTCCCTGACCAGGGATTGAACTCAGACCTCCTGCATTGGATGTGGGGGGCGTCTTAGCCACTGATTTTGTTTTAAACCAAACTGTTAACATTGATTGTTCTGGGACCATGGAACTCTAGGGGAGAGTTTTGATTCTGATGTTGTCAACTACAAATTGGCACTTACCAATTTCATTGTCAATGACTGAACAACAAGGACATTTGCCACCTGCCTCTGAAGAGATTGAACCCTGTGCTGTTGGGAGCTGCTGACCTTCAACATCCCCTGAGGTAGTTCAGGGTGGACTGAGGCACTCTGCGCTCCAGGGGATCTGGTGGGTCAGGTCTTTAGACAGGTGGATGTTTTTAGGAACCAATTTTGTTATCTCAATCATTGCATCTCCTCATATTTAGAGAAGCACTAAATCCCTTCATGGTGGCATCAGATCCTCCTAACTAACTGAAAACACTTTGTACAGTGACTGATAATTGATATTAAGCTCCCCTTCATCAAAACCTCATATATTGATTTTCCTCCTGATGCCTCTTTGGAGCCATCTCTCAGAGCTCTCTGAGGTGCTGCCTCCTGGGTTGCAGTCCTAATTGTGCCCAAAATAAAGCTTAACCCGCAATTCTCAAGTGGTTTATCATTTTTTAGTTGACACTGTATACCATTGGTGTATTTCTTTTATAATTAAACAAATGTAATTCCAGAAAAGAAAGAGAAAACATATGCAAAGGACTAGCACAATACTGGGTGGGCTACCCTTGCTCAAAATGTGATCTTTCTCTCTGCTGACTTCCTCTTCTCGTCTCCCTGCCCCATCACCACCAGGCCAGCACTCTGCCCTTCCTGGACTCACGGACCTGGAGCAGCGACTTCCTCTTCAGTCACAGGAGTCCCTGCTCTACTGTCTCTCCACACAGGCTCAATCTTCAGGCTGAGCTCAGAGCTCATCCTCAGCAGAGACTGAAGGAATTTGTATGTCCCTGGAGAGACCCAAAACGTCCTGGTGCTGATGAGAGGTGCTGCTCTAACCACCTCAGGGCGTGAGACTCTATAGCTCTGAAGAGCCAACTCGCGGGCACGCATGTAATCCTGGAGCTGATTAAATCTGGAATTTATTGTGTGCAAACATGCTCAGCTATGTCCGACTCTTTGCCACTCGTTGGAATGTAGCCTTCCAGGCTCCTCTGTCCATGGGATTCTCCCGGCAAGGATACTGAAGTGCGTTGCCATTTCCTTCTCCAGGGGACCTTTCCGACCCAGGAGTTAAGCCCACGTCTCCTGTGCCTCCTGTATGGAAGGAGGATTTTTTACCTCTTGAGTCACTGCACCGTCTCTAAGTCTGGAATAAATTGCACCAGAGGCATACTAATTGTATTGACTCTTTGCTAGACGTGTTCCTAGAATGGGATTTGGCAAATGTCACTCTAGTTTGTGGGCTTTCCTGGTGACTCCGGTGGTAAAGAATCCACCTGCAATGTGGGAGACCTGGGTTTGATCCCTGGTTTGGGTAGGTCCTGTAGAAGGCAACCACTCCAATATTCTTGTCTGGAGACTTCCATGGACAGGGAACTGGCCTCCAAAACCTCATATATTGATTTTCCTCCTGATGCCTCTTTGGAGCCATCTCTCAGAGCTCTCTGAGGTGCTGCCTCCTGGGTTGCAGTCCTAATTGTGCCCAAAATAAAGCTTAACCCGCAATTCTCAAGTGGTTTATCATTTTTTAGTTGACACTGTATACCATTGGTGTATTTCTTTTATAATTAAACAAATGTAATTCCAGAAAAGAAAGAGAAAACATATGCAAAGGACTAGCACAATACTGGGTGGGCTACCCTTGCTCAAAATGTGATCTTTCTCTCTGCTGACTTCCTCTTCTCGTCTCCCTGCCCCATCACCACCAGGCCAGCACTCTGCCCTTCCTGGACTCACGGACCTGGAGCAGCGACTTCCTCTTCAGTCACAGGAGTCCCTGCTCTACTGTCTCTCCACACAGGCTCAATCTTCAGGCTGAGCTCAGAGCTCATCCTCAGCAGAGACTGAAGGAATTTGTATGTCCCTGGAGAGACCCAAAACGTCCTGGTGCTGATGAGAGGTGCTGCTCTAACCACCTCAGGGCGTGAGACTCTATAGCTCTGAAGAGCCAACTCGCGGGCACGCATGTAATCCTGGAGCTGATTAAATCTGGAATTTATTGTGTGCAAACATGCTCAGCTATGTCCGACTCTTTGCCACTCTTTGGAATGTAGCCTTCCAGGCTCCTCTGTCCATGGGATTCTCCCGGCAAGGATACTGAAGTGCGTTGCCATTTCCTTCTCCAGGGGACCTTTCCGACCCAGGAGTTAAGCCCACGTCTCCTGTGCCTCCTGTATGGAAGGAGGATTTTTTACCTCTTGAGTCACTGCACCGTCTCTAAGTCTGGAATAAATTGCACCAGAGGCATACTAATTGTATTGACTCTTTGCTAGACGTGTTCCTAGAATGGGATTTGGCAAATGTCACTCTAGTTTGTGGGCTTTCCTGGTGACTCCGGTGGTAAAGAATCCACCTGCAATGTGGGAGACCTGGGTTTGATCCCTGGTTTGGGTAGGTCCCCTGTAGAAGGCAACCACTCCAATATTCTTGTCTGGAGACTTCCATGGACAGGGGAACCTGGCTGGCTGCAGTCCATGGGGTTGCAAAAAGTCAGACATGACTGAGCGGCATGCACTGTAGTTTGTGATCTTTCTGTAAAAGTGACAGTGACCAGACCTGAAGAGTCTGATTGGCCTTTATTTCTGAAGGACTTACAGGAGCACCTACTCAGGCACAAGCCCTTTGACTTTCCATGGAAAGGATGTCAGGGATTCTCCTAGTCTGTCAATCCAGCCTGCTTTCCAGTGCCCGGTGAGAATCTGCCTGTGTTCGCCTTGGTGCCTAGTAGCATCTGAACTTTCTGCTTCATTTCCCATTCAATTTCAAGCTCTACCCTATTTGATATTTGTTTTCTTATTGAAAACAGCCTCAAACCCAGCGTGGAAGCCAGGAGTGAAAAGGTCATGAATGACAGATAATGGAGCACAGGTGCTTTTGTGGCTTCCTCTGCCAAGGCAGGCGCATGTTTCTCTTTTACTTCTTTGGAGATGTTTCTCCAAAGTTTTAGGCAATGTTTCTCACTCAAGTGCAGCAGGGGTTGCTTTTTAGCAAACACTTATGGGAACTATACTCAATATTTTGTAAAAACCTATAAGAGAAAAAACTCTGAAATGAAATGTGTATGGGTATATATATACACACACACCTATAGTGTGCTGTGCTTCGTTGCTCAGTTGTGTCCATCTCTGCAACCCCGTGGACTGTAACCCACAAAACTCCTCTGTCCATGGGGATTCTCCAGGCAAGAATAGTGGAGTGGGGTGCCATTCCCTTTTCCGGAGGATCTTTCCAACCCAGAGACTGAAGCCAGGTCTCCCGCATTGCAGGCAATTCCCTACCATCTGAGCTGCTACAGAAGCCCCAGATATATACATGGTTAAGTGGTAAGAATCCGCCGGCCAGTGCAGGAAACGCTGAAGATGTGAATTCAATCTCTAGGTCAGGAAAATCCCCTGGAGAAAACAGCAGCCCACTCTAGTGATCTTGCCTGGAGAATTCCAGGGACAGAAGAGCCTGGCGAAATAGAGTTCCTAGGGTCACAAAGAGTCAGACACAACTGAGTGACTGAGCACGTACATGTATGTGTGTATATACTGAATCACTTTGTTGTTCACTTAAAATGAACGCAATATTGTCAATCAAGGATACGCCAATAATAAAAGAAAAAAAAGTAACACTTATGTAACATTATGCACAAGGCACTTTAAACCTGCATTATTCCCTCTTGGAGGGAGCAGTGAGTCATCAGTGAATTTGAGAGAAAAATTGTTTTCTTTGGCTGAAAGCAACATGAAGCAGATGACAGAAGGTCTGCAGGTCAACGTGCTGACTTGGGAATCAAGGTTGTGTAGAACCAACCACACGGCCTCTGGGGTGGTTGAAGGACACTGAGCTAGGAGTTGTCTTGATGTGGACAGGGGATGCTTGCAAAGCCACGTCAGGCTCACACGTCAGGGTTCTGGGCAGGGTGCCAGGAAAGGTGCTGCTGGAGCCAGAAGAGGCCCTAGTCCAGCTTAGAGACACAGCCCTGCCATCTAAGGGACCTAGGATCTGGGAAGGCAGAAGGGACTGGTGGGAAGTGAACAGCCTTCTGGGAAACCCAGTCTCAGTCTTAGGTCATCAGGACCTAAGCTGTTTTGGAGTACACATATTAGGAACTTTATTTCAGAGCATCTTTTCCCAAATTTTGTGAGTCAAAAATAGCATTTCAGGACATTACCTGTTATACTTTTCTGATACTAACTTAATATAAGGCCTAGTATCTGGGAATAACACACAATATTCAAGCAAAAAAACCCTTTATTTATATACCATATCAAACTCTTTATAAATTATAAGTAATTAATTTTGTCTGAGTGTTTGAGGTCAGTGGGCTACCTTCCTTTACTGCTGAGTCTGTTATGAGGCCAGCCAGCTTCTCCGTGGACAGAAGGACAGGAAATGACAGGAGGAAAACAAGCAGTGATTCCATTATCTATTAATATGTAGCTTCAAGGGGCTTCCCCTGGTGGTCCAGTGGGTAAGGACACCACCTTGCAGTGCAAGGGGCGCCGGTTCGAGTCCTGGCCTGGGAAGATCCCACGTGCCACGGAGCGGCTGGAC
This sequence comes from Tragulus kanchil, assembly GCA_022376925.1. NCBI lineage: Eukaryota > Metazoa > Chordata > Mammalia > Artiodactyla > Tragulidae > Tragulus > Tragulus kanchil. The sequence goes on along the minus strand of JAIOJX010000032.1, from coordinate 180,871,023 downwards.
CGATGTGTCCAATTACCGAGCCGGAGCTCTGGAGCGCATGCTCCCAGAGCCGGCGCTCTGCAGCGACAGACGCCACCGTGATGGGAGGCCCACAGGAGCCAAAAGAACAAAGACCGATGAAAATAGAGAAATGAAAAGACCAATAGAAGTGGCCCACCCGCTCCCCTCCCTCCCCAACCCGACCCCAGCCCAAAATAAATAAATAAATCTTTAAAAAAAAAAAAAATATGTAGCTTCAAGCAACTAACTGGTAAATCTACCAGCCATTCTCATCAATGTTCCAGAAACAGCCTCGGTACTGCTGACCTTCTCTGACTGTCGAGCATGCAAGGAAGCCTACTTTCGCTTGTTGCCAGTGGATCTGGGCTCAGCAAAGACAAGCCAGCTGGATTTCAGGGCCCATCTAATGTCATCTTAGATTATATTCTGAAGGCAAACAGACCCTGCTGGTGGGTTCTCAGTAGATGGAGGGACAGCCATAAATCCTTGGAAAGGGACGTCATTTTGGTTGGTTGGGCAGGTTTTTGCTTTAGATTTAGTTTTCTTTTGTTTTAACCATTGACCCGTTTTTTTGCTAGATCTGCCATAACAAAACACCACAGAATCAGGACCTAAGCTGTTTTGGAGTACACATATTAGGAACTTTATTTCAGAGCATCTTTTCCCAAATTTTGTGAGTCAAAAATAGCATTTCAGGACATTACCTGTTATACTTTTCTGATACTAACTTAATATAAGGCCTAGTATCTGGGAATAACACACAATATTCAAGCAAAAAAACCCTTTATTTATATACCATATCAAACTCTTTATAAATTATAAGTAATTAATTTTGTCTGAGTGTTTGAGGTCAGTGGGCTACCTTCCTTTACTGCTGAGTCTGTTATGAGGCCAGCCAGCTTCTCCGTGGACAGAAGGACAGGAAATGACAGGAGGAAAACAAGCAGTGATTCCATTATCTATTAATATGTAGCTTCAAGGGGCTTCCCCTGGTGGTCCAGTGGGTAAGGACACCACCTTGCAGTGCAAGGGGCGCCGGTTCGAGTCCTGGCCTGGGAAGATCCCACGTGCCACGGAGCGGCTGGACCGATGTGTCCAATTACCGAGCCGGAGCTCTGGAGCGCATGCTCCCAGAGCCGGCGCTCTGCAGCGACAGACGCCACCGTGATGGGAGGCCCACAGGAGCCAAAAGAACAAAGACCGATGAAAATAGAGAAATGAAAAGACCAATAGAAGTGGCCCACCCGCTCCCCTCCCTCCCCAACCCGACCCCAGCCCAAAATAAATAAATAAATCTTTAAAAAAAAAAAAAATATGTAGCTTCAAGCAACTAACTGGTAAATCTACCAGCCATTCTCATCAATGTTCCAGAAACAGCCTCGGTACTGCTGACCTTCTCTGACTGTCGAGCATGCAAGGAAGCCTACTTTCGCTTGTTGCCAGTGGATCTGGGCTCAGCAAAGACAAGCCAGCTGGATTTCAGGGCCCATCTAATGTCATCTTAGATTATATTCTGAAGGCAAACAGACCCTGCTGGTGGGTTCTCAGTAGATGGAGGGACAGCCATAAATCCTTGGAAAGGGACGTCATTTTGGTTGGTTGGGCAGGTTTTTGCTTTAGATTTAGTTTTCTTTTGTTTTAACCATTGAACCCGTCCACATGTTTTTCTTTGCTAGATCTGCCATAACAAAACACCACAGAATGGGTGGCTTCCACAACAGAAATTCATTTTTCACAGTTCTGGAGGCTGGAAGTCCCAAGGTCATGGCACCAGCAGGGTTGGTTGTCTCTGAGGCCCTTGGACTTGGTTTCCAGTCAGCTGCCTTCTCCCTGCATCCTCACCCGGCCTCTCCTCTGTGTGTGTACATCTCTGGTGTCCCCATGTGTCCAAATTTCTTCTTTTAAGAATACTAGTCATAGCGGATTAAAGTCCATTCTAAGGGCCTTATTTTAGCTTAATTATCTCTTCAAAGGCCCTGTCTCTGAATGCAGTCACATTGTGAGGTAATAAGGGTTAAGATTTCAACATACTCATTCTGTAAAAGGGGATGATCATTGCGAGTATGTCAGAAACTTCTGTGAGGATAAACAAGAGGGTGCATGTACTCTGCGGTACGTTACCGCATACACTCAGCACTCAAAGGAACTCATTAATTAAGACTGTTAGCAAAATGAACATATTATTATCCCCATTTTATACACGAGAAAACTGCAGTTCAGAAAGTATAGGTCATGAATAACTTTCCAAAGTCACATAGTAAAGAGTGGAGCTGGGATTTCAGCCTGTAGATGGTTTTTTTCCTGCTACCACTTTACATCGTCTCTTGTTCTTGGGAGCTAATGTGTAAATTCTGATAAACGTTTTGATTAGAATAAAGAATTTGTGGAGGAAGATGGGAAGGGCAGGTGGAAGGTTGTCTTGGAGGCTTATGGAAATTGTGTGACTGTCAGCTTCAAAGAGATAGAAAAAGGATTTGGGGAACAGAGCTGTGCAGGGGCTTCTATGGAATTGAATGAAAGATCCCTTAAGCACTGAAATTAAAGAAAACACCCGAAGTCATTGTTTGGACTTCCATTTACTCTCCCTTTCTAGGGAGAAGTGGAAGCAACGTACCTCCCAGAAGTTTTAATGGTTTTCAGAGTTATGTTTAACTATTTGCCAACTCAGTAGATGGAGGGACAGCCATAAATCCTTGGAAAGGGACGTCATTTTGGTTGGTTGGGCAGGTTTTTGCTTTAGATTTAGTTTTCTTTTGTTTTAACCATTGAACCCGTCCACATGTTTTTCTTTGCTAGATCTGCCATAACAAAACACCACAGAATGGGTGGCTTCCACAACAGAAATTCATTTTTCACAGTTCTGGAGGCTGGAAGTCCCAAGGTCATGGCACCAGCAGGGTTGGTTGTCTCTGAGGCCCTTGGACTTGGTTTCCAGTCAGCTGCCTTCTCCCTGCATCCTCACCCGGCCTCTCCTCTGTGTGTGTACATCTCTGGTGTCCCCATGTGTCCAAATTTCTTCTTTTAAGAATACTAGTCATAGCGGATTAAAGTCCATTCTAAGGGCCTTATTTTAGCTTAATTATCTCTTCAAAGGCCCTGTCTCTGAATGCAGTCACATTGTGAGGTAATAAGGGTTAAGATTTCAACATACTCATTCTGTAAAAGGGGATGATCATTGCGAGTATGTCAGAAACTTCTGTGAGGATAAACAAGAGGGTGCATGTACTCTGCGGTACGTTACCGCATACACTCAGCACTCAAAGGAACTCATTAATTAAGACTGTTAGCAAAATGAACATATTATTATCCCCATTTTATACACGAGAAAACTGCAGTTCAGAAAGTATAGGTCATGAATAACTTTCCAAAGTCACATAGTAAAGAGTGGAGCTGGGATTTCAGCCTGTAGATGGTTTTTTTTCCTGCTACCACTTTACATCGTCTCTTGTTCTTGGGAGCTAATGTGTAAATTCTGATAAACGTTTTGATTAGAATAAAGAATTTGTGGAGGAAGATGGGAAGGGCAGGTGGAAGGTTGTCTTGGAGGCTTATGGAAATTGTGTGACTGTCAGCTTCAAAGAGATAGAAAAAGGATTTGGGGAACAGAGCTGTGCAGGGGCTTCTATGGAATTGAATGAAAGATCCCTTAAGCACTGAAATTAAAGAAAACACCCGAAGTCATTGTTTGGACTTCCATTTACTCTCCCTTTCTAGGGAGAAGTGGAAGCAACGTACCTCCCAGAAGTTTTAATGGTTTTCAGAGTTATGTTTAACTATTTGCCAAGTTCTTCACTGGTTCCACAATTTGCACAATCCACAGGTGGTTTGGCCTTTCTTTTTCCACCCTGGTCTGCTGGAAATAATGATTCTTGTAAATTATTCTCTGGAGCACTGCTGGTAGAGAGTAGAAGACATGTAAAATGAAAAGCAAAATGAATAGGATGCCTTTGCTGCAGAATTGAGAACTGGCAGGAACCAGCAGTCTAAGAGACATCCCTGAGAACATCCGTATGCTAGCTTTTAATGTCTCCATCCCGGACATTATTGTCCCCAAGACACTTCCTGTGGGCTGAACTCTAGCTGTTGGTTTGGAGCAAGGCAAGATCCAAGAGAGAGTCTGTGAAAGCCTCCTGCTCTTTCGCCTCTGCCTGCTCTGTCAGGGACCCCCCCATCCCTCACCCAGACCACCTGAAGAAAGCAGACTTAGCATTGTCAGAACACGTGGGTAGAAGAATCATTAGCTGATACAAGATCCAGCTTAGGGAACAGGAGAGGCTAAGCACAGATAAGCATCCTCCGTCAGGAAGAGAAGGCAGTTCTTTCAGGTTGAGTATGGGGATTTAGAGATTACTAAAGTTTTATAGAGGCTATTTGACTTATTAGACTGTGATGGAGAATTAAAAAAAATGCTTCTAACCAGGAGCTGTTCTGTGCCACAAGTCACAGTTGTCTATAGACACCAATGGATCATGGCCTCCACAGTCAAAGAATTGAAAGTTCTAGGCAGGGAGAGTTAAAATGCAGGTTTAGAGACCTTTCCACTCAAGCGCGCCTTCGGCTGAGAGTAGGTGCTAGCTGCTGCCCCATCCTACTCGCAAATCCAAATGTCCAGATCCTCCCTGCCATGGCTGTCCTTAGTAGTAGTGTAAGTCATGTTGAGGATACAGTGGAATCATTCTGTGCAAATGACTGGTATTACAGGAAAGTCAAGAGAAAAAAAAGAGAAAATAACTAGATGTGGTTAATGCACTCAAGATATTCATTTAAGTGGTCAGTTGTGTCAGTCATTTTCATATATATGGTACAAAAGACAGTGGAAATTGATGGAAAGATCTCATCTACAAGAGCAACAAGACACGTAAGTAATACGCTCATGGGTGATATTAACAAGAGAGGTGCAGGAGCTTTAGGAACAATGATAAAAGGGAAACTCGGTTAGGGGCACACACGGATGAGCGCAAGAGAAGGGACTCTTGTTCTCTGACAGGAAGACTCTCCACTTTATAATGTGTAGATTTTCTTGAAGTCGATTTATACATACTATTTAATTTCAATCAATGTCTCAGAAGAATTTTTCTTGGACTCTGACAAAAGGACTCTAAAATTCAACTTGAAGAGCCATTTTATTGAAAAACTTCTGGAAAATCTTTTAAAAATAAGGGGAATATGAGGAACCTGTTGCATACAATGAAATGACAGTATTAACACACAAAGTAACAAGTACAAAAACACAGTTCACTCCAGCTAACAGAATCAGGAAATAAACTCATGTGTATATACGAATAGGACTTACAAAAGATCACAATTCAGATCAACTCTACCCAGATACAACTTTGGGGGAAGATAATCTGAAAAAAAAAAAAAAAAAAAGCTTCACTATCCTATAATCTGTATCTCCTTTGAGTGAACAATTTTAATTCCATGGATATATCAAAAAGATGTGCATCTTGCTGCATTTAATATTAAAAAAAAGAGTAAGTCTGTTAAAAGAGAATTTTAAACTGAAAACTTATGTATGGTACATCTAAAAATAGAATACTACAGTCATTAAAATAATATGTCCCAAAACGCTTTAAAAGAGTATGCCTGGGTCTTCCCTGGTGGTCCAGCGGGTAAGGACACCACCTTGCAGTGCAAGGGGTGCTGGTTCGATCCTTGGCCTGGGAAGAGCCCACATGCCACGGAGCGACTGGACCGATGTGTCCAACTACCGAGCTGGAACTCTGGAGCACATGTGCCCAGAGCCAGTGCTCTGCAGCGACAGAGGCCACCGCGATGGGAGGCCCACAGGAGCCAAAGAACAAAGATGGATGAAAATAGATAAGTGAAAGACCAATAGAAGTGCCCCACCCCCCAAAGAAGAGTATGCCTAGTAAGATCTCACTTTGGTATGTGTATTTTATTTTAGTAATGTTTGTATGATAAGAAAAGAATACAATGAAGGCTAATAGGACTCATTCTGGATGGTGGGTAATTAAATTTTATTTTTCATATTGCTTCTATGCATCTTATGAAGTACACACAGTGATCCGTGTGGCTCAGGCAATTAAAAATTCATAATGGGGCTTTCCTGGTGGTCCAGTGGGTAAGGACACCGCCTTGCAGTGCAAGGGGCGCTGATTTGATCCCTGGCCTGGGAAGATCCCATGTACTGCGGAGTGGCTGGACCGATGTGTCCAAGTACCGAGCTGGAGCTCTGGAGCACATGTGCCCAGAGCCAGTGCTCTGCAGCGACAGAGGCCACCGCGATGGGAGGCCCACAGGAGCCAAAGAACAAAGATGGATGAAAATAGATAAGTGAAAGACCAATAGAAGTGCCCCACCCCCCAAAGAAGAGTATGCCTAGTAAGATCTCACTTTGGTATGTGTATTTTATTTTAGTAATGTTTGTATGATAAGAAAAGAATACAATGAAGGCTAATAGGACTCATTCTGGATGGTGGGTAATTAAATTTTATTTTTCATATTGCTTCTATGCATCTTATGAAGTACACACAGTGATCCGTGTGGCTCAGGCAATTAAAAATTCATAATGGGGCTTTCCTGGTGGTCCAGTGGGTAAGGACACCGCCTTGCAGTGCAAGGGGCGCTGATTTGATCCCTGGCCTGGGAAGATCCCATGTACTGCGGAGTGGCTGGACCGATGTGTCCAATCACCGAGCCGGAGCTCTGGCGCTCATGCGCCCAGAGCCGGCGCTCTGTGACGACAGAGGCTACTGCGATGGGAGGCCCACATGGGCCAAAGAACAAAGACGGATGAAAATGGAGAAATGAAAGACCAATAGAAGTGGCCCGCCCATCCCCCTCCTTCCCCACCCCCCAAAAGATAAATTAAAAAAAAAATTCATAATGAAGGCAGCTTGTGCAGGAGGAGCAGGGAGATTGAAAAGTCCTCTTTGATACAGAGGTGAGTCCCTTTGGTCAAATCATAAAGTGAATGACATCACCATTACTTAACCAGTCATAGGACCTCTGTCCTAAGGGGAAGCTCTCTCAGGGAACAGCAGTGTCTTGGCAGACAGTGAAAAACCTGAACCCCCCGTTAGTTTCCTATCTGTCTTCCCTGAAAGCTGAGCTTCAGCTTCAAAGGCCAATTGCTCAGATCGTCTTATATGGTTCAGCCGAGGCGGACGTCGTGGCATCTCCTTGACCTTTCTTTGTGATTACAGGCATCCGTCATCTGAAGGATGCTTCCGTGCCTATTAAACTCAGAGCAGGAAGAATTGTGCTAATATAAAGACCAACTGGAGCTGGGCTCCAGGAAGGCGCAAAGTAAGCATTTCCATGTTCTCTCCAGCTGTTAATTGCTATGTAGCTGATGTATTTCCTTTTGCTTCAAAAGCCAAGGACTTATATCTGAATTCAGTGTACATGTACGGGCAATATAAATGACAGACAGCTTCTATGTATGCATTTTCTCGTCCTTTTATTTTAGTCATTTCTATTGATCTTTATTTATTTCCATCCATCTCTGTTCTTTGACCTGTGTGGGCCTCCCATCGCAGTGGCCTTTCTCGTTGCAGAGCACTGGCTCTGGGCGCATGCCCTCTAGAGCACTGGCTCGTAATTGGAAACACTGGTCCAGCCACTCCATGGCACGTGGGATCTTCTCAGGCCAGGGATCAAACCAGCGCCCCTTGCACTGCAAAGCGGTGTCCTTACCCACTGGACCACCAGGGAAGTCCTTTTTATGCTTTTAAAATGTCCTTTTTGCCCCCCACCCCCTTTTTTTTTAAAAAATCTTGAGTCATGTTCTTCCATAAGCAGCTTGAAATCCTTTTGGAAGAAAATTAGTTTTGGCGCCCTTCCCAGGGAGACTGAGAACAGAAGCTGTGACCTTCAGCGCTGTGTACAGTCAGCCTGGCTTCTTAGGAGTCACGGTGGTGGTTATAAAGCCAGAGCGGCCGGGCTGGTCCTCAGTCCTGGTGCAGCAGTGGGCAGCAGCCTCCTGGGGCCACCTGGCAGGTGCCTGGGGCCTGTCTGGTTTTCTCCCCCCGGGGGGGCCACCCTGCAGGTGCGGTCGGAGACAGCAGTCCGAGGTGATCCTTGGAAAAAGAAAAAAGTCATAGGACCTCTGTCCTAAGGGGAAGCTCTCTCAGGAACAGCAGTGTCTTGGCAGACAGTGACAAACCTGAACCCCCCGTTAGTTTCCTATCTGTCTTCCCTGAAAGCTGAGCTTCAGCTTCAAAGGCCAATTGCTCAGATCGTCTTATATGGTTCAGCCGAGGCGGACGTCGTGGCATCTCCTTGACCTTTCTTTGTGATTACAGGCATCCGTCATCTGAAGGATGCTTCCGTGCCTATTAAACTCAGAGCAGGAAGAATTGTGCTAATATAAAGACCAACTGGAGCTGGGCTCCAGGAAGGCGCAAAGTAAGCATTTCCATGTTCTCTCCAGCTGTTAATTGCTATGTAGCTGATGTATTTCCTTTTGCTTCAAAAGCCAAGGACTTATATCTGAATTCAGTGTACATGTACGGGCAATATAAATGACAGACAGCTTCTATGTATGCATTTTCTCGTCCTTTTATTTTAGTCATTTCTATTGATCTTTATTTATTTCCATCCATCTCTGTTCTTTGACCTGTGTGGGCCTCCCATCGCAGTGGCCTTTCTCGTTGCAGAGCACTGGCTCTGGGCGCATGCCCTCTAGAGCACTGGCTCGTAATTGGAAACACTGGTCCAGCCACTCCATGGCACGTGGGATCTTCTCAGGCCAGGGATCAAACCAGCGCCCCTTGCACTGCAAAGCGGTGTCCTTACCCACTGGACCACCAGGGAAGTCCTTTTTATGCTTTTAAAATGTCCTTTTTGCCCCCCACCCCCCTTTTTTTTTAAAATCTTGAGTCATGTTCTTCCATAAGCAGCTTGAAATCCTTTTGGAAGAAAATTAGTTTTGGCGCCCTTCCCAGGGAGACTGAGAACAGAAGCTGTGACCTTCAGCGCTGTGTACAGTCAGCCTGGCTTCTTAGGAGTCACGGTGGTGGTTATAAAGCCAGAGCGGCCGGGCTGGTCCTCAGTCCTGGTGCAGCAGTGGGCAGCAGCCTCCCGGGGGCCACCCTGGCAGGTGCCTGGGGCCTGTCTGGTTTTCTCCCACGCAGGAGGCCGAAAGGGGGAGCACTCCCACCTCTGGAGACTCAGGCTGCAGCCTCCAGGGAATGTGAACTCAGAGTAAAGAGAGCCTGTGGTGGGTGGAAGCGTCTGAACCGAGGTTGGATCTCTTCCAGCATGGAGAAAGCTGCAGGCACACACACTGAGGCCCGGGCGTGGTGGCCAAGGTCATAACGGGGGTGTTCGCTCCATCGCTCAGTGACAGAGACCCGTGAGAAGAAGCCGCACCCCTAATGTTACCAGGCTCCTACTGCTTGATGCTCAATAGGCCAATTAAAGGAGAGACGAGTTTTTGGAGCAAAAAGTAGTTACTTTACTCAGAAAGCCAGCTGACAGAGAAGATGGTGGGCTAGTGTCCCAAAGAACCCTCTCACTCAGGTTAGAACTCAGACTTCTTGTATGCTAACCCAAAGGGATGGGGCTGGTGGTGGCAGGCTTCTTGCTGTAGGAATCCTCCGTGCTCGCAGCTGTCAAGTGTGTCTAGTCACAATGCGCCTTTAAATCTCCTACAAGACAAACCTTTTGTTCTTGGTTCTGCAGCTCTTTGCTTCTCTATGAATGGAAAAGTTTTATACCTATAAAAGTCAGAGCCTTGGGAGTAGGATATCATGGCTATTTCAGGCTCTAGGTAACATTCTTTTACAAAGGTGCAGAGTTAGCATGACTAAGCGCGGGCAACAGAAGACAAGTCTTAGAGCTAAACTAATAGATCCAGTTTGGAGTCAGGTGTGTCCTTCTCTGTTACATTCTCTGACTCCAGGGCCTCTGATTCTGCATCAATGCCCTGGGCACTCATAGCCCGTCTGCCAATTTCTTCAGCCTGCTCTGATTGGAAAGCACCCTGGCCCAGGGGTCCAGCCTCTGCCTACCAGGTTCAGAATGCTAGGCAGGGGTGTGTGTGCAGGTGTCCAGGTGTAGAGATGAACAGCCAGGGGCTTGTTGCCAAAATTCAGCCTCTGTTCTGGTTCCAAATAGAAATGTGGAGACAATATTTTGGGTGAAGTGAAAAGGAGTAGCCTTTATTATTTTGCAATAGAGAGGGGGCTACAGTGGGCTAGTGCCCTCAAGACTGTGTGCCCCGCCCTGGAGGGGCTAATGAGGAGTCATAAAGTGCTCAAGGAACTGGGCATGGTCAGCTCGCGGACATTCTTCTAATTGGTTGGTGGTGAGGAACTGGGAGTCAGCATCGTCACCCTTCCGGTTCCAGCCAGTCTGGATCTGTGCTCTTGCAGTCAGCAGTTCTCAACTGGTGGGCGAATGCTTCCTGTAAAAATGGTTTAGGAATATGTGTCAGACCTTTGTCTACATCTTTTGGGAACTGAGTTCTGCCATATGGCAGACTGATCGTCAAAGTTGTTACCGGTTCCCTAGCCCAAGAGTCACTCTTTATCTCTCCATCTTCATATTTCCCAATCATTAGCTATTGAGTCAGCCTTTTAGTATAAAAGACAAGGACACAGGGATTTGAACGTGATTTCAAGCTTTCCTTCCAGGAAAGTCTTTCTTCTGGTCTCTCCTTCAATCCAGAGGGTTTATCTCTCGCCAGCCTCTCAGCCCCCAGATATCTCACACCAGTGCCTGTTCCTTAATGCCAAGAAGTGATAACTGCTCTTTCTTTTATTTTTTCTGGTATAAATAATATAAATAATGTTGCCTAATATTCTATGCTGGAAGGACACCTTGATCTTAGTCCAAATTTGCCTCTGAATAACTGGGTGACTTTGGGCAAGACAGCCTCTTTAGGCTTCAGGTACTTCTTAAAGAAGGAAACTTAAAAGAAGAAAGAGCAGTAGACAACATAATGCAGATTGCAGAGCACTTTTCTGTGGATCACACAAAACAAAATATGTGGGATGTTAAGTGTTAAGAGAGAAAAATATTTCTGTGATCAAATGCCTTTGATCAACACTGGATTAAGTGAAGCAGGGCGGTCAGGCATTGAGACAGATCCTATGCAGGAGAGAAAGCAGGAGAGAGAAGCTACCCAATCCAATGACTCTGCTTGCAGAAGGGTTTTGAGATGGTCTGACATCCTGACGACAAATACCGCTTTCTCACAGCAGCTTGAGTGGTTCTCTGCTCCCTAGGCCAGACGACCACCCACAGATCCCTTTGCCACTTCTGAGAGTGAGACCAGCCATTCTCTCATCCATCTCTCCCACTCTGTGTCTCTCTCTGCTTTTGCCTCCTTCACTTCTAACCAACATCCTCCCTCTCCATTTCACAAGTGTCCTTTAATGACTGATCCATGACCTGTCAGCTCTGGTCCCTCTCTCGAGTGCTCTCATTAACTTGCAAGAAAGGCCTTGATAGGCTCAGCCCAACTCTTTGAGCCAAGCCACAACTCATGGGCAGTCAACCGATGGATGGTTTATCCTTGAATCAAGGCCCGTGCCTTGCTCAGTTGGCCCTGTTCAAGGGCCTGCAGGACTGGCGGATGCCCTGAGTTGAGGGACATGAGCAAGTGCCTCTACACCTGCTGACTCGGTCCCTGGGCAGAGGAGTCAGGGAGGACCTAGAGAATGTGGGCACTTAGGCACTAGAGCCCATCACGCTGTCTTCTCGGCCTGGAATTCCCAAGGTCCCTCCCTGTGCCTATTCTCCTCTTTGTATCAGGTACTTATGCTGCATCACAAACCACTCCAGAAGCCAGCTCATGAATCTTCAGGTCAGCTGAGCAGTCCCTCTGGCTTGGCTGCTTTTGGCTGGACCTGCTCAGCATCTGTGGTCAGCTGACAGGCCAGTTGGGCCACTGGTTTAGGATGGCCTCACTCACAGTTTTGCAAGAGGTTGGATGCCAACCATGGTGACAGCCCCTGAGCCACGTGTCTCCTGTCTTTCAGCAGATTAGCCTGGATCTGCCTACAGCACGTGTCCTGCGCTGGCTCTGCTTCACAGATCTTTCTCCGAATCCTCTTTCAACCAAACTCACCTCTTTCTAAGCCCAAGCCAGCTGGCCCTCCAGCTTGATGGACCTTTCTTTTCTTCTGAGCCCTTCACAAGTATTGACCATTTATACCCAACCTCCCTGTGCTGTCAGATTTAGCAAGTAGAAATAAAGAACAATATCAATTTGAATATTACATAAACAATAATTTTTTTTAGTATAAGTACATCCCAAACATAGCAAGGGATATGCTTACACTGAAAGATTTTGATTAGTATTTTTGAGATGGTCTGACATCCTGACGACAAATACCCCCAGACCCCCAGCCAAAAATCCTTTGCCACTTCTGAGAGTGAGACCAGCCATTCTCTCATCCATCTCTCCCACTCTGTGTCTCTCTCTGCTTTTGCCTCCTTCACTTCTAACCAACATCCTCCCTCTCCATTTCACAAGTGTCCTTTAATGACTGATCCATGACCTGTCAGCTCTGGTCCCTCTCTCGAGTGCTCTCATTAACTTGCAAGAAAGGCCTTGATAGGCTCAGCCCAACTCTTTGAGCCAAGCCACAACTCATGGGCAGTCAACCGATGGATGGTTTATCCTTGAATCAAGGCCCGTGCCTTGCTCAGTTGGCCCTGTTCAAGGGCCTGCAGGACTGGCGGATGCCCTGAGTTGAGGGACATGAGCAAGTGCCTCTACACCTGCTGACTCGGTCCCTGGGCAGAGGAGTCAGGGAGGACCTAGAGAATGTGGGCACTTAGGCACTAGAGCCCATCACGCTGTCTTCTCGGCCTGGAATTCCCAAGGTCCCTCCCTGTGCCTATTCTCCTCTTTGTATCAGGTACTTATGCTGCATCACAAACCACTCCAGAAGCCAGCTCATGAATCTTCAGGTCAGCTGAGCAGTCCCTCTGGCTTGGCTGCTTTTGGCTGGACCTGCTCAGCATCTGTGGTCAGCTGACAGGCCAGTTGGGCCACTGGTTTAGGATGGCCTCACTCACAGTTTTGCAAGAGGTTGGATGCCAACCATGGTGACAGCCCCTGAGCCACGTGTCTCCTGTCTTTCAGCAGATTAGCCTGGATCTGCCTACAGCACGTGTCCTGCGCTGGCTCTGCTTCACAGATCTTTCTCCGAATCCTCTTTCAACCAAACTCACCTCTTTCTAAGCCCAAGCCAGCTGGCCCTCCAGCTTGATGGACCTTTCTTTTCTTCTGAGCCCTTCACAAGTATTGACCATTTATACCCAACCTCCCTGTGCTGTCAGATTTAGCAAGTAGAAATAAAGAACAATATCAATTTGAATATTACATAAACAATAATTTTTTTTAGTATAAGTACATCCCAAACATAGCAAGGGATATGCTTACACTGAAAGATGAATTATTGAGATTCCAGTTGACCTGTGTGCTTTTATTTTGTCTGGCAGTCTTCCCCTCCTACAAGTGCTCCTTGGTCCAGTCTCAAGGGAGAGGCGGGGCCCTGGCCGCCTTCTAGGAGGCATCAGTGAACCTCTGTAACCAGCAGAGGGCAGGGCTGCCTTATTACTGCCGCAGTAGGTGTGGGGTCAACATCTTTTCTTCTCAATGTCTCTGGCCTTGTAAACGGTGGGTGATAACACACAGGCTGAGGGTACCTGTTATTGGAAAGATCCCAGTTCCTTTGAGAAATGTTTGCCTCTCAAACATGAAGTTGATCAAGGCATCACCAGAGATACACATGATTCAGCGTTGCTTCGTTAATGCTACTCTATTTGGTGCTGAAATCCACGGACGTCTGGGCCCAGGCTATCTTGATACTATTTAAACATTGAGTAGCCTGAATGGGTGATACGTATTTCCAACTGGTGACTTACAAACTGAATTCTGGATCTAGATTTGGGCTCATGGATGCAGGTCACATGGACTAAACTGTCAGTCAAGGGATCTGCTCTTATCTCTGGCTCCAGGAGAGGGCTCCTCTGCAGCCTTTACTTTCTACCATCTCCGTGTAACTGCAGCAGTCGGTGAGTCCAGATCAGAGCCCTTTAGACAAGTTTTCGAGGGGGTCGTTCTTTCCTCACTTGTGAGGGAGGGCTTTCTCCCTCATGTGGACCCCTCTCCCACCACGCTTCCCACAGGAGGCATCGGGTCAAGCACGTCCCCCCTCGGTCGGCTCTCTGGTTGCATTCTCACCCCACACTCCCTCACCCCTCCATCTGCCACTGGCTTTCTTTTCATCTGAATGGTAAAATTCCAGATTTGGGTTTAAGTTTTAGAGGAGACAGTTCTTATGGATCTGAATGTTAAGCTTTAAGCAGTTTCTTTCACAAGGAAACTTGTCGAGAGTTGGGATGTGTGTGGGAGTGAACCAGGTGTTTCCAGATCCCTGCCCTCCTATAATTTCAACAGCACACTGGTTGCTGTCAAAAAAACAATAATTTGTTTTTTTAGTATAAGTACATCCCAAACATAGCAAGGGATATGCTTACACTGAAAGATGAATTATTGAGATTCCAGTTGACCTGTGTGCTTTTATTTTGTCTGGCAGTCTTCCCCTCCTACAAGTGCTCCTTGGTCCAGTCTCAAGGAGAGGCGGGGCCCTGGCCGCCTTCTAGGAGGCATCAGTGAACCTCTGTAACCAGCAGAGGGCAGGGCTGCCTTATTACTGCCGCAGTAGGTGTGGGGTCAACATCTTTTCTTCTCAATGTCTCTGGCCTTGTAAACGGTGGGTGATAACACACAGGCTGAGGGTACCTGTTATTGGAAAGATCCCAGTTCCTTTGAGAAATGTTTGCCTCTCAAACATGAAGTTGATCAAGGCATCACCAGAGATACACATGATTCAGCGTTGCTTCGTTAATGCTACTCTATTTGGTGCTGAAATCCACGGACGTCTGGGCCCAGGCTATCTTGATACTATTTAAACATTGAGTAGCCTGAATGGGTGATACGTATTTCCAACTGGTGACTTACAAACTGAATTCTGGATCTAGATTTGGGCTCATGGATGCAGGTCACATGGACTAAACTGTCAGTCAAGGGATCTGCTCTTATCTCTGGCTCCAGGAGAGGGCTCCTCTGCAGCCTTTACTTTCTACCATCTCCGTGTAACTGCAGCAGTCGGTGAGTCCAGATCAGAGCCCTTTAGACAAGTTTTCGAGGGGGTCGTTCTTTCCTCACTTGTGAGGGAGGGCTTTCTCCCTCATGTGGACCCCTCTCCCACCACGCTTCCCACAGGAGGCATCGGGTCAAGCACGTCCCCCCTCGGTCGGCTCTCTGGTTGCATTCTCACCCCACACTCCCTCACCCCTCCATCTGCCACTGGCTTTCTTTTCATCTGAATGGTAAAATTCCAGATTTGGGTTTAAGTTTTAGAGGAGACAGTTCTTATGGATCTGAATGTTAAGCTTTAAGCAGTTTCTTTCACAAGGAAACTTGTCGAGAGTTGGGATGTGTGTGGGAGTGAACCAGGTGTTTCCAGATCCCTGCCCTCCTATAATTTCAACAGCACACTGGTTGCTAGTACATCAGTGAACAAAATACGTAACAACCCTCCTCTACAATGCTGAGAGATCCAGAGAAGAGGCAACAAGATTGTTTTATTACCAAGTCTTCTCATACAGTGGAGTAGTAAAGCTAAGGGTCATCAGGCGAGTGGATTCTCCCTTCCTCAGGGACAGGCTGTTTCTTCCATTCTATTCAGGCTTTCAGTGAATTGCATGAGGCCCTTTCATATTATGAAGGACAACATGCTTTACTTAGTCTATTGACTTAAATGTTAATCTCATCCAAAAAAACACTGAGAATCATGTCTGGGCACAAATGCCTGGGCACTCCATGGATCAGCCACATGGCACCTGATCTGAAGTTAACACCCTGGGCTTGGAATCATAGCTCGGGCTTCTCTTTGTGTGAACCCATCTGCCTACTGACTGTAAGAGAGAGGCTAAAATCAGACTAATCTTTTTTTAAGGAAACTATAAATGCTGAGTAAGCTATAACATACAGAGGGTTAAAGGTGCTGAAGAATGGAGTAGAATCACAAGGTAAGGACGGGGAGAGGATTCCAGAGAGAAGGAAGCGAGCCGTAGGGTTTGCCGCTGCTTCTTGCCGCTGCTTCCGGGAGTGGCTGGTTTGTGTCTGGGGCACAGAGGTAGGCTGGGCACAGGGGCCGAGGGCCTATAACAGCGTCACTGGGCTGAGGAAACAGAAATGGGAGTTTAGAAGTAAGAAGAAGTCAGGACTCAAGGGATGCAAGTTCCTAGGAAGTAAAGTGAATCCAACGTTTTGCATACAATTTCCCTTCTAGGAATAGATTCTGACTCCTGAGGGGTGAAGCATGGGATGAGAGGCTGAATAATTAGACAAAAGTCACCTGCTAAAATAACAGAGATTCTAGCAGGCTTGTGGTTTTCAGGGGACAAGAACTGGTGTGTGGACATGTGAAGGGAGCAATGGAGACCTCCTCATTACTACATTACCAGGGGAAGGCTAAATAAACCAGATCTCGGAAGACTCTGAAACCCAATCTTGATTCATCGAGGAATCTTTCTGTACTCTCTCTGTAAGAGAGAAGAAAAGCAAACCTTCTCTTGAGAAAGAAAATAGCCACAGCTAAATAATTTTTGATGCACATTGTTTGGCATCTAATCAGAATGACCAGGCATAACAAATAACAGAAAAAAATACCTGGAAATGAAGAGGAAATAGAGAATTAATATTCACGGGAATCTAGATATTGGAGCTATCAAACACAGACTTTAACCATCATTATTCTGTATAAAAAATAGAAGAAAAGACAGAGAAGTGGAATCCATAAAAAGAAATCAAAATTCTAGTACTAAAAATTAAAATAACTCCAACTGTTTTTAATACCATATCAAACAAAGCAAAAGAGAGGAGTGAAATATGGATAAGTAGAAAATACCCAGATTAAGCCCAGAAAGAAAATAAAGAATAGAAAATGCAGAAAAGCACATAAGAGACATATGGGATAGAATGAAAGCATCTAATATATGCATACTTGTGGTCCCAGAAAAAGAAGAAAAAATCAGAATGAAAGCAATTTTTAAAGAGATTGTTTCTGAGAATTTTCCAAAACAGACATCAAATTGCATTTTTAAGAAGTTACATGAACCTCACACAGGTTTAGTATAAGAGAAACTGCACCTAGGAACATGATTTTAAAAGAGTTGAGGGCTTCCCCTGATGGCCCAGTGTGTAAGGACACTGCCTTGCAGTGCAAGGGGCGCCAGTTCGATCCCTGGCCTGGGAAGATCCCACGTGCCGCGGAGCGGCTGGACCAATGTGTCCAATCACCGAGCCGGAGCTCTGGAGCGCGTGCGCCCAGAGCCGGTGCTCTGTGACAACAGAGGCCACAGAGATGGGAGGCCCACAGGAGCCAAAGAACAAAGACGGATGAAAATAGATAAATGAAAGACGAATAGAAGTGGCCCGCCCATCCCCCTTCCTCCCCACCGCATCCCCCAAAAGATAAATAAATAAAATTAAAAAAAAAAAAACAGTTGAAAAACCAAAAAAAGAAAAAAAAGAGAGAGAGAAGAACTTTAAAGCAACCAAAAAGGGGAAGATTCATCACCTTCAAAGGATTCTAAAAATTATAGATAACTTTTCAACCAAAAATCAGAAAGTCAAATATAATGCAACATTTTCCAGCACCGAAAAGAACCATCTGTCTACTTAATAATCTATATTCAGTGAAATTGTCTTTCAACAAGGAAGGCAAAATAAGGGTGTTTACACATGAACTATTCTGGTTTCTTGATCAGGGAAAGAGGCGCTGTGGGAAGTTTTTGGAATGAAGGGTTGTTGTAGGAGCTGGGGCTCTGTGGGTATGGGTGGGTGGGGGGCGGGGATGAAATTCTGGAAGGATCTTATTCCCCAGACCAGGATTTGAACTCAAATCCTCAGCAGTGAAAGTGCAGAGACCTAACCAATGGAATGCCAGGGCATTCCCCACACACTTTAAAATAAGCACCCCTTATTCATCTACCAGCTCCCCTGCGAGTCTATGAGCCCCATGAGGATGAGACCCATGTCGTCTCCTCACTCCACTCAGAATCTTCCAGAACACCTGATCAAGAACCTCTTAGCTTCATATCTTGGACTTGCATGTCCCTAGGAAAGCCAGCCATTTATCTCTGCAAGAGGCAGTTCAATGTTGATTTTGGCAGCTCTTCAAGCAGTTGACTGTTAGCTCTTATTCAGTTTTTAGTTCAAAGCAACAGAAAGGTCTTGCTCCTGGCAGGTTGTCAAGATACAGGGTTGGCCTCCTGGGGTTCTCTCATTCCTTATAAGAGCAGTGGTGTCCACAGACCTGAGAGGTAGACAGAGCAGGGTAAGGAGGGGTGCAGAGGGCCCAGGGGGCTGCTTGGATGTTGGGTCATGTGCGCTGATGGCCTGGTGGAGGTGAGAGGTGGACAGGCTAGGACACGAGATGGACTTCACAGTGCAGTGCCTCTCTGGCTGGCCCCTCACTGGCTTCACTCCATCTGGCCTCATCCATGCCCAGCTACCAGGATTCTCCAATCACCACTTCGTTCACACCCACATCTGCTCATGTGACTCCCCACCATCGACAGGGCAAAGTCCACGCCCCTTACCCTGGCATCCAAGCATCCAACCTGTATCTCCAGATCCCCCTCCAGCATGATCTTCCACAAGGTCACATCGAAGAACTTTCTAATGCTACGAAGCTGGTCTTCTTTTCTCAGAACATATCTTTTTCTTTTCTCTGGTGGCCTTTGCCCATAGCATATTTCCTCTACCCTCTCCTGGAATGTCTTAACGTCTTTCTCTTTATTGAAGGCTTCTCTGGCTTTCAGGATCCAATTCAAGTCTCGCCTCTTTGAGATGAGGGTAGGGACTTCTACCACTTGCCCTTTTGGGTACAGCGTCTTCCTAGGTGTACTGCCCATTGTCACCCTCTAGGCACTGGCTTCAGTGTGGGCCTGTATTATCACATGCATGGCACGTACATGCAGCAAAACTGGCATTTCTGAGTCCCACTACTCCCAGATAGATGCCTTTCTAAGACTGGAGGGGCACCCTTGTGGCAGTGGAAGTGCCCACCCCCTAAAGGATGCATCATTGCACTGAATATTGCCCCCAGTTTCACCCCACTGACCTAGATTGTGCCTATAAATCTTCCAGCAACACCTGATCAAGAACCTCTTAGCTTCATATCTTGGACTTGCATGTCCCTAGGAAAGCCAGCCATTTATCTCTGCAAGAGGCAGTTCAATGTTGATTTTGGCAGCTCTTCAAGCAGTTGACTGTTAGCTCTTATTCAGTTTTTAGTTCAAAGCAACAGAAAGGTCTTGCTCCTGGCAGGTTGTCAAGATACAGGGTTGGCCTCCTGGGGTTCTCTCATTCCTTATAAGAGCAGTGGTGTCCACAGACCTGAGAGGTAGACAGAGCAGGGTAAGGAGGGGTGCAGAGGGCCCAGGGGGCTGCTTGGATGTTGGGTCATGTGCGCTGATGGCCTGGTGGAGGTGAGAGGTGGACAGGCTAGGACACGAGATGGACTTCACAGTGCAGTGCCTCTCTGGCTGGCCCCTCACTGGCTTCACTCCATCTGGCCTCATCCATGCCCAGCTACCAGGATTCTCCAATCACCACTTCGTTCACACCCACATCTGCTCATGTGACTCCCCACCATCGACAGGGCAAAGTCCACGCCCCTTACCCTGGCATCCAAGCATCCAACCTGTATCTCCAGATCCCCCTCCAGCATGATCTTCCACAAGGTCACATCGAAGAACTTTCTAATGCTACGAAGCTGGTCTTCTTTTCTCAGAACATATCTTTTTCTTTTCTCTGGTGGCCTTTGCCCATAGCATATTTCCTCTCCCCTCTCCTGGAATGTCTTAACGTCTTTCTCTTTATTGAAGGCTTCTCTGGCTTTCAGGATCCAATTCAAGTCTCGCCTCTTTGAGATGAGGGTAGGGACTTCTACCACTTGCCCTTTTGGGTACAGCGTCTTCCTAGGTGTACTGCCCATTGTCACCCTCTAGGCACTGGCTTCAGTGTGGGCCTGTATTATCACATGCATGGCACGTACATGCAGCAAAACTGGCATTTCTGAGTCCCACTACTCCCAGATAGATGCCTTTCTAAGACTGGAGGGGCACCCTTGTGGCAGTGGAAGTGCCCACCCCCTAAAGGATGCATCATTGCACTGAATATTGCCCCCAGTTTCACCCCACTGACCTAGATTGTGCCTTAAGGCCACGGTCTCACCAGGTCATGTCGACCCTTCCACTTTCCTTGATCTTGGGCTCATCCTTGGGCATTTAATCTCCGTTTCTGAACTGGCCCATTATTACACTGGCCCATCTTCACATCTCCTGATTTTCATGACTTAGAGCCCCTGCTCTGGCTTCAAACTCCTCTCAAAGTGAACTAACTCCTGACATTCAATCAGAGACATTTCAGGTTGACATCACTTTCCTGTATAGCCTAAAGGGGTCACCAAGAAGCGAGAGACTCTCTTACTCCTCCTGATGTCCTTTGTGTGTTTTCCTAGGACTTCTACCCAAAGGGCACTCATGAAGGATCGGCAGTGGTGGATATCTCCAGTGAGGCCACAGCCTGAGGCTGTTCTCATCGCCAGCTTTCTCTCCACAGCTGACACCAGGTTGGAGGAGACCGCAGAGTGAATGACAGACCCCCTGTGCCGCGTGTCCCTTGTAAATATCACTGCTCACTGGTCACAGAACCCAGGGCCAACTTTATCAGCATCTTTGCCCACTGAATAACTGGTCCTCACAGCAGCCCTGAGATGCAGGCTGGTGCTGACCCTCCTGCTTTATTTTTAGGAAGGGGACAAGATACCCACCGGCCACCCACCACGGTCATCCAGCAGCTGGGTTGACAACTTTTCCCATGAAGAGTGGGCTCTGGGTGGTCACCTCCCAAAGGAGCAGGAGGAAAGGCCGGTTGAAACGGATGTGTGGGGCTGAAGTTGCGTTCAGAGATCGAGGCTGGGAGAGGAGGCCAGAGGCCACACCTGCCTCGGTTCCGCGCTCCCTCATGTCCACTGCTGCCTTGTGTGGCGCCTAGAAGGAAAGCAGAGGGGCAGAGATAGCACAGGGTCAGGGTGTTGCAAGGGGGCCAGTGCCACCTTGGGCAGCACAGCAGAGATGGAGGTGGAGTCCCCCATTTAGGCAAAACCTTCCCAGAAGCAACTCCCACCTTTATTTCATCTCCTTCCCTCATAGGTTTCTCTCCCTCCATCATTTCCTGGGGAGTCACCCTGGCCATGCTGTTTGCTCTTTGAAAGAGAGGCAGGTAGGCCTGAGCGGGGCTGAGGGCTGCCCGAGCGTGCATGCATGTGTGCTCAGTCGTGTCCAACTCTTTGTGACCCCATGGACTGTAGCCCACCAGTCTCCTCTGTCCATAGGATTCTCTAGGCAAGAATACTGGAGTGGGTTGCCATTTCCTCCTCCAGGGGATCTTCTTGACCAACAGATGGAGCCCACATCTCTTACATCTTCTGCATTGGCAGGTGGATTCTTTACCTGGGAAGCCTGTGCAAACACATACCAGGATGTAAAAACCCAACAACAACTTTTAGGAACATTTCCCAAGTGTCTGGCTGCACATGGCACAGGCCTGGGAGCTATTTTCTGCTACAAGCTTCACTTGTCTTCTCTATGGCTCAATCTTCTCATCTTTAAAAAGGCTTGCTTAGCCTACGTCAACAACTTACAAAATGAGTTTAGCAAAACCAGGTTGTCTGATGTGTCAAGCCCTCTATTGGCCTTCGTGAAAAGAATTCTGTTGCTTTAAAAACCTCACTTTCACACAACTCCTTAGAAAGGATTCTGAGGCTTTAAATGTAAATAAGCTGAAAATATTGTTTTTGACAGTGTCTTTCATTTCTAAAAAGATTTGTGAAGAGATATTAACACCTAAGGTTACCATGAAAGAAATCCTTTAAAAGGCTAAGTTATTTCTTTTTCCTCTTGCTCTCCCTCTCCCTGGTGGCAAGTACACTCTCTCTCTCTCTTTCTCATTCAAGACCTTGTTCCCGTTCCTTGTTTCCACATTGCAAATCTCAGCTGGTCTTTCCCAAATTGAAGATAGTATACTCTCCTTATGAAATTCTTAGCAAAGACTAAACTGATCATTAATGCTTCTACCTTAGGAAGATAATAGAAAAGCAGAGAAGGGTATTTTATGCCTTCCCTCCAGCGAAAAAGTTCAGTGTTCTTAAGTACTAACTCTCCCTTCCTGTAGGCTGTCATCGCGCTTGCCATGCCCAGCCGCCACAGCGCCTCCTGCAGGAGAGCGTGAGTCCGCCCACTGACGGGGTGATTGACTATGCCTTAGCCAATCACATGTGAGTGGCCTTGACAATAGGCCACGTGGGAGGAGACACGTTAAGAAACACTGCACATTTTCTCTGTTTTTATTTCCCACTTCTATGAGACTGGCATGTCCCAAATAGGAGCATCTCTTTAACCCACAGTCTAGAATGAAGAAGACAGGTGAAGTGGCTCTGTAGCCAGATGCAGTGACACACCCTTGACATGTCCCATGGACAGGCAATCAATCTCTGTTACAATAATACACTGAAATTTGAGGATTGTTTGTTACTACAGCAAAGCTGATGGATGCACTTCCTGTTCATGCTCGCTACTCTCTACAGCTATAACAAGGACAGACAGAGTCTCACCACCTGCCTTTGGAGGAAGTATAAAGGATCAAAAGAAGGCTAATACCACACCTGGGGAAATTCTGGTTCCATGGATGGGTATCTGCTCTACTCAAAACTCTGTTCCTTCTTTGAAGAACATAGGAAAAAGGAGAGTCAAAGGGAGCTGCTGGTGAAAAGAAGCCTTAAAGAGTGTGATATTAAATAATCAGAGCAGAAGAAAAAGGAACACTTGACTTTTAAATGAACCTTATATCAAAGGAGAAGATACCCATCTCCCCAGCCAGCTTACCCTGGAGATAGTTCTGTTGAGCTGCCCGTTGATTCCTGAGAAGTCAGCTTCTGAGTTGAATAAGTTGGTGAGACCAATACGGGGAAGTATCTCTTCTAGGTTATATGTCGCAGAAATGGAAAACTTTGGCAAATGCAAGTCCAACAGGCTGAAGAGAGAATCAGATGGAGAAGCACTGCTGTCTCGTTATACAAGTTGCTCTTGCCCTGTCTGTGGGCAGCCTGAGCTTTGAGAGGGAGACATGCTTCCCAGGGTGGGGACTGGTCTTCTCAGGACACTGCTGCTATGCCAGAGCACCCCACCACCCAGAGCCACCTTCTCTTCAGACCTCACAGAGTGTCTGTGTCTGGACCTAAGTAGTACCAGGCACGGCCATAGGTCTTTATCTTTGTCACATGTCTGGAGGCCTTTTTAGGTGCTGGACATTGGATTAGGTTTCCAAGGCTTCACTGATTGCAGTCACATAGTAACCATGCAAGGTAAATGCTGTGAAGATTGTCCTCCTCCATACCCCGTTCATTAGTAAGTCTTGTCAACTCAGTTTCTGAACTGCATCCTAAGCCCATTTATGGACAACCTCCTAATAAAACTATACCATCTCCCACCTATCTGAACTTCGGGGGCTGTTGAAGATCTGATGAGAGATTTTGCATGTAAAGTGAGGTCATGAAGCCAGAGAGTAACTCTCCTGTTGCTGCCATACATTTGCCATCAGATTGTCATATTCCTAGTATTATGTTCACAAATTTCCCTTGACCCAGAGGATTCTGTCCCTTTCTTCCTGGGATTATTCCTCTAACTGGATTATTGCTTGACAGTTGTCATGACACCTGCAAGCTTGGTTTAGTTAACAGTCATCTTGGAAACTTCTGCCTCAGATACATTTAGATTAGAGACGCTAATGTAGATCAGCGTATTTTGTTGTACTGGTTTAACTCCTGTGGCCCATATGAAGGTACAGATGTTGAACGGAAGTGAGAGGTAGTTGGGAGGCAGGGGTTGGGTGGTGATGTAAAGGAAACACATGTGGAGAGCAGAAAACAGTAGAATATGGTAGAGATGACACTGGCGAATGCTTGAGCCTGCTCGGCCCAATTTTCATGGGCAGCACTTGGAGGGCAGGTCCCGCCATGGAGGGTTTGAGTACAGCCTAGCTCAGGGGTGTCTGGTAGAGAGCCCAACACGGAGCAGGTGTTCAATCAGTGTAAAAACAGGAATGGAGTTACCAGAAAGCACGACTCCCCTAGGCAGACTAGCCTTTCTCATAGCTGAATATAGGGAAACCTGTCAGCCTGAATTTTCCATGTCTGGAAGCAAAGTCATCAGTTGTGTTCGACTCTTTGTGACCCCATGAACTGTTGCCCTCCAGGCTCCTCTGAGCATGGAATGCTCCAGGAAGGAATACTGAAGTGGGCTGCTATTTCTCCTCCAGGGGGTCTCCCCAACCCAGGACACTCAGAGGTCAAACGGAGGTCTCCTGCATTGCAGGCAGATTCTTTACCACCTGAGTCACCAGGGAGGAGCTCATGTCTTGAAGCTCATTCAAATACTGCCATGATATTGTAACTCTCCATGGTATCAGAGAGCAACTGAAGTTTAGAAACATAACTTGGATTGGTTTTGATTTTTTTTTTTTGAGGGGGCGGGTTGGGGAGGAAGGGGCGGGTGGGCCACTTCTATTGGTCTTTCATTCATCTATTTTTCATCCATCTTTGTTCTTCGGCCCGTGTGGGCCTCCCATCGCAGTGGCCTCTGTTGTCGCAAAGCACTGGCTCTGGGTGCATGCGCCCAGAGCTTCAGCTCGGTAATTGGACATATCAGTCCAGCCGCTCTGTGGCACGTGGGATCTTCTGAGGCCAGGGATTGAACTGGCGCCCCTTGCACTGCAAGGCGGTGTCCTTACCCACTGGACCACCAGGAAAGCCCTGGTTTTGATTTTTGTAGGTCCAAGTGGGAGGTCAAAATCGACCCTTCTTAAGATAAAAAATCTACTGGTCTGGAAGATCCTGTAGTACCTCTTCCTGTGATGGGAGAATGGGCAGGTTCACCCCAAGGAAATTGCAAATATGGTGATGGAATCAGAAACCGACCAGAGCTATGTAGAGTCATAGACAACAGGAGTAATACTTAAAATCCCAGCCTCTGAGAATTGGTCTCCTAGACTCAAAGGTAGAAAGGAAACACATGTGGAGAGCAGAAAACAGTAGAATATGGTAGAGATGACACTGGCGAATGCTTGAGCCTGCTCGGCCCAATTTTCATGGGCAGCACTTGGAGGGCAGGTCCCGCCATGGAGGGTTTGAGTACAGCCTAGCTCAGGGGTGTCTGGTAGAGAGCCCAACACGGAGCAGGTGTTCAATCAGTGTAAAAACAGGAATGGAGTTACCAGAAAGCACGACTCCCCTAGGCAGACTAGCCTTTCTCATAGCTGAATATAGGGAAACCTGTCAGCCTGAATTTTCCATGTCTGGAAGCAAAGTCATCAGTTGTGTTCGACTCTTTGTGACCCCATGAACTGTTGCCCTCCAGGCTCCTCTGAGCATGGAATGCTCCAGGAAGGAATACTGAAGTGGGCTGCTATTTCTCCTCCAGGGGGTCTCCCCAACCCAGGACACTCAGAGGTCAAACGGAGGTCTCCTGCATTGCAGGCAGATTCTTTACCACCTGAGTCACCAGGGAGGAGCTCATGTCTTGAAGCTCATTCAAATACTGCCATGATATTGTAACTCTCCATGGTATCAGAGAGCAACTGAAGTTTAGAAACATAACTTGGATTGGTTTTGATTTTTTTTTTTTGAGGGGGGCGGGTTGGGGAGGAAGGGGGCGGGTGGGCCACTTCTATTGGTCTTTCATTCATCTATTTTTCATCCATCTTTGTTCTTCGGCCCGTGTGGGCCTCCCATCGCAGTGGCCTCTGTTGTCGCAAAGCACTGGCTCTGGGTGCATGCGCTCCAGAGCTTCAGCTCGGTAATTGGACATATCAGTCCAGCCGCTCTGTGGCACGTGGGATCTTCTGAGGCCAGGGATTGAACTGGCGCCCCTTGCACTGCAAGGCGGTGTCCTTACCCACTGGACCACCAGGAAAGCCCTGGTTTTGATTTTTGTAGGTCCAAGTGGGAGGTCAAAATCGACCCTTCTTAAGATAAAAAATCTACTGGTCTGGAAGATCCTGTAGTACCTCTTCCTGTGATGGGAGAATGGGCAGGTTCACCCCAAGGGAAATTGCAAATATGGTGATGGAATCAGAAACCGACCAGAGCTATGTAGAGTCATAGACAACAGGAGTAATACTTAAAATCCCAGCCTCTGTCTTTCGCATGTATCTCTTTTATTTGGTACTTGAATCTCCACCTAGACTCAAAGCACTGTCTCTCTAACCTAGGTACTTCAGTGTCCTTGGGGTGCTGAGAGATGGCTCCTGTGAGGATGAAGGTGACTGGTACCCATCAAGTAGTGATGGCGGATTAAAGGAGTTTGGGTTCTGTGAATGTTCTGACCAATAGAATATGGCAGAAATGACATTGGCTAATATCTGAATCTAGGCCTTAAAAGAACAGGAGCCTTCACTTCCTGCTTTGGAATGCTGCTTCTTGGAGCCGTGAGCTGTCATATTACAACATCAACTGTGTTGAGCTGCTGTAGCCCAAGCTAGTCTCATGGAGAGGCTGCATGGAGAGAGACAGATGCCTACTAAGCTCTGAGCTCAGTGAGCCAGCCTGCCCAGGCTCTAGATATCCAAGTGAGGAGACTTCAGTACTCCACTCCTGGCAATGGTCTGACTCCATCCAGCAGAGACCCAAGTGAGAACCAATCAGCTGAACTCAAGCCACACACATAATCAGGAGAGATACTAGATGTTTTTCTTTTTTCTGAAGCTATTCCACTGGGGGTGGATTATTTTACAGCAAAAGGTAATTAGAACTTAGGCCAGATTTCATCTCAGAGTAGCCCATAAAGAAAGATATGTCTCAAGAATGGGTTAGTTGGAGTATGGGGGTCTAGGGAAACCAGAAGAGGCTAAAACCACTATGAGAAAAACCACAAAGCCAAAATCAAGTGAGCTAGAAGCAGATAGCTAGAGTCCCTCCAAACTGGCAATTGGCATTTTTATTTTTACAACATTCTTCTTGGTATTTAGCTTCTTTAAGAAATGTTTTAAATAAAAAAGAGACATTCTTAAGATAAAAATCTACTGGTCTGGAAGATCCTGTAGTACCTCTTCCTGTGATGGGAGAATGGGCAGGTTCACCCCAAGGGAAATTGCAAATATGGTGATGGAATCAGAAACCGACCAGAGCTATGTAGAGTCATAGACAACAGGAGTAATACTTAAAATCCCAGCCTCTGTCTTTCGCATGTATCTCTTTTATTTGGTACTTGAATCTCCACCTAGACTCAAAGCACTGTCTCTCTAACCTAGGTACTTCAGTGTCCTTGGGGTGCTGAGAGATGGCTCCTGTGAGGATGAAGGTGACTGGTACCCATCAAGTAGTGATGGCGGATTAAAGGAGTTTGGGTTCTGTGAATGTTCTGACCAATAGAATATGGCAGAAATGACATTGGCTAATATCTGAATCTAGGCCTTAAAAGAACAGGAGCCTTCACTTCCTGCTTTGGAATGCTGCTTCTTGGAGCCGTGAGCTGTCATATTACAACATCAACTGTGTTGAGCTGCTGTAGCCCAAGCTAGTCTCATGGAGAGGCTGCATGGAGAGAGACAGATGCCTACTAAGCTCTGAGCTCAGTGAGCCAGCCTGCCCAGGCTCTAGATATCCAAGTGAGGAGACTTCAGTACTCCACTCCTGGCAATGGTCTGACTCCATCCAGCAGAGACCCAAGTGAGAACCAATCAGCTGAACTCAAGCCACACACATAATCAGGAGAGATACTAGATGTTTTTTTTTTTTTTTTTCTGAAGCTATTCCACTGGGGGTGGATTATTTTACAGCAAAAGGTAATTAGAACTTAGGCCAGATTTCATCTCAGAGTAGCCCATAAAGAAAGATATGTCTCAAGAATGGGTTAGTTGGAGTATGGGGGTCTAGGGAAACCAGAAGAGGCTAAAACCACTATGAGAAAAACCACAAAGCCAAAATCAAGTGAGCTAGAAGCAGATAGCTAGAGTCCCTCCAAACTGGCAATTGGCATTTTTATTTTTACAACATTCTTCTTGGTATTTAGCTTCTTTAAGAAATGTTTTAAATAAAAAAGAGACATTCTTAAGACATACCTACTGTTCTGGAGGGTTCTAATTATTCTTAATATTGAATAATTGTCCTTCATCTGATTTGTTGCTTATACTTAACTGTCTTCTGGTACATGCATGCTAAGTTGCTTTAGTTGTGTCCAACTCTTTGTGGCCCCATGCACTGTACCCTCCAGGCTCCTCTGTCCATGGGATTCCTCAGGCAAGACTACTGGAGTGAGCTGCTATGCCTTCTTCCAGGGCGTCTTCCCGACCCAGGGATCAAACTCGCGTTTCTTAAATTTTCCAAACTGCAGTCCAGTTCTTTACCACTAGCACCACCTAGGAAGCCCCAACTATCTTCTGGTAGTAAATTATTATTTGGAGAAAAAGAGAAGGGTAAAAGCAGAAAGATGTCCAGGAAGGGGTAAAAATGGTTAATGCCCAGTGAGCACTTTTCCTGCACCAGGTACTACTCTTTTATGCTATGCATGTTAACTTGATTAATCTTCCAAGCAACACCGTGTGATGTTTATAATGGCCCCACTATAACCACTTTATAGCATTATAACACTGAGAAAATCCAAATGGCAAGAGTTGCCCAAGATCACGTAGTTGGTTAGCTGGCAGTGCAGTGAGCCAAGTCCAGGCTTAGGGTCTTGCAACTGGAGTCGATCAAGATCTACTGGTTTCTTGAATCAAGTTGGCTAGAGTCCTTCCACTCTAGCACTTACCTGGGGAGGAGCAATTGATCCCACTTCTTCAGGGTCTCTGGCTGCAGAGCGGCTTCCACTTGGGCCATCTTGCCCGGGTCAGGGAGGATCAGCAGGGCCAGGGCGTTTCCGCTGTACTCCAGCTGGAGGACGGTGCAGGCCACCTCCTGGTCATAGAGGAACCTGTGCATTTCTTTTTGGTGCATCATGGGGATGTGGAGAGAGGTCCTCCCATCCACAAGGAAGTTCTCTTGCTTCTGGGTCTGGTACCGATTGAAAGGATGCTTCCACTTGGCTTAGGAGACAAAACCCACAAACCCGTGAGAACATATTCTAGAGAGCTCATCAGTCTAGAGAGGCAGCCACTTAGACATACTGGTTAGAGAGGCAGACTCTCCCACAGTCCCATTCACATGCGTAGCATCTTCCCTCTTTCTACTTACAGTCTCCATCCACAACCATCTCCTGACTTGACCTTCTGGAAACACTAGTCTTGGTGACGGGGGAGGGGACCGGCGCGTCCTGTCCCTCCTGCCCATGCCGGGTATTGCTGACTCTGTCTCCAAAGTCATGACTTGATTCAAAGCCACCATCTGACTTTGAACCATTTCAGGAGCCATTTCAGGAACATGTGTCTGTTCAGCCTTATTCTCTGCCAAACCAGTTTCTAAATTGTAGCCAGACTGAACTTGCACCAGTCTAATTCAATTTGCTTGTTTCTTGAAAATGCAACAATAGCTCTTTTCCTTGGACCTTTGCACATCCTGTGTTTTCAACCTGAACCCTCTTTCCATTCATTTCTCTCACAGCCTCTTTGCCTGAGTAAGTTTAACTCACCTTTTATGTCTCAGCTTAGATGTCTTCTTTTCCAGGAAGCCTTCCCTCACTCTTTGAATCTGGAAAGTTGTATCTTTCAAGAGCTCCAGAGTATCCATATCTACCCAAGAAGAGCATCACTTTCCCATTGAATTATCATTGGGCTTTACCTCACTGACAACTCACATGGGACTGTGGGCTACACAAGGGTGTGAAAGTGCTATCTTATTCATATTGTGTACTCTCCAAGTTGGGTTCAATGCTTTGCAACCTCATGGACAGTAACCAACCATGATCTTCTGTCCATGGGATTTCCAAGATAAGAATAGTGGAGTGGGTTACCATTTCCTTCTCCAGGGGATCTTCCTGACCCAGGGATTGAACCTCTGTCTCCAGCAGATTTCCCCTAAGTTTTAATAAAGTCATTGTGGTATAGTCAGTACCTAATGTATATTTTCGAATGAATGAATAGCATTCCTAGCAGAACATAAAACCAAGGTTTATCTTGAAAATGATTCGGTCAGCAAATATCCTTAAACTGAAAACATCCTTAGCTCTGGGTCAAATCCAGGAGAATCAAGAATGATTCAGACTCAGACCCTAATGGTGTGAACCCAAGGATGTGAGGGATACACTCTAGCAGAGGGATAATGGTTGCCATTAGGGAGGGATGGAGGGAGAAAAATGCAATCAGGGAAGGATTAAGATGATATTGAACCATATCTGCAACAAATCATTAAAAACCTGAAGTGAATGGTAAAATGGTACTCTGTTAATTCTTGGTGTTGGTGTTAGGGGTGTTGCATGGTGGGTTTTATGTCATTATCTGCATATTTCTGTAGGTTTGAAATAGGCAATAATATAAAAGATAAAATAGTGCCTTAATAATAAATTACTAATGGAAAAGTAAGCATATTTCTGTAAGGTTTGAAATACAGGAACATGCTGAGCCTTATTCTCTGCCAAACCAGTTTCTAAATTGTAGCCAGACTGAACTTGCACCAGTCTAATTCAATTTGCTTGTTTCTTGAAAATGCAACAATAGCTCTTTTCCTTGGACCTTTGCACATCCTGTGTTTTCAACCTGAACCCTCTTTCCATTCATTTCTCTCACAGCCTCTTTGCCTGAGTAAGTTCAACTCACCTTCTATGTCTCAGCTTAGATGTCTTCTTTTCCAGGAAGCCTTCCCTCACTCTTTGAATCTGGAAAGTTGTATCTTTCAAGAGCTCCAGGGTATCCATATCTACCCAAGAAGAGCATCACTTTCCCATTGAATTATCATTGGGCTTTACCTCACTGACAACTCACATGGGACTGTGGGCTACACAAGGGTGTGAAAGTGCTATCTTATTCATATTGTGTACTCTCCAAGTTGGGTTCAATGCTTTGCAACCTCATGGACAGTAACCAACCATGATCTTCTGTCCATGGGATTTCCAAGATAAGAATAGTGGAGTGGGTTACCATTTCCTTCTCCAGGGGATCTTCCTGACCCAGGGATTGAACCTCTGTCTCCAGCAGATTTCCCCTAAGTTTTAATAAAGTCATTGTGGTATAGTCAGTACCTAATGTATATTTTCGAATGAATGAATAGCATTCCTAGCAGAACATAAAACCAAGGTTTATCTTGAAAATGATTCGGTCAGCAAATATCCTTAAACTGAAAACATCCTTAGCTCTGGGTCAAATCCAGGAGAATCAAGAATGATTCAGACTCAGACCCTAATGGTGTGAACCCAAGGATGTGAGGGATACACTCTAGCAGAGGGATAATGGTTGCCATTAGGGAGGGATGGAGGGAGAAAAATGCAATCAGGGAAGGATTAAGATGATATTGAACCATATCTGCAACAAATCATTAAAAAAACCTGAAGTGAATGGTAAAATGGTACTCTGTTAATTCTTGGTGTTGGTGTTAGGGGTGTTGCATGGTGGGTTTTATGTCATTATCTGCATATTTCTGTAGGTTTGAAATAGGCAATAATATAAAAGATAAAATAGTGCCTTAATAATAAATTACTAATGGAAAAGTAAGATTCAGTGTAAAATGTATTTAAAAATCAGGGTAAAAGTAGAACGGAAAAAAAAATGGCAAAATAAATCAAATGTTGATAAATTAAGAAGTATTCATATAAGGCCCAGACTTCCCTGGTGGCTCGTGGTAAAGAAACTACCTGCCCATGCAGGAGACACAGGCTCCGTCAGTCCCTGGATTGGGAAGGTCCACTGGAGAAGGAAATGGCAACCCACTCCAGTATTTTTGCTTGGGAAATCCTGTGAGTACAGGAGCCTGGCAGGCTACAGTCCATGGGGTCTCTCAAAAGAGTCAAACACGACTTAGTGACTAAACAACAATAAAAGTGGGTAAGACCAGTATTTAAATATACGGCCGTAACTGCCAGAAGATACAGCTGCAAACTTCTAGACAGGTGCCTTTAGGGGCAGGGTTGCAGATGCAGGAGCCTGAGCCAGCCCTCACCTTTGAAGAACATATAATTCAAGAGAACCATGAGCGTGTCTTGGGTGAATTCCTCCAGAAAGTCCACCACCTGCCCATATGTTTGCCTGCTCACGTAGTCCGCAATCTGTTTCCTGCTTGTAGCAGAGTCTGTGAAGTTGGCCGAGAAAGCATAAGCCCCGTAGAGCTCCCTGACGTGGTCCAGGAAGTGCCGCTGGGGCTTCAGCTGCGGGTCCAGGAACAGGGAGTTGCCGACTTTGAGTTCCAGTTTGGGACTGGGCAGGTCCAGGGTGTGGAGGAGGCTCTGGAAGCCCCGGTGGACGTCAGCTTCTGGGGTCTCCGTGAGGTTGAAGCCGAGGCCCTCCAGGATCTGTGCCCGGGCATCCGCTGGCGCCGCCAGAGAGAGCAGAGCCAGGGTGCTGGCGATGCTCACTGGGGAGAAGAAGACGTTTCCCGGGGTTTCTGCTGCCAGCTGCTTGTACAGACGCAGAGCGAAGCTGGTAACGGTGGGGGTGACTTTCCGGTAGGCGGGGAGGGGCTCCGAGAGCTGACCACAGGGGGCTTCGGGCCTCCTCAGGTTCTTCTCTCCCGGGGCAGGGAAGGGCTGACAGGGAGCAGAGGCCAGGATGCCCCCTCCCAGCAGCCACAGCCATGCTGGCCACATCCTCTGAAAAGAGGTGGGGAAAGGTCATCCTTCATCCACAGTCCTGTGTTTCTACAGTAAACCCCACCCAAGCTGGGTCCCAGAGATGTGAGGGGCACTGCAGAGGGTGAGGCAGAAGTGAGCAAGCTGGCTCTGGGCACTATCCCCCGGGCTTCTGCCAGGGCAGGAGCTCCTTGTCAGCTTTAAGTACTAATTCACCCATGAGATTTTGTTGAGTTTTCTGAACTATAAGAAAAAAACTAATTGAAAAGCTCCAACAACTTACATGCTCCTTTCTCTCTGCTTTCCTCCTATCCTCCTTTCTTCGTTCTTCGTTCCCTGCCTTCCTTCCTTTTTGTTTTTTCTTCCTACTTTCCAGTCCTTCTTTCAATCATTCATTAACTCTCATTGACTGGGGTCGGGACACCATGACGTGAGTGATGTTGGGCCTCCCGGGCACCTAGGTGTGGTCTTTAACTAGAATCTTGCCAACTGGAGGGGAGAGGATACTGTGTGGACCTCCTGGGACAGGCTTTCCTAGAAGGTGTGCCTGCTACTCTTCTGGTCTCCGTGAGCTGGAGTGTGGGTGTGATGATCAGCCTCACAGACCTTGGGGGCAAGGGCAGCCCATGAGGGATGGCAAAGCCACAGGATGACTGGAGCCAGGGGGCGGGGGAGGAGGAGAGAGAGTCCCTCCCTCTGCATCAAACCTGTTACCTCGAGTCACATGTGGGGGCTGAAACCTGAATCCTAACTGATGGAGAAATTTAGGCAAGATACCTGCAGAATGGAGTCTCCCACCCCACCAATTCATATGTTGAAGTCCTAATCCCCAGCATGTCAGAATGTGATCTTGTTTGGAAATAGGGTTATTGAGATGTAATTAGTGAATAGGTTTCATGTGTATGTGCTAAGTCAATTCAGTCATGTGTAAATTTTTGCCACTCTATAGACCGTAGTCCAGCAGGCTCCTCTGTCCATGGGATTTCTCCAGGCAAGAGTGCTTAGAGTGGGTTCCCATGTTTTCCTCCAGGGAATCTTCCCAACCTATCAAACTCACATCTCTTAAGTCTCCTTCATTGCCAGGTGAGTTCTTTACCACTAGTGCCACCTGAGAAGCCCTCATATGAAGTTACATGGGCCCTAATCTGTATGACCAGTGTCCATATAAAAAGGAGAATTGGACACAGACACATATACAGGGAGAAGGACACGTAAGGATGAAGGCAGAGATCAGTCATGGTGGTAACTTCTACAAGTCAAGGGACAGCTAAGACTGCCAGCAGACTCCCAGGAGCAAGGAGAGTGGCCTGGAGTAGGCTCTTCCTTGGAGCCTCAGAGCCCAGCCCTGCCGACCCCTCCTTGGACTTCGAGTCCTCAGAACTGTGAGGATCAGTTTCTGCCGTGGAAGCTGCCCAGTTTGTGGAAGGTTGTTCCTGAAGCCTAGGAAGCAAATGCAATGGCTCCTGGGCTTTAAACTGTCAGCATGCAGTGGCCAGAAGAGTCTTCATGCCACTCCTAGGGGGTCAAAGTACTTCGGGATGGAGAGTGCAACTCCAGCTCGGGGCGAACGCCTGTCACCCACACGTCCACACGGAGCACACACTCGGCCCCCACCCCCACCTAGCTGTCCTCAGGAAGGTGTCTCATCCCCTCGCTCCCTCCAAGACTGACCCTTCTGTTGTCCCATGAGGCCACCAGTTCACTGCTCCAACCTTGTTCCTCTTTTCTTACACATTTTGTGTCTTCACACATTATTGACCAGAGAGTTTTGCAGGAAACAACTTCTGTCGCCAGTGATTTGTTATGTAAATGAATATTGAAAGGACTGTGGTCGATAACATTCTAGTAACAAAAGATATATGAATACATCTTTGGTCCGGAAGCTGTTCATCCGCATCTTCAATGCTTTTCGCCCAAAGCAATGATCTTTGGGTCATTTACATATTTTTGTAGATGGTTTATAGCATCTGCTGCCCTAAAAATCCCACTAAACCCCCAATGTCAACTGTTGACTGTAGCCTCATAATCAATTATGTCGAAATACATTTGCCGGTCAAAGTACTGCGGGAAGATTCCCAAGGCCACGTCCTAACCCCTCTATTGCAGCTCAGTGCAGGCCCGCTTAGTGACGGTTTCTGTTCACACTGAGAAGCAGAATGATTTAAAAAATTTGAAATTCAAATGCAATAAAATGATTTCTGGTTTATTCTTTTTGTCCCAAAGATCTCACCACCATTTTCTACTTACTGCACCCTCAGGACACCCAGCCTTGCAGAGGATATATTTCACAAAGGCCTGAACTGTAAGTCAGGGGGCCTGGGTTTGAATTAAGGCTCTATAGTTAAATCTCTGGGTGTTTCTGGGTAAAGAAAGTTCTCTGAACTGCAGCTTGTTATTTGCAAAATGCAAGCAATGCCTACCCTCCGGGGGTGGGGTTGCTTAAGGATTATAAGACTTAATGTAATGTATAACGTCACCTGGCACATAGGAATTATGCAGGGCTAATTTTCACCTCTTTCTACTGAGGCTGGATGTAGTTACACCCAATTTATTCCTTTATTTCTTTTCCAAAAAGATCCCAGAGGAAAATTAAGAACTCCATGAATTGATTATAATATCCTTATTTATCGTTCCTTTTGTGGTGGGGATATGAGCTCTGTTGGATCACTGGTTCCCAGCCTGTCCTCAGATGCAAGAGAAGGGGTGTATGTGAAATGGGGGAGGGTATTTTGGGTCTCTCACAGTCTGGAGAAGGAGACGCTACTGCGGTGTAGTGGGAGAGAAAGCCCTGGAAATGCCAGGATAGACACAAGCCAGGAAACGGTCCGCCCTCCCTGGGGAAAGAAAAGGAAAACCGGCCTTTTCCTGGGCAGGTGTAGAACATTGCAGCAAAACCAGAAAGTTATGTAAATGAATATTGAAAGGACTGTGGTCGATAACATTCTAGTAACAAAAGATATATGAATACATCTTTGGTCCGGAAGCTGTTCATCCGCATCTTCAATGCTTTTCGCCCAAAGCAATGATCTTTGGGTCATTTACATATTTTTGTAGATGGTTTATAGCATCTGCTGCCCTAAAAATCCCACTAAACCCCCAATGTCAACTGTTGACTGTAGCCTCATAATCAATTATGTCGAAATACATTTGCCGGTCAAAGTACTGCGGGAAGATTCCCAAGGCCACGTCCTAACCCCTCTATTGCAGCTCAGTGCAGGCCCGCTTAGTGACGGTTTCTGTTCACACTGAGAAGCAGAATGATTTAAAAATTAGAAATTCAAATGCAATAAAATGATTTCTGGTTTATTCTTTTTGTCCCAAAGATCTCACCACCATTTTCTACTTACTGCACCCTCAGGACACCCAGCCTTGCAGAGGATATATTTCACAAAGGCCTGAACTGTAAGTCAGGGGGCCTGGGTTTGAATTAAGGCTCTATAGTTAAATCTCTGGGTGTTTCTGGGTAAAGAAAGTTCTCTGAACTGCAGCTTGTTATTTGCAAAATGCAAGCAATGCCTACCCTCCGGGGTGGGGTTGTTAAGGATTATAAGACTTAATGTAATGTATAACGTCACCTGGCACATAGGAATTATGCAGGGCTAATTTTCACCTCTTTCTACTGAGGCTGGATGTAGTTACACCCAATTTATTCCTTTATTTCTTTTCCAAAAAGATCCCAGAGGAAAATTAAGAACTCCATGAATTGATTATAATATCCTTATTTATCGTTCCTTTTGTGGTGGGGATATGAGCTCTGTTGGATCACTGGTTCCCAGCCTGTCCTCAGATGCAAGAGAAGGGGTGTATGTGAAATGGGGGAGGGTATTTTGGGTCTCTCACAGTCTGGAGAAGGAGACGCTACTGCGGTGTAGTGGGAGAGAGAAAGCCCTGGAAATGCCAGGATAGACACAAGCCAGGAAAAACGGTCCGCCCCATAGGCCGGCAGTGCCCCCGGGGGAGAAAACCTGCTTCCTGTCATTTCATCAAATCCTTGCGGACCTAAGACCTTGGTAATAGTTTCCCTTTTGTACCCATGGGGAAACTGAGGCTCGGGATCCCAATGAACACCTATTTGCATGATTCAAAATCCAGACCAGGGCCCTGAAGCATCCTTCTTTCATCTGATAAAATTTCTAGTCAATTTGCTGCCACAACATGGTCATTTTTGCTCTAGGTTGTATTGTTTTGCTTTCTTGTCTAACTGTGAGGAATGCTGAGAGTTTCTCAAAAAAAAAAATTAAAGGCCAAAATAGTAAAAACTTATTTAAAACCTGAAGTTCCTGCCTCAAGACTCAAAAGCAATATATCATTGCATTTTTCCTTTAGGGAACTCAGTTCTGTCATTTATTCTGCCAAAGTGAGAAAGGGGATGGAGTGGGGAGAGGAGGCGGGGAGAGAGAGCGAGAGAGCGCGTGCTCGGCCACCCCACCTTCGTTTCAGACACCGATCGGTACTCACGGCAAGGTCCTGGGCTGGGGGCCCTGGGTCTCAGCACTGCATCGTCTCCTACCCACAGGGAAAGAGTGTTTGAAGATCACAGCAGCCTAGTCAATATTTGTCAGGTCAATTCCTGGAACCGGTAGGAAGACCGGAAGTGGCCTTTTCTTCAAAGTGTCCATCCTGCTGGCCTGTCCTACAGAGGGAACTGTGACCCTGGACCCAGCTTGGTCTGAAGACACTCATAGTGAAGCGGACGCAGGCAGTCATGACATGGTGGCTGCTGATCCATCACTGGGGTTTTGTGGGTTCCGGACTGTGTTCTTTTTGAATCATTCTGAATGTGAGATGTTAGCTAAACTTATTGTGGTGATCATTCCACAGTATGTGTGAATCAAACCATTGTGCAGCACACCTTTAACAAATCCTTCATGGAAACCCTCTACAAAATGGAACTGAGGCAGGAGGTAGTTGATTCCTGGGGTAGTTGCTTACCCCAGGGTAAGCAGATGGAGTTTATTCCCTGTGGGATATCCAAACTGTGGAGCCCTATACTAAGGTCACACGCGTGGAGCCCTCTTCTAAGATCATAGGAGAAAAGTCTCTGGAAAACGAACCACACCCCATAGCAACTGTTGCCGTGAGCCTCCAGATCTCAACCGGTCATAGTCTGTAAAATGCCCACCCTATAGCATCCTAACCAATCACCTAATGCCACCATTCTAGTGGGCATTTTCTCTGTCTTGAGGCTGTAAAAATTGGCTGCAAGCCTGTGAAAGTGTTTGGCTCTTCCTTGAGCCAGCCCACTGCTCTAACAGCGTCTCCCGCTCTCATAAATGCTTTTCTCCTCTCATTCTGCCTCATGTTGGAAATTCTTTCCCAGCTCATGCAGAGACCACGACACAAACTCCAAAATATCAATAGTAGGACAATCAGGAGAGGAAGCCGGACCCTACCTGGATAAGAGATGAGACCACGTATTTCTCACTCTCGAAGCCAAGGAAGCTTTCCTGACTGGAAAGATCCTTGGAGGCTGAAAAGGGAGGAGGTGTCACCCCATAGTAAGTGTTGCGAACTACCCATAGTCCTCTTGGGTGGAATTCATCTTGACTGAGCAATGCACATGCACATGTGGGAGAACCCTGAGATATATCAAATATGGACTCAGAACCAGGCAGGCCCAGAAGAAATGCCCGTATAAGTGACTAAAACTACCATGAGGGCACCACACTCCATCTGCGTCTACCCCAGTGTCTGTCCACATGTATTGTACTCTTTTTCTCCTAATCAACACTTTACTTGTTCAATACTTCTGTCTTTGTGGGAATTCTTTCCTGCAAAGCCAAGGGTCCAGGGCCTTGCCACTGGCCACTAATCCAGGGGTTAGGAACGGCTCTTTCAGCCCTGGGGTTATTGGGTTGGGTTCCGGACTGTGTTCTTTTTGAATCATTCTGAATGTGAGATGTTAGCTAAACTTATTGTGGTGATCATTCCACAGTATGTGTGAATCAAACCATTGTGCAGCACACCTTTAACAAATCCTTCATGGAAACCCTCTACAAAATGGAACTGAGGCAGGAGGTAGTTGATTCCTGGGGTAGTTGCTTACCCCAGGGTAAGCAGATGGAGTTTATTCCCTGTGGGATATCCAAACTGTGGAGCCCTATACTAAGGTCACACGCGTGGAGCCCTCTTCTAAGATCATAGGAGAAAAGTCTCTGGAAAACGAACCACACCCCATAGCAACTGTTGCCGTGAGCCTCCAGATCTCAACCGGTCATAGTCTGTAAAATGCCCACCCTATAGCATCCTAACCAATCACCTAATGCCACCATTCTAGTGGGCATTTTCTCTGTCTTGAGGCTGTAAAAATTGGCTGCAAGCCTGTGAAAGTGTTTGGCTCTTCCTTGAGCCAGCCCACTGCTCTAACAGCGTCTCCCGCTCTCATAAATGCTTTTCTCCTCTCATTCTGCCTCATGTTGGAAATTCTTTCCCAGCTCATGCAGAGACCACGACACAAACTCCAAAATATCAATAGTAGGACAATCAGGAGAGGAAGCCGGACCCTACCTGGATAAGAGATGAGACCACGTATTTCTCACTCTCGAAGCCAAGGAAGCTTTCCTGACTGGAAAGATCCTTGGAGGCTGAAAAGGGAGGAGGTGTCACCCCATAGTAAGTGTTGCGAACTACCCATAGTCCTCTTGGGTGGAATTCATCTTGACTGAGCAATGCACATGCACATGTGGGAGAACCCTGAGATATATCAAATATGGACTCAGAACCAGGCAGGCCCAGAAGAAATGCCCCGTATAAGTGACTAAAACTACCATGAGGGCACCACACTCCATCTGCGTCTACCCCAGTGTCTGTCCACATGTATTGTACTCTTTTTCTCCTAATCAACACTTTACTTGTTCAATACTTCTGTCTTTGTGGGAATTCTTTCCTGCAAAGCCAAGGGTCCAGGGCCTTGCCACTGGCCACTAATCCAGTGGTTAGGAACGGGCTCTTTCACTGCAGCAGTGTGACCTCAATCTCTGGCCAGGAATGGAAGCCCTGCTTCAAGCCACTGCAGGCCGAGGCCACCCAAGGTCAGAACCAGGCTCTCCGCGTCCTCTACGATCACCTTTGGTCTCTGCCGCTGCCGTGGATCTGCTGGGGTCTCATCCGTGCACAAGCATGGCTCTCCAGGCCTTCCTCCATTAGCTCTGTTTCTGACTCACTTCCTGCACATTTTCTAAAATAACCCACCTCACTGTTACTCTCCTGAACTAGCTCCCTTGCTGAACTACTTTCCCAAGGGACTTTTGTAGCCCATCCCTAGGCCTCTCCTTTCTTGCAGCTTGGGTTTAAGTGATGTTGCAGATGGCAAGTCCTTTTCTTGGGCCTTTGAGCATCTTTGTTAAAGGAAGGAAAATTCTAGCCCTGAAGTGACTTCTCTGGTACTGCATGGGGTTCCTTCAGGCTCACATCGTCCCCAGAAGAGAGCACTTAGGTTGCGTCCTAAACCCCACCACAGGGGGACTGTTAATGTTTTGGGGGTCTCAGGTCTCTCTCATCCAGTCCAAGGTGCCTGGGTCTCAGATGCCCCCCAGGAGACTCGGTCTTGGTCAGGTCATCAAATGGCTGTGCATTTGGTCCCCTCTGCTCCGTCTCTGGCCCCCAGTCTCCTCCTGGGTTTTGTGTTTCCAGCACTGAGCCCAGGGTCTCTACTGGAAGAGCTTTGTTCACTGTCTGGCCTAGTCTGCTCTGGCTGCTGGGCAGAGCTACCCTACCCAGGCAAGGGTTGCCTCTTTGGTATCACTGTTGGGTCAGCCTCTTTGATCAACATCTTTGTCAACTGTGCCCTTGGCCTCAGCATCTGACTTATCCAATGTCTGGTTGTGGTCAGACTTCATGATTCTGCATGTCCAAGGCAGCTCATAGCCAGCTGGGCAACACCCAAGTCTCACTTCTCTCTCTCTCTCTCTCTCTCTCTCTCTCACACACACACACACACACAGAAACACACACACCATTCTGTGGATTATTGTCCTCGCTTCCCCTCATCATTTTTACTTCCTGTGGAGTTGAAGGTGATAGTAACTGTCTCATAGAGGCTGGCCTGGTGGCTCAGAGGGTAAAGAATCTGCTTGCAGTGCAGGAAACATTGGTTCCATCTCTGGGTCAGGAAGATCCCTCAGGGAAAGGAATAGCAACCCACTCCAGTATTCTTGCCTGGAGAATTCTACAGACAGAGGAGTCTGGAAGTGCTACAGTCCATGGGGTCACAAAGAATTGGAAATGACCGAGTGGCTAGCATTTCTCACGTCTCACAGAAGGTGGTTGTAAAGAGGAAAAGAGACCAGCTAGGAGACAGAGAAGATGCTGCCAGGACATGTGGGCCCTCTGCCTCCCCAGGTACCCCCATTTCTCCATGGAGCTGGATAAACACACGGAAGCTGGGTAAACACACGGAAGCCCACCCAGGTGTCTGTCCTCTGTCCGGCTGCTTCTCTGCAGTGCGCCCTGCCTCTGCCTGAGGCAAGGGTTTGGGGGGGTGGGTGCGGTACAGCTCCCCTAAGGCAGATGAGGGATAGGCTCTGACCGCCAGCTGGGCGGGAAGCAAGGCTGAAGAGACAGTCCTGACTGAAACAACCTCAGAATTGCTCCTCTGCCCATGTCAGCCTTGTATCAGAACAAAAGGCCCCCTGGCCAAAAGGCCCCTCAGCCCCCTCAGCCCCCTTCTTATTCCACTCTGTTACAGGACAAGAGACCAGCCATGGCCCATCCCCACTCCATTCCCAGACCACACTTCTCAGTCTCAACATCTCTGACGCACAGCGAGTGACTTGTATTCATTTTATTCACGACCAGCTAAGTTCCTGCACAGCCCAGCCTGGCCCCGCTTCTACTGAATTTGGGGGTTGAGGACTTTGCCCACAAAGAGGTCTTTTTGAGTCTTCTGATCCTTCACAAACAGCAAGAAGGGTCTGTCAAACTTCACATCCAAGGGGACCTCCTTCGTGTCCACAGCGGGCGTCATCAAACCCATGTCTGTGTCCGGGATTAAGCCAAGCCCGTTCATCTCTATCTCAGCTTGATGGATGGCCTGGAAAACACCGGTTCCCTCTCAGCTCTGGGCTGCAACTCCCCCAGTTAGCCCCAGATCAAGCCAGTGGGGGCTGGTGGGTGGAGGAGGGTGGGAGGAGGGTGCCAGGAGATCGCCCATGGCCGAGATCAGGGAGTCAGCCTCTCCCTACAGCTGCTGGCAGGTGGAGGAAAGCTAGTCTTCATTCCTAGGAAGCCGCGCTTGACTTCCAACAGTTGGACCTCTGACGTCCTCCAAAGAGGTCAGTTCTAGGGTTGGTAATTGCTGAGTTCAGACTTCCTCAAGGGTGGGCAGACTACTTAAAGTGTTTGCTCGTTTAAAAGGGAGGATAGGGGGATAAAACACAGAGGAAGGTTGGGTGGTCTAAAGGTTTCGCAAAAAGGCCCATAGAACAACTGACAGAGAGTTCTGTTCCAATACTTTTAAAAAGGATGTGATGAAAACCGCGAGGCAGATAGTTTTTCTTGTCTTCTGCCAACCAAGGACAATTTCCCCTCTGAGTAAAAGTGCCCGTGCTAGAATCCACATGACCCTCAATCTGCAGGAGGTCCTACTGGGGAACGTGGCCATGATATTTCTTGTGTTGAATTGTGATGAGTTCAACATCTCCCAAACCCAGCACTCAGCGTGCACCTGCCTGGTGGATTCTCTTAGCATTTGACATGCTTTCCTGGTGGCTCAGATAATAAAGAAGCTGCCTGCAATATAGGAGACCTGGGTTTGATCCCTGGGTCAAAGAAGATCCCCTGGGTAAGGGAATGCCTACCCATTCCAGTATTATTGCCTGGTGAATCCCATGGACAAAAGAACTTGATGGGTTACAGTCCACGGGGTTGCAAAAGAGTCAGACACGACTGAGTGACTAGCACTTAACTTACGTGCTTATACCCATTGGACTGTGGAAAGAACTGCATGCCCGTGGGGTCCTAGCCTTGGGAACTCCATCCGAAGTCTGTGAATGACAGGTCCTTCATCT
Organism: Tragulus kanchil; assembly: GCA_022376925.1. Lineage (NCBI taxonomy): Eukaryota > Metazoa > Chordata > Mammalia > Artiodactyla > Tragulidae > Tragulus > Tragulus kanchil. The sequence goes on along the minus strand of JAIOJX010000032.1, from coordinate 180,828,247 downwards.
CTCAATTAAAGAACAGGACCCCCTGCCCTGTCTCTGCTTCCAGAATCATTGGGAGTCTGAAGCCAGAGAAACCATGATAAAGTGCTTTGTCAGGTGCTATACCAGGATGAGAGACTGTGATTGTTGTCTACATCCTGAACAAAGTGTTACAGGGACGCCAGCAGCCAGCAAGCTAGTGACCATGGGGGAGTCACTGGAGGGCAGTCCCTGGGCCCCCAGGGTGGGTAAAATTATCTCATGACTAAATCCTCCCCGGCATCTGGATATCCAGCTGGCCTCTCCAGTGTAGCAGAGCCAGTCTCTGCCTGCTCCCCCAAACCCACTCCTCCTCCATCTTTCCTGCCTCAGGCAATGGCTCCATCGCTTCCTTCTTTCCAGCTCACAAGCCTGACTTCCCTCCCTGCGCCTCAGCTCTGTCTTCGAAAGGCAGGTAGCACCTTCTCACTACTGCTAACCCTCCCTTGAACACCTCCGATCTAACCTCCAATATCTCCCACCTGGGTTACCTGCCAAACTTCCTCCCGGGTCCCCCTCTTCCTCTTGTCTGGAGGAAGAGTCTTTTGTAAAACATGTCAGCTCAAGTCAACCTTGGTGGTTTCCCATGTCAATCAAATAAAACCCCAGTCCTGGGCTTCCCTGGTGGTCCAGTGGGTAAGGACACCGCCCTGCAGTGCAAGGGGCGCCGGTTCAATCCCTGGCCTGGGAAGATCCCACGTGCCGCGGAGCGGCTGGACCCATGTGTCCAATCACCGAGCTGGAGCTCTGGAGCGCATGTGCCCAGAGCCGGAGCTCTGCGACAACAGAGGCCACCGTGATGGGAGGCCCACACGGGCCAAAGAACAAAGATGGATGAAAATAGACAAATGAAAGACCAATAGAAGTGGCCCACCTGCTCCCCTCCCTCCCCACCCCGTCCCCACCAAAATAAATATAGAAATAGATCCTTAAAAAAAAAACAGTCCTGTCCAGCCTCTGGGAACCTACATGACCTGGCCCTGCTCGACTTCTGCTCTCATGTCATACCACGCTCATCTCACTCACCAGGCTAGCTGCCTGGGTTTTCTTGGGGTTCTTTAAACCTGTCAGGTTGACTTCCCCTCAGGGTACGTCGGTTGGTTTTTCCACCTGGAACATGAGTCCCGAGATATATGATCTCCCCTTCCCTTTATCCAGGACTTGGCATAAGTCACCTCAGATAAAGGGGCATTGGTGGGGTTTTAGGTGCTATACCAGGATGAGAGACTGTGATTGTTGTCTACATCCTGAACAAAGTGTTACAGGGACGCCAGCAGCCAGCAAGCTAGTGACCATGGGGAGTCACTGGAGGGCAGTCCCTGGGCCCCAGGGTGGGTAAAATTATCTCATGACTAAATCCCCCCCGGCATCTGGATATCCAGCTGGCCTCTCCAGTGTAGCAGAGCCAGTCTCTGCCTGCTCCCCCAAACCCACTCCTCCTCCATCTTTCCTGCCTCAGGCAATGGCTCCATCGCTTCCTTCTTTCCAGCTCACAAGCCTGACTTCCCTCCCTGCGCCTCAGCTCTGTCTTCGAAAGGCAGGTAGCACCTTCTCACTACTGCTAACCCTCCCTTGAACACCTCCGATCTAACCTCCAATATCTCCCACCTGGGTTACCTGCCAAACTTCCTCCCGGGTCCCCCTCTTCCTCTTGTCTGGAGGAAGAGTCTTTTGTAAAACATGTCAGCTCAAGTCAACCTTGGTGGTTTCCCATGTCAATCAAATAAAACCCCAGTCCTGGGCTTCCCTGGTGGTCCAGTGGGTAAGGACACCGCCCTGCAGTGCAAGGGGCGCCGGTTCAATCCCTGGCCTGGGAAGATCCCACGTGCCGCGGAGCGGCTGGACCCATGTGTCCAATCACCGAGCTGGAGCTCTGGAGCGCATGTGCCCAGAGCCGGAGCTCTGCGACAACAGAGGCCACCGCGATGGGAGGCCCATACGGGCCAAAGAACAAAGATGGATGAAAATGGACAAATGAAAGACCAATAGAAGTGGCCCGTCTGCTCCCCTCCCTCCCCACCCCGTCCCCACCAAAATAAATATATAAATAGATCTTTAAAAAAAAAAAAAAACAGTCCTGTCCAGCCTCTGGGAACCTACATGACCTGGCCCTGCTCGACTTCTGCTCTCATGTCATACCACGCTCATCTCACTCACCAGGCTAGCTGCCTGGGTTTTCTTGGGGTTCTTTAAACCTGTCAGGTTGACTTCCCCTCAGGGTACGTCGGTTGGTTTTTCCACCTGGAACATGAGTCCCGAGATATATGATCTCCCCTTCCCTTTATCCAGGACTTGGCATAAGGGCCAGCCCAGCCCTTCTCAAGCCTGCCCACCGCACCCCAGCCTGCTCTTCCCAGTTTCTCTGCTTTCCTTTCATCAGAAGATGTATCACGGGCAGACGCGGTGCATACCAGTCTGTAGGTACGCTTGCTGTCTGCCCCTGTCAACAGAATGGAACCTTATTGGAATAAGACGCTGTCTGTCTGACTCATGACTTCATGCCTAGTCCTCCAGGGAGTGTTGCAATGACCTGTGCGTGAATGCATGATGAAAAAGAGCCCCCAAAGCCCTGGGACCCAGGCAGATAAGAGCTGTGACTGCTGTATAAAGAAGTTATTCCTCAATCAGGTCTGTAGTGGATAAAGACTCTAGAAATTGCCCCACTCACCTCCAAAGCAGGCAGGTTAGCAGAGAGTGTGGTGATCGTAAGCATATCTTTGATGTCAATCTTGGTAAGCAGATGCTTTAAGTTGATCGCAGAGGAGATCTTAAACTTGGGCAATACTAAGTGCACCAATCTGTTGAGAATGAAAACGACAAGGAAGCTGACCTACGTTCCTCTCCTGGGGTCCAGGAGCGACACCTTGCTTAGCTGAAAGGTCTCTTCCTAGTGAGAAGGTGACAGAAGCTTTTGCTCTCAGTGCTTGCTTTGGGGGGAGATTAAAGACCCTTCGATGGGGTACAAGTTGCAATGTTGAATTTCTAAGCAGACCACTTACTCAAAATACCCCTTACTCTTCAAATGATCCCCTTCACAGGCTCTCTGTGCAAGAGAAGATGAGGATCAGACCAAGGACATTCACCCATGAGTCCCTCCAATCCTCCTTCTGGAAGGAGTGGTTTAAATTGGGCCGTAACCCTAAATGTGGTGAGGGAGAAGAAGGGCATGAGGTTCCCTTGCCATAGGTAGAGCATAGGGCGTTCTCAGAGGAGAAGAAGCTCCATTCTCAATGGTCAAGTTTGGAACAGAAAGGAGGACTCCTCCCTCTAGAGATCAGCCACTGTATAACCAAGGGAGGGCACTGGAATGCCGAGGGCCAGCCCTCTCACCTGACATTTTTGATTGATTGCTCACAACCAATCCATTTTGCCTGTGTCAATGTGGTGTTGAGTTTCTGATTGGAGAGCAACCTACTCAGCTGGGTTCTTCCACTGCTGAATCTCCTTGGCCCCGACCAGGAACACTGTGGGAGGCGCAAGTGTGGCAGAAAATGGCAGGTGCACTCTGCTGTGTGACTCAACTCCAGGTGCAAATGCTATTTACAGATGTCTTCCCAACCTGCACATTTGCTTCCTGAAGACTGTCCCCCACACCCCGCCACTAAGACCAGTGGGCCATTGAAGATCATCCTTTCACTGTGTAATCTATCCACATTGATTGGACCTTGGTGGGCATCATATTCAAGCTGGATCTACCCAGTTCTCTCTTCCAAGAATATGTAATTGGAACTGAAAGATGCTCAATTTAGTGTGAGGTGGAGCATTTCATTGAATGGAAGACAGTCACATCTGTCCACAGTGGTCGGTCTCAGCTTGAAATTTACCTCCCTACGATCATTCCCTAATTAAGATCCCTAATGAACATCACTGAGTTCTCTTTTATATACACTACTCATTTAATTTTCTACAATTTGAAGGTGTGTATTTGTGAGTTGACCTCCTACCTTTCTCACCCGACTGAAAATTCCACAAGAACAGAGGTGTGTTTGGCTCATCCTTATATTCCCAGCACCAAGTGGTTTCTGGCGTAGAACAGATGCTCAGGAAATACTGGGAGGATGAGTGGAATGTGTGCAAATGTGGATGGAAATGCTGATGGGCTGAGCTAGAGAGCTTAGAAACAATGTCTAGTGACACAAGAGAGACTAGAGACTAGATACTAGTGACTAGAGAGATATGGTTCCAGGTGACCTTGGTGTCCCTGGCTCCAATCCCTCATGAGACCTGGCTGTGCTTGCTCCCTGGGGTTTCATGAAATCCCCATGTATCTTTCCAATTAATTCCTCTCCATATCCACCTTGATTTTGTATGAAGTGGGTTTCTGATACTGTCCGTATCATTGAAAGAACCATAAGTAACCATTTAAGGGGCTTCCCGCTGGTAATGGGATTCAGGCCCTACTCTTCCTGTTTGGTTTGTTTTGTTTTCTGTAAATATGCTAGGAAATAACCAGATGTCACCCCTGCTGCCCAAACAGGGCTTTTGCATAGAGGAAGTGAGGGCTGATCAAACATCCAATTCAAATCTAGAGTATTCTTTCAGAATAGCGTACCTGAAGTCATTGATTTTCTGAAGCATAGTTCTCTTAGCAGTCAGCTTTTTTAGAACAGAGTTGAATTGTCCTGAATCTGGGAGCACGAGAAGTATGGACACGTTTCCTTTGCAAGGCATCTTGACCATCGTAGCAAGCAGCTCCTCTGACCGGCTGTAGATCATCTCTTCTGTCTTTTCCATCATGTCTACTGGCACTTTGGTGCTGTCGTTCAAAAAGAAGTCCAACTTCTGGGTGAGGTGGGTCTGAAAAGCTTTTTCCAAGATGCCTGGAAGAATCAGGAAGGGAAAGTCAAAGAGTGATCTGGTGGAAAAGTCATCAGCACCCCCACGTTTGGGGACCCCAGAGGGGATCCTTTTGAGAAGGAAGCAGTCCATTTAAAGTGACACCTTGACCCTAGTGAACACAATAGTTAAGATGTTAGACTGGTGCAAAGGAAAGGCAGGTGAACACATGATTTTCGAAAATAGTCACCCTACGGTTTCTTTAAAAGTGAATGTCTCAAAAGATGTTACCAAAATAACTGCCTCTGGAACTATAACAGCAACAAATAATTTTCTCATCAAATTACTTAGGAAACATTAACCACAGCATCCCACTTTTGAAAATTTCTACTGCATTTGAACGTTTTAAGAGTTCAAAGACATCCTATAGTAAAGAAACTTATTTAAACCTTCTACTGTGCAATAGAAGCTAGCACAACATTGTAAAGCAGCTATCCTCCAAAAAATAAAATATATTAAATTTATTTAAGGAGGTAAGCTTTTTATCAGAAAGGCACACACACCTGAGCATACATGAACATCCCAGTGCGGATTTTTTTTTAAAGAGTCAAGGTTAAAAAATGCATCTGTCACCCAGAGTAATTGGCAGCTGGTCTTGTCTAGAAAAATCTCTACAACTGTTTGTCTTGCTTCTGATTCTAGAGCTGGGCTTGGGGTTCTCTCTGTTCTATTTTGACTATTTGCCTTCTAAAGATTGATGTGGATAAAGTTTTTGAAAAACTGTAGGAGGGAAATCATGCTGTAGAGTTCTCTGGTGTATACAGAAAAATGATCCCTCCAAGACCATTCATGTTGGGATTTCCCTGGTGGTCCAGTGGTTAAAACTCCTTTCCCCCAGTGCAAGGGGCTGGTAGTTCCTTCATACAGTGTAGTGCAGCAAAAGAAAAAAGAAAAAAAAGGATCATTTGTGGAGCACTTTCTATGTCCCAGGCACATAGTTTGGAACTATGGGTCCAAATATGAATAACAGATGGTCCCAGTGGCTTGAGCAAGCATCCTATGCTGAGAAGCATTGCTCTGTGAGCATTTCCCTCACTTATTATCCAAAGGACAAGCAATCTCCATGTCCTGGTAGGTACCTTGTTTAATCCATAATAGGATTAAATGAATTGACTCATTCAAACCTAAAATTTCTTGACCTCAAAAAACGTTCCAGGTACCATACTACATACTGAGGTTAGAGCAATGAATAGAACAGAGTGGCTGATTTATGTTTTAAGAGAACTGTTCTGGCCTTTCAATGAAGAAGAGGTTGGAGGCAGGTACGAATGGCAACAGAGTAATTCACTTCAGAAAGTCACCTAGACAAGAGATAGTGGTGGCCTGGGCTAGGAACGTGGTAGACCAGATGGTGAGAAACCAACACATTTCAGAATAACTTGACAGACAACATCCATATGACTTGTTGTGTTCTTGATCCGGAGGCTTAAAGGGAGACTTTGGAGCAGGTGGGTGGATGGCACTACCGTGATTCTCTGAGGCAAGGAGACACTGGTAGTGCCAAGTTGGGGGATTGTTTTTGAAGGTCTGTGAAACATCCCCAAAGAGACGCCAGTAGTCAGATGAATATTAGAGTCTGGACCTCAGAAGAGGTGGCTTGGGCTTCATCTAGAGACCAGGGAATAGAGCACAGAATGTTTGAGGTCGTGAGCCCAGGTGAGGTGGGAGATACCTTTAGAAAGAAGTCAGGAGAAGAGAAACTGGGAAAGGAGACAAGAGAGGAATGAGCTCTGGGGAAGGAGGAAAGTGAGGGGAGTCCTTGGGCAGAGAGGATGGAAGGGGGCCCACCTTGAGGAGGGTGAGGGGAGAAGTATTTCTTCACTGTGACTGGAGAGGAAAGGGAGAGGAGAGGTGTGTGCACCTTGGGCAGCATGTGGAAGACCTCTTGCCTGAACTGCTTTCTTGTCCACATTTGGGCAGGAGGAGAGGTCACAGCTGAAAGTCAGTGGAGGAAGGGGATTGGTCAGGCTAAGTGGAGAAAAAGGATGTAAATAGACGTCAGTGAGGGGTAACTGAGGCCACATCAAGAAACACGGGCACTATCAAGATCTGTGACCAGAATTCACGCTGATGCATTAGACTCCTCGTGTGTGTGACTCTGAACTCAACACTGGACACGGCTTCAACAAGGTCAGATCTAGCGCTGATCTGATCCTACAAAATAAGTGAGTTAGCTGATGCTCATGGCTCTGCAAAAAGATTTCTATTTTTCCCTTTTTTATTAGCAAGAGTCATCACCTTTTACTCTAAAATATCTTAGCCTTCATAAACAAGATGACTGAGAAAATTAAGAGGAGAAACACTGAAAAATGCTAGGCGACAGTGATATCAAAGTCAATTAAAAGTTTTGGATCTTCTGGTTCCTGGGAAAATGGAATATACTGACACAAATCACATTTTTTGTTCTGACTTAAGCCTTTTAGGAAACACAAGAGCAAAAATTACCCAAAACAGGAATTCATGCACTTAATAAACCTTACCTTGGAAGAAAACATAGTTGATAAGACACAGGAGAGCATGAGGGTCCAGGTCACTTATTAAGTTTTGGTTTTTCATATCTACTTTTTTAGCCACAAACTGGTTGATGGCCTTCTTGCCTTTTTCTGTGTCTGTGAAGTCCAGCATTTGGATGTCCACTTCATCCATCTTGTTCTTTAGCTCCTGCAGAAACATATGGTTGACCTTCTGTTTGCTGTTGATAAAGAGAATATCCTTGTGCTTGAGTTGTTTCTGCTTCACTAGCTCATGCCCCATCTGGACAAGATGGTCTACGATCTTCTGATCGTCCCATAGTTCGTGGTAAAGTCCCAGATTTTTGATGATGGTACCCATGGTGGGTCTGACTCCCTGGGAGAGGGTGGTCAGGGTGATGGACATAGCCACGGGGGAGAAGATGATGTTCTCTCTGGGATCCTTTATTATCAAAGCCTTGAACAATTCTTGGGCAAGAGCCTGAGAGTCAGCTTCCATCATCTGGGATAGAAGTGAAGTTTTCTTTAATAAGAGTAGGTGGTTGATGGCCCGTTGGGAGTCTTGTTGTTTTTCACAGAAGATGCTATTTAAAAGGCCACAGAGGATGAGAATGTGAACCAGAGCCAGAGCCAGATGCATTCTCCTGTGGGACATTTCTGCAACAATCCAGAGCTGTTATTGGAAGGAAGCGGTATATGAATGAATATTCTAAGGAACATGTTCTCCGGGCTATGGGGGCTGAAAAGGCTCATTTTATCTGCATACCATTTACCTGAGTGGGGTTGCTTTTAGTCTTTGATGGCGGAATGCTAGCTATGTCTAATGAGGAAGGTCTAGTGAGGATTTTGGAAGTGACTGAGAAAATTAAGAGGAGAAACACTGAAAATGCTAGGCGACAGTGATATCAAAGTCAATTAAAAGTTTTGGATCTTCTGGTTCCTGGGAAAATGGAATATACTGACACAAATCACATTTTTTGTTCTGACTTAAGCCTTTTAGGAAACACAAGAGCAAAAATTACCCAAAACAGGAATTCATGCACTTAATAAACCTTACCTTGGAAGAAAACATAGTTGATAAGACACAGGAGAGCATGAGGGTCCAGGTCACTTATTAAGTTTTGGTTTTTCATATCTACTTTTTTAGCCACAAACTGGTTGATGGCCTTCTTGGCTTTTTCTGTGTCTGTGAAGTCCAGCATTTGGATGTCCACTTCATCCATCTTGTTCTTTAGCTCCTGCAGAAACATATGGTTGACCTTCTGTTTGCTGTTGATAAAGAGAATATCCTTGTGCTTGAGTTGTTTCTGCTTCACTAGCTCATGCCCCATCTGGACAAGATGGTCTACGATCTTCTGATCGTCCCATAGTTCGTGGTAAAGTCCCAGATTTTTGATGATGGTACCCATGGTGGGTCTGACTCCCTGGGAGAGGGTGGTCAGGGTGATGGACATAGCCACGGGGGAGAAGATGATGTTCTCTCTGGGATCCTTTATTATCAAAGCCTTGAACAATTCTTGGGCAAGAGCCTGAGAGTCAGCTTCCATCATCTGGGATAGAAGTGAAGTTTTCTTTAATAAGAGTAGGTGGTTGATGGCCCGTTGGGAGTCTTGTTGTTTTTCACAGAAGATGCTATTTAAAAGGCCACAGAGGATGAGAATGTGAACCAGAGCCAGAGCCAGATGCATTCTCCTGTGGGACATTTCTGCAACAATCCAGAGCTGTTATTGGAAGGAAGCGGTATATGAATGAATATTCTAAGGAACATGTTCTCCGGGCTATGGGGGCTGAAAAGGCTCATTTTATCTGCATACCATTTACCTGAGTGGGGTTGCTTTTAGTCTTTGATGGCGGAATGCTAGCTATGTCTAATGAGGAAGGTCTAGTGAGGATTTTGGAAGTGACTTCAGACAAATTCAAGTGACCTGACTGAGAGGGATTCAGTGCTGCCTCTAGGCTGTGCTGCGAGTGAGTCTTCTCCATCCACATGGGCTTTCTTTTTTGTTGTTGTTCTTTCAATCTTTTTTTTTTTATCTCTTAAATACAGGATTCATGACAAAATCCTGAAAAGTGTGGAAAGGAAAGAAACAAGAGGAGAGAGAGAGCACAATGACTGCAGATTCAAACACTCAAAGAGATCTGTCCAGAAATATCCAGGTGGAAAGATAGCAAATGTAGTGCAATAAGGCATGCTGGGGACTGGGGAAAAAGGATCATGGTGCCCAGGCTGAAGAGGCAGGTGTTACTCAGCTATGACGAGGGTCAGTGCTTGGTCAGTGGTGCTGGGGTTGTTGGTTGGTTGTTTCTGAAGCATCTAGAAATCCAGATTTTTTTTTTTAAAGATTTATTTATTTATTTTGGTGGGGGTGGGGTGGGGAGGGAGGGGAGCAGACAGGCCACTTCTATTGGTCTTTCATTTTGTCCATTTTCATCCGTCTTTGTTCTTTGGCCGGCATGGACCTCCCATTGCAGTGGCCTCTGTTGTCGCAGAGCACCGGCTCTGGGAGCATGCGCTCCAGAGCTCCAGCTCGGTCGTTGGACACATCGGTCCAGCAGCTCCACAGCACGTGGGATCTTCCCAGGCCAGGGATTGAACTGGTGCCCCTTGCATTGCAAGGCCTTACCCACTCAACCACCAGGGAAGCCCAGAAATCCAGATTTTTACATGAAACTTTAATCTTGCCAAAAGTAACTTGCTAGCAGGCTAAAGTCCAGAGGCAGACCTGCCAAATCTGACTTTAGAACTGCTGGTATGATTTCTAAAGCAAAGCCCAGGTGATGCTCAGAGACTTGGACGTTGACTGAACCAAGGGCCTAGCAGAGGTCATCTCAGGAAATCTGGTCACCTCACTTCAGCCCTCTTTGTGCTCTCAGCTACTGCCCCTCACTCACTGTCAGGGCAGAAACCCTCTCTGTCCCCATCTGTGGGCTTCCCATGTGGCACTAGAATCGGCCTGCCAGTACAGGAGCAGGAAGAGACATGGGTTCGATCCCTGAATTGGGAAGATTCCCTAAAGTAGGAAATGGCATCCCATTCCAGTATTCTTGCCTAGAGAATTCCCTGGGCAGAGGAACCTGGCAGGCTACAGTCTATGGGGCCACAAAGAGTCACACACAACTGAATTAGCAACAATAAATGAGTGAATTAATGTTCCCATATGTGCCCCCCACAATTGAGACCAAAAGTCAGGCCTTACAGCTGAAGGGGGCGCTGATGGTAGAATTTCTGGCCCCACAGATGTGCAGGGAGAAGATGAGAACCATGATCTGAGTTTGTGTTCAATTTCACCTCCTTAGGGCAGGACCTGTCTTTCCTTCCTTCTTTTCCTGATACCCAGCTCAGTTCTAGGTACGGGGTTCACCTCTCTGCATTATCCCAGCCAATACTTGGTATCCTTTGTCATGGTTACCGAGAGGGCATCTACTGTGGACTGAAGGTTTATGTCCCTCAAAATTCCTATATCAAAGCCCTAACTCTGAATCTGATAGTATTTGTAAGAAAGGCCTTTGGGTGGTGGTAATTTGAGTCATATGAGATCATGAGGGTCCCTTGTGTATAGCCATATATTAGTTTCCCATATAAGACGACACACCAGAGTGCGGGCTTTCCCACTCTGTCCTCGCGTGTACACCACAAAGATGAGGTCCAGAGAGGACACAGTGAGAAGGCAGCCATCTACAAGCCAGGGCTCTCACCAGAATCAACCATGTTGGCATCCTAATCTTGAACATCCAGCCTCAGAGCTGTGAGAGAATAAATTTCTATTGTTTAAGCCATATAGACTAAGGTACTGTGTTATGCAACCCAAGCTACCACGACAACATCACCCCCTTGTCAGTCTTTCTCCCATCAACATTTCTGGTCACCCCATAGCCTGAGTGCCCAGCCCAAAGTGCCGGTCATTTCTCCTTCTTGGTCCCCCATGAATTTCAAGGGGATGGAGTCCAAATTCTTCAGGTGCCAGAGAAGTCCTGTTGTGCTCTGTTCCTGCCAACCAGCAGTCTGCCCCATCTGTGGGCTTCCCATGTGGCACTAGAATCGGCCTGCCAGTACAGGAGCAGGAAGAGACATGGGTTCGATCCCTGAATTGGGAAGATTCCCTAAAGTAGGAAATGGCATCCCATTCCAGTATTCTTGCCTAGAGAATTCCCTGGGCAGAGGAACCTGGCAGGCTACAGTCTATGGGGCCACAAAGAGTCACACACAACTGAATTAGCAACAATAAATGAGTGAATTAATGTTCCCATATGTGCCCCCCACAATTGAGACCAAAAGTCAGGCCTTACAGCTGAAGGGGGCGCTGATGGTAGAATTTCTGGCCCCACAGATGTGCAGGGAGAAGATGAGAACCATGATCTGAGTTTGTGTTCAATTTCACCTCCTTAGGGCAGGACCTGTCTTTCCTTCCTTCTTTTCCTGATACCCAGCTCAGTTCTAGGTACGGGGTTCACCTCTCTGCATTATCCCAGCCAATACTTGGTATCCTTTGTCATGGTTACCGAGAGGGCATCTACTGTGGACTGAAGGTTTATGTCCCTCAAAATTCCTATATCAAAGCCCTAACTCTGAATCTGATAGTATTTGTAAGAAAGGCCTTTGGGTGGTGGTAATTTGAGTCATATGAGATCATGAGGGTCCCTTGTGTATAGCCATATATTAGTTTCCCATATAAGACGACACACCAGAGTGCGGGCTTTCCCCACTCTGTCCTCGCGTGTACACCACAAAGATGAGGTCCAGAGAGGACACAGTGAGAAGGCAGCCATCTACAAGCCAGGGCTCTCACCAGAATCAACCATGTTGGCATCCTAATCTTGAACATCCAGCCTCAGAGCTGTGAGAGAATAAATTTCTATTGTTTAAGCCATATAGACTAAGGTACTGTGTTATGCAACCCAAGCTACCACGACAACATCACCCCCTTGTCAGTCTTTCTCCCATCAACATTTCTGGTCACCCCATAGCCTGAGTGCCCAGCCCAAAGTGCCGGTCATTTCTCCTTCTTGGTCCCCCATGAATTTCAAGGGGATGGAGTCCAAATTCTTCAGGTGCCAGAGAAGTCCTGTTGTGCTCTGTTCCTGCCAACCAGCAGTCTGCCCCACTCCATCATTGTCTCCTCCATGCCCCCTCAAATAGCCCCTACCTCTCACTGCCCGTCATTCTTCCCCAGCCCTTCCTCTATCAGCACCTCCTCCGCCCAGCTCGTTTGAGCAGAAGAGTTGGTGATAAGGGAGGATGTTGTGGTTGAGGGAGCCAGGGAATGGGAGAGGGCTCTGGGGTGGGGAGAATAGGGGATGCAGGAGGTTCTAGAAAACATATACACATAGCTTACTGTCCTGGATCCTTCCCCATCTTGCCTAAGGAAAAGGCTACTTGAACCGTACATAGCAAAAGAGCAGTAAGACACTTACCCACGTGGAACCTCACTGTCCCCGAGAGGAGAAAGGTGACTTACCTTCCAGGGGAGCTGGCTGATGTTTACTAATGCTGTTCTTTGTGTCTGTCTGTGACTTATTTATACTGCCATTGGTGCAGTGAAATGGATAAACCTGAATTAATACTAACTTGGCCAAATACTGTGCTCAAATACTGTCCAGACAAAATAAGAGCTGAATCATTTCAGTTCCAGGGAAGCAGTGAACAAAGCAATGGATGAGGGTACTGTTTGAGCTACCGTTCATTATATTACTCATGTGTTATTTCATCAAACACTTACTTAGCTCCTGCTAGGATCCGTGGTCTGGGCTGGGTACTGGGGGGCCTGATGCTTAAGGCCTGACTTCCACCCTTGAGGAGAATCCCTGACTTCAAGGAGAGGAAGGTTTTGAGGAAGCACATGTTAAATGTTTTACAAACACATGAAAGGTCTGTAGGCTACATAGAGACTAGTTCACCAAGAACACACATTACAAGTAAGGAGTTGTGTATGGAAAGAGAAGGGCACAGTGAGTGAATCTAAGACAATTCAGAAAGACTGCATAACATTTTCTCTAAGTTTTAAAAAATAGCCAGGAGCCAACATATTGTCAGGGAAGCCTGAAGAAGGAATTCTGGAGGCTGGGGTTGGATGGGGCTCCCTGAGGAAGTGGTGGTCAGGGCCGTATTTTCAGGGTTTTTCCAAGCCTAGGGTAAATTTAATTCCAGCGTGGAGGAGTGAAGTGACTGCCGAATCTTCTCTTAAATAACAACTAAAGAAATGGACAAAATTGACCTGAACAACCATCTCAGTGCTGTAGAAATCCACCGAAGGCCCAGCCCAGACAGAGAAGTTCATTAACGAAGGTACTGAGCTCTGTGTAGGGACACAGTGAGTGTGTGGCATGCTCTGCTGGTGGGCGGTCTTTCCAGATTCGGGCTGCCGCCACCAGGCAGAGTCCTGTGATTTGCAGCACTGTCAGTGACAGGGGTAATCCTGGTGGCAAGCACGGCATGTGTGAGTGCGGGTTGGGGACAGTGGTTCTGCTAACCTCCAGCTGTGCTGGGATCCATAAAGGGACTAGCGGATTAGCATGGAATCAATTAGAGAGTTCTAAGAGGTGTGACAGCTTTAGGGGACTTGATGTGTGCGTGTGTGAAGTCACTTCGGTCGTGGCCAGCTCTTTGGGACCCTATGGGTTGTAGCCTGCCAGGCTCCTCTGTCCCTGGTTGCCATTTTTCCCTCCAGGAGATCTTCCCAACCAGGGATTGAACCCGTCTCTCCTGCGTCTCCTGCATATCAGGTGCATTCTTTGCCACTGATGCATGTTACAAGTTGAAAGACGATTCCGCACAAGTCCAACAAAGACTGGAGTAGACCCAAGCTACCCACACCTCCCTGGCCCTTGGGGAAGTAAAAGAGAAAGGTGGAAAGTAAGCTACGGCGGTACTTGGGGTTTGAAAGGGCTCATCAGTGTACACACAGATTCACCAGCAGAAAGTAGAATCTTTATTGGCTTAGATGTTTGAAAACAAATTTTGTTTCTGGGGCAGAACAATAGGCAACACAGCTCTGTGGTGACCTACAGGAGTGGGTTGGGAGTGTGGGAGGGAGAGTCAAGAGGGAGGGAAGATACGTATACATATAGCGGATTCACTTTGTTGTATAGAAGAAACTAATACAGCATTGTAAAGCAATCATTCTCTGATTAAAAAAAAAAAACATAATAAATGGGGAAAAAGGCAATAAAAAAAATCCAGAAAAGCAGAACAGGTATGAAGCTGGCAGAATCTGAGCTATAATTCAAATATATCAATAAATTAGATATGAATGCATGAAACATTGCATTTAAGTGAAATAGACTATCAGCTGAATAAAAAAACAAGACACACCTATATGCTATCTACAAGAGGCACAGCTTAGATTCAAAGACACAAACAGGTTAAAATGATGGGAAATGGTGTTAAGGGCAATACATAGTCTGCTCAACAAAACAGGTCTAACTATACGTTAAAAAGAGAAATTATAAGAAGTATGTGGTCTGACCGGGCTTCCCAGGGGACTCAGTGGTAAAGAATCCCCCTACCACTCTTGCAAAACGTAGACCTACTAAGGCACTTTCATCCCAAATGATGAATAACCCTTAAACTCAATACACGTTATTGAGACTGTGTATAGAATAGGTAATTAATGAGAGCCTCCTGTATAGCACAGAAAACTCTACTCAGTGCTCTGTGCTGATCCACATGGGAAGGAAACGCCAAAACAGAGGGGACATATGTAAGCACAAGCTGATTCACTTTGCTGTGCAGCAGAAACTAACACAACATTGTAAAGGAACTATCCCCCAGTGAAAATTAATAACAAATGATAATAAAGAGAAAAAATCTGGTTTAAAAATGGGCAGAAGGCTAGACATGTTACCAAAGAAGATATATGAACAGCTAATAAGTCCATGAAAATGTGCTCTGCATCATTGATCATTAAGGAAATGCAGATTTAATATACGATAATATTACATGCTCATTAGAATAATAATGAGGGGAAAATATCACTTGTGGATATGAATGTGGAGAAACTGGAACCTCATACATTATTGCAGGTTGGAACGTAAAATACTGATATCTGCCACAATACCAGTGAACTCCAAAGGCAGTACAGGAGAGTGAAAGAGGCCAGATGCAAAAGATTATACACTCTAAGATACCATTTATGTAAGAAATCCAGAAAAGGTAAATTGTTAGAATGAGAGGGCAGATGAGTGGTGACCTGGAACTGGGACTAAAACAGAGCAGGACCTTATGAGCCTTGCCTCCCAACCTCCCCTCTGCAGCACCCGCAGCCCCATGTCCTGTGCCTGCCTTTTGTCAGTGGAGAACTTTCACTGAAGAGTAAGTTAAATCAGAGAACCGAGAAAAGCAGAAACAAAGGAGAACAGTCCCAGGAGACCAAACAATCGCCATGTAGCTATTAAGGATAGTTACGGACTTTGAGTTCCTTCTCATGGACTGTAGGTCACCTTCTGAGTCATGTCCTCTGCGCTGTCGTAGAGATGCCAAAACACCAGGTGGAGGAAGCTAACTCCCTGATGACCAGACTGTAGCCATGAACAAGCTGCAACAATTCCGAGAATTGGCCTCAGAGAAACGGGAACAAACAGATCCTGGAACTGACCTGAAACAATCAAGACCATGCTGGTCAGACCGCTGATGACGAATCTGAAGATGACCGACCGCGCTGACTCTGCTGTTTTTGCACGGAGCTCTCCTCCCTCCCTCTCCTCCCTAAACGCTCTTGCACCCTTGGCTGCCAGTAGTTGGGAATTCGGCCTTTGGACAGATGTCTGCCACCCTCCATCTCCCGGCTCCCAGTTGCTGGCCATCTGAAAGAAAGCAAACTTTCCTTTCATCTGGCCCGTTGATTGGCTTTGGAGCAGTGAGGACTCTTTCAGTAAGAAGAACAGATACTAGGACAGGCTAAAATTAATAACAAATGATAATAAAGAGAAAAAATCTGGTTTAAAAATGGGCAGAAGGCTAGACATGTTACCAAAGAAGATATATGAACAGCTAATAAGTCCATGAAAATGTGCTCTGCATCATTGATCATTAAGGAAATGCAGATTTAATATACGATAATATTACATGCTCATTAGAATAATAATGAGGGGAAAATATCACTTGTGGATATGAATGTGGAGAAACTGGAACCTCATACATTATTGCAGGTTGGAACGTAAAATACTGATATCTGCCACAATACCAGTGAACTCCAAAGGCAGTACAGGAGAGTGAAAGAGGCCAGATGCAAAAGATTATACACTCTAAGATACCATTTATGTAAGAAATCCAGAAAAGGTAAATTGTTAGAATGAGAGGGCAGATGAGTGGTGACCTGGAACTGGGACTAAAACAGAGCAGGACCTTATGAGCCTTGCCTCCCAACCTCCCCTCTGCAGCACCCGTAGCCCCATGTCCTGTGCCTGCCTTTTGTCAGTGGAGAACTTTCACTGAAGAGTAAGTTAAATCAGAGAACCGAGAAAAGCAGAAACAAAGGAGAACAGTCCCAGGAGACCAAACAATCGCCATGTAGCTATTAAGGATAGTTACGGACTTTGAGTTCCTTCTCATGGACTGTAGGTCACCTTCTGAGTCATGTCCTCTGCGCTGTCGTAGAGATGCCAAAACACCAGGTGGAGGAAGCTAACTCCCTGATGACCAGACTGTAGCCATGAACAAGCTGCAACAATTCCGAGAATTGGCCTCAGAGAAACGGGAACAAACAGATCCTGGAACTGACCTGAAACAATCAAGACCATGCTGGTCAGACCGCTGATGACGAATCTGAAGATGACCGACCGCGCTGACTCTGCTGTTTTTGCACGGAGCTCTCCTCCCTCCCTCTCCTCCCTAAACGCTCTTGCACCCTTGGCTGCCAGTAAGTGGGAATTCGGCCTTTGGACAGATGTCTGCCACCCTCCATCTCCCGGCTCCCAGTTGCTGGCCATCTGAAAGAAAGCAAACTTTCCTTTCCACTGGCCTGGCCCGTTGATTGGCTTTGGAGCAGTGAGGACTCTTTCAGTAAGAAGAACAGATACTAGGACAGGCTAAAATGGGCCTCAGGACATTTTAAAGTTCTAAGACTGGATAGAGGGGATGCTGCAGAATGTTCACGAATAAACAACAGAAAAATCGTTGAATTAGACAGGTGCCACGGGTGAGGTTTTCATATGCAAATTATGAGCTCAATAAAGCTGCTTTAAAAAAGAAAGGTGAGCAGTGGCCACAGGTTACATAGGAAATGTGATGGGCTGGGGTTCCACGGACCTGAAGGTGAATACAGAGTTCTGGCTGCCTTCTGTGGGGCCCCTCGTCTTGTCTTTCTGAGCCTCAGCTCCCTCCTCTGTAGTGAAGAAATCATACTGATTTTGCAGTTTGTTCTGAGAGGCTGTCCCTGGAGCAGGAAATGCCAACCCACTACAACATTTCTTGCCTAGGAAATTCCATGGGCAGAGGAGCCTGGTGGGCTACAAGTCCATGGGGTCGCAAAAGAGTCCGACACAGCTGAGTGACTGAACACCCCTGAGAGCTGGAGGATTTAATGTGTGTGTGCAGTAGGGACTCACGACATGATGCTCTCCTGACTGACACCTGACGTTGTACAGGGCTCAGAGTCCCTGCGGGAGCCAACCGCTCTTCGCACTGCCTGGAACCCCCTCCCCACTCCTCCTCTTTCCGGGGCTGACCCAGCTCCCATCCACTCTTCAGGGTTCAGTTTAGGTCTCTCCTTGAGAAAGCCTTTCCTGAATAGCCACCCTCGCTCCTTCCATCCGGGCAGGGCTAATGTCTGTGAGTTCCCATCATGCCTTGTGTTCACCTCTCATCACGCTGCTAATGACTAAACAGGTAGTGTGAAAACTTTCAGGGCTTTTAAAAGTTCTTTAAATACTTCCTCTAACCTTTAGTAATGACATCATTTTGAAGATTTTTTTTTGATATGGACCATTTTTTAAAAAGTCTTTATTGAGTTTGTTACAATATTGCTTCTGTTTGATGTTTTAGTTTTTTTGGCTTGAGGCATGTCCTGACCAAGGATGGAACTCACACTCTCTTCTTTGAAAGAGAAGTGTTGTCTCGCTCAGTCATGTCTGAAACTTTGCAGACTGGTTCTTTACCTCTAGTGCCAGCTGGGAAGCCCAAAGAAGTTCCACAGTGTTTCATTTTAAAGCTGGGCCTCCGAACACGCTGAGCTGCAGGGTGAGTGGAGGGCACGTTAGTACCAGAGATCAGCCTCACATTGGGGAACGCAAAGGGCCCCTGGGCTGTGGGTGGTCCTGAGCTTGGGGGGCAGAGGATGCTGGACACACAGTGAGAGATGTTCTGGGGGACAACATGCTCCACAAACACTTGCCATTTCTTCTCAACTCCCAGCTGGGAAGGGAGCTAGAAAGAAACATCTTTATTGTTTTCAAATGTTCCTGATGTGGACACAGCAAGAACAGTGACTGTAATGGCTAACCTGAGCACCGCCAGTTGGCGAGGCATTGTCTTGAGGGCCTTCTGTGCTGACTCACATGATGACTCAGTGAAGCAGGAGCCCTGGGTGTCCAGTCGTGACTGGGAGCTGGAACTGGGGACCTTTTGAAATCTTCTTTCCCAACCTGCTGTGTTAACCATCCAGCACAGGGGTAGGGGTGAGGGCATCTCGCATGCCACATCCTCAGGCCCAGTGCAGGCCGGCCTTGGCACACAGGTGGCTGCCATCCCTCCGGGTTGGTGGCACCACCTGGGATTATGGCCCTGCACTCGGGGGCTTTCTCTGTGCTCGGGTCCAAGAGAATACTTTTGAGTCACATTACCAGTTCCAGTTTCTTGTTCTAAAATTTTGTAAAGGGACTTGTGGAATCATCGCTTTTGGTATCTCCCCTCCTTCTCCCAGGACGGTAAGCCCCAGGAGGCAGAGCTAGTTCTTCTCTGTAACCCTCGTCTCAGCATGGTGTCTGGTCGACAGCAGGGGCCCAGTTCACCTCAGGGCCTGCGCGTGGGCTCACTGGGCAAGGGACTGGCAGGTGGAGAAGCAACACCCACCTAGAAAAGCCCGATGCTCCCAAGTCATGAGTGGTCAGGTTTCTATGATGCTCTTTAAGACACCAGCACAGACCTGAGGGAAGTGGAAATTGTTTTTACTTATATCCTAGGGCTAGTGAGTGAAAGACTGAGGAATTCCATTGGTTCTAGACACTTTAGGGGAGTTAGCATTTGAAAGAGGTAGCTGGCTTTGGTTAACTAGCATCAACGTTAGGTTGATCTGGAATGTTGGATCCAAAATCCATGTTAGTAAGCCTAATGGATTTTTTCTTTTTAATTGCGGATTTTTTTTTTTTTTTAATTTCGGCCTCTTTTACTGGTTTTTATTTATTTATTTTCACTCATCCTTATTCTTCGGCCTGTGTGGGTCTCCCATTGCAGTGGCCTCTCTCGTTGCAGAGCACCGGCTCCAGGCACATGCGCTCCAGAGCACTGGCTCATAATTGGACACACTGGTCCAGCCACTCTGCGGCATGTGGGATCTTCCCGGGCCAGGAATTGAACCGGTGTCCCCTGCACTGCAAGGTGGACTTTTTAAACATTGGACCTCCAGGGAAGCCCTAGTGGATGGTTTTTAAAAAGTGATTTTCCATTAATGAAATGACTGGTGTGAGAGATGTATGGATTGGCTATAGATGCTGTTTCTTTTTTTTTTGCCCACTCCACACTGGCATCTGGGATCTTAGTTCCCCCATCAGAGATCAAGCCCAGGGTGCCCTGCAATGGAAGCACGGAGTCTTAACCACTGGACCATTGGGGAAGTCCCTGTTTCCATGTTTCTCTTTTTTTTAATTTGTCAATGTATATATTTTGTAATGAATATAGTTGCTTTACAATACTGTGTTAGTTTCTGCTGTACAACAACGTGAATCAGCTGTGACTATATACATATGTCCCCTCCCTCTTGAGCCTCCCTCCTCCCTCTCCCCCTCACCCCTCTGGGTCATCACAGAGCACGATGCTGAGCTCCCTGTGCCTAGAGCAGCTCCCCCAGCTGTCTGCTTCACACGTGGCATGTATCTATGTCGATGGTAATCTCCCAGTTCATCCCACCTTCCCCTCCCCTCACCCAGTGTTCACATGTCCTTTATCTAGGCCTGGGTATCTATTCCTGCCCTGCAAATAGGCTCACCTGTACCTTTCTTTCTATAGTCCACACATATGCGTTCTTATGTGCTATTTACTTTTCTCCCTATTTCTTTCTGTGAAAAGAACTTGGAAAACACAACATGATGGCCCCAGCACATCTGGGGTGGTATGGGACACCGGTGCCCCCAGGATCTAAAAAGGAAGGAGTCAGAACAGCCAGTCTGGAGCAGGAGGGTGGGGGCAGAGGGGAGGGCCGTGGAGCAGTCTCTGCACCCCCTGCAGCTCTGGTTCTGAGGAAGAAGAGGAAGGGAGCCCGACCATTGTTACTGTCACTTGCAAGCTAGTGTGGGCAGCAGTCAGATGCTGGGAGTCACGGAGACGATGGGCAGGGACCAGACTCCAGGTATTTCTTAACAGAGGGTTACTAGGATTCTCTGGCGGACTGAATGAGGGGCTGGAAAAGAGAGAGTTATCAAGAAGGACCCCAGGGCTTTTAGCCTGAGCACCTGAAAGGATGGAGTGGCCACTGAATAAGATCCCTAGTGGTCCAGGGGTTAAGAATCCACCTGCCAATGCAGGGGACGTGGGTTCAATCCCTGGTCTGGGAAGATTCCACATGCTGTGGGGCAACTAAGGCTGTGTGCCCCAACTGCTCAAGTCCACGTGCTCTACAACCTTGTGGTCCACTGTAGAAGCTACCACAGTGAGAAGCTCATGCACCCCAGCTAGAGAGTAGCTGCCAAGAAAAGCCCAAGTAGTATTGACCTAGCATAGTCAAAAATTAAAAAGTAATAAATAAACATGGTATGACTTAATAACTTTCCATAAAAAGATTTAATAAATTTTAATAATGAACAGATTGTTACTTAATACCCAGAAATACTTAACACATAGCAACTTCTGCATATATGCATATGCAAATTCCATCAGATAGGATAGACAAGTACCTTTATAAACTAGGAATCGGCAAATTATGAGTCAAGGGTATATTCCCCATCATTGGTCCAGTCAGTTAGACCTGGAGTCCTCATCCCACCAAAGACAAACCTGCTGCAGCCGCTCCCACTTAGAAGGCATTCTTTTTTCACTTTTCAAATTTTCTTTGAGTGTGCAGGGCCATCGCTGCTATGCGTGGGTTTTCTCTGGTAGCAGTCAGCGGGAGCACCTCCCTCCAGCTGCACTGAGTGGGCTTCTCCTGGCAGCTTCTCTTGTCGCAGAGCATGGCCTCCAGGTGCACGAGGACTTCAGAAGGCATGGTGTGTGGGCTCAGCCACCTCGAGGCATGTGGGGTCTTCCGGACCAGGGATCGAACTCATGTCTCCTCCACGGACAGGTGGATCCTTCATCACTGGGCCACAAGGGAAGCCCAAGCAGTCATTCTTAATAATGTGAGAAAGTTTATCCCTACTCCTGTATTTAACATGATTATCATTCAGCACATCTAAAACCCAGAGGTTAGCAGGCAGGCCTTTTTGCACCTAGAACTCAGTGGGATTTCCAACTTTCCCGATGAAGACCAAGCTGTCTGTGACTTTGTTTATAGCCAGCAGTATGAAGGGCCTGTTGAAGAAGACAGTAGGGTGAAGGGAGCCATCCTTTGACTGGACTATGAGCTCAGCGCTGTTGGATTCTGCGGTCTGGGTCCCCTCCTTCCTGATGTCCACTAGGCGGTGTGGACCACCTGCCAAGGGAAAAACAAATATCAGGGGTCTCCATGTAGACACCTTCATTTACTGAGTTTTGGTGTTTGCCCAGGAACAGGCACGCCTCTCAAGAGGCTCCAAGGTAATACCTGGCATTAGGTTTGCTCAGCCAGCTGCAGCTGCTGTGGTGACTGGCCAGTTGACTCATAAGCACAGAGCTAAATGGCTGCAAGTACAGAAAGGACCAGGAAGACCTAGTAGGAGTCCCAGTTCTGCCACCTATTGCTGCAAAAGTGATTTGGGTGCCACGTGCTTCACTTTTCAAATCTGTGAAAGGGTGATCGTAACTACATGCCTCTCACAAGTGTATCCGTGAGTTAAAGATCATACACAGCAAGTGCTCATGAACTGGCTAGCAATTGTACTTGCTACAATTTTTGTACAGGAAACCTAAGTTAGGCGAGTTTTAAATCAAGGGTATATTCCCATCATTGGTCCAGTCAGTTAGACCTGGAGTCCTCATCCCACCAAAGACAAACCTGCTGCAGCCGCTCCCACTTAGAAGGCATTCTTTTTTCACTTTTCAAATTTTCTTTGAGTGTGCAGGGCCATCGCTGCTTGCGTGGGTTTTCTCTGGTAGCAGTCAGCGGGAGCACCTCCCTCCAGCTGCACTGAGTGGGCTTCTCCTGGCAGCTTCTCTTGTCGCAGAGCATGGCCTCCAGGTGCACGAGGACTTCAGAAGGCATGGTGTGTGGGCTCAGCCACCTCGAGGCATGTGGGGTCTTCCGGACCAGGGATCGAACTCATGTCTCCTCCACGGACAGGTGGATCCTTCATCACTGGGCCACAAGGGAAGCCCAAGCAGTCATTCTTAATAATGTGAGAAAGTTTATCCCTACTCCTGTATTTAACATGATTATCATTCAGCACATCTAAAACCCAGAGGTTAGCAGGCAGGCCTTTTTGCACCTAGAACTCAGTGGGATTTCCAACTTTCCCGATGAAGACCAAGCTGTCTGTGACTTTGTTTATAGCCAGCAGTATGAAGGGCCTGTTGAAGAAGACAGTAGGGTGAAGGGAGCCATCCTTTGACTGGACTATGAGCTCAGCGCTGTTGGATTCTGCGGTCTGGGTCCCCTCCTTCCTGATGTCCACTAGGGCGGTGTGGACCACCTGCCAAGGGAAAAACAAATATCAGGGGTCTCCATGTAGACACCTTCATTTACTGAGTTTTGGTGTTTGCCCAGGAACAGGCACGCCTCTCAAGAGGCTCCAAGGTAATACCTGGCATTAGGTTTGCTCAGCCAGCTGCAGCTGCTGTGGTGACTGGCCAGTTGACTCATAAGCACAGAGCTAAATGGCTGCAAGTACAGAAAGGACCAGGAAGACCTAGTAGGAGTCCCAGTTCTGCCACCTATTGCTGCAAAAGTGATTTGGGTGCCACGTGCTTCACTTTTCAAATCTGTGAAAGGGTGATCGTAACTACATGCCTCTCACAAGTGTATCCGTGAGTTAAAGATCATACACAGCAAGTGCTCATGAACTGGCTAGCAATTGTACTTGCTACAATTTTTGTACAGGAAACCTAAGTTAGGGGAGTTTTAAATCATCCATTCCTGTCTTGTCAGCTAGGGAAGAAATTCATGCACTCTTAAAATGAAAGGGACTGGAGGGCTCCTGACAATTACAATCTTTGTTTTTCTTTTTGACCTATTTAAAAAGGTTTAATTTTAATCATTGTTTTCCATACTTGCAGAAAGGTGTATCATGGGAAAGGTCCATAATGGTCACCGGCACTCTTTCCCTGACAGCCGGTGATGAAGATCCCCTTCTGTGATCAGGGAGCACTTCTGATGATTATGATCTATTATCCAAATGAAAGTTTAGTTTGGAGATCAGAAACTCTTATGGATGGAGACTTGGCAGGCAGCCCCTGTGAGATGAGGAGGTGTCTTTTAAGGCCAGAGGGCACAGGGGGAACATGGAGGACTCCCTCAGGCTCACTGTTACCCTGTGGGGATTTGGCTTGGTGCCTTGTTTAAAGAGAATCAGAACCTAAATTTGGGGGCCCAGCATCTTACAGAAATCAGCTATTTTCCTCACCTCCTCCTTCTTCTTTCCTTCCTCTTTCTTTTCTTTCTTCTTTCCTTTCTTTTGACTGTAGACCAAATGCCAGACATCTACAGGGTACCCAGGACCTATGAGCAGCCACATGATGACTTTCGTGTGAGCACCTAGGTTTTAGAGAAACGAACTCAAATGCCGGGGGGAGGGGGACAGCTGCTCATCTACACAACTGTGTGCCAAGTAGAAGCTTGATCCTCAGAGCACTGTAGTTGGACCTTAGGGACATTCACTTGAGGAGGGATAAAACATGCCTCTGTGTCAGTGGTGTGTGTGTGTGTGTGTGCTCATTTACTCCAGTCATCTCAGACTCCTTGTGACAATAACCTGATTGCTGCAAAAGTGATTTGGGTGGCAAACGTGAGTCCCAGTTCTGCCACCTATTGCTGCAAAAGTGATTTGGGTGCCACGTGCTTCACTTTTCAAATCTGTGAAAGGGTGATCGTAACTACATGCCTCTCACAAGTGTATCCGTGAGTTAAAGATCATACACAGCAAGTGCTCATGAACTGGCTAGCAATTGTACTTGCTACAATTTTTGTACAGGAAACCTAAGTTAGGGGAGTTTTAAATCATCCATTCCTGTCTTGTCAGCTAGGGAAGAAATTCATGCACTCTTAAAATGAAAGGGACTGGAGGGCTCCTGACAATTACAATCTTTGTTTTTCTTTTTGACCTATTTAAAAAGGTTTAATTTTAATCATTGTTTTCCATACTTGCAGAAAGGTGTATCATGGGAAAGGTCCATAATGGTCACCGGCACTCTTTCCCTGACCGCCGGTGATGAAGATCCCCTTCTGTGATCAGGGAGCACTTCTGATGATTATGATCTATTATCCAAATGAAAGTTTAGTTTGGAGATCAGAAACTCTTATGGATGGAGACTTGGCAGGCAGCCCCTGTGAGATGAGGAGGTGTCTTTTAAGGCCAGAGGGCACAGGGGGAACA
The DNA here is from genome assembly GCA_022376925.1 of Tragulus kanchil. Taxonomy (NCBI): domain Eukaryota; kingdom Metazoa; phylum Chordata; class Mammalia; order Artiodactyla; family Tragulidae; genus Tragulus; species Tragulus kanchil. Next base: position 180,803,117 of record JAIOJX010000032.1, on the reverse strand, counting down.
TGGAGGACTCCCTCAGGCTCACTGTTACCCTGTGGGGATTTGGCTTGGTGCCTTGTTTAAAGAGAATCAGAACCTAAATTTGGGGGCCCAGCATCTTACAGAAATCAGCTATTTTCCTCACCTCCTCCTTCTTCTTTCCTTCCTCTTTTCTTTCTTTCTTCTTTCCTTTCTTTTGACTGTAGACCAAATGCCAGACATCTACAGGGTACCCAGGACCTATGAGCAGCCACATGATGACTTTCGTGTGAGCACCTAGGTTTTAGAGAAACGAACTCAAATGCCGGGGGGAGGGGGACAGCTGCTCATCTACACAACTGTGTGCCAAGTAGAAGCTTGATCCTCAGAGCACTGTAGTTGGACCTTAGGGACATTCACTTGAGGAGGGATAAAACATGCCTCTGTGTCAGTGGTGTGTGTGTGTGTGTGTGCTCATTTACTCCAGTCATCTCAGACTCCTTGTGACCCCATGGACTAGGCTCCTTGGTCCATGGCAAGAGTACTGGAGTGGGTTGCCACACGTTTCTCCAGAGAATCTTCTCAACCCAAGGATCAAGCCCACATCTTCTGCATCGCAAGTAGATTCTTTACTGCCGAGCCATCGGGGAATCTCCTACCAGCAGGGTGACAGTCATAAAGTCACACGCCTGGCAACCATGAGATCCAGCCCTCCTTCTGTTACAGAGAAGTCGTTTTGCCTCTTGGGGCTTCTACTTCCTAATCAATGAGATGAGGGTGCTCCATGAGCCCGTTTCTACAGGCCCTTCTAACTCACACATGACTTACATACAACATGCTCCTCAACCAGTGCACTTTGTAAACTTGCAAGAAGTCTTTCTTTGTGATTCCAGAAAAATCAGTGCTTTTGTCAAAGGCATCCCGCATGTCATTCATTGGGAAGATGGTTTCCAGATTGTAGGAGGTGGAAATGGAAATTTTTGGAATGAACACTTCTAACCACCTGTGGAAAAGAAGAGAGGACAAGATGTGGTCGCAGTCTATGGTGACCATTCGAGGTGACAATTTAGGAGACTCTGCTCTTCCTCCAGGCACTGGTTGCTGCTAGAGGGGTCAACACATCCCAGATAACCAACCAGGCTGCTCTAGAGGTAAACTTTGTGGATGAGCAAGTCCAGCTTTGAAGATACACAAGATGAAAAACAGACCCCCTAATGATACTGCAACTGATTTTATTTTCTTGGGCTCCAAAATCACTACGGACAGTGACTGCAGCCATGAAATTAAAAGACAGTTGCTCCTTGGAGGAAAATCTATGATAAGCTTAGTGTATTAAAAAGCAGAGACATCACTTTGCCAACAAAGGTCCATATAGTCAAAGCTATGACTTTTCTAATAGTCACATATGGACAAGAGATGTGGACCGTGGAGAAGGCGGAGTGACGATGAATCAATGCCTTTGCACTGGGGAGCTGGAGAAGACTCTTGAGACTCCCTTGGATGGCAAGGAGATCAAACCAGTTCATCCTAAAGGAAATCATCTCTGAATATTCATTGGGAGGACTGGTGCTGAAGCTGTAACTCCAATAACTCGGACAACTGAGGTGAAGAGACAACTCATTGGAAAAGACCCCGATGCTGGGAAAGAGTGAAAGCAGAAGGAGAAGTGGAAAACAGGATGAGATGGTTAGACAACATCACTGTCTCAGTGGATATGGATCTGAGCCAGCTCCAGGAGATAGGAGAGGTCGGTGTGCTGAAGTCCATGGGGTCCCAAAGAATTGGACATGACTTAGTGACTGGAAAACAAGAACAACCAATGAAGGAGGAGGCAAAGTTGAGAAGGAACCCCGTGAAGGCATCTATGGCAAAGACAAACAGTAGGCACCAGGCAGCAATGGAAGCATGTCTCCCACCCTTGGAGAAGAATATGCCTTCCACCACCCTTCCTGAGATAAACTGTGAAAATCCCTGAGGGCAGCAAAGTCCAGTAGAACTTTCTGAAAAGTTAGAAATATCCTAACTGCTGGATATTAGGAGTATTTGGACTGTTGCATATGGTAGCCACTAGCCAGTCCCATGTGGCTTTTGAGCAACTTAAATTTGGGTAGTGCCAAGGGTAAATTTTAGATTTTCCTTAATTTAAGTAATTTGAATTTGAACCACATGTGGCAGACAGCTCCTCTATTGAACAGCATGTCTCTAAAATTGGCATACTTTTTCCTTCCTGTGCAATGGTTTATCTGAATATAGGTTGAATAGTTCACATCTATTGAGCATTTACTATGTGCCAGGTATTGGTTCAGGCACATCAACATTATCGCCATCTGAAAGATTGCAAGATCTTAGAGCTTTCCCTAAGGCCATGTACTTAGTGAGTCACAGAAGTGAGGGCACAAACATGTTGTATGAACAGCTTAAATTCCTCTTTGGGGGACTTCCTGTGACATTTAACTCTTCCTTGTTACTGACTCCTGTGCTGGCTTGCCCATCTCCACCTTCTGTCTGCTGTGCCCACTGCTCTTTAGAGACCCCCACCCCCACCCCCAGCCTTGGTGCTGACTCTTTTTCCTCTACCCAGCCCCAGTTGCAATCAATCTGAGAAAAAAAGGGACCTCTGAAATACCCTACAGTGTTCCTTGACCCCCATTTGGCATTTTTGTGAGTGCTGTTTCCTTTATCAAAACGCCCTTCCCAAGTCCCTATGTCCCTTCCATACTTTCCATGTCCCTAGGACCTATCCATGCTTGTGGCTCAAGTGGGCCACTCCTTGAAGCCCAGCTGAAAGTGATCCCTCTTTGCTCAGAAGCTCCTTAGAACTCTGCCCACCCTCCCCCAGAGGATTTACCTTTGTTTTCTGGAATAATAGCTATCCCCAAACCTGTCTATTCTCTCCTTCTAGATTATGAGCCCCTAGGAATGATACTAAGTGACAAGAAAATATTGCTAAGAGACTGTGCAGGAGCAAAGACAAACAGTAGGCACCAGGCAGCAATGGAAGCATGTCTCCCACCCTTGGAGAAGAATATGCCTTCCACCACCCTTCCTGAGATAAACTGTGAAAATCCCTGAGGGCAGCAAAGTCCAGTAGAACTTTCTGAAAAGTTAGAAATATCCTAACTGCTGGATATTAGGAGTATTTGGACTGTTGCATATGGTAGCCACTAGCCAGTCCCATGTGGCTTTTGAGCAACTTAAATTTGGGTAGTGCCAAGGGTAAATTTTAGATTTTCCTTAATTTAAGTAATTTGAATTTGAACCACATGTGGCAGACAGCTCCTCTATTGAACAGCATGTCTCTAAAATTGGCATACTTTTTCCTTCCTGTGCAATGGTTTATCTGAATATAGGTTGAATAGTTCACATCTATTGAGCATTTACTATGTGCCAGGTATTGGTTCAGGCACATCAACATTATCGCCATCTGAAAGATTGCAAGATCTTAGAGCTTTCCCTAAGGCCATGTACTTAGTGAGTCACAGAAGTGAGGGCACAAACATGTTGTATGAACAGCTTAAATTCCTCTTTGGGGGACTTCCTGTGACATTTAACTCTTCCTTGTTACTGACTCCTGTGCTGGCTTGCCCATCTCCACCTTCTGTCTGCTGTGCCCACTGCTCTTTAGAGACCCCCACCCCCACCCCCAGCCTTGGTGCTGACTCTTTTTCCTCTACCCAGCCCCAGTTGCAATCAATCTGAGAAAAAAAGGGACCTCTGAAATACCCTACAGTGTTCCTTGACCCCCATTTGGCATTTTTGTGAGTGCTGTTTCCTTTATCAAAACGCCCTTCCCAAGTCCCTATGTCCCTTCCATACTTTCCATGTCCCTAGGACCTATCCATGCTTGTGGCTCAAGTGGGCCACTCCTTGAAGCCCAGCTGAAAGTGATCCCTCTTTGCTCAGAAGCTCCTTAGAACTCTGCCCACCCTCCCCCAGAGGATTTACCTTTGTTTTCTGGAATAATAGCTATCCCCAAACCTGTCTATTCTCTCCTTCTAGATTATGAGCCCCTAGGAATGATACTAAGTGACAAGAAAATATTGCTAAGAGACTGTGCAGGAGATTTTGCCATGCCTTCTTATCTTATGCTTAATATCCTATCGATACTTTCCATAGTGACCACAGAACTAATAATAACTTTATTATTAATTAACATTTATTGAACACTTACTATCTCTTGACATTCCTCTAAGCACTTTATAAATAGTTAACTTATTCTGTTCTTTCAACAACCTGTGAGTTCAATAATATTATTATCCTCATTTTTTAGGGAAATTGAAATGTTTTTTGTATGTGTATTTATGCAATAATTCTATGGAATTCAATATCAAATTGATTGGTAGAGTGAGCTCTGTGAGAACAGAATATCTACAGTGACATGGTACTTTGGCAGTGATCTGTTAGCTATTAATACATAACCTGGGGCAATTCACTTCCCCTTTTGGAGTCTTTATTTCCTTATCTGTGAATGGAGGTGACAGCGCTTCTCATCTGTCAGGTGTCTGTGAAGTTCAAGAGAGAACTGAACTTGAACAGTCTGTCCAGCAGGTCACTGGTGCTCAACTTGCAGGGATGATTATTCATCAACTGTTATCCTGACCTTATCCTGATCCTTGAATCTATACCATCACCTGCCTCGGGCCACTGCAAATTGAAATAGACACTCACCTCTTCTGGAGTGAGTGGCTCCACCTCCTCAGTGTCCTGGCTGACAAGGCCTCCTCAAGCTGCCTCATCTTGCCCTCGCCAGGAGGACAAACAAGGCCGTGGTGTCACCACGGCCGTCCATCTGCAGCACAGAGCAGTTCAGCTCTGGATCCATCCCAAAAGCAAATTGTTCCACTTGGTGCATCATTGGAACATGCACAGTGGTCTCTTTGCCCACCAGGAATGGGAAACGTTTACGTGAATATGCAGTGTTAAAGGGCTTCTTCCGCTTGCCTGACACAAAGAGAGAAGAGAGATCTTTATGTCAAAATCTACTTGGTGAGGGGAAGACAGGAAGAATGGTGAAACAGAGGCCTCCGAACACTCTTTCCTCCATAAAAACAATGAGGAAACTGCCAACAGCGCTCCAAATTTATGTGTACTTTTTTAGAATTCAGGAAATTAACCAAATGCTTTCAGAAAATTGGGGACAATTTATGAAAGAAAAGCAGCTAAATCATGGTAAGACCAGTGAGTTTTGCGATATTTTAACTTGTCCTTGTTTCTCTCCTCAGCTCGTTTGGAGCCTGAATGGCCTGAATTTGGGTAGTCTTTTTGACCATTAATACTTTTTTAAATTTTTCTAAGCACTTGTTATAAATAGTTAACTTATTCTGTTCTTTCAACAACCTGTGAGTTCAATAATATTATTATCCTCATTTTTTAGGGAAATTGAAATGTTTTTTGTATGTGTATTTATGCAATAATTCTATGGAATTCAATATCAAATTGATTGGTAGAGTGAGCTCTGTGAGAACAGAATATCTACAGTGACATGGTACTTTGGCAGTGATCTGTTAGCTATTAATACATAACCTGGGGCAATTCACTTCCCCTTTTGGAGTCTTTATTTCCTTATCTGTGAATGGAGGTGACAGCGCTTCTCATCTGTCAGGTGTCTGTGAAGTTCAAGAGAGAACTGAACTTGAACAGTCTGTCCAGCAGGTCACTGGTGCTCAACTTGCAGGGATGATTATTCATCAACTGTTATCCTGACCTTATCCTGATCCTTGAATCTATACCATCACCTGCCTCGGGCCACTGCAAATTGAAATAGACACTCACCTCTTCTGGAGTGAGTGGCTCCACCTCCTCAGTGTCCTGGCTGACAAGGCCTCCTCAAGCTGCCTCATCTTGCCCTCGCCAGGGAGGACAAACAAGGCCGTGGTGTCACCACGGCCGTCCATCTGCAGCACAGAGCAGTTCAGCTCTGGATCCATCCCAAAAGCAAATTGTTCCACTTGGTGCATCATTGGAACATGCACAGTGGTCTCTTTGCCCACCAGGAATGGGAAACGTTTACGTGAATATGCAGTGTTAAAGGGCTTCTTCCGCTTGCCTGACACAAAGAGAGAAGAGAGATCTTTATGTCAAAATCTACTTGGTGAGGGGAAGACAGGAAGAATGGTGAAACAGAGGCCTCCGAACACTCTTTCCTCCATAAAAACAATGAGGAAACTGCCAACAGCGCTCCAAATTTATGTGTACTTTTTTAGAATTCAGGAAATTAACCAAATGCTTTCAGAAAATTGGGGACAATTTATGAAAGAAAAGCAGCTAAATCATGGTAAGACCAGTGAGTTTTGCGATATTTTAACTTGTCCTTGTTTCTCTCCTCAGCTCGTTTGGAGCCTGAATGGCCTGAATTTGTAGTGAGAAAGAGCAGATTGGCAGTCATTGAAGAAAAAAATAGGGCTGGAGCCCTAGAACAAAGAGAGAAGAGAGAATAAAGGGAGAAAAACATCTGAAATTTGATGAAAATTGTTCATGTACAACATTCAAAAATCTCAACAGTATCCAAATAGTGTAAATTCAAAGAGATTCACAGCCAAGGTATATCATTATCAAAACTGTCAAAAGCCAAAGAGAGAGTCTTGAAAGCAGCAAGAGAAAAGTGATTTGCCATGTGCAAGATACCCTCAGTAGGATTCACAACTAATTTCTTATTGGAAACCATGGAGGCCAGAACGTAGTTGGATGGCAAAGTACCAAAAGAAAAAAAAAAAAGAGAAAACCAGGGGAATTCTATATTTGGTAAAAAATATCCTTGAAAAGTTAGGGAGAAACTAGGATCTTTTCCAATAAGCAAAAAAAAAAAAAAAAAAGATTTTTGTCACTAACAGATCTGCCTTATAAGAAATACTAAAGTGTGAACTTCAGGAAATGAGATTAGACTGTAACTTGAATCCATATAAAGAACACTAATAAAAGGAATTATATAGCTAAATAAAGAAGACAGTATGAAGTATTTTTGTTTGTGCTTTTCCTCTCTGTCTTTCCTCCATTATTTAAAGGCCAATAATGATAAATCTGTTTCAATGGCCGCATAATTTCCGAAGATGCAATTTGAAGCAACAGCAACACAAAGGGAATGAAAAGGAATAAAATTATTTAGGAGAAAAATTTCTACACTACTGAAATTGTTGCTATTAATCAAAATTAGATTGTTATAAATTAAAATGTTAATTGTAACTCCTATGGTTGTCACTGAGAAAATAATTTGATAAAATATTGAAAGAAATGATAAAGGAATGAAAATGACATACTAGAGGATATGTCTTTAAAACAAAAAAATGGTGGCAATGGAGAAACTGAGGGAAAAAAGCCACAAGATGCATATGTATAAAACAGACAGCAAAATGGAAGACATAAATCACACCTCATATTTAATGTAAATAAACTCTCTAACCAAAGGAGAGATTAGCAAAATGGATTTAAAACACATGATCTAATGAAATTCTACCTACAGAACAAACAATAAGCACATGAAAGGATGCTCAACATCATTAGCTATCCAATTCAGTCCAGTTCAGTTGTTCGGTCATGTCCAACTCTTTGTAGCCCCACAAACTGTGGCACGCCAGGCTTCCTTGTCCTTCATCATCTCCCAGAGCTTTCACAAATTCATGTCCATTGACTTGGTGATGCCATCCAACCATCTTGCCCTCTGTCATCCCCTTCTCTTTTTGCCTTCTATTTTCCCAGCATCAGGGTCTTTTCCATTAAGCTGTCTCTTTGCATCAGATGGTCAAAGTATTGGAGCTTCAGCTTCAGCATCACTCCTTCCAAAGAACAGTCAGGGTTGATTTCCTTTAGGATTGACTGGTTTGATCTCCTTGCTGTCCAGGGTACTCTCAAGAGTCTTCTCAAGCTCTGAAGTTTAAAGTCATCAGTTCTTCAGCCCTCAGTCTTCCTTATGATCCAACTCTCACATCCATACATGACTACTGGGAAAACCATAGCTTTGACAATATGGACTTCTGTTGGTAAAGTGATGTCTCTTCTTTTGAATACACTGTCTAGGTTTGTCATAGCTCTTCTTCCAAGGAGCATGCATCTTTTAATTTCATGGCTGCAGTCACCGTCTGCAGGGATTTTAGAGCCCAAGAAAATAAAGTCTGTCACTGTTTTCATTGTTTGCCCATCTATTTGCCATGAAGTGATGGAACCAGATGCTATGATCTTTGTTCTTTGACTATTGAGTTTTAGGCCAGTTTTTTCACTTTCCTCTTTAACTGTTAGGGAAATATATAAAAACTATAATTATATGCCACTGTATACACATTAGATTATAATAAAAAGATAGATTAAAATAAGTGTTAGTGAGACTTGGAGAAATGATAAAGGAATGAAAATGACATACTAGAGGATATGTCTTTAAAACAAAAAAATGGTGGCAATGGAGAAACTGAGGGAAAAAAGCCACAAGATGCATATGTATAAAACAGACAGCAAAATGGAAGACATAAATCACACCTCATATTTAATGTAAATAAACTCTCTAACCAAAGGAGAGATTAGCAAAATGGATTTAAAACACATGATCTAATGAAATTCTACCTACAGAACAAACAATAAGCACATGAAAGGATGCTCAACATCATTAGCTATCCAATTCAGTCCAGTTCAGTTGTTCGGTCATGTCCAACTCTTTGTAGCCCCACAAACTGTGGCACGCCAGGCTTCCTTGTCCTTCATCATCTCCCAGAGCTTTCACAAATTCATGTCCATTGACTTGGTGATGCCATCCAACCATCTTGCCCTCTGTCATCCCCTTCTCTTTTTGCCTTCTATTTTCCCAGCATCAGGGTCTTTTCCATTAAGCTGTCTCTTTGCATCAGATGGTCAAAGTATTGGAGCTTCAGCTTCAGCATCACTCCTTCCAAAGAACAGTCAGGGTTGATTTCCTTTAGGATTGACTGGTTTGATCTCCTTGCTGTCCAGGGTACTCTCAAGAGTCTTCTCAAGCTCTGAAGTTTAAAGTCATCAGTTCTTCAGCCCTCAGTCTTCCTTATGATCCAACTCTCACATCCATACATGACTACTGGGAAAACCAGACCTTTGACTATATGGACGTGTGTTGGCAAAGTGATCTCTCTGCTTTTGAGTGTGCTGTCTAGGTTTGTCATAGCCTTTCTTCCAAGGAGAATGCATCTTTTAATTTCATGGCTGCAGTCACCTTCTGCAGTGATTTTGGAGTTCAAGACAGTAAAATCTGGCACTGTTTCCAGTGTTTGCCCATCTATTTGCCATGAAGTGATGGAACCAGATGCCATGATCTTTGTTTTTTGAATGTTGAGTTTTAGGCCAGTTTTTTCACTTTCCTCTTTAACTGTTAGGGAAATATATAAAAACTATAATTATATGCCACTGTATACACATTAGATTATAATAAAAAGATAGATTAAAATAAGTGTTAGTGAGATTTGGAGAAATTGGAATCCTCAAGTGTTATAGTGATAGAAATTTAACATGACACAAATGGGAAGCCCCAGAAGAAAAAGTAATAATAAAAAATAAAATAATCCAACTTCTGGGGAAAGCTCTTTTTGGTTCCTGAAAAAAATTTTTTAATGGAAAGTTTACCCTATTATCTAGCAATTTAACTCCTAAGAATAACCAAGAGGATTAAAAACATATGTTCACAAAAAAACTTGCTCACTAATGTTAACAGCAAAATTATTTATAATGGCCAAAAAGTGGAAACAGTCCAAATTTCTATAAACTAATAAATGGATACACAAAAATGTGATTCTCCCATCCAATAGAATATTATTCAGCTATAAAAAAAAAAAACAAGGTACTGATATGTAGTCTACAAAAAGAATAGACATTGAAAATATATAGTAATAAAATAAGCTTATTTGACTTGGAAGAAAAGAGGAACAGAGCATTAAAATCAAAGTCAACCTCTCAGAGCCTTACCGTTAAAGAAAATGTGGTTCACCATAACCATGGCTGTCTGAGGTCCAAGGTCTTGGAGTAGGTTCACCACTTTCTCTTTGGTCTTCTTCTCCATGTAGCTGTTAATCCTCTCCTGGGCAGTGGAAGTGTTGGAGAAATCCATAGAAAAAACTTCTGGATTATACAGCCTCATGATGTTGTGCAGGAATCTTGTCTGTGGCTGCAGCTCCTTTTTGATGAAGAGGACACTCCCCATCTTCAAGCCCACATCGCTGCTGCTGGGTGCCCTGAGGGAATGAATCAGTTGCTGGAAGCCCCGCTGTATGGTAGACTCTGGCGAGTGTGTGAGATTGAGCCCCAGGTCCTGGTGGATCTGCATCTTGGTGGCTGCGTGGGCCCCATGGGAGAGCACGGCCAAGGAAGCAGAGACACTCAGCGGGGAGAAGAGGATGTTCGGACTCTGGGTCTTTGAAAGCAGCCGCTGGTACAGGCAAAAGGCAAAGTCGGTGTTTATGGAAGCCACCTGGGAGGCGGGAGTGCTTTTTGTGGATGAAAGGCAGGCAGATCCTCTGCTGGGGGCAGTGGTTGAGGACACATAGGAGGTTGGAACACAAAGGCTAACAACTAAGAAAACTCGATAAAAGGAGGACATCATTTTGGAACAAAATAAGTCTGCAAGAGAGAAAAGAACCATTGAGAGGAGGCAGCTGAGGGTGCAGCCCCTGAATCACTGACCCTCCAACACATCCATAGCAATAGAATCAGGACCATCAGGACAGTCAACAGAGAAAGTTTCCACCTATAATCTCATTGGATCTTCACAATAACCCCTGGATACAATTGTTCTTATTTTACAAATGATTAAAGCTTGCTCCTTGGAGGAAAAGCTATGACAAACTTGGGCAGGATATTAAAAAGGTAGAGATACCACTTTGCTGACACAGGTCCGTATAGCCCAGGTTATGATTCTGCCAATAGTCATGTGACAGTTGGACCATAAAGAACTGTTGAGCTCTGAAGAATTGATGCTTCTGAACTGTGGTGCTGGAGAGGACTCTTGAGAGTCCCTTGGACTACAAACAGATCAAACCAGTCAATCCTAAAGGAAATCAACCCTGAATATTCACTGCAAGGATTGATACTGAAGCTGAAGCTCCAATACTTTGGCCACCTGATTTGAAGAGCTGACTCACTGGAACAGACCTTGATTCTGGCAAAGACTGAGGGCAGGAGGAGAAGGGGGTGATAGAGGCTGAGATCGTTGGATAGCATCACTGACTCAGTGGATGTGAGTTTGAGCAGGCTCTGGGAGATAGTGAGGGACAGGGAAGCCTGGTGTGCTGCAGTCCATGGGGTCACAAAGAGTCAGACATGACTGAGCGATTGAACAACAACAAAACAGACCCTAGGGAAGTGATGTAACTCGCCCTGGTCACACAGCTCATGTGTTCTGCCTGGGATTCAAAGTCAGGTCTCATATCCCAAAACCCAAAATCCAAATCCCAGATCCAAGCTCTTTGCTTTTTCTGCTTCATAGAGTTACTTTCTGCTTCATAGAGTTCTTTTAATTTTTTATTTTTTGGGGGGTATAGATGATTAGGAGATTTCCCTGGTGACTCAGATGGGAAAGAATCTGCCTGCCATGCAGGAGACGTGGGTTTGATCCCTGGGTCAAGGAAGACCCTGTGGAGAAAGGAATGGCAACCCACTCTAATATTCTTGCCTGAAAAAATCCACGCACAGAGGATCCTGGCAGGTTACAGCCATGGGGTTGCAAAGAGTCAGACACGACTGAGTGACTAACACATACACACAGAGCCCATTAACAACATGCGATGGTTTCAGGTGAATAACGAAGGGACTGAGCCATATGCATACTTGCATCCATTGCCCCCCAAACTTGCCTCCCAACTAGGCCGCCACATAACATTGACCAGAGTTGCCTGTGTTATATAGTAGATCCTTGTTGGTTAACCCATTTTAAATATAAGTGTGTACATGCCTATTCCTAACCATAGGGTTCCTTTTTGAAGAAGTAAGATAGTGAACTGAGTGGGTGAGTGAAAGTCGCTCAGTTGTGTCTGACTCTTTTCCACCTCGTGGACTGTAGCCCACCAGGCTTCTCTCTCCATGAATTTCTTCAGGCAAGAATGCTGGAGTGGATAGCCGTTCCCTTGTCCAGGGAATCTTCCCGACCCAGGGATCGAATCCAGGTCTCCCGCATGGCAGGTGGACTCTTTACCGTCTGAGTTACCAGGGAAGTGCAAGAATATTGGAGTGGGTAGCCTATCCCTTCTCCAGGAGATTTTCCTGACCCAGGAATCAAACTGGAGTCTCCTGCATTGCAGGTGGATTCTTTACCATTTGAGCTACCAGGGAAGCCCTAGACAGTGAAACCAGATTTCAAGTCTGAACCTCAGTGGCCAAAAGTGATCTCTTAGCCCTTAGAGATTCCTCCAAATACCCTGCATCCCTTTTGTGTAGATCTGATCACTTGGACCATAAAGAAGGCTGAGCCCCAGAGAATTGATGCCTTTGAACTGTGGTGTTGGAGAAGACTTTTGAGAGTCCCCTGGACTGCAAGGAGATCAAACCAGTCAATCCTGCTTAGCAACTTACCTGAACTGAATTGATCATTTTCTCTCCATGGCTGCCTCTCCCTAGCAGAAGGCATTTGCTGGTGTGTTGATGTCCTTCAAAAAGTGGAAACCCAGAGCAGAAGCCTGCCTGCAACTTTGGTCTCCAGATGCCTCCTCCCTCACACATCTCATTCAACAAGACTTGGGAATAAGGAGGATTTTAGGCTAAGTGACCCGACTGCCTTTGGAAACTCCAGCAGTTTGGGGCAAGTCAGAGTTGATATTTTTTTTATAACATTTGTTTATTTGGCTTTGTCAGGTCTTAGTTGTGACACGTGGGATCGTCACTGGGCCATCTGTGATCTTTCATTGAGGTGCACAGCCTCAGTAGTTGTGGCCCTTGGGCTTTGTTGCTACATAGTTTGTGGGATCTTAGTTCCCCAGCCCAGGATCAAACTCTCGTCCCCTGTGCTGCAGAGTAAATTCTTAACCACTGACCCACCATCAAGGAGAGTTGCTGGGTTGTGCCTGTATCAACTCTGAGTCCATGATGGACAAATTTAAAAAAAAAAAAAAAAAAAAAACTTTTATTTTACTTTTAACTTTTACAGAGTTTTGTTGTTTACAGATATGTATGTTCCCAGATTAGTCATATGCATACCCTCCCCTTCCCACTCCTCTAGGCCATCACACAGCACCCCTGAAGGATCTCCTTTTCTCACAGAGCAATGACTATAGCTATTTTCTTCACATATAGGCCTTCATGAGACTTCCTTTACGCCTCCCACCCACTGTTCCTTCCCCACAATGTCCATATGCCCACTGTCTATGTCTGTCTTTCTGTCGCTTCACTGCATGTGTCATCATCACCATCCTACTAGATTCCATATATATGTATTAGTATATTGTACTTGTCCTTCTCTTTCTGACTGACTTCACTTTTGATGATAGGTTCTAGATTCAGCCACCTCATTAGGGCTGATTCTTCTGCATTTCTTTTTACAGCTGTGTAGTATGACGGACAAGTTTTTAACCTCTCTGAATTTCAGAGAATTTCTCTGAGATGTTTCCTTTTTCTGCTCTGTGATAGAACTAACGGTCTGTACCCTGTAGTGCTGTTCAGTGGACTGAGGGCAATAAGGCCTTGTCTAGGTCAGGCCAGTCCTAATGTGGTGACCACATTCCCCACAGCTTCTTTGTTGAAACTAGATTTATGCAAATTGGACAAACATTTTATCATACCAAATATAACTAAAATTTGAGGAATCTTTTTGCTGAATGAGGAAATTTTTTAGGAAACTGCAATTTTCTCTCTATTTCCATTTATCTGACTCATCAGTTTTGTGTTTTGCAGCTTTGTGTCTGACTAGAGCTGAATTTTCTCTCTAAGCTACACTCACAGAGATCCACCCACCTACAGGATTTTTTTTTTTTTTTAGAAACCTTTTATTTATTTATTTATGGCTGTGCTGGGTCTTTGTTGATGTGTGGGTTTAGCTGCTCTGCGGTATGTGGGATCTTCCCGGATCAGGGCTCAAACCCGTGTCTCCTGCATTGGCAGACGGGTTCCTGTCCACTGAGCCACAAGGGAAGCCCCTACTGGATTTTTAATTCACACGTTCCAAGAAAACCCCCTACGCTCTTTGCTGCCGTGAGCCTGCTGCTCCTTCATTCCCCTTCCCCAAAGTAGCCACCTTGCCCAAGGCAATGTGTCATCATCCAAAACCTATCATCACTCTTGAGTCACCCACCTCCTTCCCCACTCCTAAGGAGAGGCCAGCTGTCCTTCCTTTTTGAGACATCTCAAGTCCTGCCTTCTCTCCATCCCCTTGCCTATCGTTGGACTAGACCCTCTTCATCTCTCCTGTGTACAGTCCTGAAGGTTTTTGGGCTCATCTTCCTGCCTCTAGCTGTGCTTCCTCAAGTCAGTTTTTCTTACGGTGGCCAGAGTGAACGTCACCAGCCTCACTCTGCATGAAGACCATCTCCTGGGGGTCAGAGGGGAAACCCTCCATAGGCACAAGCCCTGAGAGTCGAGCAGTCCCACTGCTCACCTGTATATCCATCTGCAGTCATTCTGCCCCCTTTAGCAGTGGCCAATTCCTCACAGTCAGCCTCTCCTACCCCAGCTCTGTCACTCCCTCACCTCCGTGCCTTGCTCTCCTGGGATGGCCCCTTCCGTTGCTCATGCAAAAACCATACTTTCTCATTCTGGAAAACTCTACTTAGCCCTTTACCTTCTTTAGAACCACCACCTCCCTCTGCTTACATCCCTCCCTGTTGTAGCTTCATTTGCTCCTTTCTTTGCTCTCCTGCTCTGAAACTCAATTCTACTTCTATTAATTAATGCATGGATTATTATGATGACTGGTACAACCAATAATCTGTGCGTTTATTGAAGAATGGAGACCATTTACTTGCAATCCGTGCATTCATTACACTGAGTTGCACATGTCAACTTATCCATGATGTAGATGAGGTGTGGCGCTACAGTGGAAGATGGGTAAAGAGAGTCCTTGCCCTTAAAGAACTTATTGGGGAGACGGAGGATTAGAAGACCACAGGCATGCCAAGACTTTGGGCCTATCTATCTCGTGGTAAGGATGGCTTCTACTGGAAGGGACAGTTAGCTGAGATCTGACAGATGTCAGCAGGCGAAGAGGATGACAGATGCAGGCCAAGAAAACTGCCTATATGAGGTAGGTCTGGAGAACAGGGGTTTCAGAGGTGGCTCACTGGTAAAGCATCTGCCTGTTGAGACAGGAGATTTGAGCTGGATCCCTGGGGTGGGAAAATCTGAATCAGAATGATCCCCCAGAGAAGGGAATGGCAACCCACTCCAGTGTTCTTACCTGAAAAGTTCCATGGACAGAAGAGTCTGGTGGGCTATAGTCCATGGGGTCACAAAGAGCCAGACACAACTGAGTGACTGAGCACACATGCGTGTCACGGAACAGAAGAGCTTCCATGAAACAGAATCTCAGCAGTGGAAGCGCCAGTGAGCGAGGAGATGGGGAGCAATGATGACAGGCACAGAGATGAAAGGCCGCGTGTGAAGAGGCACAGACTGGACCTTGCCTCTGGGCGAGGGCTGCACTGAGGGCTTCAGTGTGGAAGAGGACGCCGTCAGAATGCAATGTTCTAGGGCCGCCTGAGAGCTCCATGTGTCAAGCGTTGCTCTCCCTGCCCTCCACACGCTCCCGTGCACCATGTACGGGCCGGATAGGTCCCGAGGATGTAGACTGACTGGAAGGGATTTACACCAGGGTCTGAACCAAGGTGGAAGGGAAGGGGGCCACTGGGGGGCACATGGGACTAAAGCCCTGAGTTTCTTCTGCTGGATGAGCTCTGTGGCAGGCCGGGGGCTCTGGGTAGCGAGAATGTGGGGTCTGCAGGCTCCCTGTGATGGCCTGGGAGTCTGCTGTGTTAGCGTGGAGGTCTGCAGGACCTCTGACCGCCGTGATTGAATAGCAGCACTTGATCTTGACGGTCAACCAGAAGTCAGAATCTAAGCAAGACCCTTTGTGTCCTTCCAACCTCGGAGCAATAGATGACGCTTAACAAGGGAAGCTTGGCATTGCTTCACCTCCCATGTCTTGCTTTCTCTGTCTCTGGAAGAGGACGGCTCCGAGGGAGAAGTGACAGACTGTGTGACACCTTGCGTGGCCTCTGGACTGCAACAGGCACGAGCTCAAAGCTGCTTCTCCTGCACAGCGCTGGTGATTTTTGCATCTTTCGCTCGGGAGAGGCATGGAGGGACAGGCATGTTGCTGGATGCTCGTGACTGGGAGAAGGGATGAGGTTGATGAAGGTCGAAGGTCAAGAGGGTCACCAGGCCCAAAGGGAAGGGAGCGGTTGCCAGTTTCAGGGATGAGGTGCTGCTGAGCCCTGGGCTGTCCTAGCAGGAGCCTGAGCCCCACTCTGCGGAGACCTCGGTGGGGTGGTGCTCTCAAGGGCACCCATTAACACCCTGCATCTCCTCAGGGGACCCACATTCTCTTGCTGGAGGACTTCAGACTCCATGCCCTCAACTCTACTGAGCTGGGGGCAATCCTGACCTAGCATCCTCTCAGGGGTGTCGGCTGGTCGATGTCTACCCTGTCGATGGCTGTGGGCTCCACGTGACCTCAGGCAAGCTGCTGCTTCTCTCTGGCCTCAGGGTTCCCTCTGGACAGGCTGGGCTCCACGGCGACAGACCTCAAAGGGCGTGTCCCTACACTCTGGGATGGGAGGTGGGGAGAAGGTTCTAGGAAAAAAATGCATTTCAGCAGCTCTTAAAATCCAGCCTCTAGAGTGTGTGTATATATATATGCACATGTATAGCAAAGTGTTTCAGTTACATATATGCATAGATAGATAGATACGTGCATGTGTGTGTGTGTGTACATATATAACTGAAACAACTTGCCCTGCAGCAGGAATAAACATTGTAAATCAATCATACTTCAGTAAAATAAGTTAAAATAAACCCAGCCTCTTCCCCTGATGGCCTCCCCTGTTCCACACTCCTGTCTCCCCGAGGCGGCGCCTTCTGTCTCTCTGTACCGTGAGGATCTAGCCCATCTCTCTGCGGTGACGTGACTGTGCCCTGGTGGGGTGCGTGCATCCTGCCGAGGGCTCCAGCTCTGCCTGGGGGGGTGACAGGCGCTTTGCATCCTGCCCGTGCCTGCCCCGCCCGGCTCCTCACTCTCAGCCCCCACCCCACTGCCTTTATTTCACCTTCCACTGGCTCCCACCGGCTCCATCACTGGCTCAGCCCCTCAGCATCTTCCAGCCCCAGTCTCCAGTGTCCTGAGGGTCAACCACCTGCTCACATTCTCACGGCTCCCCACCATCCTGGGGGGATGCCCAGCTCCTGGTGCTCAAGGTCCTTCTCCACTGAGCCCCAAATCACCTCCCCTCCTCCAGCTCTGTCCTGGAGCTCACAGCTGGTCCCGTCTCCTGCAAAGACTTCATTTCCCTCTGTCCACCTCCCTCCCCAATCTTTATTTGCCTCCTCATCCAGCTTGGCTGTCAAAGAGCTTCCTTTCATTCCTAAACCCTGTGCTCCCTGGCATGGCAGTGCCTGTGACAGTCACTTTTGGCCAGGTCCCGAACGTGGAGTGACCCACTTCTCTGCTCCTTCTTGGTCCGGTGCTGCAGGGAACATGGCTTGGTGAGGCGGGCTGGTCCACTGTGCATTCCCAGCCAACCACCCTTATTTGCCTGGCAACATAGCTCTTGTCAACCCACTCCCTGGAGGATTGTGATCTCACAACATTTTCCTTGAAATGGATTCCTCACCTTGCTGAATATGCATGTGTCCATGGGCCTTCCTGGGCGTCACTAGTGGTAAAGAGTCCACCTTTCAATGCAAGAGACATGGGTTCAATCCAAGGTGCCCTGCAGAAGGGAATGGCAACCCACTCCAGTATTCTTGCCTGGAGAATTCCATGGACAGAGGCACCTGGAGGGCTACAGTCCATGGGGCTGCAGAAGAGTCAGATCTGGCTGAGTACACACACACACACACACACACACACACACACACACACACACACACACAGAGCAATCTTGCCTCCTACCCCGCATAGAAGGGGCCTCAGAAAAGGAACTGCCTCCTACCCCGCATAGAAGGGGCCTCAGAAAAGGAACTGCCTCCGTCGCCCCCATCAGACACACCCTGCTTCCCCAACACTCCCTCTCGGCTTCTAAGGCCAATCTTCCTCCCCAGACTCTAGAGACCACCCTTCATCTCTGTCTCAGGATCCTTGCACTCCTCTCTTCTGAATTTAGACACTACATCTTAACTGGATCCTTGCTATGGGTTTTTTTAAAAAATAATTGATTCCTTAATTTATTTTTACTGAGGCATATTTGATATGCAATGTTGTACTAGTTTCAGGCGTACAGCAAGGTGATTCAGCTACACATGCATACCTATTGATTCTGTTCCACATTCTTTCTCCCATAGGTTATTTGTAAGATATTGACTATCATTCCTGTGCTATACAATAGGCCCTTGGTGGTTATCTATTTTATATATAGCAGTGTTTTATATGTTAATCCCAAACTGTTAATATTGTCATTCTGCTTATTTAATTTACATTCAGAGTAAGTACATCAGGTGGTCTAGATGAAGCAGAAGGTGGAATCAAGATTGCGGGGAGAGGGCTTCCCCTGGTGGTTCAGTGGATAAGGACACCGCCTTGCAGTGCAAGGGGCGCGGGTTCGATCCCTGGCCTGGGAAGATCCCACGTGCCGCGGAGCGGCTGGACTGATGTGTCCAATCAGCGAGCCGGAGCTCTGGAGCACATGCGCCCAGAGCTGGTGTTCTGCGACAACAGATGCCACCGTGATGGGAGGCCCACACGGGCCAAAGAACAAAGATGGATGAAACTAGACAAATGAAAGACCAGTGAAAGTGTCCTGCCCACCCCCCTTCCCTCCCACCCCCGCCAAAAAAAAAAAAAAAGATTGCAGGGAGAAATATCAATAACCTGAGGTATACAGAGGTTACCACCTTTATGGCAGGAAGCAAAGAGGAACTAAAGAGCCTCTTGATGAAGATGAAAGAGGACAGTTAAAAAGCTGGCCTAAAACTCAACATTCAAAAAACAAAGATGATGGCATCCAGTCCCATCACTTCACGGCAAATAGACGGGCAAACAATGGAAACAGTGACAGACTTTATTTTCTTGGGCTCCAAAATCACTGTGGATGGTGACTGCAGCCATGAAATTAAAAGCCGCTTGCTCCTTGGAAGAAAAGCTATGACAAACCTAGACAGTGTATTCAAAAGCAGAGACATCACTTTACCAGCAAAAGGCCATATAGTCAAAGCTACTGGTTTTCCCAGTGGTCAAGGTGGGCTGAGCTTTGTCACTCTCTCCCAGATTTTAAGATATTGACTATCATTCCTGTGCTATACAATTTATTTTTACTGAGGCATATTTGATATGCAATGTTGTACTAGTTTCAGGCGTACAGCAAGGTGATTCAGCTACACATGCATACCTATTGATTCTGTTCCACA
Source organism: Tragulus kanchil (assembly GCA_022376925.1). Taxonomy (NCBI): domain Eukaryota; kingdom Metazoa; phylum Chordata; class Mammalia; order Artiodactyla; family Tragulidae; genus Tragulus; species Tragulus kanchil. The sequence continues at coordinate 180,783,677 of JAIOJX010000032.1, read as the reverse complement.
TTCTTTCTCCCATAGGTTATTTGTAAGATATTGACTATCATTCCTGTGCTATACAATAGGCCCTTGGTGGTTATCTATTTTATATATAGCAGTGTTTTATATGTTAATCCCAAACTGTTAATATTGTCATTCTGCTTATTTAATTTACATTCAGAGTAAGTACATCAGGTGGTCTAGATGAAGCAGAAGGTGGAATCAAGATTGCGGGGAGAGGGCTTCCCCTGGTGGTTCAGTGGATAAGGACACCGCCTTGCAGTGCAAGGGGCGCGGGTTCGATCCCTGGCCTGGGAAGATCCCACGTGCCGCGGAGCGGCTGGACTGATGTGTCCAATCAGCGAGCCGGAGCTCTGGAGCACATGCGCCCAGAGCTGGTGTTCTGCGACAACAGATGCCACCGTGATGGGAGGCCCACACGGGCCAAAGAACAAAGATGGATGAAACTAGACAAATGAAAGACCAGTGAAAGTGGCCTGCCCCCCCCCCTTCCCCCCCCCCCCCGCCAAAAAAAAAAAAAAAAAAGATTGCAGGGAGAAATATCAATAACCTGAGGTATACAGAGGTTACCACCTTTATGGCAGGAAGCAAAGAGGAACTAAAGAGCCTCTTGATGAAGATGAAAGAGGACAGTTAAAAAGCTGGCCTAAAACTCAACATTCAAAAAACAAAGATGATGGCATCCAGTCCCATCACTTCACGGCAAATAGACGGGCAAACAATGGAAACAGTGACAGACTTTATTTTCTTGGGCTCCAAAATCACTGTGGATGGTGACTGCAGCCATGAAATTAAAAGCCGCTTGCTCCTTGGAAGAAAAGCTATGACAAACCTAGACAGTGTATTCAAAAGCAGAGACATCACTTTACCAGCAAAAGGCCATATAGTCAAAGCTACTGGTTTTCCCAGTGGTCATGTGTGGGTGTGAGAGCTGGACCATAAAGAAGGCTGAGCACCAAAGAACTGATGCGTTTGAACTGTGGTGTTGGAAGAGGCTCTTGAGGGTCCTTTGGACTGCAAGGAGATCGAATCAGGCAATCCTAAAGGAAATCAACCCTGAATATTAAATTGGAAGGCTGATGCTGAAGCTGAAGCTCCAGTACTTGGGCCACCTGCTGGGAAGAGACACCTCACTGGAAAAGACCCTGACGCTGGGAAAATGGCAGGCAAAAAGAGAAGGGGACCACAGAGGATGAGATGGTTGGATGGCCTCGCTGAGTCAATGGACATGAGTTTGAGCAGCTCCAGGAGATGGTGAAGGCCAGGGAAGCCTGGCGTGCAGAAGTCCATGTGATTGAAAAGAGTCACACACAACTGAGCAACTGAACTGAACTGAACTGAATTCCTGCTTTTGGGAAACACCTGTTGCTCAGTTGTTAAGCTTGTCTGACGCTTTGTGACTCCACAGACTGCAGCACACCAGGCTTCCTTGTCTGTCACTGTCTCCTCGCTTGCTCAGACTCATGTCCATTACGTCAGTGTTGCTGTCCAACCATCTCATCCTCTACGACCCCTTCTCCTGCTGTCAATCTTCCCCAGTATCGGGGTCTTTTCCAATGCGTTGTCTCTTCACATCAGGTGGTTGAAGTACTGGAGCTTTAGTATCAGTCCTTCCAGTGAATATTCAGCGTTGATTGCTAACCGTAAGTTTGTTTTTAACTCTGCTCCAGTCCTGTCTATTAAGACAAACTGCTGCCACAACCAACACATTTCCTTCTAGCTAGTGCTCTGTCTCCATCCTCCCCATCGTGGCCCAGTCCACCAGAGTGGTGTGTGCACAGTCTCACCTCTCACGCCGTACTTGGCCCACTCTCGCCTGGACTCTGGGCCCGCAGACCCAGGACCGGTCCACGAGCATGCCTCTGTTCTCCTCTTACCTGACTTCCAGGTGCCTCTGACACTGGAAACCCCACTTGGCCCTGAAGCAGTCCCTGCCCTTGGCTCTGGGACACCTCGTTCTCCTCGGTCTCTCGACTCCTCCTCCTGGTCCTCTCTGCTAGTTCCTCGTCTCCTCCACGTCCTCAGGTGCTGGAGAGCCATTGGCATCTGGACTTGGTTGTGCTGCGGCACTCACCTGAATCTCTCCGCTCCATCCAGCTGATCGCATCGCACCCACGGCTTCATTATGAAGATCATATCACTCCTGTTCATCTGAACTTCATGTATTCATGTAGGTGTTTCATCTGAACTTCATGTATCTAACCATCTTTGTGCCATCACAAATGAAACTCAGTATGACCCAAATAGTTCTGACATTCTTTCCCAAACACCCTCACCCAACAAAAGCTACCACCGAAACTTCCTTTCAGTATCTCTGTCCCTGTGACCACCACTTAGCGGACCAAACCCAGGGGACGAACGCAGGTCTCCTGCATTGCAGGTGCACTCTCTACCATCTGAGCTACTTAATCAAATGTATCAAAAAGAATCAATTGACCTTTTAGAGATGAAAACTTTGGTATCCAAAATGACAAATTGGCTGACTAGCCTTATGAGAACATTGGAATTGTAGAGGAGATCAATAACCTTGAAAAAAGAGCCGTAGGAGCTATCCAAACTGATGAAAGCAAACTAGTGGAAAATAAGAGCAAGTGCCAGTGACCTGTGGGACAAAAGTGGCCTAAGGTACATGTGATTGTAGTCTAGGCAAAAACTGGAGGTGAGCAGACAGAACAAGTTTTAAGAAAATGATGGCCAGAAATATTGTGGAATTTGCCCCATATAAACTCTATCTAAATAAAAAAGACTGAGTACAATAAAATGCAATGCTATCATCCTTGCCATTTGTTTCCCTACACTGTATGACCACACATGATGGGCTGTCTGTCTAGATAACCCTGGGAATTCCCCCTCCTGACAAGCTCCTTTCCACCCTGCCAGCTCCAGTTCCCAGTCAACCACTCACCAAGTATTCCTGGATCCCACAAAAAGCTTGCCTCTCCCTTTAGAAGCATCTGGAGCAAGACAGTCCCATGTGTCTGTCTCCCTGGTCAGACAGTCTGGACCTCATGTGACTTCCTCAGGGGAGAGACCATGATCAGGGAGTGATGGGGAGAAAGCTGAAGAGGAATATAAGCTTGCTGGAGGCAGTGGAAGGGAAGGTGGGGAGCTTGAGGCCAGGCTCTGCTGACTCACCCATACCCAGGGACTTTCGGACCATAAAGAAGGCTGAGCACTGAAGAATCAATGCTCTTGAGCTGTGGTGCCAGAGGAGACTCCTGAGAGCCCCTTGGATAGCAAAGAGATCAAACTAGTCAATCCTAAAGGAAATCAAACCTGAATACTCAGGGCAGGAGAAGGGGACAACAGAGGATGTGGTCATTGGAAAGCATCATCAACTCAGTGGACACGAGTTTGAGCAAACTCCTGGAGACGATGAAGGACAGGGAAGCCTGGTGTGCTGCAGCCCATGGGGTCGAAAAGAGTCAGACAGGACTGGACTAAGTGACTGAGCAACGACAGCACTGGGTCTTGTTGCTACCCATGGCCTTTCCCTCGTTTCGTGAGCAGGGCTCCTCTCTGGTTGAAGTGTGCGGGCTTCCCATTGTTGCGGTTTCTCTTACTGTAAAGTATGGACTCTAGGGCATGTGGGCTTCAGTAGTTACAGCTCATGGTCACGGGGCTATAAGCACTCTCCTGGTTGTTTCACCCTAGCACCATGCTGGGTACAGATGCAAACGCTCAAGAACTATTTGTTGACTGAATACATGGAAGAATGAATACGCAGATAAAGCTTTGGGAGTCAGCTCTGTCATTTTCAGCATGAGAGTCAAAGTATTGTCCGAGACAGCAAGGCCTTGGGGGACCATGCAGGGCCACCCTATTACGGCACAAGTGGGAAATGCAGGCCCGGGAAGAAGGTGTTTGCCGGAGCCACCTGGCATGCAGGAGGAGCCGGGCGGGGAAGGGGAGTGCTCCCCCTGCAATTATCCTTGCCTGCGTGCCGGCTGTTACTTCCAGCGTGTGACCACGTGAATGACCTCTGTCCTGGAAGACAGGAAGCCAGCCTCCATTTGCTCAGAAGTTGCATGCAGGCTTTGTATTACTTGGAAGGACAGGTTGGATCACATCCCCCTGGGACAGTCTGGACCTCATGTGACTTCCTCAGGGGAGAGACCATGATCAGGGAGTGATGGGGAGAAAGCTGAAGAGGAATATAAGCTTGCTGGAGGCAGTGGAAGGGAAGGTGGGGAGCTTGAGGCCAGGCTCTGCTGACTCACCCATACCCAGGGACTTTCGGACCATAAAGAAGGCTGAGCACTGAAGAATCAATGCTCTTGAGCTGTGGTGCCAGAGGAGACTCCTGAGAGCCCCTTGGATAGCAAAGAGATCAAACTAGTCAATCCTAAAGGAAATCAAACCTGAATACTCAGGGCAGGAGAAGGGGACAACAGAGGATGTGGTCATTGGAAAGCATCATCAACTCAGTGGACACGAGTTTGAGCAAACTCCTGGAGACGATGAAGGACAGGGAAGCCTGGTGTGCTGCAGCCCATGGGGTCGAAAAGAGTCAGACAGGACTGGACTAAGTGACTGAGCAACGACAGCACTGGGTCTTGTTGCTACCCATGGCCTTTCCCTCGTTTCGGTGAGCAGGGGCTCCTCTCTGGTTGCAGTGTGCGGGCTTCCCATTGTTGCGGTTTCTCTTACTGTAAAGTATGGACTCTAGGGCATGTGGGCTTCAGTAGTTACAGCTCATGGTCACGGGGCTCTAAGCTCTCTCCTGGTTTTTTCACACTAGCACCATGCTGGGTACAGATGCAAACGCTCAAGAACTATTTGTTGACTGAATACATGGAAGAATGAATACGCAGATAAAGCTTTGGGAGTCAGCTCTGTCATTTTCAGCATGAGAGTCAAAGTATTGTCCGAGACAGCAAGGCCTTGGGGGACCATGCAGGGCCACCCTATTACGGCACAAGTGGGAAATGCAGGCCCGGGAAGAAGGTGTTTGCCGGAGCCACCTGGCATGCAGGAGGAGCCGGGCGGGGAAGGGGAGTGCTCCCCCTGCAATTATCCTTGCCTGCGTGCCGGCTGTTACTTCCAGCGTGTGACCACGTGAATGACCTCTGTCCTGGAAGACAGGAAGCCAGCCTCCATTTGCTCAGAAGTTGCATGCAGGCTTTTTGTATTACTTGGAAGGACAGGTTGGATCACATCCCAGGGGCCTTCCTACCCTGGGATGTGATGTTAGACTCTTCCATCCCAGGTGGGGCTAACCCGTCTCCTCTTGAGAAGTACACCCATCCATGGGTACATCTTGGTTCAGAAGGCTCCAGACACAGACCATGCCTCACAGACCAAGGAAGGCAGCGTCTCTGTGGTGCCACCTTCCCAAAGAAGTCAGACCAACCACCCTCATGCCTCCAGTCACCCCGCCTCTCTGTACACAATGCCCTTATTCACTTGTGACTCATACTGTTTATGAGATGTCTCTGCCTTCCAGCCTGGAACTCTTTCAAAAGCAAGGAATTGGGTATATTTTGTTTACTGATACATCTCAGCCTCTGGAACAGTCCCTAGTACAGAGTGGACATGGCCAATATTTGTTGGATGGATGGATGGCTGGTTTGAAGGACAGATAGACAAAGGTTTCAGAGTCCCAGCTCTGTGGCTTTCTAGCTGCAGGGATTTGGGTAAATTAAGTGCTCTTCTTGCGCCTCAGTTTTCTCATCTGTAAAACAAAGTGGTCACACTAACTTGAAGAGTCGAGGAGACAGGGATTTGGGGCCAGGCCCTAGGCAGTGCTTGGCTCCTGAGAGGCATTTAGACATAGTCCTTTGCTCATGAGGTCTGTCAGTCCACAAACACGTGGCCTGATGAGGTTTCTCAGAAGACATAATAGTCAGCCTTTTCTAGAAGGATGAGTAACACATTGAAAGGAACTGTGGGAGGCGGAGAGTATGGGAAACGGGAAAGTTTGGATGGGCAGGGATGGCAGGAGCAGAGGCAGCAAGGGGTGATGTTGAGGGTCTGTTCCACATACCCACGTGAAGAAGAGGGATGGCTGAACCTCATGATGGGCTAAAGCACACGGCCTCCACTCCCTGACGATGGGAGAGCTGGGGAGGGGCCTGGCCCTGTCTGGAACATGGGCTATTGCTGGGGAATTCTTTCTTTTCAGCAAACATGTCCTGAGCATCTTCTCCAGATCATGTGCTGGCCTTGGCCTTGGAGACTGAGAGACACCCAGTCTGCACTCATAGGGACACTTACAACACAGAGTCTATTTGGGCCACCCTCCTAACACCCACTTTTCCACCTCAGGACCTTTGCACAACTGTCCTCTCTGCTCTCCACCCCAACTGCTTGCCCCTCTTTGTTCCCCAGATAGAATTTATTTATGTAGTGAAAAATGAAAATTATGGCTGTGTTCACTTCACATACGAGCAAAGTAATGCTCAAAATCCTTCAAGCTAGACTTTAACAGTATGTGAACCAAGAACTTCCACATGTACAAGCTGGATTTAGAAAAGGCAGAGAAACCAGAGATCAGATTGCCAGCATCAGTTGGATCATAGAAAAAGCAAGAGAATTCCAAAAAAGCATCTACTTATGCTTCACTGACTATGCTAAAACCTTTGACTGTGAGGATCAATTTTTAACATGAGGGAAAACATACCTATATGCAGTTCTAATTAATAACTATTCAAAAACAGACAGAATGTTCTAGCATTCAGAACTATTCCCAATTGTCATGTTCTCAGTGTCTGAGTCCCAAGACTGGGTCAGACCATCCTGTTACAAACTTTCAAAGCACCCTACGAGCACCTGCCATCATATTCACAAGAGCTCATATCATGTTGCTACTCAGTTCTTACTTGTTTCTTTCACTGGATATTAACTCCATGAAGGCACTGGCCAGGTCTGTTCAGATCAACAACCAGCCTGGGTACTGCTGTTCCATGATCATTGTTTCCTGCAGGATTGCTGTAGCCCCTGTGGGGGTGGTGAGAAAATTCAGGCCCAGGAGCCATCACAGTGCATGGGAGGTGAGGAGTTTATCGATGAGTGGCCTGGTAGAGAAAACTCCATGAAGAGACCACTATGGATTGGGCATTGAAGAATGAGTAGGAGCTCATTAGGCAGGAGGTAAACATGCCCAATAGGGGACATGGCAACTTTCAGCAAATGAGGAGGTGATGAGGCTCAGAGGCTTTAAATGACATGTCCAAGTCACCCAGCTACTAGATGGCTTACCGTCCTGTCCCATGTTCCCAGGGGCACATGCCATGGTCCTGAGTAAATTCCTGAGGGTTTTGGTGTTCATCTGGTGTCCTCCCCACCCCCACACCGAGCTGGTACATGGGAAATGGTGATGGTCAGAAAACTGCTCCAAGAGGGTCCATTTGCCCCCACATCTCTACCCTGGGTTCCGAGTCTCAACCTTCTCGCCCTCCTCACCTTCTCAAACAGAGGCTGTTGACCCTGGTGCTGCCCGATCTTAGCACTTAGCACCCTGAACCAGCCCTATCCCTCTCTAGGCCACCTCTCCTACCAGCATGGGTGGGGGCTTGGCCTCCAGGTCCCTGAAAATGCCCAGGACAGAGGAGGTTTTATTGAACACACACACACGCAACCAGGCAGGGCAGCTCTCTCTCCTTGGACTGGAGCTAAGGAATGAAATGATTAGCCAGGCCCCCAGGTCTATGCGGGACCCCTTCCTTCCTGCCCCAGACCAGATGACAGGGCTGTTTGCTGCCTGCAGCTAGCCACAGGACATAGATAAGTCACTTCACTTCCCTGAGCCTCACTGGCCACATCTGTCATAAGAATGTCCATTCTGACCACAGGCAGGGTAGCTGTGACCAGAACACAAAAGGGACGGTGAGCTGTGAATTGCTAGGGGATGGCAGCTGGTGCTAAGCCATGAGGATCCCCTCCCCACAAAGCACCTGCAGCACTGGCTTTGGGTAGGCGCTTGAAGAAACCCCACCCGCTCACTTAGTACTGTGGGCACGGGTGCCCTCATAGGCAGACGCTGCATGCTTTTCAGGTCAGGGGCGTGGATAGTACTAACGCTTCAGCCCAGCTTGCCGGCAGGTTCAAAGCCCACACGCTTCACTTCATGCCTGCAAATAGCGGTTCTGGAGTCAGACAGACCTGGCACTGAGTCTCCTGGAGGCTGATTCTCTGGGTTGTGTCTGACAAATGCTGGGCTAGCCCCACTCCTGTTTTGCCGTCTGCCTGGATGCTTGGCTGAACCCGGAGCTCCCATGTGGACCCTGGGGGGTGGATATCTGTGTAGCTCACAAGCCAAACACCCCAAGCCAAGGGCTCACGAAGGGACACTGACGTTTCTAAAACAGTGCGCTAGCTTCCTCGGAGCCCTAAAGGAGTATTAGTGTCCCTCTGTGGTGGTCTAGTTCTGTAGGGAAACGGAGGTGCAGAGAGGTATGACTTCTCCAAAGACACTTTGTTTCCAAGATTTGAACTCAGACCTCTCTCACTCTGAACCCCAGGTGGGTACTCTTCTGGGCTCACAGCTTCCCCATATTATTCACCAAGAGTCAGCAGATCTTGGGAGTGCCATTTATTAGGTTACAAAACCCCTCCACCTACCAGGGGCAGGGGAGAAGCCTGCCTTCGGCTGGGTGGGGGTAGGGCCTCTTTGGACGGTGGTGTGGGGAACTCAGGGCAATGTGCGATGAGAGTCTCTATGGCCTCAAGGGGACAAAACGTATCCGACTCCAGGGCACCGTTGGGGTCTGTAGGAAGTTGGGTTTCCCCCGTTATCTCCCAGAAGGATTAACGATCTTTCCAAAGAAGAGCAGGTTTTTCATTTCAGTATCCCAGATCATCACCAAGAAGCGGCGGTTGATCTTGACCTGCAGTGGCTTCTCCATGGGCAGCGCCTGCGCTCCGGAGCCGGCAGCCCCCTCGGTGCCCTTCTCGTCCATCTTCAGGGCAGCCTCGTGCAGCGCCTGCGGGAAGCGGGTGTGAGGTCAGCGCGTGGGAGGCCCCTCGGAGGCACTGGCTGGGCACAAGTTAGCAAGAGGCTCAGAGGCGCAGCCTCGGCCCGGGTCACACAGCACAGCGGTGTCTTGACCAGGGTCAGCTGCCCCAGGGCCACTGCCTTTTAGGCTCTCCTCACTGAAAGAGACTCAACAAGCAGACACAGAATGAAGGAAACAATAACACGGGGGCGGAGAGGGGGCGGCATCGACTGGCTGCAGGGAGACGGCGTGGGCTTTGCTGTTTCCCATGGCTTGCTGAGACTCGTCAGTGGTAGCCATGATGGAAAGGCTATGCTGAACTTTTACTGGATGGGAGGGAGGTGAAGGCATTCCTGGCCCAAAGCCTCCAGCTCCCTCTGCATTCCCTTCATTCTCCTGGAAAACTGTTAAGTGGGGTTCCAGGGAAGCTCCTGAAGATGACTCAGACCCCAGATTCACGCCAAGGCATCAACATGTCTTGAGTAAGTAACTGAGACTGGGAACTTGATGGGCGTCTGTGAAATACTGATACATTTCATTACATTCTACAAAATGCTAACAATGTTACTGGTAAGCCAATAGCTGTGTTTACAGATAGCATCACAGCTATTAGCATATCCCACTGCAGAAAAGAAAGGGACGTGGAACTCAGTGAAGGCCTAGAGGAAAGGCCTGGGTGGCATTGAACATTTATGCAAAGTCTTCTGCCGGAAAACATTAAAAGCAATAAAATCCTATTAACTGTCCTTTCTTCTTGTTACAAACTGGAAAGTAAAGCTGAGTGAGCACCTACCATCTCCTCATTTTGGCAAGTGAAATCCCTCATAGATTGGCTTGAATTTAACCCAAGCCAATCCCCATCCCCTAGACTCCACACCTTCTCACTTCCCAGCCTCAGGCCAGGGAGTTTTCCCTCCTGGCAGATCTTCCTCCCACCTGTCTCTGCTTGCTGAAATCTTCCTGAGTCTCAATGCCGTTTAAACCTAAAAGTAGATTTGCCAGATAGTATACAGGATGTCCAATTAAATTTGAATTTCAGAGAAACAATGAAAATTTCAGCATAAGCATATTCCATGCAATATTTAGGCTATATTTATACTGGAAAAGTTCATTACTTATCTGAAATTTGAATTTCACTGGTGTCCTGTGTTTTGATGCAGACCATTTTTAAAGTCTTACAGTTGTGTTGCTTCTGTTTTATGTTTTGTTTTGGGGGTACCATGAGGCATATGGGATCTTAGCTCCCCGACCAGGAAGTGAACCCTAACCCCCTGCATTGGAAGGCAACGTCTTAACCAGTGGACCACCAGGGAAGCCCGTGGGGCTTCTCAGGTGGCACTAGTGGTAAAGAACCTGCCTGCCAATGCAGGAGAGATGAAAGAGACATAAGATATGTCGGTTCCATCCCTGGGTTGGGAAGATCCCCTGGTGGAGGGCATGGCAACTCACTCCAGTATTCTTGCCTGGAGAATCCCATGGACAGAGGATCCTGGCCACCACAGTCCACAGGGTCACAAAGAGTTGGACACGATTGAAGGGCTTTAGCATGCTGTCTGTCCGCTGAATCTGTGCACACTACCCAATATGGTCTTGTCTGACTGCACCAGCAGGCAGGTGTTCAGCCTTGCTGGGGATCACGGGCTCCCGGGCTTGCTTATCTCTACCTTAGGTGTAACATGTTCACCACTTACTCTTCACATGCCTGGGTCAATTCTAGGTCTGATGACGGTTCCAAGCCTCCACTGATTGTTGCATTGAATCAATTTCCAAAGTAGGGCCAGGAGACGGATGATTCTGCTTTTTAAGACTAGAAACAGGAGGCTTGGGAGGGGAGGTGATTAGCCTAGGATCGTAAGCTGGTCAGGGGCAGAGCTGGACTGGTGCCCAGCCTGACTGGTGGGCAAACTCTTGGCTCTTACGGCGGCTGTGGTAGTGTGTCCAAGGCCCCCTGTGCTGTGGGGGGCAACATCCGGGCCTGGCAGGCTTACCTCACCCACTTTCAGGTTTCGATGAGGGGAGATCCTGGTGAGATCACCGTGTTCCTCAAAGATTTTGCTGACGCCCACGTGGGAAAGCAGCTTCTTCAGGTTGTAGTTACTGGAAATGAACAGCCTGGGCACAAACACGTCTGTGACCCTAGGGAGCAGAAAATGACAAAGGTGAGCAGCAGGGCCTGGCCTTTTCTTCCAGGCAGGCTTTAGGATAGATGGGGATAAGGCGTTTGTCTTCTCCGCCCTTGAGGTCTCAGAGCATTTCTCTATCCACAGAATAGAGACTCCTTGAGCCTGGATTTTTTTTTTTTTTAATGTGGCGGTGTCAGGTCTTGCTTGTGGCATGTGGTATCTAGTTCCCTGACCAGGAATTGAACCTGGGCCTCCTGCATTGAGAGCTCACTCTTAACCACTGGACCACCGAGGAAGTCTCCTAGGATGATCTTAAGACATCCAGATGGTCTTAGAACTCTGACCTGAGTTCTCACTTTCTATCAGAAGTGCCAGACCAATCATCCCCAGAAATGTCCCTTGTCTCAGGATGTGCTCAGCACAACCATGGAGGGTCTCTCCACTGTAGTCTCAGTCACACGACACCCTGAGCCAATCCTGACCCTAGCGATCTGGTGCTAAAGGCTGCAGGGCCCTGACATGGGACGCTGGGCAGAACTGAGTTCAAATCTGCTCCGCCTTGTGTGAGTTCTGTGGCATGGAACAAGTGATCTCACCTCTCTAAGCCATTTGTGTGAATATGAGGATGGTGATCATGGCACCCATAGGACCAGAAGTGGGTAAGCGATCTGGGGCTCCAAAATCACTGAAGACTGTGACTGCAGCTATGAAATGAAAAGATGCTTGCTCCTTGGAAGAAAAGCCATGACAAAGGTAGATAGCATATTAAAAAACAGATGCATCACTTTGCCAACAAAGGTCCATATAATCCAAGTTGTGGTTTTTCCAGTGGTCACGTACAGAGGTGAGAACTGGATCAAAACTATGAAATTTGAACTGAAAGACCTGCTTGCTCCTGGTTTTACTCCGGGGTTTGGCCCCTTGTGGTAGTGTGTCCAAGGCCCCTGTGCTGTGGGGCAACATCCGGCCTGGCAGGCTTACCTCACCCACTTTCAGGTTTCGATGAGGGAGATCCTGGTGAGATCACCGTGTTCCTCAAAGATTTTGCTGACGCCCACGTGGAAAGCAGCTTCTTCAGGTTGTAGTTACTGGAAATGAACAGCCTGGGCACAAACACGTCTGTGACCCTAGGGAGCAGAAAATGACAAAGGTGAGCAGCAGGGCCTGGCCTTTTCTTCCAGGCAGGCTTTAGGATAGATGGGGATAAGGCGTTTGTCTTCTCCGCCTTGAGGTCTGAGAGCATTTCTCTATCCAAAGAATAGAGACTCCTTGAGCCTGGATTTTTTTTTTTTTTAATGTGGCGGTGTCAGGTCTTGCTTGTGGCATGTGGTATCTAGTTCCCTGACCAGGAATTGAACCTGGGCCTCCTGCATTGAGAGCTCACTCTTAACCACTGGACCACCGAGGAAGTCTCCTAGGATGATCTTAAGACATCCAGATGGTCTTAGAACTCTGACCTGAGTTCTCACTTTCTATCAGAAGTGCCAGACCAATCATCCCCAGAAATGTCCCTTGTCTCAGGATGTGCTCAGCACAACCATGGAGGGTCTCTCCACTGTAGTCTCAGTCACACGACACCCTGAGCCAATCCTGACCCTAGCGATCTGGTGCTAAAGGCTGCAGGGCCCTGACATGGGACGCTGGGCAGAACTGAGTTCAAATCTGCTCCGCCTTGTGTGAGTTCTGTGGCATGGAACAAGTGATCTCACCTCTCTAAGCCATTTGTGTGAATATGAGGATGGTGATCATGGCACCCATAGGACCAGAAGTGGGTAAGCGATCTGGGGCTCCAAAATCACTGAAGACTGTGACTGCAGCTATGAAATGAAAAGATGCTTGCTCCTTGGAAGAAAAGCCATGACAAAGGTAGATAGCATATTAAAAAACAGATGCATCACTTTGCCAACAAAGGTCCATATAATCCAAGTTGTGGTTTTTCCAGTGGTCACGTACAGAGGTGAGAACTGGATCATAAAGAAGGCTGAATGCTGGAGAACGGATGCTTTTGAACTGTGGTGCTGGAGAAGACTCTGGAGAGCCCCTTGGACTGCAAGGAGATCAAACCAGTCAGTCCTAAAGGAAATCAACCCTGAATATTCACTGGAAGGATTGATACTGAAGCCGAAGCACCAATACTTTGACCACCTGATACAAAGAGCTGACTGACTGGAAAAGACCCTGATGCCGGGTAAGACTGAGGGCAGGGCCACAGAGGGTGAGATGGTTGGATGGCATCATTGACTTAATGGACGTGAGTTTGAGCAAACTCCAGGAGACGGTGAAGGAGAGGGAAGCCTGGCATGCTGCATGACTGAGCGACTGAACGACAACTAAGTACATGCACTGAAGGTGCTCAGCGAGCCGCCAGACCTCCACTTTTGCTAATATCACCAATGTCTCCCGGCTGCCACGGACCCTGTCCTAGCCCAGCAGCTTTCAGGGCACCTTGCAGGTCTACGCTGACGTCAAGACCTCAGTCCTTCACTCTAGCTCTCACCCTTCCCAAGAAAAACTATAGCTAGTCAAGGGCCTGGGAGGGATTCTGGAAGCTTATCTTAGATTTCTTCTAATTTTAGGTTTGAAAAGTATTTAGTCACTTCAGTTCTTCAACTGTTATTAACATCACTGACTTGGGCCACACTTCGCTAGTTTTATTATGACACCATGGTCGAAAACATGCTCCTGACCCTAGCGATCTGGTGCTAAAGGCTGCAGGGCCCTGACATGGGACGCTGGGCAGAACTGAGTTCAAATCTGCTCCGCCTTGTGTGAGTTCTGTGGCATGGAACAAGTGATCTCACCTCTCTAAGCCATTTGTGTGAATATGAGGATGGTGATCATGGCACCCATAGGACCAGAAGTGGGTAAGCGATCTGGGGCTCCAAAATCACTGAAGACTGTGACTGCAGCTATGAAATGAAAAGATGCTTGCTCCTTGGAAGAAAAGCCATGACAAAGGTAGATAGCATATTAAAAAACAGATGCATCACTTTGCCAACAAAGGTCCATATAATCCAAGTTGTGGTTTTTCCAGTGGTCACGTACAGAGGTGAGAACTGGATCATAAAGAAGGCTGAATGCTGGAGAACGGATGCTTTTGAACTGTGGTGCTGGAGAAGACTCTGGAGAGCCCCTTGGACTGCAAGGAGATCAAACCAGTCAGTCCTAAAGGAAATCAACCCTGAATATTCACTGGAAGGATTGATACTGAAGCCGAAGCACCAATACTTTGACCACCTGATACAAAGAGCCGACTGACTGGAAAAGACCCTGATGCCGGGTAAGACTGAGGGCAGGGCCACAGAGGGTGAGATGGTTGGATGGCATCATTGACTTAATGGACGTGAGTTTGAGCAAACTCCAGGAGACGGTGAAGGAGAGGGAAGCCTGGCGTGCTGCATGACTGAGCGACTGAACAACTAAGTACATGCACTGGAGGTGCTCAGCGAGCCGCCAGACCTCCACTTTTGCTAATATCACCAATGTCTCCCGGCTGCCACGGACCCTGTCCTAGCCCAGCAGCTTTCAGGGCACCTTGCAGGTCTACGCTGACGTCAAGACCTCAGTTCTTCACTCTAGCTCTCACCCTTCCCAAGAAAAACTATAGCTAGTCAAGGGCCTGGGAGGGATTCTGGAAGCTTATCTTAGATTTCTTCTAATTTTAGGTTTGAAAAGTATTTAGTCACTTCAGTTCTTCAACTGTTATTAACATCACTGACTTGGGCCACACTTCGCTAGTTTTATTATGACACCATGGTCGAAAACATGCTCTGTACAACGTGCAACTCACAGCTCCCTTGGCACCCCAAGTGTTGGTCCTCACAGTTTTCCTCTAGCTAGGGTTCTGTCCCACATCACCCTTCCATTTGTCCTGCTGTTCAACCTTGAAGACATAGTACCGATGTCACCTATTCCATGAATTCCTCCCTTCCCACCCTTGCCCACTAAGATTTTGCTTTCTCCTCTGCACACTTTACAGTGTTTAGACATCTACATTTCTCTGGTTTGGTTTCTAGTCTGACAAGATATAAATTCACCATGGAGCCCAGAATGGGCTTATCTGTGGGGCAAGAGCTCAGTAAATCTGGGATGGGAGAGGCAAAGGCAGTGGGAGGAGAGGGAGGAAGACGGAAGGTACTGTACATGTCAGGCGCCCTCTTTACCTTCGTGTGAGTAATTTTTTCCATCTGGCGAAAGTGTCCCTCCCCAAGGCTTCCTCCACTTGCTTCATTTTGCCCTCATCAGGAAGAATGAAGATGGCCGTGAAGTTACTCTGGTAGGGCATTTCCAGGACAGTGCAGGAGAGCTGGTCATCACGCCCCACTTCATACATGCCCACGTGGAACATCATGGGCACCTTCACTGCCTTGTTTCCATCCAGAACGAAGTCTTCCTCTTTAGTTTCCTCTGGATTAAACTCATGTTTCCACCTGGCTTAAAATGGAAGAACAGAGTGGCATGAGTGTCCTGAAGGAGAATATGTTACTGGACCCCGTTAGCCACAGGGTCTATGTCCCTAATGACGTGGAGAAGAGGTTTGGATGCTCTGGGATATCAGAGCAGGTGCACAGGAATCCTTGGCCTCATGCCATGCCCTGGGCACTTCTGCTGAGGTGAGCTTGGTCCCAAGTATCAGTGCCCAATGAAGCCAAGGCCAGGACTGTGGACCAAGAGGGGAACTTCAGACTGCCCGAAGCCTAAGTGCTCCTGAGGCTGAGAATGACTGCGGATTCTGTTAGAGAAGCAGAAACGGGATTACACTTCATGAGGGCTATCTGGATCTGATGTGAGTGAAAATCCTCAAGTCTGTTCTGAGTCAGCCCTGGAGGTGTGTGTGTTAGTCACTCAGTCATGTCTGACTCTTTGCATCTCTGTGGACTGTAGCTCTCTAGGCTCCTCTGTCCATGGGATTTTTCAGGCGGGAATACTGGAGTGGGTTGTCATTAGCCACTCTCATGTGGGACTAAGAAAACTAAACACACAGGATGCCCTTGGGAACATGCTGAGGAGCAGGAAACTCCTAAAACTGGGCGTTTTCATCTTCTATTTTTGACCCTGAGAGCTCTTGGCATAAACGCAGACCTGGGTCGTTTCATACTTGCTACCCTCAGAGCCTCCAGTATGAGAGGGGCTCCTAATGTGCTTTTAAACGCAGACCTGGGATGGGAGAGGCAAAGGCAGTGGGAGGAGAGGGAGGAAGACGGAAGGTACTGTACATGTCAGGCGCCTTTACCTTCGTGTGAGTAATTTTTTCCATCTGGCGAAAGTGTCCCTCCCCAAGGCTTCCTCCACTTGCTTCATTTTGCCCTCATCAGGAAGAATGAAGATGGCCGTGAAGTTACTCTGGTAGGGCATTTCCAGGACAGTGCAGGAGAGCTGGTCATCACGCCCCACTTCATACATGCCCACGTGGAACATCATGGGCACCTTCACTGCCTTGTTTCCATCCAGAACGAAGTCTTCCTCTTTAGTTTCCTCTGGATTAAACTCATGTTTCCACCTGGCTTAAAATGGAAGAACAGAGTGGCATGAGTGTCCTGAAGGAGAATATGTTACTGGACCCCGTTAGCCACAGGGTCTATGTCCCTAATGACGTGGAGAAGAGGTTTGGATGCTCTGGGATATCAGAGCAGGTGCACAGGAATCCTTGGCCTCATGCCATGCCCTGGGCACTTCTGCTGAGGTGAGCTTGGTCCCAAGTATCAGTGCCCAATGAAGCCAAGGCCAGGACTGTGGACCAAGAGGGGAACTTCAGACTGCCCGAAGCCTAAGTGCTCCTGAGGCTGAGAATGACTGCGGATTCTGTTAGAGAAGCAGAAACGGGATTACACTTCATGAGGGCTATCTGGATCTGATGTGAGTGAAAATCCTCAAGTCTGTTCTGAGTCAGTCCTGGAGGTGTGTGTGTTAGTCACTCAGTCATGTCTGACTCTTTGCATCTCTGTGGACTGTAGCTCTCTAGGCTCCTCTGTCCATGGGATTTTTCAGGCGGGAATACTGGAGTGGGTTGTCATTAGCCACTCTCATGTGGGACTAAGAAAACTAAACACACAGGATGCCCTTGGGAACATGCTGAGGAGCAGGAAACTCCTAAAACTGGGCGTTTTCATCTTCTATTTTTGACCCTGAGAGCTCTTGGCATAAACGCAGACCTGGGTCGTTTCATACTTGCTACCCTCAGAGCCTCCAGTATGAGACCCTTGGGGCCAAGTCCCTGAGATCAAATGTCTGACTTTACTGCTCTAGAAGGATAGCCTTGGTCAAGTGTCTCCACCTCCCTGGGCTTCAGTGTCCTTATCTGCCAAGTGGGGACATTAATAGGAATCTCACAGGGCTGCTGTAAAACTTGGTGGGCGGGCTTCCCTGGTGGTCCAGTGGGTAAGGACACCGCCTCGCAGTGCAAGGGGTGCCGGTTTGATCCCTGGCCTGGGAAGATCCCACATGCCGCAGAGCAGCTGGACTGATGTTTCCAATTAACTATCTGGAGCTCTGGAGCACATGTGCCCAGAGCCGGTGCTCTGCGACAACAGAGGCCACTGTGATGGGAGGCCCACACGGGCCAAAGAACAAATATGGATGAAAATAGATAAATGAAAGACCAATAGAAGTGGCCCGTCTGTCCCCCTCCCTCCCCAACCCCCCCCCGCCCCCTCAAAAAAACTTTATTAAAAAAAAAACTTGGTGGGGAAAGGCAGCACAGCTCAGGGACCGTAGGGTGAGTGTTGAGTGGGGGCTAGTCATCCCCAGCACCATGGCTATTATTGGTCTCGTCATCTAGAGGATGTACGGACTTTGAGAAATTCCTCATTTTCCTTTCTTCTCTGCTTTGGAAAGGCAGACGGAGATTTCAGTCTATCATTAGCACTAGCTTTTCCCTCATAACCATCAATCTCCTTGTGGATTTGGGGAGAGCTTGACCATATTGCTGACAGCCCTGCAGTGATCTTGCCTAGTCTGAGGGATGCTGGCCTGTCATTCTCACCTACGCTGGCCAGCATTTGTGTAAGTGTGGTGTGAGTGGGTGTGGGTGGTGGTGGTGGGTGAAGCTTGGATTGGGGAATCTTTTTCCATCTTCTTTTTCAGTGCCTGACCCTCAGACTTGGGGAGTCTATAACATGTGGTTGGAAGAGCCATGCACCTATCAATGTGGTCATGGTCAGCATCATCAACACCATCACTATCCTGGACATCCATTCGGAGTGATGGAAAAGACAGCCTTCAGGTCAAAAGAAGTGGGGAAATCTTTTTTCATCCATTTTTGACCCTGAGAGCTCTTGGAATAAACGCAGACCTGGGTCGTTTCATACTTGCTACCCTCAGAGCCTCCAGTATGAGACCCTTGGGGCCAAGTCCCTGAGATCAAATGTCTGACTTTACTGCTCTAGAAGGATAGCCTTGGTCAAGTGTCTCCACCTCCCTGGGCTTCAGTGTCCTTATCTGCCAAGTGGGGACATTAATAGGAATCTCACAGGGCTGCTGTAAAACTTGGTGGGCGGGCTTCCCTGGTGGTCCAGTGGGTAAGGACACCGCCTCGCAGTGCAAGGGGTGCCGGTTTGATCCCTGGCCTGGGAAGATCCCACATGCCGCAGAGCAGCTGGACTGATGTTTCCAATTAACTATCTGGAGCTCTGGAGCACATGTGCCCAGAGCCGGTGCTCTGGACAACAGAGGCCACTGTGATGGGAGGCCCACACGGGCCAAAGAACAAAGATGGATGAAAATGGACAAATGAAAGACCAATAGAAGTGGCCTGCCTGTCCCCTCCTCCCCAACCCACCCCGCCCCTCAAAAAAACTTTATTAAAAAAAAACTTGGTGGGGAAAGGCAGCACAGCTCAGGGACCGTAGGGTGAGTGTTGAGTGGGGGCTAGTCATCCCCAGCACCATGGCTATTATTGGTCTCGTCATCTAGAGGATGTACGGACTTTGAGAAATTCCTCATTTTCCTTTCTTCTCTGCTTTGGAAAGGCAGACGGAGATTTCAGTCTATCATTAGCACTAGCTTTTCCCTCATAACCATCAATCTCCTTGTGGATTTGGGGAGAGCTTGACCATATTGCTGACAGCCCTGCAGTGATCTTGCCTAGTCTGAGGGATGCTGGCCTGTCATTCTCACCTACGCTGGCCAGCATTTGTGTAAGTGTGGTGTGAGTGGGTGTGGGTGGTGGTGGTGGGTGAAGCTTGGATTGGGGAATCTTTTTCCATCTTCTTTTTCAGTGTCTGACCCTCAGACTTGGGGAGTCTATAACATGTGGTTGGAAGAGCCATGCACCTATCAGTGTGGTCATGGTCAGCATCATCAACACCATCACTATCCTGGACATCCATTCGGAGTGATGGAAAAGACAGCCTTCAGGTCAAAAGAAGTGGATTCTAGTCCTGACTATCATTGGCTGGCACTGTAACTTTGAGTAAATAAATTAATCTCTCTCTCCGAATTTCACTTTCTTGATCTAAGAAATGCGGAAAAGGATGTCACTGCAACCTCTACAGCCAAGGTTGTGTTAGAATAATCAGTAATAATAAAAATGCACATCCGGAGAACAGATTTTAAAACATTCATGTATCATTCATTTTCACTTTGAATCTCAATAACCACCTTATGAGCTGTGTGTCAAGGTTCTCCTTTTTCAGATAGGAGAATTCAAAGGGACTAACTGCATGTGAATTTAGGGTTACAGTGCAAGCAAGTGGACAATCCGTGTCTTTAATTCAAGGCTACTGGTCATCCTATCCTTCTCACGCCAACATTCCTAAGCCTTACCTCGAAAGAAAATATAATTGATAAGAAGCATCACAGTGCCAGGGTCTATAACCTTGACTAGGTTGTTGATTTTCCCCTGGGTCTTCTGTCTGACATAGTCATTGATCTGCTTCTGAGCATTTTCTGAGTTCCGGAAGTTGGTGGGGATGGCGTCTGCATTGTACAGGTTCCTGACTTCTGTCAGAAACTTCTTCTGAGGTCTTAGCTTCTGGTCAATAAACAAAGCATTCCCGAGGCCCAGCTTATGGTTCTGGTCCCACTGGTTCAGCCTGTGGATGAAGTAATGGAAGCCTTCGTGAAGGTCGTCCTCAGGGATATTCCTGAAGTTGAAGCTCTTCTTGATCTCGGCCAGCGTGGAGTCCTGGGCACCCAGAGACAGCATGGCAAAGGCCATAGAGATGCTCCAGGGCGAGAACAAGATGTTATTGTCAGGGCTGTTGGAAGACAACTTCTTGAACAGCCTGAGGCCAAAGTCTGTGTTTCGCTTTGCAAGCTCTTGAGCTGTCCTCTCTCCCTTCCCTGCTTGGCTCTGACTCACAGCTTCATGATTCTCTGGAGAGAAGTTGGGTTTCAGAAGACCTTCCACAGTGAGAAGGCCAGCCAGAAGCAGGCCCAAGCCCAGCAGGAGGTTCATTCTTCTTGGAGATGGTCCTGTTGAGTAGTAGACCCAAGGTTAGCAGAAGAGAGAACAAAAGAAGCCCATTACCCCTGCTTATCCACAAGGAAAACCAATGAAAGCAGCGACACGGTGACCAGTGTGTACTGTGCATCGTTGTTCATAAGTGCTTTGACATCCATGACAGCGTTTAGCCTTTGCAGTCACCTCAGAGGCTAGAAATGATCACGTGAAAGAGAAGTCTGGCTATAGAGGATAGTTCTAGCTTACCGCCCCCTGTCTTATAGTAGCAGGGTACTAGTATAGTTCCTCTAAGGGACTGCTTCCTCCTCTACAGTGGGTCACAGTAAGGATAACCCACGGTGTGGGCATCTGACCTAGACTAAACCACCATAATACTCCATGCCCTCTGGCACACTGAGTAGTTAAGGAATGGGAAGGCGACAAAAATCAGAGTCTTTCTTTGAGAATGTAAAGTCCTCTTAACTCTGGAGTGACTGGCTTGATGGTAAAGCCTTGGACCTGAATGTGGACTTGACATTTATATATAGAAGAAAGATGGATGGAAGGGGAGAAAGGAGAAGCCCACCCACTTCCATTTCCCAAGTTATAAGAGCCAATAAATATCCCTTTTAGGACTTGCTGGCTTGAGTTGCATTATTTTCCCTTACAACCAGATTCAAGTTTTCTGGAGAGGAGAGGGCAGCTGTGAGCTGGTAGCAGCCAACTTTCACAGCATCACCAGCTCTGGAGACGTGCACCAATTAAATAAAGAGAGAATCAGTGATTACATAAAGAGAGAATAAATGAACAGCAGCACAAGGCCCCTAGGAGACCTCAGATCCCCATGTTCTTCATGCTCCCAAACCCTCTAGGCTAGGTCCTGTGGACACAGCCATCATCACGGCAAACATGAAAGAAGCTTGCAACCTGGTGTTTGAAAATTCCATTAGATACTTCTACTGCTTCCCATAATCCCTTTCTATCTTCCTAAGGAAGCGTCATTTCTTTTTCACGTGTCTACCCTTGCCTCAGGCAGCTCATGTGCCTCGGGAAAGTTGGGTTTCAGAAGACCTTCCACAGTGAGAAGGCCAGCCAGAAGCAGGCTCAGGCCCAGCAGGAGGTTCATTCTTCTTGGAGATGGTCCTGTTGAGTAGTAGACCCAAGGTTAGCAGAAGAGAGAACAAAAGAAGCCCATTACCCCTGCTTATCCACAAGGAAAACCAATGAAAGCAGCGACACGGAAACCAGTGTGTACTGTGCATCGTTGTTCATAAGTGCTTTGACATCCATGACAGCATTTAGCCTTTGCAGTCACCTCAGAGGCTAGAAATGATCACGTGAAAGAGAAGTCTGGCTATAGAGGACAGTTCTAGCTTACCGCCCCCTGTCTTATAGTAGCAGGGCACTAGTATAGTTCCTCTAAGGAACTGCTTTCTCCTCTACAGTGGGTCACAGTAAGGATAACCCACGGTGTGGGCATCTGACCTAGACTAAACCACCATAATACTCCATGCCCTCTGGCACACTGAGTAGTTAAGGAATGGGAAGGCGACAAAAATCAGAGTCTTTCTTTGAGAATGTAAAGTCCTCTTAACTCTGGAGTGACTGACTTGATGGTAAAGCCTTGGACCTGAATGTGGACTTGACATCCATGTATAGAAGAGAGATGGATGGAAGGGGAGAAAGGAGAAGCCCACCCACTTCCATTTCCCAAGTTATAAGAGCCAATAAATATCCCATTTAGGACTCGCTGGCTTGAGTTGCATTATTTTCCTTACAACCAGATTCAAGTTTTCTGGAGAGGAGAGGGCAGCTGTGAGCTGGTAGCAGCCAACTTTCACAGCATCACCAGCTCTGGAGACGTGCACCAATTAAATAAAGAGAGAATCAGTGATTAAATAAAGAGAGAATAAATGAACAGCAGCACAAGGTCCCTAGGAGACCTCAGATCCCCACGTTCTTCATGCTCCCAAACCCTCTAGGCCAGGTCCTGTAGACACAGCCATCATCACGGCAAACATGAAAGAAGCTTGCAACCTGGTGTTTGAAAATTCCATTAGATACTTCTACTGCTTCCCATAATCCCTTTCTATCTTCCTAAGGAAGCGTCATTTCTTTTTCACGTGTCTACCCTTGCCTCAGGCAGCTCATGTGCCTCGGGAAAGTGACCCCATCCCCAGCTCCAAGGGTAGCCCTGACGGGGCAGAGTAACCTCCACTCTTCTGCGAGTGACTGGTTCGCAAACCGGGCCTAATTGAATCAGTGCACAGTGAGTTTCTGCCCTGAGAGTTGTCAGGGATGGCCACGGAACTGAAGTGATCCAATAAGGGTGGATTTCAGGGCTCTCTGTTGGAATGTGGGGGTGCTGCTGTCCTCTCTTGCTCTGGATGTCCCGACCAAGGAGAGGTAGATGCCAGGGACCACTGTGGCTCTTTGCCCCACGAGGAGAGTGACTCTAGGAAAAACCCAGAACATGAAGAGAGTGCCTCCAAGGGCTTTGCCGAGAAACTGGAGCTGGGGTCTCTGCGTGAGCTCACCCGAAGCCCACTGCACCCAAAGACTTTCAGTGGTGCTGGTGTGAGTTACAGGTTCAGTTACTTCCAGGCAAAAACATCCTAACAAATGCTGGGACTACCAGGCAGACAGGAGTCCTGACTCTGACTGCACCACCAAGCTGTGTGATGCTGAGAGAGAGCGTTGCCTTCTCTGAGCCTGTGTGGTCTCCAAATACCTTTCCCTCCTAACGACCCACTGTTTTATAGAAGTTAAAAATAGATGGTTATGAATCAGGGCTCCAGGAGCTGTTTGAAAATGGATTATAGAAGTGAAGATCAGTAAAATCCCCAGGGTTGTTTCAGAAAAAGGAAAGAAAACAAGAAAATGGAAAAGTTTCAATGTCTCGGGTTAGTGGCCTGGACTGTACAAAGGCTGCCTGGATTAAATATAGAAGCCTTTCCTATCCAGAGTAGCCAGCTGCCTTTGCATGCATTATTTCCCAATGACTGTCATGAAGAAGTGAAGACAGCAGTCAAGGAACTGAGAGAATGGTCAAGCAGCAGGGTGAGCAGCCAGGTGAGGTGGAAGTGGGTTGAACAGCTTGACCCAGGAGCTGAGTACATGTCAGGGCAAGACAGGGCCAGACTTGGAGCAGGAAAGGGAAACTGCTGGAACTCTATCCCAGAAACATTCTCTAGCACAGACAGCTCACATACATAGTTCTACAGTGATGCCTGGTCAGTGAACCCTAAAGTTGTTTCCTACTTCACCAAATTTCAGTAATAAGAACTGACTATGGAATAAGACCTGGAGAAGGGAATGGATATCCACTCCAGTATCCTTGCCTTAAGAATCCCATAGGCAGAGGAACCTGACAGGCTATAGTCTATGGGATCACAAAAAGTTGGACACAACTGAGAGACTAATGCACACACATGGAATAAGAAGTCTGGATATTGGTCTTCTTAGGCTTATATGTTTGTTCAGTGGCTTCCAATAAGTCTCTTTACAGTGGAAGTGAGAAATAAATTCAAGGGATTATATCAGACAGACAGAATGCTTGAAGATCTGTGGACAGATGTTTGTAGCATTGTATAGAAGGCAGTGATCAAAACCATTCCCATGAAAAAGAAATGCAAAAAGGCAAAATGGTTGTCTGAGGAGGCCTTACAAACAACTGAAAAAAGAAGAGAAGTGAAAAACAAAGGATAAAAGGACAGACACCCATCTGAATGCAGACTTTCAGAGAACAGCAAGGAGACAGAAGAAAGCCTTCTTAAGTGAACAACACAAAGAAATAGAGGATAACTATAGAATGGGAAAGACTAGAGTTTTCTTCAAGAAAACTGGAGATACCAAGGGAACGTTTAATGCAAAGATAAGGACAGAAATGGAATGGATCTAACAGAAGCAGCAGATATTAAGAAGAAGTGGAAATAACATACAAAAGAACTATACAAAAAAGATCTTAATGACCTAGATAAACAGTGATGTGGTCATTCACCTAGAGATGTATATCCCAGAGTGTGAAGTCAAGTGGACCTTAGGAAACATTACCAAAAACAAAGCTAGTGGAGGTGATGGAATTCCAGTTGAGCTATTTCAGAGCCTAAAAAATGATACTGAATACACTCAGTATGCCAGCAAATTTGGGAACCTCAGCAGGGGCCTCAGGACTGGAAAAGGTCAGTTTTCATTCTAATCCCAAAGAAGGGCAATGCCAAAGAATGTTCAAACTATGGCACAGTTAGATGCAATGACAAAACTCTATCCCAGAAGCATTCTCTAGCACAGACAGCTCACATACATAGTTCTACAGTGATGCCTGGTCAGTGAACCCTAAAGTTGTTTCCTACTTCACCAAATTTCAGTAATAAGAACTGACTATGGAATAAGACCTGGAGAAGGGAATGGATATCCACTCCAGTATCCTTGCCTTAAGAATCCCATAGGCAGAGGAACCTGACAGGCTATAGTCTATGGGATCACAAAAAGTTGGACACAACTGAGAGACTAATGCACACACATGGAATAAGAAGTCTGGATATTGGTCTTCTTAGGCTTATATGTTTGTTCAGTGGCTTCCAATAAGTCTCTTTACAGTGGAAGTGAGAAATAAATTCAAGGGATTATATCAGACAGACAGAATGCTTGAAGATCTGTGGACAGATGTTTGTAGCATTGTATAGAAGGCAGTGATCAAAACCATTCCCATGAAAAAGAAATGCAAAAAGGCAAAATGGTTGTCTGAGGAGGCCTTACAAACAACTGAAAAAAGAAGAGAAGTGAAAAACAAAGGATAAAAGGACAGACACCCATCTGAATGCAGACTTTCAGAGAACAGCAAGGAGACAGAAGAAAGCCTTCTTAAGTGAACAACACAAAGAAATAGAGGATAACTATAGAATGGGAAAGACTAGAGTTTTCTTCAAGAAAACTGGAGATACCAAGGGAACGTTTAATGCAAAGATAAGGACAGAAATGGAATGGATCTAACAGAAGCAGCAGATATTAAGAAGAGGTGGAAATAACATACAAAAGAACTATACAAAAAAGATCTTAATGACCTAGATAAACAGTGATGTGGTCATTCACCTAGAGATGTATATCCCAGAGTGTGAAGTCAAGTGGACCTTAGGAAACATTACCAAAAACAAAGCTAGTGGAGGTGATGGAATTCCAGCTGAGCTATTTCAGAGCCTAAAAAATGATACTGAATACACTCAGTATGCCAGCAAATTTGGGAACCTCAGCAGGGGCCTCAGGACTGGAAAAGGTCAGTTTTCATTCTAATCCCAAAGAAAGGCAATGCCAAAGAATGTTCAAACTATGGCACAGTTGAGCTCATTTCACATGCTAGCAAGGTAATGATCAAAATCCTCCAAGCTAGCCTTCAACAGTATGTGAACCAAGAACTTCCTGATGCACAAGCTGGATTTAGAAAAGGCAGAAGAACCAGAGATCAAATTGCCAGCATCTGTTGGATCGTATGAATAACCAAGACAATTCCAGAAAAAAAACATCTACTTCTGCTTCATTGACTATGCTAAAGTCTTTGACTATGTGGATCACAACAAAGTGTGGAAAATTCTGAAAGAGATGGGACTAACAGAGCACCTTACCTGCATCCTGAGAAACAGGTATGCAGGTCAAGAAGCAATTGTTAGAGTCGAACATTGAACAACGGACTGGTTCCAAATTGGGAAAGGAGTACTGTATACGGTCATCCTGCTTATTTAACTTATATGTAGAGTACATCATGTGAAATGCTGATCTGAATGAAGCTTGAGCTGGAATCAAGACTGCTGAGAGAACTATCAATAACCTCAGACATGCAGATGGCAGCATCCCAACAGCAGAAAGCAAAGGAGAATTGAAGAGCCTCTTGATGAAGGTGAAAGGGAACAGTGGAAAAAAAAAAAAAAACTGACTTAAAACTCAGCATCCAAAAAATGAAGATTATGGCATCCAATTCCATCACTTCATGGCAAATAGATGGGGAAAAAAAGGAAACAGTGACAGATTTTATTTTTGGCCTCCAAAATAACTGCGAATGGTGACTGCAGCCATAAAATTAAAAGATGTCTGCTCCTTGGAAGAAAAGCCATGAAAAATCTAGACACAATATTAAAAAGCAGAGACATTCCTTTGCTAACAAAGGTTGGTATAGTCAAAACTATGATTTTAGACTATACCAAAATGGATGTGAGAGTTGGACCACAAAGAAGGCTGAGCACCAAAGAATTGATGTTTTCTAATTGTGATGCTGGAGAATAGTTTTGAGAGTCCCTTGGACAGCAAGGAGATCCAACCAGCGAATCCTTAAAAAAAAAAAAAAAAAATCAATCCTGAATATTCATTGGAAGGACTGATGCTGAAGCTGAAGCTCCAATATTTGGGTCACCTGATGAGAAGAGTTGACTCACTGAAAAAGACCCTGATGCTGAGAAGAACAGAAGGTCTAAGGAGAAGGGGGTGACAGAGGATGAGATGGCTGGATGGCATCACTGACTCAATGGACATGAGTTTGAGCACTGGGAGACAGTGAAGGCCAGGGGAGTCTGGAGTGCCACAGTCTATGGGGTCACAAAGAGTTGGACATGACTGAGGGACTGAACAATGAACAACCACCTTACGGAGCCTCCATGTCTTCATCTATTGAATGGAGAGGGGGTGTTACCTTGCCTTTATCTGCACTAGATCCTGATAATCATTTCACCATCCCCGCCATTTAGAGCACAGCCCATACCCTGCCAAACTTTAGCATCCTTTACCTCTATAACCTGTGTCACAGCAGTCTGCACCAGCCTCCTGTTTAGGATCACTGAGGGCCAACAGCTGGCCTTCCTTCTACCCTCAAGCAGCCAACATTACCCCAATTTATGGGCCCTTCCATCTGTCATCACGGGCCCTAAACTGACCCAAACGCGTCAGATGGGTACCAGTCCCTGGTGTCAGAAGAGACTAATTTTTATCCCTCTTGATGAAGGTGAAAGGGAACAGTGGAAAAAAAAAAAAAAAAACTGACTTAAAACTCAGCATCCAAAAAATGAAGATCATGGCATCCAATTCCATCACTTCATGGCAAATAGATGGGGAAAAAAAGGAAACAGTGATAGATTTTATTTTTGGCCTCCAAAATAACTGCAAATGGTGACTGCAGCCATAAAATTAAAAGATGTCTGCTCCTTGGAAGAAAAGCCATGAAAAATCTAGACACAATATTAAAAAGCAGAGACATTCCTTTGCTAACAAAGGTTGGTATAGTCAAAACTATGATTTTAGACTATACCAAAATGAATGTGAGAGTTGGACCACAAAGAAGGCTGAGCACCAAAGAATTGATGTTTTCTAATTGTGATGCTGGAGAATAGTTTTGAGAGTCCCTTGGACAGCAAGGAGATCCAACCAGTGAATCCTTAAAAAAAAAAAAAAAAATCAATCCTGAATATTCATTGGAAGGACTGATGCTGAAGCTGAAGCTCCAAAATTTGGGCCACCTGATGAGAAGAGCTGACTCACTGAAAAAGACCCTGATGCCGGGAAGAACAGAAGGACTAAGGAGAGAGGGGCGACAGAGGATGAGATGGCTGGATGGCATCACTGACTCAATGGACATGAGTTTGAGCACTGGGAGACAGTGAAGGCCAGGGGAGTCTGGAGTGCCACAGTCTATGGGGTCACAAAGAGTTGGACATGACTGAGGGACTGAACGATGAACAACCACCTTACGGAGCCTCCATGTCTTCATCTATTGAATGGAGAGGGGGTGTTACCTTGCCTTTATCTGCACTAGATCCTGATAATCAGCTCACCATCCCCGCCATTTAGAGTACAGCCTATACCCTGCCAAACTTTAGCATCCTTTACCTCTATAACCTGTGTCACAGCAGTCTGCACAAGCCTCCTGTTTAGGATCACTGAGGGCCAACAGCTGGCCTTCCTTCTCCCCTCAAGCAGCCAACATTACCCCAATTTATGGGCCCTTCCGTCTGTCATCACGGGCCCTAAACTGACCCAAACGCGTCAGATGGGTACCAGTCCCTGGTGTCAGAAGAGACTAATTTTTTTATCCCATCAATTAAAATACCCGAGGGACTGGTTATTTCCTCATAAGTTGATAAACTGTCCAAGTTGAGCAAGTCTTCATTCGTTTTTATTGGGGTGTGTGTATTTGGTTGCTGATCGAAATACTGGGTTGGCCAAAAAGATCATTTGGAATCTTCCATAACATCTTATGGAAAAACTTGAATGAACTTTTTAGTCATCTCAATAAAACAGGTAAATAAAATAAAGAAGGGCAAGAAAAGATTAGAAACTGAGCTCTGTGGAGTACACAGTGGGGGAAGACAAAGATGTAAGCAGAATTTCAGCTCAACTCTAACTATCTGGGTTCCCCATTCCCTAGTAATTTGGGAAAAAATTTTCTTCTCTTATAATTAGTAGAACTAGCATGGCATGGTTAGAACTTATTTATCCTAAAGACGGATCCAGACCAAATATATTCCAGGTATAAACCAGAAGCCCTTTGAACAAGCCATTTAGGTCCTTGAAGCCCACACATGGGTGGGGGTGGGGTCACCCATGGGAAGACAGGGCAGCTGTCCTTTACGCTTTTACCCTCCCCCTTCCACACACCCCTCCTGCCAAGCCCAGTCACTCCTCCTCACAGCGACTAAGGGGGACAGTGAGGTAAGACAGCACTTTTAACAAAAAGAGTATATGTAGTTTCACAAAGTACTTTCATCCTTGTTATCACCAGCAGTTTGAGGAAACAACACAACAAAACAAGCAACACAGGATACAGAAGAACCACTTCATGCACAGTGCTTCGGAGCCATTGTCTTCAAAGAGAAAAGACCTCTGCCCTTCCTCCCAAGGTCACCTGTCTCCTGACTGTCTGCTGTCCTATTTTTATTCCCTCTGATGAGACCGAGCAACAAGGAAAAGTTTAGGTAGTGTCTGTTCTCAAGCCAAAGTTTAGGATGCTTGGGATGAACTCCCATCCCCCAAGACTTGAGCCCTAATGAATGAGGTCCATCCTCCAGAGGGCCCCCACTCTGTGAGGGGTCTCTGTCTTCAAAGGCTGAGCATAGGCATCCTGCCCCGTCCTGAGGAACCCTGGGCCCTCCAAGACCCCAGCTTTTCTCCAAGCCTTTCCAAAGTTCTCCATAGAGTGCATAGGAACTAGATAAACTTGGAAGGGACCCGAGGGACCTAAATATGTGCCTTAGTGCAAGGAACTAGGGTCACTTTAAAGGAGTGCTCTATTGGGGTGTGTGTATTTGGTTGCCGATCGAAATACTGGGTTGGCCAAAAAGATCATTTGGAATCTTCCATAACATCTTATGGAAAAACTTGAATGAACTTTTTAGTCATCTTAATAAAACAGGTAAATAAAATAAAGAAGGGCAAGAAAAGATTAGAAACTGAGCTCTGTGGAGTACACAGTGGGGGAAGACAAAGATGTAAGCAGAATTTCAGCTCAACTCTAACTATCTGGGTTCCCCATTCCCTAGTAATTTGGGAAAAAATTTTCTTCTCTTATAATTAGTAGAACTAGCATGGCATGGTTAGAACTTATTTATCCTAAAGACGGATCCAGACCAAATATATTCCAGGTATAAACCAGAAGCCCTTTGAACAAGCCATTTAGGTCCTTGAAGCCCACACATGGGTGGGAGTGGGGTCACCCATGGGAAGACAGGGCAGCTGTCCTTTATGCTTTTACCCTCCCCCCTCCACACACCCCTCCTGCCAAGCCCAGTCACTCCTCCTCACAGCGACTAAGGGGGACAGTGAGGTAAGACAGCACTTTTAGCCAAAAGAGTATACGTAGTTTCACAAAGTACTTTCATCCTTGTTATCACCAGCAGTTTGAGGAAACAACACAACAAAACAAGCAACACAGGATACAGAAGAACCACTTCATGCACAGTGCTTCAGAGCCATTGTCTTCAGAGAGAAAAGACCTCTGCCCTTCCTTCCAAGGTCACCTGTCTCCTGACTGTCTGCTGTCCTATTTTTATTCCCTCTGATGAGACCGAGCAACAAGGAAAAGTTTAGGTAGTGTCTGTTCTCAAGCCAAAGTTTAGGATGCTTGGGATGAACTCCCATCCCCCAAGACTTGAGCCCTAATGAGTGAGGTCCATCCGCCAGAGGGCCCCCACTCTGTGAGGGGTCTCTGTCTTCAAAGGCTGAACATAGGCATCCTGCCCCGTCCTGAGGAACCCTGGGTCCTCCAAGACCCCAGCTTTTCTCCAAGCCTTTCCAAGGTTCTCCATAGAGTGCATAGGAACTAGATAAACTTGGAAGGGACCCGAGGGACCTAAATATGTGCCTTAGCATCCCAAAAGACCAGAACAAAAGCCCCACACCAGAGGAGACACCTCAGGCATGCCCTGTGGTTCAGCCTGCTTTAAGGGACTGATTTTGTTGAAAGAGATCACACAAGACATATTGCATGCATGCTAACTCACTTCAGTCGTGTCTAACTCTTTGTGGCCCTGCAGACTAAAGCCTGCCAGGTTCCCCTGTCCATGGGATTTTACAGGCAAGAATATAGGACTGGGTTGCCATTTATTTCTCCAGAGGATCTGCCCATCCCAGGGATTGAACCCGTGTCTCTTTTGTCTCCTGCATTGGCAGAAACGTTCTTTACCAGTAGTACCACCTGGGAAGCCCTTTATACATATTAGAAGTCATTATTTTTCAAAGCAAGTTTAGAACTAAGTGGTGGTGAGACACATTCTCTTTTCCCTGTTGGAAGTGAAAGAAGACTGACCCATGAAAGAACTCTAGTGACTATGGCAACAGACTTCATCCTCCTTCCTGGGAGGAAGAGGCTGGAACACAGGCCTATCATCTCATCTCTGGATTTTTCCTGGAGATTTCTGTCTTCATCCTTTTAAGAACTATTTTGAGCCTTGGCTATGCATTAGGCACTAGGGCATTGGAGCAATGCCCAAGAAATGGTCCATGCCGATGCTACTGACTAGCCCATGGTTTCCTTTGAAACCCAAGCACAGAGGTCCCTCTCCTGAGTCAGTGCCCACAGCTAGCCCCACAGACTTCTCCAAGTCCTCAAGCACTTTCCAGCTCTTTGCTTGGCCTTCTCCTACCTCCAGTAACTTCATTCTAGGACGAAGGACTATGTGAGTTGAATGACTATCACTTTTGGGCCACTTGTGCTAGAAAGGGAAAACCAAGGTCCAGAGTGGACAAAGGAGCTATCTCAGGTCAAAACGTGCATTCTGATAGATCACAATAGGAATCTAATCTGTTAAGGCAGTTCTGCAAAAATGCATGAAACAGGCTGCTTGGCCTTACTTCCTCCATGTAATAGTTGTTGCTGTTTAATCCCTAAGCTGTTCTTTAATCCCTAAGTCTGATTCTTTGCAATCCATGGACTGCAGCTTGCAAGGCTTCCCTGTCCTTCACTATCTCCCAGAGTTTTCTCAAACTCACATCCATTGACTCAGTGATACCTCCAAACATCTCATCCTCTGTTGCCCCCTTCTCCTCCTGCCCTCAATCTTTCTCAGCATCAGGGGCTTTTCCAATGCTAGAATAGTACATTGATGGATACAGCCTCTGTCTTTGGGAAGAGATATACACAAACAGCTTACAAACAAGACTGGATACAGTCAGAACGACAGGGCAGGTACAGACCTGATTCAGAGTGGCCTTCTGATCTTCCTAGACAATACCCAGCCTCACACCCACCAGGCTTTCTCTTCTAAAAAAACACAAAAGATACACATCCAGGAAAATTATCAGGGCCTCACTGGAGATGTTCTGCGCCCTCTTCCAAAAAGGGGGTTTCTAATCTCTGGAACTCCTCCACAATTTTCTTCTATACATCGATTCTGGGACTTGACTGTACCCTCCTGCCACTGGAAGCAAACTTTGTATAAACAAGAAACACTTGACCTTTTCAAAGAGAATGTATCATACTCACAGTACCTTCAGAAGAAATCTATGGAGCCAGACAAATGGGTCTGCGTTTCTTGCTTTATTATTTATACTTCCATCGTCTCTTGGAAAAAGTAGACCAATAAAATCAGCAGACCCAACTGGGCAGGTGATGGAGGCTTGAGAGTGAAGACCACACCACTTCCTCAGGGACTTCTCATCTCAGGAGGTGGCTGGGTGATACTTAGACCACACCTACTGAGGTGTGACTTCCCTAATGAAGTCCATTCACAACTTTCACAACGACTCTATTTCCTAATCACATTGGCCCTGGAACCTGGACTGTTCTACAGGTAGATCAGCCTTTAGTTCTGATATTCGACCCAAATATCACCACTGTCATCAGTGGGAAGAGGTGGAAAACTAGATTTTCTGGTCTCTAACCCCCATTTCTTCCTTTTGATAATTTTTTCAGGTTTTTTTTTTAATGGTTGTCAGCTCTATCCACTTAGGTCACATGGAGTCCTTTGAGGGAAGAGAACTCAGAGAAAAGATGAATAGACAATTAAGTATATAGTTTCTGTTGGGAAGAAACAGGAATCAAAAATTCACATAGAAGTTTGTGATCATAAGAAAATTGTGTTTGGATTGCCTATTTGTTGCTCTGAGTGATGAGACTAGGGCTGGTTTTCTGCTGGATTTTCTATATTTTCTAAGTTGTCCTTGGGGATCAGGTATTACTTTACAGTTCATTTTAAGAAGATTTAACATAGAAGATGGAATTCTTATCTTCTGGTTTATCAGAGAGCGATGATGTTCTCAGAGAATATGTCAGACCCATGGATCCTTAAATGGAAGAGCAGTGATTTCAAGGGACCAACTGTCAAGTCTGTTTTCACTAACGAACGCTAATGAGAAAAATCATTCAAATGTTCCTTCCGCATTTGGAGGTATTTCACAATTGGTTCCATTTGAGCACGGCACCAAAAGTTGTGGACAGTGCTTTCCTCCCTTTTGGAGGCTACTTTTAGCGGACCTGACTCTCATCTCGAACAACATATGGAGCAGATGATCCAGCGATGACCGCTAGAAGAGAGGTGACCCTGGCTCTTTCCTGAGCTTCGTTCAGCCCAAGATGCACTCACAGGCCAGACTAACCAAGCTGTGGGGATGTGGGCTCCAGAGGTGCCAGAAGCAGGAAGCTGCCATGGTCCCCTGTGATGCATCTAGGTCAGACCCATGGCAGATGAGCACCTCCATTCACTGCGCCCCTGATGGAAGGCCTGGCTGAGTAGAAGGTGGGAGTCCAATCGGGATGGACACCGACAGCCGGCCACACAGACACTGCCCCCGAAACCAGGTCAGGATGGAACTAACCCTGACGGCTAATGACAGGGTGAGGCCAATGGGGAGTCTGTGAGCCACACTCCCTGGAACCTGGACTGTTCTACAGGTAGATCAGCCTTTAGTTCTGATATTCGACCCAAATATCACCACTGTCATCAGTGGGAAGAGGTGGAAAACTAGATTTTCTGGTCTCTAACCCCCATTTCTTCCTTTTGATAATTTTTTCAGGTTTTTTTTTAATGATTGTCAGCTCTATCCACTTAGGTCACATAGAGTCCTTTGAGGGAAGAGAACTCAGAGAAAAGATGAATAGACAATTAAGTATATAGTTTCTGTTGGGAAGAAACAGGAATCAAAAATTCACATAGAAGTTTGTGATCATAAGAAAATTGTGTTTGGATTGCCTATTTGTTGCTCTGAGTGATGAGACTAGGGCTGGTTTTCTGCTGGATTTTCTGTATTTTCTAAGTTGTCCTTGGGGATCAGGTATTACTTTACAGTTCATTTTAAGAAGATTTAACATAGAAGATGGAATTCTTATCTTTTGGTTTATCAGAGAGCAATGATGTTCTCAGCGAATGTGTCAGACCCATGGATCCTTAAATGGAAGAGCAGTGATTTCAAGGGACCAACTGTCAAGTCTGTTTTCACTAACGAACGCTAATGAGAAAAATCATTCAAATGTTCCTTCCGCATTTGGAGGTATTTCACAATTGGTTCCGTTTGAGCACGGCACCAAAAGTTGTGGACAGTGCTTTCCTCCCTTTTGGAGGCTACTTTTAGCGGACCTGACTCTCATCTCGAACAACATATGGAGCAGATGATCCAGCGATGACCGCTAGAAGAGAGGTGACCCTGGCTCTTTCCTGAGCTTCGTTCAGCCCAAGATGCACTCACAGGCCAGACTAACCAAGCTGTGGGGATGTGGGCTCCAGAGGTGCCAGAAGCAGGAAGCTGCCATGGTCCCCTGTGATGCATCTAGGTCAGACCCATGGCAGATGAGCACCTCCATTCACTGCGCCCCTGATGGAAGGCCTGGCTGAGTAGAAGGTGGGAGTCCAATCGGGATGGACACCGACAGCCGGCCACACAGACACTGCCCCCGAAACCAGGTCAGGATGGAACTAACCCTGACGGCTAATGACAGGGTGAGGCCAATGGGAGTCTGTGAGCCACACCTGCTGGCTGGCCCCCAACACGCTCTGCTCCAGGGCCAACTCCCATGAGGATGCATGGGAGAGGCCAGGAGGGTAGGGCAGGGGGGATGTCTGCTGAGCCGCATGGGACTGCACCGGGGATGCCCGGGCACAGACAGCACCCAGAGACTAGTGGGTCACAGAGGAAGGCAACCACAGGTGGGCTGGAGGTCAGGCACTAAGCCAGGGAGGAGCTGCTCACCCTTGTAGGGAGAAGAGAACTGGAGTCTTCCATCAGCCGAGGCATCCTCGCAGGGGTGATGTCGGTGTGAAGCGTCGGGGGGACGGCGATGGGAGGACCGCCCCGCATGGCACCACCGAGAACCACAGCCTAGACCTGGAGCCCTCCCCAGTCACCTGTGGATAATGGGATCTGAGCCTCGTGTCCATGGATGGCTGGGAAGAGAAAGAGGACAGTCAAGTCTAGGGACATGGCAGGGAGCCAATGCATGAGAGGCGATGCCCGAGCCAGGGTAGTGGCCTGAACGTGTTTTCACAGGCTGGCCACGTGCAAGGGTAAGAGGGGAACAAGGAGTTTCCCCTCACTCTTTGGTTCTCCCAGATGCTGGGCCTGTGAGAGGTCCATATATTAAGGATGATGCCACGTGCTGACTTCAAGAACCGAGTCTGGTGGGAACACAGGAGAGCCCAGAAAGACCGCCAAGCTGGGTCAGGGTTGAAGTAGATGCCTCTATGGGAGGGGAGAGCAGCACTTCCTCTTGAAGTGCTTGGGATGGTTTCATAGATCTCACAGCCTGGAAAAAGGGAGTGAATAACCTAATGCTTCTAAAAAAAAAATGCCTCTTCTATTTCCTTTTCTGAAAAAATGGGAAGATCGTACCTCTAAAATAATTGTCTTAGGTCTGGGAGCACATTAGAGTCATCTGGAAGCTTTAAGAATATTTGTTTCCTGAATATTCCTCTTGAGCTTCTGATTTAGTTGGTTTGGGATAAAGTCAGTGTAAACCACTTTTAAGAACCTCTTCTGGGGGCTGTAATAAACCTCCAAGGTGGATATTCTCTGCTAAAGCAAGGGATTCCCACCTGATGATTGTAGGAGGATTCTGGGACATCTCCGAAAACACTGAGGTTTCTTACATGATCAGCTATCAATTATGGCTGTGAAGCTATAGCAACTAAGCCAGAAAGTACTGGCACAGACACACTACTCGAAAAATGGAGTAGACTAGGGAATCCAGGTCAGACACACCCACAAAGAGGCACCTGCTGTGTGACAACAGAACCACTGACAAGCGAGGGTCCTTTCAAGGAATAGGGCTGGTAGGTCTGAATATCCACAAGGGCAGAAATGAACTGTGATCTCGCCTTACTCCACAAACAAAATCATTTAAGAAATCACAGACCAAAATGTGAAAGGTATTACAATGAACCATCTAGTCAATGATATTTTTACCTTAAAAATTATAGCTGTTGGACTTCCCTGGTGCCTCAGGGGCTAAGGATATGTGATTCTGCTGCAAAGGGTGCATGTTCAATTCCTGGGCTGGAGACTAAGATCCCGCATGCCATGATGTGTGGAGAGAAAACAAACAAAAAACCAATGCAATTGTCTAAACAATCTTCTAGAAGAAGGCAGAGTAGAATATTGTCATGATCTTCAGATAGCAAAGACTTCTTAAATGGCACAAAAAACCATATAAGTCATCAAAAAAAAGAGTGATGAATTGATCTTCACGAATATTAGGAATTTATATTCACCAAAAGTCATCTGAGAGCATGCAAAGGCAAGTCCCAGACTGGGAGATGGTCCTCACAAGATGTCTGTCTGAAAAGGACTAACACTAGCTGAGTCTTAAACATTTCTTCAAACCAATAAGGAAAGAAAATAACTTATAAGCGTAGGCCAGGACTCGAACAGATACTCCACCCTAGGGGATGTCCAAGCTGCTGAGAAGCATCTGAAAGGGGGCTCAGCGCCATCCGTCATCAGGAATGCACCAAAATCCCCACCTAAACCAACCCCCCCCCAAAAAAAAACCCCAAACAGTCCACAACAACTTACCACTATCCACCCTCCAGAATTGCTGAAATTACAAGGACAGCTCCTAGGTGATGTGGAAAGTGGAATGCTCTTTCACGGCTAGTGAGTGTGTAAAGACCAAGCATGTATTTCTTATTACATCACGATTTTGCACCTGCCAATTAGATTTTGGCAGTGCGTGCCCATGCATGCACAAAGGGATACTCATAAATTTAATTCTACAAGTCTATGGGGGAAGGACCGCTGTCCCGCCCACTATGCATGCGTGAGTGCCAAGCCACTTCAGCCCGGTGCGACTTGCTGCAGCCCCCTGGGCTACTGTAGGCTGCCAGGTTCTCTGTCCATGAGATTCCTCAAGCAAGAATCCTGGAGTGGGTTGCCATGCCCCTCTCCAGGGGATCTTCCCAAGCTAGGGATTGCACCCATGTCTCTTATGTCTCCTGCATGGGCAGGTATGTTCTTCACCACTAGCGCCACCTGGGAAACCCTCACTCCCACTATACAGATTAGAATACTGAGGTCATCTCAAGCCAGATAGTGAACAAGCCCTGGAATATCATCCCATTAGTAAGTAGATGTATATCCTCTGAAGAATATCTTGTGAAAGAAAGACAAAAGTAAATGTAGAAATCGTTCGTGGGAAAATTTGGGAGAAATGGAAGAAAAGCTAAGACTCTTTCCACAGCTCCACGCAGTCATTGCTATCAAGTGCTGAGCTCTTGGGGACACTTTGCAGCACTTCTGTCAAGTGCTCTGGACTCGGGGACAGAGAGAAGAGTGAGGCAGGAATGA
Organism: Tragulus kanchil; assembly: GCA_022376925.1. Lineage (NCBI taxonomy): Eukaryota > Metazoa > Chordata > Mammalia > Artiodactyla > Tragulidae > Tragulus > Tragulus kanchil. Next base: position 180,745,995 of record JAIOJX010000032.1, on the reverse strand, counting down.
GCAGCCTAGGAGGAGGGAAGTGGGGACAAGACAGGATGGGGAGGGAGATAGCCAGGCCCAGGCTGAGCAGCTGGCACTCGTCCCCTAAGGACAGACACTTCAAGATAAAGATAATGCCAGGAGCAGAGAGGAGCTGAACCCTGCTTGGGTAAGATGTTAAGGAGGCTACATATTTCTCTCCTTCTTGAGGTCAAGGAGATCTCACAAACTGCACATGCACAGGACGTTCCTCAAGGGTCAATGAAGCTAGAAGCACTAGCCCATAACATGTCCTGCCAACCTCCTAGAGATCTTCACGCTGGATTCGCTCTTGGCCAAGAGATGCCAGGCATATCTGGAAGGGCCCTGAGTCAGACCAAATATGGACATGGAGCCAGACAAAGCATGATGATTGGCCAGAAGGAACCCAGAAAACTGTCCCCTTATAAATGATTCAAGTCACTTTAAAAGCATGCATCTCCCTCTGAACCCACCTTTGTGTCTTTCCACAAGTACGCTCCTCCTAATATATGCTCTGTCTGCTTTACCAATTTCCATCTCTTTGCTGGAACTCTTTCCCCAAAGAAGAGATGAGCCAGGGCCCTGCTTCTAGCCACTCCCCCCTGCTGGTCCAGTGGTTAGCATTCAGCACTTGCGCCGCTGTGGCTCGGGTTCGATTTCTGGTCAGGGAACTGAGATCCAGCTGTAAGATGTTGCACACTGCGGCCACCACAGATCAAGGACAAGCAAAGACTCGGGTGGGGTGGTGAGCTCTGTACTCAGGTAAGACCTGCACCTCCTCTCAGGTGCACATGGAAGGAAGTCGCGGTCTCAGCATCTGGCTGCCCAGCGCACTCTCAGCTCCCGTCTCAGGGAGGAACTGTGGCACTGAGGTGCAGCTCAGATCCTCAAAGGGAGGCCTGGGGTCTAATCCTGGTCAGTCACGCATTAGCTGGGGCTCCTTGCCTACGTCACCTCATCTCTCTCTGCCTCGCTGTTTCTGTCTGTTCAGTGGGATCACAGAAGCACCTATTTGCCAGTACTACTAAGATGTCAGCAATGCTAGCAAATGCGATAGGCAATGTGAAGGTGGCAATTTGAAAATAATTAGTAATGATAACAGTAATAAGTAATAGCAACAGTAGGAGTGAGAATGGACATGAGGAACAGTTGATTCTGCTCTGCCAGGTCACACGCCGCTCGTCATTTTCATCCTCTGGCGTCTAGAGAGAGAGTGTTGTTCAGTCGCTCAGTCGTGCCTGACTCTTTGCGACCCCATGGACGGCAGCACACCAGGCTTCCCTGTCCTTCACCATCTCCTGGAGCCTGCTCAAACTCACGTCCACTGAGTCAATGATGTCATCCAACCATCTCATCCTCTGTCACCCCTTTCTCCTCCTGTCTTCACTCTTTCCAGCATCAGGGTCTTTTCCCAGTGTGTCAGCTTTTCACATCGGGTGGCCAAAGTATTAGAGCTTCAGGGCTAGAGAGAGAGTGTTGGGGGCTTAATGCTGCTAGAGGCCCAGGGGCAGGATCATGCTTCCCCAGTCGAATGGAAAATGCTATCATTAATAGATCAAGTAGCAAGAATAGTCACAAGGAAGGCTGAGGTCAGTAGGCAACCTAGCACAGGAAACGCTGGCCCTCTTTGGGTAACTACTGCGTGTTTTAAGTGCTGCAGTGCAGACAAGGATGGGAAGCACTCACTTCTGAGTTTTTAGAAATTGAGGAAAACAGAAAGACTGTCTACCTTAGGCCAAGGAGAGGGCCAGGTCACAGGGTTGGGGAAGCCAAGCTGTGTGTGTGAAGACGTGAGGAGAAAACCCCCAAGACTATGTATCCTTTCTCCAGCAATGCTCCATGAATCCCTCATGGGGTCCAGGACCAGCCACAAGCCACGAGTGCTGGAACGAGAAGCGGCAGAGCCTGGAAGCCATCCTCACAGGTCTACCCTGTGGATAGAAGGAAATGCCAGGCACATCAGGAGAGCTGTCGGGTGGGAGGTTCCTTTCATTCATCCACGTTTCCAGCATTCCTTCCAAGATGAGAGAACGCAGTGCCCTGAAAACCATTGTGTCGGCTGGTAAGCAGGGGCACTTCCTTCGCAAGGGTCTGCTCTCAGCGGGCACCACCAGGGTGCACTGACAAGAGACTGTCCTTTTGCAGAGGTCTGGCTCTACAATCCAGAAGAAAAGGAAGGGCAATTTCTTTTGGAGAAAGAATATATTGATTGAAATTTACTCTACTAAAATGGAAATGGCTGATATCTGGTCCCGTTAACGGAGACCCTTAACGGAGGAAAGAAACAGTAGCTGCCCAGGAACTGGAAGCAGGGGAGAGAGACCCCCACGTGGAAAGGATCAGAGATCAGGGAAGCAGAGGGGAGGGATTCAGAGGATTGAATCTGGAGTCAGACAGCCTGGGCCCAGGCTCCATATCTGCCACTGTCCAGCTGCATAACCTGCTCAGGTTACTTCACCTCTCAGGATCTTGATTTCTTCACCCATAAAACTGGGGAAATGCTTGAGAAATCCACTGGGAGGACTCAGCCAACAAGAGCCTACACTGGGACCACTATAAACGACCGGTGTCTCTGGATAAGCTGTCCCACGACGCTGGAATTTTACAGGGGTCCCTTGGGGCAAGACCCACCACTCTCATACCCTCCCCTTCTGGGATGAATGAAAACAAAGACACTACGTGGCCAGCTGGACATCTGTGCAGCGTAAGGACTAAAGCCTGTCCATCACACAATTGCCAACGCCCTCAGGTGGGTTTCCAAATACCAGAACACACCTGACCTGTCGGCTCGTCTGTGTGGCCAGAAATGATTTACCTCCTGAAATGACCAGACAAGTCATTCTGGGTGTTTCCTGTTGGTCAAAGCCTGAGAAAGGATGTGGTTTTGAACAGGGTCCGACTCCTCGTACTTCCTCAAATCTCACCACATCTTTGTGCCTTAACTTGTTCACCTGCAACATGGGTGTACCTCCTCTCCATGGTTGAGACAGTCCATGCAAAGCCTTTGTGCTGTGCCTAGGATGTGGAGGCTCTCCGTTCATTGTTATGCATCATCTCAAGTGTTATTTTATGGTGACGCTGGTCATGGAGAGGGAGCCCCAGAAGGCAGAGCATCTCCACCTGTAAGTCCACAGCTCCTTGCCACACCCACCCCACCTCCCCGTCAGGGCTGTCTCCCACCTGGCATGCGCTGGCGGCCTCGGGCTGGGCAGGAGGGGTGTGCCACAGACGCCCGGGTGCGGTTGAATGCTGAAAGCAGGTTCTCTCAGCCAGCCCCTGGTGGCTGCGACTCACCTCTCAGGAGCAGCTGGTGGGGGTAGGGCCTCCCTGACCCAGTGCTTGCTGCACTCCTCTGCCCCTGTTCATGATCCCAGCGCCTGCCACCCTGCCTCAGGATGCCAGGAAAAGAAACAGTAGATGCCAAACAAAAATGGAAAGGATCAGAGATCAGAAGCAGAGGGAGGGATTCAGAGGATTGAATCTGGAGTCAGACAGCCTGGGCCCAGGCTCCATATCTGCCACTGTCCAGCTGCATAACCTGCTCAGGTTACTTCACCTCTCAGGATCTTGATTTCTTCACCCATAAAACTGGGGAAATGCTTGAGAAATCCACTGGGAGGACTCAGCCAACAAGAGCCTACACTGGGACCACTATAAACGACTGGTGTCTCTGGATAAGCTGTCCCACGACGCTGGAATTTTACAGGGGTCCCTTGGGGCAAGACCCACCACTCTCATACCCTCCCCTTCTGGGATGAATGAAAACAAAGACACTACGTGGCCAGCTGGACATCTGTGCAGCGTAAGGACTAAAGCCTGTCCATCACACAATTGCCAACGCCCTCAGGTGGGTTTCCAAATACCAGAAAACACCTGACCTGTCGGCTCGTCTGTGTGGCCAGAAATGATTTACCTCCTGAAATGACCAGACAAGTCATTCTGGGTGTTTCCTGTTGGTCAAAGCCTGAGAAAGGATGTGGTTTTGAACAGGGTCCGACTCCTCGTACTTCCTCAAATCTCACCACATCTTTGTGCCTTAACTTGTTCACCTGCAACATGGGTGTACCTCCTCTCCACGGTTGAGACAGTCCATGCAAAGCCTTTGTGCTGTGCCTAGGATGTGGAGGCTCTCCGTTCATTGTTATGCATCATCTCAAGTGTTATTTTATGGTGACGCTGGTCATGGAGAGGGAGCCCCAGAAGGCAGAGCATCTCCACCTGTAAGTCCACAGCTCCTTGCCACACCCATCCCACCTCCCCGTCAGGGCTGTCTCCCACCTGGCATGCGCTGGCGGCCTCGGGCTGGGCAGGAGGGGTGTGCCACAGACGCCCGGGTGCGGTTGAATGCTGAAAGCAGGTTCTCTCAGCCAGCCCCGGGTGGCTGCGACTCACCTCTCAGGAGCAGCTGGTGGGGGTAGGGCCTCCCTGACCCAGTGCTTGCTGCACTCCTCTGCCCCTGTTCATGATCCCAGCGCCTGCCACCGCCGTCCACCAGCCACTCAGCCCAGACCATGTGGTGCCCCCGCCCCTCCTCCCTGTCCCCCATTGCCAGGTGCTGAGGCCACCAATCTTCTGGGGTGACCACACCCCCAAGCCAACCGCAGGCTTCCCATGCCTGTCATCCGCTGTTGCAATGCTCACCTGGCAGGTCACCCTTCTCCCTCTGTCACCATCCTCCTCGCTCCTGAGACCCACAGCCAGCGTCCCCGCTTCATAAACCCTCCCTCTGACCCCACCCTCGCCTGCCTTGCCAACCAGGCGCTCCTGGCTCTGGGATCGCGCATCCCCCGGTGCGTCCACGTGCTGGGGCCCGTGTGACAGGACCTTCGACGGCCAGGCGTGATCAACAGCAGTTTCCTTTCTCACGGTTCTGGAAGTCTGAGACCAAGGTGTCCCCGGGAGACGCTGGAGAGGTTCCTTTCTTGCGCAGCATCTGGCGGTGGCCGGAAGTCCTAGCGTCGTTTGGTTCGGAGCGGCGCCTCTCTGGTCCCTGCTCCACAGTCACGTGACGCCCTCCTCCTGTCCCTTCACCTCATCTCCCTCTGTGTGCCTCGGTCTCTGTGCTCAGCTTCCTCTTTCCCGAAGGACACAAGTGACTCTGGACTAGGGCTCACGCTCATGGAGTCATTTTAACTCTTACCATTGGAAAGACCCCATTTCCAAATAAGCCACATCCGGAGGCGCAGGCGTTTAAACCTGCAGCACATCTCCTCAGCCCAGACTCCTGCCAAGCTCCAACCTTAGTCCCCACAGTGTAGCATCATCTTCTTCCAAAGGGACCACTCCCCTGTCTGACCCGTTGCCCACATCCTGATGTACAACACAATTAATTGGTTTTTTTTTTTTTTTTGCAGCACAATTTTATACCCAACTCTGATACAACACATACAAAGGGAAGATGCTTTCTGATGAAAGAGGAGGGTGGTAAGGACTGGAGGCAACCACCCGGCCATGGCACCTCCACGAGCTGGCCTTTGAGGTCTGCGGGGCCATGACCCACAGTGCAGAAGCACGGGCTGGGCAGCCAGACCCTTGACCAGCAGGAGCCCTGGGAGCTCAGGCACCTACCTTTGCTTCCTCCAGCCGATGCCCAAACTTCAGCCTCAGCACTGTCTCCCCTGACGACTGAGGGACGAAGAGGTGTAGCCTGCTGTCTCTCGCCTCACCCTGTCCTTCTTTGTTTTCCTCCCTAGCATGTGTCACCATACCCTCTTGCTGTTTCCTTGCTGTTTCCGTCTTTGCTGGCACTAGAATGTAACTTCTGTTAGGACAGGTACCTCCTTGCTGTTCTTCCAGGGGCTGAAACAGTTTCTGGTAGCTGGTCAGTAAATATCTGTTGGATGGATGGCCTTTTCCTTTTAATAGCTTTATTGAGAAACAACAAGCAAGCTCCGGGAGATGGTGAGGGACAGAGAAGCTCGGCATGCCACAGTGCATGGGGTCACAGAGTCAGACGGAGCAACTGGACTGAACTGAGAAATAGCTCCCATTCCATACAATTCAGGCATTTAAAGTATACAGTTCAATTGAATTCTAGCATATCCATCAAAGTTGGGGAAATACAATAGACCATCATCATGAGATGCCCTTCTCTGAATGAGACCAGACAAACATACTGCACACTAGCTTAACAATTTGTTATGTATATTAGTGCATGAAAAAGAGAAAGCCAGGGGTTCTGCTATGAGATGAACGTTGATGTGGAACTTTTTGTAGGTAACTTTTTTGTTATCTTTCTAGAAAACAGGTATTGTACTAAGAAATCAAATAATGCATATAGGCTGATACCTTATTAAGAGATATTCAAGGTATACTCCGGGTTCAAAATCCTTGAAACCCTTTGTCAGAAAAAACAAAAATTAAATAGATTGGAAAATTTTGTTGCCAAATGTTTTCAAGTTCACAAATATGAGAATTTTTACAGGTAACCCATTTACATGGCTATCAACAACAACATCTCATAACAATAGAAACGTTTCTTTGCAAAAGATTTCCAGTGCATGAGGATGGTTTTGTTTGTCTTTTGAAAATGTTGCTTTCTCCTCTTTTATATCCCAGATTTTTAAAAATTGAAATGAGCCCTACTTTTGCGGGCCATGACCCACAGTGCAGAAGCACGGGCTGGGCAGCCAGACCCTTGACCAGCAGGAGCCCTGGGAGCTCAGGCACCTACCTTTGCTTCCTCCAGCCGATGCCCAAACTTCAGCCTCAGCACTGTCTCCCCTGACGACTGAGGGACGAAGAGGTGTAGCCTGCTGTCTCTCGCCTCACCCTGTCCTTCTTTGTTTTCCTCCCTAGCATGTGTCACCATACCCTCTTGCTGTTTCCTTGCTGTTTCCGTCTTTGCTGGCACTAGAATGTAACTTCTGTTAGGACAGGTACCTCCTTGCTGTTCTTCCAGGGGCTGAAACAGTTTCTGGTAGCTGGTCAGTAAATATCTGTTGGATGGATGGCCTTTTCCTTTTAATAGCTTTATTGAGAAACAACAAGCAAGCTCCGGGAGATGGTGAGGGACAGAGAAGCTCGGCATGCCACAGTGCATGGGGTCACAGAGTCAGACGGAGCAACTGGACTGAACTGAGAAATAGCTCCCATTCCATACAATTCAGGCATTTAAAGTATACAGTTCAATTGAATTCTAGCATATCCATCAAAGTTGGGGAAATACAATAGACCATCATCATGAGATGCCCTTCTCTGAATGAGACCAGACAAACATACTGCACACTAGCTTAACAATTTGTTATGTATATTAGTGCATGAAAAAGAGAAAGCCAGGGGTTCTGCTATGAGATGAACGTTGATGTGGAACTTTTTGTAGGTAACTTTTTTGTTATCTTTCTAGAAAACAGGTATTGTACTAAGAAATCAAATAATGCATATAGGCTGATACCTTATTAAGAGATATTCAAGGTATACTCCGGGTTCAAAATCCTTGAAACCCTTTGTCAGAAAAAACAAAAATTAAATAGATTGGAAAATTTTGTTGCCAAATGTTTTCAAGTTCACAAATATGAGAATTTTTACAGGTAACCCATTTACATGGCTATCAACAACAACATCTCATAACAATAGAAACGTTTCTTTGCAAAAGATTTCCAGTGCATGAGGATGGTTTTTGTTTGTCTTTTGAAAAATGTTGCTTTCTCCTCTTTTATATCAGAACCAGATTGTTTCTTGGAAAGAAATCCATTTGGAAATGAGCCCTACTTTTTATTGCAAAGGAAAAATTCAACAAATTTGATACACTTATCTTGTGTAAAAGAAAAAAATACACAACTCGTCTTTAAGAATTATACTTTCAAGTACTTTGCACAGGGATAAGCAGAACATGTCTATGCGGCATCACAGGTTTCAATACAGTTCTATATCTTGTAAAGATTCCATCTGAAATATAATCTAAAAAAAATTTGGTCTCTTTTATTGTTTTTTTATTTATTGATTTTCATCCATCTTTATTCTTTGGCCTGTGTGGGTCTCCCATTACAGTGGCCTCTCTCATTGCAGAGCACCAGCTCTGGGCTCATGCACTCCAGAGTGCTGACTCGTAATTGGACACACCAGTCCAGCCGCTCCTCGGCACGTGGGATCTTCCTGGGCCAGGTGTCCCTTGCACTGCAAAGTGGACTCTTTACCCACTGGACCACCAGGGAAGCCTGAAATATTATTTTTATAAAACTCATTCTGTTAACAGCATCTTTCAAATTAAGACTTTGAAAATGACTATGTAACTATTACGTCTACATTGATAATATAACACATTGATAATATAGTAGAATTTCAAATGTGGTGTTACGTCTAGAAACATTCCCAGAATCCTTTGTATCTTCTAGTTTAAACAAATACTGCATCTGTGCCTACACTCTTTTCCCCATATAAATATTGTTTTGACTTAAGAAGTAACAGTGTTGAAAAATTCATATTATCCAGTACACCTTTCCTTTAGTGTTTCACCAAAAATAACAAGTTTTTTACGGCACACTTCTGATTGCTGAAACGGCATCTAAAAGTCTAACAAACATCCTAGCTTGAGACATATTAGTCTCAATACTGTCATCCAATTATAGAGCAAACCACCCACTTGAGGAATTTGTTTGATTTAAATCCACAACCTGTTTTCAAGTTCACAAATATGAGAATTTTTACAGGTAACCCATTTACATGGCTATCAACAACAACATCTCATAACAATAGAAACGTTTCTTTGCAAAAGATTTCCAGTGCATGAGGATGGTTTTTGTTTGTCTTTTGAAAAATGTTGCTTTCTCCTCTTTTATATCAGAACCAGATTGTTTCTTGGAAAGAAATCCATTTGGAAATGAGCCCTACTTTTTATTGCAAAGGAAAAATTCAACAAATTTGATACACTTATCTTGTGTAAAAGAAAAAAATACACAACTCGTCTTTAAGAATTATACTTTCAAGTACTTTGCACAGGGATAAGCAGAACATGTCTATGCGGCATCACAGGTTTCAATACAGTTCTATATCTTGTAAAGATTCCATCTGAAATATAATCTAAAAAAAATTTGGCCTCTTTTATTGTTTTTTTATTTATTGATTTTCATCCATCTTTATTCTTTGGCCTGTGTGGGTCTCCCATTACAGTGGCCTCTCTCATTGCAGAGCACCAGCTCTGGGCTCATGCACTCCAGAGTGCTGACTCGTAATTGGACACACCAGTCCAGCCGCTCCTCGGCACGTGGGATCTTCCTGGGCCAGGTGTCCCTTGCACTGCAAAGTGGACTCTTTACCCACTGGACCACCAGGGAAGCCTGAAATATTATTTTTATAAAACTCATTCTGTTAACAGCATCTTTCAAATTAAGACTTTGAAAATGACTATGTAACTATTACGTCTACATTGATAATATAACACATTGATAATATAGTAGAATTTCAAATGTGGTGTTACGTCTAGAAACATTCCCAGAATCCTTTGTATCTTCTAGTTTAAACAAATACTGCATCTGTGCCTACACTCTTTTCCCCATATAAATATTGTTTTGACTTAAGAAGTAACAGTGTTGAAAAATTCATATTATCCAGTACACCTTTCCTTTAGTGTTTCACCAAAAATAACAAGTTTTTTACGGCACACTTCTGATTGCTGAAACGGCATCTAAAAGTCTAACAAACATCCTAGCTTGAGACATATTAGTCTCAATACTGTCATCCAATTATAGAGCAAACCACCCACTTGAGGAATTTGTTTGATTTAAATCCCTGTTTTGGATCTTCAGCAATATTTTCTCTGGTTTATTAAGCAGTATTTGGTAACAAATGGGTTCTTCTTAGTTTACTGACATATCATTTACTAATATCATGTACTAATTTAGTCCTTGTTCTAAGACCAACAGTATGTGATCTTTCATTTTCATTATTAGGAAAGATATCTAAAAAGAGGCTTCTTTTGGGAAGCTGGGCACACTATCTTTCTTGATCTGAGTCCTGGCTATTTGGATGGGTTCAGTTTGTGAATAATTATGAGCTGTACACTTAACTATGCATGATTGCTTCTGAATACAAACATTACATGTCAATAAAACATATCTAAAGAGGTTTCTAAAATGTGCTATTAAAATAAATTCCATTTTGTAACATAATTGATTGAAATACAGATGAGTTTAGACACTACTGAAAAAGTCTAGAGGTTAGTTTTTAAATAGCTGGCTGAGATGATTCCACGTGATCAGAGCTAAGATTCCTTGGAACAACATCTGCTGAGGAGCTGAACTTCTAGAACTGTATTCAACTGCAAGAAACACAAAACTTGACCAAATAACAGCTTAAACAAATGAGAGGACTTTTGTCACACAACAGAAAGGTGACGGAGATGTTAGAACTAGTCTCATTGGAATTAGAGAGTCGACTCATTGGAAAAGACCCTGATCCTGGGGAAGATTGAGGACAGGAGGAGAAGCGGGTGATAGAGGATGAGGGGGCTGGGTGGCATCATCGACCCAATGGACATGAAGTCTGAGGAAACTCCAGGGGATAGCGGAGGACAGGGAAGCCTGCCGTGTTGCAGTCCGTGGAGTTGCAAAGAATTGGACATGACTGAGAGACCAAACAGGGGCTTCCTTGGTGGTTCCGTGATAGAGAATCTGCCTGCAGTGCAGGAGACCCCAGCCTGATCCCTGGGTTGGGAAGATCCCTGGGAGGAGGGCATAGCAACCCACTCCAGGATTCTTGCCTGGAGAATCTCCATGCACAGAGGGGCCTTGTGGACTATAGTCCATGGGGTTGCACAGAGTCGAATACGACTAAAGCAACTCAGCGGCAACAGCCGCAGCAACTGAACAACATCAGCAACAGCAAATCATTCTCCATAGCCAGGGAGACTGGGAAATAGAGCTGTTTTGTAGAGCAGATGGTTACTTAGTTTACTGACATATCATTTACTAATATCATGTACTAATTTAGTCCTTGTTCTAAGACCAACAGTATGTGATCTTTCATTTTCATTATTAGGAAAGATATCTAAAAAGAGGCTTCTTTTGGGAAGCTGGGCACACTATCTTTCTTGATCTGAGTCCTGGCTATTTGGATGGGTTCAGTTTGTGAATAATTATGAGCTGTACACTTAACTATGCATGATTGCTTCTGAATACAAACATTACATGTCAATAAAACATATCTAAAGAGGTTTCTAAAATGTGCTATTAAAATAAATTCCATTTTGTAACATAATTGATTGAAATACAGATGAGTTTAGACACTACTGAAAAAGTCTAGAGGTTAGTTTTTAAATAGCTGGCTGAGATGATTCCACGTGATCAGAGCTAAGATTCCTTGGAACAACATCTGCTGAGGAGCTGAACTTCTAGAACTGTATTCAACTGCAAGAAACACAAAACTTGACCAAATAACAGCTTAAACAAATGAGAGGACTTTTGTCACACAACAGAAAGGTGACGGAGATGTTAGAACTAGTCTCATTGGAATTAGAGAGTCGACTCATTGGAAAAGACCCTGATCCTGGGGAAGATTGAGGACAGGAGGAGAAGCGGGTGATAGAGGATGAGGGGGCTGGGTGGCATCATCGACCCAATGGACATGAAGTCTGAGGAAACTCCAGGGGATAGCGGAGGACAGGGAAGCCTGCCGTGTTGCAGTCCGTGGAGTTGCAAAGAATTGGACATGACTGAGAGACCAAACAGGGGCTTCCTTGGTGGTTCCGTGATAGAGAATCTGCCTGCAGTGCAGGAGACCCCAGCCTGATCCCTGGGTTGGGAAGATCCCTGGGAGGAGGGCATAGCAACCCACTCCAGGATTCTTGCCTGGAGAATCTCCATGCACAGAGGGGCCTTGTGGACTATAGTCCATGGGGTTGCACAGAGTCGAATACGACTAAAGCAACTCAGCGGCAACAGCCGCAGCAACTGAACAACATCAGCAACAGCAAATCATTCTCCATAGCCAGGGAGACTGGGAAATAGAGCTGTTTTGTAGAGCAGATGGTTACTTCACATAAAACCAAGTTTCTGCTATCATGAGAGGAGGAGTTGGCCATTGGAGAAGCAATGAGCAGGGTCGCGAGGTGAGACCTGGAGTGATTACTGATCACGGATGTAACTCCATATTCCAAATGATCTCTGAAGCCCTCTTGAGCACTTTGGTGAGACATGGTCAGATCACCAGAGCCCCTGGTGATGGGGCTGGTGGGGGGCCAGTACTAGGAGCAGGAGTGGGCAGGTGGCACTCCACCTGGAAGGCCACAGGCCCACACTTGGGAGGAAGGGCTGGCCAGTAAGGGGTAGACAAATTTCAGCCACCACCTGCTTCCTGCCTCAGTGCCCTTGTGCAGCTCACAACCTGCACAACTGTGCACAGTAGCCATCAGTGCAGCACCTGTCAGCTTGGCCATCTCCTATGTGTAGAGTTCTCTGTGTGTAATAAGCTCTGTTATCCACAATCCACAGTTGCTTTGTCGGAATCTCTTGAAGTGGGCTATTCATGTTGTGAGAGTTAGCTTAATTAACCCTTGGGTTATATATCTATCTGTATATGCTTTCAATGAGCTGAGCCAGGCACGCAGGAGCTGCAGTGTGAACCAGTCGTCAGAAGTGGAACCAAGGACAGAGGACAGTACTGCCCCCTGTGCACCATGGGGGGCCCCATCAACAGAACTTGGATTCTGCATGTGGAGTATACCTGGGGGGCAGGGAGCTGAGTAAGGAAGCAGTGTTAGCCCATATAGTACATACGAATAGAGTTTCATTTCTTTTTTTTTCTCTCTTTCTTTTCCCCATCATGCCTCTTTTTAAATTTGTATTTATTTTCTTCCATCTTTTTTACTCTTTGGCCTCTGTGGGCCTCCCATTGCAGCGGCCTCTCTCACTGCAGAGCGCCGGCTCTGAGCACATGCACTCCAGAGCACTGGTTCCTAATTGGACACACGGGTCCAGCTGCTCCTGCAGTACATGGGATCTTCCTGCACCAGGAATCAAACCGGTGCCCCTTGTACTGCAAGGCAGATTCTTTACCTGCTGGACCACTATGGAAGCCCTGCTTCGTTTCTTTTTAATTAAAACAGTAAAAGGTAAACCAAGTTCTAATATTTTCCTCCTGCCCCAATGGATCATCTCATACACTTTGATTTGGAGCGCCGGAGACCCCTAGAATCAGGTGTCTGCTTTCATGAAGGTTACATTCTAATGAGGTGGAACATGGTCATGAGAGAACAGACTCTATGATTTCAGTACCCTTTGTTGTTGTTGTTCAGTCACTAAGTCGTGTCCAGCTCTTTGTGATCCCACGAACTACAGCACCCCAGGCTTCCCTGTTCTTCACTGTCTCCTGGCGCTTGCTCAAATTCATGTCTGTTAACTCACTGATGCCGTCCAACCATCTTGTCCTCTGTCGCACACTTCTCCGCCTGTCCTCAGTCTTTGCATCAAGGTCTTTTCTCATGAGTTGGCACAACTGTGCACAGTAGCCATCAGTGCAGCACCTGTCAGCTTGGCCATCTCCTATGTGTAGAGTTCTCTGTGTGTAATAAGCTCTGTTATCCACAATCCACAGTTGCTTTGTCGGAATCTCTTGAAGTGGGCTATTCATGTTGTGAGAGTTAGCTTAATTAACCCTTGGGTTATATATCTATCTGTATATGCTTTCAATGAGCTGAGCCAGGCACGCAGGAGCTGCAGTGTGAACCAGTCGTCAGAAGTGGAACCAAGGACAGAGGACAGTACTGCCCCCTGTGCACCATGGGGGGCCCCATCAACAGAACTTGGATTCTGCATGTGGAGTATACCTGGGGGGCAGGGAGCTGAGTAAGGAAGCAGTGTTAGCCCATATAGTACATACGAATAGAGTTTCATTTCTTTTTTTTTCTCTCTTTCTTTTCCCCATCATGCCTCTTTTTAAATTTGTATTTATTTTCTTCCATCTTTTTTACTCTTTGGCCTCTGTGGGCCTCCCATTGCAGCGGCCTCTCTCACTGCAGAGCGCCGGCTCTGAGCACATGCACTCCAGAGCACTGGTTCCTAATTGGACACACGGGTCCAGCTGCTCCTGCAGTACATGGGATCTTCCTGCACCAGGAATCAAACCGGTGCCCCTTGTACTGCAAGGCAGATTCTTTACCTGCTGGACCACTATGGAAGCCCTGCTTCGTTTCTTTTTAATTAAAACAGTAAAAGGTAAACCAAGTTCTAATATTTTCCTCCTGCCCCAATGGATCATCTCATACACTTTGATTTGGAGCGCCGGAGACCCCTAGAATCAGGTGTCTGCTTTCATGAAGGTTACATTCTAATGAGGTGGAACATGGTCATGAGAGAACAGACTCTATGATTTCAGTACCCTTTGTTGTTGTTGTTCAGTCACTAAGTCGTGTCCAGCTCTTTGTGATCCCACGAACTACAGCACCCCAGGCTTCCCTGTTCTTCACTGTCTCCTGGCGCTTGCTCAAATTCATGTCTGTTAACTCACTGATGCCGTCCAACCATCTTGTCCTCTGTCGCACACTTCTCCGCCTGTCCTCAGTCTTTCCCAGCATCAAGGTCTTTTCTCATGAGTTGGCTCTTTGCATCAGGTGGCAAAAGTTTTGGAGCTTCAGCATCAGTCCTTCCAATGAATAGTCAGGGTTGCTTTCCTTTAGATTGACTGGTCTGATCTCCTTGCAGTCCAGGGGACTCTCAAGAGTCATCTCCAGCACCACAGTTCAAAAGCATCAGTTCTTTGGTGCTCAGCCTTCTTTACGGTCCAGCTCCCACAACTGTACATGACTCCTGGGAAAACCACAACTTATACTGCCAGGATTTTATACTAGCTGCAAGTGGAGTATAACCTTAACATTTTTACTGAAATATTTTTAATTAAAATCTAACGAGGTGAAACAGCCTACAGGTGAACAACAGACAAATGGGTACAGTGACTGCAGGAAGAGCTCCTTGCTTTGAAGGAACAACAGGACCAAAGGATTTGGAGTGACTCTCGGGAGTGGGTGGGCAGAGCTCCTTCCGTGGGTGTCCCCAAAGACCTCCCGGAGGAGCCAGACTTGAGCAGACACCTGCCCAGTAAAATGGAAAATGTGGTGAGGGCTGAGGGTACTTTCTGCAGATGGAGACACAATTAAAGGACCCAAGTGGACTGATGGGGAGCTGATATGAGAACCTCTTTGGGCTCAGTGAGTCAGACTTCAGGATACAGGGGGAGGGGAGGCTTGGGTGCAGGGCAGACTAATGAGTGAAAGGCAGGAGCCCCTGAAGACCTAAGTTGACAGTTGTTGCAATATTGTCCCCTGGAACAGTCAGCCCAGCCGAGGTCATCTTTATCTGGTAAAAGCATAACAGGGGCAGAAAAATGAGGGCAGCGTGGGGCTGAGGCCAAAGGTTTCAAAGGTCTATCAGCCTCAGGACCTCAAGGGATGAGGGAATTAAGACAACAAGCAAACGAGGCAAATAAAAAGCCCTCAGTTATGTTTTTCATAGGGAGAGCATGAGAACATCAGCCATTTGCTGCCTGGTTCTTCAGGGAGTCATGGCAGGCGTCGGCTCTTTGTAGTTTAGGAAACACATCTCCATCCTTTAGGTAGAGACATAGATCCTCCAGTGGCGCAGGGGAGCATTACGGCACCTGTTTATGGACGAGAGAACCTGCCACTAGAATAGGGCTGGACTTGGCCAGGCTGAGCGTGGTGAGGACTGAAGTCTGAGTGGACTGGCGTGTTGGGCTTCAAATGCTCCACAGCGGAAGGATGAGTGTGGAGGTGGTAGCCATGGAGACAGTGCCCCCGCGCGAAGCAACCTGGGCAAAAGTCGGCGGATGGTGGCCCAGCATCTCCTCAACGAGAAGTGGAGTAATCCTGGCAAGCAACGTGTTCTCCACCTTGTAACCATAAGGTGAAATCACAAGACTTGTCCACATCCGTGTTTTCTAGGATGCTCTAAAAGCATCTTGAAATTTGTGTATTTGTTTTACAGTGAATCCATTCAGAAGACTTACGCTTTATAAGAAAAATCCTCTCTCATGGAATCTTTTCCTCCCAGTCTTCTGGTCATCTATTCTGGGATCCGCAAAAAGGCTGGATTTCTGATTGTCTGGGTCTGCACTCACAGCAGACATGACTAGTTGATCCTAAGACTCTCTCGCCGAGCCCAGCACTTCTCAACGCAGTGCTCCAGGAGGATTAACGTCTGGTCAGGAGGCAGTGCCAAGAGACCCCTATAGCTGTTGCCCACCTTCAGACATGGAAGAGCCGATTCAGTCCAGCTCAGTCAGCTTTTCCTGCGAACTTCTGCTGGATGTAGGGAGACAGACAAAGAACTCAGACCCTCTGCCCTCAGCATGGGAACTTACAAACCCTCATCACAGAGGTTTCACCTCATCTTATCACCGTATGCCCCCCCCAGCCGAGGTCATCTTTATCTGGTAAAAGCCAGGGGCAGAAAAATGAGGGCAGCGTGGGGCTGAGGCCAAAGGTTTCAAAGGTCTATCAGCCTCAGGACCTCAAGGGATGAGGGAATTAAGACAACAAGCAAACGAGGCAAATAAAAAGCCCTCAGTTATGTTTTTCATAGGGAGAGCATGAGAACATCAGCCATTTGCTGCCTGGTTCTTCAGGGAGTCATGGCAGGCGTCGGCTCTTTGTAGTTTAGGAAACACATCTCCATCCTTTAGGTAGAGACATAGATCCTCCAGTGGCGCAGGGGAGCATTACGGCACCTGTTTATGGACGAGAGAACCTGCCACTAGAATAGGGCTGGACTTGGCCAGGCTGAGCGTGGTGAGGACTGAAGTCTGAGTGGACTGGCGTGTTGGGCTTCAAATGCTCCACAGCGGAAGGATGAGTGTGGAGGTGGTAGCCATGGAGACAGTGCCCCCGCGCGAAGCAACCTGGGCAAAAGTCGGCGGATGGTGGCCCAGCATCTCCTCAACGAGAAGTGGAGTAATCCTGGCAAGCAACGTGTTCTCCACCTTGTAACCATAAGGTGAAATCACAAGACTTGTCCACATCCGTGTTTTCTAGGATGCTCTAAAAGCATCTTGAAATTTGTGTATTTGTTTTACAGTGAATCCATTCAGAAGACTTACGCTTTATAAGAAAAATCCTCTCTCATGGAATCTTTTCCTCCCAGTCTTCTGGTCATCTATTCTGGGATCCGCAAAAAGGCTGGATTTCTGATTGTCTGGGTCTGCACTCACAGCAGACATGACTAGTTGATCCTAAGACTCTCGCTCGCCGAGCCCAGCACTTCTCAACGCAGTGCTCCAGGAGGATTAACGTCTGGTCAGGAGGCAGTGCCAAGAGACCCCTATAGCTGTTGCCCACCTTCAGACATGGAAGAGCCGATTCAGTCCAGCTCAGTCAGCTTTTCCTGCGAACTTCTGCTGGATGTAGGGAGACAGACAAAGAACTCAGACCCTCTGCCCTCAGCATGGGAACTTACAAACCCTCATCACAGAGGTTTCACCTCATCTTATCACCGTATTCTATAACCATGCTGGGAAGCTGTCACAGAGTAAGGTCCCCTTCTGTGCCCCTAGTTTACTCATCTACACACTGGGACATCTCAACCTTGGCACAGGGAGTCTCCTGGACGGTGTCATTCCAGGCGGGAGGGGTTGTCCTGGACACCGTAGGGTGTTCACCCGCATCTCCCGCCTCTACCCACTAGGTGGCAGTAACAACCCCCAACTGGGATAATTCCACCGTCTTCCGACAGCCCCAAAGGTTCCCTGACCGGCAAAATCCAATCCCCACCCCTGCAGATCAGAATCCGGACACTAAAGCCTCTTTCAGCACCAGATTCTCGGCCTAACTCAGGACACAGAAGAAAGCAGCATCCACAGAGGCCTGGGAAGGATTTCTGCACCGTCTGCGGGCGATTGGAAACCTTGTCCTTGCTGAGCCTGGTCGGGGCTGCTTTCCAGGAGACCGTGGCCACGCACCAGCTGACAAGGACAGGAAGGTAGAGCCGATGAAGGGAGATCCCGGCGAAGGGCAGATTGCTGGCTTCCAGAAAGGAAGGAGACACGGGGAGCATGGCCGTCCACTGAAGCGTGTAGGCTGACCGGGTGTCTGCGCTTGGCCAGCACTTGGAGGCTCACAAAACTGTTTTCAGCTTCCTTCTTCCTCAGAAAACCTTCTGTGCTTGGAAGGATGTTCTTCTTTCCCAGATGTGGAAACTGAGGCCCAGTGGCGGAAATCCCTTTCCCCTGGACGTGCAAACAGCAAATGCCAAGGCCAGGCCCCACGGCAGGTCTGTCTGACCACAAGCCTGGCACAGCATGGCTGCCTGGAGCCAGGGCCACCTGCGAAAGTGGACAGAGGGGTCCCCTCCATGGCCTGGAATGTCCCCTTGGCTGCCCGGAGCCCTCCAGGAGGATTAACGTCTGGTCAGGAGGCAGTGCCAAGAGACCCCTATAGCTGTTGCCCACCTTCAGACATGGAAGAGCCGATTCAGTCCAGCTCAGTCAGCTTTTCCTGCGAACTTCTGCTGGATGTAGGGAGACAGACAAAGAACTCAGACCCTCTGCCCTCAGCATGGGAACTTACAAACCCTCATCACAGAGGTTTCACCTCATCTTATCACCGTATTCTATAACCATGCTGGGAAGCTGTCACAGAGTAAGGTCCCCTTCTGTGCCCCTAGTTTACTCATCTACACACTGGGACATCTCAACCTTGGCACAGGGAGTCTCCTGGACGGTGTCATTCCAGGCGGGAGGGGTTGTCCTGGACACCGTAGGGTGTTCACCCGCATCTCCCGCCTCTACCCACTAGGTGGCAGTAACAACCCCCAACTGGGATAATTCCACCGTCTTCCGACAGCCCCAAAGGTTCCCTGACCGGCAAAATCCAATCCCCACCCCTGCAGATCAGAATCCGGACACTAAAGCCTCTTTCAGCACCAGATTCTCGGCCTAACTCAGGACACAGAGAAGAAAGCAGCATCCACAGAGGCCTGGGAAGGATTTCTGCACCGTCTGCGGGCGATTGGAAACCTTGTCCTTGCTGAGCCTGGTCGGGGCTGCTTTCCAGGAGACCGTGGCCACGCACCAGCTGACAAGGACAGGAAGGTAGAGCCGATGAAGGGAGATCCCGGCGAAGGGCAGATTGCTGGCTTCCAGAAAGGAAGGAGACACGGGGAGCATGGCCGTCCACTGAAGCGTGTAGGCTGACCGGGTGTCTGCGCTTGGCCAGCACTTGGAGGCTCACAAAACTGTTTTCAGCTTCCTTCTTCCTCAGAAAACCTTCTGTGCTTGGAAGGATGTTCTTCTTTCCCAGATGTGGAAACTGAGGCCCAGTGGCGGAAATCCCTTTCCCCTGGACGTGCAAACAGCAAATGCCAAGGCCAGGCCCCACGGCAGGTCTGTCTGACCACAAGCCTGGCACAGCATGGCTGCCTGGAGCCAGGGCCACCTGCGAAAGTGGACAGAGGGGTCCCCTCCATGGCCTGGAATGTCCCCTTGGCTGCCCGGAGCCCTAGTACATTAGCACAAACGCCCACGTCTGTGTCTCCTGGACTGGCAGGTGGATTCTTCACCACTGCATCACCTGGGGCTACACACTGACCCTGCTCCCCAGGACGGGAGGAGAAGGGCGGCAGAGATGGCCAGCGAGGGAGTACAGGAGCCACGTCCCTTTGGTCCACTGGGAGAGAGGGAGGGCTCTGTGCTCAGACCTGTCCCAGGTCCAGACGCTAAAGAGGGGACATTACGGAAGTTTGGCAGAATGCTTAAATGTGGAGGACCCACACCGTCTAATCCTGGAGAGGACAGGGCGTGAAACTAGGTGTAAAATTCATATCAGGGCTTCCCTGGTGGTCCAGTGGGTAAGGACACCGCCTTGCAGTGCAAGGGGCGCCAGTTCGATCCCTGGCCTGGGAAGATCCCACGTGCCGTGAAGCGGCTGGACCGATGTGTCCAATCACCGAGCCGGAGCTCTAGAGCGCATGCGCCCAGAGCCGGTGCTCTGCGACAACAGAGGCCACTGGGATGGGAGGCCCACACGGGCCAGAGAACAGAGATGGATGAAAATAGAGAAATGAAAGACCAATAGAAGTGGCCAACAACAACAACAACAAACACCTCATATCAAACATGGTGATATGAAGGAGCATCTAGAAGAAGCGCCTCTGACTCGGCCTTGGGGACTGAGTGAAGGGCTGGGGAGAGAGGGGCTCTGGATCAACAGGAGCAGGAGATGGCATCTCAGGATGTGGGGCAACCGCAGAAGGCAGAGGAAGCCAGCAAAAACCATGGGTGCGTCTCAGCCTGATTCTCATCTGGACACGGCGGGCTGGACATGGAGCATCCCAAGGCTCCCCTCCCAGCCTCGCCAGTCTGGACCTGGGACAGGCCTGAGCCCAGAGCCCTCCTGCTCTCCCAGTAGACCCGAGGCAAGTGGCTCCTGAACTCCCTACGCTGGCCATCTCTGCCGCTCTCCTCCTTCTTCTCCTAGGAGAAGGGTTGGGGTAATGCGTAGCCTCTGAGAGTTGGAGACGGTTCTGGGGAGAAGCTGGGGGCAGCTTTGTGAAGAACAAACATCCTCGCCCATTTTTACTGTGGAAACTGTGTAAGAAAACTCGACCTTTCTCTCTGGAGACTTTGGTCTCTAGGAAGTTTAGCAGCAAATGGCACTGTGGAAACTTCTAGCTCATAAATGTGCGCTTCCATTGACTTTCCAGCTGTTTCTGCTAATTTCCTGTGTCTTTGATAATATCTTGGAATCAGGTAGGGTAAGCCCTCCAGGTCTGTTCTTTTTTATCACTGCTTTGATCAGCATTCTGACTTCATTGACATTTTTCCTGATGGTAAGTCTAATTTTTTAATGTTTAACTTTTACATTTGAATCCAGGGAGGTCCCTTAAGCCAGCCTCAAATCCTTTAATGAACTGAGTGTGACATAAACTTTTTTTCGTTCCAAGAACGCAGAGCTGGAAAGGGTCTTGAAGATCTGTTAGCACCAAGGTCACTGCAAACTGTTAGCAAACAGGCTGAAACAGTACAAGCTGTACTGTTTTGCATGGACAGATTTAAAAAATGTATTTAAATTAGAGACCCACATTTTAAAACTGGGATGGCTTGCTTGCTTGTTAGTCACTCAGTCATGTCAGACTCTTTGAGATCCCATGGATTATAGTCCACCAGGCTCCTCTGTCCATGGAATTCTCCAGGTAAAAATACTGGAGTGAGTAGTCATTCCTATCTCCACAGGATATTCCTAACCCAGGGACTGAACCTAGGTATCCTGCATTACAGGCAGATTCTTTACCATCTGAGCCAAAATTGGGATAGTTCACAGTTAAAAAAAAAAGAAGAAGAAGAAAGCCAGATTTCCATATCCCTTGGGACAAATAGAAAGTCTATTGGGGCCGTCATAAGATAGGACATCATGTTTATGTAGATCTTCACTAAATGTTTATAGAGAGTCAGATCATAAAGAAGGCTGAACGCTGAAGAATTGATGCCTTTGAACTGTGGTGCTGAAGAAGACTCTTGAGAGCTTCTTGGACTACAAGGAGATCAATCCAGTCAATCCTAAAGGAAATCAACCCTGAACATTCATTGGAAGGAATGATGTTGAAGCTGCAGCTCCAGTACTCCGGCCACCAGCTGCAGAGAGACGACTCATTGGAGAAGACCCTGGTGCTGGGAAAGACGGAGGGCAGGAGGAGAAGGGGGTGACGGAGGAGGAGATGGTGAGTGGCATCATCGACTCAATGGACCTGAGTTTGAACGAGCTCCAGAAGATAGTGGAGGACAGGGGAGCCTGGCGTGCTGGAGTCCATGGGGTCACAAAGAGTCGGGTACAACTGAGCGACGGAACAATAGCATTCTCCTCCATGGCCGACCTGGCCCTGGGCACTAACAGTTTCCCACGGTGCTTCT
Organism: Tragulus kanchil; assembly: GCA_022376925.1. Classification (NCBI taxonomy): domain Eukaryota; kingdom Metazoa; phylum Chordata; class Mammalia; order Artiodactyla; family Tragulidae; genus Tragulus; species Tragulus kanchil. Next base: position 180,724,149 of record JAIOJX010000032.1, on the reverse strand, counting down.
GTGACTTGTCTCATTGTCCTGCTAACAGCCTCGTCCTTGAGAAGGTCCAGTGTGCAGCCCTTACTGGTCCAGCCACTTCCATTTACAGATGGGGAAACTGAGGCCAGAGAGGGAAAGGGACTTGCCAAAAGTCACCCAGAGACCACTGACCATCAAGGAACTGGAACTCAGGTTTCTGACACCTGTTCCCAGCTACACAGCCCTTCCCTTGGTCTCCAGCTGGGGGGGCCTGTTAGCCTCCACATCTTCCTGCTCCACTTCTGTTATCAGCACATTCTCAGCAGCACCAGCAGCTGTCGGGGCTGGCAGGCATCTGACTAATCAGAACCCATGAGGGCTGCCATTGGAGTGACTCTGCAGCCTCTTTCTGGTTCTTGATTTTTAGCTCCCTGTGATCCAAGCATCACCCAACCCACGCACAGCCGCACTGAAAGCAGTCATTAGAACTCATGCTGGGCTTGTGGTCTGTTAGGTGTCTCTACTGGGTTTGACTTCCCATGCCCACGCACCTGTGGGAAGCTGCTACCCCCGTGAGTTATCCTCCCCTAGCCCAGTTCCTCTGTGCGGTTTCTATGGTGAGGGGGAGGACACACGTTCTCTTTGAGAAGGTGGCAATGGGAGCAATGGATGCCGATCCCTCCCTGCCTCATCAGTGAGGTCCCCAGTGATTTGGGCACTGCACTCGAAGAATTGATGCCTTTGAACTGTGGTGCTGAAGAAGACTCTTGAGAGCTTCTTGGACTACAAGGAGATCAATCCAGTCAATCCTAAAGGAAATCAACCCTGAACATTCATTGGAAGGAATGATGTTGAAGCTGCAGCTCCAGTACTCCGGCCACCAGCTGCAGAGAGACGACTCATTGGAGAAGACCCTGGTGCTGGGAAAGACGGAGGGCAGGAGGAGAAGGGGGTGACGGAGGAGGAGATGGTGAGTGGCATCATCGACTCAATGGACCTGAGTTTGAACGAGCTCCAGAAGATAGTGGAGGACAGGGGAGCCTGGCGTGCTGGAGTCCATGGGGTCACAAAGAGTCGGGTACAACTGAGCGACGGAACAATAGCATTCTCCTCCATGGCCGACCTGGCCCTGGGCACTAACAGTTTCCCACGGTGCTTCTGTGACTTGTCTCATTGTCCTGCTAACAGCCTCGTCCTTGAGAAGGTCCAGTGTGCAGCCCTTACTGGTCCAGCCACTTCCATTTACAGATGGGGAAACTGAGGCCAGAGAGGGAAAGGGACTTGCCAAAAGTCACCCAGAGACCACTGACCATCAAGGAACTGGAACTCAGGTTTCTGACACCTGTTCCCAGCTACACAGCCCTTCCCTTGGTCTCCAGCTGGGGGGGCCTGTTAGCCTCCACATCTTCCTGCTCCACTTCTGTTATCAGCACATTCTCAGCAGCACCAGCAGCTGTCGGGGCTGGCAGGCATCTGACTAATCAGAACCCATGAGGGCTGCCATTGGAGTGACTCTGCAGCCTCTTTCTGGTTCTTGATTTTTAGCTCCCTGTGATCCAAGCATCACCCAACCCACGCACAGCCGCACTGAAAGCAGTCATTAGAACTCATGCTGGGCTTGTGGTCTGTTAGGTGTCTCTACTGGGTTTGACTTCCCATGCCCACGCACCTGTGGGAAGCTGCTACCCCCGTGAGTTATCCTCCCCTAGCCCAGTTCCTCTGTGCGGTTTCTATGGTGAGTGAGGCGTGAGGAAGAGGGACACACGTTCTCTTTGAGAAGGTGGCAATGGGAGCAATGGATGCCGATCCCCCTCCCCTGCCTCATCAGTGAGGTCCCCAGTGATTTGGGCACTGCACTCTCCCCTCAGCCTGGTCTCCCAGCCACACTTGTTTGCATGCTTGTCCCTTCTTGCCATCCAAGTCTTGGCTCAAATGCCACCTAATCAGGGGGGTCTCTCCTGACCATTCACCCCTCCTCAGTCTGTATCTCCCCCTTCATGTTCCTTCTAGCACTGATCATGATCAGCTGGTCTGTTAACGAAGGCAAAAGTGAAAGCCGCTCACTCATGTCTAATCCTTTGTGATCCATGGACGAACCATGGAATTCTCCAGGCAAGAATACTGGAGTGGGTAACTTTTCCCTTCTCAAGGGGATCTTCCCAATCCAGGGACCAAGTCCAGGTCTCACGCATTGCAGGCAGATTCTTTACCACATGAACCACCAGGGAAGCCCAAGAGTACTGGCGTGGGTAGCCTTTCCCTTCTCCAGGGGATCTTCCTGAGCCAGGAATCGAACCAGGGTCTCCTCATTGCATGCAGATTCTTCATCAGCTGAGTTACAAGGGAAGCCCGCTACTGTGTGTTTATTTATTTCCCGTCTATCACCTGGTCTAGGACATACATTGCATGAGTATGGGGACATTTTCTTCCCAAGGCTCAACTCTCAGAGATTCACATGAACACCAGGAACCCGGTACGTGCTCAGTAGATGACTGATGGCCTGGCGAGTGGACTCGTGCCTCCTCTCCAGCCTCACCTCCCTCACTCTTGAGAACGTCACCTGTCCCATGTGGTGTCCTGCTACTTAGGGCCTGTCAGGTGACCTGTGCTTCAGGGCTATTCAAGAAGAAAATGGAGAAGAGAACTTCTCTAGAAAGCCCTGAGTCTGGAATTGTTTGGAAGATTCACTGTTATAAAGCAAACCACCTGGAATCTCAATGATTGAAAACAACAGTCACTATCTCACTGATTCGAGAAGCGTGGGTGGGAAATGGGTGGGAAATTCGGACAGGGTCTCACTAGGTGGTTTTTCTGCTCTAGGTGGTGTTGGCAGCAGCCATTCCCTCAGCTGGATTCCCACGACGGTTGTGCTGGGCTCAGACATCCATGGAGGCTTCACTGGAGTGTCTGGTGCTCCAGTGCTCTTCCATGTGACCTTCCTCTCTCCCTCCCTCCCTCCCCATTGAGTTTGATTGAGCTTCCTTACAGCATGGCGGCCCCAGGTCAGCCCCCTTACGTGGATTCTGGCTTTGGAGAAGGAATGCACCAACAGAAGATGGTGATTGGGCTTCCCTGGTGGTCCAGTGGGTAAGGACACTGCCTTGCAGTGCAAAGGGTGCTGGTTTGATCCCTGACCTGGGAAGATCCCAGGTGCCACGGAGCGGCTGGACCAATGTGTCCAATTGCCGAGCCAGAGCTCTGGAGCGCATGTGCCCAGAGCCAGTGCTCTGCGACAACAGAGGCCACCGTGATGGGAGGCCCACACGGGCCAAAGAACAAAGCTGGATGAAAATAGAGAAATGAAAGACCAATAGAAGTGGCCCGCCCACCCCTTTCCCTCCGCAACCCGCAAAAAAAAGAAGATGGTGATCTCCAGCTCAGCCTCAGGAGTTCACACAGCATCATTTCTGCTCCAAATTATTAAGACAAGTCACAAGGGAGACTGTGAAAGGAGAGGGAAGGAAGACAGACTCTACCTCTTGATGGAAGGAACCGCACAGACTCTGCCGCTCATAAACCCCTGTCCTCCTTCCCTCCCCATCCTGCACGCCCTTCAGTGCTGAGACTCCAGGGGCTGAGAGCTGAGGGCTGCAGAGGGGCTCGGAGTCTAGACTGCGTTCCATCTGCCTTTGGCTAGAGCTCCACAGAGCCAACAGCGCTCCGAGGAGGGCCCTGGGGCCCTGGAGCCATGGCGAGGGAGGAGATCGTGACTGAAGGACTCCGCTGGCCCTTGAAGAGCAGCAATCCTCATCCTCCCCTCCCTCTTAGTCCAGAATGACTTTGGCCTTCCGGAATCACTTGCTCAGGATCAGATAGAAGATCCTCATGGCCAAGATGAGCCCTGCTCTGCACAGCAAGGAAAAAGAGCCTAGGGTCCTTAAGTCAAACTAACCCAGTATTAACCTAAAGGCCCCCTCCTCCAGGAAGCCTGCTCTACCTCTGCCCTCCAATCCCTCGCTCGGTGGCTTAGGGACTTGCCTAGGGCTGCTTCTGTTGTTGCTGCATGTGGTCAAACCTTGTCTCCTGCTCCTCTAAGATGGCAGTGGTGTCTTGGACACCTGTGTGTCCCAAGTGGCACCTCTCTCCTCCTCTCCCACGCCCATCCTTCATGCCTTGACGCCTGGGCACCGTGGGGTCTTTGGTCCCACCGTCATTCCGCAGTTCATCCTTCTGCAGCACGGTTTTCGTGCCGTTCAGCTGTCTGGAACACTGCTGCTTGCTCCAGCCCTCTCCTTTCATTTGGCAAGTCCTCATCCGTCTCAGCTCCGATGTCCCTTCCCTGGGAAACTCTGCCTTACCCTAGTCTCCACTTGCATTCAGAGAAAGTCCCAGTAACATCAGTCCTAACTCCTGAACTATATCCTACCAGGTGTGGATCCAGCCAGTGAGAATTTAACAGCGCTGCTCCACATAGCAGGAGCTTGGCGAGGAGCTAGATGAATGAGAGATGAACGGAAGTTTTCTCCTCCCTGTGCGGCTGGGAGTTTCTGTTTTCCCTCCAACCTGTGGTCGGACCTCGGCTCAGGAGAGGAAGGGGGGCATAGTGGTCAGTGCTATGTGTTCATTTTCCTGAGCCCAGTACTGCAATTTTCGTTTCTTTGGCAAGTGCTAGTCCCACGCCATCTATGCCACGAAATGATTTAGTTTTAACATTCTTTTGGAAAACGAGGCCCTGGGTGTGCTTTCCCCACAACAAAAGCCACCTTTCTTCACCCAAAGCCCCCGGGCAAGGGTTTGGGGAATACCTGCCATCAAAGAGGCCTGTGCCGTTAAGAAATGGTAGTGAGCCCTCTGGTGGTGAAACATTAAATTGCAGGGAAATCGTTCTTGGGGAGTTGATTAAAAAGGCAGATGCCTGGAACCACCCCCACCCCTTTCCACCGTCATGGTTCTGATTCAAAACGCGTGGGGAAAGCCTTTGATTCCCTGCTTTAAAAACGTTCTTCCTGTGAAGGACCTCAGGGCCACATCTGAAGAGTGTCGGCCTTTGCAAAAGACAGCCACCTCCTTTCCGATAGTAACAGTTAAAAGTGGACGTTGTTCTCCTGGGGTTTGGGACCAGAGATTCAGATCCCAGCTCTCCCACTTGCTAGCTGTGTGACCTCAAGCAAGGCTGTTAACCTCTCTGGGCCTCTGCTCCACTCCACCACTTCAGGCAGGGAGGAGGGCAAGTGACCTGGGGCTGGGCACACTCAAGGATGCCATCTTTTCCCTCCTATAAGCATTTCCAGTAGTGATTGCTCCTAATTTGACAGATGAGGACAGTGAGCTTCAGAGAGATGGAGTGACTTTCCCAAAGTCACACAGCTCGGTGCTGGAAGAGCCTGTCGACGCTCAAACCCAGCCTCTGTTCAGAGCGTTGCAGCGGCCGGTGCCAGGAACCAAAGGGCAGTCCCTGTGTGCTCACAGCGGGGTCAGGCTACCTGTCCCTCCAGCTGTACCAAGCATGCGCTGACTCGTGGAACCCATTGCATCAGCCTGTGAGCCACTGCAGGAGGGAGACCAAGTAGCAAAACTCCAGGCTGTGGACTGCTGAAGAATGGACAATGCATTTTCACACGCATGCGACCCAAACCCAATATGCCTCTTTCCTTCATTCTCTCCCTCAGTGACCATTGCTGGCACCCCTGCCGTGAGCCACACCCTGTCCTAGCACCTGGGTTAGAGCAGCGGACAAAACCGGAGCTCATGTTCTGCCAGAGTGACCGTCTGTCCAAGCAGAGAAAGGACAGGTCAGGGTGCAAACCCCTCCTTAGAATCTGAGCTAGCAACTTCTCTGGGCTCGTTTTTTTTATGGGATAAAGATAAGGATAGTACCGTGTGTGTGTGTGTGTGTGTGTGTGTGAGAGAGAGAGAGAGAGAGAGAGAGAAGGAATGAGTTCTCACTCTTATCTGGCACAGAAAGTTCCTCTCTCCTCTTGGCATTGATGCATTATTGTGTTGTTAATTTGGGCACATCTCTGAACCTCCTGAGCCTAACAGCAAAGCTGGGATTTGGGCCTCAGGCCACCTGGGTCCAGGCTCATGCTGGGACCTGCCCTGCCCGGCTCAGGGCTCCCAGATCTGTCTCACTGGTCTGTAGTGGCGTGTAGTCCATTCGATTCCACCAAGTCCCTGGAGATCCACGTGGGAAGACCTGCTAGAGGAAGCCTGCCTGGTTCAGGGTGTCTCACTCAGGACCCTGAGGGCCACGTCGCGCCCTGTGGTCCTTCCTCAGATGGTCTGGTGAGCAGCCAGATCTCACCCCTGCGTGCAGAAGTCCCAGAATGATCCAAGTGTGCCGGGCTCCCTGTTTACTGGAAAGACCGCAGCTTTGGTTCCATGATTAGAGAGGAAGTGTGCGACTGGATTCCTGGACCAAGCCCGTGTCTATTCCCGCCCTTGCTCCTGGGAAGCCATGTCCCTGCCATCCACCATGTGCCATCTCAGCTGGTCACAGAAACATGCCGCTAAAAGCTGGCAGGCTCCTTGGAAATCTCACAGCCCAGGCGTGCACTCTGGAGGCTATGGGCGGAGTCCGGCCCCCAGACGAGTCTTGTCTCGCTGCAGAAAGATGACTCCCATCCCTCAGGTTCCTCTGTTCCCCACCTTGTTGCTCTGGAAGCTGCCTTCCCAGGTTCAAGAAGGCCCTGGAGTTTGCTGCCCTGGTCTGGCCCAACTCTTTATCTTCAGCGGGTGGTGGATCGGACTGAAGTGTTGGTACAGGGCTATGGACATCCAGAGAGGGGAACGGCTATACTTAAGCTCACATGACAACTGAGAGACAGAGTGAAGACCAGGCCCACTAAGGGGTTCCCTTGAGCCGCAGCAAAAAGCTAGTATCAGGTGAACCTCAACAGATAACACAAACATGGAGGGGTGAGCTCTCTCAGGCCCCAGCTAAAAGGAGGGTTCTCGTGGTGGGAGGTGAGCCAACTTGTGGTGATGTTTCTCTCTGTATTGAGACTCCACACTGTATGGGTCTGTTTATTAATAATTACTTAATTGAGGAAGTGGTAGGGGAGGCAAAAAGGATTTTCCAGGGGCTTCCCTGGTGGTCCAGTGGGTAAGGACACCGCCTTGCAGTGCAAGGGGCTCCAGTTCGATCCCTGGCCTGGGAAGATCCCACGTGCCGCGGAGCGGCTGGACGGATGTGTCCAATTACCGAGCCGGAGCTCTGGAGCACGTGGGGCGCTCTCAAGGGACGGAAGCCCAAAATAAAAAAAGCCCAGTGCCCGCGCTAGAGGAAGCCTGCCTGGTTCAGGGTGTCTCACTCAGGACCCTGAGGGCCACGTCGCGCCCTGTGGTCCTTCCTCAGATGGTCTGGTGAGCAGCCAGATCTCACCCCTGCGTGCAGAAGTCCCAGAATGATCCAAGTGTGCCGGGCTCCCTGTTTACTGGAAAGACCGCAGCTTTGGTTCCATGATTAGAGAGGAAGTGTGCGACTGGATTCCTGGACCAAGCCCGTGTCTATTCCCGCCCTTGCTCCTGGGAAGCCATGTCCCTGCCATCCACCATGTGCCATCTCAGCTGGTCACAGAAACATGCCGCTAAAAGCTGGCAGGCTCCTTGGAAATCTCACAGCCCAGGCGTGCACTCTGGAGGCTATGGGCGGAGTCCGGCCCCCAGACGAGTCTTGTCTCGCTGCAGAAAGATGACTCCCATCCCTCAGGTTCCTCTGTTCCCCACCTTGTTGCTCTGGAAGCTGCCTTCCCAGGTTCAAGAAGGCCCTGGAGTTTGCTGCCCTGGTCTGGCCCAACTCTTTATCTTCAGCGGGTGGTGGATCGGACTGAAGTGTTGGTACAGGGCTATGGACATCCAGAGAGGGGAACGGCTATACTTAAGCTCACATGACAACTGAGAGACAGAGTGAAGACCAGGCCCACTAAGGGGTTCCCTTGAGCCGCAGCAAAAAGCTAGTATCAGGTGAACCTCAACAGATAACACAAACATGGAGGGGTGAGCTCTCTCAGGCCCCAGCTAAAAGGAGGGTTCTCGTGGTGGGAGGTGAGCCAACTTGTGGTGATGTTTCTCTCTGTATTGAGACTCCACACTGTATGGGTCTGTTTATTAATAATTACTTAATTGAGGAAGTGGTAGGGGAGGCAAAAAGGATTTTCCAGGGGCTTCCCTGGTGGTCCAGTGGGTAAGGACACCGCCTTGCAGTGCAAGGGGCTCCAGTTCGATCCCTGGCCTGGGAAGATCCCACGTGCCGCGGAGCGGCTGGACGGATGTGTCCAATTACCGAGCCGGAGCTCTGGAGCACGTGAGCCCAGAGCCGGCGCTCTGCGACAACAGAGGCCACCGCGATGGGAGGCCCACAAGTGCCAAAAGAACAAAGCTGGATGAAAATAGATAAATGAAAGACCAATAGAAGTGGCCCGCCCGTCCCCCTCCTTCCCCACCCCACCCCCCAAAAGATAAATAAAATAAATGTTAAAAAAAAAAAAAAGAGAGAGGCTTTTCCAATCTTCCTGGGTTTGATAAACCCAAGGCACATCCCTGAGTCCCCTCTAGAGCTGAAATGGCTGCCTGGAGGCCACGCCAGGAGTGACCGTGCTGTGAGGAACCCTACGAGGGCCGTGATGGAGACTCTAAAGAGAGGATGATCCATCATCTCGGTTGCCTAGCACTGGAAGTTCTGGGGCAAGACTTTCCTAGTTCACCTAGGACAGGCCTGGGTGAACTGGGACAACTGGTCACCCTAATTGGAGGTGACAAAGACTAGAAAGCCCCTACATAGGATCAAACCAACCTCCTTTTTAAAATAACAGTATGTATATGTGACAAACACCTGCTGAATTCATAGCAAAACTTGGCACTTACCAACAGTGCAAATCAGGCAGGTTGTTTGCTTGAAGAAAAGATGCATGTCCCTGCTTCCAATTTTGTTTCTAAGGCTCAAACAAGGTCATATATTTGTATGTTCCTTGGAGGAAGGCCTGAAGGTACTGGCAAGCTTCAGGTCCCAGTCAAACCCAACAAACTGTGCGAATAAAGTTTTCTTTGTACACAGGCACACCCACTTATTTATGTATTATCTCTGCAAGACAGAGATTAATGGTGGCTACCGAGGCAGAATGACCTGCAAAGCGTGAAATATGTACTTTCTGGCCCATTGCAGAAGACGTTTGCGCATCTCTGACCATAACGTATGCTCAATAAATAGAGTATTTGTAATTGATCTCTTGATAGTACTTTTGAGGCTCTCTTTAAAAGACACAGAAGTATAAAAGAAAAAACAGAAGTTGCCCGTAATCTTACCTTCCTGAGTGAACCAACGTTATTTAGCCTAATGCCTTCAGAGTCTTCCATTCAAACATAGTTTGATAGAGTCGAAGTCACCGGTGGCAGAGTTTTGTACAGTGAATGTCACGGAGGGTGCCATCCATGGAGAAGAGTCACTGTAACTGTTAAGAGAAAGGGCTGTTACGGGAATTAGCCCTGGGGTATTCATGGGAGGGACTGGAGGAAGAACCTGGTGGGACAGAGAAAAAGCCACTGGAGTTGACGGACATCTTGGAATGCATCTGGAAGTCCATATACCAACCGGGCACATCCAGCCTTCTCTAGGGGGTCTTCCCAGCTCAGGAAAGGAACCCACATCTGCTGCACTGCAGGTGGGTTCTCTATCACAGAGCCACCCGGGCAGCCCGGCATCTCGCATAGCTGCGTGTAATTGCAAACCAGGAAGCTGACATTGGTGATGATCTATAAACGTTATTCAGATGTTATCAGTTTTCACATGCACTCGTGTGTGTGTATGCAGTTTTACAGTATTAAAAAAATGTATTTAGGGGCTTCCCCTGGTGGTCCAGTGGGTAAAGACACCACCTTGCAGTGCAAGGGGCCCCGGTTCGATCCCTGGCCTGGGAAGATCCCATGTGGACCGATGTGCCCAACTACCGAGCCGGAGCTCTGGAGCGCATGCGCCCAGAGCCAGTGCTCTGCAGCCAGAGAGGCCACTGCGATGGGAGAAAACAAACAGATGAAAGACCAATAGAAGTGGCCCCCTCAAAAAAAAAATGTAAAAAAGAAAATGTATTTAGATTTCATTTTAGTGGCTGCACAATAGTCTACGAACTCAATTTCATTGAAAAAATAATATAATTTACATATGTAACATATACTGTTACCACACCCAAAACTCTGGTCAAAAATAATGAAGACTCTGGTGTTCTTCCTGAAAGAGACTCCATTCCAATTGGGCTAGTGCTCATGGCACAAGAAAGAGGCTCTCCAGAAGTAGAAAGGAAACACAGCCTGCCCCTGACACACCTGCCCATCAGGTGTGTCTCTGCAGATATGGTAGCCCGAAACGTTGACTCTGACCATCTCTGACCATAACGTATGCTCAATAAATAGAGTATTTGTAATTGATCTCTTGATAGTACTTTTGAGGCTCTCTTTAAAAGACACAGAAGTATAAAAGAAAAAACAGAAGTTGCCCGTAATCTTACCTTCCTGAGTGAACCAACGTTATTTAGCCTAATGCCTTCAGAGTCTTCCATTCAAACATAGTTTGATAGAGTCGAAGTCACCGGTGGCAGAGTTTTGTACAGTGAATGTCACGGAGGGTGCCATCCATGGAGAAGAGTCACTGTAACTGTTAAGAGAAAGGGCTGTTACGGGAATTAGCCCTGGGGTATTCATGGGAGGGACTGGAGGAAGAACCTGGTGGGACAGAGAAAAAGCCACTGGAGTTGACGGACATCTTGGAATGCATCTGGAAGTCCATATACCAACCGGGCACATCCAGCCTTCTCTAGGGGGTCTTCCCAGCTCAGGAAAGGAACCCACATCTGCTGCACTGCAGGTGGGTTCTCTATCACAGAGCCACCCGGGCAGCCCGGCATCTCGCATAGCTGCGTGTAATTGCAAACCAGGAAGCTGACATTGGTGATGATCTATAAACGTTATTCAGATGTTATCAGTTTTCACATGCACTCGTGTGTGTGTATGCAGTTTTACAGTATTAAAAAAATGTATTTAGGGGCTTCCCCTGGTGGTCCAGTGGGTAAAGACACCACCTTGCAGTGCAAGGGGCCCCGGTTCGATCCCTGGCCTGGGAAGATCCCATGTGGACCGATGTGCCCAACTACCGAGCCGGAGCTCTGGAGCGCATGCGCCCAGAGCCAGTGCTCTGCAGCCAGAGAGGCCACTGCGATGGGAGAAAACAAACAGATGAAAGACCAATAGAAGTGGCCCCCTCAAAAAAAAAAATGTAAAAAAGAAAATGTATTTAGATTTCATTTTAGTGGCTGCACAATAGTCTACGAACTCAATTTCATTGAAAAAATAATATAATTTACATATGTAACATATACTGTTACCACACCCAAAACTCTGGTCAAAAATAATGAAGACTCTGGTGTTCTTCCTGAAAGAGACTCCATTCCAATTGGGCTAGTGCTCATGGCACAAGAAAGAGGCTCTCCAGAAGTAGAAAGGAAACACAGCCTGCCCCTGACACACCTGCCCATCAGGTGTGTCTCTGCAGATATGGTAGCCCAGGACCTCAGCCTAGGTCATGTGGTGTGAACAGTGTAACCAGCGCAGCTTACCTGCAAAAAGAAAAAGTACCTAGGAGAAAACAAACCAAAGAAGTGCCGTATTTGTAGGTAAAATTACATTGAAATATATTGAAGTGGACAAATAAGGAGGAAAAAAACAAGTATACTGCATTTACAAAGTGGGAAGCTTGACATGGTAGAGATGTCAGCCCCCCACCAATTGGACCTCAATAGTTTAATGTAATCCCAATAGGTTTCTTCGGAAATTTTTGTTTGTTTATGTTTGGCTGCACTGGGTCTTCACTTCTGTCCCCTGCCTTCCTCTAGGTGCCGCAAGTTAGGGCTGTTCTCTAGTTGTGGTGTGCAGGCTTCTCATTGCAGTAGCTTTTCTTTGTTGCGGAGCATGGGCAACAGTGCGTGAGGCTCAGTAGTTGCGGTGCTTGGGCTGAGTTGCTCTGCAGTACATGAGATGTTCACAGATTGAGCCTGTATTCTCTGCATTGACAGGTGGATTCTTAACCACTGGACCATAAAGAAGATCCTCCCAACAGGTTTTGTTTGTTTCTTTGTTTTTTAAAGATTTATATATTTATTTATTTTGGGGCGGGGGTCGGGTTGGGGAAGGAGGGGAGCGGGCGGGCCACTTCTATTGGTCTTTCATTTATCCATTTTCATCCATCTTTGTTCTTTGGCCCGTGTGGGCCTCCCGTCGCGGAGGCGTCTGTCGTTGCAGAGCGCCGGCTCTGGGCGCATGCGCTCCAGAGCTTCGGCTCGGTAATTGGACACATCGGTCCAGCCGCTCCGCGGCTCGTGGGATCTTCCCACGCCAGGGATCGAACCGGCGCCCCTTGCACTGCAAGGCTGTGTCCTTACTCACTGGACCACCAAGGGAAGCCCCCCAACAGGTTTTTAAAAGGTTATTTTTGGTGCCAGTGAACAAACTGATCCTAGAATGTTTACAAGAGAGCAAAGAGTCAAGAATAACTGAAAAGGAAGAACTTATTTATGGGGGAGGGCACACGATCAGTTATAAATCTATATTAATTTAGATTGCATGATACACATAGATCAATGGGACGGAATAGAGAGGCTGAAATAGGTTCCAGACATGACCCCTTAGATATATACAAATATCTGAAATTTGACGAAGCCTGCATGATGGAACGTTGAGAAAAAGGATAGATTTTTAAAAAGTGGTGTTGGAGCAGTATCCTCATGAAAGAAAATGATTTTGTACCCCTCCCTCCTCCCAACTGAAACCATTCATCCCAGGTGACTAAAGACCTAAATGCAAAAGGAAAGACTAAAGCTGTAGGGGATAGACAGGAGCATGTTCAGGCCCTGGTGGTGGGAAAATGTTCCTCAGCAGGACACAGAGACTGAACCATAAAGGAAAAATCTTATATGCTCACCACATTAAAGTGAAGGAGTTCCATCACCAACACACACATGGTTCGTTACAGAAGTGAAAAGGCCAGCCAGGAGGAAGGGAACACACTGACCACACAACTCGTGTTCAGAGAACTTCTGCAAGCCCCCAAGAAACAGCCCTACAGAGACACGGGCTGAAAACGCAAACTGGCACTGAGCTGAAAACAAAAACACAGCCCCTCCCAAAACTACAAAAACTTCTAGTTGATCCATAAACCTGTGAAAGAGTACTCAGTCTTATTTTAAACCAAGAAAGGGCATGTCTAAGTCACAATGAGCTATCACTACAAAAATACTAGCTTGGCAAAATGAGGTCCAACAATTTCAAGTAATTGGTGACGATCTGAAAAGGTCTTGCTGGTGTCCTCTGGGGTCTCTTATTTCAGAATCTCCCTGAGCCCCTAGATCCATGCCCCCGGCAGGCTGGGTGTTGAACTGATGGGATGGTCAGGTGGGGGCTGGAGGGATGGTTGGGAGATGCGTTTTCCTAGGGGGAAAACCCCCCCCCGATGGGCCACCTGAGGTGTCCTTACTCACTGGACCACCAAGGGAAGCCCCCCAACAGGTTTTTAAAAGGTTATTTTTGGTGCCAGTGAACAAACTGATCCTAGAATGTTTACAAGAGAGCAAAGAGTCAAGAATAACTGAAAAGGAAGAACTTATTTATGGGGGAGGGCACACGATCAGTTATAAATCTATATTAATTTAGATTGCATGATACACATAGATCAATGGGACGGAATAGAGAGGCTGAAATAGGTTCCAGACATGACCCCTTAGATATATACAAATATCTGAAATTTGACGAAGCCTGCATGATGGAACGTTGAGAAAAAGGATAGATTTTTAAAAAGTGGTGTTGGAGCAGTATCCTCATGAAAGAAAATGATTTTGTACCCCTCCCTCCTCCCAACTGAAACCATTCATCCCAGGTGACTAAAGACCTAAATGCAAAAGGAAAGACTAAAGCTGTAGGGGATAGACAGGAGCATGTTCAGGCCCTGGTGGTGGGAAAATGTTCCTCAGCAGGACACAGAGACTGAACCATAAAGGAAAAATCTTATATGCTCACCACATTAAAGTGAAGGAGTTCCATCACCAACACACACATGGTTCGTTACAGAAGTGAAAAGGCCAGCCAGGAGGAAGGGAACACACTGACCACACAACTCGTGTTCAGAGAACTTCTGCAAGCCCCCAAGAAACAGCCCTACAGAGACACGGGCTGAAAACGCAAACTGGCACTGAGCTGAAAACAAAAACACAGCCCCTCCCAAAACTACAAAAACTTCTAGTTGATCCATAAACCTGTGAAAGAGTACTCAGTCTTATTTTAAACCAAGAAAGGGCATGTCTAAGTCACAATGAGCTATCACTACAAAAATACTAGCTTGGCAAAATGAGGTCCAACAATTTCAAGTAATTGGTGACGATCTGAAAAGGTCTTGCTGGTGTCCTCTGGGGTCTCTTATTTCAGAATCTCCCTGAGCCCCTAGATCCATGCCCCCGGCAGGCTGGGTGTTGAACTGATGGGATGGTCAGGTGGGGGCCTGGAGGGATGGTTGGGAGATGCGTTTTCCTGGATGGAGGATGGGCTTGCTGGCCCTCGGATGCCCGGGACTCTCTTCCCGTCTTCTCTACAGCCCCCCACGACTTCTGCATTGATGGGGACACAGCCATGAAGGCGCCTATGATGCTGCGGGGCACCGAGTACCACTGGCATCTTCCCAACAGGTCCCTGCCCTGTGCAGTGCCACGGATGGGTCACCAAGGAAACGCAACAGCCCTCTTCACCCTTCCTAATAGAGGGAAGAGGGAGCAGGTGGAAGAGGTTTTGACTCCAGAGATGCTAGCAAGGTGGAGCAGCTTGCTTCGGAAGAGGTAATCCGTCAGGGCACGGTGCAGGCTGAGTCTACAGTGCTGTCCTTCACCTGGACCCTTCTAGTAAAAGTCCGTGCCCCAAATGGAGGACTAAATTATAGGAAAGAATTCTTATTTTCTCCAAGATTTTCCATGGGTTTCCTTAAATAAGGATTCCCAAGATTGTATCCAGATTTTGCCCTCATCAGTGAAAAGAGAGCCAGGCTAGGAGTCAGGAGCCCTGGTCTAGATGTCGCCAGTACTCTTGCCCGGGAAGCCCCATAGACAGAGGAGTCTGGTGGACTCACAGTCCACAGACTCACAAAAGAGTTGGACGCGACAGAGCAACTACACAGCAGCAATACCGTGTGCTGCACAAGTCTGGAGTGAAGGGACAGTGGCTCTCTGAGGGTCCGCCTCGTGCAACGAACGAGCAGACTTCCAGTCAAGACCCTGACCACTCTGGCCTAGAGGCATCTAAGAAAGTCCCAGCCACCCACCGCAGGAAGCAGCAAGGAAGCGTTCACATTACTCGGAGGCTATGAGTAGGAAAAGCCTTCAAACACAAAAAGGACCTCAAGCCAAGGCCATATGTGAGTGAGACATTCACATAACTCATGTGGCAGAGGAATTCCATATAAAGAAATCACTAAAGAAAGAAAACAAGTGAAAACCACGGGGCCCCATCAGAGACAAAGTCAAAACCACCACACGAGGAGACCTGTGCATCCTTAGGTACTTGGCAGGTCCACAGAAAACAACCTCTGCTGAAGACTGGGATGGTTGGGAGATGCGTTTTCCTGGATGGAGGATGGGCTTGCTGGCCCTCGGATGCCCGGGACTCTCTTCCCGTCTTCTCTACAGCCCCACGACTTCTGCATTGATGGGGACACAGCCATGAAGGCGCCTATGATGCTGCGGGGCACCGAGTACCACTGGCATCTTCCCAACAGGTCCCTGCCCTGTGCAGTGCCACGGATGGGTCACCAAGGAAACGCAACAGCCCTCTTCACCCTTCCTAATAGAGGGAAGAGGGAGCAGGTGGAAGAGGTTTTGACTCCAGAGATGCTAGCAAGGTGGAGCAGCTTGCTTCGGAAGAGGTAATCCGTCAGGGCACGGTGCAGGCTGAGTCTACAGTGCTGTCCTTCACCTGGACCCTTCTAGTAAAAGTCCGTGCCCCAAATGGAGGACTAAATTATAGGAAAGAATTCTTATTTTCTCCAAGATTTTCCATGGGTTTCCTTAAATAAGGATTCCCAAGATTGTATCCAGATTTTGCCCTCATCAGTGAAAAGAGAGCCAGGCTAGGAGTCAGGAGCCCTGGTCTAGATGTCGCCAGTACTCTTGCCCGGGAAGCCCCATAGACAGAGGAGTCTGGTGGACTCACAGTCCACAGACTCACAAAAGAGTTGGACGCGACAGAGCAACTACACAGCAGCAATACCGTGTGCTGCACAAGTCTGGAGTGAAGGGACAGTGGCTCTCTGAGGGTCCGCCTCGTGCAACGAACGAGCAGACTTCCAGTCAAGACCCTGACCACTCTGGCCTAGAGGCATCTAAGAAAGTCCCAGCCACCCACCGCAGGAAGCAGCAAGGAAGCGTTCACATTACTCGGAGGCTATGAGTAGGAAAAGCCTTCAAACACAAAAAGGACCTCAAGCCAAGGCCATATGTGAGTGAGACATTCACATAACTCATGTGGCAGAGGAATTCCATATAAAGAAATCACTAAAGAAAGAAAACAAGTGAAAACCACGGGGCCCCATCAGAGACAAAGTCAAAACCACCACACGAGGAGACCTGTGCATCCTTAGGTACTTGGCAGGTCCACAGAAAACAACCTCTGCTGAAGACTGCTGCCACAGGCAGGGGGCTCTGCAGACAGCAACCCCTAGGGGCAGAGGAGCCTGGCTTGAAACCAGGAGCACTTGAGCTGGGAGCACTCATCTGAGTGCGCAGCACAGAACCCAGATGGAGTTGAGGCTGAGAGCGAGTGCGTCCGAGGAGAGCCCAGCCCACAGGGACCCTTGACTAGTTCATGGGTCCCGAGCTTAAATCCGGTGCCTCTTATAGGTAGCTCAAGGTGTATATCCCCGAGTTCTTCATTTCTGGCTCCTATAATTTAGATCAGATTTTTCCCCAGCTGGGCGTCACAGACCTGTCCTCGTGGCGGGCTGACTTGTCTGGCATCACCGAACAGCTAAGCCTATGGGTGTCCACAGTAAGTCACCCATGGGTGTCAACCCCTAGAAACCTAGACAGGAGGCCTCCTAGGAGGTGCTGGATGCTGGGTACTCTCCCTGCTTCCACATGACATCTCATAGCCTGGTTTTATTCAGTAATCCATAGGCACAGGGTGCCAAGAAGTAACCCGCCATGTGCTGGGTTTGTGATGGGAGATGGGGGCCCAGGGGCCACCAGATTCCTGTCCTCAGAGAGCTGTCCAGTCAGGTCATAGATGGCGGCCACAAAAAGTGACAAATGCAAAGACAGAAACAGAGGAAGAAAGCAGGTGAGGCCTGGTGGTATCGTAAATTTCTTAGATAAGCAAAGGATCTATGGCCTCAGTTAAGTATGACAAAGTCGTGCTAGAGGGAAGACGTGGGCTTGAGAGTTCAAATTTCAGTTCCACCTTTCATGACATTAAAAGGTTATCCAGCCCCTGGATTTATCTTCCTCATTTGTAAGACAGACATCATATGCTGATGTCATAGGATGGTTATGAACACCTGGATGACGTTGGTTGGCTCACTATTAAAAACCAGAGGTATCACTTTGCTGACAAAGGTCCATATAGTCAAAAGTATGGTTTTTCCAGTAGTCATGTGCGAATGCGAGAATTGGACCATAAAGAAAGCTGAGTGCCGAAGAACTGATGCCTTTAAACTGTGGTGCTGGAGAAGACTGTTGAGAGTCTTCTTGGACAGTAAGGAGATCAAACCAGTCAATCCTAAAGGAAATCAACCCTGAACATTCATTGGAAGGACTGATGCTGAAGCTGAAGCTCCAATACTTTGGCCACCCAATGAGAAGAACTGACTCACTGGAGAAGACCCTGATGCTGAGAAAGATTGAGGGCGGGAGGAGAAGGGGAAACAGAGGAAGAGATGGTTGGATGGCATCACTGAGTCAATGAACATGAATCTGAGCAAGCTCCAGGAGATGGTGAAGGACAGGGGAATCTGGCGTGCTGCAGTCCATGGGGTCACAAAGCATCAGACCCAACTTAGGGATTGAACAAGGTGTTCACACATCTTCTCTTTGCTCACCTCAGTAGCTGACCCCAGCGCTGGTCATTCCATCGGGCATGTGACTCAGTCCCCGCCAATGGCTGGTGACTGCATGAATGGAAAAGGGTGCACCCTGAGCAAGGTCCCCGTGCTGTTTGTCTGTACCACCACCTCCCAGCACACCCGGAATTGATTAGGTAAATATTTAGTCCAGCTTCTCAAATTTCAAAATGCCCTTTTGAAGCATTTTTTTTTAAAAAAAAACAAAAACATCTACAGGGCTGTGTGTGACCCTTGTTTTGCTCCTTGGGAGGCATGCTTTGGGATCGGAGTTCAGCATCAGGAGGGCAGTAGCCAGTGATTTCTGTTGCTCTCCTTTGGCAGGAAAGGCAAAATCTTCCTGGACTTTGTGGTGGGAGGGTGGAGGGAGACAAGGACTTGTCGTGGTGGAGCCCAAGGAGTCAGATACCAGTGGAGGGATGAACTGCAAGGCCCTCGTAAGCAGGTGTGGAGAGAAGTATCATGAGTTCATTCAGTTATTCATTCTCTTATTCAACAAAGGCTGAGGGGGAACTGGTCACTAACCAGGAAGCCAGGGGATTCCCTCACTGTGGGAAGAAGCACAACATTTGCAATGACAGAAAGGCTACTTCTACTGAGGGCACCCTCGAACTAATCCAGACTTCAGTTCCGAGGTTTTCCAGTAGTCATGTGCGAATGCGAGAATTGGACCATAAAGAAAGCTGAGTGCCGAAGAACTGATGCCTTTAAACTGTGGTGCTGGAGAAGACTGTTGAGAGTCTTCTTGGACAGTAAGGAGATCAAACCAGTCAATCCTAAAGGAAATCAACCCTGAACATTCATTGGAAGGACTGATGCTGAAGCTGAAGCTCCAATACTTTGGCCACCCAATGAGAAGAACTGACTCACTGGAGAAGACCCTGATGCTGAGAAAGATTGAGGGCGGGAGGAGAAGGGGGAAACAGAGGAAGAGATGGTTGGATGGCATCACTGAGTCAATGAACATGAATCTGAGCAAGCTCCAGGAGATGGTGAAGGACAGGGGAATCTGGCGTGCTGCAGTCCATGGGGTCACAAAGCATCAGACCCAACTTAGGGATTGAACAAGGTGTTCACACATCTTCTCTTTGCTCACCTCAGTAGCTGACCCCAGCGCTGGTCATTCCATCGGGCATGTGACTCAGTCCCCGCCAATGGCTGGTGACTGCATGAATGGAAAAGGGTGCACCCTGAGCAAGGTCCCCGTGCTGTTTGTCTGTACCACCACCTCCCAGCACACCCGGAATTGATTAGGTAAATATTTAGTCCAGCTTCTCAAATTTCAAAATGCCCTTTTGAAGCATTTTTTTTAAAAAAAACAAAAACATCTACAGGGCTGTGTGTGACCCTTGTTTTGCTCCTTGGGAGGCATGCTTTGGGATCGGAGTTCAGCATCAGGAGGGCAGTAGCCAGTGATTTCTGTTGCTCTCCTTTGGCAGGAAAGGCAAAATCTTCCTGGACTTTGTGGTGGGAGGGTGGAGGGAGACAAGGACTTGTCGTGGTGGAGCCCAAGGAGTCAGATACCAGTGGAGGGATGAACTGCAAGGCCCTCGTAAGCAGGTGTGGAGAGAAGTATCATGAGTTCATTCAGTTATTCATTCTCTTATTCAACAAAGGCTGAGGGGGAACTGGTCACTAACCAGGAAGCCAGGGGATTCCCTCACTGTGGGAAGAAGCACAACATTTGCAATGACAGAAAGGCTACTTCTACTGAGGGCACCCTCGAACTAATCCAGACTTCAGTTTCTCCCCCTGTAGGTGGGCACATAGTCCTGCAGCAGCTGTAGCAGCGAGGACAGGGAGGAGGTGGATGGATGTGAGTTCCAGGAAAAGAGACAGGCCTGGGAGCTCCTCGCTCTGACTGAGCCTGTGGACATGGGAACACAAGAAAGGCAGGAGGCTGTTTGTTTCGTCCCCAGCTGCCTGGGATGGCAAGGAGTCCTTCTCTGAGATGGAGAAGGTCTGTGCAAATGGGTTCCAAGTTCTGTGCATCTGCAGTGAGCAAGGCACAGTGACCAGTGCTTTCTGGGAGTGACCAAGAGGCCACCAGCAACTGGCTATGAGAAGCTCGACTTTGGAACCAGAATGCCTATGCTTGAACCTGGACTCTACCAATAATTAAGTATATAGGTCATTTGGGGTTTTAGTTTTGCTCTAACAAAGGACCACAACTGAGTGGTTTAACAACAGAAGTGTATTGTTCCACCAGAAGGCCATGATCAGATGGCAGAACGGCGGAGTTGGTTCCTTCTGAGGCTGTGAACGGCATCTGTCCTGACCTCTCCCCATGCTACTGGAGTTTGCTGGTCATGTTGCTTTGACGTGTAGATCTCTACTTTGTTTTCACATGGTGTTTTCCATGTGTGCATGACTCTGTCCAGATTTCCCCCTTTTACAAGGGCGTCAGTCACACTGGATTAAGGGCCCAGCCTAGTTCCTTATGGCTTCATCTGATTTAATTACATCAGCAACGACCCTGGTTCCAAATAAGGCCATATTCTGAGATATCAGTGGTTAAATTTTCAGGTGAGGGTGGTGGGGCTCAGGAGGGCAGTAGCCAGTGAT
This sequence comes from Tragulus kanchil, assembly GCA_022376925.1. Taxonomy (NCBI): domain Eukaryota; kingdom Metazoa; phylum Chordata; class Mammalia; order Artiodactyla; family Tragulidae; genus Tragulus; species Tragulus kanchil. The sequence continues at coordinate 180,703,553 of JAIOJX010000032.1, read as the reverse complement.
TTCTGTTGCTCTCCTTTGGCAGGAAAGGCAAAATCTTCCTGGACTTTGTGGTGGGAGGGTGGAGGGAGACAAGGACTTGTCGTGGTGGAGCCCAAGGAGTCAGATACCAGTGGAGGGATGAACTGCAAGGCCCTCGTAAGCAGGTGTGGAGAGAAGTATCATGAGTTCATTCAGTTATTCATTCTCTTATTCAACAAAGGCTGAGGGGGAACTGGTCACTAACCAGGAAGCCAGGGGATTCCCTCACTGTGGGAAGAAGCACAACATTTGCAATGACAGAAAGGCTACTTCTACTGAGGGCACCCTCGAACTAATCCAGACTTCAGTTTCTCCCCCTGTAGGTGGGCACATAGTCCTGCAGCAGCTGTAGCAGCGAGGACAGGGAGGAGGTGGATGGATGTGAGTTCCAGGAAAAGAGACAGGCCTGGGAGCTCCTCGCTCTGACTGAGCCTGTGGACATGGGAACACAAGAAAGGCAGGAGGCTGTTTGTTTCGTCCCCAGCTGCCTGGGATGGCAAGGAGTCCTTCTCTGAGATGGAGAAGGTCTGTGCAAATGGGTTCCAAGTTCTGTGCATCTGCAGTGAGCAAGGCACAGTGACCAGTGCTTTCTGGGAGTGACCAAGAGGCCACCAGCAACTGGCTATGAGAAGCTCGACTTTGGAACCAGAATGCCTATGCTTGAACCTGGACTCTACCAATAATTAAGTATATAGGTCATTTGGGGTTTTAGTTTTGCTCTAACAAAGGACCACAACTGAGTGGTTTAACAACAGAAGTGTATTGTTCCACCAGAAGGCCATGATCAGATGGCAGAACGGCGGAGTTGGTTCCTTCTGAGGCTGTGAACGGCATCTGTCCTGACCTCTCCCCATGCTACTGGAGTTTGCTGGTCATGTTGCTTTGACGTGTAGATCTCTACTTTGTTTTCACATGGTGTTTTCCATGTGTGCATGACTCTGTCCAGATTTCCCCCTTTTACAAGGGCGTCAGTCACACTGGATTAAGGGCCCAGCCTAGTTCCTTATGGCTTCATCTGATTTAATTACATCAGCAACGACCCTGGTTCCAAATAAGGCCATATTCTGAGATATCAGTGGTTAAATTTTCAGGTGAGGGTGGTGGGGGGGCTCAGTTGAATCCATGAGCTGCTGTGGGGCTTGGGTCCCCCTCTGTGCCTCAGTTCCCTTGCCCGTGAAATGGAGCTGATGCTCCTAACACGAGTAGGCTCTGGATGATTTACTGTATGTGAAGTCCATATTTTTGCTGTTCCACAAATACTCACTATTGTTGTTTCATTTTATCTCTTATCGCAGTGTCACATGCCTGCCAGAGCTGGAAAGCCATGTGAGCAGGTGAACGGGCTGACAGTGGTGGGACCAGGAAGCGGAAATGGTAAGAGCCCCCCTTGAAAGGCCTTTCTGTTCCACATTGTCACACACACTCAGCAGGTGATAGAAGAACTCAGTTCTGCCCAGGATGAAACTCACCTCTTGGGAATAGTGAGTTTGTTTGTTGGTGCTATTGAGTTAAGTGGAAAAAATAAATCGAGCATGGCTTACCTGGTTCTTTAAATTCCTGTATCCTGGCCACTGGGTCATCATATTATTCTCTCACCCAGTTGTCATGGACCAAACCAGGTCCTCCAAAACTTTGTATATTGAGCCTGAGCCCTCAGTGTGATTGTATTTGGAGAAAGGGCCTTTAGGGAAGTAATTAAAGTTCAATGAGGCCACAAGGATGGGGCCCTATTCCCAAGGAACTAGTGTCCTAATAAAAGGAAGAGATGCCAGAGCTTGCTTATCCTCGCTCTCTCTCTCCCTCTTTCTCTCCCTCTCTCTCTCCTGCTCTCTCTCCCTCTCCTCTGTCCCCACACATGGACAGAGAAGAAGCCATGCTAGGACTCAGCAAGAAGTCACCATATACAAGCCAGGAAGACAGATCTCACCAGAAACTAATCCTGATGTCACCTTGGCCTTTGGACCTCCAGCCGCCAGAATGATGAGAAACATGTTTCTGGTGTCTGAGCCCCTCCGTCTGTAGCATTTTGCTGTCAGTCAGAGCGGACTAATCCATGCCCTCAGACACCCTCAGAACCTTCTATTCCAAATGTACCTATCCCCAGGCCCTCTTCCTTCAGAGCCCTTCCGAATGCCAGTGGGGAGTCGGGGATTGCCTACCCCATTCCCCAGATCCTCAAGATAGTCCTTAGAAAGTGCACCTGGGCCGTGGTAGCTGGGACGACCCCACCGATGCACACACGGTCAGGAAGAGTCCTTTGGCATTTTGATTAGACTCATCTTTCGTCAGGAAGCTGTTTGGGGTATGGCTCTAGTTTCCCATTGCCCCTCTAGCCAATCATGACAGACTCAGTGGAGTAAAGCAACACAAATTTATTCTGCAGTTCTGGAGATCACAAGTTCAAAACGGGTCTTCCTGTCAATATCAAGAAGCCGGCAGGGCTTGCTTTTGGAGCTCCTTGGCCCAGGGCCCCACGTCTCACTGTTTCTTTCCTCCTGCTGGCCTGATCACATCACCTCCTCTGACTGGTCTCCCTCTCTTTCTACCCCCTTCTCCCTCTTTCCCCCTCTTTCTCTGCCTCTCTCCCTCATAAAGAAGGGCCTTGTGATGATTCTTAGGGCTCATCTGGGAGATCCATAATAGTCCCCTGCCCTCCCCCATTGCAAGATTCTTAATACATCCACAAAGGTACACAAAGTCCCTTGTGTTCTATCAGGTCACTGTTGCAAGCTCTGGGTGTTAGGACGTGGATGTCTTTGGGGAGTTGTTATCCATCCTACAAAGGTTAGTTGTTCAGTCACTGCATTGTGCCCAGCTCTTTGTGACCCCATGGGCTGTAGCCTGCCAGGCTTCTCTGTCCTCCACTATCTCCTGGGAGTGCGCCCAAGAGCTAGTGATGCTATCTAGCCATCTCATCCTCTGCCACCCGCTTCTCCTTTTGACTTCAATCTTTCCTAGTCTCAGGGTCTTTTCCAATGAATCATCTCTTTGCATCAGGTGGCCAAGGTTTTGGAGCTTCAGCTTCAGCATCAGTCCTTCCAATGAACATTCAGGGCTGATTTTCTTTAGGGTTCACTGGTATGATATCCTTGCAGTCCAAGGGACTCTCAAAGGTAGCTAATATTGATTCCTTCCCCACAGAATGTTGTTTGGGAACCTCTGGGTTATGAGATGAGGGATTCTTATTTATGTCAGTGGCACAATGGACTGAAAACAAAACCTGGACAGAAGGGACCTAGATCCCCCTTGTTAAAGCCTCTCCCTACCAGCTGTGTGCCTTTGGGCTGATCCCTTAACCTCTCGGTTTCTGTCTTTTTGCCGATCCCATGGGGACATTAGTGCCCATCCTCCAGCTCATGGTCAGGGCAGTGAGCACACAGCAGGCACCTGACATCTGGCAGGGACTGTGCTCGTCTCTAGACGGGGGCAAAGCTCAGTTCTATCCCCTGTGCAGGGGGACTGGAAGACTTAAAAGAGAATTGGGTCCAAAATCATGGAGCAAGGGCGGGGGGGGGGGTGTCTCAGAGGGACCTGTGCTGCTGAGCAGCAAGGATAACACACAGCCCTCTGTTTCCTCTGCCAACTCCACACCCCCCAGTCACCCACAGAACCTTCTAGGTCATGGCCACACACTGTATCCCCTGGTTTTAGGAAGCCTCAGGCACGGGGGCCTTAGCAACGAAACAAGGGTTGTGCCCGCACCACAGCACTTGAAAACACTCTGGAAAGAGTGCGGCTGAGTTTTGAAGTATCCACGTCAAGGTAGAAAAGGACAGTCTAACTGAGCCTACAGATATCCTGGAGACAGACCCTTGTTTTGCAAAGAATACTGTCCTTGAAGCTGGTGGACTGAGCACTCTGTCCCTGATTGATACACATCTACCAAAAGTCCTGTCGTCTCTCTGAGCCTCAGTTCAGTCACTGGTACAATAACGGGGGTGAAGACGGTGATCCCTCATCTCAGCTACTGTGAGACCTTCTCCGTCCCTCTAATTTCCACCAGGAGCTGGCCGTGGGGGTCCACGAACCTAGCAAGTGTACAAGCCTGGGAAGACCTTGGACCCTCACCTCCTCAGATCCACAGCAAACTGGCAACAGTTTTCAATCGGCCTGGAGGAAAGGAGGTTTGAGAGGGTATCTCTTTCCCTGTGTCTGGACTGCTGATCACCTGTCCCTGGGGTGCTCGCGTCATTGCTGGCAATTGGTGGCTAGTGTAGGGCTTTCGGGGCGGAGGGAGGGTGGTCCTGACAGGACAGGGCGGGGCCAGGGGAGGAGCCAGGGGAGGGGCGGAGTCAGGGCGCAGCTTGGTCTGTGACGGGTTCTGGCTCGAGTCCAGCAGGTCCCTGGCTCTTGACGGAGCCCGGCCGACTGTCGCCTCTGCTGTGCTGCTGTGTGCACGTTCGTCACCGGACAGAGTGAGTACAGGCAACGTGGACCGATGTCCTGTGGGCTCGGGGTGAGGAATGGCTTCTGGAATTACGGGGTGTGGAGGGCGTTAAGACTGGAGGTGTCCTAGGGCGAACCGGACAGTGCTGGGGGGAGCGCCCAGTGCCTCTGGGGCCGCAGAGGTGCCCCGTGCAGTGTGGCCGGGGACCATGCCAAAGCTGGCTGAGCCTCCGCTATTCCACGGATAAGATGTGAATTATTGTGCCCCCTCACCGTGTGGCTGTGGAAATTTAAGATGTGAATACAGTCACCCACAGAACCTTCTAGGTCATGGCCACACACTGTATCCCCTGGTTTTAGGAAGCCTCAGGCACGGGGGCCTTAGCAACGAAACAAGGGTTGTGCCCGCACCACAGCACTTGAAAACACTCTGGAAAGAGTGCGGCTGAGTTTTGAAGTATCCACGTCAAGGTAGAAAAGGACAGTCTAACTGAGCCTACAGATATCCTGGAGACAGACCCTTGTTTTGCAAAGAATACTGTCCTTGAAGCTGGTGGACTGAGCACTCTGTCCCTGATTGATACACATCTACCAAAAGTCCTGTCGTCTCTCTGAGCCTCAGTTCAGTCACTGGTACAATAACGGGGGTGAAGACGGTGATCCCTCATCTCAGCTACTGTGAGACCTTCTCCGTCCCTCTAATTTCCACCAGGAGCTGGCCGTGGGGGTCCACGAACCTAGCAAGTGTACAAGCCTGGGAAGACCTTGGACCCTCACCTCCTCAGATCCACAGCAAACTGGCAACAGTTTTCAATCGGCCTGGAGGAAAGGAGGTTTGAGAGGGTATCTCTTTCCCTGTGTCTGGACTGCTGATCACCTGTCCCTGGGGTGCTCGCGTCATTGCTGGCAATTGGTGGCTAGTGTAGGGCTTTCGGGGCGGAGGGAGGGTGGTCCTGACAGGACAGGGCGGGGCCAGGGGAGGAGCCAGGGGAGGGGCGGAGTCAGGGCGCAGCTTGGTCTGTGACGGGTTCTGGCTCGAGTCCAGCAGGTCCCTGGCTCTTGACGGAGCCCGGCCGACTGTCGCCTCTGCTGTGCTGCTGTGTGCACGTTCGTCACCGGACAGAGTGAGTACAGGCAACGTGGACCGATGTCCTGTGGGCTCGGGGTGAGGAATGGCTTCTGGAATTACGGGGTGTGGAGGGCGTTAAGACTGGAGGTGTCCTAGGGCGAACCGGACAGTGCTGGGGGGAGCGCCCAGTGCCTCTGGGGCCGCAGAGGTGCCCCGTGCAGTGTGGCCGGGGACCATGCCAAAGCTGGCTGAGCCTCCGCTATTCCACGGATAAGATGTGAATTATTGTGCCCCCTCACCGTGTGGCTGTGAAGATTAATAAAGTGTTGGTTCTCACCCAAGTATGATTTTACCGCTGGACCCCGGTTCGTCTGGAGGCGTTTCTAGTCATCATAACCGGAGGGGGTGCCCACACTGGCTTTCAAGAGGAGAGGACAGACCAGGGGTGCTGCTGAACGTCCTGCTCTATATAGGACAGCCCCAACCGCAAAGGACCATCCGGCTCTGGGTCCTAACAGTGCTGAGACACCCTGAACTCGGTGGTGGGGACAAAGTGTGTTGTACCCAGGACGTCCTTGGCAAACCATAGTGTCTATTGTTTTCTGTGCCTGGCATCTCGCACCTTCGGAAATCAGAACAATGATTGAATACAGTCTGTTCCCCAGGAAGCTGCCACCCAGGGTAGTTGTTAAAGCTCCAGACATCGTCTGGCCATTTGCTTAGTGAACAAAACGTAGACTGTAAAGTGAGTCGCATGTTCAGTTTTTCTAAAGATGAAGCTCTGGGCATGAAACGTGTCGATGACAGGGAAGCGCTGCCCGGGGCCAGCATCCTACTGACGGCATGAAGAGTGAGCGGCTGGCGGGAACTTGGGGACAGGATGGATGGTGGTGACGTATACTTCATTGCTCTCCAGACTCGTTGAGGTGTGTACATCAAACATGTCCAGCTCTTGGCATGGCAGTCCGGCCTCATTCGAGTAGTTTTAGAAAAGAAAGAGAAAGGAAACTGAAGCTGAGCTTCAGTGGGTGAGTTATTCAAGGTCAGCTGGTGGGTCAGCCCCAGGGAATGCCCGGGCTCAGCCCTCAATGCCCAGCCTGGTTTCACTTCCAAGATTCGGTGACCAGTGCGTGGTCTAACACCTCTGAATGACAGAGTGGGAGCCGGGTCCACGCATCCATTCACTCCACAGAGAGGCCCGAGCACTGCCTCTTGACCGGAAGTGTCATGGCGGGACCCGCAGAGATGAAGGTCCTTTCTTACGGGCACATCTTCTCGTGGGGGAGACCCTGGACGAGAGAAGCCCCCAGCACATGCACATATAATGTCGCCTCTGTGATCAATGGAGCCATGAGAGAAACAGTGGAAGGAGCCCTTATAGAGAAGAACAGTGGTGCGTGGCCAGGCGTGGGCAGGGTACCACCCAGAAGTGACAGACAAGTGGAAGCCTGGATCCAGGGAGCAGCTGGGCCTGGTGAGGGACATGGGGAAAGGGTTCCAAGCAGGAGGGTGGAACATGCAAGAGCCCAGGGTTGGACAGGGCTTCTGTGTTAGGAATTGACAAACAAAATGTATGTCCTGGGGTGCAGAGCTGGTCAGCTGTGGCTGGTGAGAGCCGGACAGAGCTGGCAGCAGTTAGGTCTCACCGAGCCAGTGGGCAGCAATCGTGTCCTTGGGCAGGAGAGCGCCTTGTCCGTGTTCGTGATGGAAGGGGATTCTTTCAGAAAATACTTATGTATGTAGAGTGGCTCTGAGGGGTAGGAGAAGCGGGGTCCAGATGAAAGAAAATGAAAGACTTCCATTGGGATGATGGCAAGGAAAGTGGGGGGAGGCAGGCAGATTTCAGAGCCGGGAACCGACAAGCCTTGCTGGTGGTCTGGAGATGGGAAGGGACATTAAGAATGTTTCCTGGTTCCTGAAGGCTCTGCCTCCTGGGCTGGAGGGTCCAGGGGAAGTGTCGGCTTTTGTCTTTCCCTCTCTGCCCGGCTCCCGCCCTGCATCTCCTTGTGCAATCAGCCGATAGTGGACAGATCCTCCTGAGCCGCACGCCTCCACGGCTGAGTCCAAAGTCGACCTTGGTGGGACTCTGTTGCCCAACATTGGGAGTAAACACCAGCAGACGTCCAGGCTGGAGCCTTCAATGCCCAGCCCAGGGAATGCCCGGGCTCAGCCCTCAATGCCCAGCCTGGTTTCACTTCCAAGATTCGGTGACCAGTGCGTGGTCTAACACCTCTGAATGACAGAGTGGGAGCCGGGTCCACGCATCCATTCACTCCACAGAGAGGCCCGAGCACTGCCTCTTGACCGGAAGTGTCATGGCGGGACCCGCAGAGATGAAGGTCCTTTCTTACGGGCACATCTTCTCGTGGGGGAGACCCTGGACGAGAGAAGCCCCCAGCACATGCACATATAATGTCGCCTCTGTGATCAATGGAGCCATGAGAGAAACAGTGGAAGGAGCCCTTATAGAGAAGAACAGTGGTGCGTGGCCAGGCGTGGGCAGGGTACCACCCAGAAGTGACAGACAAGTGGAAGCCTGGATCCAGGGAGCAGCTGGGCCTGGTGAGGGACATGGGGAAAGGGTTCCAAGCAGGAGGGTGGAACATGCAAGAGCCCAGGGTTGGACAGGGCTTCTGTGTTAGGAATTGACAAACAAAATGTATGTCCTGGGGTGCAGAGCTGGTCAGCTGTGGCTGGTGAGAGCCGGACAGAGCTGGCAGCAGTTAGGTCTCACCGAGCCAGTGGGCAGCAATCGTGTCCTTGGGCAGGAGAGCGCCTTGTCCGTGTTCGTGATGGAAGGGGATTCTTTCAGAAAATACTTATGTATGTAGAGTGGCTCTGAGGGGTAGGAGAAGCGGGGTCCAGATGAAAGAAAATGAAAGACTTCCATTGGGATGATGGCAAGGAAAGTGGGGGGAGGCAGGCAGATTTCAGAGCCGGGAACCGACAAGCCTTGCTGGTGGTCTGGAGATGGGAAGGGACATTAAGAATGTTTCCTGGTTCCTGAAGGCTCTGCCTCCTGGGCTGGAGGGTCCAGGGGAAGTGTCGGCTTTTGTCTTTCCCTCTCTGCCCGGCTCCCGCCCTGCATCTCCTTGTGCAATCAGCCGATAGTGGACAGATCCTCCTGAGCCGCACGCCTCCCACGGCTGAGTCCAAAGTCGACCTTGGTGGGACTCTGTTGCCCAACATTGGGAGTAAACACCAGCAGACGTCCAGGCTGGATGGTGGGGACCAGGGGCCGGACTGCCCTGGGCCTGCCTACCCGTGGCCCACCCTCTGTCTCCCAAGCCCCTTTGGCCCGGGGTGCCAGACCAGCTCCATCGATCTGCCGTCTTCCCTGTGACACGGGGTGGCGTCTCTGCAGACACGCTGGCGTCCGGGGCCTAGGAGAGGGTCAGTCAGGGCAGGCTCTCCCGGCTCGCAGTGGGGGCAGGTCTCCTGAGAGCCAAGCTTGCAGAGCCTGGCGCAGACGCTCCGCTGGCTCAAGGCTGGCACAAAACTCTGTAAACTGTGTAGTTGCACCAGAGGCCCTCAAGTGTCGTGGCAAAGCCTGGGCTTGGAACCGAGGACACCTGGAATGAGCAGCCTTAGACCCTACTCTCTCAGAAGTGACCTCTGTGACCGTCTGGTTCCTCTTCTGGACAATTGTGACAATGGTATCAACCCATGTTGCTGTGGAGGAGCGTAAGTGGGCTTTTCAGGTGAAGAGGTTAGGAGAGGCCCGAGGACCAGCGGCAGCCACCGAGGAAAGGGAACAGCGTCGTTCCTCATGAAGGGGGGCCTCAAGGCAGCGTGGACCCCAGTTGAGCGGAGTCTGGATGTTGACCTGGTCCCATTACTCACTCACTGGCTGAGATAAGCTCTTTCGTTTTGCTCAGCCTCTGTTTGTGGCTGTGGTTTAGTTGCTAAGTCAGTTTCGACTGTTTGGTGACCCCGTGGACTGTAACCAGCCAGGCTCCTCTATCCATAGGATTTGCCCAGGCAAGAACACTGGAGTGGGGCTTTCCTGGTGGTCCAGTGGGTAAGGGCACTGCCTTGCAGTGCAGGGGGCGCAGGTTTGATCCCTGGCCTGGGAAGGTCCCATGTGCCGCGGAGCAGCTGGACCAATGTGTCTAACGACTGAGCCGGAGCTCTGGAGCGCATGTGCCCAGAGCCGGTGCTCTGCAACGAGAGAGGCCACTGCGATGGGAGGCCCACACAGGCCAAAGAACGAAGATGGATGAAAATAAATAAACGAAAGACCAACAGAAGTGGCTAAAAAAAAAAAAAAGAACACTGGAGTGGGTTGCCATGTCCTCCTCCAGAGGATCTACGTGACCACCCCGGGACTGAACTCGCATCTCCTGCATTGGCAGGCAGCTTCTTTACTGCTGAGCCATCATAGAAACCTCAGTTTATTTGGCTGTAAAACGGAGCCAATAGTGGTTTTAGTAAGGATAAAAGGTAGTAATATTTATAGAGCGTTTAATAGGTCCTGAATAAACAGTGGCTTCAATAAGGAAGAGAGACCTAAATGGAGCGAGGTTTTCTGAGTCCCAAACCTACAGATCAGGGGAGCCTGAGGAAAGCTGTTCTCTCGGGGAGATTCGTGGAGACGTGGCAGTGACTCTGGTCCATCAGATGGCTGGTGGTTCAGGGGCAGCCAGTGGTGGGGCCACAGCCCCAGACCTCCAGGCCTGAGGAGGGAAGGGTCTGGCCCAAGGTCACCAGGCTGGCATCAGGGCCGAGAGGCTGGGAGGCTGGGACTCTCACTTCTGCTCCAGACCAGCTGTCCCTGGGCTCAGTCCAAGCAGGAAACTCCCCTGAGGTCTGTAGCTGTTGTTTGAAAGCACTTCTTTCAGGGTAATTATCAGCTCAGTGGTAATCTGTGAGGGGGTGGTAGGGGGTGGGCTGGGCAGAACTGCTTCTGCAGCAATATCCTGCTGCACTGACGATTCTGACACTCTGCAGACTAAAGGCCCTGATCACACCACCCACCTGTGCCCTTTAAAGACCTTCATGAAGTCAACTCTCAAAGTGGGAACAAAAAGGGAGTGTCAGGGGCTTCCCTGGTGGTCTAGTGGGTAGAGAGTCCGCCTTGTAGTGCAAGGCGCCAGTTCGATCCCTGGCCTGGGAGGATCCCACGTGCCGTGGAGCAGCTGGACCGATGTGTCCAATTACGAGCCAGTGCTTTAGAGCGCATGCGCCCAGAGCCAGTGCTCTGCAACAAGAGAGGCCACTGCAATGGGAGGCCCACACAGGCCAAAGAATAAAAATGGATGAAAATAAATAAACAAAAAATCAATACAAAAAATCAATAAAGAGGCCAAAATTTCCCCCAAAAAATGGGGCTGGGAGAGGGAGTGTCAGCGTGGGAAGCCCAGACTGCCTCTTGTTTATTTATTTATTTGGCTCCTTGGGAACATGGGATCTTTGTTACATGGGATCCTTGATGTGGCTCACAGACTTGAGTGGTGGTACATGGGCTCAGTAGTTGCGGTGCACAGGCTTAATTGTTCTGCGGCACATGGGATCTTAGTTCCTGACCGAGGATCGAACCTATGCCCCTGCACTGCCAGGCAAACTCATTACCACTAGGCCACCAGGAAAGGTTTCTCAGTTCTCTGCAGAGGCGCTATCGTGACAGTGGATGAACTAATGGGGGGCCGAGGTTTTCTGAGTCCCAAACCTACAGATCAGGGAGCCTGAGGAAAGCTGTTCTCTCGGGGAGATTCGTGGAGACGTGGCAGTGACTCTGGTCCATCAGATGGCTGGTGGTTCAGGGGCAGCCAGTGGTGGGGCCACAGCCCCAGACCTCCAGGCCTGAGGAGGGAAGGGTCTGGCCCAAGGTCACCAGGCTGGCATCAGGGCCGAGAGGCTGGGAGGCTGGGACTCTCACTTCTGCTCCAGACCAGCTGTCCCTGGGCTCAGTCCAAGCAGGAAACTCCCCTGAGGTCTGTAGCTGTTGTTTGAAAGCACTTCTTTCAGGGTAATTATCAGCTCAGTGGTAATCTGTGAGGGGGTGGTAGGGGGTGGGCTGGGCAGAACTGCTTCTGCAGCAATATCCTGCTGCACTGACGATTCTGACACTCTGCAGACTAAAGGCCCTGATCACACCACCCACCTGTGCCCTTTAAAGACCTTCATGAAGTCAACTCTCAAAGTGGGAACAAAAAGGGAGTGTCAGGGGCTTCCCTGGTGGTCTAGTGGGTAGAGAGTCCGCCTTGTAGTGCAAGGGGCGCCAGTTCGATCCCTGGCCTGGGAGGATCCCACGTGCCGTGGAGCAGCTGGACCGATGTGTCCAATTACGAGCCAGTGCTTTAGAGCGCATGCGCCCAGAGCCAGTGCTCTGCAACAAGAGAGGCCACTGCAATGGGAGGCCCACACAGGCCAAAGAATAAAAATGGATGAAAATAAATAAACAAAAAATCAATACAAAAAATCAATAAAAGAGGCCAAAATTTCCCCAAAAAAGTGGGGGCTGGGGAGAGGGGAGTGTCAGCGTGGGAAGCCCAGACTGCCTCTTGTTTATTTATTTATTTGGCTCCTTGGGAACATGGGATCTTTGTTACATGGGATCCTTCGATGTGGCTCACAGACTTGAGTGGTGGTACATGGGCTCAGTAGTTGCGGTGCACAGGCTTAATTGTTCTGCGGCACATGGGATCTTAGTTCCCTGACCGAGGATCGAACCTATGCCCCCTGCACTGCCAGGCAAACTCATTACCACTAGGCCACCAGGAAAGTCCCTCAGACTGTTTCTCAGTTCTCTGCAGAGCAGGCGCTATCGGCGGTGACAGTGGAGGCTGAGAATACAAAATTAGGAGGCTGTGACACAGACGGGGAGGACCGGGGAGCTGGGGAGCTGGCTGGTGTGGCGGCTCAGAGCATGAGCTTTCAGGGTCAGAACTGGGTCTGAGCCCAAGCTTTGCCTCTACTAGAAAGTGGCTCAACCTCTCTGGGCCTCAGATGACCATTGGTAAAACGGAGCTCATTTCGCGGCCGCAGCCTGCAGCGTCTTGAGCGGGGCTTGGCTCCCAGCCAGAGACAGAGGCCAGGTCCCCGCCGTGAGAGCGCCAGATCTGAGACACCAGCGGTCAGTGACGAGTCCCCGCCCTTTGGCTCGGCAGAAAAAAAAGTCTCACGAAGATGGAAAGTCGTGAAACAAGCTAGGTATTTATTAGGAGGAAAAGGAGTATGTACGTGTGGATAGACATAAAGGCAAACCTAGAGAGAGACAGTCGCTGAGTCGCGCCCTTGTGGCAGTTTGAGTTACTTTTAGGGGGCGTTTCTTTCGGGTTTCCTTTGGCCCATCATTTTGATTCGCCTGGCTCACAGTCCATATCTGGTGTATCTCAGGATCCTCCAGGTGTGTGCACACGTTTCTTAGCCAAGATGGGGCTCACGGGAGAGGCGTTTGAGTGGAGCAGTTCTGGACGTCACTCCTTTGACCTCCGGGGAGCCTGTCTGTGCATGTGTGGTCAGGGAGGGCTCCTAACTTCAAGAATGAGAGATCCTTGGTTTCCGAGTAGGGTCCTGCCTGCTCCTTTAATTGTTTTGCTAATCTCATCTTGGAGTTTCCAGCCACAGGATCTCCAATGGCTTTTCCCCTGAGGGGGCCCACCTCCCTCCTGCCTCATAGCTGGTAATAGAGCCCGCCTGCATGGGTGTGTGTGTGAGGCTACAGGATTTGGTGTTTGTCCAGACAGCGCCGTACTCAGCCGTGGCAGGTGCTGGCGATGCCCCTGGGCCTCCCACGAGCACAGGGACCGCTGAGGCCGCTGTCCTTGGCTCAGGGTCCCTGGAGGTCCTGCAGACAGAACATTCGGTTGAACTTTCCCCATGGGCTCAGGGGTGGTTTTTCTTTTTGGACATGCAAGAAGCAGATTTGTTTATTGAAAATGACACACATTCCATGGGCAGAATGGGGTCCGTCTCAAAAGGTGAGACCGTCCCGGGTAGAGACGCTCTCCGCAGACAGCACTGGGGCCGTCTCAGAAGGCGAGAGGCCCTCGGGGTAATGTGGCGGCCAGGAGCGGGGAGGGGGCCGTGCCTGAGTCTGTCAGGCTTATTCCGCCAGGTCTGCTGACCCCAGGCTCCCTGGTGGTCCCCCAGCAGCAGCAGAACGGGACCCTTTGAAGTTTGGTTTGCGGGGACCTGTGGCTCTGTGGTCATATGCGCCCTGGGCCTGGGGGACCTGGTGACAAGGTGTCCACTGGGAGAGAATTCTCAGCTGCAGGGGTCACACGCCAGGCGGCAGCTCTCCTCGGGGGCCAATCGTGGGAATTAGTTGTCTGATCGCCTCTAGGCTCCCGTGAGAGCGTGTGTGTGAACGCGTGTGCCCCGTGGTATAGCTGGGGAAGCGGGGGCTCGGGTGGGGGCTTGGCCCATCGCGGCCACACCGCCAGCTCGCACTTGGACAGCACGTCTGCATCGGGCCTGTTCCAAGCCATTGTTCATGTGGACGCCTTAAAGCCTCGGCCACCCCCGTGAACGTTCTGTCCTGACAACCATCTACAGGCGGCGACATGGGTGTGGCTGACGTGCATCAAATCACACTTGGAGGGGGTGGCGGGGCTGGGATTTGAACCCAGACTTCTGGACCGCAGTCTCTGGAGTTCACAGCGGGGGGAAGGAGGCTCTTAGGAGGCCCGGGCATAGGGACAGTTTCTGGATGAACGGGAGGGGTCTAGGTGGGTGGCAGGAGAGAGACTGAGGGTGGACAAGGCCAGAATGACAGCAGAGCCCCCAGGCCCACCCGAGAGGCTGCAGAGAGGCCAGATGAGGGCCTCCATCGGGGCGGCAGAGAAGGGAGGCCGGGGGCTCAAACCACACCTCCGTGGCCTCACAGTCCTGGAGGCTGGAAGTCAAGATCAGGGTGTCGGCAGGGCTCCTCCTAGGGCCTCTCTCCTTGGCTTATAGGTGACTGTCTCCTTCCCCCTCCGCACACTGGATCAGGGCCTCACTCTAAGGACCCCATTTTAACGCAACCACCTCTTAACAACCCTGTCTCCAAACGCAGTCACATTCGGAGGTCCTGGGGTTCAGCACGTCACTGGATAGACTTGGGGGGACACAATTCAGCCCATGACAGAAGAGGGAAGTCGGAGAGCCCACAGTGGAAGGGCAGAATTTCCTCAAGGGGAAAGGTGCCTCTGATAAGGGAGTGGCTTTGCGGGATCCTGGAGCAGCCCCTGGGAAGGAGAGGGAGACGGATGGTGTCACAGGAGCCTGGCATTCTGCCCATGCCACAGAGCAGATGCTCCCAAAGAACAGGGACAGATCCAGCCGTGTGGCCACAGGGAGTGGCTACCCTGAGTTCATAGGACACAAGGCTTTGCAAATGCTATGTCTCTGCAAGAAAGTGGGAGCCCGGGGTCATGCATGAAAACAAGGCTGCTGGCTTGGGATAACCTCAGAGCTGCTGAGCAGGCAGTGCATGGAGAGCCCTCCGACCCCTGTAACGGGACACTCCGTGTGGATGAGAAGAGGCTTCTTGCCTGGGCTCGATGCCCACAGGGCTCTCATCCCTGCCTTGTCCTTCTTCTCCTCACCGTTAAATGCCCGCATCCCCAAGTCTCTGTCCTTCAGCCCCTCGTGCGCTCTCTAAACCCTCACTCCTAGCCGCTGGGGTTCATCATCGCCCTTTGGGGCTGCTTGCTGGCGGTGCCGCCCCTTCAGAATGTCAGCCCTGCTCCTAATCTTGGGATCTTCTCCCTGAGAGGGTGCTGCGCTGGCCGCCCACCCTCTCTGAGGTCACCTTCCCACTGTTTCTTTCAGAATAAGGGGCAGCCATGATGCGTTTCTGCCTCCTTTTGTGTTTGGTGCTCCTCAGCCCGCAGATGGCCACCCTCCGCCGCCCCCCGAAGAAGAAAGCCCAGGAGTTGCCACCGGCGGTTGCCACGGAGGCACCTGGCAGCAGGGACTTTGTCTTCGACCTCTACAGGACCTTGACCGCAGTTGCCCCTGGCCAGAACATCTTCTTCTCCCCTCTGAGTGTCTCCATGAGCCTGGCCATGCTCTCCCTGGGATCCGGGTCCAACACCAGGGCGCAGATCCTGGAGGGCCTGGGCATCCGCGCTGGGGAAGGCTCGGAGGAGGAGCTCCACCATGCCTCCCAGCAGCTGCTGCGGGAGCTGCGGCAGCCCAGCGACAGCCTCCAGCTGAGCCTGGGCAACGCTCTGTTCACCAAGCCCACGTTCCTCGTCCAGGAGGCCTTCCTGGAAGCTGTGAGGACCCTGTATCTGGCAGACGTCTTCCCCACTGACTTTGAGGACCCCGAAGGGGCCAAGAATAAGATCAACGAGTATGTGGCAAAGCAAACGAGAGGCAAGATTGTAGACCTGATACACAGCCTGGATGGCACCCAGGTCATGGTTATGGTAAATTACATTTTCTTTAAAGGTAAGACCCTTGGGCTTGAGCCTGCACTTCCTCTCTTCAGGTGCTTTTGTTAAACGCAGAGAGAACAAAGCAAAAGAACCACAAACCCCCAAAACAAAACAAAAAAAGACAAAAAAAAAAAAAAAAAAGCCAGTTCCCACACACATGAGTGGAAACGGGTTTCATCCTTCCTGGTCCCTGGTGACAGAGTGAAGCCAGCAGTCAGCGGGGTCAGATGGTGCCTTCTCAGCCGTCTCAGGTGATGTGAGTGCGCAGTCGCTTCAGTCGTATTAGACTCTGTCGCCCGCCAGCCTCCTCTGCCCATGCGATTTTCCCGGCTGGAGCCCTGGACTGGGCTGCCATGCCCTCCTCTAGGGGATCTTCCTGACCCAGGGATGGAGCCTGCGTCTCCTGCGTGGCGGGCTGATTCTTCACGGCTGAGCCACCGGGCAGCCCCTCAGTGCCTGAGGTGATGTCAAAGAGCCGAATGCTGTTCGCTCCACTGGGGAAGAGCTGGCTCCTCTTTGGGCCCCTGGGAGCACTTAAAGTCCCAGCATCCACATAGACTCTGAAGCAGGAGTTGGTCACGGCCAGGATGCCAAAGACCTGATGCCACAGCTACACGGGCAGGGCTGTGGGCCTCGGCAGGGACCTCTAGAGGGCTTTGCCAGCTGCTCTGAGGCACCCACAGCCTCCCTCCATGCCCTCCTCGGGGCTGTTTCCTCAACTTAGAAATCCAGGGACAAGAACCTATTCCTTTGACTCGTCTTCTCTCTCCTCGTCCAGAGCCAGCCTCCCCATCTTGGTCTCCCTGGCATTTCTTACAAATATCCCAGCTCATCTCAGCATGTACACCAGCTTCTCCTTCTAAATACCGAGTCCCTGAGCACCCTACCTGGGACCTGACTGAGGATGGGGAGCAAGGGAAGAGAAAGGGAAAGAGGAAAAACTGTGAACCAAACCCCTCTTCCTGTGGTCACAGAGAGTGAGGATCAAGCTTGCCTTGCCTTCTAAGATTTCTTGAGCCCTGGTTCAGGACTGGGCTGCAGAGGAGAGCTGTGGAGTAAGCTAAGGCAACCGGCGCTGTATTTGATGGAAGCAGTTACTTGAATCACTTTGAATAAAATGTCCCATACAAGACAGACAGAGCAATAAGCACAATCAAAGACTTCCCAGCAGGAAAAATCATGGTGTTTTGTTTTTGATTTTTTTCCCTTAGGGAACCTTACAAACCTTTCTTCCAAACCTAGAATGAAATTCAACATTGGGACAAGAGTGATAAAGACTAGTTCACCCTCTTCACTGGGTTATTTGAGCTTGACGACCAACCTCAGAGAATCAGACAGACAACATTTGGGGTGAAGGGTGTCTGAAGACATGAGAACTAACCTCCTTGTTTTGCAAGTGTGGAAGGATAGCCCCACAGAAATTTCTAGCCTGTCCCCTGAATTAGAAAGTGGTTTGTCCTTATATTCAAGAGGCTCAGCAGTCACGTCTCCCCACGACACTGCTCTAAACAGGATGCTCTGTTTAGTCGGTTACTGTGGGCCCACTTTTCATTGGCAGTTGACAATGCCCAATTTCTTTTCCATTTTAATCTGTAGCTCAATGGGAGACAAGCTTCAACCCCAAAGACACCCACGAGCAGGACTTCCACGTGACCCCGGAGATGGTGGTAAAGGTGCCCATGATGAAACACCAGGACAACTTTTACTACTTCCTGGACCGAAACCTCTCCTGCAAGGTGGTGGGGGTCCCCTACCAGGGTAACGCCACTGCCTTCTTCATTCTCCCCCGCGAGGGCGGAATGGAACAGGTGGAAAATGGCCTGAAGGCAAAGATAGTGAAGAAGTGGCTCAAGATGCCCATGAAGAGGTACTCTTCACACTGCTCTGGGGCCAGCCTGCTGCTGCACACCCTCAGGGCCACACGGCTGTCGTGGGAGGACTCCCCTGGCCTTTCAAGTCCAGCGGCTATCAGGCCCAAGGCAGCCAGCTGGAGGGAGCAGGGTTGGAAGCCGGGTTTTCTGGTGGGACCATCCGAGTAAGCAGTAACCTTTGGGGACAACTCAGATCTAAGTTCAGAGTAAGTTGGGTTCCATTCTAGGCAACAGGATGGAGGAGTATTACGAAACTGAGAGATGACAGGAAGAAGAACCTGTGCTTTAGGAAGAGTCTAAGAAAGATCCTCTTCTCTTGACAGGCAGCTTGAGCTTTATCTCCCCAAGTTCTCCATTGAGGGCTCCTATCAGCTGGAAAAAGTCCTCCCCAAGATAGGGATCAGAGACGTCTTCACCTCCAACGCGGACCTGACAGGCATCTCCAACCACTCCAGCATCCGGGTGTCGGAGGTGAGCCAGGAAGCTCCTGAGCACCTGCTTCCAGAAATTTCTATCCTATTCGGTTCTTTTCCATTCCATTCCATGCCATCCCTCATTCCAAATTCTCTCTCTCTCCTCCATCTTCATTTCCACAAGAAGCAAAGGTTTCACTTTACATCTTGTCCTCTGATCAATGGGAAATGGTATTGAGTGCCGTCGAGACTTCCCTCGTAGCTCAGCTGGTAAAGGGTCTGTCTGCAATAGAGGGAGACCTGGGTTCAATCCCTGGGTTGGGAAGATCCCCTAGAGAAGGGCATAGCAGCCCACTCCAGCATTCTTGCCTGGAGAATCCCCATGGACAGAGAAGCCCAGAGGGCTGCAGTCCATGGGGCCGCAAAGAGTTGGACATGCCTGAGTGACGCAGCACGCACATCCAGAGCTGTATCTTGGGGAAGGTGTCTTGTCTTAAGCAATCAAAACTAAGAGTCAGATGCTGACTCCTTCACTCCCTAGCTGTGTGCCGTCCAACAATTACTGGACCTCTCTGAGCCTCCTTTCTCTATATAAACTTGGAGAGTCATGCCCTTGCTGTGAGATGCAGTGAGAATTCAATGGAAGACATGTGTGCACGCACCTCTAAGTCCTGGAGCACAGTAGGTGTTCAGTCTCATCACTTCCTGTCTGCTTCATGGCTCAGGAGCACAGAGACTCGGATGGTGATGCTGCGGGTGTGATCTTGGCCATTTCCCCCTTTGGCATCTCCCGGCTCCTACTGGCTCGGTGACGCCGGATGTCTCCTCTGTAGATGGTGCACAAAGCCATGGTGGAGGTGGACGAGTCTGGAACCAAAGCGGCTGCAGCCACGGGGACGGTCATCATGTTCAAATCTGCCCGAATGGGCTCTCAGAAAGTCGTGTTCGACAAGCCCTTTCTGATACTCATCGTGGAGAACAACAAGCACATTCTTTTCTTGGGCAAAGTGATTCGCCCTTGAGATAGGGATTTCTCACAGGCCTCCACTCAGAAGGTGAGGGTGCACTACAGCCATCTCTCCGCTAGGTGCTAGTGATCAACACAGGTTTAGTTGACTAATAAGACTCCAACAGATCATAATAATAGCAATAGCATTGAAATCCTGACGACTGCTTCTTTTCCCAGGATTGCAAGACATGGGTTCCTTGGAGAACATTTGGTTTTGTCTTCCCCTTTCATCAGTGTAGGTTAGCACCGAGGCCCAGAGAGGTTGGTTGACTTGCCCAAGGCTACACAGCATGCTAGTAGCAGACAGAAGCCCCAAATCTAAGTCCCTGCTGTGCAGCCCAGCACCACCAAGCTCTATAGGAGGGTAGTTCCAGTAGATATTTCCAGCAGGAAGTGCATCCCTAAGTCTAGCTCCCCACCTGTCGGTAATACCAGCTATCAGGTCATCATGCCTTGGAAAAAAATGCTGGATTGGGAGTATGAAATAGGGCTTCTGTCCCAGCTGTGTGACATTAGGCAATACTGTCTGTCTCTGGACTCCGGTTTCCTCATGTCAGGGACTGAAGGATCCTTGAGGTCCTGTACAAAGGCTAGAATGTTCCCCACCAATCGCTGTTGATTCCAGTGCATTTAAGTGCCACACATCTTTTTAGGAAAAGCAGGTGGACAGCAGGGTGGACACGGCCACCCAGGATGGCACCATCTTGTGGGTTAAATCACAACCTGGTGGGCTTGGCTGGGGGTGGAAGAAAGGAGGCCTGTCGAGAATACTAGAGGATCACTTGAAGACCCTCATGACTCACCGTGGATTTGAGTGTCAGCAATAACAATAAAGAATTTTGCAAATACTGGATGTAGCTCTGGGAGTAGCAACATTCCTAGCTTACCGTGTTTCAGGACCAATGCAAGCCCCTTCCCCCGATGGTTGCACTTACCCCTCACAGTACCCTGGACCAGGCGGGCACTCCTGTCCCCTCCATTTTACAGATAGGGAAGGTGAGCCTTGTTGAGAACAGGTCATCTACTCCATCACATGGCTCCTTGGGGGTGGAGTCAAGATTGGACTCTGGGAGGGAGGGGCTTCAGGGCCTCACTCGCAGCTCTGGGCCCTGCTGCGGAGGAGCCATGACTGGGAAATAGGAGCCGAGGTCAGGGCATAGGGGCACCAGCGCCCCTGTCATCCGGGTAGGCTCACCTCCACTTTTCCAAAATCCATCACGCTTCCCCATCTATCAAATGAAGGGGATCAGACGCTTTCAAGAATCAGGGAATGAATGCGTGAAGGAGCCCTTCACTCAGCCTCAGACTGTCCCCTAATTTGATGCCGCCAAGTCTGACCCCTGAGTGCCGGGCGCCTCACCCTGCATGCCCATAGCTTGCTTTTCATGAGCCTCTGCCCAGCGCTCTGACACCAGACATGGGAGTGTGTGGCAGGTGGGCGCCCCTTAAAACTAGCAGAGTCAGAACTCCAAGCTTTGACCATCCCTCAAAGTACTGAGCACTGACTATGTGCCAGCCACACTCTGCATCTGTGATCTCGTTGACCCGTCTACAACGCCACATTGCCTATCAGAGTGCCCATGTCACAAAGGGCTGACTCCTGACAGCGAGACGCCCGGCCAGGGCCTCTGGATGGACGGGTGTCAGCGGGTGGCAGGGCAGGGCAGCCAGTGCCAGGTGGCCTGTCCTCGTGTGTGTGACTCAAGTTTGGGGCGCTGTGGGGCCTGGGGCTTCCTCGGGGGCCTGGCCGGCTCCTGTGTGCCTCTTCCTTTCGTAACACCTGGTCTCTTTTGGCAAAGAATCCGCTCAGCGTTTACACAGCCTGTCCAAGGTCAGGGGGAGGCCCTGGCTGTGCACATGTGTCCGGCCAAGGTCCAGAGCTGTCTAAAGTTCACTCAGCGAATACTCACAAAATGATACCGTGTAGGGGACTGGCCTGGGCTCGGGGCGGCTGATTTGGGGTGTCATGGAGGGAAGCTCGGAGCTGGGAAGTCACTACCAGTCACGTGAGTCCCTCGTCGCATGGTCCTGGGCTGAACAGCTTGATAGAGCAACTCAGAGACAAAGACGGGCAGCTTTTGAGGGCCTGGGAGATGGTTTCCAAAGAAGTGACCTGAAGAGCAGACAGCGCTTCACAGGCAGCAGATCTGGGGACGGGGCTGGGGTGTTTCCGTGGGAGAACAGCTGGAGAAGGGTGAGGCTGAGGGAGCTGCAGTGTGCCAGGGAGCGCGGTGGCTTCAGGCTGGACCAGAGCAGGCCTGGGAAGGAGAGCGAGGGGGATGGAGGGGGCGATGCTTGCGGTCCAGTGGCAGGGGCCCTGAACCCCTCTCATCCTGATTTTCAGGGTCGTTTGGCTGTCCATGCCCCACCCAAATCATTCCCTAGACCCCTTTCTGCCCTTCACTCTTCCATCTGCATATCCGTAGCTCCCTCACTCAGCCCTCTAGGGGGCGCGCATGCCCATCCACACCTGCTTCTCCATCAACCCCATCAGAAATGTCAGGTGCCTACATTATAGGTGTGACAGTGTTCCTCTGGGGTCTTCCCAGGTGGCACTAGTGGTAAAGAACCCACCCGCCAATGCAGGAAATATAAGAGATGTGGGTTTGATCCCTGGGTTGGGAAGATTTCCTGGAGAAGGGAATGGGAACTCATTCCCGTATTCTTGCCTGGCAAATCCCATGGACAGAGAAGCCTGGTGGGTTACAGTTCATGGAATCACAAACAGCAGGACATGACTAACACTTGCAGGACCAGGGTGTAATGGTGGACCCAGCAGATGCAGGGTCGGGCAATAGCCAGGTACACAAACAAATACACAGAATTGCATACTGGAAGGAGGGTAACCCTTTCATCCCCAGGTGTTTGTTGAATATGCCCTGGCCCTGCTCCATGTGCTAGAGATACATGAAGAAAACAGCACTCTTGGGGAGCTACAGTCTAGTATGGGGGGACAGTAATGATAAAAAAGGAGAGACTAGAATAGGAAAGTAAAATACATCGCATTCTCAGTTGATGACAAGAGCTACAGGGTGTGAATCTAATGGTCAGAACATAGGCAATACCGAATAGCAGCTCTGAGGAGAGAGACCTCGGGTTAGGGAGCTGGAGTGTGCGATCGAGGTCAGCCTCACCCGCGCTGTGCTGTGCTATCGTCTTGGGTCCTCTGATGTGGGGTGATGAGAAAGGACCGTCACCTCAGGGGGATCTTCCCCCACCAAAACATAATCTCCACACTCTGATCATTAGACCCACCACATAGACTCCAGCTGGGGGACATCCAACCAGTCAAGCTCTTCGAAAGTATCAAGGTCACTCAAAACGAGGAGAGCCTGATGCTGTGGACTGAAGGCTCGTGTCCCCTCAAAATTCACTCGTCCAAGTCCTCGCCCCCAGCATGTGTTAGAAGGTGGTCCTCTGGGAGGGGACGAGGTCCTGGGGGTGGAGCCCTGATGGACGAGACCAGCACCCTCGAAAGAGACCCTAGAGCTCACTCTCATCCCCTCCCACACGAGGACATGAGCAGACGAGGGTCCTCACCTGACTGTGGGGGGCAGTCTCCAGAACTGTAGAGTCCATGTCTGCTGTGGATCCCGTCCGGCCTGTGGTACTTTGTTACAACAGCCACGATAGAGCAAGAGACCTGAGACGCTGTCAGAGGCCAGGCAAAACTAAGAAGACCTGGAGACTGAGTGACTTCTTGGATGGCATCCTGGAAGAGAAAAAGGACATGCGTGGGAAAAGCCAAGTCCCCCTGAGTCTCCGTGCCAAGGTCCATGCCTTAGTTTTCAGAAACGCACCATGGCTACACAGGATGTGTACCGGAGCTCCGTGCATGGTCATTACAACTTTCTGTACATCTCACATTGTTTCAAACTAGAGAGCTGACCTTTTAGCAAAGTGTTAAAAACAAATTAGGGTAGAGAATAGGTGTGGGTGGGGAGACAGAAGCTCTTGGGGTGGTAGAGGCAGGAGACCAGTTAGAGGAGAAGGGGCACTAAGAGAGAGTCTAGAATCTTCTACAGCTGCGGATCCAGAGGGAGCCTGGGGCGGTGCACCGAAGCAGAAAGCCAGGGGACAAGCAGGCATGAGCGGGGAGAACGTCACTTGTTCAGAACGTGAGCAAAGATCCAAAGAGGAGAGAGTGTGATCTGTTCATGGAACTGACAGGGGACAAGGGATGCGGGTGGCTGGAGCCTGGGAGGCTCGCTCTTCACCAGCACCCGTCAGGGCGCGCAGGGTGCTGGGGGAGGGACGCGGGGTGGGCAAGCACTCCTGACACTGGGTAGCACTCAGATGCCACCTACGGCGCACCTGGCTTTCTTCAGAGTCCTCTGCGTATGTTGTCTCGGTTAATGAAGGGGCAGAGAGGCACCTGCTCAAGGGCTGGGAGGGCAGTGGGTGATGCCAGTGACCTTCTCCCGTTTCTATAGAACTGGCTCCAGAGTTGGCCATCTGCCGCCTTTCCCCAAGGAATGAGGTGGGATTGAGGTTGTCCCGCGTGGCAACAGCTACAGACATAAAAGTGCTTTGGCCGCTTGAGAGAATCCAGTGTGAGACCACATGCCGTTCCTGATGATGGTTTTCCATGAAGACATACAGAGTACAGATAACGGAAAAGCTCCTATACGTGTCCAAATGGCTGCTCACTCATATGTGCACACGTGGGCACACACAGCCTTCTGGAGACGTGAGGCCACAGCCTCAGGTTGACGGAGAAGCCGAGCATTTGTTGTGTACCTGTGGGGACGGGTGGGGGAGAAGGTCTCAGGCGCCTCCCCCTTTCTGGGTCCCTGCTTCTGCATCCCTCTGCCACAGAGGCTGCTAGGAGCCATTCATGGGTCCGATCAGGAGGTCCATGCTCCTTCTCATGTCATGCGACCTGGGTTGGGTTGGTGTGGGGGGCAGGGTGGGGATGGGGAAGGCCAGTCTGGCAGGTCCGGCGGGCATGGGGTAAAAGAACGTGAGACAGGGGCCCCGTCTCCACTCCCAGCTGCAGTGAGCAAACACACAATATGTCTGTTTTTCCTGCTGCCCTGTGGGGTGACGGTACGAAGGCTTGGAGGAAACCAGGCAGAGGCAGGGTCCTAATCCTACAGTAGCATTTCTTAGACTGTGACCAACATCACCAGGGTAAGGAGGGGTGTTAAAGATACCTATTCCCGGTCCCTGCTGGGGGAGTCCAAGTGTTTTAACAGGCACCATCGGGATTCGGGTGCACAGGCAGGGAGAAGAGCATGGGGTTGTCCGACGGGGCTCTGGTCCCCAGGAATCCACACCCCTCCTTCCTGCACCTGCCTCCACCTGGCGTCAGTGCTCAGGACTCCCAGGGCCCAGATGCTCTTCAGCTCTCACATGTCTCCCGCTAATCCTTGGGGAGTCACTGCCCGGTAACAAACGCAAACCCAGGTACATCCTTGGGACTCTGGGCAGGGACACCGTCCTGACTCCCCCAGGCTCAGCTGAGGGCCCCCACCCGCACACCTCCCTCCATCACCCCCCCCCAAACTCTATAGTGCTTGTCTCTCTACTTGTCCATGTCTCTCACACCCTGAGAAATCCCCCCTGGGCTCGCCCCAGTGCCTGACACGATCTTTGGCCCAAAATGGGCTCTGGACAAAGGTGGGGTGAATGAATGAAGGGGCTAATCCATGCCTCTGCAGACCCCTGCCCGAGATGCCCTAGTCCTTGACCCCTGGACCTCTACCTGCAGGCACTGTGCAGGCAGGGCTGCTGATACACCAGGTGAGTCTGAATTCCAGATAATGAGTCACTTTTCAGCATAAGTATGCCACAGGAATTGTGGGGTGGGTCTGAGGAATTTGCTTGCCAGATCTGACAGCTCTCTCCGTGGGGAACAAGGATGAGAGAGAAGCGGCCACCCTCAGGGCCAGAAGCCAGCAGGGCTCCCTGCAGAGTGAAGGGGAAGCCATGTCCCAGGGACAGCAGGCAAAGGCTCTTGCTGTGAGGGATGGGAACAGATCTGGAGGTATCGGGGGAGGGTCTGTTCCACCAGGAGAGACCAAGAAGGTCTTCCTGCTGCGTGCTGTGCAGCCTAGGGTGTCCTGAAGGAGCTACTCATGTGTATCAAGCGGAAGGCTGAGACAGAATCTTCTCAGAGGTCCCCTTGTTTGTGAAGGGAATTGAAACCCTCCCTGGTCCTGGGATGAACTGAGGGATCTGAGAATTCCCAGGTGGCGCTAGTGGTAAAGAACCCACCTGCCAATGCAGGAGATGTAAGAGACTCAGGTTTGATCCCTGGGTCAGGAAGATTCCCTGGATGAGGGCATGGCAATCCAGTCCATCTGGAGAATCCCATGGACCGAGGAGGCTTGAGGGCTACAGTTTGTGGGGTCACAGAGTTGGACACGAGTGAAGCAACTTGGCACGCGTGTGACAGTCCTGTCACAACAACTCTGCTCTAGGGAATACGCTTGGTGACCCGCGGTGATGGTGTCTCAGCTGCAGAGGTGGGCGGGGCCAGACCAGGGGGCTGCTGCTGGACCCGGGGAAGGAGGCCAGGGTGGAGGTGGGAGCTTCAAACACACGAGTTCCCTGAATAACCTGGATCGTTGTTCCGAGGGCCTTGTAGGAAACAGACTGAGAGGGAGCAGGCAGGGAGGAGAGCAGATGGCCCAGTGGCCAGTGACTCAGGGAGCAGGGCCAGCAGCTGGGACCAGAGTGTGGGCAGCAGCGATGGAGAGCAGGAAGCAGGTTCCAGGGATGTGGAAGAGCGAGGTCTTGCCCACACTGCAGGGAAGGCTGGAGAAGGCAGGATGACCCCGGGCTCCTGGCCAAGCTGGGGAGACAGAGGTACCACTCACCGAGATGGGGCGCGAACAACAGTGAGTGGGAGGCATTATTGAGGGCATAATCAGCAGGAGAGGCCGCAAGGAGAGAAACCGAGGAGGAACAGTGTCATTCTTCTGGATGTCAGAAATCTCTCTGAAGCATGATGAGAGCTGCAGCACCCTGTGGAAGAGGTGGCAGGTGACCAATGTGACAGAATGCTCAGTGGTTGGAGGCTGCCCTTCTCGGGTGAGTGGATGACCTCGGAGAGGGTCTCAGGACAGACGGAGCTGCTGAAGGGGCACAGGAAGGCGTTATGGGGGGTGCAAGGGCTTCTGGTCAACAACACCCTCATTAACCAAAATTCCTGCAGCCTGCTTGCACGTTCATGCACTGGGTCCCTAAAATCAAAAACCATTATGTCCACATGTTACCGAACCGCACATGGGTCCACGTGCCCACGTGCAGTGAAGCCAACCTGACCCCAGGTCGCAGCAAAGGAAAGCACAATGTCTATCATGGGTGTTAAGCAGTTAGGGCTCGAACGACCCGAGTTCCCTGATGGCTTTCAGGGAAAAGTTGTAAAAAACAAGATGAGGGAAGGGGGAGGGGGTTGGAGGGTGTTTCATCTGCTCTTGAACATTCTTCTGATTGGTTGGCAGTCAACATCATTGGTCTTCTGGTTCCAGCTGGTTTGGGGTCTATCTACTAGTAGGCGGCTTATAGTTAACTTCTTCCAACTAGTGGGGGTTTCAGTATCTGCAAACCAGTTGAAAGAATATGGCTCAGAATGTTATCTAGAGCCCTTACAGAGGAACGAAAGATCCTTGATTTTGTTTGATGGATAAACTATTATTATTCTGTCTCGCTTCTGCTTTTTCTCACTTTGCTTTTTGGCATTTTCTCACTCCTCTGATTCAGTGTATTCTCTGGAACTCAGGGAAAGCCCCATAGGCTCCTGGTCCATTGCGTCCATTGCCTGTACCACGTCCTTCCACAGGCTGGCTCAGAGCAGAGTCAGGACGCCTCACCTTCCCGTGGGCTGCATGCGCTGTCTCTGAGGCCAGACTGGGAACTGCGCAGCCAGGAGTGGGGCTGTGTTTCCTGGAAGGGACAAGGGTGTGGGCTCTGAAACCTGCTGGCCTGCTGCAGAATCCTCACTGGGCACTTACCGGCCCTGCAACCTTGGGAATTCGCTTCCTCCCTCTCTACTTCAGTTTCTTCATCCGTAAAACAGAGTGACTGAACCTCCCTTAGAAGGCATTTGTGAGAACTTGAGTTCTTAATGTAAAAATTAGTTCGCCTGTGATTACATGCTCATTATGACTAGGCCTCTATGTGGTAAAGGCGAAACTGATAATTTGTTTAAAAACAGGGAAGGCAAAGGAAAAACCTGCTCGCTGAGGCATCAGCTGTGCAGCACATGCCACTATGAGGCCGGCCAGCTCTCTTCCGTAACAGTCAAATGTCTCAGTTTACTGTCTTCCCCTAACCTATGAGCCAATTGGGCAGGTAATATGGATTTAGGTTAATCTCCTACTGTACAACAAATCATTCTAGAAAGTCACGGCTTAAAACAACAAAATACATATTATCTCATAGTTTCGGAGGGTCTGAGCTGGGTGCTTCTGGCTCAAGGTCCTTTGTGAGCTTGAGCGAGGGGAGCAACAGGCCTGCCCAGGGCTAGAATTCCATGAGCAGACTCACTCACAAGGCTCTTGACAAGGGGCCTCAGTTCTTTGCCTTTGGGTCTATTCAGAGGGTTGTTTCAGACATGGCTTCCCCTTGAGTCTCTCTCTTGTGTGTGTGCGTGTGCGTGTGCGTGTGTGCATGTGTGTGTGTGTGTGTGTGTGTGAGTGAGAAAGAGAGAAAATCCAAGACAGAAGCAACATCTGTTTAAAACCCACTCTCAAAAGGGATCCCCCTTCTTTTTCCCATATTATCTTCACTAGAACCAATCACTGAGTCCCAGGTGGTGCTAGTAGTAAGAACCTGCCTGCCAGTGCAGAGACCAGCAGATGTGAGAGAAGGGAGTTTGATCCCTGGATTGGGAAGACCTCTTACAGGAGGGCATGGCAACCCGCTCCAGTATTCTAGCTTGGAGAATTCCATGGACAGAGGATCCTGGTAGGCCACAGTCCATGGGGTTGCCCAGAGTTGGACACAACAGAAACAACTGAGCATGCACACGGGCACAGTAAGTCCACCCCAGTTCCAGGAAAGGGGAGCTAACCTCTGTCTCCTGGAGGCAATGTTATCAAAGAATCTGCGGGCGTACCTCTAACATGACCAGGGTCTTGTAATTTCCGAACCCAGTGATGTCACTGCCCTCAAAATAGTCTTAGAAATGAGTGGGTGGAATGAATGAACAAATGAATGGGAAGTGAGTGAGAAGGCATTTCTGCCCGCCTGACACAGAGGAAAGAGGCCGAGGCGCGGAGAGGCTGAAGTGTGGTTAAAGGTATTAGGATGGGGCGGCTGCTCTGATCCCAGCAGTCCTTGTTACCGAGAAATTCTCAGATGTCGCCTGGAGCCTAGGAAGCAATGCTGAAAGAGAAACCACAGCGGCAAGCACAGAGCTCCCTCCTCAAAGACAAACAAGACGCAGCAGGATGAGGCGTGGATGACTTTGCTTCAGGCAAATCAGAGACAGGAGTTCCTCCTGGTCCTGCAAATGCCTCTGCGGTTGTCCAGATCTGATCCGTATGGGGCACAGCCAGGGGCCAGCTGGGTTGTGCCGAAGGGGATTTGCAAATGGACTTCCAGTCTACAGCCAGCCTCTCCTGAGCAACTGCAAAACTAGGTCCACGCAAACACGGCCAAGAGAGCACAGGTTTCAGGCAGCTGAGGTTTGTTCTCTGTACTTTTCCAGGGGAGAGCTGATTCCAGAGTCTCCAGGACTGTAAAAGAGAAGGCGGAAACTGCTCCGTGGTTTGAGTACTTGTTAGTTCTCATTTCTTCTTGCTAAGAATTCTTTAAAGAAACAGGATTGACGAGGTTCTGAGAGGCAATGTAAGTGGCCTAACCCAGCTGGTACACAGGGGCAGAGGCAGATGCCGGAGGATCCTGGATCAGTGAGACCCTTCCCACCACCTCTGCCCACCTGCCCCCTTCTCAGGGATCAGACAAGGGCGCCTGTTACTGGTTTTTTCTCCCTCGTGTTGCAGCATGAGTCCCAGTAAAGTCTTGCCCAGATTTCTTCTCTGGCCTCATCAATTTTTATTGATTAAAGAGTCCAAGAACACAAGTCAGTAACAGACGTAGGTGGGTAGCCCAGGGAAGCTAGAAAGCACAATCAAGAATTAAATTCATGAGAATGAATGAACGGATGAGGATGATTATAATTTGTATGACATTTTGGTTTAAATATCATCCATTTTTTGTTTTGTTCTCCCAGATTTAAGGAACCCTGTTCTTTCAAAGCGTCTATGCCTGGCAACAATTTGATATTGTATAACTTTGTAAACAAATATAAAAATTCATGTTTTTCTCCCCACCTGAACTCTCCAGGACTCAGAAACTTTTGCTGAGTAGTCTTATTTTCATGGCAATTTAGTCATTTGCATAAATTAAAAATAATTTGCTCTCTTTAGAACAGGACACAATTGGAAAAACATTGAGCTACTACCAAAATTTTGTTTGGGATGTCGTATTTAAGAGTATGCATACAGACTTCTCTTTTGTAAGAATCTACTTTTACAAGACGCAGCAGGATGAGGCGTGGATGACTTTGCTTCAGGCAAATCAGAGACAGGAGTTCCTCCTGGTCCTGCAAATGCCTCTGCGGTTGTCCAGATCTGATCCGTATGGGGCACAGCCAGGGGCCAGCTGGGTTGTGCCGAAGGGGATTTGCAAATGGACTTCCAGTCTACAGCCAGCCTCTCCTGAGCAACTGCAAAACTAGGTCCACGCAAACACGGCCAAGAGAGCACAGGTTTCAGGCAGCTGAGGTTTGTTCTCTGTACTTTTCCAGGGGAGAGCTGATTCCAGAGTCTCCAGGACTGTAAAAGAGAAGGCGGAAACTGCTCCGTGGTTTGAGTACTTGTTAGTTCTCATTTCTTCTTGCTAAGAATTCTTTAAAGAAACAGGATTGACGAGGTTCTGAGAGGCAATGTAAGTGGCCTAACCCAGCTGGTACACAGGGGCAGAGGCAGATGCCGGAGGATCCTGGATCAGTGAGACCCTTCCCACCACCTCTGCCCACCTGCCCCCTTCTCAGGGATCAGACAAGGGCGCCTGTTACTGGTTTTTTCTCCCTCGTGTTGCAGCATGAGTCCCAGTAAAGTCTTGCCCAGATTTCTTCTCTGGCCTCATCAATTTTTATTGATTAAAGAGTCCAAGAACACAAGTCAGTAACAGACGTAGGTGGGTAGCCCAGGAAGCTAGAAAGCACAATCAAGAATTAAATTCATGAGAATGAATGAACGGATGAGGATGATTATAATTTGTATGACATTTTGGTTTAAATATCATCCATTTTTTGTTTTGTTCTCCCAGATTTAAGGAACCCTGTTCTTTCAAAGCGTCTATGCCTGGCAACAATTTGATATTGTATAACTTTGTAAACAAATATAAAAATTCATGTTTTTCTCCCCACCTGAACTCTCCAGGACTCAGAAACTTTTGCTGAGTAGTCTTATTTTCATGGCAATTTAGTCATTTGCATAAATTAAAAATAATTTGCTCTCTTTAGAACAGGACACAATTGGAAAAACATTGAGCTACTACCAAAATTTTGTTTGGGATGTCGTATTTAAGAGTATGCATACAGACTTCCCTGGTGATGTAGTGGTTAAGAATCTACTTTGCACTGCAGGAGACATGGGTTCAATCCCTAGTCGGGAAACTAAGATCCCACATGCAACAGAGCAACTGAGACTGAGCCCACAGGAAAAGATCCCACATGAGGCAACCAGGATCTGACGCAGTCAAATAAATAATAAAAGAAAGAAAGAAAGAAAGAAAATATTAAAAAAAAAAGAATACGCATATGCTCAGTTATTACCAGGCAGCTTTAAGGAACTAAGATGGACTTTATGGAGCCAAAGGACTCCAGGAAAAAACAGTCTCGAATCTTGCTTAAAAGATTCCCAGCTGTCTAATCAGGTGACTAAGGAAGGTCACTTCCTGGTAAGTGTAGGAAGTTCGAAGTATTTTGGAGATCCCAGGAAAGGAAGGAAATCACCTGAATCTATAGGTATTGCAGGTAAAGTCTGATGGTAAGTTATGTTTTGGCTTTCTTGGACTTTAGAGGCCTTTAAAAGTTCATTCTAGGATTCCTAATGAAAAGTTCCAGGAGAGCAGATTCAAAAGATCTTGTTATCCATTGGTTTTTGTTGCACTGAGATAAATAGTCAGGACATGTTTGTTGAAACCAGGCTTATTTTAACAAATAATTAATCTTAATTTGGCAATATTTTGTAGAATGGGGGTGATTTTAGGGAGAAAAATCATGTTTCAGTAATGTACTCCCTGTGGATAATAGACTTTAGTGCTGTTAACTGTCTTTGAGATTTTGTTATTTACCTATAAACTGAACTAGATCCTGAATTGTAATTGACTCCAGTATCAGTCTCTGACTCTCCAAACTACTAGTTCCAGCTTTTCGTCTAATGTTTTTGACTTAGAATGACTGAGAGCTAAAGCTGCCCTTTTTCTGAAGCCATGCAAGCTCAAATAGGACAACTTGACGTACACCTCAGGGAAATCACCATAATAGATCATGTGTAGACGATCCTTATGCCAGTTGCTGTATGATTCACTCAGAAAGCTTATTTAAACACCCAATGCCATCATCAGAGACATTTCAAACTGCAAAAAGAGGCTTTAACCTTGACATCTAGAAATCTTCTTCAACTGGTTCCCTTCTAGACGTGGTACCTTATTATTATCAGGATGGTAACTTCTGTGAGAAAAGGGGATCCTGCAGGGGTGCTGTGTGACGATCTGGAGGGGTGGGATGGGGGGATATACATATGACTAATCTGGGAACATACATATCTGTAAACAACAGAACTCTGTAAAAGTTAAAAGTAAAATAAGATTTTTTTTAAAAAAAAGATGCTAACTAGTCATACTAATCACTTTAGAAAAATGATTAGTGTCCTCATTTGTTTCTAAATTTCTTATGCTTTGTATCTTCCATTGCTGTACTGTGACAGCCTCCAAAGAGTGCAAATAGTTGACTTCAGGAGGTGATTGATTATTCCTATAAAATTGCTCCTA
Source organism: Tragulus kanchil (assembly GCA_022376925.1). NCBI lineage: Eukaryota > Metazoa > Chordata > Mammalia > Artiodactyla > Tragulidae > Tragulus > Tragulus kanchil. The sequence goes on along the minus strand of JAIOJX010000032.1, from coordinate 180,671,403 downwards.
ATGAAGGTCCATGAATTCCTCCTGTAGTGAGTGCTGCCTAAGACCCACTTCCTACATGACTCCTTATTACTCACATGTGGCCATAACTCTCTAAAAGCATACCTTCTGCACAATTGCCTCGTTCCCTCTTCCAGAAAACATGATTTGCTGGGAGTGAGTCTTCCTAGCACCAAAGAGGTCAGTGCTGATGCCATGCAAACAAATGGTTGATCATCAATGCTTTTGTCAAAAGACAATCTTGAACAAGAGGTGGAAATGTGGATAGAAAATCACAGTGGAGTTGGAACTGCTAAGAAAGCTCTCTAAAATGGAGTCTGGAGGGAGCTTTAGGATTGTGACTAATGCATGTCTCAGCTCAAATGGATTCTAAACTTTGACCAATGATTTTCTTGACATCAACATCCAGAACAGCTGCCCAGTCTTCAGATTCAAGACACATACCAGACACTTACCCTAAAACAATCTGTGACCACCTATCTATTTATTGGAACTTTACTTTTAAAAAATCAGGACAGGGTTTCCCTGGTGGTCCAGTGGGTAAGGACACCGCCTTGCAGTGCAAGGGGTGCCGGTTCGATCCCTGGCCTGGGAAGATCCCATGTGCCGCAGAGCAGCTGGACCGATATGTCCAATTACCAAGCCAGAGCTCTGGAGCGCATGCACCCAGAGCCGGTGCTCTGCGACAACAGAGGTCACCGCGATGGGAGGCCCACAGGAGCCAAAGAACAAAGATGGATGAAAATAGATAAATGAAAAACCAATAGAAGTGGCCCACCTGCTATCCTCCCTCCCCACCCAACCCCCCACCAATAATAAATAAATAATCAGGACAGCCTATCTCTAAAGGACAATTAGTTCCTTTCTTGGATCAGAGTCCATCATAATTCTTGCCAGATAACTTTTAACAGCCTTGTGGTTTTTGTCTTTATAAGCTCCTGACTCTTTATCTGCCTTAGAACATTCTTTTGATTTTACCTGAATTGGTTTCTTCTAAGCTGTAGTTCCTACGACCCTAGGTTGCAGGCTTCTGTGTTTTCTTAGCACACATAGTCTGATCCCCACCATCCGCTTAGACTATACAGCTGTGCCCATCAGCCTATAAGATGCACATGAGGGCACAACCGGAAAGGCAGCCGCCCCTCGCCCATCACGCAGTGAACCTTCATGCGGAAGCTGGTGCTCCCTCACTGCCGATCTATTGAAAGTCAGCCCTCGACACAAGGGTTTGTAAAAATAGATTAAAAGAAAAGAAAGAAAAAGAAAAAAAAAAAAAAAAGATGTACATGAATCACTTGAGATTATCAAGATACAGATTCTGTGTGTTAGGTCTGGGGAGGGTCCCGAGAGTGTGCCTTTCTTCCAGCTCCTGCTGTTGATCCCTACATCCCATTTTGAATATAGCAAGGGCGTCAAAGCTTTTTCCTCATGGGCAGGAGTACATCGTAAGACGTCAGTATGCCATTGTTTTTTTTCCTTTGGTATGATTCATAAATATTTATGGGATCTCCTGGACTCGGAGGAGGGAATATTGAAAACGATTTCTGACTCAGGAGGTAAACGCGTTCCATGATCATCCGGTAGCCTCCATAACCTGGAGGACATTACTTCCAACACAGGAGGCATTAGATTCAGTAATGGTACAACTGCTCTTATCTTTGTTTACATCCTGTGTCATAATCCCCTTGCTGTTCCCGTCAGGCTCCAGAGGACCCTGTGACCTGATGATCCTTGCAAAACTGATGCTGTAGAATTGAAAAAAAAAAAAAATCCTGTATGAATATTAGAGACAAAGCAGACCAATGAAGTTTTTAAAAGCTCAGAATAGAGGCTGAGAGATGGTCAAAGGTGGCCAGAGGTGCGTGTGGCCCTGGAGTATTAGCTTGGAACTCCAGGTGGCTGTTGGCACCCAGGGCTTTTTAGACCTATACAAGCATCTTCAGCATTAGCTGGAAAAAGTAGAAAATTTCTCTGCCTTCACACTGAGGAAGGTCCAGACTAAGCCATTTCAGTCTTAGGGAAAATGACAGCTCTCCTGGGGCTCGATCAGTTCGGAATACCCAGGGACAGTGTTGGGACAGTGTTAGTCATGGTGCCTAATGTCCATTCTCAGTGTCTCTCGAGGTAATTACCTGTCTCCCCAAATTTTAGCTAGGATGTGGCGCCCAGTGTGGAATATTGGCTCCACGGAATAGTCTCCCTTGCAGCTAGGGGTGACCATATGAGCAGACTCTGGCTTATGGAACTGAAGTGGAAATGACATAGGCAACATTTGGGACATTTCATTTAGAGGAAAATGTGTGTTTTCCCCTTTCCCTCTGATTCTTAACTGGAACATGGACTCAGCAATGATCCATCTGGGAAAGGGTGAATGGACATCAGACACGCCAGAACAAGATAGAAGGAGCCTGGGTCCTGACAAAGGCAGGGTGTGGAGGTCACCATGTTCACCCACTGCCTGCACCTGCACCTATGTGAGCGGGAAATAAACCCCTGTCTTGTTTCAGTCCCTATTCTGTTGGGATTCTGCGTAGCTTCAAAATATGTAAATATCCTGGGAATGTCTGGTGCCTGAAAGGACATACATTGTCATCTCAGGAAAGGTGGGCCGCGATCTTCCTGGTCTCATCAAGGCTTGGTTTGCAGTCAGCAAGTGCGATCACTGGGCGAGCAAGCTACCCGTTTATGACACCCCCAACCCCAACCCAGCCCTCCAAACCTTTTCCTACTAGAGCTTACATTTAGTGTTATTTCACTTAATAGTCACGGAGACAAGACCTCGGTCAAGGAGGTCTTGTATCTGCTTAAACAAGCATGACAGTATGTACAACTCTCTATCTTTGTTAAAATTGTTCCCGTAAGGCTCCAGAGGACCCTGTGACCTGATGATCCTTGCAAAACTGATGCTGTAGAATTGAAAAAAAAAAAAAATCCTGTATGAATATTAGAGACAAAGCAGACCAATGAAGTTTTTAAAAGCTCAGAATAGAGGCTGAGAGATGGTCAAAGGTGGCCAGAGGTGCGTGTGGCCCTGGAGTATTAGCTTGGAACTCCAGGTGGCTGTTGGCACCCAGGGCTTTTTAGACCTATACAAGCATCTTCAGCATTAGCTGGAAAAAGTAGAAAATTTCTCTGCCTTCACACTGAGGAAGGTCCAGACTAAGCCATTTCAGTCTTAGGGAAAATGACAGCTCTCCTGGGGCTCGATCAGTTCGGAATACCCAGGGACAGTGTTGGGACAGTGTTAGTCATGGTGCCTAATGTCCATTCTCAGTGTCTCTCGAGGTAATTACCTGTCTCCCCAAATTTTAGCTAGGATGTGGCGCCCAGTGTGGAATATTGGCTCCACGGAATAGTCTCCCTTGCAGCTAGGGGTGACCATATGAGCAGACTCTGGCTTATGGAACTGAAGTGGAAATGACATAGGCAACATTTGGGACATTTCATTTAGAGGAAAATGTGTGTTTTCCCCTTTCCCTCTGATTCTTAACTGGAACATGGACTCAGCAATGATCCATCTGGGAAAGGGTGAATGGACATCAGACACGCCAGAACAAGATAGAAGGAGCCTGGGTCCTGACAAAGGCAGGGTGTGGAGGTCACCATGTTCACCCACTGCCTGCACCTGCACCTATGTGAGCGGGAAATAAACCCCTGTCTTGTTTCAGTCCCTATTCTGTTGGGATTCTGCGTAGCTTCAAAATATGTAAATATCCTGGGAATGTCTGGTGCCTGAAAGGACATACATTGTCATCTCAGGAAAGGTGGGCCGCGATCTTCCTGGTCTCATCAAGGCTTGGTTTGCAGTCAGCAAGTGTCTACTAAGTACTCATGGGGAGCAGCCCTGTGTGACTACCCCCAACCCCCAACCCAGCCCTCCAAACCTTTTCCTACTAGAGCTTACATTTAGTGTTATTTCACTTAATAGTCACGGAGACAAGACCTCGGTCAAGGAGGTCTTGTATCTGCATTTTGGAGGTGAGGAGTCGAAGGTCAAAGGAGACACAGTATTGCCGGAGATCACACCTGATGAGCAGTACTTCTTTGATTCAGGTCTTCAAGCCAAAGTCACACGGTTGCCACTGAGCCAGTGGTTTCCAAACTGCGCTTGGTGGAACCCCGAGAGGGGACAAAAGTCTGTCAAGGTTTGTCATGGATGGAGGGTTGTGACTATGAAGGGTAAAAGAGAAAGGTTTTCTATGACCCCTAGGAAGACATAGGATTGCCTCAGAGCGATATCTAAGGAGACCGCAAGACCAGAGAGGAAGGTCAACCAGCTATTGGGGTGAACGAGTTGTGAAGGGGTAAAGACAATGGCCAAAACACAGCAGAACTCCAAAGGCACGTGGCGACAGAGACCAGAGGCCCCAGGTTCTTGATTTCTCAGCCCTCGCACAGCCCCCAGGCTCACAACCCTCTCTGGGAGGGCCAATCTTTGCATAGACAATGTGCATTCCCTATTAAAGCATACTGAGTTTTTGTTTGGAGATTCCTATCACACACACACAGAAACACCCACAGACAGAAATCAAAGAAAGGTGGCTGGAAAAGGAAATGACACAGGCCAGGGGGACTGTCCAGAGTGACACAATTCTAGGGATATTTTCCAATGTCCTTCTCTACAGTCTCTGGACTTCTAACAGGAAACCTCAATGAGGACATCTTAAACAGGGGGGAGACTAAGAAGACCAGTATGGTTTTAAAAAGCACAATAATCAGGAATACTTTCCAATGTCCTTTTTAACATAATCTGAGTTTTCACATACTCTTCAATGAGTTTTCTTAAACAGGAGAAAACACTCTCAAGGAAAGTTTTTGATATTTATTTTTGGTTTTCTTTTAAGAGACAAAATGTTAGCAGGGTTTGTAACTAGGTTGTTCAAATAGATCTATGCAACCTGTTCCAGGAATGGTAATCTGCCCATTTCCAGTCAGAGGGCTGGCCCTGGGTTGTCTCGCCCACATTTCAGGGCCTGGGAGGAGATCTTTGCAGGATAAATAAGCAGCAGCACCCGGGAAAGCCCAACATCGGGGCAGGCAGCGGCTCTGGATCCACTGCCCACGTCCCGCGCTCCCAGGCAGGTAATCCGGGAGGCTCCCTCCTGGGGAGCAAAGGAACCCCCTCCCCAGGGAGGTTCTGGCCTCGGTCAGAGGTCTGTGGAATGAGGGGGGTGGAGGACGCGTGTGCGGTGCTGGGAGGCCTCTGGGCCTCGACCAGTCCTCTCTCTGGGTCTCCGTTTTCATCCTGTAGAGGGAGGGGCGTGCCACCAGGGTCTCTGGGGACATTGCTGCTGCTACTGAGCCTTTGGGATTGTGGTTCGAGCCAGCTGAGCCCCCGGTACAGCTGCGCCCCCACCGTCAGGGTCAGAGCTCCCCAGGGCCCTGTGGACGTCTCCTGGCCTGGCCCAGGGCGCTGCTCTCAGCCGCGGGAATGGAGTTAGTGCACCTGGTCCCCCTGGACAGAGGCGGCCGGGTCTCCAGAGGGGTTTCCTGGTCCCTCCAGGGCCCCAGGCCAAGCAGACAGGAGGGTGCATCTGTCCAGCACTGCAAAGACAGACGGCTCAGTAACAGAGTCCCAACCAGGCCAAATACACCGGGCTGTTCCTCTAGGAATTGTTTTGAAGCAAAATATTTAACTTTTTTCTAAAGAAATGAAACGGTGGCCTCAGCCCCAAGGTGGGGCAATTGCTCACCTCTGTCCCAGGCTTGTCTGGGAACTTGCCCCTGGCCTCTGGACAGCGCTTAGCTCAGTCTCCTCCCTTCCACCTTCTCTTCCCCGGCCCTCCCATCCCTCAACCCAGCCCAGCAGCCCTCTCTCCTCTGAACACTGACGTGAGGGGCAGAGTGGGCTGAGGGCCTGTTTGCTGAGGACACCTGCTTTGACCCCCGTCTCTCCTGGAGGCTCCGAGCAGTGGCTCCGTCCTCCGTCCCCAGGGATCCCAGTCCGGCTTGGAGGGTCCTGGAGAGGGCGGCGTGTGGACGGAGTGACCGCTCTGGAGTCCTCTCCTGAGTCCAGCGCCTTCACCTTTCATGTCTCCTGAGCCACTCCTGTCCAGCCAGGCTTGCTGGACAGAGGCAGGAATGGAGGCTCAGAGAGGCTGGTCACTGGTCATTACCACACAGTGCTCACAAGTGGCCAAAAATGCAACCCCGTCCAGGTCTCTGAGACTCTGAGCTCACCCTGCTTCTACCCACCGGGTCACAGAGCAGCAGAGGTGGAGAGAACAGAGACCAGGGGGAACAGTGGGAGGCGCTTGGGGACTCATCGGAGACAGGGAGACTTAAGGAGCTTTGTCTTCCAGGCATGAGGGCAGAGAGCATGTCCCCCCTCCTGGCTCTGGGGCTCCTGGTGGCCGCGCTCGGCCCCAGTGTCCACTGCCTCCCCGAGGATGTGTCCCCGGAAGAACACCACCGAAGGGTGCCCGTGCAAGACCACAGACTCGCCGCCAGCAACACCGACTTTGCCTTCAGCCTCTACAAGCAGCTGGCTTTGAAGAACCCCAACCAGAATGTCCTCTTCTCCCCTCTGAGCATCTCCACAGCCTTGGGCTTCCTGTCCCTGGGGGCCCGCGGCCCCACCCTGACGGAGATCCTGGAAGGCCTCAAGTTCAACCTCACGGAGATCCAGGAGGCCGACATCCACCGGGGCTTCCAGCACCTCCTGCAGACGCTCAACCGCCCCAGCAGCCAGCTGCAGCTGAGCGTGGGCAACGCCATGTTCGTGCAGGAGCAGCTGAAGCTGCTGGACAAGTTCACAGAGGACGCCCGGACGCTGTATGCCTCCGAGGCCTTCTCCACCCACTTTGGCGATCCCAGCGCTGCCATGAAGCTCATCAACGACTATGTGAAGAATAAAACCCAGGGGAAAATCGAGGAGCTGTTCAAGCACCTTTCCCCAGACACAGTGTTGGTCCTGGTGAATTACATCTACTTTAAAGGTGAGTGCCTTGCTGGATTCAGAAAGAAACACCTTTAGTTCTGTGTCTTGAGGGCTATTTCTTTCCAGCTCAGCCAACTGAGCTTTTAAGCAAAACATTATAAGGGAGCTGTCATCGGCTGGGGCTCTAAGACCCTGCCTTGGGATCCCAGTCCGGCTTGGAGGGTCCTGGAGAGGGCGGCGTGTGGACGGAGTGACCGCTCTGGAGTCCTCTCCTGAGTCCAGCGCCTTCACCTTTCATGTCTCCTGAGCCACTCCTGTCCAGCCAGGCTTGCTGGACAGAGGCAGGAATGGAGGCTCAGAGAGGCTGGTCACTGGTCATTACCACACAGTGCTCACAAGTGGCCAAAAATGCAACCCCGTCCAGGTCTCTGAGACTCTGAGCTCACCCTGCTTCTACCCACCGGGTCACAGAGCAGCAGAGGTGGAGAGAACAGAGACCAGGGGGAACAGTGGGAGGCGCTTGGGGACTCATCGGAGACAGGGAGACTTAAGGAGCTTTGTCTTCCAGGCATGAGGGCAGAGAGCATGTCCCCCCTCCTGGCTCTGGGGCTCCTGGTGGCCGCGCTCGGCCCCAGTGTCCACTGCCTCCCCGAGGATGTGTCCCCGGAAGAACACCACCGAAGGGTGCCCGTGCAAGACCACAGACTCGCCGCCAGCAACACCGACTTTGCCTTCAGCCTCTACAAGCAGCTGGCTTTGAAGAACCCCAACCAGAATGTCCTCTTCTCCCCTCTGAGCATCTCCACAGCCTTGGGCTTCCTGTCCCTGGGGGCCCGCGGCCCCACCCTGACGGAGATCCTGGAAGGCCTCAAGTTCAACCTCACGGAGATCCAGGAGGCCGACATCCACCGGGGCTTCCAGCACCTCCTGCAGACGCTCAACCGCCCCAGCAGCCAGCTGCAGCTGAGCGTGGGCAACGCCATGTTCGTGCAGGAGCAGCTGAAGCTGCTGGACAAGTTCACAGAGGACGCCCGGACGCTGTATGCCTCCGAGGCCTTCTCCACCCACTTTGGCGATCCCAGCGCTGCCATGAAGCTCATCAACGACTATGTGAAGAATAAAACCCAGGGGAAAATCGAGGAGCTGTTCAAGCACCTTTCCCCAGACACAGTGTTGGTCCTGGTGAATTACATCTACTTTAAAGGTGAGTGCCTTGCTGGATTCAGAAAGAAACACCTTTAGTTCTGTGTCTTGAGGGCTATTTCTTTCCAGCTCAGCCAACTGAGCTTTTAAGCAAAACATTATAAGGGAGCTGTCATCGGCTGGGGCTCTAAGACCCTGCCTTGACCACCGCTCTTGTCTATTAGGGGGGTTGTTAAATCACCGCTGTCATGACAGGACACAAAGGCAGGAGAGCCTTAACCCTTTGTCTGAGCCACAGGGAGACCTTTTATTCTGAGTTAAACTTTCCCAGCTGCCACAAGGGAGGCACTCTCCTCTCAGATGACTCTGGGGTGGCCAGGAACTCCAGGTTCCTGGGGAGACACTTTTGAACACACACAGGGGAGGCCTCTGCTCTGTCCACCGTGGGCTGTGTCTAACCTCGGCTCCGTCTAAGGGGACGTAGTCTCTGGCGGTTGAGGTGGGGCTGGTGGCCATCTACGTGGTGCGACAGCCTCTGAGCAGGCCGGTCATCCCAAGGAACTTCCTCTGTGCTTTGTTACGAGAGTTGGCAAGGCTGTCAGCGGAGGGACGCCTCAGGGAAGGAGCACACCCGAGACAGACACGTTTCCAGATTCTAGCTGGGCCCGTGCTCCGCCTCACTGACAGAACGCCAGGGCTGCAAACCTGATCCTGGAAACTCAGGGTCAGAGTGAAGGCAGAGGATTTTACACATGGAGCCAGCCATGCAAAAGGGAAACAAAAGAAAGACACAGGGAATGAGCATTGAGACGGGGCTGGGTAGATGCCTAAGAGACGCCGGCTGTGGGGGACAAGTTAGCCCTGAACGGGGGGCTCCTGGCAGAGCCCAAGGCAGCCCTCCTGGGTCTATATTTTCCTCTGTAGATAAAGGCATAGAATCCCATTTCTTTGGAAAACTGTTAATAATCCAGGCCAGATGTACAATGCTAGTTCTTCAGTTGTTCCGTGCTCTCATTTCCTACCACCCTGACTTGTCCGAGGACTTTCCACCCCAGGGGCACCTCAGCCAGCCCAGCCTTCGCTCAGCTCCTGTCTCTCACCATGGGGACCCAGGCACGGGTGGAAAGAAAGCAGGAAGCAGGCGTGGATACACATCCCATGAAACCCCAGGGCTGGAATCTCCCCCCAAAGCTCCTCTATGACTGAGTGCTCCACCTTCCTTGGGAGAGAACAGAGTCCTCTTCTCTGTTGACCCCGCCCTGCCCTGCCAGTCCCGACTGGTCTTCCAATAAGGCTTCAGGGCTGTGTGCCCTCCCTGCTAAGCCAATGAGCGAGTAACCCGTGGTCACTCACATGTTCTCTTTAAAGACCAGGAGGTCCCAAGCCCAGCCTCACCCCCAGGTCCCATCGCTCTTCACATTCCTGTCGGTGGCTCATATTGCACAATTAACCGGGTTAGTTTCATGTCCCCCTTCTCAATTCTGACCGGTGGGGTTCACCCCTGTCGCCAAGGGCTTACCTATGTGCACACCTAGCAGGGCATCCCTAGAGGCATGTGGTGTGGGGGCTGCTGATGTGGGGAGGGTCTTCCCTGCTCTTGGACCAGGGCTGAGGGGAGACCACAGTCCCTGTGCTCACAGACTCCTCCCCCGTCCCTCCTCCCCCAGCCCAGTGGGAGACCCACTTTGATCCCCAAAACACTCAGCCATCAGAGTTCCACGTGAGTGAGAACGAGACGGTGGAGGTGCCCATGATGAGCCTGAAGGGCTTGAAAACGCCTTACTTTCGGGACGAGGAGCTGGGCTGTCAGGTGATGGAGCTCAGGTACACCAGCAACGACAGCGCGCTCTTCATCCTCCCGGATGAGGGCAAAATGCAGGACCTGGAAGCCGGGCTGCTCCCCGAGACCCTGAGGAGGTGGAGAGAATCCCTGGAGCCCAGGTGAGTCCCTGGGACCCAGAGCTGTGGGCTCACCTGCCTTCTCCGCCCGTCCTCCTCTTCCTGGACTCCTGACTCCCAGCAACAGGACCTCAGGCATGTTCAGGGGTGGAGGCAGAGGTGGGAGAAACCATCCAGGGATGACCTGGCCCTTGCCTGACTGGCTCTGGACTTGAATTCTCTGTAAGATGATGCCATCAGAGAGGGTGGAGGCTGAAGGTTCGTCTCACGTGAACCTGTGTTGTCATGAGGATCCACAACGCACGCCCCAGCACTCATGGGGACCCAGGCACGGGTGGAAAGAAAGCAGGAAGCAGGCGTGGATACACATCCCATGAAACCCCAGGGCTGGGATCTCCCCCCAAAGCTCCTCTATGACTGAGTGCTCCACCTTCCTTGGGAGAGAACAGAGTCCTCTTCTCTGTTGACCCCGCCCTGCCCTGCCAGTCCCGACTGGTCTTCCAATAAGGCTTCACGGCTGTTTGCCCTCCTGCTAAGCCAATGAGCGAGTAACCCGTGGTCACTCACATGTTCTCTTTAAAGACCAGGAGGTCCCAAGCCCAGCCTCACCCCCAGGTCCCATCGCTCTTCACATTCCTGTCGGTGGCTCATATTGCACAATTAACCGGGTTAGTTTCATGTCCCCCTTCTCAATTCTGACCGGTGGGGTTCACCCCTGTCGCCAAGGGCTTACCTATGTGCACACCTAGCAGGGCATCCCTAGAGGCATGTGGTGTGGGGGCTGCTGATGTGGGGAGGGTCTTCCCTGCTCTTGGACCAGGGCTGAGGGGAGACCACAGTCCCTGTGCTCACAGACTCCTCCCCCGTCCCTCCTCCCCCAGCCCAGTGGGAGACCCACTTTGATCCCCAAAACACTCAGCCATCAGAGTTCCACGTGAGTGAGAACGAGACGGTGGAGGTGCCCATGATGAGCCTGAAGGGCTTGAAAACGCCTTACTTTCGGGACGAGGAGCTGGGCTGTCAGGTGATGGAGCTCAGGTACACCAGCAACGACAGCGCGCTCTTCATCCTCCCGGATGAGGGCAAAATGCAGGACCTGGAAGCCGGGCTGCTCCCCGAGACCCTGAGGAGGTGGAGAGAATCCCTGGAGCCCAGGTGAGTCCCTGGGACCCAGAGCTGTGGGCTCACCTGCCTTCTCCGCCCGTCCTCCTCTTCCTGGACTCCTGACTCCCAGCAACAGGACCTCAGGCATGTTCAGGGGTGGAGGCAGAGGTGGGAGAAACCATCCAGGGATGACCTGGCCCTTGCCTGACTGGCTCTGGACTTGAATTCTCTGTAAGATGATGCCATCAGAGAGGGTGGAGGCTGAAGGTTCGTCTCACGTGAACCTGTGTTGTCATGAGGATCCACAACGCACGCCCCAGCACTCATGAGGTCCTCCCCAGGGCTCTACCTCTTGCAGGTAGAAGGAGCAGGTGGAACGGGGCTCAGTTGCGGGCTCAGGTGTGTCGGGCTCTGAGGAGCAGCTTTGCACTGTTTTTCCATTATAATCACTTATTCATTCATCCACTCAGCATGAGATGAACAGATTAACTGAGGATGTGCTATGCCCCAGGGACTAACTTAGGTCAGCAAATAAAACACTAAACTCCCTGCCCTCCTGGCACACGCTTTGTGACTACAAAAGACAGACGGGAAATAAATATAACAAAGTCTTTGGTACGTTGAGAGGGGAGAAATTGGGAGGTGGGGAGAGTAAAGCACAGAAAACTGATCAGGAAAAGTGTATCCAGAGGAAGTTTGTGGTCGTAACTGACGTGGCCCTTAGGTGATGCTGCGGTGAGAGACTGAGTCATGCAGATGTGTTGGAAAAAAGCATCTTCTTTGCCCCAGGGAACAGTGAGTGCAAAGCCTCTAAGGCAGGAGCGAGCCTGGTGTGGCTGAGGATCAGGGAGGCCAGAGCAGCCACGCAGAGGGCGTTGAGGGGAAGCCGGGCCAGGGCAGGGTCCGCCGGTGGTGGGAGGGGAGGAGAGGGAGGCTCAGGTCACGCGGGGCCTTAACCTCCCCTGACCCTGGTGCCTGCCTGGCAAGTTAGACTCCTGCACACTGGAATGAATAATTAAGGGGATTTAGCCCGAGGGGTCTAGAAACTGAGAAAAAGAGTCCTTATTTCAGGGAGAAGGGCGTGGTTAGAGACAAATCCTGGGAATACTGTGCTGTGAGCTAGGAAAAGGCTGGCATCTTTTCAAGCAGGTTTCAAGTTGATTTCTCTCATTTCCTAGTCGAATACATGAACTCTACTTGCCAAAATTCTCCATCAAAAGTGACTATGAGCTGCGTGATATCCTTTCCCAGCTGGGGATTAGGAAAGTGTTCACCGAGGCTGACCTGTCAGGACTCACGGGAGCTGGGAACCTGCGAGTCTCCCAGGTGAGTCTTTTTTGGTTTTGGGTTTTATAATTTTATTTATTTATTTATTTTTAAAACTTTTACAGAGTTTTGTCGTTCACAGACATGTATGTTCCCAGATCAGTCATATGCATATCCTTGGTCCCCTCCCCAGTTCAGTGCCCCCCATCCCACCTCTCCAGGCTGTCGCACCAAGCCCTTGTAGGAACTCCTATTCCCGCAGCGCAAACACAATAGCTCTCTTTTTCACATATGATAGTATAGGTTTCCATGTTACTCCCTCTATGTCTCCCACCCACTATTCATTCCTCACAATGTCCATATGTCTATTCTCTATTTTTCCATGAGTTCACTGCATGTGTTATCATTACCCTTTTACTAGATTCCATATATATGTGTTAGTATACTGTACTTGTCTTTCTCTTTTTTGACTTACTTCACTTTTTATGATAGGTTCTCGATCCAACCACCTCCTTAGGATTGATTCTTTTGCATTTCTTTTAACAGCTGAGGAATTCCATTGTATATATGTACCAGAGCTTCTTTATCTATTCATTTGTCGATGGACATCTAGGTTGCTTCCAAGTTCTAGCTATAGAGAGAGAGCAGCAATAAACATTGGGGTACAGGTTCTTCTTTCAGTTTTGATTTCATCTGGGTATAAGCCTAAGAGTGGGATTGCTGGGTCGTATGGTGCTTCTATTTTTAGTTTTTTAAGAAATCTCAAGACTGTCTTCCATAGAGGCTGTATCAATTTACATTCCCACCAGCAATGCAAGAGGGTTCCCTTTATTCCACACCCTCTCCAGCATTTATTGTCTGTTGATTTGTGGATGATGGCCATTCTGACGGGTGTGAGGTGATATCTCATTGTAGTTTTGATTTGCATTTCTCTAATGATAAGCGAGGCTGAGCATCGTTTCATGTGCTTTTTGGCCATCTGTATGTCCTGTTTGGAGAGGTGTCTGTTTAGGTTCTTTTCCCATTTTTTGATTGGGTTGTTCATTTTTCTGGTGCTGAGTTGTCTGAGTTGCTTATAGATTTTGGAAATTAATTCTTTGTCTGTTGCTTCATTTGCTATGATTTTCTCCCATTCTGTGGATTGTCTATTCAGCTTTTTTTGTAGCTTTCTTTTGCTGTACAAAAGCTTTTAAGTTTCTTTAGGTCCCACATGTTCATTTTTGTTTTTAGTTCAGTTATTCTAGTAGGTGGGCCATGGAATATCTTGCTTTGATTTATGTCCTTGAGTGTTTTGCCTGTATTCTCCTCTAAGACTTTTAGGGTTTCTGGTCTTACATTTAGGTCTTTAATCCATTTTGAGTTATCTTTGTGTATGGTGTCAGGGAATGTTCCAACTTCATTTTTTGGCATGCAGCTGTCCAGTTTTCCCAGCACCATTTGTTGAAGAGGCTGTCTTTGTCCCATTTTATATTTTTGCCTCCTTTGTCAAAAATAAAGTACCTATAGGTGCATGAGTTTATCTCTGGGTTCTCTATCTTGTTCCATTGGTCTATATTTCTGTTTTTGTGCCAGTACCATACTGTCTTGATGACTGTCGCTTTGTACTATAGTCTGAAGTTAGGGAGGCTGATCCCTCCTGCTCCATTTCTCTTTCTCAGGATTGCTTTGGCTATTCGCGGTCTTTTGTGCTTCCATATGAACTGTGTTATTCTTTGGTCTAGTTCTGTGAAGAATGTCATTGGTGGTTTGATAGAGATTGCATTGAATCTGTAGATGATATTTGATAGTATGGTCATTTTCACAATATTGATTCTTCCGACCCAGGAACATGGAATATCTCTCTATCTGTTTAAGTCTTCTTTAATTTCTTTCATGAGTGTCTTGTAATTTTCTGTGTACAATTCTTTTGTTTCTTTGGGTAGGTTTATTCCTAGGTATTTGATTCTTTTGGTTGCAATGGTGAAGGTGATTGCCTCTTTGATTTCATTTTCTGATTTTTCATTGTTTGTATATAGGAGTGCCAGTGATTTCTGTATATTGATTTTGTATCCTGTGACTTTGCTGAATTCGTGGATTAGCTCTAGTAGCTTTGTAATAGTGTCTTTGGGATTTGCTATGTATAATATCATGTCATCTGCAAAAAGAGAGAGCTTTACTTCTTATTTTCCAATCTGGATTCCTTTTATTTCTTTCTCTTCTCTGATTGCTGCTGCTAGAACTTCCAGGACTATGTTGAATAGTAGTGGTGAAAGTGGACACCCGTTTTGTTCCTGATCTCAGAGGGAATGCTTTCAGTTTTTCACTGTTGAGGATAATGTTCACTGTGGGCTTCTCATATATGGCTTTCACTATGTTGAGGTAGGTTCCTTCTATGCTCATTTTTTGAAGAGATTTTTTTTTTTTATCGTAAATGGATGTTGTATTTTGTTGAAGGCTTTTTTTGCATCTATTGAGATGATCATGTGATTTTTGTCTCTCAATTTGTTGAAGAGGCTGTCTTTGTCCCATTTTATATTTTTGCCTCCTTTGTCAAAAATAAAGTACCTATAGGTGCATGAGTTTATCTCTGGGTTCTCTATCTTGTTCCATTGGTCTATATTTCTGTTTTTGTGCCAGTACCATACTGTCTTGATGACTGTCGCTTTGTACTATAGTCTGAAGTTAGGGAGGCTGATCCCTCCTGCTCCATTTCTCTTTCTCAGGATTGCTTTGGCTATTCGCGGTCTTTTGTGCTTCCATATGAACTGTGTTATTCTTTGGTCTAGTTCTGTGAAGAATGTCATTGGTGGTTTGATAGAGATTGCATTGAATCTGTAGATGATATTTGATAGTATGGTCATTTTCACAATATTGATTCTTCCGACCCAGGAACATGGAATATCTCTCTATCTGTTTAAGTCTTCTTTAATTTCTTTCATGAGTGTCTTGTAATTTTCTGTGTACAATTCTTTTGTTTCTTTGGGTAGGTTTATTCCTAGGTATTTGATTCTTTTGGTTGCAATGGTGAAGGTGATTGCCTCTTTGATTTCATTTTCTGATTTTTCATTGTTTGTATATAGGAGTGCCAGTGATTTCTGTATATTGATTTTGTATCCTGTGACTTTGCTGAATTCGTGGATTAGCTCTAGTAGCTTTGTAATAGTGTCTTTGGGATTTGCTATGTATAATATCATGTCATCTGCAAAAAGAGAGAGCTTTACTTCTTATTTTCCAATCTGGATTCCTTTTATTTCTTTCTCTTCTCTGATTGCTGCTGCTAGAACTTCCAGGACTATGTTGAATAGTAGTGGTGAAAGTGGACACCCGTTTTGTTCCTGATCTCAGAGGGAATGCTTTCAGTTTTTCACTGTTGAGGATAATGTTCACTGTGGGCTTCTCATATATGGCTTTCACTATGTTGAGGTAGGTTCCTTCTATGCTCATTTTTTGAAGAGATTTTTTTTTTTTATCGTAAATGGATGTTGTATTTTGTTGAAGGCTTTTTTTGCATCTATTGAGATGATCATGTGATTTTTGTCTCTCAATTTGTTGATATGGTGTATCACAGGGATTGATTTGCGAATATTGAAGAATCCTTGCCTGCCTGGGATGAACCTGACTTGGTCATGATGTATGAGTTTTTTGATGTGTTGTTGAGTTCTGTTTGCTAGGATTTTGTTGAGGATTTTGGCATCTAAGTTCATCAGTGAAATTGGCCTATAATTTTCTTTTTTGGTGTTGTCTTTGCCTGGCTTTGGTAGCAGGATGATGATGGCCTTGTAGAATGTGTTTGGAAGTGTTCCTTCCTGTGCAATTTTTCGAAAGAGTTTTAGAAGGACAGGCATTAGCTCTTCTTTAAATGTTTAGTAGAATTCATCTGTGAAGCCATCTGGCCCTGGGCTTTTATTTTTGGGTAGATTTTTTTATCACAAAGTCAATTTCTGAGCTTGTGATTGGGTTGTTCATAGTTTCTATTTCTTCCTGGTTCAGTCTTGGAAGATTAATCTTTTGTAAGAAACTGTCCATTTCCTCCAGGTTGTCCAGTTTGTTGCCATAGAGCTCTCTGTTCATAATAGTCTCCTTTAATCCTTTGGATTTCTGCATTATCTGTTGTAATCTCTCCTTTTTCATTTTTGATTTTGTTGGTCTGGTTCTTCTCCCTTTTTTCTTGATGAGTCTGGCCAGTGGCTTGTCAATTTGTTTATCTTTTCAAGGAAACAACTTCTCATTTTATTTATCTTTACTATTGTTTCTTTCATTTCTTCTGCATTTATTTCTTCTCTGATCTTTATGATTTCTCTTCTTCTGCTAATTTTGGGGTATTTTTGTTCTTTCTCCAGTTGTTTTAAGTATAGGGTTATGTCATCTGTTTGATATTTTTCTTGTTTCTTGAGGTAGGACTGTATTGCTATAAATTTCCCTCTTAGAACTGCTTTTGCGGTATCCAATAGGTTTTCCACTGTCGTGTGTTCACTGTCATTTTCTTCTAGGAAGTTTTTTATTTCTCCTTTGATTTGCTCGGTAATCAGTTGGTTTTCTAGGTATGTGCTGTTTAATCTCCATTTGCTTGTATTTTTAGCAGTTTTTTTCCTGCAGTTGATCTCTAATCTCATTGTGTTGTGGTCAGAGAAGATGGTTGATATAATTTCAGTTTTCTTGTATTTACTGAGGTTTGATTTGTGGCCCAAGATGTGGTCTATCCTGGAGAATGTTCCATGAGCACTTGAGAAGAAAGTGTATTCTTCTGCTTTTGGATGGAAGGTCCTAAAGACATCAATGAGGTTCATCTCTTCTAGTGTGGTATTTAAGACTTGTGTTTCTTTATTAATTTTCTGTTTTGATGATCTGTCCATTGATTAAAGTCTCCTACTATTTCTGTGTTATTGTCAATTTTCTCTTTTATGTCTGAAAGTATTTGTCTTATGTATTGAGGTGTACTTGTGTTGGGTGCATAGATATTCATGACTGTTATGTCTTCCTCTTGGAACGATCCCTTGATCATGATGTAGTGACCTGCCTTGTCTCTTATAATCTTCTTTATTTTAAAGTCTATTTTGTCTGATATGAGGATTGCTACTCCAGCTTTCTTTTTTTTTTTTTTTTTTTTTTAAAGATTTATTTATTTATTTACTTTGGGAGGGGGTTGGGTTGGGGAGGGAGGGAAGCAGGCGGGCCACTTCGATTGGTCTTTCATTTCTCTATTTTCATTCGTCTTCGTTCTTTGGCTCCTGTGGGCCTCCCATTGCGGTGGCGTCTGTTGTTGCAGAGCACCGGCTCTGGGCGCATGCGCTCCAGAGCTCCGGCTCGGTGATTGGACACATCGGTCCAGTCGCTCCGCGGCACGTGGGATCTTCCCAGGCCAGGGCTCGAACCGGCGCCCCTTGCACTGCAAGGCGGTGTCCTTACCCACTGGACCACCAGGGGAAGCCCTCCAGCTTTCTTTTGATTTCCATTTGCATGGAATATCTTTTTCCATCCTCTCACTTTGAGTCTATGAGTGTCCCTAGGTCAAAAGTGGGTCTCCCTTAAACAGCATATATATGGGTCATGTTTCTGTATCCATTCAGCCAGCTTGTGTCATTTGGTTGGAGCATTTAGTCCATTTAGATTCCAAGTAATTATTGATATGAATGTTCCTATTGTCATCTTCTTAGATATTTGGGGTTTGATTTGTAGGACTTCTCCTACTCTTGTATTTATTGGCTATATCAGGCCTTTTAACACTTGTTGTAGGGCTGGTTTTGTGGTACAAAATTCTTTTAGTTTTTGCTTGTCTGTGAAGCTTTTGACTTCTCCGTCAATTCTGATGAGATCCTTGCTGGGTAGAGAATTCTTGGTTTTAGGTTATTCTCTTTTAGCCGTTTAAATGTGTCCTGCTATTCTCTTCTGGCCTGCAGGGTTTCTGTTGAAAGATCATCAGTTAAACGCATGGGGTTTCCTTTATATGGTATTTGTTGTTTGTTCCTAGCTGCTTTAAGCATTCTGTCCTTATATTAGTCTGGATTAGCTTGATTAGAGTGTGCCTTGGTGTGTTTCTTCTGGGGTTTATCCTGTATGGAACTCTTTGTACTTCTTGGACTTGGTTGACTATTTCCTTTCCCATGCTGGGGAAGTTTTCAACTATAACCTCTTCAAGAATTTTTTCATAGCCTTTTTTTCCCTCTTCTTCTTCTGGGACACCTATGATTCTAATGTTGGTGCATTTGATATTGTCCCATAGGTCTCTAAGGCTATCCTCAGATCTTTTGATTCTTTGTGCTTTGTTCTGTTCTTCAGCAGTTATTTCCACCATTCTGTCTTCCAGCTCATTTATCCGTTCTTCTGCCTCTGATACTCTACTGTTGAGACCTTCTATAGTATTTTTGAGTTTAGCAATTGAGTTGTTTGTCTCTATTTGCTTATTTTTAATTTCTTGCATGTCTCTTCTCAGTGCACTAATTTCCTCTAATATTCTGTTTTTGGTGTTTCAAATCCTCACTAGTATCAATCTTGTGAATTCTCTTTCAGATAGTTTGTCTATCTCCTCTTCTGTCATTTGTAGCTGTGTCTATCTAGTTTGTTCCTTCATTTGTGCAGTGTTTCTCCATCTTTTCATTATTATGTTAATTTTTGTTTCTTTCTGTGTGTCTGTGTGTTGGAGTTTCTTTTCCCATCAGGCTTCATGGTTGAATTCTCCCTTCCTTTGGGCTTCTGTCCTTGTAGAAGGGTTCAGTGGCTTGTGTCTTGGGTGGTGTTAGGTCTTGTTTGCAGGTGAATAATCTCTAGTGTTGTATGTTCTTTGATAGTGTGGGGTATTGGAATCAGGGCTTCCACTCTGAGGATCCTTGGATTGATCTTTGGCCAGGGGGTGTAGGCTCTATGTCTGGTTTGCTATGGCATTCAGTGGTATTAGTTCAAATATAAGCATATGAGGAACAAGAGGTGCATCCCTGATGAATGACAGTCCTAAAATCATGCAAATATTTTCTAACATAGTGGGAAAATATACATATATACACATCAATAACCACAACTGAACAGTCTTGCAGGGATAAAGCATAGGAAATTTCTCTGGCAAATGGTGCAATCAAAGATGGTACCTGACCATTAAGTTCTAAATTAATTAAAATACTGCCTGGAAAAATAGATCCAGGGCAAGGTCCCAGCTGGGAATATTACAATGAAAGCAGTTTTTAACTATGACATGTGTTGGGGATGAGGAGGAGGAGAGTGTATGGGTAATGAGAAGGAATAGATTCGTCTTGCAAGGATTTTGTAGGATTAGGTAACAAAGATTAGTGGGCTGTAGAGTTTGGTACAGCTGGAAGAGAACAGTAGAGACAGGAAGACAGGAAATATTTATATAGAGGCTATTAGTAGATAGAAAAAGATTTTACATTTAGAGCACGGAGAAAGGAAGCAGTGGCAAAAAGGAAAGAAAATTAAAAGTTACAGAAAAAAATTAAAAAGAGAAAAGAAAACAAACCATACAAGTGACCAAACGAAACAAAACAAAACAAAAAAAGGGTAAATACTGTCCCTGGTTTTTATCTTCTCATTTGCGTGTGGACCTTCCACCCGTTTGCTAGTGATGGTGTCCCGAGTTTCCCTAGTCTTTTCCTTGCAGAGCCAGTTGCTCTGGCTTCTGTTTTTGCTTTCAGCAAAACAAAGGCTCTGCAGCCAGCTCAGGTGCTGGCCGGGGCAGCGGGCTGTTGCCAGTCTGTCGAGTGGGGGCCGCGTGCGCAGTCTCGTGCTGGAGGGGGCTCCCTGGTTCCACTGCGCACCCGCTGGTAGCCTCCAGTCCCTGCTCTTCTCCTGGTTTCCTCTGCCGCAGCTCCGCTTCCCTGCTGCGACGCTGGCGCTGCACGGACTTTTCAGGCTGCCAGTGCACGTGCACTGCCGGATACAGGACTAAGCCCCAGATGCAGGCACAGGGTTCCCCGTCCCACTCGAGCCAGGTTTTGGGCTGCAACCCACGGGGGATTTCTCACTTTCGTTCCGCATGCTCCTGCTAGCAGTGTCTCAGCTCACCTGGCGCCCAGCGACCCTGTACTGTCCGAGCGGGATTTTCACGCTGAGCATTGGCCTCTGTCCTCCTGGCATACTTCCCAGCGCTCTCTCCACCGGGTCCGGTGTGGGGGTTGGGGTACAGGGCTCTCAGAGCAGGAACTCCGGGAAAGTTCTGGCTCGCTCTCCGACCCTCGTAGACCTGAGGCTCGCTCTCCGACCCTCGTAGACCTGAGGAGTTCTTTTGTCGTCTAGCGGCTGGTTTCTTGGTGGTGTTTCATTTCTTGACTAGTTCTGGTGATTCTGTTGGGGAGCTGGTGAAATCCTCCCCTCATTCCTCTGCAATCTTGGTCCCCTCCCCTCAGGTGAGTCTTTTTTAGACTTTGGACAATTCCGCCTGTGGTCAGAGAGTGAGAGCGAAATGTGGAGGCCAGGTAGATGTCAGGTCACCTTGAATTTGCAAAATAATTGCACTTCTTGTAACTCAGTCTCCCTCCCTGGGACTCCCCAGGCCCAGGAGTGCTGCGTTACAATCTTGTGGACATCAGGCCCCTACCTTCTCTGGGTCATAATGTGACACAAGGGCCTGTCATTGGGAAGGACCCAGAGTAGAGCCAACAGTGGACCCCATGCCAAGCTCCATCTGTCACTGTCTATAGAGGCAAATAACTACATTTCTGTAAGTGTCCCTGGTGGCTCAGATGGTAAAGTATCCGTCTGCAACGCAGGAGACCTGGGTTTGACCCCTGGGGAGTATCCCCTGGAGGAGGCCACGGCAACCCTCTCCAGTGCTCTTGCCTGGCAGAAGCCCCTGGACGGAGGAGACTGGCGGGTTCCAGTCCACAGGGCTGCAGAGAGTCAGGCACAACGGGAGCGACTAAGCATGCAGGACACATCCCTTCAACTTTTCATCTTTAAAGGGACCATGATACTTCTGGATTTCTGTTTGGTGTCTAGCAAAGCAGATAAGAGGCTGCAGGTACGAAGAATGGCTACAAAGCGATCTTGATGCAAACGCACTAAGAACATGAGAGAAGAACACCAGGGGCCCTGGTGATCCTAGAAGCAGAGACGTCAGAGTGGATGGGGGGAGGCTGGGCAGCCCCGCAGTCTCCTCCGCGCCCCACCTGTCAGAGGACCTGGTAAAGGAGGCCCAGGTGCTACGGGGCCTCAAGATTCAGGGGTGGGAAGCCACCTCCCAGGCAAGGCTCAGGGACGTGTCAGCTGGAGCCGAAGAGGAGCGGAAAGCAGTGCCCGCCCGTCTGCTGCTTTGACATGGAGGGACGAGCACCATTGCCTGTCATCAAAGGGCTTCAATCTGGCCCCTTCTGCCTATCCTAGGGGCTGTGTGTGGGCAACACCGTCTTTGGATTAGGACAGTGAGTCCCTTTGCCTCTCTGATGGTGGGCACATCACCACAGCCTTTGCCTTCACTTTGCAGGTCTGTGCATCACAGCTGTGCAAACCGGTGGTCAGTTTGCTGGGAGGACAGATGAATAGAACAGACTGACAGCAGACCCTTAACCTCGCCCCAGCCTCGGGCCTGCCTGGCATGCTAGACTCCTGCAAACCTGAATGAATGATTAACAAATTAAGGGGGGTTTACCCAAGGTGTCTAGCAACTGAGAAAGAGTACATATTTCAGTTAGAAGCGGGAGGTGAGAGGCCAGTGGCAGGAGGACGGTCAGGCCCTCAGAGGCGCTGGGGCAGCTGCCCACGGCTCCCCGCTCCCCCGTTTCCCATGGTAATGCTCTCGTGTCCCCAGGTGGTGCACAGCGCGGTGCTGGACATGGACGAGGAAGGTTCGGAAGCAGCTGCTGCCACGGGAATCAGCATAGAAAAGACCATGCTTGTGAAGAGAATCACTCTGCGTTTCGACAGGCCCTTCCTGACGGCCATAGTTCTCAAGGACACCCAGAGCGTCATCTTTTTGGGCAAAGTGACCAATCCCAGCCAAGCCTAGGGCTCCCCTCTGAGCTGGGGGTGCCTTCCCTAAGGAGCTGGGTGCCAGGTCCCTGGGTGCAGCCTAGCCCCTCTGCACCACGGGTCCACTCTGCCTGGCCCCACCTGCTCACCCTTGGGAAGGTGACAGGGACTGTGCCGGGGCTCCACCTGCACAGGGCAGCTATGTCCTGGTCGCAAGGGGGCTCTGGGATCTCCGACGGAATAAAACACTTTTCTTGGACTGACTCTTTTCCGTGTGTCCACACTGCCCCCCTGCTGCTGCCCAGGCCCTAAGGTCAAGCCCCCCTGACCTCCCACACGTGCTCAGCTCTCCCTAACTCTGGGCACCTCTGCCTCAGCCTTACCAGTTGGCTTTGTGCCCGAGACCAAACCCACAGGACCTCAGGACTAGGACTGGGAGGGGCCCTGCGGCCCGAAGCCCACCTTCAGGGGCTCTGGCTCCAGGTCCAGGGTCACGCCTCCTTCCCCAGGGCCCACGATGGGCTCTCGTGCTTATTACCCTTCAAAGGGCTCTGACTCTGGCCTCTGCTGGCTCAGCCCCTGGACTCCTCTCTCCTGCAGCTGAGCTGGACCCTCCCTGCCCCCGTATCATCCCTCTGTCCCCCAGGACCCCAGCCTGGGCGATCAACCCCTTGCAGGTGCCCAGCTGAGCTCCTACACCACCCGACCAGCTCCACGGCCTCCCCTGACAGAAGATCCCCATTGGCAGGCAGAATCGGTATCTTAGGAGTGAAAGAGAGGCAGACACACACCTGGGCTAAGAGCAACACACGGCCCTTCATGCCCCTGTGGTCTCAGGGCTGCCTGATCTCCAGGGAGAACAGCTCCAGGTGGTAGAGATGATGCCACCCACAGCTGAAGGGTTGAGGTCTCTGCCAGGCCTCTTGGTCAGACCTCTACCTGGAATGATATGTTTAGTCCTTGTGATGATCATAGGAGATGCATCCTACTACTCATCCTACTGTATAGATGAGGAAACTGGGGAACAGAGAGCCTCAGTAATTTCCCTCAAGCTCACACAGCCACTGATTATTGCTGGCAGAATCTTGTCCCAATGTCCTTGATCAGAATACGCTGAAACACAGAACGATTCTACCCCCTAAAAGCTGCCACAGTGATGGCCCTCTCGGAGCTCCAGATCTGATGGGCAGGATGTATGAGGAAACAAAGTCCTGGAAGCTGAGCAGAGAGGGCCAAATTCAGCTGGGATGTCAGGGAGGGCTTCCTGGAGGAGGTGGTTTCTACAAGGGCATCAGAGGGAGAATAAGGTCATGGAGTGAAGAGAGGAGAATGTTCTGAGCAGGAGAAAGAGTGAGGGTGACATTTTCAAGAAAGTGAAAAATGTGGACTGGACTGGAGTAGAAATAGAAGGGCTTGTGCAGAGGGGGGGCCATGGTGAAGCCCCTGGACCCCTGGTGGTTGGCAATCAGCAAGGATTCTGGAAAGATTCCATAGACTCCTAGGCAGATGTAAAGGCATTCAAACAGAGCGCTGATGGGAGCTGATTTGCATGGTAGAAAAATGACGCTTGCTGCTGCGTAGAGAAGTGATTCAGGACCCAGGGATTCAGGAGAGCAGGCTGGGTATTGCCAACTCTCACTTTCTGCCATAAGGGTGGTGTCATCTGCATTGCCTCCTTAACCTCTCCAGAAATTGGTTAATTTTAGAGAAAAAATGTATCGCTGTGGTATAGGCTGCTTTGAGATAGGTGTGGACCAAAATGTGAGGGTCTGCCTGGCTTTGCGATCTGGGGCAATTACCCAACATTTGTGCCTCAGTATTCCCATCTCTCAAGTGGACATGAGAGTATCTATCATGCTGAGCTGCAAAGAGACTTTAACAAAAACTGATTGTGCTCAGTGCCTGTGTGATGATAAAGACGTCATACTCAGATTGTGTGCATGTGTGTGTGTGTGTGTGCATGTGTGTGTGTGTCTGTGTGTAGAAGACACTTGTGTATAACACGTGCTGACAATCCATGGATGTGTATATGAGTAATGCCTCACTGTCTCGGGATAGTAACCTTTCTTCTTTTCAAGTATCAGTCTCCTCATCTGTAAAATGGGACCGTTAACCTTAACCCCATCAGCTTCATTCAGGTGAGCAGATCAAAGGAGATCGTGGGTGGGAATACCCCTGGAGACCCACAGGGCACTGCACAAATATGAGGATGACTATACTTGCTGAATTGGGAGCACGGTTAGGAGGGAGGCATGCAGTTTCACTGGCTCTTTGGGATAAAGCAGAAGACCTGCCTGTGCTGCGATTCTTCCTGCTCTAATCCATGCCTCCTAGGACCTTCTGGGAGGAAGGAACTCATGCTCCTTAATTCAGCGCTTGCCTCCAGAGTTACTTCAGGTGGAGATGACAGCCCTCCTGCAGAGGAACTGCCTGCTGGGAGTAGGAAGGAGAGATTCTTAAACTCAGGGCCCCTGACTTACCTCGGCCCTAGATCAGAATCTCCTGGAGTGAGTGCAGGACGCCTACAGGTTAAACAGACTCCCCAGGGAGTTGTCATGTAGCGTGAAGCTAGAAACCCTTCTTTGAAAGAAACTCAACAAGTAGCATAAAAACGAGACAGGTGATGAGTTCTCCAGTGCTGGAGGTATTCAAGCAGAGGCATCCATCCAGGCTTCAGCAGGTCGATGCTGACTGAGGGCCTCCTGTGTCTGAGTCAGCGAGAGAGGCTTCCCAGGTGCTGAGGAGCGTGTGGTCAGGGAGTGGTCAAAGCTGAAATTCCCGGATGGAGATTCCACACTGGATATCAGCTCCCTCACCTCCAAGGAGCACGTAATAATATCACCCTGAGCGCTGCCGCCCAGGCCTCAAGCTTCCCTGGGTCTGCTTGTCTATGTACTCATGATGATGTAAGGGCCCCCAGTGGTTCCAGCTGGTCACCAGGGCCCGGCCACTGCTCTGCTGCTGCCTGTGAGCAGGAGGAGCCAGGAGTCCTACTCAGGGAGTATGAGCAGCAGGTCCTGGACGCCCTTCCGGATCTTGGTCTCACCAGCAAGGGGAAGTTGGACTAGCTGCTCCGGACGGTGGGTCCTCCTGGGTTGCTGGACCACAAGGGAGAACATGTTCAGAGCCATGGTTACTGGGGAGAAGGGAAGGTTCTATCCAGAGCCTGACCTTGGGTGACTGACTTAGCCCATCTGAGCCTCGTGTCTCATCCCCGGCCTTGAACTTGCAGAGAGCTCCCGGGACGGGGCAGGGGTGGGAAGCGCCTCCCGTGCAGTGGGTCCTGGAGACCTGGGCCCGGCGGCAGGTGCGGCGGCTGCACAGGGGCCCAGCCACCTTCCTCACGTCCCTCAGCGTCCCTGGGCCGCCCCTCCTCTCTGTGGGGTGGTGTCAGAGTCCCTCGTCACTGGGTTGCAGGACATCACAGGGATCGTGCACCAGGGGGACCCTGCCCCGCATCTGGCTCAGGGCAGGCCCCCAGAGAGCAGCAGGCTTCATCCCCCTGGTGGGCTTGAGGCTGGGTCCTGCCTAGTGATGCTGGCTCAGCATAGCTCAGGGGAACCCGGATTCTACGCTCATAAGGCCCTGAACCGATCTCTGTCTCCATGCACCAGCCCCTGTCAGCCTTTTAAAGGGAAGATCAGGTTGTTCACTTCCTGAGGGAGATCCCTGATGTAAGGATGCAATGACACAACGAACAGCAAGCTGCTAGGAAAGGAATTTATTCTGGGAAGTGTTCCCGGGCGAGGTTCACAGGTCCAAGAGGTGGGCCAGTGAAGTTGCACCCCGGGGACAAACTGAAGGTGTTTCATAGGTGAAAATAAACAAGGGTGGGGGGCAAGTCAAGGGGAACATGAGGTGGTTCATCAGGCTCCTCTGGACATCATGGACAAAACTTGTGACCAGGCTGATTGTCTTCTTTCTGGTAGGGTTCCTTATCGCCAGTTGCGGGACCTACGGCGCCAGGAAACGGACCAGTGGTTTTATGGCTTCTTTGTTCCTCTGGGGCCTGTTTTTCAGATGACTCTTAGCCCATTTATTTTTACCCTGTGGGCTGGGGGCTCGGGTTCCCAGGCAGCCTAGCACCTGATGGACCCGGCTCTCAGAACAACCCACCCTCCTCATCACAGCCTCAAGGCCCCACGGATCGTCTCTTGCCAACCTTCTGGCCTCTCCTCAGACGGTCCCTCCCCTTCCTTCCTCGGCTCCACCTGTTGCAAGGAGGAAACCCACTCCAACTCCATGCTGCAGACTGCTTCTTGGACTTGTTTTTTGTTGCTTTTGTGTTTATAATCCTACAGAATGGTTTGCCTCAGAGAATCCTGCCCCCTGCCTGAATGTTAAAGTAACGTGCCTTTGTTCAGAGCCCTGTCCACCTGTGGAGGTCAGGAAGGCAGAAATGAACACATCCTCTGCCTGAGGCCTACCATTCTCGGAGATGTTTGCAAGATGAACGGCCTTTTTACGTTGCTTTCTCACCTCCCCATCTCTGATCTATACAAGAGCCTGGCATCCAGACCCCAATAAAATGGCTATTTCAAGGTGCTTGCCTGCCCCCTCCTCCGTCAGTTGTTTTCTGAATAAAGTTGTTTTCCTTGCCTCAGCACTTCATCTCTTGGATTCTCTGTCCTGTTCTGTGGAGACCAGGGTGAGCTTGGACTCAGGAACACAACCACCCTGGCCTTCCCGCTGCTCTAGACTGCAGCGAGCAACTTCCTGCCACAGGACATTTGTACTTGCTGTTAGCTTCCAGAGCAGCCTCTCTCCAGCCCATTCCTGGCTCACTCCACCCATTCTCCACTCAAAGGTCACCTCCTCAGAGAGGTCCCATCCCTGTCCTCACCACCTCTGTGCTGACCACTCTACCCCGCTTTAGTTTCCTTCTGCCCATCTGAAACCATTTGACCATATGGTTTCCTCGCTAGAAGTTAAGCTCTTTGAGGGCAGTGATCCTGTCTCTGTCTTTCACTGCTCAGTTCCTAGTGCTCAGCATGGAGCGAACACTCAAACGCTGTTTGTTCAAAGAGCTATAGTCCGTGGACATCATTCAGAAAACCTCATTCCAGGGCCTCGGCCTTCCTTAAGAGCACAGGCCCTTCCCTGTTCCTCCTCCAACCCCTGGGGCCATCCCGGCTCCCTCATCACAGTTCGTCACAGTACCACTCAGCCCCGATGGAACTGGGTTAATGATTGCCAGGATTGATCATGATCCTATCTCTCCATCTGCCTCTGGTTTTCCAGGTGACCTTGGCCAACCCGGACCCTTCTAAACTTGAATTCTCTTGTCTGTAGAAAGAAGAAACATCAAAAACTCTGCCTTTAGGAAAGCCTTACGTCAGTGCTTGTTCCTATCATGTCTTTATGCACAGGTGATGCGCCAGTCTCCCTCTGTCCATTTTCCTAGTCATCTGCTTTGGTGACTATCTTGGCCAATTGAAAATGTTACTATTTCATTCACTTTTCTTATTTAAAATATGTTCATTCATTCCTTTACTAAATAAAAACCCACCCAAAATCTGCCATGTGTTGGAACTTGCGTTTGCAGCCTGACTCCCTGAGGCTCGGTTTCCTCCTTTGCCTCCTGGCCACTCAAGGTTGCCACTGAAAAAGGGAGTATTTTCTGCCTTATCAGAAGGAAAAGAAGACCAGCGAGATCTGGCAGCCTTTAGAGGCAGTTTCTCCCTACAGGGAGCCCCAGGGGAGATGAGGGTGTGAAAAACAGTGCTGTTGGCCTCCAATAGCGATAGCTGAGAGGCGTACAAAAGGGATAATGGCAGGCAACCCAGCCTCTTGCATCTTCTCACACAGAGGAAGCTCTGCATTCCTCAACTTGGGATATCTGGTTTTCTTTAATACACAAAAATACTTTAGGTGCTCAGACTACCTGCCTTTGCAAATTTCTATATAACCAGACACCACGGCCACCTCCAGCCTCCCTGGAGCAGTTCTCTCAGGGATTCTTGGGATGCTGTCTCCCGGGCTTGAAGTTCTAAAACTTCCCACCGAATAAAACATAACTCTCAACTCTTCAGTTGTGACTATTGTTTAACTGGATACCTGGTAGCACAGACAGTAAAGAGTCTTCCTGCAATGCAGGAGACCCACATTTGATCCCTGGGTCTGGAAGATTCCCTGGAGAAGGGCATGGCAATCCTCTTCAGTATTCTTGCTTGGGGAATTCCACAGACAGAGGAGGCTGGTGGGCTACAGTTCATGGGGTTGCAAAAAGTCAGACATGACTGAGTCACACACACACACACACACACACACACACACACAAACCTAAACCCAGAGATGCAGGTGGACTTTCTTTACACCAGGAAAGGCTGAGCTCACGGGGGCCAGGCTCCCGTCTCTCCTGGCTGGTTCTCTCCTCTGGGACACCTCCTGCTGTGATGGGCACAGGAGCAGAGCCAGGGTCCTCCATCCTGCCTGCTAGGAGTTTGGGTTATGACGCTCAAATGTCATAATAGCTGATTTATTATGGCTGGAGTGCTTTTCATGGTAACTATGAATCAATAGACCTTTCTACCTTAATGTAGCAAGAACAGAAAAGCTAATATGTACTCAACAGAAAGAATGTTTGCAAAACTTTTGCAATTCAAAAGCCTTGTCCCTCCTTAGTTGGCTTGGTGGCAAGGGTGGCAGACAGGCGGTCCTCAGTCTGAGTGCAGAAGGCCAGTGGACAAGAATTAATGAATGTGAGTCAGACTTCATTCGCTCCCAGCTTTATTATGACTTTATTTTTAATCCCATCCACTGTCTGGACATAAACACACATCTCACTTTTCCTTGACGTCTCGGGAATTTCCGTTCTTTCTCTTGATGCTCCCCAGACGGAGGCACCGTGGGGGTTGTGATGAGCTGCCTGGTTTCACTCCTTCCCTCCTGCCTTCATTTGCTGTCTATGGAGCACCCACTTCATGCGGAGGATGCATCCCATGCATACTGGGAAACAAACACAATCTCCCCATCAAGGATTTTTTGTTTCACATTTTCATTACAGAAACATTCAGACATATATAAAAAGAGATGATGATTTAGTGAACCTCACATACACATAAGCAGCTTCAGTCATTATCAACATGAGCCAATACAAATTTTCCTACCTCCCAATTCTTTTATTCTTTTGGGATGTTTGAAGCAAAACATTTTGTTAATTTGTTGTTGTTGTTCAGTTGCTCAGTCGTGTCTGACTCTGTGACCCCATGGATTATAGCAGACCAGGTGTCTCTGTCTTTCACCATCTCTCAGAGTTTGCTCAAATTCACATCCATTGAGTCAGTGATGCCATCCAATAATCTCATCCTCTGTCACTCCCTTCTCTTCCTACCCTCAACCTTTCTCAGCATCAGGGTCTTTTCCAATGAGTCATCTCTTTCTATCAGGTGGCCATTGTATTGGAGCTTCAGCTTCAACATCAGTCCTTCCGATGAATATTAAGGGTTGATTTCCTTTAGGACTGACTGACTTGATCTCCTGGCAGTCCAGAGTACTCTCGAGAGTCTTCTCCAACACCACAGTTCAAACGCATCAGTTCTTCAGTGCTCAGCCTTCTTGATGGTATAACTCTCATCCATACGTGATTGCTGGGAAAACCATCATTTTGACTAGACGGACTTTTGTTGGCCAAGTGATGTCCCTGCTTTTTGATGTCCCTACTGTCTAGGGCTGTCATATCTATTCATCCAAAGAGCAAGCGTCTTTTATCATAGCTGCAGTCACCATTCACACCATTACACTCATTTCGCATGCTAGCAAAGTATTGCTCAAAATCCTCCAAGTTAGGCTTCAACAGTACATGAACTGAGAACTTCTAGATGTACAAGTTAGATTTAGAAAAGACCAGAGATCAAAATGCCAACATCTGTTGGATCAAGAAATAGCAGGGGAATTCCAGATAAACATCTACTTCTGCTACATCGACTATGCCAAAACCTTTGAGCATTTGGATCACAACAAACTGTGAAAAATTCTGGGAAAAAACCCAACGAAGATGGGGAGAGACATAAAGCCAGATTTGCATACGGGGAAACAAACACAATCTCCCCATCAAGGATTTTTGTTTCAATTTTCATTACAGAAACATTCAGACATATATAAAAAGAGATGATGATTTAGTGAACCTCACATACACATAAGCAGCTTCAGTCATTATCAACATGAGCCAATACAAATTTTCCTACCTCCCAATTCTTTTATTCTTTTGGGATGTTTGAAGCAAAACATTTTGTTAATTTGTTGTTGTTGTTCAGTTGCTCAGTCGTGTCTGACTCTGTGACCCCATGGATTATAGCAGACCAGGTGTCTCTGTCTTTCACCATCTCTCAGAGTTTGCTCAAATTCACATCCATTGAGTCAGTGATGCCATCCAATAATCTCATCCTCTGTCACTCCCTTCTCTTCCTACCCTCAACCTTTCTCAGCATCAGGGTCTTTTCCAATGAGTCATCTCTTTCTATCAGGTGGCCATTGTATTGGAGCTTCAGCTTCAACATCAGTCCTTCCGATGAATATTAAGGGTTGATTTCCTTTAGGACTGACTGACTTGATCTCCTGGCAGTCCAGAGTACTCTCGAGAGTCTTCTCCAACACCACAGTTCAAACGCATCAGTTCTTCAGTGCTCAGCCTTCTTGATGGTATAACTCTCATCCATACGTGATTGCTGGGAAAACCATCATTTTGACTAGACGGACTTTTGTTGGCC
Organism: Tragulus kanchil; assembly: GCA_022376925.1. NCBI lineage: Eukaryota > Metazoa > Chordata > Mammalia > Artiodactyla > Tragulidae > Tragulus > Tragulus kanchil. The sequence continues at coordinate 180,640,515 of JAIOJX010000032.1, read as the reverse complement.
AAGTGATGTCCCTGCTTTTTGATGTCCCTACTGTCTAGGGCTGTCATATCTATTCATCCAAAGAGCAAGCGTCTTTTATCATAGCTGCAGTCACCATTCACACCATTACACTCATTTCGCATGCTAGCAAAGTATTGCTCAAAATCCTCCAAGTTAGGCTTCAACAGTACATGAACTGAGAACTTCTAGATGTACAAGTTAGATTTAGAAAAGACCAGAGATCAAAATGCCAACATCTGTTGGATCAAGAAATAGCAGGGGAATTCCAGATAAACATCTACTTCTGCTACATCGACTATGCCAAAACCTTTGAGCATTTGGATCACAACAAACTGTGAAAAATTCTGAAAGAGATGAAAATACCAGACCACCTTACCAGTTTCCTGCGAAACTTGTATGCAGGACAAGAAGCAGCAGTTAGAACTGGACATGGAACAATGGACCAATTCTAAATTGGGAAAGGGTATTGCAAGGCTGTATATTCTCAGCCTGTTTATTTAGCTTATTTGTAGAGCACATCATGTGAAATGCCAAGTTTGGATGAGGCACAAGCTGGAGTCAAGATTACCAGGAGAAATATTAACAACCTCAGGTAGGCAGATGATACCACGCTTATGGCAGAAAGCAAAGAGGAACTAAAGAGCCTCTTGATGAAGGTGAAAGAGGAGAGTGAAAAAGCTGACCTAAGACTCAACATTCAAAAAACTAAGATCACGGCATCTGGTCCCATCACTTCATGGCAAATTGATGGGAAAACAATGGAAACAGTGACAGATTTTATTTTCTAAGACTCCAAAATTACTGTGGTGATGGTGACTGCAGTCATGAAATTAAAGGACACTTAACACAATAGCGTGTCCCGAATTTCCTTTTAACTTCTTTTGTGGGGTTCAGAAATACGCTTGGGGTCCCCTGGACTTAGAGAAGGGAATATTGAAAAAGCATTGAAGACTCAGGAGGGACACAGGCTCCAGTCGTCCTGTAGTCTTAATGGCCACAGAGAGATTCTCTGAAGGGACTCATTTCAAAGAGCAAGAGCCAGTGGATTCTGGATGATTACAAATTCTGCTCTCGGCAGGCTGTAGCGAACACTGTGACATGGCCATCCTACATGAACAGTCGTTGTTGGATTGGGAAAGTATCCTATACCAGTATTTGGGACCATGTGACCAATGACAGCTCTAAGAGCTCAGAGAAGATGTGCAAGATGCCCAGAAGTGTCAAGAATGGGACCCTGGAGCCTGAGTGTGGAACTTCATGACTAGTGGCACTGGTGGAACATGCCAGCCCCACACAACCATCCTCAGAGCTACTTGGAAAAGGTGGAGAATTCTCTGCTTTCACAATGCCTGGCGCTTTAGACTAAGTCAGTTCAGGTTATCTTAGTCATCTGGAAAGGTCTAGCCATCTTGCCCCTCTTGTCTGAGCTCTTAGAGCCTTCACTGGTTTGCTGGTCCTAATTGGTACAGGACATTTTTGCAGTTCAACAAACACCATACATGCAGGACGGTCATGTCACAGTCTTCTCTATAGCCTGATGACACCATTAAGAACAATGATGGCTCTCCTGGGGCCAGAGGACTTGGGAACACTTGGGTAACATGGTTGTGGCAAGATTAGAAGTCATGATGCATGCCCATTCTCATTTTCTCTGAATAAACCTCCCATTTTCAGCTGTGACATGGGTTACCCAGTGTAGAATACTGACTTCACAGTACAGCCTCCTTGCAGCTAGGTATGGCCCTAGGATCCAGCTCTGATACATGGAACAGAAGCACAAATATGGCAGGCGATAGTTAGATAATTTCTCTCAAAAAACAGGGTGTCTTTCCTTTTCTCCCTTGCTGTTCAGTTGCTAAATCACGTCTGACTCTGCAACACCATGAACTGCAGAGCCACATGCTTCCTTGTCCTTTACAATATCCCTGAGTTTGCTCAAACTCGTCCATTGACTCAGAGAGGCCATCCAACCATCTCATTCTCTGCCGTCCTCTTCTCCTCTTGCCCTCAGTCTTTCCCAGCACCGGGGTCTTTTCCAATGAGTCGTCTCTTTGCATCGGGGGCCAAAGTACTGAAGCTTCAGCTTCAGCATCAGTTCTTCCAGTGGACATTCAGGGCTGCTTTCCTTTAGGACTGGTTTGATCTCACTGTCCAAGGCACTCTCAAGAGTCTTCTCCAATGTCACAGTTCAAAGGCATCACTTATTCAGTGCTCAATCTTCTTCACGGTCTAACTCTCACATCCATACATGACTGTTGGGAAAATCATAGTTTGGACTGGACAGACTTTTATCCAAAAAGTGATGTCTCTGCGTTTTAATATGCTGTCTAGGTTTGCCATAACTCTTCTTCCAAGAAACAAGCATATTTTAATTTGTGGCTTCAGTCACCATTTGCATAATTTTGGCCCACTCAGTCTTTCTGCTTTCACAATGCCTGGCGCTTTAGACTAAGTCAGTTCAGGTTATCTTAGTCATCTGGAAAGGTCTAGCCATCTTGCCCCTCTTGTCTGAGCTCTTAGAGCCTTCACTGGTTTGCTGGTCCTAATTGGTACAGGACATTTTTGCAGTTCAACAAACACCATACATGCAGGACGGTCATGTCACAGTCTTCTCTATAGCCTGATGACACCATTAAGAACAATGATGGCTCTCCTGGGGCCAGAGGACTTGGGAACACTTGGGTAACATGGTTGTGGCAAGATTAGAAGTCATGATGCATGCCCATTCTCATTTTCTCTGAATAAACCTCCCATTTTCAGCTGTGACATGGGTTACCCAGTGTAGAATACTGACTTCACAGTACAGCCTCCTTGCAGCTAGGTATGGCCCTAGGATCCAGCTCTGATACATGGAACAGAAGCACAAATATGGCAGGCGATAGTTAGATAATTTCTCTCAAAAAACAGGGTGTCTTTCCTTTTCTCCCTTGCTGTTCAGTTGCTAAATCACGTCTGACTCTGCAACACCATGAACTGCAGAGCCACATGCTTCCTTGTCCTTTACAATATCCCTGAGTTTGCTCAAACTCGTCCATTGACTCAGAGAGGCCATCCAACCATCTCATTCTCTGCCGTCCTCTTCTCCTCTTGCCCTCAGTCTTTCCCAGCACCGGGGTCTTTTCCAATGAGTCGTCTCTTTGCATCGGGGGCCAAAGTACTGAAGCTTCAGCTTCAGCATCAGTTCTTCCAGTGGACATTCAGGGCTGCTTTCCTTTAGGACTGGTTTGATCTCACTGTCCAAGGCACTCTCAAGAGTCTTCTCCAATGTCACAGTTCAAAGGCATCACTTATTCAGTGCTCAATCTTCTTCACGGTCTAACTCTCACATCCATACATGACTGTTGGGAAAATCATAGTTTGGACTGGACAGACTTTTATCCAAAAAGTGATGTCTCTGCGTTTTAATATGCTGTCTAGGTTTGCCATAACTCTTCTTCCAAGAAACAAGCATATTTTAATTTGTGGCTTCAGTCACCATTTGCAGTAATTTTAGAGCCCAAGAAAAGAAAACTTCATACTGTTTCCACATTTTTCCCATCTATTTGACATGAGATATAGGACCAGATGCCATGCTCTTCAAATTCTGAATTTTGAGTTTTAAGTCAGCTTTTTCCCTTTCCTCTTTAAACCTCATCAAGAGGCTCTTGAGTTCCCCTTCACTTTCTGCGTGTAAGTAGCATCATCTGCGTATCTGAGGCTCTTGACAGTTCTCCCAGAAATCTTGATTTCAGCCTTTGGTTCATCCTGCCTGACATTTGATAGAATAATTTAAATAAGCAGGGCAACAATATACAGCTTTGACATACTCTACAGTTCCCAATTTGGAAACAGTCAAAACAAGCAGGGTGACAATATATAGCTTTGGTGTACTCCTTGCCCAGTTTGGAATCAGTCTGTTGTTCCATGTCTAGTTCTAATTGTTGCTTCTTGTCCTGCACACAGGTTTCTCAGGAGGCAGGTAATGTGGTTTGCTATTCCCATCTCAATAAGAATATTCCACAGTTTGCTGTGATCCACACAGTCGAAGACTTCAAGTGGTCAATGAAGCAGAGGTGGATGTCTCTTTAGAACTCCCTTGCTTTATCTATGATCCAGTGTATGTTGGTAATTTGATCTCTGGTTCCTAAGCCCTTTCTCAATCCAGATTGTATATCTGGAAGTTCTTGGTTCAAGTACTGCTGAAGCCTAGCTTGCAGCATTTTGAGCATATTCTTGTTGGCATTTAAAAAGAGGTAATTGTATGGTAACTTGACCATTCTTTGGCATTGCCTTTCTATGGAATTGTGATGAAAACTGACCTTTTCCAGTCCTGTAGCATTTTAACAGCATCATCTTTTAAGATTTCAAATAGCTCAGCTGGAAGTCCATCACCTCCACTAGCTTTATTCCTAGTAGTGCTTCCTAAGGCCTGCTTGAATGCACACTCCAGGACGTCTGGCTCTAGGTGAGTGATTACACCATCATGGTTATCTGGTTCATGAAAAATTTTTGGTACGGATCTGTGTTTTCTTGACACCTGTTCTTAATATCTTCTGTTTCTGTTAGGTCCATGCCATTTCTGTCCTTTACTATACCCATCTTTGCATGAAATGGTCCCCTGGGTATCTCTCCCTTTCATGAAGACATTTCTAGCCTTTCCCATTCTGTCGTTTTCCTTTACGTCTTTGCATTGCTCACTTAGGAAGGCTTGCTTCTCTCTCCTTGCTATTTCCTGGAACTCTGCATTCAGTTGGTTATAGCTTTCCCTTTCTCCTTTGCTTTTCACTTCATTTCTTTTTTTCAGCTATTTGTAAGGCCTCCTCAGACACCCATTCTGCCTTTTGGCATTTTTCTTGGGCATGGCCACGGTCACCTCCTCCTGCACAATGCTATGAGCCTCCGTCCATACGTCTTCAGGCACTCGGTCTACCAGATCGAGCCCCTTGCCTCTATGCATCACCTCCACAGCACAACCGTAAGGGATTTGATTGAGGTCATACCTGAACGGGCTAGTGTTTTCCCCTCCTTTCTTCAATTTGACCCTGAATTTTGCAAGAAGGAGCTGGTGGTCTGAGCCACAGTGCAGAGCTGCAGCTCTTGTTTCTGCTGACTATACAGTGCTTCTCCACCTTCAGCTACAAAGAATACAATCAGTTTGATTTGGGTTCTGACTCTCTGGTGATGTCCACGTGGAGAGTCGTCTCTTGTGCTGTTTGAAGAGAGTGTTTGCTGTGACCAATGTGTTCTCTCGGCAAGATTCCGTTAGCCTTTGCCCTTCTTCATTTTCTACTCCAAGGCCACACTAGCCAATCACTCCAGGCGTCTCTTTACTTCCTACTTTTGCACTCCAGTTCCCTATGAAGAAAAGAACATACATTTTGGTGTTCGTTCGAGGAGATCTTGTAGATCTTCAGAGATTCATTTAACTTCAGCTTCTTCTGCCTTAGAGGCTAGGGCGTAGACTTGGAATACTGTGACGTTATGAATGGTTTGCCTTAGGAAGGAACTGAGACCGTCCGGCTGTTCTGGAGACGGCGCCCAGCACTGCACTTGGGACTCTGAGGGCCACTCCACTCCGTCTCAGGGATTCTTGCCCACAGTAGGAGATACGATGGTCATTTGAATTCAAGTCGCCCATTCCCATCCAGTTTAGTTCATTGATTCCTAAAACGTCGACCTTCACTCTTGCCATCTCCTGTCTGACCACATCCGATTTACCTTGATTCAGGGAACTAACATTCCAGGTTCCTGTGCCATGCTCTTCTTTATAGCACCGGGTCTTAATTTCCTCACCAGATAGAACCACAACTCGGCATCATTTCTGCTTTGGCTCAGCCTCTTCACTCTTTCCTAGCTCTGTTCTTTCTTCATTCTTTCTTGCCTCTTCATTCTTTCTCTTTCTCATAGCTCTTTCTCGGTTCTATCCTAGTAGCATATTGGGTCTCGACTGACCGAGTGGGGTCATCTTTCAGTGCTGTATTCTGTTGCCTTTTCATATTGTTCATGGGTTCTCAAGGCAAGAAGACTTCAGTGGTTTGCTGTTCCCTTCTCCCGTGGACCACGTTTTGTCTGACCCTAACCAGCAGGGACATGCCCGTGTTTATTGAGGCTACTGACGCTAGTGTTTTCCTCCTTTCTTCAATTTGACCCTGAATTTTGCAAGAAGGAGCTGGTGGTCTGAGCCACAGTGCAGAGCTGCAGCTCTTGTTTCTGCTGACTATACAGTGCTTCTCCACCTTCAGCTACAAAGAATACAATCAGTTTGATTTGGGTTCTGACTCTCTGGTGATGTCCACGTGGAGAGTCGTCTCTTGTGCTGTTTGAAGAGAGTGTTTGCTGTGACCAATGTGTTCTCTCGGCAAGATTCCGTTAGCCTTTGCCCTTCTTCATTTTCTACTCCAAGGCCACACTAGCCAATCACTCCAGGCGTCTCTTTACTTCCTACTTTTGCACTCCAGTTCCCTATGAAGAAAAGAACATACATTTTGGTGTTCGTTCGAGGAGATCTTGTAGATCTTCAGAGATTCATTTAACTTCAGCTTCTTCTGCCTTAGAGGCTAGGGCGTAGACTTGGAATACTGTGACGTTATGAATGGTTTGCCTTAGGAAGGAACTGAGACCGTCCGGCTGTTCTGGAGACGGCGCCCAGCACTGCACTTGGGACTCTGAGGGCCACTCCACTCCGTCTCAGGGATTCTTGCCCACAGTAGGAGATACGATGGTCATTTGAATTCAAGTCGCCCATTCCCATCCAGTTTAGTTCATTGATTCCTAAAACGTCGACCTTCACTCTTGCCATCTCCTGTCTGACCACATCCGATTTACCTTGATTCAGGGAACTAACATTCCAGGTTCCTGTGCCATGCTCTTCTTTATAGCACCGGGTCTTAATTTCCTCACCAGATAGAACCACAACTCGGCATCATTTCTGCTTTGGCTCAGCCTCTTCACTCTTTCCTAGCTCTGTTCTTTCTTCATTCTTTCTTGCCTCTTCATTCTTTCTCTTTCTCATAGCTCTTTCTCGGTTCTATCCTAGTAGCATATTGGGTCTCGACTGACCGAGTGGGGTCATCTTTCAGTGCTGTATTCTGTTGCCTTTTCATATTGTTCATGGGTTCTCAAGGCAAGAAGACTTCAGTGGTTTGCTGTTCCCTTCTCCCGTGGACCACGTTTTGTCTGACCCTAACCAGCAGGGACATGCCCCTCGGCCACACAGTATAGCTGAGGACATGCCCAGTGCCCCGGATGTTCCCAACTTTCTCTCCCTCGGCCTCCCATTAAACGGAAGTTTGATGCGACAGTGAGACACCTGGGACCTGGCAAAGAACATGAGAAAGAGGAGCGACCTGGATCCCTGACAAAGTGGAATCACCACGTCAACTCCCTGCTTACGTTCGGACTTGCAAGAATAAACTAAACCATCGGCTTATTTCAGCATCTATTTTCTTCATGATTTTCTGTACCTTCAAACTATACAGTCAATTCCAGAAGTATTCACACACTGAAAGGGTATAAGATCATGGTATCAGGAAGGAGGAGATCAAACTGTACTTGATCATCTCAGTTTCCTTCTGGCACTGAATATTTAGTAAGTACTTTGTGGATGCAGGGGCCCCTTGGACAGCAGGGAGATCAAACCAGACAATCCTAAAGGAAATTAACCCTGAATATATGCTGGAGGAATGGATGCTGAAGCTCCAACACTTCGGCCACCTGATACAAAGAGATGACTCTTTGGAAAAGCCCCCGATTGCTGGAGAAGATTGAGGGCAGGAGGGGAGGGGTGACCAAGAATGAGATGGTTGGATGACATCACGGACTCAGTGGGCATGAGTTTGACCAAACCCCAGGAAACAGTGAAAGACAAGGAAGCCTGACATGTTGCAGTCCATGCGATTGCAAAGAGCTGGACACAGCTCAGTGGTTGAACAACAATAACAACAAAGGACACTACGCAAAATAACAACACTACTCAAAACAGAAAGAAAAGTTGTTCCATTAGAGCTCAAATTCGTGTGATTTTACAAACTCTTTCCCGACACCCTCTCCACCCTTTTCCTGTCATGGAAATGTTGTTATCTGTGTTTGAGAGGTGAGGCATTTAAGGTGAATCAATTTCCAGTGAATTTTCTGGGGGGATCAAAGTTGGACTGACCGAGTGGGTCATCTTTCAGTGCTGTATTCTGTTGCCTTTTCATATTGTTCATGGGTTCTCAAGGCAAGAACTTCAGTGGTTTGCTGTTCCTTCTCCGTGGACCACGTTTTGTCTGACCCTAACCAGCAGGGACATGCCCTCGGCCACACAGTATAGCTGAGGACATGCCCAGTGCCCCGGATGTTCCCAACTTTCTCTCCTCGGCCTCCCATTAAACGGAAGTTTGATGCGACAGTGAGACACCTGGGACCTGGCAAAGAACATGAGAAAGAGGAGCGACCTGGATCCCTGACAAAGTGGAATCACCACGTCAACTCCCTGCTTACGTTCGGACTTGCAAGAATAAACTAAACCATCGGCTTATTTCAGCATCTATTTTCTTCATGATTTTCTGTACCTTCAAACTATACAGTCAATTCCAGAAGTATTCACACACTGAAAGGGTATAAGATCATGGTATCAGGAAGGAGGAGATCAAACTGTACTTGATCATCTCAGTTTCCTTCTGGCACTGAATATTTAGTAAGTACTTTGTGGATGCAGGGGCCCCTTGGACAGCAGGGAGATCAAACCAGACAATCCTAAAGGAAATTAACCCTGAATATATGCTGGAGGAATGGATGCTGAAGCTCCAACACTTCGGCCACCTGATACAAAGAGATGACTCTTTGGAAAAGCCCCCGATTGCTGGAGAAGATTGAGGGCAGGAGGGGAGGGGTGACCAAGAATGAGATGGTTGGATGACATCACGGACTCAGTGGGCATGAGTTTGACCAAACCCCAGGAAACAGTGAAAGACAAGGAAGCCTGACATGTTGCAGTCCATGCGATTGCAAAGAGCTGGACACAGCTCAGTGGTTGAACAACAATAACAACAAAGGACACTACGCAAAATAACAACACTACTCAAAACAGAAAGAAAAGTTGTTCCATTAGAGCTCAAATTCGTGTGATTTTACAAACTCTTTCCCGACACCCTCTCCCACCCTTTTCCTGTCATGGAAATGTTGTTATCTGTGTTTGAGAGGTGAGGCATTTAAGGTGAATCAATTTCCAGTGAATTTTCTGGGATAAATCAGCTGGTGAATAGCACTTTCCTAATTGAAGATCACTTCTTAAAGTGATACCCTCCCCTGACGCCAGGTTTGCAAACATGCTTGATGAAGCCCCCGCGGTCCCCAGAGGTCAGTCAGGAGGTCTCACGGCTGAAGAGCAGTGGCTATGAGGGGTCAAGGGGTCGGTTGATTCCCGGAGTCCCAGGAAATACCTGAGATTAGCTCAATGAGACATCAAGGTTGGGACGGAGGACCACCTGCTCTTAGGGGAACCCATCGTGAAGGGCAGAGGGATGAAGGCTAAGGCTGGGACCAGAGGCTTCAGCCTACTGCACTCCTGACACACTAGGGGACCCTCAGGCTCACCCTACCCATGCTGGAAGGGGAGAGGAGTGTCTCAACCTACCCATCAAGCTGTAGACAGACATTGTGTTGCATATAAACACCATGTGTGAGCTTGTGTGAGGAGATTCCTATCACAGACACACACACTTGAAAGAAATTTGACTAATAAAGACAGACAGCACAGGGCTAACTTCGGATCTCCCCGGGTGAAATCCCCAGAGTTCTGGGGAATCATTTCCAAGGTCTTCCCTACATTTTTGACGTCTCTACATGACCTTCAATGACTATGTTAATACCTTGTAAAAAAGAACAATAATTGGAAGTAGTTTTCAAGGATCTTCTGAGTTGGCTCATGTTCATCAATGACTATGTTATAAACAAAAGAAATCTCTAACTCTGGATAAGCTTTTTTGTGTATTAATTGTGTGGTTGTTTTTCTGGAGAAAAAGCTATTTTGGTAACTAGGTTGTTCAAATAGATCTAATGCAACCTGTTCCAGGAATGGTAAGCTGCCCATTTACAGTCAGAGGGCAGGCCCTGGGTTGTCCCGCCCACATTTCACAAGCCTGGGAGGAGATCTTTGCAGGATAAATAGGCAGCAGCCCCAGGAAAGCCCAGCGTCCGGGCAGGCGGCGGCTCTGGACCCACTGCCACGTCCGCAGGAGTCCTCTTTCCCGACACCCTCTCCACCCTTTTCCTGTCATGGAAATGTTGTTATCTGTGTTTGAGAGGTGAGGCATTTAAGGTGAATCAATTTCCAGTGAATTTTCTGGGATAAATCAGCTGGTGAATAGCACTTTCCTAATTGAAGATCACTTCTTAAAGTGATACCCTCCCCTGACGCCAGGTTTGCAAACATGCTTGATGAAGCCCCAGCGGTCCCCAGAGGTCAGTCAGGAGTTCTCACGGCTGAAGAGCAGTGGCTATGAGGGGTCAAGGGGTCGGTTGATTCCCGAGTCCCAGGAAATACCTGAGATTAGCTCAATGAGACATCAAGGTTGGGACGGAGGACCACCTGCTCTTAGGGGAACCCATCGTGAAGGGCAGAGGGATGAAGGCTAAGGCTGGGACCAGAGGCTTCAGCCTACTGCACTCCTGACACACTAGGGGACCCTCAGGCTCACCCTACCCATGCTGGAAGGGGAGAGGAGTGTCTCAACCTACCCATCAAGCTGTAGACAGACATTGTGTTGCATATAAACACCATGTGTGAGCTTGTGTGAGGAGATTCCTATCACAGACACACACACTTGAAAGAAATGTGACTAATAAAGACATACAGCACAGTGCTAACTTGGGATCTCCCTGGGTGAAATCCCCAGAGTTCTGGGGAATCATTTCCAAGGTCTTCCCTACATTTTTGACGTCTCTACATGACCTTCAATGACTATGTTAATACCTTGTAAAAAAGAACAATAATTGGAAGTAGTTTTCAAGGATCTTCTGAGTTGGCTCATGTTCATCAATGACTATGTTATAAACAAAAGAAATCTCTAACTCTGGATAAGCTTTTTTGTGTATTAATTGTGTGGTTGTTTTTCTGGAGAAAAAGCTATTTTGGTAACTAGGTTGTTCAAATAGATCTAATGCAACCTGTTCCAGGAATGGTAAGCTGCCCATTTACAGTCAGAGGGCAGGCCCTGGGTTGTCCCGCCCACATTTCACAAGCCTGGGAGGAGATCTTTGCAGGATAAATAGGCAGCAGCACCCAGGAAAGCCCAGCGTCCGGGCAGGCGGCGGCTCTGGACCCACTGCCCACGTCCCGCGCTCCCAGGCAGGTAATCCGGAAGGCTCCCTAACGGGGAGCAAAGGAGTCCTGGCCCCAGAGTGGTTCTGGCTTCAGTCAGGGCTGTGGAATGAGGGGGGTGGAGGACGCGTGTCCAATGCTGGGAGGTTTCTGGTTCTCGACCGGTCCTCTCTCTGGGTCTCAGTTTTCATCCTGCAAAGGGAAGGACTTGCCACCAGGGTCTCTGGGGACATTGCTGCTTTGGGGTCTTTGGGATTGTGGTTCGAGCCAGCTGAACCCCCCGTACAGCTGTGCCCCCACCGTCAGGGTCAGAGCCCCCCGAGGGCCCTGTGGGCGTCTCCTGGCCTGGCCCAGGGCGCTGCTCTCAGCCGCGGGAATGGAGCTACTGCACCGGTCCCTCTGGGCAGAGGCGGCTGGGTCTCCAGAGGGGTTTCCTGGGACCCACTGTCCCTCCTGGGTCCGTGGCCAAGCAGAAGGAAGGTGAGTCTGCTCAAAAACAGACTCCCAACCTGGCCAAATAAAGAGACACCATTCGTTCAGAACAATTTTGAAAGAAGATGTTCAACTCTCTTTGTAGCTAACCGTTGTGTCAATAGAGTAAACTAACAATTGGCACAATTGTTCACCTTTGTCCCAGGTTTGTCTGGGCACTTGCCCCTGGCCTCTGGACAGCGCTTAGCTCAGTCTCCTCCCTTCCACTTTCTCTTCCCCGGCCCTCCCATCCCTCAACCCAGCCCAGCAGCCCTCTCTCCTCTGAACTCTGACGTGAGGGGCAGAGTGGGCTGAGGGCCTGTTTGCTGCGGACACCAGCTCTGACCCCCGTCTCTCCTGGAGGCTCCGGGCAGTGGCTCCGTCCTCCGTCCCCAGGGAACCCAGTCCGGCTTGGAGGGTCCTGGAGAGGGTGGCGTGAGGACTGGGCAGCCACTCTGGAGTCCTCCCCTGAGCCCAGCGCCTTCACCTTTCATGTCTCCTGAGCCGCTCAGCCTGCTGGACAGAGGCGGGAATGGAGGCTCAGAGAGGCTGGTCACTGGTCATCGCCACACAGCGCTCAAGTGGCCAAAATGCAACCCCATCCAGGTCTCTGAGACTCTGAGGTCACCCTGCTTCTCCCCACCAGGTCACGGAGCAGCAGAGGTGGAGAGAACAGAGACCAGGGGGAACAGTGGGAGGCGCTTGGGGGCTCATCTGACACAGCTAGACTTAAGGAGCTTTGTCTTCCAGGCATGAGGGCAGAGAGCATGTCCCCCCTCCTGGCTCTGGGGCTCCTGGTGGCCGCGCTCGGCCCCAGTGTCCACTGCCTCCCCGAGGATGTGTCCCCGGAAGAACACCACCGAAGGGTGCCCGTGCAAGACCACAGACTCGCCGCCAGCAACACCGACTTTGCCTTCAGCCTCTACAAGCAGCTGGCTTTGAAGAACCCCAACCAGAATGTCCTCTTCTCCCCTCTGAGCATCTCCACAGCCTTGGGCTTCCTGTCCCTGGGGGCCCGCGGCCCCACCCTGACGGAGATCCTGGAAGGCCTCAAGTTCAACCTCACGGAGATCCAGGAGGCCGACATCCACCGGGGCTTCCAGCACCTCCTGCAGACGCTCAACTGCCCCAACAGCCAGTTGCAGCTGAGCGTGGGCAACGCCATGTTCGTGCCAGAGAAGCTGAATCTTCTGGAGAAGTTCAGGAAAGACGCTCAAGCCCTGTATGCGTCTGAGGCCTTCTCCCTTGACTTCCAGGATTCCAAGGCTACCGTAAGGTTCATCAATGATTATGTGAAGAATAAAACCCATGGAAAAATTGCTGAGCTCTTCAGTGACCACGATCATCTCACAAATTTAGTCTTGTTGAATTATATCTTCTTTAAAGGTGGGTGGTTGATTGGGGTTCAGAAGAACACCCACTTTTTTCTAAGCCTTCAGGGCTATTTCTGTCCTGGCTCAGCCCGCTGTTGGTAGGCCAAACATTCGAGAGCAGGCTGCCCTCGGGTCAGGGGAGTTGGACTCTAAGGCCCTGCGCCAGCCATCGACGCTGACTCCCTTGGGGTTTTCCAAACTCCGTGGCCACTAGAGGACACGCGGCAGGGGAGCTGCTAACCCGCTGTCTGGAGCAGAGCGACAGGTGCTTCTCACCCTTGCCCGGCGGCCAGAGAAAGGAGCTTTCCATCCGCGTCACTCCTGTGTGTGTCCTTCCTGATGAGGTTCAGTGGGACCCCCTCAGAAAACCCTCAGCTCTCCCCACCATGGGCTGGTTCTGACCTGGGCTCTTTCCTGGCAGGGGACCTGGTCTCTGGGGCTCTGGTGGAGGCTGGGAGTCCTCACGGTGAGACAGACACCAGGGAGCCTGCGCACCCCCAGGCTCTTCACTGGTGCTCTTCCATCGTCTCGGGGCGGAAGCGGCCAGGCCGCCGTCAGTGGGGAGGCCCTGCAGAAGGGAGCATCCTAGACAGGAGCCTCTCCCAGCTTCCCGCTGGTGTGATGCCCAGTCCCAGAGATGGCTGGGCAGCCTTGCCCGCCTCGGCCGGGTTCTCGTACGGGCCGGCGTCAAGGCCGATGGCGTCTGCACAGGGAGCCAGCGGAGTCAACGGGGACCCACAGATGGATGACCCAGTCAGGAAGTGGTCAGGTGTGTAGGAGACACTAGCCACTGGGGAATAGTTAGCCCAGAGCTGGGGCTACTAGCAAAGCCCTGCAGCCTCCTGGGCCGCTGTTTTCATCTGTAAATGAAGGCCTAGACCTGAATTATTCCTAAAACTCAGTTCTGGCCTATCCCACTCTGTTTGTGTTTTGTTTTCTGTGCTTTCCCTTCCTATCACTCCATTCTGTCTTAGGACTTTCTCCTGGGGAAAGCCTCCCTGCCAGGGCCACCCCAGGCAGCCTCCCGTCCCGGCCCCTGCCCGTCCCCGTGGGGACACAGGCAGGGGTAGAAACAAAGCAGAAGGGGGGCAGATGCACCCTCAGGGAAGCCCCAGAGTCCGAAACTCCCCGAGAGGGCCCTGCCTCAGGGAGCCGCTCTGCTCGTGGGCGGAGACTCAGGCTCTCTCCGCTGACTCCCTTGGGGTTTTCCAAACTCCGTGGCCACTAGAGGACACGCGCAGGGGAGCTGCTAACCCGCTGTCTGGAGCAGAGCGACAGGTGCTTCTCACCCTTGCCCGCCCAGAGAAAGGAGCTTTCCATCCGCGTCACTCCTGTGTGTGTCCTTCCTGATGAGGTTCAGTGGGACCCCCTCAGAAAACCCTCAGCTCTCCCCACCATGGGCTGGTTCTGACCTGGGCTCTTTCCTGGCAGGGGACCTGGTCTCTGGGGCTCTGGTGGAGGCTGGGAGTCCTCACGGTGAGACAGACACCAGGGAGCCTGCGCACCCCCAGGCTCTTCACTGGTGCTCTTCCATCGTCTCGGGGCGGAAGCGGCCAGGCCGCCGTCAGTGGGGAGGCCCTGCAGAAGGGAGCATCCTAGACAGGAGCCTCTCCCAGCTTCCCGCTGGTGTGATGCCCAGTCCCAGAGATGGCTGGGCAGCCTTGCCCGCCTCGGCCGGGTTCTCGTACGGGCCGGCGTCAAGGCCGATGGCGTCTGCACAGGGAGCCAGCGGAGTCAACGGGGACCCACAGATGGATGACCCAGTCAGGAAGTGGTCAGGTGTGTAGGAGACACTAGCCACTGGGGAATAGTTAGCCCAGAGCTGGGGCTACTAGCAAAGCCCTGCAGCCTCCTGGGCCGCTGTTTTCATCTGTAAATGAAGGCCTAGACCTGAATTATTCCTAAAACTCAGTTCTGGCCTATCCCACTCTGTTTGTGTTTTGTTTTCTGTGCTTTCCCTTCCTATCACTCCATTCTGTCTTAGGACTTTCTCCTGGGGAAAGCCTCCCTGCCAGGGCCACCCCAGGCAGCCTCCCGTCCCCCGGCTCCTGCCCGTCCCCATGGGGACACAGGCAGGGGTAGAAACAAAGCAGAAGGGGGGCAGATGCACCCTCAGGGAAGCCCCAGAGTCCTAAACTCCCCGAGAGGTCCCTGCCTCAGGGAGCCGCTCTGCTCGTGGGCGGAGACTCAGGCTCTCTCTTCTGCTGACCCCACCCGGCCCTCCAGGCCCTGTGTGGCTCCTGCTCCAGTCGGGTTCAAAAGGCTGCGGGAACGGGTCCCTCCCTGCAAAGCCAGCAACGAACCTCTGGTCACTAACATGTTCTCGCGAAGGACCAGGAGCTCCCATTCTCCGCAGACCCAGTCTCACCCCGTCTCTCCCTTGCCCTCCCCGTTCCTGTTGGTTGCTGATGTGACACAGCTCACCAGGTTTGTTTCAAGGTCCCCCTTCTCAGTCCTGACCTGCAGGGCTCACGCCTGTCCCCAGGGGCTTGCCCATCTTCCCAGGTGTATTGCACATCTAGCCGGGCATCCCTAGAGGCACATGGGGGGCTGCTGGGGCGGGGAGGGTCTTCCCCGCTCAGGGTCCAGGGCTGAGGAGAGAGAGGGCCCAGACCTTGTTCTCTCAGGCTCCTCGCCTGTCCCTCCTCCTCCAGCCTTGTGGAAGACACCCTTTGATCCCCGCCAGACTTATGAGTCAGAGTTTTACGTGAATGCGAGCCAGAAGGTGAAGGTGCCCATGATGACCGCTCATCTGGAAACGCCCTACTTCCGGGACGAGGAGCTGGGCTGCACGGTGGTGGAGCTCCGGTACACCAGCAACGACAGCGCGCTCTTCATCCTCCCTGACGAGGGCAAAATGCAGGACCTGGAAGCCAGGCTGCTCCCGGAGACGCTGAGGCGGTGGAAACAATCGTTGCAGCCCAGGTGACTCCCCAGAATTTGGAGCTGTGGGCTCACTTGCCTTCTCTGCCCTTACCCCTCTTCATGGACTCCTGACCCCCAGTAACAGGGGCTCAGTAACGTCCAAGGCCGTGGGCAGTGGTGGGAGAGCCCATACTGAGATGACCTGGCCCTTTGCTACTGAAAGTGTCCAACCTCAATTTGAGGCTTAAAACCCAGGGCCCAGACTTAATCATATCTGTTTGGGACCTGAACCCACGCGGCCAGGACTCGAACCCAGCCTAAACCCTGTTTGGGACTTCGGCCAGAACTCGGACCCAGCCAAAACCCCGGTAATTAAAATCACTCACCCAATGTCTGGACCCACTGAGGTTCAGGTTTTTCATGTCTCTTTGCGGAGAGGAATTCAGCAAGAGACAAAGTGATGGGTAAGAAATGGATTTATTCAGAGTCAAAGAAAGCACACTCCACAAAGTGTGGGCCATGGCAGAGCGAATCCAGCGGCCCCCAAAAATGTTCTGCGAAGGACCAGGAGCTCCCATTCTCCGCAGACCCAGTCTCACCCCGTCTCTCCTTGCCCTCCCGTTCCTGTTGGTTGCTGATGTGACACAGCTCACCAGGTTTGTTTCAAGGTCCCCCTTCTCAGTCCTGACCTGCAGGGCTCACGCCTGTCCCCAGGGGCTTGCCCATCTTCCCAGGTGTATTGCACATCTAGCCGGGCATCCCTAGAGGCACATGGGGGGCTGCTGGGGCGGGGAGGGTCTTCCCCGCTCAGGGTCCAGGGCTGAGGAGAGAGAGGGCCCAGACCTTGTTCTCTCAGGCTCCTCGCCTGTCCCTCCTCCTCCAGCCTTGTGGAAGACACCCTTTGATCCCCGCCAGACTTATGAGTCAGAGTTTTACGTGAATGCGAGCCAGAAGGTGAAGGTGCCCATGATGACCGCTCATCTGGAAACGCCCTACTTCCGGGACGAGGAGCTGGGCTGCACGGTGGTGGAGCTCCGGTACACCAGCAACGACAGCGCGCTCTTCATCCTCCCTGACGAGGGCAAAATGCAGGACCTGGAAGCCAGGCTGCTCCCGGAGACGCTGAGGCGGTGGAAACAATCGTTGCAGCCCAGGTGACTCCCCAGAATTTGGAGCTGTGGGCTCACTTGCCTTCTCTGCCCTTACCCCTCTTCATGGACTCCTGACCCCCAGTAACAGGGGCTCAGTAACGTCCAAGGCCGTGGGCAGTGGTGGGAGAGCCCATACTGAGATGACCTGGCCCTTTGCTACTGAAAGTGTCCAACCTCAATTTGAGGCTTAAAACCCAGGGCCCAGACTTAATCATATCTGTTTGGGACCTGAACCCACGCGGCCAGGACTCGAACCCAGCCTAAACCCTGTTTGGGACTTCGGCCAGAACTCGGACCCAGCCAAAACCCCGGTAATTAAAATCACTCACCCAATGTCTGGACCCACTGAGGTTCAGGTTTTTCATGTCTCTTTGCGGAGAGGAATTCAGCAAGAGACAAAGTGATGGGTAAGAAATGGATTTATTCAGAGTCAAAGAAAGCACACTCCACAAAGTGTGGGCCATGGCAGAGCGAATCCAGCGGCCCCCAAAACATGGCATTCTTAGCTTTTATAGGCTGGGTAATTCCATATGCTAATGAGTGGGAGGATTATTCCAGCTCTTTTAGGGAAGGGGCAGAACTTTCATGACGCCTCTAGGGTGGCATTTAGCTTGCTGACTGAGGATCAAGGTCTGGTCTGCCATCCTGAATCCATTTGATTCTAATGGGTTTATGCTGCGTCCTTGGGCTCTCATTCTTTTCAAAAATTGTGCCCTGCCCCTTTCCCTTCTAACCCTTACACTACCTTGGGGGCTTTGAGTGAACGTTGGTCCCTTCTGTGGGATGAGGACATCACTGAGCGGAGGCCGAGGGGCCTGGGGGCCCTTCCCACACCACCTGGGCTGAGTCACGCAGATCCTCCGCCCACGCCGGGTGGATCCGCCGTTTCAAGGTGGATGGAGGAAGGGAGAATTGGGTCAGTTGAGGCCTCAGGTGAGACAGGGTCTGAGACCAGCTTTGCACTGTCTTTCTTTTATAGTCACTCATTTATTCATGCATCCACTGAGCACTGCTTGAATTAATTAATGAAGAGCGTGCTATGTGTAAGGGAATAATGTAGCTGCTAACGGTAGGTCAGCAGATACACACTGCAGTCCCCACCTTCACGGTGCTTACTTTGTCATTGGGGGAGAGAGGCAAGAATTAAATATAATAACAAGATTACTTTTAACTTGGAGAGTTAAGAAATGGTAACGTGACAGAAGATAAAGGGAATTGGACCCAGAGGCAGTCTGTGCTTGTAACTTGCATGGCCCTCAGGTGGTGCTGGAGGTGAGGGACTGAGCCATGCGGATGTGCTGGGAAAAGCATGCCTGGCCGAGGGAACAGCCAGTGCAAAGCCTCTGAGGCAGGAGGGAGCCTGGTGGGGTTGAGCCTGGGGAGGCCGGAGCAGCAGAGCAGGGGCAGTGAGGGGGAAGCTGGCAGAGGTCAAGGTCCTCAGGGGGACTCAGGTCTCTAGGACCTTGTAGACCCTTGACTGTCCGCGTCTAAGGCAAACAGACACTCATTCCAAGATTTTGAGACAAGGAGTGAATGATCTGAGTCATGTTTTAAAGGGTTCCCGAGGTGCCGCGTGGAAAGCAGACAGCAGAGGACAGGCGTGGAGGCAGGGAGCCGGCCAGAACCCCTCAGGGAAGCCGCTGGGACTGGACCAGGAGGAGCCAGGAAGTGTGGGGTCGGGCGCTGGGGGAACTTAGGGGAGGCACTCAGGCCAGGACAAGGCATTCAGGAGACTGATGTCAAGGGGATGAGAGGGAGGCAGCGGGGGCCCAGTGTCGGCAGGGGCGGACAGGGAGGGGGTGTGGGCAGCTGGAGGGGGTGGGGCACCCGGACCCAGAGCCTCTCCCCCAGGCTCACGCTCCCGGGCCGCTCCCTGTGCTTCTCGGGGCTCAACTCCCTACTGAGAGGGGAGGCGTGTCCTTGACCCTCTGTCCTGGGAGGGAGGATCTGCGGACCCTCAGTGGGTGCAGAAGACACTCTAAGCCACAAGGGCCGAGAGGCCTGCCTCCATGTGCTGTAGAGACGGCGGCCCCTCCCCCGAGCCCTGTCCAGGGGACCTGACGCCTGGGGGCTCCTGGCTCTCAGCCCCGCCTCCCTGCACATCCCAGGAGACCCCAGGACCCCCTCTCCCTGCATGGATGCCCTTCCCAACCCTTCCCCCAGCCACCCCAAGAGCAGCCACAGGGCGGGGCACCGTGGGCAGTGGGGAGTGGACAGAGGGTCATCAGCCCGCTTGACTTGCCAGCCCTGAGGGACACGTCTCCACACATAACTTGGAGAGTTAAGAAATGGTAACGTGACAGAAGATAAAGGGAATTGGACCCAGAGGCAGTCTGTGCTTGTAACTTGCATGGCCCTCAGGTGGTGCTGGAGGTGAGGGACTGAGCCATGCGGATGTGCTGGGAAAAGCATGCCTGGCCGAGGGAACAGCCAGTGCAAAGCCTCTGAGGCAGGAGGGAGCCTGGTGGGGTTGAGCCTGGGGAGGCCGGAGCAGCAGAGCAGGGGCAGTGAGGGGGAAGCTGGCAGAGGTCAAGGTCCTCAGGGGGACTCAGGTCTCTAGGACCTTGTAGACCCTTGACTGTCCGCGTCTAAGGCAAACAGACACTCATTCCAAGATTTTGAGACAAGGAGTGAATGATCTGAGTCATGTTTTAAAGGGTTCCCGAGGTGCCGCGTGGAAAGCAGACAGCAGAGGACAGGCGTGGAGGCAGGGAGCCGGCCAGAACCCCTCAGGGAAGCCGCTGGGACTGGACCAGGAGGAGCCAGGAAGTGTGGGGTCGGGCGCTGGGGGAACTTAGGGGAGGCACTCAGGCCAGGACAAGGCATTCAGGAGACTGATGTCAAGGGGATGAGAGGGAGGCAGCGGGGGCCCAGTGTCGGCAGGGGCGGACAGGGAGGGGGTGTGGGCAGCTGGAGGGGGTGGGGCACCCGGACCCAGAGCCTCTCCCCCAGGCTCACGCTCCCGGGCCGCTCCCTGTGCTTCTCGGGGCTCAACTCCCTACTGAGAGGGGAGGCGTGTCCTTGACCCTCTGTCCTGGGAGGGAGGATCTGCGGACCCTCAGTGGGTGCAGAAGACACTCTAAGCCACAAGGGCCGAGAGGCCTGCCTCCATGTGCTGTAGAGACGGCGGCCCCTCCCCCGAGCCCTGTCCAGGGGACCTGACGCCTGGGGGCTCCTGGCTCTCAGCCCCGCCTCCCTGCACATCCCAGGAGACCCCAGGACCCCCTCTCCCTGCATGGATGCCCTTCCCAACCCTTCCCCCAGCCACCCCAAGAGCAGCCACAGGGCGGGGCACCGTGGGCAGTGGGGAGTGGACAGAGGGTCATCAGCCCGCTTGACTTGCCAGCCCTGAGGGACACGTCTCCACACACTCCTGGTACACAGAGTGCGCTCGGAAGGAAACTCCTTGAATGAAGGGATCACGCACGAATGAATAAATGAAGGAAAGATCATGGCGGGATCGCTACCTCCCTGCTCCCAGGACCTCAGAGGTCCAGGGGAGCCGCAGTGTCCTCACATTTGGCCTGTGTAAGACCAGAGCCCCTGACAAGAATCTTAAGGGGAGTACAGACCCTTAAGAGAGAGGAAGACCCGGGGCTGGGAGACGGCGCCAGGAACCTGCTGGCGGCTCTTCTCAGAACCAGAAGCAGCCCCCCTCAAGGAGCTCCCTGGGAAAACAAGACGGAGACTTTAAATTGGATGACTCCCGTCTGCAAAAGTCTTTAACGCAGCCCCAGCCCTCCAGGTCCCCTCCAAGCCCCTGCCCAGCTCTTTTCCTCCCTGCCGCTCACACTCAGTCTGCCCTTGAGCTGTGGAGCAGCCCCTCTCGCTTCCCATTCTAACACACGCATCCGCCTGCCCCGCAGCCCCCCATCTTCTCCCAGCCCGCTCTTTCCCCTCCCCTGGGACACAGGCTGCATTCCGCCTCCTGCAGGAAGCCTTCCTGGGGACCCTGGCAGGTCCCTTCATGCGTTCTCCCACCTCACCCCGGGCCCAGCACCGTTTCCTGGCAGCTCTGGAGTCCCTCTGGGAGGAGGCTGCTCCCTGTGCCCTGTGGCCTTGCGGGAGTGACGCAGGGCCGGCCCCAGCCTCAGCGCGCTGCCAGCCGGTTAGACTCCTGCAGACAGGAGTGGATAACTACGGATTTAAAAAGCGCTGGCCCAAAGGGTCTAGACACGGAGGAAAGGACGCCTATTCCCCAGTGCTACGGTGGTGGTGGGAGACAAAACCACGGAAGATCAAGCTGTGAGGTGGGAAGAAGATGGGCCCCGAGCCGAGCATGAGTCCAAGTTTCCTTCTCTCATTCCCTAGACGGATACACGAACTCAACCTGCCAAGGTTTTCCATCTCCAGTGACTACACGCTGGAAGACACGCTTCCCCAGCTGGGGTGGGCAGTGGGAGTGGACAGAGGGTCATCAGCCCGCTTGACTTGCCAGCCCTGAGGGACACGTCTCCACACACTCCTGGTACACAGAGTGCGCTCGGAAGGAAACTCCTTGAATGAAGGGATCACGCACGAATGAATAAATGAAGGAAAGATCATGGCGGGATCGCTACCCCCCTGCTCCCAGGACCTCAGAGGTCCAGGGGAGCCGCAGTGTCCTCACATTTGGCCTGTGTAAGACCAGAGCCCCTGACAAGAATTTTAAAGGGGGAGTACAGACCCTTAAGAGAGAGGAAGACCTGGGCTGGGAGACGGCGCCAGGAACCTGCTGGCGGCTCTTCTCAGAACCAGAAGCAGCCCCTCAAGGAGCTCCTGGGAAAACAAGACGGAGACTTTAAATTGGATGACTCCCGTCTGCAAAAGTCTTTAACGCAGCCCCAGCCCTCCAGGTCCCCTCCAAGCCCCTGCCCAGCTCTTTTCCTCCCTGCCGCTCACACTCAGTCTGCCCTTGAGCTGTGGAGCAGCCCCTCTCGCTTCCCATTCTAACACACGCATCCGCCTGCCCCGCAGCCCCCCATCTTCTCCCAGCCCGCTCTTTCCCCTCCCCTGGGACACAGGCTGCATTCCGCCTCCTGCAGGAAGCCTTCCTGGGGACCCTGGCAGGTCCCTTCATGCGTTCTCCCACCTCACCCCGGGCCCAGCACCGTTTCCTGGCAGCTCTGGAGTCCCTCTGGGAGGAGGCTGCTCCCTGTGCCCTGTGGCCTTGCGGGAGTGACGCAGGGCCGGCCCCAGCCTCAGCGCGCTGCCAGCCGGTTAGACTCCTGCAGACAGGAGTGGATAACTACGGATTTAAAAAGCGCTGGCCCAAAGGGTCTAGACACGGAGGAAAGGACGCCTATTCCCCAGTGCTACGGTGGTGGTGGGAGACAAAACCACGGAAGATCAAGCTGTGAGGTGGGAAGAAGATGGGCCCCGAGCCGAGCATGAGTCCAAGTTTCCTTCTCTCATTCCCTAGACGGATACACGAACTCAACCTGCCAAGGTTTTCCATCTCCAGTGACTACACGCTGGAAGACACGCTTCCCCAGCTGGGGATGAAGAAGGTCTTCACGGGCGAGGCGGACCTGTCGGGAGTCACAGAGGACCACAGGCTGCAAGTTTCCCAGGTGAGTCTGAGCTCTGCACAATTCGTCCTTCTTATCGGAGCTGCAAGAGGGGCGGACAGGCAGATGCGTGGCTGATTGAATCTGGAAATTCACTGAATTTCCTGTCAATCAGTCTCCCTCCCCAGGACTCCCCAAGCCTAGGAGAGCTGGGTTACAATGATACTGCGGGCTGTGCCCCTACTGCCTGACGTGTGACGTGACCAGGAAGCATCACTGGGAAGTATCTGGGGGGTGTCAGCGGTGGACCCTACGCCACGCTCTGCTTTTCACTCCTGGGGAAGCGAGCAGTCCGGCCCTGAAGCCCTCAGGGTTGTCATCTATAAAAGGAGGTGCAGGTCTTACCCAGCATTCAGAGTCCAGCAGAGCCGCGGAGAGGTGACAGGTACTACCAGTGGCTCAGGGCCATCGTGAGGAAAATACTCCAAGAGCACGAGAGCAGGACGCCAGGGGCCCTGGGGATCCCACACAGAGGCGTCGCAGTGGATGGGGGCAGGCGGGGCAGCCCCGCAGCCTCCCCTGCGCCCCACCTGCAAGAGGACCTGGTAAAGCAGGCCCAGGCGCTACGGGGCCGCGTGATCCAGGGATGGGAAGCCATGTCCCAGGCAAGGTAGCTGAGGCTCGGGACCTGTCGGCTGGGGCGGGAGGGGAGCAGAGGCCGCGGCCGCCCACCTGGCGTTCAGACGCGGAGACCTGTGACAGGTGCCTGCAGGAAAAGTGCCTCGACCTGGCGCTTCCCCCTACACGATGGGGCGCTTGCTGACAGCGCTCCCTGGGCTCAGAGAGAAAGGGATCCAGGTCAGGAGCCCTTCTCTGCCTCGATGACCCCATGCCCAGAACGCTCGGCTTCGCTTTCCACATCTATGCCTCGCGACGGCAACCGAGCTGACCGTCCGAGGGGGGGACAGACACGTGGAGCAGGCACAGCGCAGGGAGAGTCCCGCAGCAGGGGGAACGCGCCACGGCCCTGAGAGGCGCTCAGGCAGCTGCTCACCCCCCGCCTCCCCGCCTCCATGGGTGATGCACGGGTGTCCCCACAGGTGCTGCACAAGGCGGTCCTCGACGTGGGCGAGAAGGGCACGGAAGGCGCCGCAGTCACGGCACACCGGATGATGACTGCATTCCCCGATATGCTACTTGTCAGTTTCAGCAGGCCCTTTCTGGTTTCCATGGTCAACAGAGACACTCAGAGCATCATCTTTTTGGCCAAAATCATCAACCCCAAGGAAGCCTAGAGCACCGTCCTCACGGAGGAGTTGGTGCCCAGGTCCCTGGGAGCAGCCGGGTCCCTGTGCAGAGGGAACCTCCTCCCCTGACCCTACCTGCTCGTCCCTGGGGGGTGGCAGTGACGCCGCCCGGGGCTCCGGTGCACAGGGCGTGGGTGTCCTGGAGACAGGGAGACTCTGGCCACAAAACAGTTCGGAAGCAACTTCCTGGGACTTGACTCTTTCTTGTGTGTCTCTGCCTGATGCGGGGCCCCAAAGCCAAGCCCCTGACCTACCACATACACTTGGCCTACCTCTGGGCCCCTCTGCCTCAGCCTCACCAACCGGCCCAGGAGTGGGCTTTGTGCTTGTGACCAAGCCCCTTGCACCTCAGGACCAGAACTTGAGGGGCCCTGCTACCTGATGCCCACTTCCGGGGACTCGGGTGCCAGGTCCAGGTTCACGCCTCCCTCCCCAGGGTCTGGAAGGTGCCCTCGGGCTCCCCTGCAGGGACTCTGACCCTGACCTCGGCTGGCACAGCCCCGGGACCTCTCCTTCCTGCAGCTGAGCCGGGCCTTCCTGCCCCCAGGATCATCCTTCTGCCCCCAGCCCCACACCTGGGAGACCAGCGCCTTCCAGGGTCCCAGCTGAGCCCCTCCACCACCCGGCCAGCCCCACTTGCTGTCCTGACAGAAGACCCCCATCAGCCACCAATTCGGGGTCCTGGGAGTGAACGAGAGGCAGACACACCTGGGCAAACAACACACAGCCCTGCACGCCCCAGTGGTCTCAGGGCGGCCTGATCTCCAGGCACAGCGCAGGGAGAGTCCCGCAGCAGGGGGAACGCGCCACGGCCCTGAGAGGCGCTCAGGCAGCTGCTCACCCCCCGCCTCCCCGCCTCCATGGGTGATGCACGGGTGTCCCCACAGGTGCTGCACAAGGCGGTCCTCGACGTGGGCGAGAAGGGCACGGAAGGCGCCGCAGTCACGGCACACCGGATGATGACTGCATTCCCCGATATGCTACTTGTCAGTTTCAGCAGGCCCTTTCTGGTTTCCATGGTCAACAGAGACACTCAGAGCATCATCTTTTTGGCCAAAATCATCAACCCCAAGGAAGCCTAGAGCACCGTCCTCACGGAGGAGTTGGTGCCCAGGTCCCTGGGAGCAGCCGGGTCCCTGTGCAGAGGGAACCTCCTCCCCTGACCCTACCTGCTCGTCCCTGGGGGGTGGCAGTGACGCCGCCCGGGGCTCCGGTGCACAGGGCGTGGGTGTCCTGGAGACAGGGAGACTCTGGCCACAAAACAGTTCGGAAGCAACTTCCTGGGACTTGACTCTTTCTTGTGTGTCTCTGCCTGATGCGGGGCCCCAAAGCCAAGCCCCTGACCTACCACATACACTTGGCCTACCTCTGGGCCCCTCTGCCTCAGCCTCACCAACCGGCCCAGGAGTGGGCTTTGTGCTTGTGACCAAGCCCCTTGCACCTCAGGACCAGAACTTGAGGGGCCCTGCTACCTGATGCCCACTTCCGGGGACTCGGGTGCCAGGTCCAGGTTCACGCCTCCCTCCCCAGGGTCTGGAAGGTGCCCTCGGGCTCCCCTGCAGGGACTCTGACCCTGACCTCGGCTGGCACAGCCCCGGGACCTCTCCTTCCTGCAGCTGAGCCGGGCCTTCCTGCCCCCAGGATCATCCTTCTGCCCCCAGCCCCACACCTGGGAGACCAGCGCCTTCCAGGGTCCCAGCTGAGCCCCTCCACCACCCGGCCAGCCCCACTTGCTGTCCTGACAGAAGACCCCCATCAGCCACCAATTCGGGGTCCTGGGAGTGAACGAGAGGCAGACACACACCTGGGCTAAGAGCAACACACAGCCCTGCACGCCCCAGTGGTCTCAGGGCGGCCTGATCTCCAGGGAGAACAGCTCCATGCGGTAGAGATGACGCCACTCACAGCTGAAGGGCTGAGGTCTCTGCCAGGCAGCCTCTACCTAACGTGTTTAGCCCTTGAGATGATCACAGGTGATACTTGCTGTTATTCGTTCCACTGAGGAAACTGAGGAACAGAGAACCTCAGTGATTCCCTCAAGGCCACACAGCTAGGAATGACCAGCAGCAGGATGTTATTCTAACCAGATGGATGTCAGAGGAGCACTCTAAAGCACAGAGCAATTTTGCCCATAAAGATTTTCACAGCAATGAGCCTAAGAGTACTGACAGCATAATGGAGAAGATGGATGATGAACGAAGGGACTGGACACTGAGAGGGGAGGACCAGACTCAGGGGAAGTCAGGGCAGGCTTCCCAGAGGAGGAGGAGTAGCAGTTCTGACTGTGGGCAAACAGAGCAGCAACAGAAAAAGGGAAGGGAGCCTTTTCAAGAAAGGGAGAGAAATTGGGCACAGCGGGGGCAGCAAGTGGAGCGGCTGCAGAGGGGATGGGGCCATGACAGAGCCACTGCAGAACCGGGTGCCTGGCACTCAGCAAGGATTCTGGGCAGGATCCACAGAGCCCTAGGAAGCTCTGAAGGGAGTGAAACAGAGGGTTAACGTGAGGAGAATTGCCCAGGAGCAAAATGGCTCCCGCAGCCGGGTAGAGAGGAGAATCGGGACCAGGACAGGAAGCGGGCTGGGCTTTCGGGGATGTGGCAGGAAATGGGACCAAAGGAGGTCCGGGAGGGAGAGGGCAAGCAGGGCTGCGTGGAGGCTGGGAGGAGAGCTGACGCGTCGGTGGGTGGATGTGGGGACAAGGCAGAACAGCCCGCACTAGAGTTCGTCTCGTGGGTGGTGACCAAGCATCCCTCGGGAGGCACCCCCAGCAGGAGGAGCAGGCTGTCGGGGAGGGTCAATGTCCATCTGTATCTTTGTCCCGGTCTATCTACCGTTTCCTCTCTACATTCACTATTAGACGCTTGGGTTGATTCTGTAACTTGACTCTGTGAATTAATACTGCAAGGGCACTCAGCGGAAGGCTACTTGGAGGAGCCCAATGGAGGCAAATAGGTGGAGTGGTCCTGGGAATCTTCCTGGAGGGGGTGGCCGCTGAGTTGAGACTGAAAGACGCATCAGGCGAGAGCCAGAAATGGGATTTCAGCTGAGAGAAGAGAACAGAGGTCATGGAGGCCGTGAGCCGGCACCACACGGGCTGTGCCAACGCGTGAGCGCCTCTGGGATATGGGTAGGAGGTCACACGACTGCCTCTGGAATATGGGTAGGAGGTCACACGACTGTCTTACAAGGAGGTGGCCTGTGGCCAGCGGACCGAGCTGGCTGGGGGGCCGGCCTCCAGCCCCAGCCCCAGCCCCACACTCACCTGAAGCTGAAATCTTTGCCCGAACGTGAGATGAGCTGGGGACCGTCGGCAGGTCTGCAGGGCCCCGGACACAGAAGCTCACCTCTGCGGGCGAAAGGGGTGGTGCCAGGCTGGCCTCCGGGGCTGCCCCAGCCTGTGCTGGGGCTCCCTGGGCCCCTGCCCGCCCTCAGCACCACCAACAGGGAGAACAGCCCTCGGTGCAGGGCGCGCGGGGATCCCCGAGAGCAGGAGACCGCGCGGCGAGCCGGGAGGTGCTGGGGCTGGCCCGGCGTCCTGGCCGAGGCGCAGGTGTTCGCAGCCGGACTGCCTGGGTCTCGGTTTCCTCCTTCGCCCCCCGACCCCTCAGGGCTGCCACGGGGCTGAGACCACAGATGCAGATGGACTCTCTTCACACCGGGGAAGGCGGAGCTCGTGGGGGCCAGGCTCCAGCCTCTCCGGGGCCACGCTCTCCTCTGGGACACCTCCTGCCGTGACGCTGTGAGGGTCACATGAGCGCACCCCGTGTCCTTGGTCCTGTCTCCTAGGAGCTTGGCTCCTGAGTCTTTCAAATGCCATGGTGGTGTCTTTATTTTGGCTGGAGTGGGTTTTAAATAGTAACGAGTAATCAACTGAAACTTTCTACTTTGATGCAGCATGAACAGAAAAGTGAATAGGTACTCAACAGTAAGGGTGTTTACAAAACTTTTTCAGTTGAAAAGCCTTGTCCTTCCTGCTTGGTGGCTGGGGTGGCACCGGTGGCTTCCAAGCTGAGTGCAGAGCAGGAATTTTATGGCTTAATGGGTGTGAACCAGATTTAATTTTCTCCCAGCTTTGTTCATTTTGACGTTGTTTTTAATTGGTTCATCCACTGCCTGGACATAAACAGGTGACTCTCACTTTTCCTTGACTTCTCACGATCTTTGATTCTTTCTCTCGATGTTCACTAAAGGGAAGGTAGAGCAGGGGCTATAATGAGATGCATGGTCTCATTCATTCATTCACTCCCTTGGAGCACCCATTTCATGATGAGGTTGTACTAAGTACTGGTGAATAAAGCCCTCAAGGATTTTTTATTTCAGAAAAATTCATATATATATATATATATATATATATATATATACATAAAGAGGATGGCATAATGACCCCCACACACTATCAGTAGCTTCAGCCATTATCAGTATAAGGCCAACATCATTTTTCCTACCTCTGCATCGCTTTCCTTCTTTTTGTTGTTTTAAAGAAAATTCTGTGAGTCCTTTTTTTTAACTATAAGAATTTAAAAGATTATACTCAAAATAGTTTATCATACTTTGAAAATAAGACACAATTTTTTAATTATTATGCTTAATAAGTGTGATAAACATTAAATATTAATTAAAGAATTTAATTATTTAATTATCCAATTAAATTATCGTTCAATGATTTATTTAAATAATTAAATAAATCATTGAATGATTAATTAAATAATAATCATATAAAATTTTAATAAATCTTTAATAATTCTATTTTATCAACTATCAAGCCATTGTCTGCCTTACTGGTTCCCAAATGTTTTCTCTTTTTTTAACAGTTGGTCTTTTCTTTCTTTCTTTTTTTTTAATAATGTTGATTTATCTGGCCGAGCTGAGTCTTAGTTGCGACATGTGGGCTCTAGTTCCCTAACCAGGGATCAAACCCAGGCCCCCTGCATGAGGAGCACAGAGTCTTAGCCACTGGGCCACCAGGAAAGTCCCCCAATTGGTTTTTTCAATTAGAATTCAAACAATGTCCACACATGGAGTTTAGCTACTATACATCAAATTCTCTCTTCTTGCTCTCTGCTGAGGTGATGTTTAAGCACACTCAGCCCACCGCAGGCTCTGGGTCCCGAGGCCTCAGCCTCACCAGCCGGCTCTGTTCCTGTGACCAAGCCCCCTGGACCTCAGGCCCACGACTGGGAGGGGCCCTGCTGCCTGACAGCCTCCCAGGGGCTCTGGGCCCAGGTGCAGGGTCACTCCTCCCTGCCCCCAGGGCCCAGGATGTGCCCTCAGGCTGACCTCGCAGGGGCTCCAACCAGAGCTCTGCGGGCATGGCCTCTGGTCCCTGGGTCTTGCGGCTGAGCTGGACCTCCCCTTCCAAGACCTCCCCTCTGCTCCCCAATACCCCAACCTGGGAGACCAGCTACTTCCCGCTTCCCAGCTGAGCCCCTCCACCACCCGACCAGTTCCACATCCTCCTCCAACAGAAGGCTGCCCTCGGCCACCAGAATGGGCGGCTTGGGAACAAAAGAGTCATAAACATGCACCTACAATAGGGTAAACACGTAGTCCCATCGTCCCCTGATGTGCAGGAACGAAGTCATCTCCAGGGAGAACAGCTTTAGATATAAATGCCATCGCCCACAACTGAAGGGTTGAGGGCTCTCTGCCGGGCAGCCAGCTCAGACCCCTACCCGGAATAATGCGTCTAGCCCTTGTGATGATCACAGGAGATTCTTGCCGTTACTCGTCCCGTTATACCGATGCGGAAACTGATGAAGAGAGGCTCAATAATGTCCGCCAAGGCCGCACAGCTATTCAGTATTGCCAGCAGGATGTGTTCCCAGCCTGGGCAATGTCAGAGGAAACACACCACACCCCAGAGCCATTGAGCCTTTAAAGATTTCACGGAGATGATGCTCATGAGACTTCACACCTGATGGGCAACATGGGCGAGGAAACAAGGTCGTGGAGAAGAGGTTCGAATTCCATCTGCGAAGTCGGGAAGGCTTCTTGGAGGAGGTGATTTCAGTGCTCCTATCACAGGAAGACTAGACTTGAGTTGCGTGAATGGAGAAGAGAATGCTCTGGGTAGGAGAAAGAGTGCGGGAGGCAGACATTTTCAGGAAACCTAAAGAAACTGGGCATATTTGGAGCAGGAAGCAGAGAGGCTACGGAGGAGATGAGGCCATGACAGAGCCACTTGATCTGAGGGGGCCTGGCACTTAGTAAGGATCCTGGAAAGAGTCCATAGAATCTTAGGAAGATTTAAACAAATAAAAACAGAGGGTCAATGGGAGCAGGTTTGTGCAGTAGGAAAATGAGTGTGAGTGCTCATACATGGATACATGAACTCGTGTAAGAAGATAGGAGCTCACTGCAATGTTTCGTCCCCAGTCAGCTGGTTCCAGAGGCAATACAGACATCCTGGGAGAGTC
The DNA here is from genome assembly GCA_022376925.1 of Tragulus kanchil. Lineage (NCBI taxonomy): Eukaryota > Metazoa > Chordata > Mammalia > Artiodactyla > Tragulidae > Tragulus > Tragulus kanchil. Next base: position 180,610,162 of record JAIOJX010000032.1, on the reverse strand, counting down.
TTGTGCTTGTGAATTAACTCCTTGTAGCCTGAATGCTGATGCTCATGGCTGTTTGCCCCTTGGCTAGGGCCACCTGCCCTTGCCCTGGAGGAGGCCGTGACCTGCCCTGCTCAGGGCTGGGCCCCTCCTGCCCTGGGTCCAGGTGTGCAAGGAGCTGACGAACAGCCCAGGGCGCGCCCTTACCCGGGTCTGGATGTTTCTGGAGGTAGGTGAGCCTTCCCTTAAGGGGGTGCCTGGGCTCCAGATCCTTGAGCCTTGAGTCTAGCGTCCCTCTTTCCTTTCAGGAACCATGAAACAGCCACCACCATCAGCATGAAGATCCACTTCTCTGCCAGGAGTGCCTAATCCATCATCATGCATTTCAACAGTCCCTTCTGGATGGGCATCAACTGTCCAGACACCCCGTGCCCTCTTTCTGGGCAAAGCTGTCAATCCCAATAAGCAATGGAAGTATGATCTCAGTTTGCAAAGAAAACTGTACCGGGACTTGCCAAACAGATATGCCATCCCCAACAGGTACTGTCTAAGTCCAGAATGGATTAACAGCAGCCTGTTACCCTGTGTACCAAGATACGGCACAGCAAACTGTTTTAAGAGTAACAGCAGAAAAGAAAAAAAAAAAGAGTAACAGCAGAGCCTCATGGGAAGCAAAGGTAAGACCACTGTCTTCTCACGTAGTCTGTAAACTCTGATCACACTTTCCATCCCCCTAAAGCCACTGGGGACTAACGCCAGCAAATGAAAGCCCTTATGTCTCCTGACTTCCCATCTGAGACTTTACTGATGCTGTCAAAGTGATGGTCCCTCCTTTACTGAAGTTTTAACTTAGATTTTTGTGATCCATGGTGCCCTCTGGTGGTCTATGTTGAGTACTGCAACATTAAGAAGGTAGACTTCCCTGCAGAAGGGAGAGGTGCCCGGCTAAGGCACAGCAAACGGGAGAGTTAGGATGTGGCCGCTCCAAGCCCCCGTGAGCTCTGGACTGCTGAGTGACCCAGGGGAACTGCCATGTGCCCCTTGAACCTACGTAATCTGCGTGGGAAGCTCTGGAAAGACAGGCTACCCTGTAGAATGGTAAACACTGAGTCCACTGGGAGGCAATCCACCCACTTCCTCGGACCCAGTGCTTGTTTTAAAGTTGCCTAAATTAACCTTTCCTTGTAGCCTGAATGCTGATGCTCATGGCTGTTTGCCCCTTGGCTAGGGCCACCTGCCCTTGCCCTGGAGGAGGCCGTGACCTGCCCTGCTCAGGGCTGGGCCCCTCCTGCCCTGGGTCCAGGTGTGCAAGGAGCTGACGAACAGCCCAGGGCGCGCCCTTACCCGGGTCTGGATGTTTCTGGAGGTAGGTGAGCCTTCCCTTAAGGGGGTGCCTGGGCTCCAGATCCTTGAGCCTTGAGTCTAGCGTCCCTCTTTCCTTTCAGGAACCATGAAACAGCCACCACCATCAGCATGAAGATCCACTTCTCTGCCAGGAGTGCCTAATCCATCATCATGCATTTCAACAGTCCCTTCTGGATGGGCATCAACTGTCCAGACACCCCGTGCCCTCTTTCTGGGCAAAGCTGTCAATCCCAATAAGCAATGGAAGTATGATCTCAGTTTGCAAAGAAAACTGTACCGGGACTTGCCAAACAGATATGCCATCCCCAACAGGTACTGTCTAAGTCCAGAATGGATTAACAGCAGCCTGTTACCCTGTGTACCAAGATACGGCACAGCAAACTGTTTTAAGAGTAACAGCAGAAAAAGAAGAAAAAAAAAAAGAGTAACAGCAGAGCCTCATGGGAAGCAAAGGTAAGACCACTGTCTTCTCACGTAGTCTGTAAACTCTGATCACACTTTCCATCCCCCTAAAGCCACTGGGGACTAACGCCAGCAAATGAAAGCCCTTATGTCTCCTGACTTCCCATCTGAGACTTTACTGATGCTGTCAAAGTGATGGTCCCTCCTTTACTGAAGTTTTAACTTAGATTTTTGTGATCCATGGTGCCCTCTGGTGGTCTATGTTGAGTACTGCAACATTAAGAAGGTAGACTTCCCTGCAGAAGGGAGAGGTGCCCGGCTAAGGCACAGCAAACGGGAGAGTTAGGATGTGGCCGCTCCAAGCCCCCGTGAGCTCTGGACTGCTGAGTGACCCAGGGGAACTGCCATGTGCCCCTTGAACCTACGTAATCTGCGTGGGAAGCTCTGGAAAGACAGGCTACCCTGTAGAATGGTAAACACTGAGTCCACTGGGAGGCAATCCACCCACTTCCTCGGACCCAGTGCTTGTTTTGAAAAGTTGCCACTGCTCTGCCTAAATGGAACGGCACACCATTAGGAGACCACCCAAGGAATTTGGGTAAAGAGAGTAGTAGACGGACCAGGGGATACAGTTCTGAAAATAGAGGGGAAAAAAAAGACTTTTGTGACACAGGAGGTAACATTGATTGGACTGAGTCATCAGTTATTCATGAGGAAGTAAAGACAGTCTGCAGTCACGGCGGCACTCAGGTGGCCAGCGTGGGAGCTTAGGAAACTGGAGGGAGCCATTGGAGAGACAGCGACGGAGGAGGAGGAGGACGACGATCCAGGAGGATGTGGATGTGCTCCTGTAGAGTCCTGAGAGGCCTGACCGGCGTCCACGACGAAAAGAACAGTCAGCTTTTGCGTCTACGGATCTGGCGTTCAGTGCGGAGGTCTCAGCAGGACCCGGAAATCTGCTAACACGTGGGAGAGAGGAGAGCAGAGGGAGAGTTCTCACCTGCCTGGTGAGAACTCCCTTCCCGAGGCGGTGTGAACGGGCCAGGGGCGCCATGATCAGGAATGGCCGCACTTAAGGGACAAGAGAAAGGAAGAGGGGCGCCCTGAGAGACAGGGCAAGACGAGGCACAGGGGTCACGGGGCCACGCTGGGAGAGGGAAAGGGACAGAGAGCGTGGCAGGACAGGCTGAACCTGCCGAGGGCGGTCTTCAGCGACTTTCAGGAGGGACCGCTGAGATGTGGGAGGAGAGAGCAGATGATAGGCTTTCGGAGAGAAGGAGGGATCCACACGGGCTATGACAACTGAGGCCTTTCTTTCTAGAAACTTGACCTCAAGACAAGGAGAAACATGGGGGACTGGAGGGAGTATAAAGGAAAGTAGTGTTTTTTCAGATTCAAAGGTTTTCAAATGGCTATTATTCTCCTTCAGGACTTTATCCTCTAAAATCAAGTCATTTGGTTTATAAACAGCCGCTCCACTTGCTGCCCCTGCTGTGCCCAATTTCTCTCCCTTTCTTGAAAAGGCTCCCTTCCCTTTTTCTGTTGCTGCTCTCTGTTCGCCCACAGCCAGAACTGCTACTCTTCCTCCTCCGGGAAGCCTGCCCTGACTTCCCCAAGTCTGATCCTCTCCTCTCAGCGCCTTTGTTCATCATCTGCCTTCCCCATTCTCTCCTGATTCCCCAGAGGGCCATTGCTGTGAAAATTTTCATGGGCAGAATGGCTTTATAGTTGAGTGTGTTCCTCTGATATCCATCTGGTTGGAAGAACATCCTGCCTGCAATAATCTCTAGCTGCGTGGCCTTGAGAGAAATGACTGAATCCCTTTCCTCACCATTTCCTTACTGTTACTCATCATTAAAATGGGATGAGTGACAGCAAGTATCTCCTGCGATCATCTCAAAGACTCAATGGGCTGTTCCAGGTAGAGGCTGACCAGGCTGCCTGGCAGAGACCTCAGCCCTTCAGCTGTGAGTGGCGTCATCTCTACCGCATGGAGCTGTTCTCCCTGGAGATCAGGCCGCCCTGAGACCACTGGGGCGTACAGGGCTGTGTGTTGCTCTTAGCCCAGGTGTGTGTCTGCCTCTCGTTCACTCCCAGGACCCCGAATTGGTGGCTGATGGGGGTCTTCTGTCAGGACAGCAAGTGGGGCTGGCCGGGTGGTGGAGGGGCTCAGCTGGGACCCTGGAAGGCGCTGGTCTCCCAGGTGTGGGGCTGGGGGCAGAAGGATGATCCTGGGGGCAGGAAGGCCCGGCTCAGCTGCAGGAAGGAGAGGTCCCGGGGCTGTGCCAGCCGAGGTCAGGGTCAGAGTCCCTGCAGGGGAGCCCAAGGGCACCTTCCAGGCCCTGGGGAGGGAGGCGTGAACCTGGACCTGGTACCCGAGTCCCCGGAAGTGGGCATCAGGTAGCAGGGCCCCTCCCATTCCTGGTTCAGTCAGTGGACTTGCTCACAGGCACAAAGCCAGTTGGTGAGGCTGAGGCAGAGGCATCCAGAGGTGGGGAGAGCTGAGCGTGTGTGGTATGTCTGAGGGACTTGTCCTCGAGGCCTGGGCAGCAGCAAGGTGTGGAGTCAGGGAGATCAGGGTGGAAACACACTAGAAAGAGTCAAGTTTGGGGCTTCCCTGGTGGTCCAGTGGGTAAGGACACCGCCTTGCAGTGCAAGGGGCGCCGGTTCAATCCCTGGCCTGGGAAGATCCCACGTGCCGCGGAGCGGCTGGACTGATGTGTCCAACTACCGAGCCAGAGCTCTGGAGTGCATGCGCCCAGAGCCGGCGCTCTGCAGCAAGGGACGCCACTGTGATGGGAGGCCCACATGGGCCAAGGAACAAAGATGGAAATGAAAGACCTATAGAAGTGGCAAAAAAAAAAATAAAAGAGAGAGTCAAGTTGCAAGATGGTGCTTTATTGCTGCTGGAGGGTGCAGAGCCGCCTCCTGACCAGGGCGCAGGCTCCCCATGCCCCGGAGCCCCCAGCATGGTCACAGTCACCTCCCAGGGTGGAGCAGGTGGAGCTCGGCGTGGGGGCGGGGTGCTCCTTGGTGCACAGGGGGCAGGCTGCTCAGAGGGGTCATGGCACCCAGCGTCCTATTCTGGGGACCTGCCTCTCAGAGGGGAGCTGCCCCTTAGGCCGCCCTGAGACCACTGGGGCGTACAGGGCTGTGTGTTGCTCTTAGCCCAGGTGTGTGTCTGCCTCTCGTTCACTCCCAGGACCCCGAATTGGTGGCTGATGGGGTCTTCTGTCAGGACAGCAAGTGGGGCTGGCCGGGTGGTGGGGGGGCTCAGCTGGGACCCTGGAAGGCGCTGGTCTCCCAGGTGTGGGGCTGGGGGCAGAAGGATGATCCTGGGGCAGGAAGGCCCGGCTCAGCTGCAGGAAGGAGAGGTCCCGGGCTGTGCCAGCCGAGGTCAGGGTCAGAGTCCCTGCAGGGAGCCCAAGGGCACCTTCCAGGCCCTGGGGGGAGGCGTGAACCTGGACCTGGTACCCGAGTCCCCGGAAGTGGGCATCAGGTAGCAGGGCCCCTCCCATTCCTGGTTCAGTCAGTGGACTTGCTCACAGGCACAAAGCCAGTTGGTGAGGCTGAGGCAGAGGCATCCAGAGGTGGGGAGAGCTGAGCGTGTGTGGTATGTCTGAGGGACTTGTCCTCGAGGCCTGGGCAGCAGCAAGGTGTGGAGTCAGGGAGATCAGGGTGGAAACACACTAGAAAGAGTCAAGTTTGGGGCTTCCCTGGTGGTCCAGTGGGTAAGGACACCGCCTTGCAGTGCAAGGGGCGCCGGTTCAATCCCTGGCCTGGGAAGATCCCACGTGCCGCGGAGCGGCTGGACTGATGTGTCCAACTACCGAGCCAGAGCTCTGGAGTGCATGCGCCCAGAGCCGGCGCTCTGCAGCAAGGGACGCCACTGTGATGGGAGGCCCACATGGGCCAAGGAACAAAGATGGAAATGAAAGACCTATAGAAGTGGCAAAAAAAAAAATAAAAGAGAGAGTCAAGTTGCAAGATGGTGCTTTATTGCTGCTGGAGGGTGCAGAGCCGCCTCCTGACCAGGGCGCAGGCTCCCCATGCCCCGGAGCCCCCAGCATGGTCACAGTCACCTCCCAGGGTGGAGCAGGTGGAGCTCGGCGTGGGGGCGGGGTGCTCCTTGGTGCACAGGGGGCAGGCTGCTCAGAGGGGTCATGGCACCCAGCGTCCTATTCTGGGGACCTGCCTCTCAGAGGGGAGCTTTAGGCTTGACTGGGGTTGGTGACTTTCCCCAAGAAGACGATGCTCTGAGTGTCTTTGAGGAATATGGCCGTCAGAAAGGGCCTGTTAAAGGTCAAAGGAACCTCGCTTACGTAGGACGTGAATTGCACCGGGATTCCCGTGACAGCAGCGCCTTCCGTGCCCTCCTCACCCACATCAAGCAGGGCCTTGTGGACCACCTGTGGGAACACCGGAGGATTATCCACTGCAGATGGGGGGGTGGGGGGCGGCAGGGTGTGAGCAGATGCCTGAGCGCCTCTCGGGGCACAGGTGTTCATCCACCTGCTGCTGGTCTCTGCCCGCCGGTGTGCCTGTGCCACACGTCTGCCCTCCCTGCACACGCTCAGCGGGTGGCTGCCGTGACACACAGGCACGCAGATGAGCGAAGGGAGGTTGCTCGTGCTGGGTCCAGGCTCAGAGAGGCCAAGGGCGGGGGTTTCGGATCTGGAGCCTCCTCCGTCTGAGCCCAGAGACGGAGCTGCCTCCAAACACCCCCTAGTGTAAGGGAAGGAGCCAGGTCGAGGCACTTTTTCTGCGGGCACCTGTCACAGGCCTCCGCGTCTAAACGCCAGGTAGGCGGGTGCAGCCTCTGCTCCCCTCCCGCCCCAGCCGACAGGTCCCGAGCCTCAGCTACCTTGCCTGGGACATGGCTTCCCATCCCTGGATCACGCGGCCCCGTGGCGCCTGGGCCTGCTTTACCAGGTCCTCTGGCAGGTGGGGCGCAGGGGAGGCTGCGGGGCTGCCCCGCCTGCCCCCATCCACTGCGACGCCTCTGTGTGGGATCCCCAGGGCCCCTGGCGTCCTGCTCTCGTGCTCTTGGAGTATTTTCCTCACGATGGCCCTGAGCCACTGGTAGTACCCATCACCTCTTCCCTGCTCTGCTGGACTCTGAATGCTGGGTAAGACCTGCACCTCCTTTTATAGATGACAACCCTGAGGGCTGGGCGTGTATAGGTGGCGGGGCTCGGCGTGGCGGGGTGCTCCTTGGTGCACAGGGGCAGGCTGCTCAGAGGGTCATGGCACCCAGCGTCCTATTCTGGGGACCTGCCTCTCAGAGGGAGCTTTAGGCTTGACTGGGGTTGGTGACTTTCCCAAGAAGACGATGCTCTGAGTGTCTTTGAGGAATATGGCCGTCAGAAAGGGCCTGTTAAAGGTCAAAGGAACCTCGCTTACGTAGGACGTGAATTGCACCGGGATTCCCGTGACAGCAGCGCCTTCCGTGCCCTCCTCACCCACATCAAGCAGGGCCTTGTGGACCACCTGTGGGAACACCGGAGGATTATCCACTGCAGATGGGGGGGTGGGGGGCGGCAGGGTGTGAGCAGATGCCTGAGCGCCTCTCGGGGCACAGGTGTTCATCCACCTGCTGCTGGTCTCTGCCCGCCCGTGTGCCTGTGCCACACGTCTGCCCTCCCTGCACACGCTCAGCGGGTGGCTGCCGTGACACACAGGCACGCAGATGAGCGAAGGGAGGTTGCTCGTGCTGGGTCCAGGCTCAGAGAGGCCAAGGGCGGGGGTTTCGGATCTGGAGCCTCCTCCGTCTGAGCCCAGAGACGGAGCTGCCTCCAAACACCCCCTAGTGTAAGGGAAGGAGCCAGGTCGAGGCACTTTTTCTGCGGGCACCTGTCACAGGCCTCCGCGTCTAAACGCCAGGTAGGCGGGTGCAGCCTCTGCTCCCCTCCCGCCCCAGCCGACAGGTCCCGAGCCTCAGCTACCTTGCCTGGGACATGGCTTCCCATCCCTGGATCACGCGGCCCCGTGGCGCCTGGGCCTGCTTTACCAGGTCCTCTGGCAGGTGGGGCGCAGGGGAGGCTGCGGGGCTGCCCCGCCTGCCCCCATCCACTGCGACGCCTCTGTGTGGGATCCCCAGGGCCCCTGGCGTCCTGCTCTCGTGCTCTTGGAGTATTTTCCTCACGATGGCCCTGAGCCACTGGTAGTACCCATCACCTCTTCCCTGCTCTGCTGGACTCTGAATGCTGGGTAAGACCTGCACCTCCTTTTATAGATGACAACCCTGAGGGCTTCAGGGCCGGACTGCTCGCTTCCCCAGGAGTGAAAAGCAGAGCGTGGTGTAGGGTCCACCGCTGACCCCCCCAGATACTTCCCAGCGATGCTTCCTGGTCACGTCACAGGTCAGGCAGTAGGGGCACAGCCCACAGTATCATTGTAACCCAGCTCTCCTAGGCTTGGGGAGTCCTGGGGAGGGAGACTGATTGACAGGAAATTCAGTGAATTCCAGATTCAAAATCAGCCACGCATCTGCCTGTCCGCCCCTCTTCCAGCTCCGATAAGAAGGACGAATTGTGCAGAGTTCAGACTCACCTGGGAAACTTGCAGCCTGTGGTCCTCTGTGACTCCCGACAGGTCCGCCTCGCCCGTGAAGACCTTCTTCATCCCCAGCTGGGGAAGCGTGTCTTCCAGCGTGTAGTCACTGGAGATGGAAAACCTTGGCAGGTTGAGTTCGTGTATCCGTCTAGGGAATGAGAAAAAGAAACTTGGACTCATGCTCGGCTCGGGGCCCATCTTCTTCCCACCTCACAGCTTGATCTTCCGTGGTTTTGTCTCCCACCACCACCGTAGCACTGGGGAATAGGCGTCCTTTCCTCCGTGTCTAGAACCTTCGGGCCAGCGCTTTTTAAATCCGTAGCTATCCGCTCCTGTCTGCAGGAGTCCAACCGGCTGGCAGCGCGCTGAGGCTGGGGCCGGCCCTGCGTCACTCCCGCAAGGCCGCAGGGCACAGGGAGCAGCCTCCTCCCAGAGGGACTCCAGAGCTGCCAGGAAACGGTGCTGGGCCCGGGGTGAGGTGGGAGAACGCATGAAGGGACCTGCCAGGGTCCCCAGGAAGGCTTCCTGCAGGAGGCGGAATGCAGCCTGTGTCCCAGGGGAGGGGAAAGAGCGGGCTGGGTGAAGAGGGGGGCTGCGGGGCAGGCGGATGCGTGTGTTAGAATGGGAAGCGAGAGGGGCTGCTCCACAGCTCAAGGGCAGACTGAGTGTGAGCCGCAGGGAGGAAAAGAGCTGGGCAGGGGCTTAGAGGGGACCTGGAGGGCTGGGGCTGCGTTAAAGACTTTTGCAGACGGGAGTCATCCAATTTAAAGTCTCCGTCTTGTTTTCCCAGGGAGCTCCTTGAGGGGGGCTGCTTCTGGTTCTGAGAAGAGCCGCCAGCAGGTTCCTGGCGCCGTCTCCCAGCCCCGGGTCTTCCTCTCTCTTGGTCTGTACTCCCCTTAAGATTCTTGTCAGGGGCTCTGGTCTTACACAGGCCAAATGTGAAGACACTGCGGCTCCCCTGGACCTCTGAGGTCCTGGGAGCAGGGAGGTAGCTATCCCGCCATGATCTTTCCTTCATTTATTCATTCGTGCGTGATCCCTTCATTCAAGGAGTTTCCTTCCGAGCGCATGACCAGTGACCAGCCTCTCTGAGCCTCCATTCCCGCCTCTGTCCAGCAGGCTGAGCGGCTCAGGAGACATGAAAGGTGAAGGCGCTGGGCTCAGGGGAGGACTCCAGAGCGGTCACTCCGTCCTCACGCCGCCCTCTCCAGGACCCTCCAAGCGGGACTGGGATCCCTGGGGACAGAGGATGGAGCCACTGCCCGGAGCCTCCAGGAGAGATGGGGGTCAAAGCTGGTGTCCTCAGCAAACAGGCCCTCAGCCCACTCTGCCCCTCACGTCAGAGTTCAGAGGAGAGAGGGCTGCTGGGCTGGGTTGAGGGATGGGAGGCCGGGGAAGAGAAAGTGGAAGGGAGGAGACTGAGCTAAGCGTTGTCCAGAGGCCAGGGGCAAGTCCCCAGACAAGCCTGGGACAGAGGTGAGCAATTGTGCCAATTGTTAGTTTACTCTATTGACACAACGGTTAGCTACAAAGAGAGTTAAACATCTTCTTTCAAAATTGTTCTGAACGAATGGTGTCTCTTTATTTGGCCAGGTTGGGAGTCTGTTTTTGAGTAGACTCACCTTCCTTCTGCTTGACCACGGTCCCAGGAGGGACAGTGGGTCCCAGGAAACCCCTCTGGAGACCCAGCCGCCTCTGCCCAGAGGGACCGGTGCAGTAGCTCCATTCCTGCGGCTGAGAGCAGCGCCCTGGGCCAGGCCAGGAGACGCCCACAGGGCCCTGGGGGGCTCTGACCCTGACGGTAGGGGCACAGCTGTACGGAGGGCTCAGCTGGCTCGAACCACAATCCCAAAGACCCCAAAGCAGCAATGTCCCCAGAGACCCTGGTGGCACGTCCCTCCATTTGCAGGATGAAAACGGAGACCCAGAGAGAGGACCGGTCGAGGCCCAGAAGCCTCCCAGCATTGGACACGTGTCCTCCACCCCCCTCATTCCACAGCCCTGACTGAAGCCAGAACCACTCTGGGGCCAGGACTCCTTTGCTCCCCGTTAGGGAGCCTCCTGGATTACCTGCCTGGGAGCGCGGGACGTGGGCAGTGGGTCCAGAGCCGCCGCCTGCCTAGAAGATGCTGGGCTTTCCGGGGGCTGCTGCCTATTTATCCTGCAAAGATCTCCTCCAAGGCTTGTGAAATGTGGGCGGGACAACCCAGGGCCTGCCCTCTGACTGTAAATGGGCAGCTTACCATTCCTGGAACAGGTTGCATTAGAATATTTGAACAACCTAGTTACCAAAATAGCTTTTTCTCCAGAAAAACAACCACACAATTAATACACAAAAAAGCTTATCCAGAGTTAGAGATTTCTTTTGTTTATAACATAGTCATTGATGAACATGAGCCAACTCAGAAGATCCTTGAAAACTACTTCCAATTATTGTTCTTTTTTACAAGGTATTAACATAGTCATTGAGAGTCATGTAGAGATGTCAAAAATGTAGGGAAGACCTTGGAAATGATTCCCCAGAACTCTGGGGATTTCACCCAGGGAGATCCCAAGTTAGCACTGTGCTATATGTCTTTATTAGTCACATTTCTTTCAAGTGTGTGTGTCTGTGATAGGAATCTGCTCACACAAGCTCACACATGGTGTTTATATGCAACACAATGTCTGTCTACAGCTTGATGGGTAGGTTGAGACACTCCTCTCCCCTTCCAGCATGGGTAGGGTGAGCCTGAGGGTCCCCTAGTGTGTCAGGAGTGCAGTAGGCTGAAGCCTCTGGTCTCAGCCTTAGCCTTCATCCCTCTGCCCTTCACGATGGGTTCCCCTAAGAGCAGGTGGTCCTCCGTCCCAACCTTGATGTCTCATTGAGCTAATCTCAGGTATTTCCTGGGACTCCGGGAATCAACCGACCCCTTCACCCCAAAGCAGCAATGTCCCCAGAGACCCTGGTGGCACGTCCCTCCATTTGCAGGATGAAACGGAGACCCAGAGAGAGGACGGTCGAGGCCCAGAAGCCTCCCAGCATTGGACACGTGTCCTCCACCCCCCTCATTCCACAGCCCTGACTGAAGCCAGAACCACTCTGGGGCCAGGACTCCTTTGCTCCCCGTTAGGGAGCCTCCTGGATTACCTGCCTGGGAGCGCGGGACGTGGGCAGTGGGTCCAGAGCCGCCGCCTGCCTAGAAGATGCTGGGCTTTCCGGGGGCTGCTGCCTATTTATCCTGCAAAGATCTCCTCCAAGGCTTGTGAAATGTGGGCGGGACAACCCAGGGCCTGCCCTCTGACTGTAAATGGGCAGCTTACCATTCCTGGAACAGGTTGCATTAGAATATTTGAACAACCTAGTTACCAAAATAGCTTTTTCTCCAGAAAAACAACCACACAATTAATACACAAAAAAGCTTATCCAGAGTTAGAGATTTCTTTTGTTTATAACATAGTCATTGATGAACATGAGCCAACTCAGAAGATCCTTGAAAACTACTTCCAATTATTGTTCTTTTTTACAAGGTATTAACATAGTCATTGAGAGTCATGTAGAGATGTCAAAAATGTAGGGAAGACCTTGGAAATGATTCCCCAGAACTCTGGGGATTTCACCCAGGGAGATCCCAAGTTAGCACTGTGCTATATGTCTTTATTAGTCACATTTCTTTCAAGTGTGTGTGTCTGTGATAGGAATCTGCTCACACAAGCTCACACATGGTGTTTATATGCAACACAATGTCTGTCTACAGCTTGATGGGTAGGTTGAGACACTCCTCTCCCCTTCCAGCATGGGTAGGGTGAGCCTGAGGGTCCCCTAGTGTGTCAGGAGTGCAGTAGGCTGAAGCCTCTGGTCTCAGCCTTAGCCTTCATCCCTCTGCCCTTCACGATGGGTTCCCCTAAGAGCAGGTGGTCCTCCGTCCCAACCTTGATGTCTCATTGAGCTAATCTCAGGTATTTCCTGGGACTCCGGGAATCAACCGACCCCTTCACCCCTCATAGCCACTGCTCTTCAGCCGTGAGAACTCCTGACTGACCTCTGGGGACCGCTGGGGCTTCATCAAGCATGTTTGCAAACCTGGCGTCAGGGGAGGGTATCACTTTAAGAAGTGATCTTCAATTAGGAAAGTGCTATTCACCAGCTGATTTATCCCAGGAAATTCACTGGAAATCGATTCACCTTAAACGCCTCACCTCTCAAACACAGATAACAACATTTCCATGACAGGAAAAGGGTGGGAGAGAGTGTCGGGAAAGAGTTTGTAAAATCACACGAATCTGAGCTCTAATGGAACAACTTTTCTTTCTGTTTTGCGTAGTGTTGTTATTTTGCGTAGTGTCCTTTGTTGTTATTATTGTTCAACCACTGAGCTGTGGCCAGCACTTTGCAATCGCATGGACTGCAACATGCCAGGCTTCCTTGTCTCTCACTGTTTCCTGGGGTTTGGTCAAACTCATGCCCACTGAGTCCGTGATGTCATCCAACCATCTCATTCTTGGTCACCCCTCCCCCTCCTGCCCTCAATCTTTTCCAGCATCGGGGGCTTTTCAAAGAGTCATCTCTTTGTATCAGGTGGCCGAAGTGTTGGAGCGTCAGCATCCGTTCCTCCAGCATATATTCAGGGTTAATTTCCTCTATGATTGTCTGGTTTGGTCTCCTTGATGTCCAAGGGGCCTCTGCATCCATACAGAACTTACTAAATATTCAGTGCCAGAAGGACACTGAGATGATCAAGTACAGTTTGATCTCCTCCTTCCTGATACCATGATCTTATATCCTTTCAGTCTCCGAATACTTCCAGAATTGACTGTATAGTTTGAAGGTACAGAAAATCATGAAGAAAATAGATGCTGAAATAAGCCGATGGTTTAGTTTGTTCTTGCAAGTCCGAACGTAAGCAGGGAGTTGACGTGGTGATTCCACTTTGTCAAGGATCCAGGTTGCTCCTCTTTCTCATGTTCTTTGCCAGGTCCCAGGTGTCTCACTGTCACATCGAACTTCCGTTTAATGGGAGGCCGAGGGAGAGAAAGTTGGGAACATCCGGGGCACTGGGCATGTCCTCAGCTATACTGAGTGGCCGAGGGGCATGTCCCTGCTGGTTAGGGTCTGAACAAAACGTGGTCCACTGGAGAAGGGAACAACAAACCACTGAAGAATTCTTGCCTTGAGAACCCATGAACAATATGAAAAGGCAACAGAATACAGCACTGAAAGATGACTCCACTCGGTCAGTCAGGACCCAATATGCTACTAGGATAGAACCGAGAAAGAGCTATGAGAAAGAGAAAGAATGAAGAGGCAAGAAAGAATGAAGAAAGGACAGAGTCAGGAAAGAGTGAAGAGGCTGAGCCAAAGCAGAAATGATGCCGAGTTGTGGTGCTATCTGGTGAGGAAATTAAGACCCGGTGCTATAAAGAAGAGCATGGCACAGGAACCTGGAATGTTAGTTCCCTGAATCAAGGTAAATCGGATGTGGTCAGACAGGAGATGGCAAGAGTGAAGGTCGACGTTCTATGAATCAGTGAACTAAACTGGATGGGAATGGGCGACTTGAATTCAAATGACCATCGTATCTCCTACTGTGGGCAAGAATCCCTGAGACGGAGTGGAGTGGCCCTCAGAGTCCCAAGTGCAGTGCTGGGCGCCGTCTCCAGAACAGCCGGACAGTCTCAGTTCCTTCCTAAGGCAAACCATTCATAACGTCACAGTATTCCAAGTCTACGCCCTAGCCTCTAAGGCAGAAGAACTGAAGTTAAATGAATCTCTGAAGATCTACAAGATCTCCTCGAATGAACACCAAAATGTATGTTCTTTTCTTCATAGGGAACTGGAGTGCAAAAGTAGGAAGTAAAGAGATGCCTGGAGTGATGGCTAGTGTGGCCTTGGAGTAGAAAATGAAGAAGGGCAAAGGCTAACAGAGTCTTGCCGAGAGAACACGTTGGTCATAGCAAACACTCTCTTCAAACAGCACAAGAGACGACTCTCCATGTGGACATCACCAGAGAGTCAGAACCCAAATCAAACTGATTGTATTCTTTGTAGCTGAAGGTGGAGAAGCACTGTATAGTCAGCAGAAACAAGAGCTGCAGCTCTGCACTGTGGCTCAGACCACCAGCTCCTTCTTGCAAAATTCAGGGTCAAATTGAAGAAAGGAGGGGAAAACACTAGCCCGTTCAGGTATGACCTCAATCAAATCCCTTACGGTTGTGCTGTGGAGGTGATGCATAGAGGCAAGGGGCTCGATCTGGTAGACTGAGTGCCTGAAGACGTATGGACGGAGGCTCATAGCATTGTGCAGGAGGAGGTGACCATGGCCATGCCCAAGAAAAAGAAATGCCAAAAGGCAGAATGGGTGTCTGAGGAGGCCTTACAAATAGCTGAAAAAAAGAAATGAAGTGAAAAGCAAAGGAGAAAGGGAAAGCTATAACCAACTGAATGCAGAGTTCCAGGGAATAGCACAGAGAGAGAAGCAAGCCTTCCTAAGTGAGCAATGCAAAGACGTAAAGGAAAACGACAGAATGGGAAAGGCTAGAAATGTCTTCATGAAAGGGAGAGATACCAAGGGGACCATTTCATACAAAGATGGGTATAGTAAAGGACAGAAATGGCATGGACCTAACAGAAAGAGAAGATATTAAGGACAGGTGTCAAGAAAACACAGATCCGTACCAAAAGTTTTTCATGAGCCAGATAACCATGATGGTGTAATCACTCACCTAGAGCCAGACATCCTGGAGTGTGCATTCAAGCAGGCCTTAGGAAGCACTACTAGGAATAAAGCTAGTGGAGGTGAAGGACTTCCAGCTGAGCTATTAGAAATCTTAAAAGATGATGCTGTTAAAATGCTACAGGACTGGAAAAGGTCAGTTTTCATCACAATTCCATAGAAAGGCAATGCCAAAGAATGGTCAAGTTACCATACAATTAACTCATTTAAATGCCAGTAAGAATATGCTCAAAATGCTGCAAGCTAGGCTTCAGCAGTACTTGAACCAAGAACTTCCAGATATACAAGCTGGATTGAGAAAGGGCTTAGGAACCAGAGATCAAATTACCAACATACACTGGATCATAGATAAAGCAAGGGACTTCTAAAGAGACATCCACTTCTGCTTCATTGACCACTGGCAAGTTCCTGTGTCGAAAATGTGGAATATTCTTATTGAGATGGGAATAGCAAACCACATTACCTTCCTCCTGAGAAACCTGTGTGCAGGACAAGAGCTGCAGCTCTGCACTGTGGCTCAGACCACCAGCTCCTTCTTGCAAAATTCAGGGTCAAATTGAAGAAAGGAGGGGAAAACACTAGCCCGTTCAGGTATGACCTCAATCAAATCCCTTACGGTTGTGCTGTGGAGGTGATGCATAGAGGCAAGGGGCTCGATCTGGTAGACTGAGTGCCTGAAGACGTATGGACGGAGGCTCATAGCATTGTGCAGGAGGAGGTGACCATGGCCATGCCCAAGAAAAAGAAATGCCAAAAGGCAGAATGGGTGTCTGAGGAGGCCTTACAAATAGCTGAAAAAAAGAAATGAAGTGAAAAGCAAAGGAGAAAGGGAAAGCTATAACCAACTGAATGCAGAGTTCCAGGGAATAGCACAGAGAGAGAAGCAAGCCTTCCTAAGTGAGCAATGCAAAGGCGTAAAGGAAAACGACAGAATGGGAAAGGCTAGAAATGTCTTCATGAAAGGGAGAGATACCAAGGGGACCATTTCATACAAAGATGGGTATAGTAAAGGACAGAAATGGCATGGACCTAACAGAAAGAGAAGATATTAAGGACAGGTGTCAAGAAAACACAGATCCGTACCAAAAGTTTTTCATGAGCCAGATAACCATGATGGTGTAATCACTCACCTAGAGCCAGACATCCTGGAGTGTGCATTCAAGCAGGCCTTAGGAAGCACTACTAGGAATAAAGCTAGTGGAGGTGAAGGACTTCCAGCTGAGCTATTAGAAATCTTAAAAGATGATGCTGTTAAAATGCTACAGGACTGGAAAAGGTCAGTTTTCATCACAATTCCATAGAAAGGCAATGCCAAAGAATGGTCAAGTTACCATACAATTAACTCATTTAAATGCCAGTAAGAATATGCTCAAAATGCTGCAAGCTAGGCTTCAGCAGTACTTGAACCAAGAACTTCCAGATATACAAGCTGGATTGAGAAAGGGCTTAGGAACCAGAGATCAAATTACCAACATACACTGGATCATAGATAAAGCAAGGGACTTCTAAAGAGACATCCACTTCTGCTTCATTGACCACTGGCAAGTCTTCGACTGTGTGGATCACAGCAAACTGTGGAATATTCTTATTGAGATGGGAATAGCAAACCACATTACCTTCCTCCTGAGAAACCTGTGTGCAGGACAAGAAGCAACAATTAGAACTAGACATGGAACAACAGACTGATTCCAAACTGGGCAAGGAGTACACCAAAGCTATATATTGTCACCCTGCTTGTTTTGACTGTTTCCAAATTGGGAACTGTAGAGTATGTCAAAGCTGTATATTGTTGCCCTGCTTATTTAAATTATTCTATCAAATGTCAGGCAGGATGAACCAAAGGCTGAAATCAAGATTTCTGGGAGAACTGTCAAGAACCTCAGATATGCAGATGATGCTTACATGCAGAAAGTGAAGGGGAACTCAAGAGCCTCTTGATGAGGGCTAAAGAGGAAAGGGAAAAAGCTGACTTAAAACTCAGATCAAATAGATGGGAAAAATGTGGAAACCGTATGAGGTTTTCTTTTCTTGGGCTCTAAAATTACTGCAAATGGTGACTGAAGCCACAAATTAAAATATGCTTGTTTCTTGGAAGAAGAGTTATGGCAAACCTAGACAGCATATTAAAACGCAGAGACATCACTTTTTGGATAAAAGTCTGTCCAGTCAAAACTATGATTTTCCCAGCAGTCATGTATGGATGTGAGAGTTAGACCGTGAAGAAGATTGAGCACTGAATAAGTGATGCCTTTGAACTGTGACGTTGGAGAAGACTCTTGAGAGTGCCTTGGACAGCGAGATCAAACCAATCCTAAAGGAAAGCAGCCCTGAATGTCCACTGGAAGAACTGATGCTGAAGCTGAAGCTTCAGTACTTTGGCCCCCGATGCAAAGAGACGACTCATTGGGAAAGACCCTGGTGCTGGGAAAGACTGAGGGCAAGACGAGAAGAGGACGGCAGAGAATGAGATGGTTGGATGGCCTCTCTGAGTCAATGGACGAGTTTGAGCAAACTCGGGGATATTGTAAAGGACAAGGAAGCGTGTGGCGCTGCAGTTCATAGCGTTGCAAAGAGTCGGACGTGATTTAGCAACTGAACAGCAAGGGAGAAAAGGAAAGACACCCTGTTTTTTGAGAGAAATTATCTAACTATCGCCTGCCTTATTTGCGCTTCTGTTCCATGTATCAGAGCTGGATCCTAGGGCCATACCTAGCTGCAAGGAGGCTATACTGTGAAGTCAGTATTCTACACTGGGTAACCCATGTCACAGCTGAAAATGGGAGGTTTATTCAGAGAAAATGAAAATGGGCATGCATCATGACTTCTAATCTTGCCACAACCGTGTTACCCAAGTGTTCCCAAGTCCTCTGGCCCCAGGAGAGCCATCATTGTTCTTAATGGTGTCATCAGGCTATAGAGAAGACTGTGACATGACCGTCCTGCATGTATGGTGTTTGTTGAACTGCAAAAATATCCTGTACCAATTAGGACCAGCAAACCAGTGAAGGCTCTAAGAGCTCAGACAAGAGGGGCAAGATGGCCAGACCTTTCCAGATGATCAGGATGACCTGAACTGACTTAGTCTAAAGCGCCAGGCATTGTGAAAGCAGAGAATTCTCCACCTTTTCCAAGTAGCTCTGAGGATGGTTGTGTGGGGCTGGCATGTTCCACCAGTGCCACCAGTCATGAAGTTCCACACTCAGGTTCCAGGGTCCCATTCTTGACACTTCTGGGCATCTTGCACATCTTCTCTGAGCTCTTAGAGCCGTCATTGGTCACATGGTCCCAAATACTGGTACAGGATATTTTCCCAATTCAACAATGACTGTTCATGTAGGATGGCCATGTCACAGTGTTCGCTACAGCCTGACGAGAGCAGAATTTGTAATCATCCAGAATCCACTGGCTCTTGCTCTTTGAAATGAGTCCCTTCAGAGAATCTCTCTGTGGCCATTAAGACTATAGGACGACTGGAGCCTGTGTCCCTCCTGAGTCTTTGATACTTTTTCAATATTCCCTCCTCTAAGTCCAGGGGACCCCAAGCGTATATCTGAACCCCACGAAAGAAGTTAAAAGGAAATTCGGGACACACTATTGTGTTAAGTGTCCTTTAATTTCATGACTGCAATCACCATCCACAGTGATTTTGGAGTCCTAGAAAATAAAATCTGTCACTGTTTCCATTGTTTTCCCATCAGTTTGCCATGAAGTAATGGGACCAGATGCCATGATCTTAGTTTGAAGATTTGATCTTAGTGGAAGATTTCAGCTTTTACTGTGGGACTGGGGCTGGGGCTGGAGTCAAAGAGCTGGACACAGTTTTGTGACTGAGCAGATTCGCTTGTTCCTTACTAGTCATGGAGAGAGAACAGCCAGGTCTCTATCTGTCCATGTGGTTCGTAATCTGCTTTTTGGACATCTCCACTTGGTTAAAATGTTATACCATTTTAACATTCATTCATGTATCCATTCATTCACCAAACACATATCAACCCCAGATCTGTCATCTGTTGGGCCCTGAGCTACATGCTGGGGGTGCAGTAGAGAGGAGACAAAACTGCTACCTGGGGGAGCTCGGGGCCAGTGGGGATCAACACAGAATTCACACAGAGCGGCCTGTCCTGCATGGCCAGGTCCCTAAAACCACAGACTTTGGAGCTGACAGGACCCTATGATGCAACATGTGCCTTGTCCAAATGGGAAAATCAGTCCCAGAGAGAAGCTCCCTTAGTCTCTGTTGTCTCAGTCCTCGAGCAAATATTCAGTCGTCAGCATATGAGGGACTGGCAGCCTGGGCCCCGTTTGGGAGGAAGTGACCCGGTTTTCCAGGAGATGGAAATGCAGGGCCCTGATTACAGCCCAGGAGCAAGGGCAGCCAGATGAGGCCTAGACAGGGGAACCTCAAAGAGGCACGGAGTGCTGTGAGCTCCTGGAAGGCTTCTTGGAAGAGGTGGCCCTTGAGCTGCAATGGGATGATGAATTAGGAGAGAGCCAAAAAGTGATTTCAGGCGAGAGAGGAGCACTGTCAAGGTCATGGAGGTAGGATGAGCTGGCACCACACCGCTCGTTGCCCACATGTGCTGTTCTTGGAGCGTGAGAGGGGAGCGGGGGAGAGGAGGCTTGTGTGCCATCCGCAGAGGGCATAGAGCCCCTCCCAGGGTGAGGGACACAGCTGGAGGCCTTGCTGACTCGAGGCCTGTGATGCCCCTGGATTCTAGGAACTGGTGTGGAGGAAGCAAGATCCCCACCCCAGAGGGGTGGCGCGCACAGAGCCCCACGTGCATGGGGAGGTCAGGGCGCTCCCAGCAGGTGCCCAAGGTACCTGGTCTTCTGTTCAGACAAACAGTCTGCCCGGTGATCCTTTCGTCTGGTCAGGAATCCACCCCGACCCCGCCCTCCACCCCCCCGCGCCCCACGCCGGGCTCTGGACTCAGTCCTAACTCTGCCGCTTCCCAGCTGCTGGACCTCAGGCTGCTCCCTCACCGTCCTGAGCCTCCGTTGCCACCTCTGTCGAGGGGGAGTGCCTCCGCTGCGCCTCCCCCGGCCTGGGCCGTGTGATGCTGACCGGGCCGCGGGATCCTGAGGCTTTCTCCAAGTGCTGGCCCACAGCAGGTGCTCCATGGCCCACGGATCACGGTCACCACTGCGCCTGCTTCCACACCACGGGCCCCAGAGGACGGAGGCCCTCGGGCGTGGCTGCGGGTCCCTGTGCTCGTGGTTAAGACTCCCTGTCGGCCCCTGATTGGCCAAGGACGTGCTGAGCTCACTCTCTCCAGTCACCAGGACCCCCGACCCCAGGGTAGCCTGCCTCTGTCCGGGGAGGACGTGGAGATCATCAGCCGGTGGACGAGCTCAGCTGTGAGCCTGGAAGCCGCTGGTCGCCCAGGCTGGGGTGCTGGGGGACAGAAAGGGAGATCCTGGGGGAGGAAGGCCCAGCTCAGCTGCAGGAAGGACGGGTCCAGGGGCTGTGCCAGCAGAGGTCAGGGTCGGAGTCCCTGAAAGGTCAGCATGAGGGCCCATCTTAGGCCCTTGGGAAGACCTGGACCTGGGACCAGAGCCCCTGCAAGTGGGCCTCGGGCAGCAGGGTCCTCCATTCCTGGTCCTGAGGTCCAGCGGGCTTGGGCACAGGCACAAAGCCTGCTCCTGGGCTGGCTGGCGAGGCTGACGTCTGGGAGGGCGGAGGGCTCGTCCTCGGGGTCCAGGAAGCAGCGGGGGGTGGAGTCAGGCAGTGGCCGGGCGGAGACGCACAGAAAAGAGTCCCGCCCAGGGAAAGTGCTTTATTGCTGTGGGGGGTCTCAGAGCCACCTCGTGACCAGGTCACAGCCTCCCTGTGCAGGTGGAGCCCCTCCAGGCAGAGTGGACCCTCGGTGCAGAGGGGCCAGGCTGCACCCAGGGGCGTGGCACCCAGCTCCTTAGGGAGGGTACCCACTGCTCGGAAGGGAGCCCTAGGCTTGGCTGGGATTGGTCACTTTGCCCAAAAAGATGACGCTCTGGGTGTCTTTGAGAACTATAACCGTCAGGAAGGGCCTGTCGAAACGCACCACAGTCTTCAGCATGGACCTGGGAGAAAGCTCCAGGCCCGTGGCGGCAGCCGCTTCCGAGCCCTCCTCGTCCACGTCCAGCGCCGCGCTGTGGGCCATCTGTGGGGAATCAGAGCGTTAGCCACGGAGACGGGGTGGCCGGGAGGCGAGCAGCGGCCTGAGCGCCTCTGAGAGGACTGACCTTCACCCACCTGCTGCCGCTGGCCCGTCACTGAGCTCTCAGCCTGTCCAGCTTGGTTTCTGCCGGCACGCCTATCTGCCGGCTCACAGGGACGTGACGCACAGCTGTGCCAAGTGCAGCCGAGGGCTTTGAGTCCTGGGTCTGGGGTCAGCGAGGCCAAGAGAAGGGACTCTCTGATCTGGATCCCTCTCTGCCTGAGCCCAGAGACAGTGCTGCCCCCAAGCACCCCCTGGGGGAGGGGGAGGGGCCTGTCGAGGCATCTTTCCTGTCCAGTCCTCCGGGGCTAAAGACCAGATGGGCAGCACTGCTTCCTGCTTCTCTCCTGCTCTAGAGGACATGTGCCTAGCCCTCAGCTACCCCACCCAGAAGGCAGCTTCCCATCCCTGGAGAACCCACGAGCCCCAGCACCCGTGCCTCCCTTACCAGGCCCTCTGGCAGAGGGGGCGCCAAGGAGGGTGCAGGGCTGCCCAGTCTCACCCCACATTCACTCTGACGTCTCTGCTTCTGGGATCGCAGTCCCAGGGCCCCTGGTGCTCTTGCCTGGTGCGCTTGGTCTAGTTTCATCACAATGGCCCTGACCCATTGTTAGTACCTATCGCCTCTTACCTGCTCTGCTGGGCACTCCCATGTGCCAAGAACTCCTTTTAAAAATGACAAGATTTGGGGGGTAGAGGACTTTACTAATTCATTTCATGGGCAGTAAAAGGTGCAGCAGGCGATGACCCCCATCGTCACAGTGGATTCCACCTCAGGCCCATTCCCAAGACCGATTTCTGTCCCAAAGTATATTAGAAAGAAGGGGGGATGCGGCCCTGAAGATGGCTGCAGCCCAGCTTCCCCTGAAGATGGCTTGAGGATGGCAGGAAGTGTGACTGAGTGGTAGGAAATGCAGTTATTTTGCAAATTCAAGATGACCCAGCCGTCTGCCTGGACATCACCGACCAAGCTCCCGCGTGGAGGATGAAATGCCCAAAGGTTAAGAACTCACCTGGGAAACGGCTAACTCTATGACATCTGTGACACCGGACAGGTCAGCCTCGGATAGTTTGAAGACTTTCTTGATGCCCAGCGTAGGAAGGATATCTCGCAGATTATAGTTGCCAGAGATGGAAAATTTTGGCAGGTGGAGGGCACCTATCAGACTAGGAAAAGAGAAAATAAGCTTGATGATCCGCTTGACTTTCCTCCCTCATCTCAGCGTGATCTTCCCTGGTTTCCTTTCCAATCACTCCCTTCTCTCCAAAGTAAGGTCTCCTTTCCTCAGTTTCTGGATTCCTCGGACTAACGGCCTTTAATTCCTTAATTATGCATTCCTGTCTGCAGCAGTCCAACCCACAGGGCGATGTGCCCGGGCGGGCGCTGTGGCCTTGCCCACACCTGGCTCTGCCTTTTCCCTGCAAGTCTGCAGGGCTCAGGAAACGCCCTTCTCCAACAAGGATTCCACCACTGCTGGGAGACTGTGCCGGGACAGGCGGTGGGGGGAACTGTCTGGAGGGATGTATCAGGGTCACCAGGAAGGCTTCCTGCAGGAGGTGGCAGCCAGGTTGAGTCCCTGAGGAAGGGCAAGAGCTGACTGGGTGAAGAGGAGGCCAGAGGCAGGTGGGTGCACTTGGAGGAACGAGGGAAGCGAGAGGGGCTGCTCTCTGTGGAGGGGCGCTGGGCAGGACGAAGGTGGGACTGGAAGCTGGGGCAGCAGTCCAGGGAGCCAGGCACCGGAATCGCCCGGTCCAGAGTCTCCATCTTGTCTTCCCAGTGAGTTCCTTGAGGGCAGGGCTGCTTCTGCTTCTAAGCGGAGTCGCCAGCAGGTTCTTGGAAAAAGAGATGCTCTCTTCCACCCCAGGCCTCTCTCCTTGCCTGTATTTCCCTTAAGATTCTGGCCATGGTGCCTGGTTTACAGACACCGGATTTGAGGAAGTTGCAGCTCCCGGTGAATTTTGAGTCCCTCATAGCAGGGACCCAGATTCTTCCTCAAGGTCCTACCTTCCTTTCTTCCTTACATCCACCCTCCCTCCCTCTTTATCCATGAGTCAACAAATTCTTCCTGCACAGCCTCCATGCGCCAGGAGCGTGTGGAGACGTGTCCCTCAGGGCTGGCCCGTCAAGGGGCCCGAGGACTCTTCCGTCAATTCCCCACCGGTCACTGTGCCCTGCCCTGCGGACACTCTTGGTGTTGGATGGGGAAGGGTTGAGAAGAGGGTGGGTTCCATGTCCTGAGGTCTCCTGGGATCTGCAGGGAGGCGGGGCTGAGAGCCAGGAGCCCCCAGGCGTCAGGTCCCCTGGACAGGGCTCGGGGGAGGGGCCGCCGTCTCTACAGCACATGGAGGCAGGTCTCTCGGCCCTTGTGGCTTAGAGTGTCTTCTGTACCCTTTGAGGGTCCGCAGATCCTCCCTCCCAGGACAGAGGCTCAAGGACACCCCTCCCCTCTCAGTAGGGAGCTGAGCCCCGAGAAGCACAGGGAGCGGCCAGGGAGTGTGAGCTGGGGGGGAGGCTCTGGGTCCGGGTGCCGCACCCCCTCCAGCTGCCCACACCCCCTCCCTGTCCGCCCCTGCCGACACTGGGCCCCCGCTGCCTCCCTCTCCCGTCCCCTTGACATCAGTCTCCTGAATGCCTTGTCCTGGCCTGAGTGCCTCCCCTCAGTTCCCCCAGCGCCCGACCCCACACTCCCTGGCTCCTCCTGGTCCAGCCCCAGCGGCTCCCCTGGGGGGCGGCACCGGCTCCTGGCTGGCTCCCTGCCTCCACGCCTGTCCTCTGCTGTCTGCTCTCCACGGGGCACCTCGGGGACCCTTTAAAACATGACTCAGATCATCCACTCATCCACCTATCCACCTTGTGATGACTCTCCAATTCCCTTACGGGTAGGGGAGTCAAGGGGTCTGCAAGGCCCCAATTGACCTGAGTCCTCCTGAGACCCTGACCTCACCCAGCTTCCCCTCTCAGTCCTTCTGTTCTGCTGCTCTGCCCTCACTAAGCTTCAGAGGCTTTGCCCTGGCTGTTCCCTCGGCCAGGAATGCTTTTCCCAGCACATCCACATGGCTCAGTTCCTCGCCTCCAACATTACAGCTCTCACTGCTGTTACCTGGGCTCCAGGGAGTCTCTCCACCGCCTCAGCGTCTCCGGGAGCAGCCTGGCTTCCAGGTCCTGCATTTTACCCTCATCCGGGAGGATGAAGAGCGCGCTGTCGTTGCTGGTGTACCTGAGCTCCACCACCTGACAGCCCAGCTCCTCATCCCGGAAGTAAGGCGTTTCCAGATGCGTGATCATCATGGGCACCTCCACCGTCTCGTTCTCACTCACGTGGAACTCTGACGGCTGAGTGTGTTTGGGATCAAAGCGGATCTTCCACTGGGCTGGGAGAGGAGGGACGGGGGAGGAGTCTGTGAGCCCAGGGGCTGTGGTCTCCCCTCAGCCCTGGTGCCCGAGCAGGGAAGACCCTCCCCCTACCAGCAGCCCCCACACCACGTGCCTCTAGGGATGCCCTGCTAGGTGTGCACATAGGTAAGCCCTTGGCGACAGAGGTGAACCCCACAGGTCAGAACTGAGAAGGGGGACATGAAACTAGCCCGGTTAATTGTGCAATAGGAGCCACCGACAGGAATGTGAAGGGCGAGGGGAGCTGGGGGTGAGGCTGGGCCTTAGGACTTCCTGCTCCTTCAAAGCAGCGCGTGACCACCTAGGGCTTGGTCGCTGGCTCTGCAGTCCGCACTGCCTTGTGAGCCTACCTGGGCAGGAGCACAGGGCCCAGGAGGGCAGGGCAGCGTGGACAGGCTGGGGCCTCCCCCAGGAGGGTGGAGCATTTAATGTAGGCAGACATCTAGGGGAGGTTAGGGCTCTGGGCCTCGTGGGTGTGTCTCCATCCCCACCTCCTGCTTTGATTTCATCCCTGCCTGAGGCAGGAGCGGGGGAGAGCGGGGCTGGCTGGGGTGCTCCTGGAGAAGACTTTTGATTTCATCCCTGCCTATTGTGATGACTCTCCAATTCCCTTACGGGTAGGGAGTCAAGGGGTCTCAAGGCCCCAATTGACCTGAGTCCTCCTGAGACCCTGACCTCACCCAGCTTCCCCTCTCAGTCCTTCTGTTCTGCTGCTCTGCCCTCACTAAGCTTCAGAGGCTTTGCCCTGGCTGTTCCCTCGGCCAGGAATGCTTTTCCCAGCACATCCACATGGCTCAGTTCCTCGCCTCCAACATTACAGCTCTCACTGCTGTTACCTGGGCTCCAGGGAGTCTCTCCACCGCCTCAGCGTCTCCGGGAGCAGCCTGGCTTCCAGGTCCTGCATTTTACCCTCATCCGGGAGGATGAAGAGCGCTGTCGTTGCTGGTGTACCTGAGCTCCACCACCTGACAGCCCAGCTCCTCATCCCGGAAGTAAGGCGTTTCCAGATGCGTGATCATCATGGGCACCTCCACCGTCTCGTTCTCACTCACGTGGAACTCTGACGGCTGAGTGTGTTTGGGATCAAAGCGGATCTTCCACTGGGCTGGGAGAGGAGGGACGGGGGAGGAGTCTGTGAGCCCAGGGGCTGTGGTCTCCCCTCAGCCCTGGTGCCCGAGCAGGGAAGACCCTCCCCCTACCAGCAGCCCCCACACCACGTGCCTCTAGGGATGCCCTGCTAGGTGTGCACATAGGTAAGCCCTTGGCGACAGAGGTGAACCCCACAGGTCAGAACTGAGAAGGGGGACATGAAACTAGCCCGGTTAATTGTGCAATAGGAGCCACCGACAGGAATGTGAAGGGCGAGGGGAGCTGGGGGTGAGGCTGGGCCTTAGGACTTCCTGCTCCTTCAAAGCAGCGCGTGACCACCTAGGGCTTGGTCGCTGGCTCTGCAGTCCGCACTGCCTTGTGAGCCTACCTGGGCAGGAGCACAGGGCCCAGGAGGGCAGGGCAGCGTGGACAGGCTGGGGCCTCCCCCAGGAGGGTGGAGCATTTAATGTAGGCAGACATCTAGGGGAGGTTAGGGCTCTGGGCCTCGTGGGTGTGTCTCCATCCCCACCTCCTGCTTTGATTTCATCCCTGCCTGAGGCAGGAGCGGGGGAGAGCGGGGCTGGCTGGGGTGCTCCTGGAGAAGACATTTTAGAAGAGAAAGTCTCCAGATAGGGTGGGTTGGTAGAAGAAAACACAAGAGATACAAATAACAAACATGGTCAAGCCTGGATTCCTCTTCCAAAGCAATGCCCTTCCGTGCTTTATTTACAGATGAAAATGGAGGGTGGGGGGCCCAGGACTCTGCCAGGAGCCCCATCTCAGGGCTGACTTGTACCCGTCAGCTGGTGTCTCTAAGATACCTGGCCATTTCAAGATTCAATGATAGTTGTTTGTATCTGCATCTGTTTTGGGTCCCTTTTGGACTGCTGGCTCCCTGGGTGAAATATTTCGGCTTTCAATCTGCTCCTTATGAATGTTCAGGCTGATGTTGGCAATAGCACCTACTATCCATGGGACTGGGCACTTGACCAGCTAGAATCTGGGAAGACAGAGATTTGGCCTTGCCTTTTCTGCCCTCCTGATAAGAGAAGCGCACACCTGAAGAATCTCGGGAGGGCCAGGCTGCACGGAGGCACCACCAGCTCCATGAAGGCAGCCACCAGCTCCACCTCGACCCCCAGAGACGGCATGTGCTGAAGGGGAGCCCGAGGAGGCAGCCCGCAGTGCACAGGGCGGCAGCCTTCCTGAGTGTGTCCAGAAGAGGCCCAACAGAGAGGAAGCTGGAGTTCCCACCCCCCACAGAGAGATCTGAAAGGAAAGAGCTTTCTATTGGGAGGCAGGCAAGTTTATCTCAGAATAAAAAGTCTTCCTCTGGGGTGATCCAGTGATTAAGAATTCACCTTGCAATGCAGAGTCCTTGGGTTCCATCCCTGGTCAGAAAATAACACAAGGCTTGCGACAAAGGCCTCATGCCACAACTACTGAGCCTGTGCACGGTACCTTTAGAATCTGCATGCTTCAGTGCAGGATCCGATGTGCTACAACTAAGAACCAACGGAGACAAACAAATAATATTTAAAAACAAGTGTCCCTCTGCCTCACACAGGTACTGGCTCCCCTGCACTTATGTCTTTCTGTGAAAAAAGCAATTTGGAAAAAGACAAGGCGTTGGTCAAGGTGGTCCAAGCTCCCTGACCACGCGGAGCCTCTTCTATGACGGCTGGCTGACAACAGGTTGGCTGAGCTAGGGTGGAAATGGAACTGGAACCTGAGAACTAAGTATGTATCTTCCCAACCATATCTGGGTACCTACCTTTAAAGTAGATGTAATTCACCAGGATCACCTTCGTGAGGGGGTCCAGGGCCTTGAACAGCTCGTCAATTTTCCCCTGGGTTTTGTTCTTCACATAGTCATTGACGAACTTCATAGCAGCTTTGAGATTCCCAAAATCAGTGGAGAAGGCCTCGGAGGCGTACAGCGTCCGGGCGTCCTCTGTGAACTTGTCCAGCAGCTTCAGCTGCTCCTGCACGAACATGGCGTTGCCCACGCTCAGCTGCAGCTGGCTGCTGGGGCGGTTGAGCGTCTGCAGGAGGTGCTGGAAGCCCCGGTGGATGTCGGCCTCCTGGATCTCCGTGAGGTTGAACTTGAGGCCTTCCAGGATCTCCGTCAGGGTGGGGCCGCGGGCCCCCAGGGACAGGAAGCCCAAGACTGTGGAGACGCCCAGAGGGGAGAAGAGGACATTCTGGTTGGGGTTCTTCAAAGCCAGCTGCTTGTAGAGGCTGAAGGCAAAGTCGGTGTTGCTGGCGGCGAGTCTGTGGTCTTGCACGGGCACCCTTCGGTGGTGTTCTTCCGGGGACACGTCCTCGGGGAGGCAGTGGACACTGGGGCCGAGCGCGGCCACCAGGAGCCCCAGAGCCAGGAGGGGGGACATGCTCTCTGCCCTCATGCCTGGAAGACAAAGCTCCTTAAGTCTCCCTGTCTCCGATGAGTCCCCAAGCGCCTCCCACTGTCCCCCCGGTCTCTGTTCTCTCCACCTCTGCAGCTCTGTGACCTCCCAAGGGTAGGCACCCTCCTGGGTTCCCAGCACAGTCGAGGGGGCTCTGGGCTCCCTCTCACCCTTTGAGCGTGTGTTGTGAGTGTTACCGATTTCCCCGGTGGAGAAACTGGGCACAGAGAGGGGAAGGGGCGTTTCCAAGGTCACACAGCAAGCAGGGGAGGATGGAGGGTGGGGAGCCCGGGCTGCCTGGCTCCAGGGCGGGGAGGCTGGAGACGGGCTGAGGTGCTGTCCAGTGAGAGCCCATCCCCCTCCTGCTCGGGGAGCAGACACCACCCGAGGGGACTAGGAAGCAGGGGCTCCTTTGCCCTTATATCCCCTCTCTGTCCCCGCCAGAAGGAGCCCTGGACTAAGCAAAGGCCACAGCGCCTCTCCCTGACTCTCGATGACCAAGGTGTGACCTCAGGGACGCACTCCCGTCGCTGGGCCTGGTCGCAGTGGGGTTCAGGGAGCGAGGCCTCCAGAGGCAGCGGGCGCCGTGCTGGAGGCTGGGTGCCCTGGGGAGGGCTGGTGTAGAGACCAAGGAGGGGGCAGTGTTCTTCTCAGCCCTCGCCCGGTGGACACGTTGGGCGTGTTTCCACCACAGGCCTGGAAAGGCCTCCTAGTGGGGAGAAGCAGGCCTAGCTCAGAGTCTCAGAGACCTGGACGGGGTTGCATTTTGGCCACTTGAGCGCTGTGTGGCGATGACCAGTGACCAGCCTCTCTGAGCCTCCGTTCCCGCCTCTGTCCAGCAGGCTGAGCGGCTCAGGAGACGTGAAAGGTGAGGGCGCTGGGCTCAGGGGAGGACTCCAGAGTGGCCGCCCCGTCCTCACGCCGCCCTCTCCAGGACCCTCCAAGCCAGACTGGGATCCCTGGGGACGGAGGACGGAGCCACTGCCTGGAGCCTCCAGGAGAGATGGGGGTCAAAGCTGGTGTCCTCAGCAAACAGGCCCTCAGCCCACTCTGCCCTTCACGTCAGAGTTCAGAAGAGAGAGGGCTGCTGGGGCGGGGCCGGACGGAGAGGAAAGGAGGGGCGGGAGAGGAGGGAACGGAGCTGAGTCTTGTCCAGAGCCCAGGGCAAAGGCCTTCAGACAAGCCAGAGGACAGAGGTGATCAATTGCCCCCAAAGCTTGTTTGCTCAGTGCTAATGCAATCGTTTCTTTTACAAAGAATGAAACATTTTCCCCCAAAATGCTTCCCAGGGAAATAGCTAGCCAGTGCTTTCCTGGTGGCTCAGTGGTAAAAATTCCAGCTGCCCATGCAGGTGACACATGGAATGTGGGTTTGATCACTGTGACAGGAAGATCGCCTGGAGAAGGGAATGGCAACCCACTCTGGCATGCCTGCCTGGAGAATCCCACGGACAGAGGAGCCTGGCGGGTGACAGTCCATGGAGTGGCGAAAGAGTCGGTCACGACTTAGTAACGAAGCAACAGGAACATTTGGTCAGGTCGGGGCTCTATTTCTGAACAGTCTGTCGTTTCAGTTACTCACCTGTCTTCTGCTTGGCTGGGTGGGGGTGGCCCTGGAGGGACAGTGGAGCCCAGGAACCGCCCCAGCCTCTGTCCAGAGGGACCCGGTACACTAATTCCATCCCCAGGGCCATCTGAGAGCAGCGCCCTGGGCCAGGCCAGGAGACGCCCACAGGGCCCTCGGGGGCTCTGACCCTGACGGTGGGGACACAGTTGTCTGGGGGCTCAGCTGGCTCGAACCACAATCCCAAAGACCCCAAAGCAGCAGTGTCCCCAGAGACCCTGGTGGCACCTCTCTCCATTTGCAGGATGAAAACGGAGACCCAGAGAGAGGACCGGTCGAGGCCCAGAAGCCTCCCAGCATTGGACACGCGTCCTCCACCCCCCTCATTCCACAGCCCTGACTGAGGCCAGAACCACCCTGGGGCCAGGGCTCCTTTGCTCCCCGTTAGGAAGCCTCCCGGATTACCTGCCTGGGAGCGCGGGACGTGGGCAGTGGGTCCAGAGCCGCCGCCTGCCCGGACGCTGGGCTTTCCTGGGTGCTGCTGCCTATTTATCCTGCAAACATCTCCTCCCAGGCTTGTGAAATGTGGGCGGGGCAACCCAGGGCCTGCCCTCTGACTGGAAATTCACGGTCTACTATTTCTGTTAACAAGATTTTTAGATCTATTTGAACAACCTAGTTACAGAAACCACTCACTTTTTATCTCAAAAAAAAAAAAAAAAAAAAAAAAAAACCACAACCTGAACTAAATATAAAAAATTTCCCTTGAGATTGATTTGTCCCATTTAAGAAATCTCCCCTCTCTAGCCATCTCTCAGTCTCTCCCTGAGTTTCTACAGTCCTCACTGGTCTGCTTATTTTAAACATAATTT
Source organism: Tragulus kanchil (assembly GCA_022376925.1). Taxonomy (NCBI): domain Eukaryota; kingdom Metazoa; phylum Chordata; class Mammalia; order Artiodactyla; family Tragulidae; genus Tragulus; species Tragulus kanchil. The sequence goes on along the minus strand of JAIOJX010000032.1, from coordinate 180,579,628 downwards.
TTTACATTAAAAATATATATTTACTGTTTCCCTGGAAAAGAGTTCGCCTGCCAATGCAAGAGACACGGGTTCAATCCCTGACCCAGGAAGATCCCACACGCTGTGGAGCACCTAAGCCTGTGAGCCACAACTATGGAGTGGCGAAAGAGTCGGTCACGACTTAGTAACGAAGCAACAGGAACATTTGGTCAGGTCGGGGCTCTATTTCTGAACAGTCTGTCGTTTCAGTTACTCACCTGTCTTCTGCTTGGCTGGGTGGGGGTGGCCCTGGAGGGACAGTGGAGCCCAGGAACCGCCCCAGCCTCTGTCCAGAGGGACCCGGTACACTAATTCCATCCCCAGGGCCATCTGAGAGCAGCGCCCTGGGCCAGGCCAGGAGGCGCCCACAGGGCCCTCGGGGGCTCTGACCCTGACGGTGGGGACACAGTTGTCTGGGGGCTCAGCTGGCTCGAACCACAATCCCAAAGACCCCAAAGCAGCAGTGTCCCCAGAGACCCTGGTGGCACCTCTCTCCATTTGCAGGATGAAAACGGAGACCCAGAGAGAGGACCGGTCGAGGCCCAGAAGCCTCCCAGCATTGGACACGCGTCCTCCACCCCCCTCATTCCACAGCCCTGACTGAGGCCAGAACCACCCTGGGGCCAGGGCTCCTTTGCTCCCCGTTAGGAAGCCTCCCGGATTACCTGCCTGGGAGCGCGGGACGTGGGCAGTGGGTCCAGAGCCGCCGCCTGCCCGGACGCTGGGCTTTCCTGGGTGCTGCTGCCTATTTATCCTGCAAACATCTCCTCCCAGGCTTGTGAAATGTGGGCGGGGCAACCCAGGGCCTGCCCTCTGACTGGAAATTCACGGTCTACTATTTCTGTTAACAAGATTTTTAGATCTATTTGAACAACCTAGTTACAGAAACCACTCACTTTTTATCTCAAAAAAAAAAAAAAAAAAAAAAAAAACCACAACCTGAACTAAATATAAAAAATTTCCCTTGAGATTGATTTGTCCCATTTAAGAAATCTCCCCTCTCTAGCCATCTCTCAGTCTCTCCCTGAGTTTCTACAGTCCTCACTGGTCTGCTTATTTTAAACATAATTTTTTACATTAAAAATATATATTTACTGTTTCCCTGGAAAAGAGTTCGCCTGCCAATGCAAGAGACACGGGTTCAATCCCTGACCCAGGAAGATCCCACACGCTGTGGAGCACCTAAGCCTGTGAGCCACAACTATGGAGCCTGTGCTCTAGAGCCTCGGAGCCGCAATTATTGAGCCCATGTGCTGCAAGTATTGAAACCCATGGGCCCTAGAGCCTGAGTTCCACAAGAGAAATCACTGCAACAAGAAGCCTGCTCACCTCAGCTAAAGAGTAGCCCCCACTCCCTGCAACTAGAGAAGAGCCGGCGGCAGCAATGAATACTCACAATAGCCAAAACTAAAGAAATAAATACAAATTAATATATATATATGTATATATATATGTATTCATTCTGCTGTACAGGGTCTTAGTTGCTGCATGCAGGGTTTCAGATACTGACTTTTTCTTTAATTCCCCATGCACCGTTCCTGCAAGGGTGGTCATGGAACCGTATTTCCAAGGTCCTGGTGAGAATATAAGGAAATTACAACACAAAAGAGAATGAAATTTCCTGAGTTTCTGAAACTTTGGACAGACATCCTGGATGGATTTAGACACTAAGTGGTCAGTGATCAGATTCCATTTGGGCTGAGAGGTGCATAATCACACTGCCTCAAAGGCTCTCCAGCCGTTTTTAGAGAAAGCTCTGAACATCTGCATTTTGAAGTGCTGTTCACATACATTGCCCCCAAGCATGCCTCTTTAACAGAAGAATTATCTTGAGCTGATTACTTTTGGAAAACAGCAGACCTAGGAGAAACTGAAAAAGAAACACAAGCTTTCCTTTTGTAGGGAGCGTTTTTGTTGAAGAGGGGTATATGCCTTTGTGATGGTTTCTTCCACTCGTAGTAGGAGTGGAGAATGACTGAAACTCTCGAGACTCTTACCCCGGGGGAAGGCAGAGTGTCCCTGTGCATCCCAACCGCAGGCTCACTTACTGAGCTTTGCCTGAAGACTCCCATTAACTGATTCCCCCACCCAACACCTTCCTTTGTATTTGCTGGAGATGGTATTTAAGGCCACGGCTTGGTTCACTGGAAAGTTACTCAGTTTTCACAGCCATCTTCCATTTATAGGAGATGGACATATTATTAAACTGCCCTTTGCTTTTCTCTTGTTAATCTATCCTGTATTAAGAGGCTGGCAGAGTCAGAGAAGTATCTGCAAGGATGGAGGGAGCATAATTTTTTTTTCTTCCCTACCCAGGGTTAGGATCTCCTCTCTGTTTCCAGCTTCCTGATCTGAGGTTGGTTCTTCCTCTGAGTAAAGAGAATGGAAACATCACTCTCCCAGAATGCACAGAGCATCATGTCCAAGACAAAAACCTACTTCCTCTCCAGAAGGCCCACAGATTTTTTAAAATATTGCTTTTTGTCCTGGGTACCCATAGACTGTATAGGTCACCAGCACTTTCCTAACATTGCTCATTCCTTAATTCCATCTGTTCTGGGAGCAACAGATCGCATGTCCCTGTCCAGAGACTGAAACTAGGCATCAATCCAACAAGGGTTAGAGGTTAGAAGCAAGATTCCCTGATCTTTACCCCATTTGAAAGCAAAAATATTTCAAGGAGGCAAAAACTGAAAAACAGGTACAAAATTTATGTTGTTAGAGACACAGCACAATGTATGGGGGAGCACATTTATTTGAAAAGCAGTTCATTTGGTTAAGTCAGAAGCAGTGCAAAAATACACCCTGGAAAGGAGTGCCCGTATTCTGTATGAGGAGCTCAGTGATTTAAATCACTATACAGGACCGTCCTTCTGGGTCTCTGTTTGCATTGGGCCAATTATTTTGTTTCTTTTTCACACCTGATGGGTCCTTGGATCCTCCCCAAGATGCATGCACAACTTTTTGCTAAGATGGATCTCACTGAAGAGAGGTCTGGGTGCATGTCTACACTTATTATGGGATGGGAAGGAAGCGAAGTGAAAGTTGCTCTGTCGTAGCTAAGTCTTTCTGACCCCGTCGACTGCAGCCCGCCAGGATCCTTTGCCCACGGAACTCTCCAGGCAAGAACAGTAGAGCAGGTTGCCGTTCCCTTCTCCGGGGATTTTCCCAACCCAGGGACTGAACCCAGGTCTTCCACATTGCAGGAAATTCTTTACTGTCTGAGCCACTCTTCCCTTTTAGACTCCCTAGGAGCCTTCCTGTGCATGTGCAGACAGGGGAGCCTGGACCTCAGACTGGGCACCTGATCTCCACGTCAGCAGAGCTCAGCTTCTGCCAGCAGCTTTGGAATGTCTGGGTGAGGACAAAGCCTCAGTTTTACTCCACTTGACGAACACCAGCTGTGTAGCCCAGAGCCCAGCTATCTCCTACCTCACTTCTTTCATCCCACAGATATGTACAAAGTGATCTCTTGAGCCAGACTTCCACCTAGAAAATGGGCATCCAGGAGGGAAGGAAAGAGGCAAAGACACTGCTCTCAAGGTGAAGTGCCTCTCCAGTGCCAGAACACCACCCGTCATGGAGTCGGGGTCCATAATCCAGGGATTTGCAAATGCGTTCTGTAAAAAGCCAGATAGCACTTATTTTACTTTTTTTTTTTTTTCTTTTTGGCCACTTCTATTGGCCCTTCGTTTATTTCCATCTTTGTGCTTTGGCTCCTGTGGGCCTCCCATTGCAGTGGCCTCTCTCACTGCAGAGCGCCAACTCTGGGCACATGCGCTCCAGAGCTCGGGCTTGGTAACTGGACACATGGGTCCAGCCGCTCTGCGGCACGTGGGATCTTCCCAGGCCAGGGATCGAACCGGCGCCCCTTGCACTGCAAGGCGGTGTCTCTACCTGATGGACCACCAAGGAAGCCCCTTCCTATTTTACATTTTAAGGCCATATTTGGTCACCTCCTCTCTTCCCCTTCTTCGCCTTCCTTCTCTTTTTCCTTAGCCAACTTTTTCAAAAGAAAGTTAAATGTAATTGTTAATATTTTCATAATATTATTTATAATATAGTAAGGTACAATTCTTAGTTGTGAGATACACAGAAGTAATCTGTGGGCAGGATTGGCCAGCGACCTGGCTCTGCCCGGAGGTGGTCAGAGGCACACGGAGTCCACAAACATGAAGCAGCTTTTCCTTCTGTCAGCACAGGCTCACACCAGAGCTTCCAGCCACCGTAGTCTGGGGTTTGGGAATGCTTCTTTGCCCTCCTCCCAGCTCCTCATTCCATCCCGCTCTCCTTGAAGCTACAGGGGCCATGTCCCACTGGAACTTCCTCATTCTTTGCCTTCTTCTCTCTTTTCTCTCTTTTTCCATGGCTTCTTGGTCCTGAAAAAGCCTCTGCTTCCTTCGTTTTCCCTGCTCCCCCTTCTCCTAGCTCCCGCGCTGGCTGTCACATTGTCAGTCATTCCTTCAGCCCCACCAGGCTTCAGCTGGGACTCCCCGGGTGGCACCAAGCAGCGGCTGCATATTCCACAAGCAGAACACCTGCTAGATCATCCTGTGTGCCGTGGCCGACCGCCTCTGTGTGTAGCTATGGTTCCTGTTTATGTTGATTGCTTTGATGATTAGATCTTGATCTGTTTCAATCTCCAGAGAAGGAATTTGGGAGGGAAGAAAAGTTTCAATATTTCCCAGGTGATGCCATGCTAGAGTCTGCCTGCCAATGCAGGAGATGCAGAAGACATGGGTTTCTAGGGTTAGGAAGATTCCCTGGAGGAGGGCATGGTAGCCCACTCCAGTATTCCTGCCTGGAGAATCCCGTGGACAGAGGAGCCTGGAGGGCTACAGTCCATAGGGTTGCAAAGAGCGAGACATGATTGAGCAAGCGAGCACTGTAAGCACAAAGTGTCAACATCTAGTCTCATGGCTTGCCCAGGGATCCTGAACTGTTAAATGGTAGAGCTGGTAGATCCTGGGGAAGACCAGCCGAATGCCAAACGCAGGCTCTCTCTACCTTCATGTGCCCTTTCGAGATTGAGCAAGAACAAGGAAACCAGAGAACTAAGGACTGACCCAGGAACCTCCAAGAGGTGGAGCTGACCACAACAGTGTAGAGAAACAGAATGCTTCCCCTTCCATCATTACAGCTAGTCAGACCTAGGGCCGGAGTGATGTGTAAGACCTAGAGCTGCTTATACAAACTGTCACATACTGTGGGCAGGATTGGCCAGCGACCTGGCTCTGCCCGGAGGTGGTCAGAGGCACACGGAGTCCACAAACATGAAGCAGCTTTTCCTTCTGTCAGCACAGGCTCACACCAGAGCTTCCAGCCACCGTAGTCTGGGGTTTGGGAATGCTTCTTTGCCCTCCTCCCAGCTCCTCATTCCATCCCGCTCTCCTTGAAGCTACAGGGGCCATGTCCCACTGGAACTTCCTCATTCTTTGCCTTCTTCTCTCTTTTCTCTCTTTTTCCATGGCTTCTTGGTCCTGAAAAAGCCTCTGCTTCCTTCGTTTTCCCTGCTCCCCCTTCTCCTAGCTCCCGCGCTGGCTGTCACATTGTCAGTCATTCCTTCAGCCCCACCAGGCTTCAGCTGGGACTCCCCGGGTGGCACCAAGCAGCGGCTGCATATTCCACAAGCAGAACACCTGCTAGATCATCCTGTGTGCCGTGGCCGACCGCCTCTGTGTGTAGCTATGGTTCCTGTTTATGTTGATTGCTTTGATGATTAGATCTTGATCTGTTTCAATCTCCAGAGAAGGAATTTGGGAGGGAAGAAAAGTTTCAATATTTCCCAGGTGATGCCATGCTAGAGTCTGCCTGCCAATGCAGGAGATGCAGAAGACATGGGTTTCTAGGGTTAGGAAGATTCCCTGGAGGAGGGCATGGTAGCCCACTCCAGTATTCCTGCCTGGAGAATCCCGTGGACAGAGGAGCCTGGAGGGCTACAGTCCATAGGGTTGCAAAGAGCGAGACATGATTGAGCAAGCGAGCACTGTAAGCACAAAGTGTCAACATCTAGTCTCATGGCTTGCCCAGGGATCCTGAACTGTTAAATGGTAGAGCTGGTAGATCCTGGGGAAGACCAGCCGAATGCCAAACGCAGGCTCTCTCTACCTTCATGTGCCCTTTCGAGATTGAGCAAGAACAAGGAAACCAGAGAACTAAGGACTGACCCAGGAACCTCCAAGAGGTGGAGCTGACCACAACAGTGTAGAGAAACAGAATGCTTCCCCTTCCATCATTACAGCTAGTCAGACCTAGGGCCGGAGTGATGTGTAAGACCTAGAGCTGCTTATACAAACTGTCACATACTGTGTGACTTAAAACACAGCCTCGAGGACAGCCTCCTCCACTCCTTGCTTCTTCTACACACTGCTGGCTGCCAGCACCCCTTGACTTGTGGATGCTGCCTTCCAATCTCTTCCTCCATCGTCACACTGGTTTTTCTTCTTTCTGTTTTCTCTTTTGACAAATTCTTATAAGGACTCCTGTGATGACCCTGAAGTTTTACATGGGAAATCCAGGATAAGCTCCCTATCTCCCATCTCAAGATCCTTCAGTTAACCAAATCTGACATAATCTTACCACCCTTAGACCTTTATGTTTTTGGCATAGATGTTACATTCACAAATTTCAAAGGATTATAATCTGGGTATACTTTGGTAAGACAGTTTTCAGCCTACCACAGGGATAGCAAAGAAAGAAACTGAAATAAGAGGTGGGGGAGACACACACACACACACACAGAGAGAGAGAGAGAGAGAGAGAGAGAAATTGAGAGAGGAGTAGGGTAAGGTGTTTTTCTTAATTTATTTTTATTTTGCTTTTACAGAGTTTTGTTGTTTACTGCTATACATAAATCCGAATCAGCCATATGGGTAAGTACTATTGATGTTCTCATCTTATTAAGTTGGAAAATAGCCATGGGATTCGGGGCAGGTGCAGGTTAATATAAATTTTGTTAAAAAATATAGTTCATTTTGATTGGAATGAATAGTTGGTATCTGATTTCTAAGGACAGTTAAAACATACATCTAATTATGACCATTGAGAAAAAGAAGATAAATATTAAAAATATATATGAGTATATTTGATTCTCCAAATGGATATTGGCAAAAAATAGAAAAGAACAGAATTTTAGTCCATGTAGGAAATACATTGAAAAGAAAAAGGAGGAACAAGAAAGTAATACATCATAAATCTAAATGATGCTTTCAAACTGTGGTGCTGGGGAAGGCTCTTGAGAGTTCCTTGGACAGCAAGGAGATTAAACCAGTCAATGCTAAAGGAAGCCAGCCCTGAATATTCACTGGAAAGACTGATGCTGAAGCTGAAGCTCCAAGACTTTGGCCACCTGATGCAAAGAGCCGACTCATCGGAAAAGACCCTGATGCTGGGAAAGACTGAGGGCAGGAGGAGAAGGGGGAAACAGAGGGTGAGATGGTTGGATGGCATCACTGACTCAATGAACATCAGTTTGAGCAAACTCCAGGAAATAGTGAAGGACAAGGAAGCCTGCAGTGCTGGGAGTCCATGGGGTCACAGAGTTGGACATGACCGAGCTGTGAAAGCCACAGGGAAGGGGCTCATGCCGACTCAGTTGAGGCCTTCGCTGGCAGCCAGCGACAACTGCCAGACCTGGGAGTGAGGACGCCTCTGACGGTTTCAGCCAGCCATTGTCAGCGAGTGGCCGGATGAGATACCCAGAGAGAAACAGTCTAGCTGGGCCTCATCAGAACTGAACGCCAGAACTGTGAGAATTAATAACAAGAAATGATTGTTGCTTTATTGCCTATGTTCTATATAAAGAAAAAATACTCTTCAAAATTGAAGACAAAGTATAGATTTTCTTAGACAAGCAAAGATTAGACAACTCATTACCAGAAGAAGTGCATTGCAAAAAGTGGAAAAGAAAGCTCTTGGGACAGAAGGAAGATACACAGAAATTAGTACCTAAACCAAGGAATGAAGAATGTTCTCATCTTATTAAGTTGGAAAATAGCCATGGGATTCGGGGCAGGTGCAGGTTAATATAAATTTTGTTAAAAAATATAGTTCATTTTGATTGGAATGAATAGTTGGTATCTGATTTCTAAGGACAGTTAAAACATACATCTAATTATGACCATTGAGAAAAAGAAGATAAATATTAAAAATATATATGAGTATATTTGATTCTCCAAATGGATATTGGCTTAATTTGAGAAAGAACAGAATTTTAGTCCATGTAGGAAATACATTGAAAAGAAAAAGGAGGAACAAGAAAGTAATACATCATAAATCTAAATGATGCTTTCAAACTGTGGTGCTGGGGAAGGCTCTTGAGAGTTCCTTGGACAGCAAGGAGATTAAACCAGTCAATGCTAAAGGAAGCCAGCCCTGAATATTCACTGGAAAGACTGATGCTGAAGCTGAAGCTCCAAGACTTTGGCCACCTGATGCAAAGAGCCGACTCATCGGAAAAGACCCTGATGCTGGGAAAGACTGAGGGCAGGAGGAGAAGGGGGAAACAGAGGGTGAGATGGTTGGATGGCATCACTGACTCAATGAACATCAGTTTGAGCAAACTCCAGGAAATAGTGAAGGACAAGGAAGCCTGCAGTGCTGGGAGTCCATGGGGTCACAGAGTTGGACATGACCGAGCTGTGAAAGCCACAGGGAAGGGGCTCATGCCGACTCAGTTGAGGCCTTCGCTGGCAGCCAGCGACAACTGCCAGACCTGGGAGTGAGGACGCCTCTGACGGTTTCAGCCAGCCATTGTCAGCGAGTGGCCGGATGAGATACCCAGAGAGAAACAGTCTAGCTGGGCCTCATCAGAACTGAACGCCAGAACTGTGAGAATTAATAACAAGAAATGATTGTTGCTTTATTGCCTATGTTCTATATAAAGAAAAAATACTCTTCAAAATTGAAGACAAAGTATAGATTTTCTTAGACAAGCAAAGATTAGACAACTCATTACCAGAAGAAGTGCATTGCAAAAAGTGGAAAAGAAAGCTCTTGGGACAGAAGGAAGATACACAGAAATTAGTACCTAAACCAAGGAATGAAGAATACTGAAAATAGAAAAAGTATATTTTTTTTCTCATTTTGAAACTCTTTGATGGATGTTGACTGTATATAGCAACAACAACAAAAAAAGCTGAGCTGTATTGTGGAGTTTATAACATTTACAAATTAAAGATAACAATAGCACAAAGTACAAAAGGAAAAAATAAAAAAATATTGCTGTAAGATTCTTACATTATACTTGAAGAAGTATAATGTTATTTGAAGGTAAACACTGATAAGTTAAAATTACTGTAAATTATTAATCTGCTGAAAAACTGTAATCAAAGAAATATAGCTGATATGCCAGCAGATGGCTAAAATACAAATATAAAAACTCAAATAAGCCAAAAATATGGCAAGAGAAAAAGTACAAAACATAGATGGATCAAAATAGAAAACACGAGAGCCCCTTGGACTGCAAGGAGATCAAACCAGTCCATCCTAAAAGAAATCAAACCTGAGTATTCACTGGAAGGACTGATGCTGAAGCAGAAGCTACAATACTTTGGCCACCTGATGCGAAGAGATGATCCATTGGAAAAGACCCTGATGCTGGGAAAGACAGAAGGCAGAAGGAACAGGGGATGACAGAGAATGGGATGGTGAGATGGCATCACTGACTCAGTGGACATGAGTTGGAGCAAATTCCGAGAGACGGTGAAGGACAGGGAAACCATTTCCCTCTCACTGAACGTTCTGCATTTACTGCCAGACACAGACTGATTTTTATTTTCTTGAAATACATAATGGCAACGGTGTAAGAAATCACAGCTGAGAGTAGCTCAAGGGCTGCTGAAATGAAGGCAAAAATAATAAACGTTATGAAAAGCGATATGAGGGTTTGTGAATTACCTGTATCTTTTATTTCTCATCCAAACATTATAAGCCCATCAACAGACACCCAAGACACATTCAGTAAGTATTTAATTCAGCCACTGTGTATAGTGTGCTGGTTTTTCAAGTCATGTAAAACTGTAGCTGAATTTTCAGTCTTTTTATCATGAAAAGAAAAGCTTAAAAAAGCAAAAGTGGAAAAGAAAGCTCTTGGGACAGAAGGAAGATACACAGAAATTAGTACCTAAACCAAGGAATGAAGAATACTGAAAATAGAAAAAGTATATTTTTTTTCTCATTTTGAAACTCTTTGATGGATGTTGACTGTATATAGCAACAACAACAAAAAAAGCTGAGCTGTATTGTGGAGTTTATAACATTTACAAATTAAAGATAACAATAGCACAAAGTACAAAAGGAAAAAATAAAAAAATATTGCTGTAAGATTCTTACATTATACTTGAAGAAGTATAATGTTATTTGAAGGTAAACACTGATAAGTTAAAATTACTGTAAATTATTAATCTGCTGAAAAACTGTAATCAAAGAAATATAGCTGATATGCCAGCAGATGGCTAAAATACAAATATAAAAACTCAAATAAGCCAAAAATATGGCAAGAGAAAAAGTACAAAACATAGATGGATCAAAATAGAAAACACGAGAGCCCCTTGGACTGCAAGGAGATCAAACCAGTCCATCCTAAAAGAAATCAAACCTGAGTATTCACTGGAAGGACTGATGCTGAAGCAGAAGCTACAATACTTTGGCCACCTGATGCGAAGAGATGATCCATTGGAAAAGACCCTGATGCTGGGAAAGACAGAAGGCAGAAGGAACAGGGGATGACAGAGAATGGGATGGTGAGATGGCATCACTGACTCAGTGGACATGAGTTGGAGCAAATTCCGAGAGACGGTGAAGGACAGGGAAACCATTTCCCTCTCACTGAACGTTCTGCATTTACTGCCAGACACAGACTGATTTTTATTTTCTTGAAATACATAATGGCAACGGTGTAAGAAATCACAGCTGAGAGTAGCTCAAGGGCTGCTGAAATGAAGGCAAAAATAATAAACGTTATGAAAACGATATGAGGGTTTGTGAATTACCTGTATCTTTTATTTCTCATCCAAACATTATAAGCCCATCAACAGACACCCAAGACACATTCAGTAAGTATTTAATTCAGCCACTGTGTATAGTGTGCTGGTTTTTCAAGTCATGTAAAACTGTAGCTGAATTTTCAGCTCTACGGTTTTGAAGGTATCAGTTTTCAAGGGATGGATTTCATTCAGTGGTTTGTTTCAGCTTGATTGATAGCTTGTCAATCTCTGGATTCAGGGAGTTGGCTTCCTTTTGTACTTTGCCCTGGGAGGGCCCAGCGAGGGGGTGGTCAGGGTCTCCCATCTATCTCTCCAGGAACGGGTATGACACTGGAAAAATAATAAATATATATATTTAAAAAGGATAAGGATGTGGAGACGATCATCTTGGGTTAAATCCACTGACAGGTGTCTTTATAAGAGACAGAAGAGAAGACCCAGGCCCAGAGATGGATGGAGAGAGGAAGTCATGAGGAAAGCTGCCAGTGCAGACGCTGGGAAAGCTGAGGCCCTCCCCTAGAGCTTCCTGAGGGAGCCCAGCTGACGCTTTGATATCGGACCTCCCGCCTCCAGCACTCCGAGAGAATATGCTTCTTCGTTGAAAATTTTATTGGTGTACAGTTGAGTCACAACGTCGTGTTAGTTTCAGGAGTACCGCAAAGTGAAACAGGTATACGCACACAGATCTCCATTCTTTTTTTTCTTTGTTTTTTTACTGTTTCTTATGACGGTCATTACAGAGTGTGGAGCAGGGCTTCCTGTGCCATCCCCTAGATGCCAGCTGGTTATCTATTCTGTACAGAGCAGTCTTCACACGCCACCCCCCGGCTCCCAGTGTATCCCTCCCGCCCTCCCACCCTGGTAACCCGAAGTTTATTTTCTACATCTATAACTCTATTTCTGCTTTGTAGATATGTTCATTTGTACTTGTTTTTACGTTCCACATATAAGCGATATCATTGACGTTGCCTCTTGCAAGTCGCCCAGGTTGAGGTTGTTGGTTTCGGCAGCCCTAGAAACCCAGCATGCTACCTACCAGAACCAGCAGCAGCTTCCAGCCTGCAGTGGTGACTTCCTGGGAAAGTGCTCCTTGAATGCATACCTGTGGCAGGTGTGGCTTCATTCTCACCTCTGGGTCAACAATGCTGTGTCCCTTGAGTTCCCCAGATGAGTCAGACATGTTCTAGCTCCATCCTGGGGGCTGGCAGAGTCTGTTCTGACCATGTGAGGCTCTTCTCCAGTCCCTTCTTCGGCTGGGAGCTCTCTGGTCCGGCTGACGTGCTGCTCCACCCTCAGAAGCCGTGCCGGGTCGCTCCTTGTCCAAGCCTGCAGGGGCCCTGAAGCCAGCCAGTATCCAGCTGGTGCGAGTGGTAAGAACCCACCTGCCAGTGCAGGAGATGTAGGAGATGTGGGTTTGATCCCTGGGTTGGGAAGATCCCCTGGAGGAGGGTATGGCCACCCACTCCAGTATTCTTGTCTGGAGAATCCAATGGACAGAGGAGCCTGATGGGCTACCGTCCATAGGGTCACAAAGAGTTGGACACAACTAAAGTGACTTGGTGTCAGCGTTCAGATGTGCACATTGCCAGCCATTCTCACCCGTCCTGAGGGCTCTGTACAAGATCTGCTCACTCCAGACCTTTGTGGGTCCCCTGCTTATGTGCCCTGTCTCCTCTCTCCTGGGATCAAGGGACTCTTTCCTGTTTATTCCTCTGATCTGCCCACCTCTTTATCCACACCCAGGGGATGATCTGGTCCAAGACCCAGCTTGAGCTCAGACGTCCACAATACCAAAGCCGAGGGGGCCCTCTGCTGTCTGATTCTCAGTCCTATGACCCACAAGTCCTGCAACAGCAAAGCTCAAACACTTGTCAGCCTGCTGGGGCAGGCAAGCACATGGACAGACCCAGGTAACATTGGGAGAGATCTTCCTTCCACACACAGGGGAGCCCGGTCCGACCTTCCAGGAGTTCCCAGGAGAGCTGGCGGAGTGTCAGTCACAGCTACGACAAAGGGTGGATGGAGGATGCATTTAACTTGACAAAGGAGGCAGGGTGGCCTTTCGGAAGACCTTGGGAGCCGGCGCCCCTGGGTGGCAGGTTTTAGCCACTGGCTGGAGCAAGTCCCTCTGTAACGCGGAGGCCGTAACAACACTTGACACCCCCATCCACCCTCACCCCAACCCCACAAGAGATGGGTCCGTGCAGTTGACAGTGGGGGAAGCCCAGGGACAGAAAGGATTGGGTCAGTCCCTCCTCCGAGCCCTCCCAGATGGAAGCGATATGAGCCCTCCACATCTCTCCCGAGCCCCGAGCCTTTGGCTCGTGCACCTCTGATGTGGACAACAGACCGGACCATGGTTGGGCTGCAAGGCAGTGCCTATGCCAGAGTGGGCCATCAATCAGGGGACCCTGACTGACTGGAACCCCAGCAGATCTGGGCTCTTCCCAAGTGAGGAGCAGAGGAAAGAGAGACGGAGTCTGAAGAGGGAGGGAAGAAGTGTGAACACAGAGCCATCCTCTGTCTGACACGCACACGCACACACACACACGCACACGGGGCAGGATAGGGCAGCAGGGAAAGCGGAGCCCCAGGGACAGCTCTGGAGAAAGGCACCAGGGAGACTGGAGAGAAAATTTCACAGATCCCAAAGCAGAACAGGAGAAATTGTTTCCAGAAGTAGCTTGAAGCTGCCCGCCGTGGCCCCTGCAGCCCCGTCACTTAGCGGGTCTAGAGGTCCCCTTGCAGCTGCCAGTGCCAGGAGGAGGTGAGAGGCGGGCAGGGGAGGAGGGGCCTGCTGGAGAAAATCTCTCCAAACCAGGCCTGGCATCCGGGCCTCTGATTGCCCTGAGCCTGGGGGAGGGGTGGCAGAGGAAAGTGGTCCAGCATGGCTGGTCCCCGCGCGCACTCCAGATGCCCGTCTGCTCCCTAAAAAAGGTGGGCACGTCACTCGAGAGCCTGGATGGCCCTCACCAGCAGGGGCTCCGTCTGCAGGATCTGGGGTTGTAGAAACTAAAGCCCAAGAGGCTCCTGCGCTGGAAGGGAAATGCAGTGTGAAGCGAGGGGAACCCGCTGAATCCCTCTTTTTTATTTCTTTTGAGAATATTTCATGTAAGATCTTTGAACAAATGTTTACATGTACAACACAGTATGGTTACCGACAGGCACAAGACTGCACAGCGGATCCCTGGAGCATCTTCATCCGGCGTACCTTCGGTGTTCTAGGCACTGGACGGCGATTTGCCGCTTCCTTCCCCCAGCCGCTGGCAGCCACCATCATCCTCTTTGCTCCTAAGTGAGTCTGGCTGTTTCGGAGACCGCTCGTTAGTGGATTCTCTGACTGCTTGTTTCACTCAGCAGAATGGCCTCCAGTTTCTCCTGTTGTCACCTGTTACAGAATTCCCTTAATTTTTAAGGTTTAATAATGTTCCATCATAGGTATACAGTGAAGAAAAAAAAACGGATGGAATGGGAAAGAATATTTGTAAACCATATAATCTCATCTGAGGTTAGTATCCAAAATGCATAAGGAACTTCTACAACTTAATAGCAAAAAGAAATACGTCTATTTAAAAATGGACATAGGCCAGGCTTCCCTGGTAGCTCAGTGGTGAAGAGTTCACCTGCTCAATGCAGGAGACATGAGTTCAATCCCTGATCTGGGAAGATTCCACGTGCTGCGGAGAAACTAAGCCCATGAGCCACCACTATGGAGCCTGTGCTCTAGGGCCTCGGAGCCACAGCTATGGAGCCCGTGTGCTGCAACTACTGAAGCCCGTGTGCCCTAGAGCCCGAGTTCCACAGTGAGAAAAGTCACTGCAACAGAAAGCCTGCTCACCTCAACAAGAGAGTAGCCCCCACTCCCTGCAACTAGAGAAGAGCCTGTGGCAGCAGTGAAAACCCAGAATAGCCAAAAATAAATAAATTTTTAAAAAATGGGCATAGGTGAATTCAGGTCAATGTGTGACAGTAAACAATAAAACTCTGTAAATAAATACATAAATCAATAAAATAATAAAAATGGACAGAGGGCTTGAATAGACTTTCTCCAAAGAAGACATCCACATGGTCAACAGGTATAGGAGAAGATATTCAAGGTCACTAATCATCAGGGAAATTCAAATCAAAACTATGAGAAATCACCACATACCTGTTCAGCTCAGTTCAGTTGCTCAGTCGTGTCTGCCTCTTTGCGACCCCATGGATGGCAGCACTCCAGGCTTCCCCATCCTTCTCCATCTCTTGGAGCCTGCTCAAGCCCATGTCCATTGACTCAGTGATTCCATCCAACCATCTCGTCCTCTGTCATCCCCTTCTCC
Source organism: Tragulus kanchil (assembly GCA_022376925.1). NCBI lineage: Eukaryota > Metazoa > Chordata > Mammalia > Artiodactyla > Tragulidae > Tragulus > Tragulus kanchil. Next base: position 180,564,306 of record JAIOJX010000032.1, on the reverse strand, counting down.
TTTTGCTTTTCTAATGAGTTGTCTCTTCTCATCTGGTGGCCAAAGTACTGGAGTTTCAGCTTCAGCATCAGTCCTTCCAATGAATATTCAGAGCTGATTTCCTTTAGAATTGACTGGTTTGATCTCTTTGTGTACCTCTTGGGATGACCATTATCAAAAAGTTAAAGAGAAGTACTGGTGATGATGGTGAGAAATTGGAACACTATCGGCAGGAATTTCAAAGATGCAGCAGCTATGGAGGATGCTCAAAAAATTTCAAAATGAAATTCCACATGATCTTGCCATCCTTCTTCCAAGTATTTACCCCTAGAGAATTGAAATCAAGATCTCCAAGTGATATCTGCACCCCATGTTCACGCTAACTCTATTCACATTGGCAGAGAAGTGGAAGCCACCCTAAATGTCCATCATCAGCTGAATGGATAACAAATTCTTCTCATTCATTTCCTCTTTCAGTCTTCATTCTTCATCCTCTACTGTCAGAGCAGAAAAAATCCCACAGACACTAACCCCCGTGTTCTTCAAACAATGTCCCTCCAATGGGAGGACTCCAGGACGATGGGTCTGGGGGGCCAGAGGGTGACACTCAGTGTCCCTTTCTCTGCTCCAAGCTGGCCCATTCTGCTCCTTGTTTTGTCTTTTCTGATGGCACCACGCAGCTTGCAGAATCTCGGTTCCCCAACCAGGAATTGAACGTGGATCATGGCAATGACAGCCAAGAGTCCTAACCACTAGGCTCCCAGGGAAATCCCATGCTCCCTGTTCTTGAGGTAAGATCTCAACTAAGAAAGATGTCACACTGCTAAAACTGTTAAAGGCTAAACAATTCCTGGTGACACCATAGGAACAACGTGTTGTTCTCTCAGGGAAGGGAAACTGGTTGACAATGGCCCAGGGCCTCATGACTGGAGTGATCAGCAGCCAGCCTGGGGCACCCGGGCCTCTGAGACAGGCAGCCCTGGTGCTGTCCTGAAATTTGATCCTTTTTAGCTGCATCACCTTGGGCAAGTTGAACAACTGGCTTCAAGTCCCTCCCTGGTGAAACCAGGACTGCTTTGTTGTTCAGTTGCTCAGTTGTGTCTGACTCTTTGTAACCCCATGGACTGCAGCATGTCAAGCTTCCCTGTCCTTCACTGTCTCCTGGAGTTTGCTCAACCTCATGTCCATTGAGTCAGTGATGCCATCCAACCATCTCATCCTCTGTCGCCATTCTCCTCCTGCCCTCAGTATTTCCCAGCATCAGGGTCTTTTCCAATGAATCGGCTCTTCACATCAAGTGGCCAAAGTACTGGAGCTTTAGCTTCAGTATCAGTCCTTCCAATGAATATTCAGCATTGATTTCCTTTAGGATGGACTGGCTTGATCTTGCAATCCAAGGGACTCTCAAGAGTCTTCTCCAGCACCACAGTTCAAAAGCGTCAATTCTTTAGTGCTCAGCTTTCTATTGTCCACTCTCATCATCCATACATGACTACTGGAAGAACCAGAGCTTTGACTTGATGGACTCTGTTGGCAAAGAAAGTCTCAGTTTTTTAATACGATGAATAAGGTTGTTGTTCCATGTAGTCCCTTCTTTGTGGGGCTGTTGCCATGATGAATGGGTGGCTCACCCCACTGCCCTCGGGAGCTCACCAGGGGCAGCCTTGGGTAGCCTGCTTTCACCAGGCCTGGGTGCCCTGAGACGTACTTCTGGTCTCAACTCAACCATGGTCACCTCCTCCCACTTTCCCGCTATCACCTCACCTGCTCAGCAAGAACTTTGGTCTCAAGTCCTGGTTCTCCACTTTGGCAATAAAACAGAATCACCTGGGAAGTTCTAAAAGGTCTTGCTGCCTGCCTCCCCAGCCTGAACATGAATCACACTGCTAAAACTGTTAAAGGCTAAACAATTCCTGGTGACACCATAGGAACAACGTGTTGTTCTCTCAGGAAGGGAAACTGGTTGACAATGGCCCAGGGCCTCATGACTGGAGTGATCAGCAGCCAGCCTGGGGCACCCGGGCCTCTGAGACAGGCAGCCCTGGTGCTGTCCTGAAATTTGATCCTTTTTAGCTGCATCACCTTGGGCAAGTTGAACAACTGGCTTCAAGTCCCTCCCTGGTGAAACCAGGACTGCTTTGTTGTTCAGTTGCTCAGTTGTGTCTGACTCTTTGTAACCCCATGGACTGCAGCATGTCAAGCTTCCCTGTCCTTCACTGTCTCCTGGAGTTTGCTCAACCTCATGTCCATTGAGTCAGTGATGCCATCCAACCATCTCATCCTCTGTCGCCATTCTCCTCCTGCCCTCAGTATTTCCCAGCATCAGGGTCTTTTCCAATGAATCGGCTCTTCACATCAAGTGGCCAAAGTACTGGAGCTTTAGCTTCAGTATCAGTCCTTCCAATGAATATTCAGCATTGATTTCCTTTAGGATGGACTGGCTTGATCTTGCAATCCAAGGGACTCTCAAGAGTCTTCTCCAGCACCACAGTTCAAAAGCGTCAATTCTTTAGTGCTCAGCTTTCTATTGTCCACTCTCATCATCCATACATGACTACTGGAAGAACCAGAGCTTTGACTTGATGGACTCTGTTGGCAAAGAAAGTCTCAGTTTTTTAATACGATGAATAAGGTTGTTGTTCCATGTAGTCCCTTCTTTGTGGGGCTGTTGCCATGATGAATGGGTGGCTCACCCCACTGCCCTCGGGAGCTCACCAGGGGCAGCCTTGGGTAGCCTGCTTTCACCAGGCCTGGGTGCCCTGAGACGTACTTCTGGTCTCAACTCAACCATGGTCACCTCCTCCCACTTTCCCGCTATCACCTCACCTGCTCAGCAAGAACTTTGGTCTCAAGTCCTGGTTCTCCACTTTGGCAATAAAACAGAATCACCTGGGAAGTTCTAAAAGGTCTTGCTGCCTGCCTCCCCAGCCTGACTCCTACGATGTTAACATCACCCCTCTGGAGGGGTGTCAGAGCTTTTCCCTCGGGGCTGCTCACATGCAACCTGAGTCAAGAACGACTATTCTAGCGGTTTCAAGCCCCCGACAAGTTCCGAGACTCTGTGGCTGGACTCAGCTTTACTCCAGAAATATCTGACAGAGCACCTAACAGGTGTCAAGCACTGGGTTAGGTCTTTGGTCCACATACGCTTCCATTTATTTCACTGCTTAGGAAATGTCTGATGTGGCTTAAGCTGGGAGTTTTCAGATAATGTTCTTTGCTCTTGATATTAACCTGTTTCCCTCTTGCCAATTTTTCAGATAAACAAACTTTGGAAATAACAACCATATGGCTCAAGTTTGCTGTCCTGTGAGCTCTGCAAGTTAGATGCAGGAATGAAATATCTGGGGCAGCTCTCGCTCACCCTGATGCCAGCATTGATTCAGGCCTACCCACTCTACCTGTACCTCTACCTTAATAAGGTTTAAAAAGCTTGGAGAAATCAATAACTTTCACACATATAAATAATGAGAAAGAAAGAGATGAAGGAGAAGGAAAGAAGGAGGAAAGGAGGGAGGGAGGGCTCCTTTTTATACAATAGCAATAACAAAGACAAAACAGCCAGGAACAAGCCCAGGAAATGTAGAACCTCTAGATGGAGGGAAAGTTTTAAATTCTGCTGAAGAACAAAAAAAAGTTCCAAAGAAAAGGAAACGTGATGACATAGCCTCGGGTGGGAAGACTCAGTATCATTACCATGTCAATTCTTCCCATGATAAATTATAAATTAATAGAAACTCAATAGAAACATCAGGGGAATATTGTAACTGAACAAGATGATTCTGTAATTCATATGAAAAAAATAAGCAAGCAAGAACAGTCAGTAAAATTCTGAAATAATAGAAAACATTAAGAAAATAGAAAATATTGGGAAAGGACTAACATACTAAAACATATGATATAACTCCTAATAATAAATTATGAAATTGTAATTTATTAATTCTAAGCATAATTAAATCCAAATGTTGCATGAATAGACAGACTGATCAATGGAAGAAAGTAGAATACTCCCAAATTCATAATGGAATTTAGACCACAATAAAGAAGATATTCCAAGTCAGTGGAAAAAATGGGGATTAATCATTAAATAGTGCTGAGACAACAAAGCTGTTATCTGGAAATAAAAGTTGGATCCTAATTCTGGTCACAATCACTGAGTCTGCTCACAAATATTCCAGTTCTCTTTCTCTGACCATGTGCATTTTGAACAATGTCAACATTACCTCCTCAAGAAAAACAACTTTAAATAATGGGGAGAACAAAATCTCTCTGAGCGTAACTCATTTTCTAGAGTTGGCCAGCTTGAGACCACAATGAGGACCCATCAAACAATGAAATTAAGTGTTTATGTGTTTCTGAGTATTGGAAACAATTACAGAACCCTAGATGGGTTTGAAATTTCATACCAGGAAAGTTCAAAGCCATTGACCATAATTCCCCACTGCACTGAGTTTTGTATATTTCAGAATTAGAAGCCATTTCTTCAGAAATGCTAAAACCCAATCTTTTAAAAGGTCAACTCTAACTCCACTTTGGCTGAGAGATTTTCTTCCCTAACTAAAGTCATCCAACTGCTCCAGAGTGTCAAACGTATTTTCATCTTCTTACCTTAGACGGAAGCTCTCATGGAGGCTATACTCACAGTTCCCTTCTCAACAGAGGCCACGAAAGGCCTTTGCCCAAACAGAGACTCTTCTATCCATCGGAACCACTAACTTCAGGTGAGAAATACCAACCTAGATTACCTGGGCAGAGAAGTGATGACACATCATAGACCTACAATGCTTCCACAGGGGGACAAAACTCAGCCTCCTACCTAGTGGTCCACCCCAATTTTACATGTCCACTACAGGGACATTGTACATAGAGTTAGCCTGAGAAGGAGTTAGGATTAGAAGGACCTAGATTTGAACTCATGCTTCACTGAGGGTTTTATGCAGAAGCCCTCGCATTCAGAAACCATCCCTGGCAAGAGCTCAGATGACAATGGGCTTCCTTTAGAACAACTACTGGAGGAGCAAGCACCATGGCCATGACAATAAAGATTCTGACAATGACCCTCCCAGAAGCACCATTAGGACGAAAGAACTGAGGGCTGCCTACAAGTCAATAGGGCTTCCCTGATGGCTCAGTCGGTAAAGAATCTGCCTGCAATGCAGAAGACCCAGGGTCCTTCCCTGGGTTGGGAAGATCCCTTGGAGAAAAGCATGGCTACCCACTCCCGTATTCTTGCCTGGAGAACTCCATGGACAGAGGATCCTGACGGGACCCACTCCCCACAGAGGCCTCTTCTTCAGCTACCAAGGGGGAGCGGTATCTACCCATGCTCATTTCCTGATAAAGATTAAACATGAATTTCCAATAAACTGGATGGAAACTCAGTGCTATGTGAATTTAATTTTAAGGAGCTGTAACATTTCTCATATGCCTAAATTCGTGGGATAAAAGAGTTACCTACGGACTTCCCTGGTGGTCCAGTGGGTAAGGACATTGCCTTGCATTGCAAGGGATGCCGGTTCAATCCCTGGCCTGGGAAGATCCCATGTGCTGCAGAGCAGCTGGACCGATGTCTCTAAGTACTGAGCTGGAGCTCTGGAGCGCATGCGCCCAGAGCTGGTGCTCTGCGACAACAGAGGCCACTGTGATGGAAGGCCCACCAGGGCCAAAGAACAAAGATGGATGAAAAAATAGATAAATGAAAGACCAATAGAAGTGACCCGCCTGCCCCCCTCCCTCCCCAACCTGCCCCACCAAATAAATAATTTTTTTAAAAAAATTGAAAGAACAATAAAATAAAATTTAAAAAAAGAGTTACCTATTACATTTTTATTGTTATCACTATTAGGTTAATGAGCTTCCCAGGTGGCACAATGGTAAAGAATCTACTTGCCAGTGCAGAAGAGGCAAGAAACTCAGTTTCGATTCCTGGGTCAGGAAGATTCCCTGGAGTAGGAGAAGCAACCCATGCCAGCATTCTTGCCTGGAAAATTCCATGGACAGACGAGCCTGGCAGGCTACAGTTCATGGGGTTGCAAAGTGTCAGACGTGACTGAGTGACTGAGCACATTAGGTTAATATTTTTCAGGAGATGCTGCTTTATTTGTCTCCCAGCCCGTTGACTCCCCCAATTATGTGTCCACCAGCGAAACTTTCTCAGGCATCGTCTCGCCCTACTCTGAACCTGAACCTACTTGTTCAACCTACAAGAGCTGTTGTCTCTGCCTGTTGCTCCACTGCTCAGCCGTTGCCTTCTGTTTTTCTGCCCAGAATCTTTGGATCAGAATAACACTTATGCTCAGTTTGGGGTCCCACACTGCCCCCAAGACCCTGTCCCTTAGCTCTGTACTCTGCTCCCTTCTAGGTTAGGCCCACCCAACTTCCATGTCTGGGAATTTTAGCGCCCATAGATGACCAAGATTCTCCAGAGGAGTCCTCCAACTTGCCCACATTTAACACCAAAGTCTCTACTAAATGAATCATATAAGGTGGATTCAGTCCGTTCTGAGAGTTTGTTTAACTTGGAACTTTGTGTACGTGCGTGCTCACTCACTTCTGTCATATCTGATTCTTTGAACTGTAGCCCACCAGGCTTCTCTGTCCACGGGTTTGTTGAGGAGTGCAAATGCAGGTTGGAAAAGAATTTCCAGACACAGAGCATTTCAGATGGGAGTGGGTGTATCAAGAACAAAGAACAGAGATAATCAGGGCACTGCAAAGGTTGTGGGCCGACCTCTTGAGAGACCAGGGAGAGAATTTAGAGTAATAGATAAATGAAAGACCAATAGAAGTGACCCGCCTGCCCCCCTCCCTCCCCAACCTGCCCCACCAAATAAATAATTTTTTTTAAAAAATTGAAAGAACAATAAAATAAAATTTAAAAAAAGAGTTACCTATTACATTTTTATTGTTATCACTATTAGGTTAATGAGCTTCCCAGGTGGCACAATGGTAAAGAATCTACTTGCCAGTGCAGAAGAGGCAAGAAACTCAGTTTCGATTCCTGGGTCAGGAAGATTCCCTGGAGTAGGAGAAGCAACCCATGCCAGCATTCTTGCCTGGAAAATTCCATGGACAGACGAGCCTGGCAGGCTACAGTTCATGGGGTTGCAAAGTGTCAGACGTGACTGAGTGACTGAGCACATTAGGTTAATATTTTTCAGGAGATGCTGCTTTATTTGTCTCCCAGCCCGTTGACTCCCCCAATTATGTGTCCACCAGCGAAACTTTCTCAGGCATCGTCTCGCCCTACTCTGAACCTGAACCTACTTGTTCAACCTACAAGAGCTGTTGTCTCTGCCTGTTGCTCCACTGCTCAGCCGTTGCCTTCTGTTTTTCTGCCCAGAATCTTTGGATCAGAATAACACTTATGCTCAGTTTGGGGTCCCACACTGCCCCCAAGACCCTGTCCCTTAGCTCTGTACTCTGCTCCCTTCTAGGTTAGGCCCACCCAACTTCCATGTCTGGGAATTTTAGCGCCCATAGATGACCAAGATTCTCCAGAGGAGTCCTCCAACTTGCCCACATTTAACACCAAAGTCTCTACTAAATGAATCATATAAGGTGGATTCAGTCCGTTCTGAGAGTTTGTTTAACTTGGAACTTTGTGTACGTGCGTGCTCACTCACTTCTGTCATATCTGATTCTTTGAACTGTAGCCCACCAGGCTTCTCTGTCCACGGGGTTTGTTGAGGGAGTGCAAATGCAGGTTGGAAAAGAATTTCCAGACACAGAGCATTTCAGATGGGAGTGGGTGTATCAAGAACAAAGAACAGAGATAATCAGGGCACTGCAAAGGTTGTGGGCCGACCTCTTGAGAGACCAGGGAGAGTCGACAATTTTCATGAGTTAATAGTAAGTTTTTATAGTCTCAAGGCAAAGAAAATTCCTGCTGGAAGGTTGGTGTTAGGTGATTGGTTATGGAGCTATAGGGTGTTTACTGGAGTGGACATCTTTGCTTAATTTAGCACCAGGAGTCTCATTAGCGATGATCAAGGGGCTTTTGGTAAAGGTTACAGAGGGGCTCAATTAGCCTCAGAGGTGACCTTGGTTCTGGGCTTCACTTCTGTGGCCATAGTGCAAGACTCAACAGGATTCTCAAAGCAAGAATAGTGGAGTGGGTTGCCATGCCTTCCCCCAGGGGGTATTCCTAACCCAGGGATCGAACTCGCATCTCCTGAATTTCAGGTAGATTCTTTACTACAAAGCCCAAATGGGAAGCCTGGAACTTTGTGTACACCCTCCCCCAAAAAAGTTCATTGAGAAACATTGATTCCATGTCTTGGAATGAGAAGTGTATTGAGGTAATTTAAGCATAATTGTATGCATTACGGATGCTGTTAGGGGATTTCTCATGGTGCTTCTAGCATCTCAGCATCAGGAAGCAACAAGGACCCTTAACCATGATGGTGAGTGAACTATCTCTGTTACAGTTGACATGCATCCCTCTCCTCTTTCCTCTGGACCCTGAACTGCACACTCTCTGCTGGGTGGCCTAAAAAGACTTCATCACCCCGTCTTTTTGCCCTTAGATACCACCTCAGAAGATGCCATCACCACATTCTCATCAACTCCCTTGGATATCTTTTAGCCCCCAAGACCCTGTCCCTTAGCTCTGTACTCTGCTCCCTTCTAGGTTAGGCCCACCCAACTTCCATGTCTGGGAATTTTAGCGCCCATAGATGACCAAGATTCTCCAGAGGAGTCCTCCAACTTGCCCACATTTAACACCAAAGTCTCTACTAAATGAATCATATAAGGTGGATTCAGTCCGTTCTGAGAGTTTGTTTAACTTGGAACTTTGTGTACGTGCGTGCTCACTCACTTCTGTCATATCTGATTCTTTGAACTGTAGCCCACCAGGCTTCTCTGTCCACGGGTTTGTTGAGGGAGTGCAAATGCAGGTTGGAAAAGAATTTCCAGACACAGAGCATTTCAGATGGGAGTGGGTGTATCAAGAACAAAGAACAGAGATAATCAGGGCACTGCAAAGGTTGTGGGCCGACCTCTTGAGAGACCAGGGAGAGTCGACAATTTTCATGAGTTAATAGTAAGTTTTTATAGTCTCAAGGCAAAGAAAATTCCTGCTGGAAGGTTGGTGTTAGGTGATTGGTTATGGAGCTATAGGGTGTTTACTGGAGTGGACATCTTTGCTTAATTTAGCACCAGGAGTCTCATTAGCGATGATCAAGGGGCTTTTGGTAAAGGTTACAGAGGGGCTCAATTAGCCTCAGAGGTGACCTTGGTTCTGGGCTTCACTTCTGTGGCCATAGTGCAAGACTCAACAGGATTCTCAAAGCAAGAATAGTGGAGTGGGTTGCCATGCCTTCCCCCAGGGGGTATTCCTAACCCAGGGATCGAACTCGCATCTCCTGAATTTCAGGTAGATTCTTTACTACAAAGCCCAAATGGGAAGCCTGGAACTTTGTGTACACCCTCCCCCAAAAAAGTTCATTGAGAAACATTGATTCCATGTCTTGGAATGAGAAGTGTATTGAGGTAATTTAAGCATAATTGTATGCATTACGGATGCTGTTAGGGGATTTCTCATGGTGCTTCTAGCATCTCAGCATCAGGAAGCAACAAGGACCCTTAACCATGATGGTGAGTGAACTATCTCTGTTACAGTTGACATGCATCCCTCTCCTCTTTCCTCTGGACCCTGAACTGCACACTCTCTGCTGGGTGGCCTAAAAAGACTTCATCACCCCGTCTTTTTGCCCTTAGATACCACCTCAGAAGATGCCATCACCACATTCTCATCAACTCCCTTGGAGATGCTCAAGTTATTTTCAAGCATAATTGCTGCCAAAAGTTCTGTCTCCTTCTCCTCGGTCTTAAAATTCTGGCCAATGCTATAATTCATCCACTCAACGCATACTTTACATTGGGTACTTTTCCTTGCCTCTTGTTAAACTCTGGAGATGGCTTTGTCTGTTTGTTGGTTTCTTTGACTCATATCTGGTTTGCACTTGGATGGTCTCAAATTCTTCCCATCTTCTGGACCACAGCTTAAAGGGTTTCAGTGAGTGCTAAATGAGACCGCATAATGAGAGTGTCTCACATACTGCCTGGCCCATAAGAGTTGCCATAAACTATAGTTATAGTTATTATTTTTGTCTCATATGTATGCCACTCCTCACAACCCAATACACAATAGTTGCCTCGGCAAATGGATTTCCATGATTTCCAAGAAAGGACCCTCGGTTTCTATTATCGTCTCCTTCTGCTCCTCTAAAGTAGAGTAAAAATACCAAATGATTTCTGAAAACAAATGATGTGACATTTTTATCGTAAATGGTTACGGAAAACTGCCTATTTTGTTGAGGCAGTACCTTGATGCGTGCACAAAGTCATTTTCATATTCTTCTTTGATGTTGGGTTTTGACTTTCAGCCAGCAGAGAAACTCAACAGGAAGTGGAACAATAAATAAAAAGTTGCAAAGTCAGGGAAAAAACATCCTGTGCTGATGGTAATCAGCTTTTTAGTGACACAGTGGGGAAGCAGCCTGACTCAGAGATCCTCTGGGACTCAGAATCCTCTGCCCAAGAGGCCAGGCTTGTGAGGACTACCTGGGAAGCCTTATTCTCAAAGCATCTGCTATGACTCAGCTCCACCTTGTGCTCCTGACTCCATGACCTCCTCCTGCTCTTTGAATCCTGGTTCCCCCCACACCACGATACAGCTGATCAATCAGATCCCAGGCTTTTGGTAGCCAACTCTGAGGCTGGCTAACATCCAGTTAGAGAAATTCATTTATGGGTTGGCAGAAATCAATTCCCAGAGCCCAAGCCATATAGACCCCAGGTCACAGGTGAGGGGTCTCTGCAGGCTGGTGCATACACTTTTTTCCCAAGCAGTTTAGTCCCCAAGGCCTGAGTAAACCGTTTTTCCACCTTCAAATCAGGAAGTTGTCTAATAGTCCAGTGAGTATTAAGCCATAGTGTATTGGGAATATAACACATGATATTTATTGAAAAGCATAAAATGTTATAAGATAGACTAACTCCAAGGAAATTGTCACCTTGGATGGAAAAAAATGATTGAATATTGGCCATTTCAAATGGTTCCGTGTAACGGTTGATAGTCACTGAGCATGCAGCACTGTCCTCCTGGCTGATTTACATCCCTGCAGCCTTTGAGGGAGGGCTGTTGTTGAACTCCGAGGGAGAGCAGTGAGCAGTCGTGAAGCCAGACCATAGCTCACTGCCCAGGAATGAAACCTGGGTAGCCTGGATGAAGACCAAGAGTCCTAGCCACTGGGCCACCGGGGGCCCGAGGCCAGGAGCAAAGCGGCCCTGGCACTTGCCCTGTTTGAAAGCAAGAGCGTTTCAAGGAGGCAAAAGCTTGTAAAAAACAGGCACAAAGTTCATTATTAGAGACACAGCACAATGTATGGGAGAGCACACAGGACAAACGGTTTGGTTATCCAACTCAGAAACCAGGCAGAGATACACACCCCGACAGGAAGGCGGGCATCCTAGGTGAAGGGAAGCACAGTAAGGTGGTGAAGTAAATACAGGGTAGCCCTTCTGGGTCTTTGTTTACTTTTGACCAGTTATCTTGCTTCTTTCTTCACACCTGTCTGATCTATAGATCTTTCCCAACGTACATATGCAACATTTTGCTAAGATGGATCCCACCGCAGAGGTGTGTCCACACTCATAGGGGCGTGGGGTGGGGGTCCCTCCCTTTCTGATCTCCAAGAAGCCTTCCTGCACATGTGCAGACAGGGAGGACTTCCTGGACCTCAGGAGTAGGTACCTTATCTTTCTGCTTTAGCAGAGCTCAACTTTTACCACTAACTTTGTCCTTGGAGTGGCTGGGATGAGACCAAAGCTTCAATTTTACTGCACTCGACAAATACCAAGTGTTCGACCCAGAGGCCACTGTCTCCTACCTCCTTGCCTTTGTTTTACTGATGAGGAAATTGAGTCTCAGAGAGGTAAAGTAACTTGTCCGAAGTCAGGCAGCTGCTAGTGTGGCCCTACTGGGTTTAAGCAAAACTTCTGCTTGTCTGTGAATGTCAATATGAATGCCTATGTTTGCAGCCATCTTTCCCCCATCCTCATTTTTTTTTTAATATGCTTTTATTTTTTTTTATCTGGATCTTTGCTGCTGAGCAAGGGCTTCTCTAGTTGTGGCGAGGGGGGCTACTCTTCATTGTGGTGCATGGGCTTGTTGTGTTGGGGAGCACAGGCTCTAGCGGGGTGGGCTTCAGTAGTCACAGCTCTCAGGCTCTAGAGCTTGGACTCAGCCCTTGCGGCATGCAGGCTTAGTTGCTCTTCGGCGTGTGGAATCTTCCCGGACCAGGGATCAAACCTGTGTTCCCTGGACCAGCTGGCAGATTCTTAACCATTGGACCGCCAGGGAAGTTCTCCTCTACTTTAGGGGATCACCATTCCCACGGCTGCCCTCTAGCTTTGGTCATGACCGATAACTGACTACAGTTCCCACGATGCTCTCTGAAACATCTCGCCCTGGACTACCACCCTCTGTGTTTACAGCACACTCACTCTAAGCATTCCATTCCAATACTGTTTCATTCAATTAAATGATCGCATCCCTGACCGCCAATTTTCCTCCTTCTCTAGACTCTCTCATGTGTTCCTTTCCCTGCTCAACCAGCTGAGAGTCTATGTCCATTTTCAACCATTTCCTTGCATGTCTTCCAAATTCTCTTTCCTCCTTCACCCTCCAAGTCTGCAGGCCTCCAGATCTGCTGACACCTGTATGACCTCACAGAGAGGATGCTGGCTCTCGGGATGTCCAGCGCCACAGACCCAGTCAACATGCAAGAGTTTTGCTACCAGTCTCCAGGGCAGACCAACTCAGGCGCTCTGGAGCTACTTCCATACACACATTAAAAGCAGATCAGAAGTTTCTAGTATTCTACAAATAAAAGAGAGAAGAAACAAATAAGATATTCCTTCCATCTTATTTTGAAAAGATCAAAAGTGTAGAAAAGTTTAAAGAAAGACACGAAAGATATGCACACAGACCTTGAAACACATCTACTTTATATAAGTTGTGACTGAAATAACGAATGAGTCTTAGCAAGCCAAAATTCAAATTAGTTACAGCAGTGTTCTCCAGGACATTGTAGAGAAACTTGGAAGGCAACATGGTTTAAATAATAAACTAGTTTGCAGCCATCTTTCCCCCATCCTCATTTTTTAATAGCTTTTATTTTTTATCTGGATCTTTGCTGCTGAGCAAGGGCTTCTCTAGTTGTGGCGAGGGGGGCTACTCTTCATTGTGGTGCATGGGCTTGTTGTGTTGGGGAGCACAGGCTCTAGCGGGGTGGGCTTCAGTAGTCACAGCTCTCAGGCTCTAGAGCTTGGACTCAGCCCTTGCGGCATGCAGGCTTAGTTGCTCTTCGGCGTGTGGAATCTTCCCGGACCAGGGATCAAACCTGTGTTCCCTGGACCAGCTGGCAGATTCTTAACCATTGGACCGCCAGGGAAGTTCTCCTCTACTTTAGGGGATCACCATTCCCACGGCTGCCCTCTAGCTTTGGTCATGACCGATAACTGACTACAGTTCCCACGATGCTCTCTGAAACATCTCGCCCTGGACTACCACCCTCTGTGTTTACAGCACACTCACTCTAAGCATTCCATTCCAATACTGTTTCATTCAATTAAATGATCGCATCCCTGACCGCCAATTTTCCTCCTTCTCTAGACTCTCTCATGTGTTCCTTTCCCTGCTCAACCAGCTGAGAGTCTATGTCCATTTTCAACCATTTCCTTGCATGTCTTCCAAATTCTCTTTCCTCCTTCACCCCTCCAAGTCTGCAGGCCTCCAGATCTGCTGACACCTGTATGACCTCACAGAGAGGATGCTGGCTCTCGGGATGTCCAGCGCCACAGACCCAGTCAACATGCAAGAGTTTTGCTACCAGTCTCCAGGGCAGACCAACTCAGGCGCTCTGGAGCTACTTCCATACACACATTAAAAGCAGATCAGAAGTTTCTAGTATTCTACAAATAAAAGAGAGAAGAAACAAATAAGATATTCCTTCCATCTTATTTTGAAAAAGATCAAAAGTGTAGAAAAGTTTAAAGAAAGACACGAAAGATATGCACACAGACCTTGAAACACATCTACTTTATATAAGTTGTGACTGAAATAACGAATGAGTCTTAGCAAGCCAAAATTCAAATTAGTTACAGCAGTGTTCTCCAGGACATTGTAGAGAAACTTGGAAGGCAACATGGTTTAATAATTAATAAACTATTCATTCAATACAATAGCTTTATAAAACCAAACAGTCTTAACAGGGACTACAAAGACAGTTGATAAAATTTAATATTTATTCTCAATCTCATTTTCTGCAACCTTTTGGAAATTCAGGAAGAGTCAAACATCTAACCTGATCTCATATTTGATGGTCAAGAATCCCAGATGTTGCCATTAAATTGGAACAAGAAAAGGAGGCCAAGGGATACTTTTATTAGTTCACATTGTTCTTCAATTTCCATCCAATACAATTCTGAATCAAGTAGAATTAAGGAGATATAACTTCTGGAGAAAGAAATGAAATCCAGTTATTTTTAAATAGTCTGATACATCAAGAAACCACCAGGGAATCATCTGAAAAGCTATTAAAAAGTAATGCGAGTTCAATAATATAGGCAAATCTATGATAAAAATGCCACAGTTAATAACTTTTTTATACACCAGCAATAACAGATGAGAGGGCATAAAAAGAAAAGAGATCCCTCCACAATAACAATAAAAAACATAAAATCTCTAAGAACGACTCTAAAAAAGATAATGGAAAAATCTGTATGAAGAAAAACATGAAGCTTTACAGAGTGTCATAAAAGAAGACTTAAGAACATTGAGAGAACATGTCCCTGAATCAGAAGATATGATGGGGAGAAGATGCCAATTTATCCCAAATCAAATAAAGATTTAACACAGTAACAGTGAAACCCACAGGAGGCTTTCGTAATTTGACAGTAGGGGATATAAAATGACCCTTTAAAAAAGTTAGAGGAATCCATCCCCAGGGACACCTGTATGACCTCACAGAGAGGATGCTGGCTCTCGGGATGTCCAGCGCCACAGACCCAGTCAACATGCAAGAGTTTTGCTACCAGTCTCCAGGGCAGACCAACTCAGGCGCTCTGGAGCTACTTCCATACACACATTAAAAGCAGATCAGAAGTTTCTAGTATTCTACAAATAAAAGAGAGAAGAAACAAATAAGATATTCCTTCCATCTTATATTGAAAAAGATCAAAAGTGTAGAAAAGTTTAAAGAAAGACACGAAAGATATGCACACAGACCTTGAAACACATCTACTTTATATAAGTTGTGACTGAAATAACGAATGAGTCTTAGCAAGCCAAAATTCAAATTAGTTACAGCAGTGTTCTCCAGGACATTGTAGAGAAACTTGGAAGGCAACATGGTTTAATAATTAATAAACTATTCATTCAATACAATAGCTTTATAAAACCAAACAGTCTTAACAGGGACTACAAAGACAGTTGATAAAATTTAATATTTATTCTCAATCTCATTTTCTGCAACCTTTTGGAAATTCAGGAAGAGTCAAACATCTAACCTGATCTCATATTTGATGGTCAAGAATCCCAGATGTTGCCATTAAATTGGAACAAGAAAAGGAGGCCAAGGGATACTTTTATTAGTTCACATTGTTCTTCAATTTCCATCCAATACAATTCTGAATCAAGTAGAATTAAGGAGATATAACTTCTGGAGAAAGAAATGAAATCCAGTTATTTTTAAATAGTCTGATACATCAAGAAACCACCAGGGAATCATCTGAAAAGCTATTAAAAAGTAATGCGAGTTCAATAATATAGGCAAATCTATGATAAAAATGCCACAGTTAATAACTTTTTTATACACCAGCAATAACAGATGAGAGGGCATAAAAAGAAAAGAGATCCCTCCACAATAACAATAAAAAACATAAAATCTCTAAGAACGACTCTAAAAAAGATAATGGAAAAATCTGTATGAAGAAAAACATGAAGCTTTACAGAGTGTCATAAAAGAAGACTTAAGAACATTGAGAGAACATGTCCCTGAATCAGAAGATATGATGGGGAGAAGATGCCAATTTATCCCAAATCAAATAAAGATTTAACACAGTAACAGTGAAACCCACAGGAGGCTTTCGTAATTTGACAGTAGGGGATATAAAATGACCCTTTAAAAAAGTTAGAGGAACTGACAGAACTCTTTCAAAGAAGAGGGAATTCTTTCAAATAAGGAGCTTCCCTACAAGGGAAGTTGGTAAAGAATCTGCCTGCAGTGCAGGAGACCTGGGTTTGGTTCCCGGGTCGGGAAGATCCCCTGGAGAAGGAAATGGAACCCACTCCAGTAATCTTGCCTGGGGAATCCCCTGGACAGAGGATCCTGGCGGGCTACAGTCCATGAGGTCACAAAGAGTCAGACATGATTGAGTGACTAAACCACCAAGCTTCCAGTTATTAAAAAGTATTATCAGTCTACATTAATTGAAACAGTATGTACAGGTGTGGTTACAGATTGATCCCCCAAAAAAGCCCATTGGTATCTTTAGCTCTTTAATGATTGTGTCCCAACCCTCTTCCCCAATTCTGATCGCTTCTAACCTGCGAAACCCATCCTCAGCACCGACTCAGCAAAACTACAGTCTACAGGCGTCTCTAAGATACTCCTTGATCTGTAACCTTTTATTATAAAAGATGGATATCTGGAAGTGTAAAAATACTCATCCTTATATGGTACACATAACGTCCTTTGTCCCTTTTGGCCAAAAGCTTGTACCTTTTTAAAAACCTTTTCATTGTACTTATAGCACATTACAATGAAGGGAAATTTTAAATTTCTAGACAGACAGATCTATTGATCTTTAACCTTGTAATTTCTTCTACTATTTTTAAGCTAAAAAATCTTCCCCAGCATAATCTATGATAAGTGGAACACTTTAAAGTGGGAGGGAAATATTCACTTTTCAATCAATATTCTTTAGATAATGTGCCAACTATGCTGACAAAATTAATTTTGACTGCTTCTTTATTCTTTATTCTTTATATAAATATATTCTAAATGAAGCAGCACATTAAATGTAAAAAATGGGATTGAAACAAATGTATTGAAAAAATACAGGAAAAATGTGTTTGTATTTATGGAGTATGTGTGTGTGTGTGTGTGTGTGTCTGTTTTCTCACAGGCATGATCCTAAATCCAAATACCATAAAAGGAAATATGATGGACTGGAGTATGTAAAACTTCCACACACAATATGGCAGTGGGGGGTGGTTTAGTCCCTAAATCGTGTCTGACTCTTGCTGTCCCATGACTGTAGCCCACCAGGCTCCTTTGTCCAGCTCCTCTGCTCCTCCTCCTGCCTGGATTAAGAATACTGGCGTGCAGGGCTTCCTTGGTAGCTCAGTGGTGAAGAGGTCACCTGTCAATGCAGGAGACATGGGTTTGATCCCCAATCAGGGAAGACCCCACATGCTGCAGGGCAACTAAGCCCGTGAGTCACAACTGTTGAGCCTGTGCTCTAGAGCCTCGGTGCCGCAACTACTGAAGCCCGTGTGCCCTAGAGCCCGAGTTCCACAATGGGAGAAGTCATTGCCACAAGAAGTCCGCTCACCTCAACGAGAAGTAGCCCCTACTCCCTGCAACTAGAGAAGAGCCTGCAGCAGCAGTGAAAACCCAGAAGAGTCAAAAAGAAACAAATAAATAAACTTTTTTTGTTTAAAGGGACTTCCCTGGTGGTCCGGTGGCTTAAACTCCATGAACTAGATCCCACATGCCACAGCTAAAGATTCCATGAGTCGCAACTAAGACCCAGCCAAAAAAAGAGAAAGAATATTGGAGTGGGCTGCTCTTTCCTTCTCCAGAGGATCTTTCCAACCCAAGGATCAAACCTGGGTCTCTTGCACTGCAGGCAGATTCTTTACCTTTTATACCAACCGAGCCACCAGCATGAAGGGACCCTGAAACTCCAACTGGTCAAGCCCCGCACTAAGGAGAAGGACAATTTGATAAGGAGGTCTCTAATCCTTGGCTTTTGCAAAACAGTTGGCTTCCTGGCTTCAGAACCTTAGCTAGATGGGTTAAGGTTTTTGAAGACATTGGCTTTTTGCTCTCCATGCTACAGGGTTAAACACTATGCCAAAAGACAGCTTGCTCGCCACACTTGAGAACACAAGACCTCACTATAGTGGGACATGTCTTATTCTTTAAAAAAAAAAAAAAAAAATTCTCTTCTTCCTGTTATTAACAGCTCTGAATGTTCGATTTCGACTCACCATGGGATCACAGACAGTGAAGTGAATGAGTGCGCATAGAAAAGCAGGGGTCAGAAAGCAGATACTGGCAGTTTCTCCATTTCCATCATGCATGAATTTTCAGTAGAAGTTCAGGAACATAGAGCATTGAGGCAGATCAGGATGTTTCAGGAGATGAGTTTCAACAGTTCAACTTTATAATATAAATCTGCAAAATTTTCTGGACAACTAGAATTTGGATTTTTTTTTAAAAAAAGTGAAATTTTTTACTGATGGTAAATAACTGGTGTCTATAGCATTTTGATCATGCTATAAATTCCACCATTTCCTATTTTTGAGCTGACCTGCACACAGATTTTAATGTTGTCTGTCTTCTGTACTAATCTTATAATTTTGCTATTAAAATACATTAAAATAATTTTTTAAAAAAGAAAGCAGGTCTATAACTACTGATAAGAGATAATAAATTGCTCCATGAAAAGAAAGGTGTAGAGCAGTATGCATAATGTGCTTTCATATTTTCATCTGTTTTAATACACATAATGCTTTACAGGGATAACAGTGACTTCCTTGGCCGTCCAGAGGTTAACACTCCACACTTCCACTGCAGAGACCATAGGTTCGATCCTGGTCAGGAACTAAGATCCCTTATGTTGGTGGCTTTGGTCAAAGGAAAAACTTTTAAGATAAAAGAATACCAGAAAACTGGCAGTAATTGTTAAAATAATGACTCTCTGGGTAAGGGACTGCCTTTCCTTCTCAGAGGATCTTTCCAACCCAAGGATCAAACCTGGGTCTCTTGCACTGCAGGCAGATTCTTTACCTTTTATACCAACCGAGCCACCAGCATGAAGGGACCCTGAAACTCCAACTGGTCAAGCCCGCACTAAGGAGAAGGACAATTTGATAAGGAGGTCTCTAATCCTTGGCTTTTGCAAAACAGTTGGCTTCCTGGCTTCAGAACCTTAGCTAGATGGGTTAAGGTTTTTGAAGACATTGGCTTTTTGCTCTCCATGCTACAGGGTTAAACACTATGCCAAAAGACAGCTTGCTCGCCACACTTGAGAACACAAGACCTCACTATAGTGGGACATGTCTTATTCTTTAAAAAAAAAAAATTCTCTTCTTCCTGTTATTAACAGCTCTGAATGTTCGATTTCGACTCACCATGGGATCACAGACAGTGAAGTGAATGAGTGCGCATAGAAAAGCAGGGGTCAGAAAGCAGATACTGGCAGTTTCTCCATTTCCATCATGCATGAATTTTCAGTAGAAGTTCAGGAACATAGAGCATTGAGGCAGATCAGGATGTTTCAGGAGATGAGTTTCAACAGTTCAACTTTATAATATAAATCTGCAAAATTTTCTGGACAACTAGAATTTGGATTTTTTTAAAAAGTGAAATTTTTTACTGATGGTAAATAACTGGTGTCTATAGCATTTTGATCATGCTATAAATTCCACCATTTCCTATTTTTGAGCTGACCTGCACACAGATTTTAATGTTGTCTGTCTTCTGTACTAATCTTATAATTTTGCTATTAAAATACATTAAAATAATTTTTTAAAAAAGAAAGCAGGTCTATAACTACTGATAAGAGATAATAAATTGCTCCATGAAAAGAAAGGTGTAGAGCAGTATGCATAATGTGCTTTCATATTTTCATCTGTTTTAATACACATAATGCTTTACAGGGATAACAGTGACTTCCTTGGCCGTCCAGAGGTTAACACTCCACACTTCCACTGCAGAGACCATAGGTTCGATCCCTGGTCAGGGAACTAAGATCCCTTATGTTGGTGGCTTTGGTCAAAGGAAAAAACTTTTTTAAGATAAAAGAATACCAGAAAACTGGCAGTAATTGTTAAAATAATGACTCTCTGGGTAAGGGACTGGGAGGAGGTTTGGGGAAGGAGAGCGGCTGAAACATGCTTGAGTGACTTGCCCTGGGGTCTCTTGAACTGTTTACTGCGTATTAACTACTCAAATAAATACATCTGAAAGATCTCTCCACTCTGAGACCAGATAAATAATCATTTATATTTCCTTATAACCTTTTTACATTTTTTCACTTGTTTTTATATTAGGTCTCCAAGTGAGCCAGTATTTATCTTGGGGACTGGTACAAGAGTGTGCTTTTCCTCTGAGCCCTAGGGTCCTGTGGCGTTGCCGCTTGGGGGCAGGTGGGCGGGCCTTCCGGGCAGGACCTAAAGAGAGGAAGGGGCAGCTCAGCCTGTCCTTCATCTGGACTGTAAGTCAGGACCCCACCTCCGTGCTGCGGTGTGCCTGTAGAGGGGAGAGGTGTCGTTAGCAGTTGGAAATAAAAGTCCGGAATGCAGAGGAGAGGGTCAAGCCTGACCCTGAAGTTCAGTAATCTCAGGGAAAAAAGATGTTGGTACTCTTATAGTCATGCTATCTGAGAAAGCAGAAAGAGAAAAAGAGAAAGAAAGGAAGGAAGTAGAGGAAAGAAGGAAGAAAAAATCTAAACCATCAACTTTAAAATTTTCTTATCTGATTTAGTTTTTCTTTAAGTATACTTAATTTACAATGTTGTATTGGTTTCAAGTATACAGCAAACTGCTTCAGATACACACACACACGCATATATTCTTTTTCAGATTCTCTTCCATCATAGATGATGTCAGGTGTTCAACTGTGTCTGACTCTTTGTGACCCCGTGGGCTTTAGCCCTCCAGGCTCCTCTCCTCATGGATTCTCCAGGCAAGAATCCTGGAGTGGCTTGCTTTTCCCTTCCCCAGGAAATCTTCCTGACCCAGGGATTGAACCCAGGTCACCTGCATTGCAGGAGGAGTCTTTACCATCTGAGTCACCAGGAAAACCCTCCGAGAACTTCAGTTCACCAGAAACTAAGTTTCCTTAAGGTGCTGATCTTCACATCTGGGGAAGTCCAAGTTTGAGGGGCAATATAGGATTAAAGTCACACACACACACACACACACACACACACACACCGGGTTAGATCCAGGCCCGAAGGGGATTGGAGAATATGGGCGTCTTGTGGCCAGAGATAGAGATAAAGCTCTGAGCACAGCTGTGAAGAGAGCCATGAGGCCGTCTGGGTGCGGTCACTGTCAGACGAGCAGCGAGCCCCTAGCCCCGCTGAAATAATTTTCTAGGCTGGCTCTGCATGGAGGCCAGAGAGACCAGGATGGGTTCTGGGTCCTTCCCTGGTAGGAAGCCACTGAGTCCCAGCACCTGTGTGCCTCTTGTCTCTTCCGAGGGCTAGACCAGCATTGTCAGGACGACACACGGTTCTCGGTCTCTCTTCTTCGCTGAGATACCTTCCAAACACGTGGCACATCAGGGCAGGAGCCTCGGACGTAGGCTGAGCTCCCGCTAGTTAGCAGCAGGCGGTGAGGACGGGAAGGCGGACCGAACCGGCTCTGCCGCCTGCCTGCCCCTAGACCCCAGCCCTCAGGGGAGGTCAAAGGACACCAGCACTAAACCTCCCTGGGCCACTGTCTTCACGTGTATAAAACAGGGACCAGGTGCCCCGCCTATGGGACTGGGAGTTCATCACAGGGTCCTTTTCTTTTTCTTTTTTTAAATTCTGTTCGATATTGGAGTACCGTTGACTTACAATGCTGTGTTAGTTTCAGGTGTACAGCAAAGGGATTCAATTACACATATGCATGTAAGCATTTTCAAATTCTTTTCCCATTTAGGTTACACAGAATATAATGGAACCATACACTAGTTTCTGGAACAATCCCGCAAACGTTTGCCACCGTAGGCCCGAATTCTGGCCCAGCCCAGCAGTGCGGGTGACGGACTCACAGAGAGAAAGGAAGGGCAGACGGGCTGGGCTTGGGGAGACCCACGTGCCTTCTTCTTCTCCTTCCTTTTCTGTAAACACTGTCATTTGCCATTAAAAGTGAAGACGGCACGGATGGAAGAAACTGCCTGACAGCCCAGTGGAAAGTTCTCTCCACTCATTACGCAAACATCCAAGGCCTCACTTTTAATTACTCACTTAGTGCCAGATTAGCTCCCAGTCCCCGCCAACGGCACGGCCTTCCTCCCGGGGAGGTCAGAATAAATCAAGAGGAAACCAGATGAGCCTGAACCTGTCACCCACCCCCGACTCGGGTAGGAAAATGTTTCTCTGGGAAGGTAGGGTCACCAGGCACTTGAGGGGCACTACTCAACCGGGAAACAGCCCCACTTCCTCTTGGCGTATTTTCCTTTGGTTTTAGTCTCACATCTTATTCTAGGGGGAAAGACCTCCTAGAAGGCTGTTTCCTTGGGGGAATCGAAAGAAAAGAGGCCTGGCGAATATGCACGCACTTAGAAGCGCCAGATCTCAGACCCAGTAAGGGCTTCCAGATGCCTCGGAGGAGGACGGCGTGAAACGTTGTGACGTGGACTTTGTCATTCCTTCCATCTCCTCACACACGTGCCCGGGGCACCGACTTCGTGCCAGCTCCATGCTACGCACGCTGGAGTCAGAGAGGGTAAGGAGGGTCACAGCCCGAGAGACTCAATCCAAGGAAAAGACAGACAGAAAAAATAAACAAGAGCAACTGGCATCTGTGGAGGCTGAGATTGAGGTCTGCATGGGTTCCACGGAGCACAAAGGAGCGCCAGGAGAGGAGGCAGGGGAGTTTGGTGGAGAGCTGGGAGGGAAATGACCAGGGAACGAAAGCCAGGAGGAGCTGGGAGAGGCAGTCGGGCAGTGGGGTGTGGGAAGGGTCACAGGACTGGGAAGAGACTGAGGTAGGCGCGGAGGGCATGTGTGGTGCCCCTGAACCTCCCGGAACTCCTGCGCTCTCGTCCTGTATTTAGGAGTAGCCCTGTTAAAAGTTCCAGTCTTCCCGGGCTTCCCTGGTGGTCCAGTGGGTAAGGACATCGCCTGAGTGCAAGGGGCGCTGGTTCGATCCCTGGCCTGGAAAGATCCACGTGCCGCGGAGCGGCTGGACTGGTGTGTCCAATTGCCGAGCCGGAGCTCTGGAGCACATGCACCCAGAGCCGGTGCTCTGCAACGAGAGAGGCCACTGTGATGGGAGGCCCACACAGGTTAAAGAACAAACATAAATAGATGAAAGACCAATAGAAATGGCCAAAAAATAATAATAATAATAATTAAAAAAATGTTCTAGACTTCCCAAAGTGTGTGCATGCTCAGTCACTTAGGTCATGTCTGACTCTTTGCTACCCTTTGGACTATAGCCTGCCAGGCTCCTCCGTCCATGGAATTTTCCAGGCAAGAATGTCGGAGTGGGAATCTTCTCGATCCGGGGATCAAGCCCACGCCTCCTGCATTGCAGGAGGAATCTTTACAGCTGAGCCAACAGGAATGCCCAGCCTTCCCAAGAGAGAATCCGGCAACTCTCCTTCCCAACTTCCCTTACAGCTAGAACGCAGCCATGTGACTCTGAATCCACCAATCAGACCCAGCCGTGGGAGACGTGCCGGTAGGACGGGAGATGCGCAGGCTCCCTCCTGAGGATGGTGAGACACGGCGCCCTGCCTCAGCAGCACCGGCTTCCTGTCTGTCCAGTGGCAGTGGCCCTGGTTCCTCCCCGGGAGTGGAGCCATCGCTTCAGGCTCGCAGGCTCTCCTGAGCCCTGGAGAGTTTCCAGTGTCCTTTTATAATCCCTCTTTCTCTTTAAACTTACTGGCTGGGTTTTGTTGCTTATAACTAAGCATTCGAACGGGTACAACCCAGTGCCTTTCCAGTGGGCGTGGCAGAGACCTTACAACCCGGGGAGCTTCCTCAGAGCTCGGGCTGATGTAGAAGCTTCTGTGCCACCCTCACCGCCCCGCCTCACTGCTCTACCCGCCTCTGTTTCACACACGGCTCTTCCAAACGAAGGCTGTACTCAGAAAACAATCCTAGTAGTAATAGCACCTACCATTTATGGAGGTCTTGGTATCTACTGGCCACAGTAGCCAGTAGTATTTCCCGAGATGGTCATTGATAGACTCTCCCGTCTCACATGTTTTCCCTATAGCGTGACCTGAACGGCCCCTCCCTCTGCACCAGGGACTCTCTTTTCTCATCCCTTGAATACGGACAGGGCTCTGCAGAAACATGGTCATAAAAGCTGCTGCCGCTTCCACCTGGAGCTCCCCGAGGGCTGAGTGGGTAAAGAGTCCACCTGCAATGCAGGAGGCCTAGGACATGTGGGTTCAGTCCCCGGGTCTGGAAGACCCCCTAAAGGAGGAAAAGGGTGACCCCTCCAGTGTTTTTACCTGGAGAGTTCCAAGGACAGGGGAGCCTAGTGGGCTACAGCCCGTGGGGTCACAGAGAGCTGGACACAACTTAGCAACTAAACACACGGCTTCCACCTGGTTCTCTTGGGCTCTGAACCGGTCACTCCGCAGTAAAGAAGCCACGGTCGGGGGCAGGCGGGCCAGCCTTCAGCCACAGCTGCGACCCCAGCCTGCAGCCAGCAGCACCTGACTGACCAATGAGACAGGAAGCTTGGAGATGGTTGGAGAGCCAATTTTAAGAAGAAAAAAGAAAGCCATCTCCCTCCGATCTGGGTTATCTGGGTCTGAAATCACGCGAGAGCCCCAAAGAACTACCCATCTGATCCTGTCATTCCCCAGCAATGTGAGAGAGATTAATAAAATCATTAGTTTCAGTTGCTAACGTTTAGGGTGGAACATGCTATTGAGTCCTCACCACAGTCCTGTGAAGTAGGTTTTATCATTATCTATTATTATGACCACGGTTCTGCTACTCAGAGAGGTTGAATGGCTTGTCCAGTGGCACTCAGGTGACAGAGCTAAGATTCACACACAGAGGTCAGGCTTTAGCGTCAGTGCAGGTTACCACTGTGCTACACTGACTTTGGTGAAAAATCCTGCCGTAAAGAACAGAGTCATTGAAGGATGTTTAGGTGGGGAAGTGGACAGGGGTAGTCATGGTCATATTTGTGTTTCAGAAAGATCCTGACGGTGGTGGGGAGGAGGGATTGAGGATGGGTGTCAGGACAAGGCTGGAGGCAGGAGGCCCCCTCAGCCCCTGCACAGTCCAGGCGAGAGGTGACCAGGTCTCAACCCAGGCAGTGGCCATGAGGATGCAGAGAGGGAAAGAAATATGAGAGCTTGACCATGGGGAAGAAAGAGGAGGGACAGAGACGGCCCATCAGAGAATGTCCCCATGGCATACCGGGATGGCTGGGAGGTGAGGATGCCAGTACCTTGCTGATGTCAGCAATCACTAAATAAGACGGATCACTCCCTCCTCACTGTCCACCTTGGCTATCAGCGAATATCACAATGCCCATCAAACATCTTCAAGGATGAGCAGAACTAGGCCTTGTCACAGCAGGGATCTGTGCTGTTCTTCTGTGTGAACCATCAACCCCACAAATATCAGCCATAAAAAGGAATGAAATCATGCCATTCGCAGCGATGTGCATGGACCTAGAGATGACCATACTAAATGAAGTAGGTCAAACAAAGATATCATACAATACTGCTTCTATGTGGAATCTAAACAGTGAGACAAATGACCTGACTTACAGAACAGAAACAGACTCAGACATAGAAGGTAAACTCATGGTTAGCAAGTGGGAAAGAAAATTGGAGGCATAAATTCGAAGTTTGGGATCAATGTATACACAATACTGTATATAAAACGGATAACCAACAAAGACCCACTGTGTAGCCCAGGGATCTACATTCAGTATCTTGTAATAACCTATCATGGAAAAGAATCTGAGAAAGAATAAATCGATATATCACTGAAGTATTTTGCTATATACTTGAGGCTAACACAACATGATAAATCACCTCTACTTCAGTTAAAAAATAAAGACCAAAAATATTAGAAATTAAACCACAATAAAATTTTAAGAAGAAAAAAGAAAGCCATCTCCCTCCGATCTCCGTGGCTTATCAGGAAGGCGTACTGTATCAGCATGTCCTCTGGGGTCAGCTGAGGGCTCTGGTTCCACCTTTTCCCTTCCCGACCCCATCTCAAACGTCACTAACCACCACAGAAGAGGGGAGGAGCCTTGGAGCGTCTCCCCCTGCAATTAAACCCTTCACCCACAAGGGGCATGGTCACGCCCCCTCACACTGATTGGCCAGAACTAGTCACCTGACCCAGACTACCCGGGAGTACGAAAGCCAACCACCTCCACCGTGCACCACTGTAGGCTGGTTTCATCTGGGTTCACATGATCATGAGTTACGGACACATCCTCTTCTTTGGCTGACTGGGAGCGCCTCAGCGGGCAACAGCCTGACTCAGTCCTCTCTGGAGTAGCAAAGTCTGGCATTGGTCCGGGTGCAGGAGATCCGTCAAGCTGTGCACTTCTGCTGTGTGTACATTGTGTATTTCTTTGCTAATCTTTTTTCATTGACCTATAATTGACATAACATTGTATTCGTTTCCAGTGTAAAAGATAATGATTTGATATATGTCAGTATTGTGACATGATCACTCCAGTGAGTTGTATTTCAGTAAAAAAGGAAAAAAAAAAAACCTTTGTTTTAAAAAGGTGAGGACTCCCATGCTCCAGCAGGATGGAGAGCCTCGTATTTCAGATTCGCAGAAGCTGGGCATGTTCCGCTCACTCCTCGTCAGCATCTCTGAGGGGATTAGAAAGCCAGCGCTTGATCTGACAGCCATCAGGCAAGGGAGCAGGACCAGACCAGCCTTCGCCCTCCTCTGTGCTCTGCTTCCTGGCTGAGGCTGGACAGAGGCACTGAGTGGGTTAAATGTGTGTCCAGGCAGCATGAGCCTCTCGGATGTACGGAGTCCATTAGCGGGAGGCCTGGGCAAGGAGATACTGTTTGTCTCCCAGGCCGCGATTTTGGAACCTGGCAAACATCTGACCCGTCCTAGACGGCTTGTCCAGGGTCAGCTTATTAGGAACGAATCCTGATATATTGGGCAAAAATGTCCCTCTCGTTAAAAATAAAGACCAAAAATATTAGAAATTAAACCACAATAAAATTTTAAGAAGAAAAAGAAAGCCATCTCTCCGATCTCCGTGGCTTATCAGGAAGGCGTACTGTATCAGCATGTCCTCTGGGGTCAGCTGAGGGCTCTGGTTCCACCTTTTCCCTTCCCGACCCCATCTCAAACGTCACTAACCACCACAGAAGAGGGGAGGAGCCTTGGAGCGTCTCCCCCTGCAATTAAACCCTTCACCCACAAGGGGCATGGTCACGCCCCCTCACACTGATTGGCCAGAACTAGTCACCTGACCCAGACTACCCGGAGTACGAAAGCCAACCACCTCCACCGTGCACCACTGTAGGCTGGTTTCATCTGGGTTCACATGATCATGAGTTACGGACACATCCTCTTCTTTGGCTGACTGGGAGCGCCTCAGCGGGCAACAGCCTGACTCAGTCCTCTCTGGAGTAGCAAAGTCTGGCATTGGTCCGGGTGCAGGAGATCCGTCAAGCTGTGCACTTCTGCTGTGTGTACATTGTGTATTTCTTTGCTAATCTTTTTTCATTGACCTATAATTGACATAACATTGTATTCGTTTCCAGTGTAAAAGATAATGATTTGATATATGTCAGTATTGTGACATGATCACTCCAGTGAGTTGTATTTCAGAAAAAAGGGAAAAAAAAAACCTTTGTTTTAAAAAGGTGAGGACTCCCATGCTCCAGCAGGATGGAGAGCCTCGTATTTCAGATTCGCAGAAGCTGGGCATGTTCCGCTCACTCCTCGTCAGCATCTCTGAGGGGATTAGAAAGCCAGCGCTTGATCTGACAGCCATCAGGCAAGGGAGCAGGACCAGACCAGCCTTCGCCCTCCTCTGTGCTCTGCTTCCTGGCTGAGGCTGGACAGAGGCACTGAGTGGGTTAAATGTGTGTCCAGGCAGCATGAGCCTCTCGGATGTACGGAGTCCATTAGCGGGAGGCCTGGGCAAGGAGATACTGTTTGTCTCCCAGGCCGCGATTTTGGAACCTGGCAAACATCTGACCCGTCCTAGACGGCTTGTCCAGGGTCAGCTTATTAGGAACGAATCCTGACTAATTCGGTCACCCTCCCATTTCTCAAGTATGATTTGTGGTTTAATTGCAGCAGAAAAAAAATAACGCAAAGTGCACAGCCCAGGCCATATCCATAATTCATAAGTGCAATAAAACCCTCGAGTTGCCGTCGTGACTTATGGCAGTCTGAGGGGCGTGCACCCTGGGGCCAGCAGAGGGCCCAGATGTTTCCGTTGCAGAACTCTTTTAGAGTTCACAGGCTGGAGAATCTGGGCTTCCCAACTATAACGGCCGGGCTCAGCCTCGTTGGAGGCAAAAGCCAGGGCCTTGGCCTTGGCCCTGGGTCCAGGGGCCCAGGCGGGATCTGTACTCAGGCTTCCCTGGAAAACGGAGTCTGTCGAAGCCTGAGGTTGCAGTCAGCATCTTGGAGGCCACTTCAAAGCATCTCAGGCCTACGGAAGGCTCTCATCACGCAGGAGGCTGGCCTCTGTGGGCCTCAAGAGAGCGTGTATCAGGTACGGGATTAGACTGTGAGTGACAGAAGACCCAGGTCCAAAAGCTTCAACCATAAAGGGAATTTATTGGCTCACACACACGAAATGTCCAAAGATCGTTCAGGGTTCAGGAGACATTTGCTCCAGAGGCTCAAATGATGTCACCAGGAAGGGGTCCTCCATCATTTTTCTCTGCCTTCCCCTTCAGGCCTGCTGGAATTTCTCCCTCACGAAGCAAAACTGCTGCACCAGTTCTAGACCTCACAGCCTCAGGGGAGGAAAGCTGATCTCTTTTCCCCAAGCACTGAACAAAGGCTGCGGCTCTTATTTCCTGCTCTGGGTCAGGTTTTCGTTCTTGAACCAACTGGTACTTGAGGGGTAGGGGAGAGGGCAGAACCTGCTGATCTGTCTGAGTCACCTGGACAACTGGAGGTCAAGCTCACATACTCCATGCATTTGAAAATGAGGAACGAGTAGCTCTCAAATACTTGTTGTACCCCAAGAAGTAGGAATAGATACCCCGGGCAAGCGAAGGGTAGGTGTCGGCTACGTAGAGCCAAATCCAGCCCTCCGCTTGTTCTAGTAAAGAAAGTGTTACGGAGCACAGCCACGCTCAGACATGTGTGTGTTATCTGGGACTGCCTTCCCACCACAGAGATGGCTGATTCCTCGCAACAGAGTCTCCCTGGGGGCTTCCCTGGTGGTCCAGTGGGTAAAAAGTCTGCCTTGCAGTGCAAGGGACACAGGTTCGATCCCTGGCCTGGGAAGATCCCATGTGCCACGGAGCGGCTGGACCGGTGTGTCCAATTATGAGCCAGTACTCTGGAGCGCATGCGCTCAGAGCCAGTGCTCTGCAGCGAGAGAGGCCACTGCGATGGGAGAACCGCACAGGCTGAAGAATAAAGATGGATGAAAATAAATAAAGTAACCATTAAAAAAAAAACAAACCAGAGTCTCTCTGGCTTGTAAAGCCTAAAGAAGTTGCTATCTGACCCCCGACAGAAAATGTTTCTGATCCTTGACGTCGAGGAAGGATCGTTTTCAGGGAAGCCTTCTGAGATGATAGCTGAACACAAACAGTGGACACTTCCAGTGTCCAGACATTTTGAAATCCTAGTTGGCACCAGCTCCAGCCTTCTGCCCACACCGACTGGGGACCGAGGTGCGGCGGGGGAGACAGGGGCCAGGCGAGGTGGTGCGGTGCTGAGCACCGCCAGGTCGGGAGAAGGGCACCTGGGGCGAGAGGCACTGGCTGCTGCCCGGGTGACGTCGGTCAGATCACGTGTCTTACTTGGCCCGGTCAGACGGGCCTGAGGGCCCTGAGGATCTAACATCTAACAGCTGTGTTCATCCTTCACGGACAGATCCGAAGTTCTAAATCTTTGCAGTCCCAGTAGTTCACCTTAAATGCCAGGAAGCCTATCAAGGCCTGCTGGAATTTCTCCTCACGAAGCAAAACTGCTGCACCAGTTCTAGACCTCACAGCCTCAGGGAGGAAAGCTGATCTCTTTTCCCCAAGCACTGAACAAAGGCTGCGGCTCTTATTTCCTGCTCTGGGTCAGGTTTTCGTTCTTGAACCAACTGGTACTTGAGGGGTAGGGAGAGGCAGAACCTGCTGATCTGTCTGAGTCACCTGGACAACTGGAGGTCAAGCTCACATACTCCATGCATTTGAAAATGAGGAACGAGTAGCTCTCAAATACTTGTTGTACCCCAAGAAGTAGGAATAGATACCCGGGCAAGCGAAGGGTAGGTGTCGGCTACGTAGAGCCAAATCCAGCCCTCCGCTTGTTCTAGTAAAGAAAGTGTTACGGAGCACAGCCACGCTCAGACATGTGTGTGTTATCTGGGACTGCCTTCCCACCACAGAGATGGCTGATTCCTCGCAACAGAGTCTCGCGGGGGGCTTCCCTGGTGGTCCAGTGGGTAAAAAGTCTGCCTTGCAGTGCAAGGGACACAGGTTCGATCCCTGGCCTGGGAAGATCCCATGTGCCACGGAGCGGCTGGACCGGTGTGTCCAATTATGAGCCAGTACTCTGGAGCGCATGCGCTCAGAGCCAGTGCTCTGCAGCGAGAGAGGCCACTGCGATGGGAGAACCGCACAGGCTGAAGAATAAAGATGGATGAAAATAAATAAAGTAACCATTAAAAAAAAAAACAAACCAGAGTCTCTCTGGCTTGTAAAGCCTAAAGAAGTTGCTATCTGACCCCCGACAGAAAATGTTTCTGATCCTTGACGTCGAGGAAGGATCGTTTTCAGGGAAGCCTTCTGAGATGATAGCTGAACACAAACAGTGGACACTTCCAGTGTCCAGACATTTTGAAATCCTAGTTGGCACCAGCTCCAGCCTTCTGCCCACACCGACTGGGGACCGAGGTGCGGCGGGGGAGACAGGGGCCAGGCGAGGTGGTGCGGTGCTGAGCACCGCCAGGTCGGGAGAAGGGCACCTGGGGCGAGAGGCACTGGCTGCTGCCCGGGTGACGTCGGTCAGATCACGTGTCTTACTTGGCCCGGTCAGACGGGCCTGAGGGCCCTGAGGATCTAACATCTAACAGCTGTGTTCATCCTTCACGGACAGATCCGAAGTTCTAAATCTTTGCAGTCCCAGTAGTCTGGACCACCAAGTTCTGGCAGGGCGAGATGGCTGATTCCCGCTTACACCACCGCTGTCTTCATGTTCAAGGTTACATCCGGATCTACTGGTCCCTGTGTTTGGACTAGTGCAGGAATGAGGCTGCATGCAAACCTTTAGAATCTTTTCACACAGTCTTCTAGCTCAGTTCTTGCCTTCTTATACTGGTAGTGAAGACATGGTGGCTGAGCTACGAAAGATTTCCTTACTATAGGCAGAAAAGCATGTATCCACAAGCGTGTGCGTGCTCAGTCACTTCAGTCACGTGTGACTCTTTGTAACCCCACGGATTGGAGCCCCCCCGGCTCCTCTGTCTAAGGGACTTTCGAGGCAAGAATACAGGAGTACGTTGCCATGCCCTCCTCCTGGGGATCTTCCAGATCCAAAGATCGAACCCATGTCTCTTAGGCCTTCTGCATCGGCAGGAGGGTTCTTTACCGCTAACACCACTTAGGAAGTCCCACATGCATCCACAAAAATCCGATCAGTGCCTTCAGAGGTGTCCAGGTACGGGTGGCAATAGGAGCCCTTGCATGTGTGCACACTCCCCACTATACACACCCAAATGTATGCACAGATTCCTGCAGACAGGAGCCCCCGGCAGCCCTTTAAATGTCCATCACATGCATTCACTGCAGCCTCAGGTATTAGCACCTGTGTGGGCCACGCTCACCTCTAAGAGGTTCTTGGCACGGAAAAGGTCGTGGAGCTCCCACGTGGAATTTCAAAGAAAAGGTTATTTTTCAGAAATGCCAGAAAATGTATATGTGCACTGAAAATGAAGCAGATTCTTTTCTGAATTTTTCTGATTAGAATTTTAAATTATTTTCTGTGGACCCACTTATTTGTTGGTTCATGTATTCCTTCAATTATTCGTTTCAACACCCCTGCTTGGCTGGAGCCCCAGAGGTGTGTGCACATAGTTCTGCCATTGAGATGACCACGGCTTCAAACCCTGATGACCAGGGAGTACTCACTCGCGGTCACACCAGTGTTCCCTACATGTGCACACACACACACAGAGACTAACGGAGCTCTGAGCCTGAATCCCCAAGAAGAAATCTGGCACTGGAAACCGCATGGTCAGACATAGCCAGAGCTTCTGGAAGACCTCTCTTTGCCCTCCTGGTGTTTGGCCACTGTGGGTTCCAAGCTCAGCAGGAAGCCTCAGAATGCGCTTGCCCAGAGCGAGCCCTGCAGCCCTCGGAGGTGGACAGGAGTCTGTTTCAGAGGAGAGAGAAAGATGGGGGCAGGTGGAAGGAGGGCACACCCCACAGGAGACGGCCCAGCATGGCCCAGGACCCCAGACAGGGACCAACACTGTGTCCTACGTGTTTGGATATTACAGGAATGACCGACAGCCCGACCCCCTTCAAATTACAAGCTCACCCAGTCCCCAGACTCAGACTTTAGTCTGATTCAGGACTTCTGTTCTTGGCTTTCAAAACTGCTGGGTGGGTCTCACCCCAGTGTTCCGATGTAATTGGTCTGGGATGGGGCCTGGGCATCTGGATATATAAAACCTTCCCAGGTGATTCTAATGTGCGGCCAAGGTTGGGAACCTTTAGTCCACAGGGGCCCTGGTGAGTTCCTGGGACGGGGATCTCACTAACTGTCCGGGCAGCCTCCTTGCTTCCGGGACATGGCCAGAGTCAAGAGTATCTTCCACAGGAATGAGGTACCAAATCCCAGGGTGGTGAGAGCAAGCCCAGGGAGGACCCTACCACCAGCACCGTGGTTCCTGCACCCTCCTCTCTGGGTGTCCATCTCCAACAAGACCTGCCATCACATGCATTCACTGCAGCCTCAGGTATTAGCACCTGTGTGGGCCACGCTCACCTCTAAGAGGTTCTTGGCACGGAAAAGGTCGTGGAGCTCCCACGTGGAATTTCAAAGAAAAGGTTATTTTTCAGAAATGCCAGAAAATGTATATGTGCACTGAAAATGAAGCAGATTCTTTTCTGAATTTTTCTGATTAGAATTTTAAATTATTTTCTGTGGACCCACTTATTTGTTGGTTCATGTATTCCTTCAATTATTCGTTTCAACACCCCTGCTTGGCTGGAGCCCCAGAGGTGTGTGCACATAGTTCTGCCATTGAGATGACCACGGCTTCAAACCCTGATGACCAGGGAGTACTCACTCGCGGTCACACCAGTGTTCCCTACATGTGCACACACACACACAGAGACTAACGGAGCTCTGAGCCTGAATCCCCAAGAAGAAATCTGGCACTGGAAACCGCATGGTCAGACATAGCCAGAGCTTCTGGAAGACCTCTCTTTGCCCTCCTGGTGTTTGGCCACTGTGGGTTCCAAGCTCAGCAGGAAGCCTCAGAATGCGCTTGCCCAGAGCGAGCCCTGCAGCCCTCGGAGGTGGACAGGAGTCTGTTTCAGAGGAGAGAGAAAGATGGGGGCAGGTGGAAGGAGGGCACACCCCACAGGAGACGGCCCAGCATGGCCCAGGACCCCAGACAGGGACCAACACTGTGTCCTACGTGTTTGGATATTACAGGAATGACCGACAGCCCGACCCCCTTCAAATTACAAGCTCACCCAGTCCCCAGACTCAGACTTTAGTCTGATTCAGGACTTCTGTTCTTGGCTTTCAAAACTGCTGGGTGGGTCTCACCCCAGTGTTCCGATGTAATTGGTCTGGGATGGGGCCTGGGCATCTGGATATATAAAACCTTCCCAGGTGATTCTAATGTGCGGCCAAGGTTGGGAACCTTTAGTCCACAGGGGCCCTGGTGAGTTCCTGGGACGGGGATCTCACTAACTGTCCGGGCAGCCTCCTTGCTTCCGGGACATGGCCAGAGTCAAGAGTATCTTCCACAGGAATGAGGTACCAAATCCCAGGGTGGTGAGAGCAAGCCCAGGGAGGACCCTACCACCAGCACCGTGGTTCCTGCACCCTCCTCTCTGGGTGTCCATCTCCAACAAGACCTGCCTCCTCCGGAAAGCCGGCCGTAACTGCCGATTCCTGCGGGTCCCTCTCCAGGCTCTGAGCACCCAGAGCCTAAGGGCAGAGTCCTGGCTTCCGGCCCCAGGTGTCCAGCCCACGAAGGATCGTTGGAGGCTGCAGGGTGGCCTGAGGGAGCACAGAGTCTGGCAGATGCTGGCCTGATGGCTGCCACTGATCCCTTCACTGTCCAGAGGCTGCTCGCTCGGCCACAAGGCAGCCAGAGGATCGCGGTGTGAGACACAGCGGAACGAGCCTGTAGCTCGTGAACACATCCCGCCGGGCACACAGAGGGGTCCCATCCCCCAACTGGAGACGTGCCTGATGGGCAGGACCAACCTCTCCACTTGACACAGCAAGCCCAGTAACTGGAGCCGCCATACTCTTTAGGGAGCAGCAAAAAAGTCTTCATGTCTTTTAAAATAATAAGAAGAAAAACTGAATATTGTCCAGGCTGGATTACATTTTTTTTTTCCCCTTGCCAATGCCATTTTAAAATATAATTTTAAAGTTTCTTATGGAGGAAGGAGTACCCCCCAAGCCATCCTGCAACCCCATTGAGGAGGGTGATATTCAGCTCTGAAAGGGGACCCGGGAGGGGACACCCCACCACCCAGCGCCCCAGGTCAGGGTCTCAGAACGCAAAGCCTGCCCCCAGCAAAGCCAGCTCCCATCAGCAGAGCTTCTCTGGGAAGCTGAGGGAGGTGAAAGCACACACTCTGGGGTTACACGGTTCAGACCCGAGCTGTGTGTCTTAGGCAAGTTGCTCTACCTCTCTGTGCCTCCATTTCTGCTTCCATTTTAGGGAGCGCTGAGTCTCCTCGGAGGGTCGTCCTGAGGGTTCAGGGAGATGATGCATTTGGAGACTGGGCACCTGGGAGGTCTGTGTTTTGGCTTCAGAGAAAATGGAGCCTCCTCGACCCAGTCTCCCTTCTCCTGCTCACTTCCATGTGACCTTGAGTCAGCTACGTCCTCACTGTCTCCTGAGTCAGACGTTCATCAGAGGGCGCCCGGGCACCCAGCTGCCCCCTCCCATTCAGCTTTAGATAGGCGCCCTGGAGAGAGGGTCTGGGTCACCTCCCCTGTCCCTGCCGGTCTGTGGTCAAGACAAAAGGATGAGCCGACCTTCAGCGCTGCTGTGCTGTGACAGGTGATGTGAGAAACTTAATCACTGGCTCTCTGTGTGGGGGTCACGGCTCATCACTTACAGTCACGTGGCCCTGTGTGGCCTCAGTCTTCTTATCTGTGAAATGGCCGTATCCATCTTCCAGGGCTGTGTGAGGATGTAGTGAGCTCCATTTGCTCTTATGGGTGCTCAGTCCCCAGGGGACTCCTCTCTCCCTTCCCCACACTGTTCCTACTTCTGGTCCTGGCTGAAAACTGGAAATCTCAGCTCCATCACCAGCATTCCACAGGCGCCCAGTGAACCCTCACACAATTTTCCTGACGTTCACCTCGAAACCGATAGCTTTCAAAGCACTTGCATCTTACGAAGCACAGAGACACATATTATTCTCGTCTCCTAAGTCCTGAGATAAGTCATCTTTTCTAAAGAAAGATTAGAAAGATTACCCACAATCCCTCTCCCCAGAAGCAACTACTTTATTAACATGTTGGCATGTTTTTTCCTATTAATATTTCCTTTGCTACTTTTTAAAAGACTTTTTATTGGAGTATAACATCCAAAAAATGTGTACAGGGCATGCCTTAGTCCCTTTGGACGGTTATCAGAGAACACACCACTGACTGGGAAGCTTATAAACGACGGGACTTTATTGCTTGCAGTCCTGGAGGCTGGAAGTTGGAGCTGTGGGTGCCGGCGCGACCGGGCTTTGCCGAAAGCTCTCTTCTGAGCTGCATATGAATGTCTCCTCATTCTGTGTTCACGGGGCAGAAAGAGAAAGAGAGAGCCCTTTGGGGTCCTTTTATTAGGGCACAAATCCCATTCTTGAGACTTCACCTCACAGCATAACCACCTCCCAAGGCCCCACCTCCTGATACCCTCGCCTTGATTTCAACATATGAATTTGAGTGGGACACACACATGAGCCCATGATAGTGCATAAGATGAAGAGAGGGAGAGAGAAAGTGTGTGTGTGTATGTGCATGTGCACGTGCTCAGTCGTGTCCAACACTTTGCAACCTCATGGCCTGTGCAGCTTGCTAAATATTTCTATGAACGTAGCCGCCAGCTGGACCAAGATACGCAGTCCCCCAGCCCCGCAGCAGTCCCCTCGTCCCCACCCACCCCTGGCCTAAGAGAGACCCAGTTCTAGGCTCTGTCACCACAGACGAGTGTCGCTTGTTCCAGGATTCTGTGTGCAGAAGGCTGCGTGTAGCTCCCTTGTTTCAGTGTAACAGCTGGGAGGCCTTTGAGTCTTATCTGGGCTTCCGCTTTTTCATGCACCATCCAGAATTCATCCATTCTGTTGAACATTCGAGCTATTTCTAGTCTGGGACTATTATGAATAAAGCTGCTATGACCATTCATGTCCTCTTGTGAATTTCACACCATGAAGACATTGTCCTTATCATCATGTATATTATACTTGTATGTTACATTATATATCATATACATAATAAATGCATTAAAATAGTAACACACTAATGAAAACTAATATAACTTTATCACAGTGAAGTCTTAACTACATGATCTATATACACGATTCATGGTTATATACAAGTCACCATGGTCACCCAAAGTTACAACGTGAGTTTTTCTGCACATCCTTAAGATTCCTTCATTATCATTGTGGTTCAAGGCTATAAAAATAAACAAAACTCAATTTTAATTTTCTATTTTATAGATGCGGGAACTGAGGATCAGAGAGTGACAGTGAACTCCCTCCTCAAACACTGGCCCTGGACTCCTTCCTCTCATTAAAGAGCTTCACTGTGAGGAAGGAAACAGTGCCCAATACAAACACAAGCGCCCAACCCGCCAGGGAAAAGGACATTTCACATGGAACAGAGAAATGAAATGTTTAAGGAAGATGAGAGGCGTTTTGTGGGCTGGCTTTTACAAACATGAGGCAGAAAGAACCGAGAGGGTCTGGGAACACCTTCCCTACCCTGAGTCCATCCCCATCTCCACCCCCAGCCCCCTTTAGGAGTTAAGGCACCTTGGCAACAGGATTTAAGGGAGCACTCGCCGCGCCCACCACTGGCGACGCCAGAGCAGCGTCTATGCGGGTCGACCCCGCCAGGCTGGGGCCCCGGGAGCAGCCCAGGGAAGCAACCCAGGGCCTCTTACCAAGATTTCTGCAAACTTCCAGGTAGGAGAAGGCTCTGGCGGCGGATTAGAGGCTTTTCAAGGGACACTGGGCCTCCGCATCCAGAAGTATCCGGAGTTACTTCAGCTCCTAGACTCCGGGGAATTGTTGGTCAACCAGGAAGAGGAAGTTCCAGGATTCTGTGTGCAGAAGGCTGCTTTTGTTTCAGTGTAACAGCTGGGAGGCCTTTGAGTTTTTGGGCTTCCGCTTTTTCATGCACCATCCAGAATTCATCCATTCTGTTGAACATTCGAGCTATTTCTAGTCTGGGACTATTATGAATAAAGCTGCTATGACCATTCATGTCCTCTTGTGAATTTCACACCATGAAGACATTGTCCTTATCATCATGTATATTATACTTGTATGTTACATTATATATCATATACATAATAAATGCATTAAAATAGTAACACACTAATGAAAACTAATATAACTTTATCACAGTGAAGTCTTAACTACATGATCTATATACACGATTCATGGTTATATACAAGTCACCATGGTCACCCAAAGTTACAACGTGAGTTTTTCTGCACATCCTTAAGATTCCTTCATTATCATTGTGGTTCAAGGCTATAAAAATAAACAAAACTCAATTTTAATTTTCTATTTTATAGATGCGGGAACTGAGGATCAGAGAGTGACAGTGAACTCCCTCCTCAAACACTGGCCCTGGACTCCTTCCTCTCATTAAAGAGCTTCACTGTGAGGAAGGAAACAGTGCCCAATACAAACACAAGCGCCCAACCCGCCAGGGAAAAGGACATTTCACATGGAACAGAGAAATGAAATGTTTAAGGAAGATGAGAGGCGTTTTGTGGGCTGGCTTTTACAAACATGAGGCAGAAAGAACCGAGAGGGTCTGGGAACACCTTCCCTACCCTGAGTCCATCCCCATCTCCACCCCCAGCCCCCTTTAGGAGTTAAGGCACCTTGGCAACAGGATTTAAGGGAGCACTCGCCGCGCCCACCACTAGGCGACGCCAGAGCAGCGTCTATGCGGGTCGACCCCGCCAGGCTGGGGCCCCGGGAGCAGCCCAGGGAAGCAACCCAGGGCCTCTTACCAAGATTTCTGCAAACTTCCAGGTAGGAGAAGGCTCTGGCGGCGGATTAGAGGCTTTTCAAGGGACACTGGGCCTCCGCATCCAGAAGTATCCGGAGTTACTTCAGCTCCCTAGACTCCGGGGAATTGTTGGTCAACCAGGAAGAGGGAACGAGGCCGTGGGGGCTGGATCAGACACAAGGGAAAGAGATTCCTGCCGTCCCTCTGCTCCCTTTCACAGAAAGGCTCACCCGCTCTGGCTTCAGCTGTAGAACTGTACAGCCAATCAGGAGCCAGAGCCCAGCCCTTCACCTTTGCCCCTGGGCTCAGAGAAGGCCATCAGTGAGCCCAAAGCCTCCCAGCCCTTACCGGTGTGTGGTCTTCCCTGGGCTGCTCTGTGTGTAAGGCGCCCTGGTTTGGGGTTTGGAGGGGAGGGCAGAGAGGCAGCCAGGAGCCAGTTCCGGAGCTCTCCTTCCGCAGGCTCTCAACGCCACCCCTCACTGCTAAACACTTGGAATAGCTGGGCTCTCTTGCGGTATGTAAGAAGGGGCTTTTCCAGTTACTCTTGGAGACACATGCATGCTTTGGGTTGTAAGAAGGCATTAAAGGAGCCTTAAGACAAAAGCGGTACGGATGGCGGACGTGCACGTGGGGCGTCTCCCCAGAGCCAGCCGTGGCGGGGGCTCCCATCCGCTCCCGTCGCCTCCACTTGGAGGGAGCGGAGGGAGCTCGGAGACACCTGGTCCTACAGGTCGTTCTGGGCACCGGGGATGCAAGCGGTGTCGCTGCCCCGGAGCACCCGGCGGACCTGAGGTCACGGACAGCTGGAACTCCCACGGGGTGGGGCGGGGCGTCTCCCAGCCCAGGGTCGGTGCTGAGGCGGCTGCAGGAATGACTCTTCACCTCGGAGAAGCCCGAGAGACAGCACGATGGGAGACAGAGGAGGGACTCAATGGAGCAGAAGCCACAGCCGTGTCCCCAGGCCAGAGGAGGCCCCACTTCAGAAGGGAGGGCCACCTTTCGGGTGCCCCCTCCGCTTTGTAGCAAGTCCCTCCTCATGCGGAAACCGTGAACCGAGGGCTGGCACGCACACCTGTGTGTGTGGAACACTGATTCTGTGTGCAGTCACTCTGTCCTGTCCAACTCGTCGAGACCCGGTGGACTATAGCCCATCAGGCTCCTCTGTCCGTGGGATTTCCCAGGCAAGAACACTGGAGTGGGTTTCCATTTTTTTCAGATCTTCCCAACCAGGGATCAGACCCGCGTCTGCTGCGTCTCTTTGCATTGCAGGTGGATTCTTTGCCTGTTGAACCATCCGATACTTACTATCATGAGCGTCATTAACAGCGTTGTCACTAACTCTTGCAGCACTGGTCTCCACCAGGCACGATGACTCCGCAGAAGCGTATGCTGCCCTCTCTGTGCTAGGAGAGAAAGGAGCTGGGGAGGCCACGTGCGCCGCCCCCACAGCCAAGACCCCGAGGAGGCTGATGTCACTGCTAACTCCAGTGCTGGGGCTGCCTGAGCCGGGGAGCCCAGCTACTCACACTGCAAGGAAGTGCAGTGGGTGCCTTTCGAGGACGATCTGGATGGTCGGCAAGGGCACTGTGCATGCATGTGCGCAAATACAGGGAGATCCTGTCCAGCATCAGTCTGCAGAATCCCTTCTCACTAAAATACCCCTGAAACCCAGGTCAGATAAGGAGACATGCCTCCTTTTGAGCTTCAACCCAATCCCCACTCTATCTCCCGTGTGGATTCTGCAGCCCTCTTTTTCCCCGTCCTTGCCGTCTCCATCCTTCCCTGCTGTGTGAGGAGTGGGCACACCCTGAGTGGCCGGAAATTCTCAGTTTCTCCTGGCACGGTGACTCGAGGCTCATCGATGTGCTTCCTGGCTGACTCTCATTCAGCGGCTCTCCACACTGGGTCTGTCTGTCTGTCTTTCTGCTGGGCTGCACGGTCCTCACGGGCAGCACTGGTATTTATCTCCTGTCCCCAGCGTCAGTCCAAGGCTTGGCACGAAAGAGAGGGAGGGCCCAGGCCTCTGTCTCGGGGAGTCCTCAAACTTCCGTCTCTGCTGAATGGCAGAGGTCTCAGAAACAGAAAGCCTCATCTAAGTTGTTACAATGTCAAGCATAGACAATACACTTCTTATATGTTTCTGGAATCTCCAATACTACCGATTGCTAGATATGAATGCTTACCCCAGATTCTGAGCTGTGACTCTTCTAACTGCAGAGACTATATCCAAGAGGACCAAACACACCTCATAGTATGCATCAAAAGAAACTCCAAATGGAACAACATGTTTAGGTGCAAAACAAAAACAAAAAAGCTAAAAATGAAACATAACAACAACTACAAAATCATTTGGAGCCTGTAATCCCAGGCAAGGGTTTTTTTGCCCCACTCAGACCGCGTCTGCTGCGTCTCTTTGCATTGCAGGTGGATTCTTTGCCTGTTGAACCATCCGATACTTACTATCATGAGCGTCATTAACAGCGTTGTCACTAACTCTTGCAGCACTGGTCTCCACCAGGCACGATGACTCCGCAGAAGCGTATGCTGCCCTCTCTGTGCTAGGAGAGAAAGGAGCTGGGGAGGCCACGTGCGCCGCCCCCACAGCCAAGACCCCGAGGAGGCTGATGTCACTGCTAACTCCAGTGCTGGGGCTGCCTGAGCCGGGGAGCCCAGCTACTCACACTGCAAGGAAGTGCAGTGGGTGCCTTTCGAGGACGATCTGGATGGTCGGCAAGGGCACTGTGCATGCATGTGCGCAAATACAGGGAGATCCTGTCCAGCATCAGTCTGCAGAATCCCTTCTCACTAAAATACCCCTGAAACCCAGGTCAGATAAGGAGACATGCCTCCTTTTGAGCTTCAACCCAATCCCCACTCTATCTCCCCGTGTGGATTCTGCAGCCTCTCTTTTCCTCGTCCTTGCCGTCTCCATCCTTCCCTGCTGTGTGAGGAGTGGGCACACCCTGAGTGGCCGGAAATTCTCAGTTTCTCCTGGCACGGTGACTCGAGGCTCATCGATGTGCTTCCTGGCTGACTCTCATTCAGCGGCTCTCCACACTGGGTCTGTCTGTCTGTCTTTCTGCTGGGCTGCACGGTCCTCACGGGCAGCACTGGTATTTATCTCCTGTCCCCAGCGTCAGTCCAAGGCTTGGCACGAAAGAGAGGGAGGGCCCAGGCCTCTGTCTCGGGGAGTCCTCAAACTTCCGTCTCTGCTGAATGGCAGAGGTCTCAGAAACAGAAAGCCTCATCTAAGTTGTTACAATGTCAAGCATAGACAATACACTTCTTATATGTTTCTGGAATCTCCAATACTACCGATTGCTAGATATGAATGCTTACCCCAGATTCTGAGCTGTGACTCTTCTAACTGCAGAGACTATATCCAAGAGGACCAAACACACCTCATAGTATGCATCAAAAGAAACTCCAAATGGAACAACATGTTTAGGTGCAAAACAAAAACAAAAAAGCTAAAAATGAAACATAACAACAACTACAAAATAAACCAGTAAATTAAAAATGTTAGAAGCAAGCATAGCATTTTATACATACTTCCAGGATGGGGAAGTCCTTTCTCTATCATGACACACAACTCAAACATTATAAATACTGTTGAATTCTCATAAATAAAATTTTTGAACGTGCAAGGGGAAAAATCAAGGAAGCAAAATCAAAAAGAAAGAAACAAACAGGGGGCAGATTTTGCACCTCATGTCACAGGTGAAGACACACTTTCCTTGGTATTTAAAGACCTCCTGTAAATCAGTAAGACAAAAACTCCAACAGAAGAAGAAATGGCCAGGGACATGAACTGCCTGGGTTCAAAGCCCAGCTCTTTCAGTTACTAGCTGTGTGTCCTTGGACAAGTTCCTTGACCTCTCTGGATCTTGGT
This sequence comes from Tragulus kanchil, assembly GCA_022376925.1. Taxonomy (NCBI): domain Eukaryota; kingdom Metazoa; phylum Chordata; class Mammalia; order Artiodactyla; family Tragulidae; genus Tragulus; species Tragulus kanchil. The sequence continues at coordinate 180,521,804 of JAIOJX010000032.1, read as the reverse complement.
TTTCTTGTCTGTGTAAGGATCCTTTCCTTGTGCAGGTTACTGTGGAGATTAAATACTGTACATGACTCTTCCCCAGGAATTGCTACTGTTTACTTGTCGGCCACCTCTAAGACTGGGAGTTTCCTTGGGGTAGGGGCTGTGTCCCACACAGCCTCTCTGGTCATGTAGCTGTGTTTGGAGGATCAGTCTGTCTGCCTGAACTTGCTAGGAATGACAAGGTGAGTCAGGATATCAAGGGTCCAATCTCCAGTCTTTTGGCCTAAGACTCAGATAACCCATCTAAGGTCCCCACTCTGCATTCAGGTTAAAAGGAAGGGAGAAAATACACTAAGGACCTTGAGTGGCACATGCAGGCCTCCACCTAACAACAGTTAGAGCTACATGGGCCCTGGGTGAAAGTTAAAATTCATGGACTGTTGATTAACACATGAAACAGGAAGTTTCTAAATAGCTGGGCAGCCAGGCCATTCAGCAGGCTGAGGGCCACAGCTTAAAAGCCTGGTTTAAAAGAGGGGGAGGGAAAGGGAGGGAAACCCCTAAGCCTGCTCCGTTTTACATTCCAGCGACACACATGGTCACTTCTGCCAGCGCCTCTTGGGGAGGCACAGCCGCCTGGCCTCCTAGTGGGCTTTGAAAGGACAGTGGCACCCTAGCGCAGGGAGAGAGGAGAGGCGGGTGGGGAGGGGGTGTGTGTGTGTGTTCACCCTCACAGGCCACAGGCTGCTCCTCCTGCCTGCTCTTAAAGCCACCCCTGCGTCCTGGATGAACCAGCAAAATGAAAAACAAAAATAAACAAAAAAAAGTAAATTAAAAATGTTAGAAGAAAGAAACTTTACCCATGGAAGTCCTTTCTCTATCATGACACACAACTCAAACATTATAAATACTGTTGAATTCCTAAATAAAATTTTTGAACGTGCAAGGAAAAATCAAGGAAGCAAAATCAAAAAGAAAGAAACAAACAGGGGGCAGATTTTGCACCTCATGTCACAGGTGAAGACACACTTTCCTTGGTATTTAAAGACCTCCTGTAAATCAGTAAGACAAAAACTCCAACAGAAGAAGAAATGGCCAGGGACATGAACTGCCTGGGTTCAAAGCCCAGCTCTTTCGGTTACTAGCTGTGTGTCCTTGGACAAGTTCCTTGACCTCTCTGGATCTTGGTTTTCTTGTCTGTGTAAGGATCCTTTCCTTGTGCAGGTTACTGTGGAGATTAAATACCGTACATGACTCTTCCCCAGGAATTGCTACTGTTTACTTGTCGGCCACCTCTAAGACTGGGAGTTTCCTTGGGGTAGGGGCTGTGTCCCACACAGCCTCTCTGGTCATGTAGCTGTGTTTGGAGGATCAGTCTGTCTGCCCTGAACTTGCTAGGAATGACAAGGTGAGTCAGGATATCAAGGGTCCAATCTCCAGTCTTTTGGCCTAAGACTCAGATAACCCATCTAAGGTCCCCACTCTGCATTCAGGTTAAAAGGAAGGGAGAAAATACACTAAGGACCTTGAGTGGCACATGCAGGCCTCCACCTAACAACAGTTAGAGCTACATGGGCCCTGGGTGAAAGTTAAAATTCATGGACTGTTGATTAACACATGAAACAGGAAGTTTCTAAATAGCTGGGCAGCCAGGCCATTCAGCAGGCTGAGGGCCACAGCTTAAAAGCCTGGTTTAAAAGAGGGAGAGGGGAAAAGGGAGGGAAACCCCCAAGCCTGCTCCGTTTTACATTCCAGCGACACACATGGTCACTTCTGCCAGCGCCTCTTGGGGAGGCACAGCCGCCTGGCCTCCTGGTGGGCTTTGAAAGGACAGTGGCACCCTAGCGCAGGGAGAGAGGAGAGGCGGGTGGGGAGGGGGTGTGTGTGTGTGTTCACCCTCACAGGCCACAGGCTGCTCCTCCTGCCTGCTCTTAAAGCCACCCCTGCGTCCTGGATGAACCAGGATTCAGTGTCAGCCATCGGGGTGACATGACCCCATGAGATCAGGAGACGATGGAGACCTTGATTCGGTGAAATGAATATCTGTGGATTGAAGGGAACATTTCTGGGGACCTGAAGTCCCAAACTTGCAGCTCAGTGGCCCCCTGCCCTCCCTGGATCTCAGTCTCCCCCTCAAGAAGGAGGCCCAGGCTGTGTAGCCTCTACTGGACCGTGCACCCCGCACCCCCACTCCCCACGGGCTCGCTGCTCCATAGCGACTCTGGTCCAGAGGGCAGCCTCTCCCTGGCGCCATGGTTAGGAGGTGACCCTGTTCGCACCAGCCTGCTCGTGGACCAGGCCAGCCCGCTGCCTGGTGCCCTCAGCAAGCTGCCCTCCGTGTCTGCTGCGGGGCATCAGGCATCTGAGCTCACTCTGCTTGGAGAGCCATCGTGGAAGGGTCTGCGCTCGAGGCTGTGCACGCGCAGGGCTCGGAGCCCGTGTTTCTGCCTGTGGAATAGGATCACGACCTGACAGGTCCAAGAAATGACCTTTGCTGAACCTGAGAGACTCTAAAGGAGCCTGTCCCCTGGCGATGCAGCTGTTTCTAGTCTCTTCCAGCCCTCCGAGGCCTAGCCGATAGGAACTGCCTTCAGGAAGCCTTCCCTGGCCTCGCCAGTCTTATTTAAGACTGCGGGTTCCTCCTGACCAGGCTGGCTGGTCACTACACCGCACACCAGTCTCCTTAGAGAGCCAGGAGGCCTGTGCAACTTCCCTCTCCAGTCACTGGCTCCCTTGCCCCGTGGCTTCTCCTAGATTGCTGGCTACCCTTTCTCATCTTTGTCTCTCCCCTCCACCACCACCCCTAGAATATGCCTAGCTTAAAGCCTGGAAAGAGAGGGAAGGGAGGAAACCCCTAAGCCTGCTCCGTTTTACATTCCAGCGACACACATGGTCACTTCTGCCAGCGCCTCTTGGGGAGGCACAGCCGCCTGGCCTCCTAGTGGGCTTTGAAAGGACAGTGGCACCCTAGCGCAGGGAGAGAGGAGAGGCGGGTGGGGAGGGGGTGTGTGTGTGTGTTCACCCTCACAGGCCACAGGCTGCTCCTCCTGCCTGCTCTTAAAGCCACCCCTGCGTCCTGGATGAACCAGGATTCAGTGTCAGCCATCGGGGTGACATGACCCCATGAGATCAGGAGACGATGGAGACCTTGATTCGGTGAAATGAATATCTGTGGATTGAAGGGAACATTTCTGGGGACCTGAAGTCCCAAACTTGCAGCTCAGTGGCCCCCTGCCCTCCCTGGATCTCAGTCTCCCCCTCAAGAAGGAGGCCCAGGCTGTGTAGCCTCTACTGGACCGTGCACCCCGCACCCCCACTCCCCACGGGGCTCGCTGCTCCGCAAGCGACTCTGGTCCAGAGGGCAGCCTCTCCCTGGCGCCATGGTTAGGGAGGTGACCCTGTTCGCACCAGCCTGCTCGTGGACCAGGCCAGCCCGCTGCCTGGTGCCCTCAGCAAGCTGCCCTCCGTGTCTGCTGCGGGGCATCAGGCATCTGAGCTCACTCTGCTTGGAGAGCCATCGTGGAAGGGTCTGCGCTCGAGGCTGTGCACGCGCAGGGCTCGGAGCCCGTGTTTCTGCCTGTGGAATAGGATCACGACCTGACAGGTCCAAGAAATGACCTTTGCTGAACCTGAGAGACTCTAAAGGAGCCTGTCCCCTGGCGATGCAGCTGTTTCTAGTCTCTTCCAGCCCTCCGAGGCCTAGCCGATAGGAACTGCCTTCAGGAAGCCTTCCCTGGCCTCGCCAGTCTTATTTAAGACTGCGGGTTCCTCCTGAGCAGGCTGGCTGGTCACTACACCGCACACCAGTCTCCTTAGAGAGCCAGGAGACCTGTGCAACTTCCCTCTCCAGTCACTGGCTCCCTTGCCCCGTGGCTTCTCCTAGATTGCTGGCTACCCTTTCTCATCTTTGTCTCTCCCCTCCACCACCACCCCTAGAATATGCCTAGCTTAGTGCTTACGAACCAGATGGCCTGGGTTCAAACCCTGTCTCTGATGCTTCTGCTGTGTGACCTTGGACAGCTTAATTAACCTCCCTGTGCCTTGATGTCCTCCTTTTTGTAAAGCCCTTAGAACAGCATGTGACCCTGAGTAAGCACTATTAAAGGTTTTGTTTTAAGTGAACAGGGCATTGATAGGATCGCATCCTCAGGGTCACACGCTCATATGCCTGGAGACTTCAGAGGAGGAGCAGATGAGCGAGAGCGCTGGCTGAGGCCTAGGGCACCCAGGGCCACTCCAGCACCACCAGAGAAGGGCAGCAGCTCTTCAGCTCCTCCACTTGCTCTTCTGAGGGAAGGAGACACCAGGGCTTTTCATTTTCAAGAGAAGCTGAAAGTTCTATTTGAGCGTTTTAACGTAAGATCTCTCAAGGTTTAAATATAGACAGCTAATTTAGAAAAAAACCTGTCAAGGCGCTGAAAACTTCTGTCCACACGAAAACACACACAGAGATGGGGATAGCCACTCTATCAATAACTTCTAAAACCTGGAAGCACCCAAGATGTCCTTTAGTAGGTGATGGGTAAAGAAACTAGAGTACATCCGGATGATGGAATATTATTCAGTGCTAAAAAGAAGTGAGCTGTCGAGCTGTGAAAAGGTATAGAGACACCTTGAGTGCATATAACTAAGTGAAAGAAGCCAGTCTGAAAGACTGCCTGTGTAGAATTCCAAAGATACGACCTTCTCGAAAAGGCGCAGTTATGGAGCAGTAAGACGACCCACGCTTTCTGGAGATGGAGGGAAGGGAGAGGGATCAACAGCGCAGAGGCCTCCTGTTGCTGTTCAGCCGCACACTCGTGTCTGGCCCTTTGCCATCCCAGGGACGGCAGCACGCCGGGCTTCCCTGTCCTTCACCTTCTCCCGGGGTTTGCTCAAACTCCACCAAGTCGGTGATGCCATCCAACCATCTTGTCCTCTGAATTTCAGTGAAACTGCTTTGTGTGATCCATTTGTCCAAACCCATAGAGGGCCCAACATCAAGAGTGAACCCTGAAGCGCACTGTCAGCCTTGGGTGATGAGGACACGGCCGTGTGCGCTGGTCAGTTTCAGCACAGGGGCGGAGAGAAGCTGAGAGAGGAGGCGGCTGTGCGTGCGTTGGGGCGGAGTGCGGGCGGAGCTCTCCAAACCTTCTGCTCAGTTGTGCTGTGCACCTAAAACTGCTGTGAAAACAAAGTCAATCAAAAATTTTTAAAAGTCAATACATTGCGGGCCAAACAAAACACATCTACAGCCTGGATAGGGAAGACCCAGCTGTTACCTTAGGCATGCTTTGTTCAACAACTAGACTGTAAACTCCCTGAAGGCAGACGCCTGCTGCTCTAGTTCACTGTGGCACCCCATGAAGGCGGTGTGGGGGGAAGCAGGACTAGTGGAGTGCTGGCCAAGAGTGAATGAAGGAAAGGATGAGTGAATTGCATGCTCTAACAAGCAGGATGGTGGAAAACAATGTTTCCTGTGTCAACTATGTAGCAAGCACCATCTCGGACACATAATGAGCTTTGCCACATGAAGGTCAGGTGAACACTCTCAGGTGGAGGCATTATCAGCCCTGTCTTGCAGGTGTGGGAACAGAGGCTCAAGACGGGCTATGCTGTTTGTGCAGTCTCGTGTAGCTGAGTGTGGAAGGGTTCCCAAGCCTTCCAGAATCCAGTGGGGAAAGCTCCAACTCCAGGTTGCCTGGGTAGGGGTGGAGGCTGGGTGAATAGGCGAGTGGTTAGACGGTGGGTGAATGGAAGGAGGGAGGCCAGGTGGATGGGTATCTGGATGAATGTGTGATGAAGAGCTGGATGGATACATGTCTGGCTAGACAGCTGAAAACCTAATGTGCTCAGTCATGTCTGACTCTCTGCAACCCCGTGGACTGTAGCCTGCCCGGCTCCTCTGCCCATGGAATTCTCCAGGCAAGAATACGGGAGCGAGTTGCCATTTCCTTCTCTGGGGAATCTTCCAGACCCAGGGATCGGACCCTGTCTCTTCTCCTGCATCTTCTGCATCACAGGTGGGTTCTTTACCACTGAGCCACGGGGAAAGCGCGATGGGTGGATGGATCGAAGAATGGGTGAATTGATGAATGTACAGATAGACGGATGAATGGACAGACAGACAGTGAGGCTGAAGAACGCTGTCCCTCATGAAAGTCCCAACATAATCTTTCTTCCCTTTCCCGCCTCCTGTCACGGCACAGACTCCAGATATTTCCATTAAGCAGTCGAATCAGACGCCTGAACACAGTTTCACAGCAACAAAACCAGTTTAAACTGGGTGTTGGTGCTATGGGCGGGGGTGGGGAGTGGGGTGAGTTACCTTTCTTTCCCCTTCACACCTCGGCTGAGTGTAAACAACGTAAGGAGGTTGATCACAGAGCCATCCTCAAGTCAAGTCCTGCTGCAGAACCCACATTTCCTAAAGGACCACCCGCCTTCCCCTGTGAGGATCTGTGAGGATCGGGAAGGGCTGCCTCTCTCCCTGCCCTCCCTCCCTGTCCCTCCTCCACCGCCTCCACCTCCCGTGATGCTGGGCCCATACTGGAGAAGGGGGCTGAGATGCACATTTCCCAGCACAGATTCCCTTCCTGAATGTGCGATCTGGAGCAAGGCGCTGATTCTAACTGACCCTCTGTCTCCTCAGTTGCACGAAGAGCTATGACCATGCCTGTGCAGTACCTAGCACAGAGCAAGCGCTCGTTAAATTTTGGTTTCCTTCCACCCCCTTTGCCGTTCAGTCCCGCAGTCAGGTTCGACTCTGTGACCCCATGGACTGCAGCACGCCAGGCTTCCCTGTCCTTGACTATCTCCTTGAGTTTGCTCGGATTCATGTCCACTGAGGCAGTGATGCCATCCGACCATCTCGTCCTCTGTTGTCCCCTCCTCCTGCCCTCAATCCTTCCCACCATCCGGGCCTTTCCCAACGAGCTGGCTCTTCTAACCATGGTGGCCCATGGTGACTTCAGCTTCAGCATCAGCCCTTCTGATGTGAATCAGTCCTTCCTCATGCTCAGCCCTTAACAAAGGGCCCGTTCAGGTCCAGGCTGAGCAACTGGGGGAACTGGACTGTTTCCTTTGATAAGCTGAGCATTCATGCGGTCTCCTTGCATGAGGTGGGTAAGGACACCGCTTGGGTCTAGTACTTCTGTCGTGCAGGCGCGAATGGAAGGAAGCTGGAGTGCCCCTTCCAGGCTGAGTCAAGCTGTGTGCTTACGGCTCGTTATGCCTCCCCAGGTGCCCCCTTCATTGTGAGCAGAGGTTCTAACCTCAGATGCTCAGGATCAGTATTCATTCCCCACTTAAGTCCCTGACCCAAGAGCTTGGCTCGTGTCAAGTCAAAGGGGCATTTTGTCTGTCCCCAGGCCCTTCCCGCCAGGGTCTGCCTCCGCTTTTTATGTGCTCCAGTAAAACCCCAAGGTCTTCTCCGGTTAATACGGTAATTATGGCTCCCGAGCCAGCGGGAAGACCAAGCTTTTCCCAGAGTCTCGGAAAGGAAAACCTGAAACCTGGGCCATTAAAACCAGACCCGAGGGCAGCGAACTGGAATCTGGGAAGCAGTGTGGCATCATAGAAAAAGCCGGAGGCCCGGAGGCCTGCGACTCTGGATCCCGCCTTTGGCATGGCCCTGGGGGAAACTCCCTCATGCTCCGTGACGGGGTCTTGGGGTTCTCATCTGGGTGATGGGGTTGCCACTCACAAGGATGGAGACTGGAGACCCTGGGGGCATCGTGTGCACACACGCCTTCATTCAGCATCTGTTTATTTGTCGTCTGCTCTGAGTCAAGGGGCCTAAGGGACTTCGGTAATGCGCACACAGATCTCCCGAGGAAGGAACTGGTATCTCCATTCGAAGAAATGGGGCTCAAAGAACGTGGGCGACTTAACCCAGGCCAACAGCAAACACTGCAGGGGTCAAGCCTGTGTCTCTTTGGTGCTAAAGCGTATGCTCCTGTCGCCAAGCAACAGAGATCCCCACTGGACGCTTGGGTCCAAGTGACCTCAGGTGTGTCCAAGGAGAAAATGAAGGCCCAGAGGGGAGGACTAGCCCTGGGCCAGCCATAACTCTGCGTTTCTGATAAGGCCAGAGTGAGAGCCTGGCCCTGTCGCAGATGACTTCCTGGTTTCCTGTTAAATACCCCTTGGCAAAAGAGGTGCCCAAGGTACTAATTCACCACAGTCGGTCAAGGGCAGAGTTACCGAGAAACGGGAATGTGCCAGCCACAGGGCCCCCAACACCACTGGGAAGAACAGAGAATCACACGGAGGGAAAGTTACTACCGTTGTCATTCTTTTCTGGTCTTGCTGATGATGAAGAACAAGAAAGGCTCCCCTGGATGCTGATGTGTCTAATGCCTCCCTAGCACCCTGTTTTCCGACTGGGAGAAAGCACATCCTCCCGTAGACAAAAGACAAAAGGATGCAGCCAGGACGGTAAGCCTTGCTTTCACTGCGTTTATTTTTAAGGTTACTTTCTGTTTATTGCAGGGGACATGGTTTTCTGTCTCTATGGGCAGCTTCCTCTCTAAGGAAATTTATTCAAGTAAAGAGGATTGAGTTAAGAACCAATGTTGATAACTGTGGATTTAAAAGCTCAGTTTTTCCTGCTGTAGAGCACAGAGAACTATATTCAGTTGCTGCTGTTCAGCCGCTCAGTTATGTCCGACTCTTTGCAACCCCATGAACTGCAGCACGCCAGGCTTCCCTCTCCTTCCTCATCCCCTGGATCCTGCTCAAATTCATGTCCATTGAGTCAGTGATGCCATCCAACCATCTCATCCTCTGCCGTCCCCTTCTCCTGCTGCCCTCACTCTTTCCTAGCATCAAGGCCTTTTCCAATAAGTCAGCTCTTCACATCAGGTGGCCAGAGTATTGGAGCTTCAGCTTCAGCACCAGTCCTTCCAACAAATAGTCAGGGTTGATTTCCTTTACGTTTGACTGGTTTAATCTCCTTGCGGTCCAAGAGACTCTCAAGCATCTTCTCCAGCACCCCAGTTCAGAGGCATCAATTCTCCTGTGCTCGGCCTCTTTATGATTCAGCTCTCACGTCCACACACGACTCCTGGAAAAGCCATAGCTTTGACTGTACGGAACTTTGTCAGCAAAGGTGCTGTGTTCAGAATCCTGTGATAAACCATAATGGAAAAGAATATTTTAGGAAAAAAAGCATATATATATATATATATATATTTATTATATTTATGCATAACTGAATTACTCTGTTGTACAGAAGACACTAACACGACTCTGTCAACCAACCATACTTCAATAAATAAAATACTTTTTAATTTAATTTTATTTAAATGTGATTTTAAATTGTCAAACAACAGTTCAGCCGCTTTGCAGCTGTGGTTCCTCTAGGGACCATGGTGACCCAGGTCTGTGCAGCCCCACAGCTGTGGCTCCGACGGCACTTGATCCAGATGAGCGAGATGCGCGCGGGCTGCAGCCATGGCCGATGGCCCTGCCGCGGCCACACCGGATGCTGGACTGGGCTAAGTCGGATGGCCAGCACCCCACTTCAGCCCACTCCTAGCACATACACGGTCAAAGCAAGTCTCCAGTGCCTCCTGATTCTGACGCTGGGCAAGAAGGGGGCCCCACTTTCCAGTCCTTCCTGCCCAGCAGAGGACCTGGGGACAGACCCCCACGCTGACTTCTCTCTCCATCAAGGACAACATAGCCGATCCCTCTGACTCCTCTGCTCTGCCGTGACAGTGCTGATTTCCCTGGACGACGGGTACTCAGACTCCAGGAAACTCACTCTCTGGGCCTGGATCTGCTCTCTCCTCCAGAGGAGCTACCAGGTATGCTCCTGGGATGCATTGGTTCAGTTCATCCTCTCCACCCGTGGGGGGGGTTTAGTCAAATTCATGTCCATTGAGTTGGTGATGCCATCCAACCATCTCATCCTCTGCCGTCCCCTTCTCCTGCTGCCCTCACTCTTTCCTAGTATCAAGGCCTTTTCCAATGAGTCAGCTCTTCGCATCAGGTGGCCAGAGTATTGGAGCTTCAGCTTCAGCACCGGTCCTTCCAACAAATAGTCAGAGCTGATTTCCTTTACGTTTGACTGGTTTAATCTCCTTGCAGTCCAAGAGACTCTCAAGCATCTTCTCCAGCACCCCAGTTCAGAGGCATCAATTCTTCTGTGCTCGGCCTCTTTATGATTCAGCTCTCACGTCTATACACGACTCCTGGAAAAGCCATAGCTTTGACTGTACGGAACTTTGTCAGCAAAGGTGCTATGTTCAGAATCCTGTGATAAACCATAATGGAAAAGAATATTTTAGGAAAAAAAGCATATATATATATATATATATATATATTATATTTATGCATAACTGAATTACTCTGCTGTACAGAAGACACTAACACGACTCTGTCAACCAACCATACTTCAATAAATAAAATACTTTTTAACTTAATTTTATTTAAATGTGATTTTAAACTATTAAACAACAGTTTAGCCACTTTGCAGCTGTGGTTCCTCTAGGGACCATGGTGACCCAGGTCTGTGCAGCCCCACAGCTGTGGCTCCGACGGCACTTGATCCAGATGAGCGAGATGCGCGCAGGCTGCAGCCATGGCCGATGGCCCTGCCGCGGCCACACCGGATGCTGGACTGGGCTGAGTCGGATGGCTAGCACCCCACTTCAGCCCACTCCTAGCACATACACGGTCAAAGCAAGTCTCCAGTGCCTCCTGATTCTGACGCTGGGCAGGAAGGGGGCCCCACTTTCCAGTCCTTCCTGCCCAGCAGAGGACCTGGGGACAGACCCCCCACGCTGACTTCTCTCTCCATCAAGGACAACATAGCCGATCCCTCTGACTCCTCTGCTCTGCCGTGACAGTGCTGATTTCCCTGGACGACGGGTACTCAGACTCCAGGAAACTCACTCTCTGGGCCTGGATCGGCTCTCTCCTCCAGAGGAGCTACCAGGTATGCTCCTGGGATGCATTGGTTCAGTTCATCCTCTCCACCCGTAGGGGGAGATACTGTTGGTCCACCCATTTTACAGATGTGGAGACTGAGGACAAGCAATCCCATAGGACAGCTAGAAGCAGTAGAGGAGGATTTGAGGCCAGCCATGGGGGCCTCCTCTGTTAGTAACAGAATGGATGCCTTCCTGTCAGAAGCACGTTGAAAACAAACGCATCAAAACCAGTGCTGGGATGGGAATCAAACCTTCGAACTTCTTGCTCTGACTGCCCCGCAGTCTGCTGTGTGATCTTGGTCTAGTCCCTGCCCTCTCTGGGCCCCAGTATTTTCATCGGTAAAACTGTAGATGTTATTCCTGTTCGGGGGTCAGAGAGCTATAGATTCAGGCCAAATCCGGACAGTTCGTAAAGACTTACAGGAACAGAACCGCACCCGTTCACTCACGGGTCCTCCGTGGCCGCCCTGGCCCTGCGGCAGCAGAGATGCATACTTGTGATAAACTTTCGCTCTGGTCCTTAAACGTTTCCCCGTCCTAGCAGATGCGGGCCGACTGTTTCGTTCACCAGGGTTTCCCCAGAGCCTAGAACGGGACCTCCAGTCGGTTTCCCCTTTGATGGTTCAGTCGCTCAGTTGTGTCCAGCTCTCTGCGACCCCGTGGGCTGCGGCACACCAGGCTTCCCTGTCCTTCACCTTCTCCCAGAGCTTGCTCAAACTCACATTCATCAATTGGTGGTGCCGTCCAGCCATCTCATCCTCGATCACTTCCTTATCCTCCTGCCCTCAATCCTTCCCAGCATCAGGGTCTTTGCAACAGCACCTTGGCAAGCGTTTATCAGGCGCCCACTGTATAAGGAGTACAGGGCTAGGAGTTGGGGGCGGACACTCGTCTGTCTCAAGAGGAGCGGATCTGGTCATGAGCCCTGGGAGCTTGTCTGAAAGATGGGGCAGCGAGCCTGCCTCCCTCACTCCAGACATCAATCTCACGGGCTGCAATAATCACAGGCGTGTGGAATGTTCCAGCGGAGCTTGGTGAGCAGGTGATAGCACTCCTGCTATTTATAGAGGAAGAGACTCGTCTCAGGAGAGTGTCGAGGACCGAGGCCCATTGCCCTCCTAATTCGGCAGCAGCGAAAGGAAGGGCAAGAAGCACGTCAACGTAAATTGCAACGTCAGGTTTATTGGAAGAGCTAATTGAGGAGTGTGGCTTAGATGTCTGGCCAAACCCAAACTCCTAAGACTTCCTGCATGGAGTTAAATTCAGCCACACGATGGCTGGCCTCTTTCCTCCCCAAAGGAGGGGCTGGGAGAATGCCCCCAGATTCCCCATCCCAAAGTCCCCATCACCTCCCCACAAAGAAAAGGCTGAGTCAGGGGCTGAGGTGGGGAGCAGACTGCTTACCTCTCACTGGTCAATGCTGCAGAGGGGAGGAGGCGAAGTCTGTCTCTCTGGACGCTTGAGGAGAGAGGAGTTAACAGAAGAGACTTGTCTCAGATCACAGGTGAGCTGTGGGTCACACATCTGAACTTGAAGGAAAAGCAAAGCTGACCTTGTGGAGGACAACATATGGAGAGGCCTGGCAGGGAACAGCTTGTACCACAGCTGGACTCTGGGGACAGGGTCATGAGGGGCTGCTCCCAGAACGTGGGAAAGTGAAGGGACCGGCAGTAGAGGATGAATTACGGCTCTGGGCTGAAGCAGGATGGATGAAGAGAGAACTGTGGAGAACACTGGATCCCGGGGACAGCTGGCGCCTGGCGGAGGGGCTGCCCGGTGGGATAGGTCTAGAGCGCCTCGTGCTCTGGGTGCCGGTCATGAGGCAAGAGAGAACTGGGACACAAATACCCCAGCCTCTCTCGGCGGACACCCTCAGAGCTCCTGCTGGGCCTCCCAGGGGCTGACCCCACCGAGCAAGCGAACCTGGGAAATGCATTCCAGGCACAGAGCAACAGGGAATGGGGCTGGGGGGTGCTGGGGGCTTGGGAAGGAGGCGGGATGACAAAAAATATGGAAAATGAAGGGCTCACAAGTTGACTATGCTTTATGTCCAGTTGCTGCTTAGTCGCTAAGTCATGCCCGACTCCTTTGCAGCCCCAGGGGCTGTAGCCCACCAGGCCCCTCTGTCCATGGGGCTTTCCAGGCTAGAATACTGGAGTGGGTTGCCACTTTCTGCTCCGGGGGATCTTCCTGACCCAGGGGTCACACTTGCGTCTCCTGCATGGGCAGGTGGATTCTTTACCACTGAGCCACCTGGAAATACGTTCAGTATTTCATTCAATTTTACCAGCATGCTTCTTTGAAGGAGGACACATCTGCTCTTGTTACAGATGAGGAAGCTGAGGCTCAGAGAGATTTGGGAACATGGACAGAGGATCACAGGAAAGGGTTGCTGGGGCCCATCCTGGAATTCCATCTCCAGGATCTTTCTCACAGCAGACCCCACGGGGGGCTCTCCAGCACGCTTCCCAGGGCTCTGTCTGGGTCCCTGCCAGGTGGGGGAAAGGCTGGCTTTTTCTGACTGACTGTTCCAATGTTCTATAAAGGCATCCTCCCCTCGTTCCAAGTTTCACCGCTCTATTTGCCAAGTCTTCCACACAGTGTGAGTCTCTGCGAATCACGCCCCAGAGGCCGTCCACTCCGGCGCTTGCGGCCTCCTTAGCCGTGTGCACCCCTCACTGGGCTTCCCCAGGCGTTCAGGTGCGTCTGCTCAGCACTGGGCTCCGGGGACCTTCCTTGGCTCCTCTTCAAGAGCACTCAGATGAATGCGCCAGCAGACGGCTGAGCGCAGAGCGCGTGCAGGCTGTGAGGGGGGCCCGTCACTGAGAGCCTAGAGGGTCCCCTGCCCCGGGGGGCGCAGTGAGGACGGGTGGAAGGCACACGGCTCTTGGCGTTTGCTCAACGGGTGCTTCTTACGTGCTTCTGACGTGGGCGTGCGCCGGCCGTGTGGCCGCAGGCTCAGCCCCCAGGACGGCGCCCGGCACAGAGCCGGGTCTCCACCGCCACGCGGCAGACGAGGAATGCCGCGGGCTCTGGGTGACAGGCCCTGGAGTCCAGACCTGGCTTCCCTGCTCAGTGGCTGTGTGACAGAGGACAGGGACCAGCCTGTTCAGTCTCCTTTCCTAAGTTTGTAAAATAAGACTCACAAACATGAACCAAACGACCAGTCCTTACTTCACGGCCCTGGTAAAAAATATCTCACAAGTCTCATGGGGCTTTCCAAGGCCCGACTCCTTTGCAGCCCCAGGCTGTAGCCCACCAGGCCCCTCTGTCCATGGGGCTTTCCAGGCTAGAATACTGGGTTGCCACTTTCTGCTCCGGGGGATCTTCCTGACCCAGGGGTCACACTTGCGTCTCCTGCATGGGCAGGTGGATTCTTTACCACTGAGCCACCTGGAAATACGTTCAGTATTTCATTCAATTTTACCAGCATGCTTCTTTGAAGGAGGACACATCTGCTCTTGTTACAGATGAGGAAGCTGAGGCTCAGAGAGATTTGGGAACATGGACAGAGGATCACAGGAAAGGGTTGCTGGGGCCCATCCTGGAATTCCATCTCCAGGATCTTTCTCACAGCAGACCCCACGGGGGGCTCTCCAGCACGCTTCCCAGGGCTCTGTCTGGGTCCCTGCCAGGCGGGGGAAAGGCTGGCTTTTTCTGACTGACTGTTCCAATGTTCTATAAAGGCATCCTCCCCTCGTTCCAAGTTTCACCGCTCTATTTGCCAAGTCTTCCACACAGTGTGAGTCTCTGCGAATCACGCCCCAGAGGCCGTCCACTCCGGCGCTTGCGGCCTCCTTAGCCGTGTGCACCCCTCACTGGGCTTCCCCAGGCGTTCAGGTGCGTCTGCTCAGCACTGGGCTCCGGGGACCTTCCTTGGCTCCTCTTCAAGAGCACTCAGATGAATGCGCCAGCAGACGGCTGAGCGCAGAGCGCGTGCAGGCTGTGAGGGGGGCCCGTCACTGAGAGCCTAGAGGGTCCCCTGCCCCGGGGGGCGCAGTGAGGACGGGTGGAAGGCACACGGCTCTTGGCGTTTGCTCAACGGGTGCTTCTTACGTGCTTCTGACGTGGGCGTGCGCCGGCCGTGTGGCCGCAGGCTCAGCCCCCAGGACGGCGCCCGGCACAGAGCCGGGTCTCCACCGCCACGCGGCAGACGAGGAATGCCGCGGGCTCTGGGTGACAGGCCCTGGAGTCCAGAGCTGGCTTCCCTGCTCAGTGGCTGTGTGACAGAGGACAGGGACCAGCCTGTTCAGTCTCCTTTCCTAAGTTTGTAAAATAAGACTCACAAACATGAACCAAACGACCAGTCCTTACTTCACGGCCCTGGTAAAAAAAAATATGAGATGATGTAAAAGTTGGAAAAGAGTGAACCGTCTACTTGGAATATAAAGAGCATACAAGAAATGATATCTGCGGTTATTGTAACGAGCTGCGTGATCCCGGACAAGTTATTTACTCTTTGCCTCTGTTTCTCATCTGTGCCTACTTAATCAGTTTGTTATGCAGATTATAAAAGACAACTCATGTGAAGCACTAACAGAGGGGCCTGGCAGACAGGAGAGGCTCCCTAAATGCTAGCTTGTCAGCAGACATCATCATTCTCAAAGCAGCACTCTCTCTCTCTTATCCTGTCCAACTCTTATTCATCCTGCAAAGTCCACCTCCTCTGGGAAGGCCTCCTGGATCTTGCCCTGGGATCTCAATGCTGCCACATGGCTTTAACCTTTCCTCCATCACTGTTTTGAAGTGACAACCTCCCAGACTGGTCTCCACCGACATGCTTCTTCCCAAGGGGCCCAGTTGTGCTTTTTCTCTCCTCCATCCTCCTGGTACCTAGTGAGGGCCCGTCCTTCAGCAGGATTTCCACCAGCATGGAAAAAATGAAAGGAATTAAACTGACTTAATAGATGTTACCTGAAACTGAGTCTGAATTTAGGTGATAAGGGAAACTGAAGAAAATACAAGAAAGATATAATCCCCGTTTTCCAGGAGATTCTGTGTGTAGAGAGAGAGGTAAGCCAATACTTGACAAAATATTTACTCTCCCCATTTTGCAGATTATGAAACTGAGGCTCCGAGAGGTTAGGCCACCTGCCCCAGACAACCCAGCGGGAAGAGGCAGAGCTTATTGGAATGAAGGCTTGGGATGACCTCCTTGCTGCCAAGCTGCGTCACTTCTTTTTCCTGCTTTTACCCTGTGTTTCCGTCTCGAGCAACCCCAGCTCAGATGCGTTTCACCAGCATTTCCTTCTGCCTACAGCCAAATTCCTGGGTCGGCCTATCCCCGGGGTGCCTGCCCCGTTCATACCAAACTCAGAGAGGAAATCTCTGATGTCTGGCAAAGTGTGCATTTAACGTCAAGGATTCCACACTGTATGGAAATCTGGAGAGTTCACATGAACCAAGAATCCCACCTTCTGCCTTCAGAGGACTCGAATGTGCCTGTGTATGCACACACACGCACACACACACGTACGCACACATACACGTGGAGAGAAAACAGGGAAATGAAAGAGGGCTGAGCCTTGAAGAACGTGGCCAAGGAGGGTCTCTCCAGCTGAGACTTCAGCCCCTTCTCCGCTCCCTCACTTGGTGCTCAACCCTGGGACTGTCACACGCCTGTCAGGGAAACCTGGCCCCGATACCGAGATACACACCAATCCCAGGGACCATGTGAACCACAGGGTCTAGGGCAATGGGCCCCAGGGGATTCTGGATTCTTCCAGGCCCTATGGATGACGCTGGTGATGCTGATGCACAGAATTCTACTGGTTGTGTGACCTTGGGCAAGTTACACATCCTCACTTCTCCTCAGTGTCCTCATCTGTAAAATGGGCATCATGGCAGTACATATCCTTCCCGGACTGTGATAGGGGTCAAGAGAGAGAGTATCAGGAAAGCACTTAGGAGATCACCTCATTTAAGACATGCAGATGATTAATTAAAGCCCCCTTTGTGCTGCAGAAGCCCATTCATGGCCACTGCTCTCAGCAAGAGGCATGTGCCTGTCTCTTGTGAGCTGTGCCCTTGGTTTCGGACTCAGTACATGCCTGGGTCTTTGGAAGGCAGAACCCTGGTGTTCCCTGGCCCACAGGCTGGCAGTGACCCTGTTCGTCAAGTCATCGGGTACCTTGGGGTGACGTGCGTTCATTACCACTCCTTTGCAGGGATCTCGATTGTGTTCCCAGGGCCAAGTACGGAACCTGGCAAATAGCAGGTCCATGTTTGCAGATGGACTGAGTGAACCTCAAAGACAGAGTGTCCTGGTGGAAGATTTGAACCCACATATACACGGCTCCAATTCCAGGGGATCTTGTGACCTCCTGGACCAAGCTGGGACTTTCAATACTTGGCCTCAGCTGGGGTCACCAACCTCGGAGAGGTAAATAAGAGCCTTGCAGGAGCCTTTTCGGGAAAGCGGCCTGAGGTGACCTCTAAAAATGGTGCGCTTTTCACTTGACCCAGAAAACTCCACAAAATAATGCAAGTCAAGAGGTTCAAATCTTCATGTTCACTTTAGGAACACTCGTGAAACTTCCCAGGCCATAAAGGGTATGCATATCCGAAAAGCTGCCAAGTATCTGAAGGATGTCACTTTAAAGAAGCCGTGTGTGCCCTTCTGCCGTTACAAGGGTGGAGCTGGTAGGTGTGCACAGGCCAGACAGTGGGGCTGGATGCAGGGTCGGTGGCCCAGAGAGAGTGCTGAAATTTTACTGCACATGCTCAAACATGCAGAGAGTAATGCTGAACTTAAGGACTTAGATATAGGCTCTTTGGCCATTGAGCACATCCAGGTGAACCAAGCCCCCGAGATGCGGTACAGGACTTACAGAGCCCATGGTCGGATCAACCCATACATGAGCTCTCCTTGCCACACTGACATGATCCTTACTGAGAAAGAGCAGATTGTTCCTAAACCAGAAGAGGAGGTTGCGCAGAAGAAAAAAGATATCCCAGAAGAAATGGAAGAAACAAAAACTTACGGCCCGGGAATAAATTCTGCAAAATATAAATGCAAATAAAAGAAAAAGATGGACAGTTAGAAGCTGCGAGTCAAACCCTCACTCTCAAAGCCCGACTCAGTGGCATAAAATTAGGGGAACCTAATAACTCCTCTAAGCTTCAGTTGTTTGTTGGTTTGTTTTAATCTACTTAGTTGGGTGTTTATGAGGACAAAATACCATTGGGCTATTGTCAGCCTACTAAGAGGGAAATCACATCAAGGTCACGGATTCCCAGAATCCCAGTCTTGGAAGATAACCAGACATTTGCCCACAAAGACAATAATAAACTCGAAATTAGCATTTACTCCTGCCGTCAGCAGGCTTTTCCAAGAGCTCAACCTGCTGACCGCTCTTTTCTTCTGCTTCCGACACACCCAGCCCAGGGTCTCAATCTACCCCCATCTCTGTCCTTTACCCCAGGTCCCTGGGTCCTGACAAAAGGTGACCTTAGGCAAAGCCCGTCACCCTCTGAGTATCTGTTTCTGCATCTGTAAAATGGAAAGAAGAGAATTAAATGAGATAATCGCCTGTGAAGTGCCTAGAGGGAAGGCAGACCGTAGATCTGCTGAGTTGACCCAAAGGACCATTCGGTATTCTTCCCGTAAGATGACTCTAGTGGTGCTTTGTCTTTAACTTCATGCAAAACAGTTTTGCTAGGTCATATTGTGATAGTTGTCATATCAAAAAAACCTTATCAAAATTAATAAGCTTTTGTGCCACCGTTTTCATAGTGAAGATGGAAGAAAAAAGTAACATTTTCAGTGTATTATGCTTTATTATTTCAAAAAATGTTAAAAAAAAAATCAGAAACTGAAATGAAAAAAGAGATTTGTGCGTGTATAGAGAAGGTGCCGTGACTGATGAAACAGGTCAAAAGTGGTTGATGACGCTCCAGGCTGGAGATTTCTTGCTAGACAGAGCTCCCCAGTCAGCTAGACCAGCTGAAGTCGACAGCGATCGAATTAAGACATTCACTGAGAACAATCAACATTATACCTCGAGGGAAACAGCCGAAATACTCAAAGTATCCAGATCGAGCAGTGAAAATCATTCATACCAGCTTGGTTCTGTTCATTGCTTTAATGTTTGGTTCTCTATAAGTGAATTGGGGGTAAAAAAAAAAAAACAAACCTTGACCATATTTCCACACGGGATTCTCCACTTAAACATAACAAAAACGTTCTGTTTGTAAAACAAATTGTGACAAGCAATGAACAGTGGATACTGTACAATCATGTGGAATGGAAGAGATCATTGGGCAAGCGAAACAAATCTCTACCAACCACACAAAAGGCCAATTTTCCTCCAAAGAAGGTGATGGTGTGTATTCAGCGGGACTGTAAGGGAATCCTCTATTAAGAGCCCCCCCTGGAAAGCCAAAAAATTAATTTCTGCTCCCATTTAGACCAACTGAGCACAGCACTGGACAAAAAGAACCCAGAATTTGTCAACAGAAAACGCGCAGTTTTCCATCAAGATATAGCAGGACCACATGTGTCTTTGATGACCACGAGAAAATTGTTACAGCTTGGCTGGGCAGTTCTGATTCATCTGCCCGTATTCACCAGACATTGCAGCTTGGGATGTCCATATATTTTGGTCTTTACAATATTCTCTTAAGGAAAAAAATTTCAACTCCCTGGAAGACTGTAAAAGGCACCTGGAACCGTTCTTGCTCAGAAAGATAAAAAGTTTGGGGAAGATGGAATTATGAAGTTACCTGAAAAGTGACAGAGGGAAGGAACTTGTAAACAGTTTTGTTTAAGGTTTCATATTGTGATAGTTGTCATATCAAAAAAACCTTATCAAAATTAATAAGCTTTTGTGCCACCGTTTTCATAGTGAAGATGGAAGAAAAAAGTAACATTTTCAGTGTATTATGCTTTATTATTTCAAAAAATGTTAAAAAAAAAACCAGAAACTGAAATGAAAAAAGAGATTTGTGCGTGTATAGAGAAGGTGCCGTGACTGATGAAACAGGTCAAAAGTGGTTGATGACGCTCCAGGCTGGAGATTTCTTGCTAGACAGAGCTCCCCAGTCAGCTAGACCAGCTGAAGTCGACAGCGATCGAATTAAGACATTCACTGAGAACAATCAACATTATACCTCGAGGGAAACAGCCGAAATACTCAAAGTATCCAGATCGAGCAGTGAAAATCATTCATACCAGCTTGGTTCTGTTCATTGCTTTAATGTTTGGTTCTCTATAAGTGAATTGGGGGTAAAAAAAAAAAAACAAACCTTGACCATATTTCCACACGGGATTCTCCACTTAAACATAACAAAAACGTTCTGTTTGTAAAACAAATTGTGACAAGCAATGAACAGTGGATACTGTACAATCATGTGGAATGGAAGAGATCATTGGGCAAGCGAAACAAATCTCTACCAACCACACAAAAGGCCAATTTTCCTCCAAAGAAGGTGATGGTGTGTATTCAGCGGGACTGTAAGGGAATCCTCTATTAAGAGCCCCCCCTGGAAAGCCAAAAAATTAATTTCTGCTCCCATTTAGACCAACTGAGCACAGCACTGGACAAAAAGAACCCAGAATTTGTCAACAGAAAACGCGCAGTTTTCCATCAAGATATAGCAGGACCACATGTGTCTTTGATGACCACGAGAAAATTGTTACAGCTTGGCTGGGCAGTTCTGATTCATCTGCCCGTATTCACCAGACATTGCAGCTTGGGATGTCCATATATTTTGGTCTTTACAATATTCTCTTAAGGAAAAAAATTTCAACTCCCTGGAAGACTGTAAAAGGCACCTGGAACCGTTCTTGCTCAGAAAGATAAAAAGTTTGGGGAAGATGGAATTATGAAGTTACCTGAAAAGTGACAGAGGGAAGGAAATGGCAATCCGTTCCAGGATTCTTGCCTGGAGAATCCCATGGACAGAGGAGCCTGGCGGGCTACAGTGCATGGGATCGCAAAGAGTCGGACACGACTGAGTGACTAACACTTCACTTTCAGTGGGACAGAATGGTGAATACATTACTCAGTAATGTTCCTGGTGAAAATGAAAACTATGTCTTCAATTTTTACTTGAAAAAAAAACCCACAAAGAAACATTTTGGCCAACCCGATAGGTAAATGACAAGCAGCTTCCTCCTGGAATCACTTTCTTTCCACCGTCCAAAGTTTTCATGATGCTCTCTGGGGAGGTGGGGAGGAGAGGGGCTATCTGGGAGAAACCCCATTTCATTCATTCATTCATTCATTCATTTGTGAAGAGGGGGAAAGAAAAGCCTGGGAGAATCCTCATCACTGAACACCACCATCCTCTGGGCCCGAGCAAAAATGACCAAAGTCCTGGCCTTGAAGAGATGGTCCCGTTGGGGAGTTAGGCCTGAACAGAGCAGGCAACAACGTGCAAGGAGGCTGGAGAGAGATCTCTCCTGGACTGAGGGATGCCCTCAGGAGGAGGGGACATTCTCCTGCATTTCCAGGTTTCCCCGGGGCTTTCACGGCCTAGGAGAGCATCGTAGAGGGAGGGAAAAATATTATGACGACATGATAGATTCAGATAGAGGCCTGGATATATCTCCTCATCATGCAGGGTCTTAAACACTGGCTAACGTGGAAGGGCTTATTAGGTAGCTTAGAGAAGGGACGAGGATCAAAAATAGGTACGGTAGGGCTTCCCTGGTGGTCCAGTGGGTAGAGAGTCCGCCTTGCAGTGCAAGGGACACCAGTTCGATCCCTGGCCCGGGAAGATCCCACATGCCACACAGCAGCTGGACCGGTGTGTCCAGTTGTGGGCCAGCGCTCTGGAGCACATGCGCCAGAGCCGGTGCTCTGCAGCGAGAGAGGCCACCTCGACTGGGAATATATGAAGTACCTGAAGAGAAGCATGGCCCCAGAAAGATAAAAAGTTTGGGGAAGATGGAATTATGAAGTTACCTGAAAAGTGACAGAGGGAAGGAAATGGCAATCCGTTCCAGGATTCTTGCCTGGAGAATCCCATGGACAGAGGAGCCTGGCGGGCTACAGTGCATGGGATCGCAAAGAGTCGGACACGACTGAGTGACTAACACTTCACTTTCAGTGGGACAGAATGGTGAATACATTACTCAGTAATGTTCCTGGTGAAAATGAAAACTATGTCTTCAATTTTTACTTGAAAAAAAAACCCACAAAGAAACATTTTGGCCAACCCGATAGGTAAATGACAAGCAGCTTCCTCCTGGAATCACTTTCTTTCCACCGTCCAAAGTTTTCATGATGCTCTCTGGGGAGGTGGGGAGGAGAGGGGCTATCTGGGAGAAACCCCATTTCATTCATTCATTCATTCATTCATTTGTGAAGAGGGGGAAAGAAAAGCCTGGGAGAATCCTCATCACTGAACACCACCATCCTCTGGGCCCGAGCAAAAATGACCAAAGTCCTGGCCTTGAAGAGATGGTCCCGTTGGGGAGTTAGGCCTGAACAGAGCAGGCAACAACGTGCAAGGAGGCTGGAGAGAGATCTCTCCTGGACTGAGGGATGCCCTCAGGAGGAGGGGACATTCTCCTGCATTTCCAGGTTTCCCCGGGGCTTTCACGGCCTAGGAGAGCATCGTAGAGGGAGGGAAAAATATTATGACGACATGATAGATTCAGATAGAGGCCTGGATATATCTCCTCATCATGCAGGGTCTTAAACACTGGCTAACGTGGAAGGGCTTATTAGGTAGCTTAGAGAAGGGACGAGGATCAAAAATAGGTACGGTAGGGCTTCCCTGGTGGTCCAGTGGGTAGAGAGTCCGCCTTGCAGTGCAAGGGACACCAGTTCGATCCCTGGCCCGGGAAGATCCCACATGCCACACAGCAGCTGGACCGGTGTGTCCAGTTGTGGGCCAGCGCTCTGGAGCACATGCGCCAGAGCCGGTGCTCTGCAGCGAGAGAGGCCACTGCACTGGGAGGCCCTCACAGGCCAAAGAATAATTTCAAAAAAAGGTGGATGAAAATAAATAATAAATAAATAAATTGGCTATAAAAAAAGTTTTAAAAAATTGATATGGTAGAGAGGTGGGGGTGAAGGATGGTATGCTAGAGAGTGGGGGGACCCAAGTGCAGGCGAGGGGACTCGAGGCTCCTGCAGGCTCATTCTCTGCCAGACCCTGCAGGCTTTGGCTGCCTGACTCAGGCCCCTCACTTTATCATACACTCTTCTTTCTGACATCTTTCTTCTATCTCCTGCTGCCTGTTTGAAAATCTGGAAGGCCATTTGCAAGTGCTACGGTGAAAAAAAAAATGCATTAACGGTAAACTTTGTGCTCATCGGAGTCCTAATTTCCCCTGGTTTTTTGGTTTTCAGCTCTATAAATCCTAAATGTGCCTTTCATTTCATTTTTCCACCCTTTGAGGACATCTGTTCTGCATTTGCCTTGTGGGATTGGGAAGGTGGGCAGGGGTACTGAGTAAGCTCCTTTTCGACGTCTTTTCACTAAAGTCAGAGGCCACGACTGTGCCCACAGGCGAGGGGGCAGCAGGCTCTCTCCCTCATCCAGAGCCCTAGGGCCGGCGCGCGCCATCCCTTCCTAAGGCACTGTATGAAGATGGCTCAATTTCAAGATGATGTATTAAATATGCGATCTATAGGCCAATACAGGGCCACTTCACATGTTTCCAATTTATAGCTTCCAGCCCAGCATGTTGTAATACGGATTTTATATACATGTACAGTCAGGTTTTTTTCTTTTTCTTTTTTTTCTTTCAATAAGACTTACTTCTGCCTGTGTATTTCCATTGCAATTTATCTGAATATTGCTGACCTGCACCTGTGGGCTTTCAGCAGGGGACACATTCTAGGTAGCTGAAGGGACGAGGATCAAAAATAGGTACGGTAGGGCTTCCCTGGTGGTCCAGTGGGTAGAGAGTCCGCCTTGCAGTGCAAGGGACACCAGTTCGATCCCTGGCCCGGGAAGATCCCACATGCCACACAGCAGCTGGACCGGTGTGTCCAGTTGTGGGCCAGCGCTCTGGAGCACATGCGCCAGAGCCAGTGCTCTGCAGCGAGAGAGGCCACTGCACTGGGAGGCCCTCACAGGCCAAAGAATAATTTCAAAAAAAGGTGGATGAAAATAAATAATAAATAAATAAATTGGCTATAAAAAAAGTTTTAAAAAATTGATATGGTAGAGAGGTGGGGGTGAAGGATGGTATGCTAGAGAGTGGGGGGACCCAAGTGCAGGCGAGGGGACTCGAGGCTCCTGCAGGCTCATTCTCTGCCAGACCCTGCAGGCTTTGGCTGCCTGACTCAGGCCCCTCACTTTATCATACACTCTTCTTTCTGACATCTTTCTTCTATCTCCTGCTGCCTGTTTGAAAATCTGGAAGGCCATTTGCAAGTGCTACGGTGAAAAAAAATGCATTAACGGTAAACTTTGTGCTCATCGGAGTCCTAATTTCCCCTGGTTTTTTGGTTTTCAGCTCTATAAATCCTAAATGTGCCTTTCATTTCATTTTTCCACCCTTTGAGGACATCTGTTCTGCATTTGCCTTGTGGGATTGGGAAGGTGGGCAGGGGTACTGAGTAAGCTCCTTTTCGACGTCTTTTCACTAAAGTCAGAGGCCACGACTGTGCCCACAGGCGAGGGGGCAGCAGGCTCTCTCCCTCATCCAGAGCCCTAGGGCCGGCGCGCGCCATCCCTTCCTAAGGCACTGTATGAAGATGGCTCAATTTCAAGATGATGTATTAAATATGCGATCTATAGGCCAATACAGGGCCACTTCACATGTTTCCAATTTATAGCTTCCAGCCCAGCATGTTGTAATACGGATTTTATATACATGTACAGTCAGGTTTTTTTCTTTTTCTTTTTTTTCTTTCAATAAGACTTACTTCTGCCTGTGTATTTCCATTGCAATTTATCTGAATATTGCTGACCTGCACCTGTGGGCTTTCAGCAGGGGACAGATTCTCACATAAATTTCAAAGTTGCTTCTTGTGACTGATGAGGTCAAGAGGCTCCTAAGGCCTGATGTGGGCAGAACATCACACACTGAATAGCTACGCTGTGTTGGTCACTCTCATGCTTATCCTGTGTTGTCTCTGGCTCTTTTTTTTTTTTTTTTTTAAGAATTTTGTTTTCTTATTTTGGCATCCTTTTTTGGTATTTTATTTGTTTATTTTCATCCATCTTTATTCTTCGGCCTGTGTGGGCCTCCCATTGCAGTGGCCTCCCCCATTGCAGGTCACTGGCTCTGGGCGTATCCGCTCCAGAGTGCCGGCCCACAATTGGACACACCTGGTCCAACCACTCCGCAGCACATGGGATCTTCCCAGGCCAGGGATTGAACTGGTGTCCCTTGCACTGCAAGGCAGACTCTCTACCCACTGGATCACCAGGGAGGCCCCTGGCTCTTTTTTTTTTTTTTAACCAAACTAGAATACTTTTTGTTCTGATTATAAAATTAATGCAGATTACATTTTTTAAAAATCATATACTATCAAATGGATTCAGTAGACTGCAAATAGTCCCCACATGCTTATACAAAGGGATAAACACTGTTGACTATTCAGTTGATATGTACTTTCAGATTTATCTATGAACATTTAGAAAATATAAAAATCAATACAAAAATCAAATACCCTCCATAGTGATATAATCTGTGGTGCAGGAATGTGTCTGTATTAACTTAGATTTCATTCCCCGTCACTGAAATATGCATGTACCTGATTCTCTTCAGAGTCTAGGTGGCTTTTCTTTTTCTTTTTTTTTTTTTTTGAGAGGTGGGTGCATTCTTTGTTGAACCTGCCCTCCGTCAATGGCTGGGTATTTGTCAGTTTCTGTACACAGGGTGGGGCTTCCTGGGTGGCGCTAGTGGTAAAGAGCCTGCCTGCCCGTGCAGGTAGACATAAGAGGTGCAGGTTCGATCCCTGAGTCAGGACGATCCCCTGGAGGAGGGCGTGGCAACCCACTCCAGGATTCTTGCCTGGCAAAGCCCATGGACAGAGGAGGCTGGAGGGCTACAGTCCGTAGGGTTGCCACCACTGAAACGGCTACACACACGTACACAGGGTGGTCCTGAATCTCCTCGTCCATACATCTTGGCGCTTTGTTCAAATGACTCCCCAGAATCGATTCCACAAGTTGAACTACTGAGTCAAAAGATACACACGTTGATTCAAAATCGGTATCATTGAACCAATTTCCACAGCCTCTAGGTAGGACGGGACCTCTTTCCCAGCCCCTGACCTCATCACCTCATTTAAATCTCAGCTAGCCCTGCAAGACAGTGCTTCATCTCCCCTCTGTCCAGAGGAAACTGAAGCTAAATCCTTACCTTCTGAAATCTGACCATGCCCACAACCCACCCAGGGCCATCTGACGGCAGGAAAAAGCAGGCAAGCCTGGGACAAAACATTTTCTGGGCTCTTCTGCCTCCAGACCGGAGGCCTCTACAGAAACCCTGCAGAAAACTTGCTGCCCAGGAAGAGGAAGCCAAGAGAGCATCTACGAGGTGGCAGTGAACCAAATAGAAAAGGGCACCCCTCCAGGCGGAGGCAGCCCCTCGCCAGAGAGCAGCCTTAGGGAGCCCAACAATGCTTCCCCATTTCCTCCAGGAAACCTTCAGGGCAGAGTGCAGGGGTCCTGCCTGATGCCCACCCCGTACCTCAGTTTCCCCATCAGTCAGAGAGGAGGGCCATCTGTCCTGAGCCTCTCGTGCCTGCCACCTGTCACCAGTCTTGAGGATGAATCCCACCGAGGCTGGGGAAGCCACCGTTTTCTGGCTGTTTTTCATCCCAGACAAGGATTCTGCGCCTGAAGATTGCCCCCGCCCCTGCCTGGCAGTCTCTCCCCACCTCCCCCGCAACTCGGGGGGCTGATCACTTCCCCCATCTGCCCCTAGGCCTGCAAGGCTGCCTGCTCTGCTCTGCATGAAAGCTCTTGAGTCCTTTTTATTGAGTTATAAAACCAGGATTGTTTTTGGATTGGGTTGGTAAAAAGGCCTGGAAACTTGGTAATCTGAACTTCTCAGGTTTGTAGGCAGATCTGGTTGCCCGGAGAGATACTGAGGCCTGCTTTGCAACTATTAAATTCTTTTCTATTTTTTTGGATGGTGCCGGAGGCAGTGGGCTCTGTGGCCCCAGCAATGCTGGGTGGGTCTGTCCGGGGTCCCCAGCTGAGGGGGACCAGGCAGGTCACCGGCCCAGGAGGGAATACAGAGGATATTTGGGGGTGGGTGGGGAGGGGTTTGAGGAGGGATGTGGGCTGTGACCCCAAGGCTCCCTGGGACAGAGGCAGGTAGCCCTGAGTCTATTGTTCACTGACTCTGCTGCACTTCATGTATGACCTTCAGCAAGTCTCAGGCCAACTGTCTCCACACCTGTAAAATGGGAACCAAAGTGCTTTACCTTTTTTTGAGAGGAAACTAAGCTAAACTACCCTAAACGCATGCCCACAACCCACCCAGGGCCATCTGACGGCAGGAAAAAGCAGGCAAGCCTGGGACAAAACATTTTCTGGGCTCTTCTGCCTCCAGACCGGAGGCCTCTACAGAAACCCTGCAGAAAACTTGCTGCCCAGGAAGAGGAAGCCAAGAGAGCATCTACGAGGTGGCAGTGAACCAAATAGAAAAGGGCACCCCTCCAGGCGGAGGCAGCCCCTCGCCAGAGAGCAGCCTTAGGGAGCCCAACAATGCTTCCCCATTTCCTCCAGGAAACCTTCAGGGCAGAGTGCAGGGGTCCTGCCTGATGCCCACCCCGTACCTCAGTTTCCCCATCAGTCAGAGAGGAGGGCCATCTGTCCTGAGCCTCTCGTGCCTGCCACCTGTCACCAGTCTTGAGGATGAATCCCACCGAGGCTGGGGAAGCCACCGTTTTCTGGCTGTTTTTCATCCCAGACAAGGATTCTGCGCCTGAAGATTGCCCCCGCCCCTGCCTGGCAGTCTCTCCCCACCTCCCCCGCAACTCGGGGGGCTGATCACTTCCCCCATCTGCCCCTAGGCCTGCAAGGCTGCCTGCTCTGCTCTGCATGAAAGCTCTTGAGTCCTTTTTATTGAGTTATAAAACCAGGATTGTTTTTGGATTGGGTTGGTAAAAAGGCCTGGAAACTTGGTAATCTGAACTTCTCAGGTTTGTAGGCAGATCTGGTTGCCCGGAGAGATACTGAGGCCTGCTTTGCAACTATTAAATTCTTTTCTATTTTTTTGGATGGTGCCGGAGGCAGTGGGCTCTGTGGCCCCAGCAATGCTGGGTGGGTCTGTCCGGGGTCCCCAGCTGAGGGGGACCAGGCAGGTCACCGGCCCAGGAGGGAATACAGAGGATATTTGGGGGTGGGTGGGGAGGGGTTTGAGGAGGGATGTGGGCTGTGACCCCAAGGCTCCCTGGGACAGAGGCAGGTAGCCCTGAGTCTATTGTTCACTGACTCTGCTGCACTTCATGTATGACCTTCAGCAAGTCTCAGGCCAACTCAGTCTCCACACCTGTAAAATGGGAACCAAAGGCCCTCCCCTCCTTCTTACAGGCTATCACAGGCTGGACTCCCCTCCTGCAGGATGACCACTATTCTGTGTCCAGACCCTCCTGTAACCCCAGTCATAACACAGGAGCTAAGAACAGCTCAGGAAATCCTAGGACCAGCTCCTATGTGTGAACTCATCTGGGGCTTGTGTCCATGTCCACAGACATGAACTTGGGCAAACTCCAGGAGATGGTGAGGGACGGAGGCCTGGGGTGCTACAGTCCACAGGGTCATGGAGTCAGACATGACTTAGCGACTGAACCACAACTGGGGTCTCTGCCTCATCAGCCTCAGGCTCAGCAGACACGCGTGTTAGCTCTCATGTTCACACCGATTGTTCAAAATCACGCTAACACCAAGAACGAATGTTCCCCAAGTGCGCCCGCTGTGCTCAGCTCCCCTCTAGGTTGTTGCGATGGCCAGTGGTGAAGACACAAGGAGAATACGCAACCGTGTCCTGTCCACCGTCACCCAAGAGGGTCAGGCCGCTTCCTCAAGGCCATGGACTTGAGTGGAAGAAGAGGGGCCCAATCTCCATCGCTCCGCCTCTCTCAGGTGGCAAGGAGGGACATCCTTGTCCCCGCACCCTTGTCCTTCTGCCGTGCTGCACGGGCCCTGGAGGGGAAGGTGGTGTGGGGAGGGGGCTACTCTGTTATTAAGAGAGAGGATCAGGGAATTCCCTGGTGGTCCAGTGCTTAGGGCTCGGTGGTTTCGTTGCCCTGCCAGATTCAGTCCCTGGAGAAGCAGGGCGACTCCAGGTCACCCTAATGTGGCCCATCTCAGCATTTCTATGGCTGCTTTATGAGCACACTGAGGAAGGCAAGGGCTTCCCAGGTGGCGCTAGTGGTTAAGAGCCCTCCTCCCAACGCAGGAGATGCAAGAGATGTGGGTTCAATCCCTGGGTTGGGAAGACGCACTGGAGAAGGGCATGGCCATCTATGCAGGGTTTCTGCCTGGAGAACCCGTGGACAGAGGAGCCTGATGGGCTACAGTCCAAGGAGTTGCAAAGAGTAGGGCAGGACTGAGCGACAGAGCACGCACGCATGTAGAAAGGCCGGCACCTCTCCTCCCAGGAGGAGCGCGCACTGGGGCTAATCTGGAAGCTCCAGGAGCACCCGCCCTCCCAGGCCCCCAGTGCCAGTCTGAGAGCGTTCATTGTGCCAGGACCTCTCAGCCCCAGAGCCAGCGGATCCCCGCGCCGGCAAAGGCCGGCGTCGGCCCAGGACTGCGTTCTATTTTACATCTCTGGCGTGACGGCCCAGAAACTAAACAGCATCCCCAGGGCAGGACTCCTGCTAGACAGCAGCCCCGTTATGAAATAGGGTGCCTCTCTCCGGGCCGGGCTCTGGATCCCATCAAAACGACGTGTGTCTTTCCTTTCCTTCCTCGAGAAGGTGAAATACAAGCCTGTAATAACACCATGCCCCTGTTCTCCTCTGGACAAAAGTCAAAACTCGAATCTGATAAATCTGAAATCAATGTTAATTTCTCTAATTGGACTTCACGGAGGCTGGACACGGTGTCAGAGCCCACGGTATTTCACGTCGTGTGTTATTGTTGGTGCCGACAGGAGAAATGAATCTTTCAGGAGATTCGAGGAGTATTTCCCTTATTCCAGGGAACTAAATGCCCACCTATTAGGTGCCTTCTGCCCGTTGGGGCAAATCCTTGTCCCCGCACCCTTGTCCTTCTGCCGTGCTGCACGGGCCCTGGAGGGGAAGGTGGTGTGGGGGGGGGGCTGCTCTGTTATTAAGAGAGAGGATCAGGGAATTCCCTGGTGGTCCAGTGCTTAGGGCTCGGTGGTTTCGTTGCCCTGCCAGATTCAGTCCCTGGAGAAGCAGGGCGACTCCAGGTCACCCTAATGTGGCCCATCTCAGCATTTCTATGGCTGCTTTATGAGCACACTGAGGAAGGCAAGGGCTTCCCAGGTGGCGCTAGTGGTTAAGAGCCCTCCTCCCAACGCAGGAGATGCAAGAGATGTGGGTTCAATCCCTGGGTTGGGAAGACGCACTGGAGAAGGGCATGGCCATCTATGCAGGGTTTCTGCCTGGAGAACCCGTGGACAGAGGAGCCTGATGGGCTACAGTCCAAGGAGTTGCAAAGAGTAGGGCAGGACTGAGCGACAGAGCACGCACGCATGTAGAAAGGCCGGCACCTCTCCTCCCAGGAGGAGCGCGCACTGGGGCTAATCTGGAAGCTCCAGGAGCACCCGCCCTCCCAGGCCCCCAGTGCCAGTCTGAGAGCGTTCATTGTGCCAGGACCTCTCAGCCCCAGAGCCAGCGGATCCCCGCGCCGGCAAAGGCCGGCGTCGGCCCAGGGACTGCGTTCTATTTTACATCTCTGGCGTGACGGCCCAGAAACTAAACAGCATCCCCAGGGCAGGACTCCTGCTAGACAGCAGCCCCGTTATGAAATAGGGTGCCTCTCTCCGGGCCGGGCTCTGGATCCCATCAAAACGACGTGTGTCTTTCCTTTCCTTCCTCGAGAAGGTGAAATACAAGCCTGTAATAACACCATGCCCCTGTTCTCCTCTGGACAAAAGTCAAAACTCGAATCTGATAAATCTGAAATCAATGTTAATTTCTCTAATTGGACTTCACGGAGGCTGGACACGGTGTCAGAGCCCACGGTATTTCACGTCGTGTGTTATTGTTGGTGCCGACAGGAGAAATGAATCTTTCAGGAGATTCGAGGAGTATTTCCCTTATTCCAGGGAACTAAATGCCCACCTATTCTACTTATTACAAAGGGGCCTATGTCCAGCCCTTGACACTTTGCAGTGACCCCATCAGCAGACACTGAAGTGCCGTAACACCCGCACATGCTCAGTCCCAGACCAAGGGCCTTCCCCTCATTCTCATTCCAACCCAGAAAACTCCTACTTGACCTCCAGGACTCAATTCAGAAAGCCCATCTCTGAGCATCCCTCTCGACTCCCCTCATCAACTGCTGGCTGCTTCTTTCTCTCTACCTGAGGCTCTGAAGTGCCCCTGATAGGTCTTTCTGCTCCCAATCTCATCTGGTTCCTTTGCTACTCAGGTAGCAATCCCAGGGAGGAGAAATATCTTCTTCCATTCTTCCTACAGTCCCCAGAGCAGCACACAGCTCCCGGAGGTGCCCTCTGAATGATTGGCGATTGAATAATTATTCCTTTACAGCGTTCAGTACTCTTACAGACACACGTGCTAAGCCACTTCAGTCATGTCCGGCTCTTTACGACCTACGGACTGCAGGCCAGCAGGCTGCTCTGTCCGTGGATTCTCCAGGCAAGAATACCAGAGTGGGTAGCCATTCGCTTCTCCAGAGGATCTTCCCGACCCAGGGAACAAACCTGGTTCCCCTGTATTGCAGGCGGATTCTTTACTCTCTGAGCCACCAGGGAAGTCTGATTTCTGCATTACCCGTCCCCAGACCTGGACACCTGGCCGTGGCTAGAGACATGCTTGGTTGTCGCCATGGGAAAGAAGAATGCTCATGGCAGGACTCCTGCTAGACAGCAGCCCCGTTATGAAATAGGGTGCCTCTCTCCGGGCCGGGCTCTGGATCCCATCAAAACGACGTGTGTCTTTCCTTTCCTTCCTCGAGAAGGTGAAATACAAGCCTGTAATAACACCATGCCCCTGTTCTCCTCTGGACAAAAGTCAAAACTCGAATCTGATAAATCTGAAATCAATGTTAATTTCTCTAATTGGACTTCACGGAGGCTGGACACGGTGTCAGAGCCCACGGTATTTCACGTCGTGTGTTATTGTTGGTGCCGACAGGAGAAATGAATCTTTCAGGAGATTCGAGGAGTATTTCCCTTATTCCAGGGAACTAAATGCCCACCTATTCTACTTATTACAAAGGGGCCTATGTCCAGCCCTTGACACTTTGCAGTGACCCCATCAGCAGACACTGAAGTGCCGTAACACCCGCACATGCTCAGTCCCAGACCAAGGGCCTTCCCCTCATTCTCATTCCAACCCAGAAAACTCCTACTTGACCTCCAGGACTCAATTCAGAAAGCCCATCTCTGAGCATCCCTCTCGACTCCCCTCATCAACTGCTGGCTGCTTCTTTCTCTCTACCTGAGGCTCTGAAGTGCCCCTGATAGGTCTTTCTGCTCCCAATCTCATCTGGTTCCTTTGCTACTCAGGTAGCAATCCCAGGGAGGAGAAATATCTTCTTCCATTCTTCCTACAGTCCCCAGAGCAGCACACAGCTCCCCGGAGGTGCCCTCTGAATGCTTGGCGATTGAATAATTATTCCTTTACAGCGTTCAGTACTCTTACAGACACACGTGCTAAGCCACTTCAGTCATGTCCGGCTCTTTACGACCTACGGACTGCAGGCCAGCAGGCTGCTCTGTCCGTGGATTCTCCAGGCAAGAATACCAGAGTGGGTAGCCATTCGCTTCTCCAGAGGATCTTCCCGACCCAGGGAACAAACCTGGTTCCCCTGTATTGCAGGCGGATTCTTTACTCTCTGAGCCACCAGGGAAGTCTGATTTCTGCATTACCCGTCCCCAGACCTGGACACCTGGCCGTGGCTAGAGACATGCTTGGTTGTCGCCATGGGAAAGAAGAATGCTCATGGCATCCAGAGGCAAGGGGCACAGTTACACAGTAAGACTTCTGTAAACCCTACCTGCAGACTCTCTCCATTATGAGCCCTTTCTTCCATCAAAGAGACATTAAAAATTGCATTTTAAAACTAAGTTAGAGGCTTCTCCTGGTGGTCCAGTGGGTGAGGACACCACCTTGCAGTACAAGAGGCGCCGGTTCGATCCCTGGCCTGGGAAGATCCCACGTGCCACGGAGCGGCTGGACTGATGTGTCCAATTACCGAGCCCGAGCTCTGAAGCGCATGCGCCCTGAGCCGGTGCTCTGCAACGACAGACACCACCGCGATGGGAGGCCCACAGGAGCCAAAGAACAAAGACGGATGAAAATAGAGAAATGGAAGACCAATAGAAGTGGCCCGCCCACCCCCCTCCCTCCCCAACCCGACCCCCGCCCAAAATAAATAAATAAATCTTTAAAAAAAAAAAAAAACAACTAAGTTGGTATGAAGAGAAACATAATCCAGGCTAGGTTCATTAGTATATATTCTTTATTACTGCATTCATTGTTTTCTCCTGACTTTAAAAGTAACTTAAAATTAAAACATTTTTGTAAGCCCCTAAAAGCATCATGCAACCTAAGGCACTGGTTCTACCATTGCTAATGACCAAGGTGGCCCTGGGTAGAGGCCAGGGAGCCTGCGAAACATCCCACCCTGCACAGAAAACAGCTCCAAACAGCAACAATCCATCTAGCCCCACATGTCAATAGTCTTGAGGCTGAGAAACCTGTTATAAAGGAAAAGTACGGAATGTCGAAGCCTGGGAACTTAATATCTGAGCTCCCACAGCAGTTGTAATACAACCCTGGGAGAACATAACTTTCGGTAATTAGCAAGGCTTTGGGGTCGAGAAGAAGTGGACCAACACAGCACACACGTTCATGAGAGCATTCATAAAAAACCACGTGCGTTTCCTCTCGTTCTCCAGATGGTGGATAGGGCACGGAGGGTAGATTTTGTTCATAGCCAGCTATGCAAGCAGTGGGCAACACGTCATTAGTCAGACAAATTGGGGAAATCCCATGATGCCCACCCCCCGTCTCACACTCAGCTTCTCAGCATCAGAACCCAGAGTTTGCTGCTCAGCAAAGCCGCCCGGAGGCACCGGTTTTACCTGTCTTCCAAGGATTCTAGGGCAGACCTCCCCAAATTCCTTTCAGGGGTAACTCTTCCCAGGGAGGCATCAGGTAACACAGAGTTTTGACGTGGGGGTCTGTGTTTGGGTTCTCCCAAGAAACCATGTTAAGGCTGTGTGTATTAATGTGTGTGTGTGTGTGTGTTAGTTACTCAGTCATGTCTAACTGTTTGTGACCCCGTGGACTATAGCCCGCCAGGCTCCTCTGTCCATGGAGTTCTCCAGGCAAGAATACCAGACTGAATTGCTGTTCCCTTCTCCAGGGAATCTTCCAACCCAGGGATCAAACTCGGGTCTCCTATACTGCAGGCAAATTCTTTACCATCTGATCCATGGTTTATATGTATATTATATGTATATGTGTGTGTTATATGTATACACACACACATACATACATACAGAGAGGCTTATTTTAAGAAATTACCTCAAATCAGATCTTCAGGGTAGGTTGATAGGAGGAGACACAGGAAAGAGCTTCAGTTTTGAGCCTGAAGGCTGCCTGCTGGCAGGATTCCCTCTTGCCTGAGGGAGGTCTGTCTCTGTTCTGTTCATGTTTTCAACTGATTAGACAGGGCCCACCCGCACTGTGGGTCCTCTGCTCTTTTTAAGAGTCCACCAATTGAAACTTTTTTATTTAATTATTTTTTTTCTTTTGTTATTGTTGTTAACTTTGGCCTCTTTCATTGATTTTTTATTTGTTTTCATCCATCTTCATTCTTTGGCCTGTGTGGGCCTCCTACTGCAGTGGCCTCTCTTGCTGCAGAGCACCGATTCTGGGTGCATGTGCTCCAGAGCGCTAGCTCACAACTGGACACACCAGTCAAGCCACTCCATGGCACGTGGGATATTCCCATGCCAGGGATCGAACCAGTGCCCCTTGCACTGCAAGGCGGACTCTCTACCCACTGGACCACCAGGGAAGACCTAACTTTTTTTTTTTTTTTAAAGATTTATTTATTTATTTATTTTGGGCGGGGGTTGGGTTGGGGAGGGAGGGGAGCGGGCGGGCCACCTCCACTGGTCTTTTATTTCTCTATTCTCATCTGTCTTTGTTCTTTGGCTCCTGTGGGCCTCCCATCGCTGTGGCGTCTATCGTTGCAGAGCGCCGGCTCTGGGCGCATGCGCTCCAGAGCTCCAGCTCGGTGATTGGACACATCAGTCCAGCCGCTCCGCGGCACGTGGGATCTTCCCAGGCCAGGGATTGAACCAGCGCCCCTTGCACTGCAAGGCAGTGTCCTTATCCACTGGACCACCAGGGGAAGCCCATAACTATTTATTTTTAATAGGAGGATAACTGCTTTACAATAGTGTTCTGTTTCCATCATGGAAATCTTAATCTCATCCCCAAACCAAACAAAATAACTTCACAGCCAAATGTCTGGGTGCTGTGGCCTGGCCAAGCTGACAGAAAATTAACCATTCCAAGGTCTAATTTGTTTTTCTTTTCAGTTTCTTCTTTCCCTCTCTGAAAGATCAATGAACAAACCTGTGGGGAAGGAAGGCGCACAAGGTTTCACATCGAAAGGAGGCAATTAGTGCTCGTTGACCGCTTCCGGTGCACCAGGCCCTTTGCCACGACGATCGATCCCATGTTACCCTCGCCTGACTCCCGCGAGGCAGTATTGATGCACTCAGCCAACAACCACGTCTCTTGTCAAGGGTCCCACAGCTAACCCTCGGCAGAACCAAACCACCCAAGCTGAGCTCTGTCGATCCCTGGAAGACCCCAGGGAGAGGCCAGAGGCCACCCAGAGAGAGGGAGGAGCCCAGATCCAGGGTCACATGATCCCTGCAAGCTGGGCTCCTCCCCCTCCCCAGTGCTCTCACACCAGTCCCCTCCTCACTCTCTTACACACACACACACTCACTCACTCACTGGGAATATTTAGATAATGCAATATAAGGTATGTATGGAATGCATGTATATTCCATGCATATTGAAACAATGGTAGTTGTTATACTAATAACGATAAATGATATATTTGTGATAGTGAAACGGTCATATGTCAAAGGCGAAGGGGGAGGGGCATAGGACATAAGAGGGAGTTAAAATAAATGAGACTATGAAAGTAAACCCAAGTGATGCCACAAAGCCTGAAAGAAAATTAGTAATAGCCTCCTTCATTCAAAGAACACTTGTCAAGCCCCCATGTGGCCCTCCCAATGGGCTGATGAAATGGTCAGGGCAGCGACCCTATGTCCATTACATAGATGAGGAATCTGTGGCATAAGGTGGTTGAGGGTCTTGGACACATCAGTCCAGCCGCTCCGCGGCACGTGGGATCTTCCCAGGCCAGGGATTGAACCAGCGCCCCTTGCACTGCAAGGCAGTGTCCTTATCCACTGGACCACCAGGGGAAGCCCATAACTATTTATTTTTAATAGGAGGATAACTGCTTTACAATAGTGTTCTGTTTCCATCATGGAAATCTTAATCTCATCCCCAAACCAAACAAAATAACTTCACAGCCAAATGTCTGGGTGCTGTGGCCTGGCCAAGCTGACAGAAAATTAACCATTCCAAGGTCTAATTTGTTTTTCTTTTCAGTTTCTTCTTTCCCTCTCTGAAAGATCAATGAACAAACCTGTGGGGAAGGAAGGCGCACAAGGTTTCACATCGAAAGGAGGCAATTAGTGCTCGTTGACCGCTTCCGGTGCACCAGGCCCTTTGCCACGACGATCGATCCCATGTTACCCTCGCCTGACTCCGCGAGGCAGTATTGATGCACTCAGCCAACAACCACGTCTCTTGTCAAGGGTCCCACAGCTAACCCTCGGCAGAACCAAACCACCCAAGCTGAGCTCTGTCGATCCCTGGAAGACCCCAGGGAGAGGCCAGAGGCCACCCAGAGAGAGGGAGGAGCCCAGATCCAGGGTCACATGATCCCTGCAAGCTGGGCTCCTCCCCCTCCCCAGTGCTCTCACACCAGTCCCCTCCTCACTCTCTTACACACACACACACTCACTCACTCACTGGGAATATTTAGATAATGCAATATAAGGTATGTATGGAATGCATGTATATTCCATGCATATTGAAACAATGGTAGTTGTTATACTAATAACGATAAATGATATATTTGTGATAGTGAAACGGTCATATGTCAAAGGCGAAGGGGGAGGGGCATAGGACATAAGAGGGAGTTAAAATAAATGAGACTATGAAAGTAAACCCAAGTGATGCCACAAAGCCTGAAAGAAAATTAGTAATAGCCTCCTTCATTCAAAGAACACTTGTCAAGCCCCCATGTGGCCCTCCCAATGGGCTGATGAAATGGTCAGGGCAGCGACCCTATGTCCATTACATAGATGAGGAATCTGTGGCATAAGGTGGTTGAGGGTCTTGCCCAAGGACACACAGAACCCTGCTTTGGGGACGGGAGCCAGGCCTCCTGCCAGTGCTCTGTCCACGGAGAGTAGCTGCCTTCAGGAAGGCAGAGTCTGAAGGATCTTTAAAGATGGGACGACTTGGGGGATAGGGCTTGACATATCCAGCCTATTGATAGTACATATAAAATAGATAACTAACGGGAGCCCACTGTACAGCACAGGAAGCTCAGTGCTTTGTAGAAGGAAAATAGGAAGGAAATTAAAAAAAAAAAACAGCGAATTACACAGGCGGCACAGTGGTAAAGAATCCACCTGCCAATGGGGAGATGTGTGTCGGATCTCTGGGTCTGGAAGATCTCCGGAGTAGGAAACGGCAACCACTCCAATTGCCTGGAAAATTCCATGGACAGAGGAGCCCGGCGGGCTACAGTCTATGGGATTGCAAACAGTCGGACACAACAGAGTGAGCACACACACACACACACAAACACACGTGCATAGCTGATATACTTCGTGGTCCGGTAGAAACTAACAACACTGTAAAGCAACTGTACTCCAATATAAATTTAAAATAAATTAAAAAGATAACCAATAAGGGCCTACAGTATAGCACAGGGAACCCTGTATTCCATGAGGACTCAAATGACAAAGAAATTTGAAGAAGAATATACACATACACATATATGTGTAACGGAATCACTTTGCTATATGCCTGAAATTAACACAGCGTTGTTAATCAACTGTACTCCTACATGAAATAAATTTTAAAAGGAGAGCTCTGGAACCTGCGTTATCCCTTTGCTCTGAACGGCACTCAGACTTCTCCTCCACGTGGGGAGTCGTCAGCATCAGCAAGAGCCTACAGGACGCTCAGCTTGGTGTCTGGCACCCAGCGCATAGCACACACGCTATGCACGTATTCCACAGTGAGGCGTGGGTACGTATCAGCCGGTGTTCTTATCTTTGTCATTATAGCCTCCATGTTCAATGGCGTGTGCTGCTGCACACAAAACCCAGGGCCTTCGATGAAGAGAGAGAAGAAAAAATACAAGTATGTCTACCAGTGTGCCTTGAAGCCCTTGGTTCCGCCCCATCCTTCCAAGTGTCTCCCGACAGAAGGTTCCATGGTGGTTCCATGGGGATTCCCTGCTCTTCACCTCCAATGCTCATATTTATGGTCTGCAAACGTTGGCAGGGATGTGAAGGGAGGTCTTCGTCTCATTTTGCCCATGGCCGTTACATCATTCTGATTTCCTGAGCGTGTTCGTGATCATACACCCGCCTCACCACGCAGACATGGGGCTTGATTTTCCGCATGACACACGAGGCCGGGGAGGCTTAACCTGATTGGCGTGATGAGGGACGGGGCTGTGGGGGGAAGACACGAAACCAGGATCAGACCTTCAGCTGCATGGTGGTGAAAGTCAGGCTTGCACACGAGAGGGCTGAGGAATCTGGCAAGAATATAGGCAGTGACTTCCTTTAAAAAAAACATGTTTTTTTAACTTTGGGGAGAGGTGCCGGTTGAGTTCATCGCACCCCTCCTTTCAGGGCTCACTCTCCACCTGGGTCCACTCAAGGCGTCTGTCTTGATTAAATTTCCTTATTCTTTCCCTTTATCCTCCTTTCCTACCCCACTCCTCTCTCTCATGGGCAATCCTTCTAGCCCTGTGTCACTGCACACATATTTGTGTGAAAGTCCTTAATTTATATAAATGGTCTTAGGCTAATAAATCTCTTGTTTCTTACGTCTTTACTCAACACTATGTTTTTAAAGATCCATATTCAGGCTGCTGACTACTGCATAGTATTCCGCTGGGTCTTTCCATCACATTTCACACACCCACCCATTCCCGGGGAGATGGACAAAGACCGAGACTGCCTCTGGATGTCCCAACAGCCCTGTGAGGGTTAGCCTGTATGGGTCACCCTTGGAGATATGCAAGAGTTACTCTGAGAAATAATATCCAGGGAGGACTTGCTGGGTTATGGGGTTCACATTTTCAGTTCAGTCACTCAGTTGTATCCAGCTTTTTGAGACCCCATGGACTGCAGCACGCCAGGCTTCCCTGTCCTTCGCCATCTCTCAGAGCTTGCTTAAATTCATGCCCATTGACTCAGTGATGCCATCCAGCCATCTTGTTCTCTGTCATCCTCTTCTCTTTTTGTCTTCTATTTTTCCCAGCATCGGGGTCTTTTCCAGTAAGTTGTCTCTTCGCATCAGGTGGCCATAGCATTGGAGTCTTAACCATTGACCACCAGGGAAGTCCCCAATCTTTTCTTCTTTAATGTGCGTCACTGTGTCTATTGCTATTCATCCTGTATCATTTATATTTTATTTATTTGCATCAACCCATCACCAGCCTCACAATGTTTCTCCTGTTAATCTTGTTAATATATTAAAAACACCAACTTTTTGTGTCATTACTCTTCTCTACTTTTTTTCCTTTTTCTTTTTGGCCACTTCTATTGATCTTTCATTTATTTATCTCTGTTCTTTGACCTGTGTGGGCCTCCTATCACAGTGGCCTCTGTTGTCACAGAGCACCGGCTCTGGGCGCATGCACTCCAGAGCTCCAGCTCGGTAGTTGGACACAGCAGTCCAGCCACTCTGCGGCACGTGGGATCTTCCCAGGCCAGGGATCAAACCGGCGCCCCTTGCACTGCAAGGCGGTGTCTTTACTCACTGAACCACCAGGAAAGGCCCTCTTCTCTACTTTTGTTATCATAAATTATATTATTCTCTAGCTATTTCCCCCTTATCTTTATCATTGTCTTCTCTCTTATCAAATATATTTGTTATCTTTTTCTAATCTCTTGATTTGAATGCTTAGCATGTTTTTTTTCACATTGAAATTCCTTTTTAAAAGATATTTATTTATTTGAAATGCTGGAGAGAGTGTGGAGAAACAGGAACCCTCTTGCACTGTTGGTGGGAATGTAAACTGATACAACTACTATGGAAGACAGTGTGGAGATTCCTCAAAAAACTAGGGACAGAACCACCATACAAACCAGCAATCCCACTACTAGGCATATACCCTGAGGAAACCAAAATTGAAAGAGATACATGTACCCCATTGTTCATTGCAGCACCATTTACAATACTGAGAGCACAGAAGCAACCTAGATGTCCATCAACAGATGAATGGATAAAGAAGCTGTGGTATGTATATACAATGGAATATCATTCAGCCATGAAAAGAAATGCATTTGAATCAGTTCTAATGAGGTGGATGAATCTAGAACCTATTATACTGAGTGAAGTATGTCAGAGAGAGGAAGATACGTATTGTATGCTGACACATGTGTATGGAATCCAGAAAGACAGTGCTGATAAATGAATATGCAGAGCAGCAATGGAGAGGCGAATGTGGAGAACAGTCTTACGGACATTGGGGTGAGGGAGGGGAATATGCTGTGGGACTAGGGGATCTCACACAGGGGCTCTGTGGCGACCTGGAGGGGTGGGATGGGGAACGGGAGAGGGCGAGGTTCGGGGGGTGGGCAACATATGCATACCTATGGCAGATTCAGGCTGATGTGTGGCAGCAAACAACAAAACTCTGTAAAAAAATTAAATAAATCAACAAAAAATACAAAAAAAGATATTTATTTGGCTGCACCATGTCATAGTTGTGGCATGTGAGACCTAGTTCCCTGACCAGGAATCAAACCTGGGCCTTCTGCATTGGCAGCATGGAGTCTTAGCCACTAGACCGCCAAGGAAGCGCTTGAAACTCTTCATGCGATAGAAAGGCCAGTGCCCTACGACACAGCTGTATTGTAGATCACACTTTACATGACTTGGCCGTGTGACCTGGGTGACTCATCTCACTTCTGCTGTTGTTGTTGTTGGTAATATTGGGCCTATTTCTTTAAT
Organism: Tragulus kanchil; assembly: GCA_022376925.1. Classification (NCBI taxonomy): domain Eukaryota; kingdom Metazoa; phylum Chordata; class Mammalia; order Artiodactyla; family Tragulidae; genus Tragulus; species Tragulus kanchil. The sequence continues at coordinate 180,480,499 of JAIOJX010000032.1, read as the reverse complement.
GGCCACAACCTGGGGACTGTGGGCAGGGCTGTTTTGTCAGGGGACATGTGTTCCTCATTCCCCACAATCCCCACCACTCCCTATTGTCCTGTTTTCACTCACTCATCTCACTTACAGCTTCTGTAGGCATTTGACTCTACAATTGTCAAGATATATGAGCTCCCTGGCTCCTTTCATCTCTCCCCGTCTATGGATCCTGAAAACCATGAGTTGCTACTCAAAGAGGAAATTTCCTTGATAAATTACCAGAGGAGACTCTAACTACTGCTGATTGGCTACAGCCTTTACTGAAAACAGAAGCTCCCTTAGATTCTGAGTCTATTTTCCAACAAGGGAAGGAGTGTCTCTTTGAAGAGAAGATCCAGAGCCAACTTGTTCAAGTTAATGGAAAGGGTCCTTCAATTGGAAAAACCCATGAAGACAGTGGGCAGGTCCAGGGCTGAAGAGTAAGGGTGCTGAGAAACTTCACGGGGACCTGGTGGTCTCCAAGAGCTCTCGGGAACAACCAGGTTAGGGAGCAGTATGCACCTCTTGCTGCTGGGGACCCCGACTTTTCTGCCAGGAAAAACCATTGTATGCTGACACATGTGTATGGAATCCAGAAAGACATGCATGATGCAGAGCTGGAGAGGCGAATGTGGAGAACAGTCTTACGGACATTGGGGTGAGGGAGGGAATATGCTGTGGGACTAGGGATCTCACACAGGGGCTCTGTGGCGACCTGGAGGGGTGGGATGGGGAACGGGAGAGGGCGAGGTTCGGGGGGTGGGCAACATATGCATACCTATGGCAGATTCAGGCTGATGTGTGGCAGCAAACAACAAAACTCTGTAAAAAAATTAAATAAATCAACAAAAAATACAAAAAAAGATATTTATTTGGCTGCACCATGTCATAGTTGTGGCATGTGAGACCTAGTTCCCTGACCAGGAATCAAACCTGGGCCTTCTGCATTGGCAGCATGGAGTCTTAGCCACTAGACCGCCAAGGAAGCGCTTGAAACTCTTCATGCGATAGAAAGGCCAGTGCCCTACGACACAGCTGTATTGTAGATCACACTTTACATGACTTGGCCGTGTGACCTGGGTGACTCATCTCACTTCTGCTGTTGTTGTTGTTGGTAATATTGGGCCTATTTCTTTAATGGCCACAACCTGGGGACTGTGGGCAGGGCTGTTTTGTCAGGGGACATGTGTTCCTCATTCCCCACAATCCCCACCACTCCCTATTGTCCTGTTTTCACTCACTCATCTCACTTACAGCTTCTGTAGGCATTTGACTCTACAATTGTCAAGATATATGAGCTCCCTGGCTCCTTTCATCTCTCCCCGACTATGGATCCTGAAAACCATGAGTTGCTACTCAAAGAGGAAATTTCCTTGATAAATTACCAGAGGAGACTCTAACTACTGCTGATTGGCTACAGCCTTTACTGAAAACAGAAGCTCTCTTGGATTCTGAGTCTATTTTCCAACAAGGGAAGGAGTGTCTCTTTTGAAGAGAAGATCCAGAGCCAACTTGTTCAAGTTAATGGAAAGGGTCCTTCAATTGGAAAAACCCATGAAGACAGTGGGCAGGTCCAGGGCTGAAGAGTAAGGGTGCTGAGAAACTTCACGGGGACCTGGTGGTCTCCAAGAGCTCTCGGGAACAACCAGGTTAGGGAGCAGTATGCACCTCTTGCTGCTGGGGGACCCCCGACTTTTCTGCCAGGCACAAACAGACCTTTAGGAAGTAGGGGGTCTGAAGGGTGATGCAGGGGGCATGCAAACACACACACTCACAGAATCACACTTTGGCCCAACCTGAAGATGAAATAGGCCCCTTCTCAACTAATTTCTGCAGGACTTCTACATTTGCTGACAAAATTCTCTCCCCATTGTGGAATTTCTGACAGCCCATTGGCTAAGACTTTCTTTTCCCAAGGCAGGAGGCCCAGGTTCGATCCCTGGTCAGGAGACTAAATCCCATACGCTGACACTAAGACTTAGCACAGCCAAATAAATAAAAACAAATAGATATTGAAAGAAATTCTCTCCCCAGAGTATCTTGGAGTACAGATCATGCGCCATGAACAACCCATGATCTAGGTGGGAAGTGAAAGTCACTCAGTCGTTTCCGACTTTTTGGGACCCATGGATGAGCCATGGAATTCAACAGACAACAGTAGTGGAGTGGATAGCCTTTTCCTTCTCCAGGGGATCTTGCCAACCCAGGAATCAAACCCTGCATTGAAGGCAGATTCCTTACCAGCTGAGCTACAAGGGAAGCCCAAGTGTTAGTTACGCAGTCGTGTCCGACTCTCTGCCACCCCATGGACTGTAGCTGGCACTTAACCACACGCTCAGCCCAGGACAAGTCACCCAATGTCATCGAGCCTCAGTTTCCATGTCAGAAAAAAATGGGAGCGTGGTAACCTCTTTCCCAGATCGGCTGCACAGGCCTTAACGGACATCTACTCCCCTTTGTTCTCTGGACGACAAAACTGAAGCTTGGGCAGGAAAACTGATCTGCAGCACAATGCTGCTTTGGGAGGTTCCTCTGGCTGGCTAAGATGTAAACCCATTAATCAAATCCAAGGGGAGACTTATTAAAAACAGATCCCTAGTACAAACCAAAGGGTATTACTTAATCAGGAAAACACACACACACACACAGAATGGCAACATGCAGTGCTGGCCTAGCTGTTTTAAAATAAACACATTCACAGTGATGGGTCAGTCTCATCGCGACAGGTGAGACAGCATGTCTTGCATGGACTCCCCATGTATGGCGTGAACTGCTGAGCTGAAAGCAAGTTGCCAATTGCCTGGAGGCTCTTTAAAAATGTTTATTAACCTTGTTCTTTTTTGATATCCCTCCTGGGAATTTTTCTAAGGACCCAATCTTGTAGAAAATAAAAATGATAGGAAATAATATATTGAATTCACTGTGTATATGAATTATATGGAAGTTATGGACTGGACACTGAAGTCTAAGGGTTGGGATGCTGTTGATGTCCACTGGAGGGGTCAGTGGAGCTTGATAATTAGTTGAAGGTAATCTCCAAGCCCAACCATCAGGACACTTAGAGAAATGAGGCACCCTCACTCAGTGGCACTGGGGAGAAACTGGGTAGCAAAAGGGGAGCCATTCACACGACAACGTTCAGTGTGAAAAGCAATGTTATGGAGGCAGGGATGGATCAAGAGGAGAATGAGGGGCTTCCCTGGGGGTCCAGTGGGTAGAGTCTGCCTTGCAGTGCAAGGGGCACCGGTTCGATCCCTGGCCCAGGAAGATCCCACGTGGAGTGGCTGAACAGGTGTGTCCAATTAGGAGCCAGAGCTCTGGAGCGCATGCACCCAGAACCAGTGCTCTGCAACAAGAGAGGCCACTGCCATGGGAGGCTCACACAGGCCAAAGAAAAAAGATGAATGAAAATAAGTGGATAAAAAAATCAACAAAAGAGGACAAAATTAAAAAAAAAAAAAAAGAAGAGGAGGAAAATGGGAATGGCTGTGCCAGAATCGTAAGATGAAGGCTGACTTTTAATATTCTTCTCTGTGATGTTTATGATATACATCAGGGAGAAACATTGTCTTCTACATACCAGATGGAATTCAGATTGGAGTCTGTCCATCCATGGACCTCCTGATCTTTTTACAGCTGAAGACACCTGCTAGGGACCTCCTATATGCTCATAAGCAGTAACTAGGCACATTCTACCATGCCAAGAGGACCTCCAAACCCTGCTGAACATGTCTCAAAGGAGAAACTCTGTATTAAAGCCACTAGAGGAGGGAGACTAAGCGAGCAGGGAACTTGCCCAGAGTCACGTGGCTAAGAAGGGTCAGTTGGGTGACTTCCTGTGGTCCAGTGGTTAAGATGCTGCAATCCCAATGCACGGGCCTGGGTTCAATCCCCAGGCAGGGGGCTAGATTCCACATATCACAACTAAAGAGTCCAAATGCTGCAACTAAGACCTGGGAATTTTTCTAAGGACCCAAATTTTCTTGTAGGAAAATTTAAAAATGATAGGAAATAATATATTGAATTCACTGTGTATATGAATTATATGGAAGTTATGGACTGGACACTGAAGTCTAAGGGTTGGGATGCTGTTGATGTCCACTGGAGGGGTCAGTGGAGCTTGATAATTAGTTGAAGGTAATCTCCAAGCCCAACCATCAGGACACTTAGAGAAATGAGGCACCCTCACTCAGTGGCACTGGGGAGAAACTGGGTAGCAAAAGGGGAGCCATTCACACGACAACGTTCAGTGTGAAAAGCAATGTTATGGAGGCAGGGATGGATCAAGAGGAGAATGAGGGGCTTCCCTGGGGGTCCAGTGGGTAGAGTCTGCCTTGCAGTGCAAGGGGCACCGGTTCGATCCCTGGCCCAGGAAGATCCCACGTGGAGTGGCTGAACAGGTGTGTCCAATTAGGAGCCAGAGCTCTGGAGCGCATGCACCCAGAACCAGTGCTCTGCAACAAGAGAGGCCACTGCCATGGGAGGCTCACACAGGCCAAAGAAAAAAGATGAATGAAAATAAGTGGATAAAAAAATCAACAAAAGAGGACAAAATTAAAAAAAAAAAAAAAGAAGAGGAGGAAAATGGGAATGGCTGTGCCAGAATCGTAAGATGAAGGCTGACTTTTAATATTCTTCTCTGTGATGTTTATGATATACATCAGGGAGAAACATTGTCTTCTACATACCAGATGGAATTCAGATTGGAGTCTGTCCATCCATGGACCTCCTGATCTTTTTACAGCTGAAGACACCTGCTAGGGACCTCCTATATGCTCATAAGCAGTAACTAGGCACATTCTACCATGCCAAGAGGACCTCCAAACCCTGCTGAACATGTCTCAAAGGAGAAACTCTGTATTAAAGCCACTAGAGGAGGGAGACTAAGCGAGCAGGGAACTTGCCCAGAGTCACGTGGCTAAGAAGGGTCAGTTGGGTGACTTCCCCTGTGGTCCAGTGGTTAAGATGCTGCAATCCCAATGCACGGGCCTGGGTTCAATCCCCAGGCAGGGGGCTAGATTCCACATATCACAACTAAAGAGTCCAAATGCTGCAACTAAGACCTGGTACAACCAAATACCTTTTTAAAAAGAGAGAGAGAGAGAGAGCCGCATTGGGGCTGGAGTCCAGCATGCTGTGTGGACAAAATCTAGCCTCTTCCCAGCACTCAGTGTTCGCAAAGAACCGGGAGAGGCCGTTCCACAGCCTGAACGGCACTGCAGAGGGCCTCCCTGCTCAAGCGCCTACAGCACCTCTGAAGCTCTCCAGAGGTAAGATTGCCCTTGTTAACTAAGGGGACCCAGTCCTGGGGCCGAGACCCCTTCCCCGATGAGCTAGAGCCATGCAATGCTGCAGAGTTCTCGTGGGTCATGCCCATCGTATGGTTGTTTACTTCCCTGCATGGGAAGTCATACCTGTTTTCAGTTGTTTGTAGTGACATAATGAACCCTTTCCATTCCTTCTTCTGTCCTGATGAGTCTCAGAAGGTCCCTCTCTAAATGTCTATCTCAGGATTCATGCTTCTGGAGCCTTGAGTTTAGCCACACCTCCATCGCAGTGTTCCCTATTACAAAACACTCATATGCCCCACCAGAATGGGGCAAGTAGGATCCAAATACTCAGTCACAAAAGATGCATTGCATCACTCAGGTTAACGAAAACTGATGCTTTACAGGTTGTCTACACAGTGAAAAAAATCACTAAAGTAGAGACGGTGAAAATTATTCTATATGCTGGACAGAAGATGCTGAGATCTCTTCCCTGCTCGGCACACCCCACGTCCTCCCTCCCCAGCCTAAGGTGAGACTCTCAGCGTCATCCCTGGCCCCACCCTATGACTGGAGCCCTTCATTGGCCTCGTTATACCTGGTCCACTAGACTGCACATTATCACGGATGCTTGTGTCCATCACTGCGAAGAAGCCATCCAGCCTTCCCGCTGGTGCAGAAGGAAGTGGAAGTGTTAGTCACTCAGTCGTGCCCGACTCTTTGGGACCCATGGATGAACCATGAGATTCTTGAGGCAAGAATACTGGGGCGGGTTGCCATTTCCTTCTCCAGGGCATCTTCCCGAGCCAGGGATCGAACCCGGGTCTCCAGTGTTGCAGACAGATTTTTCACTGTTTGAGTCACCAGGCAGCCTTTCAACCAGTTCACTGAATAAGGGGATTGGGGTAATTGCCTGCAAAGAAGCTTCATTTAGGCACCTTTCTCCTTAAAACTGCAGAAATGGATCCATGCACCCGTCTTTCCACACTCGGTCAGTGTTTGTCAACTCTCCTTTCAAAGTACTGAAAGCAGCATCATGGCTTCCCTGGTGGTCCAGTGGGTAAGGACACCGCCTTGCAGTGCAAGGGCCACCGGTTTGATTCCTGGCCTGGGAAGATCCCACGTGCTGTGGAGCGGCTGGACCGATGTGTCCAACTACCGACCCCAGCGCTGGAGCACACACGCCCAGAGCCGGCGCCTGCAGCGAGAGAGGCCACTGCGATGGGAGGGCCACAAAGGCCAAAGAACAAAGATGAATGAAAATAAATAAACAAAAGACCGATAGAAGTGGCCAAAAACAAAGAAAGAAAAGAAAGCAGCATCGCTTGTTCATGTCAAAAAGGTAACAGTGTCTTTCTTTGCAAGGCTTCTGTGAGTTCAGTCCCTCTCATACATTTATGAGCAAATACAGGGGCTTGTTTTCAGGGGGCTTCTATTTGGAGCACAACCTCCCCTATGTCCAGGGGCTAGGAAATGCTGGAATCATGACCAATGGCTTTCAAGGTCTGCCCCAAAATGCCACCATAACCTGCTCAGTTTCTAATGCTGTGCCCATTCTTGGCTGCGAAATTGCTTCTGGGACAAAGGAGTGTTTCTGAATTCAGAATGATTCCATCACAAGCTTGTTCTCTACTATTAACAGACAGTTCAAGAAGTAACGAAGGAAGCTGAGTCCCTCTGGGGACATCCTCGGTGTTGCCCCAGTGGGACCTTAGTAGCATCTGAGGAGCCCTGGGCTTTGACAAGGCCATCACCAAACTTCCCTGGGCTGTTATAGAGGTTGGTTGCTTCCTTGCAGGTGCCCGACTCTTTGGGACCCATGGATGAACCATGAGATTCTTGAGGCAAGAATACTGGGGCGGGTTGCCATTTCCTTCTCCAGGGCATCTTCCCGAGCCAGGGATCGAACCCGGGTCTCCAGTGTTGCAGACAGATTTTTCACTGTTTGAGTCACCAGGCAGCCTTTCAACCAGTTCACTGAATAAGGGGATTGGGGTAATTGCCTGCAAAGAAGCTTCATTTAGGCACCTTTCTCCTTAAAACTGCAGAAATGGATCCATGCACCCGTCTTTCCACACTCGGTCAGTGTTTGTCAACTCTCCTTTCAAAGTACTGAAAGCAGCATCATGGCTTCCCTGGTGGTCCAGTGGGTAAGGACACCGCCTTGCAGTGCAAGGGCCACCGGTTTGATTCCTGGCCTGGGAAGATCCCACGTGCTGTGGAGCGGCTGGACCGATGTGTCCAACTACCGACCCCGAGCGCTGGAGCACACACGCCCAGAGCCGGCGCTCTGCAGCGAGAGAGGCCACTGCGATGGGAGGGCCACAAAGGCCAAAGAACAAAGATGAATGAAAATAAATAAACAAAAGACCGATAGAAGTGGCCAAAAACAAAGAAAGAAAAGAAAGCAGCATCGCTTGTTCATGTCAAAAAGGTAACAGTGTCTTTCTTTGCAAGGCTTCTGTGAGTTCAGTCCCTCTCATACATTTATGAGCAAATACAGGGGCTTGTTTTCAGGGGGCTTCTATTTGGAGCACAACCTCCCCTATGTCCAGGGGCTAGGAAATGCTGGAATCATGACCAATGGCTTTCAAGGTCTGCCCCAAAATGCCACCATAACCTGCTCAGTTTCTAATGCTGTGCCCATTCTTGGCTGCGAAATTGCTTCTGGGACAAAGGAGTGTTTCTGAATTCAGAATGATTCCATCACAAGCTTGTTCTCTACTATTAACAGACAGTTCAAGAAGTAACGAAGGAAGCTGAGTCCCTCTGGGGACATCCTCGGTGTTGCCCCAGTGGGACCTTAGTAGCATCTGAGGAGCCCTGGGCTTTGACAAGGCCATCACCAAACTTCCCTGGGCTGTTATAGAGGTTGGTTGCTTCCCTGCAGGCTTTGCAGGTGGCGCAGTGGTAAAGGATTGGTCTGCCAAGACAGGAGATGCAAGAGATGCAGGTTTGATCCTTGGGTTGGGAAGATTCCTTGGAGGAGGGCATGGCAACCCACTCTAATATTTTTGCCTAGAGAATTCCATGGAGAGAAGAGCCTGGAAGCACATGTCTGTGGAAGTACACAGAGTCACACACAGGCACGCACACCGCAGGGTTCCTTGAGGACAGGTCGGGTGAGGTGACCTTCCCAAAGCAGCCTTCCAGGAAGGAGGCAGCCTGTGATCTCCATCAGATGCCACCCTGCCTCCCCCCCCGGTTTGGGGAGTTCTAGCAGACCGTCAGAGAGTGGAGTCAGGGAGCTAGGTTTGACAGCTCTTTTTTTCACATGTGGTGAATAGGGCCTGTGTCTTTCCCACAGGCTGGCATCCAGCACGGCCTGCCCTCCAGGGAGGGTGACAGGCTGTTCTAAAGCAGGTGAACCCAATCGGTCACCCTCCCCAGTCCCTGAGTCTGGGGCTTGCTGTGCAAGGCTGGGTGTGGGAGCACGTGACTCAGCCCACTGGAGGTACGAGAGGTCCGCTGCCTCTGCCCAGCGGGCCTGGCCTCTCCCATGTCTCCCCTCTGGACTCCTTTTGGGCTCTGACAGGCCCTGGAGCTAACAGCCACACCCATCATTTGCTCATGAAGGCATTTTGGCTCCAGAGTGAAAGCCCCCCTTAGAGCTGGGAGGGCCTACAGCCCTGACCAATCAGGCCCAGGATGAGTCATGCTGAAATAGATGCATTTAAGTTTTAAAACAGGAAGTTACTTGCAGAAGTATCAGGCAAACTCGTATCGGTGTTCCGCTGATGGATGTGCGTATGGCTGGTCCACGTTTGACCACACTGGCTTAAATCAGGCCTCCGAGTATTTTGAACAAATTGTTCCTTCAAGGCTAGGGTTCAGGAGGCTGTTTGGGGACATCCTCCGGTGTCCCCAGGGGACCTTAGTAGCATCTGAGGAGCCCTGGGCTTTGACAAGGCCATCACCAAACTTCCCTGGGCTGTTATAGAGGTTGGTTGCTTCCCTGCAGGCTTTGCAGGTGGCGCAGTGGTAAAGGATTGGTCTGCCAAGACAGGAGATGCAAGAGATGCAGGTTTGATCCTTGGGTTGGGAAGATTCCTTGGAGGAGGGCATGGCAACCCACTCTAATATTTTTGCCTAGAGAATTCCATGGAGAGAAGAGCCTGGAAGCACATGTCTGTGGAAGTACACAGAGTCACACACAGGCACGCACACCGCAGGGTTCCTTGAGGACAGGTCGGGTGAGGTGACCTTCCCAAAGCAGCCTTCCAGGAAGGAGGCAGCCTGTGATCTCCATCAGATGCCACCCTGCCTCCCCCCCCGGTTTGGGGAGTTCTAGCAGACCGTCAGAGAGTGGAGTCAGGGAGCTAGGTTTGACAGCTCTTTTTTTCACATGTGGTGAATAGGGCCTGTGTCTTTCCCACAGGCTGGCATCCAGCACGGCCTGCCCTCCAGGGAGGGTGACAGGCTGTTCTAAAGCAGGTGAACCCAATCGGTCACCCTCCCCAGTCCCTGAGTCTGGGGCTTGCTGTGCAAGGCTGGGTGTGGGAGCACGTGACTCAGCCCACTGGAGGTACGAGAGGTCCGCTGCCTCTGCCCAGCGGGCCTGGCCTCTCCCATGTCTCCCCTCTGGACTCCTTTTGGGCTCTGACAGGCCCTGGAGCTAACAGCCACACCCATCATTTGCTCATGAAGGCATTTTGGCTCCAGAGTGAAAGCCCCCCTTAGAGCTGGGAGGGCCTACAGCCCTGACCAATCAGGCCCAGGATGAGTCATGCTGAAATAGATGCATTTAAGTTTTAAAACAGGAAGTTACTTGCAGAAGTATCAGGCAAACTCGTATCGGTGTTCCGCTGATGGATGTGCGGCGTATGGCTGGTCCACGTTTGACCACACTGGCTTAAATCAGGCCTCCGAGTATTTTGAACAAATTGTTCCTTCAAGGCTAGGGTTCAGGAGGCTATCTGGGGCTCCTTCCAAGCCACCAGCCTCCCTGGGGGCTGAAATTCCTGTGTTCTACTGGAGCGATGGGATTCAGAGTCTTTCGCTCAGGTTGATCTATCCTGCTTTAAACCCTCCAACGCTACAAAAACTCAGTGGCAAAAGAGACAGCTGGTTGGTGACAAGAAAATACCCTTGGAAGGTAAGAAGCAGCCCAACCCCTGGTAAACGGATTAACTCACGTAGCTGCTGAAGGTAAACTTTCTGGAGATGGCATCCAAGTTGGGAGGTGGGCCAGTTAGCCTGCTTTCAGATGGGCTCTTGGCTGCAAAGGAAATGTGGGTTTGCAGCTCTGATGTAGATCCAGAGTGGCAGGCATGGAGGCCCAGAAGTCAGTTTTATCATGCAAATGCCAAGGAGCTGCACATCAGCAGTTACAAGGAAGGGGGAAAGCAACAGGAACCAGGAATGGAAGCAAATATCTAGAAAAGAATTCTTTTTCTTTCTTTTCTTTCTCTACATTATATGGCCTGTTGGATCTTAGTTTCCTAACCAGGGCAACAACCTGGGTCCTTGGCAGTTAAAGCAGAGGCCTAACCACTAGACCGCCTGGAATTCCTTAGGAGGCGTTTCCCTTAGGCTCAGGTCCTCTATGCATTCAAACCTATTAACCTGAGTGTGTTAGGAGTACTTTCTTCAGGAAGAATTTCACTAAACGCTGCGAAAATGTTAGAAGGAATTCATTGGGCTGATAGGTACAGAAATAGACACCAAAGTCACCAGCATCAGTGGAAATTGCGATCTGACCTATGTCTCCCTCTGGACTCCTTTTGGGCTCTGACAGGCCCTGGAGCTAACAGCCACACCCATCATTTGCTCATGAAGGCATTTTGGCTCCAGAGTGAAAGCCCCCCTTAGAGCTGGGAGGGCCTACAGCCCTGACCAATCAGGCCCAGGATGAGTCATGCTGAAATAGATGCATTTAAGTTTTAAAACAGGAAGTTACTTGCAGAAGTATCAGGCAAACTCGTATCGGTGTTCCGCTGATGGATGTGCGGCGTATGGCTGGTCCACGTTTGACCACACTGGCTTAAATCAGGCCTCCGAGTATTTTGAACAAATTGTTCCTTCAAGGCTAGGGTTCAGGAGGCTATCTGGGGCTCCTTCCAAGCCACCAGCCTCCCTGGGGGCTGAAATTCCTGTGTTCTACTGGAGCGATGGGATTCAGAGTCTTTCGCTCAGGTTGATCTATCCTGCTTTAAACCCTCCAACGCTACAAAAACTCAGTGGCAAAAGAGACAGCTGGTTGGTGACAAGAAAATACCCTTGGAAGGTAAGAAGCAGCCCAACCCCTGGTAAACGGATTAACTCACGTAGCTGCTGAAGGTAAACTTTCTGGAGATGGCATCCAAGTTGGGAGGTGGGCCAGTTAGCCTGCTTTCAGATGGGCTCTTGGCTGCAAAGGAAATGTGGGTTTGCAGCTCTGATGTAGATCCAGAGTGGCAGGCATGGAGGCCCAGAAGTCAGTTTTATCATGCAAATGCCAAGGAGCTGCACATCAGCAGTTACAAGGAAGGGGGAAAGCAACAGGAACCAGGAATGGAAGCAAATATCTAGAAAAGAATTCTTTTTCTTTCTTTTCTTTTCTCTACATTATATGGCCTGTTGGATCTTAGTTTCCTAACCAGGGCAACAACCTGGGTCCTTGGCAGTTAAAGCAGAGGCCTAACCACTAGACCGCCTGGAATTCCTTAGGAGGGCGTTTCCCTTAGGCTCAGGTCCTCTATGCATTCAAACCTATTAACCTGAGTGTGTTAGGAGTACTTTCTTCAGGAAGAATTTCACTAAACGCTGCGAAAATGTTAGAAGGAATTCATTGGGCTGATAGGTACAGAAATAGACACCAAAGTCACCAGCATCAGTGGAAATTGCGATGTTAAGTTTCCAGGTCAAATACTAGCATTGGAATCCTGACCTAGAGACTACTATCTTCCAAGTAATACATGTGTGTTAAGTGTGTGTGTTATTTTTAAAGAAACAGTATGGCTGCTCTCCTCTGAATATCCAAGAGAATCTGGGGAAGCTAGTCCAGGACAACTGATCCATTCCTCCAGTTTCTTAAGTGCTAGGTGTGTATCAGGTTTGGAGCACAAAATATCTGGCTTGTAGGCCACATAAACTGAACCTTTTACAGAAAGGTCTTTCCTCAATTGCACTGAACTAATAAAGTCTTTTGCTTTTGAAATGTTATGGCATCTTTGGAGAAATCCTTACATTGCTGAAATGGTACTAGTGGTAAAGAATCTGCCAAAGCAGGAGACATGGGTCTAATTCCTGGGTCAGGAAACTCCCCTGGAGAAGGAGATGGCAACCCACTCCAGTATCCTTGCTGGGAGAGTCCCATGGACAGAGGAGCCTGGTGGGCTACAGTCGATAGGGTCACAAAGAGTCAGACATGACTGAGTGTCTTAGCACCCACTCACACACACATATAGTACATATTATATCAGGTCTCCTTTTGCTTGCAACAGGCAGATATGCCACTCTATTAGTTATGCAATAAAAAGTGGGGAGAGGGGGCTTTCCTGGTGGTCCAGTGGGTAGGAACACCGCCTTGCAGTGCAAGGGGCGCCGGTTCAATCCCTGGCCTGGGAAGATCCCACTTGCCACGGAGCAGCTGGACCGACCGATGTGTCCAACGACCGAGCCAGAGCTCTGGAGCGCATGCGCCCAGAGCCGGTGCTCTGCACTGAGAGAGGCCACTGCAGTGGGAGGCCCACACAGGTCAAAGAATAAAAGGATCGATGAAAATAAATATAAATAAAACAGGCATGATGAGGAAAAAGAAAAGGATGTATATAAGTATATATAAACTAGATGCTCCCTTTCTAAGAGCTAAGAGTCTAATTCCTATGAGGCTGGGCTAGATTTAGTGACTGCCTTCCAAAGAAGGTTTCCCTGGTGGCTCAGACAGTAAATAATTCACCTGCACTGAGGGAGACCTGGGTTCTATCCCTGGGATGAGAAGACCCCCTGGAGAAGGGAATGGCTGCCCACTTCAGTATTCTTGCCTGGAGAATTCCACGGACAGAGGAGCCTGGCAGGCTACAGTCCATAGAGTCGCAGAGTCGATCAAGACTGAGCGACTTCCGCTTTTCACAGAGGAGGGCATAAAAAAGGGAAGATGGTCCCTTTACAGGGGACAAGCCTGGTGAGCACCACCGTGATCCGACCAAGTGTTAAAGGTCTGTGTCACCAGTGATGAGTCATCCTGGTATTTTGAGCCCCCTGATACGATGTGACGAGAAAGGCACTTCAAATCCATGGTACTCTTTCCACGACTCCACAACCCCAGTCTAAGCACGAGGAAAACATCAGACGAGCCCAAGCTGGAAAATATTCTACAAGATGCCTGGCCAGGACGCCTCAAGACTGTCAACCGAGGTCATGAAAAACAAGGAAAGACCAAGAAACTGTCACAGACCACAGGCGACTGCGAAGGCATAATGACTCCCTGCACCCTGAATTGCGAAGAGGGACAGGAATGGAAAAAGCCGCTGGTGTCTGGTCCAGTCTTACATGCGCCTTTTTCGTTACGTGTCTCCTGTTCAATTCCTCACCCCAACCCATCTCACTTAACCAGTTTTAGTCACCTAGCATTGACCTTTTTCCATATTTGTCTACGTTTGTGAAAAAAGAACATTCCTGGTGGTCCAGTGGTAGGAACACCGCCTTGCAGTGCAAGCGCCGGTTCAATCCCTGGCCTGGGAAGATCCCACTTGCCACGGAGCAGCTGGACCGACCGATGTGTCCAACGACCGAGCCAGAGCTCTGAGCGCATGCGCCCAGAGCCGGTGCTCTGCACTGAGAGAGGCCACTGCAGTGGGAGGCCCACACAGGTCAAAGAATAAAAGGATCGATGAAAATAAATATAAATAAAACAGGCATGATGAGGAAAAAGAAAAGGATGTATATAAGTATATATAAACTAGATGCTCCCTTTCTAAGAGCTAAGAGTCTAATTCCTATGAGGCTGGGCTAGATTTAGTGACTGCCTTCCAAAGAAGGTTTCCCTGGTGGCTCAGACAGTAAATAATTCACCTGCACTGAGGGAGACCTGGGTTCTATCCCTGGGATGAGAAGACCCCCTGGAGAAGGGAATGGCTGCCCACTTCAGTATTCTTGCCTGGAGAATTCCACGGACAGAGGAGCCTGGCAGGCTACAGTCCATAGAGTCGCAGAGTCGATCAAGACTGAGCGACTTCCGCTTTTCACAGAGGAGGGCATAAAAAAGGGAAGATGGTCCCTTTACAGGGGACAAGCCTGGTGAGCACCACCGTGATCCGACCAAGTGTTAAAGGTCTGTGTCACCAGTGATGAGTCATCCTGGTATTTTGAGCCCCCTGATACGATGTGACGAGAAAGGCACTTCAAATCCATGGTACTCTTTCCACGACTCCACAACCCCAGTCTAAGCACGAGGAAAACATCAGACGAGCCCAAGCTGGAAAATATTCTACAAGATGCCTGGCCAGGACGCCTCAAGACTGTCAACCGAGGTCATGAAAAACAAGGAAAGACCAAGAAACTGTCACAGACCACAGGCGACTGCGAAGGCATAATGACTCCCTGCACCCTGAATTGCGAAGAGGGACAGGAATGGAAAAAGCCGCTGGTGTCTGGTCCAGTCTTACATGCGCCTTTTTCTCGTTACGTGTCTCCCTGTTCAATTCCTCACCCCAACCCATCTCACTTAACCAGTTTTAGTCACCTAGCATTGACCTTTTTTCCATATTTGTCTACGTTTGTAAAGTCATTTCTAAACATATAATAGGAACACACATATGTATCTTTGTATATATAAAATACAAAGAATTTCTATCATTGCTTTAGGGGGAAAAAAATGGGTTCAAGACATCCACACGCTGCTCCTGCTTCTCTTTTAGTACCTCATGCAGATTGCTCTAACGTCCCAGCACATGTGCATGTGTGCTACCTCGCTTCAGTCGTACCCAACTCTTTGCAACTCTGTGGACTGTAGCCCACCAGGCTCCTCTGTCCACAGGATTCTCCGGGCAGGAATACTGGAGTGGTGGCCATGCCCTTCTCCAGGCAATATTCCTGATCCAAGATTGAACTCTCATGTCCTGTGTTGGCAGGCAAATTCTTTACCCACTGAGCCACCTGGGAAGTCCCCAAGGTTTCCAAATATTGTGCCAATTCACTATTTTTAATGAATTATTTAGAATAATCCATTACTATGAATTATCCACAATTTATTCAACGTTGAACATATATTCTTACATTATCAGTATGATTCCCAGGAGTGAGATTCTGGGCCAAAGGGCACGTGTGTATAACTTTAATACATTTTGCCAAGTTACCCCTGGAGAGGCTGTAACAACTGCATGCCCACCGACCATGGGCGTGTGTACCCTCTTCCCTGCCCAGGAAGCAGATGCCACCTGTTCGATATGAAGACGTCTGCACCCCCAACCCCCATGATGGGTGCAGGGCTGACACCACTGGGGTTCATGCTGATCACCACGGGTCTCGTGCCTAGCACCGTGGGTCTCCTGGCTCCCTCTGTGTGGCAGCAGCACCCACACCGGAGCTTCCCCAGGTTCTGCTCAATTTGTCTGCCAGGATCCTGAAATCTGGGTCAATTTACATGAAAGAACCTGTTCATGTCCACCTGGGTCAGGCACTTCTGTGCGGAAGCACCCGCTCTCTTGCAGCTCACCGGAAGGCAGTGGTCCCCAAGCTTGTGGGGACCAGGGATGGATTTCATGAAAGACAGTTTTTCCATGAACTGAGAGTGGAGGATGCCTTCAGGATGATCCAAGCACTTTATATTTATTGTGCACTTTATTTCTATTATTATTACATCAGCTCCATCTTACATCATCAGACATTAGATTCTGGAAGTTGGGAGCGCCTGACGTAAGGCATCAGGGTCATAGGCTTGCAACTGGAGATCCAATAAGATGCAGCCTCTTTTAAGTTCCAGCCTATCCTTCCGGCTTCCCAACTGACCTTGTTCTCCCCACAGCAAGGTCTTCTTTTCCTGCTGCCAGCTTTGCTGACATCAGACCCACAGCAGACTTGGTGACAGCGCACGGATGTAGAAGGTTAACTAATTCTCAAGACACGTAATGCCTATAATAAATCTCCCATGACTCTCAGAGATACTCTACTTCTCTGAGGGAACTCTAAGGTTAAAACACTACAGTTATTCTTGTCCAGCTCTATGATAAAGCTGGCTTTGAGCCTTGAGGATACATACTAAGATCAGTTATTCCTATGACCATTGCTTAAACAATGTCTACCTCAGTATAGATTGGAATTCACTGATGGTGTTTGACAGAAAGTCAATTCAGCAAATGTGTATTGAGCACCTGCCCCTACAGAGTGCTCTCTGTGAGTCTACCCTCACACGAGCAATTATCTTCATTTATAATGACCAAACGAGAGACAGTCTGGAGATAAGGTAAAACCCAAAAAGTGTAGGCTTGTAGTTGTGGCAGTTTCATGTTACATTAATCCTTCCAGTGTTTTTAATGAAGTTAGACCTTTCATTGAGTGCTAAAAATGACCCATGAGTGCCAGTTGTGTGTGTGATGATTTCCTTTGAGGTTAAGTTCTACCTAATTGTTCAATTCTGATTCTCTCATTAAAAATAATTTAAAAAAAAGAATCTAGCATGCCAACCTGGATCAGCATCTTTAGAATCTCAACAATAGTTTAATTTATACCTGATGCTTAGATTTGGAACTACTTAAGAAGCATTCTTGTCATCTTTTTTTTTTAATTAAAAAATAAGACAGCAGCACCCTATCTAGGCCATGAAGGGTATAAAACATGCCTGTAAATTCTTTGATGTTTTTCCTATTGAAAGGCAGGTATGGGGACTTCCCTGGCAATCTAGTGGTTAAGACTCCAGACGTGCACCCCGAGGTTCACCACAGCACTGTTTACAACAGTCAGGATATGGAAGCAATGTAAATGTCCACTGATAGATGAATGGGTAAAGAAGTCGTGGTACATATATGCAATGGAATACTACTCAGTCATGAAGAGGAACACATTTTGAGTCAGTTGTAGTGAGGTAGGTGAACCTAAAGTGGGTTATACAGAGTGAAGTATGTCAGAAAGAGAAAAACAAGTACCCTATACTAATGCGTATGTATGGAATCTGGAAAAGTGGTACTGATGAATGTATTTGCAGGGAAGGAATGGAGGTGCAGATGCAGAGAATGGACTTGTAGACACAGTGGGGGAAGGAGAGAGTGGGGCAAATTCAGAAAGTAGCATCGACATACATACACTCTCACGTGTCAAGTAGATAGCTAGTGGGAAGCTGCTATATAACACAGGAGCCCAGCCTGGTGCTCTCTGATGACCAGAGAGAGGGAATGGAGATGGGGCAGGAGGAAAGCTCGAGAGGGAGGGGATAAATGCATATAGTTATGACTGATTCACGTGGTTGTATGGTGAACATGTACAACACAGCACTGTAAACACTTATCCTCCAGTTAAAAACAAAAAGACTCTGTACTTTCATCGCAGGGGCACAGGTTCAATTCCTGCTCAGGGAACAAAGATCCTACATGCTGCATGGCATGGCCAAAAAATAAATATTAGAAATAAGTAAAAGGCAGGTCTATTGCCCTCTCCTTGACTGTGGGCTGGCTTCTGTGACTCTCTTAGAAGTGACCCAGGTCGATTTTGGAAGCTCATTCATAAAAGTAATGCAGTCTTTACTCTTCCTGGCACGTGCTTTTGAAACCCTGAGTTACCAAAGGACTCCAGCCACTCCGAAGTCATCACGTGGGAGAAACGACACAGTGAGTCCACACAGAGATGGAAATGCCCAAGGCGCCTCGCTGCAGCCCACACAGCTTAGAGACTAAAAGTCTTAAGACAGCAGCACCCTATCTAGGCCATGAAGGGTATAAAACATGCCTGTAAATTCTTTGATGTTTTTCCTATTGAAAGGCAGGTATGGGGACTTCCCTGGCAATCTAGTGGTTAAGACTCCAGACGTGCACCCCGAGGTTCACCACAGCACTGTTTACAACAGTCAGGATATGGAAGCAATGTAAATGTCCACTGATAGATGAATGGGTAAAGAAGTCGTGGTACATATATGCAATGGAATACTACTCAGTCATGAAGAGGAACACATTTTGAGTCAGTTGTAGTGAGGTAGGTGAACCTAAAGTGGGTTATACAGAGTGAAGTATGTCAGAAAGAGAAAAACAAGTACCCTATACTAATGCGTATGTATGGAATCTGGAAAAGTGGTACTGATGAATGTATTTGCAGGGAAGGAATGGAGGTGCAGATGCAGAGAATGGACTTGTAGACACAGTGGGGGAAGGAGAGAGTGGGGCAAATTCAGAAAGTAGCATCGACATACATACACTCTCACGTGTCAAGTAGATAGCTAGTGGGAAGCTGCTATATAACACAGGAGCCCAGACTGGTGCTCTCTGATGACCAGAGAGAGGGAATGGAGATGGGGCAGGAGGAAAGCTCGAGAGGGAGGGGATAAATGCATATAGTTATGACTGATTCACGTGGTTGTATGGTGAACATGTACAACACAGCACTGTAAACACTTATCCTCCAGTTAAAAACAAAAAGACTCTGTACTTTCATCGCAGGGGCACAGGTTCAATTCCTGCTCAGGGAACAAAGATCCTACATGCTGCATGGCATGGCCAAAAAATAAATATTAGAAATAAGTAAAAGGCAGGTCTATTGCCCTCTCCTTGACTGTGGGCTGGCTTCTGTGACTCTCTTAGAAGTGACCCAGGTCGATTTTGGAAGCTCATTCATAAAAGTAATGCAGTCTTTACTCTTCCTGGCACGTGCTTTTGAAACCCTGAGTTACCAAAGGACTCCAGCCACTCCGAAGTCATCACGTGGGAGAAACGACACAGTGAGTCCACACAGAGATGGAAATGCCCAAGGCGCCCTCGCTGCAGCCCACACAGCTGAGCCTCCCGGGTAGACCTGGGAGTGGGTGGCCTCGGATGAGTCCAGCCCCAGCCTTCCTCCCGCCGCAGCCTCCGCAGCCCCAGGACCTCAGAGCTAATCGCATGTTATTCTAAACCACTACGCTGCGGTGTGGTTTGTTATACAGCAACAAATAACTGGAACCTTCTGGGTAGAGCAATAAATAGCTCTGTCACGCTGCTCTCAGGGCTCCATTACGGGGAGACAGGGCCAGCCTCGACACCATGCCACTGCCCCATGGGATGTGGTGAAGACTCATGGGGAGTGCAGAGGCAAGACAGCCTTCTAGAGCTGCATGATGAGCAATCTTGCCTCTTGCATTTTAAAAAAGCCCTTTATTTACTCACAGCTCCATTTGCAGAAATGCCATCAAATTAAAGCACTCAAGAAGCACACGGAATCCAGGGGGCTCCCCTGTCCTCTAACAACTGGATGGATGGCTGTCAGCGTAGGATGGCATTTCAGGATTGACTTTCGTTGCCCTCCAATCCACACGGCACGGCGCATTCTGAAAACATTAGCAGGGATTTCATTTGCAACAGAAACTTTCCCAAATCCTGCAAACGTTTCCCGTTGGAAGCTGAGAAGACAAATAGTTTCTGTGGGGCTGGCCAAATAGTTCATTCAGGTTTTTTGTACACCCGGGTGGAAAAAAACAAAAGAACTTTTTTGGTCAGCCCCACCCTTCCCTATCTGGCCTGTAGGAAGAAGTCAGAAGCAACACTATGGAGAGCAGGTTCTCGGTCCAGCGATTTGAATCTTCTCACGTGATCACACGTCAGTCCTGTCAGGCAGAGCCTGTTACACTTGTTGTCCAGAGACAGAAATTAAGTCTCAGGGAGAAAACTGTCTACCCACAGACAGCAAAAGGCATGTCTGGGATGTGAAACCAGATGTTCCAGCTCCAAACCTCTTTCTGTTATGGGTTAAGCTGGGTCCCCTCAAATGATATGCTGAAGTCCTAATCTTCAGGACCTTGGCACATGACCTTTCTGGAAAGAGCATTATCGCAGATGTAATTACCAAAGATGAAACCACAATGGAATAGGACAGACCTCTAATCCAACAGGACTGGTGTTCTTACGAGGAAAGGAGAAGAGAGCTAGAGAGAGGCACACAGGAGAGGAGGCGCGGGAGGATGGAGGCAGAGATCTGAGGGATGTGACTGCAAGCCAAGGGATGAGGAGCATTGCCGGCCACCACCGGAAGCTAGAAAAGGCACGGAGGGGTCCCCCCACCCCACCCTTGCCCAGAGCCACTGGGAGGGGCATGGCACTGCCCACACCTTGATTCTGAACTTCCGGCCTCCAGAGGTCTGAGATGCAGAAACGTTTTAAGCCAACAGTTTATGGTACTTTGTTAGAGAGGCCCTAGGAAACTGATCCCTACCTGCATGCCCCAGAGTTCTGACCCGCAATGGGGCTCACACAGGCCTGATTCCGATGCTTTATCATGACCTTAACAAGCTCCGCTAGTAAAGAACCCGCCTGCAACCCAGGAGACCACGATTCATTTCCTGGGTCAGGAAGATTCACTGGAGAAGGGACAGGCTACCCACTGCAGGGTTCTTGGGCTTCCCTGGCAGCTCAGACGGTCAAGAATCTGCCTGCCATGCGGAGGACCCCGGTTTAATTCCTCAGTTGGGAAGAACTCCTGGAGAAAGGAGAGGCTGTCCACTCCAGTACTCTTGCCTGGAGAATACGCCGGTTCGTCCATGGGTCACGAAGAGTCAGACACGACTGGGTCACTCTCACTTCACTGTAGGAGGAGCAGGTTCTAGAGAAACTTGTAACAGACTCGTGGTGGGAGACTGCCCTGGCGATCCAGTGGCCAGGATCTGCCTTGCAACGCATGGGACGTGCCACGTGCCGTAAACGGAGTCCACGCACCGCAACAAGATCCTGCAGGTCGCAGTGGAGGATCCCGTGTGCTGCAGCTGAGACCCAGCAACGAAGATCTGACTCATAAGGACTGCCTCTGTGCTCGCATCAGGCCGAGCGTACAGAGGCCGCTTGGCCAGACTGAAAACAGTCTGGGATGGATGGCCTGGGTGTCTGCATGTCAGGGAACCTTTTTTTTTTAAGAGAGTGGGGTTTTTGTTGTTGTTCCAGTGTGTACTATATCACAGAATTCTTGTTTATCCAAAGGATTTTCCATGTAAATAAAGACACTTGCAAATTGATTTAGATTAATCAGGTGTGACGGCTGGATAAACAGAGGGAAAAATTCTGTCACTGAGATGCAGGCAATGGAACAACCAGGCCCCTGTGCACAGGCGCTCAGCAACGGGAGGAGAGGAGACGAAAACCAGAAAGGGAGAGAACCCCTGAAATATGAAAAGTATCCTGGGGTTTAATTCCCGGTGAGGCGGCTGGACTCAAAGGTCACGCGGGAGACATGAGTTTACATGATGGGCTCCCCAAACCCAGATCTTGGGGATCTCTACTTTTTGACCGTCCCCAGCTCCTCCTACCCCACCCAGTGCACATGTACACACGCAGAAATACACTGGAGTCCCACACACATAGACGTGTACACCGTCTCACACACACAACCACACAAACAGAAACAGAGGCACACCCCCTCGAGCACAGGGTTTAGAGAGCACATTGCACGTGCCTGCCATCCAGCCGCTGGGCTGCGCGTCCTCAGCTGCAGGAGCATCTCACTCTCTTTTCACAGCTGTCCCATTTTGCAGACAGGAATACTGAGCCCCACAAATGTTAAGTGTCTGGTACAAATTTCCACAGTTGCCAAGCAGACCAGCAGGGGTGCTAATCTCTGCCTGCTAAATCCAGCCAGATCCTGCCCCTTCCCGCCTTTCCACCAAAAGAGGCCAACCCACACTGACTCCGCCCACACGATTGCAGGTGCTAAGGATAAAGCAATGGACAACCAGACCAAGCCCTTGCAAGGTGGGAGACATAGGAGATGCTAGGTCAAAGGTACAAACTTCCATTTATAAGATGAATAAATTCTAGGATGTGATTACAGCAGAGTAGCTAATATTACATGCTTCAAAGATGCTCAAGAAGACCTCAAATGCCTTCACCACAAAACGGGAATTAAGTGTCGGGATGGAGGCGTTAGCATTGCGAAGATAAGGACTGCCTCTGTGCTCGCATCAGGCCGAGCGACAGAGGCCGCTTGCCAGACTGAAAACAGTCTGGGATGGATGGCCTGGGTGTCTGCATGTCAGGGAACCTTTTTTTTTTAAGAGAGTGGGGTTTTTGTTGTTGTTCCAGTGTGTACTATATCACAGAATTCTTGTTTATCCAAAGGATTTTCCATGTAAATAAAGACACTTGCAAATTGATTTAGATTAATCAGGTGTGACGGCTGGATAAACAGAGGGAAAAATTCTGTCACTGAGATGCAGGCAATGGAACAACCAGGCCCCTGTGCACAGGCGCTCAGCAACGGGAGGAGAGGAGACGAAAACCAGAAAGGGAGAGAACCCCTGAAATATGAAAAGTATCCTGGGGTTTAATTCCCGGTGAGGCGGCTGGACTCAGAGGTCACGCGGGAGACGTGAGTTTACATGATGGGTTCCCCAAACCCAGATCTTGGGGATCTCTACTTTTTGACCATCCCCAGCTCCTCCTACCCCACCCAGTGCACATGTACACACGCAGAAATACACTGGAGTCCCACACACATAGACGTGTACACTGTCTCACACACACAACCACACAAACAGAAACAGAGGCACACCCCCTCGAGCACAGGGTTTAGAGAGCACATTGCACGTGCCTGCCATCCAGCCGCTGGGCTGCGCGTCCTCAGCTGCAGGAGCATCTCACTCTCTTTTCACAGCTGTCCCATTTTGCAGACAGGAATACTGAGCCCCACAAATGTTAAGTGTCTGGTACAAATTTCCACAGTTGCCAAGCAGACCAGCAGGGGTGCTAATCTCTGCCTGCTAAATCCAGCCAGATCCTGCCCCTTCCCGCCTTTCCACCAAAAGAGGCCAACCCACACTGACTCCGCCCACACGATTGCAGGTGCTAAGGATAAAGCAATGGACAACCAGACCAAGCCCTTGCAAGGTGGGAGACATAGGAGATGCTAGGTCAAAGGTACAAACTTCCATTTATAAGATGAATAAATTCTAGGATGTGATTACAGCAGAGTAGCTAATATTACATGCTTCAAAGATGCTACAAGAGAAGACCTCAAATGCCTTCACCACAAAACCAAAAGGGCAATTAAGTGTCGGGATGGAGGCGTTAGCTATTGCTATGGGACAATCGTTGTGCTGTATATACACGTATAAAATCAACACACTGTACATCTTAAGCTTATATAGTGTTACAGGTCAATTACATTTCAGTAAAGATGGCGAAAAACAACACATGTTGAATGAGTCCACCTATATGAAATGCCAAAAAAAAAAAAAGGCTAAGGAGATAAAAAGTGGATTTGTGTTTTACAGAAAGATAGAGATGCTACATTACAAATTAATGATTGGGGTAGTGATGGATTATACATTAAATAGCGTTGAAATAACTGACCATTCTGACTTTGAAAAATAGAAAATTAAGCTCTGACATCACTCGAGCTTCTAAAATAAATTCCAGATGGATTAAATGTCTATATGCCATCAATCAAACTGTTAAAGTACTAGAAAAGAGTACAGACAACTAGTGTCATAATTCTGGAGTAGAGCAGGCCCTTTGAAGCAAGGCAGAGCCCAGAAGTCTTTGAGAAGTAGGTTCACAGATTTTACTTCATAAAAATTAAACGTTCTCTATGGCAAAAGGCCATAGATAAAGTTGAAATACAAATGACAACTGGAGAGAAAATATTTGTAACACACTTAAGGGCCAGAGGGCTCTTGCCCTAACTGGCTTAAAGCTCTGACGCTGAGAAAGACCAGCTATCCCACTGAAGGGCTTCCCTGGTGGCTCAGACAGCAAAGAGCCTGTCTGCAATGCAGGAGACTCTGCTTTGGTCCCTGGGTCTGAAATATCCCCTGGAGAAGGAAATGGCAACCACTCCAGTATTCTTGCCTGGAGAATTTCATGGACAGAGGAGCCCAGAGGGCTACCATCCCATAGGGTTGCAAAGAGTTGGATGTGACTGAGTGACTAACACTTTCACTCTCTTTCATCCCACTGAAAAATGGGGAAGGGGATGAACAGGCAATCCACATAAGAGAAAAGAAACGCCACTAAACAGTTAAAAAAAAAAAAAAAAGTCCATCTCTCTATTAGGAAGGTCAGGGCAATAAAAACAAGACACTGTCACCCACCCTACAGCCTCGCACAGCCAAAGGTGACAGTTGCAAGGCAGTGTGACTGGGCACAATTCCTTCTGTTGGATCTTGTCCCCCAGTACCCTCCACCCCACCCCCAGCAGGGAGCCTGGCACAGTGGTCTCTGGGCTTCAGTTGTAACAGTTAAAAGTAAGGGTTGAGGGCTTCCCCTGGTGGTCCAGTGGGTAAGGACACCGCCTTGCAGTGCAAGGGGCGCCAGTTCAAGCCCTGGCCTGGGAAGATCCCACGTGCTGCAGAGCAGCTGGACTGATGTGTCCAATTACCGAGCCGGAGCTCTGCAACGACAAACGCCACCACGATGGGAGGCCCACAGGAGCCAAAGAACAAAGACGGATGAACATAGAGAAACGAAAGACCAATAGAAGTGGCCCACCTGGTCCCCTCCCTCCCCAACCCGACCCCCGCCCAAAATAAATAAATAAATAAATCTTAAAAAAAAAAAAAAAAGTAAGGGTTGGCATCCCAGGCAATAAGGAGACAGGTCAAGAATATGTGAACTGAGAACTTCCAGATGTACAAGCTGGGTTTAGAAAAGGCAGAGGAACCACAAATCAAATTGCCAACATATGCTGGATCATAGAGAAATCAAGGGAATTCCAGAAAAACATCTATTTCCTCTTCATTGACCACATAAAGCCTTTGACTGTGTGGATCACAACAAACTGGAAAATTCTAAAAGTGATGGGAATACCCGACCACCTTACCTGCCTCCTGAGAAACCTGTCTGCAGGTCAAGAAGCAACAGTTAGAGCCGAGCATAGGAAAACTGCCTGGTTCCAAACTGGGAAAGGAGTCTGTCAATACTGTAGATTGTCATCTTGCTTATTTAACTCACAGAGTGCATTGTGCAAATTGCCAGGCTGCATGAATCACAAGTTGGAATCAAGATGAATAGGAAAAATACCAACAACCTCCCACATGTAAATGATAGCATTCTAATGGCAGAAAATGAAAGGGTAAAAGAGGAGAGTGAAAAAGCTGGCTTGAAACTCAACATTCAAAACATGAAGATCATGGCAGTCACTTCATGTCCTGTCACTTCACTTCACTTCCAGTCCTGTCACTTCATGGCAAATAGAAGGGGAAAAAATGAAAGCAGTGACAGATTTTATTTTCTTGGACCAGGGAAGCCCCTTGACATACACATACCACCACATGTAACACAGACAGCTAGGGCTTCCCTGGTAGCTCACTGGTGAAGGGCTTGCCTGCCAATGCAGGAGACACAGGTTCAATCCCTGGTCCAGGAAGATCCCACAGGCTGTGGAGCAACAAAGCCCATGAGCCACAACTATGGAGCCTGTGCTCTAGAGCCTCAGAGCCGCAACTAGGGAGCCCATGGGCCACAACGACTGAAGACCATGTGCCCTAGGGCCCGAGTTCCACCACAAGAGAAGTCACTGCAAGAAGAAGTCTGCTCACCTCCACTAGAGAGTAGCCCCACTCCCTGCAACTAGAGAAGAGCCTGTGGCAGCAGTGAAAACCTAGAATAGCCAAACATTAATTAATTAATTTAAAAAGACAGCTCATGGGAAGCTGCTGTATAGCACAGGAAGCTCAGCTCGGCGCTCTCTGATGACCTAGACAGGTGGGTTAGGGGTGATGGACGGGAGGCTCAAGAGAAAAGGTATACATTGTGTAGATATATACATATAGCTGATGCACTTCATGGTACAGCATAAACTAACACAATATTGTAAAGCAACTACACTCCAATTTTTAAAAATTCCCTGTCTTGAAAACCTAGGCACTTCCCCCAAGTGGCCCACAGCGCTGCGTGCCCTAAGCTGTGAACAGAGCCGTCAGCGATTTAAGCACAATCAACCTCACTGGTGTGATCCAGCCACGTCTTTGTCTCAGGGGGGACACTCGGGCATTGTCCCAAGGAGAATAAAAGCTGAGGGTCAGGCCCTGCTCACGAGTCTGGTCCCACTAAAGCCCACTAACCTCACCCTGCGCCCCCTCCCCAGGATGCAGCCCCTCTCCTGCGGCCCTTGGGGCTCCCTCACACCAGCCTCCTTACTTTCCGCCCAGACACCCTCTGTGTGGAATGTGATCCCTTGGGAAAGGCTTAGAGCATGAATCTTTAAAACCTGCGTTAATCTGGAAGTTTTTCCTGACTCTGTCTCTTTCCCTTCTTAGCTAGAGTAACAGTGACAGCAGAGACAGAGCAGCCAGCATGGGCATCCAGTGACTTGTTTTCCTTCCGTAAGGCAACCAGTTCAGTCCTGGGCAATCCCTGGAGCAGCTAGTATCAATGGGCTCAGGGCACAGATGTGAAAACTGAGGCAGGGGCCAGGGCTCCCAGGAAAAGCTCCACGCCCTGTGTCCCCTCGGGTCACCTACTTTCCGCTAGCTGCTTGCCTTACACATGGTGGTATATACGTCAAAGGGCTTCTCTGGTAGCCAAGATGGTAAAGAATCTGCCTGCAATGCAGGAGACCTGGGTTCAATCCCTGGGTGGGGAAGATCCGTCGGAGGAGGATGTGGCAACCCACTCCAGTATTCTTGCCTGTAGAATTCCATGCACAAAGGAGCCTGGTGGGCTATAGTCTATGGAGTTATAAAGAGTTGTATGTCCTGCCTTGGCTAGAGCTCTGCCTGTTTATCTTCGCAGCCCTGGCTCCTAGCGAAGGGCACAGGCATTGGAGGAGGCAGGCGTGAAAGAAGATGACAAACAGCATGGGGGAGACCAGGAAGGAAAGGGATTCAAAAAGGACAGAGAGGGCTTCCCTGGTGGCTCAGTGGTAAAGAATCTGCCTGTCAATGGAGGAGACACGGGTTCAATCCCTGGTCCAGGAAGATCCTACCTGCAATGGAGCAAGTAAGCCTGTGCATCACAGCTACTGAACCTGTGCCTTAGACCCTGGGAGCCACAACTACTGACCCACGCAGCCCAGAGCCCATGCTTCACAACAGGAGAAGCCCGTGCACTGCAACTAGTAAGCAGCCCCGACTCGCCACAGCTAGAGAAAGACCTGCCCACCAACCGAGATCCAGCACAACCCAAAACAGACAAATTGGATTACTTTTTTAAAAGGGACAGAGAAGTGAGGGCACGATGTGGGGTCCTGGGAGCGAGGCTGAATGGCGGCAGAACTGGGTAGCCCCCGGTCCCGCATTTCACCAGGAACCTTCGGGCTCCTCACACCAGCCTCCTTACTTTCCGCCCAGACACCCTCTGTGTGGAATGTGATCCCTTGGGAAAGGCTTAGAGCATGAATCTTTAAAACCTGCGTTAATCTGGAAGTTTTCCTGACTCTGTCTCTTTCCCTTCTTAGCTAGAGTAACAGTGACAGCAGAGACAGAGCAGCCAGCATGGGCATCCAGTGACTTGTTTTCCTTCCGTAAGGCAACCAGTTCAGTCCTGGGCAATCCCTGGAGCAGCTAGTATCAATGGGCTCAGGGCACAGATGTGAAAACTGAGGCAGGGGCCAGGGCTCCCAGGAAAAGCTCCACGCCCTGTGTCCCCTCGGGTCACCTACTTTCCGCTAGCTGCTTGCCTTACACATGGTGGTATATACGTCAAAGGGCTTCTCTGGTAGCCAAGATGGTAAAGAATCTGCCTGCAATGCAGGAGACCTGGGTTCAATCCCTGGGTGGGGAAGATCCGTCGGAGGGGGACGTGGCAACCCACTCCAGTATTCTTGCCTGTAGAATTCCATGCACAAAGGAGCCTGGTGGGTTACTGTCTATGGAGTTATAAAGAGTTGTATGTCCTGCCTTGGCTAGAGCTCTGCCTGTTTATCTTCGCAGCCCTGGCTCCTAGCGAAGGGCACAGGCATTGGAGGAGGCAGGCGTGAAAGAAGATGACAAACAGCATGGGGGAGACCAGGAAGGAAAGGGATTCAAAAAGGACAGAGAGGGCTTCCCTGGTGGCTCAGTGGTAAAGAATCTGCCTGTCAATGGAGGAGACACGGGTTCAATCCCTGGTCCAGGAAGATCCTACCTGCAATGGAGCAAGTAAGCCTGTGCATCACAGCTACTGAACCTGTGCCTTAGACCCTGGGAGCCACAACTACTGACCCACGCAGCCCAGAGCCCATGCTTCACAACAGGAGAAGCCCGTGCACTGCAACTAGTAAGCAGCCCCGACTCGCCACAGCTAGAGAAAGACCTGCCCACCAACCGAGATCCAGCACAACCCAAAACAGACAAATTGGATTACTTTTTTAAAAGGGACAGAGAAGTGAGGGCACGATGTGGGGTCCTGGGAGCGAGGCTGAATGGCGGCAGAACTGGGTAGCCCCGGGGGAGGGGACAGCGGTCGCAACGGTCAAGACCAGCTGGCATTTCACCAGGAACCTTCGTCCCAGTGTTGGCTAAAAATAGTGCTGTCCCTGGGTGCCCCGTGCGTTCACACCGCTCCCAGGGGAGTCTCAGCGACACAGAGACGTCAATCCAGGCTTCCCCGTGTGCTGCCTGAGCGTCATTCAGGCCCAGAAGCTCCCATGCTGCAGGCCTGGCCCCTGCCCTTCTGGCCAGCAGGTGAAGGAAGCAGACCTCTCACCCAGCTCACAGCACTCTCCCGAGCCTCTGGCCCCAGTGCACCCCACGCCCAGTGCGCAAAGCTATTCAGGCCAGCTTGGCCCTCGACTGAAGGCCCAGGTCCTGACTGCAGCCTCTCCATCCCTCCTGACCTGGGACTCAGGACCCCTTCTCGACCCCATCTGTCTGCTCAGCCCCCTCTCTTAGGGCTCTGGGCACACCTGGGAGGCCCCTGTCCTGAACTCCGAGCTTAGCTGCCCCTGTCTCAGAGACGTAGCCATTTTCAGTGAGATCTGGGACCTGCCCCTTCTCCCCAAGCCTCCACTCCTCATCTAGAACATTCCTCGCTCTATCTCACCCATTACCACCTGCACTAAGTGGGAAAGTGCCTCACTTGTCCTTGCCAAGCAGCCCAGGGTGGTTGTTTTCTTTTCAAGAATGCAGACTGTGTTCCTATAGCTTGCCTCCGACCTCCCAGATGTTGTTCTATCTCAGGTCCAGAAACAGAATACTTGGATGCAATGTTCCACAGGCCAAAGTATGGGCTGTTATCAACATTATATTCTGCCACTTCACATCCAATTCATTTGAAGAGTCCACTCGGCCCTCCTTCTCAGAGGGAAAAGGCAGGGGACGTTGCTTTTGTGCTTCCAAGAATTCTACTTCACCCTGGAAAGAACAAAGTCACGTGAGTCATTCACTTGGCTTTCTGCTGGAGGCGACCCTGCCTCTGAGCGATGAAGGCGCTTGTCAGTGTCACCAGGCTCAAGGGGCCACGGGGAGCAGAGCCAGGCCACCTGGTTCTCCACCCCCAGAGCAGAGCTCTTCCCGTGTCCTGCCCTGCCTGCTAAAGCACTTTGCATGACGTCTGTCGGTAATCGCATAATTCGGACCAAATGCAGATCCACCCCTCAGGATGGCAAATAGAGAGGCGGCCTGCGTAATTCAAATGAAGAGGATCGAAATGATTGAACATCGCTCATTTCCAGTGAGGGTGCGGACACACACAAAAGCCAACTGGAGAGCATTCTGTCATTCTGGCAACAAATGCTTCCGGGGAGAAGCGTGTGCCGAGGGCCACTGCACGCGGGATCTCTTCACCTTTGCTCTGAAAACAAGCTGCTCTTCCTAAAAGGCGACTGCATCTAGAGTTCCAGAGGCAGTGACGAGAACGCCCCACGCGCTGGAAAGAGTGAGCATCGTTGAGGTCAAGCCCGCTTCACTGCAAAGAGACACGCCCACTCTTCATGGACGGCTGACCGCCTGGCTGGCTGGCGGTCACCTCCATCCCATGAAGATGCTGGTCAATATCCAAATGACCCCTCTACTTGGAAGCCCTCGGCTCAGCTCGGCCTGGCGACCGTTGCTATGCATGGGGAAGGTTTTTCCCTCAAGCACTGAATGCAATCACAGGCAGGGAGAAAGCTCCGTGAGCCAGTGGATGTCCCCATGGGGCTGGCTTTTGGACTGTTGAAGACAGCGATTTAGCTGGCCAGGCCTGCAGCCTTCTGAAGAGAGATGGAGAAGCTGCAGGCTGCAGAAAAGCAGACCTTCCTTTCTTTTTTTTTTTTTTGGAGTGAAAAGAGGGGCAGTGCCCAAGT
This sequence comes from Tragulus kanchil, assembly GCA_022376925.1. NCBI lineage: Eukaryota > Metazoa > Chordata > Mammalia > Artiodactyla > Tragulidae > Tragulus > Tragulus kanchil. The sequence continues at coordinate 180,449,942 of JAIOJX010000032.1, read as the reverse complement.
TGAGTGTTCTTCTCTGAACCAACGGAGATAAGGAATGCAGGGTGGGAACACAGCTGCTGGAGTCAGAGAGACACGGTTTCTCGGTGACTCCTTGATACTTCCTAACTGGGAGAGCTCCCATTTCAGAGCTTCAGGCTCTTCATCAATCAATAGAATGACTACCCCGGCTGATAGCGGGAGGGTGAACTAAGATTGCATGAGTCTCTAGCATGGTCCCTGAGCTGTTCGGTGTTCAGGGGTGGGGTGGGGCTGTCACGGGGACACTAGGAAGCAGAAACCCCTGAAGATCTTAGTGGAATGTCTACAGATGACGGGAGCTCTGACGGGCAGCATCAATTCAAAAAACTGGGACGTTACATAACTATGTATAGCTAAATCATTTTGCTGTATACCTGAAACCACCGCAGCATTATAAATCAACTATATTGTTGTTATTTGGCTGCTCTGCAACCCCATGGACTGCAGCCCACCAGGCTCCTCTGTCCATGGAATTCTCTAAGCACGAATATTAGAATGGGTAGTCATTTCTTTCTCCAGGGGATCTTCCTGACTCAGGGATTGAACTTGTGTCTCCTGCATTGGCTGACAGATCCTTTACCACAGAGCCAACCAGGGAAGCCTATACTCCGATATTTTTATTTAAAAATGGAAAATTCACGTATAACCTAAGAAATCTAAAATCCAGTAGGCCAGATTGGTCAAAATGTCAGTTCCATTGGCAAAGCTAATCAAAGAGGTGGTATGGACTGAATTGGGCTTCCCAAGTGGCATTAGTGGAAAAGAACCCACCTGTCAATGCAGGCGAACTTAAGAAACCAGGGTCCAGATCCCTGGATCCAGAAGACCCCCTGTAGAAGGAAATGGAAACCCACTCCAGTATTCATGCCTAGAAAATCCCATGGACAGAAGAGCCTAGCAGGCTGCCATCCATAGGGTCGCAAAGAGTCAGACACGACTGACGTGACTTAGCACACTCTGTGTTCCCTCAAATCAGTGTTGGAGCCTTAACTCTCTATGTGTGACCGTATTGGGAAAAGGGCCTTTGAGAAGGTCAGTCCGTTCAATCGCTCAGTTGTGTCCAACTCTTTGCAACCCTGTGGACTGCGGCACATCTTTAAGAAGTCAAGGTTAAATGAGATCATTCGGGCGGGGCTCTCATCAGATGGGAGCAGTTTCCTCCTAGGCAGAGGAAGAGACACCAGGAGGGGCTGCACGCAGAGGAAGGGCCAGGTGAGGATGAGGAGAGGAGGTGACCAGTTGCCAGCCAAGAAACTAACCCTGCCAGAAGCCTGACTTTGAACTTCCAACCTCCAGATCTGAAATAAACAAATTTCTAATCTTTAAGCCACCCAGTCCATGAGATTTTGTTACAGTGACCAAACCGGGTCCTGAGCCCCATCAGTCACAGGCTGCCTCCAGGGTTTTCATCTCCCTGGAACTTGCAGGGACCACACGTGGGCGCCACCCCAGAGCATCTCAGGTACATGTAGGTCATCCTTGGCGAGACTGGTCCATGAGTGCCAAGAGGGAGAAGGTCTACTGTGGGCCATCTCAGGATGATCTGCAAGTCAGAGACGTGAGTGCACAGCAATCCCTTCTCGCCCTTACTTCCAGGGCTGGGTTCAGTGGAGGCTCCCCCAAAGTTCGGTTTGCAACCTGACCCCGAGAACTTGTAAACATGACCTGATTTGAGCAAAGGGTCTTTGCAGATGTAATTAAGACTCTAGAGATGAAATCACCCAGGATTTAGGGTCACCTCTAAAACCGATGACAAGGAGTGACTTCCCTGGTAGTCCTGTGGCTAAGTCTCTGCGCTCCCAATGCAGCAGGCCCAGGTTCAATCCCTGGTCAGGGAACTAGCTCATACGTACTGCAACTAAGATCGAAGGTCCTGCAGGCCGTGGGCTGTACCTGCATAATGCCACCAAATAAATAAATATAAATATTTAAAAATAATAAAACTAATGACAAGTGTCCTTTAAATATATAAAAACAGAGAGAGAGAGAGAGAGATCTAACACAGAGAGAGACATGGAGGAGGTGGCCCTGTGAAAACGGAGACAAGATTGGGTTTAACGCAGCCACAGGTCAAGGACTGCCTGGGGCCACTGGCAGCTGGCAGGGGCAGGCAACAGAGCCTCCCCAAGAGCCTTCCAAGCTCCTGCCAGCACCTTGTCTTCAGGCTCGTGGCCTCCAGAATCGTGCGAGAATAAATCTCTGCTATTTTAAGCCACCACGTTTTACGGTAATGCGTTATGACAGCCACAGAGAGCTGATATGCCTCCCTGCCCCCAGCCAGTTCAACCCTCAGATTAGAGACAAGTGAGATCAGAAGTAGCAATTTCCATTCGAACACAAAGTTTCTAATGACAACAACTCCCGTTTCTTGAGGATTTGTTCCTCAGAGAGCCTGGGGAACGGGTATGACATCCACTCTCTCTTTCCAGAAGAAGATGAAGCTCAGAAAGGCGAGGTGACTGGCCCAAGGCTTAAAGCTCACACGTGGCAGTGCCGGAGTGAGCACTGAGAGTCCAATCCCAAAATCAGTGGGACAGTGAATCAGAGCTGCGGGTGACGGCAGCAAGACCCTCTGTGAGCTCCAGCCCACAGTAGGATGGAGACAAATGGAATTGATATAAAACAAAACAAAAGAAACCAGCACAGAGGAAGAAGTGGTCATTCTCTGGTGTTGGGAGCAGGAAGATTTTATCTCAGTAAACATTCAAGGATCTAGGAAGGAGGATCAGCATGCCCTTGGGTAACATGATGACCTATGAAGATCCAACTCCTGGTTGCACTGCATGACCCAGTCCTTCCGCAGGAATCCCAATTTGGCAGCATCTGTAGCTGCTTTTGGTCTGTCTGCCCCAGCCTCTGCGCTTGGTGCTGCCTCCAGCACGTAACAGTGGGGCGGAGGCCAGCACACACGCAGGTAGCCCCACCACACGGCAGGGCCAGCAAGCACAACCACAAGCCGGCAGGGAAAGGCGTGTACCCTTTCACTCACTCACCCACTCATTCGACACACATCTCTGTTTCCTAATATTAGAAGCAATACCTATGTAGTCTGTATGCTTTTTAATTGCCACTATCAAACACACTCCCTGATACGCAGTAGCTGCTAAATCAATACCCACTGAACTGCACTGAACTTAGAGAAGGGGAAACCAAAGCCAGAGGGGTGGGAGTCGAGCCTCAGCTCGCACAAGGAACCAGAACGCTGAGTCTCCATAGAGTCCAGTCACATTCTCAGGCCACACCGAGCCTCTGAGTCTGGGGCCAGTGTTTATTTCCTGCTCACTGGGCTGCCTCCTGAGAGTTCCTAGAAGAGGATTTTCCAGAGGCAGCATCGTGGGGAGAAGAGGCATCCTGGACCAAGGGAACAGCATGCACGTCTGCTCAGAGGCACATCTGGGGGCCGAACCAGCCTGATGGACTGGGTACTGGCATTTCTGCTTCTTTCTTGGTGGCCACACACTCAACCCCTTGGGTTTCAAAGCGTTTACCTCTGAATGCCAACCTGTAATGCTTTCAGAAGAAAAATATTGAAAAAATTCCAACTTTAAAAGAGGCTCATCATTTTCCTTGTTGCCTTCTCACAGATCCTAAAGTTAAATGGAATATTGAAATGTTCCAGCTGGGGGATGGGAAAGAATAGGTCCCCATCCCCTAATTAAGTTTGTTACAAACAATGGTAGAAGGAGCTAGATTTGGGGATATCATTTCAGGGTAAAGCAGTATGTTAGTTTGTGAAGGTTGCTGCAATAAATTACTACAAACTTGGCAACTTAAAACAATCCGAGGGTCTTATAGCTCTAGAGGTTAGAGGTCCAAAACCGACATGTTGGCAGGGCTGAGGTACCTCTGAAAGCTTGGAGGGGGGTTCCTCCCCTGCTCCCTCCAGCTCCCAGGGGCCTCGGGTGTCCATGGTTTGTGGCAGCATTGCCCAACCTGCCTCCATTTCACCGGCCTTCTCCCTGCTGTCTCTCCCCTTCCTCAAACGCTCCCTCCTTTCTCTCATACGGACACCTGTCAGAGGGCATAGGATCCTCCCTAAAGCCAAGTGGGTGCTGGAGAAGACTCTTGAGAGCCCCTTGGACTACAGGGAGATCAAACCAGTCCATCCTAAAGGAAACCAACCCTGAATATCCATTGGAAGGACTGATGCTGAAGCTGAAGCTCCAATATTCTGGCCACCTCATGCCAAGAGACAGCTCATCAGAAAAGACCCTGATGCTGAGAAAGACAGAAGGCAGAAGGAGAAGGGGACGGCAGAGGATGAGATGGTTGGATGGCATCACTGAGTCAATGGACATGAATCTGAGCAAGCTCCGGGCGACGGTGAAGGACAGGGGAGCCTGGCGTGCCACGGTCCCCGGGGTTGAAAGAGTCAAACACAACTGAGCGACTGAACAGAACTAAATCCTGGATGATCTCCCCTCAAGATCTTTGTCTTAAAATTACATCCACAAAGGCCCCTTTTCCAAAGAAGGTCATATTCACAGGTCCCAGGGGTCAGGACCTGAGACATTTTGGGGGGAGGGGGGAATGGTGGGGGACAGGGGGACACATTTCAATCCACCAGAGGAAAAGAAAAGAAGCCAAGTGCTTCTGGAAGCCCGACACTTTCCCCAGAGGATACAAACTAAATGCCCCACCGGGGCACCAGCGCTGTGGCCTGCATTGTCAGGGGCCAGGCCCACGCCTGACCTCCATCACCCCGTGCCCAGCCCCGTTTCTCAGGCCTGAGAGATGCCCTCCAACCTCCAGAAAGAGCAACAGGGCAGCTGTTGAGAAATCCTTGCCACCTGTCCCTGGCTTTGTTCTGGGGGCAGCCCCATCCTCTCTACCTGGTTGTTGAGCCCAGAGGAGGGTTTGGCTCCCACCTGTCCCTGGGAACATGTGCCCTGGGCCTTGCAGTCCGTCCCTCTGTCACATGGTGAGAACAGCCCCTGCCGTGCCCACCTCCCTGCCCGCTGTACAGGCAGGGAGTAAACGGCTGTGAGGGGGCTTCTGGGAGGGGCAGCAGGCACACCCGGGTCAGGGCCTGGGCGAGAGGACGGGAGCCTATGGCTGGAGAGGGGCTAGGGGCTGGGGTGGGAGTGGGGCAGCCTTGATGTGTCAGTGACCCAAGAATTATAGCATCTGGTTCATCACTAGACTCATCACACCAGCTAGATTACCAGTCACAAATCACTGTATTTTAAAATCCAGTCTAAAAATAAAATTCTTTGCAGAAGGCCCGGGTGAGATGTCCTCTCCTTCTGTGAGCGCAGATGGAAAGGCCGCTGACCAGATGCTGATGAGGTGTGGCCCCGCGGGGCTCTCTGGCTCACAGAGGGCTGTGGCTGATGGGGGAAGTGAACCCTGTCTTTGCAGGACCCTGGTCATCTCCTCAGCAGCCTCTCGACCTCTGAGAGGGGAGGGAAGCCTATTCTGCAGGTGGGTCTTCAGTAGTGAACTGAACACAACCCAGTGCCAGTGTGCGGACCTCATTCCTTCCTTGCTCTGCCTGGCCGAGTCCTGTCGCTGGTGACCCCCTGCCTCCCTCCCTCCAAGCCTTTGATCAAGCTGCTGCTTCTCCTGAAAGACTCTCTCCCTCTCCCCTTGCAACTTACCAGGCTCCTCCAACCAGGTAGCTCCCATGACCCCCCCACCAAAGCCCTCCAGGACCGCTCCTCTGCCCAGCCCCCTTCCACCTCAGCACTGTCATCTCGTGTCGAATCAGAGTGATTCTCCGGCCTGAGGATGGAAACCGCTCTGTTCACGGTTTGAGCCGTGTGAGCACAGGGCCCCGCGCTCCGCTGGACGGGCAAGTTCTTTGGACGAACAGAAGAGGCAGCCAGTATGCACATAGCCACGCTGGAGACTGGCCGCCAGGCCGTCTCCTCTCTGGTCTGAGCAGGGGGGTCCCCTCACTGTCACCACTCCTGCCGGCATGTGTGCCTCTGCCTTCCTGGCCAAAAAATCAGCACCCACTGGCCTGCCATGTCCACCTCCTCCAGGAAGCCTCTTGGCATGACAGCCGTCTTTCCTCTTGGTCTCCAAATCACAGTCACATTCTCAAGGCCTTCCTGTGTCCTGTTTTCTGTTGTCCCCAAACCACTTCTTGAAGACTACGTTCCCAAGAGAGCAGTTCCCAGGCAGCAGGTGCCACCTTAAGTTTTCCCATATCTTGCCTGATATCCCACCCCACCCCCCTCACAGCAGACCTCACACTGTGCTAAGACCCCAGAGAAAGAAAACAAAGCATTAGCCAAACAGGTGTAAATCCCGCCTCCATCCTTTATTAACAACAGACTCCCTTTCTGGTTTAAATGCTAAACTTTAGACCAACAAGGAGCAACCTTTCTCTGTGAAACACCAGACAGCAAATACTTTCAGCTCTGCAGGCCCGACAACCTCTGCTGCATCTGTTCACCTCTGCCATCACAGGGGAAAAGCAAATGTAGACAACACACACATGAACGGGCATGGCGTGTGTCCATAAAGCTTTATTGACACACAGACAGTGGACCAGACTGACCCTCTGGTTGTAATTTGTCTGTCTTGGCTTTTTTTGGCTGCCCTGGGCCTTCATGGCTGTGCACGGATTTTCTCTAGTGTGGCAAGCAGGGGTTACTCTCTAGCTGTGGTGCCCGGGCTTCTCATTCCAGTGGCTTCTTGTTGCAGAGGGTGGGCCCCAGGCGTGTGGGCTTCAGTAGGTGTGGCTCACGGGCTTAGCTGTCCCGCAGTATGTTCCATCTGCCCCGGGCACGGGTGAAACCCACGTCCCCTGCATTGGCAGGTGAATTCTTAACCACTGGACCACCAGGGAAGTCTCATCCATCCTAGCTTTATCGAGAGTTACTTGAGAAGACATTGAATCCCTTCTCCACACAGACCTCAGACCACACAGTAAAATACCCAAACCCTGCCTCATCCCAGCTCCCTCCAGCTGGAGCAGTACTGGTTTTCCTCCCAGCCTTCACCTCTGAAATCTGAAATCGCAGCCTGTCTGCATGGGGACCCAGTGTCTCCCCCATAGACGCAGGAACTCCAGGATACTCTGGTAACCCCAGCACCCTGGCACAGAAGGGGTACCCTTTGCATGTTTTGCACTGAATGGAGGCCATCATTTTTATTACCATCATGGCTGAAGATCTCCATAAATATTATTGGTGTGCCTCTATTTTTAACGGGCTGATCCATTTACAGTGATCCATCCTTTGTGTCTACAGTCCCCCAGGGGATTTCCATGGGGCGCAGGACATGGAAACGAGGAGGCTCAGGTTCACAGGTGACGTTGCCTGTGGGTGACCAGACAAACAGCAGAACCAGACCTCCTGGTGGGTCCTTCCCATGGAGAGGGTCCAGCAGTATCGTAAGAGCACCGGGCACAGAGTCTCACAGGCAGCCTTTCCCAGCGGACAAGGTCATTTCACTTTCTGCAAAACGGCAACAATAATGCCAAGGTCACAAAGACAGGGAGCGGGCCTAAACAAGATACAGAGGATAAGGCATTCAGAACAGCGCTGGGCACGGGAAGAGCCATCGCGGTGGCCGTCCTGATGCAACAAGATGACAGCAACCCCTCCACCCAGCCTCCGAGGGCTCAGAAGGGATCAGACGAGGACACGATTATGAAACTGTCAGTGCTCCCTAAACCTAAGATGTGCTTTTACCACACCTCATGGCTGTGCACGGATTTTCTAGTGTGGCAAGCAGGGTTACTCTCTAGCTGTGGTGCCCGGGCTTCTCATTCCAGTGGCTTCTTGTTGCAGAGGGTGGGCCCCAGGCGTGTGGGCTTCAGTAGGTGTGGCTCACGGGCCTAGCTGTCCCGCAGTCCGTTCCACCTGCCCCGGCACGGGTGAAACCCACGTCCCCTGCATTGGCAGGTGAATTCTTAACCACTGGACCACCAGGGAAGTCTCATCCATCCTAGCTTTATCGAGAGTTACTTGAGAAGACATTGAATCCCTTCTCCACACAGACCTCAGACCACACAGTAAAATACCCAAACCCTGCCTCATCCCAGCTCCCTCCAGCTGGAGCAGTACTGGTTTTCCTCCCAGCCTTCACCTCTGAAATCTGAAATCGCAGCCTGTCTGCATGGGGACCCAGTGTCTCCCCCATAGACGCAGGAACTCCAGGATACTCTGGTAACCCCAGCACCCTGGCACAGAAGGGGTACCCTTTGCATGTTTTGCACTGAATGGAGGCCATCATTTTTATTACCATCATGGCTGAAGATCTCCATAAATATTATTGGTGTGCCTCTATTTTTAACGGGCTGATCCATTTACAGTGATCCATCCTTTGTGTCTACAGTCCCCCAGGGGATTTCCATGGGGCGCAGGACATGGAAACGAGGAGGCTCAGGTTCACAGGTGACGTTGCCTGTGGGTGACCAGACAAACAGCAGAACCAGACCTCCTGGTGGGTCCTTCCCATGGAGAGGGTCCAGCAGTATCGTAAGAGCACCGGGCACAGAGTCTCACAGGCAGCCTTTCCCAGCGGACAAGGTCATTTCACTTTCTGCAAAACGGCAACAATAATGCCAAGGTCACAAAGACAGGGAGCGGGCCTAAACAAGATACAGAGGATAAGGCATTCAGAACAGCGCTGGGCACGGGAAGAGCCATCGCGGTGGCCGTCCTGATGCAACAAGATGACAGCAACCCCTCCACCCAGCCTCCGAGGGCTCAGAAGGGATCAGACGAGGACACGATTATGAAACTGTCAGTGCTCCCTAAACCTAAGATGTGCTTTTTACCACACCCTCCAAGCATGGCAGAAAATATTCCTCCTCTTAAAAAAACAAACAAAACAAAACAAAAACTACACACAAATCGCTTCCATAAAAACAAAAATAGACCATAAAGATCTATGATCTTTTCAGGGCTTTAATCGCAGTCAGGAAAAGGGTTACATTTCCATCCCTTTTATCCATTCCCATCACTCACATGTATATCAGAGTCCAGTTACCATACGGGCTGAAACCGAAACAAAACCCAGGGGGGCGTCCTCATGCTGAGGACAAAGGGGTGTCTGTTTCAAACCATGCATGTCAGGAATCTTCTTGTGGCAAAACAGACAGGAAACAAACACAGCAGCTCTGAAATTAAGGGAGCGTCACCCTGCTGCGGGCATCGTGGACCAGCAGAGGGGGACAGCTCTGAAGGCTCCAGCATGGCAGGCATCACTCATGCCTGGGCTCCAGCCAGGAGGACCGGAGCAGCGGGAGACAGGGGAATCCACACACAAACTTTCCATCCCTGCCCACTTCAGTAGAAAGTGATTCACTTGGTTTCAGATTTAAATATTTATTCCTCAAATACAAAACGATGTTGAACAGGCACATCCCTTAATGTCCCAGCCATCTGGCCTTCGGTCGGAACATCTTCAGATGAAAGGAACAGCTGGGATTCCGACTTCACAGAGTTCTGAGTCTCCTTCGCAGAGGGGGGATCTCTCCAAATGCTCTGGGCCTCCCTGTTTCTTGGAGAAGGGCAGTTTGATTTTTCTGGTCTCAGAGTTAGCACTTTGAGGATTCTCAAAGGAGGATTATCCCTTCTCCATCTGGAAAGAAGCACCGCTTGTTCTTGCCGGGTGATGTCAAGAACGGCTTCACCACGGGAACGAAACAGTCATTGTGAGGATGGCTGGTCATAATGCTGGCTGGTGGGATTCGGACCACCCCGGCCCCAGGGCTGCTCCAGCAGCAGCACGCCTACCTGGCTGGTGCAGACCAGTCCACAAGCTCTGCCTCCCGAGAAGGACGCCCCTGGCAGCCCGTCCTTCCTCTGTGCACCCCTGCAGCCTCCTGGTACCATGGCCACTGTGCCGTGGGCAGCCTGTGGACAGTGCACCTGCAGGTACTACACCTGTGAACCCGTGTTTCTCACTGCAGGCTGCTGGAAAACATGGGTCTTTTCTCCAAAAATTTCTTATGCTTTTGATGCTTTGGTGCCTTCCTCCCAATTTTAAACCAGCTCCCTTGTGTTGGTGCTGAGTGTTGGGTGGGGGAAACAGCATGGCAACTGCCAGGAAAGCGTGCTCAGCCTTCCCCAGCTCGGCAAGGAGAAGGTGTCTCCTCGACCTGCAGGGGCCCCTTCCAGGCTCAGGCTCCACGATCACGCGGTCAGGCTGAAGCCTCTCGGGGCCCGGCATCCCACAGCTAGTAAATCAGTGAGGAAATGATATGGACACATTAAAACTGTCCATCCCGGCTAAAATTATCTCACTAATTACAGTTTCTATAAATCAGCTCAGCTTCAGGGTGTGCAAACCCCCAGCTAAACAAAGTTCTTCCGAAGGAGCCCAGACACTCGATTTGGGGAGGATCTCAAAATTCCGAAGGGAGAGTCCACACACAAACTTTCCATCCCTGCCCACTTCAGTAGAAAGTGATTCACTTGGTTTCAGATTTAAATATTTATTCCTCAAATACAAAACGATGTTGAACAGGCACATCCCTTAATGTCCCAGCCATCTGGCCTTCGGTCGGAACATCTTCAGATGAAAGGAACAGCTGGGATTCCGACTTCACAGAGTTCTGAGTCTCCTTCGCAGAGGGGGGATCTCTCCAAATGCTCTGGGCCTCCCTGTTTCTTGGAGAAGGGCAGTTTGATTTTTCTGGTCTCAGAGTTAGCACTTTGAGGATTCTCAAAGGAGGATTATCCCTTCTCCATCTGGAAAGAAGCACCGCTTGTTCTTGCCGGGTGATGTCAAGAACGGCTTCACCACGGGAACGAAACAGTCATTGTGAGGATGGCTGGTCATAATGCTGGCTGGTGGGATTCGGACCCCCCCGGCCCCAGGGCTGCTCCAGCAGCAGCACGCCTACCTGGCTGGTGCAGACCAGTCCACAAGCTCTGCCTCCCGAGAAGGACGCCCCTGGCAGCCCGTCCTTCCTCTGTGCACCCCTGCAGCCTCCTGGTACCATGGCCACTGTGCCGTGGGCAGCCTGTGGACAGTGCACCTGCAGGTACTACACCTGTGAACCCGTGTTTCTCACTGCAGGCTGCTGGAAAACATGGGTCTTTTCTCCAAAAATTTCTTATGCTTTTGATGCTTTGGTGCCTTCCTCCCAATTTTAAACCAGCTCCCTTGTGTTGGTGCTGAGTGTTGGGTGGGGGAAACAGCATGGCAACTGCCAGGAAAGCGTGCTCAGCCTTCCCCAGCTCGGCAAGGAGAAGGTGTCTCCTCGACCTGCAGGGGCCCCTTCCAGGCTCAGGCTCCACGATCACGCGGTCAGGCTGAAGCCTCTCGGGGCCCGGCATCCCACAGCTAGTAAATCAGTGAGGAAATGATATGGACACATTAAAACTGTCCATCCCGGCTAAAATTATCTCACTAATTACAGTTTCTATAAATCAGCTCAGCTTCAGGGTGTGCAAACCCCCAGCTAAACAAAGTTCTTCCGAAGGAGCCCAGACACTTGATTTGGGGAGGATCTCAAAATTAGCAAAACAGAACGTGTAAGCGGAGCAAATGCCTAAAGGGATAGGGGTGGGGAGAGGAATTCTTAAACTGGCTCTTCATTGATGCCTCCCAGGGCTGGACACTTGAGAACAAACGAGAACGCCTGGAATCCAAAAATTACAGACCCACTTGAAAATACCGCAACAAGCCATAATTCATGCTGTTCATTCTGTGGGTCATTTGGACGGCAAAGACAATGGCTTTTTATTTTGCCCAGATTTAAAACCAGGCTGTGACAAACAGGGGTCTCCGCATTGTCTGTTGTCATATGACTCCGGAGGCAGACCTCGGGGATAACCCAGGTCTCCCCCAACAAGTGAGAAACCCCCACAACCAAAAAACCCAACTGGATTCATCTCTCCCCGAATCCCCAAGGAGCTTCGTACTGATGGCCGTGTTTGGTTTTCATTTTCCTTTTGAAAACTTTGGAAACCTCACAAAACTTGGAAATCAAGTCCGCTTGCAACTTGTTCCTTCTACACGGTCCACCCCCTTGTCCTAAAGCTCTTGGGCAGAATGTAGCCTATTAGACCTTATCAGATGCTTCCTTGTCATAAACCCAGGGCAATCACATTTAATTTCATTAGAGTTTGTGTCCTGTGGTCACGCATAAACTCCTAAATCAGCAACAGTTAAAAACAAGGTGCATTCCTGAATTTCTAATCCCAATCTACTTAAGCAGAGCATTAGCGTCAGACTCAGGGGTGATCTCTTTAAACACGCGATTAATAAATGTGTCAGACACCCTGCTGGGTTCTCGTATCTCCAATCCTCTACCCAAGCCCCTTGCAGGTGAGGAGGAAACCTCTCCCAGGGCACTTGATGAAGTCACAGCTCCATTCAGATGGAGGCTTGGATCACTGTGCAGGGCCCTACAGACTCACGCGGTCAGGCTGAAGCCTCTCGGGGCCCGGCATCCCACAGCTAGTAAATCAGTGAGGAAATGATATGGACACATTAAAACTGTCCATCCCGGCTAAAATTATCTCACTAATTACAGTTTCTATAAATCAGCTCAGCTTCAGGGTGTGCAAACCCCCAGCTAAACAAAGTTCTTCCGAAGGAGCCCAGACACTTGATTTGGGGAGGATCTCAAAATTAGCAAAACAGAACGTGTAAGCGGAGCAAATGCCTAAAGGGATAGGGGTGGGGAGAGGAATTCTTAAACTGGCTCTTCATTGATGCCTCCCAGGGCTGGACACTTGAGAACAAACGAGAACGCCTGGAATCCAAAAATTACAGACCCACTTGAAAATACCGCAACAAGCCATAATTCATGCTGTTCATTCTGTGGGTCATTTGGACGGCAAAGACAATGGCTTTTTATTTTGCCCAGATTTAAAACCAGGCTGTGACAAACAGGGGTCTCCCGCATTGTCTGTTGTCATATGACTCCGGAGGCAGACCTCGGGGATAACCCAGGTCTCCCCCAACAAGTGAGAAACCCCCACAACCAAAAAACCCAACTGGATTCATCTCTCCCCGAATCCCCAAGGAGCTTCGTACTGATGGCCGTGTTTGGTTTTCATTTTCCTTTTGAAAACTTTGGAAACCTCACAAAACTTGGAAATCAAGTCCGCTTGCAACTTGTTCCTTCTACACGGTCCACCCCCTTGTCCTAAAGCTCTTGGGCAGAATGTAGCCTATTAGACCTTATCAGATGCTTCCTTGTCATAAACCCAGGGCAATCACATTTAATTTCATTAGAGTTTGTGTCCTGTGGTCACGCATAAACTCCTAAATCAGCAACAGTTAAAAACAAGGTGCATTCCTGAATTTCTAATCCCAATCTACTTAAGCAGAGCATTAGCGTCAGACTCAGGGGTGATCTCTTTAAACACGCGATTAATAAATGTGTCAGACACCCTGCTGGGTTCTCGTATCTCCAATCCTCTACCCAAGCCCCTTTGCAGGTGAGGAGGAAACCTCTCCCAGGGCACTTGATGAAGTCACAGCTCCATTCAGATGGAGGCTTGGATCACTGTGACCTAAGGGCCAGACACCCAGCTGTCCACTCATCACCTCATATTGCCCTGCCCTCTCTGGGCGCTAGCATCTGATTCATTTAAATGAAAGCCACTCAGATGTGTCTGACTCTTTGCAACTTATAGTCAAGCCATGGAATTCCCCAGGCAAGAATACTGGAGTGGGGAGCCTTTCCTTTCTCTAGGCAATCTTCCCAACCCAGGGATCAAACCCAGGTCTCCTGCATGGCAGGCAGATTCTTTACTGACTGAGCCACCAGGCTGTGCCCTGAGCCACTAATGGGATGTGCACTGAACAAAAGAGAGTTCATCTGGGGGGCCTAAGGTGACAGACCAGGGGATCTTGGCGGGGTTCTCAGGTGCCTGAATTGCTTTACTGAAAACCTCGCACAGTTCAGAAAAAGCGCACCCCATCGCCCCTCTCAGTTCCATCTTCTCCCACATGCCGAGAAATGAAAGCGGCATCTGCCAACTTGGATCTCACACACACCCATTAAAATGACATCCTTTATACTGGACAGAGAAGGTTAGCTCCAAGTCCCAGAGCCGGAAAAAGGCAAACTTGATTGAAGAACTGTCACTGAGGTACGCTCTCGGCAGGCGCAGTGTGCAGTTGGAGCCCTTCCCCCTCCCCCACTCAGCAGCTAAGATGAAGCACAGGCAGACTCTGGAATCCCCACCTCCGCCCCCCAGGGTGCCGTGGTCCCGCATAGTCAGCACCTCGCAGCCAAGACCCTCCTTGACTCCAGTGACCTGGAGTACCCGGAAGTCATCACCCCGTATCTTGCCACCCATCCCAGGAGACAAGTGAGGAGGTCTGTTCAAGTTTGCTCTGCCCTTTACTAGGTGGTCACGCATAAACTCCTAAATCAGCAACAGTTAAAAACAAGGTGCATTCCTGAATTTCTAATCCCAATCTACTTAAGCAGAGCATTAGCGTCAGACTCAGGGGTGATCTCTTTAAACACGCGATTAATAAATGTGTCAGACACCCTGCTGGGTTCTCGTATCTCCAATCCTCTACCCAAGCCCCTTTTGCAGGTGAGGAGGGAAACCTCTCCCAGGGCACTTGATGAAGTCACAGCTCCATTCAGATGGAGGCTTGGATCACTGTGACCTAAGGGCCAGACACCCAGCTGTCCACTCATCACCTCATATTGCCCTGCCCTCTCTGGGCGCTAGCATCTGATTCATTTAAATGAAAGCCACTCAGATGTGTCTGACTCTTTGCAACTTATAGTCAAGCCATGGAATTCCCCAGGCAAGAATACTGGAGTGGGGAGCCTTTCCTTTCTCTAGGCAATCTTCCCAACCCAGGGATCAAACCCAGGTCTCCTGCATGGCAGGCAGATTCTTTACTGACTGAGCCACCAGGCTGTGCCCTGAGCCACTAATGGGATGTGCACTGAACAAAAGAGAGTTCATCTGGGGGGCCTAAGGTGACAGACCAGGGGATCTTGGCGGGGTTCTCAGGTGCCTGAATTGCTTTACTGAAAACCTCGCACAGTTCAGAAAAAGCGCACCCCATCGCCCCTCTCAGTTCCATCTTCTCCCACATGCCGAGAAATGAAAGCGGCATCTGCCAACTTGGATCTCACACACACCCATTAAAATGACATCCTTTATACTGGACAGAGAAGGTTAGCTCCAAGTCCCAGAGCCGGAAAAAGGCAAACTTGATTGAAGAACTGTCACTGAGGTACGCTCTCGGCAGGCGCAGTGTGCAGTTGGAGCCCTTCCCCCTCCCCCACTCAGCAGCTAAGATGAAGCACAGGCAGACTCTGGAATCCCCACCTCCGCCCCCCAGGGTGCCGTGGTCCCGCATAGTCAGCACCTCGCAGCCAAGACCCTCCTTGACTCCAGTGACCTGGAGTACCCGGAAGTCATCACCCCGTATCTTGCCACCCATCCCAGGAGACAAGTGAGGAGGTCTGTTCAAGTTTGCTCTGCCCTTTACTAGGTGACTCAGGCAAGGTTTTCAGTCTCTCTGAGCTTCCATTTCCCATCTGCAATACGGCCCACCTCCTGAGAGCCTGAGCAGTTGTGTAGAGGGGCTTGACAGTGGAAAGTGCTAGACGGATGCTAGGTGTTCTAATGGTCGTCATTGTTCTTTGCAAGAGCCTGTCTGGCACTTGGTGGTAGATTAATTCATGTCCCCCAGGGGCCACTGCCTTCACTTCAAGGTAGCTTCAAACACCACCAAAACCAGGCTAGGTTCTAGGAGGTTGCCTGATGTATGGAAAAGAGTCCTTTGCAGCTGGCAGGTCTCATCCTGGCCCTTTGTGGTCATTTTGTGCCTCACTCTACTCAACTGTGAAATGGGGAGAACAGCATCAGCTGGAGAAAGGGGGTGCGTGGTGTGGCCTGGAGGGCACCTCAGCATCACCTGGGTGTGCCTTGCCCACCTCAGCGCACACACATCACTTTTACAACATGGGGATGTGAATCCCCGCACAAGACAATTACAAGGTCCAAAGACAGCTCTTGAAAGCGTTCAACTCCAAGACACCAAGTGGCCCTCCCTGACCCCAACAGCCAGGCTAAGACACAGGTCTGAGCCCCACCACTGCCTGGGGAATGCAGGAAGAGGTAACACCGTAATTAAACCATCCTGACACTCCCTCTTCGCTCCAGATATGCATGATGTCTATTTCCTATGAGCTGGGCCAGGACTAAAGTGCTCTGCAAGGTCCTCCCACACAAAGACCTGCACAGGTAGCTCTCTCTCGCCGTCCGGCGCTGCCCAGCCCAAGCTGGGAGCAGCTCTCCTGTCCCCCTCCCCGCCCCTCCTTGGACACCCCACTAGCAGTGGCTTTTCGCCAAGTGCCCCTGGGGGAGGTCTATCTGAAAACCTACCCCCCCCCCTTCCTCAAACCCTCCCCTGTCCCTTGTGAGCACTTCTCCAGACTAGACAAATTCAATCTAAAAAAAAAAAAAAAAAAAAGGTCTGGTTTATAAGAACCGAGGACAAGTCATGCGCAAAGACATACAGGCAGCGGCAGAGTTCTGGAGATGTCAGATTTCTCAGAGTGGAATGATGCTGCCTGCTTCTGTTGTGTGTCAGAATATTCTAGACTAAAGGAGCACTGGAGGAAGGGTGAAGAGCAGGGCTCACTTCTCTCCAAATAGGACAGGGCACAGCATCTAGGAACAGTGATGGAGAAGGGGTACTGGGCAGGCACAGCTCTCCCCCTGGGAGTCTGATGTCACATTCGCATCCATTTCCATTATTTCCAACAATGGCCATGGGCCGGAGTCACTTGAAATGGATGGAACAGTCTGAGTATTTCTCACCAGAATTGGTATACGTAGAAACATTTCCTATTACAGTATAAGATTGGCTTGGGCAACGATGCATTCCCCCATTTATTTCTTACAATCTGAATGTTGTTAAAAGTAGTTAACCTTTCTGAACCTTAATTTCCTCATCTGTAGATGGCGAAAACATTTCCCATCTCAGAAGGTAAAATGAGAGAATGAACATAAATCTTGAAGGGCTGGGTTTGACACACTCTAAGTCATAACTGTATTAAAAATGTAAGTAAACATGAAATATGCCTCTGTCCTTTACTGAGATAGTGCCCCTGTCCACATGCACACGCACCTACCCCCCCTCCCCCGGAAGCAGGTGCCATTGCTGTGCCCATTTCACAGTCGTGGAAGGCGAGGCACAGAGAGTTTCATCCTTTGCCCAAAGACACAAATGACAAGAGTCTGGTGAAAAGCCAAGGCAATCTTGTCCCCTGAGGCAGACCTGGCCCCCGACTGCTCTTCCCCACCCCATTTGATGGTAGGGTCTCTCCTTATTTAAAGGGCGATAATTCCCTAGAGGATTTAGCAAAGATGCAAATCATTCCATTAATAACCACGTGAAGTTTCAAAAAAATAAAATGTGAGGCTTGAGAGCCCGTATTTCCTAAGTGCTTTCCCCTGCTTCAGGGGTCCCTTCTTTTACCCGTTCCCCCAAAGCTGTGAACCATTACTGCCGCTTGTACAAAAAAAGAAAAGAAAAAAAGAGAAAAGCATAACATTTTCACGTGTGCTGCTCCTGACCTGGATGCACAGCCTCCGCTCTGGAGGGACCCTGCTGCAGGCCACGCGGCAGGGACAACCTCCCCTCCTCGGCAGCGGACATGTTGGGAAGCTCCCAGAACCTAAGCGTCCTTGTCTGTAACACGGATTTAGCTCAAAACCAATAAAGTTTAACACATGAAAAGCCACTCCCGCTCTCCCTTGGTGTCCCCTCCATCCTTCCCAGGGTCTGGAGAATCGTACAGAATGCAAGTTCTCGTCTTCGCCCCTAGCGCTCCTCTAGGCCTTCCGGAGCCGTTGACCAGCGGCCGAGTCGCTCCCGGGTCTCTCCTACTCTGGCCCGTCCGTGCAGGCCCGAGGCAGTAGGCACAGAATGTCTTGAGGCTCAGCACCTCACTGCGACTCCGCGCCTAGCCTCGGTCGGCCCACAGAACGCTGGCCTCAGGATGTGGACCTGGTCATTCCAAACTCCCAGCGCAATGGGCCTCTCACCACGCCGGAGGTCCCCCTGAGCTCTGGTGCCCACAGCGCCAAGTCAGCGGCCAGGTCAGGTTATGGGGCAAACACTTGCCAGGGAGGAAGGGAGCGGAGAGAGGGACCAGGAAAGATCCAGGAAAGCTTCTAGAGAGGGCACGCCTGCCAAATTCCACAGGGCCCACCGCCTTACCCTAGGGATTTCTCTGGGAGCAGGGCTGGACTCTTTGAGTGGCTGAGGCCAGCTCCGGAGCCGCTCCCAGGATCCCTCAGCTCCAGTGGATCCTGATTATCTGCTACCCCATGGGCAGTGAGGAGGAAGAGGTCCTGGCTGTCCCCACAGGCAAGGGGAAGAGGTCCCCAGGCTGCTTCCTCTCAGGGACAAGGCTACCTCCCCCAGGCAGCCGGAAATCTAAGGACAAGTATAACCCAGGGCACCGGGTCCTGCGACCATCATGCCCAGACTTTTGGTTTCTTTTTTTTTCTTTTCCCTTTTTGGGGGCGCAGATCAGAGCTGCCCAGTTTTCTTTTGGCAGCTACAGACTAAGGCGGTTTTGTGTGGAGGGGCCTCGGATGGTGCTGGCGGTGGGGTACACGAAATAGAGAATGTGGCCCGTCTGCATCGCCGTCGTCACTTTATTGTATTGTCACCGTTAATTTAACTATAAATACTACGGTGGGGAGCGAGTCGTCTGCCGCCTTGGCCTTCGGGGCTGCAAGCCCTGGCGCGGCCCGACCCCCGGCGCCCACCCCCGGGGCGGTACATTATTTACAAGCTCCTCGTCCTTTCTCGATCCCTCCCGCAAGGCAGCGCGTGTGCAAGAAAGTAGCATCGTCTGGGTGTGCAAGTCCTTCGAGTTAGGCAAGGGCCACGGCCGGCCCGCGGCCGTCAGCTGTCCGAGTCCAAATCGCTTTTACCTTCCTCTTCCCTCTTCTCGGGCGACGCCTTCGAGGACGTCTTACTCCACTTCTCGGCGTTTTCCGACTCCTCCGACGAGGACCGCTTCTGCCGCCTCCATTTGGCGCGGCGATTTTTAAACCAGACCTGTTGCGCGACGGAGAAGAAAACAACGGTGAGGATCAAAGACGCGCCCCAGCCTTGCCGGCATCCTCGGCTTGCAGCTGGAACCCCGGGCCCCGGCGCGCACGCCTGTAAAAAGGGACCCGCTCCCGCTTAAGTATTTTCATTCGACTTCCTGGGCCTAAGGCGCCCTCCCGCAGCCTCCGGGCCGCCACTGGGACGTTTCTAAAGCTCGGGGAGACGCGAGGAGAGCCGAACAAACCGGCTCGGGCCTTCTGTCGCTGCGGAGGGCCGTGGGGCGCGCCCGGCGGGGCCCCGTGCCTACCTCCACTTTCTCCTCGCGGAGGTGCACCTTCCGGGCCAGCTGCTCGCGGGTACCCACGTCTGGGTACTTGGTCTCCTGGAAGAGGTTCTCCAGCGCTTCGAGCTGCTCGTCGGTGAAGATGGTGCGGTGCCGCCGCTTCCGCCGACAGTGCAGCTGGTTGAGGAGCTGCAGCTCGGTGCGCGACAGGGTGCCCACGTTCATGTAGGGCAGCATCTGGTGCGGCACCGGGGACACCAGCACCGAGCCGGGGCCCTCGTAGCCTGCGCCGGAGGAAGGCTCACGGTCAGCCGCCGTCCTTGCCACCGCGCGCGCACTCGCCCGCCCCGCTCGGATGTGAAATCGCCTGCAAGCGGGTGCGGGGAGCTGGAGGTGCGCGGAAAGCGGAGTGCGAGAAACCGGGGTACCGCGCGCCCACCCGCACACTGTGTCCCAGGGCCAGCTTAGGACTCCTAAACGCCCAGCCTCCCCACGCAGGCACGGTGACAGTTTCCGCTAACTTGCGCCTCAAGTGTGCAACAAGTGTGCAAAGCCCTGCGCCCGATCCGCAGAAAGACGGGGCTTCGGGGCCAGGTTTGCAAGAACTGAGCCAAGTTGGTGCCAAGTGGGGAAAGCGAGCGCCACCGCCCACCCGGGACCCGGGCGCTGAGGCCCGCGTCGGCGCGAGCGCGACCCTACCTGGGGGCGTCGGGACGCAGGAGCACTGCTGGGCGCCCAGCGGCGGCACAGCCCCGCAGCAGGCCGGGCCCACGGGGGCCGCCTGCACGTGCAGCTGCCCGTAGAAGTAGTTGCTGTAGCCCAGGCGCGAGCCGCCGACCGCGGCCGGGAGGCCGGCGCCGCCGGGGGCCACCGGGCGCGGGTAGAAGGCGCCGTAGTCCGAGGAGGCGCCGCCGCCGGCGCCGTAGAGCGAGTCCCCGTGCAAGGCCGGGAAGACGACGGGGGCCGCGGCGCTGGGCGCCACCGGCAGCACCGAGTCTTTGCAGCGCGGCCGGGCGGCCAGGATGTTGTCGATGCTGAACATGCTGGCGGGCATCCCCGAGCCCCGCGCCGGGACCGGGGGGCGGCTGGGGCGCGCCGAGGAAAAAACCTCAAAGTGGGGGGGCGGGGGTCCACGCTCCTCCCGCGGAGGACCAAACCGAAAGAGAGCGCCGGCGAGCGCAGCCCCGCGCCCCTCCCCGCCCCCTGCGTCCGCTCGCCCTCCTCCCGCCCGCCCCTCGCGCAGCGTTCGCTGAACTCAACCGCGGGTAGGACGGAGTTTAGACCAGCTGAACCTCTTGTTGGTTTTATACTGAGTCTACGTCATCCTGGATTTAGTTCCTGGTAATATGCAGATGACAAACAGAACCAGATGTGGCCCTTTCTGTTCCTGGGGCGGTACGGTGGGGGTTGAAGAAAGGGGAGGGGAGAGGTGCCAAAGAAAGGGGCTGGGGACCTGAAAAGAGATTGTGGATTGCGAATTAATGAAATTAACCTAATCTTTTCCACTCGGCCGCCCGCCCGGGCCGGCGGGCTGGGAGGGCGTCCTAATTGCTCCGGTTTTTAAATTCTACATTGTCCCGGGCCTGAAGCCAAGGGGTTTCCGCTAACTTGCGCCTCAAGTGTGCAACAAGTGTGCAAAGCCCTGCGCCCGATCCGCAGAAAGACGGGGCTTCGGGGCCAGGTTTGCAAGAACTGAGCCAAGTTGGTGCCAAGTGGGGAAAGCGAGCGCCACCGCCCACCCGGGACCCGGGCGCTGAGGCCCGCGTCGGCGCGAGCGCGACCCTACCTGGGGGCGTCGGGACGCAGGAGCACTGCTGGGCGCCCAGCGGCGGCACAGCCCCGCAGCAGGCCGGGCCCACGGGGGCCGCCTGCACGTGCAGCTGCCCGTAGAAGTAGTTGCTGTAGCCCAGGCGCGAGCCGCCGACCGCGGCCGGGAGGCCGGCGCCGCCGGGGGCCACCGGGCGCGGGTAGAAGGCGCCGTAGTCCGAGGAGGCGCCGCCGCCGGCGCCGTAGAGCGAGTCCCCGTGCAAGGCCGGGAAGACGACGGGGGCCGCGGCGCTGGGCGCCACCGGCAGCACCGAGTCTTTGCAGCGCGGCCGGGCGGCCAGGATGTTGTCGATGCTGAACATGCTGGCGGGCATCCCGAGCCCCGCGCCGGGACCGGGGGGCGGCTGGGGCGCGCCGAGGAAAAAACCTCAAAGTGGGGGGGCGGGGGTCCACGCTCCTCCCGCGGAGGACCAAACCGAAAGAGAGCGCCGGCGAGCGCAGCCCCGCGCCCCTCCCCGCCCCCTGCGTCCGCTCGCCCTCCTCCCGCCCGCCCCTCGCGCAGCGTTCGCTGAACTCAACCGCGGGTAGGACGGAGTTTAGACCAGCTGAACCTCTTGTTGGTTTTATACTGAGTCTACGTCATCCTGGATTTAGTTCCTGGTAATATGCAGATGACAAACAGAACCAGATTTGGCCCTTTCTGTTCCTGGGGCGGTACGGTGGGGGGTTGAAGAAAGGGGGAGGGGGGAGAGGTGCCAAAGAAAGGGGGCTGCGGGGACCTGAAAAGAGATTGTGGATTGCGAATTAATGAAATTAACCTAATCTTTTCCACTCGGCCGCCCCGCCGCGGGCCGGCGGGGCTGGGAGGGCGTCCTAATTGCTCCGGTTAATCTCATTAATTTCACAGTGGAGCCGCAGTTAACAACTCCCTCCGCCGACTTCTCCGACCCCCGCCTTTTCCCCTCAGTTTGGGTCCTATTATTGGGTGCGATTTCCTCTGCATGGAACTCAGATCCATTGTGACTAGTCTTTACTTGGGGGCTACCTTTTTTCTTTTCCTTTCGGAATTTGTTTTGTTTTAGAAAACGTGAGGCTGTGGCCTCCATCAGGCAAGATTGAATTCCGCTCTTCCCTTTGGCCCCTCTGCACTGAACGCCTAACTTCACCGCCAGTTTTTATCTTGATATTCTTTCCTGAGTGGAACTGGTTAACCGACCCCCCTCCAAAAAAAAAAAAAAAGACCCAAACCCTCGTTTTTGTAAACGCCAAAATCTGTAACGACAGAACGACGAAAGAAGTGCACCGTGGTTCTTAATTACTTATATATATTTGTGCTTTGGGGTTTTTTTTTGGAGTCACTTTGCGTCTGAAAGCTAGCTAGCATAGTAGCCTTTAGGCCCTTACACAGCAGAGATCAAATTATTCACTATTTTAAAATAGAATTTGCCACCCAGCGCAGCAATCAGAAGCGATGCTTCCAACTGCTTCCTGAGTGGGTGTCCGTAGGTTTTGTGGCTTTGTTTTTTGTGTGTGCGCTTTTTTTTTTTTTTTCGGAAGTAGGGTGTCTTCTTTCCTGTTTTGGTTTTCAATGCAAGATTCCAAAAATGGGACTTCGCGGGTTCTCTGTCCCCTTTCCCCGCAATTGAATCGCATTATCCCTTTTCGACTCGCTGCTTCCGTGACTGAGACAAACTCCCCCCCACTCACCACCCCCTCAAGCTATCCTTGCCCCACCAGGCCCAAGATGGGCTCCCTGGGCCCCGGTGGCCTGAGCGAGCTCGACTCTGCTCGCGGCAGGCGGCCACCGTGATTTGCAGGATCCTCGTTGCCTCACGGCCTGCCAGCCGGAGCTCCTGGAGGCGCGTCCGATCGGTGACCGAGCGCTGGCTGCCGAGCGCCCTGCGCAAAGGTAGGAGACGGTGCGCACGAATCGAAAGTAGCACACGAGGGCCTTCAGAGCCGCGCCAGGCACAACTTCACTTCCTCGGCCCTTTGCGCAGGTAACTCCGGCCACTCCAGGGAAAGGGGTCGTGCCTGGCCCAGGCGAGACTGCTTAGTGCCGGGGGTACCCGGTCACCTCGGGCTTCCCAAAGGAAGGTCGATTCACGCCGGTTTTTCTCTACTTCTTACTGGCGAATTAACCCGGGGCCCCAACAAGGCTGTCTGAAGTCGCCGCCGTAAGTCTAAGTATGTGCACTGCCTCCTCCGCGGCTCTTGGACCAGAGGGGAAAATGGTACTGTCAATTGCTGTTTTCAGATCAGAGGACAAGATTGCGCGGAGGTTTGGGGCTGACAGCGCACCAAACGCGGGAGGCGCGCAGGAGCTAGGCGGCGGCGCTTCTCCTAGGCCGCTTTTCCCGCGTGGACCTCCGCGCCCTTGTGCGCATCCGTTCACTCACTCGTGGCTTGAGACCTTTGCCTCTTTGAGGGCTGAGCCAAATTAGCAGTGGCTGTAGGAGGAGATGAGGGTAGGACGGAGATGGCTTGCAATTTGGGGAGGCGCTGGCTTTGCTTTTCTTTTCTTTTTTTAACAGGATAAACATTGCTCTCAGAGGAAAGAGTGACCCCCTTTCAGAGAATTGAAGTCTAGGGAAAGAACGAGCCCAGAAGGAAAGAAGTGTATCTCGCCTCTTTCTCTAACTAGGGTTGGATGGTGGGGTTTTGTTTTGGGGTTGTTTTCGGAAGTAGGGTGTCTTCTTTCCTGTTTTGGTTTTCAATGCAAGATTCCAAAAATGGGACTTCGCGGGTTCTCTGTCCCCTTTCCGCAATTGAATCGCATTATCCCTTTTCGACTCGCTGCTTCCGTGACTGAGACAAACTCCCCCCCACTCACCACCCCCTCAAGCTATCCTTGCCCCACCAGGCCCAAGATGGGCTCCCTGGGCCCCGGTGGCCTGAGCGAGCTCGACTCTGCTCGCGGCAGGCGGCCACCGTGATTTGCAGGATCCTCGTTGCCTCACGGCCTGCCAGCCGGAGCTCCTGGAGGCGCGTCCGATCGGTGACCGAGCGCTGGCTGCCGAGCGCCCTGCGCAAAGGTAGGAGACGGTGCGCACGAATCGAAAGTAGCACACGAGGGCCTTCAGAGCCGCGCCAGGCACAACTTCACTTCCTCGGCCCTTTGCGCAGGTAACTCCGGCCACCCGGGGAAAGGGGTCGTGCCTGGCCCAGGCGAGACTGCTTAGTGCCGGGGTACCCGGTCACCTCGGCTTCCCAAAGGAAGGTCGATTCACCCCGGGTTTTTTCTCTACTTCTTACTGGCAAATTTAAACCCGGGGCCCCAACAAGGCTGTCTGAAGTCGCCGCCGTAAGTCTAAGTATGTGCACTGCCTCCTCCGCGGCTCTTGGACCAGAGGGGAAAATGGTACTGTCAATTGCTGTTTTCAGATCAGAGGACAAGATTGCGCGGAGGTTTGGGGCTGACAGCGCACCAAACGCGGGAGGCGCGCAGGAGCTAGGCGGCGGCGCTTCTCCTAGGCCGCTTTTCCCGCGTGGACCTCCGCGCCCTTGTGCGCATCCGTTCACTCACTCGTGGCTTGAGACCTTTGCCTCTTTGAGGGCTGAGCCAAATTAGCAGTGGCTGTAGGAGGAGATGAGGGTAGGACGGAGATGGCTTGCAATTTGGGGAGGCGCTGGCTTTGCTTTTCTTTTCTTTTTTTAACAGGATAAACATTGCTCTCAGAGGAAAGAGTGACCCCCTTTCAGAGAATTGAAGTCTAGGGAAAGAAGGAGCCCAGAAGGAAAGAAGTGTATCTCGCCTCTTTCTCTAACTAGGGTTGGATGGTGGGGTTTTGTTTTGGGGTTGTTTTGGGTTTTTTTTCTTCATTCTCAGAGACCTAATAATCATCAAGTAGACTGCAAACACACACATTCCCCGTTGGCATTTTTCCGAGTGTAATTCTGCAGGGCACATGACGGAACACAGCTAGATGCTGCGACTTCAGGAGGGAGGAGGTCGGTGTTCGTGTTCGTGGCTGGGAGCGCGCGGCAGTGCGCTCGCGCGCGTGTGGATCTTTTAAGACCTTTGACGAGCCAGGCGTGGGCAGAAGCACAGTGGAAGCGGGGCATATACCTCGTGGGTTTCTGCAAAGGCGCTGAGACCGGCGCCACGTGGAGCCTTCAGATCCGAGTGCCTCCGAATTTTACAATAAGGCAACCTCCCCGCTCATTGGCAACACGCGGTCTTGCCACCTTCTCTGGGTACAGAGTCATGTTTAATAATCAGAGTTAGCAGACCCCTAAGCTTGGCCCTTTGCTTTTCTGTAGCCTTCCACTGTGTCGTCCGATCCCTGCAGGAAGAGCGTGTCTGGAGGGTCGGAGTTCTCGACAGAAGGTTGCCACCTTACGAATCAACCCTCCTCGCCAGGCCTCAGGTTTTTTAGTTAATGAGCCAATGGCAATATTCACTGGGTCCCTTACGACCTGAACATGTAAAGAGCCTGGGAAATTGCCCCTGCTTGCCAAGGAAACTAGGGTGGAATTAGGAGCTTTCTTAGGACAAAGGAGTGCGCTGTCTCCACCCCCGCCCGAGGGCAGGGTCTCTATCTGCGTCTTAGATGAGGAAATGCAAGTCTGAAAGCTCTGTCCTACGGTGCGTGGTGACTTTACTGCAAGAAGTCACAGGGACTCCGGGACCACTCCGCTCCGGTTACCCAGCGGGCTCTCGGGGAGCTCACCCCGGTGTGGCGTGGCCTCTTCCTTCAGGTTTTCCCTCAATCCCAAGACGCTCCACGGAGTCGGTAGGAGGCAAGAGCCCAGGAAGGCAGTCAGTCAGGGGTGCCGCGCCGGTAATGCGCCTCCTTTGCGGGCCGAAACCGACAAGTATCCACAATGCACGCTAAACAATCAGTGGGCTCCAGTTGACCGGTGCAATTGGAATAACAAAGGCGACGCAGGCAAATTGCCCGCCTCTGTTGCTAAGCGATTGTTTGTCGCCCCGCAAGCGCCGCTCAGCATGGGAGGACCAGGAGCGTCAGGAGGCGGCCGGTGAAAGCTTAGGTCGGAAATGCAGTAAACACGCTCCTGATTTTCCCTATTATCACCCAAACACGATTTCACACAAAGCAATCACCATGCAGAAGTCTATGAAGATGTGTTTGTTGAGGAGTCAGTCGCCCTGGTAATAGCCTTCCATTTTTAAAATATTAAAGAATAGATCAGCGGATTTCACCAGCATAAGGTGCATTTGCGGTGCCGCATCTAGCAAGGCTCTCTTGCACTGCGGTCATCGTTAGATGGATTCATAGAGCATAGATTAAATTGGTTCTCTGGTTTAACACCGAGTGCCCAAGTTTGGAGTGTGCCTCTGGGTGTCTCCTCCAAAGCAAAGATATTTTCATCCTGGAGAAAACTGTTGTCCCACTGCAGACACACACACACACATACACACACCCTCATAACTATTCAAAAGAAAATGCGTTA